>CM044310.1:63151346-65651346 GCA_024291935.2 Okapia johnstoni
CGCCAAAGCCTTTGACTGTGTGGATCACAATAAACTGTGGAAAATTCTTAAAGTGATGGGAATGCCAGACCATCTTACCTACCTCCTGAGAAATCTGTATTCAGGTTAAGAAGCAACAATTAGAACTGGACATCAAACAACAGACTGGTTCCAAATTGTGAAAGAAGTACGTCAAGGCTGTTTATTTTTACCCTGCATATTTAGCTTCTATGCAGAGTACATCATGTGAAATGCTGGGCTGGATGAAGCACAAGCTGGAATCAAGATTGCTGGGAGAAATATCAATAACCTCAGATATGCAGATGACACCACCCTTATGGCAGAAAACCAAGAAGCACTAAAGAGCCTCATGATGAAAGTGAAAGATGAGAGAGAAAAAGTAGGCTGAAACCTCAACATTCAGAAAACTAAGATGATGCCATCTGGTTCCATCACTTCATGGCAAATAGATAGGGAAACAATGGAAACAGAGACAGACATTATTTTGGAGGGCTCCAAAATCACTGCAGATGGTGACTGCAGCCGTGAAGTGAAAAGATACTTTGTCCTTGGAAGAAAAGCTGTGACTAACCTAGACAGCATATTAAAAAGCAGAGACATTATTTTGCCGACGAAGGTCCATCTAGTCAAAGCTATGGTTTTTCACGTACTTATGTACGGATGTGAGAGTTGGACTATAAAGAAAGCTGAGTGCCGAAGAATTGATGCTTTTGAACTGTGGTGTTGGAGAAGACTCTTGGTAGGCCCTTGGACTGCAAGGAGATCATACCAGTCAATCCTAAAGGAAATCAGTCCTGAATATTCATTGGAAAGACTGATGCTGAAGCTGAAACTCCAATACTTTGGCCACCTGATGCAAAGAACTGACTCTTTGGAAAAGACCCTGATGCTGGGAAAGATTGAAGGCAGGAGGGGGAGGTGGCGATAGAGGCTGAGAAGGTTGGATGGCATCACCGACTCGATGGACATGAGTTTGAGCCAGCTCCGGGAGGTGGTGATAGGCAGGGAGGCCTGGTGTACTGCAGTCCATGGGGTCACAAAGAGTCGGACACGACAGCCACTGAACTGAATTGAGAATGAAGAAACAACATAAACATAAATATTTTTCATGGTATTTTATATCTTTGGAGAAGGAAACGGCAACCCACTACAGTATTGTTGCCTGGAGAATTCCATGGACAGAGGAGCCTGGCAGGCTACAGTCCATGGGGGTGCAAGATTCGCACATGACTTAGCAACTAAAGAGAGAGAGATTTTACATCTTAGCACCCCAATGATTATTGATGAAATTGGTTGTAGTTGGTTTTAATTGCCAATATAAATAATCATTTCACGGTGGTAGGAAGTAAGAATTTGTCTATTGCACCTTACAGTAGTGGTATTAACATTTTACCATTACATTCAACATTTGACAGTTTTTTTGAACATGTACTTTCCTGATTGCAAGTGGCGAAAGCTATCAAGGATGTGAAAATAGAGACATGATGCTGTTTAAATGTAATAGAGTAGGCATGGCATAATTTGGCTTGTTTTAATAAAACTTTTCATTTATTTATTTCTATTTTAGTTATAGTTTTCCTTTTTCCTTTTTTTAATCTGATGTTATCATTCTAAATATTCTGAAAGAATATTTACAAGAATTTCCTCAATATCAAAGGACAAAAGACTTTTTCACTTGCTTTTTCAATAATCCTCAATACCTGATTACTAAAATGCATATTTTCTAAACTGCTTTCCTGAAATACGTTTGTAATATGTTTGCTCTTCCAACTCTGAATACTAATTCAACATTAGGTTATTCTTAGGATTTAACTGGAAAATAATTTATGGTTTTCCTCCTTAACTTTGTATTTATGTTTGCTACAAATGTGGAATGATACCACTTTCTGATACAAAGTTTCATTCTCCATTTGTATTCTCCCTATAACAAGGCGGAGAAGGCAATGGCACCCCACTCCAGTACTCTTGCCTGGAAAATCCCATGGACAGAGGAGCCTGGTAGTCTGCAGTCCATGGGGTCGCGAAGAGTCGGACATGACTGAGTGACTTCACTTTCACTTTTCACTTTTCATGCATTGGAGAAGGAAATGGCAACCCACTCCAGTACTCTTGCCTGGAAAATCCCATGGACAGTGGAGCCTGGTGGGCTGCCGTCTATGGGGTCGCACAGAGTTGGACACAACTAGAGCGACTTAGCAGCAGAAGCAGCAGCAGCTATAACAAGGAGCAAGTTTCAACTATAATGAATGAGAACTTATTCATTATAGCAGAGATGGCAAACTAGACTACAGATGCAAATGGTAGACCTCAAGGTTCATTTGTGGCTTCCCTCTGGGATATAAAGGAGAGTTTTATAATGGCATGCAAAGAGTTTCAATTTCCTCCTTGGTGAGGAAAAAATCAGCTAAATTGGAGAGATGTGTGTATGATCAGAATTTACTCAAAATTGAAACAATGTGGTTGGGTTGCTTATGATAATTTTGAAGCCTGCAACACACACACACACACACACACACACACAGTTGGAAGGGGGGCTAACTCTAAGACAGAACAGTTTCCTATCTTGTTTTTAATCTTCTATTTTAAACTCCAAGTACTGTGAAGGAACAAAACTGGCCTACTTAAATGTAAAACACAGAGTCCTTTACAAGCAGAAAATGTAATAATGACAAGTTTTCTAAAATCAAATCTTAGGGTTCTGATGCAGAAGTAAAACACTGGCCTTTGACTATGGTTACTAGCAGAAGCCAACTTGAATTACAAATCAAAAACACTTGAAAAGTATTTGAGTGTTTTATATTATGCTATTTTATATAAATATGTTGCATCTTTTTTCAAACAATGATGAAATAAAAACTACCTAGCACAATCACATATGTTTTATTTCTTATGTAAAGTATCTAGTTACCATTTATCAGTTTATAATTAATCATTGTTCCCTTGGAACATGGGATTGAGGGAAATATAGGGGACAATTCTAAGATTTCCTGTGATCTATTTGGAGTCTTAGTTGCTATTCTACAAAGTTAAATGGATTTCTCTGCTGTGGAGCTTGCTTATTAAGACTTTGTTTTACAGTCCTAGAGAGTGAACCATCTTGAAGAAAGGCAGAACAACAGTCAACGGACCAGATGTCTGAAAGTCTCTAGAGAAAGATATAATCAGTGAACTGCTGTCAGCACAATTAAGATATTATTGACTACCTAAACGAATTCCATAAACACCATAAAAAGACCAATTAAAACAAGATTTATACTTTATAGTGCTGAGGGTGCTCCCCATCTTCAGCACTATAGAAATCTGGTCAATTAGACTATTATTAAATAGTTCTTTAGAAAGAAACATTAGAATCAAAGTAGTAAAATAAAATTGATTTCTGGGCTCCATCCAAAAGCAGCTTGGACAAGTCTAATAAACTCTCTGGGGAGATAACTGTTTTCTTCTCAGATATGAGACTAGGGGCAAAACCAGTAACCTATACCCATGGGTCAAATCCAGCTTGCAGTCAGTTTTTGTAAAGAAAGCTTTGTTGTACATATTCCTTTACACATTGTTTATGACCGCTTTTATATAATAGTAGAATCAACTATTTCAACAAACTGTATAGCTGGCAAAGCAAAAATATCATTTTTTACTGTATGTACTGTCCAGAAAGTTTAGCCAAATCCTGAAATAATTGATAATTAAGGTTTTGTTCAGAGCTGAACTGGATCATACTAAAGGGAAATTTTGCATTTATTTTTACACTAGAAGTTGAAGGCAACTGGGATTCATAAAGCTGAGGTTCAAATTCTAGGTTCTCATTTTGCTGGTTTACTTAAGCTTTCTGAGTATGAATGAATTCTTGCTATAAAATGGAGATCATCATATAAGACTGATCTGAGCAGAATTAAATCAGAAAAATTTGATTAAATACTGTGCAGAAAAACACTAAGGTAATCTAAATACGTTGTTAAGATTCTCACAGATTATTATTTTCATGGTACATATTTGAGCATCTCTCACAATATAAATCCTAAACAGCTCAGTTCAGTTTAGTTCAGTCTCTCAGTCATGTCCAACTCTTTGCGACTCCATGGATTGCAGCATGCCAGGCCTCCCTGTCCATCACCAACTCCTGGAGTTTAACCAAACAGTTAGTAAATAAATAAAAATATTAGGAAACAGTTGGGAAATAAACAAAAATATTAATCTAATTTACCTAATCCAATTATTCTGGAAGACATAAAAACATTAATTTTAAAGTTTCGCAGGAAACTCTACGTGTTAAAGTAAGGGATTCTTAATCTAAACTCTAAAGAAGAATAGATAGGAGAACTTGAGGCCTTGGTTTAAGCCCCTGTTTTACAACAGACTAGTTGTATAACTCAGGCAGATGCTAATTCCATCAGGGATTCATTATATGACAGGTGAAAACCAGGAACTGGATTAGGCTATGAAAATAATTTTTTGCTTAAATATATATGATAATATATACATATATATTTTGACATTTTGATTTGTCATCACCAGCTGTTCATCGGAACATTTATAATGCCTGCCTTTCCTTAATCCCCACTCCACCCCTGTATCTTAATCAGTTGCCAATTTTATAGATACTCTGCAATGCACTTGAAAACATTCTCCTATTTCTTTATCACTGTCAGTGCTCTCCATGCTTCTCTGAATTAATCAATAGCTTCATAAGATACGTTTTGTTTTTCAGCTGTGCTCTTTTGCAATTCATCCTGCACTCTATGACCATTTTAATCCCAGTAAAGTTGAGTTCCCATCATGGTACTGGCATTGGCATTAACATCCATCCTTACAAATTTCTAAGCCTGGGCTCACAGATTCTAGGTCATAATCTACCTTTGCTACCTCACTTTCACTATCTCATAGAATCTTCATTCCTCTCACCCCTGACTCTTGCTACTGGGTCCTGACAAAGTACCCTGATTTCAGTATTCCTTTATTCAAAGTATACATAATTCTATTTGGGATTCTGCTTCCCCCTTCCTTATTTCTGGAAACTCATCAAATCTCTCAAACTCTGAATTAAATAATATCCTCTCTTCAGTCGTGTCTGGATCTCCCAACAAGATCTAAGTTCTATCTCTGCAAATCCATAACAAGTTGAGTCTTGCTTTCTTCAGTTAGATTGTGGTTTGCCCATTAAGTTACTAGGCCTTTTTCCTGCTCTATGTTTATAAGATTCTTGACGGCAAAGATTTCTTTCACAAGCCAAAAGATGCATTTATTTTAATAAAATCAAAGATTTTTTTCTATACATAATAATTGCTAAATTAAAGCATTAGCCTTTGGCAATATAAATTTTATATTGTAAATTGACCACATATCTGTAAATCATTAGATTCTGTAAAGAGAAAGTTTTGAAAAATGAGAAGTCAAATGATAGTTTTTAAATGGGCTATATAGGGAAAGAAAAAAATATTAACTCTAGTTAAGACAACAACAATATGCCCTTGTTGAAAAGTCAATCAGTTCTAAGGGATGGAAAAATCGATGTTGTGTGCTTCTGTCAACTCAACATAACTGTGTTCCCAGAGGCACATTCTGGGCTGCCTCCAGTATTTGCTGTCCAGCATCAAGGACAGCCTGGGATTGGATCAGAACTTCTCGGGGGCTCTCCAGGTAGCAGTAGTGGTGAAGAATCTGCCTGCCAGTACAGGAGATGTGGTTAGATTTCTGGGTCAGAAAGATTCTCCAGAGTAGGAAATGGCAACCCACTCCAGTATTCCCGCCTGGGAAATTCCATGGGCAGAGGAACCTGGTAGGCTACAGTCCATGGGGTCACAAAAGAGTCAGACATGACTGAGTATACACAGATGCACATCGTACCTCAGGAGGCTCAGCCTTAGGAAGACATACATGTACATCAACAATCTTATTAGTGTTAACTATGGAAAATAAACACAAAACTTAACATTTTAACTCATTTAAGGATACAGTTCTGTGGCATTAAGTACATTATTCACATTGTTGTGTAACAGAATTCTTATCTAAAAAATATTTTCCCTAAACATAATAATATATATTTATTGCAGAAATGAAAGGAATAAGAAATAAAAACCTACCTATAAACCAACAGGGAGAAATAAGCATTGTGTCAGTATATGCTCTTCAATAATTTTGTCTCTAATATATATAAATTAAAAATTAGGTATTTGAAAACTGGATACGGAAAACTATAAGACGCTGAAGAACTAAATCAAAGATGACACAAACAGATGGAGAGATATTTCATATTCCTGGGTTGGAAGTATGAATACTGTGAAAATGCTACCAAATGCAATCTACAGATTCAAAGCAATCCCTATCAAATTACCAATGGCATTTTTCACAGAACTAGAACAAAAAGTTTCACAATTCATATGGAAACACAAAAGACCCCAAATAGTCAAAGCAATCTTGAGAAAGAAGAATTTAGCTGGAGGAATCAACTTTCTTGACTTCAGACAATACAACAAAGCTACGGTCCTCAAGACAGTATGGTACTGGCAAAAAAATCCCAGAAATATATACCAATGAACAAGAGAAAGCCCAATGATAAACCCACATACCTATAGGTATCTTATTTTTGAAAAAGGTAGCAAAAATATACAATGGGGCAAAGATAGCCTCTGCAATAAATGGTGCTGGGAAAACTGGATAGCAACATGTAAAAGAATGAAATTAGAACATTTTCTAACACCATTCACAAAGATAAACTCAAAATGGGCTAAAGATTTAAAAGATCAGAAAGTATAAAACTCTTAGAGGAAAATATAGGCAGAACACTCTATGACATAAATCACAGCAAGATCCTCTCTGACCCACCTCCTAGAGTAACTGAAATAAAAACAAAAATAAACAAATGAAACCTAAGCAAACTTAAAAGCTTTTGCACAGCAAAGGAAACTAAAAAAAAAAAAAAAAAAAGGAGAAAAGACAACCCTCAGAATGGGAGAAAATAATAGCAAATGCAACAACTGACAAAAGATTAATTTCCAAAATATACAAGTAGCTCATACAAGTTACTACCTGAAAAACAAACAACCCAATCAAAAAGTGTGAAAAAGGCCTAAACAGACATTTCTCCAAAGAAGACATACAGATGGCTAACAAACACACAAAAAGATGCTCAACATTGCTCATTATTCAGTTCAGTTCAGTCGCTCAGTTGTGTCCGACTCCTTGTGACTGCATGAATTGCAGCACGCCAGGCCTCCCTGAGCATCACCAACTCCTAGAGTTTACACAAACCCATGTCTATAGAGTCGGTGATGCCATCCAACCATCTCATCCTCTGTCGTCCCCTTCTCCTCCTGCCTCCAATCCTTCCCAGCATTAGGGTCTTTTCCAATGAGTCAACTCTTCGCATGAGGTGTCCAAAGTATTGGAGTTTCAGCTTCAACATCAGTCTTTCCAATGAACACCCAGGACTGATCTACTTTAGGATGGACTGGTTGGATCTTCTTGCAGTCCAAGGGACTCTCAAGAGTTTTCTCCAACACCACAGTTCAAAAGCGTCAATTCTTCGGTGCTCAGCTTTCTTCACCGTCCAACTCTCACATCCATATATGACCACTGGAAAAACCATAGCCTTGACTAGATGGACCTTTGTTGGCAAAGTAATGTCTCTGCTTTTAAGAAGTGCAAATCAAAACTAAAATCAGATATTGCCTCACACCTGTCAGAATGGCCATCATCAAAAAATCTACAAACATTAAGTGATGGAGAGGGTATGGAGAAAAGGAAACCCTCTTGCACTGTTGGTGGAAAAGTAAATTGATACAGCTACTATGGAAGACAGTATGGTGATTCCTTAAAAACCTAAGACTAAAACCGCCATATGATCCAGCAATCCCACTAATAGGCATATACCCCAAGGTAACTAAAGTTGAAAAAGATACATGTACCCCAATGTTCATTGCAGTACTAGTCACAATAGCTAGGGCATGGAAACAATCTAGATGTCCATTGACAGATGAATGGATAAAGAAGCTGTGGTACATATATGCAATGGAATATTACTCAGCCAAAAAAAAGGAATGCATTTAGGTCAGTTCTAATGAGGTGAATGAACCTAAAGCCTATTATACAGAGTGAAGTAAGAAAGAAAAACAAGTATCATATACTAACGCATACTACAAAATCTATAAAGATGGTACTATGAAATTATTTGCAGGGCAGCAAAGGAGACACAGGCATAGAGAATGGATTTATGGACACAGTAGGGGGAGAAAGGAGAGGCTGGGATGCATGGGGACAATAACACGGAAATTTACATTACCATATTCAAAATAGACAGCCAATGGGAATTTGCTGTATGACTCAGGGAACTCAAATTGAGGCTCTGTAACAACCTAGAGGGGTGGGATGGGAAGGGAGATGGAAGAGGGGTTCAGGAGGGAGGGGACGTATGCATACCTATGACTGATTCATGTTGATGTTGGCAGAAACCAACAAAATTCTGTAAAGTGATTATCTTTCATTTAACAAATAAATAAATTTAACATTAAAAAAATTAGATCTTTCCATTCCCCATAATTTTTAACCTGCTATTAAATTTACCAATAATTTGTAAACATAGCCCTTTAATTCCAGGAAATGTAGTCAATTTTTTAAAAAAAAATTATTGTCTGTAATAAGGATGTCATGATATTTTAAAATAATAACTCTTGTTCATCTTCATAGAGATAAATTTAGTGACAGTCTTCTAATTTATACCACGTATTATTCCTTCTTCATAAAATAACTTGATAAAGAAATTATCAAATAAACGTTTCACTTTTACATTGACCACTACGTATGTTTTTGTAAAATAGAACATTTAGTCCTTAGAAACTCAGTCAGTGCTCTCTTTTGGCTTTCAAATTTTATTTTGTTTTCAATCTCTCATTTTTATAAGTAGCTATTCTTGCACATAATCAGATTATTACTGTAGGATAAATTTCTAGGATAAAGTGTCGGCATGTTTTGCAAAATGTGATACACGTTACTAAACTTCTTCAGAAAGGTTATTTCAATGTTTAGTTCTAGGAGCTGGGTACTCTTACAATCATTTGATATTGTAATTCTATCTCTTCTTTGAAAATTGATAAATGAAATACAACATATCATTTTTGGTTCAAATAGCATGACTTTGATAAGGAATGACAGTAAACAGTTTAATACGTTGATTAAATATCTATTTACCCTGATACTTCAATAAATATTTTACATTCTTAGTCATTTTCTAATATAGTATAAATCTTTATTAATTTACAATAGCTCTCCACATATGTGTAGGATTAATGTTCTCTCAACCATTTATTCTATAATATTCTTCATTTTGATTTTAATATGCATATTTTCAGTTTTGTAAAAGATTTTGTTGTTGTAAATAGCTCAAAGTATTTTACATTTTCTTATTTTCAATTATGTACTCAAGATATCTTTTTCAAAATAAAAAACAAATCCCTTATGCTTTCTTGAGAAAAAATATGCAGTATAAAATGTTTATTTTTTCAAAAATATTAAAATTATTTTATTACATATTAAAATTATTTATTGAAATTTCAATCCCAAAGAAGAGCAGTGCCAAAGAATGTTCAAATTACTGCACAATTGCACTCATTACACATGCTAGGAAGGTTATTCTCAAAATCCTTGAAGCTAGGCTTCAACGTATGTGAAGTGAGACCTTCCAGATAGATGTTCAAGCTGGATTTAGAAAAGGCAGAGGAATGAGAGATCAAATTGCCAACATCTGTTGGATCATGAAAAAAGCAAGGGAATTCCAGAAAAACATGTACTTCTGCTTCATTGACTATACTAAAGCCTTTGATTGTGGGGATCACAACAAACTGTGGAAAATCCTTAAAGAGATGGGAATACCAGGCCACCTTAACTGCCTCCTGAGGAACCAGCATGCAGGTCAAGGAGCAACAGTTAGAACTGGACATGGAACAATGGACTGGTTCCAAATTGGGAAAGAAGTACATCAAGGCTGTATATTGTCACCCTGCCTTTTAACATTCATGCAGAGTACATCATGCAAAATGCCAGGCTGGATGAAGCTCAAGCTGGAATCAAGATTGCTGGGAGAAATATCAGTAACCTCAGATATGCAGATGCCACCACCTATATGGCAGAAAATAAAGAGGAACTAAAGAGCTTCTTGAAGAGGGCAGAAGAGGAGAGTGAAAAATCAGACTTAAAAAAAGCATTAGAAAAACTAAGATCATGGCCTCCAGTCCCATCACTTCATGGCAAATAGATGGGGAAACAATAGAAACAGTGACAGACTTTATTTTCTTGGGCTCCAAAATCACTGCAGATGGTGACTGCAGCCATTAAATTAAACAACACTTGTTCCTTGGAAGAAAAGCTACGAGAAACCTAGACAGCATATTAAAAATCAGAGATGTCACTTTGCTGACAAAGGCTTGTATAGTCCAGTAGTCATATATGGAGAGTTGGAGCATAAAGAAGGCTGACCGCTGAAGAAGATGCTTTCAAAATGTGGTGCTGGAGAGGACTTTTGAGAGGCCCCTGGACTGCAAGGAGATCAAACCTAAAGGAAATCAGTCCTGAATATTCATTGGAAGGACTGATGCTGAAGCTGAAACTCCAATACTCTGGCTACCTAATGCGAAGAACAGACTCATTGGCAAAGACCCTATGCTGGGAAAGGATGAAGGCAGAGGGAGAAGGAGGCGACAGAGGATGAAATGGTTGGATGGCATCATCAACTATATGGATTTGAGTGTGAGCAAACTCTAGGAGATAGTGAAGGTCAGAGAAGCCTGCTATGCTGCAGTCCATGAGGTTGCAAAGAGTTGGACGTTACTGAGCAACTGAATAACAACAGCAACATTTATTGAAAAATTCTTTTCCCAACTTCTTTGAGAAATCATCTCTTTAAATGTGTAAATTACAAATCTATTCCCAGAGGTATAATTCTGAGCTTTTTAGGTTAATTCCAGAAACTTAATTCAAAGAATGTGAAATATGAAACAATTTTCTACGATCTTACAGTGTAATTTACTTCCTTTCATTAATTATTTTCCAACTTGCCTTGGTTATTCCATGCCTTTTATTTTGTAAATAAACTCTAGAAAAATTTAGTCTGGGTATGAAACAAAATTCTGTTGGAGATTTATTTGGAATTACCTTAAAATCCTACATTAATTTTGGAAAAACTGACAATTATAATACCTCCTGCTATACAATATATAATTGCATAATACATCATGTATAATACATCCTGCTATACAATATATAGTTGTGTGTTAGTCCCACAGTAAAGTCTTCCGCTTTCTAAAATCTATTACATTTTAATATATTTGGTTTTATTTGTTCACCTCTATGCCTGTTTCCTAGTTCATTCTTCTTAATTTTTGAAACAGGAAAATTGATATTCTCTATAAGTAAAAAAATGTAATGATTAACTCTGCCAAATGCAGTCTATATAATATTAGGCAGATTACTCAATCTTTTTTTAAGCTTAATTTTCTCTATATGTAAAATGGAGATTCAGTTCAGTTCAGTCGCTCAGTCGTGTCCGACTCTTTGCAACCCCATGAACCGCAGCATGCCAGGCCTGCCTGTCCATCACTAACTCCCTGAGTCCACCCAAACCCATGTCCATTGAGTCGATGATGCCATCCAGCCATCTCATCCTCTGTCGTCCCCTTCTCCTCCTGCCCCTAATCCTTCCCAGCATTAGGGGCTTTTCCAATGAGTCAGCTCTTTGCATCAGGTGGCCAAAGTATTGGAGTTTCAGCTTCAACATCAGGCCTTCCAATGAACACCTAGGATCGATCTCCTTTAGGATGGACTGGTTGGATCCCCTTGCAGTCCAAGGGACTCTCACTGTCATACTAAACTCATTGAGGTATGAATAGTTTAGAGAAATTTGGCATAGCACATAAAAGCACTCAATAAAGATTAAGTTTTTTATTTATTGTATTAAAAACAAAACATTCTAGTCCTAAAGCACCTTTTCATTGTTAAATATATATATATTAAATTCTAGTGCTACCAGCATTATAGAAAAAACTTTTCTTTCCCATTTTGAAATTATTGCCTGCTAGGTCGCTTCAATCATGCCCAACTCTTTGTGACCCTTTGGACTGTAGCCCACCAGGCTCCTCTGTCCATGCGATTCTCTAGGTAAGAATACTGGAGTGGGTTGCTGTGCCCTCCTTCAGGGGATCTTCCCAACCCAGGGACTGGACCCATGTCTTATTTCTCCTGCACTGGCAGGCAGGTTGTTTTCCACTAGCACCACCTGGAACGCCCCTTGATATTACTATTTGATGAACTAACTGATTTTACAAAAATTAATTACTCTGAAATTACTAAATAAAAACATTTGTGATTTTATAGAGATTGATCTGATTTTATATATATATATAGCAACCATGTGTTTATATTTGTATGTGAAGCATTTCATAATTTTTACATATGTGATGTATGGAGTGTGCCTATCAAAATTTTACTAGTTTTGTAAAACAAGTGAAAAGATTACACACTGTTTCTATAAATAGGGAACTCAGCTCGGTGCTCCGTGGTGACCTAGAATGGAGGGTGGGGGTGGGAGGCAGACTCAAGACTGAGGGGTATATATAGACATGTGGCTGATTCATGTTGTTATACTGCAGAAACTAGCACAACGTTGTAAAGCAATTGTATTCCAATAAAAAAATAAAAAAGTATTTCTGCAAATTTTGATTTTTAAGTTGAATACATAGCTAATTATATCTAGTGAAATTATGTTATCATGAATGCAAGTAGAATTTTTTAAATGGAATATAATATATATAAAAATTGTAGAAGGGAATGGCAATCCACTCCAGTATTCTTGCCTGGAGATTCCCGGGGACCACTCGAAGAGCCTGGCAGGCCACAGTCCATGGGGTCGCAAAGAGTCAGATTCGACTGAGTGACTAACACTATAATACATAAAAATACTGAATCACTGTCGTACTTCTGAAACATATAATACTGCAAATCAACTATAATTCTTTAAAATCCACATTTCAAACAGGAAAAATATCACCAAAACAAGCTAAACTGAAAAATTGAATCTAAAATACAAACTATAGTTTAGACAAAATGAAATTTGATGGAAGTCTGAGATGGGAGAAGGAATACTGAATAAAAATATTTGGTAAATCTTCAACAATCGTTGTTGGGAAAAATGGATCTTTATGTGTAAGAGTGGAGAAGGAAATGGCAACCCACTCCTGTATTCTTGCCTGGAAAATCCTGTGGACAGAGAAGCCTGGCAGGCTACATACAGTCCATAGGATCAGAAAGAGTCGGACACAACTGAAGTGACTTTACACACACACACACACACACACACACACACACACACACACACACACACACACGTAAGAGAATGAACTAAGACTACCATCCTGAGCCATACACAAAAGTTAGCCCAACAATGGATTAAAGACCTATACACAAAACTCATAATGCTAAACCTCCTAGAAGGAAACACAGGGGAAAATCTTCATTAAATTGGATTTGACAATGATTTCTTGGTTATGACTCTAAAAGAACAGGAAACAAGCAAAAAAATACATAATCAGTACTGCTGCTGCCGCTGCTGCTAAGTCGCTTCAGTTGTGTCTGACTCTGTGTGACCCCATAGACAGCAGCCCACCAGGCTCCGCCGTCCCTGGGATTCTCCAGGCAAGAATACTGGAGTGGGTTGCCATTTCCTTCTCCAGTGCATGAAAGGGAAAAGTGAAAGTGAAGTCGCTCAGTCGTGTCCAACTGTTAGCGACCCCATGGACTGTAGCCTACCAGGCTCCTCCGTCCATGAGATTCTCCAGGCAAGAGTACTGGAGCGGGGTGCCATTGCCTTCTCCGATAATCAGTACTACATCAACTAAAAAGCTTTTGTGAAGCAAAGGAAAAAATCAACATTGTCAAAAGGCAACTACAGAAAAGGACATAATATTTGCAAATCATACAAATGAGGTAAATACATATAAAGAATATATGAAGTACTCCTACTGCACAACAAGAAAATTTGAATAATCCAGTCTAAAAAATGGGCAAAAGACTTGAATAGGCAATTCTCCAAAGATGATGTACAAATGGTGAATAAACAAAGATAAAGCTTTCAATCATCAGAGAAATGAAAATCAAAACCATATGGATGGTGACTCACATCCGTTAGGGTGGTGACTATCAAAAGATATGAAAACAATACCTGTTGGTGAAGATGTGGAGAAACTGGACCTCACGTGCACTGTTGGAAAGATTCTAAAATAGTGCAGCCACTATGAAAAACAATATGAAAGTTCCTCAACAAATTAAAAATAGAACTGTCAAATGATCTATCAATCCCTGAGAACTTAATATGCATGTTACTGAGACAGGCTGGAACCTGGACACTTTGCTGTAGTGCTGAAATGCTTGTACCTGGACACATTTCTCCTTGGGCAACAAAATACAAAGAATCAATAGAGGACTCAAAATAACTGCATAAAAGTTCAATTAGGGTAATTTCTGGGCAAAGCATAAAAAGAGACCAAAAAGCCCAACTGCCACTTTTCAAGAGCCTGGAGCAAAAGCAGGGTATTGCATATTCCCCCTGCACTCAACACCACCAGAAGGGTGGGCAAACCACTTAAGCCACCCCTCAGGTCTGACCCCTGGACACACTCCTACCTTCATTCCATATAAGTAACAAGCTCACATCCTCTTGGGGAATGAGCAAGCAAAGGAAGCTGTTGTTCATTCGTGCTTACCTCTGCTGCAACAGGGGCCAATAAAGCCTTGCCTGGATTACTTATCTGGCCTCTAGTAGATTTCTACTGATTGAGGGAGGCCAAGAACTGTGGAAAGTGTCACTACAACATGAATAAGATTTGAGGCCATTATGCAAAGTAAAATAAACCCTCTACAAAAGAATAAACATGATCTGACTTCACTTATGTGAGGTATATAAAGTAGTCAAATTCATAAGAAACAGAGAGTAAATGGTGCTTACCCTATCTGAGGGGAGAGAAAATTGCTAAAGATGCTGTTTCAGTTTTGCAAGATGAAAAAGTTCTGGAGATATGTTTCACAAAGTGTGTATGTACTTACTATGGCTGAGCTATATATTTAAAAATGATCAAGGCAGCAATTCACATTGTATGTTTTTTATCACAAAAAATGTTAGGCAAATATCTGCATATAGTTAAATGTTAATCACACACACACAAAAAAATAATAACATCTCATTTATTTCAAGAAGAAAACAAGCTTGAAAACAAAACAAAACAATAGAATGTGACAATGTGAATCATAATCTTATTTTTAGAATCATTTAATGGCTGGGGAGAAGGATAAAGATACTAATTATATATGACTCCATTAGAAGAGTAGGCTAGTAAGTAGGAAAAGATACCAAACAACAGAATACACATGCAAAATTTCCAAACCAGTGGAAAAAAGAAAAATGTAATGAGGGAATTTAAACCATAATTCAATACATAAGAAGGCAAAACAGAAAACAAAACAACTGAGACACAGAGAATGCAAAAAAGAAGCCATAATACATGAATAACCATAATAGATGTACTTACAATAAGCACTCTATTTAAAAGCAAAACTTGCTCTCATGGATTCAAATCAAAAAATAAAATCAAACTATTTGCTGTCTAAAAGTGACATACCTGAGACATATATCTTGAAAGACTAAATGTGTAAAGTAAGATAAAGATATACCAGGCAGAAGTATTGATCAAAAGAAAGAAGCTTTATTAGTATCATAAAAAACAGAGCTTTAACTAAAACATGACTAGTAATAGATTCATTATATAATGATACATTTTATCAGAAAACTAATATTCTAAACTTATAAGTATACAGTGTATAATATAGTGTAAAATATTTTAAAACTGTTGTTGTTCCTCAGTCTCTAAGTCATGTCCAACTTTTTGAATGCCAGGCTCCTCTGTCCTACTCTGTCTCTCAAATTTGCTAAAGTTCATGTCCACTGAGTTGGTTATACTCTGCTGCTCCCTTCCTGCCACCTTCAATCTTTCCCAGCATCAGGTCTTTTCTAATGAGTCACCTCTTTGCATCAGGTGGCCAAAGCATTGGGGCTTCAACTTCAGCATCAGTCCTTCAATGAATATTCAAAGTTGATTTCCTTTAGGATTGATTGATTTGATCTACTTCAGTCTAAAGGACTCTCAAGAGTCTCCTCTGACACCACAATTCAAAAGCATCAATTCTTTGGTGCTAGACCTTCTTTAAGGACCAACTCTCACATCCGTACATGACTATTGGAAAAACCATAGTTTTGACTCTACCGACCTCTGTGGCAAAATAATGTCTCTGATATTTAATATGCTCTCTAGGTTTCTGATAGCTTTCCTTCCAAGGAACAACTGTGTTCTGATTTCACGGCTGCAGGCACCATTCACAGTGATTATGGAAAATAAGAAAATAAAATCTGTCACCGTTTCCACTTTTTCCCCTTCTATTTGCCATGAAGGGATGGGACTAGATGCCAAGATCTTAGTTTTTTAAATGTTGATTTTCAATCCAACTTTTCACTCTCCTCTTTTACCTTCATCAAGAGGATCTTCGGTTCTTTTTCACTTTCTGCCATTAGTGTATTAACATCTGACTAACTGAAGTTGTTGATATTTCTGCCGGTAATCTTGATTCCAGCCTGTGAGTAATCCAGTCCAGCATTTTGCATGATGTATTCTACAAGGAGAGCACAATATATAACCTTGTATACTGTACTCCTTTCCCAATTTTGAAACAGTCCATTGTTCCACATCCAGGTCTAACTGTTACAGTTGCTTGACCCTCATACAGTTTCTCAGGAGACAGGTAAAGGGGTCTAATACTCCTATCTCTTTAAGAATTTTCCACAGTTTCTTGCAACCCACTTAGTTAAAGGCTTTAGCATCGTCAATGAAGCAGAAGTTGATGTTTTTCTGGAACTCCCTTGTCTTCTCCGTCATCCAGAAAGTGTTGGTAATTTGATCATTGGTTCCTCTGCCTCTTCAAAATCCAGCTTGTACATCTGGAAGTTCTTAGTTCACATTCTGCTGAAGCCTTCTTGTTGTTCAATCACTAAGTCATGTCTGACTCTTTGTAAATCCATGAATTACAGCACCACAAGCTTCTCTGTGCTTCACTATCTCCCAGAGTTTGCTCAAATCCATGGCCATTGAGTCAGTGATGCTAACTATCTCATCCTCTGCCACCCTCTTCCCCTTTTGCCTTCAATCTCCCAGCATCAAGATTTTTTCCAATGAGTTGTCTCTTCCCACCAGATGGCTAAAGTATTGGAGCTTCAACTTCAGCATCAGTCCTTCCAAGGAATATTCAGGGTTGACTTCCCTTAGGATTGACTGGTTTGATCTCCTTCAGTCCAAGGGTCTCTCAAGAGTCTTCACCAGCACCACAGTTTGAAAGCATCTTCTTTGATACTCAGCCTGCTTAATGGCCCAAATCTCACATGTGTACATGACTACTGGAAAAAACAGAGCTTTGACTACATGGACTTTGTTGGCAAAGTGAAGTCTCAGCTTTTTAATATGCTGTCTAGTTTTGCCATAGCTTTCCTTCCAAAGAACAAGCACCTTTTAATTTCGTGGCTGCTGTCACCATCCACAGTGATTTTGGAGCCAAAGAAAACAAAATTGATCTCTGTTCCACCCCTTCCATTAGCTATGAAGTAATGGGAAGAGAGGCCATGATCTGAGTTTTTTGAATGCTGACTTTCAAGTCAGCTTTTTCACTCTCTTGTTTCACTCTCATCAAGAGGATCTTTAGTTCTTCTTCACTATCTGCCACTAGAGTGGTATCATCTGTGTACCTGAGGTTGCTGATATTTCTGCCAGCAATCTTGATTCATCAAGCCCAGCATTTCATATGATGTACCTGCTGTGAAGAGTTGACTCATTAGAAAAGACTGTGATTCTGGGCAAGACTGAGAGCAGAAGAGGACAACAGATGATGAAATGGTTGGATGGCATCACTGACTCAATGGACATGAGTGTGAGCAAGCTCCAGGAGATGGTAAAAGACAGGGAAGCCTGGCGTGCTGCAGTCCATGGGGTCACAAAGAGTCAGACATTACTGAGCAACTGAACAACAACAACTCTGCATAGAAGTTAAATAAGCAGGGTGGCAATATATACACCCTTGTTGTGTACCTTTCCCAATTTGGAACCAGCCTGTTGTTCTGTGTAAGGTTCTAACTGTTGCTTCTTGTCCTGCATATAGGTTTCTCAGGAGGCAGGTAAGGTGGTCTGGTATTCCCATCTCTTTATGAATTTTCCATAGTTTGTTGGATCCACATAGTCAAAGGCTTTAGAGTAGTCAATGAAGCAGATATAGATGTTCTTCTGGAATTCCCTTACTTGTCCTATGATCCAATGTATGTTGGCAAGTTGATCTCAGGTTCCTCTGCCTTTTCTAAATCCAGCTTGTGCATCTGGAAGTTCTCAGGTCACATACTTTTGAAACCTAGCTTGAAGGACTTTGAGCATAATCTTGCTAGCATGTGAAATACAGGCAATAGCATGGTAGTCTGAACATTCTTTGGCACTGGGCTTCTTTGGGATTGGAATGAAAACTGACCTTTTCCAGTCTGTGGATACTGCTGAGTTTTCCAAATTTGCTGACATAATGAACGCAGCACTTAAACAGCATCGTCTTTTAGGACTAAAAATAGCTCAGCTAGAATTCTGTCATCCCAACTAGCTTTGTTTGTACTAATTCTTCCTAAGGTGAGTGACCACATTATCATGGTTATCCAGGTCATTAAGATATTTCTTATCGAGTTCTTCTAATTATTCTAGATACTCTTCTGTTTCTGTCAGGTCCTCACTATTTCTGTTATCATGCCCATCTTTTCATGAAATATTCCCTTGATATCTCCATTTTCTTGAGATCTTATTGTTTTCCATTCTATTGTTTTCCGCTATTTCTCTGCATTGTTCATTTAAGAAGGCTTTCTTATCTTTCCTTGCCATTCTCTGGAACCCTGCATTCAGTTTAGAGTATCTTTCCTTTTCTCCCTTGACTTTTGCTTCTCTTCCTTTCTCAGCTACTTACAAATGCAAAGCATTCTCAGACCATTTTGCCCTCATTCATTTTTCTTTTTGTGGTTTAGGTCACTGCCTCCTGTACAATGTTACTAACCTCCGTCCTTAGTTCTTCAGACACTCTCTTCCAGATCTAATCTCTTGAAACTATTCATCACCTGGGCTGTATAATAAAAGAGATTTGATTAGGTCACACCTAAATGGTCTAGTGGCTTTCCCTATTTTCTCAGATAGTAAAGAATCCACCTACAATGCAGGTGACTCAGCTTCAATCCCTGGGTCAGGAAGATCTACTGGAGAAGAGAATGGCAACCCACTCCAGTATTCTTGCTTGGAAAATCCCAGGGACGGAGAAGACTGGTGGGCTATGATCCATGAAGTGTTGGACACGACTGAATGACTGACCTTTTGCAATAAGGAGCTTATCATCTGAACCATGGTCAGCTCCAGGTCTTGTTTTTACTCTCTGTATAGTTTCTCCATTTTTGGCTACAAAGAACATAATCAATCTGATTTCAGTGTTTGCCATCTGGTAATGTCCAAACGGAGATTATACTGTCATTTTTAAGGTTGTATCCAAGTACTGCATTTTGGACTCTTTTGTTGACCATGAAGGGCTCTTCCATTTCTTCTAATGGATTCTTGCCCACAGTAGTAGATATAATGGTCATCTGAATTAAATTCACCCATTCCCATCAATTTTAGTTCACTGAGTCCTAAGAGGATAGTGCCATCTCCTGCTTGACCACGTCTAATTCACCTTGATTCACAGACCTAACATTCCAGGTTCCTATGCAATACTGTTTGTACAGCACTCGACTTCACTTTCACCACCAGACACATCCACACCTGAATGTTATTTGTGTTTGGTCCAGCTGCTTCATTCTTACTGGAGCTATTTCTAATGGTCTTCTGCTTTTCCCCGGTAGCATTCTGAATACCTTCTGACCTGGGGGGCTCATCTTGTGGAGTCATATCTTTTTGCCATTTCATACTGTCCATGGGGTTCTCCAGGCAATAATACTAGAGTGGGTTGCCATTTCCTTCTCCAGTGGACCGTGTTTTGTCAGAGTCTTCATTATTATCCATCCATTTCAGGTGGCCCCACACAGAATGGCCCATAGCTTCATTGAGTTGCATAAGCCCCTTCACCATGGCAAGACTGTAATCCATGGAGAGGAAAATTCTAAGTTGTATTTGACACATTTGTGACCCCCTTGACTGTAACCCATCTCCTCTGTTCATGGGATTTTCCATCAAGAATACAGGAGTGGGTTTCTTTTTCCTTCTCCGAGGTATCTTCCTGACCCAGACATCCTGCATTGCAGGCGGATAGTTTACCACTGTGCCACCCAGGCTTACCCTTAAATCTGTAAAGAACAATTCATAATCTAGTAAAAGTGGCAAACAATATTTTAATATGTTAAAATGTATCTTTCTACTATTTGATAGTTGAAGCAGTCAAAAGCAATACTATAGAAAATATACAAATAGAATAAAAAGATTAATGTGAATGTAGAAAAGATTGTATCTAACCATTGCACAAAACACATTTCAAGCAAAGATTTTTTGTGTTTTAATTATTATTGGTCAATTCCAAGTTCATAGTGTCAGCCTCAATCTATTTCAAACACTGACTTCATACAGACTACAGTCTTTCTTCAAAAAGTGATTAAAGAGAAATTGATAAGAAAAGGAAGACTAGGAAACAGCATATGTTTGTGAATAAAAAATATGTTACTAAAAATATGTGAGTTTAGAAGAAATGATAAAAGATAAAGCAGATGATTAAAATTGAAAACTAAAAATACTATGTGTCAAGCTGATGCAAAGTAGCTCTCAAAATAAAAAATTATATCCTTAAATATTTATATTGTAAAAGAAAAGGTGCTTGAAATTAAAACATTAAGCTTACAACCAAAGAAGTAAAAGTTATCCATTAATCTCTAGATTTAATGCAATCTCTATCAAATATCCATGATGTTTTCCCAGAGAAGTAGAACAAATAATCCCATAATTACATAGAACCACAAAAGACCCCAAATTGCCAACGCGATCTTGAGAAAAAAACAACAAAGTTAAATATATCACAATCCCAGACTTCAGACTAGATACAAAGCTACAGTAATCAAAACTAGTATCTGTTGCATTGGCGCAACAGATATATAGAACAACAGAACAGAATGGAGAGCCCAGAAATAAACCCACATATTTAAAGGTCAATTAGTCTAAAACAAAGGAAGCATGAATATGCAATGGAGAAAAAGCAGCCTTTTCAATAAATGGTGCTAAGAAAACAAGACAGCTACATTTAAAAGAATGAATCTAGAACACCTCCTCACACCATATACAAAAAGAAGTTCAAAATGTATTAAAGGTCTAAATGAGAGGCCTGAAATCATAAAAATCCTAGAGGAAAACATAGGCCAAGCACTCTTTGACATATATAACAGCGTTATTTTTTGTCTGTTTCCTAAGGCAAAGGAAATAAAGCAAAATTAAATAAATGAGACCTAATTAAACTTAAAAGCTTTTCCACAGGAAAGGAAATACTCAAGAAAGCAGACAACCTACTGAATGAATGTTTGCAAATGGTACTGTCAGCAAGGGGTTAATATTCAAAATATATAAACAGATCAATACAAAAAGGCAATACAGTCAAAAGATGGACAGAATCTTTTGACATGTTTTTCCAAAAAAGATACACAGATGGCAAACAGGCACATGAAAAGATGCTCAATATCACTAATTATTTGAGAAATGAAAATCGAAACTGAGATATCACCTCACACCCGTGAAAACGGCTATAGTCAAAAGGTCTACAAATAGCAAATATTGGAGAGGATGTGACAGTAGAGAATCCTCTTACATTGTTGTGTGCGTGCACACGTGCTCAGTCGCTACAGTCATGTCTGACTCTCTCTGACCCAGGGGACCATAGCCCGCCAGGCTCCTCTGTCCCTGGGACTCTACAGGCAAGAAGTCTAGAGTGGGTCGCCATGCCCTCCTCCAGGGGATTTTCCCCACCCAGGGATCGAACCTGCATCTCCTGCACTGCAAGGGGATTCTTTACCACTGAGCCAGCAGAAAAGCAGCCTACAATGTGGGTAGGAATGTAAATTGGTGCAGACACTCTATAAAACACTAGGGAGTGTCCTCAAAACACTAAAAATAGAAATATCATGTGGTCCAACAATTCCATCCCTGGGTATATATCTGGAAAAAATGAAAACACTAATTTGAAAGGACACATGAGCCTCAATGTTCGTAACAGCACTATGTATAATAGCCAAGATACAGCAGCAACCCAAGTGCTAATCAACAGATGAATGGATACAGAAGATGTGCCACAGATATGAATATTACTCAGCCATAACAAGAGTGAAATTCTTCCATTTGTAGCGAGATGGATGGACATAGAGAATGCTATGCTTAGTGAAGCGAAGTCAGAGAGAAAGACAAATCCTGTATGAAATCACTTCTTCATGGAATCTAAAAAATAATACAAATTAATGTATACACAAAAACAGAAACATACTCACAGATAAAGAAAATAAACTTGTGGTTACCAAAGGAGAGAGGGAAAGGAGGAAAGACAAATTAGGGGTATGGGATTTAAAGATAAAAACTATCACGTATAAAAGAAAGCAAAAATGGTATACCGTACAGCACAGAGAATGGTAGCCATTGCATTTTAATAATTTTAAGGGAGTGTAATCTGCAAAAATACTGTATGCTGTACACTTAGAACTAATATAAAATTGTAAATCAACAATAACTCAAAAAAAGATAAAAAGCAAAGAAGAAAATCAGAATGAACATAAATGTTAAATGAAAGAAAATAATAAAAATATAAGAATGAAAGATGAGTATGTTTCACTCACCATTTATAACAATAAATTTGGTTGCTTATCATTGTAAACAATATTAAAAAATATAGTAGAAAAAATGATAATTTCTTTATTTTTTTCTCTTTTGCAACATTTTGGAAAATATCACTTTATTAGTAATCCTGCATATAAGAAAAGTAGATCAACTTTGAATGCTGATATTATGGGTACTACAATTAGACAGGAGAAACTTTTTCCAGATATTATCTTGCT
Source organism: Okapia johnstoni (assembly GCA_024291935.2). Classification (NCBI taxonomy): domain Eukaryota; kingdom Metazoa; phylum Chordata; class Mammalia; order Artiodactyla; family Giraffidae; genus Okapia; species Okapia johnstoni. The sequence goes on from CM044310.1 coordinate 63,174,505, forward strand.
CGTACTCACTGATTTAATTTGATTAATCTCATTCCAAAGCTTTTCATATTCTACAATGCTTTGTTTTCAAAAATCATATATATTGCAGTAACATGGATGGACCTAGAGATTGTCATAGAGTGAAGTAAGTCAGACAGAGACAGACAAATATCATATAACGTGGCTTATATGTGGGATCTAATCTGAATATAATTTATTTAAATTTATTTGAATTTAATTCAGATGACCATTATTTCTACTACTGTGGACAAGAATCCCCTAGAAGAAATGGAAAAGCCCTCATAGTCAACAAAAGAGTCTTGGTGCAGTACTTGGTGCAATCTCAAAAATGACAGAATGATCTTGGTTCATTTGCAGGGCAAACCATCCAACATGACAGTAATCCAAGTCTAGGCCTCAATCACTCATGCCAAAGAAGCTGACATTGACCAGTTCTATGAAGACCTACAAGACCTTCTAGAGTGAACACCAACAAGAGATGTTCTTTTCATCATAGGGGACTAGAATGCAGAAGTAGGAAGTCAAGAGATACCTGGAATAATAGGTAAGTTTGGGCCTGAAGTACAAAATAAAGCAAGGCAGAGGCTAATGGAGTTTTCTCAAGAGAACACACTGGTCACAGCGGACACCCTTTTCCAACAAGACAAGAGACAACTCTACACATGGACATCATCAGATGGTCAATACTGAAATCAGATTGATTATATTGTTTGCAACCGAAGATGGAGAAGCTCTACAGAGTCGGCAAAAACAAGACTTGGAGCTGACTGTGGCTCAGATCATGAGGTCCTTACTACAAAATTCAGGCTTAAACTGAAAAAAGTAGGGAAAAACTGTTAGGCCATTCATGTATAACCTAAATCAAACCCCTTATGATTATACAGTGGAGGTGATGAATAGAGTTAAAGGATTAGATCTGATAGACAGAGTGCCTGAAGAACTGTAGATGGAGGTTCGTAACATTGTAGAGGAAGTGGTGACCAAAACCACCCCAAAGAAAAGGAAATGCAAGAAGGAAAAGTGATATGAGGAGGCTTTACACATAGCTGAGGAAAGAAGAGAAGTGAGAGGCAAGGGAGAAAGGGAAAGATACACCCAGTTGAATGCAGAGCTCCAGAGAATAGCGAGGAGAGATAAGAAAGCCTTCTTGCGTGAACAATGGAAAGAAATAGAGGAAAACAATAGAATGGGAATGACTAGAAATCTCTTCAAAAAACTGGAGGTATCAAGGGAATATTTCTTGCAACAATGGACACGATAAAGGACAGAAGCAGTAGGGACTGAACTCAAATAGAAGAGATTAAGAAGAAGTGGCAAGAATATACAGAAGAGCTACACCAAAAGTCTTACTGACCCACCAACCATGATGGTGTGGTCATTCACCCAGAGCCAGCTATCCTGGTGTATGAATTCAAGTGGGATTTAGGAAGCATTACTACGAACAAAGCTAGTGGAGGTGATGGAATTCCACCTGAGATATTTCAAATCCTAAAAGATGGTTAATTCAGTTAAAGTGTTGCACTCAATATGTCAGCAAATTTGGAAAACTCAGCAGGGCCACAGGACTGGAAAATGTCAGTTTTCATTTCAATCTCAAAGAAGGGCGATGCCAAAGAATGTTCACTACTGTACAATTGTGCTCATTGCACATGCTAGCAAGGTTACGGTCAAAATCCTTCAAACTGGGCTCCAGCAGTACCTGAACCGAGAACTTCCAGATGTATCATTTGGGTTTAGAAAAGGCAGAGGAAACACAGATCATATTGTCAACACTCTCTGGGTCCTAGAGAAAGCAAGGGAATTCCAGAAAAACATCTACTTCTGCTTCATTGACTACTCTAAAGCCTATGATTGTGTGGTTCATAACAAACTGTGGGAAACTTTAAAGGGATGGGGAATACCAGACCACCTTACCAGTCTGCTGGGAAACTTGTGTGTAGGTCAAGTTCATATCCATTGAGTCAGTGATGCTATCTAATCATCTCATCGTATGCCACCCTCCTCTCCTTTTACCTTCAATCTTTCCCAGCATAAGGGTCTTTTCCAATGAGAGAGTTGTTCCTATCAGGTAGCAAAAGTATTAGAACTTCAGCTTCAACAACAGTCCTTTCAATGAATATTTATGATTGATTTCTTTTAGGATTCACCGATTTGATCTACATGAAATCCAAGGAACTCTGAAGAGTCTTCTCAAGCACCACAGTTTGAAAGTGTCAATTCTTCAGCCTTCAGCCTTCTTTTCTTTGTTTCTTTGGTCCAATTCTCATATCGATTCATGACTACTGGAAAAACCATAGCTTTCACTATATGGACTTTGTCAGCAAATTGATGTCTTTGTTTTTTAATACGCTGTCTAGGTTTGTCATAGCTTTTCTTCCAAGCAGCAAGTGTCTTTTAATTTCATGGTTGCAGTCGCCTTGCCCAGTGATTTTGAAGCCCAGGAGAATATGCAGAATACATCATGTAAATATCACACTGGGTGAATCACAAGCTGCAATCAAGATTGCTGGGAGAAATATCAACAACCTCCAATATACAGATAATACCACTCTAATGGCAAAAAGGAATAGGAATTAAAGATCCTCTTGATGAGAGTGAAAGAGGAAAGTGAAAAGACTGGCTTAAAACTTAAGAGACGCAGATGTATAGAACTGTATTATGGACTCTATGGGAGACGGCGAGGGCGGGATGATATGGGAGAATGGCACAGAAGCATGTAAATTATCATATTTGAAACGAATTGCCAGCCCAGGTTCGATGCATGATACAGGGTGCTCGGGGCTGGTGCACCAGGATGACTCAGAGGGATGGGATGGGGAGGGAGGTGTGAGGGGGGTTCTGGAAGGGGAACACATGTACACCCATGGAGGTGTCAATGTATGGCAAAACTAATACTAAAAAATGATAAATAAATAAATTAATTAATTAAAAAAAAAAACTCAACATTCAAAAAATTTGGATCATGGCATCCAGCGCCATCACTTCCAGGCAAATAGAAGGGGAAAGCAGTGACAGATTTTATTTTCCTGAGCTCCAAAATCACTGTGGGCAGTGACTGCAGCCATGAAATCAAAAGACACTGAAATCAAAAGGACTGATGCTGAAGCTGAAGCTCCAATCCTTTGGCCACCTGATGCGAAGAATTAACTCATTGGAAAAGACTCTGATGCTGGGAAAGATTGAAAGCAGGAGGAGAAGGGGACGACAGAGGATGAGAAGGTTGGATGGCATCACTGACTCAATGGACATGAGTTTGAGCAAGCTCTGGGAGTTTGTGATGGACAGGAAAGTGTGGCATGCTGCAGTCTGTTGGGTCACAAAGAGTTGGACACGACTGAGCGACTGAACTGAGTCTGAGAGGTAAGGGAGGAGGGATAAATTGGGAGATTAGGATTGACATACACATACTTCTATGTAAACAATAGATAACTAATATGGACCTATGATATTGTACAGTAAACTCAATACTCTGTAACGGCCTATATAGGAAAAGAACCTAAAATAGAGTGGATATATATATATATATAACAGATTCATTTTGCTATATACCTGAGACTAACACAACATTGTAAATCAAATAGATTTCAAAAAAATTAAGGAAAAAGAACAAACAGAAAGGCGAGAAAAATTATGAAGAGTTTTAAACTTTCTCTGAAGCTATATTTACTTTTATATCTTACTCTTTAGTATGTTTTTAAAGACAGACAAAGGATGAGATGTTTGGATGGCATCACCAACTCAATGGGCATGAGTTTGAGTAAGCTCCAGCAGTTGGTGATGGACAGAAAGGCCTGGTGTGCTGCAGTCCATGAGGTCGCAAAGAGTCGGGCACGACTGAGCGACTGAACTGAGCTGAACTGAATGATTTTCACAATATATTTTTAAGGGCTTATTCAAAGACTATAAGTAGAAATTGATCAACAACTATAACTATGTTACAACACAGGCTCATAATTCTTAAATTAAAAATAACTATATGAAGAATAACATATGTATTCATGTATTACAAGTCTTTTGTAACTTTTTATGTGTAAAATCTATTTACGCTACACAAAAGTTTCATTTAATTTTCATTGTAAGAACAAACTTGTTGTTACCAAAGGGGAGAGAGAAGGGAGAATGAACAAATTATGGTATGGGATTAAAATGTAAAAACTACTATGTATAAAGTTTAATAAACAAATATGCATATTGTATAACACAGAGAATGAGAGTAATATCCTGCACAACTCTGTACCCATCATACTCATAACACCACTCAGTTATCAGGGATACAAATTTTTCTTTAACTGCAGTTTCATTTTCACCGAAACTAAAGTGCATTTGAGTCATTCCAGATGAATTAGTGAAAAACAAAGGACAAAAATCATTTAACAACTTCTAAAAAGCAATCATTCCAATCTTGGTCTGGAAAGATGTTTAAGAAAGAATCTAGAAATTAACATATTTATTTATTTCACGTCTCAATAATTTAAAATTCTGTAACAAACAATCTGATAAAGGGAAGTTTACATCTCCTTTTTAATCCTTATATGTATAATTTCATTTTCTTGCCTTAATGTGCTACTACTTCTACCAAAACTTTTTTTTGAATTATGATTATTTTATTTTTTTAATTAATTTATTTATTTCAGTTGGAGGGTATTTTAAAAAGGGGTGGGGGAACTGGTGGACATACTTGATTTTTTACCTATTTCAAAAGAAATATTTTTAGAATGTCACCAATAATAATGGTGAAAAAAAAACTGAAAGTTGATCAGTTGTGTCCAACTTTTTGTTACCCAAGGATTATAGCCTGCCAGGCTCCTCTGTCCATGGAATTCTCTAGGCAAGAATACTGGGGTGAGTAGCCCTTCCCTTCTCCATGGGATCTTCCCAATCCAGGGATCGAACCCAGGTCTCCTGCATTGCAGGCAGATTCTTTACCATCTGAACCACCAGGAAAGCCCAATGATAATGGTACTTGCACTAGCTTTTGTTGATTTTCTTCATAAAATTAATGAAATATTTTTATTTTCCTAATTTGCTCAGGGTTTGTTGTTGCTGTTAAATCACTAACAGATCTTTTTCTTGATTTAACTGAGACACGTATATATAAACACAAACACACACACACACACACACACACATATATATATAATACATATATACACATATCCATGTATGTATTTGCTTTTGAAATATATAATAACAATAATATATTTTATATGGTACTTATATATTTGTAGATACATATATACATATACATTTGTATTTATTTTGGTAATGTGGGGAGGATTTTACATACATATTCAAATGTGAGTCTGGGTCAAAATTTTCCTTTCCTACACTGTTTTTGTCATTAGGGTGGCTATCAGCTTTTGCTAACTATTTAAACTGTTGTTGGTGTTTAGTGACTAAGTCATGCCCGACTTTTTTGTAAACCTATGAACCGTAGCCCTCCAGGCTCTGCCCATGGGATTTTCCAGACAAGAATATTGGAATGGGTTGGCATTTCCTTCTCCAAGGGATATTCCTGACCAGGAATCAAACCCACATCTTCTGCATTACAGGTGGATTGTTTACCACTGAGCCACCTGAGAAGCCCTAACCATATAAAGAGTAGAGTGTAATTTTTATTTTATTCTCTGCAAGACTTTATGCAAGACTATATTTATTTCTTACTGGGTTGTTGGGTATAACTTACTCATGAAGCCATCTAACCTGGGTTTTCATTGCCAAAAAATTTTTTACTAATAATTCAAATAAACAGTAATTTGATTTCTCTAGTAGTTATAGAAACATTCAAATTTTTAATTTCTTCTGGAATAATAGCTTACTAAGTAATATTTTGTAGTAATTTTCCCATTTTATTTATATTTTCAAAGTTATTAGCATAATGCTCAAAATGTTCTTTTGGTGTCTAAAGCATCTATGGTTATAATAATCATTTAATGCTAATTATTAGATAATTGTGCTTTCTCCGTTATTCTTTTTTTCTTGATCTCTTTTCATCCATTTCTCTATTTTCTAAATTGTTTCAAAGTACCAACTTTGTCCATACTTTGTACCATATGGTTTCAGGTTTTTAAATTTATTTTTTATTTCTTCCTTTATGTACTATTCCATTTATTTTATTGCTCCTTTTTCTAGTGTCTTTATATGGATGTCTACCTTTTTAGTTTGGAGTATTTTTTATTTCCTAATATGAGTATATAAGTTTGTGAATTTCCTTCTAAATACACTTTGGGTGTATCTTACAGACTTGGAATTCTCAGTACTTTTGTTATAACTGAAAATGATTTCTAATTTTTATCACAATTTCTTCTTGAATGAATGGGATAGTTGATACATATTTCTCAATTTTAATATGTGTGGGATTTTTCTAGTTATCTTTCTGATACTGATTTTTAACTTAATTCCATTGTGTCTGAGAACATAATTTGTATTATGTCAACCCTTTTAGATCATTGACTATTTCTTTTAAAATTATATCTTTCAAAAAATTCCTGGAGCTTGAAAAATACCCATCATAAATTTTCTGAGCTATTCAATTAATCAAATAAGAATAGAAAACAAAGTAAAATATATTTGAGAAGATGAACCTTTGCATCTGAAACTAAAAGAGAACACTTGATGGCATAAACTACCTTCTCTCCTGGGGTCACAGAGACTCTCCAGATGCAGTGTGTATAAGATGGATAGCCATTTGGAAATCCTGGGGAGGAAAGATTGCCGTTGGATTCTTGTAGGGTTTCTCCGCATGCTGAAAGAAAGAAAAAACAACATATATTTGATTTTTTTAAATGAAAAAGATAAAATTATTTGTTATTTTTTATAAAAGACGTTTGCATCATAACTGAATCTTGAGTCTTTTGGTGTTAGAGAAGGATATATATTTGTATTTTATAAAACACTTTTCCTTTATAAGTAATTTTTTTAATGTCTTTCTTACTAGAATTTCAGCATACTTAAAGGGATTGCTTTAGCTAACCATGTAACAAGATTATGATATAATAACCTGAAGAACCATAAAATTATTCCTCATGGAAACATTTCTCATTCATTCCCAAGGAGCAAATAGCCAACTTATGCATCACCCATACTCAGATTCAAGCCTGTGGGTACCTATTTGATGTGATTCTGGGACCCCATGAAACATTCTATTATATTTGGTGTAGAGTGAAGTTAATTTTAATTATAAATACTGCATCAAAGTTGGGGAAAAGAAAATTTAAATAATAATTAATAAATAGTCAATAAAAGTGGTGCCAAAATGACACACAATGAAATATTTTTTTTTCAAAATAAACTGTAATAAATTGAAATATAAAAACATTATGGAAGTCAGATTTTCCAAGGAGATATAGATATTTACTTATTCTCTGCTTTCTGCCTATAATAGTAGAAATTACTGGGAAAGCAATTTTATTTTCCTTTTACTTCCCCTATCTACTGGAGAATCCCATGGAGAGGAGCCTGGCAGGCTACAGTCCATGGGGTCACAAGAGATGGTCACAACTTAGCGCCTAAACAACCAAACAACCAACAACTCCTATCTAACCTTTTGGTAGTAATTACCAGTCATCTGATGTAGCAAATAGTCAGCTGTACAGCCTCAAGATCTGTATGACTAATATCTATAGGCCAATTCAACAAAGGCAAGGTCAGAGGATAATTAGCTCATTGGTTCAGCCAAGGTTTGTAGTCAGAAGTATTCTACAATGGACTGTCTTGTTGCTTTTGCAAGACATGATCTGAGTCAAATGAATCTAAGCTGATTTAAGTATCCTTAATTCATGAACAATTCCTATACAGAAGCTAGTTTATATAAATATTTATATAAAGATGTTTATAACTTCCATTCAACAGTTTGAAAGAATAATTCCTTCCTTCTGAAGAAGACTGAAAAAAAACCTGATATATTAACACATTATAGAGCCAGCAGGTGAACTCGAGCAGGCAAACTCTTGTCTCATCAAAACAATACATTATAAATGGTTCTGCATATCTTGATTTAAATGAAGAAACAAAAATAATGGCTTGGAAAACATAAAATAGAGACGTAAAAAGAGTTTGATATGATATAAATATTTATGCAGCCATGAAATTAAAAGACACTTGCTCCTTGGAAGAAAAGCAGTGACAAACCTAGACAGTGTATTAAAAAACAGAGACATTAACTACAAAGGTCCGCATAGACGAAACTATGGTTTTTCCCATAGTCATGTACGGATGTGAGAGCTGGACAATAAAAAAGGCTGAGCACTTAAGAAATGATGCCTTTGAACTGTCATGAGGGATAAGACTCTTGAGAGTCCCTTGGATAGAAAGGAGATCCAACCAGTCAATCCTAAAGGAAATCACTCTGAATATTCATTGGAAGGACTGATGCTGAAGCTCCAATACTTTGGCCACCTGATGCAAAGAACCGTCTCACTGGAAAAGACCCTGATGCTGGGAAAGATTGAAGGCAGGAGAAGGGGGTGACAGAGGATGAGATGGTTGGATGGCCTCACCGACTCAATGGACATGAGTTTGAGCAAACTCTGGGAGATGGTTTAGGACAAGGGAAGCCTGGTATGCTGCAGTTCATGTGGTCACAAAGAGTCAGACATAACTGAGCAGCTGAACAACAACAACAAATAATGTTTGTACAACAAAATAAATTTAAAATAAGAGCAAGCAATATTTATTCTGATAAACAGGTAGATAAAAGCAACTTGAGAATAAAAGAAAAATGTTCAAGGTAAAAAGTATGTAATCAGCACTTTCCATGAATCGTCTAAGGATACTTGATAAATGTGACATTATAAGAACCCTTAGAAAAATGAAAATTTGTTAAGATTTATTAATGCAACCAACGTGCTTCTAATTATGGTCAGTTTAGGTGCTAAACAGCCATTGGGCAATCGAGTGTGTTTCAATGAAAAAACCTACAATTTATAGCAGTTTAAAAATAAATTCTGTATCTAAGCCATATAGAATGTTGGTACTGGATTTCCTCAAGTGGAATTAAAACAATTAACTCACACATGTAAACAGACATTATTATACTGATAAAACGATAAAAGAGAAAGCTCTCTGAAATGCAAAAAAACAACATGAATATAGTTCAAAAATCTAATAAATGTATTATATAGCACCTACTTATAATGAAAGAAGTGTGGACACCAGTTGTCAAGTTGTAATCATTCGTGCATTTCCCTCAGTACACGTGGCTATTCCAGGTTGCCTGATCCCTATTTCAGATTTTCACAAATTTTTCTGGGCATTTGTTGATTCATATTCAGGTATAAAAAATGATTTTTATAACTAAAACAACTAAAGGAAAATTAGCAAGGAAAAGATGGTACTACTAAGTTAAATACATAGTCTCTTCATTTACATAGAAATCTATTTAGTATACGGATGAGAAGAGAGAAGTTTGACTCGTGGCATAATCCCTTGTAAGGTCATACAAGCACGTCTCAAAAACTTCAGCCTCAGTTTTCTGTTCTTTAAAGTGGCTATCTTATTAATATGTACTTCATAAAGTTGCTTTGTAGGGGTCAAGTATTGTGATGCCCAAAGTCCTCTATTTAACACAGGTAGGAAAACTGTGGGCTTAATTTTTACAATGTATCTTTGAGCTAAAAAGACCCAGTCTTATCTAAGAGAAAAAAAAGCATAAAAATACAAAGAAAAATTATCATCAGTCTCCTAATAAAAATCATTCTAAAATAAATAAAACAACTCACAAATTGAATTTTCATCTCTTTAGGCAGATGACATGATCTTATATGTACAAAACCATAAAGATTCCACAGACCAAAAAAAGAATACTGTTAGAAGTAATAAAAAATATACAAAATTGCAGAATACAAAATCAACACACAAAATTCAGTTGCATATCCATTAACTATCAATGAACAATACGAATATGAAATTAAGAAAATAGCTCTGTTCATAAGAAACCCCCCTCAGTAATAAAATGTTTAGAAATGAAAGAGGCAAAATAAATTTGAGGCAAAAGACATGAACATTGAAGACTACAAAACACTGATAAAAGAAATTTAAGAGGACACAAAGATGTGTTCATGGATTGGAAGACTTAATATTGTTAAAATATTATCCATCCTAGTCAAAGCATGGATAAATTTCTAAAACTCGATGCAATCCCTATCAAATTCCCAGTGGCATATTTTTGTAGAAATGGGAGGAAAAGTCTTAAAATTCATATAGAATCACGAATCCTAAATAGCCAAAACAATCTTGAGAAAAAAGAACAGAGCTGGAAGCTTCATTCTTCTTAACCTCAAAACATACTACAAATCTACAGTAATTAAGAGTATGATACTGGCATAAGAGAGGCATATAGACCAATGGGACAGAATAAAGAGCCAAAAATAAACCCACACCTAAACAGTAAAATGGGATCTTTGACAAGGGTGCCAAGACTTTTCAATGGTGAAAAGATAGGCTCTTCCATAAATGGTGTTAGGGAAACTAGATACACACATACAAGAGAATAAAATCAAACCTATTTTTTTTCACTACCCACAAAAATCAACTCAAAGTGGATTAAAGACCTAAAAGTAAGACTCTAAATTGTAAAATTCCCAGAGAAAAACATATGAAAAACATTATAACAGAGGTCTTGGCAGTGATTGCTTAGATATGAAACCAAAAGCACAGGAAATAAGAGTAAAAATAGACAAGCGGGACAATAGCAAGCTAAACAACTTCTGTGTAGCAAGGAAAGAATCAATCAAATGAAAAGAAATATTTGGAATGGAACATTTGCAAATCATGTATCTCATAAGGGGTTAGTATCCAAAACACAGAAGGAACTTAGCAAACAAGCAACAAAACAAACCCCAAGTAACCAAATTTTAAAATGGGCAAAGGACTTGAATAGACCTTTCTCCAAAGAAGACATACAAATGGCCAATAGATCCATGAAAAAAGTGCTCAATGTCGCTAATCATCAGAGAAATGAAAATCAAAACCACAATGAGATATCACCTCACAGTGGCTGGTTGGCCATTATCAAAACAACAGAAATTGCAAGTGTTGGTGAGGATGTAGAGAAACCACTTTACACTGTTGTTAGGAATGTAAAATGGTGCAGCCACCATGGAAAACAACATGGAGTTTCTTCAGAAATAATAAATAGAACCACCAAATTATACAGCAATTCTACTTCTGGGTATTGATGCAAAAGAATTGAAAACAAAGCCTTGAAGAAATATGTACACTCACATATTCATTGAGTATTACTGAGAGTAGCCATAGAAACAAACTGTCTTATCATTGGATGAATGAATAAATAAAACGTGGCATATGCATATAATGGAATATTATTCAACCTTAAAACAGAAAGAAATCTGTCATGTCTACCACAGAGATGAACCTTGGGGACATAATTCTAGTGAAATAGGCTAGGCACACACAAAAAGACAAATATCGCATGAGATTTCTAAAGAGATCTGCTATATAACAATGTTTACATAATTAACAACACTGTACTGTACAATAAAACTTTGTTAATAGGACATATGTTATATGTGTTTCATCAAATTTTAAAAATAATTAATAATAAAAAGTAAACTTCTAAATATGTTATGATCCATCTCACTTTTGCGACAGATGGTTCTCCTGTATGCTTTACCTTCAAAGATAGAAAATTGTTTTTGAATTGTACAAATGCTCCTTGGATTGTGTGTGGTTGAGAAATTATTACAAATTCTTATGTTATAATAACATGGTTAAATTTACAGTTGTTTGTATTCCAATCTACAGATATTTTTTGTAGCAAATGTCTATAATATCCATCAGATATCAAAGATTGAGAATAGCTTTTCCATATTCTAAAAGAATATCTTTATAATGTTACTAACTCAAAAAAAGTACAATAACTTGTAGTAGATAAATCTCTTCCTTCAAAATCTTCATAAACTCTAGAGTAGGGGAAGAAATAAAACTTTATCTAAACAACTTAGCACTACCTAACTAACTTCATACATCCATAGCTCCCTCAAACTTTTAAATGTAATAAATAAAATATTGATTTAAAATGATTTTAAAGTAAGAAATGTTGAAAAAAATCCTGCCCTCTGAGCCATAATGGTGAAATTAGTTACTGAAATATTTTAAAACATATTTCAACAGTCACTCCCCATCCAACTCTGATACCAGTTCCAAGAAGTCTTCCTCATTCCATGGTGCAGCTCAGTTCAGGCACCCTCTCAGAACTGCTTTAGCATCCTTTACTGATGAGATTTACTGCCTTGACAAGTAACACTGATTGGAGAATTGCACAGATTGATTGGCTATAGTGTGCATAATCTGTGCTTCCTTCTCTGTGGCCATAATAGCTGGTGTAGTAAATTTCACACATTAAAGCAACTATTTCATTCATACAGCAACTACTTACTGAGCACTTAACTAATATTTAATTGATATATAGATGATACCACTCTAAAGGCAAAAAGTGAGGAGGAACTAAAAAGCCTCTTGATTAGGGTGAAAAAGGAGAGTGAAAAAGCTGGCTTGAAACTCAACATTAGAATCCGCCTGTAGTGCAGCAGATTATCAGTTCAGTTGCTCAGTCATGTCCAATTCTTTGCGACCTCATGAACCACAGCATGCCAGGTCTCCCTGTCCATCAACAACTCCTGGAGTTCACCCAAGTCCACGTCCATTGAGTCAGTGATGCCATCCAACCATCTCATCTTCTGTCGTCCCCTTCTCCTCCTGCCCCCAATCCTTCCCAGCATCAGGGTCTTTTCCAATGAGTCAACTCTTCACATGAGGTGGCCAAAGTATTGGAGTTTCAGCTTCAACATCAATCCTTCCAATGAACACCCAGGCCTGATCTCCTTTAGGATGGACTGGTTGGATCTACTTGATGTCCAAGGGACTCTCAAGAGTCTTCTCCAACAAGTTCAAAAGCATCAATTCTGCGGCACTCAGCTTTCTTCACCGTCCAAATCTCACATCCATACATGACTACTGGAAAAACCATAGCCTTGACTAGACGGACTTTTGTTGACAAAGTAATGTCTCTGCTTTTTAATATGCTATCTAGGTTGGTCATAACTTTCCTTCCAAGGAGTAAGCGTCTTTTAATTTCATGGCTGCAATCACCATCTGCAGTGACTTTGGAGCCCACAAAAATAAAGTCAGCCACTATTTCCACTGTTTTCCCATCTATTTCCCATGAAGTGATGGGACCAGATGCCATAATCTTAGTTTTCTGAACGTTGAGCTTTAGGCTAACTTTTTCACTCTCCTCTTTCACTTTCATCAAGAGGCTCTTTAGTTCTTCTTCACTTTCTGCCATAAGGGTGGTGTCATCTGCATATCTGAGGTTACTGATATTTCTCCCGGCAATCTTGATTCCAGCTTGTGCTTCCTCCAGCCTAGTGTTTCTCATGATGTACTCTGCATATAAGTTAAATAAGCAGGGTGACAATATACAGCCTTGATGCACTCCTTTTTCTATTTGGAACCAATCTGTTGATCCATGTCCAGTTCCAACTGTTGCTTCCTGACCTGCATCCAGGTTTCTCAAGAGGCAGGTCAGGTGGTCATCTCCTTCAGAATTTTCCACAGTTTATTGTGATCCACACAATCAAAGGCTTTGGCATAGTCAATAAAGCACAAATAGATGTTTTTCTGGAACTCTCTTGCTTTTTCAATGATCCAGTGTATGTTGGCAATTTGATTTCTGGTTCATCTAAAACCAGCTTGAACATCTAGAAGTTCCCATTCTGACAGAATGTGGTCCACTGGAGAAGGGAATGGCAAACCACTTCAGTATTCTTGCCTTGAGAACACCATGAACAGTATGAAAAGGCAAAAAGATAGGACACTGACAGGTGAACTCCCCAGGTCAGTAGGTGCCCAATATGCTACTGGAGATCACTGGAGAAATAACTCCAGAAGGAATGAAGAGATGGAGCTAAAACAAAAACAATACCTAGTTGTGGATGGGACTGGTGATAGAAACAAGATCCGATGCTGTAAAGAGCAATACTGCATAGGAACCTAGAATGTTAGGTCCATGAATCAGGGCAAATTGGAAGTGGTCAAATAGGAGATGACAAGAGTGAACATTGACATTCTAGGAATCAGCAAACTAAGATGGACCAGAATGGGTGAATTTAACTCAGATGACCATTATATCTACTACTGTGGGCAGGAATCCCTTAGAAGAAATGGCATAACCATCATAGTCAACAAAAGAGTCCGAAATGCAGTACTTGGATGCAGTAAATTGACCCAATTCAATTCCTGGATCAGGAAGATCCGCTGGAGAAGGGATAGGATACTCACTCCAGTATTCTTGAGCTTCCCTTGTGACGCAGCTGGTAAAGAATCCACCCACAATGCGAAAGACCTGGGTTCAATCCCTGGGTTTGGAAAAACCCCTGGAGAAGTGAAAGGGTATCCATTCCAGTATTCTGACCTGGAGAATTCCATGGACTGTACATGGGGTTGCAAAGAGTTGAAGATGACTGAGTGACTTTCACTTTCACTTTCATGGCATCTGGTCCCATCACTTTATGGCAAATAGAAGGTGAAAATGGGAAAGCAGTGACATATTTTATTTTCGTGGGTTCCAAAATCACTGCTAACAGTGACTGTAGCCATGAAATTAAAAGATTTTTGCTCCTTGGAAGGAAAGCTATGAGAAACCTAGACAGCATATTAAAAACCAGAGATATCATTTTGCTGACAAAGGTCTGTATAGTCAAAACTATGGTTTTTTCAGTAGTCTTGTACAAATGTGAGATTTTGGCCAGAAAGAAGGTGGAGAGTTGAAGAACTGATGCTTTTGCGTCATGGTGCTGGAGAAGACTCTTGAGAATCCCTTGGACTGCAAGGAGATCAAACCAGTCAATCCTAAAGGAAATCAGTCCTGAATATTCATTAGAAGGACTGATGCTGAAGCTGAAGCTCCATTATTTTATTCACCTAGTGTGAAGAGCCAACTCATTGGAAAAGACTCTTATGCTGGAATGATTGAGGACAGGAGGAGAAGGGGGCAGCAGGGGATGAGATGGTTGGATAGCATCACTGACTAAATGGACATGAGTTTGATCAAATTCCAGGAGATAGTGAAGGATGGGGAAGCCTGGTAACTGAAGTCCATTGGGTCTCAAACATTTGGACACATAGGGACTAAACAACAACAAAATACCCTGAGGGAAAAGTCTACTTCAGTCCTAAAGATTATACTCTAATTGGGAAATGACAAGTGAATTGATGATTTTAGGAATAAGACATAAAGGCCAGAGCAAATAGGGCATTTACTACCATGGCAATCCTGGGAGATCAGTTAGTTTTTAAGTGGGAGGTTACATAGAAGCTAAATCCTGAATATTAATTAGGCCTTGGCCAGGAGTCAGTAGGAGTTTTCTGGATTGAGGAAGAAGCAGGAGGTAAGCACACTGAAGTGTCAGCTGCTGGATGAAGTAAAGTGAGAAACTGGGCTGTAAGTGAAACACTAGCAAAGAGGCTGGGGAAAGAGACAGGGGAAAAGGAAATCGGTCTTTATGCTAAAATAGGCAGAGTAAGATCTGCATATGGAAATGCCACTTGAACAGCAGTATGGCCAAAGAACTAAAGAGATGTAAGAATAGAGGGAAGAGGTTAATTAGGAAGCACTGTAGCAATCCAGACAAAAGGTGAGGCTCCCTAGGAGAGGGGATTCACTTCAAGAATGTGAGATAGATACCAAGAAGGCAGCAGGACTGATTGGTTGTGGGAAGTGTGGCAGAAAAAGGAATGAAGAGAGAATGCCCTGCACAGTTTTCGCTTGGAATGATCTGTGTGTAGTACCATTAACTGAACTAAGAAATGTTTTATGAGCAAATGGGTCTGGGAATAAATGAGAAAGTGACTATTTTTTTTTTTTTACATGTTGGCAATACATTTGAGCCAAGAATTGTACATAAACACATATAAGCGATATCTCTTTGAAATCTCAGAGAATTATATGGGAATTACAGATTTTCTGTAACTAAAAAGAACCTCATATTAATTTAAAAAATAAATTTAATGTTCAAGTGTTTAAAAAATTGACAGTATTTAAATTCCCTGCACAATGAAACTGGTCTTCCATCCCTACAACCTCTACACAGATGTAAATCCAATAGATGTAAATATTCTGTATATATACTGTATGTTTAACGCCACTTTTAAATTTGTAAACATTTATTGTGATTACATCTATGAGTGACCACACATACACTTTTATATAACGATGATTCTAATCTTCAAAAGCCTCTTTATTTTTAAATATTTATTTTTTCTTAATTTTATTATGTTACTTTACACTTTATTATGTTACTTTACACTTACTTAATGAAGATTTACTAAGAGAATATTAGGGTTGACAGTTGGTATAGGTATGAAGTATAAGCCAAAAGGTCATGGGACTATAGAAAAACTATATTAAGAAAAAATGCAAATAAAGACCAGAAACTATATTAGAAGAGCTCAGTATCAGGAGTTTAGAAATAAAAAGGGGAAGTAATCCTAAAATTAGATCAAATAAGAGAAGAATATATTTAGAGAATGGGAGTCACAAGGAAAAAAGGCCCCCCAAAAAAGAGAGAGCAAGAAAACAAATGAGATAGTTATAAAGACACACCACCACTCACACATCCCAGTGAGTATCTATTTCACCAGCAGACTGCGGACTACTGGGATAAAGGGAAGATGAAGACCTTTCTCTGCCCCATGTGGACATTTCTATATTACGTTTGTGAATGAGTCAGCTACCCAATCAGAAAGATTCCTAGACTAATGCTAATAATCACAGTAAACTTAATTAATATAACTTTCCAATAATTAAATATATATAAATAAAATTTAAACATGAGAATCTATGTAAAACTTCAGTGATTAATTTACTCATCTTATCCTGAATGTCTGTATAAATTATTGGAAGAGCAGCCAATTAAAACTTTTATTACTATTTTGCTATTTATGATATTAGTATCTGGAACAAAAACTGAACTTCACAGGTATTAGTTTCCCATAAGTAACAACAAAAAAATTGAAAAGGCTGTGTCAAGTAAAACTAAGCATGTATCTTTGATATAGGCTATTTCGAAGCATGTTGCATGTACAGGAGGTACATAGGATATGAAAAGTTCTAATTTGAAAGCAGAATCTTTTTTTTTTCTTTTTCTTTTTTTAATTGGAGTATAATTGCTTTATCTTTTCTTTCTTAGACCAGTAAGGCATTAGTGTTCCCTTGGAACATTGTTATTAAGACCTCTCTTTAATCTTTTTTCACAAACTTATCTAATAGCAAACATATTAACAAACTAGAAAACATATTAACAAACAAAAACAAACTAGTTAGTTCACTAGTAACATGATTAGAACTTTGTTTTTTGCAAGGAAGTTATAAATTCCACCTAATAAAATTTAAATTTATATACTGTTAATGATAGTGCTTGCTAGAAAAGACCATTCAGGATTGAATTCTGAAGTTGAAATAAAGGCTATTCTTGTTATGTTAGCAAGGAAGCTCATAATTTGACTATGAAATCATGCAACTATTTAATAGCAACTATATTTTTTCTTTTTTATTCATTAAATTAAAAGAAATAAAGCTTACTATTCCTGCTTTTGAAATTTGATTTCTAGCAATTTGTTTTTAATTATACTAATGGGTATTCCAGAGTTCTCTTCTATTTCATTTTATGATTAGTAACTTTGAACTGAACATCTCAGTTACTCGCCAGCATGCAAAGAGACAAGTAAACGGCTGAGTTAATTGTGGCTTGTTCATCTGGAAAAGCACTATCAGACTCAATTATGCTTCTCAGTTTGGGTGGTGCAGTACCTGGGCATCTATACAGCTTTCTTGC
Organism: Okapia johnstoni; assembly: GCA_024291935.2. Taxonomy (NCBI): domain Eukaryota; kingdom Metazoa; phylum Chordata; class Mammalia; order Artiodactyla; family Giraffidae; genus Okapia; species Okapia johnstoni. The sequence continues at coordinate 63,192,360 of CM044310.1, forward strand.
CTGGGCAATATCTCCTTTGCTTAAGCGGGTTCGCTGACCAATCGCTGGACGAATGCCGTTATCATCACGTGAGGGGAGAATGGTATCCAGAAACATCCCCCTGAAAAAAAAAATCAGAAACAAGTCACACATAAGCTGTCAAATTAAGACACATATATTCCTTACAAATACTTTTTTTTTTTTCCAAACTCAAACCAATCAAAGGAAAAATATATCAGTGTTTAGATTTAAACCATGTGTCAGTCTTTCAAAATACTTTCATCACAGTAGAAAAAAATTGGGTGCTAAATGTGTATGGTGAACCTGGACTGGTAATCTATTTCACATGTGGTAATATACATGTTTCAGGGCTATTCTGTCAAGTCATCCCTCCCTCTTCCTCTCCCACCGAGTCCAAAAGTCTGTTCTATACATCTGTGTCTCTTTTGATGTCTTGTATGTAGGGCCGTCATTGCCATCTTTCTAAATTCCATATATATGCTTAATATACTGTATTGGTGTTTTTCTTTCTGGCTTACTTCACTCTGTATCAGCTGGTGCAGTGGGACAACCCAGAGGGATGGGATGGGGAGGGAGGTGGGAAGGTGGTTCAGGAAGGGGGACATATGTACACCCATGGCTGATCCATGTCAATGTATGGCAGAAACTACCACAATATTGTAAAGTAATTAGCCTTCCGTTAAAATAAATTAATTTAAAAATGTATATGGTGAGTATAAAGTTAGTGGTGGCACTCAATTTTTCCTTAAAAAAAAGTATATATATTTTTCAAAATCTAAAATTCATTTTTTAAATTTATTTTTAATTGGAGAATAATTACTTTACAATGCTGTGTTGGTTTCTGCCATATATCAGCATGAATTAGCCATAGGTATACATATGTGCCTTCATTCTTGAATCTCCCTCCCACTTCCCACCCCATCCTACCCCTCTAGGTTGTCACAGAGAATTAGATTTGAGTTCTGCATGTCATAAAGCAGATTCCCACCATTTTACTCAAACTCATGTCCACTGAGTCGGTGATGCCATCCAATCATCTCTATATATACATACATATACATACATACATACATACATACATACATATATATACATATGAAACAAGACCAGAATACACAAAGAAATCCTACAACTCAACAACAGAAAAATGAAGTAATCTGATTAAAAAATAGGCAGAAGATTTGAATATATATTTTTTTCAGATGATATACAAATTGTCAAGCATATAAAAATACTTTCAACATGACTAATCATGCAAATCAAAACCACAGTGAGACACTATGTCATACCCATTAGGGTGGCTACTACCAAAACTTGAAAAAATAGAAAAGAAAACATGTTGGTGAGGATATGGAGAAATTGGAACCCTTATACACTGTTGATAGGATTGCAAAATAGTGCAGATCTATGAAAAAATTGATTGAGGTTCTTCAAAAAAAATTAAGCATAGAACTACCATACATTCCAGCAATCTCACTTCTTTGTATATAACCAAAAGCAAGGAAAACATGCTCTTGAAGAGATATTCACATACACATGTTCATGGTAGTGCTATTTACAGTAGCCAAGACGTGAAAACAACTCAGATATCCATCAACAAATGAGTGAATAAACCAAGTATCGATATATATCCAAAGGAATATTATTCAGCCTTAAAATGGAAGGAAATTTTGCTGCATGCTACAACATTGATGAATCTTAAGGATTTTATGCTACGTAGAAAAAAAAAGTCACAGAATGATAAACATTGTGTGATTTTACTTGGTACCTAAACTAGCCAAATTTACAGAAACAGAAAGTAGAAAGGTGGTTATCAGAGTTTGGGATGGGGGTGGGAAGAGTGGAGAGTTTAACGAATGGGTATAGGGTTTCAAATTTGCAAGATAGAAAGTTTCTGGAGATCCGTTTCACAACAATTTGAATGTACTTAATACTATTAAATTGTACATGTAAAAATAGATAATATGGTACATTTGATAGTGTGTGTGTGTGTGTGTGTTAGTCGCTCAGCTGTGTCTGACTCTTTGTGACCCCATGGACTGTAGCCCACCAGGCTCCTTTGTCCATGGGATTCTCCAGGCAAGAATACTGGCTTGGGTTGCCATTGATATTGAGATATCTTTATTACAATAAAAAACTTTCAAATACTTTAAATGTGGTGGCTGAGAACTGTGCCAAATATTTCCTCTTCTGCAATTTTTATTTCAATATATGCATAAGAAACTCTGGGCTGGATGAAGCACAAGCTGGAATCAAGATTGCAGGGAAAAATATCAATAACCTCACATATGCAGATGACACCACCCTTACGGCAGAAAGTGAAGAACAACTAAGAAGCGTCTTGATGAAAGTGAAAGAGGAGAGTGAAAAAGTTGGCTTAAAGTTCAGCATTCAGAAAACTAAGATCATGGCATCTGGTTCCATCACGTCATGGGAAATGGATGGGGAAACAGTGGAAACAGTGTCAGACTTTATTTTTTTGGGCTCCAAAATCACTGCAGATGGTGACTGCAGCCATGAAATTAAAAGACGCTTACTCCTTGGAAGGAAAGTTATGACCAACCTAGACAGCATATTAAAAAGCAGAGACATTACTTTGCCAACAAAGGTCCTTCTAGTCAAGGCTATGGTTTTTCCAGTAGTCATGTATGGATGTGAGAGTTGGACTATAAAGAAAGCTGAGCGCCAAAGAATTGATGCTTTTCAACTGTGGTGTTGGAGAAGACTCTTGAGAGTCCCTTGGACTTCAAGGAGATCCAACCAGTCCATCCTAAAGGAGATCAGTCCTGGGTGTTCTTTGGAAGGACTGATGTTGAAGCTGAAACTCCAATACTTTGGCCACCTCATGTGAAGAGTTGACTCATTGGAAAAGACCCTGATGCTGCGAAGGACTGGGGGCAGTAGGAGAAGGGGAAAACAGAGGATGAGATGGCTGGATGGCATCATCGACTCGATGGACATGAGTTTGGGTAAACTTTGGGAGTTGGTGATGGATAGGGAGGCCTGGCGTGCTGCGGTTCATGGGGTCACAAAGTCAGACATGACTGAGCAACTGAAGTGAACTGATGTATGAGTTAATAGCCATCTTCCTTAAAATCAGAAAAAGGCATAATGTGAATTGGTTCAATTCTTCTCACAGATACATACAATTTCTTTCAATATAGGAATATACGTTTATTTAGGAAAAGTGAATACCCAAATTTTGAAACAATAAGAAAACTGATCTATCGAGGCTAGTTGTCATGCAACACCAAGGTAGGTGTAGGGGGCGACAAACTGCATGAACCTTGTGGTTTATGGGAAAGCAACCATTTAAAGACATAAAAGGAGTACGGAATCAGGGAAAACGTGTGTTTCATATTGAAACGTTGCCTTTAAACATAAACATTAATGAGTTGTGAAATGCACATAATGATCAAAAAAGAATGAGTGGAATGGACATATGAGTGTAAAATGGGAATAAAATGGGAAAAAGAGAAGACTTAAACAGTTTCATATTACTTACCTGGAAACTAGTGCCTTGATGATAACTTCTTTAGAGCGAAATAGATCAAAACTCAAATTTATTACACTCTTAAAAATTAGCATTCAGTCACTAACAAAATAATTTTAAGGTTAATAAATGGCAAAATTCTAAATTATATGAAGCAAAATATCTTTCTAAAATGTTTTCTGAGAATTATTTTACTATAGCTGTTCAAGTATAATTAGTACTTGAGCAACAGAAAACACACAATAAAAACACAACTCACAGAAAGAGTATAACATTCCAACTCAACGACTGAGCTCTGTATTTGACTTGAAATGCCTAATTTCTATTAATAGTGCTTGCTGATGGGTTTGGTAATCATTTCAACTGAACTTTTGTATGATTAGTAACATTAAATAACTTAAATAATTCATACCATTTAAATTTTTACTTTGAATATATTTTTGATAAGAAATGTGTTTTTAAAATCTCAAATGCCTGGTGTTGGCTATAAACACCAAGCAAGTATTTATTGTACTCTACAGCAGCAATATTTAAAAGTGGTTCTAGTTCTAATGCTATATCGATTTTGTGAGGAGCCACACAGAGGAAAGGAATTAAAAGTCAAGAGGTATAACCTGAGATTCCAACCTTGAGAAGGTGTTCCTAGCATAATGCATGATGCTGTCAAAATCATAGCTTTCTCCGAGCGAGTTCACTTCTCCCGGCTCCATCTTCAGAAAATTGTACTCTTGACCTAAGAATCAGGCACAGAAAATGTTACAGAAACCTCTTAACAGACAGAAAAGAGAACAGAAGAACGCTCCCAGTCTTCCAACTCCTCTCCGCTGAAGGCTGATCGCTGATCTTCATGAAATTGTATTTACACACAAACACACAAGTACATGCAAAAGAGTGCATCCAGTGCCATTATGCTCGCCTGAATATCATCCTAAAGACTATTAGTGAATTTCATTAATAAGTTAATTTTCACACTGTTCACGTGGTTCTCAAGGCAAGAATACTGAAGTGGTTTGCCATTCCCTTCTCTAGTGGACCAGGTTTTGACTATCCCAAAGCCTTTGATTGTGTGCATCACAACAAATTGTGGAAAATTCTTCAAGAGATGGGAATACCAGACCAGCTTACTTGCTTCCTGAGAAATCAGTATGCAGGTCAAGAACCAACAGTTAGAACCGGGTGTGGAACAATAGACTGGTTCCAAGTTGCGAATGGAGTACCTCAAGGTGTAAGCTGTCACCCTGCTTATATAATTTATATGCAGAGTACATCATGTGAAATGCTAGGCTAGATAAGCACAAGCTGGAATCAAGACTGCCAGGGAAAAAAATCAAGAACCTCAGATATGCAGATGACATCACCCTTATGGCAGAAAGAAAGAAGAGCTAAAGATCTTCTTAAAGAAAGTGAAGAGGAGAGTAAAAAATTTGGCTTAAAACTCAACATTCCAAAAACTAAGATCATGGCAATCGGTCCCATCACTTCATGGCAAATAGATGGGGAAACAATGCAGACAGTGAGAGACTATTTTCTCTGGGCTCCAAAATCACTGCAGATAGTGACTGCAGCCAAGAAATTAAAAGACACTTGCTCCTTGGAAGAAAAGCTGTCACCAACCTAGACAGCATATTAAAAAGCAGAGACATAACTTTGCCAACAAAGGTCTGTCTAGTCAAAGCTATGGTTTTTCCCGTAGTCATGTATAGATCTGAGAGCTGGACTATAAAGAAAGCTGAGCACTGACGAATTGATGCTTTTGAACTGTGGTGTTGGAGAAGACTCTTGAGAGTCCCTTGGACTGCAAGGAGATCAAGCCAGACAATCCTAAAGGACATCAGTCATGAATATTCATTGGAAGGACTGATGCTGAAGCTGAAGCTCCAATACTTTGGCCACCTGATGCGCAGAACTCACTCACTGGAAAAGACCCTGATGCTTGGAAAGATTGAGAGCAAGAGGAGAAGGGGATGACAGAGGATGAGATGGTTGGATGGCATCACCGACTCGACGGGCATGAGTCTGAGCAAGCTCCAGGCATTTGTGATGGACAGGGAAGCCTGGTGTGCAGCAGTCCATGGGGTCACAAAGAATCTGACATGATTGAGCGACTGAACTGAACTGAATAAGTTAATTTTGCCAAAAAGGTAGATTACCAAAAGCATACTTTGGATTTTTCTTTGTATTCTCTTTCACTTTCTCTTAATATTGTTTCTTTAAAAATGACTTTTTTTTTTTTTACAATATTGTGATTATAAAAGCTATACTCTTTACCAAATGAGTTTTCTGCCTTTCTCTTGGCCTAGACTCTATTGGCCTAGACAAATAAATCTTCCTATTTGTATTAGATGATTTCTATGAAACAATGGGAAATATTATATGTTGCATATACACACATGTCAAGTGTTTGCTATGTGACTTTGTCACTAAAGATGAAACAACAACAGAACGTTTCACTCAAAACTGAAACAAGATTGTCTTTGATGAAAAGGAGGCTCTAATTAGAAGGCTTTGTAGAAGAATATGATTCAGGATTTAATTTCTATTTTTTTACTTTTCATGACTGCCATTTTAACTTCTGGACATCTTTACATTAATAGATTTCTCAACTGCCTCTTTGTATCTGTAGTGTAATATTCTTTCTTGAAATTTGAAAAGAACATAGTGTTAAATGTGTAGATCTACATCAGTGGTTCCAAAAATGTTTCCTCAGAAAGAGTTTAGGTTTCACTGATTCATTTTTCACAATTTCAGCAGCCAAAGGAGGCTGTTTTTATGGCTCATTCTGAAACATCTAAATGTAAAGTTGAGCTATTAGGATTCCAAATTCAAGGTTGGAGTTCAAAACAGAACTATTAAAATATTTATGCAACTATTTAAATTTTATTCCAATTGCTATATTATTACTAAATCTGAAAATATCACATTAAAAAGTTTCCCAAAAGCTAATAAAGAAACTGAGTGATGTTCAGAGCATAATACCTTCCATACAGGTGAGAAGTATGACCCACTCAGTAAGTTCAGTTCAGTTCAGTTGCTCAGTCCTGTCAGACTCTTTGCGACCCCATGGACTGCAGCACACCAGGCTTCCCTGTCCATCGCCAACTCCTAGAGCTTGCTCAAACTCTTTCCCATCGAGTCAGTGATGCTATCCAACCATCTCATCCTCTGTCATCCCCTTCTCCTCCTGCCCTCAATCTTTCCCAGCATCAGGGTCTTTTCAAATGAATCAGTTCTTCGCATCAGGTGGCCAAAATATTGCAGTTTCAGCTTCAGCATCAGTCCTTCCAATGAATAGTCAGGACTGATCTCCTTTAGGATGGACTGGATCTCTTTGCAGTCCAAGGGACTCTCAAGAGTCTTCTCCAACACCACAGTTCAAAAGCATCAATTCTTCGGTGCTCAGCTTTCTTTATAGTCCAACTCTCACATCCATACATGACTACTGGAAAAACCATAGCCTTGACTAGATGGACCTTTGTTGGCAAAGTAATGTGTCTGCTTTTTAATATGCTGTCTAGGTTAGTGACAGCTTTTCTTCCAAGGAGCAAGCATCTTTTAATTTCATGGCTGCAGTCATCATCTGCAGTGATTTTGAAACCCCCCAAAATCACTGAAGTATTAAAGATGAAACAATCAGCCTTAAATTGTAAAACATGTAGCCCAGAGCAAAGTGTTTTGTGCTTAGTCACTTCAGTCATGTCCAACTCTCTCCGACCCTATGGAGCATGGTTTGCCAGGCTCCTCTGTCCATGGGATTCTCCAGGCAAGAATATTGGAGTGGGCTGCCGTTTCCTTATCCAAAAGTGTTTTAGTTCACCTTTACAATGAATTCACACATTAAATAGTTTTCACTGAACTAACAGAACTAATAATGAGATACATATTCCACAGATCTCTGTGGCTATTATTACTCTTCTCAGGAAATACCTTACATTGTCTTTAACCTCTGATAGAAGCAAGTGTTATAACTCTACTCTTCATTAAAAAATGGTAAGTATATTTTAGTATATCCAATTCTAAGTGTGATGTTTATAAGTCCATTTTATTAATATTTTATTAATATTAACCTATAATCTACTGGATATTTCAACTTCCAAGCACAATACGTGAATATACCCCTTAAGTAAAGCAAAATGTTTCATAAAAATTTCTGAAAATGGAACATGAAGCAACTTTAGTAATATCTTCTGAAGCATATAATTGAGCATTTAGCATGTATGTGACATAGTAGTTAAAAAGAACACAGCCATACGTGGACTCTGTAAAGAATATTAGACTTATTTCATGAAAGAAGGGAAAAGAAAATCAGAGATATAGGGCACCAGCAGAACTCATCCTAAACAATTAAAAAAAAATGAAAAGCCTCATTCTTGGAGGCCTGTTCTAAAATGGCTTAAAAGTAATCTAAAAGCAATCCAATCCTTGTACAAAATTGGCTCCTATCATACATAGTCACTAATTTTGCATATGAATGCAAAGCTAGAGTTGACACTTATTAGACATTTCCCTATAATAACACTTGATCTTAAATTTCTGAGTAAGTCACAGATCTGTTGAAGGTTATTCTCCAACATGAATTCTTTCATATTAGAATTACAATCTGCCTTCAGTATCTGCATAAGATTGGTTCTAGGAATCTCTTGGATACCAAAATTTGCGGATGCTTAAGTCTCTTATATAAAATGGTTTGGTACGATGAATAAGAAATTTCGATTCAAAGGTTGCTTGAATCTATGGATGCAAAACCCTACAAATACAGAGGACCAACAGTCCATACATACAAATTATTGCAAGTGAGTGAGAAAAGTGAGAATACTCGTATGTTGAGAATATTGTTGAATCCAAAATGGGGTGACAAAATGTACACAGAGTTCCAAATACTCAGAACATCTCACTGAATAAATTACTCTTTTCTATTAACCTGACTATTGACTCAACAACAACAAAAAAAGCCATAATTAGTAGCATTATGTTAAGTATTATATATTTACATGCTATTTATACATTTCTTGCTTGTTGTAGGTATGTAAATTTATGTTGAACCAGAGTCCTAATTTTAAGAGTAAGAAACATTTTTGGAAGTTACTTCCTTTGTAAGTTATTTTGTTAACATAATAGAGGAAACTTAATAACTACAGTTAATAGAAAACTTTTTCTCATTTAATTGGTAGTTGGAGTAATTGTCAGAAATACTATTTCCTCTGTCTCCCACTGATAAAAAAGTATTAGATGAACTTTGATAGCCGCTCAGGAGTTAAAGAGTCTTCCATATTGAGAGTATAGATTTTGTTTACTTCTCTTTCAACACTACAGAATACTTCTTTATTCTTGAAGTGATCTCTTCCTTGTAACACTACATTCATTGAATTTTCTCCTACCCCTTAGGCCAAACTTAGTCTTTTGAGAGATTTTCTACAAACTGTAACTTAAATAGTAGCATTCCCCATATTCTACCAGAAATCTTATTTCCTTCTTTCTCCAACATTTTCCTAAACAGTCAAATTCTGTATCAAATTTCTATCTCGATATATCCAAAAGTCTAGATTCACCTTTCCTTTGTCTGCTAAATATCCCTACTTCAATCATCTAAAGGCGTCTTAAACTCAAACATACGCTAAATGAAACTATTATTTGTCTTTTCCCTCTTAAAAGTATGTTGCTTTTTGTTTTATCCATATTTCTTAGCTTACTTCATTTGATGGTGCCTAAAAATAAAACTTTGAAGATCTTCCTTCACATCCTTCATATAATGCTTCCCTGAAAATATTTTTGAAATGTTATTTCCTCATCTTCTTGGTCTACACCACCCTAATTGAAGACTCAGTCACCTCTTATAAACTACTTATTTAAGCTTCTAATAGGTTCGTTCTCCCCACTCCCATATCCCCATTCTCAGTTAGTAATCCCTAGAAGCTGAAAGAAATCTCTTTTTATTTCTTTTAAATCTGAACTCGTTCTGCTTTCAATCCTTTGATTACCCTCCAGTAGCTAGAGGATAAAATCTCTAGGATAAAAGCCAGGATAAATTTCCTAGCTTCTTAGAGAAAATCCTTATGATATAATCCCCTTTGGTAATTACCAACTAATCTCCCACTTGTAACTTACCATGCAGCCCTATGAGCAGATGAAACTAATCTAATTATCTGTAATTGTATCTTTCATCATGATGCTTTTTTTTTTTCAGTTAGATGTTCCATCACTCTTTTCTGCACTGGGAAACCCTTTACTTGTAAATTTCAGTTCTTTTGTGACATCTCCTGACTTGCCAAAGCACATTTTTGTCACACCTTGCTTGGACTGACAGTATTCTCAACATATGACTATTCTCATCTTCTCACTTGTTTACAATGTTTATGTATATATATATATATAGAGAGAGAGAGAGACATAGCTACACTAAGCTCTAATTTTCATGAATTATCTCCAATATCTAATAGTGCCTCAATAAACAATAAATAATAATAATAACAAATATGGTGTGAGCAAAAGATAGGTCAATCCTGTTAATCACAGGAAATTCTTAGGATTTCAATGTTTGTATTAATAATTAAAACTGGCTATGAATAAGGAAATAACACATGGTCTGCAATGCAGGAGGTGCGGGTTTGATCTCTGGGTTAGGTAGATCACCTGGAGAAGGAAATGACAACTCACTCCAATATTCTTGCCTGAGAAATCCCAAGGACAGAGGAGCCTGGTGAGCTATAGTTCATGGGGTTGCAAAAACAGTCAGAAATGACTTAGCAACTAAACGACGATGCTTGAAATACACACAATCTTATAAAGCAATTCTAAACAGTAGGATTTTTCTTTTGGCAATTGAAATGTACTTATCTTTATGAATTTATGAAAGGTAAAACAAATACAAAACTATAAACGAGGTTATCGTTACACATCAACTATCAGAGGTAATTAAATTTAAATACATATTAACTACTGAACTACTGACACTTGAAACATTCTTAAGAATTTGTCTTTAGGGTAGTCAAGATTAAGAGAAAAATCTCAAGAAAACATTTGGGCTATCCTGGAAATGTCTCACTTCCCTGGAATTTTCTCCAGAAACTATCCCTGGTATAATATAGATTTTTATGGTAGCAGCACATTTTGTGACAAACTCTGGACCCTGTTTAAATCCCAACAACATAAATTATAGAACTAAGGATAGAAAATGCTTTTTGAAAATTTAACTATTAATTTATGGTTCACCATTTTTGAAAGCACCAAAGATATAAAATAGATAAATCTTAAGAAAAAAAAGCAGATCTAAAAATTGCATAGGATCATTTGATTTGTAGGAACAAATCAACACCATAATAGGTATTTTTTAATCAAGGAAAATGTTGAGCCATGATATCAACAAAACCAGTTCACATTTTTTTAAGAAATTAAACTGTGAACAGCACATACTATTAAAAGAGATTCGGTCACCCTTAAATGCGGCACAGTCTACAGCCTCTCACCTGGCTGGATGTTCTCCCTTATGATAGTCACATGGTGGTCTCTATCTGGCCGTGTGTGTTCATGCCAGAAGCCTATCACATGGCCCAATTCATGAACAACAATTCCAAATTTATCACAGTTCTTGCCAATAGAGATTGCCTGAGGTCCGTTTCCACGCCGACCTACATAGGAGCAGCATCTGGAATAAAGTAGAAAATGTGAATGGTGATAAACAGGGTGATGACAAGTTAATTATAATAGGGTGAAAATTTGTTAAAATTTCTGATGAAATATAAAGTCCAGCACAGTCAGAGGTGGAACAGTTTTTCACTAATGAACATAGCCAATTTCTAGTAATCCTGGTAAATTTATATGCCAGTCTCTAAATAATCAATTGCAGTGCATTTGTACTAATTCATATTTTAGAAATGTGGAAGATGTGTCTTAAATCATTTTTAGGAGTATTCAGAAGATAAAAAAGAAAAGAAAATACTTATGATGTGATTAACGGCTATTATACATATAGTTAAACTCAAGATGTCAATTCACATTTATTTCTAATATATTCTTTGGTCACCACAACCCATGTAAATCACTTAGTTTGGTTATCTAGCAATAATCCATTATTTCACTATTAAGCATAAAAACAAAGTTTATTTTTCTACTTTGAGAAAAACAATTAAATTTGTGAAAGATGTTGATTAATTAAAAAATGAATTATTTTTCCACCTTACAGGAGAATTTTTTAAAAAGGAAATCTTTTAAAAGAAGTCAATACAGGAAAATTAATTTCAAGAGGCAAAGTATCTAGGGTTTATGGTTGACTGGTGAAGAAAAATCAATAATGTCAAATGGTCAGGTAAAGTTTGGTGTGATTAGTCTAGTTCACCTTCTGAATGAATATCTTGGACTGTCAGAATGTGAACCATCCAGAGTATCCTCCTGAAACTTTTCCTCAATTTGCTGATATTTATACATATTCAATGATACTTTTCCACCCAAAATGTAGAAATTCCATTTTGTGTGTGTGCACACAGGAAACATGTGTCAGTGTGCATAAAAGAGCGTGTATACACATGCAAGGGTGGACGCATAAGGACACTGATTCCAAAATAACTTTTAAATGTACAATAATACAGTCACTACAATTAGAGCTATCAATAAAATTACACTTACAACTTCAACAATTAGGGTGTACAGTAAAATAGCTTATCTAAGAGCCATCCCTCTAGAGAGCAATACAGGAAGTAAATAATTGTTCTTGAATAGATGGGAATTATGCTGTGCCAGACACCAAAACCATTTTCTAATTTCTTAAGCTTAAAGAAATTGCTCAAAATTAATTTGCCAAAATATTACAAAATGCGTCATTAAGTTCACTTTTCAGAGAAAGAGCATTTCATAGTCTTGTTGAGTGTTACACATATTTGTCATTCCTATTTTTTCTGTAGGCTTTAAATGATTAAATGTCTTAACTTATTCCATGTTAGTTGCTGTTCAGTCGCTAAGTCATGTCCAGCTCTTTGCGATCCTATGGACTGTAGTGCACCAATCTCTTCTGTCCTCTACTATCTCCTGGAGTTTGCTCAAATTCATGCTCAATGATGTTATCTAAACAGCTTATCCTCTGCAGCACCTTCTTCTTTTGCCTTCATTCTTTTCCAGCGTTAGGGTCTTTTTCAATGTGCCAGTTTTTCTCATCAGTGGCCAAAGTATTCAAGCTTCAACTTCAGCATCAGTCTTTCCAATGAATATTTAGGGTTGGTTTTCTTTAGGATTGAATTGTTTGGTCTCCCTGCAGTCCAAAGGACTCTCAAGAGTTTTCTCCAGCACCACAATTCAGTGTTTTGGTGCTCAGCATTCTCTTTGGTCCAACTATCAAATCTGTTCACAGAAAAACCTTACTTTTGACTCTGCAGACCTTTGTTGGCAAAGTGAAGTCTCTACTTTTTATTATACTGTCTAGGTTTGCCATAGCTTCCCTTCCAAGAAGCAAGTGTCTTCTGATTTCATGGCTGCAGTCACCATCTACGGTGATTTTGGAGCCACAGAAAATAAAATCTGTCACCACATCCACTTTTTCCCCTTCTACTTGCCATAATGTGATGGGACTGAATGCCATGACCTTAGTTTTTTCAAGTTGAGTTTCAAGCCAGCTTTTTCACTTTCCTTTTTCACCCTCATCAAGAGGCTCTTTAGTTCCTCAAAACTTTCTGCCATTAGAGTGATATATATCATCTGCATATATGAGGTTGTTGATATTTCTCCCGGCAATCTTGATTCCAGCTTGTGATTCATCCACCTGGGCATTTCACATGATGTATTCTGCATATAAGTTAAATAAACAGGGTGACAATATACAAACTTGCTGTACTTCTTTCCCAATTTTGAGTGGTTCAGTTGTTTAGTTCAATTCTAAGTGTTGCATCTTACCTGCATACAGGTTTCTCAGGAGACAGGTAAGATGGTCTGGTCTTACCTCATCTCTTTAAGAATTTTCTGTAGTTTGTTGTGATCCTCATGATCAAAGGCTTTAACATAGTCATGAAGCAGAAATAGATTTTTTTCTGGAACTCCCTTGCTTTCTTCAGGATTCAATGAATGTTGGCTATTTGATCTCCGTTTCCTCTGTCCCTTTGAAAACCCAGCTTGTAGATCTGGAAGTTATTGGTTCACATAATGCTGAAGCCTAGCTTGAAAGATTTTGAGGGTAACCTTGCTAGCATGTAAAATGAGCCTAGTTGCATGGTAGTTGGAACATTCTTTGGCATTTCCATTCTTTGAGATTGGAATAAAAATTGTCCTTTTCCAGTCCAGTGACCACTGCTGAGCTTTCCAAATTTGCTGACATATTGAGTACAGTACTTTAACAGCATCACCTTAACAGCATCACTTTTTAGGACTTTAAATAGTTCAGCTGGAATTTTGTCACTCGCACCACCTTTGCCTGCAGCAATGCTTCCTAAGGCCCACTTGAATTCACACTCCACAAATCTAACTCTAGGGGAATAACCATATCATCGCGGTTATCCAGGTCATTAAGACCTTTCTTGTATAGTTCTGTGTATTCTTGTCATCTCTTCTTAATCTCTTCTGCTTGTTAGGTCCTGAACATTTCTGTCTTTCATTGTATCCATCCTTGCATGGAATAGTCTTTTAAAATTTCCAGTTTTCTTGAAGAGATCTCTAGTCTTTCCCATTCGATTATTTGCCTCTATTTCTTTGCATTGTTCATTTAAGAAGACCCTTCTATCTCTCCTTGCTATTCTCTGGCACTCTGCATTTAGTTGGGTATATCTTTTCCTATTTTCCTTGGCAGTTAGAAGTAGTAATTCAACTTCTTATTTATGAATCTACTGTAACAGCTAATTATGCATGCTAAATTGATAATAGAAAGAAAAGTGAGGTAAGTGGTAGGGAAAAAATCAAGGAATTGTATTTTTGCTCCCAGTTAGATTTTTTAGTAGCACACTTTAATTTATACATACATAGGCAGCTCAGATGGTCAAGAATCCACCTGCAATGCAGGAGACCCTGGTTCAATCCTTGGGTCAGGAAGATTCACTGGAGAAGGGAATGGCTACCCACCTTAGTATTCTTGCCTGGAGAATCTCATGAACAGAGTTACTTGGTAGGTGACAGTCAATGGGGTTGCAAAGAGTTGGACACGACTGAGCAACTAAGCACATACACATAGTTATTTATTACGTACTGAAATAGTAAAGTATTAGATGTCGCAAAATCTGCAAATTTTAGGGAGATTTAAACTGAAACATTTGGTACCATAAAACAACGATAATGAAACTGAAATAGCCGAGGATCATACAACAACTAAATTACCTACACTGAGTCATTCTTGCTGGTTGTAGTCAGAGAAGAAAATACTTTGCAAATCAAAATCCAGGAGGCAGATAGTCAAGCAATGAAGTTGATTTTTTAAATCTAAAATGGTCAATTCTTTTAATCTAAAACATTTTTTATTAGCATAACTTTACCCATAACAATTTCTAATAAATAAATGGAAAGCAAAAATACATTTCACACTGGCTTTTACAATGGTCTTGTGAAGAATGGAAAATGCATTAGTTTAGGAACAGAAGAATTCTAGATGCTCAAATGACTGAATAGCTAAATATATGCACATACAATTATGTATGACATGACAGGTTTATAAAAACATGGCTTTAACTTGTCTTAGTTTTTCTAATGTCATCCAGATTTGATGCTGTTTTCTTGTACACGGCTTTTGATTTTTTTATTTCAAATTTCAGTGCTCCTTTTAAAGCTTAGCCGTTATAAGATCTACTTACCCTCTCGAAAAACTTTCACCACCTTTAGAAAAGCCCACTAAGCCATAGAGAGTAAGAAGGTAACTCAAAACCCGCTGTTCTCTACTTTGACCTCAGCCTGGTGGAGCAAAGTCAGTAAGGACAAAGAAAGGTCTCTATAGGCTTTATGCCTTCCTCACAGCAGTCTTTTCTTGGCATAGATATAACTTTTAAATGTCCAGTCAGATTACTTCTGTACTGAATATTATCCAATGAGTGTATTGTAACTTGTGTCAATATTTAAAAATTATTGACTATTACCCATCTCTAGGAGATAATTATACATCTCCACCCTGCTGACTGGGTTTAGTCATGTGACTTGCTCTGGACACTGTCATGAGAGCACAAACTGTGTCTATCTCTAGAGAGAATTTCTAAGAGCAAATATGGTCGACTAAATGGTTTCTATTCTTTCTGCTACAACTGCAGTGTTCCCAAAAGAGGCTTCTCCATCAGACTGGATCTGAATTAACCCCTCTGGAGTGAGCTACAGGCAAACAGGGGCAGACGTACACTAAGAGGAAGGACTAAGTGTTTTCTGCTCTAGTCACTGAGATTTGGGAGCTGTTAACTCATCAGAAGGGCTTACCTGGTGGTTCAGACAGTACAGAATCCGCCTGTCAATGCAGGAGACTCAGGCTCAATCCTTGAGTCAGGAAGATCCCCTGGAGAAGGGAATGGCAACACACTCCAGTATTTTTACCTGGAGAATTCCAGGGACAGAGGAGCCTGGTGAGCTACAGTCCATGGTATTGCAAAGAGTTGGATATGACTGAGCCTCTAACACATTCAGTTTTCACTTTCATCACATCATAAATTGCCTAAGCTGACTGATACAGACTCTCTATTTTCTCAGAGGGAAATCTAAAATAATTATATATATATACACACATATATATATATATATATATATATATGTGTGTGTGTATATATATATATATATATATATATATATATATATATATAAACCATAAGGTAATACACAATCTTTACACATAAATATCTTACTATATATGTTGTTGTCTAGTCACTCAGAAGTATCCGACTCTTTGCAACCCCATGGAATGCAGCACACCAGGCTTCCCTGTCCTTCACCATCGCCTGGAGCTTGCTCAAACTCATGTCAATTGAGTCAGGGTTGCCATCCAACAATCTCATCCTCTGTCATCTCCTTCTCCTCCTGCCTTCAATCTTTTCCAACATCAGGGTCTTTTCCAATGAGTCAGTTCTTCATATCAGGTGGCCAAAGTATTGGAGCTTCAGCGGCAGCATCAGTCCCTCCAATAAATACTCAGGATTGATTTCCTTTAGGATTGACTGGTTTGATCTCCTTGCTGTCCAAGGGATTCTCAAGAGTTTTCTCATTATCTATATCTCATCTCTTATTAGCATTCCTATCACTCCACTTGAGCCATGACGTTTCCTTGCTGTGTCCTGACCATGCAGATTTACTCTTACTTCAGAGTCTTTTTGCAGTCTGTTTCTTTTGTCAGGAGCTCTGTTTCTCAGATATCCATATGGCTTGTTTCCTCCACTTTGTCAAATTCTCTACAAATACCTTTCCATCCCACTTTCACTACTTTTCTTTTGGTCCTAGAATTTATTGTCTATTAATATATTTCATATTTCATTTATGTTCACAGGTTTTTTGCCTGTGTATAAAAAATGTAAGCTTTTTTGTGGGCAGAAAACCTATTTTGTTCACTGTTTTGATCACTGCCAAAATGCCTGCTATTCTAGGGAATACAGCCTGGCACATAATAGAGCTCAATAGATACAGAGAACAGATTGTTGGTGGCCAGAGGCAAGAGCTGAGGGTGGGTGAAATAGATGAAAAGTAGTTAGAGGTGCATACTTCAGTTATTCCTGAGGATGTAATGTGCAGCATGGCGACTAAAGTTGACAATACCATATCATATATTTAAAAGTTGCTAAGAGAGTGGATCTTAAAAGTTCTCATCACAACAATAACAGAATGTGTAACTATATATAGTGGTGGATGGTAATTAAATATTGTGAGGATCATTTCACAATACACACCAATCTCAAAGCATGTTATACACTTAAAACAATATGTTATATGTCAATTATTAACATATCTCAATACAACTGGAAAAAATAAAAAGCCAAAAATAAATAAATAAATAGTTTTTGAAAGAACAGAGCCCCAAAGTGCCGGATAGAGCACAGCCTCTAGTGGTCAGGAGCAAGCCATGGAAATGCTCAAGGTGAATAATTCAACATGCTCTTGCTGAGATTTCTCCTTCAGTTTGTCTCTTCACTTTTGCTATTAGTCTAATTCTATAAATTCCTTCCAAAATTTTTTAAAAATAATTTCCTTATATAAATAATAATAAATTTGCTCCTATGATTTTCTGTTGAAGTTAGTCTTCATTAATGAAACAACAGTCTTCATTGTTTGAGAACAAGAATCATGGCTAGCACACTTCCTCTGCCTGACTATAACTTCCTAGAACAGAGAACACCTTAAGTGTCTGTTCAGTCGCTCCAGTCATGTCCAACTCTCTGAGATGCCTGACCGGCTCCTCTGTCCATGAAATTATCCTGGAAAGAATACTGGAGTGGGTTGCGACTTCCTTCTCTAGGGGATCTTCCCAACCAGGGATCAAACCCTTGTTTTCTGCAGCTCCTGCATTGGTAGACAGATTCTTTACCTCTAAGCCACCTGGGAAAGCCAAGAAAACACCTTATGCTCAATATTATAGGCCTCAAATTTAGTATAAGTGACATGAAATGAGAATTCAATAGAAAAGGATAGATAAGTGAATACTGTCATAATGTGAATAACCAAAATGACCAAAGAGAAAAGCAATTAAAATACAGAAAATCTAGAAAATAAGAAAATAAGTTAATTCTAAGTCTGATTGTTTTTTGGCAATCATTAAAATTAGCATACAATAATTGAAGATAAAAAATTCAGTTACATAAATCTCTGACTTACAAAGAATAAAATCAAACAACTTCTGTTTTAAAATGGTCTCACTTTTTTCTGATTATAATTAGTAATATTGTAAGATAGATAACTGCCAAAGAAGGTAACAGATATTCACTGGAAAATATTTGTTGCTCAGGTTAAACCTTTTGCCAATATAGAGATTAAAGCCTATGACCATTGTAGATGAAGCAAAGATATCATATATCCAGAAACATGCATATGAATATATATATACAGATACGCAGAACATAATGTACCATTATAATTCAACTTAAAAATAGGAAATGCACTAGAGCTAAGTGGCAAAAAGTTCTGATTTCTAATTTTCATTTTAAAATTTTATTATTTCTACACTTATCAAAGGCTTGATATGGAATTAGACACCCAATAAATATGTATTGAATAAACACTGACTGTAGCAGAATACTAAGGGAAATTTATGCCCTAAATTATATAGGCAATTCCATATTTAATAATGGGCTTCCCTGATGGCTCAGTGGGTAAAGAATATGCCTGCAAGGCAGAAGACACAGGAGATGTGGGTTCAAGGCCTGGGTCAGGATGATCCCCTGGAGGAGGACATGGCAACTCACTCCAGTATGGAGATTATGTCAGCATTTATTTTTAAAACTCGCAAGAGTTACAAGTTGTCTGACTTAATAGGTGAGCTCAGTCAAAGTGATGATAATAAGAAGTCATAAGATGCATTTATCTTCCAAATTAAAGCTAGAATCAGAGCAGACAAACGTTTCCATCCATATTGATGGCACCGCCTTACAGGTTCTTCATATTGAACAATACTAGGTATTGTTAAATGTGATACACTATATGTCACATCTCATAGGAAAAAAGACCCGTTACTGACTCCAGTAGAACGTTACCTGTTTGACTCAAAATATATCTTATTTTAGATGTCTTTCACTATATTGTGCAATATCAACTGTCAAACTCTTTGATAATTTAACTTAATCTTTGTGAGCTATAAATGCAGCAGCATCATGGCAAAAGATAATTATTTCATGAAATTTTGGCCAATAATGGTAATTTCAAATAAAATTTAGAAGTCACAAAATGATCAGAATGATTAGTAGGCCCTGATCAAGTTCAATAAAAAGTATCATCCTTCCTATCATTGAAAAAAGTAATATGGTGCAACCTTTGAACCGGAAAATTAGCACCAAAACAAACCACCAAAATGCAATGCTACTACTATAACAGTAACAAGTAAACTCAAGGGTCTAATTTCAGGAATGTAACTACAGATTTCAGTATCCTGGGGAAAGTCATAACTTCAGTTTTCAAATCCCTAAATTCTTGAATACATGTTTTTCAAAACCCCTTTAAATTCTTACATTGTTTTATTTTAGGATTACACACAATGAACTTCAGCTGACACGTGAATTGCTGATACCTGCCTGGTAGCCTACCTCTAAAGCAGTGTGCTGGGTGTCATGAGGGACACAGGTAAGCTCCCTGCCCTCATCACTGATGAGGGCAGACATGTGAACCAACAGTGGAAATGGAGTTATGATAGCTGTTGTAGAGCAAAGTACCACTGTGGACAGCTCAAAAATGGGTGAGAATGAAATATGTGAAATAAAACAGCTCAGCAGGGTAAAACAAGTGAAATGGAAAACGTTGAAAAGAGCCAAATGCATAAAACAAAATGAGTACATATATGAATTTATTACAAACAGAAATTGAGCAATAAAATAATCAAGTGGTACTTTGGATGTATTTATTTTACAGAATTGAAGGGTGGGTAAAGAAAAGATGTACTGATCTGAATATGTTGTATATTTAGCAATATGTAACCTGAACTATATCCACTCCTATTAGATAACCAGAAGGAAGGAAGGATAGTCTAGATTTAGACTTTTATTCCCTTGTAGCTCAGTCAGTAAAGAATCTGTCTGCAATGCAGGGAACCTGGGATCAATTCCTGGGTCGGGAAGATCCCCTGGAAAAGGAAATGGCCACCCACTCCAGTATTCTTGCCTGAAGAACTCCATGGACAGAGGAATCTGGCAGGCTACAGTCCATGGGGTTGCAAGAGTCGGACACGACTTAGCGACTAAACCATCATATATAAAGAATTAGAAGAGACTTCAAATGTAATCAATAGTTATCAAGAGTAAATAAAGTAACTTAGAAGGAAACACTGCGTAAATAGTTCATAGCTTAAAAATTATGGCACTATCCAAAATAAATAGAAAAATAAAAATGCATCTTTTTCCTTAATGTCAATTAATAGGACCAAAATTAAAACTCACTACTTTTTAAGTTAATTTAAATGTTCTAGGAAAATATGATGGGACAAAGCCACAGGATGTAGTGCCCCCAATACCTAGTGAAATATATATTTTTCCCATCCCCAAAATATGTGTCATTAGGGCAAGAATTATTTCCTCCAAAGGATTTAAGCATTTTATTTAAATTCCCCATATGAACAATAATAGAAGGTATCAAATAGCTGTAGCTGATTAGAGATAATTTGTCTTTATAGAAGAATTTCAGCTAAATGTAGAAAGAATAAAAGAAAACAGCAACATGAGAAAATGACTATTTTCCAGTGATGGGGACTTAAAATTAAGGGACCTGGATGTCACCACTTGAATCCACTGGTAAATCTTAGCATCACTAAAGTGGTAGGTGCAGGAACACGTGCCTCTTGATGTGATGTAGTGTAAAGTAGACAGCGTGCCCTATCAACTAATCTCAGCAAACAAAAATGGAAACAATTTAAATACTCAAATATTTAAATATATGTTCCAATTAACTGGAAATACAGGGGCAAAGGGTTTCCCTGGTGGCTCAGACGGTAAAAGCGTCTGCCTGCAATGCAGGAGACCCGGGTTCAATCCCTGGGTCAGGAAGATCCCCTGGAGAAGGAAATGGCAACCCACTCCAGTATTCTTGCCTGGAGAATTCCATGGATGGAGAAGCCTGGTGGGCTACAGTCCATGGGGTCGCAAAGAGTCGGACTCGACTGAGCGACTTCACTTCACTTTTCACAGAGGGGAAAGTGAAAATTTTCACAATGAAAAGTTTTTCTTACACTATACAGAATTGCTTGGAGGATTGCTATTACTGTAACTTGGCTAGATTATGGGATTTGTGAAGAGACGTGCTGGCAGAAGAAGCAGTAGATGGAAGCTGTGGTAAATTCATGGCATTCCTTAAATGTTATATCCAAGAATCTAGATTTTATTCTCAGGCTGGCATTTCCCAAAATGTGTTCTGGGATACTGATCATATTCTTCACTATTAGAAGGAAGAGATGGCTGTTCCCATTTTAAAATAAGTTTAGGGGACACTGTATTCTATATTCCTTCAAATTGGCTGAATATTAGCAAGGTTTAGCACACTACTTGTAGGAATACCTACTGAAATTCAACAGAGCATTTTCACAACTTACAGGATAGTTGTTTTGAAGAGAGTATTGTTATCGTCCTGTTAGAAATCTAGAAAACACCACTGTAGGTTGTTATAAACACTGAGGAATCTCAAAAAGGGTAGCATTTTGCTCTAATCAGTACTTTTTGAAGATAATTCTAATGGCAGTGAATTGATGAGTTAAGACAGGAGAGCAGTTGAAATAGACCAGGGGTGAGAGGACAGAGGCATGAATGGACACGAGGGCTGACATGGAATAAAAGTGGAAACACACAGACGTAGTGGATATCAACAGAAACGATGTGCTGAAAACTGAAAACCACCGAAAACAAAACTGAGGTTTCTAACCCAGGTGAGTGGGCAAAGCTATCACATATTTGGAACAGAAGGAAGGGCAGCTGCAGTGGTGGAGGATGCACAGAGGTCGGTGATCAATGAATGCATTTATTTAAAATATAGTATTCATTTATTCATACTTTCTTATGGGTAAAAGACTAAGCAAATATTTAAAAAGTGCATCTTACCTATGGATCTTTTTCCCTTCTATATTTACTTAACTCATTCCCTGGTCCTACTTACCCACAAGGCCTATACGTGAATACGATGTAACTCTCTTCATTCCCTCTTTCAATGAACGTCACACATGTGTGTTTTTCCCAGTGCCTCATGGCCTGCTTGAACATGGCTCGCTGGCTGCCTGGAAAAATGGCATGACATTAATAAAACAGTGCCTGTTCCCGACAGAAGTCTGCATGTGGCTCCTCTATCCCGAGCCTGGCTGCGCGGATTACAGGCCACCACTATAATCAAACCAAAGAATACTAGCGCCAAGCACTGTAGTTAGCCATTGTTGAGAGTGGACACTGTCTTCAGAATCAGTAGGCATGAGCTTACTGTCTCGACAAGTATGTGTGTACAAGGCTCCACGAACAAAAATATGTATTGTTCTTGTCAGCTGAAAAGAAAACAGCTTCTACATTTAATGGGCACGTGTGAAACTCCTTTTAAAAACCAGAATAGTTCTTTAGATTCTTAGAACTCAAGACTATATATATGTTTTTAAATTTCAAGATAAGCTGACAACTGAGGTGAATGGAATCTTTCTCATCTTTGATTTAATGATATATTTTATGTATTAGTATTCTATAAAAATATATACTTAATCTATATAACAATCGTTATTTCATTATCAAAATAGACCCTCTGGGAGTATCTTACCAGTGAAGTTGCCTCCTATGACGTAAGGAATAACACCTCCAGGCCACACTCTTTCAGTTCTTGATGTAGCAGCCCTGGGAACTCTATTTTTCTCACTTTGCCCTGAGAATTTTAGTGGTAATTTTTCTTTAACTGTGTTGTTTTGTTCCAAGCCTGCAGTGACATTTAAAACATTCTGTGAAACAGAAGTCCTCGGTCAGAGAATCATTTACCTCTTAAAGGACAAGTTAAAATGTCTTATTTACATATTTATGTAAATATGCCTGAAATCAAAATGTATTAAAGAAAAACTTCATTTATATCATATACGTGAATAAAGTAGTTAAAAAAATACTATTTCCTAATGTTCTCTCTATAAGCAAATTTTGATGACTTTCCATACAACAGCTTACAGTGGATAGAAGTCAAGTAGACTTTGTAAGGCACAGAAAAATTATTTTATGTATTCTACTTTACTAGATAACTAAGAAATTCACCAATAGAATTAAAAAGACATTTTTAAAAGTCCAAAACCTTTCTTACTCCTGCTAAATCTCTAATCCTTTAAATCAGAATTGATATTCTGTAGTACAGGTAAAAACTGTGAATATTACACAATAGAGATAGTAAATGAAATCAGGATAATACAGATATGGTCTCAGATTCTGGGACAATGGGCTACATCTACTCCACTTTCCTGGGGATTCATATCTGGACGACAGTGTGATTTACAGATCAGGACACAGGTGAGCAGGCCAACATAAAACGCGGTCTGCCGTGGACTAGCTTTCAGGTCTGCAGTCACTAACTGTTCTTGATAGCCTTTCACAATTTTTTGTTACTGTGTTATTTTTCCTACACTTTCGTATTTACTTTTCTTATTGATATATCATTGTTAATACAAATGGCTTACAGCTTCCATACACTTCAAACACAATGGACACTGAATGTATGCCCCCGATATCTGTGTCCCTAACATATCTAATTTTTTAATATCCTAGAGCAAAGCATCTTCGCTTGGAAAATTTAATTCTTGGCATAATGAATTACTATCAGTCAACTGAAGGAAAGTTAGGATATGAACTTTGAACAGGAGACTTTAAAATGAAACTCTAAAATCCACAAATAGTGATTCATAAATTCAACATTTTAGATATTAGCTAATCATTAATCCAGAAAGCAGTTTCCCTGAATCTTTTCTTATACATAGTTTTGGAAGAGTTAAAAATATTTTTAATTGTTTTTTAATCTAATTTATCAGTTTGCCAATTTACTTTAAGTAGATTTTGTTTCAAAATAAGCATTCATATTTTTTCATTTGACAAAAACCGATGCAGCTCCATGCTTGATAAAAACACCTTACTGTGATACCAATTTTTTGGAAATAAATATCAACAATTAAATAAACACCTAATGCATTTTTTATTAAGGAGAAGCTGAAAATAAGTTAAAACATTTGAAATGTCCCCAACTAAGTTCCAAAATCTTCCATCACATATCAACTAATAAAAATGAATAAAAGACTCTCTCTTAGCACACATCCTTTCCATACTTTGCATCTTAATGGCAAACTGAACTGCTATGAGTATAATAGTCACTGTACAGCAACTCAAGAGTCTGCAACTTGAAATATTGATATACCAGAGCCAATTCTTCTTATTCTGTCTATAAGCTGGTAGAGGGCCCCTCGTTTCTTTGACATACCATGGTCTCCAAATCCACCTTAAAAAGTAAAGGAAAATAGTTAAGTTAAACTCACTGTAAATTAAAGTTCTTGTAAATAAGCAATAGTAACATGTTACATTGATTTCTCCTTGGACATCTCTTTTTTATGTGGTCTTATATAATTGCATTAAAGTAATAATATCCATTGATCTTGGAAGAGGGTAAAACTTCTACAATATGTTTGGTAGAAACCAATGAAATACTGTAAAGCAATTATCCATCAATTAAAAAATTTTGCAACTAAAACTAAAGAGGTAGGAGAAAATCAGAGAGCAATCTAAATGACTTTATCGGACATCATAGCAATTGAGACATCTAGTGACAATTTGAAACATTTTTTTCACTGTGAACTTTACAACACATAGTATTATATAGGAAGACACCAAATTGTTCTGCCGTGTTGATTGCATTCCAGCTATTTTCCCAATGCAAACTAAATACTTTCAGATGGCAAATCAGCAAATGCAAATAAAAACACTAAAAGAGCATGAGGTATGTCAATTTTTTCTCAATGAAACTGGAAAAAGTAAAAAGCAAGTGTATAGTGTAAATTTTGCTCCAAAGCTTGGATCAAGTTTGAGACATTTCTAGTAGCAAATGTAATAAATATAATGCATTCAAATAAATTTTGAAAATTAGTTTCTATAGTTTATAAAAACCAATAACATAGCTTTTAAAAAAGTCACAAGGTGAGAATCTGAAAGGATGCCCAGCTGCAAAATACATCCTATTATGCTGTGCAATTTACAATCTTTATAAAACCAGATACAAAGAATTTTATAGCTCACAATGTAGAGGAGGGGTTTGGGGATAAGAAAATATATTTTCTTGCAGCTTTAAGAACAAAGTCATAATCATAAAGTAGAACATTTGATGAAAATCCAAGTCTTCTTATCCTCATTCCAGGTCTTAACAAAATGCTCTCTTAATTTTATCACCTAGTTTGCCTTCTCCTTGAATTCTGATAGACAAATACAAAGAGTTATCACTGAGCAAGCAACTAATATGATCACTAATGATATCAGGACAAGTGGTTCATGAGCTTGTGGACTAAGACAATGAAAGAGTACCAGAAATCCATGCAAACAACAATATGTTCTTGCACTTTGAACTATTTCCTTCCAGTATCTCCTTTCCCTTTGAAATTAATTCAAAAACGTAATTACCTAGATTGAAGCTAATAAAAAATAATAAATATTGTTAACATATAAGCATCTTTTAGGGAATATCAATTAAGTCCATATAAGGCAGATAAGTTAGAATGCTTGTTCACTGAATAATAATCTGCTTAATTATTTGAATTACATGGTCACATTCTTGCTATGTTCCTTGAGAAAAATTTTTGAAATATTTTTCATTGAACATTTTAGAAAGATGAGGTAATACTTAAATGTATTCATTTCTAAGCAGTTATAGCAAACATTTTTAAAGGATGATAAAAATGTATTTGAAATGACCATTGCATAACAATTATATGGTATATTAGATAGGCCTGAAACACATAGATGTAAATATAGAAGGAGGCTAATTATGAGGAAAAATAAAATGTCTTAGTGAATATTAAGGAAAATTATAAGCATAAGAACATTATAGACTAGAAAAGACATTTAAAGACTATCAAGTCAATACTATTTTAATTTTTAGCAAGTTTGAAAATTTTTATAGCAATATAAATAAAATTATGCATAGATAGTTCATTGAAATAAGACAATAAAATTTATAATACGTGTTTATTTCTCATATTTTAAAAATTCTAAAATGAAATTATATAAAACAAATATTTATGAAAAAGACAATATATTTTCAAATAAGAAAATAAGAACTATAGTCAATGCAGCACAAACTAACAAGAAAGGGAAAAGATAGAGTAAGAAAAAACTATGGAATTCTTTTATGATGTTGGAAATTCAGCTAAACAGTGCAAATTACTTTGAAACATGTACTTTTCACATATATATTTAGAATATGTCTTAATGACAGTATGATTCTGTTTTATGCTTTTCTCTAAATAGTAATTTACTTCCAAATATTAGCCTTTCAGAGCTTAACTATAACTGAAATGACAAAATCATATGTTGGGTTGACCAACATATGGAAAAACCTGAACCCCTGAAAAACGTGAACAAACTTTCTGGCCAACCCAATAGTATTAATTTTCTAAATCACAGAAAATGAACACCTCTAGTACAAAGAGAGGACAATGGGCTAAAGAAATGACTTTAATCAAGCATAAATCTAACAAAAATTTTAATCAAAACTGAGAATGTAATGCGATAAATTTAAGATTCTGCTGAGTTGTCTCATTGCTCTCTTCTTCCAAATCGACTGTTGCTGGACAATGACAGTGTTAAGCGTGAGACAGTGCTTAGAGTCTGTCAATAAACATATCCTATAGGAATGTACTATCTGTGACTATACTGCAAAGCAGTTTCCTCGTATATTTGGTGTATGTTTCAGAAAAGACTCACTATATATAAAAAGACTAAAGCTTATTATTTTTAAGTACCATATTCTTCTAAATAAATTCCTTAAGTTTTATTACCTTACATAAATTTCTCATATGTAACATTTGTATTATGATTATGTACAATAATGTCTGTATTCTTAAAAGGGCATGCTAACCTACTTAACCTTGAAAAGCTATTTTGTGTGCATGTGTGCATATGTGCTCAGTTACTCAGTCGTGTCCTACTCTTTGCAGCCCTAGGTACTGTACCCTGCCAGGCTCCCCTGTCTATGGAATTTTCCAGGCAAGAACACTTGCCATTTCCTACTCCAGGAGATCTTTCTGACTCAGGGATCAAACCTTCATCTCCTGGGGCTCCTGCATTGGAAGTGGATTCTTTACCACTGGTGCTATCTGAGAAGCCCTATGTTGTCTGTAATTAACTTCAAAATACTTTATACATACTTATGCATGCATGCACACACACACATACACAGAGCAAATATAGTAAACTGAACAATTATTGAATCTTTGAGGTGTATGGGTGTTGCCTGCATCATCCTATCAACTTTACTATAATTTTGAAGCTTGTCATAATAAAAAGTTGTGGAAAGAAAATTGGGAAAAGAGATTTGTTAATTCACAGTAAAGAGTCTAAAGACTAAAATATATTTGTCTGCTAGATCCCACAAAGGGACTATATATTTTCCATGGAATACAAGAAGGAAACAAAAATAGCATTAACAGGAGAGATCAATGAAATCAAAAAGCATGATTGAATAAATGCTTTAGCTATAACAACAAAAAGAAATTTTACATTTTTAATCTTTCAGTTTTTCTCCAAAGTAAAATGCAGAGTAGAAATTGTGTCAAGATAATATAAAATAATTTTCAAATTTTAATTAAATTATTTTAATATGAAAACCCAAACATCTTTGAAATATTACAAGTCACATATAGGCATAATTCAAGCATGTGCAAACAGCTAAAATTGAAATTGTCTTCCAGGTTTTCATAAAAGTTATGAAAATAGATATATAATTTTTTCTAAATATATTTGTGTGTAATCACTCAAGAATAATTTACCTTCTGCATCTCAATATCCAAATGAGAGGCAACTGAATATAATGTTCAAGAGTAGGAAATTTAACGTTTCTCAGAAGTGAATTTTGGTCCTGACTCAGTCATTTCCTGGCTGTGTGACAATAAGAAAACTATGCATGCATGCTCAGTCACTTCCATCATATCTGACTCTACATCATATCTACAGCCTATGGGCTGTAGGCCACCAGGTTCCTCTGTCCTTGGGATTCTCCAGACAAGAATACTGGAATGGGTTGCTATGCCTTCCTCCAGGGGATCTCCTTGACCCAGGGATTGAATCCCCGTCTCCTGCACTGCAGGCAGAGTCTTTACCACTGAACCACTGGGGAAGCCCCAAGAAAAGTACATAACCTTATAAATCTCCTCGTAAATCACAATAACATCAGCAACTACTCATAATGGGGTCATTATGAGGATTCAGAGTTAACACCTGCAAAGTACTTAAGCCAGGCCTTGTACATGGTGAACACTACAACATCTTTGTTAAATACATTACATAATAAAGTTAATATTATGAATTTATGAATAAAACTTAAATTTATAAATAGACTAATTTGTATCAAGGAAATCAAATCTGATCACCAGAACATTAAAAATGATCCAAATTGTATTTTAACATCTCAAGAGTATACTTTCTTCTAAATAAATGCAAACCAAATCAAATAATCAAACATACCTGTGGTGTGTCCAAATTTTCCAAAGGGGTTCTGTGTAAGGTCAATTGTCCTATCAATGTGAAAGATATTTAAATCTTCATCATCTAAGGCAATGTCACCCCAAAACACAGCTAAAAAAGAAAATTTCAATTAAAATACAAATTATTTAAGAGCAAAAAGCAATGAGAACAAAGCTAATTAGAAAAAATACTGCTAAAAATATGGAAATGTGGTCCTTATAGCTAATAGAGATATTTCCGGAAATAAGTGTACCTGGACATACTGGACCTTTTTCAGTGTAATGTGAGCCACCTGTGAAAGGATGGGATCCACTTTTCTTACTCTGATGTTTTAGAGAAAAGGGAGAAAGTCATTTCTGTGAGTGAAATTATCTCAGATTTATCGGGGTGGGGGGGTTGGTTCTTAAGGGTGTTGGTGATGGACAGGGAAGCATGGAGTGCTGTAGCTCATGGGGTCGCAAAGAGTCAGACATAACTGAGTGAATGAACTGAATTGAACTTAAGGGAAGAGAATTCAGCAACCATGGCTAATTTGCAAATAAGTGAAAAAGAATGCTGACATTTACAGTAGATGCCTGAGATAAGCAATTCTTCGCTGACAGGTAGAAGAAGAGGTAGTAGCAGTTAAACCATGTGCTACTTTATAATTTTAAAAAGTGAGGTGCAATTGAGTCAAAAGAATATAATGCTATTATAGCAGCTCATTCATTGCATTTTGATAAAGTGGTAAAGTACCTTTTCGGAAGATGGTATTGCTTGAGTATCTATAACATATGTAGATTAAGTCAACATTTATTAGGCATTGACCAGATGCTGGCCTTTCATCATTAATAAAAAATAAGACATTTGTTTGTATTTTTAGGAGCTTCAAAAACATGACCCTAATCCCAGAAATACTCATACCCAGAACTTTAGGCTACTTAATAAAGGAAAGCTCTATAAACCATTGTGAATGAATTTACAACTAGTAAACAAATTATTATTTTTTAAGGTCAGAAATATACATTTGCATAACGAAAAACAGCCTCCTTGTTTATTTGAGCCCACAAGTAGATTAATCAATCCCTTTGTATTATCAGATATCAAAATATAATAACTTTAGGAAATGTAGCAAATTTATGAGAGGATAAATTAATCATGAAATAGTAAAGAATTGACAAATGCCTTGGAAATTCTGGGATATTTAAATTTTTTTCTTCAGATTTTTCTTGTACAACACCAAAAAGGAAAGGAGGAAATTACATTAAAAATTATAGTCTTACTTAATATTTTGTAATAACTTATAAGGGAAATAAATCTGAAAAAGTATATGTATCTGATTCACCATGATTTACACCTGAAATTAACACAATATTGCAAATCAACCATATTTCAATTTTAAAAAATAATAATTTAGGAAATGAAAAAATCCATTTCAAATCACTTTTATTAAATTCAAACCTAAATATATATGAATTTTAGCTAAAAAAGCTATTTAATAAAATTAGTTAATTCATAAAATTAAAGTTCAGTCCTGAAAGCTATATATTGCTTCAGGCTTTGATCACAGGTTTATGATATAAAACTGTGTACTTAGTTTAGTTCACTTATACAAAACTGACATGAGATAACGGGTTTCTTTATTTGCAAATCTAGAAAAAAATAAAATAAAATTAGTTCAAGGTGGGTTAACATTCCACATATGAAAAAAACCTTTATTAGAATTAGAATTCTCTCATCGACATGAATCAGCTACAGGTATATATGTGATTCATGCTGATGTATGGCAGAAACTATCACAATATTGTAATTTGTTCTTCAATTAAAATTAATTAATTAATTTTAAAAATAATTCTCTCATCAAACCCCGTCTTCTTTCGTTATCTTCTTTCATCATGGCCCTACTGGCAATGAAACGGCAGTTTGCAGAAGGAAAGGGACGCTTGCCTGTGTGCGTGCTAATTCGCTTCAGTCATGTCCGACTCTTTATGACCCTATGAACTGCAGTCCGCCAGGTTCCTCTGTCCATGGGATTCTCCAGACAAGAATACTGGCGTGGGTTGCCATGCCCGCCTCCAGGGCCTCTTCCCCCACCCAGGGATCGAACCAACGTCTCTTCCCCTGCATTGGAAAGTGGGTGCTTTACTACTAGTGTCAAATGGGAAGCCCAAAGGGATGCTTACTCTCTTTTAACATCACAGAGACAAAGAAGTCTGTAGCAGACTTAATAGTGCTAAGAAGTTGGTCCTGCTGCCTGAAATTGAATCCAGATTCATACACATGCAGCATGAATGTCTGAGTCTTCATCATCATCCCTAAAGCCAGACATCCTAACAAGAGATGGCTTACCTAAATAAAATATTTTGGAGTTATATAAGATTTGTTATTTTTAAAAAATAAAATTTGCACTCTTTTTTGTTTTCAAGATTTTTCACTATTTGAAGTAAATAAAAGCTTGCTGGTTATTTAAATCCTCCATCATGTGTATTTACTAGGCACGTAGTTGGGGGCACTGAATGGTGCTCTCAGTCTGCCTATTTCTTTTCGAGTGCTGGCAGAAAACAGAGACACTAAAAAAGTGCTTTTATAACATTTTGTTTTGCCCAGGAATCACAGAAAATCTGGTTAAAATGCAGGGTCTGATTTAGTACCTCTGGGGAGTAATCTGTTCAGTTCAGTTCAGTCGCTCAGTTGTGTCCATCGCTCTGTGACACCAAGGACGGCAGCACGCCAGGCTTCCTTGTCCATCAAAACACCTGGAGCTTGCTCAAACTCATGTACATCAAGTCAGTGATGCCATCCCCTTCTCTTCCTGCCTTCAGTCATTCCCAGCATCAGGGTCCTTTCCAATAAGTCAGTTCTTCTCATCAGGTGGCCAAAGTATTGGAAATTCAGCTTCAGCATCAGTCCTTCCAATGAATATTCAGGACTGATTTCCTTCAGGATTGCCTGGCTTGATCTCCTTGTAGTCCAAGGGACTCTCAAGAGTCTTCTCCAACAACACAGTTCAAAAGCATCATTCTTTGGTGCTCAGCTTTCTTTTCTCACATCCATACATGACTACTGGAAAAACCATAGCTTTGACTAGATGGACCTTTGTTGGCAAAGTTATGTCTCTGCTTTTTAAGATGCTGTCTAGGTTGGTCATAGCTTTTCTTCCAAGGAGCAAGCGTATTTTAATTTAATGGCTGCAGTCACCACCTGCAGTGATTTTGGAGCAGAAGAAAATAAAGTCTGTCATTGTTTCCCCATCTATTTGCATGAAGTAATGGGACCAGATGCCATCATCTTAGTTTTTTGAAGGCTGAGTTTTAAGCCAACATTTTCTCTCTCTTCTTTCATTTAGATCAAGAGGCTCTTTAGTTCCCTTTCTGCCATAAGGAAGGTGTCATCTCTGTATATGAGGGTATTGATATTTTTCCCAGCAATATGGATTCCACCTTGTGCTTCATCCAGTCTGGTATTTCGCATGAAGTACTCTGCATAGAAGTTAAATAAGCAGGGTGACAATGTACAGCCTTGACATATTCCTTTCCAAATGTGGAACCAGTCTGTTATTCCATATCCAGTTCTAACTGCTACTTCTTATCCTGCATACAGATTTTTAAGGAGGCGGGTAAAGTGATCCGATATTCCCATCTCTTGAAGAATTTTCCAGTTTGCTGTGATCTACACAGTCAAAGGCTTTGGCGTAATCAATAAAGATGAAGTAGATGTTTTTCTGGAACTCTCTTATAGTGCAGTAGTTTGAACATTCTTTGGCATTGCCTTTCTTTGGGATTGGAATGAAAACTGACCTTTTCCTGTCCTGTGGCCACTGCTGAGTTTTCCAAATTTGCTGACATATTGAGTGCAGCACTTTCAAAGCATCATCTTTAAGGATTTGAAATAGCTCAACTGGAATTCCATCACCTCCACAAGTGTTGTTCATAGTGATGCTTCCTAAGGCCCATCTGACTTCAGATTCCAGGATGTCTGGATCTAGGTGAGTGAGCACACCATTGTGGTTATATGGGTCATGAAGATCGTTTTTATGTAGTTATTCTGTGTATTCTTGCTACCTCTTCTTAATAGCTCCTTCTTCTGTTAGGTCCATAACATTTCTGTCCTTTATTGAGCCCATCTTTGCATGAAATGTTCCCTTGGCATCTCTAATTTTCTTGAAAAGATCTCTAATCTTTCCCATTCTATTGTTTTCCTCTGTTTCTTTGCACTGATCACTGAGGAAGGCTTTCTTATCTCTCCTTGCTCTTCTTTGGAACTCTGCATTCAAATGGATATATCTTTCTTTTTCTCCTTCGCCTTTCACTTCTCTCCTTCTCTCAGCTATTTTTAAGGCCTCCTCAGACAACCATTTTGTCTTTTTCCATTTGTTTTTCTTGGGGATGGTCTTGATCATTGCCTCCTGTACAATGTCATGAATCTCTGTCCATAGTTATTCAGGCCTCTTTCTGTCAGATCTAATCCCTTGAATCTATTTGTCGGTTCCACTGTGTAATCATCAGGGATTTGATTTAGGTCATACCTGAATGGTCTAGTGGTTTTCCCTACTTTCTTCAATTTAAGTCTGAATTTCACAATAAGGAGTCCATGATCTGAGCCACAGTCAGCTCCCAGTCTTGTTTTTGCTGACTGTGTAGAGCTTCTCCATCTTTGGCTGCAAAGAATATAATCAATCTGATTTCTGTGCTGACCATCTGGTGATGTCCACGTGTAGAGTCTTCTCTTGTGTTGTTGGAAGAGGGTGTTTGCTATGACCAGTGTGTTCTCTTGGCAGAACTCTATTAGCCTTTGCCCTGCTTCATTCTGTACTCCAAGGCCAAATGTGCCTGTTACTCCAGGTATCTCTTGACTTCCTACTTTTGCATTCCAGTCCCCTATAATGAAAAGGACATCTTTTTTGGGTGTTAGTTCTTGTAGGCCTTCATAGAACTGTTCCACTTCAGCTTCTTCAGCATAGATTGGGGCATAGACTTGGATTACTGTGATATTGAATGGTTTGCCTTGGAAATAAACATAGATCATTCTGTCATTTTTGAGATTACGTCCAAGTACTGCATTTTGGACTCTCGTTGACTATGAGGGCTACTCCATTTCTTCTTATATCTATTTTTTTAACAAGCCCCCATTATCACAAATAATTATCACCTTCTTTTTCTTTATTAGCATCATTTTTTCTGCAAGCATAAATTTTATTCCTCTGAATCAACTGGTTGACTTGAGAGCATAAACATTCAACCAAGTAAAATGCATTTTGTCTGTACCACATTTATGTAATAAGAGTAATAATAAAATAAAACTCACATGTTTTAGATTTTAATTTTCTTGTAATGACTTTTCACATGCAATAGGATTCATGTCTTGACAGATTATATCAAACAAAGATCAGCAGCCCAAGTTGATAAAACACCTCAGAGAAGAAAAAACTTCCCTGGTGGCTCAGTCAATAAAGAATCTGCCTGCAATGCAGGAGACCCAGGTTTGATCCCTGGGTGGGGAAGGTCCCCTGGAGAAGGATATGGCTACCCACTCCAGTATTCTTCCCAAGAGAATGCAAAGGGCAAAGGAGCCTGACAGGTTACAGTCCATGGGGTCGCAAAGAGTCAGGCAGGACTTAGCAATTAAACCCTGGCCATGGGGGAAGAGAGGTATAAGACCAGACGATTTT
Source organism: Okapia johnstoni (assembly GCA_024291935.2). Taxonomy (NCBI): domain Eukaryota; kingdom Metazoa; phylum Chordata; class Mammalia; order Artiodactyla; family Giraffidae; genus Okapia; species Okapia johnstoni. The sequence goes on from CM044310.1 coordinate 63,226,768, forward strand.
CAAAAGGAGACAAAATCGCTCTGGAATATATAAGCGCATTTTTTATTGATTGCTTTTCTTCCTGAACTAATGTCCTCAGTAGCCTTGCAGTTCTGAATATGTGGTGAATTGATTCAGAAGAAAACAAATATTCCTTTGAGAACAAGCAATAGTGAGTGACTAAGCCTATTCATTCGTGCATAGACTTGATATACTATAGACCATATAACCGTATATATCTTTAAGTCTTGATGTTATCAACAGCAACAAAAAAGGACATCTTAGAATTCTCAACCTATCACATAGTTTAAAATGCACAATTTCTTCCTTTTTTGGCACACATCTGAAGGTTTTCTTTTTTCACCTTACACTTCAGTCTATGTCTTGTGCAAGCGTGAGTGCTAAGTCAATTCAGTCATGTCTGACTCTTTGCAACCCTATGGACTGTAACCTGCCAGGCTCCTCCGTCCATTGGATTCTGAAGGCAGGAATACTGGAATGGGTTGCCGTGCCCTCTTCCAGGAGAATCTTCCAGACTCAGGGATCAAACCCACATCTCTTATATTTCCTACACTCACGGGTGGGTTTGTTACCACTAGCGCCACCTGGGGAGCCCCTAAGCGTCTTATTTCATGTTAAATATTTACTTATGCATTGGCATAGTGAACTGAACGATGACCATTCATATTAATGACAATAACATTACAATTTGCATTGTAATCATACATATTTTTATGTAGACACCAAGATATTTGTAATTCTCAAGTATACTTTGGAGCATTTTGTTTTTCTTTCTATGGTATTTTCTACTTATTTTACATCAAAAAAATGAAAATTGAAGAGAAACATTTTTAAATTATAAATTGCCAATCATTAGCCCATTTAATACAATTATTTCTGTTCAGTGATATCAGGTACAGAAATCAATACAAAAAACTGATTATAGATTATGATATTAAGCAAATAGTTCAATTAGAATATTTATTATCTGGAATTCTGCTCAGATTCTTATGGTCAAAAAATTGGGTTGTAGCTAACCAATAGGCCAAAATAAAATGTCAAAAAGTACAATTTGACATTACATGGAAAACCACAGGCTTTTCCCCTGAAGGCTATTTGCATTCACTGTACTACAAACATTTTTCAATCAGAGACCAAAAAAAAAAAAGTGTTTTTATTGCAGTACATAGAGTAAATACATTTTATAAAGGAATATATGGTGAGAATAAGCAATCCGATGTTGTGATTCCCTATACTCTAATTTTAAGTGATGTCTGTTTCACCAACTTTCTGATTCCCCAGTGAGCTCTAGTCCTTCAATTCTGAGGCTGAGGTCCAGGGACCAGCTTTAAGGAGGCTTTAAGTCTGTGATTTCCTAAAAGCTGTATGCAAAAAAAAATACGTAAGAGTTTATAAACACAGTCACCACATGTTTTTCAGAGAAGAGGTCCAGAGCAGATTGTCAAAAGGGATCACACAAGGTAAAGAACCACTTGCTGCTGTTGTTTAAGAGCCAGTACTTTAGACAAAAGCAAAGCCTTTCAGTGCACTTGGGAGAAAACCCTTGCATGCCAAGTAGCCTAAAGAAAATGAACATATTTTCTTGATAGCTGATTACTGCTTGGGAGTACACTGTAGTAGACAGGATGATAGAGTAGCCTCAGACATTACTATTGAAAGTTCCCCCAGAAATCCCCTCTCCCTACCTAACCCCATCAGCTATTTCATCTGCTTCCATGGCCTGCTTGTCTTGCCAACACACAAGATTTCATGACATGTTTTTAATTGTCAAGATTCTTCAATTTAAATTTGAAAATACCACAGGAAGCACTGTTGCTCATCTTTAAATACTTATTGCCAGCCTGACATAAAGTAGGCCCTCAGTATATGTTTTGAGGCACAAAAGATGTGAATAAGTAAGTGAATTGGGCTGTAGTTGTATATAACAAAAATGAGGCTAGGAATGTGGTATATAACTCACAAATTTGCCTTATGATCCAAAATACTAGATATTCAAGCATTGCAAAGAATATTGCCAACACTTTCAATCCAGAGTGAATTACTGTTATATAATTTAAAGAAAAAAAAAGGCAGCTGTCTTTCTTTTTCATTCCAATAGTATATATTATTAAATGTAGTTATGGGAAATGTATCCTTTTTTTTTCTAAACACCACACTTGCATGTTCAGGAAATACATGACTGAACTAACAGATCAGTTATCTTGAGACATATAGGATGTGGAGAGATTGTTTAAAGATTCAACAATAGCCAAGAGGATTGCTTATTATGCTTTATCAGTTTAAACTTCATGTTGTTATTGATATTGGATTTAGGGAGGAAGAATGATATCATGTGAAAACTGGCAAAACAAAACTGCCTGACAAAACTGCTTTGGCTGCTCTAGGCTAGAATAAAAGCCTCGTGAAAATTTCCTGAGACAAGGGCAACAGGGAAGGCTTAAAAGTCAACTATTTTTACATGATTGACAACCATAAGCAAATTCCCAAGGAAAAGTAAGACTTGGCGAAAGTTCCAATATATACATTTTGGAGACAATGTTACATTACTCAAAAAAGAAAATAACTTTCTGGTGGCATTTCATATGCACAGAATAAAAATGTTCCCCAAAATGACAAACATGAAATTGACTTTAAGTTCCAAGTTTGGGAAGCAACTATTTAACATATTTAAAGCTCTTGATACAATATAAAAATGAAGATATATTTTTATGTAGACTTAGAAATGATCTTCAAAAAATAAGAAAAATAAATTTTTCACATAGTACATTTCTTTCTTAAATTTCTAATAATAAGAAAGTATTTAGAGTCTCGTTACTTCACTATTTATAAAAAATCATATGCATTACTTTATTTAAAATATAAGGGTTATTTTCCAAGATCTGCATTTTAACTTATATCATATACTATCACATAAACTGAAAAAAGTCATCCAATCTACAAAAAGGGTGATGTAATGAAGTACAAATGCTGAGTTATATAAAATGGTTTACTCGCCCTTCTCTGATAAACTGGATTTAAAGGTGCTTTTGTGTAACATAACCCTAATTTTCCACCTTAAAGCAAGATGCCTCAATGGACCAAAAACACATTTTTTGGAGGGAGAGGGTGTGGTACAATATAAAAAGCTAACTGTTTGTGTTTGGGTCACTATTGAAAAAAAATACACAGTTGTCCAAACATACTTCTGATTTAGAGGTTACTTTAAAGAACACAAAACTGCTGCTACAGTTAAACACAAATTTGATTGTTTCTTGAATCAGGAAACAAACTACAATCTAAGCACAAAATCAAATAAAATCTAAACACAAAATCTGAATTGTAAAACCAATAAGCATATACATATACATATATATATACACACACACAACATGCAAAGAAGATTCCTCCAGAAAACAGAGACATTTGTTAATAATGTTACTTTTCAAGATATTAATGGCTTTCAGAATGAATCTAGATTAATCAGTAGAATCTGAACACAGAAGAGAAACAGCAATCAATCTGAAAATATTTTTCTTTTAAAAACTATTTCAAAAAATGTTTAAATGCAATTTTACAATATGGATATGATTAATGCTAAATTTGAAAATAAATATATCTTCTTTTTGAAGTCAGAAAGCAAAATTTTTCCCACAGCAAAAGATCCATCCAAATACCATGTCAATCTGTGTTTATAGCCCACAGGGCCCATGGATAGCGTTTCTCAGGAAATTTTTTAAATGTCGCCCACACCACAAATACTCATTCTGAAGTTTTTGACTCAAAAGAAAAAATACTGACAGAAGAGTACTTTCATCAAGAAATATAAAACAAAATGTTGAAACTATTGTATGGCCTAATGTTTTCTGTCATAAGCTTTAAAAATGGATTATTGCAGCTCATTTTTTTTTAAAAAAACCTGTCATTATCATACTGAACAAATAATGATTATATTCATAACCAACCATTACCAAGATTTGGTTGATTTCTATTTCCCAAGTCCTCCATCTTACAACAATAGAGTTAAAATCTGAGTTTTCTTCCCTTAGGCTTATAATTGTCTACACTTGTGGTAGTCTAGGAGTCACGTTGATGCTTCTTTTTAAATTAATTTAAAATTTTAAGTTAATTCTGTTTCTTTTCCAAATATTGACCTTAGTTCTTTGAATAAATTTTGATGCCTTCCTGCTAGTAAGACCATCGATGAAAATGCTATTTTCTATGTTCTAACTATGTTTTACTCACTGGCTGGTCTCTTTTTCACAAAAATAAAATTTCTTTTCTCTCACTTTTCCAATTTTTATTAGTCTATCATTATTATAATGGTAGACTTCCCTTGGGGCTCAGCTGGTAAAGAATCTGCCTGCAATGCGGGAGACCTTGGTTCAATCCCTGGGTTGGGAAGATCCCCTGGAGAAGGAAATGGCATCCCACTCCAGTACTCTTGCCTGGAGAATCCCATGGACCGAGGAGCCTGGTGGGCTACAGTCCACAGGGTCTCTAAGAGTCAAACTGGGTGACTTCACTTTCACTTTTCACTTTCCTGGAGAAGGGAAAGACTACCCACTCCAGTATTCTGGTCTAGAGAGTTTTCAAAGAGTCAGACACAACTTTCACTTTGACTTTTCACTTTCACCATTATAACAGGTTAAGAGAGAAAAATGTTGCATTACAACCTTTCCAGCTATTATTCATCTTTGTAAAAGATATCCTCCAGGGCACAAGTTAAAGGTTGGAGTCTTTTTTCTTTGCTTAATTTATGCCATTGCACAGCCCTCAAGTCAACATGAGCTCAGTGAAAAACCTTTACAAAATTTAAAAGCTCATTGATATCCTAAATACTTGACTCCACATACTGATTTCTATTTCTTCTCTCCATAATCTCAGAGACCTTCAACAATTGAAAGGATAATTAAAGAGAACTTGATTCACATCAAAACAAGCAAAAGTTTGAACTCTCTGTGAAATATCCCTAGTCAATATTATTTCAAACATTATAAAGTTTCCATAATGCGTCATCAACTTATATTGATATTAAATGTATGGTGCTTAATGTTAATAAAGCACCCTCATCAATACTATTCTAGTTGAGCCTTAAAATATTCTAGGATATAGACTCATACTACTAGCCTGTCGATAAAATTTACATTTAAAAAAAAAACTTACCATCTCTTATTGCCCATCATTTTATACTATCTCCCTTTACTTGATTTGGGAGTTATCGGCACTTACTTTAGGTAATATTTTAGAAATAAAAGATTCTAAGTGAGAAGCATTGTCTGTCTAAAAATTTCAACTTGAGGTAATGCTGGTGACCCATGTGAACCACCGTAGGGTCTCATATAGCAAATGAAGACATAGGCAGGGTTTTTCTTTTCAGATAGGGAGAAACAAGGATGGCCTGAATTGCCATAGGAGCTGATGTGCTTTATTCACAAATGGAATTGATCTACACATGAAGTAGTATACAATTACTGGGGGGGAAGAAAAGGAGTTAATTATAGCTTGCATGTTGGAAGGAAAAAACCACCCGAGACTCTGCTTAATATCTAATTGTAACTTTGTTATTACTGAATAATCTGTCAGCAATGCTTCAAGTCTTGTTTTAGATAAAAAATTAGAAGGAAATAGATGATGAAATGTAAAACAAAATACATGCATATTAGATAAATAAAATCTTTATCAAGGCCAAAAGAAATCATTATTTAAATTTAAATGTTAAATAACTATGACAACAAATAAACAGCTAAACTGCTTCAATTTAGGTATTTGGAACTGTCATAAATCTTAGCTAATAGATATAAATTGGGAAACTGGCCATTAAATTCTTCAATTTCTCTTTTTATTAAGATAATAACTTAGAGTTTAAATAAACTACAATTGTGTACCATGAGCAAAAATTCTATATTTAATTATGAGAAAAAGAGTCCAGCTGAAAAGCATTTATTAACTTTAATAAAGTCATTACAGTCTTATAAAACAAACAACTGTCTGAAAAATGCAACGGAAGTCATCTGCATTTTTACTATTCCCACATGCTATATTTCTTTGACATCATATTTTACATCATTTTGTTTAAGTGTATCCCTAAACTGCTTATTGAGGATAAATGATTTCACTACTTTTGTCTTTAATCTTCCTTTTAGCTTTAAAAGTAGATAATATACTATATTTGCTATATATTTATTTCAAACAGTGAGGTTTCTCTTTTTTGCAATGTTCATATTTTATTTCATCAACATAAAATAAGCACATACATGATTACACGGAGACTAAATAACATGTTACTCTAACAACAATGGGTCAATGACAAAATCAAAGAGGAAATTTAAAAATACCTTGAGCCAAATAACAAAGAACACACAACTACACGAAATCTATGGGATGAACAAAGGCAGTTATTTCAGAGAAGTTCATAGCAATACAGGCCTTCTTCAAAAAGCAAGAAAAATCTCAAATAACTAATCTAATCTACCACTTAACATCATTAGAAAAAGAAGAACAAACAAAATCTAAAGTGAGCAAAAAGAAGGAAATAAAAGATTACAGAAGATATAGATAAAATAGAGCCTAAATAAAATAGAGAAAAAAATCAATACAGACTTTCCAAGAGAGTAGAGGGGCAGGAGAACACGGAGTTCGTTTCTCCCCACAGATACATCAAGAATACATAAAAAACGGAAAAATTCTCACCGAGCACCTGCTAAATACTAGCAGAGGACTTGAGACACATAAAAGGAATGATTCCCATATAACCAGGCAGGATGAAAGGAAGAAGGGCAAAGGAAGAGGAGAGGAGGCAGGATGAGGTCTCTACTTCTGGAAGGCAGCTGAAAGTGAGGAGACGATTTTCACATCTGGAGAAGTCCCTTCCCCAGTAAGGAGATCAGCTGAGATAGAAGGGGTGTTCCAGGGGCTTGGAAAAGAGCACAGCACCCGGCCTGGGGCTGACAGGACAGAGTGAGATCTGCAGAGGAGTCCGAGCCACCGCTCAGTGCGCCCCAGCCTGAGATGGGTGTCCGCAGGTGCACGCGGAGTCCGGGTGCTGGGATCTGCAGTTTGCAGAGCGAGCCCAGGAAGCAGACTGATAGTGGCAGTGAAAAGACGGCATGAGGGGCCAGGACCGAGGGGCTCTGTAGCAGCGGATGCTTATGGAGGGAAGCATGGGTCCCTGCAGAGGCAAAGCGCAGAGGCAAAGTGACATGCAAAGGGTGGGGCTGCCATCACAGCCTCCCTCCGGGTGCTCTGGCCCTTGTCTCTGCAGGCACCAAGGAGGGCTCCCACTGGAGCCAGCTCAGGAGCCCTTGCCTTTGCCTCCTTCCCCTCCCTAGTTGGGTAACCTGTTTGCCCCATCGCTCCCTGAGAAGTTCAACTGTTCCAATTGCTACTCCAGGACCCTCTCACCTGGGTGGCCTGCTTGCCCTGTTCTTCGCCTTGTCTCCTTCCTGCCTGATGGGACAGGGTGCTCTGGCAACCTCTAGAGCAGACTCCATTGGGAGGAACATGTGCAGAGATGCGGCCGAAACCACAGCTAAGCCCTAGGGGCTATGTAACTAGGGAAGAAGAGCTGAAATCTCTCCTAGAAGGTGTGTGAACTGCAGAGTTACAACTCTGCTAATGGCTTCCTAAATTCATCACCTGCAAAACACCAAAAGGACGGCAAATGCTCCTGCAGCTGGGAAGGGGTCTGCTTTAGCAGCTGTGGGCCCTGTGGGTACATACGCACAGAGGCTGAGCCAGGCCAAACTCTGAGCTGGCTATAGCTCCCACAGCAGGTCCAGGCGCATGACTACTGCAGTCCTGAGACCTGAAGTCAATGGGTAGGAGCTAGTGGCCTGGTGAAAACAACGCCTGAGAGCCACCTGGGCCAGCAGACAGCATACCCACAGGTACACTGGGGCCAAGAGCAGTGCCAACAACAGAGTACTTTGTGAGCCCACACCATAGGCTAAAGGGGACACATCAAAGCATGTTCACAGGTGAACAGCTCCATCTGAGGAATACTCAGTGAGTTCTCTCCCAGTGGGAGTGTTCCGATCCTGCCTAGCTCACACTACACATCAGAAATACAGCTAAGAAAAAAATGGAGGGACCCATACTCACAGATGGTGAGTGAAGCCATGAAATTAAGACACTTCTTCCTTGGAAGAAATGCAACGACAAACCTAGACATCATATTAAAAAGCAGAGACACCATTTTGCTGACAAAGGTCTGTATAGTCAAAGCTATGGTTTTTCCAGTAGTCATGTATGGATGTGAGAGTTGGACCATAAAGAAAACTGAGCATCGATGAACCGATGCTTAGGAACTGTGGTGCTGGAGAAGGCTCTAGAGAGTCCCTTGGACTGCAAGGAGATCAGACCAGTCCATCCTAAAGGAAATCAACTCTGAACATTCACTGAAAGGACCTATGCTGAAGCTGAAGCTAATACTTTGGCCACCTGATGCAAAGAGCTGACTCATTGGAAAAGACTTTGATGCTGGGAAAGATTGAGGGCAAGAAGAGAAGGAGATGACAGAGGATGATATGTCTGGATAGCATCACCAACTCAATGAACATGAATTTGAGCAAACTCCAGGAGATAGTGAAGGACAGAGCAGCCTGGCGTGCTGCAGTTCTTAGAGTCCCAAAGAGTCGGACATGACTGAGTGACCGAACAATAACAATACTCAAGCGAGTAGGGAGCAGACCCTGATGCTCACGGGGAAGTGACAAGCCCAGAGCAAAAGGGGAGGCCCTGGTCAGTGTTCAGGGGAGGCCCTGGTCACCACAACCACAGTTACACCCACTATCAAGGGGATCATGGACCAGCCTCACTCACTGGAGGCCAGCAACAGAAGAAAGAAGAACAACAGTCCTGCAAACTGCAGAAAAATGTACATGTTGTTCAGTCACTCAGTCCTGTCTGACTCTTTGCAACCCCATGGACTGTAGCACACCAGGCTTCCCTGTCCTTCACAGCCTCCTGGAGCTTGCTCAAACTCATGTCCATTGAGTCAGTGGGCATGTGTCATCCAGCCATCTAGTCCTCCATCATCCCCTTCTCCTCTTGCCCTCAGTCTTTCCCAGTAACATGGTCTTTTCCAATGAGTTGACTCTTCACATCAGGTGGTCAAAGTATAGTAGCTTCAGTTTCAGCCTCAGTTCTTCCAATGAATATTTGGGATTGATTTCCTTTAGGATTGATGGGTTTGATCTTGCAGTCCAAGGAACTCCAAAGTGTCTTCTCCAACACCACAGTTTTAAAGCATCAATTCTTCAGTGTTCAGCCTTCTTTATGTATATCACATCCATTCATGACTACTGGAAAAAACCATAACTTTGAGTAGACAGACCTTTGTTGGCAAAGTGATGTCTCTGCTTTTTAATACGTTGTCTAGGTTTGTCATAGCTTTTCTTCCAAGGAACAAGCATCTAATAATTCCATGGCTGCAGTCACCATCTGCAGTGATTTTGGAGCCAAAGAAAGTAAAATCTTTGACTGTTTCCATTGTTTCCCCATCTATTTGCCATGAAGGGATGGGACCAGATGCCATGATCTTAGTTTTTTGAATGTTGAGTTTTAGGCCAATTTTTTCACTCTGCTCTTTCACCTTCATCAAGAACAAAAATTAAATACAAAGAAACAATATGAAAAGTAACATGGGAAAAGCAACAAATAACATCCAAGGGAATCCCCATGAGGTTAGGAGCTGATTTTTCAGCAGAAGCACTGCATGCCAGATGGCCAATAGAGGACATACTTATAGTGATGGAAGAAAAGAACCTACAGTCAAGAATACTCTAACCAACAATGCTTTCATTCAGATTTGATGGAGACAATAAAAGTTTTGTATACAAGCAAAAGCTAACAGAATTCACTATCATCAAACCAGCTTTACAACAAATACTAAAGAAACCTCTCAAGGTAGGGAGAAAAAAAGAGGTCACATCCTACAATTAGAAACAAGAAAATCACAAATGGAAAAGCTCATTGATAAAGGCACACATACAGTAAATGCAGGAAATCAGCCATACACAAATGATATCAACACCAGCAACAGTGAGGAGAATACAAACGCAGGAAACAGAAGTTGCATTTGAAATTAAGAGACCAGCGATTTAAAACAGCCTCGTATACATATACATACAGATACACATACATATATACATATACACGCGCTTCCAGGTGGCACTGGTGTTAAAGAACCCATCTGTCAAAGCCAAAAACATAAGAGACTTGGGTTCAATCCCTGGGTTGAAAGATCCTCTGCGGAAGAGCATGGCAACCCCCTCTAGTAGTCTAGCATGGAGAATCCCATGGACAGAGGAGTCTGGCAGGTTACAGTCCATGGAGTTGCAAAGAGTCACACATGATTGAGTGATTTAGCTCACACGTACATACTAATGGGCTTCTCAGGTGGCTCCATGGTAAAGAATCTGCCTGCCAGTACACAAGATGCAGGTTTGACTCATGAGTCAGGAAGATCCCTTGGAGAAGGAAATGGCAATCCAATCCAGTATTCTTGTCTGGGAAAACCAATGGACACAGGAGCCTGGCAAGCTACACAGTCCATGTGGTTGCAAGAGTCAAATACAACTCAGTGACTAAACAATGATATATACCTGCCTTATCAAAACCTCACGGTAACGCAAACACCAAAACTACAATAGATAAATACCCCCACAAAAGGAAAAACAACAACATGTATATTTGTGTTCCTGGGGAACACATGAGGAAGGGAAGAAAAAAAGACCTTTAAAAACAAACCCAAAACAATAAAAATAATGGCAGTAGGAAGATACATACCGGTAACTACCTCCAATGTAAATGGAATAAATGCTGCAAACAAAAGACAGAATGTTGGCTAGCTGAATGTTCATAAAAACACAACCCATAATCATGCTGTATACAAGGGACAGATTTCAGATTTAGGGACACACAAACATTGAAAGTGAGGGGATAGAAAAAGATATTGCATGCAAGTAGAAATCAAAAGAAAGCTGGAGTAGCAATATCCATGTCAGACAATACAGACCTTAAAATAGAGACTGTAGGGACTTCCCTGGTGGTCCAGTGGGTAAGACTCTGCATTTTCAATGCAGGGGGCATGGATTTGATCTCTGGTCAGGGAACTAGACCCCACATAACATGTGGCCACAAAATGAAAATTAAAAATAAATAAATAAATAAAGTGTGTAACTTGAAAAAAAAATAAAGACTGTAACAGGTGACAAGAGAGATACTACAGAATGATCAAGGAATCAATCTAAAAAAAGGTAGAACAATTGTAAATATATATGTATGTAACACAAGAGGGCCTCAATATATAAGGTAAATGCTAACAGTCATAAAATGGGGAATTGATAGCAACATAATCACAGTGGGGGACATTAACACCCCACTTACACCAGTGGACAGATTATCCAGACAGAAAAGTAAGAAAGAAACACAAGGCTTAAATGACACATTAGACCAGATAGGCTTAATTGATATTTATAGGATAATCCATCCCAAAGCAGCAGAATACACTTTCTTCTCAAGTACACATGGAATAGTCTCTAGAATAGATCTCATCTTGGACCACAGATTAAGCCTCAGGAAATATAAGAATTTTGAAATTGTATTAAGCATCTTTTCCAACCACAACAAATGAAATTAGAAATCAATCATGGGAAAAAATTGAAAATACCCACATACACGGAGGCTAAATATATTACTAAATAACCAATGGATCACAGAAGAAATGAAAGAGAAAATGAAAAAATACCTAGAGACAAATTACAAAGAAACCACAACTGTTCAAAACTTACAGGATGCAACAAAAAACAGCTCTAAGAGAGAAGTTTATAGCAATATAATCTTATTGCCATATAATCTAAACTTATATAGCAATATAAGTTTATAGGAAATAAGAAAAATCTCAAATTAAAAAAAAAACTAATCTTACACCTAAAACAGTTAGAGAAGAACAAACAAAACTCAAAGTTAGTAGAAGGAAAGAAATAAAAAAGATCAGAACAGAAATAAATAGAGAGGAAGAAAACAGTAGCAAAGGTCACGAAATTAAAAGCTGATTCTTTGAGAAGATAAAGAAAATTGACAATAAACATTTAGCCATACTCATTAAGAAAAAAAGAAGAAGACTCAAATCAATAAAATTAGAAATAAGATAGTGGAAGTTACAATGGACACCAAAGAAAAAGTAAGGATCATAAAAGTCTACTACAAGCAACTATATGCCAATAAAATGGACAACCTGGAAGATATGGACAAATTCTTAGAAAGATACAACCTTCCAACGCTAAACCAGGAAGAAACAGAAAATATAAATAGACCAATCACAAGTACTGAAATTGAAATGTGATTTTAAAAACTTTCAACAAACAAAAGGCCAGAATCAAATGGCTTCACAGCGATTTCTATCAAACATTTAGAGAACAGTTAAAACCTATACTTCTGAAACTCTTCCAAAAATTTCACAGGAAGAAACATTCCCCAAGCTCATTCTATGATATCATCATCATCTTGATATCAAAACCAGACTAAGAAATTACAAAAAAAGAAAATTAAAGGCCAATATGACTCGTGAATGTAGATACAAAAATCCTGAATAAAATACTAACAAACCAAATCCGACACTGTATCAAAATGGGATTGTAATATAGGCAATATATACTATATTCTTCAATATAGGCCAATTGATTCATGCGATACACCACATTAACCAATTGAAGAATAGAACCATATAATCATTGCAATAGATGGAGAAAAAGCTTTTGACACCCATTTATGGTAGAAACTCTCCAGAAACTGTTTGTAACTCCATGGACTGTAGCAGACCAGGTTCCTCTGTTCTCTACTATCTCCTGGAATTTGCTCAAATTTATGTCCACTGAATTGGTGATGCTATCTAACCATCTCATCCTTTGCTGCCCTCTTCTCTTTCTGCACGCAATCTTTCCCAGTATCAGGATCGTTTCCAATGAGTCAGTTCTTGGCATCAGGTGGCCAATGTATTGGAGCTTCAGTTTCAGCATCAGTCCTTTCAACAACTTTTCATGGTTGATTTCCTTTAGGATTGATTGGTTTGGTCTCCTTGCAGTCCAAGGGATTCTCAAGAGTCTTCTGCAACACCACAGTTTGAAAGCATCAGTTCTTCGATGCTCAGCCTTCTTTATGGTCCAACTCTCACATCTGTACATGACTATTGTAAAAATCATATACAATGACTATACAGACTTGTCAGCAAAGTGATGTCTCTGCGTTCGAATATGCTGTCTAGGTTTGTAATAGCTTTTCTTCCAAGAAGCAAGCGTCTTTTAATTTCATGGCTGCAGCTACCATCTGCAGTGATGGTGGAGTTTTAGTTTTCTAGTTTTTAGTTTTTAGTTTTTTTTAGTTTTTACTAAAATCTCTCACTCTTTCCATTATTTCCCCATCTATTTGCCATGAAATGATGGGACCAGATGCCATGACCTTAAAAATTAGGACACAGATAAATTTGACAGAAATAGTTACATATGTAGAACTCAAACTAATGATTATCAGAGGGAAAGGGGAGGGGAAGAATTTGGGAGATTGGGACTGACACATGCACAGTACTGTTAGTGACTGTAATGAGCACGCCTGTCAGGCAGGAAGGAGCCGAGGCTGAGATCAAAGAGATCCGGTCACCCAGATGGGAGGCGGCTGGCGGCAGAGGCGACTGTAAGCACAGGCAAGCCGGCTCCAAGTGGGAGCCCTCTCCAGTGCCTGTGGAAGCAGGGTCTGGTGTGTGAGGAGAGATGACACCCAACAATGGCACATTGCTTCTGTGATGGTCTGGGTTTCCTCCATGAGCATTTCCCATTGCAGAGGTCCTCACTCCTGTCCCCTCATGTTGTCCCCTCACAGCCAAGAGCAGTCCCCTCTTTGGGCCTGCGCTCCGTACCCCACGTTTCAGCACCCAGCCACTTGTGCAAATCAGTGGACACCCTTCTCAGGCTGGGGCACGCGTGACTGTGGCATGGATCATCTGTGTAGATCTCACTGTGTTGCATCTACTACAGACTGGTTGCTGCACTCTCCTTCAAGCCCCCGAACCTCCTCTTCTGTCCCAGCTGATCACCCTAATAGTGAGGGGATTTCCCCAGATATGCTTATGAAATATCACTTATTTGTTGTTGCTCAGTAGCTAAGTCATATCCAACTCTTTGCAGCCCCAGAGTGGGAACCTCTCATCTCCTTCAGCTGCCCACCAAAGGAGTGGGTCCCATCTTGCTTTCTATCCTCTTCCTTTTTCCTTCTTTCTTTTATCCTACCCAATTAAGAGCCCTAAAAAGGATCTTTCTTGTCCTTTTAGATGTCTGAGGTCCCCTGCTAGTGTTCAGCAGATGCTCTGTGAGAATTGTGCCATTTATAGATGTATTGCTGATGTGTTTGTGAGGAGAGATGAACTCTACTTCCTCCTACTCCTCCACCATCTTAAGAATTTCTAAAGAGAAGCCTTGGAAATGGCAACCCACCCCAGTGTTCTTGCCTGGAGAATTCCATGGACAGAGGAGCCTGGCGGGCTAGAGTCCATGGTGTTGCCAAGAGTCAGACACGACCGAGCGACTATCACTCACTCACTACCAGGCGGCGCTAGTGGTAAAGAACCTCCCTGTCAATGCAGGAGACATAAGAGGTGTGGTTGGATCCCTGGGTTGAGAAGATCCCCTGGAGGAGAACATGGCAACCCATTCCAGTTATTCATGCATGAAGAATCCCATGGACACAGGAGCCTGGCAGGCTGTGGTTCATAGGACCGCAAAGAGTCAGACACAACTGAAGTTATTTAACACACACACACTTTTAGCTAAAGGATATGGCAGATATTTTATTATGTCAAACCATCCTCTTATGTTTCTGTTTTGAAATTTAGCATTTTGATTTATAAAAGAATTTGGCCTGTAATATTTTTCTCTTATTTTCAGTTGTTTAGCTTTAAAATCAAAGTAGTAGTAACCTCACAAAATGAGTTGGCAGACACTATTTCTTTTCGAGTTACTCAGACAACTTGTATAAGAGTGGGATTATTTATTCCTTAAATAGTTGGCAGAAATGATTTGTACCTGTGACTGAGCATAAATAATACATTTAAGATGTATATATATATGTGTATATATAAATATATATCTCAACAGTAGCCTAGATGTTTCCTGGCTCCACAGCCTCTATAAGTATGGAGTGGGATGGGAGCTGGGTACCACTTCTAGAGTCTTTTCCATTTTTTAAATAATTTATTGACATGTTACTTTCAGGTATACAACATAGTAATTTGACATTTTCATAAATTACACCCAAAATTACAATAAAATATTAACTGTATTCTGTGCTGTATATCACATCCCAGTGACTTATGTAATTTGTAAGTAGTAGTCTGTACTTCTTGACCACTTCACCTGTTTAGTTCCTCCTCCCATCTCTCTCCAGTAGTTTGTTCTGTATCTGTGAGCCTGTTTCTGTCTTGTTCATTTGTTTGCATTTTAGATTCCACACATAACTGAAAATATACAGTATTTATCTTCTTATGTCTGACATTCATTAAGCATAACGGTCTCCAGGTCCATTCATATTGTTGCAAATGGTAGAATTTTATTCCTTTTTATTTTGCTGTGTGTGTGTCACACACACAGACATACATGCATATACAATATCTTCTTTATCCATTCATCTGTTGATGAACACTTAGGTTTTTTTTCCCCATATCTTGGCTATTGTAAATAATGCTGCTATGTCTATGGTGTTGCTTAGAAGATGCTTTGCTGGGTTGCTGGGATCCCACCTCCTGTTTGAAGAGTTCATTCCCCAATCCTGAAAAGGTTTTTGACTGAAAGACTTCAGCTACCAGTCCTGCTGACTGAAGACTTGCCCCATCCATAGCCAAACCCATTTTGTGTTGGTAGGCAGCATCAGATAACTGATAGGGTACATAATGGTGTAGCCCCACTTTGGCCCAACTTGGGACATCTCTAATGAGTCTTCCTAGCATCATAACTCTAGATTTATCTGGGACTTCCACTGGACTACATTATAGCCCAATACCTTCCTTTACCCATCTTTCTTCCTTCCCTTTCCCTTCACAGGTGATACACCCCACAGTAATTACCCCTGATAAACTCCTGCATGTTAATGCCCATCACCAAGACTGCTTCCTGAGCAACTCACCCTGTGACATGTAGTGCCAATATTGGTACACATAAGGAGATGTTATAATGAGATCTTGGCGATGGAGATTTTTGGCTGATAATTAGAGCTCCATCACAGATTGTAGGTAGAATACAAGTAGCCTAACATAAGATAATAGTTCATTGTTAGACCTTTCTCCTGCAGTGATGAGGGAATGCTAGTGCAATGTATCATGTTTTATGCAATATAGGGGAAATAGTAACTCTAAGGACAACAAATTAGGTCTTTAATGCTAAACACCCCTGATGTTTGCAAAAATTTAACAGAAGACTGAGAACAATTAATTAGTAATTGCAAGTGGTGGGTGATAGCAGAAAGTTTTCTTAGTAGCATATAAATATGCTCTTATCTCATATGCTGAGGGCACAGAAAATTAAAGATGAGGTCCAGGACCAAGTACCAAGAGTTACAGAGCTGTAAGGAAGGGCAATTCTATTCTCAACAGGTCAGCTATAACAAAGTCAGGTTCTTTTTGGGCAAAAAAATGGCACCCTGGCACAAAATGAAGAAATATACATTGATGCACCTAAAAATCTTGAGCTTCTCTGAAACCTTTGAGTCTGAAGATGTAAGCTACTTGATTCTAAGAAGTACCAGTGTTCTCCCCTTATTTAAAGATGATACAGTGACTCTACTTTGAGAGAGAAAATACACCCCTCAAGATCTGCCCTCACCTCCCTTTCTGGCTACTAAACTAATAATAACTGTGGTTAAATCACAAAATGATCAGGATGAGTTGGGCCTAAAATAAAAGGCAAGAGACTATATCCAAAAGGATCTACAAAACATAGCTGACTTGTAACTGGAGGAGCTGAGAGTACACAAAGACTCAGATCTAAGGATGGAACATGGAATCATATAAGAGAGTATATCCATTTAAAGTGCTCTCTGGGGATACAGGTTTTAATACTTTTGAAAGGATACCAGAAGATGATGCAAACAAGCTATTAGCACTGATCTACCTTAAGTAAAACAGAAATGGCAGAACTGTAGTGCCAGAGGGATTAACAGGCTCAGATAAGTAAGTATGCATGAATGGGCATACTAAGTTCAGCCATAAAACCCACCAGATGACTATACTACATAGAAGGACCCTGAAGATACATTATTTACCAAAGCTATAAGGAACATGGTGAAAGGGACAACATCAGTAAGAAATGATAATGCTCTGAAATCCAAGACTGATGGCAGAAGATGGTATTGACAGGCTGGGCTTTCTGATAATAATGGATATGATAGGATCCCCCAAAATAGTTATAGGATAAAACTAAATTAATATAACAATTACTATAAGCCAAATGGAAGCAATTATCATAATTCATGGAAAGGTTGCAGTCGTACCCATACATGATTACTGGAAAAATGATAGCTTTGCCTCTATGGACCATTGTTGGCAATGTGATGTCTCTGCTTTTTATATGCTGTCTAAGTTTGTCATAGCTTTTCTTCCAAGGCACAGAAAACTAGCCAATCTTATCACATGGACCACAGCCTTGTCTAACTCAATGACACTAAGCCATGCCATGTGGGGCCACCCAAGACGGACGGGTCGTGGTGGAGAGGTCTGACAGAATGTGGTCCACTGGAGAAGGGCATGGCAAACCACTTCAGTATTCTCGTCTTGAGAACCCCATGAACAGGATGAAAAGGCAAAAAGATAGGACACTGAAAGCCAAAGATGGAGAAGCTCTATACAGTCAGCAAAAACAAGACTGGGAGATGATTGCAGCTCAGATCATGAACTCCTTATTGCCATATTCAGACTGAAATTGAAGAAAGTAGAGAAAAGCACTAGACCATTCAGCTATGACCTAAATCAGATCCCTCGTGATCATACAGTGGAAGTGAGAAATATATTTAAGGGACTAGATCTGATAGACAGGGTGCCTGACGAGCTATGGATGGAGGTTCATGACATTGCACAGGAGACAGGACTCAAGACCATCCCCAAGAAAAAGAAATGCAAAAAAGCAAAATGGCTGTCTGAGGAGGCCTTATAAAAATAGCTGGGAAAAGAAGCGAAAAGCAAAGGAGAAAGGGAAAGATATTCCCATCTGAATGCAGAGTTCCAAAGAATATCAAGGAGAGATAAGAAAGCCTCCCTCAGTGATCAATGCAAAGAAAAAGAGGAAAAAAACAGAATGGGAAAGACTAGAGATCTCTTCAAGAAAATTAGAGATTTTCTAATGTTCAAGGGAACATTTCATGCAAAGATGGGCTCGATAAAGGACAGAAATGGTATGGTCCTAACAGAAGCAGAAGATATTAAGAAGAGGTGGCAAGAATACACAGAAGAACTGTACAAAAAAGATCTTCATGACCCA
Organism: Okapia johnstoni; assembly: GCA_024291935.2. Taxonomy (NCBI): domain Eukaryota; kingdom Metazoa; phylum Chordata; class Mammalia; order Artiodactyla; family Giraffidae; genus Okapia; species Okapia johnstoni. The sequence goes on from CM044310.1 coordinate 63,245,262, forward strand.
GATAATCACGATGGTGTGATCACTCACCTAGAGCCAGACATACTGGAATGTGAGGTCAAGTGGGTCTTAGAAAGCATCACTACGAACAAAGCTAGTGGAGGTGATGGAATTCCAGTTGAACTATTTCAAATCCTAAAAGATGATGCTGTGAAAGTGCTGCACTCAATATGCCAACTAATTTGGAAAACTCAGCAGTTGCCACAGGACTGGAAAAAGTCAGTTTTCATTACAACCACAAAGAAAGGCAGTGCCAAAGAATGTTCAAACCAGCGCACAATTGCACTCATCTCACACACTAGTAAAGTAATGCTCAAAATTCTCAAAGCCAGGCTTCAGCAATACATGAACCATGAACTTCCAGATGTACTAGCTGGTTTTAGAAAAGGCAGAGGAACCAGAGATCAAATTGCCAGCATCTGCTGGATCATTGAAAAAGCAAGAGAGCTCCAGAAAAAACATCTATTTCTGCTTTATTGACTATGCCAAAGCCTTTGACTCTGTGGATCACAATAAACTGTGGAAAATTCTGAAAGAGATAGGAATACCCGACCACCTGACCTGCCTCTTGAGAAACCTATATGCAGGTCAGGAAACAACAGTTAGAACTGGACATGGAACAACAAACTGGTTCCAAACAGGAAAAGGAGTATGTCAAGGCTGTATATTGTCACCCTGCTTATTTACCTTACATGCAGAATACATCATGAGAAGTGCTGGGCTGGAAGAAGCACAAGCTGGAATCAGGATTGCTGGGAGAAATATCAATAACCTCAGATATGCAGATGACACCACCCTTATTGCAGAAAGTGAAGAAGAACTAAAAAGCCTCTTGACGAAAGTGAAAGAGGAGAGTGAAGAAGTTGGCTTAAAACTCAACATTCAGAAAACTAAGATCATGGCATCCAGTCCCATCACTTCATGGCAAATAGATGGGGAAACAGTGGGAACAGTGGCTGACTTTAATTTTTAGGGGCCCCAAAATCACCACAGATGGTGATTACAGCCATGAAATTAAAAGACACTTACTCCTTGGAAGGAAAGTTATGACCAAACTAGACAGCATATTAAAAAGCAGAGACATTACTTTGTCAACAAGGTCCATCTAGTCAAGGCTATGGTTTTTCCAGTAGTCATGTATGGATGTGAGAGTTGGACTATTAAGAAAGCTGAGTGCCGAAGAATTGATGCTTTTGAATTATGGTGTTGGAGAAGACTCTTGAGAGTCCCTTGGACTGCAAGGAGATCCAACCAGTCCATCCTAAAGGAGATCAGTCTTGGGTTTTCATTGGAAGGACTGATATTGAAGCTGAAACTCCAATACTTTGGCTGCCTGATGCGAAGAGCTGACTCATTTGAAGAGACCCTGATGCTGTGAAAGATTGAGGACAGGAGGAGAAGGAGACAACAGAGGATGAGATGGTTGGATGGCATCACTGACTCAATGGACATGAGTTTGGGTAAACTCTGGGAGTTGGTGATGGACAGGGAGGCCTGGCGTGCTGTGGTTCATGGGGTAACAAAGAGTCGGAAACGACTGAGCGACAGAACTGAATTGAACTCAACTTTCTTCCAAGGAGCAAGCGTCTTTTAATTTTATGACTGAAGTCACTGTCCACAGTGATATTGAAGCCCAAGAAAATAAAATCTACCACTGTTTCCATTATTTCCCCATCTATCAGCAATGCAGTGACGGGACTGAATGCCATGTTCATAGTTTTCTGAATGTTGAGTTTTAAGCCAGACTTTTCATTCTCCTTTTTCACCTTCATCAAGAGGCTCTTTAGTTCCTCTTTGCTTACTGTGATTAGGGTGGTGTCATCTGCATATCTGAGGTTGTTGATATTTCTCTTGGATATCTTTTATTTTATAATTAAATATTTTTATTTTTAATTGAAAGATAATAGTTTTACAGTATTGTGTTGATTTCTGCCAAACATTCTTCTGGCATCTTGATTCCAGCTTATTATTCATCCAGCCTGACATTTCCCATGATATACGCTGCATAGAAGTTAAATAAGGAGAGTGACAATATACAGCCTTGATGTACTCCTTTCCCAATATGAACCCAGTTTGTTGTTCCATGTCCGGTTCTAACTGTTGCTTCTTGACCTGAATACAGGTTTTTCAGGAGGCAGATAAGGTGGTCTAGTACTCCCATCTCTTTAAGAATTTTCCAGTTTGTTGTGATCCACACAGTCAAAGGTTTTTGCATAATCAATGAAACAGAAGTAGATGTTTTTGTGGAATTCCTTTGCTTTTTCTATGATCCAATGAAAGAAAGTGAGAGTGTTAGTCGCTCAGTCATGTCAGATTTTTTGTGGCCCCATGGACAGAGGAGCCTGGTGGGCTACAATTCATGGAATTTTCTAGGCAAGAATAACAGAATGGGTTGCCGTTCCTTTCTCCAGGGGATCTTCCCAACCCAGGGATCGAACCCAGGTCTTCCACATTTCAGACAGATTCTTTACCATTTGAGCTACCCGGGATGTTGGCAATTTGATCTCTGGTTCTTTTGCCTTTTCTAATCCAGCTTGTATATCTGGAAGTTCTCAGTTTATGTACTGTTGAAGCCTAGCTTGAAAGATTTTGAGCATTACTTTGCTAGTATGTGAAATGAGCACAACCGTACAGTGGTTTGAACATTCTTTGGTATTATCCTTCTTTGGGATTCGAATGAAAACTGACTTTTTCCAGTCCTGTGGCCATTGCTGAGCTTTCCATATTTGCTGGCATATTGAGTGCAGCACTCCAACAGGATCATTTTTAGGATGTGAAATAGCTCGGCTGGGATTCTGTCATCTCCACTAGCTCCATAGTAATGCTCCCTGAGGTCTACTTGACTTCACATTCCAAGAGGTCTAGGTGAGTGACCACACCATTGTGGTTATCCAAGTCATTAAGACTTTTTTTGTACAGTTCTTCTAGTGTTCTTGCCACCTGTTCTTAATCTGCTCTACTTCTTTTAGGTCCTTGCTTTTTCTCTCTTTATTGTGCTTATTTTGCATAAAGTTTTTGCTTGGTATAGCTAATTTCCTTGAAGAGACCTCTACTCTTTCCCATTGTATTGTTTTCCTTGTCCTAGTTCTTTTCATCAACAGATCTCTGACTTAAGACGATGTCCCCACACACACACACACACACCACCCCTCCCCACTCACACCCCACACACACCCCACACACTGTGTGTGCTCAGTTGTGTCCAACTCTCTGCGACCCCATGGAGGGTAGCAACAAAGTTATACCCTATATCAGGGGTTTCCAACCCTGGGCCACAAACTGGTATCGGTCTGTGGTCTGTTAGGAACTGGACCGCACAGCAGGAGGTGAGGTGCCGGCCAGCTAGTGAGACATCCTCTGTATTTACAGCCACTCCCCATCACTCCCATTACTGCCTGAGCTTCACCTCCTGTCAGATCAGCGGCAGCATTAGATTCTCACAGGAGCATGAACTCTACTGTAAACAGCAAATGAGAGGGCTATAAGTTATGAATTCCTCGTGAGAATCTAATGCCTGGAGATCTGATGAGATGCTGAGATGGTGATGCTAACACTGAGGAGCAACTACAAATGGACGTTAATATTAGCAGAGAGGTTTGACAGCAGAAACAATAATAAATCAACCGCTTGCAGACTCATATCAAAACCCTGTAAGTGAGTGGCAAGTGGCAATCAAGCTGCATCTGTAAGCTTTAAGACAGAATCCAACACTTTTAGTCTGCATGCGGCCCACTCATTATGTTATTTACCATTTCCATCTGTGCCTCTTTCCTGCATTGCTCACTTGTTGCAGTCACAGTTTGGTAAGCCCACAAGCTAACACAAGCCGAAATGAGTAAAAAGAAAATGTCGCTGGAGAGCTTCTTTGAAAAAGAGAAAAGACTCAATGATGAGAGAACAGAAGCCTGTAAGACTTCCAACAAAAAGAAAGCTGCATTTAAAAGAAAATATCAAGAGTCCTAGTTAAATTACAGGTTCATTACCACATATGATTCACATTCTCCAAGCCTGCTTTGTATAATACGTGGTGACAAGATATCCAACAAAGCCATGAAACCTTCAAAACTGCTCCACCACATGGAGACCACACACCCTGCATTAAAAGATAAGCCTTTGGATTTTTTCAAAGAAAAATCATGAATGCAAAAAAAAAAAAAAGAAGAAAAAATTATTGAAGGTCATCCCTTCATCAAATGTGTCTGCACTGAGAGCATCATGCTCAGTGGCTAACCACATTGCCAAAGCTAAGAAGCCCTTTGCTATTGATGAGGAGTTGATCTTGCCTGCTGCTAAGGACCTTTTGTTGCCAACCAACACCACAGCTGCAGAACTATTCAAGTCTTTGAATGATTACATATCAGGAAAAGTGAATTGATCATTTTATGTCAGTATATGGATGGACAGAGTGACTGCCATGACTCAATGGTTTTCTGGTTTTACTACTTGGGTCAAAGAGGTCACTTCTGAATGTGAGTTTATGCACAGTGTCATCCATAGAGAAATGCCGGCTAGCTGAAAAATGTCGCCTGAACTTACCAGTATTTTGCAGGATATGATTAAAACTACCAAACACATTAAAGTACATGCCCTTAACTCACATTTGTTCTTGCTCCTCTGTGAGGAGATGGACTCAGAGCATACTTGTCTTCTCTTATACAGAGAAGTGAGATGGCTTTCTAAAGCTAGATGCCTGGCCAGAGTTTTTGAGTTACAAGAGAACCTCCAGAGATTTCTTTTAGAAAAAGTCACCACTGGCGGCACATTTCAGTGACACAGAATAGGTCACAAAAATATTCAACCTGCTCAACAAACTCAATCTGTCACTTCATGGGAAAGGACAACTGTGTTCCAGTCAACAGATAAAATGGCTGCTTTCAAAGCCAAACTGGAATTATGCGGGTGACGAGTGAACATTGGGATTTTTGACGTGTTTGAAACATTAGCAGAGATTTTGAAAGAGACTGAGCCAGGGCCTTCTTGCTCCCAGCTGGTGTATGATCACCTATCTCATTTTTCTAAAGAGTTTGAGCATTACTTCCCAACCACAAAGACCCCCAAACTGGGAAGGAATGGATCCCAACTCATTTGTGAATAAGCCAGGTGAATCAACTTTGTCTGTGCTAGAAGAGGATCGACTGCTTGAGATTGCAAATGATGGTGGTTTTAAAAGTATGAGACAACTTCAAATCTCCATACCTTTGTTTAAAGTTGAAGAGAAATATCCTGAGATTGTCACAAAAGCATGGAAAAGCCTGCTTCCATTTCTGACATCCTATCTTTGTGAAACAGAGTTGTCTGCAGTGACAGCAACCAAAATGAAATAATGGAGTGGACTGGACATAAGCAGCACACTTCAGGTGTCCCTGTTTCTCATCACCCCCAGATGGGACCATCTAGTTGCAGGAAAACAAGCTCAGGGCTCCCACTGGTTATGAATTATGGGAAATTGCATAACTATGTCACTAAATATCACAATGCAATAGTAATAGAAATAAAGTTCACAATAAATGTGTTTGAATTATCCCAAAATACACACCCCCACCCTGGTCCATGGAAAGACTGTCTTCTATGAAACCCAAAATTATACATACAACATTACATAGAGTAAAACTCTAGGAATAACAACTTCGCACAAGCAAACAAAATCCTTCAAAAGATGTTAGTGCTTTCAACATTTTAATATGAAAAAGTCCTTCTAAGTACAGTGATTAATAATTCTGAACCTGTGTTCTATCATTTATTTTCATAATAGCAAGAATGCCACACATTCATGAAAGGAAGAGAAAAGCAGACCCTGAGGAAATTCTGTCAAGTCATCTCTAAATAATGATAAAAAACTATCAATTTATAGTACTCTCTGCTATCATAAGTTGTGTTCCTTTGAGGATATTTTCCATATATTTTTCTCAGCATTTGGGTTAGAGCTAGAATTTGCAGCCCATTTGAAAACACACAGCATATATATACAGTTAAAAAAAATGTGTGTACATAAGACTATTTGCATGTTATATACTCCAACTCTAGTAAATAAAGTTATAGATAATCTTGGTGCTTAATGGCTTAGGGTCCTGAACCTTTTCTAAATGAATGTCTGCTGAACGCAATAATAAAGGTACAACTACATATGCAATGATAGGCTAGACTAAGCATTTCAATATAATTAAATACGAACATACTGGGAATGACTGAAGCTATCTGGTCAACCATCAAGGCACAGATTAAAAATTTAAATTGAACTCAGTCTAGAATACAATTTAACATTGATAAGATAAAATGTCCAGGTTCAAATAAGAAGGCCCCACTGATAACAGAAATTTCTCATAAAATATTAGAAATAAATCAGATACTAAAATAGTGCCTAAAATATCCAGTTATAAACTCTTAAACAGAAAGCAATTCTCAAATATGTTTTGTTTTGCTAAACATAAAACATCTCAATGTGAAACTTAATTTTGCCAAGTTCAAAACACTTCCAGCTTCTTCAAAGATCAACATATACAGATTTATATTCTTTCCTCTGAAAGTAGCTTTCCAAAACTGCAGCTGATATTCCTTTGACCTGAGGTGTCACAGCTCCTGATGTGGCTCATTCTAACTATTGCTACACTCATATGGAAGGAAAAGCTCTGACTTTTAATTTAAAAGATGAACTACTAAAACAATCCTGATCTCAAGGGTTGAAAAAATAATATTTTGGTAGAAAATATTACAGATTGAATCATTTTTCTTAAAATCGACAAAAACCTCATTTCTCTTTTTTAGGCTATCCATGTGTCTAAACTGCGTTCTATTTTCTCTGAGAGAAAGCCAACATCTCCATGTTTATTTTAATAATCATGTATTTTATACAACTATTTTGAGAAATAATGGTCCTCTAATGCAGCATATCCAAAAAGAGTAAGAGCTGAGCCTGAGACTGATAAACTCTTCCCTAAAGAGCAGTGCAAGGGCAATGTTTCACCATTTACTTCTCTATCTTCCCAGGCAAAGAACTGACAGAGCAACTGGCAGTAAGAATTTAGAATTGAAAATGGGCTCAAAAAAAGTATGCTTTAAAATCCTTTGGCCTAGAAGTAGTTTGTTTACTATCAGAATCATATGAGTCCTTTAAGTATACTATATGATGGCTACTAATGTAATATATCTTCAAAAACAGCCCCCAAACTCAGAAATTTAGATACATATTTCTTGTTTAGAAGTTCTGTGTTGTCAAAGAAAAGATGGTGTGTACAAATAAAATTCTTGCTCTGCAGAGTTTTGAGTGAGACCAAAAACAAGTAAAGAACTCATAGATAGCTCTTCCCCGATGTTCACAAATTAGAGAAGGGATGCAAAAGTGTTATGTGTTCAGTCGCTCAGTCATGTCTGACTTTGCGACCCAATGGATTATACCCCGCAAGGCTCCTCTGTTCATGGGGTTTTTCAGCCAAAAATACTGGAATGGGTTGCCCTTTCCCTATGCAGGCACCTAAATACTTCTGGTAACAACTCTGTGAAGTTAGTACTCTTTTACAGATAAGGCAACTGAAATTCAATTAAGTGAAGTAAACAAACTTGACCATGGAGTAGAATTCAAACTCAGGCATATTATTGTTATGTTATATTAACTTACAAACAAATTGAAGCCGGGTTAATTATAGTTGTATAAAGGATAAACCCTGGAGAAGGAAATGGCAACCCACTCCAGTACTCTTGCCTGGAAAATTCCATGGACTGAGGAGCCTGGTAGGCTACAGTCCATGGGGTCACAAAGAGTCGGACACGACTGAGCAACTTCAATATTCACTTTCAAAGGATAAACCCAACAACTGCTTTTAAAATAGTTTTCCTTTCCAGTGATAATGCATTGCTTTGTTAATTGCCTCTCTCTCTTGTCTATCCTGTATTGAGTATGGATTATCACATTCTGTTGACCTCACCCTCTATGAACCCTCTAGTGACTTTTCTGTCTTTTCTAATGTTTTAGGTTAGAAATGCTGGTTAGCCTAATCAGCATGCCAGGTTAGGCTCTCATTATCTCCAGGCTGAACTAATTAGTCACTTTCATATTGGCTTCTGGCATACCACTCTACCAGATTAATGTGTCTAGAACATTTTCAACATTGCTTTCTTGTGCAAAACCTTCAATGGATGGCTCCATCTTTCCTGGTACCATTTCTCAGTGTGAACTTCAGATTGTACACATTAGAATTAGTGAGGAGTCAAAATTAAAAAAAAAAAAAAAAGACTAGAATACATTATCTGAAGATAGGACCCTAAATGTGCATTAAACTAACACATTTAGGTCTTATAAGCACTCAAGTTGAACCCCCCAGCCCCTTAGAGTCTGGTTTCATCCTTTGCTCCAGGCTGTTCAGCCTCCTCATTGTTTCATGACCTCAGGCTTTGTTCAGCCTCTTTGTCTTCATTCACACTGTTTTCCGTTGCTCCTTCTCCTCTCATCCTTGTACTTGCTAGTTTTGAATCCATGTCTTTCATTCTGCCCCTCTAAATGTTGTAATGCATCTTAGTATTCTCAGCAAGTAGACATTCCACATCAAATTCTTAGATGGCCATATAATAAAATATAATACACATATACCTATCTTTTATGAAGAGCTGACAATCTTTTCCATGACTCATGGTAGGCATTATGCTTACAGGTTATTGGGAATTGTAGAAATACACTTTCATGCTGAGGTCGTTGAGTCCTCCCCAGGATGTATGGTGCCACATTCCCAGCTATTGGTATTCTTATTTCCAAAAGCTTTGCTCTGTACTCTTTGAGTTCTCAGATTCAACATAATGTGGTTCAGTAAGCTGATAAGTAAGCCTATTAAATGAAGAAGACTCTGGTAAAAAAAATCATGAAATAAAGTGTCCAACTAACAAAGAGTTTTGTGTCAGAGTTGTCTTGCATGTTGGAGTCCTCATCTACTACCAGGTTCAGAGGTCTGCTCTCTAGGATTGAAAAAAGGTCTAAATCTGACTTGAGAATAAATGGGTGTCGATAAAATCTTTTGTAATTGGCTTTAATATGTAAAATGCCTTAAAGTAAATATAATCTGATGAAAATTATCCAAACATTTCTTCAAAGAAACATTTTAAGCTTTTTCTGAGGCTGTATACCAACATGATATATGTGTATTTTGATTTTCATTATTTTAACACAGTAATAAAGGAAAGAGTAAAAATATAATTTTAGATACCTTTTGATCTGAACATAACAACTAAGTAACGTCAATTGAGACATTTTCACAAATTAAAAATGCCACAAATTATGCATGGTAATTGAGATGGACGGATTTATTTATATTTGATTAAACTTTCAGAGAACCTCTTAAATACCCACACCGCAAGCCTTTGAGGCAGGAATTACAACATATGAGAGACTAAAGATAAAAGAGATGTAATAAATCATCAGCATCATCAGCATCAAGGTGAGAACCTGAGTTTACATCTGTGTGATAACTTTACAGCCAGAGCTCCCAGGAGCAAGTTGCCAAACAAAACAAACTCACAGACACACTCAGACATACAGAGATTTTTGATGCTCCATAGCATTTTATTCATAATTATTCTTTAACTAACTGTATAACAAGCACTAAAGATAGCATATTGCAATTTTGATATACTATAACTTATCAAGTGGGTTTCTCTGGTGTCTCAGACAGCAAAGAATTCACCTACAATGCGAGGGACCTGGGTTTGATCCCCAGTTTGGGACTATCACTTGGAGGAGGGCATGGTGACCCACTTCAGTATTCTTGCCAGGAGACTCCCTGACAAAGGAACCTGATGGGCTACAGTCCATGGGGTCTCAAAGAGTCAAACAAGACTGAGTGACTAAGCACACAGCGTATCAAGTAGTCCAATTATTTTCCTCAGATCTTAAAAAAACTGATGAAGAAACTAAACCTTAGAGAAATCCAGCCAGCAAATCATCAAAGAGGTTCAAACCCAGACAGCCTGATTCCAAAGCCCAAAGATTTAACTACAATTACATTTCTGCTATTTTTTTTTATAGCACCTAATTCATTTAAATATATATATGCCAAGATATGTCTCCCAGTAGGTTATAAAATCTTAATGGGACTCTGCCATATTTAGCTTAAAATCTTGAAATTCTGGCATGTAGAAGTTTCTCATTAAATGTTAATGATAACACAATTCTAGCAAAGATATCACATAACACATGCTATTTGATTAATCAAGGATAAGTTCTACTGCACTGGTATCTCCTTCCCTTTCTCCCAACCTTACTTTTTCACTTAATCCATTTTCATGCTGATTTCACAGTAGCTGTGAACTTGCAAACCTCAGAGTCATCACCATGGAGACTCATCCTCTTCTATCAGATGCAGATAGAGACTCTTATCTATTGAGTTTTCATCCCTGTTCCACACAGTTTATGAAAAATTATAGACAGTTGCAATCCTTCCAGTCTTCCAGTAATATTATGCATTTCCCCCTTCTTCTGAATTATCTTTTGCTTAATATTCTTCAATCCTCAGTATAAAAACCTTACAACTACAGAATCAAAATTCAACCCTCCGTGAGCTTCAAGGAGATTTATCCAAACAGAGGAAGAAAATATGATATATGGCAAATACAAAATAGTGATAAGACCATCAGGAAAAAAAAAACTAACCCAAATATGTGCTTATTTAAACATCTTTGCAATAGTAAATCCAAAAAACTTATGGTCTCAGAATTCTGTCTTTCTTTTGTTATCATATTGCAATACTCTGCTTGGTTAAGTATCTATTTTTTCCCCTCAGTACTATTATTAACTTTGCGGTCAAATTTTTTTCCATTTATTTTTCATAAGTCCACTAATATTTTCCAAATTCTTGAAATATCTTCCTTTTGAAGAATCCACATGCTCCCTCTAACTGACTTATCCCTTTCACTTGTCTCAAGTATTTAGGTGTTCTGATTATTTCAGACAAGTCAATATATAGTTAATCTTACTCAGACATTCTTAAAATCCTCCTCTCCCCATATACTTGGAACCTCCCACTGTTTTGGGGTAATATTGTGTGGCCCTTTGTAACATTCTTATACAAATTTAATTAATGAATAATGGAAAGAAGCTAGCAATCATTTGAAGGGTTAAAGTAATAATGATCCAAAGTGAGATATAATAAAAATAAATGTTGAGTTTAAAAGTAAAAACTTCAAGATAGTATCCAAATTAAGAATTCTAGCCATCAGTTTAAAATAGATAAATTAGGTGAGCATATGTGTTAATTACAAAAATCAGTTCAAGGAAAGTGAAAATTCAAGGAAATATCATAATTATTATAAGTGATTCTGCCACAATAGTCTTCTTAGACCTAGAACCTCACAAAGATTCTCATTTCAATTCAAAAACACCTTCTCTCTAATTAAGTTATAAAAAGAGATTTAAAGGAAAATATGCTCTGTGGTTAAATAAAGAGAAAGACATTGTGCCCTTGAATAAACTGGGTGAAATTCACTTTCTTCATTTGTACCAAAAATATGACAAAGAAGGAATGGATGATGTAGCTCAAAAGTGTTTTTAATGACAAATTAACACCAACGCAGTTAATGTCTCTGCAAATGGAAAGCAGCAACAAAACCAGCTGGGCGCTGCAGCATGAGGTGCTATATAAATAGACGCTGCATAGAGAGAACACAGCAGTGGAAAGGCAGGTAGAAGTTAGCTCCTGGGGCTGCAGCGCTGGCACAGTTAACCAGACTCCAGATGGAGAAGGGAAGATGGGAGAGGCAGGTACTGGAGAAACACCGGCTGTCCATCTGGCAGCCCCTCACGGTTCATGAAAACTGCAGGTTGCGTGAGAACTTAATCAATGACAATAAAAACCAAAGGACAAGTACCAAAGACACTCACTTGGATTTGTCTCTATTACTCAAAGCCCTGGTTATTGGCAAAATGTAGAAGTACTCAATTGTTTCAGCATGACACTGGTAGTCATAATGTCAAACCTAATTACTTGTACTACTATGCCTTGACAAGACAGCAACTGTTTTGACGTCTAATTTTGACCTTCATTTTGACTTTAAATCTTTAGACGTGTCAAAGTCTGTTTGGAAGATTGGCAGAAAAAGAGACTCTACCAGGATTACAATTGTATACGTAAGTTGGAAATTAAGCAATAAAATCTACGTAACCTCTCGGATTTCCTTTTATTTTGAGCTCATTCTTGCTCTTTAGCATGGGGTTTCTCCAGTATAATTTGGAAGACAAAAAACACCCATTTCCCTTAAATTATTGGATCTATGTGTCTTTTGAAAATATTGATCTTTTTTCTCCCCACTCATATGAATTGGGGAATTAACATAGGCATTTTGGCAGACAGCTGACTCTATTGTGTCTTTCACTGATTACTACTATATTAGAAACATGAAAACAGTAATTCTGTATGTTCTTAGAAGGAACTCAACATCCTGTACCTATTCTATAATCCTTCATTTATTTATTTACCATCTTTTCAAGTACAAGTAAATCCACTCATTCTCACCAATATTTATAAGAAATCTATAAGATGAAAAAGCAACAATTAAGTAAAGGGTCCCCGATCACAAAAGAAGGAGCAACATTTAACTCATGCTTTAAATTCCTTGCCCAAGTGATCTCTCCACTTCACTTTATCATTATTCAAATATCTGTTTAAAATATTCAAGGAAATGCACAATTTATAATTCACCCTGAAATGAGTTTTCTTCAAAACCAGAATAGAGAATCATTCAAAGGCCTCAAATGTTTTCTCAAGATTGTACAAAAATTTTATGTTATATCTGATTCATAAGATTTCATAATTTTAATAAGGTACAGTATGAATCCTCTTATGGTACAGGACTGGAAAAGGTCAGTTTTCATTCCAATCCCAAAGAAAGGCAATGGCAAAGAATGTTCAAAAACTATTGCACAACTGTACTCATTTCACATGCTAAAAAGGTAATGCTCAAAATCCTTCAAGCTAGGCTTTAACAGTACGTGAACCGAGAACTTCCAGATGTAAAAGCTGGATTTAGAAAAAGTGGAGGAACCAGAGATCAAATTGCCAAAAGCTGTTGGGTCATAGAATAAACAAGGGAATTCCAGAAAAACATCTACTTCTCCTTCATTGACTATGGTAAAGCCTTTGACTGTGTGGATCACAACAAACTGTAGAAATCCTTAAAGAGAAGGGAATGCCAGACCACCTTACTTGCCTCCTGCGAAATTTGTGTGCAGATGAAGAAGCGCCAGTTAGAACTGGACATGGAGTGATGACTGGTTCAAAATGGGAAAGGAGTACATCAAGGGTGTATGTTGTCACCCTGCATATTTAAGTTATATGCAGAGTACATCATGGGAAATGCCAGGCTGGATAAGGCACAAGCTTGAGTCAAGACTGCTGGGAGAAATATCAATAACCTCAGATATGCAGATAATACCACCCTTGTGGCAAAAAGCAAAGAGGGACCAGAGAGCCCCTTGAAGAAGGTGAAAGAGGAGAGTGAAAAAGCTGGCTTAAAACTCAGCCTTCATAAAACTAAGATGATGACCTCTGGGCCCATTACTTCATGGCAAATAGATGTGGAAAAAATGGAAACAGAGACAGACTACTTTCTTGGACTTCGAAAGCACTGTGGATGGTGATTGAAACCATGAAATTAAGATGCTTTTTCCTTGGAAGAAAAGCTATGACAAACCTATACAGCATATTAAAAAGCAGAGACACCATCTGTTGACAAAGATTTGTCTAGTCAAAGCTATGGTTTTTAGAGTAGTCAGGTACAGATGTGAGAGTAGGACCATGAAGAGGGCTGGGCACTGAAACCCTGATGCTTTCAAACTGTGGTGCTGGAGAAGACTCTTGAGAGTCCCTTGGATATAAAGGAGATCAAACCAGTCAATCCTAAAGGAAATCAACCCTGAATATTCATTGGAACGACTGATACTGAAGCTGAAGCTCCAATACTTTGGCCACCTGATGCGAACAGTTGACTCATTTGAAAAGACCCTGATGCTGGGAAAGACTGAGGGCAGGAGGAGAAGCAGGAGACAGAGGATGAAATGATTGGTTGGTATCACCGACGCAACAGACATGAGTTTGCGCAAACTCTGGGAGATAGTGATGGACAGGGAATCCTGGCATGCTGCAGTCCATGGGGTCACAAAGAGCTGGGCACAACTGAGTGACTAAACAACAACAGTATGAACAAAGTGACAATGAAACATTATAGAAACTTAGTATAATCTTGTGTTATGTTTCATTTTTAGAAGAGCATCATTTCACATTTTCCTTGACTTGGCCAAAATGGTAGAGCTTTTTGGAATAATTTAATGAGCAGGAAATTCTCCATTTTGAATAATGTGAGAAATATTTTATAATAGGTACTATTTGTACCAGTAAAAAGTCAACCATTTATTTCCACCTATTCATAAAATACAATGGAATAGATGTTCAGATTTATAAAAAAGTATAAAATAAGCAAAATGCTAGACAAAATATTACAAAATTAGCAGTGTTCTAACATTGCACTCTTTAAGATCAACCACACTGCCTAAAAAGAATGAAAATTCATGAGCACCTGAAATTAGATTGACTTGGTGGAATTGGACCAATGACTAATAATGGAATTAAAACACTTTCTGGAGTATCACAAAGTGCTTGTATTTGTCAACTAAAGCAACTTTACTTCAGCGCATAACACAATGGATGAATAGGGAGCTTACAGAAGTACCCAATGCTAAAAGAAAACTATGTTTGCCACCAGTACCACCAGAACATAATTAAGTCAAAATTCTTCTTTGCATACCACAGTATCACTAGGGTAATGAACATAATTAGTCCTTCATTTTTTAACATGACACATTCCTTTTGAGATTTGTCTCTCTCAAAGACCACCTAGACCCTCTTGAATGTAGGTAGCTATGGAAGCTATGAGCCAGTTTCGTCCAAGGCAGTCCTTATGTTAGTGGCTCATTCCTACTATCAGGCTAGGTCTGGGATTTCCCCTTGGTGCAATAAAACTGTTTGGCCACTGTACCATAGCTTGATTTGCCCATTGTTGTGCTGGTCCCAATATCTTGTCCTAAATTCTAGCCCTTCTCTAGCTGAAATTTTCTGTCCTAGGAGGATCATAACTGGAATTTGATTTCTTAAATAGACACAGGCTTCTTGGGTTACCACTTCTTCTTGGATGATATTTGATTGTCTGTGTCTTTCAATGAATCAGTCCATTTCATCTAAGCTGTCAAATTTATGTGCATAAATTTCTTGTGGCTGTCCATTTCAGAGATTCTAGAATGAGTAGTCACATCCCCTCTTTCATTCCTAATGTTTCGTAACTTGTGTGTTCTCTCTTTTTACTTGGTCAAACTGGCTAGAAGTTTATTTTTTTTAATTTTTTAAATTTATTTTTCTTAGAGTATAGATGCTTTACAGTGCTGTGTTAGTTTCTACTGTACAGCAAAGTGAATCAGCTACACATAAACATATATTCCCTCTTTTTTGGGATCTCCTTCCCATTTAGGTCACCACAGAGCATAGAGTTCCCTGAGCTATAGAGTAGTTTATCAATATTTTTTTTTCAAAGAATCAGTTTTGTTTCTTTGCTGTTTCCCTAATGTTTGTCTCTTTTCAGTTTAACAGACTTCTGCCCTGATATTTACGATTTCCTTCCTTTTGCTTGCTTTATGTTTTTTCTCCTCCTTTTCCAAATTCTGAAAATAGAAGTTCAAGTTACTGTTCTGAGAAGACATTTTCCCTAATGAAAGCATTTAGTGCTATTAATTTCCCCCTGAAAACTGCTTTAGCAGCATCATAGATATTTTGATACACTGTAAACATCATTTCAGCTCAGAAATTTCTAATTTGTGTTGATATTGTTCCTTTGATACCTGAGGGCTTGTTATTGGTCTATTACTTACACTGGTTAGTATTTCCAAATATTTAGAAATTTTCCACCTATTCATCTGTTAGCTGTTTCTACTTTAATTCCATTATAGTAAAAAACAGCTTTAATTCACTTTTCCATTTAATAAGGCTTATTTATGACCTACAATATGGTCTACCTTTGTGAATGTTCCATGCACACTGTAAAAGAATGCATATTCCTCTGCTGTTACATATTAATAGAATGTTCCACAAGTGTCAAGTCAGGTTGATTTATTATGTTGCTCAAGTTTTCTGTATATATTAATATTTGCTCATTTCCTTTTTATTACATCAACTAATGAGAAAGCAATGTTGAAGACTCTAAATATAACTGTGGATATCTCTCTTTCAGCACCTTTAGTTTTTTCTTCACATGTTTTGAAGCTTTATTGTAAAAGATCTACATGAATTTTTATGCCTTAGTGAGTTGACCTGTTATCATTACATAATATTCCTCTTTGTCCTTGTTCTGAAGCCCTCATTGACTGATATTCTCTAGCCACTCTAGCTTTCGTTTTTATTTGCATTTGTATGATATATCTCTTTATATCCTTTTATTTTTAACCCAATAATTTCATCATGTTTCAAGTGAGTTTCCTGGTAGACAGCATATAGTTGGGCCTTGTTTTCACATCTGATGTCATAATCTCTGTCTTTTAATGCTATGGTTGGACTGTTTAGTTTTAAAATAATTTGGCTGAATTTATGTCTGCCATTTTAATGCTACTTTTCTATTCATTTCTTATGCTTGGTTGTATTGGTTTTCTACTACTGCTGTAGCAAATTAGAATACATAGAGTGTTTTAAAATAACTCATTAATTATATCAGAGTTTCCATAGGCCACCAGTCTAGGCACATTGTGGTTCAAATGGTTCCTCTGCTTAGAGCTTCACCAGGTTGAAACTGAATAAGGCTTTGGGAAAGAATGAGCTTCCCACCTCTTTCAGGGGCTGGAGGAATTCAGTTCCTTGCAGCAATAGAGATGAGGTTCCCATTTCTTGGCTGACTATTGTTATTGACTGGGAGTCTCTCAGCTCCTTAATGTTACTTGCAAGCCTCATCACCTTGCCCTTCAAAGTCAGAACTTCTCACTTTAAATCTCTCTGGCTTCTATTTTTGTGGAATCTCTCTTACTTTTTTACCTTTCTCTTCTGCTTTTAAGGGCTCATGTGATTATACTGAGTCAACCTAGATAAAACAGTATGATAAAACAGGAAAACGGATAATAAAACAGGATAACTCTCAATCTTAAGATCAGCTGATTACAGCTTAATTACAACTGCAATACCCCTTCACAGCAATAGTTAGATTAGCTTGATTGAACAACCATGAGAGTAGAATCATGGGAAAACATCTTATATCTACCACAGTTTGCTTTCAGACCCTAAAAGGTTCACGTCTCTCCCAAAGGCAAAATATGCTCACACTCTTCCCAAAGTTACCAAGGGTTTCATTCCATTATAACATCAACTCAAAACTAAAAAATCTCATACAAATCTCATCTGCTCAAAAGTCCAAAAATCTCTCATTTAAATCAAGTGTGAGTGAGTAATTCATTAAATAGAACTCATGGGAATAATCTCTCTATTTCCGTGAACCTGTGAAGTTAAAGACAAATGCTATTTGCCCCCAATATACACAAGTGAGACAGACACACGGTGTCAGTTACAAATAAGGAAGTTCCAAGAGGAGGAAGATGGGAGGTAAAAGGTAGCCACAGTTTCAAAGCAGTTTTGATATGTAGATAGGAAAAGTACATTAGATTTTAAGAGCTGGGAAAAATCTGTTTGGCTCTTGGTTCTGCCCCCTAGGATCTCAATCCCAACCTTTGGACTCAGTACACCTCTGTTTTCTCTGAAAGGTACACCAGTTTGCAACTGAGTAGTTTTATCTACCATTAGAATTTTTTTATCTACCACTAGATACCATTTTATCTACCATTTATCTACTTTTATCTACCATTAAAATTTGGGGGATCAAGTAGCCAGGCTTCTGTATTTTCATACTCTCTGTTCTCCTTTGTCCAAACTGGCAGTGTTTTTACCATATAAAATTCTCAGAACCCATGTGGGCATCCTGTGAATTTCAGGGTTTTACTCCACTAGACAAGACTTTCCTCTATAGATCTTTTCTAGATAATGCCTGCTCTAGCTTTGGTTTCTGCTGAGATGACTGAGGAATGACATCCTTAAGATTCATAGAAGCCCCTGGTTTGAATGAGGGGATCTCTTAATTAGACCCTTAATTTCTCCAAAGACTTTTATGTACCCAAAACTTTGATTTTGTTGTAGAACCACATCCTTAGTCTTTTATCCAAAGCACATTTACTGGCAATAAGCTTTTCATGGCATGTATGCACTTATCATATGCTATCTCAGTTCTCATAATTATCCTATGAGGGTGGAAATAGTATCGAAGCCGTTTGTACCACTGAAGAAGCGAAAGCCTAAAGAAGTAACTTATTCAATTATAGCAACTTATAATTTAAAAGGTTATATTCTTCTCTCAATTGCTCTTTCATACTGAAAAAGACTCAGACTCAGTAACAGAAAGATAGGATGTAATTTTTGCCTCAGCCTGATTATGGTGATAGACAAATATAGCAGTAAGTGTAAAGCAAAGTGAAAAGATAAAACAAAGAATTCCATGGGAGCCCAGTATCACTTTTTAAACTCAGCCATAGGTAAACAGAGGGCTTCCCTGGTAGCTCAGACGGTTAAGAATTTGCCTGCAATGCAGGAGTCAGTCAGTTCAGTTGCTCAGTCGTGTCTGGCTCTTTGTGATCCAATTGACTGCTGCATGCCAGACTTCCCTGTCCGTCACCAACTCCTGGAGCTTGCTCAAACTCATGTCCATCGAGTTGGTGAAGCCATCCAACCATCTTATCCTCTGTCGTCCCCTTCTGCCTTCGATCTTTCCCAGACTCAGGGTCTTTTCCATGAGTCCGTTCTTCGCATCAGGTGGCCAAAGTATTGGAGTTTTAACTTCAGCATCAGTCTTTCCAATGAATACTCAGGGCTGATTTCTTTTAGGATCGACTGGTTTGATCTCTTTGCAGTCCAAGGGACTCTCGAGAGTCTTCTCCAACACCACCCAGGTTCAATCCCTGGGTTGGGAAGATGCCGTAGAGAAGGAAATAGCTTTCCACTTCAGTATTCTTGCCTGGAGAATTTCATGGACACAGGAGCTTGAGGTCGCAAAGAGTCAGACAAAATGGAATGACTGACACATGGGTAGTCAGAGAAAGAAGGTTTTCTGATGGTAGTGAAGTGAAGGCCGAAACTAAGTCTTGGAGGAGGATGAAGAGTTATCCAGAAAGACAAATGGGAAGAGTGGTTGGAAGAATCTTGGAGATAAGTGCATTACAAAGTCAAACATATGTGCAATGGCAATTGCAAACGCCAATGGTGTTGGAAGTACAGGCTTGGATAGAGAAATGGCCAAATATGTAACTGGAAAAAAAAAATTAGCAGAAGTCCCTGATAAAGAAACTATGAATTATATTTTCTTGGAAAAGCTACTTGGTTGTTTATGCTCCCATCTCCTCACTGGTAAAATGAGTTAATGATACCTCCATTTCGTGAGAATTAAATGGGTTAATAACCAAAATGTAAAAGAATTACCAGAACACAGTACATATTCAAATTTTTGCTATTATTAGCTAACAGAAGAAAATTAGCTGGGTCTAGATCAAACAGTTAGTAAGTATCTTGCATGTGTGTGTGCTTAGTCCCTTTAGTCATGTTTGACTCTGTGAGATCCTATGGACTGGAGCCCACCAGGCTCCTCTGTCCATGGGATTCTCCAGGCAAGAATACTAGAGAGGGTTGCTATGCCTCCTCCACGGTCTCTTCCCCACACCCGGGGATCAAACCCGTGTCTCTGATTACTCCTGCACTGGCAGGGGAGCGCTTTACCACTAGCACCACTTGGGAAGCCCAGTTAAGTATCCCAGCTAACACCTAAACTCAGATTGGAGGAACTCAAAAGCTATCGAGTCTAACCCTAACTGAAGTCAACACAATTTAAACATGCTGTTTTCCTAATTTTTTAATTGGGAGCTCCCAAATATTTAAAGATCCCAGAATTTACTTAAAGAAAAGTCAAAGTGACAAGGAAAGAGAAAAATAATAGGAACAAGAGCCTGAATAAGAACTGTGTTCTATGATAGAGAAACAATTTTCAAAAATAGAAAAATAAATTAGAGAGAGAAAGGAGGGGAGAAAAACTGATAGGAAAAAAGGAAAGAAAGAAGAAAAGGTAATAGACACAGCTGAGCAAATGGATAACATTTCCAGCGAAGCAGCAGGATATAGAACACCAAGAAAAAATAACCCAATACATGGTGAATGCTTTCAAAATGCAAGCAACTCTGGTGCTGTCCAATACTGTACTCAGTTGGGAAATTAGATAACAAAGGTTGCCATGTGCATTCTGCTTTTTAATAAAAACAGATGATATATAATAAAAGTCACATCTTCTTTCATGTCTTTCCTAAAGTAACAGGAATATTCAGGAGAGCAAAAAAAGCTCATAGTATTTTGCTTGGAACAATATCTACTCTGCACATGTGCATGTAATTGAGAAATCTTACTTTTTTTTAAACAAAGCAAGAAGTAAATTTCTCCTCTCCATACAACAAATTTGTTCATGATAAAATTACCAATTTCTTTGGATATTTTTATGCCTTGTGTATGTGTGTGTATATAAAAAGAGAGCTGTTTTGTGCAGTTTTTAGGAATTTCAACTCCCTTACATCAGTTTGATGGAATTTACACTGAGCAGATTTCTTTAGTTAAGCAAATGGATAATGTATATCTCATTAGAATAAAAGAAAAAAATAGCTCAAATTGGATTCAAGTGTCAGCAATGGAAAGAAAATGTTAAATGCAGTTACACAAAACTAAAGAAAATCAAATGAATTAATTTCCAATTATAAATGCAGGCTATAGTTAAAGGTACTTCTAAAATGTCAAGCCTGATTATATGGCAAAACTATAGTGTACTGGAGAAGGAAACAGAAGAGGAGCTCGTTTGTTTAGAAAAAATATCTTTGATTTTATTATTTGACTTTCACTAAGATCGATATAACAGAGAAATAAAAATACCCAGTAAGAAGGAGGATATACAGAATTGCAGTCTGGTTAAAGCTGGATATGATCACCCAGGTGATCACTGATGTAAAGACAAAAGAGTGATAATTATAAAACCATGAGATATTATGGATGACTGGCATCATAAGAATATACAAAGCAAGGAAGATACAAGAGAATCGAGTAATGAAAACCATGAAATTCACATAGCCTGTAATGGAGTATAATCTAAAAACTACTGAATCAATGTGTTGTACACCTGAAACTAATACAACAGTTGTAAATCAACTGCAGTTCACTATAAAAAGAGCAGTATGTTAGTTGTATCAAATGCTACAGAACACTACAGTTTGTCAGAAGTCCATAGCTATATTTAAGGATATTCTGTAGACTTCTCATTTCAAGATGGATTTTAAAGATATCTCCATACTCCTCTATTCTGAAAAACATCTCATAAATAATAAATAGAACAAGAAAGCAAAGTTGAAACACCATCTTAAATGAAATTAAGAAATATCTTAAACCTAAATAGTAAGTAGATAGAGGATGTATAAGTGACTTAGCAAAATGGAAGAAAGAAAAACACATAGAAATAATGAAGAGGAGGCAAGCCAATCCACCCTCTAGAAACCTAGAAAGGCTCAAGTATGGAGAGGTCCAGGAAGGTTGAGATGGCACTGGGGCTGAAAACAGGTGAGTCATTTGAAAACCTGGTCAAAACACAGTTGGAAACCCACATCCTACCCCATCCAGATCTGTCAAGCTACCCAGAAAAAGTGTTTTATAGATTCTGGAAAAACTAAGCCAACTATATGTCAGATTCTGGAACACCAAGCAAAGAATAAACCCCAGATGAGACGTGGCATTCAAAGCAAAACAATTAAGTGATATTTTCATACCTTTTCCTGCCCCAAATTTATAGGATCAGTATAGTAAGAAAGGACATGATAGGTTCATTCTTTCAAGATAGAAAAACACACCAAATAAAACATTTACAAATAATTTCAGAGTTAAGAGTGAATACATTCACTCTGCAGTGAAGCCTCCCCAAACCCTGCAAGACCCACCCAAACACTCAGAGCTTTCTATTAGCTTTTAAGTGCGTATGTGCTAAGTCGCTTCAATCATGTCTGACTCTGCATGACCCTATGGACTGTAGCCTGCCAGGCTCCTCTGTCTAGGGGATTCTCCAGGCAAGACTATTGGAGTGGGTTGCCATGCCCTCCTCCAGGGGAGCTCCCTAATATAGGGGATCTTAGTTCCCCAGCCAGGAATTGAACCGCTGGCCCCTGCATTGGAAGGATAGAGTCTTAACCACTGGACCACAAGGGAAATCCCATCAGCTTTTCAGCACTTCACACTTAATATGATTGGATAGTTAAGAACCATCAGACATCTGAGAACCATATCCAACTTGGAAAAAAAAAAAAAGGAGAGCAAAATCAATAGGAAAAAAGGGAACTCTGAGGAAATGAAGAAAAATCTTTCAAGAAACCTTAACATCCACAGAGAGATAAAATGACATTGCAGCCATGAAATAAGAACAAGATGATAAGAAAACTTTAAAATATACCTTAAATTAAAATTCTTATTAGAAGGGTAGTTAGAAAAACTATCAGCTCATGAAATTTACAAGAAAATAGAACAAAAAGACAGAGATTTTAAGCGGAAACTCCAAAAATAGAAAACAGAGAAGTGGTTGTCAGGAGATTAGAACAGGAGGAGGGAATCAATGACGAAGGAGCACAAGGGAAGCTGGGACATCAAGGTGGCAACTGAATGACTGCAAGCGCTTGTCTACACATGAATCTTAACCTTGAAAAGGGTAATTTTTATTGTATGCAAATTATATTATTACAACTGCAAAGAGATGTTGTCTTACTTCTGGGCTGCTGAAACAGATTACCACACACTGAGTGGCTTATAAATGACAGTGGCTTATATGTGACAGTCATTTATAAGTGGTTTAAAATTGACAGACATTTATTTTTCACGGTTTTAAAGGCTGGGAAGTCCAGAATCAAGGTGCTGGCTGGTGAGAGCCTGTTTTGTGGTTTGTAGGCAGTCAGCTTTTTGCTGTGTCATCACACAGGAGAAGAGGCAAGGGAGTTCTCTGGGTCCTATTTTATAAGGACACTAATCTCCTTCATGAGGGCTGTACCTTCATGACATAATAACCTCTCACATGCACTACCTCTAAATATCATCACATTGGGGGATTAGGATTTCAATATATTAATATGAATTTTGTGAGAACACAAAGAGTCAGACTATAGCAGGTGGAAACTTGAAAAACAAAAGGAAAATAATTAGAAAATTAATTCAGGAAGCCAAGCACTCACTAATAATTATAAACTAAAAGAACTAACAAAGGGAGGAGAGAAAAAATAGAGAAATAATAGAAGACACTAATCATCAGCTGGGTTCAGTTCAGTCGCTCAGTCGTGTCCAACTCTTTGCAACCCCGTGAACCGCAGCACACCAGGCCTCCCTGTCCATCATCAACTCCCTGAGTCCACCCAAACCCATGTCCAATGAGTCAGTGATGCCCTCTAACCATCTCATCCTCTGTCATCCCCTTCTCCTCCTTCCCTCAATCTTTCCCAGCATCAGGGTCTTTTCCATTGAGTCAGCTCTTCATATCAGGTGGCCAAATTATTGGAGTTTCAGCTTCAACATCAGTCCTTCCAATGAGCACCCCTTTCCTTCCAAGGAGTAAGCGTTTTTTAATTTCATGGCTGCAATCACCCTCAGCAGTGATTTTGGAGCTCAAAAAAATAAAGTCAGCCACTGTTTCCACTGTTTCCCCATCTATTTGCCATGAAGTGATGGGACTGGATACCATGATCTTAGTTTTCTGAATGTTGAGCTTTAAGCCAACTTTTTCACTCTCCTCTTTCACTTTCATCAAGAAACTTTTTAGTTCTTCTTCACTTTCTGCCATAAAGGTGGTGTCATCTGCATATCTGAGGTTATTGATATTTCTCCCAGCAATCTTGATTCCAGCTTGTGCTTCCTCCAGCCCAGCGTTTCTCATGATGAACTCTGCATATAAGTTAAATAAGCAGGGTGACAATATACAGCCTTGATGTACTCCTTTTCCTATTTGGAACCAGTCTGTTGTTCCATGTCCAGCTCTAACTATTGCTTCCTGATCTGCATACAGGTTTCTCAAGAGACAGGTCATATGGTCTGGTATTCTCATCTCTTTCAGAATTTTCCACAGTTTATTCTGATCCACACAGTCAAAGGCTTTGGCATAGTCAATAAAGCAGGGAAGTGCAAATCGAAACCACAATGAAATATCACCTCACACCTGTCAAAGTGGGTATCATCAAATGCACAAGAAATAACAAATGTTAGTGAGAATGTGGAAAAGGGGAACCCTCATGCACTGTTGGTAGGATTGTTAATTGGTGCAGACACTATGTATAAATTATGGAAGCTTCTCAAATAATTAAAAATAGAACTGCAATATGATCCAGCAATTTCACTTCTGGATTATTACCTGAATAAAA
Source organism: Okapia johnstoni (assembly GCA_024291935.2). Classification (NCBI taxonomy): domain Eukaryota; kingdom Metazoa; phylum Chordata; class Mammalia; order Artiodactyla; family Giraffidae; genus Okapia; species Okapia johnstoni. The sequence goes on from CM044310.1 coordinate 63,269,767, forward strand.
TGAAAACACTAATTCTAGAAGATATATGTATACTTATGTTCACTGCAGTGTTGCTTATTCACAATAGATGAGATATAGAAGTAACCTAAGTCTCCATTGATAGTTAAGTGGATAAAGAAGCTGTGGTAAAAATCTACAATGGAATATTACTCAGCCCTATAAAAGGGAATCAAATCTTGCCAGGTAGACAGAGTACCTGAGGAACTATGGATTGAGGTTCATATCATTGTACAGGAGTCAGTGACCAAAGCCATCCCAAAGAAAAAGAAATGCAAGAAGGAAAAGCGGTAGTCTGAGGAAGCTTTACAAATAGCTGAGGAAAGAAGTGAAGTGAAAAGAAAGGAGAAAGGGAAAGATATACCCAACTGAATGCAGAGTTCCAGAGAAGAGCAAAGAGAGAAAAGAAGGCATTCTTCAATGAACAATGCAAACAAATGGAGAAAACAATAGAACAGGAAAGACTAGAGATCTCTTCAAGAAAATCGGAGATATCAAAGGAACACTTCAGGCAAGGATGGGCATGATAAAAGGACAAAAATGGTAAAGAGTTAACAGAGGCAAGAGAGATTAAGAAGATGTGAAAAGAATACATAGAAGAACTGCACAAAAAAAGCCTTGATGACCTGCATAACCATGATGGTGTGGTCACTCACCCAGAGCCAGACATCCTGGAGTGTGAAGTCAAGTAAGTGGGTCTTAGGAAGCATTACTACCAAAAAAGCTAGTGGAAGTGATGGAATTCCAGGTGAGCTATTTAAAATACTAAAAGATAATGATGTTAAAGTGCTACACTCCATATGTCAGCAAATTTGGACAGTCCAGTAGTAGCCACAGGACTGGAAAAGGTCAGTTTTCATCTCAGTTCCAAGAAGGGTAGCGCTACAGAATGTTGAAACTACCTGGCAATTGCCCTCACTTCCCATGCTAGTAACGTTGTACTCAAAATCCTTCAAGCAAGGCTTGAGCAGTATGTGAACTGAGAACTTCCAGGTGTACAAGCTGGGTTTAGAAAAGCAGAAGAACCAGAAATCAAAATGTCAACACTTGATGGAACATAGGCATAGCGAGGGAATTCCAGAAAAACATCTACTTCTGTTTCATTGACTACAGGAAAAGCTTTGACTGTATCGATCACAACAAACTGTGGAAAATTCTTAAACAGATGGGGATACCAGACCATCTTACTTGTTGCCTGAGAAACCTGTACATGTGTCAAGAAGTAACAGTTAGAACCTTCCATGGAATGACTGACTGGTTTAAAATTGGGAAAGTAGTACAACAATGCTGTATATTGTAACCTTGTTTATTTAACATATGTGCAGTCAGTTTGGCTCAGTTCAGTTCAGTCGCTCAGTCATGTCTGACTCTTTGTGACCCCATGAACCACAGCACGCCAGGCCTCCCTGTCCATCACCAACTCCTGGAGTTTACCCAAACCCATGTCCATCGAATCGGTGATGCCATCCAGCCATCTCATCCTCTGTCGGTCCCTTCTCCTCCTGCCCCCAATCCTTCCCAGAATCAGGGTCTTTCCCAATGAGTCAACTCTTCAAAACAGGTGGGCAAAGTATTGGAGTTTCAGCTTCAACATCAGTCCTTCCAATGAACACCCAGGACTGATCTCCTTTAGGATGGACTGCTTGGATCTCCTTGCTGTCCAAGAGACTCTAAAGAGTCTTCTCCAACACCACAGTTAAAAAGCATCAATTCTTTGGCACTCAGCTTTCTTCACAGTCCAACTCTCACATCCATACATGACTACTGGAAAAACCATAGCCTTGACTAGACGGATTTTTGTTGGCAAAGTAATGTCTCTGCTTTTTAATATGCTATCTGTGTTGGTCATAACTTTCCTTCCAAGGAGTAAGCGTCTTTTAATTCCATGGCTTCAATCACCATCTGCAGTGATTTTGGAGCTCAAAAAAATAAAGTCTGACACTGTTTCCACTGTTTCCCCATCTATTTCCCATGAAGTGATGGGACCAGATGCCATGATCTTGGTTTTCTGAATGTTGAGCTTTAAGCCAACTTTTTCACTCTCTTCTTTCATTTTCATCCAGAGGCTTTTAAGTTCCTCTTCACTTTCTGCCGTAAGAGTGGTGTTATCTGCACATCTGATATTGATATTTCTCCAGGCAATTTTGATTCCAGCTTATGCTTAATCCAGCCCAGTGTTTCTCATGATGTACTCTGCATATAAGTTAAATAAGCAGGGTGACAATATACAGCCTTGATGTGCTACTTTTCCTATTTGAAACCAGTCTGTTGCTCCGTGTCAGTTCTAACTCTTGCTTCCTGACTTGCATACAGGTTTCTCAAGAGGCAGGTCAGATTGTCTGGTATTCCCATCTCTTTAAGAATTTTTCACAGTTTATTGTGATCCACACAGTCAAAGGCTTTGGCATAGTCAATAAAGCAGAAATAGATGTTTCTGGAACTCTCTTGCTTTTTCGATGATCCAGCGGATGTTGGCAGTTTGATCTCTGGTTCCTCTGCCTTTTCTAAAACTAGCTTGAACATCTGGAATTTTACAGTTCATGTATTGCTGAAACCTGGCTTGGAGAATTTTGAGCATTACTTTACTAGCACATGAGATGAGTGCAATTGTGTGGTAGTTTGAGCATTCTTCGGCATTGCCTTTCTTTGGGATTTGAATGAAAACTGACTTTCTCCAGTCCTGTGGCCACTGCTGAGTTTTCCAAATTTGCTGGCATATTGAGTGCAGCACTTTCACAGCATCATTTTTTAGGATTTGAAATAGCTCAACTGGAATTCCATCACGTCCACTAGTTTTGTTCATAGTGATGCTTTCTAAAGCCCACTTAACTTCACATTCCAGAATGTCTGGCTCTAGGTGAGTGATCACACCATCATGATTATCTGGTTCGTGAAGACCTTTTTTGTACAGTTCTTCTGTGTATTCTTGACACCTCTTCTTAATATCTTCTGCTTCTGTTATGTCCATGCCATTTCTGTCCTTTATCGAGCCCATCTTTGCATGAAATGTTCCCTTGGTATCTCTAATTTTCTTGAAGAGATATCTGGTCTTTCCTATTCTGTTGTTTTCCTCTATATCTTTGCACTGATCACTGAGGAAGGCTTTCTTATCTCTCCTTGCTATTCTTTGGAACTCTGTATCATGCAAAATGCCTGGCTTGATGAATCACAAGCTGGAATCAAGATTACTGGGAGAAATAACAACCTCAGATAAGAAGATGATATCTCTCTAATGGCAGAAAGTGAAGAGGAACTAAAGAGCCTCTTGATGAGGGTCAAGGAAGAGAGTGAAAAAGCTGGCTTATATCTGTTCCCCATCCTGAACTCGTCTCCCACCTCCCTCCCCTTCCACTACAACACTGTAAAGTAATTAGCCTCCAATTAAAATAAATAAATTAAAAAAAAAAAAGAAAAAAAAGCTGGCTTAAATCCCAACTTTCAAAAAACTAAGATCATGGTATCTGATCTCATTACTTCATGTCAAATTGAAGGGAAAAAGTAGAAGCAGTGACAGATTTTCTCTTCTTGGTCTCCAAAATCACTGGAGATGCTGACTATAGCCATGAAATTGTAGAATCTTGCCTCTGGGAAGGGAGGCTATGGCAAACCTAGACAGTGTATTGAAAAGCAAAGGCATCACTTTGCCAGTAAAGGTCTACCTAGTATGGGTGTGATAGTTGGACCATAAAGAAGGCTGAACATGGAAGAATTGATGCTTTCATATTGTGGTGCTGGAGAAGACTCTTGAGAGTCCCTCGGACAGCAAGGAGATCAAACCAGGCAATCCTAAAGGAAACCAATCTTGAATATTCTTTGGAAGGACTGATGTTGAAGCTCCAATACTTTGGCTACCTGATGTGAAGAGCTTACTCATTGTAAAAGACCATGATGCTGGGAAAGATTGAAGGGGAAGAGGAGAAGAGGGCAGCAGAGGATGAGACGGTTGGATGACATCACTGATTCAGTGGAGATGAACTTGGGAGAACTCTGGGAGATGGTGAGGGACAGGGAGGCCTGGGATGCTACAGTCGTGGGATCACAAAGAGTTGGATATGACTGAGCAACTGAAAACAACTATAGCAACAAGTTATAAAAATTAAATACAGTTTAAAAAATACTCAGTAAGAAGTTCAGATTTTTCAAAAAGAGCAAAAATAAGAATACGGTAATGGAGAAAATAGTAGACTAAGAGTAAAGAAGCAGTTGGGTCTCAAACTTTGCAATGGCGCTGACTGCTGTATCCATGTCATTCAGAACTCTTTATCCATGAGGACAGGGACTGTTTGTCTTTTTCAGCATTAAATTAAGAAATCTTAAATCAATAAATCTTTATCGCTTAACTGAAAAAAAAAAAGTCAGTTTACTATGCAGTACACCTGAAACTACTAAAGTTCAACTAAAAAATTGAAATAAAAGAAGAAAAATTTCCCAAACTGATGCTTTTATGTGGAAAATCAGAAGAACTAGATGTTCCACGTTAAAAAAAAGTTTAACCTGGTGCCTGGCTCAGTGAAAGAATGAAAACTAACACTAAAGCAAGAGCTTGAGAAATTTCAGAATACTGGAGATGGAAAGAGTCAGTAAAGAGTCAAAAAAAGAGTCAGAAAAAGGAGCACCACACAGTAAAAGAAGAATCACAATGGCTTCTGAATTTTTGCATACTATTAGATGCTAAAAAGCAGTGAAGCAATACTATCAACATAATTAAAGGAAATTATAACCACTCTATTATTTTATATTTAGTCCCTGAAGGAAACAAAACAAGTAACTAAAACGATAATAAAAAATCCTTAAATAAAAATGTTTATAAATTATATACTAAGAAAGCACATAACGTACCTTAGAGCGTCAACCCATAACTACAACATCAACAGATAGTCTAGCAAAATTCTGACTTGAAAGAAAATAATCCTGGTGACATTGAGATAAAAGGAGTACATGACATTCAAGGAAAGAAAAATTATATTTGAGAGTAGTGCTTTATTCCAGAAATAAATGAAGAATGTGATTAAGATGTTCAAAGAAAATGAAAATGTGAGCCACAGATTCTTCCTAACAAAACTGACTTTTAGTGTAAAGTCTTATCAATAGGAAAGAACTCACAAAAAGTGGTTTCTGTGAGCCCTTCTTGGGAATCTATCAGAGAACCAATTTCAGACAATCAAAATGACTAGAGAGCTATCAACAGAAGAACTTGTATGGAGAATTAAAAAATAATAATAACTTATAGAACAAAGAAAACTGATGGAACTTAGAAGGAAGAAAATACACGTATGGCTATAAGCTTTGACAAAAAAATAGAGATTTATGGGTGTATCATAGGCATAGACATTTTGATTTTTTCAGTAATCAGAATTGATAATAGTAGTCCTAGAATTGTTATTCTGAAAATGTTGTGTGTGATACGAGGGATAGGTAATCATGGAATATTCGAACAGCCTCTGTGTCCTTGAGAACCACAATGAAATAAGCAGAGAAGTGAAAATCCCAAGATTCAAAATTTCGATTTGCAATATCTTAATGAAATCATCAAGTCTTTAATCTTTAAAACTGTATGATATTTCCTAGTTTTTCCAAGGAATAGACCAAGAAAAACTGATAAACGATAGATGAAAGGGTCTTGGAGCAAGAGGAAGGTAGGAAGAACGAGAGAAGGAGCAGAACGTGAGGGTATACACAGTAAGCTCTCTTTCTCATGAGTTTTATAAATCATATTTGATGATTAAATGAAAATTACAAATTATCTGTTACTCAAAACAGTGATATTTATTTTCACAGATTTATTGAGATAAAATTAACATATAATATTGTGTAAATTTACGGTATACAACATGTTGATTTGGAACCCTCATATACTGCAAACTGATGGCCACCATAGCTTTAGCCAACACCTCTATCATGTCATGTAATTACCATTTCTTTTTTGTGGTGAGAACATTTCAGAGTTACTCTTTCAGTAACTTTCAAGTGTTTGATTAACTGTAGTCAGCATGTTGTACATTAAATCCTGAGAACTTCTTCATCTTAAAACTGGAAGTTTGTACTATTAGAGCAGTGTTCCCTATACCCCCCACCCACCAGGCCCAGGTGACCAGCATTCTATTCTGTATTTTTACGAGTTCAGCCTTTTTGTTGTTGTTGTTCAGTTGCCAAGCCGGGTATGACTCAGCTTTTTAGATCCCAAATATAAGTGATAGCATACATTATTTAAGACAATGATACTTAAATTTAAATACTTAAATTTGGGGGAGGGAGAGAGACCTAAATGGAGAAGTCTTCACGTTTCTTTTTAAGAAGTAAAATGCTGATATCACTTGATGATGTCACATATGTATATGGTAATACCCAGCGCAAGCCACGTGGGCTTTCCTGGTGGCTCAGCAGTAAATAATCTGCCTGCAATGCAAGAGACACTGGTTCAATCCCTGGCTCAGGAAGATCCCTTGGAGAAGGAAATGGGAACCCAATCCAGTATTCTTGCCTGAGAAATCCCATGGACAGAGGTGGCTGGTGGGCTACAGTCTACGGGGTTGCAAAAGAGTTCGACACGACTTAACTAAACAACAACAGTACCCAGAGCAACCACTAAAAAACCGTACCAAAAATCACAGTCAAAACCAATATAAATAAAGTAAGACCGATTTCTAATTTCATATAATCACAGTGGAATAAAACATATCAACTATGTTTGAATTAGTTCACAATGGTCTTTAAAAACACTACTTGTTTGCATTTAGAGGATGACGGAATGAAATCGTTGCCTTTAAAACCGTGTAAATAAAGAGAAGGAATCAAACATGTATCTTGCCTTTAGTGTATGAACTAATTCCTCTCTCTGGGTAAACAAAAAATAGAAGAGTGGAAGGATTTTTTATAAAATTATATAAATAACCGAAGAATATCATCATTGTGTAATTCTCGAGGAATTGATAATCATTATAAGGATCAAGTATGGACAGCTGCTAACATTCTGAAAAAGTTAAAACCAGATACAATGTGCACCCTGATGAAAGAACATACCATCAGCAGAGAGATCTAACTCCAGTCTGCATACACATCTAGATTCAACTGCCAGCAGAGAAATATCGAAGACAGAGGAGCAGGTTGAAAGCACCATGCATCTCCACACCAACAAAATCACAGTCTTATTATGAGCTGTACCAGTTACAGGCTGTAAGTTCTTCCCCGGGTAGATTATAAGGAAAAGAAAGAAACTGAGTGGGACCCTGCAGACTCAAAGAGACTTCAAAGATAGATCACATCTTTAAATGGGCCTGACTCAACCAGAGTCAAGGAATGAACTCTCAGCTGATATAACCACAAGGAAAACTCATTTTTATAAAAATCAGGGAGGTGATTACATATGAGGAATGAGACAGGCCTATGACAGGTGTTGAGCACATGGATAGCTTCTGGGGCCAGTGGAAATGTCCTGTTTTTTGACGTGGATAGTGATCACAAGGGTATTCAGCTTACAATTCACTAACCTATATGTTTGTTTTCTCTGGTTTCCTACATCTGAGTTTTATTTATAATCTAAGTTCTAAAATGATTAAACTTATAAATAGAGCATGTGCATTAAGTTAGTACCATTGTAGATTAACTTTATATACAGTTACAGCAAAAGAGATTGATGTCAGACAGGTAACACTGACTCTTTCAGCATAACTTGCTCAGAGTGTTCCGATGATAACTAGGAACTAAACATTAGTTGTCGTAAGATTTTTCTTTGTCACAGAAGTATTTCTAACATGATCTATTTACTGAACCCTAATGACTTGACAAGACATGGATTCTGACTTCAGACAGACCTAAATTTCAATCCAAATCCCACTACTTTTTAGTTTTATGACTTTTCCTTTCTGATTTTCAGTTTCCTTATGTGTACAATGGGAATAACTACTGATATTGTTGCTTTTAAAGATACTAAAGAAATACTGTCTTTTAGTTTGATTACAGAAATTCCTTTTATAATACTAATATTTACTTTAACAAAATAACAAGGTCCCAAATACTGACTGTTGCATAACAAAACACAGAATTTTGGTTAGAATTTAATTAACATTAATAACTCTAGCTTCCACATACTTTGAACCAATAAGAAATATCATAGCTTTTTATTAAGCTATTTTTATTATTACATCTTTTTATCATGAGATCTTGTGGCCATGGTGACAAACACATTAAAATGTAGCAGATGCCTGGAGGCCCCTACTAAGAATGACGCCACCAGGAGACTGGCTAGAGGTGACCTGGAATGGCTGGAACGAGCTCTACGAAGACTAAAGAGGCACGTGATGCCAGAGATGGGGAATTTATTCTTGTGTCTGTTGCTTTTTCTTCTCAAGTGAGCCTCTTTCTCACTGCCTTCACTTCCCTGGGTCGTTCTTCCCAAGCTGGATGCAAGATTTTTTGATTCTGATTTGTAAGCACCACTTTGTGTGCTTGTTCTCCATTTGCATTGAACAAAGCTTGAAAAATAGGACAGAAAAAGAAAAATGCTCTGGTTTCTTCTTTTTTTTTTTTTTTTTTTTTGGTTTGTCTTGGGGATTTGAGGGGCAAATATAGAACAGTAAAAACTTGTGATGTCTTATACAAAAATTCTTTGGAAGAAGTCTGTGTAGTTAGCCTGCTTTAACATTCTAATCAGAAGTGATACCCAGGATTATGTCTTATGCTGCACAGCTGATAACAGCAATAGTGAATCTGACTAACATTCACACTGTGGTTTCACACACCTTTTCCATACACAAAACAGCTCAACATCATAATTCATTCCACAGTGTAGCAAACTTATCATCTCAGAGGAAACCTAAATTTTCAAATCAATGCAAACAAAATAGCTTCATTAACAGAGCCAAAAGAATAAGGAATACACTATCGATATTAATGTCTTAAAATATATGGTGAATATATCAATAATTTAATGATTATATAAATAATATATAATTATAGTTGACATATAAAGTACATGAATAAATTTAATTATAGAAGCATTATTAATGTATTAAATAAAATTAATGTTTTTCTGACAAATAATTCTAAATCTGTTCAGTAACAACATATTATAAATCAACTCTAAGGAACACGAGGGAATCTGAATCATGAATGTCAGAACATCCAGCTACATGGTCTTCATGTTGAACCCAGCAGCTGAACTCCATCTCCTGAGTTAATATGTGGATATTGCATACATGGAAGAGTGTCCCTAATTCTAAAGGTCTGTAAATTACCTCTGACACGAATCTGCCATTTATCTAGAGGTAAACAGCTATCCAGATAGAACTTTATAAAGATAGGAATAAGGGATACAAAATAACTTTGTTAGGAATACTCACTTTCTACCCACAGAAATATTTCAACTGAGAATCTCCCAGTATAAATAAACAATCTAGAAGAGATGGTGGCAAGAGGAACAAGTTAAATAACATTTTCAGAGTTAAAAGCATGTGGCAACAAGCTAAAGCAGCTGCAACAAGTGTGCAAAGGGTTCAAGAAAAAGAGACCTGGTGCATGTTCCCAAACAGGGGACTTTCTCATCTCAATTGTGTCCATCTTTTCACTGTATTTTTTTGTGCTTCTCCAAAACAAGTTCCAGGGTTAATAGAGATAAGTGGGATGAAATACTGGAGTGCAAACATCTCACTACCTATTCCACAGTGTATAACCCTTGTCTGACTTTTGTGCAAGTTAAGTACCTTTTGGTGCTTTCCCTTATGTTCAAATTCTTAACAGTCACTTCTCTGACATGCTTAATGATCAATTTAGTATAGTTTCTAATTTACTACTACAAGATACACAGGAAATCATACCCTTTGCTTATCATCTATCCAGCCACCAGCTAAGAACCTGTCTTTGCCTTGTCACTTCCCCTTTGAGTAATGTAGTATCTCAGAATGAACTGCTGAGTGGAGAACTCTCCCCTCCAGAGTATGTAGCCAGTCATATGAAGCAGACTCCAATATGCACTCATTTGAATGTGTTAACTTTGAAGGAATAGAAAAATAAACCCAACAGAAACCTAACTGTATAAAAAAGTAAATTTAGAAGTTTAAGAAAATTAAGCTCAGAACCAAAATACCAAATTACTATTCAATTTGTCCATGTTATTAAAACTATTCTCCAACATTCTTAATACTTTTGTCATGGAATACTGTCAGTGCCTTGGCTTTACAGTCTCACAGAAATTTAACTATTCTTTGCAACAATAAACTCATGAAATATATTATAAATGATATTTTATTCGTTGTCTTCCTTATAAGTTAAATTGTTCAATTGTATTCATGACTAAGCAATGTCATCTATATGATAAGGATAATAATTATCCTATTTCAAAGGGTTACTGAAGAAATAAATTTAAAATTACTTAGAACAGTATCTAACACAGAATAAACACATTATAAATATTTCCTATTATTATTTATTCAATTCCCTAATATAACTCTACTCGAGGTAACAGGCTACTAGAGATCACATATGTTTTTTCTGGTGCCAACTACACATTGGCACTTGCCACTTACCTCTACAAAGACTAAATCATGTGTTGCTGCAGCTCCTGATTTTCAACACCCCGAAAGGATTTTAGGACAGAGAGCAGAAATGAGGCAATCTGTGTTTAGGGCAGTGGGGGACCTGGCAGAACAGGCCTTCAGATAGTTAAATATTTTCAGGAGCCAATTTTATGAGCCCAAATTTTTGTACCTCCTCATATCTAGAAAAGCATTATCATCCTTCATGGTAACATCTGCTCCTCATGACTAGCAGTAAACTGCAAAAAATAAGTGCTTGATGGCATGTATTTCCCCTTCACCAAAATCACATAAATCTGACCTTCCTCCCTGCCTCTTTGGAGCAGTTTCTCAGGGCTGTCTGAAATAATGTCTCCCTGGCTACAGTTGTCATTTTGGCCCAAATAAAATTTGACTCACAACTCTCACATTGCACATTTTTGAAGTCAAAAATTTTATGGGACCCAGAGAAGATTTCTCTCCTTTGCCTGAGCTCTACAAGGAACTAGACCCTTGGTACCAGCAGAGGCCCCTTCCACCCATCCACCTCCCAGGAAAGTCCAGACAAATTTGATCTCTCCTGGTTCTGGGATCTCCCATATTTGTAGATTATCCTGAGTTTTATTTGGCAGTAGATAGCAGGTACCTGGGGGTCTTTCCTGGTGGCTCAGTGGTAAAGAATCTGCCTGCAATGCAGAAGACCCAGGTTCAATCCCTGAGTTGGGAAGCTCCCCTGGAGGAGGGCATGGTGACCTACTTTACTATTCTTGCCTAGAGAATCCCATAGACACGGGAGCCTGGCAGGCTGCAGTCCATAAGGTTGCAGAGTCAAACACAACTGAAGCGATTAAGCAGCAACAGCAACAGGTACCTGAGAGGAAGGCATGGCAACCCACACCAGGATTCTTTTCTGGAGAATCCCATGGGGAGAGGAGCCTTGCGGGCTACAGTCTATGGGGTTGCAAAGAGTTGGACACAGTAGAAGCAGCTTAGCATGTATGCATAAGCAGGCATCTGTCCCTTCCTAGTTGAAAGATACTGGGTGGAACACAGTTGAAACATACCAAGGAATACCCACCCAATTGAAAGATACTTGGGGGAGTGGCTCAGTTGCAAGATACTGGGGAAACCCATCCAACTGAAAGATACCAGGGGAGATCTGGTTGAAAGATACTAGGTCTTGCTTAGTTGTAGGAGACTGAGAGGCCTGCGATGAGTGCTTAGGCAAGAGGGTGATTGGATGTTTTTCCTCAGTTCAGCTGTCTTGATGGAATTTATTGCGATAGAAAGTGAAGACATTACATGTTAACTTTGTTCCAAAGAAAAGGGACAAGACTCCTCTTGGCCGATTATGGCTTTCTCAGACAACTGGGAAATTTATGGGAGTGGTGGAAACAGAGTTTCTCATAGAGAAACCCCACTCATTAATTAAAACTCTTGTCCCAGAGTCATGAATAAGAATTGGTCATTCAGCAGTCTCAGCACCTGAGGTGGTCTTAGACCACCAAAGGGAGAAACTCAGACATATGAGAGGCTGAAACGACTCTGGAGTGATGCTTAGAGGATTTAAGCTCACAAGTAGCACCCTGGTCCACCACACAATTTCACTAGCGAACTTTATCCCTGACAAAGTCAACTTTACAATGGAAACCAGAGCCTCTCAAACACACAGTCAAAGGGCATCAGAAAGTCAGCCAATAATTAACACCCCAGCCAGGGTTAAGTACAAGCACAAAACTCATACTTGCAAGTAACTACTTAATTGGGAAAATTATACTAAAGGAGATCTCAATCTAAAATGGCCCAAAGGGGGTTCTTCTGATATTCCAAAATTGATACTTTTGTGCCCACCATTAGAAAAGTTCAGCCATAAGATCAAACAGAATGAATGGAATGCTTCCTTTGATTGATATCCAGAGGAAATGATATAGAACCTTCTTTGCAGGAAACCAACAATTAATTGCTTGAAACTATCTGGCTTGAAACTTGAATCTTTCTTTTACCACCAAAATGATCATTTGCTTAACTCTGTCATTTTAAAAAGCTTAGATGAGGATTTGGCTACTCTAGACAAAAGACACAATCTAGATTTGTCAGAGTTAAACACAATCGCCCTTGTTACTTTGGCTGATCTACTTTCCAAAACCATTGAAAAGGAAAGGGGGTATCTACAAAAATTTGAACCTTCAATTTTATCAATTAAGTACTCCATGCCAGCTGAAGGTTAACTGATGCCCATTTAATTCCCAGCCACTGGTGAAATCTAACTTGAAGGGAAAAAAAAAAAAAAGATAGATAGATAGATAGATATCACTTCAGAATTCTTATCCTGAGGGGATAAGTCCTGCTAGGAGAACCTGATTTTCTCTCTTTAAGCCTTAAGACCAGAGCTCTCAGAAGCATTTATCTTATCTAGGCCATCCCTAATTACTGATCTTGGGGAAGAAAAACAAGGAATGAAGCCTTTTATAATTTTTCTTATTCAAACTGTTATTTATACTTCCCAAGTAACATTACTGGTAAAGAACCCACCTGATAATGCAGGAGATGCAACAGATGTGGTTTTGATTCCCAGATTGGGAAGACCCCCTGGAGGAGGGCATGGAAACCCACTCCAGTATTCTTGCCTGGAGAATCCCATGGACAGAGGAGCCTGCTGGACAGAGTCCATGGGTTTCCCAAGACTCAGACACGACTGAAGCAACTTAGCCAGCACTCTTATTTATAAACTAGTAACCTTTATAGTTGTGACATCTGATTCATGACTGAATTAAAACCTGAAGCTAGATCTTCCATTGTGTCTGTCTGAATATAGGTATATCTCAGTATGTGTCTTTGCCTTTGGATAATATTGCTGAAATTAATTTGTAACTAAGCCCTAATCTAATTGGCCTAAAGAAAAGTAAGCCCTTACAAATCAAACAATTTAAATATGAGAAAAATTAAGCTAGATGAATTTCAGTTTCATGTGAACTGAGAAATATTCAATATTAAATTAATATCTGGCATTAATGTTTAAGTTTGTTGATCTAATTAATATGGACATGTCTTTAGAGACATCGACATTAAGCATAATACTTTTATTGCATCTAGGTTTAATATAAGTTAAATAAAATCTTGTTATATACATTGTAAATTTGTCCACAAGGAAAGTAACAATGTGAAGAAGTTTTTAAGAAAAGAAAATATAAATGAGATAAGAGCTTTTAGATAAACTCTATTAAGAATAATTATGTTTTAGGAATGTCTGTCTAAATTAGTCTCTTCTGATTCTGGTAACTTGAATTTCTAGAGTTGTGCTAAATTAAGAGATGGAAGTTCATTGAATAGCTAGGTGATTTCCAAATAAAATAAGATACCAAAACATTAATTACTGAATAATGACTTTCTTTTACAGAGGAAACAAAAGGTTTAGAACTATTAGTAAATAGGTTTGGTGCCACACTGAAATATTTTCTATACAAAAGTACATTTTTCAAAAGATCAGTATTTGGATTCATGTTTACCAATCTATAGAGTGCTGATATAAAGCACAGTTCATGGTTACTTCAGGAAAGTAGGATGTGATTTCAGTTTAGAAGGCATGAGGAATGGGATTACATTTTCCTAAGAGAAGAGGAAACGGGTCTGACTTACAGTTGGCTGTTTCTGAATGGAAAAAAATAAAGTGATGGTACAGAAAGTGGCAAAAAGTCTGTGGAAAGTGGACCGCAAGATGAAAGTTTTGTGCATGGTCAGGACTGAGTAAGTTTAAAATAAATGTAATTGAGTAAATGCATTTTAAACATAAGCTGGTAAAAACTGAATTTGGCTTTTCTCTCTAAGAGGACAATTTTTCTTAAGATGTTGAACTGCTTTTGATAACAGATTTTAAGTTCTTTACCTTTTAAGTGATCTGTTCTGCATTTGCCTTTGAATTTTTTTATTATTTCTTTGGCTAAGTGAATAATGTTTCACAGTGACCTATGACCCTATCTGACTGTCTAGACTCTTTTAATATTACTGACAAAATTTCCTGAATCAAAACTTAGTGGAATCCTTTGACGTCTAGCTAACTTTGGGTTACTTCACAGGGCCCCTGAAACATCTCACAGAGAGATATTAAAATAATAAGGTTTATTTCATATATTAAATTACATGGAAAGTATTGTCAAATGAGATATAAATCTTAGATTATAATGTAGGTTGTTGTTGAAATGCTATTAATATAGATATTCTAGAACTTATATAAAATTCCTAAAAATCTGGTGTATGTATGTGCTAATGGACTGTAGCCCTCCAGGCTCCTCCAGGCAAGAATACTGGAGTGGGTTGCCATTCCCTCCTCCAGGGGATCTTCCCGACCCAGGGATCAAACCCACAGTTCATACCTCTCCTGCATTGGCAGGCAGACTCTTTATCACTAGCGCCACCTGGGAAGCCCCCAAACTGGGATATATCCTGGTAAAATGTTATTCATAATTCTAGTTGTTATCTTAGAGTGTTGTATGTCACAAAGGTAACCGAGTTTATTTGTCAATTGCATTGTAATCAGATTTTAAATGTGTCTTAAGTCTTTCGTCATAAACACTTATGGTTTTATTCTAATGCTTTTGTAAAGATGCCTCTTCTTCAGGAAGATTTATAGAAAGGACTTTTGGATAAATACAAGTTTCTGACTTTCAGACCATAACGCTAAACTGGGTAAGAAATTAAAGATTCTAATGGGAAACCTGATGGCTTCATAAAAATGTTAACAAAATGGATTGGTTACATAAGACTGAGTGAGCTGGTGAAAATACAGATACAGAAAGCTCAAGGAATTTGGGGGGCATTAAAAAGGGAGGGATTCACCTAGATCTGTTAGGCAAAATCTGTAATAAGGCCTTGGCATGACTTTCCTAGCCCTCAGAGGTCTTTTAAAAGTTCAGTCTGAGACTCATTATAAAAATTTCAACAAAGCAGAAGAAAAGGTCTATAGGATCATTTACAGTTATATAAAATCATCAGATCAAGTTTATTGAGACCAGAACTTATTTTGCAGCAAATTAATCTTAATTTGATTATATTGTGTAAAAATTAGGGCAATTTTAGGGACAGAAAGATTGTCTTTCAATGAATATTAAATGCCAGTTTTGCTAAAGGAGGTTTGTATTTACTAAGACCCACTTCCTGGGTCTGAATTAATGTAAGGTTTAATTGAATTATTAAAAAGACACTCGTTTGTTTCTGAAGCTTATCTGAAAATATATCTTTAGATGAAAATCAGATGCACCATGGCTTACAACCAGGGGAGTATGCATACTGGAAAGGTGGTGGGGCTTCCCAGGTTGCACTAGAAGTAAAGAACCCACCTGCCAATGCAGGAGACCTAAGAGATGTGGGTTCTATCCCTGCATAGGGAAGATCCCCTGGAGAAGGGAATGGCAACCCACTCCAGTATTCTTTCCAGGAGAATCCCATGGACAGAGGAGCTTGGTGGGCTACAGTCCATAGGGTTCCAAAAAGTTACACATGACTGAAGCACCTTAGCACACACAGCACACAACCCAGCTAGAAAGGCTCTCACTAGGTATTCTTAACTAGTTCACATGCAGCAAAACTAAAGGGAATTGACTCTTGGATTCATATTTCCCACTTAAAGAGGGGCCCTGCGCCAGACTGGTCTGTAGAGAGGACTGCTGACCTCAAATGCACCTTGAAATGGCGCTCAAACAGAGGAAATTATACTTACACCAAGAGAAAAAGAAGACGACCTCAGAAGCAGACAGCTTGCCCAAGATGTTGGACCTAAGTCTTATGACCATTTATGATGTTTTCTTAACTTCTTGGACCTCTGCATATGAGTCGAATGTATTCTATCACCTACAAGATCCTATGCTAGCTTTAAAAATCAATCCAATTGTTGAGCTTGTGGCCAATTACCTACATCTAGTACTTCTAGATTATGTTGGTGGAGTTTTATACTCCAAGGCTTTAATTGGATGGCCCTTAGGAGATTTATTTTAGAAGAAAGAAAGTTGAATCTTGTTCAGGCTCCTGTTGATATTACTAGCTGGGATCCTCTCCCCTGGCCAATTAACAATACCTGCTCTGACTCTGGCCATAATTAAGAATTTTCTTCCAAAGTTACTCAAGCTCAATCAGAGAAACAAGGAAAAATTCGGCTACAGAATAAAACCTCCCATAATTATGGAACGAATTTATGTTGTTAATACCAGGTTGTTATCATTTAAGCTCCTCCACCCCTTTATCTTGGGAATAATTAAATTGGACTAAGGATAACCAGCCTAGTAATACTAGGAAATTGGACTGTGAGCTTTATGTGCCAATATGTAATTTTGTATCAAGCCTTATGTACCATATGTAATTTTCCTGAAAGATAAAAACTGGTACAGGATACGCTAAGTCAGATGACCTGAGGATATATTGGACTGCACCTAAGGTAAGTTCTTGGCTTAATTCTTACTTATGACTTTAATAATACTGCTAGCCATGTTATTTGTACTTTGCCTCTCTTATAAGATTGCTGTTTCTTGCATTACCAAATGTGACAGAGCCTCCACAAAAATATGAGATCAATGATTGTAATGGTATAACTCTAGATATGGGAAGATGCATCAAGAAGGAATTTCTCCTGGACCATAACAGATGAAGTAAGACAGGTGGTCCTTGGCCCTTTCATTACTGTGGATAACACGTAGTCCAGTAACAACACGTTGAGTGATCTACCAGTAAAATATCATAATCTCAAATCTCATGTATCTCTTCATATCCAGAAAGCACTAAAAACCTTTCATATGGAACTTCCCTTGTGACCCACCGGTTAAGACTAATCAAACCGATCAGAATGTCTAACTCAATGAAACTGTAAGCCACCCAAGATGGATGGGTCACAGTGGAGAATTCTGACAAAATGCAGTTAACTGGGAAGGGAATGGCAAACCACTTCTGTGTTCTTACTTGAGAATCCCACGAACAGTATGAAAAGGCAAAAAGATATGTCACTGAAAGATGAACTCCCCAGGTGGGTAGATGCAAAATATGCTACTGGAGAAGAGCAAAGAAATAGCTCAGTAAAGAAAATAGAGGCTGAGACAAAGCAAAATCAATACCCAGTTGTGGATATGACTGGTGATGGAAGCAAAGTCAGATGCTGCAAGAACAATATCACATAGGAACCTGAAATGTTAGGAAGATTAACCAAGGTAAGTTAAGTCAAACAGGAGATGGCAAGAGTGAACATTGACATTTTAGAAATCAGCGAACTAAAAAGGATCAGAATGGGCAAATTTAACTCAGATGACCATCACATCTACTACTGGGGCAAGATTCCCATAGACGAAATGGAGTAGTGCTCATCATCAACAAAAGAGTCTGAAATGCAGTACTTGGGAGCACGCTCAAAAATGACAGAAAGATCTCTGTTCGTTTCCAAGGCAAATCACCCAACACCACAGTAATTCAAGTCGATGCCCCAACCACTAATGTCGAAGAAGCTGAAGTTGAATGGTTCTGTGAAAACTAACAAAACCTTCGAGAACTAACACCAAAAAAAAGATGTCCTTTTCATCATTGGGAACTGGAATGTAAAAGTAGGAAATCAAGAGATACCTGGAGTAACAGGCAAGTTCAGCCTTGGAGAAAAAAAATGAGGAAGGGCAAAGGCTAACAGAGTGTTGTCAAGAAAAAGCACTGGTCACAGCAAACACCCTCTTCCAACAACACAAGAGACGACTCCACACATGGACATCACCAGACGGTGAATATGAAAATCAGATTGATTATATTCTTTGCAGTCAAAGATGGAGAAGCTCTACACAGTCCTCAAAAACAAGTATTGGAGCTGACTTTGGCTCCGATCATGCACTCCTTATCACCAAATTCAGACTTAAATTGAAGAATGCAGGGAAACCACTAGGCCATTGAGTATGACCTAAATCAAATTCCTTATGTTTATACTGTGGAGGTGACAAACAGATTCAAGTGATTAGATTGATAGAAAGAGTGCCTGAAGAACTATGGATGGAGTTTCATAATATTGTACAGGGGGATGTGATCAAGAATATGCCCAATACAAAGAAATGCAAAAGGCAAAACGGTTGCCTGGGGAGGCTTTACAATTATGTGAGAAAAAATACAAGCAAAAGGCAAAGGAAAAAAGGAAAGATATATCCATCTGAATGCAGAGTTCCAAAGAATAGCAAGGAGAGATAAGAAAGCCTTTCTCAGTAATCAATGCAAAGAAACAGAGGAAAACAATAGACTGGGAAAGACTAGAGATCTCTTCAAGAAAACTCAAGATACCAAAGAAACATTTCATGCAAAGATGGGCACAATGAAAGATAGACATGGTAAGGACCTAGCAGGAGCAGAAGGTATTAACAAGAGGTGGCAAGAATACACAGAAGAATCATACAAAAATGATTTTAATGACACAGATAATTAGGATAATGTTATCACTCACCTAGAGCCAGATATCCCGGAGTCCGAAGTCAGGTGGGGCTTAGGAAGCATCACTATGAACAAAGCTAGGGGAGGTGATGGAATTCCAGTTGAGCTATTTCAAATCCTAGAAGATGATGCTGTGAAAGTGCTGCACTCAATATGCCAGCAAATTTGGAAAACAAAGCAGTGGCCACAGGAATGGAAAAGGTTAGTTTTCATTCCAATCCCAAATATAGGTAATGCCAAAGGATGTTCAACCTACCACACAATTGCACTCATGTTACACACTAGCAAAATAATGCTCAAAATTCTCCAAGTTAGACTTCAACAGTACATGAAACAAGAACTTCCAGATCTTCAAGCTGGATTTAGAAGTGGTGGTGGAACCAGAGGTCAAATTGCCAACATCCATTGAATCATCAAAAAAGCAAGAGAGTTCCAGAAAAATATCTACTTCTGCTTCATTGACTACACAAAAGGCTTTGACTGTGTGGATCACAACAAACTGTGGAAAATTCTTCAAGAGATGGGAATAACAGACCACCTTACCTGCCTCCTGAGAAATCTGTATGCGGGTCAAGAAGCAACAGTTAGAAATGAACATAGAAGAAAGGACTGGTCCCAAATAAGCAAAGGCATAAGTAAAGGCTGTATATTGTCACCCTAATTATTTAATTTAAATGCAGAGTAGGTCATGCAAAACACTGGGCTGGATGATGCACAAGCTGTAATCCAGATTGCCAAGAGAAATATCAAAAACCTCAGATTTGCAGATGATACCACCCTTATGGGAGAAAGTGCTGAGGAACAAAAGAGCCTCTTGATGAAAGTGAAAGAAGAGTGTGAAAATGTTGGCTTAAAACTCAACATTCAAAAAACCAAGATCATGACATCATGGCAAATAGATGGGCAAACAGTGGAAACAGTGACAGACTTTATTTTCTTGGGCTCCAAAATCACTGTAGATGGTGACTGCAGCCATGAAATTAAAAGACACTTGCTCCACAGAAGAAAATCTATGACAAACCTAGACAGCATATTAAAAAGCAGAGAAATTACTTTGCCAACAAAGGTTTGTCGAGTCAACTCCATGGTTTTTCCAGTAGTCATGTATGGATGTGAGAGTTGGACCATAAAGAAAGCTGAGCACAGAAGAATTGATGCTTTTGAACTGTGGTGTTGGAGAAGACTCTTGAGAGTCCCTTGGACTGCAAGGAGATCAAACCAGTCAATCCTAAAGGAAATCAGTCCTAAATATTCATTAGAAGGACTGATGCTGAAGCTGAATGTCCAACATTTTGGGCACCTGATGCGAAGAACTGACTCATTGGAAAAGACCCTGATGTTAGGAAAGATTGAAGGCAGGAGAAGGGGATGACAGATAATGAGGTGGTTGGATGGCATCACTGATTCGATGGATGAGTTTGATCATACTCTGGTAGTTGGTGATGGACAGGGAAGCCTGGAGTGTTGCAGTCCATGGGGTCACAAAGATTCAGAGGAGTGACAGAACTGAACTGAAATGAAAATGCTTCCTGGTGATACTGCTCTTTGTGACAGCAAAAACTTCAACAAACTAGCAGAAACCTTCTGCAAAAATATGTGTTGGACTGCATGTACTCCCGTTTCACCAAAACCACATGTATACTAACCTTGCACCTTGTCCCTTCAGAACAGTTTCTCAGAAACATCTGAAATGCCATCTCTCAGGCTACAGTCCATATAATTAAAGTTGATTCACAACTCTTGTGTTGTGCATTTTTTAAACCAGCATTGGAATGCTTATAGATCATAAGAAACAAATTTCCATTATATGTCATTTCAATATTTGCATTTTAAAATAATTTTTCAAGTAGTCTAAGGTGAATGACATGAAAAAATGATTTGGGGTTGCCACTTATTCAAAAGAAAAGCATTTTGTTTGTTTAGGTGAAGAGGACCCTAGGAGAATTTATCTATAGTTTTTGTTTACAAAAAATATTTCTTGAAAACAAGAGTCAGCATAGATTTTCTACAAAGAGACAGATCATAAATATTTTATTTTAATCTTTATGGGCCATAAATTCTCTTTGGCAATGATTGGGTTGGGCAAAAGTTTCTAATGGTTTTTTTTCTGTAAGATATTATGGAAAAACTGGAACCAAATTTATGGCCAACCCAATACTTCATCTTCACTGTAATACAAAAGCAGTCATAGCTTACATATATATGAATGCGTGTGACTATCTCTTAAGCAGGCAGCAGACGATTTAGTTCAGTTCAGTTCAGTTCAGTCATTCAGTTGTGTCTGACTCTTTGAGATCCCATGGTCTGCAGCATGCTAGGCTTTGCTGTCCATCACCAACTCTTGGAGCTTGCTCAAACTCATGTCCAGTGAGTTGGTGATGTCATCCAACCACCTCATCCTTTGTTGTCCCCTTCTCCTCAAGCCTTCAATCTTGCTCAGCATCAGTTCAGTTCAGTCCAGTTGCGCAGTCTTGTCCGACTCTTTGTGGCCCCATGAACAACAGCACGCCAGGCCTCTCTGTCCATCACCAACTCCAGGAGTCCACCCAAACCCATGTCCATTGAGTCGGTGATGCCATCCAAACATATCATCTTCTGTCAGCCCCTTCTTCTCCTGCCCTCAATCTTTCCCAGCATCAGGGTCTTTTCCAATGAGTCAGCTCTTCGCATCAGGTGGCCAAAGTATTGAAGTTTCAGCTTCAACATCAGTCCTTCCAATGAACAACCAGGACTGATCTCCTTTAGGATGGACTGCTTGGATCTCCTTGCAGTCCAAGGGACTCTCAAGAGTCTTCCCCAACACCACAGTTCAAAAGCATCAATTCTTTGGTGCTCAGCTTTCTTTATAGTCCAACTCTCACATCCATACATGATTCCTGGAAAAACCATACCCTTGACTAAACGGACCTTTGTTGGAAAAGTAATGTCTCTGCTGTCTAGGTTGGTTATAACTTTCTTTCCAAGGAACAAGAGTCTTTTAATTTGATGGCTGCAATCACCATTTGCAGTGATTTTGGAGCCCAGAAAAATAAAGTCAGCCACTGTTTCCACCGTTTCCCCATCTATTTGCCATGAGGTGATGGGACTGGATACCATGATCTTAGTTTTCTGAATGTTGAGCTTTAAGCCAACTTTTTCACTCTCCTCTTTCACTTTCATCAAGAGGCTCCTTAGTTCTTCTTCACTTTCTGCCATAAGGGTGGTGTCATCAGCATATCTGAGGTTATTGATATTTCTCCCGGCAATCTTGATTCCAGCTTGTGCATCCTCTAGCCCAGCGTTTCTCATAATGTACTCTGCATATAAGTTAAATAAGCAGGGTGACAATATACAGCCTTGACATACTCCTTTACCTATTTGGAACCAGTCTGTTGTTCCATGTCCAGTTCTAACTGTTGCTTCCTGACCTGCACACAGATTTCTCAAGAGGCAGGTCAGGTGGTCTGGTATTCCCATCTCTTTCAGAATTTTCCACAGTTTGTTGTGATCCACACAGTCAAAGGCTTAGCATAGTCAATAAAGCAGAAATAGATGTTTTTCTGGAACTCTCTTGCTTTTTCGATGATCCAACAGATGTTGGCAATGTGATCTCTGGTTCCTCTGCCTTTTCTAAATCCAGCTTGAACATCTGGAAGTTCTTGGTTCACATACTGTTGAAGCCTGGCTTAGAGAATTTTGAGCATTAGTTTGCTAGCGTGTAAGATGAGAGCAACTGTGCAGTAGTTTGAGCATTCTTTGGCATTGCCTTTCTTTGGGATTGGGATGAAATCTGACTTTTCCCAGTCCTGTAGCCACTGCTGTGTTTTCCAAATTTGCTGGCATAGTGAGTGCAGCACTTTCACAGCATCATCTTCTAGGATTTGAAATAGCTCAACTGAAATTCCATCACCTCCACTAGCTTTATTCATAGTAATGCTTCCTAAGGCCCATTTGACTTTGGACACCAGCATGTCTGGCTCTAGGTGAGTGATCACACCATTGTGGTTATCTGGGTCATTAAAATCCTTATTGTATAGTTACTCTGTGCATTCCTGCCACCTCTTCTTATTATCTTCAGCTTCTGTGGTGTATACCATTTCTGTCCTTTATTGTGCCCATCTTTGTCTGAAATGTTCCCTCAGTATCTCTAATTTTCTTGAAGAGATCTCTAGACTTTCCCATTCTATTGTTTACCTCTGTTTTTTTTTTTGCATTGATCGCTGAGGAAGGCTTTCTTATCTCTCCTTGCTATTCTTTGGAACTCTGCATTCAGATGAATATATCTTTCCTCTTCTCTTTTGCCTTTTCTTTGTCTTTTTTCCTCAGGTATTTGTAAGGCCTCCTCAGATAACTGTTTTGCCTTTTTGCATTTCTTTTTATTGGGGATGCTCTCAATCAATGGTTCCTATTACAATGTCACTAACCTCTGTACATAGTTCTTCAGGCACTCTCAGATGATCTAATTCCTTGAATCTTTTTGTCGCTTCCACTGTATAATTGTAAGGGATTTGATTTAGGTCATACCTGAATGGTCTAGTGGTTTTCCCTACTTTCTTCAGTTTAAGTCTGAATTTTGCAGTAAGGAGTTCATGATCTGAGCCACAGTCAGCTCTCGGTCTTGTTTTTCTAACTGTATAAAGTCTCTCCATTTTGGCTGCAAAGAATATGATCTATCTGACTTTGGTATTGACCATTTGGTGATGTCCATGTGTAGAGTTTTCTCTTGTGTTGTTGGAAGAGGGTGTTTGCTATGACCAGTGCGTTCTCTTGGCAAAACTCTATTAGCCTTTGCCCTGCTTCATTCTGTACCCCAAGGCCAAACTTGCCTGTTACTCCAGGTGACTCTTAACTTCCTACTTTTGCATTCCAGTCCTCTGTGATGAAAAGGACATCTTTTGTTGGTGTTGGTTTTAGAAGTTTGCATTATCTATTATTAAGTATTTATAATTTAATTTATTATTTTAAAAATCTAATAAATTCCATAAAAAACATGCATCTATGGCATCATAATAATCTTTAGGAACTCAAAATGTTTTAAATCTCATAAAACACACTTAGGATAGTTTGCCTACTTCTTCAATATAATCCCTCTTCTATTACCACTACTGGCCTATACATATCAAAGGAGGACATGGTGACCCTCTCTGCTGACCTCCTCCTTCTTGAATCAACCTGATTCACAGCTGAACTGCACTGGTTCTGGTAGAATGTACCCAGGCCTTGCCTTTTGCACATTCTCACTTAGATCAATACAGATTTAAAAGTATTGGTTTAATTTAGTGGCCCAGTTAGTAAAGTTGTACTGATTCAACTTTATCCAAGTCAACTCTTTTCTGGGATATTTATTAGTTTAAGTGAAGTTGTAACATTCACAATGAGCAGCTAATCATGAATTTACATTCTTATAAGGAAAAAAAAAAGAGGTTACCAAATGTCATACTACTTAAAATTTAATCAAACAGGTAACTAACTGACATCAAGTGTGAAAAAATATTTATTTGTAAAGTAGAATCTTGTTCTTTTCAAATACTCTATATACGTTTCTTCTCAAATATTCGTGAGACATGAACAGCATGTATTATACCATTTATTTCTGGGAGAAGTTTAGACATCAAGAAGCTAAGTGTAACAGAATGTCAGCTACTTGGCTGGAAAGAGAATACAGTTTCCCTGAACTCTCCAGTCACTGCTATATCTATGACATGACTTGTTTTATATCTGAATATTTCCCAAGTAAAGTAGCCAAATGAGTTATTCAACTCAAGCTCCTTTCTCCCAAGAAAAGTCATACTTGCTGAGTGAAAACCTATGCAAAATTTGTTTGCTTTCTTATAGCCAGTAAAAGATCAGTTTCCCTCAAAATAATCTCATTTCCTTTTATGGCATACTATAAGGGAAGACACTGATTTTCACAGCTGCAAAAGAAAGCTGAATGTGATGGTGGCTTAGACCAAGCTGAGAACCACTAGTTCGGCACTGCTGATCAGTGTTTGGTTACCATACCAAAAATTAGTGTTGATTGTGGTCCATGTGTGGCAGAAACCTTGGCACTATTTCTGTCATCATGTCTTAGGACAGATGAATGGGATGACAGCGCATTTGGCTTGCCTGCATTTATGAATTAAATCAGCTGTTTTAATTACCCAAGTCCATTGCCCCAAAGGGGTTATTAAAATTCTAAATTATTTCCAAGCAACTTGATGGAGGGAGAAGGGTCCCCTCACTCCCACTGTACTTGCCTTAACTTGTGCCTGATCTTCTGTTTCATTGTTAAAGTTGTGAATTATGGTGTAGAAGAACCAGAAACAACACACACAAAATTTTTTTAAAAGTGTCTGCTTTCCTTCTCAAGAAACTATATCTTCTGGTCTTCTGTATCAGTTTACTCACAGCACTTAGGGCTCCATTTGACACAAGTCGATGCTTGTGTGAGGTTGAATAAATTATTTAGTCAAAATATTTGGACTTTGTTGGACTAGAAGAAACCTTAGATCTCATCCAGTTCTGACTGTTAGAGAAAGAAATGAAAGAATGTGGGTGACATGTCCAAGTTCATACAACCAAGTACAGATCTCCTGATCCCCTTTTCACTCTGTACAAGCCATAACTTAGGAAATAATTCTTAAAAGATTACATTTCGTGCAGCACAGACAGACACTTACCACTCTCCACCAAGCTACACATTCCTATTTAAGTAAGAGGAATGGAAAAAGGAAAAAGGAAAGCAATTAGGAGAGAGACAAAGTATAAACACCTCTAGACTCATGTTTCTCAACCTTGACACTTGAAATTTTGGACTTGTTATTCCTTTGCTGGGGGCTGCCCTATGCATGGTACAATGGTTAGCAGCATCTCTGCCTTCTACTCCTTAGATGCCTATAGTAACCCACCTATCCAACTGTGACAACCAAAAGTATTTCCAGATATTGCCAAATTCCCTTGGGGGCAAAACTGTTCCTTGGCTGAGAATGACTGCCCCAGTTGAACAATCTCAGAGGAGGTAATCTTCTACATTACTTCAAGGAAAGTGCCAATAAATTAGCTTGTATTGGCTTCAAACCAATACTTTTATATTAAACATAGAAGCCAGAATCTAAAATGCTTAATCCTCTTACATTTTTATTAATTCATTTTATTAAAAATGATGAAGTTGTCACTTAGTCTATGGCTACCAATGCAATAGCTAGAGCAAGGGGAAAAAAAGCTAGCTAAAGTTTCCAGTTCTAAAGGGAATTAAACACACTTAACACGAGCTAGAGATAATCTTCATCATTTTTATTTTAGTTTTACTTTAAACTTGCTTAAAGGTCCTCGCTTGGCTAAGAAACACATATTCACTATTTCTATAAAACACAGTCTAAGGAATAAAAGGAATGTAAAAATTTGTGAAAGAGTAAGTGAATATCCTTCATTTGATTTTAGTATCTACTTACCAAAAAGCCATGGCTTCCTTCATAGTAGCGAAAGTTTACAATTGAGATTTTTGAATACTTGTTTTTTTATTTTTAAAGGTAGCTTCAGTAGTTAGAGTTCCGCTCGGTGTATGCTTAGTCGCTTAGTCGTGTCCGACTCTTTGCGACTCCATGGACTGTAGACCACCAAGCTCCTCTGTCCATGAGCTTCTCCAGGCAAAAATACAGAAGTGGGTACCCATTCCCTTTCCAAGGGATCTTCCCAACCCAGAGATAGAACCCAGGTCTCCTGGATTGCAGTCAGATTCTTTATCATCTGAGCCACCATTCTAAAAAAGTAATATAACCTCAAATTTACATTTCAAAACTGTAATATCAAACATGAATAGTCAATGATAAGAGCTATGACTTTTTATTTCGATAAAGAATCTGGAATTGATTTTTAAAAGAATAGCATGAACCTAGTATTCTCCATTCATCTAATGCAATAAAGCCTTATATGATTTAAAAAGAGTCCAAAACTGTAGTTGCTCAATTGTATAAGCAGTAAGGTTCCAATATTGCAAAGTTAGCGTAACAACAGAGTCAGCCAGTTCAGTGATCGGGCTGGGAGTTCTTAGGGCCTGGCTTCCAGTTCCTGACTCTGTCATGCCACCACCGGGTAGTCTCACTTGAAAGGAAATGTCACTTTGTGAATCATTCTGCTCAGAAGATACTCTTCTTTGTAGTTAGCTGATGATATTCCTACCTGAGAGACAGAGGTACGCTACAGTAGCTAGAGAATCTTTCAAATGAAGACAATTAGGCAAAAGAAGGAATGTCAATTGAATGTCAGTTGACCAGAGGTCAGTCCTCAAATCCTGTGCCGGCTACCCTTCCAGAAGAGCAGCCTCTGCCTAAAGACCACATTCCAAAATTCCCAGTTTTTACACATATATAAATTCTAAAAATCATAACACAATGGTAACAAATAGCCCTGATTAGTGAAGTAATGCTCTGCTTCTTAAACTGTTTTGTCTCTGTCAACATCAATTTCTTTATGCAACAGGAAACATTGAAAAATTCACTGTGGCACATTAATCTCCTTTGAGTTTATAGTGCCCCTGATGATTTCAGCAGTAAGGAATCTACCTGCAAAGCAGGAGATGTGGGTTTCATCCCTGGGTCAGGAAGATCCTCTGAAGAAGAAATGGCAACCCACTCCGGTATTCTTGCCTGGGAAATTCCATGGACAGATAAGCCTGGTGAGCTACAGTCCACAGCTCTGCAAGAGTTGGACACGACTTAGCAACTAAGCCACCACCACGATGGTTGATAAGTTTGAGAAAAATGATTGTGAGATGGCCCATTGTCTAGTGATGACTTACAAATCTAAAGAAATCATTCTAGGGGCTTCCCTGGTAGTCTGGTGGTTAAGAATTCACTTTGCAATGCAAGAGACATGGGTTCAACCCCCAGTCCAGGGAGATCCCACATGCCACGGAGCAACTAGTCTATGCACCACAACTACTGAGCCAGCACTCTAGAGCCCTCGGGCTACAACTACTGAGCCCACATCCAGCAACTACGGAAGCCCGCACACCCCAGGGCCTGTGCTCCACAACAAGAGGAGCATCACCATGAGAAGCCTGTGCACTGCAACTAGAGAGCAGACCCCACTCGCCACAACTCGAGAAAGCCCGTGTGCAGCAACAGAGACCCAGCACAGCCAAAAAAGAAAATCAGTAAATAAATCTTTAAAAACAGAAATTATTCTAAAATCTTGGGGTAGGAGAACTGAAGCAGAAACAATGGAAGAAAGAGGAAGATCAAGGCAGGGAAGGAAAAGGATGATTATAAGAAATAAAGAAACGAGAACAAGGGAGAAAAAGCAATCCAATTTTCTGCTTCAAGGTAATTACAGAATGGCAAACAATGTTCATGCAAATATTGAGCTTTTTAAACTATTCTTTCAATTGCAGGCTTCAGAAACAGCCAATAACAAAGAATCACAAGAATATTTGATGCTAATAAGTTTAAATAGCTTCAAAACAGATAGTCTTCTTAAATTTATGATGTTTAAACTATAAATGCCAAGATACATGAGTTCCTTACCTCCTGCTACCCATTCATTTTTGGCTTTTGTGGGGAGAGAGCAAGCTGGCCAAGATGGTGGGTTCAGGCTCTCTCGCCCCATGTTTGGTAATTGTAAGTAATGTAACAGCTGAGATCATTTATAGCACTGCGCACGCATGTCACAAGGTACTCACTTGGTCAAGGACTGTGTGAGGTACATGTATACATGAGTTCCACCTAAGAAAGCAGGGGCATTACTGCTGTGTCACGGCTATATCCATTGAGTCAGCCATGAGAGGAGGGAATATAGCATGGATACTGCTTTGGCTGCTGTGCAGCCAGGACAGAGGTTGCGTGCAGTTGTGTTGTGTTAGGTTTATGTCTGCTGTTACAGCTGCTGTGCCAGCCGGGAAAGAAGAAATGTGTCTGCAGTTCCTACGGCTCCTCTCCTCTGTTCCCAGCCTCTTTGCTTGCGTCTTGCCTACCCTGGATTCAGTGACCAATGCAGACAACCGGTGATGTGAACAGGATGAAGAGTGATACAGTTGGTGTGGTCAGCAGGATACCCAGCAGGTGGAGGAGCCTGAGGCTCTACTGGATGGAGGAATCCAATGACCACCACAGAGCCTGTGGTACCATGTGGCCACGGTCCTCTCAGTGTGGGCTCTGATGGGAAACTGGGAGGTAGTGGATGGGTCACTGGATAGCATGAAAAGGCATTACAGGCCATGAGTTACCATTTCCCAAACAAGGAGGCACGGGCTGCTCCTGGCACCATGGGGTGGATTATCCTGACTGCCTTGAAGGCGAATATGGTTAGTGCTCTCTGTAATGCCGCACAGGGTTCAATGTGCAGAGACGCTTGGAAGAACTAGAACAATGTATATTGGCATTAGAGCAAGAGGCCTGTGAGCCTGACAAACCCAGCATCTCTGACAGCAAGGCAGTGAGTGATGGAGATGATGAATGTTATGAGACTGTGGGTTCCTGCTTGGCAGGAAGGTCCGTTGTGCAGCAGAACGTGAAGCATGAACAGCTGATGGCCCGGGGCGGGGAACATCCAAGGAGCCCGCAATATGAAATAACGATATATTGACCATATACTCAGGCGGAGTTGGTCAACTTGGGTAAGCAATTTGGGCAAACGCATGGGGAACCCTTGGCAGCTTGGCTTTTGTGACTTTGAGACACAGGGATGGGCCCGGCGCCTGTGGAGGTTTTGCAAGTCTTTAGGGAGAGAAGTAGAGGGACAGCATGTGAGACACTATTTTGGAAGTGTGAAGACCCCAAAGGGAGCCCGAGCTTTAAAGACCCCATCCGGGTGATGCAGACGCAAATGTGGGGTGACTTGTGTGGTGTCCTATGATGGAGATCTAGTAGAGCAGTGTACTCTGAAGGCTGCCCTATGATGTAGACAGTGCACTGTACAGGCTGTCTTCAGATTTAGAAAAGTGTAAACATGTCAGTGAACTGGGAATGCCACAAAAATCTCCTTCCTGACAGGGTGGGCCCAGAGCCTGTGAGGGGTTTTGAGGATCCTTAATAAAAATTCTGCTGGAGTGGAGTTGCCCCTGTGGAGACTTTCCTGTAGTTTCACAAGGACAGATGGTGGCCTGGACTTGGCCATGGCAGATAAAGGCACTCCACATGCAGTGGATGGCTCTTCTAGCCCAGTGAGGGCAAGGACTGGAACAGGAGTGCCACATGATACCTGATGCTGGGTTTTGCTGTATATTGGGAATGGAACTGTTTGGAAAAGTTTGTTGTGGTAGCTACTGCTGTTGCAAGATGTAAAGCCAAGGGTCAATGTTACTTGCCAAGTCCATCTCAGAAGATGGACTGAGCATACAATGTGAGGTGTGAGACCCTGAAGGGGTGGAGTGTGAGGAGAGAGCAAATTGGCCAAGATGGCGTGTTCAGGCTCTCTTGCCCCAAATTTTGTAAATAATGACTCTGTGACAGCTGAGATCATTATAGCAGTGCACACATGCACCATGAGGTACTCACTTGGTCATGGGTTGTGTGAGGTACACATATATATGAGCTCCTGCATCATGGCCGTGTCCATTGGGTTAGTCATGCGAGGAGAGAAGACAGCGTGAATACTGCTATGGCTGCTGTGTCAGCCGGAAGAGAGGTTAAGTGCATTTATGTTGTGTTATGTCTGCTGCTACAGCTGCTGTGCCAGCCAGAAGAAAATAGATGTGTCTGCAGTTCCTATGGCTCTGCGTGTCTTCTTCAGGCCTCTTCGCTTGCGCCTTGCCTACCCTGGGTTCAGCCAAGAGAACAGTGTGAACAGCAAGACAGTTGGCGCTATGAATGGGACGAAAAGCAATACAGCTTTTTTTCTCCCTGTCAGCGTGCCTGGTGTGCAGCGTCCCCAGCTTTCAGACCTCCAGTCAGCTTTCCTGAAATCAGCCCTGACAAAGCACAGCAACCCTGGTATAATTAATAAGCTCTCTGCCTTTCTCTAATCCAACAGCCTTCCAGAACTCATCTCCAATGGAAAAATTCACCTTTGACTGCTATCCTGTTTATACAATTCAGGTTTCTCTGTAATTTTCCCCAAATTCGGCTTACTTTATTTTTTATGCATTACCTTTCTGGTTCTGTGCTTCTCTGCGTTTTCATTCTAACCCTGGTGTGATTCAGTAAATTTTTCTTCAGTTGTAAATGGTAGTGACAGCTACAACTAGAGTTTCAAACCACAGAACTGTCTCAGATGATGCAAGGCCGTACACACCTGTCAACACTGACTGGTTTTGTTACTCACAGGGACCAAAGACTGCTCTCTTTCCTCTGGTTCAGAGCTGAGAACTCCATCTTGTATTACTTGTTGTTGCTCTTGTTCAGTCACTCGGTCGTGTCCGACTCTTTATGACCCCATGGGTGGCAGCATGCCAGGCTTCCCTGTCCTTCCGATCTCCCAGAGGTTGCTCAAACTCATGTCCATTGAGTCAGTGATGCCATCCAACCATTTCGTCCTCTGTTGTCAACAGAACACCACAGGAAAGGTGCTCAAATGCTTTCTACAAAACCTACCAGGATGTCCACGTGGTGTAATACTGATAAAGAGGGTCCACAGAGTATGAAACGTAAGGTCAAGAGACAAGGAGGAAAGGACCAACCTTGGAAATTAGGAGAGAAAACAGTGGAGAAAGAAAGAGAAGGACGTGGAGTAGTTAGAACAGGGGAGAGAGAGACAATGGAGGGCTGACAAAGACAGTCTGATTCCAGGAAATGCTGTGGCAGCTAAAGCTGCTTTTTGTAAATATTTTGATGTTGTTATTCTATGTATTTCAGCCCACTATATATTAATTATTGTGCCATTTAATATTGTTTCCATGGTTTTATTTGTTAGGCATGTCACAGGGCATAGGAGATCCTAGTTCCCAAACCAGAGATGGAACCTGCACCTCTGAACTGGAAATGCAGAGTCTTAACCATCAGACCACCAGGGAAGCCCCTTCTAACTCTTTTTTTAATAAAAGTTGTATAAGGAAGACAACCTTTTCTAAAGTTGCTGGATAAAATACCCAGGTTATTTTAAATATTTTCTTCTAAATCTTGCCCAAAGAGTAACAGATTTTTCTACAGTCTGTTACAGTTAACATAGTACTTCTACACATTTCATCTCATTTGGTCCTCACCATTAGCTAGGAGGCTAGGCAGGGCAGGGAATCAGATCTGATGCTCACAGAACTTAAATGATTCTATTAAACTGATTACAGGAAACTTAAGATACACCTGGGGCTTTTTGCTTTAGGTACCATGCCCTTTCCAGTTCTCACTATTTTAATATGTTATAGATTGGATTCAATGAAGGAAAGAAGCAATACATATAACATTAATTTTTGATATCAGTTCAAATGTGTTCATCAGATTTAGATGCAAGCATTCAGATAGAAAACTAGAAAACAATTTGAACCTTTACTTACCATAGAACTTTGTTGTCTCTTCTATATAATGAGGGGGTACCCACGTAGTGTCTGGCTGGGTGCACGCGTGCCTGCCACTGCCTGCCTGCTTGCCTGCAAGGGTTGCTCACTCACTTTGAGGAGTGAGTAGGCACTTATCCACCAGAGGGTAGACAGAATGAAAAATCACAATCACAGAAAACTAACCAAACTGATCACATGAACCAGAGCCTTGTCTAACACAATGAAACTATGAGCCATGCCATATAGGGCCACCCAACATGGATGGGGCATGGTGGAGAGTTCTGACAAAACGTGGTCCACTGGAGAAGGGAATGGAAAACCACTTCAGCATTCTTGCCTTGAGAACCCCATGAACAAGATGAAAAGGCAAAAGCATATGACACTGAAAGATTAACTCCCCAGGTCAGTAAGTGCCCAATATTCTACTGGAGAAGAGAGGAGAAATAACTCCAAAAAGAATGAATAGATGGAGCCAAAGCAAAAACAATGCACAGTGGTGGATGTGATTGGTGATGGAAGTAAAGTCTGACGCTGTAAATAACAATATGGCATAGGAACCTGGAATGTTAAGTCCATGAATGAAGGTAAATTTGAAGTGGTCAAACAGGAGATGTCAAGACTGAACATCAACGATTTAGGAAATAGTAAACTAAAAAGTACTGGAATGGGCTAATTTAATTCAGATGACCATTATATCTACTACTGTGGGCAAGAATCCCTTAGAAGAAATTGAGCAGCCCTCAAAGTAAACAAAAGAGTCCAAAATGCCATCTCAAAACGACACAATGATCTCTGTTCGTTCCCAGGGCAAACCATTCATATCACGATAATCCAAGTCTATGACCCAACCAGTAATGCTGAAGAACCTGAGGTTGAACGGTTCTATAAACACCTACAAGAACTTCTAGAACTCAAACCAAAGAAGATGTCTTTTACATTATAGGGGACTGGAATGCAAAAGTAGGAAGTCAAGAGATGCCTGGAGTAACAGGCAAATTGGGCCTTGGAGTACAAAATGAGGAAGGGCAAAGGCTAACAGAATTTTGCCAAGAAAACACACTAGTTACAGCAAACATCCTCTTCCAACAACACAAGAGAAGTTTCTACATGTGGACATCACCGGATGGTCAATACCAAAACCAGATTGATTATATTCTTTGCGGCCAATGATGGAGAAGTTCTATACAGTCAGCAAAAACAAGACCAGGAGTGGACTGTGGCTCAGATCATGAACTCCTTACTGCAAAATTCAGACTTAAACTGAAGAAAGTAGGGAAAAGCACTAGACCATTCAGGTATGACCTAAATCAAATCCTTTATGATTATACAGTGGAAGTGAGAAATAGATTCTAGGGACTAGATCTGATAGAGTGCCTGAAGAACTATGGACGGAGGTTCGTGACATTGTACAGGAGGTAGTAATCAAGACCATCCCCAATAAAAGAAATGCAAAAAGGCAAAATTGTTGTCTGAGGAAGCCTTACAAATACCTGAGAAAAGAAGAGAAGCTAAAGGCAAAGGAGAAAAGGAAAGATATACCCATTTGAATGTGGAGTTCAAAAAATAGCAAGGAGAGATAAGAAAGCCTTCCTCAGTGATCAATGCAAAGAAATAGAGGAAAACAATAGAATGGGAAAGACTAGAGATCTCTTCAAGAAAATTAGAGATCCCAAGGGAATATTTCATGCAAAGATAGGCTCAATAAAGGACAGGAATGGTATGGACCTAACAGAAGCTGAAGATAAGAAGAGGTGGTAGGAATACACAGAAGACCTATACAAAAATGATCACAATGACACAGATAACCACGATGGTGTGATCACTCACCCAGAGCCAGACATGCTGATGTCTGAAGACAAGTGGGCCTTAGGAAGCCTTACTTTGAACAAAGCTAGTGGAGGTGATGGAATTCCAGTTTACTCAGCCATTAAAAAGAATACACTTGAATCAGTTCTATTAAGATGGATGAAACTGGAGCCCATTATACAGAGTGAAGTAAGCCAGAAAGAAAAACACCAATACAGTATACTAATGCATATATATGGAATTTGAAAGATGGTAAGGATAACCCTATATGCGAGACAGAATAAGAGACACAGATACATAGAACAGTCTTATGGACTCTGAGGGAGGAGGTGAGGGTGGGACGTTCTGGGAGAATAGCAATGAAACGTGTATATTATCATATGTGAAACAGAACACCATTCCAGGTTCAATGCATGAGACAAATGCTCAGGGCTGGGGCAATGGGATGACCCAGAAGGATGGGATGGGGAGGGAGGTGGGAGGGGGGTTCAGGATGGGGAGCACGTGTAAACCCATGGCTGATTCATGTCAATGTATGGCAAAAACCACTACAATATTGTAAAGTAATTAGCCCCCAACTAAAATAAATAAATTTATTAAAAAAAAAAAAAAAAAACCAAAAAGCCAGGCTTCAATAGTACGTGAATCATAAACTTTCAGATGTTCAAGCTGGATTTAGAAAAGACAGAGAAAGCAGAGATCAAATTGCCAACAACTGATGGATCATAGAAAAGCAAGAGAGTTCTGGAAAAACATCTACTTCTGCTTTATTGACTACACCAAAGTCTTTGACTGTGTGGATCACAACAAACTGTGGAAAATTCTTAAAGTGATGGGAATACCAGACCACATTACTTGCCTCTTGGGAAATCTGTATGCAGGTCAAGAAGCAACAGTTAGAACTGGACATAGGACAACAGACTGTTTCCAATTGGGAAAGGAGAACGTCAAGGCTGTATATTGTCACTCTGCTTATTTGACTTCTGTGAAGAATACATGATGCAATAGACTAGTCACAAGCTGGAATCAAGCTTGCCAGGAGAAATACCAGTAACTTCAGATACACAAATGACACTACTCTAATCTCAGAAAGTGAAGAAGAACTAGAAAGCCTCTTGCTGAAAGTGAAAGAGGAGAGTGAAAAAGTTGGCTTAAAACTCAACACTTTAAAAACTAAGATCATGGCATCCGGTCCCATCACTTCATGGCAAATAGATGGGGAAACAATGGAAAGTGGGAGACTTTATTTTCCTGGGCTCCAAAATCACTGTAGATGGTGACTGCAGCCGTGAAATTAAAAGATGCTTGCTCCTTGGAAGAAAAGCTGTGACAAGCCTAGATAGTGTATTAAAAAGCAGAGACACTGCTTTGCTGATCTTGATCCAACTGGTCAAAGCTGTGGTTTTTCCAGGAGTCATGTATGGATGTGAGAATTGGACCATAAAAAAGGCTGAATGCTGAAGAATTGATGTTTCTGAACTGTGGTGTTGAGGAAAACAATGTTTTTCTGATTCAAAACTTTTGAGAGTCCCTCGGACTGAAAGGAGATCAGGCTTATCAATTCTAAAGGAAATCAGTCCTGAATATTCATTGAAAGGACTGATGCTGAAGCTGAAGCTCCAATATTTTGGTCAACTGATACAAAGAGCCAATTCATTAGAAAAGACCCTGATGCTGGGCAAGATTGAAGGCAGGAGGAGAAGAGATGACAGAGGATGATATGGTTGGATGGCATCGCTGACTCAATGGATATGAGTTTGTGCAAGCTCTGGGAGATGGTGAAGGTCCAGGAAGCCTGGTGTACTGCATGCAGTCCATGGGGTCGCAGAGATTCTGACATGACTAAGTGACTGAATAACAAAATAAAGAAGCGTCATATTACAACTTCTTTATTTTGTCCTAAAGGTAAAATCCAATCTGGGTCTCCTGTAATTTATCAAAATGAACAGTATTTCTACTATTCATATTACCCATTTGTACACATCAACTGTTTTCTGATACAATTTACTCAGACATCTTTGGGAATTCCTACATGGTTGATATTTCATGAAGTACCATCACTTAAAAGAAATGTCTCTCCTGAACAACAATGCTCAACAATAATGTTCCAATTACAAGAAAATTAAAACTTTTCTCAAAGACAGAAATTTCCCAGCTTTGACCACTAAAATAGAATAGATTAGAAGAGGTGACATGAATACACAGAAGATCTATACAAAAAAGGCCTTAGTGACCCAGATAATCACAATGTTGTGGTCACTCACCTAGATCCAGACAACCTGAAGTGCAAATTTAAGTGGGCCTTAGGAAGCATTACTATAAACAAAGCTAGTGGAGGTGATGGAATTTTAGCTGAGCTATTTCAAATCCTAAAAGATGATGCTGTTAAATTGCTGTACCAAATATGCCAGCAAATTTGGGAAAGGTAGCAGTGGCCACAGGACTGGAAAAGGTCAGTTTTCATTCCTATTTCAGCGCAGAACAATGCCAAAGGATGCTCACCGCTAAAGTGCACGCATTTAACATGCTAGCCAGGAAATGCTCAAAATCTTTCAAGCTAGGCTTCAACATTAAGTGCACCAAGAACTTCCAAATGTAACAGCTGGATTTAGAAAAGACAGAGGAACAGATTGACAGTGATCAAATTGCCAACATCTGTCTGATCATAGAAACAGCAATGGAATTAAAAAAAAAATCTACTTCTGTTTCATTGACTATGCTAAAGCCTTTGGCTGTGTGGATCACAACAAACTGTGGAAAATTCTTAAAAAGATGGAAATACCAGACCACTTTACTTGTCTCCTGAGAAACCTGTATGCGGGACAAGAAGCAATAGTTAGAAGCAGACATAGAAAAACAGACCGGTTCAAAATTGGGAAAGGAGTACATCAAGGCTGTATATTTTCATTCAGCTTATTTAACTTATATGCAGAGTACATCATGTGAAACTTGGGCTGGATGTCCCACAAGCTAGAATCAAGATTGACAGTAGAAATATCAGTATCAGTAACCTCAGATATGCAGGTAACACCACCCTAATGGCAAAGAGAAACTAAAGAGCCTCTTGATGAAGGTGAAAGAGGAGAGTGAAAATGTGGGCTTAGAATGCAACATTCAAAAAATGAAGCTCACAGCATCCAGTCCCATCACTCCATGGCTAATAGATGGAGAAAAAGTGGAAACAGTGACAGACTTTATATACTTGGGCTCCAAAAATCACCATGGACGGTGACTGCAGCCACAAAAGTAAAATATGCTTGCTCCTTGGAAAAAAATTGTGACAAACCTAGACATCATATTAAAAAGCAGAGACATCACTTTGGCACCAAAAGTTCCATATAGTGAAAGCAATGGCTTTTCCAGTAGTCATGTGTGGATGTGAGAGTTGACCATACAGAAGGCTGAACACTGAAGAATTGATGCTTTCAAACTGTTGTGCTGGAGAGTTCCTTGGACTACAAGGAGATCAAACCAGTCAATCCTAAAGGAAATCAATCCTGAATATTAGTTGGAAGGACAGATCTGAAACTGAATTTCCAATACTTTGGCCACCTGATGTGAAGAGACGACTCACTGGAAAAGACCTTGATGCCGGGAAAGATTGAGGGCAAGCAGAGAAGGTGGCAGCAGAGGATGAGATGTTTCGATAGCATCACTGACTCAGTGGACATGAGTTTGAGCAAACTCTGGGCAATAGTGAAGGATCGGGTAGCCTAGCATCCTGCAGTCCATGGGGTCACAGAGTTGGACACAGTTTCATGACTAAACAAAAACAAGCACGTATGTATCTATGAGTACATTTATTATCAGCTTTAAAGTCCACAAAAATTTTGACTAAGTTTCTCTAAACTACCAGCGATGGACATTTTCAAAGTAACTCCACTTTCTTTAAAGTAGTATTTTCATGGAATGAAAAATATCAATGGATGATCCAAGGAAAACGACAAATGAAACACATTATATCTTTGTATAATGCTTTCAGCAAAGAGACATAAGAATTCATACTTGAGAAACACTTCTAAAGTTTTATTTTAGGTCAAAGGCAAGATTTTGAGGTATGATGATGACAAACACCACCCAGTGGAAATAATCTTTTTCATGGCTGACTTCATACAGACCTAAATCACTGAAGTGATGTAGCTGTCTCTGCTAGGAAGTCACTTAGACTGCCTCTGACCTCCCATCAGGAGAAATTCCAAGTGCTTCTTGTTGGATTTCAAGGGCTCGAGCAGCTGAGGCATTGCCCCAACACTGCTTAGAGGAGCGGTCAGTCTGGAAGTAAAGAGGCACAGGAGTATCCCGGAGAATTTTAAACAAGGCCTTCATAGGCACTATCCCAGCATCCATGTTGGGTCACATGTCACTTAAGACTATACCATTCCACCACAGCAAGAAATAGTGATGAAAACCTAGACTAAACTATATGTTTTCCAAAGGATATATCATAAAAGGTTTATAAACAGATTTTCTACATTGTGATTCATTTGGAAAGTAGATTTAATGGCATGACAATATTGTAACTCCATATTTTAAAAAATTCTGAAATGCACAGAAAGCCAATTTAACTGTGGATAGTATACAAATAAGAGTATTGTCTATAAATGAGAAGAAAATCATAAGAATTAATATAAAATATGTACAATTATTTTAAACATTTATTTTATTGTACCATCTTTAAACTTATTATATGTCCCATAATTAAAACTAGTCTATTACACATAAAGTATATTATTACTGAATAAAATCAAACATAGTATAATAAACATGTAGAACATAAAATTTAGAGTAACCAACTAAAAGTGCACAGTACTTTTTCTAGCCACAGATATTTCTATTTATGGAGCAGCTTGACCAATTCTGTTCAGGAATATAGAGGCTAAGCTAATACATTCATTCATTCACTCCCCAGTGCTGCAGAAAATACAAACGCATAACACCTGTGAGACTCATCTATCAAGGCAAGGCCCAACTATACATGATAGGTCTCTGCCAAGGGTTTTAGGGATCACACAAACTCATTAAGAAAAACAACCTGGAGTAACCAAAGTAACGTGGGGGAGTGGGAAAAGAGCTTATTTAAGAGGAGACCAAGATTATTTTTCAGTTCTGAAGGCCAACAGCTCTATGACTTCACCAAGATCTAGAGAACTTCTGTTTCCTTTCTAAATGTTGCCAAAAGCCAAAACACAGAAACAGATGGATGATTCTGACACTGACATCTTGGTTGAATCACCAGGGGAGCTTTTGAAAACTAGAACTATTCATGCCAAATACACAGAGATTCTAATTTAATGCATCTGGAGTCTGACATTAGTAATTTTGTAAAACTCCCTGAAAAATAAAGATTAAAAAACACTAATTTAGAATTTCAGAAGATCTCAAAGCTTCCTCCCATTGCTCCAAATTTTATGACTCTATACCATCAACTGATTTTGTCACCTTGAAAACTATGAAATATCATGTGTTAAGAAAAGAATTTGAAATGATACACAAAGAAAGCATTATACAACTAGTGAACTGTAGTAAATATAACTATGACATTTGTTTCTCCTTCAAATGATATACTATTATCTTATATGTATGCTGGAATGAATACTTTACATTTTAGAATAAAATTTATTTATATGTTCTAGCCAATATTTTCATTAGTTGGAATGGTGCCTACTACAATTGAGAACATTTTTATCCACTTAAAATGAAAAAAGTAGCACCTTTACACTGCAATTTTTAAAAGTTACATTAATGATTGAAATTTTAATTTCTCACTCTTTAAAAATTCTATATTCTTTACATTTTGAGTTGTATAAGTCTATAATTCCTACATTTTGAAATTTTAAGCAGAAAAATAGAAAGTGGTAATTAACACTAAGATCTAAGAAACAAACAAAAAAAATCTTTTATAGGAGAACAGAGTTAGGGGATAAGTAAACCCAATCTTCATGTGCTTTATCAGTGACTCATGTTTCTGTGTAAAGAGCTGTAAGAATTACAGTGTGCAAGTTTTATTGACATGACAAGTGAAGATTTAAATACCGTAAACATTCAGAAGAACAATCTGTTATGAAAATGAATGTCAGCTATAAATAAAAAGTAAAATAAAACAAAATAAAAACATAAAATGTTAAGAATAAGTCATTTACCAGAAAATTCTAAGATTACTACCAATAAAAGTTCTAATAATAGATTTTATTAAATAGCATAATCTGTACGGTATAATTATTATTCCTATTTTATAGCCGAGGAAAAAAACTCAGAGAATTTGACTAACTTTCCTAAGATCTCACATTTTAAAATGTCACAATGAAAATTAAGCTAGTCTTGACTTCAGAGATTCTTGCCTCTAAATGTTCTAGTAGAGCGTGAATACAGGAGAAGTCATTTTTAAGCAGTCCTTCATTATGACTTGTATCTGTCAACCGCCAGAGGCAAAGCCATTTTTTTTTTCCCCCAAAGGGACATTATTAGGAGAATCTATGTAATGTTCATGAAGCTTTTCTAAAGAAATCGCTTTCACTTCTATACCTTCAAAGGAATACATTGATCAAGAAATGCCATCTGCCTTCATTTGCATGTGAATATAAAATAGAATGGAAAACTGGCCCATAAATACCGCAGAATATACAAATTCACAATTGATTCTAAAGTACTAAAATAAAAGAAGCACAAAAATTGCCTCAATGCTACCTGCATGAAAAATAAAAAAGGAGAGAGAAAGGATATTTGCCCCATGTTAGGAGTCTCAGTAATCCCATAGAGTGTCCTTTTTCCATCTTTTGTAACATTCATTTTTTTCTGATATTTAAATAAAGAAATCTTGGGGTAAATGTTCAAATTTGATTGCAAAGAAAAGCTGCAGAAGCAGTTTTTGGGGATTTTTTGGTTCTAATTGTTGCTCTGTCAATGATTCAATTTCCTTTTCCCTAAACCTCACTTTCCTCATTTAAAATATGAGAGAGTCAAACTATATTGGGGAGTTTTCTACATGTACAGTAAAATTCAAATATATCTTCCATCTATATTCTACCATGAACATGCAACTATATTTTCTTCATTGTATATCCATCCTATATCAACCCATCAATCTACCTTATTTTTGATGTACTTCTAAGTAAATTACAGACATCAGTATATTTCCTCCTAAATACTTCAACATGCTCTGGTTGAGATAAATAATTGTTTATAGTACTTTACATAAAATTCAAATGTGATAAAACACATAAATGCATGCATCCAAACTGCTATCAAGTTATAAAGTATTCTCAAACTGTCCCAAAATATTGAAGATGAAACAGTCCCAAATTCATTGTATGGGGCCATCATTACCCTCATATCAAAACCAGACAAAGGCACTACAATAAGGAAAATCACAGGCCAATATCTTTCATAAATATTGATGCAAAAATTTTCAACAAAATATTAAGAAACCAAATCTAGCAATACATATAAAGAATCATACACCATGGTGAAGTGAAATTTATTTCAAGATTGCAAAGATGGCTCAATATTCACAAATCAATCAATGTGCTATGCCACATTAACAAAATGTAGGATAAAAATCACATGATCATTTCAATAGACACAGAAAAAACATTTGGCAAAATTCAACATTCATTCATGATTTTAAAAAAAAAACAAAAAACTCACCAAAGTTGTTATCTCAACATTATAAAGGTCATTTATGACAAAGTCATAGCTGACATCATGCTCAATGATAAGAAGCTGAAAATCTTTCCGCTAAAATCAAGAACAAGGCAAGGAGCCTCACTCTGGCCACTTCTATTTAACATAATAATAGAAGTCCTAGCCACAACAATCAGAAAAGAAAAAGGAATCCCAATTGTGAAGGAAGAAGTAAAACTGTCACTATTTGCAGATGACATGATACTTTATATATAAAACCCTAAAGTCTCTCCCCGCCACCCCCAAAAAAATCTTGAGTACATGAATTCAGAAAGGTTGTAGAATATAAGATTAATATACAGACATCTGTCGCTTTTCTATACACTAATAATGAACTGTCAGAAAGAGAAAGCAAAAATAAAAATCTGTTTAAAATCGTATCAGAAACAGTAAAATTCCTAGGAATAAACGTAACCTACAAGGTGAAAGACTAACATTCTGAAAATCGTAAAACATTGATGAAGGAAATTGAAAATAATACAAAGAATCTTTTAAAGGAGAACAGAGTTAGGGTGAGTTGTTTTAGTTTGTTTTCTAAATAACAGAAGCCAAGATGTGAAACAGGGAAAAGTAGAGTGTCTCTATTAGAAATAAGTAGAGAGGAAGATCTTCACCCTCAATAGATCTCTCTGTCCTGCCTCAGAGTTCCAAGAGCTTAGGACGCCTCAAAGAGAAGAAAATCATCCCAACAGATGGGAGATCCCTTCTAGCTCAGTATGGTCAATGCCTCTGACTACACATGAAAGTAGTTAAAGTACTCTGACATTCTCTGCCTTTCACCAAATATCTCAACGCTTGAAAGTTTTACTGGTAAATTATAATTGATTTAATCGTTTGTTTATTGCGCTTAAGACAATCCTGCATTTGTGTCTCAGACAATCATCTTTTAAAAATTACTCTGAATAGAAAATTAATATTTCCCAATCTAGGGCTAAGCTCTAATCATAAACTGAAGTGTACCTTCATGCATTTTGGCAAGTTCCCAAATACACTACTAATTTGAGCAGGTATTTACAGTGACAAGTGAAGTTTTCTATACATAGAGGATTGAAGTCCTGCTGAGATCAGTCAGTCTCCATCTCTCTGTCTCATTCATTTTTGACCTGAACATAATGCGCTGCTTTTGAATAAACAATCGACCTCCAGGAAGGCATGCCTCCAGGAAGGTTACCCTCTTGAGTATCCTTAAGCAAGTCTCCCAGAGTCCCTGGGTCTCAGTTCTAGTTGGTAATATTGATCTGAGAGGGGCAGACTAATTAATCCGCAGCATTAAGAACGTCAATCATATGATTAGTTAACACAAAAATTCACTTTGAAAGAGCCATCTTCCTGCAGGCAATTAAGTATCTGGCAAAAAAAAAAAAAAAAAAAGGATAGCCTGTAATTCATCATCACTTCACTGCCTCTCCCTAAACTCTCAGTCCTAACTACATACTTGAACTCCAACTGGAGAAACAGGTTGTTTCAATAGTTCTGTCTGAATAGCTGGTCCTTATTTCTCTGACATGTTTTCTTATTTCCTTTTTGTTTCTCCGAGCACCTCCTTTAAT
The DNA here is from genome assembly GCA_024291935.2 of Okapia johnstoni. NCBI lineage: Eukaryota > Metazoa > Chordata > Mammalia > Artiodactyla > Giraffidae > Okapia > Okapia johnstoni. The sequence continues at coordinate 63,313,128 of CM044310.1, forward strand.
AGGCAGTTCCGGTTTGGGCTGGTGTTAATGTTTAACATGTTTCCTAGACTTTGCTTTCCCAGAGTTCCTTTTTATCAAAGGGGCTGGTCTAGAATGAGCTGCTTTTCCCTCTGTGCGTCTAGGCATTATGTCCTTCAATACTGCCTATGATATAGGTGATATAAAAAGATACACCCCAAGGTAAACTCAGGTAACCAGAATTAGTAGAATGGGTAAATAGTTCTTATAGGAATAGTTTAAATCACGAGCATAATCATTGCTCAGGACTGTTGAGAGACAATTCTCCAAAGTTCTCTTATGGGAACATCTGATGTACTGATGCCCTTCATTCTAGACTATCATTTCGAGGAATTTTTATAGAGGACAGCCTAGGCAGATAGGGCAGAGGGCTGATTTCTTTTCTGAACAGTATAACATCTCATTCTATGGCAAAGTTAGAAGGGGCTTGGCTGAAGCCCATTTGAGGTCCCTAAGCTCGGGGTGCCTGGTTGTGGCTCAGCTTTTCTGCGTTAGTACCATCCACCCACCCCCTCCACCACATCCCCAAGGAATCTTGGATTCATAAATATCTCCTTTCACAAACATGAAGTCCATACTGTTTGCTATACTAGATATTATCTGTCTCTGAAACAAAAGCTTCTGCCAGCATCTGTGAAACTGTGGCCCACTAACCCCTCAGCCTGCAGCGAGCCTGCAGGAATCTCAGGACCTTCACAGTTCTCACAAGGGCATCATCACTGTCTGCTGTCATCCGGTGCATCCTTCTGTTCCAGCTGAGCGTCACCGAATTTCTCCTCAGGTAACACTGAACTGGTTTGAACATCAAGCCTTTAATAAAATTCTGCTGAACTCAGAGTACTCTGAGTTTGAATAGCAGTACAAATTACATTCATGCAATGAAAAATTATAAATGTTTATTTAGATAAGAAAATCTGAGGAAAAAACATGAAAAAGTTTAAGACACCTCCAAATCTGAAACAATACAATTTTTTTTCCAGGGCATGTTGTTTTACCAGAGGCAGCAGTGGAAAAACAAACCTATGAACATTTCACAAAATGAAAGCTATATACAAAATACTATCAAATGAAGGTAATGAATATATAAAAAAATAAAAATTCCTGAAAAGAGTTTAAACATTGTTTCTCATTAGTTCTATAAGCAACTTAAAAAGGTGAAGAAGGAGAGAATTATGAAGATTTACTGCATCCACTTCTCATAGCTTTGGAAATTCCCTAGTGTATGCTGTAAAAAATGAGAAACTGAAATGTATTTTACATAGCACCTCAGTTTAAGTGGTACTGTGAGACAGCTATTGTTTTGCACAACTGCAAATTTAAGGGTCAGATTCAGGAGACAAGACTCAATAACATGGAATTCTGTTTTGGAAACACAGAATTAACTAGTTTCAACCAGAATATCATAGTTTCAACTAGACTCCCATGCTTATGCATGCAGGGCTTTGCCCTGAATTTCTCAGGTGAATAAATTATATATCATTTTATTTGCTTGAAGCAGTTCTTTGTAATTAAGCTATAGTTCAAAAGTAATTTGCCTGTACTGTCTCAGAGAAAAGTAACACGATATGTCAAACAAGAACACTGGGACTCTGCTCCATAAAGGTTCTTCTCATACAACAAAAATAGACAATAGTTGGCAACATGAGGATAAAAACGGTGTTTGTCTCTAGCAACTAATAAGATTGGTTGCATTCGGTAGACATGTATTAAATATTCATTCAAGTAAATGAACATAAATAACTTTATTCCACTGAATATTTTGATCACAAAAGACTTGTACTATAAGGGATTTAAATCGTCAGTAATTTGGACTTGCTATTCAAATAAGAAAAATATCCATTGGAATAAACATGTTGTAATCTCACAGTTTATATGGTATGATGATGATTTTTAAAGAAAATTTTGCTTGTAAACTCCAAACCATAAAGTGTTTTATATTTCATTAATGGAAATAAAAGAGAAAAAATAATTTAATCTAAATGGTTGTGTTTTTATTTTCTGGTAAAATGAACACTTCTATAGGGAATATAATTCTAAAAATAATTATTTTTTTCTAATCTCCAGAGAAATGCTTACACAACATTTTTCTGGAGATTAGAATGCCTTCTTATTATAATTCTCATATATAAAGTCTCTAATTAAGGTGCCATGACAGAATGATAGCTAATTCTTTAACTTTCCATACCTAGTGAAAAACTAGGAGAAAGCCGGCAGGGACACCTGCTTCAGGTAAAGATATCACATTGGGAGGAATTCCTGGTTTGGCTACGCATGAAAGCAACTCTTCTCTGTATCAATTTCTAGCTCCAAACTCAAGCGTATCAACACTACTGATACACACTTCAGAAGCCATAATTTAAAAACTCCTTTGGGTGATTATGGTGCTCGGGTAGGTTTGAGAGCTGTTCCCATAGATCACAGAAAACAGAGCAGGAAGCCAGAACAGTAGACAAACCAAGTCAAGTTTTGGAATGAGAATCAGAAAGTAGCAGAGAAGTGAGTCAGATCTGGGAGGGCTCTATGTCTGACAGTTAAGAGAGAAATTAAGTCACAGACTCAAGCAGGACAGTGTTTTAGGATCAAGAAGACAGTCAATTGGATGTGTGGGCCCCTAGGCTGTTGAACGAGGCAGCAGTGCTGCCAATATAAGGTCTATTATCTCACGTTCTAAATCCACAGACAATATTATCTTAAAGAAAATCTTTGACTTTAATTTTTCTCCAGAAAAAATACTGTCATGTTAAACAGACCCATAAATTTTAGGGCTTTGTATTTCAGAAACACAATTAAAATTTGGGCAGTACAGTTTATGACTCTTAGAATGAGAGTAAAGTTATGAAGTGTTGGCACATGAAGGAAATGCAAGCAGTTAACTGAATTAACTTGAAAAATTAACTTGAAAGAAAGGGGTTTCAGAAAGGAAGCACTCGACAAAAATTAAGCTAACTAGTTTTCCCATTCTGTAAACTAAATAAATCATTACTTCCCCATTAATGAAAGGTGTACACCCTCTAAAAAACTGAGATCAGACAGTCTCATGTTTAAGATCTCAGTTGTAGGTCTTATGCTTGGGTTTCATCCCTTAGCTGTGTGCTCATGAGCATGTCAGTTAATCTTGATGAGCCCCAATGTTCTCATATGTAAAATTAGATGATAGGTGATAATAACAGTAACTATGTCAAGTGATCATTATGATTATGTGAAATAATGTATTATTTTACTAAAGTACTTAGTACTGATCCACATTACAAGTTCAGCATTTCAGTGAGCCAGTGCATTTGATTACCTGATTTCATGAATATATTAGTTCAAAGTTTCCCTTTTAGATAGTAGTGAGGCAAGGGTCTCACATGTTAAAATTTGTGACTTTCCATAGGATCCCAGGATGATAGAGTTGAAATTGATTTTCAAGATTTTAGTCAGAATCCGTAAGTTTACAGGAGAAATTTAGAGATCAAATGGGTGTGGACTACATCTTTCTACTGATGCCTAGAAATTGCTTAATTGAATTTTCTCTTACAGTTTTTTTTTTTTTTTTTTTTTGATGAAACTTAAGGTGGTGGTTCCCTAGTGGCTCAGATGGTAAAGAATCCGCCTGCAATGCGGGAGACCTGGGTTCTATTTGGGAAGACCCCCTGGAGGAGGGCATGGCAACCCACTCCAGTATCCTTGCCTGTAGAATCCCCAAGGACAGAGAAGCCTGGTGGGCTACAGTCCACGGGGTTGCAGAGAGTCGAACACAACAAGCGACATAGCATGGCACACAAGTAATACATATTCATCGTAAACAAATCAGACAGTGCTGTTCGTGGCCCCTCCAAGCCCACTCATCTCCCCAAAAGTAACTCCTTGACATGTGTGTTCTCCCAGACCTTTTTAATGTAACTACAAATCCTTTCCTACATGGAAGTCAGGCCTTCAGCAACATACAGAACCCTCAGAAATTGGTTCCAAGGCTTTCAGAAAGTTAAACAGCCAGGACTGGTCTCCAAATTTCCTGATTCTCAGTCTAGTGCTTTTTCACCACATCATGATTCTTCGTGTCCTTGTAGATCATGTCATCTTGTTCTAAATGTTCTTCAGTTATTTTCTGTAACATCTACTACTTAATTCTACTACATAATTCTACTATGCTCTGGTCTCTGATTGGTTCTTTCTTATAAAACATACCACTCTAGAAAATTAGCAAGGTCTTTGGTGGTAGGAGCTATAACAGGTATTGAAAACTGACTTGACTTTAATAATCAAAAAATGTTTTATTAATCATAAAACCACAAGTAACTCATCTTTTCTGATACAGTTTGTTCATGATAAAAATGAATAATAGGCAGTCATTATTCTTATTACTTACTTCTTACTTTTTTATTGTGACAACTGAATAAACATTGCTTCATACAATAAATAAAAATATTTAATCAATATAGCATTTCAGGATGGACTTTTCTTGAAGTGTTCATTGTCAGACATTATCATTAAGCCCATCGTGTGATCTAGAAAAAATTTTCTACAAGTTGCTCTTAAGTTACAGATCAATATACCTACACAGCTTCTTCTCAAAACCAGCAGCTTTGTTTCTGCTTTTATTATTATTATTCCAAAGCAGCTGCATTAGTCTCAAGCTCCAAATTGGTTTCTCCTTATCTCCAAAAATTAAGAATGTTGTAGCACCTGAGTACTAAGTTCTCAGATCTCTTCTCTTATCTCCATCATTCCCCTAGTGATGTCACCCAGTCTCACCACTATAAACACCATATAAATTCTGATGGCTTCCTGTCTCCAGTCTCGACTTTCCAATGAACTCCAGATTCAACTGTTGCAACTGCCTATTTGACACCATTACTTCAACATCTAATTGGCATCTCTATTCCACACTTCCACATGTCTAAAATTCAATTCTGACCCACTCATCTCTCCGTGTTCTCCATAATTGTATTCTTCTAGTTGCTCAAATTTTAAACAAACTTTGGAATCGCTTTTGACTCTCTTTTCTCAAGATCCCACATATCCAGTTGGCTCTATCTTCAAAATGTACCCAGAATCTAAATAGTTCCCCCCAACTTCATTACTAATACCCTGGTCTATGCCACAATCATGTCTGACCTGGATTATTGCAATGTTTCATTTATCTTCTCTTTCCCTGCTCCCATCTCAAATCTGTCCTCAGATATTTAAGGAGGTTCAGAATCTAGACCCTCGATACCTCCCAGTCTAATTTCCAACCAACTGTCCCTGAATTCCAGGCAGGCTGACTCTAGCTGTGTGCTTTCCACTATTCTCTGAAAGGGGTGGCATAATACAAAACCTAGAGAATTCAGAGCTGGAAGGCGTTAGAGGATTTAGGATGTGAATAGTACCTCTACCACATACCAGCTGTGTACACACAAACCATTGGACCCCTCTTAGTTGCAAATTACTTTAAAAATTACAATAGCAATACTACTTTTTCTATTGAAAGTGTTAGTCACTCAGTCGTGTCTGATTCTTTGTCACCCCATGGACTGTAGCCCACCAGGCTCCTATGTCCATGGAATTCTCCAGGCAAGAGTACTGGAGTGGGCTGCCATTTCCTTCTCCAGGGGATCTTTCCAAGCCAGGGATGGAATACTGCTCTCCCACAGTGCAGGGAGACTCTTTACCCTGAGCCACCAGGGAAGCCCTTACTTTTTCTATTAGGCTGCCATAAAATCAGATTAGATATAGAAGTGTTTAAAACATTAACTGCTATAGAAATACTTAGTATTCTTAAAATCTAATCCTTCCCATGTACTTATAACCCAGGTCCACCTCCTTACTGCCAAGTTCCTTTCAAAGCAAACAACTAAATATCACAGTAATCCAAGTCTATGGCCCAACAATTAATGCCAAAAAAGATGAATTTGGAAAGTTCTATGAAGACCTATGAGACCTTCTAGAACTAACACCAAAAAAGATGTCATTTTCATCATAGGGACTGGAATGCAAAAGTAGGAAGTCAAGAGATACCTGGAGTAACAGGTAAGTTTGGCTATGGAGTACAAAAATGAAGGAGGGCAAAACTTCATTTTGGTCTGCGAAGTCAAATGGGCCTTAGGAAGCATCACTATGAACAAAGTTAGTGGAGGTGAAGGAATTCCAGTTGAGCTATTTCAAATCCTAAAAGATTATTCTAGCTAAAGTGCTGCAATCAATATGCCAGTAAATTTGCAAAACAGAGCAGTGGCCACAGGACTGGAAAAGATCAGTTTTCATTACAATCCCAAAGAAGTGCAGTGCCAAATAATGTTCTAACTACCACAGAAGTGCACTTATTCACATGCTAGCAAGGTAATGCTCAAAGTCCTTCAAGCTAGGCTTCAACAGTATGTGAACTGAGAACTTTCAGATGTGCAGAAGGCAGAGGAACCAAAGATCAAATTGCCAATATCTGTTGGATCATAGAAAAAGCAAGAGAATTTCAGAAAAAACATCTACTTCTGCCTCATTGACTATGTGAAAGTCTTTGATTCTGTGTGAATCACAACAAACTGTGGAAAATTCTTAAAGAGATGCGAATACTAGACCACCTTACCTGCTGCCTGAGAAACCTGTATGCAGGTCAAGAAGCAACAGTTAGAATCAGACATGGAACAATGGAGTGGGTCAAAACTGGGAAAGGAGTTCATCAAGGCTGTATATTGTTACCTTGCTGATTTAACTTATATGCAGAGTATCATGAGAAATGTTGGGCTGGATGAAGCACAATCAAGATTGCCGGAAGAAACATCAATAACCTCAGATATACAGATAACACTATCCTAATGGCCAAAAGCAAAGAGGAACTAAGGAGCCTCTTGATAAAGGTGAAAGAGGAGATTGAAAAAGCTGGCTTAAAACTCAACATTCAAAAAACTAAGATCATGGCATTTGGTCTAATCACTTCAAGGCAAATAGACGGGGAAAAAATAGAAACTGTAACAGACTTTATTTTTCTGGGCTCCAAAATCACTGTGGGCAGTGACTGTAGCCATGAAATTAAAAACACTTGCTCCTTGAAAAGAAAGCTATGACAAACCTAGACAGTGTATTAAAAAGCAGAGACATCACTTTGCCAACAAAGGTCCATCTAGTCAAATCTATGGTTTTTCCAGTAGTCCTGTACGGGTGTGAGAGTTGGCTGAACACTGAATTGATGCTTTTGAACTGTGGTGTTGGAAAAGACTCTTGAGAGTCCCTTGGACTGAAAGGAGATCCAACCAGTCCATCCTAAAGGAGATCAGTCCTGGGTGTTCATTGGAAGGACTAATGCTGAAGTTGAAGCTCCAATACTTTGGCCACTTGATGCAAAGAGCTGACTCATTGGAAAAGACCCTGATGATGGGAAAGATTGAGGGCAGAAGGAGAAGGGGGCGACAGAGGATGAGATGGTTGGATGGCATCACTGACTCAATGGACATGAGTTTGAGCAAACGCTGGGAGATAGTGAAGGACAGGAAAACCTGGCGTGCTGCCACTAATGGGGTCGAAAAGAGTCAAGGACAGGGAAGACTGGTGAGCTTCCATTCATGGGGTCACAAAGAGTCAGACACTACTGAGGGACTGAATGACAACAACAACCTCTTTCTAGTTCTAATAAAAAAAAAAATCTTCCTTTTAAAATCCTATTGCACTGTTTGTTTCAAAGGTTTGTTGTATTTTATATCAACGTATATCTTTTGTCCTGAACAAGTATTTCGATAGTTTAATTCTGTCTAACTTATCACAAGTTTATTGTTCCTTATGTGAAGTTGACCTTACTTCTGAATTTCTTATTACAATCATCTGCATACTACTTTCTACTACTCCCAGCCAAACTATTGTCTCTTTGTAGGACATGATGTTCTCTACAAAATACTTTTTAATGCCTCACATATTCCACAGGTAAAAGGAAATTAATATGTTTTTGTAGCTGATGTGGATTTGATGCAATAAACAGAATGACTGACGAACAAAACTCATGCTTCCCATATTGAAAGAGATATCTTTTATGACCCTAAAATGGAAATGGCATTATGGCTTGAGGTCAAAAATAGATTAAGATATGGCATAATGATCTTTTAATAAAAATGTAACTCTAAACTCTGGTCACAGGCATAATCTCCATAAGGAGAAACAGTTCCCAAATTGTATATTTATAATTTTTAAACTTCTTTGAGGCCACTGTGTCAAGAACCCAAACGCAAATAGTTTCAAGAAAAATAAGCAAGCTGTCAGAATCTCTTGAGCCTATTTTGTTTCACATGTTTTAGTTGCAAACGATTACTGGAATAAACGCTTACTGATGCAGAAGATATAAAACAGGTTTAAAGAAAACTCAAATATAGGAAATTAAATTTTGGAAATGATTTTGATTCCTTGGTGGAACAGGTCCATGGATATGACACTGAACCAAAAAATAAACAAAAACAAAAAACAGCAAGATAGAGAAATGAAGAAGCTGACAAGGACCCTGAGTCCACCGTCCTGTAAAATTATTATACTGAGATACAGGCCTAATTTGCAAAAGTAACTTACAATTTTTAAAAAACTGGCTTCTCACGGTTATTCTTCCATAAATAACCCTGAACTGCAATAATTAATCAAAACTAATTAAATATAATCTTATCTTCTTTCTGATAATTTAATTTCTTACTTTTAATTTAAATTGGCTGGCTGTCCAGTATTCCACATGCAGGATTTTGAAAAAATTCTGTATTTCCTTATTGTTCAATTGAAACAGCAATATAAGACAAACTGTTAAACGCCCAGACTTTGGAGTCAAGCCGCCTTCTTCAAATCCTAGCCTTACTACTTATTAGCTTTGTGACTAAGGACAAATTACGTAACCACTTTGTGCCTCAGTTTTCTCAGTTAAATAAGTATTGTAACAGTACCTATCTCATATGATTTTTAAGTATATTGGAGCTAATATTCTATTAAGATATTAAAATAACCTAACATAATGTGTTGTGCTTGCTGTTATTAATTTTAATTAACTATAGGGGGTCAATAAGCCTTTTCTTAAAGAAATAAATAATATAGGCTGCAGGAAGGCTTGCAACTCTGGTGGATGCAGCTACTCAGCTCTGCTGTCATAGTTTGAAAGCAGCCGTAGACAAAACTTAAAAGAACAGGAACGGCTTGTGTTCCAATAGAACATGTTTTTTTCATAGAACTTTTATTTATCAAAACATGTCGGTAGTTTTCTGATTCCTAAACCATACTGTTTGGAAAACTTTTCCTATCTTAGGAATGGGCTGTGGCATTATTACTCTAAAAAATACAAGCATTCTATTGCTAGAATGTAATGTGGGTACCTGCCATACTGGACATCTGCAGGATCTCTCAGTGGTGAATGATTGAGGAATGTCGTAAAAGCAGCTCATGATGCTTTTACAAAACAGATGAGCAATCATAACATTGGTTTTAATACATTTGGATACTCTCTTCATTTCAACTCCTAACCCTAACCATATCTAATATTCATCACTTATAATTATTCCATAAGTCCTTCTAAGCTGTATTTGATGCTAATGTTAACCCCCTTTCATCTCTGTTAAAGTAGGTGTGTGTGTGTGTTTAGTCCAGTGAGGGAGAGGGTGCAAACAGAACGTGCCAGTGAAGAGGAAGATGACGGGGAGAAGATGGCAAAGTGTATACGACACAGAAGATAAGAACTAAATGGAATACGAAAAGTCACAATAATAGAAGAATTTAGTACACCAAATCCTTTGTGAAATGAGACATATAATACAGGGCAGAAGGAAAGATTTAATAATAAAAAAAGTCTTTGTTTACCAATGTAGTTACCATTCCATGCTCTTTATTCTTTTGAATAGATTCAGAGCTTCTCTGTTGTCATTTGCCATCTACTTGAAGGACTTTGATTTTCATCCAGTTTTATTGAGGTACAATTGACATATAACACTGTACAAGTTTGAGGTGTGCAGCATAATGATCTGACTTACATGTATCAAATGTTTACCCTAATATGAATATCCAAAATCTCATATAGATACAAAATTAAAGAAATAGAAAAAAATATATTTTTCCTTGTCATGAGACCTTATTTAGCTCTCTTAACAATTTTCATGTATAATATACAGCAATATTAATTGTACTTACTTGTTGTACATTGCACCCCTAGTACTATTCATAATTATAAATTTATACCTTTTTTTGCTCCTTTGTATCTGGTTTATTTTTCTAAGTATACTATTTGTGGAATTCATCCATCTTTTTGCATGTGGTTGTGAAGTATTTCTTCTCATTGATGTATTTACAATATTTACGATATTACAATATATCATTCTTCTGATAATGTCATTTGTTTTGTTTCTAGTTTGAAGTATCACAAATAGTACTTTCATGATATGAACATTATTGTATACACCTTTTTGTAAATATACATATGCATTTCTGTTGGGCATATACCTAGGAGTAGTATTGCTGAGTTATGGAATATGCCTATGGGTCATCCTTAAGATATTGTTCAGCAGGTTCCAGTTCAGTTCAGTTTAGTCACGCAGTCATGTTCAACTCTTTGTGGCCCCATGGACTGCAGCACGCCAGGACTCCTGGTCCATCACCAACTCCAGAGCCTGCTCAAACTCATGTCCACTGAGTCGGTGATGCCATCCAGCCATCTCATCCTCTGTCGTCCCCTTCTCCTCCTGCCTTCAATCTTTCCCAGCATCAGGGTCTTTGCCAATGAGTCAGTTCTTCACATCAGGTGGCCAAAGTATTGGAGTTTCAGCTTCAACATCAGTCCTTCCAATGAACACCCAGGACTGATCTGCTTTAGGATGGACTGGTTGGATCTCCTTGCAGTCCAAGGGACTCTCAAGAGTCTTCTCCAACACCACAGTTGAAAAGCATCAATTCTTCGGCACTCAGCTTTCTTTATAGTCCAACTCTCACATCCATACATGACTACTGGAAAAATCATAGCCTTGACTAGACATTACAAAGTAATGTCTCTGCTTTTTAATATGCTGTCTAGGGTGGTCATAACTTTCCTTCCGAGGAGTAAGTGTCTTTTAATTTTACGGCTGCAATCACCATCTGCAATGATTTTGAAGCCAAAAAATAGTCAGCCACTGTTTCCACTGTTTCCTCATCTATTTGCCAAGAAGTGACGGGACCGGATGCCATGATCTTAGTTTTCTGAACGTTGAGCTTTAAGCCAACTTTTTCACTCTCCTCTTTCACTTTCATCAAGAGGCTTTTTAGTTCTTTTTCACTTTCTTCCATAAGGGTGGTGTCATCTGCATATCTGAGGTTATTGATATTTCTCCCGGCAATCTTGATTCCAACTTGTGCTTCCTCCAGCCCAGCGTTTCTCATGATGTACTCTGCATATAAGTTAAATAAGCAGGGTGACAATATACAGCCTTGACGTACTTCTTTAACTGTTTGGAACCAGTCTGTTGTCCCATGTCTAATTCTAACTGTTGCTTCCTGACCTGCATATAGATTTCTCAAGAGGCAGGTCAGGTGGTCTGGCATTCCCATTTTTTTCAGAATTTTCCACAGTTTATTGTGATCCACACAATCAAAGGCTTTGGCATAGTCAATAAATCAGAAATAGATGTTTTTCTGGAACTATCTTGCTTTTTCGATGATCCACCGGATGTTGGCAATATGATCTCTGGTTCCTCTATCTTTTCTAAAACCAGCTTGAACATCCAGAAGTTCACAGTTCAAGTGTTGCTGAAGCTTGGCTTGGAGAACTTTGAGCATTACTTTGCTAGCTTGTGAGATGAGTGTAATTGTGTGGTAGTTTCAGCATTCTTTGGCATTGCCCTTCTTTGGGATTGGAATGAAAATTGACCTTTTCCAGTCCTGTGGTCACTGCTCAGTTTTCCAAATTTGCTGGCATATTAAGTGCAGCACTTTCACAGCATCATCTTTTAGGATTTGAAATAGCTCAACTGGAATTCCATCACTCCCACTAGCTTTGTTCATAGTGATACTTCCTAAGGCGCGCTTGGCTTCACAATTCTGGATGTCTAGCTCTAGGTGAGTGATCACATCACCGTGATTATCTGGGTCGTGAAGATCTTTTTTGTACAGTTTTCTGTGTATTCTTGCCACCTCTTCTTAATGTCCTCTGCTTATGTTAGGTCCATACCATTTCTATCCTTTATTGAGCCCATCTTTGCATGAAATGTTCCCTTGATATCTCTAATTTTCTTGAAGAGATCTCTAGTCTTTCCCATTTTATTGTTTTCCTCTATTTCTTTGCACTTATCACTGAGAAGGCTTTCTTATCCCTCCTTGATATTCTCTGGAACTCTGCATTCAAATGGGTATATCTTTCCTTTTGTCCTTGGCTTTTCCCTTCTCTTCTTTTCACAGCTATTTGTAAGGTCTCCTCAGCCATTTTGATTTTTTGCATTGCTTTTTCTTGGGGATGGTCTTGATCCCTGTCTCCTGCACAATGTCACGAACCTCCGTCCATAGTACAGGCACTCTGTCTATCAGATCTAGTCCCTTAAATCTATTTCTCACTTTCACTGTATAATCGTAAGGGATTTGATTTAGGTCATACTTGAATGGTCTAGTGATTTTCCAAAGTGAAATCAATTAATCACAATTAACCACAGAGTGGATAATCAGTTCCCACTGTATGAGAATTTCAGTTGCTCCATATTCTCCCAGGATTGTCTTTTTCTTTTTAGTCATTCTAGTGAGTGTGGTTTTATTTCACATTTCCTTAGCTACTAATGACGTTGTATGTTTATCTCTTCCCTTTTAATAACTTGTGTCTTTTATTTATTTTCCTTGCCCTGGTGCACTAGCCAAGAACTCCAGTACAATTTGAATAGAAGTGGTTACAGTGGGCGTCCTTGCCTCATTCCCAATCCTAGAGGAGAAGCATTCAACATTTCCCCACTGGGTATGATATTTGCTATAGATGTTGTGTGTGTGTGTGCTCAGTCTCTCAGTAATATCTGACTCTTTGCAACCCCACAGACTATAGCCCACCAGCCTCCTCTGTCCATGGAGTTTTCCAGGCAGGGATACTGGAGCGGGTTGCCACTTCCTACTCCAGGGATCTTCCTGACTCAGGGATGGAACCCATGTCTCTTGTGTCTCCTGTATTGGCAGGCAGATTCTTTACCACTGTGCCACCTGGAAAGCCATAGGTTTTTTTGTAGGTAATATATATCCAATTATATTTATGAAATTTGATGTTTTTAGCAAACTTAAGTTTGCTAAGATTTTTGTCATGATTATTTTTTTCACCTATTGAAATGATCTATAATTTTTCTTCAATTTCCTGGAAATTTTCTTTATAAAATTGGTGGAATTTCTTTCCTTAAATATTTCGTAGAATTCAATTTATCTTTGACTGCTTTCATCCTATTACCCTCCCCCTACAATTTGCCTCTGATAACCACAAATCTGCTCTATTTCTATGAGTTTTTTTTTTTTTTCTGGTTGTCGTTGTTGTTACTGTTTTTCGACATTTTATTTTGTATTGGGGTATAGCCCATTAACAATGTTGTGATAGTTTCAGGTGAGCAACAAAGAGATTAAGCCATACATATATGTGTATCAATTCTCCCCAAACCCTGCTCCCATCCAGGCTGCAACATAACATAGAGCAGAGTTCCTTATGCTATAACAGTAGGTTTTTGTTGGTTACCCATTCTAAATTCAGCAGTATGTACATATTCATCCCAAATTCACTATACATTTGTTTGTTTTTGAAGTATAAAGTGTAACTGACCTATAATATTATTTTCATTCCTGATATACAACAGAGTGATTTCTATATGTCTCAAATTAATCACTACAGTAAGTCTGGTTACAAGCTATCACTATACCAATATATTACGTAGTTACTGAATGTAGATCTCACACTGTACATTTCACATCCATGACTCATTTATTTTGTAAGTGGAAAGCTGTGCCTTGTAATCTCCCTGACCTATTTGTTTCCTCCCCTCACACTTACTCCCCTCTGGCAATCACCTGTTTGCTCTCTGTATCTATAACTGTATTTCTATCTTACTGTTTGTTCATTGTTTAGTTTTTTTTTTTAGATCCCACATATAAGTGAAATCATACATCATTTGTCTGTCACTGTGCATAATGCCCTCAAGGTTCATCCTTGTCACAAATGGCAAGATTTCATTCCTTTTTACGGCTGACATTCCATTGTATATGAAGGACTTCTTTTAACATTTCTTGTAGGATCAGTTGGATAAGGGTGAATTCTTTCAGCTTTTGTAGGTTTGAAAAAAACATTTCACCCTCATTTCTTGATGGATATTTTTACTAGGTAAAGAATTCAATTCTAATTACACTGTTTTTCTTTCAGTATTTTGAAGATGTTTTTCTACTGTATAGTAGTTTATGTAGCTTAAAATGAGAGATCTGCTATCATTCTTATCTTTGCTCCTCATTATATACAGTTGACCCTTGAACAACACAGGTTTGAACTGTCAGGGTCCACTCAAACATAGAATTTTTTTCAATAAACACTGTACCTGTATTTTCATTTTACAGATCTTTAACTAAGTGTGGGGGAAAGTTTCTGTTCAATATATGGAATCCCAAAAAACTAGGATCTGAGTCCTGAGTCTATCCAAAGATTCAGCTTTCTTCCCTTGGGTGATTTATTTGTCAAACAATTCCTTTGTTTTTGAGGCAGAGATAGAATACTCAGATGTTCAACTGTTTGGGGTCAGTGCCCCTACCCTCACGTTGTTCAAGGATCAACTGTGATTCTTTTGTAAGTTCCTCTCTCATGTGTTTCTTCCTCTAGCTTTTTTCATATTTTCTCTTTACCACTCAATTTAAGAAGTATTGTGTGACATAGTACAATTTTCTTCATGCTTCTTATACTTGGGATTTATGGAAATTATTGCATTAACACATTTACTGTTTTCATCAGATTTAGAAATTTTCAGCTGATATTTCTTCCAATAGTTTTCTAGGCTTTGTTCTCCCTCACCCCATCCTCATTTATCTCCTCTACTTCAGCAACTTCATATTTGCACATTAAGTCACTTAACGTGGCTGCACAGCTCACTGATACTCTATTGTTCCACAGTTCACTGATACTCTATTGTGCTTTAAATTTTTTCCTTTCTGTTCCATCTTCCATATTGTCTTCAACTGTGTTCAAGTTAACTAATCTTTTCTCCATATAATCTGTTGGCAATACCATTCAGTATACTTTAAATTTCATATATTGAATATGTGATCTCTAAAAGCTTGATTTGTATCTTTTTTTATATTCTTCATGTCCACACATTATACACTTTCAACCTTTTTTTTCTAGCTTATTGAACATATGAAGTAACATTGTAATAATTATTTCAATGTATTTTTTCTACTAGTTCCAACATCTATATCATTTCTGAGGCAGTTTTGATTGATTTTCCTTCCCATTGTGACTAATATTTTTGTAGTCCTTTGCTAGCCAAGATGGATTTTGATTTACTTTTTTTTTAATTTATCTATTTTAATTGGAGGCTAATTACTTTACAATATTGTAGTGGGTTTTGCCATACATTGACATGAATCAGCCATGGGTGTACATGTGTTCCCCATCAGATGGCTAACAAACACATGAAAAGATGCTCAACATCACTCATTATCAGAGAAATGCAAATCAAAACCACAGTGAAGTACCATCTCATGCCGGTCAGAATGGCTGCTATCCAAAAGTCTACAAACACTCAATGCTGGAGAGGGTGTGGAGAAAAGGGAACCCTCTTACACTGTTGGTGGGAATGCAAACTAGTACAGCCACTATGGAGAACAGTGTGGAGATTCCTTTAAAAACTGGAAATAGAACTGCCATATGACCCAGCAATCCCACTGCTGGGCATACACACCGAGGAAACCAGAAGTGAAAGAGACACGTGTACCCCAATGTTCATCGCCGCACTGTTTATAACAGCCAGGACATGGAAGCAACCTAGATGTCCATCGGCAAATGAATGGATGAGAAAGCTGTGGTATATATACACAGTGGAATATTACTCAGCCATTAAAAAGAATACACTTGAATCAGTTCTAATGAGGTGGATGAAACTGGAGCCTATTATACAGAGTGAAGTAAGTCAGAATGAAAAACACCAATACAGTATACTAACACATATATATAGGATTTAGAAAGATGGTAGCGATGACCCTATATGTGAGACAGCAAAAGAGACACAGATGTATAGAACAGTCCCTTGGACTCTGTGGGAGAAGGCAAGGGTGGGAAGATTTGAGAGAATAGCATTGAAATATGTATAGTATCATATGTGAAACAGATCACTAGTCCAGGTTCGATGCATGAGACAAGGTGCTTGGGGCTGGTGCACCGGGATGACCCTGAGGGATGGGATGGGGATGGAGGTAGGAGGGGGATTCAGGATGATTTACTTTTTTTATAAAGGCAGTACAATATTACATAAAGTTTGGGGACACTGAAAAAGCAAAGTAACTTATAAGCCCTCCACGCTAATATCTTTCATTTTTACATTTTCTCATCTACACTTTGTCTGCATCAATCTATATTTTACATACTTTACATAAGAGAACTATTATTATTATTGACTACAAACACTCAGACATAACAAAGAGCGGAAGTAAACACAAATTTTGCATTTTTGAAAAAGCCTCTGTAGTTCTTATTATTCTTTATTCACATGCATATCTCATTTTTACAGTTGTACTCAAAACATATAGTCAAACCAATATTTTCCTACTGTCATTTTGTATTATAAAAATATTTAATATCCCTCTATAGTCTTCATCATTACATTTTTCTATTAAATATTTTAAAACTTGAGAAACTACAAGGTAAATTATGCTTATTTTACAACAATTCAATTATACGAAAGAAAAAAGCATATCATCTGTACAACCTACTCCAATTACATTTCTGCAGGCAGCAAATATTAACAATCTGCTATATGTTCTTCCATATCTTTCTCTACTTTTCTCAGTTTTTCATATGTAAACAATATATAGAAAAAATACATCATTTTTATTTTGTCTGGTGGCTCAGACAGTAAAGAATTTGTTTGCAATGTGGGAGCCCTAGGTTCGATCCCTGGGTTCAGAAGAATCCTTGGAGGAGGGACTCTAGCCTGGAGAATTCCATGGACAGAAGAGCTTGGTAGGCTACAGTCTATGGGGTCACAAAGAGTCAGACAAAACTGAGCAACTAACACTTTCACTTTGTGGTTTCTCTGAAACTTGCTTTTATTTTCCATTCATTAAATCATGAATATCTCTCTAGATGAACACGTATATGCTTAACTAATTCTTTCTAATATCTTCATTTTATTTTTTCCTAAGGATATAACATACTCTAGTCAGCCATTTTCCTAATGTATGTATTCCATTGTTTCCAATCTTTTTTAACATTCCAAAACAATGCTGAAACACTGATTTGGTGCCAGAGGCAATGCTGATTGAATGTCAAATTGTTGGTGCTGGATATCTTTATATTCCTATAAATACTCTTGAGTTATATTCTTGGAAGCAGTTAAATTACTTAGATCCTTTCTGATCTTTTTTCAAGCTGTGTTAGCTGGACTAGAGCAGTGTTTAGGCTTGAACTATTCCGAATACTGTGGAAAAACTCTCCTAAATTCCGGATGCCCAGCAAATTATGAGGCTTTTCCATTCTGGTGGGTGAGAACAGAACAATCTTGCCAACTTTATGTGAGTTCCAAGGCCTTTTCCCTCTTATCCTTTAGGTTAGTTTTATTTTCCGAACTCAGTTCAGTTCAGTTCAGTCATGCGGTCATGTCCAACTCTGTGACCCCATGGATTGCAGCACAAAGGCATCCCTGTCCATCACCAGCTCACAGAACTTGCTCAAACTCCTGTCCATCAAGTTGGTGATGCCATCCAACCATCTCATCCTCTGTCATTCCCTTCTCCTCCTACCTTCAATCTTTCCCAGCATCACGGTCTTTTCCAATGAGTAAGTTCTTCACATCAGGTGGCCAAAGTATTGGAGTTTCAGCTTCAACATTAGTCTTTCCAATGAATATTCAGGACTGATCTCCTTTAGGATGGACTGGTTTGAACTCCTTGCCATCCAAACGATTCTCAAGAGTCTTCTCCAATACCACAGTTCAAAAGCATCAATTCTTCGGCGCTCTGCCTTCTTTGTAGTCCAACACTCAGATCCAAACATGACTACTGGAAAAACTAGCTTTGACTAGACGGATCTTTGTTGGCAAAGCAATGTCTCTGCTTTACAATATACTGTCTAGGTTGGTCATAACTTTTCTTCCAAGGATCAAGTGTATTTTCATTTCATGGCTGCAGTCACCATCTGCAGTGATTTGGGAGCCCCCCAAAGTAAAGTGTGTCTTTGTTTCCATTGTTTCCCCATCTATTCGCCATAAGTAATGGGACTGATACCATGATCTTAGTATTCTGAATGTTGTTCTAAGACCACTTTTTCACTCTCCTCTTTCACTTTCATCAAAAGGCTCTTTAGTTCCTCACTTTCTGCCATAAGGGTGGTATCATCTGCATATCTGAAGTTATTGATATTTCTCTCAGCAATCTTGGTTCCACCTTGTGCTTCATCCAGCCTGACATTTCACATGATGTACTCTACATAGAAGTTAAATAAGCATGAATGACACGGATGACAATATACAGCCTTGATGTACTCCTTTTCCAATTTGGAACCAATCCGTTGTTCCATGTCTGGTTTTAACTGTTGCTTCTTGATCTCCATACAGATTTCTCAGGAAGCAGGTAAAGTGGTCTGATATTCTCTTCTCTTGAAGAATTTTCCATAGTTTGTTGTGATCTACACAGTCAAAGGCTTTGGCATAATCAATAAAGCAGAAGTAGATGCTTCTCTGGAACTCTCTTGCTTTTTCAATGATCCAGGGGATGTCTGCAATTTGATCTCTGGTTCCTCGGTCTTTTCTAAATCCAGCTTGAAGATCTGGAAGTTCATGGTTCATGTACTGTTGAAGCCTGGCTTGGAGAATTTTGAGCATTACTTTGCTAGCTTGTGAGATGAGTGCAATTGTGCAGTAGTTTGAACAATTTTTGGCATTGCCTTTCTTTGGGATTGGAATGAAAACTGACTTTTTCCAGTCCTGTGGTCACTGCAGAGTTTTCCAAATTTGCTGGCATATTGAGTGCAGCACTTTCACAGCATCATCTTTTTAGGATTTGAAATAACTCAACTGGAATTCCATCACTTCCACTAGCTTTGTTCCTAGTGATGCTTCCAAAGACCCACTTGACTTCGCATTCCAGGATGTCTGGCTCTAGGTGAGTGATCACACCGTTGTGGCTATCTGGGTCATGAAGATCTTTTTTGTATAGTTCTTCTGCATATTCTTGCCATCTCTTCTTAATATCTTCTACTTGTGTTAGGTCCATACCATTTCTGCATTTATTGTGCACATCTTTGCATGAAATGTTCCCTTGGTATCTCTAATTTTCTTGAAGACATCTCTAGCCTTTTCCATTTTATTGTTTTCCTCTTTTTCTTTGCACTGATCACTGAGGAAGGCTTTCTTATCTCTTCTTGCTATTCTTTGAACTCTGCATTCAAATGGGTATATCTTTCCTTTTCTCCTTTACCTTTAGCTTCTCTTCCCCAATGTGGAAGACCTGGGCTGGATCCCTGGGTTGGGAAGATCCCCTGGAGAAGGAAAAGGCTACCCAGTCCAGTATTCTGGTCTGGAGAATTCCATCGATTACAGTCTATGAATTTTCAAAGAGTTGAACACGACTGAGTGATCTTCCCAACCTTGCCAATTAATTTCCTGAACTGCCCAAAAGGAAAGTCTTCTAATCACTAGTCTACTGAGGATATGTGTTGGACACTGCTGGGAATTCGCTGCAGGTTTCCAAAGTTCTTTCTCTGTGCAGCTTTCTCCTTTCTGGTACTTTGCCCCATAAAATCTAGCTGTGTTGATTTCTAGGCCCCCATCTCATTCTCCTCAACAGGGACACTTCTGGTCTATGCCTGGATTCTGCAACCCCACTGTACAAATATTAAACTGGAGCAGTCATACGGCTCACTTCATTATCTCCTATTTTCCAAAGGGCAATGTCCTTTCTTGCCTGATGCACAATGTCTTGGGAACTATTATTCCTTATATTTTGTATAGATTTAGGCACAATGATAATCTAGCTCCTGTTACTCTGCTTCTGACTAGAATCAGAATTTCACATAGTTTGAATTTATTAAGATTTTATTCAGTCTCGTATCATAAAATATCATTTGGATCAAATTTTCATTATATAGTGAATACTCATTTAGAAAATCTTACTAACAAACAGTTTAAAAGTTATCATTTCATGGAAATCTGTAATGCAAGTCAAGTGATGTCTGTGTGTATTCAGTCATACGTCATGTCCAACTCTTTGAGACCCCATGGACTACAATGCACCAGGCTTCCTATCTTCACTGTCTCCTTGAGTTTGCACAAATTCAAGTCCATTGAGTTGCTGATGCTATCTAACTGTCTCATCATCAGCTACCCTCTTCTCCTTTTGCCTTCATTCTTTCCCAGCATCAGGATATTTTCCATTAAGTAGATTCTTTGCATCAGGTGGCCAAAGTATTGGAGCTTTAGCTTCAGGAACAGTCATTCCAATGAATATTCAGTGCTGATTTCCTTTAAGATTGACTGGTTTGATCTTGCAGACCAAGGGACGCTCAAGAGTCTTCTTCAGCACAATTCAAAAGCATCAATTCTTTGATGCTTAGCCTTTTTTTATGGCTCAAATCTCATATTCATACATGACTACTGGAAAATCATAGCTTTGACTATACAGACTTTTGCCAGCAAAGTGATGTCTCTGCTTTTTATTACACTGTCTAGATTTTCCATAGCTTTCCTTCACAGAAGGAAGTGTCTTTTAATTTCATGGCTGCAGTCACTGTCCAAGTGATTTGGGAGCCCAAGAAAATAAAATTTGTCACTGCTTCCACTTATCCCACTTCTATTTGCCATGAGGCCACGATCTTGGGTTTTGAATGTTGAGTTTTAAGCCAACTTTTTTCACACTCCTCTTTCACCCTCATCAACACGCTCTTTAGTTCCTCTTTACTTTCTGCCATTAGAGTGGTATCATCTGCATATCTGAGGTTGTTGATATTTCTTCCAAAAACTCTTGATTGCAGCTTGTGATTCATTCAGCCCAGCATTTCATGTGATGTACTCCACTTATACGTTAAGTAAAGCAACAAGACCTTCTAGAACTAACAACAAAAAAGATGTCCTCTTCATCATGGGGGATTGGAATAAAAAAGTAGGAAGTTAAGAAATACCTGGAGTAACAGACAAGTTTGGCCTTGGAGTACAAAATGAAGCAGGGAAAAGGCTAACAGAGTTTTGTCAAGAGAACACACTGTTCATAGTAAACACCATTTTCTAACAACACAAAGAGATGCTTCTACATATATAATCAAATTGATTATATTCTTTGCAGTTGAAGATGGAGAAGCTCTATACAGTCAGCAAAAACAAGACCAGGAGCTGATTGTGGCTCAGATTATTAGCTCCTTATTGCAAAATTCAGAATTGAATTGAAGAAAGTAGGGAAAACCACTAGACCATTCAGGTATGACCTAAATCAAATTCCTTATAATTATACAGTAGAGATGAAGAATAGATTAAAGAGATTAGATCTGATAGAGTGTCTGAAGAACTATGGAGAGAGGTTCATAACAATGTATAGGAGGTGATGACCAAAACCATCCCCAAGAAAAAGAAATGCAAGAAGGCAAAATGATTGGCTGAGGAGGCTTTACCAATGACTGAGGAAAGAAGAGAGGAAAACAGCAAATGAGGAAGAGAAAGATATACCCAACTGAATGCAGAGTTCCAGAGAAGAGCAAGGATATAAGAAGGCCTTCTTCAATGGACAATGCAAGGAAGTAGAGAAAAACAATAGAATGGGAAAGACTAGAGGTCACTTCAAGAACATTAGAGATATCAAGGGAACATTTCATGCAAAGAAGGGCTCAATAAAGGACAGACATTGTAAGGACTTAATAGAAGATATCAAGAAGAGGTGGCAAGAATACACAGAAAAAGGAAAGGGAAGTGAAGTCTCTCACTTGTGTCTGACTCTTTGTGACCCCATGGACTGTAACCTACCAAGCTCCTCTGTCCATGGGATTTTTCCAGGCAAGAGCACTGGAGTAGGTTGCCATTTCCTTCTCCAAGGGATCTTCCCTACCCAGGGATAGAACTCGAGTCTCCCACATTGCAGGCAGACACTTTACCGTCTGAGCCACCAGGGAAACAGTAAGAAGAATATACAGAAGAACTATAAAAAAAGGTCTAATGACCCAGATAACCATAATGGTATGTTCATTCACCTAGAGCCAGACATCCTGGAGTGTGAAGTCAACTGGGCCTTAGGAAGCATTACTAGGAACAAAGCTACTGGAGGTGATGGAATTCCAGCTGAGCTATTTCAAATCCTAAAAGATGATACTGTTAAAATGCTGCACTTAATATGCCAGCAAGTTTGATAAACTCAGCAGTGCCCATAGGACTGGAAATGGTCAGATTTCATTCCAATCCCAAAGAAGGACAGTACCAAAGGATGCTCAAACTACTGGACTGTTGCGCTAATTTTGCATGCTAGTAAGGTTATACTCAAGATCCTTCTAGCTATGCTTCAGCAGTACATGAACCAAGAACTTCCAGATGCACAAGCTTGGTTTAGAAAAGGCAGAAGAACCAGTGATTAAATTGCAAACATTCATTGGATCATAGGGAAAGGAAGAGAATTCCAAAAAACATCTACTTCTGCTTCATTGACTGCGCAAAAGCCTTTGGCTATGTGGATCACAACAAACTGGAAAATTCTTAAAGAGATAAAAACATCAGATCACCTTACATGTTTCCTGAGAAACCTGTATGTGGGTCAAGAAATCAATAGTTAGAACCTCACGTGAAACAACTGACTGGTTCAAAATTGGGAAAGGAGTATGACAAGGCTATATATTGTCACCCTGTTTATTCAAGTAATAGTCTCATTCAAAAGCTTAGTATGAGCATACATGCTCACTAATGATTCAAACTGACAAATGCAATTTGGAGTTATTAGCAAGAATTAAGTTGAAGGAAATGGCTATTGTTTTAAAGTTGTAATCTCCTAAAGTGACGTAGAAATTTTTTCTTTTAGAAAAGAATAGTCTCTACAACCACAGCCCAGATCAAGGATGACTAAGAATGACTGAGCATAATGCAGAGACACCAATGTAAGGAAAGCACAAATTTCAACAGCAAGAGAGTCACTGGAGTCCTAGATTAGGAGTTACCCAAAGCTAACTGATGAAATAGGCTAGGGTTGTCCTCAGAGTTACTTTCTCCATCTTCTTACTTTCTATGTTCCTAGTACGTTTATGAAACAGGCCTGATCACTCATGTTAATAATTTCCATTTCAATGACTTAATATTTACCCAGGAAAGAGTACTTGTGTTTTAAAAGAGGCATAGAGAGAGCAATGCTTAATTCAAAGAAGCCATTAGGGGCATATTTTCAGGAAACTATAATGAATCAGTGAATGACACACTGTATGGTAGTGACCTTTCTAATCCACCTCCATTCGTATACACAAGTCAACACCACTAACTCCATCTCTGCATCATCTGCTCCAAAATAAGTTGAGTATGATAACTGGGATTGGTTAGGACTTCAAAATATCCTTATAGTGCCTCAAATATGAAGAATTTGGGATTATAGCTTCTAAAGGCACATTCAGAGTTATATTTCTATAACTTAAAGAATAAGATTTCCTTTGAGGTCCTGTTACTAAAAGGTAATATAGAAATTTTTGACTGAATGCAAATGCTAGCTGAAGTTAAAGTGGTATTATTAAAAGTTTGAATAGTCATGTGAGAAGAGCTTAAATAAATTATTCTTATTTCAGATAAAAAAGGTAAAGAGAAAAACGTAAGTTTTAAAAATTGAAGATATTGAATGATGGGTTGCTTCTCTATTGTTTCAAAATTAATAAAACACATGCATTAAATAAAAAAAGATGTAGAAACATATTCCCAATCTACCTTCTTGGAAAGTTTAAGAAAAAGATAATCCTAGCTCTTTCTACAAGGTTAGAGTAATCAAATTTGCCTAAAGGCAAGTCAGTACAGGTAACTTGTATTCTGCTTCATTCAAGCAGTGTATTTTTCCCTTACAAATCACAAGAGCTAATTTGAGTTACACATGAATATTCTTCTCCCTATGAAATCTGACTTGAATCCTTGCAAGTGAAGAGTATAAAAATGTTTCCATTTACAATAAAGTCTTCACACAAAATTCATGAAGCTTCTGGAGTTCTTGTGCATAGCTATCCTGATAAGTCAGCTAAAACAAATTGTGGCTCAATCATTATGAAACTACCAAAATTAGGCATATCATATATTCTCATAGAAGACCTATGTTTATACTTAATAAATGATGATAAATGTTTTAAATAAAGTCATTTAATCATAATTTTTAAGATCTAGAAGGAAAGGTCCTGATGACATTTAACACTTTATAGTTCTTTTTAACATTTAAAGTCCATTTTAAAGACTGTTGGTTCTGCCAAAATGACAGACTAGGTACTCTGGGACTGAGCTTCCTACATAACTAAAAATTCTAGATAAAATGCTTTTCAAAATCTCCCTAAACCTGTGAAAGCATGAGTAAAGCATTTTCACAGCCGAGCAAAGGTGGAAATCTAGACAGATAAGCAGGAGTCTAAATAAAACCAGTCCTCAACTTAGGGCATGTGCCAAACTTGGTTGACATGGCTACTGAAATTTGTTGTCAAGCAGGGCTCAGAGAACAGAAGACACAATCCAAGGGCCATGCAAACTGGAAAGTATACTAGAATAACCCCTCAAAAATCTGAGATTCCCAAATTTGGGATAACTTCACAGGTAACTTCACAAAAACTGATTTTAAGAAAGCTTGAACCTAAGTAGAAGGGAAAAAAGTTAATATCCTCTGAAGTCTCATAAGCAAAAATCTTCTCTAAAGTAGCTCTGCATTATAAATTTATATTATCATGGTGGTCCAATAAACTTAAGCAGAAAATTTAGTTTAAACTTGTTCAGAACTGTTACTACTCCCAGACATTCAACAGAAACAAAGAAAAAATCTTTCAGTTCATTAAAGGAACAAATAGCTCCAATTTTCCACAAATTATTCCAGAGTGTTTATAAGGCAAACATACCTTGACACTAAAACCCAACAAGAACAATAAAAGAACAAAAGTTCAGGCCAACTTAACTAATGAACATAAAAACAAAAATTTGAAACTACTTATCAATAACTGAATATAGGGATGTAAGAATAATAATAGATTGTGCTCAAATTGGGTTCATCCCAAAATACAAAGTCAGTTAATATTAGTAGATCATTTATTCTAATTTACTACATTAAAAGGTGAAACAAAGATAATTATCTCGGGGGAGGCAGAATTCCTTAATCTGATTAAACAGCATCTATTCTGTAAAATAGACACCAAGTAGCATAATTGACAAATAATTGAAAACATTCTCTTTAAAACTGAGAACAGACTAAGCCAGTCCTCAGTTATCACTTCTATGCACCACTGGAAGATATCAGCACATAAGGCAAGATAAAACTAAAATCATAGGAATTATACATGAAAAAACAAAACTATACTTTTATTGCAGATGATCTGATTACTTGTGTGAAAAATATACAATAAACTATTACAATTAATGAGAGATTAGAAAAGGTTTTGGAGAAAAAGTACCTACATCAAAGATCAAATACATTTTTACACAACAACACTAAATGAATTAAAAGAGAAATTTTATAAAATGGTACATCAAAATGTCATCAAAAATAGAAAATATATACAAGTAAATCTATCAAAACATGCAGAAAAAGCTTTAGAGATAAAAATATTAAAACAGTTTTAAAGAAGGCCCCAAAATTCAGATACATACCATGTTCATGGATTAGAAGACTCAATATCATAAAATAATTCTCTGTAAAGTAACCCACAGATTCAATGCAATTCTAACTTAAATCTATACAGTGGGACGTGATGAGTTGATTTCAAAGTTAATATAGATTACAAAAGCCCAATCTACTCCTGAAGAACAAAAGCATGCCAAGACTTGCATAACATCAAATATTTTGTGCAACTCAGAGAAATTCAAACTTGCTTTGCTTTACAAAAAACATAAACGTGCTTTTCATCCTGTTTCATCCCTGGTTTATCTGTACCAGTTTCTCACACCACTCAGTAGGCAGCCATGGAGACATCATCTTGGGCTCTTCCTTTTCTTCTCTATCTCCTGACCTCCACCCCAAGGCCATCCAGTTGCTGACTGGTCTTTTAAATAGAACTTCTCTTTTTTACAACTGCTGACTCAGTGCAGATGCAAGCACTTATCCTTCTACTCTTTTGTTTAATTTAAATTGGAGGATAATTACTTTACAGTATTGCGATGGCCACTTCCATACACAGTATGGATTGGCCATGGACATATATGTGACTCCTTCCTCCTGAACCCCTTTACACCTCCCTCCCCACTCCATCCCTCCAGGTTGTCACCAGCTTTGGGTTCCCTGTGTCATACATCAAACTCCAACTAGCTATCTGTTTTACATATATATATATATATATATATATATTATATATATATATATATATGTTTCAATGTTATTGTCTCAAAATATCCCACCCTCTCCTTCTTCCATTGTGTCCAAAAATCTGTTCTTTATATCTGTGTCTCCTTTGCTGCCCTGCACATAGGATTGTCAGTAGTATCTTTCTAGATTCCATATAGATGCATTAATATATGATACTTGTCTTTCTCTTTCTACTTACTTCACTCTGTATAATAGGCTCTAGATCCATCTACCCCATTAGAACTGACTCAATGCATTACATTGTGTATATGCACCACAACTTCCTTATGCATTTATCTGCCTCTACCCTTACTCGAACAAGTTTCCTTGCTCCTATTTGCTACTTACTTTCTACAGCAAATGTATCGGACCATCTTTCACATCCTCAGTTTTCTTTATAAAATATGGCTGTTTCAACCCAATGACCTGTTTTAAACTTCAGTAAGTCCCCTTCCCACTGCCACGAGGATCAAATTCACACCCTCAGCTAGGCATTAAACATTGCACCTAACAGAATCATTTCTTGTCAAAGCCCAAACTCTTACATACCTTGTCATCTGCCCGCGGTATATTGTTTACCATTTCCTGTATTTTCATAAACGTCAATGAATCTTCACAATTTGTTTTATCTTAGTTATTTGACTCTAAAGTTTTGCACCACTTTTTCTCCAGGAAAAATATTATGACACTTCAAGATTCAGCTCAAATGCCACCTTCCCTTACAAGCTTTCTCTATTCCAAAAATAATTAATTCCATCCTCTGTGTTACCACAGAGTAACAGAATACCACATAGAATATCATACAGTATTTTGTTTTATTACACTTCCATACTGATAGTTGAAACACATGCTGCCTTTTTTTCCTGAACAATAATGAAACCCTTAGAGTAAGGGAAAACATCTTATGTATGTACACCAAGCATCTTTTTGGAATATATCAAGTGCAAAATACTTGTGTTAACTTACATCCGTGTAGGGCATCAGAGCTCACCAAGACCTTGTGCATTTTATCCTATTATGTTTTATGGACTAAGCATCACTACCCCATGTTACAACTGAGAGGATTTAAGTTCAGAGATGTTCAGTAAGTAGACCAAGATAACGTACTTAAACACAGAAGAGCTAAGACTCACGTCTAGGTCTCCTGACACAATATCCAGTGCTCTTTAAACGTCATTACCTAGATTCATGTTATTAGTTTCTATCATATTTCATTATTTACTATTTAAAATTTCAAGAATGGAAACTTCCTTTGGTAAAGACTTGGTTGAGAATTTGAAACCCTTTATGGGGCGGGGGGGAGGCAGAACCTATACATACATAGGGACCTCTCAGATTGTCCAGTAATAAAGAATCCACCTGCCACTGCAGGGGATACGGATTCAATCCTTGGCCTGGGAAGTTTCTACATGCCCTGAGGAAAGTAAGCCTGTGAACTGCAACTACTGAAGCCCACATACCCTGCAGCCCATGCTCCATAAGAACAGAAGTACCACCATGAGAAGCCAAGCACCACAACTTGAGAGTAGCCCCCACAGCAATGAAGACCCATCACAGTTAAAAATAAATAAACCATGCATAAAATTGGTTAACTTATGATGAAAAGAATAGCTCCTTACTAGACAATTCAGTGAATTGGAAGTTTATGAAGTTGGATTTTGTGAAGATAATTAGCATTATGCTCTTATGCCAAGCAGAATGTTTTCAAGGATAGACATAAGTGATTAATAGAATGTATATTTTAATGTGTCATGTATTCAGTAAAATGCTTAAAGCCATAAAAACTTTCCTGACATTTCCTTGCCTAAATTTCTTGTTCTTTCCATTGTGAATACTGACCTCAAACTTGAAAGAATTGGACTTTTCCCATCCACTGACTTTGTTCCACTCATCCAACATACACAATCTGACTGAACACTCAATTCTGACACTTATGTGAGATTAACATGCTCTGATAAGTATATATGTGATGCCCATATAACTTGTCACTGTTTTGACAGATTTTTACTGATTGATTGAGATTGGAAAAGACATAGGGGAAATTATTAATAAATTGATTTCAACACTAATTTCAGCAAAGTCAAGTCAAAGTCAGTGAACTGCACAGCCTATCACAGCTGCACCCTGGTCGCTGCCATGATTTGGTTGGAACCATGAGAAACCTCAGGCTTTATCAAGACTGATTACTGAAGAGGTGCAAAATCTTTTCCTTTCCTCTCAGTGTACAGTGTGGGTCATTGCCCCTGTACCACTTCAGAGGAGCTCTTGCTCTGATGTCAAAGACCCCAGGATTCTATAAGCTCTTGGCCTTGAACAGGCTTGGAGTTTCTAAGTCTCAGAGACTGAGGGCAAGGAAAATCAAGGGATATCCTCAAGTTTACACAGAAATAAAACAGCAAAACTGATAATAGAAATTACATTTCTTGTCTACCAGTCCATTTGTTTTCCAATTGCCACACCACTACCCACATATACTTAAATAAAGAAAGTAAAACTTACCTTTGCTTTTTGAAATCACAGTCAGTTCAGTTCAGTTCAGTCGCTCAGTCGTGTCCAATTCTTTGCGACCCCATGAACCACAGCACGTCAGACCTCCCTTTCCATCACCAATTGCCGGAGTCCACCCAAACCCATGTCCATTGAGTCGGTGATGTCATCCAACCATCTCATTCTCTGTCGGCCCCTTCTCCTGCCCTCAATCTTTCCCAGCATCAGTGTCTTTTCAAATGAGTCAGCTCTTCGCATCAGGTGGCCAAAGTATTGGAGTTTCAGCTTCACCGTCAATCCTTCCAATGAACATCCAGGACTGATCTCCTTTAGGATGGACTGGTTGGATCTCCTTGCTGTCCAAGGGACTCTCAAGAGTCTTCTCCAACACCACAGTTCAAAAGCATCAATTATTCACTGCTCAGCTTTCTTTATAGTCCAACTCTCACATCCATAAGTGACCACTGGAAAAACCATAGCCTTGACTAGACGGACCTTTGTCAGCAAAGTAATGTCTCTGCTTTTTAATATTCTGTCTAGGTTGGTCATAACTTTCCTTCCAAGGAGTAAGTGCCTTTTAATTTCATGGCTGCAATCACCATCTGCAGTGATTTTGGAGCCCAGAAAAATAAAGTTAGCCACTGTTTCCACTGTTTCCCCATCTATTTGCCATGAAGTGATGGGACTGGATGCCAAGACCTTAGTTTTCTGAATGTTGAGCTTTAAGCCAACTTTTTCACTCTCCTCTTTCACTTTCATCTAGATTAGTGTAAGTAAAAAGACTATATATTTATTTATCTATTTTTTTCATTTGCTTTTGCTTCTCCTAATTTGTAAACAAAGTTAACTACATTCATTTCAATGTATTTAAGAATAAGGATATAGTGTGAGGGAGAGAAATGTACTCTGGTAGCTAATGTGGGAAAATATGACCAAAAAAAGTTGAAAATCCTAAATCAAGATATTTGAGAAAAGAGTAAATGGAAAGCATGATTGCCTCCTAATAATATTAGGTTGATATAAAAGTAATTGTGGTTTTACATTGTTGAATTTTGCCATTTGATGGCAGGAAATAGTCTTAAATAAATGTGATTACGTTATACATCATTTTAATGTGCACTTCTTACTTCATGTGTTTTTGCTAATGACTTATTACTTGATGTTTATTTTATATTTATATTAGACTATAGAAATGATGTTAGACAAAAAAAAAATTCAAGCAATTTTTTTTACTCAAATTCAAAATGGGTCATAAAGCAATGAAGACAACTCACAACATCAACAACGCATTTGGCCCAGGAACTGCTAATGAACGTACAGTGCAGTGGTGGTTCAAGAAGTTCTGCAAAGAAGATGAGACCCTTGAAGATAAGGAGCTTAGTAGTTGGCCATTCAAAACTGACAACGAAGAATTGTGAGCAATCATCAAAGCTGATCTTCTTACAGCTAACCGAGAAGTTGCAGAAGAACTCAACATTGACCATTCTATGGTCATTTGGCATTTGAAACAACTTGGAAAGGTGAAGAAATTCGATAAGTGATTACCTCATTTGAGCTGACCACAAATCAAAAAACTGTCATTTTGAAATGTCCTATTCTCTTACTTTATGCAATAACAACAAACCATTTCTCAATCTGATTGTGATGTGTGACCAAAAGTGGATTTTATACGACCACCAGCAATGACCATCTCAGGGGTTGGACCGAGAAGAAACTCCAAAGTGTGCTAGTCGCTCAGTTTTGTCTGACTCTTTGTCACCCCATGGATTGTAGACAGCCAGGCTCCTCTGTCTGTGGAATTCTCCAGTCAAGAATACGGGAGTGGGTGACCATTCTCTTCTTCCTGGGATCTTCCCAACCCAGGTCGAACTCTGGTCAGGAAGCCCTGGGTCAGGAAGATCCCTGGAGAAGGAAATGGCTACCTACTCCAGTCTTCTTGCCTGGAGAATTCCACAGACAGAGGAGCCTGGCAGACTGCAGACCACGGGGTTGCATAGAGTCAGACATGACTCAGCGACTATGTTTTTTACTTATTTATTTTATTTTCTTTGCTTCCTTGGTGGATTAGATGGTAAAGAAGCTCCAAAGCACTTCCCAAAACCAAACTTGCACCCAAAAAAGGTCATGGTTACTGGTTGGTGGTCTGCTGCCCCTCTGATCCACTACAGCTTTCTGAATCCTGGTGAGGCCATTACATCTGAGAAGTATGCACAGCAAGGTGATGAGATGCACCAAAAACTGCAATGCCTGAAGCTGGCATTGGTCAACAGAATGAGCCTAATTCTTTTCCATAACAACTGATCACACATTTTACAACCAATGCTTCCAAAGTTGAACAAATTGTGATACAAAGTTTTGCCTCATCCACCGTATTCACCTGATCTCTTACCAAGCATCTTGACAACTTTCTGCAGGTAAAAAGTTTCCACGACCAGCAGGAGGCAGAACATGCCTTCCAAGAGTTTGTCAAATCCTGAAGCATGGATGTTTATGCTACAGGAATGAACTCATTGCTCATTGGCAAAAATGTGTTGATTGTAATTATTCATATTTCAATTAATAAAGATGTGTTTGAGCATCAGTTCAGTTCAATCGCTCAGTCGTGTCTGACTCTTTGCTACCCCATGGACTGCAGCATCCTGGGCTTCCCTGTCTATTACCAACTCCCGGAACTCACTCAAACCCATGTCCATCTAGTCAGTGATGCCAACCAACCATCTAATCCTTTGGTGTCTCCTTCTCTTCTTGCCTTCAATCTTTTCCAGCATCATGGTCTTTTCCAGTGACTCAGTTCTTCACATCAGGTGGCCAAAGTATTGGAATTTCAGCTTCAGCATCAGTCCTTCCAATGAATATTCAGGACTGGTTTTCTTTCGAATTGACTGATTGGATCTCCTTGCAGTCCAAGGGACTCTCAAGAATCTTCTCCAACACCACAGTTCAAAAGCATGAATTCTTTGGCGTTCAGCTTTCTTTATAGTCCAACTCTCACATCCATATATGCCTATGGAAAAACCATAGCTTTGACTAGATGTACCTTTGTCAGCAAAGTAATGCCTCCGATTTTTAATATGCTGTCTAGGTTGGTCATAGCTTTTCTTCCAAGGAGCAGGTGTCTTTTAATTTCTTGGCTGCAGTCACCATCTGCAGTGATTTTGGAGCCAAGAAAAATAAAGCCTCTCACTGTTTCCATTGTTTTCCCATCTATTTGCCATGAAATGATGGGACCAGATGCTATGATCTTAGTTTTTTGAATGTAGAGTTTTAAGCCAACTTTTCACTCTCCTCTTTCACTTTCATCAAGAGGGCTCTTTTTGTTTGTTTGTTTGTTTGAACTTAGATAGAATGACTTAAAATTCATGGTCTGAAACTGCAATTATTTTTGTGCTGTGTGTGCTGTGCTAAGCCGCTTCAGATGTGCTCGACTCTGTATGATCCTATGGACTGTAGCCCACTAGGCTCCTCTGTCCATGGGATTCTCCAGGCAAGAACCCTAGAGTGGGTTGCCATGCCCTACTCCAGGGGATCTTCTTGACCCAGGCATCAAACTTGTGTCTATAAAGCCAATTACTTTTGTACCAACCTAATAGCTTATATTCCATCCCAGCACATTGAAAGTAATAAAGTCTACAAACTACTTAAAAGTTGTTATGCTTTCCACAAAGCTTTATTCTTCATCTATCATGAGTAAAGAAAATTCCAGGAAAAATTTACAAGAATATATATTCTGATTATCATGATGTACAATAGTATCCATTTTCAAATGGTAAATTAAAATAACTTTGACATACAGATATATGACTAAGAAACATAAAAAACTATACATTAACTATCATCTATTTAAAAATGATAAAGTTAAGACTACACTAGGTCAGTCAGTCATTGTATCATTTTTTCATATTTCTGTAAGTATGTATTCACAGTAAATGTTCAATAAAGTTTTGGTGAATTTATGAATATTTGTAGTTAGAACCACCTTTAAACTTAGCTCTAGGTAAACATAGGGTGGTGAGTACGTAAGCTCTTTAAGTTAATTCACATGACAAATGAAACCTGAACCAGAAATTACTGAAGGATTGTATAGTATATAGTTATACTTCAGTCGCTCAGTCGTGTCCAACTCTTTGTGACCCCATGAATCGCAGCACGCCAGGCCTCCCTGTCCATCACCAACTCCCAGAGTCTACCCAAACCCATGTCCACTGAGTCGGTGATGCCATCCAGCCATCTCATTCTCCGTCGGCCCCTTCTTCTCCTGCTCCCAATCCTTCCCAGCATTAGGGTCTTTCCCAATGAGTCAACTCCTCGCATGAGTTGGCCAAAAGATTGGAGTTTCAGCTTCAAGATCGGTCCTTTCAATGAACACCCAGGACTGATCTCCTTTAGGATGGACTGATCTTCTTGCAGTCCAAACGACTCTCAAGAGTTTTCTCCAACACCACAGTTCAAAAACATCAATTCTTCGGCACTCAGCTTTCTTCACCGTCCAAATCTCACATCCATACGTGACCACTGGAAAGACAATAACCTTGACTAGATGGACCTTTGTTGGCAGAGTAATGTCTCTGCTTTTAAATATGCTATCTAGGGTGGTCATAACTTTCCTTCCAAGGAGTAAGCGTCTTTTGATTTCATGGCTGCAATCACCATCTGCAGTGATTTTGGAGCCCAGAAAAATAAAGTCTGACACTGTTTCCACTGTTTCCCCATCTATTTCCCATGAAGTGATGGGACCAGATGCCATGATCTTAGTTTTCTGAATGTTGAGCTTTAAGCCAACTTTTTCACTCTCCTCTTTCACTTTCTTCAAGAAGCTCTTTAGTTCTTCTTCGCTTTCTGCCATAAGGGTGGTGTCATCTGCATATCTGAGGTTATTGACATTTCTCCCAGCAATCTTGATTCCAGCTTGTGTTTCTTCCAGCCCAGCATTTCTCATGATGTACTCTGCACATAAATTAAATAAGCAGGGTGACAATATACAGCCTTGACGTACTCCTTTTCCTATTTGGAACCAGTCTGTTGTTCCATGTTTAGTTCTAACTGTTGCTTCCGGACCTGCATACAGGTTTTTCAAGAGACAGGTCAGATGGTCTGGTATTCCCATCTCTTAGACAGGATTCTATTCATACATTAGGCAAAATGATTTTAAAATTATCAACATATTGAGTGTTTTAAGCATCTGAGCAAATAGCCAGGAGAACAAAGCATGAAAGATATTTCTATGGCTTATCTCTGATACCTTACCAAAGAAAAATGTCTGTCTGGGGTATTAACATCTCAATTTTAAGGTTTAGAGGACTTGAGATATGAATACTTTTTTATATATGACAAGAAAAAAGTATCCCACAATTTTTTTTATAAAGATTGTCTTATTACACATAAGCAGCTGCAGTTTTTAAAAAAATTCTCTACTCCTACATATTTATGCTACTATGAATAAAAATTACACAGTTTACTATGTTCCAGAGTGGTTTTCACTTCACATTCATTTAATTCTTACCATGAGAATCATAATGTCATTCCCATTTTATAGATCAGAAAACTGAAACATAAAGCTGTTAAATAACCTGCCAAAAGCCACACACAGTTACTATGTGGTGGTTACAATATCAGAATTCATGTCCATGTCACTCCAAAGTCCAGATGCACTGTTCTGGCTGCCCTGAAATCTTTAAAGAATATAATTTTTGAAGCTAGCCCCAAGTTGTAAAAATGTACTCATACCAAAAGAAGAAGAAGGAGGAGTAGGAAAGGAAGAGATAGAAGAAGAGGTAGAAGAAAAAGGAAGAAACACCATGGTAACACATGGAATCCAGAATTCTCGATTCAAACTCTAAGATTCTATTACTGTGTGACAGAACACATGTTATTAAAGTGCGCTAAGATACAGGTAACATTCAATACAGAAATAAGGGTATTAAGGGTACTTGTTTATGAAGCATATGCTTTTGTTTAAGATGCTCCATTCCACCCTCACATACCCTAGAAATCTTTTCTTTTTGTAAACATTTAAATAATGCAACACACTGGATATTTAGTCTATAATCAGTATTTTCTTTCTGTATTTAACTCTTGTTCCCTTATACCCCTGGTAAACTGCTCACAATCATTTTGCCCATAGAAACATAATGCAACCCGAGGCCCTTGAATTTTAGGTCATTACTTCTGATAGCCATTCCAGATGGCAAGTCCTAATTATTCTTCCCTTGACGACTGCCTGCGGGCCACACTCCATTCTTCTCTTGGGACTAAAAAATAAACATGAAAGGAGAACTTCCCCTCATTCTTAGGTTTAGAAAAAGTTTTATCAGTGTTGTTCTTACTCCTTTGTTAGAGAAAAAGTACAAGCAGAAAATCTTCTTCCTAGAAAACATGATAATTTGATAACAGCAATCTGTTTTCTTCTAAGAATTATGATATAGTCAATATTACATATAGTATGTATTTTCAATGTGACTGACTTCCTGCTCTTAGGAAACCAGACTGGAGTTTCAAGTTTAGTTAACCTGATGAGCCTTCAAAGCTTTCAGGTTTTTGACCTGAGGGCTTTTAGCCAGGTTGGGATTGAAAAGATAAAGTTAGTTTACATACATAATGTACACTGTAAACCAGTTTCCTGAACAGCCTGCATTTGAAAGGATGTTCTTCGCATTCTTTATGGGCTCATAAGCAAGAATTCAATGAATACTCAGAGAACAATCTGAAGTGTGAAGCAATTTAATGATAGCACACAAAACGCAGGTCCTGTGCCAAGACCCAGACAGTGATGGTTGAATTCTACTCAAATCCAACTCCTCCCTTAAAGTACATGGAAAGCCTGCTGTCATAATTTATATACTTGGAGCAACATATAGCAATTTCTCCCCTACAATACTTTGCACTCAAATATATCTCTATTAGAATTAGTAGTATTCATTTTCATTTGTCTTTTACATAGTTAGGGTATTTCATTTGTGACTCTAAGAAAATACTTGCTTGAAAGGGAGTAGCATCTGCCCAGTACTCCACGCAATTCAAAGTATTGGCCTGACTTTGACAGTATAGTATGTGGCTTAGCAAATGCAAGAATGTTGAAGGCAAGATGTATTCTCACTGAAAAAAAATTACCTTGGATGAACGACCATGACACAAATACTATCATTTCAATTGTCACTTTTAATACATTTGTGCTGACGGGAGAGCCAGTGAAGGGGATTCATGAGAGGAAAGACATCAAATACCAAACCTAGGGTCAAGTTCTCACTATTTATCAACTGGGATGCCAGCCCAGCCACTGGATTCTTCTGTGTTTCAGTTTCTTCATGTGTCCAAAAGGGTTGATAATCATGTTAATTGACAGGAATATGGTGAAGAGAAGAGACATTTTACAATGTAAAAATATGAGCTGTGTTACTTCGACATGAGTCATGAAGGCAATTTTTAGATATGTGAGGTATCATAGGGCCCAGGGGCTAATTCTCTTGCAATTTCTCCATCTGGCTCTTTTCTAGTTAAGTGTGATGCCCTTCTCTGGGGTATCTTAAAGGTTTAACTTTTACACAATGAAAGATACTTATTGACACAATAACCTGAGTGTAAAACACAAACTACAAACTTCAACTAGAGGCACTTAGGTCAGATAGATCATGGGAAGAGGGGTGGAGCTCCATCCTTTCAGAATGGTCAATCCAATGAACTGATGTCAAGGTAATTCCAATGCTGCTTAATAAATATTCCAAATCCATTCACGGCCAAAGAGAACTCTGAGCTTGCTCATAACAGCTGCCAAGCCGGGGTCCACTCTAGTTGCTCCTGTGGCGCACAATCCAAGTGCTGACAATTTAACATAAGTGAGAAATGTAAGGAATACAAAAACTATTCTACCTCTTCCTCACCCATCACACAGACTAAACACAGGAAGCTCATCAACACAGAAGATACCAAATGCTGATAGTAAATATAAGGTTTGTGTCTCCACCTCGGTAATAACTCCCTGATTTGTTAAATGGTGCAGTGTGTTAGAAATTGTTGAAATGTCATTTTTAAACATTAAGATGAATACTTTAGTAGCATATTAATACATAAAATTAGGTTTTGTTTTGAAAAAAATACTATATTTGGAAGCACGTCTGATCACCATGGTTTCAACTTTTTAGAACTATTACCATTTGAGAAGTTTTTTTTTGTTTTTTTTTTTTTTTTTTTTTTTTAAATATGGTCAATGGCAAATATTTTAGGTTAAACTATAAATGTAAATTTCAGGAGAAGAGCTGATTAAGACAAACACCTCATTGGCTCACTTTCTGAATCTCAATTAACACTTAATTTACCATACTTCTTAATACAAATGTAGCTTGACAGGATTAGCATGCATTTTGTAAGGAGCTGACAAAACAAGTATTCCCTTAGTCAGCCCACAATGCCTCAAAATTTAGTAGTCAATATCCCATTTTCAGGGCTAATGATTACAAGAACTAAATAAGTAAGCAAAGAGACCTGTTGCTGATTTCTGAGAAAGAACACATTTTATGCAATTCATTCCATAGCTTTGACACTATATTTTTTTAAATGTTCCTCTCATATCATTCTTTAATAGATAACTAAAGGAAATAAATCACTGAAGTCACATTGCTAAATCCCTCTATTGTATCCAGGGTTGGGGAGAGGACTCTCTCTCCTTAATTTAGGAATGGTGAGTCCACAATTAATTCATTCCGTATCTTGGAATATGAAAGAAGTGTAAGAATTCTCAAAATTCCCCTAGTGTAGGAAATGTCACATCCCCAGGAATCTTGGCAGGCACCTGAGCCCTGGCCTAGCCCAGGCCTATCTGGTGGGCTCAGAATGCTGTGGCAAGAGAGGGCATCCCTACAGTTTGGGGGAGAAGAACAACCCCCTTCCTCCACCTCCCCAGAATGGTCCCAGATGGTCCCAGCAGGATATGCAAGGTTGCATTTTAAATGGATTACTTGCTTCTATCTTTTCTAAGCATTCTCAGAAAAGCTTAGGGAGGGTCTTAGTTTTAAATATTTTAAGTGTATGTGCTGATATGCTATTAGAAACAATAGGCAATAGTCTAAAAAAAAAAAATATATATTAATGATAGTAAATCACTAGCATTTGATACCATCTACGTGAGTTCCAGAAACATTTAAGGGTTAACCTCTGTCCAGTACACTCACTGATTGAGAGACCTAAAGGATCGTTAATGTGACTAATATCCTTAAGGTATACAAAGAATATGGTGGTGGAATTACAGGCAAATTAGTCTAAATTTTAAATCAGGCAAAGTTGCTAAAACATACAAAATAGGATTCATTCATATACAATCGGGTGTTATATGGTTTCTGTAGAAGAAATTATATATGGTGTATATTAGACATTTGTGGAAAAATGGGTCATGATGAGGGCAAGAGTAAAAGTTATGGACCTTACACACTTTTAACTATCCCACTATGGGCTAAGGAGGCCCACACAGAGAAAGGAAGCCTCAAAGAGCATCCACCTGAATGGAAACCATAAAGGTTCCATGAATTATTACACATACTACCTCAGAGAATGGATGCTAGTTAAATTTTAAATTTGCAAAGCACACTACCCTCTTAAGAGATAAAAAGTGAGAAGATCACAGGAGCCTGTAATAAGCAAACAAAAAGGAGCTTTAGAGCTGTATTAGTCTGAGCAATACCGCTGCTGGGCATAACACACCGAGGAAACCAGAATTGAAAGAGACATGTGTACCCCAATGTTTATCGCAGCACTGTTTATAATAGCCAGGACATGGAAGCAACCTAGATGTCCATCAGCAGATGAATGGATAAGGAAGCTGTGGTACATATATACACAATGGAATATTACGCAGCCATTAAAAAGAATACATTTGAATCAGTTCTAATGAGGTGGATGAAACTGGAGTCTATTATACAGAAGTAAGCCAGAAAGAAAAACACCAATATAGTATGCTGCTGCTGCTGCTGCTGCTGCTAAGTCACTTCAGTTGTGGCCGACTCTGTGCGACCCCATAGAAGGAAGCCTACCAGGCTCCCCCGTCCCTGGGATTCTCCAGGCAAGAACACTGGAATGGGTTGCCATTTCCTTCTCCAATGCATGCAAGTTAAAAGTGAAAGTGAAGTCGCTCAGTCATGTCCGACTGTCAGCAACCCCATGGACTGCAGCCTACCAGGCTCCTCTCCATGGGATTTTCCAGGCAAGAGTACTGGAGTGGGGTGCCATTGCCTTCTCCTAATACAGTATACTAACGCATATATATGAAATTTAGTAAATCAGTAAAGATAACCCTGTATGCAAGACAGCAAAAGAGACACAGATGTGTTTGGATATTTAATATTATGCTGGACTAAAGTAGGCATAGAGTTGAACATCAAATTCTAAAATGTCATACTTAGGAGGCTGCCAAGGAAGCTGGAAAGTATAATACTGAAAGCCAAAAAAATGATAAGATCTTACTGAGAGATGATAAATCAATGAAAATTCCCCTTAGAATTAGTATACTAGAACACTGGTTATGAAGAAAAGCAAAAAAGAATAGCCCTTTACAATGCCAAAAGCCTATTTCTAATAAACAAGCCACTCTAAAGACAAATTCAACCTTGCAAGTCACTGACCTTTAATCATGCTTGGATTTTTTCAAGAAAAAGAAACCATTTACTCAGAAGATTAAAGGTAGGAAAGTCTTGTTTTCAGAGTATTCACATTTGTTTAAGAGGGTAAAGATACCCTTCTAATTAGCCTTATCAGCCTCCACTCATCATTTAAAATTTGAATTTCTTCAGTCTCCCTCTTTAGATATTATATTTTCAATTGTCTGTGATTTCCTGACATCTCCTTAAACACACAAAGAGAAAAGGGAGCAAGGGATGTAGGGAGTAGGGGAGGGAGGGAGGGAGGAAGGAAGGAAGAGGGTAGAGAGAGAATACAGAGTTGGTTTCTTACATAATCTTTTCCAGGTAATCTCTAGACAAATATGAGAGATTAATCTGCACCCCAGATTTGCCCAGGCTCTTCACAGATATTCATAGACTCTCAGATTAACACCTATTGGTCCGGTACAACCATGTAACAGGACACCTTCGTCTCTGTTCTGGAATGACTTCCTGCAGTATCAGCTTTCCAGCATCCCTCAGGACCCTTCTGAACTAGAGAAAGTAAGATAAATCTGATTGCAAATTCAGATGACTATGTATTGTGCTGATATCTTAATGTGCAAGACAGACATTCTTTTGAAGTATCTGCATCTTTGTGCCTGTTTATTTAGAGAGATGGATTATCTATTTTCTGGACTAATAGATTTGGCTATACAAGTACATCTGAGGCTGTGCTACACTGACTTACCTACTTCTGTTGTTATTTAGTCCCTAAATCGAGTCCAACCCTTTTGGGACCCCATGGAGTGTAGCCTCCTCTATCTATGGGATTTCCCAGGCAAGAATACCAGAGTGTGTTGCTATTTCCTTCTCCTGGGGATCTTCCAGATCCAGGGATCAAACCAGTTTTTCCTGCATTGGCAGGTGGATTCTTTACCACTGAGCCACCAGGGAAGCCCCTATCTACTTTTACTTATATAAGAAATGTATTTCTAAATCAAAGTTAAATTAACAAAAGTCTTCCTTTCTGTCCTATAGTTTCATTAACTTGAAATCAGAGTTCTAAAAGGTATACAAATTATACTGCTTCACAAATATACTAAGAATGGCACAACTCTAACAAGTTATAGTGAAGAATATTTCTTCTTGGATAACACTTGATCTTGTTAGAATGAGATGTAGATGAGGGATGAAGATCAACATTAATAGTATGAGGAGGTATTGAGAACTTTCCAGATATCTAACAATATTAATCCATTCCTGTGATAAACATTAAAAATCAGTTATGATCTCTGTTCTCAAGGACATTATATTGTCACTATATTCAGCAAAGTGAAACTATGTTCTTAGTCATTTCATTAACATCAGACAAAGCAAATGCATTTCAATTAGTCTAGTCTCACATAAACCTGGACAAACTTCTACTCTCTGCATTTCAAGGAAGTCCTCCAAAAGGCCAATTAAGAATGGGGTATAATTGTTTAAAACAAGTGAACTTTGCAGCCAGGAGGCTTGAAATCAAGTTCTGGGTAATCTTAACAAAATGTTTGACTTCATGAAGCATCCATTTTTCTACCTGGGAATGGTAACATACTGAGAACCCCCCATGAACATACTGAGAACCCCCCATGAACATACTGAGAACCCCCCATGAACAGTATGTTACCATTACCCAGATAGAAAAACGGATGCTTCATGAAGTCAAACATTTTGTTAAGATTACCCAGAACTTGATTTCAAGCCTCCTGGCTGCAAAGTTCACTTGTTTTAAACAATTACACCCCATTCTTAATTGGCCTTTTGGAGGACTTCCTTGAAATTCAGAGAGTAGAAGTTTGTCCAGGTTTATCTGAGTCTAGACTAATTGAAATGCATTTGCTTTATCTGATATTAATGAGCCAAAGCAAAAACAATACCCAGTTGTGGATGTGACTGGCGATAGAAGCAAGGTCTGCTGCTGTAAAGAGCAATATTGCATAGGAACCTGGAATGTTAGGTCCATGAATCAAGGCAAATTGGAAGGGGTCAAACAGGAGATGGCAAGAGTGAACATCAACATTCTAGGAATCAGCAAACTAAGATGCACTGGAATAGGTGAATTTAACTCAGATGACCATTATATATACTACTGTGGGCAGGAATCCCTTAGAAGAAATTCAGTAGCCATCACAGTCAACAAAAGAGTCAGAAATGCAGTATTTGGATGCCATCTCAAAAACGACAGAATGATCTCTGTTCGTTTACAAGGCAAACCATTCAATATCACAGTAATCCAAGCCTATGCCCCAACCAGTAATGCTTAAGAAGTTGAAGTTGAAAGGTTCTATGAAGATCTATGAGATATTTTAGAACTAACACCCAAAAAAGATGTCCTTTTCATTATATGGGACTGCAGTGGAAAAGTAGGAAGTCAAGAAACACCTGGAATAACAGGCAAATTTGGGCTTGGAGTACAGAATGAAGCAGGGGAATGGCTAATAGAGTTCTGCCAAGAGAACACACTGGTCATAGCAAACACCCTCTTCCAACAACACAACAGAAGATTCTACACATGGACATCACCAGATGATCAACATGGAAATCAGATTGATTATATTATTTGCAGCCAAAGATGGAGAAACTCTATACAGTCAGTAAAAACAAGATGAGGGGCTGACTGTGGCTCAGATCATGAACTCCTTATTGTCAAATTCAGACTTAAACTAAAGAAAGTAGGGAAAACCACTAGATCATTCAGGTATGACCTAAATCAAATCCCTAATGATTATATACTGGAAGTGAGAAATAGATTTAAGGGACTAGATCTGATAGACAGAGTGTATGATGAACTATGGAAGGAGGTTCATGACATTGTACAGGAGACAGGGATCAAGACCATCCCCATGGAAAAGAAATGCAGAAAAGCAATATGGCTGTCTGAAGAGGCCTTACAGATAGCTGTGAAAAGAAGAGAAATGAAAAGCAAAGGAGAAAAGGAAAGATATTCCCATTTGAATGAAGAGTTCCAAAGAATAGCAAGGAGAGATAAGAAAGCCTTTCTCAGCGATCAATGCAAAGATATAGAGGAAAACAACAGAATGGGAAAGACTAGAGATCTCTTCAAGAAAATTAGAGATTTTCTAATGTTCAAGGGAACATTTCATGCAAAGATGGGCTCAATAAAGGACAGAAATTGTATGGACCTAACAGAAGCAGAAGATATTAAGAAGATGTGGCAGGAATACACAGAAGAACTGTACAAAAAAGACCTTCATGACCCAGATAATCAGGATGGTGGGACTACTCACCCAGAGCCAGGCATCCTGGAATGTGAAGTCAAGTGGACCTCAGAAAGCATCACTACAAACAAAGCTAGTGGAGGTGAT
Source organism: Okapia johnstoni (assembly GCA_024291935.2). Classification (NCBI taxonomy): domain Eukaryota; kingdom Metazoa; phylum Chordata; class Mammalia; order Artiodactyla; family Giraffidae; genus Okapia; species Okapia johnstoni. Next base: position 63,356,188 of record CM044310.1, read on the forward strand.
GGAATTCCAGTTGACCTATTTCAAATCCTAAAAGATGATGCTGTGAAAGTGCTGCACTCAATATGCCAGCAAATCTGGAAAACTCAGCAGTGGCCACAGGACTGGAAAAGGTCAGTTTTCTTTCCAATCCCAAAGAAAGGCAATGCCAAAGAATGCTCAAACGACCACACAGTTGCACTCATCTCACACGCTATAAAGTAATGCTCATAATTTTCTAGGCTTCAGCAAGTAACTGTGAACTTCATGTTAATTTTAGAAAAGGCAGGCTTCAGCAGATACGTGAAGATGTTCCAAAAAAAACATCTATTTCTGCTTTATTGACTATGCCAAAGCCTTTGACTGTGTGGATCACAATAAACTGTGGAAAATTCTGAAAGAGATGGGAATGCCAGACCACCTGACCTGTCTCTTGAGAAAACTGTATGCAGGTCAGGAAGCAACAGTTAGAACTGGAAATGAAGCAACAGACTGGTTCCAAATAGGAAAAGGAGTACATCAAGGCTGTACATTGTCACCCTGCTTATTTAACTTATATGCAGGGTACATCAAAAGTTATGACCAACCTAGATAGCATATTAAAAAGCAGAGACATTACTTTGCCAACAAAGGTTCATCTAGTCAAGGCTATGGTTTTTCCAGTTGTCATGTATGGATGTGAGAGTTGCACTGTGAATAAACCTGAGCACTGAAGAATTGATGCTTTTGAACTGTAGTGTTGGAGAAGACTCTTGAGAGTCCCTTGGACTTCAAGGAGATCCAGCCAGTCCATCCTAAAGGAGATCAATCCTGGATGTTCATTGGAAGGACTGATGTTAAAGCTGAAGCTCCAATACTTTGGCCACCTCAGGCGAACAACTGACTCATTGGAAAAGACCCTGATGCTGGGAAGGATTGGGGACGGGAGGAGAAGGGGACGACAGAGGATGAGATGGCTGGATGGCATCATCAACTCGATAGACATGAGTTTGGGTAAACTCTGGGAGTTAGTGATGGACAGGGAGGCCTGGTGTGCTGTGATTCATGGTGTTGCAAGGAGTCGGACACGACTGAGCAACTGAACTGAACTGAACTGAATGGTAACATTAAGAAATTTCACCTTTTGGAGTGTTGTATTGAGCTGAAATAATGTACTCAAGTGCTCTCGAACTACAAAGCTATGCCATCACTATGACATGAAACCACCATATAGTTTCAGGGGACTTAGGACACTTGTTTCTTTCTAAAGAGAAGGGTACTTTTTTCAGTGGGCCATAACCTCCACTCACCTCTTGGGCAAGGGCAGATCAAAGGTACTCTGGAATCTGGAGAGCATCCCCTCTTGCTTTTTGGCTATCTTTCACATATTTGTCTTCCTCTTGCTTATTTTAGTGGCCTTCTTTAACTGGGATTTCAATGTACTATGAAGTTTTCTCTGTTATTACTTTTATTTCTCTTATACAGTAACAAAAGGAGGCACTAAGATTTTGCTATACTTTAGCCAAGGTAGTAAATTAAAGCCTTTCACTTCACCAAGTAAAAAAGCAACAATAATCATTAAAAGTGATCTCAGATTGTGGCTGTACTTCTCAGTCTTCCATTTGGACCATTCTTATTTCTCTTTCACTGCACAGATGTATAGGTTGTAGCTCTTGTACACAAAAATGGATGTGAGGTGAGAGTTGGACTATAAAGAAAGCTGAGCACAGAAGAATCGATGCTTTTGAACTGTGATGTTAGAGAAGACTCTTGAGAGTCCCTTGGACTGCAAGGAGATCCAACCAGTCCATCCTAAAGGAAATCAGTCCTTGGTGTTCATTGGAAGGACTGATGTTGAAGCTGAAACTCCAATATTTTGGCCACCCGATGTGAAGAGCTAACTCATTGGAAAAGACCCTGATGTTAGGAAAGAGTGAGGGCAGGAGGAGAAGGGGATGACAGAGGATGAGTTGGTTTGATGGCACCACCGACTCAATGGACATGAGTTTGTGTAAACTCTGGGAGTTGGTGATGGACAGGGAGGCCTGGCGTGCTGCGGTTCATGGAGTCACAAAGAGTCAGACATGACTGAGCGACTGAACTGAACTGAACTGAACTGAACACAAAAATAGGGAAGAAATAAAGTTAGAGTCATAATCCATTCAAATTTGGTTTTGTTGTTTTATCTTCAACAGCTCTGTTCAAAAATAAACCATTGGTAAAGGAACAATGGATTGGTTCAAATTGGGAAAGGAGTATGTCAAGGTTATATTTTGTGACCCTGCTTATTTAACTTATATGCAGAGTACATCGCTCAAAATGACAGGCTGGATGACTCACAAACTGGAATTAAGATTGCCAGGAGAAAAATCAACAACCTCAGATATGCAGATGACACCACTCTAATGTAAGAAAGTGGAGAGGAACTAAAGAGCCTCTTGCTGAGGGTGAAAGAAGAGAGTGAAAAAGCTGGCCCAAAACTCAATATTCAAAGAACTGAGATTATGGCAACCAGTCTCATCACTCCATGGCTAATAGATAGTGAAAAAGTGGAAACAGTGACAGATTTTATTTTCTTGGGCTCCAAAGTCACTGCAAACAGTGACTGCAGCCATGAAATTAAAAATACTTGCTCCTGGAAAGGAAAGCTATGACAAACCTAGAAAGCGTATTAAAGAGCATAGACATCACTTTGCAGACAAAGGTCTGTGGAGGCGAAGCTATGGTTTTTCCAGTAGTCATGTACAAATGTGAGAGTTGTACCATAAAGAAAGCTGAGCACAGAAGAATTGATGCTTTCGAGTTGTGGTGCTGGAGAAGACTCTTGCGAGTCCCTTGGACTCCAAGGAGTTCAGACCAATCAATCTCAACCCTGAATATTCATTGGAAGGAATGATGCTGAAGCTGAAGCTCCAATACTTTGGCTACCTGATGCGAAGAGCCCAACTCATTGGAAAAGACCCTGATGCTGGGAAGAATTGAGGGCAGGAGGAGACGGGGGCAACAGAGGATGAGATGACTGGATAGCATTGTCGACTCAGTAGACATGAGTTTGAGAGCAAACTCCAGAAGACAGTGAAGAACAGGGAAGTCTGGCATGCTGCAGTCCAAGGGGTCGCAAAGAGTTGGACATGACTTAGCAACTGAACAGCAACAGCAAAGGAAAAATAAAAGTAAATATTCTTAAAGGTTTTTTTTTTTTCTTCTGCCTGAATGTTTATGCGCTGAGGAAAAGGGTCATTTATGCTTGAGATGTGTTTCAAAACACATAGTACCAGTAAACTGTAAAACTTCATACACTCTTTAGACAAAAATAACACAGGCTCACAGACTCTTCTGTGCAATTTCTAAAGTTAAGTCTGAAACAATGGAACTTCTGAAAATGAATTAGCTAACTTTTGACATGTCTTATATTCACATTTTAAGTTAATGATTTATAAAAGCATAAGCTTTTACTTTAACGTGTGTAGAAAACTACATTTATTTTCCTGAAATCAGACCAATCATAAGCCCTGATTTTCTTATACTGGTAGTTGGCGGAATCTTGCCCACAACAGAGCATCAGAGAATAGGTGTTTTCCTAGACAAGTTTGGGGAATAATATACTTCATTTTTACCTTACCTAAAACAAGAAAATTTTCAATTTTCACCCAGTCGCAAACATTATTCAAAACCAATTTCTCAATAAAAAGTAGGTTTAGGGAGATGTATAGTACTGAGTTCTGGCAGCCCAGCCTCTAGCAATCCACCACAGCCGAAAGGTGTCTTGGTCCTCTGAACCATCAAGGAAGGCCCAGGAAACTTCTGGTGGGATAGGCTGAGGGTTAAAGGTGATGAGGAAACATAAACAAAATTGAATTAAATCAGAACTCGGAATTCCAGACTGACATGTTTCTGCTAAGCTACTCCAAGTTTTGAAGAAGTACGTGAAGAGTGAACTGAGAAAGATCTGATAACTTGAACACATATACTGCTTGTCATTAACATACTCTGCTTGTTAGAACAATGTGTCACCAAAGGTGCAAATTAACAAGAGAATTTCCAGCAGTTTCCTTCATTTGCGTACATCTTTCTTAACTTCAGGCTCTAGAGAGGTCAAAAGAGGTGTGGAGTCACATGCAGACCACCCGCAGAGAATCTACGTTGGGGATTTTGCCTCCTCCGGCCTCTTGAGATGGGGCAGAACGTGCTTTCTGCTCACAGACTTTCACCGAATCCGGCCCAGCAACCTCGTGACCACTTTCCTCGCAAGAGAATGGTCGGTTCACCAACCCCGGGTCACCTCGGCCTCAACTCAGCAGATCAGGGCCCGCGAACGGGGCGTGTGTCTCAGACTTCAGGCTGCGGGAGGAGGGCCGGGCGGAGTGTCCGGGTCCCACCGCAGGGCCCGGATTGAGGGAGAGAAACAACCTGGAATGGGACGGCAACTTGGAAGTGTTTTTAAGGTTTCCTGAAATGGGCAAATGCGCGCTTAAACCCATCCAGCTGGGGAGCTCTCGAAGGCATCCCTCGCCTGCTTTGCTGCTGGAACGCCCGCCAGACCCTGGCCGAGAGGGGGCGAAGGTGTCCCGACTCTAAGCCCACCCGCCCGAGCACCAGGGCGGCGCCGCCCGCGGAGCGCAGGGCCGCAGGCGCCGGGCTCGGAGCCCTAGCGGCTGCGTCCGCAGCTCGTCACGCCGCGCCGGGGCGGGGGTGGGGCGGAGGAACTACCGGAGGTTCCAAACTTGGAGACCGCGCTCCGCACCCAGTCCCGCCGGCGCAGAGCTGCGGCCGCGGCGGCGGCGGCGCGGCCCCTCGGCGTGGGGAGCGGGTGGGAAGGAGACAGGTGAGACCCGGCGCCCTCCCAGCGCCAGCCTTGGCCCCGCCGTCCTGCCCCGAGAGGGCACTCACCGGCTTTGCACGGGTCCTTGTAGTCCAGCGCCTCCGCCTCATCCTCTCCGTAGCCGCCGAAAGTGTAGTCATAGTCGAGGCCAGCGCGGATCCCCAGCTCCGCGCAGAGGACAGCCCCCGTGGCCACCAGCCACGCGAGCATCCCCGGGGAAAGCCTCTCCAGCCCCATCTTCCTCTCGAGGAAGGGCACCGGTTCCTGTCCCCGCGGAAGGCTCCTCGGCGCGGCCGGCGCTCAGGTGTCCGGGGACATGGGGCGCCGCCGGGCGGAGAGAGGGCAGGGCGACCTGTCCCCCGGCGCGGGCGAGGTGGCGGGCGGGGGCAGGTAGGGAGCGGGTCCGGGCGGGCGCGCGGCCAGGCTGTCTCCCGGCGGCCGTCCTTTCAGCTACTCGGCTGCCCCAGGCTCCGGCTCCCGGGCTCAGATCCCGCGTGCACCCCGCACCCGGACCCGGTGCCGCTCTGGGAGGACAAGACCAGTCTTCACATCAGCGCGTCTGAGCTGAAAGTGGGGACCGCGGTCGCGGGTGGGGGGCAGACATTCCTTTGCCGCCAGACCTTAAAAGCCGCAGAAGCAGCAAAGCAAGAATACTGCGAGAAGAGCGAAAGTAGGAGGATTTGGGGATGCACTGTTTGTCTTTTCCCCCTAGGCTGTCTTTTTTACCCTCTTCCTAACTTGTGCAGAGGAAAGCGCGCCTGTTGTGAGCAATCCCTACATCTGCAAGTAGTTTCCAAAATAGGTGAGAGGACTTCTCCCCCAAATTTCCAAAGGACTTATGATTGGGAGCCTTCCCTTTTCCAGCTAAATCTTGAACTATTACTTTTGCAGGGATTTGTTGCCTTTATAGCTTAAGATTTAAATGTCCCCCCTTTTCTGAGTTACCATCAACATACACTCTCATCTAGAGGAAAATATGAAGGTAACCACACTCATGTGCACACACACACACAAACTTTTGACAGGTAGACCCAGTCTTTGGTTAGGAGATTTGACTAGGTTTTATGTTTATTAAAGAAAAATTAGAGGTTAAACTTGAAGAGCTATCAGTTACTTCCAGCTTAGAGTAAAAATGTTGGGAGGATTGGGTAGAACTGAATGATTCCATGTTCCTGGCAAAACTGGGGTTTTCTCAAAAGCCACTGCAGTGATGGAACCTCTCCTCCATAGATCTCAATCTTCTCACCCCAGGTTATAGAAGAGAGAACAGTTCTGGGAAGAACATGTTCAATAAGCAAGTAGAAGTATTTGGTTTTGAAATCTCTTGCTGAGTCATTCTCAAATTCTTTTACATCAAAAAATGTTTGCATAATTAATAGTGGTATTCCTCTAGTGCAAGGCTAAACAAGAATGTATTTTGCTTAGCCTATTTGAAAGCCCAGGAAATACAATTTTCCTTTAGAGGATCCACTTGAACTGCTGACTCCCTACTCCCTACTGCCAGACCTTTAAAATGTCCCTTGTTAATCTAAATGACTTACAAACATCTCCTTAGACTATTTTATCGTATGTAAATTTGGAAAAGTTTCTACCTGGAGGTTGACTCTACATCACTTACTTTGTAGTAATAACTGTTTCATTCATTTCCCCTGAATAAAATATTATCAGATAGGGACATCTCCCTATTACGTTTTCCTTACAGAATTTATCATTACTCAGTTTTACAATTTCATAAATTTGTAATCTGGAGTTAGAATGAATGACATAATAGAAGCTCAAATCAAAATATAGAAGTGTTTCTTTATAGCTAAAATACCTGCTGAGAATTCTTACTTACATCACTATATCCTAGACCTCAACCCCCTGATTTGTTTTTAAATATTTATTAAATCTAATTCTGTTTATCATAATAAGATATCTACTTTTATGTTTTATTTCTACAGTTACTATGATTGTAAACAAAAATAGATTTTGCCTTGCCCCTGAAAAATATAAACTGGTAAGAATTTCTAAAAAAACAAAAAACAAGAATATGCATGTCAGAAAGGAGTTGAGTGTTCTGTCAGAAGTACTAGCCATATATATGTGCCCTATATGAATCCAGTCTCCTGGGAAGATAAAGAGGAGATTGATCCTTCAGTAAGACATCCTAAAGAAACCCTGGCTTCTCGTTGGCAGCTGCCTCTGACCACCCTTGCTGCTTGCAGCAGAATCCCATTGGACCCAGCAATCCTAGGGAGGAAGCCACCCAAAATAGCTGAAGTAAGAGGTATTCTCTATTCCGCTTGTCTATCTTGGTTGATATCACAGTAGTTAAACTTGTCTTGGAGACAACATCAGTTAGAAATGTCTATTTTCTAATCAAGTCAATTTATTATTAGCTAGTTGTGATTGTTTTTTGCTATGAAACCAAGTAATACATGAATATTTTCCCCTCATGTTCCTGGTAAAAAAGATAACTCAGACATATACGGAATAAAATGTGTCTCCCTCTCTCCCTTGGTTTCACCCCTGGGAACTCTGTCAACCTACTAACTAAATAGTGTGCATATATTTTGGCTCCATGAAATTGGGAGACATCGTTTTTATGGCTTTTAGCTACTCCAGACCTTTTAACTCTCCCTTTCATTCCATTCTTATGGGACCCTCTACAGCACGCATAAGACTAATTTTACCTTCTTTCTTCTAAGGTTGTCTCTCTCAGCCTTGAGCAATTCTTTGAAGCATCTCTAATTTTTAATTCAGAGTCCCAAATGCGACTGATGCTACGTGAGATCATTTTGGGTGATAAAACATTTTTAAGAGTTACACATGTGTGTATAATAGAAAAAATTACCAACAAATTTCAGGGGCATATGCGTGTCTTAAAGGCTTCCCCAATGGCTCAGCAGTAAGGAATCCATCTGCAATGCAGGAGATGTAGTGTTTGATTCCTGGCGGGGGGAAAGATCCCCTGGAGGAGGAAATGGCAACCTGCTCCTGTATTCTTGCTGGGAAAATTCCATGGACAGAGGAGCCTGTTGGGCCACAGTCTGTAGCATTGCAAAGAGCCAGCAACTGCACACACACAAGCTGCTTCGATTTAAAAAGTTAGCTGCTTTATGAAATTAAGTGAATGATATAGGCCGTCCATGAAAATTAGCAGATCTAATTCAGTTCCTATGTCTGCCAGCCGGATGCTGTTTGTGGGTAGGGGTACATAGGAGCTGAATTGCACATGAACTGCAGTTTATTCCTTCTCTTACCTGCTCATCATGTGTGTGTGTTAAGAGGCTTCAGTCGTGTCCAACTCTGTGTGACCCAATGGACTGCAGCCTGCCAGGCTCCTCTGTCCATGGGATTCTCCAGGCAAGAATACTGGAGTGGGTTGCCATGCCCTCTTCCAGGGGATCTTCCTGACTCAGGAACTGAACTCATCCCGTACATCTCCTGCACTGGCAGGTGAGTTCTTTACCACTGGCGCCCCCAGGAAGCCCTGCTTATCATGCATTCTCATCTCTGGTAACACACTGCAAGAAGATTATATTTGGGCACAGCAGTGGCATATATTTACTGTCAGCACTTTTGGTTTGTTGTCTTATTTAAGCATTATTTGCTGTAGAAATCTCAAGAAGAGCCACTAACTTGTATGTTCAGAAACCATGTATTACTACCTAGTGACATCTAGAAATTATTGTATTCTTTATTTAGGCATCTGCTTTGCCAAATGGAAATAGAGGGAATGGAATGCAGTAAGAAGGGGTCATCTCCTTTCCTACCTGGTGAGACTGATCGGTTTGTCAACCATGCATATTCAGTTGTGTAAAATCGATGCCTGCACTGAATCATGACTGTTGTCCCCTCAGCACCTAGCTGGGGAAGTACAAGTGTATCACTTGGAATTAGTCTCTCAATCTAAATTCCAGCTTTCTTCTTAATAGCTTGGTAACCTTGGACCCACGTTTTTAATCTCATGTGCCTTCAGTTTCCTTATCCATAAAATGGATAATCTTACTATTTCATAATATTTCACAGAGTTGTTATAAGGATTATTAGTTCATATACGTGCTGTGCTAACATTAACTACTATAGAGTGCGCTTTTGGTATATGTTTGCTATTATCGTTGTAAGTAAATTGTAGAAAAATCAAACTATTTCCAGCTCTTCTAAACATATTATTTGTAAAGACCAAAGGACCCATTCACAGTTATGTTGGAGAGAAGCAGTGGACTGGCTGATTGAAAACATAGACTTCATTAGCAGAAGTTCTACGTCTGACTGCCACTGAGGAGCTGTTTGGCCTTGGGCAAGTTCCTTCTCTAGCTTCACTCTGCTGATTTCTGAAACAAGAATGAGATGCCTAATAGCATTGAACTAAAGAATTAAGGAAGATTACACATATAATGTACTTTCTAGTAGGGGTAAATACATTACAAAGAGTGGTTATTACTATTAATTGGCCCTTTCCTAGTGATTTATGGGGAAGAAGATCATTTCCACTGTCAGACAAGAAATTCAGCGTACGCACAAACCTGGTTACAAATTAAATAAACTAGGACAGTTTTATTGGAAAAATGCCAATAATATAAAACCTGTCAAATTGAAATAAAAATTTAGGTGATATTGCTGGTATTGCTTATAAATCCCCCAGTGAATATATATATATTTACTTCTGTGACTGAACGTTTTTCATCTAGCCATTTTCTGTCCCCTTGATTTAGCATACATGCTAATGGTCTAATATGCATATAGCATATGGTCTAATATGTTTGTGTTTTCATATTGTGAGCATTATTTGAAGTACAAATAAAATCTGTACATTTCATCCTACTTTTCTCATGAAGATTAGAAACCACACACTGAAGTTTTCCATAAAACATACTATATACTGTCAACTCAATGAGAATAACTTAAAAATAAAATAATGAAGCAGTACTAGCCTCTTATGAGAAAGAAACCGTAAGGCATATTACCTGGATCGATCACTTGCAAACTTTTTTCTGATCCTCTGCTCCTTTGAAAACAGGGAATAATAGAATGTCTGAGTGAATATATTACTGTCACCTCATAACCCCTTGTGGCTCAGCTGGTAAAGAATCCGCCTGCAATGCCTGAAACCTGTGTTCAATCCCTGGGTTGGGAAGATCCCCTGGAGAAGGGAGAGGCTACCCCCTCCAGTATGCTGGCCTGGAGAATCCCATTGTCCATGGGGTCACAAAGAGTTGGACATGACTGAGCGACTTTCACATAACCTCTGACCCTCCAGTGAGTGTTTTAACCAGCAGTTCTTTGGGGCCTGCAGTTCTGCTGACCCAGTGGACTCATGTTGGGCAGTGGAGAACTGCATGTGTGACAGAAGCCAAGAGCCAAGACCCCAGTGAGAGCCCACTATTCCTTTGGCCTCTGGTGAAACCTCACTTTGCATTGTTCTTTCATGACTCCCCAGATTATATCCTAGACGAAAGTGCCTACTCTGCCTGCATCCAAGTCAGTGTTCCTCATTGAGACCACATCTTCTCTAGGCATGAATCCCATAAAGCACATGTTTTGCATGTACATATGTACAAGTGCAAAATAAATTTTTAGCTGAGAAAGATAGATTTGAGTCTATCAAATTAATATAGCAATCCAAGTGATATAGGTGATCACTGGAAATATTTAACACTGAAATAAATGTGAAAATTAATTTAAACAATCTATACATTTAATATAAAAGCAAAATTTAGGATTAAAAGTGTCGTTGAATCTTTGCTTTACTTGTTAAATATCCTTGGACACATTCTTTCTTAGCTTGATTTTTCTCACCTTTAAAATGAAGTGATTGCCTCATGTGGTTATCTTGTGATGCAGACATATCCTGTATAATCACTTAGGCATGGGGCATGGTGTCTGACAGGAGATCCATGGTACTCCAAGAACAGAGTAGGCACTTGTGTCCTCACCTTCCCCCACCCACAAATAACAAATATCTGTGAGATCACAGGCACATCAGAGACCCTGAAAAGAAACTTGTAATAAGTATTTACAAAATGGCTGGGAAATACAAGATATTCCTTCAGCGGTAAAAAGAGAATCCAAAGGGAGTCTGGAAAGGAAGAATGCATATATTCCTAACAGCACTCAGGGACTTGAAGCTTTATCTCTTCTTTCATCTCTATCTGTAAGCAACTCAATGTCCAAATAACACTAATATCCCACAGCTAACTTGATTAATTCACCTTCTCACAAAAGAATTTCTGACAGCCTAGATTTACCAAAGCAAACATCTTTGAGTAAAATTGGAAAAATCATTGCTGGGTAGTTGGCTGGTATAAATTAAAGACTTGTTTGACATCAGCTTTTACGATGCATTGTAAAATCACCAAGTTATTTTATAACTTAACTCTATTCACAACTTGCAGCTGCACTTGAACACTGGTTTTTCCTGTGAGTATTTCTAAACTCTCCATCACGCTCTGCGTCTGGTTTTGGGACCAGGCCAGATTTACTTTGTAAACTGCACTGCTCAGGTGGCAATAATTAATGACCTCGGCCTTCAGCTTCAGGCATGATAACTCACTTTGGATCACTTTTCCAACCACTAAAGCAATAGTTTTAGCACTGTAAAACCAACCCCCAATCAATATGAAGCATCTGAGGTGTGTTTATTTATATATTTATTGCTTTTCGTCTTTGAAGCCCTTTAACAACATTAACTGATGGTCCTTAAAATAAGCGATCATGGTTTGTTCGAAGCTAGCAACACCAACTCGGAAACCCTAAGATGCTGAACTGGCTACAACTCAGAGGGGACAACGTCCTTCACGTTTTTTCTCTTCCTCACTTTCCAGAAAAAAGTTTCTATTCAGACTTACACTATGTCTGACAACCAAAACTAAAAGGAAAAAAAAATCTTTTCAATAGAGCAGAACACAGCTGGGCCAAAAATATCAAATGTCTGCACCATGGATTCTACTTTCTTCAGGTCAGTAGAGCACTGAATTAATCACAATGCTTTTCCAGGGTATTGAGGAGAGCTGAGTTATTGAAAGCTAATTACTCAGACAAGGTTTTTAGAAAGCACTCCTCACCCTCAATTATCTAGCTATTTCAGATGAAAATGGGTGTGGTGCTTTCGTTTTTTGCTACTGGAAAAGTGCTGACACTTCTGCATAATTTCCTCCTTCTCCTACTTTAGTTCGAGTGTATTTGATAGAAGGTTATACTTAGTGCTTTCCAAATTACTACTACTGCTCTGAAAACACCGTTTGTGACTGAGGTCCCAGTTCATTTGTAAGGCTGTGCTTAGTACTGAATCCTTTTAAGTACCCTGCAGTAACAGATATAGTGGATTGCTACCCATTTTCTCTTTTTCGCTTTTGACTAAAAGGAAGAACAAAGAAAGTCTCCTCATTGATATGGGTTCCAACATCAAAATAAAAGTAATTAAAATGCTTTAGTAATTTCAAAACAAATAAGTAATTACAATACTTTAATAATTTTAAAATAACAACAGATTTAAACATTTCTTGAAACAGTAAAAATGAGCTGTTCTTTATTTTCTTAATATCTGATAACAATTGCTATGAAAAATGGAAATTGTCATGTGTTTGACTTTAAAAGTCAGTGCAAAGCTTATGACTTTCTCTGTTGAAATCATCAGGCTACATGCAGAGGACCTGACCTGTTTGCTCTTAATTACTAGTAAAACCAGAAAACAATTAGAAGAGCAATTAATTCAATATGTAGTAAGATCTTTTATTAGCTATTTTATTCTAATAACCCAGTATATAAATGCCTCAGTTCACAGGACATGCTCTCAATGAATAAATAAATTGATCACAAAACAATAGTTCTTTGTATTTTTCTTTCAGTTAATGATCTATATTATATAAAAACAATGTCAGAGCAGACCAGTTACTAAATCGGGTTCTTACCCACAAAACTTACTTGCCCCTAGCTAAATCTACATTTACTGTTTTGACCTGTTATTTGAATTACTTTTAATAAATACTTTCCCAAAATCATTAACATTAAAGTGCATAATGTGATGATAAATTTTCATTTAGCTCAAAAGAACTAATCTTATTGCAAAATTAGTTGTTTCTTTCACATGTCAAGTTAGTACTATAGGCTGAAGTGATGACTTTTTTGATCTGAAAGATCTTCTGTAGCTTTTGAATTTTTTAAATTGCTACTTTTGAATTTCAAAAATGAAATCTGTTTTTCTCCAGTTGGCATAATGTATTTTTCCATAAGATCAATCCTTTAACCATATCACTCATTTCTGTGTACATTTTTTTTAATGATTTCTCCATTTAAAAGTTCTCCTGAGGATTTATAATTGGTATTTTTGTACCACGATTGTGAGATATTTTTGTATCTATTTTAAACATTTTTTAAAAAATAATGTTCTAGTTAATATAATGGGCAAAAAATCGAAACTATAAGCTCTGCATCAGAATTTGAATATTGAAAGTACTATATATGATGAAATTTGAAAACTGAGATCACAAGAGGAACTAAGTGTGTTGAGTACAGGACATGATGATATCACATCCTTGCCTAGCAACAGACTAAAACTCTTAAAGAATTACTGACTTTGTAAGAGTCGAATTTATAACATTGATTATGATGTTAATTAAACATGTCTGGCACCTCATAAAAGAAAGAAAATACAATAATAATCTAAGTCATCAGATAACCTTAACTATATTGATATATTGCTCTGAAGAATGCTATACCAGTCCTTCAGATCTTGTTTTTCTGCCAAGTGTTCAAATGCCACATAGCATTGAAATTCTTAATTTCAAAGACAGAAACAGTACAGGCGCTAGGCACTAATTGCCTTAATGTGTTTTAGTGTATGGTGTTCTAGTTGGCATGCTGTGTGAAGCCATTACCCAGATTGTACAAAGAGGAGGCGTTATGCAGACTACATTTAGCAACTGTGTCCCTGTTGGCTGGTCAGTTAATTTGACATCTGGCAACCTCTAGTGAGAACCAAAAGCTGTTAGCCAAAATAAATTTCCTTGTCCAATTGCAGTCCCTATAGAAACTACAGAAAAAGACAGAAAAGAACCTCAGCAAGAATAGAATATTTTTCTGTTTTTCAGATCACAGCATAAATTCAAGCTTGAGAGGATGAAAATATTAAATATATATATATATATATATATATATATACATCTTTAGAAAAATGACCTCAATTTTTTTAGAAGTTTCACTGCAGTCAATTTACTCTAAAGAAAATTAAAATGTATACTCTAAAAGGAAAAAAGAAAAGCTTAATGATAACATGTAGTATCAAAGAAAAAAAAAGAAAATAAATGAATAACGATGCCTAGTTGATTAAGATCGATATATATTAACAAGATAACATAGACATAGAAGGATGTATGACATATGGTCGCACTCTGAATGAGTAGGTGTCTCATCTAGTAGACTGGATGTCAGGGACAATGATCAAACGTGATAAATACCTTGTATAATGAACCAGTGAAAGCTTAGAGATGCTCCATTAAAAGTGATCACTTTGCTTTTGCACAACAAAGAAACTATAAATAAGGTGAAAAGACAACCTTCAGAGTGGGGGAAAATGATAGCAAATTTCCAAAACATACAACTCAATACCAGAAAAACGAACCACCCAATCCCAAAGCAGGCAAAATAACTAAGTAGGCATTTCTCCAAAGAAGACACACAGATGGCTAACAAACACATGAAGAAATGCTCAACATCACTTATTATTAGAGAAATGCAAATCAAAACTGCAATGAGATATCACCTCACACCGGTCAGAATGACCAGCATCCAAAAATCCACAGATTACAAGTGCTAGAGAGGATGTGGAGAAAAGGTAACCCTCTTGCACTGCTGGTGGGAATGTAAATTGATACAGTCACTATGGAAGGCAGTATGGAGACTCGTTACAAAATTAGGAATAAAACCATCATAAGACCTAGCAATAACACTTCTAGGCATTTACCCCAAGGAAACCAAAACTGAAAAAGACACATGTATCCCAATGTTCACTGCAGCACTGTTTACAATATCTTGGTTGTGGAAGCAACCTAGATATCCATCGACAGATGAATGGATAAAGAAGCTGTGGTACATATATGAGATAGAATACTACTCAACCATAAAAAGGAACACATTTGAGTCAGTCCTAATGAGGTGGATGACCTAAAGCCTAATATAAAAAGTGAAGTAAGTCAGAAAGCAGAGAAGGTGATGGCATCCCACTCCAGTACTCTTGCCTGGAAAATCCCATGGACGGAGGAGCCTGGTAGGCTGCAGTCCATGGGGTCGCGAAGAGTCGGACACGACTGAACAACTTCACTTTCACTTTTCACTTTCATGCATTGGAGAAGGAAATGGAAACCCACTCCAGTGTTCTTGCCTGGAGAATCCCAGGGATGGGGGAGCCTGGTGGGCTGCCATCTATGGGGTCGCACAGAGTCGGACACGACTGAAGCGACTTAGCAGCAGCAGCAGCAGCAAGTCAGAAAGAGATAAACAAATATCATTTACTAATGCATATATATGGGATCTAGAAAGATGATACTGATGAGCCTATTCACAGGGCGGCAATGAAGATGCAGACATAGAGAACAGACTTATGGACAAGGGCAGGGGATAGGAAGGAGAGGATGAGGCTGGAGAAAGTAGCACGGAAGCCTGTACACTAACATATGTAAAATAGATAGCCAACGGAAGTTTTCTGTATGACTCAGTGAACTCAAACTGGGGCTCTGTAATAACCTAGAGGAATGAGAAAGGGTGGGAGGTGGGAGGGAGTTTCAAGAGGGAGCGGACATATGTACACCTATGGTTAATTCTTGTTTATGTATAACAGAAATTAAACCAATATTCTAAATAAATCATCAATCAATTAAAGATAAATAAATATAATTATTAAAGAAAAAGTGATTGCTTTCACTTTAGGGAATGAGGAGGGAGTGTTCATGGGGTTGTTTGAGCTTAATAGAGAATATGAGGGAGAATTAAAAAGGAAAAAGCAAGCACCTCTCTGCTTTCTTTGGTGCTAAATCCTGTTTATCTTACTTGGCCTTATTTATAATAATATTCTCTCTTTAAATCTTACTTTGGGTAATAACCTTCTATTTTTTTCTTATATTTCACATATATGTTATAACTTTCTATATTTTAATCTCTCTGTTATTAATAACAGTGAACATATTAATGCATTGTTTACATCAGAGTATTTGGTATAAACAAAACACATTTCAAGTGGGTTTTACACTTAACAGTTTATATATAGTTTTTCAATGTTTTGGGACTATAGTTGCTATGGAAATTATAAAATTTATCCTCATTTAGAAAAACTGGAGTGCTCTGTACCTCCTTGGTGCTCTAACATTTAAAAATGTTTCAAGAAATGTAAACTACATCAAAAATCCTTCTTCAGAAAAAGAGCAAGATTCTGTGATCAAATAAATATTTTCTTGGTATATATTTTATATATTTATTTTTTATCCATTTTATAAAGTTTGTATCCTGCAGACTAAATAGGTGTATTTAATTGGACCCAAACTTTTTGGACAGTCTCTTAAGACTTAGAGTTATTCTTTCACACGTAAGTTTTCTGAGATTTGAGTATAAGAATGATTCTCATTATGTCCCAAAGATTCCATTGGATAAACTCTACCCAGAAAATAATGATATATTTTATTTTTAAAACATTTTTCAATTTTTCATTTTCATTTTCTTTCCAGTTTTATTGAAACACGCAGCACTGTATAAGTTTGAAGTGTGCAGCATACTGATTTGACTTACATGTCGCGAAATGATTACCACAATAAGTTTAGGGAACAGTGATCATTCACATAGATATAAACTTAAAGAAATAGAAAAGAATATTTCTCCCTAGTGATGAGAACTCTTAGGATTTATGCTCTTAGCAACTTTAATATATAACATAAAGCAGTGTTAATTATACTAATCATGTTGTACATTACATCCCTAGTATTTACTTATCTTACAACTAGACGTTTGTGCCTTTAGATTACCTTTAACCAATTTACCCTACCCTACAGCTGGCTCTGGTAACCACAAATCTGATCTCTTTTTCTATCAGTTTGTTTATTTGTTTTTGTGGTATAATTGACCTATAACACTATGTTAGTTCCTGTTACACAATACAGTGATTTGATATTTCTATACATTTCAAAATGATTGTCATGATAAATCTAGTTACCATCTGTTATTATACAAAAAACTGGATAATAATTGACTATAAAATATTTTTTCATTTAATCAATCGAGCACAAAGTTGATTATATTTGGCCAAATTGTGTGTTTGCTATGATTATTTTCTCTCTTCCTTTCTTTTAGGAAATAGCTGTTTAACTATTTTAGTCTAACTAGTTCTAGATCTAATGAATCTAGCTTTCTGAAATTCTTATAAATTGGTTTTCAAATTAAAGAACATCATAAGAAAAAACAGGGGGCTTACATAATATTTTTCCCCATCATAATTGGTAATACTGGGGTAGTTTCAAATTTTGTGATTGGTAACTTAGAAAATGTAATTTTGAGAATGTAATTTCAATTAATTGATCAGTGTATTGGTATTTCAACTAAACAAATGTATGGAATGAGGTGACATAGTCAGAAAATCTATTTTAATTTTTAAGACATCAGCTCTTAGAATCTTTTAATGAAGCTTTGTTGGCATGGATCATCAAATCATAGCAATTGAAATGATCATAGGTCATGTACAACATTTTCATTTTTAAAATAATTGAAGCTCTTGTTATCTTGGAGATATGATGAGTGTCAAGTCGCCAGTAAGATTCTTTGCTGTTGTTGTGCTTAGCTGCTCGGTCGTGTCTGAATCTTTCCAACCCTATGGACTGTAGCCCGCCAGGATCCTCTGTCCATGGGGATTCTTCAGGCAAGCATAATGGAGTGGGTTGCCATGCCCTCCTCCAGGGAATCTTCCCAACCCAGGGATTGAACCCAGGTCTCCAGCATTGCAGGCAGGTTCTTTGCCATCTGAGCCACCAGGGAAACCCAGTGAGACTCTTGGCCCTACTCATTTAATTTGGGTTTAGTCCGAATTCTCTCTTTCAGTTTCTGATTTAGGCTTTGAGTCAGATGACTGAGTCTTCAGTTGGCTCACATTCTTTGAAGTGTTTGTGAGTGTCAGCACTTTAGAAAGTACTTGAGGTTCTTTTAAGTCAGCCATTGGGAGCAGCATTGCTTAGCTATGTCTCCACAGACAAAAGGATATGGATAAAGGCAATTTCTTCCATTGGGTTGGCCAGGTGATTCCTTCAATTTTCAAGTAAAAATAAAAGACCCATTTTTCATTTTCACAAAGAACTTTATTGAGCAACATACTCACTGTTTTGTTTCACTAACACTTTCTACCTTGTTTTTCAGAAAACTTCATAATTCCATCTTCCCCAAACTTTTAATCTTTTTGAGCAAAGAAGGCGCTGTTCCAGGTGCCTTTTACAGTCTTCCAGGGAGTTGATTTTTTTTTTTTCATTAAGAGAATTTTGTAAAGATTGAACTAAGTGGAGATTCAAAGGCGCAATGTCTAGTGAATATGGCAGATGAACCAGAACTTCCCACTCAAACTATTAACAGTTGTTTCTTGGTCATCAATGAAACATGCTGTCTTGTATTATCCTGATGTAAGATTATGCATTTTCTGTTGACTAATTCCAGACACTTTTTGTCAAGTGCTGCTTTCAGTTGGTTTGACTGGGAGCAGTACTTATTGGAATTAATCACTTGATTTTCCAGAAGGGGCTCATAAATAGGGGGACTCCCTTCCAATCCCACCATATACACATCATCTTCTTTGGATGAAAAACAACCGTGCCTTCTTTGCTCAAGAAAATTAAAAGTTTGAGGAAGATGGAATTATGAAGTTTGGTGTGGTTGGTAGCAGTTCATTTCATTTGCTCCATGATCTCTGACACTCCACATTATTGTACAGTATCCATTTTTCATCACCTGTCACAATTTGTTTTCAAAATAAAATGTTTTCATTACATTTAAGTAGGGAATTGCATGTGGAAATATGGTCAAAAAGGTTTTTTTCCTTTACTTTATATGGAACCCAAACATCAAAGCAATTAACATACCAAGCTAGTACAAATTATTTTCAGTACTTAATTTGGATATTTTTTTTGTATGTCAGTTATCTTCTGTATGGTATAACATTGATTGTTCTCGATTAATGTCTTGATTCGATCACTATCAGCTTCAATTGATCTACCCAAACATGGAGCATCATCCAGTGAGAAATCTCCAGCATAAAACTTTACAAATAATTTTTGCTCAGTAAGTCCCAGTGCCTTCTCCATTCACTGCATAAATTTTTATTTTTGGGTTTCAGTTGCATTTTTACCTGTCTTGAAATAATAAAGCAAATATGCCAAAAGTGTTACTTTCTTTCTTCCATCTTCAATATTAAAATGGCTACACAAAATTTCACCAACTTTTTTTATTGCATACTGATAATGATAGCTGTCAGAATACAATATAACAAAATTGTTTTGAATAAAGTTAAAGGCAAAATAAGCGCTACTAGAGCCATCTTTGGGTAAAAATAAATGAATTTTTGGCCCACAAAATTCATAATGGGTGGAGGGTAATTGACCAAAAACATTTGGATCACCCTCCTTATACTCTCTTGGCCGTTGTCTTACACCATCCACAGGTGGGGGCACTCAGAAGCTCTCTAAATTACTCAGAGAGAAATTAGTAATGGGTTGATTGAATATTCAAAGAATACAAATGGTAGAATTTGTTGCTGGTGGTGTTGAGTAAAACATTAATTTTTAATTTATAAGCTACATGCCAGATAACCTATCTATCTTTGTGAGAATTTTATCATCTACTTTGTTGGTTAGCTGAATTAAAAGGTGCACTCATTTTGGCAATGACAGTAAGTTAGAGGAAGATTTGCTTCTTTCTTGGGAAAGGAGTACGTCAAGACTGTATATTGTCACCCTGCTTATTTAACTTATATGCTGAGTAAATCATGCAAAATGCCAGGCTAGATGATGCATACGCTGGAATCAAGATTGCTGGGAGAAATATCAGTAACCTCAGATACACAGATGACTCCACACTTATGGCAGAAAGTGAAGAAGAACTAAAGAGCTTCCTGATGAATGTGAAAGAGAAGGGTGAAAAAGTAGGCTTAAAGCTCAACATTCAGAAAACTAAGATCATGGCATCTGGTCCCATCACTTCATGGCAAATAAATGGGGAAATAGTGGAAACAGTGTCAGACTTTATTTTTCTGGGCTCCAAAATCACTGCAGATGGTGAAATTAAAAGATGCTTGCTCCTTGGAAGAAAAGATATGACAAACCTAGACAGCATATTAAAAAGCAGAGACATTACTTTGCCAACAAAGGTCCATCTAGTCAAAGCTATGGCTTTTCCATAGTCATGTATGGATGTGAGAGTTGGACTATAAAAAAAGCTGAGCACTGAAGAATTAATGATTTTGAGCTGTGGTATTCGAGAAGACTCTTGTGAGTCCCTTGGACTGCGAGGAGACCCAATCAGTCAATTCTAAAGGAAATCAGTACTGAATATTCATTGGAAGGACAGATGCTGAAGCTCCAACACTATGGCCACCTGATGGGAAGAACTGACTCATGTGAAAAGACCATGATGCTGGGAAAGATTGAAGGCAGGTGGAGAAGGGGATGACAGAGGATGAGATGGTTGGATGACATTACTCATGTCAATGGACAAGAGTCTGAGCAAGCTCTGGGAGTTGGTGATGGACAGGGAAGCCTGGGGTGCTGCAGTCCATGGGGTGGCAAAGAGTAGGACATGACTGAGCAACTGAACTTAAACTGTCAACCATTCCAATAAGCATTGACTGTCTTTTCTGTATCAATATTCAGTTTGCTGTAAGATAAATCATATGTTCAGACCTTTCTGAATGCTTAGATCATAGTTTTCATCCCTGAGATTTGTGGGCTTTCCCCACTAACATTTATGAGTATTTTTGAGTGCTGCATGCTCTAAATTTTGGAGCATACAAACTAAAATATATAAAGATTCTAGTCTTTGATCAGCTCACTTTTTAATTTTTTTAAAAATTTTCCAACTGGTGCATTGGTACAAAGATGAGAGTGACTTTTCCATTAGTAGAAGTTCCTTTGTAGAAAGATAATATTCAGTCTTCTGAGATACTCGATTCTTTCATAGATATTCAGATTTTTACTGTATCTTTAATCAAATTTGACAATTTCATTTTTCTTAGAACATTATGACCTCAGTTTCATTTGTTTAAGATTTTAAAATTTATAAACACAATGTTTTATTATGATTTTCTAGATTTTTATTATATAGCTCATGTTCTTTTCATTTTCAATTTTATACTTTTCCGGTTTAGATTTTACTTATTTATTAGATTGATCAAAAAGATTTTTCAGTTAATTTATGTTTTTCTTATTGATTTCTTTTACACTTCATACTCATTATATTGAAAGTGGTTTTAAAAAGAGTTAAAAATTCTCAACATTTGCATTTCTATTTTAAGCAAAATTGTGTGTGTGGCCAAATTCTATTTTAAGCAAAAATAAGTTTGATGGAATTACACACTTAGGGAGATCTTGGAGGTTCTGTAAAAGCAAGCTTGTTTCTCATCTAGCAGGAACAACCAAAGAAAACCATAGCACCAGCCTGTAGGGGAGGTTTCATATTTAATACAATCAGAAAGAGAGAAATTGGTATGGATGTCATTGCTAGAAATGATGACTTCATGAATGCACTCCTTAACTTTGATCTAGGAATCAGCAAGTCATCACCACCGCATCTATTTCTGACACAGAAAACCCAACTTCTCTACCACAGTGTCTACCAGAAAAAAACTGTAATAGGAAACTACTTCTCCACATTTTTACCATTTAGAGCTCTGCTACCCAACATGGCAGAAAAGGCAGAGGAACCAGAGATCAAATTGCCAACATCTGCTGGATCATCAAAAAAAACCAAGTGAGCTCCAGAAAAACATCTATTTCTGTTTTATTGACTATGCCAAAGCCTTTGAATGTGTGGATCATAATAAATTGTGGAAAATTCTGAAAGAGATGGGAATGAATACCAGACCACCTGACCTGTCTCTTGAGAAACCTGTATGCAGGTCGGGAAGCAACAGTTAGAACTGGACATGGAACAACAGACTGGTTCCAAATAGAAAAAGGAGTACGTCAAGGCTATATATTGTAACACTGCTTATTTAACTTATATGCAGAGTACATCATGAGAAACGCTGGGCTGGAAGAAACACAAGCTGGAATCAAGATTGCCGGGAGAAATATCAATAACCTCAGATATGCAGATGACACCACCCTTATGGCAGAAAGTGAAGAAGAACTAGAGGGCTTCTTGATGAAAGTGAAAGAGGAAAGTGAAAAAGTTGGCTTAAAGTTCAACATTCAGAAAACTATGACCATGGGATCTGGTCCCATCACTTCATGGCAAATAGATGGGGAAACAGTGGAAACAGTGGCAGACTTTATTTTTTCAGGATCCAAAATCACTGCAGATGGTGATTGAAGCCATGAAATTAAAAGATGCTTACTCCTTGGAAGGAAAGTTATTACCAACCTAGATAGCACATTAAAAAGCAGAGAGATTACTTTGCCAGCAAAGGTCCGTCTAGTCAAGGCTATGGTTTTTCCAGTAGTCATGTATGGATGTGAGAGTTGGACTATAAAGAAAGCTGAGCACCAAAGAATTGATGCTTTTGAACTGTGGTGTTGGAGAAGACTTGAGAGTCCCTTGAACTGCAAGGAGATCCAACCAGTCCATCCTAAAGGAGATCAGTCCTGGGTGTTCATTGGAAGGACTGATGTTGAAGCTGAAACTTCAATACTTTGACCACCTCATGCAAAGAGTTGACTCATTGAAAAAGACCCTAATGCTGGGAAGGATTGGGGGCAGGAGGAGAAGGGGATGACAGAGGATGAGATGGCTGGATGGCATCACCGACTCAATGGACATGGGTTTGGATAAAGTCCGGGAGTTGGTGATGGACAGGGAGGCCTGGCGTGCTGCGATTCATGGGGTCGCAAAGAGTCGGACACGACTGAGCGACTGAATTGACTGACCCAACATGGCAGTTATTAGATAATTTTGTTGCTAAATATTTGACATGTAGTTAATTCACATGGAGATGTGCTCTAAGTTTAAAATACAAACCAGATTTCAAAGACTAAATGGGAAAAAATGTAAAACATTGTAACTGTTAAATATCGATTAGATGTTGCAAAAACAATATTTTGAACATACTGGGTAAAGTCAAATGCATTATTAAAAATTAATATCATTTGTTTCTTTTTACTTCTTGTGATGTGCTTGCTAGAAGATTTAGCAAAGCATATGTGGCTCAGATGAAATTTCTGTTGAAAACAAACTCACAAGGGTGTGCACTTGGAGGAACCAATCTCTAATCCAAAACTCTATTTGTAAGGAAGTCATGACTGAGCGGCTTCACTTTCACTTTTCACTTGCATGCATTGGAGAAGGAAATGGCAACCCACTCCAGTGATCTTGCCTGGAGAATCCCAGGGACGGGGGAGCCTGGTGGGCTGCCGTCTATGGGGTCGCACAGAGTCGGACACGACTGAAGTGACTTAGCAGCAGCAGCAGCATGTAAAAGTAGGTTTCAGCTTCCCAGTTCCTGTCATTCTCAAAGCCACCCTGATTGAAAGTTGAAACGTATATTCAGCAAGTTAAGGCACTATATCTTTCACATGAAGTATGCTTAGTGAAGAACTTAGGCAATATCTCATAGTTTAAAATTTATTTTTCTCACTGCAATGATTTTAGGTAGTATGTATCTTTATTTTCATTTCATTAAATTTCACTTGAAAATTAATTAGAAGATTTATGTTTTTAATTTCAAGTTTATTTTTATTTCCTTTAATGTTTTTATATTGTGATCAAAGAAAGTGATCTTGCACATGTTTTGCTGTTTGTTGTTGTTCAGTCACCCAGCCTTGTTCTACTCTTTGCAACCCCATGGTCTGCAGCACGCCAGGCCTCTCTATCCCTCACCATCTCCCAAGGTTTGCCCAAGTTCACGGCCATTGCACCGGAGATGCCATCCAGCCATCTCATCCTCTGATGCCTTCTTCTCCTTCTGCCCTCAATCTTTTCCAGCATCAGGGTCTTTTCCAATGAGTCAGCTGTTTGCATCAGCTTCAGCATCAGTCCTTACAATGAGTGTTCAGGATCGACTTCCCTTAAGATTGACTGGTTTTATCTCCTTGCTGTCTCAGGGACTCTCAGGAGTCTTCTCCAGCACCACAGTGTGAAGGCATCAAATCTTCAGTCCTTTGCCTTCTTTATGGTCTTTTTGCTATTAGGAATGTGTTAAGATTTTTGTATATGTGGCCAAAATAAAACTGCTTTGCAAAAGCCCCATAGGCTTGGAGAAGGATCAAGTTTTCTCTTTTGTAACATGACACTAATTAGGATGTGTTAATCTCTTTATTTATATTAGTTAAAATGTCAGTCCCTTGATTTTGTTTTATTATTGTTGTATTTTGTTTTAAGCCCAGATCTTGTAAAATAAGGATGTTTAAAAGTCCTCAATTTTGCTAAAACTAACAGAATTAGGAGATGAAGTAAAACATCTAACAAAAGAGAAAAACATAGGCTACTATGGGATATGTGTAATTTAAAAGATAAAAACAGGAACCATGAAAAGTTCATGTGAGGAAACATTTTGTCTGGGGCTTTGAAGAAAGAAACAATATAGAATAAGGCATTTTATGTGATTATTTACATATGAATAGGATGGGGTTATAGAAGAGAGACAGATTATATCCCATGGAAGCAAATTACCTGAAGTTGGTCTTGTGATGATATGGTAAATGTCTGTTGAATCTAATGGGAGATTGTTAACATTATAAGCAATGAGGAAACATTCAAGATTTTGAGAAAGAGAGAGACATAATAGAGTTGATGTTTTTGTTAGAGATGTGGAGGAATATATTGCCACAGTCTGTGTCAGTCATGAGAGAGAAAATGTTGGCCCACTAAATGGAATATCAATTATTCCATTAAGTAAATATATTAATATGAAGGAATAATTCATAGAACTTGGTGAAGGAGATGAAATTTTCTCAGGAGAAAAAGACAGTGTAAGCAGGAGGAGAGTCAATCCCTACACAAAGAGTATTAGCCAGAATGACCAGAGATGTTAGAAACAGGAATAAAAAGATTGGGAAAGATGTGTTAACTCCCCAGTTTATATCAAGGAATTAGATTTGATAGACAGAGTGCCTAAAGAACTATCAATGGAGGTTTGTAACATTGTACAGGAGGTGGTGATCAAAATCATCCCCAAGAAAAAGAAATGCAAAAAGACAAAATAGTTGTCTGAGTAGGCCTTACAAATAGCTGAGAAAAAAAGAGAAGTGAAGGCAAAGGAGAAAAGGAAAGATATATAAATAGTGAATGCAGAGTTCCAAAGAATAGCAAGCAGAGATAAGAAAGCCTCCCTCAGTGATCAATGCAGCAAAACAGAGGAAAACAGTAGAACGAGGAAACTAGAGATCTCTTCAAGAAAATCACAGATACCAAGGGAACATTTTATCCAAAGATGGGTAAAATAAAGGACAGAAACAGTATGGACCCAACAGAAGTAGAAGATATTAAGAAGAGGTGGCAAGAATGCAGAGAAGAACAATACAAAAAATAATAATAATGATGACCTGGATAACCATGAGGTGTGATAACTCACCTAGACCAGGCATCCTGGAGAGGGAAGTCAAGTGGGCCTTAGGAAGCATCACTGTGAAGAAAGCTGGTGGAGGTGATGATATTCAAGCTGAGCTATGCCAATCTTAAAATATGATGCTGTGAAAGTGCTGCACCCAATATACCAACAAATTTGGAAAACTCAGCAGTGGTCACGGGACTGGAAAGGTCAGTTTTCATTCAAATCCCAAAGAAGAGTAATGCCAAAGAATGTTCAAACTACCACATAATTGCACTCATATCACATGCTAGCAAGATAATACTCAAACCCTTCAAGCTAGGCTTCAACAGTACATGACCTGAGAACTTCCAGATGTACAAGCTGGGTTTAGAAAAGGAAGAGGAACCCAATATCAAATTGTCAACATTCTTTGGAAAATAGAAAAAGAAAGTGAGTTCCAGAAAAACATCTGTTTCATTCCTGATGACTTTGACGCATTTGCTGCTAAAGCCGTTGACTGTGTGGATCACAACAAACTCTGGAACATTCTTCAAGAGATGGGAATACCAGACCAACTGACTTGTCTCCTGAAAAAACTGTATGCAGGTCAAGAAGTAAGAGTTAGAACCAGACATGGAACTGACTGGCTCTAAATCAGTAAAGGAGTACATCAAAGCTGTATATTGTCACCCTGCTTATTTAACTCATATTCAGACTACATCATGTGAAATATCAGGCTGGATGAATCACAAACACAAGCTGGAATCAATGGGAACAGAAGACCACCTGATCTGCCTCCTGAGAAATCTGTATGCAGGTCAGGATGCAACAGTTGGAACTGGACATGGAACAACAGACTGGTTACAAATCAGGAAAGGAGTACGTGAAAGCTATATATTGTCAACCTGCTTATTTAACTAATATGCAGAGTACATCATGAGAAACGCTGGGCTGTATGAAGCACAAAGTGAAATCAAGATTGCCGGGAGAAATATCAATAACCTTAGAAATGCAGATGACACCACGCTTATGGTAGAAAACAAAGAAGAACTAAAGAGGCTCTTGACGGAAGTGAAAGAAGAGTGTGAAAAAGTAGGCTTAAACTCAACATTCAGAAAACTAAGATCTTGGCTCCTGGTCCCATCAATTTATGGCATATGCATGGGGAAACAGTGGAAACAGTGACAAATTTTATTGTTCTGGGCTCCAAAATCATTGCAGATGGTGACTGCAGCCATGAAATTAAAAGATGCTTGTTCCTTGGAAGAAAAGGTATGACCAACCTAGACAGCATATTAAAAGCAGAGACATTATTTTGCCAACAAATGTCCATCTAGTCAAAGCTGTGGTTTTTCAATTGTCATGTATGCATGTGAGAGTTGGACTATAAAGAAAGCTGAGCACTGAAGAATTACTGGTTTTGAACTGTGGTGTTGGAGAAGACTCTTGAGAGTCCCTTGGACAGCGAGGAGATCCAGCCAGTCCATCCTAAAGGAAATCAGTCTTGAATATTCATTGGAAGGACTGGTGTTGAAGCTGAAACTCCAATACTTTGACCACCTGATGGGAAGAACCGACTCATTTGAAAAGACCCTAATGCTGGGAAGGATTGGGGGCAGGAGGAGAAGGGGACGACAGAGAATGAGATGGTTGGATGGTATCACTGACTCGATGCACATGGGTTTGGGTAAACTCCGGGAGTTCGTGATGGACAGAGAGGCCTGGTGTGCTGCAATCCATGGGGTCGCAAAGAGTCGGACACGACTGAGCGACTGAATTGAACTGAACTGAATGCTGGGAAAGATTGAAGGCAGGAGGAGAAGGGGATGACAGAGGATGAGATGGTTGGATGGCATCACCAGCTCAATGGGTATGAGTTTAAGTAAACTCCGGTAGTTGGTGATGGACAGGGAGGCCTGTCGTGCTGCAGTCCATGGGGTCGCAAAGAGTCGGACATGGTTGAGTGACTGAACAGAACTGAACTCTGCATTTAAATTAAATAGGCAGGTTGACAATATATAGCCTTGACGTACTACTTTCCCCATTTGGAACCAGTCTGTTGTTCCGTGTCCAATTCTAACTATTGCTTCTTGACCTGCATACAGATTTCTCAGGAGGCAAATTAGGTGGTCTGGTGTTCCCAACTCTTTAAGAATTTTCCAATCTGTTGTGATGGACACAGTCAAAGGCTTTGGCATAGTCAGTAAAGCAGCAGCAGATGTTTTCTGGAACTCTCTTGCTTTTTCAATTGTCCATTGACATTGGCTATTTGATTTTTGGTTCTTCTGCCTTTTCTAAATCCAGCTTGAACATCTGGAAGTTCATGGTTGACATACTGTTGAAGCCTGGCTTGGAGAATTTTGAGCATTACTTTGCTAGCATGTGAGGTGAGTGGCATTGTGCGGTAGTTTGAGCATTCTTTGGCATTGCCTTTCTTTGGGATTGGAATGAAAACTGACCTTTTCCAGTCCTGTGGCCACTGCTGAGTTTTCCAAATTTCCTGGCATATTGAGTGCAGCACTTTCACAGCATCATTTCTTAGGATTTATTTGAAAAATATCTCAACTGGAATTCCATCACTTCCACTAGCTTTGTTCATAGTGATGTTGTAAGGCCCACTTCACTTTGATTCCAGGATTCTGGCTCTAGGTGAGTGGCCACAACATTGTGGTTATCTGGGTTATGGAATCCTTTTTGTGTAGTTCTTCTGTATTCTTGCATGAGACATTTTGAAGGTCTTCATTACCTCCACCATAGTTTGGCCTCAGGTCAAATGAGAGGGAACACAGCCCCATCCATCAGCAGAAAATTGGATTAACGATTTACTCAGTATGGCCTCACCCATCAGAACAAGATCCAGTTTTCCCCACAGTCAGTCTCTTCCATCAGGAAGCTTCCATAAGCCTCTTATCCTTCTCCATCAGAGGGCAGACAGACTGAAAACCACAATCACAGAAAACAAATGAAACTAATCACATGGACTACAGCCTTGTCCAACTCAATTAAACTGTGAACTATGCCATGTAGGGCCACCCAAGATAGACGGGTCATCGTGGAGAGTTCTGACAAAACGTGGTCCACTGGAGAAGGGAATTGCAAACCACTCAGCATTCTTGCCTTGAGAACCCCATGAACAGTATGAAAAGGCAAAAAGACAGGACAAACCTAGACAGAGTATTAAAAAGCAGAGACATTCCTTTGCTGACAAAGGTCTGTAGAGTCAAAGCTCTGTTTTTCTTCCAGTAGTCATGTACAGATGTGAGAGTTGGACCATCAAGAAGGCTGAACACTGAAGAATAGATGGTTTCAAACTGTGATGTTGGAAAAGATTTTTGGGAGTACCTTGGACTGCAAGATCAAACCAGTCAATCCTAAAGGAAATCAATCCTGAATATTCCATCTGAAGGACTGATGCTGAAGCTGAAGGTCCAATACTTAGGCCATCTGATGCAAAAAGCCAACTCATTAGAAAAGACCCTGATGCTGGGAAAGATTGAAGTCAGGAGAAGATGGGGACAACAGAGGACATGATGATTGGCATCACCAACTCAATGGACATGAGTGTGAGCAAACTCCAGGACATGGTGAAGAACAGGCAAACCTGGGCGCTTCAGTCCATGGAGTTGCAAAGAATAGGATACGGCTAGGTGACTGAAGAACAACAATTTATACCTCCTCTGTGCTCAAGTCTCATGTATTCAATTGCCATTCTCTGTATGGATACTTCTTATTTGGTTGAAATTCAAGACATCCAAGTTAATTTCTTCATTCAAATTGGTCTTTCCATCCTGACTTTACCCCACATTATAGCCATATTTCTCATCTTGGTGAATTTTGTCTTATATGTTAAAGTTTCTTTGAAAATATTTTCTTAATAGCTACATGATATTCTACCTCATGGAAGTAGCAAAATCACCTTCCTGATTTCTCAATTGTTGAACATTTAGACAATGCCCAATTTTGTGTTGCTTCAGTAAATGTACTAATGTATTAATATCTTAAGCTACTTTTGTAATTTTCTTAGAATATGTTTCTTAGCATAATTCCATAAGATAAAAGCATATAGTGAAATTAATGTCAAAAACTATGATAATTAGTCTCATACATTATCTTTTCAGAGCGATTTTCTATGTCAATATTCTATCAGCAATATATGAGACTGTGTATTCTTAACATATACACAGTCCCATATACCTACTCAATACCTACTCAGTACTGAATATAATCTACTTTTCATCTTTGACAACTTTAATTTCCAAAAAACTATCACATTAACTAGAATTTATCTGATTATATACTAATAATGTTGAACAATTATTCTTTTATCTATTAAATATTTGTATTGATTTTTCTGAAAATGACCTTTTTATAATCCTTGCCTAGTTTTCAATTGGCCATTTTGGATTTTCCTTATAGGTTTTTGTTTTTTATAATCACTGTAAACCTTTTCCTAAATTTTGATATTTTCTTTTTAATATATATGGCATATTTGTGACACATAGAAATTTCTACTTCAGGTGAGGGCTTAATTCAATCACTCTTACTTTTTAAATTTCGTTTTGTTTTATAATCTTTTCATTCATATCTAATGATAGTTCAGAGGTAAAGGCTCTTCTTGCAATCATGGAGACACAGGAGACAGATTGGCTTAGGAAGATCCCCTGGAGAAGAAAATGGCAACTCACTCAAATATTCTTGCTAAAAAATTCCATGGAAAGAGGAGCCTATTGAACTATAGTCCATGGGGTCACAAATAGTAAGACGTGACTGAGCATATGGCACACAAATTCAGATGATAGATCAGATGATACATGTGATTTACATTCTGCATTTTTATCTGTATTTTCCCTGATTTAATAAACTAAGAAATCAGTTTAACACCATTTTACTGACTGATTCTTCCTTTCACAATAGTTTGTGATATGGTAGTCTATAGATTCTATTCAAGTGTCTGCCTATATAGTGCTATAATATTCTAATTATTATTTTGAATTCATGTTATATATATATATTATGGTATAATTTATATTATGCAATACACATTTCTTTAGGCATATATTTATTTGCAAACATTGTTCTGAGTTTTCCTGAGCAAAATTCTCTTGGCTAGTTTTACCCATGAGCTTCTGTAATGGCTAATCTTATGGACTGGGCCACAGTCTGGGTGTGTTTGTGAGGTTATTTCTGAATAAGGTAAACATTTGCATCAACAGATTGAGTAAAGCAGTTTGCCTTCCCCAATGGGGGTGGGCCCGAGACTTATGTATATGTCTCCCATTAGTTCAATTTCTCTGGAAAACCCTGATTTCCACAATTTCTAATAGATTTAAGCAAATAAAACTCCACCGATTTTTTTTTTACAATTACATAAAATCTATGAATTAATTAAGAGGTAATTGACATCTCTATACTAATCTAAGTTTTCAGGAACATGTTTCTCACATTCATTTAAGTCAACTTTATTGTCTCTCAGTAAAGTTTTCTATGTTTTCTTTATAAAGCTGCTGGACTTTCATTTAAAAAAAATATTCTTTGTTGTTTTAACTGCAAATAAATAGGACATTTTCTATCAGAGTAGCTAGTTGGATATTGAGCTTTAATTATTCATCACTCTAGGAGCCTGATTTTTCCCTAAGACAAGTAGGCTTTCAAATACTTGTTTAATAAAGAATTTGTTTTTTGCCTTCCTTTGGTTAATACTCATTAAAGAGAGTAGTGAGTTTTGTTTACAGAAAAAAAAGTATTCTTTGGATCAACTTCATATCTGCTTTAATTTGAGGGGAATGGTTCTACAACATGGAACTGAAGGGCCAATAGAGAAAATATTGGATAAGGGCAGTCTATACTTCTCCCTGGCCTCCAGCAATAGATTTGGAGACATCCACTTTTAACTCTCCCAGAAAGAGGAAACTAGCTCTCCTCCCCCTTAGAAATACTACACAAAATGCAGGAGGAAAAAGAATAAACATGTTTGTTTATTTTTCACTGTGAGTATATTTCACACGGGTCATCAGCTGACATCAGCAGATGGACCCACAGCAATGAGGCAGATAAGATAAATTGTACCCTTGACTGTTAAAATAACCAAATCATTTTGATTTGACAAATAATAATGTTTAAACAATTAGGTCTCTTAAACAGACAATAAAATATCCTTTTAATTTAAATCAAATATCCTTTTTAAAGGCAAGAATCAAACTTAAGATGTTTCATTTTTGCATATCAAGATAACTGGAATTTAAAGTATTAATACCAGTCAATGAAGTATACACCAATTAAACCTGGATATTTGCATACATTCTCTGTAGGTGTCAGCATTGCTTTGTAACAGTTACCCATACAGAACTGTGTTTTCATCATGTCACAGGATGTAATTCTTATGTTCAGTTCAGACTTAAAAAATCAGAAGAGTCAATCCAAGGCTTTAGGACATCTCCCAAACTACTCTTTATTTTTTAACATAACAAATTGTGACTGAAAGATTAAATTCCAGGTATTTTTTTTTAAAAAGTATGTTTATGTTTCTGCTTTAGGCAAGAATGAGTATTTTCAAAGCGTTGAATGGCATTTTCTGAATTAAAAAAAAAAATTCTTTGAAAATATATTCTGGAAGTAAGCCAGAAAGAAAAACACCAATACAGTATACTAATGCATATATATGGAATTTGAAAGATGGTAACGATAACCCTATATGTGAGACAGAATAAGAGACACAGATGCATAGAACAGTCTTATGGACTCTGAGAGAGAAGGTGAGGGTGGGACATTCTGAGAGAATAGCATTTAAACATGTATATTATCATATGTGAAACAGAACACCATTCCAGGTTCGATGCATGAGACAAACGTTCAGGGCTGGGGCAATGGGATGACCCAGAGCGATGGGATGGGGAGGGAGGTGGGAGGGGGGTTCAGGATGGGGAACACATGTAAACCCATGGCTGATTCATGTCAATGTATGGCAAAAACCACTACAATATTGTAAAGTAATTAGCCCCCAAGTAAAATAAATAAATTTATTAAAAAAAAAATACACAATAGTTAGCAACACTCACTCCATCACAGTGAACTCTGCAGTATACTCTCCTAAGTATAACTGTTTAAAGTTGAATTTTTTTGCTCCTTTGTCATGAATTAACTTCCTTGTGTTATATAAAAATGTAACTTTTTTCATTTTGTACACATATCAACATCTATCAGTTTCCTCTATTAAAAATGTGAATTTAGTATGTTTCAAAAAAAAAAATCCCCACATCACTTGGAAAAAAAAAAAGAAAATATATTCTGTAACATTCTTAGAAACTAATTGTATTTGGAATACTTTGAAATAATTTACTGTGAAATAAATTATTTACAAATAAGTTATCACAATAATTTATAAATAGCTAATTTATAAGTAATTTATTATCACAATAATTTACTGTGAAATATTGTTTTAGAAATAACTATTCCAGTATTTATTGTGGAGAGAACAGTTATTGTAGCATTCTACAAAGTGATTCAAATGGCAAATACCACTGCATCATTATGTACATTTCATTTTCCTTAAGTTTGCAGGAAAAGAAAGATCTTAGAATATGATGCAGAAGATGCTATAACAAGCAAGGCCCTTTCCATTAATATTATAAAAATAGCCACAACTAAAGAAAATATATAAAATTATATAGCAAGAAATAATGTGGAACAATTATTATGTTTGGATTTCTCCTTGGATTGGGTTATTAGAATTCAGCCTAAAGAGGGCTTATTTTATTTATTTTTTAAAAGTTTTTTTCTTTATTCTTGTAATTCAAGTTTTTTTCAAAAATGTACCTCTTGATTAGTCTTTCCTGAAATGCAACAATTCAATGTGTTTAAGCAAACCTTTCTACATAGCTCAGAAAAGTTTTCTAATTTATTTTGAATATTTTCCCTGTTACATTTAAAATTTGGAAGATAATTGCTTTACAATATTGTGTTAGTTTCTGCCGTATGTCAACATTAATCACCCACAGGTATACATAGGTCCCCTCCCTCTTGAACCTCCGTCTCACCTCCCACTCCATCCCACCCCTCTAGGTTGCCACAGAGCGCCAGGTTTGAGCTCCCTGCATTCATGCAGCAAATTTCCACTGGCTACCTAGTTTGCACATGGTAATATATATGTCTCAATGTTACTCTTTCAATTTGTCCCTCCCTCTCCTTCCTCTACTGTGTCCAGAAATCTGTTCTCTATGCATCTCCATTGCTGTCCTGCAAATAGGTTCATCAGTACCACCTTTCTAGATTCCATATGTATGCATTAATATACAATATTTGTCTTTCTCTTTCTGACTTACTCACTTTGTATAATACACTCATGTACCCCAATGTTCATTGAACCACTCTACAGTAGCTAGGACATGGAAGCCACCTAGATGTCCATCAACAGATGAATGGAAAAATAACTGTGGTAGATATATATTAATACAATGGAATATTAATATTACTCAGCCATAAAAAGCAATGCATTTGAGTAATTTCTAATGAGGCAGACAAACCAAGAACAATTATTTTTAAAAGGAGAGATGCATTCACACCGAGAGGGTATCTATTCCAGAGGCAGTTCTCATGATCTATGCTTCAGTAGAGACTTTTTTTAATGTTTACTATATTCAAAGCTTTGAAAATTCAGTAACATCCTGGAGTGATGGAATCTGGTTTAATAAATGCTTTGTATATCTGAACTTGCACCCACAAGCAGTCCTGCTACGCATAGCCTCTGTCAGTAGGGACTTATTTAGTTTCTACACAGTTCTCATTCTCCATTGCATTGTTAGAATTACCAAGGAGAGTGTAACACTTAAAAGAGACCAAATCACTTGAATTATATTCAAGTCTGTCATCACAAATCCGAGACTACATGCATTTATAATTGTAAGTGATTGTATATTGTAAACTGTAAGGAACAATTGTAATGGGTTCCAGAGAAAAATTAGGATCTTAGAAAGTACATAGCCAGGTGTGGAAGTCATTTCAAGCAAGAAAAAGACATAAATCTTTCTATTCACTCATTGCTTGTTTTATTTATTTATTGCAATTTTATTTTTTCTTAAATTTAACTATACATTGATTTACAACATTTCATTTGTACAGCAAAGTAATATCTTATAATAACCTTTTTTATTTTTCATTGAAATATATTTGACTTATAGTATTATATTAGTCTTAGGGGTACAACATAGTGATTCAATATTAGTTTTATAAATAATCTTCTACACAAAGTTATAAAATATTGATTATATTCCCTGTGCCGTACAGCATATTCCTTATAATTTATTTATTTTATATATAGTAATTTGTGCCTCTTAATCCTGTTTATGTATTTCAACCCTCTCCCCACTGCTCTCCCTCTGGTAACCACTAGTGTGTTCTCTGTAAATCTATTTTTGTCATGGTATATTTGTTTGATTTTCTTTAGGTTCCAAAATCAGTTGCTTTAAATGATACTCTAGTAACTAGCAACTTTACAAGCTTCCTTCTTTTATATATGCTGGCATGGTAATGTTTGTCAATATTATGCATTTTTCTCCAGTAAATGATATGAAAATAATTTTATAATCATTTTTTCAGCTCCTTTTCAGGCAGACATTTTTTTAGAACATCTCAAAAAGGACAGTTCAGGTGTTAAAAACATCAAAAGCAGTTTCTCTTTAACTTCTACACAACATATAGAATCTCACTTGTAGATGGCAAAGATACATTTAGAAAAAAATCAGAAATTTCCTCCATGTCTCTCCAGAAAGTAAATCCTTATGAACCAATTTTGATTATTTTCTCATGTAAAAGTGAAATAAGTCCATCTGAAACACTCGACCTCGAGAGCGTCACTATGTGCAGCTTATTGCCAACATGAAGATACTTAGAAGGAAACCATTAGCAAAGTACACCTCTTAGAGATTAAAAATCCAAAGTAAATGTTTTCTATCATTATTCATTTAAGCACAGTTAATTTTTTATGGATTTCAGTGAAGATCATTCTCATACATAAATACTTACAAAGTTAAGAGTAAGGTTAATAACCAAATGATAGCAAAACGGTTTTGGTGGTTTGAATCTATGGGAAAGAAGTTCAAAATGTTGGAGCTGGAAAGGACCTATAGTGCAATCTAATCAAGTTGTTTCGTTATTACAGATGAAAAAACTGAGGTTCAGGAAGGTTTCATCATTCACCCAGTCACTCAAGACCAGTCCCACCAAGCCAAAGCTCCTTGTTGTGATCTCAGCATTCTTTCCTTGGTCCATGAAACCTACAGACTGATTTTGCACTTGTCATGTCTAAACAGAATCTGATTGTGACACAGCTTGTTCAAGTTTTTAAATGAACCTATTCAATTAAAAATCAAAATAAATATATGTGTTTATTAGTTGTCCTAGGTAAAATAAGCTGACTTTGGAAAATTTTACATTTATTTCAAAGACCATGATTTCACATAAAAGCAGCCTTAAAAGTTACGGTGGCCAGTTGAGGGAAAGGATGGGTGCCCCATAGCGGAGAGCTGAGAGTGGCTTATCCTGTGGAGCCGAGCAGTGTTGCTTTCCAGAGAGGGCCAGAGGCCCCTTGGGGCCACTAAGCTGTGCACTTTAAAATGACTGGAATGGCAGGTTTTTATCCTACGTGTACTTTGTCACTACTTTACCATGGGCCAATGCAGAAGACTCACAATCTCCAAAATGAAAACCACAATCCCAGAAATATAACCAAAATGGCCACAGCCTTCTGTAACTCAATGGAGCTATGAGCCATGCTGTGTAGGGCCACCCAAGACAGATGAGTCAAGGTGGAAAGTTCTGACAAAACGTGGTCCACTGGATAAGAGAATGGCAAACCACTTCAGTATTGTTGCCTTGAGGACCCCATGAACAGTATGAAAAGGCAAAAAGATATGTCAAGGGAAGATGAACCCCCAGGGTCAGTAGGCGTTCAATATGCCACTGAAGACAAGTGGAGAAATAACTCCAGAAAGAATCAAAATCCTGGACCAAAGTAGAAACAATGCTTAGTTGTGGATGTGCCTGGTGGTCAAAGTAAAGTCCAATGCTGTAAAGAGCAATATTGCATAGGAACTTGGAATGTTAGGTCCATGAATCAAGGTAAATTGACATGGTCAAGCAGGAGATGGCAAAAGTGAACATCAACTTTAGGAATCAGTGAACTAAAATAGATGAGAATGGAAGAATTTAATTCAGATGACCATTATATCTACTACTGTGGGCAAGAATCCCTTAGAAGAATTGGACTAGAGTCAACACAAGAGTTTGAAATGCAGAACTTGGATGCAATCTCAAAACCAGCAGAATGATCTGTTTCCAAGGCAAACCATTCAACATGACAGTAATCCAAGCCTATGCCCCCACCACTAACGCTGAAGAAGTTAAAATTGAATGATTCTATGACAACCTATAGGACCTTCTAGAACTAACACCAAAAAAAGATGTCCTTTTCATCATAGGGGATTGGAATGCAAAATTAGGAAGTCAAAAGATACCTGGAGTAACAGGCAAGTTTTGCCTTGGAGTACAGAATGAAGCAGGGCAAAAGCTAATAGAGTTCTGCCAAGAGAATGCACTGGTCATAGCAGATACCCTCTTTCAGCAACACAAGAGATGAGTATACACATGGACATCATCATATGGTCAATACCAAAATCAGATTGATTAATATTCTTTGCAGCCGAAGATGGAGAGGTTCTACACAGTCAGCAAAAACAAGAACATAGCTGACTTTACCTCACATCATGAACTACTTATTGCCAAATTCAGACTCAAATTGAACAAAGTAGGGAACACTACTGGACCATTTAGGT
This sequence comes from Okapia johnstoni, assembly GCA_024291935.2. NCBI lineage: Eukaryota > Metazoa > Chordata > Mammalia > Artiodactyla > Giraffidae > Okapia > Okapia johnstoni. The sequence goes on from CM044310.1 coordinate 63,393,473, forward strand.
ATGGCCTAAATCAAATCCCTTGTGATTATACAGTGGAGGTGACCAATAGATTCAAGGGATTAGATCTGGTAACTGTGGACAGAGGTTTGGAACATTGTACAGGAGGCAACGATCAAAACCATCCCCAAGAAAAAGAAATGAAAAAAGGCAAAATGATTGTCTGAGGAGGCCTTACTGAGAAAAGAAAAGAAGTGAAACGCAAAGGAGAAAAGGAAAGATACACCCATCTGAATGCAGAGTTCCAGAGAAGAGCAAGGAGAGATAAGAAAGCCTTCTTAAGTGAACAATGCAAAGAAATGGAGGAAAGCAATAACATGGGGAAACTAGAGATCTCTACAAGAAAATTGGAGATACCAAGGGAATATTTGATATAAAGATGGGCATAATAAAGGACAGAAACAGCAACGACCCAACAGAAGCAGAAGCAATTAAGAAGAGCTGTCAAGAATACACGGAAGAACTATACAAAAAAAGGATCTTAATGACTCAGATAACCACAACTGTGTGGTCACTCACCTAGACCCAGACATCCTGGAATGTGAAGTCAAGTGGATCTTAAGAAGCATTACTAGGAACAAAGCTAGTGGAGGTGATGGAATTCTAGCTGAGCTATTTCAAATCCTAAAACATGATGCTATTAAAATGTTGTACTCCATATGTCAGCAAATTTGGGAAACTCAGAAGTGGCCACGAGATTGTTAAAGGTCAGTTTTCACTCCAATCCCAAAGAAAGACAGTGCCAAAGAATATTCAAACACTGGATAATTGAACTCATTTCTCATGCTAGTAAGGTTATGCTTGAAATGCTTCTAGCTAGGCTTTAGCAGAACATGAACTGAGACCCTCCAGATGTACAAGCTGTGTTTAGAAAAGGCAGAGGAGCCAGAGATTAAATTGCCAGCATTCACTGGATCATGAAAAAGCAAGGGAATTAGGAAAAAAAAATCTACTTCTGCTTCACTGACTATGCTGAAGCCTTTGACTCTGTGTGTGTGTGTGTGTGTGTGTGTGTGTGTGTGTGTGTGTGTGTGTGTGCATGCTCAGTCATGTCCAACTCTTTGACACCCCATGGACTGTAGCCCACCAGGCTTCTCTGCCCATAGGATTTTCTAGACAAGAGTACTGGAGCAGGTTATCATTTCCTTCTTTAGGGGATCTTCCCAACCCAGGGATCGAACTTGTGGTCTCTTGTGTCTCCTGCATTGGCACGTGGGTTCTTTACCAGCTGATACACCAGGGGAGTCCTTGGATAACAAGAAACTTTGGAAAATTCTTAAAGAGATGGGAACTCCAGACCACCCTACCTATCTCCTGAGAAACGTATATGCAGACCAAGAAGCAACAATTAGAAATGGACATGGAATAACTGACTGGTTCCAAACTGGGAAAGGACTACATCTAGGCAGTATATTGTCACACTGCTTATTTAACTTATATACAGAGTACATAGTATGAAAAGCCTGGCTAGATTAATTACAAGCTGGAATCAAGATTCCTGGGAGAAATACCAACAACCGCAGATATGCAGATGATACTACTCTAGTGGCAGAAAGAGAGGAGGAACTAAAGAGCCTCTTGATGAAGGTGAAAAGAGAGAGTGAAAAAGCTGGCTTAAAACTCAACATTCCAAAAACTAAGATGATGGCATCCGATTCCATCATTTCATGGCAAATAGATGGGTAAAAAGTGGAAACAGTGACAGATTTTATTTTCTTGGGCTGCAAAATCACTGTGGACAGTGACTACAACCACAGAATCAGAAGATGCTTGCTCCTTGAAAGAAAAACTATGACACACCTAAACAGTGTGTTAAAAATTAGAGACACCAGTTTGCTAACAAAGGCCATATAGTCAAAGCTATGATTTTTGCAGTAGTCACGTACAGATGTGAGAGTTGTAACAGCAAGAAGGCTGAGTGCCAAAGAATTAATGTTTTTGAATTGTGGTTCTGGAGAAAACTCTTGAGAGTCCCTTGGACAGCAAGGAGATCAAACCAGTCAGTCCTAAAGGAAATCAACTCAGAATATTCATTGGAAGTACTAATGCTAAAGCTGAATTTCCAATACTTTGGCCACCTGATGTGAAGAGCCAACTCATTGGAAAAGACCCTGATGCTGGGAAAGATTGAGAGGAAGAAAGATGGGGTCAGAAGTGGATGAGATGGTTAGATATGAGACACCAGAGGTGGTCAGAGATGAGACATCACTAACTCCACGGACATGAATTTGAGCAAACTCTGGGAGATAGTGAAGAACAGGGAGGCCTAGTGTGCTACAGTTTCTGGAGTTTTAAAGAGTTGGACATAGTGACTGAACAACAACACCAATTGAGGGAAATAAATAGTCTAATCCTTTGTACTATGTGCATTGTAATACTATGTATTTCTCAGTATTACTAGTTGTGACTACTCTAGTCCCTAGACTAGATTTTAAATATAAATATCCTTTCATAAAACAGAGCATAATGAAATTTCTGTCTGATGAGCCGTACATGTATTTTTATTTGTATTTCCCTAGTATTCTACAGATATTTAAATCTAAAACTATATTTTAGGAATATTCCTTTGATAGACATAGCTATAACAACATTATCATATTTACAATTCATTCATAGGACTTTATTTCTGATATTTACTAGTCCATAATATTATAGTGTTTTGAATGCATCTTTTAAAGTGTTGTGTTTAAAACTTAGGTGAAACTCTATCACTTTTTCTTCCTGCTAACGAATCTCATTGATGACCAAATTTCACAGGTTGAATTACTTTCTTTTTAGATCGTGTCACAAATGATTAGAAGCTACTATCAAGTTTCTAAAAGGATCATATAGGACATATTCTTTGACAGTTAACATCTCTTCTCCACCGCAAATATATTCCTAGGGTGACCGTGTATTCTCATTTCCTTCTTTCTCCCACTCAGTCCTAGTTTTTGCCTGTAGCTCCAGAAGAGTAATAGTATTCCTGTCACTTTCAAAACGATCTTAGTTTAGGTGACAATTTTTATGCTTACTATAGCAATGATACAAGCAAAATAACTACAGTAAACTGTCCCTCTAGTATACAAAAAAAGATAAAATATTGAGGAAACTGCTTAGAGTTTGGTATGAGAACTGAATTTGCTGCTATAATTAAAACTAAATCCCTCAAGTCCTCTGCCCAATTGCTCCATATTTTTCATGGTCACAAGAGGCCGTTTTGAGGGTTAGCATGTTATTTGCTCCACAAGGCCTCAATTTTGCATTAACAACTGTCACATTTGGAAGGTCATTGTTGCTAATAATCCTTATCTTTTCTCTCTAAAAAGTTGTAACTTTTTCTAAAAATCTATATGCTATGGTTTCTAACCTTCCTTAATCACACAAAACATAGTTGTCCTGCTTCCTCCTTTTTTCCTTGTCATAAAAGAGCATCTAAGAGGGTTTGGAGCTGAAAGAGCTTTCAAACTTCGACCAGAGTCTTCACACAGTACAGAGGTAGAAAGAACAGCAAAAAAAAAAATACTTTGTCTGCATTAGCCTCTGTGTCAGGAATATTTAAAAATTAATAAATTTTAATTTTACATATCACATTCCTTGAGCTTATAATCAATCTTGAATTGTTTAACTTGTGGTTTTGAGATGATCAAGGTTGATGGTTAAAAATAATTTATATCGCTTACACAATCGCAAACTTGTTTACTCTCAATTTAGGAAAGAAAAAATGAAATCCGTATTGCTCCTGTATATTATATGACTTCTGGTAATATTTCTTATACTCTTATTAACTTTCTGAGTCCTGACAAAGAGGCATTGCACATTTTGGCACTCACGGTAGTCCTGGCACAAAAGATCATGAAGAAAAATTCATTCTTCTACGGGCAAAACAAAGACTCTTACACCGAGAATTTCCTTGAATTGCTACAAATTAATAGTGTTTTTCTGTGTGTGTGTGTGTGTGTGATGTGTGGTGGGTGTGTTTAGTTTGTGGTTGTGTGTGGTTATATGCATATGGGAAAGAGAGAGGAAGAAAAAGCAGTTTTTAACCGCATTCGTCTCTCTGGAATGGCTCTTGCTAAATGAACCACCATGGCCGCTCACAGGCAAGAATGATTTAAAAGGAAAAATATTCCCTTTGAAACTGGAAGACACAAAGCTTATGACAGAGGAAATTAATCCAGTTCAATTGTTAAAGTATATAGCAATACTTTTGACACATATCCTTAGCTAAAAAAAAAAAATCAAAGAGTAATTTTTTACGTTAAGAAAATTCAAAAATTAAAACATTTCATTTGACTGGCACCAAGTTAATTCAACCCGAAAGGATTATTTAGAGGCCCACATGAACTTTCAGAGTTCAATTGGAAATATAACAAAATTAAATTCCTCATAATTAAAACTGCATTATAAGCAAAATACCAACTCCTTGTCCAGTTAGAGCAAATGTATTCAAGTCAAACACTAGAGACCACATAAGTGAAAATTAGAGAGTAAATGAGGGTATGAGCCTGTGGGATTTCACAGCTTAAAAAATAATGTTGAGATCCAGCCTCCCTAAGTTCAAAGATGAAAGTGTGAAGATTAAATAAGGAACAGAGAGGCAAAATGGAAGAGGAGTAGGTGGAAGTGGAATACGTATCTCTCCATGGATGGATTAGGAATACAACTTCAGATGCAGAAGATCTCACAGAACATTGGCTGGGAGTGGGCAAGAGTCTCTGACCATCAGAAAGGAATGTATAGATCCACACAATATTCAGTAGGATGAAGGAAGGAAGGGAAAAAGAGGAGAGTGAGCACAACAGGAGCTGCTATTGAAGCAAGGGCTAGATCCCTACATTGGGCCAATTATTTGCCCAGAGGGGAAGCATTTGAAGCTATTGGAGAGTGCAGCAGCTGATCTGAGAGAGTCTAAATTGAATGAGGGCCACACAGACAGTCCTTGCCACAGGTGTATGTACTCTGTACAGGGACACAAGTCCCCTGGAACATGCTGCTGGGAGCTGGAGTGAAGGGATTAGAGAGTAATCCCAAGGTGAGGTCTGCTGTTGACTATGGGGAGATGCCACACGGGGATGTGAGGGAGGAGATTCCAGCGGAGGATACCTTTGGAGAAAAGCTTGGCAGCGGTAGAGGCAAGGGGACACTATTAAGTCAAGTGTTGGGGGTGGACCCATCAATGTAGCCTCTCTCACCACACAATGGCATGGGCGATTGAACAATAGTGAGACTCCAGAGAGAGTGGCCCTTTAAGTGCATGATGCAAGGAGCAAAAAATACCCCAGCTGAAGGCGCCTTTGAATGCCTGCTACACGGAGCACTAGAGAAGGAACAGTGTTTCCACTGTTTTCCCATCTATTTCCCATGAAGAGATGGGACCAGATGCCATGATCTTAGTTTTCTGAATGTTGAGTTTTAAGCCAACTTTTTCACTCTCCTCTTTCACTTTCATCAAGAGGCTCTTTAGTTCTTCTTCTCTTTCTGCCATAAGGGTGGTGTTATCTGCATATCTGAGGTTATTGATATTTCTCCTGGTAATCTTGATTCCAGCTTGTGTTCACAAGTTATCACACCATCCTGATTATCTGGGTCGTGAAGATCTTTTTTGTACAGTTCTTCTGTGTATTCTTGCCACCTCTTCTTAATATCTTCTGCTTCTGTTAGGTCCATACCATCTCTGTCCTTTATCGAGCCCATCTTTGCATGAAATGTCCCCTTGGTATCTCTAATTTTCTTGAAGAGATCTCTAGTCTTTCCCATTCTGTTGTTTTCTCTATTTCTTTGCATTGATCACTGAGGAAGGCTTTCTTATCTCTCCTTGCTATTCTTTGGAACTCTGCATTCAGATGGGAATATCTTTCCTTTTCTCCCTTGCTTTTCACTTCTCTTCTTTTCACAGCTATTTGTAAGGCCTCCTCAGACAGCCATTTTACGTTTTTTGCATTTCTTTTCCATGGGGATAGTCTTGATACCTGTCTCCTGTACAATGTCATGAACCTCCCTCCATAGTTCATCAGGCACTCTGTCTATCAGCTCTAGTTCCTTAAATCTATTTGTCACTTCCACTGTATAGTCATAAGGGATTTGGTTTAGGTCATACTTGAATGGTCTAGTGCTTTTCTCTACTTTCTTCAATTTCAGTCTGAATTTGGCAATAAGCAGTTCATGATCTGAGCCACAGTCTGCTCCCGGTCTTGTTTTTGCTGACTGTATAGAGCTTCTCCATCTTTGGCTGCAAAGAATATAATCAGTCTGATTTCAGTGTTGACCATCTGGTGATGTCCATGTGTAGAGTCTTCTCTTGTGTTGTTGGAAGAGAGTGTTTGCTATGACCAGTGCGTTCTTTTGGCAAAACTCTATTAGCCTTTGCCCTGCTTCATTCTGTTCTCCAAGGCCAAATTTGCCTGTTATGCCAGGTGTTTCCTGACTTCCTACTTTTGCATTCCAGTCCCCTATAATGAAAAGGACATCTTTTTTGGGTGTTAGTTCTAAAAGGTCTTGTAGGTCTTCATAGAACTGTTCAACTTCAGCTTCTTCAGCATTACTGGTTGGGGCATAGACTTGGATTACCATAATATTGAATGGTTTGCCTTGGAAACGAACAGAGATCATTCTGTCATTTTTGAGATTACATCCAAGTACAGCATTTCGGTCTCTTGTTGACCATGATGGCTACTGCATTTCTTTTAAGGGATTCCTGCCCACAATAGTAGATATAATGGTCATCGGAGTTAAATTCACCCATTCCAGTCCATCTTAGTTTGCTGATTCCTAGAATGCGACATTCACTCTTGCCATCTCCTGTTGACCACTTCCAATTTGCCTTGATTTATGGACCTAACATTCCAGGTTAGGCTGAGAGGAGCTACCCCACGTCCAAGGAGCTGCGGCTGTGCAGGCACAGGAGGGCCGAGAGGAGCTACTACACGTTCAAGGTCAGGAGGGGCTTGTCCAAGGTAAGGAGCAGCAGCTGTGCTTTGCTGGAGCAGCTGTGAAAGATAACCTATGTCCAAGGTAAGAGAAACCCAAGTAAGACAGTAGGTGTTGCAAGAGGGCATCAGAGGGCAGACACACTGAAACTATAACCACAGAAAACTAGCCAATCTGATCACAGGGACCACAGCCTTGTCTAACTCAATGAAACTAAGCCATGCCATGTAGGGCCACCCAAGATGGACGGGTCGTGGTGGAGAGGTCTGACAGAATGTGGTCCACTAGAGAAGGGCATGGCAAACCACTTCAGTATTCTTACCTTGAGAACCCTGTGAACAGTATGAAAAGGCAAAAACATATGACACTGAAAGATGAACTCCCAAGATTGGTAGGTGCCCAATATGCTACTGAAGATCAGTGGAGAAATAACTCCAGAAAGAATGATGGGATGAGCCAAAGCAAAAACAATACCCAGCTGTGGATGTGACTGGAAATAATGCAGGACTCTAGCAGTGCCATTTTTCTTGTGCTTGAGGCTGCCGACATCCCTGCACACTTGATGCCACCAGAGTGCCTGGGATTCAAATAGCAGCGCCACCTCCACGCATGATCCTCACTGAAGCAGAAATGCCAGAGGCTAGAGAAAATCCTAACAGCACCATATCTCCTGTGGCCATGGCAGCTGGTTCCTCTGTGTACCTTCCACTCCAGTGCAATCCCATAATCCAAGCAGTTGTGCCATTTCCATGCATGAGCGCCCCCCCCACCCCTACCCCGCCGGGGCAGAACTGCCAGAAGCTAGGAGAATTCCATAAGAGCATCATATCTCATGCTCCAGTGGCCACCGATTCCCTTGCATATCTGATACTATCAGAGTCCCTGTGATCCAAGGAGGTGTACCACCTCTATACCTGGTTTTCACTGGAGCAGCCCCAAGTCCTCCAGGGCAGCCTCAGGAGCAAATTCTTGTGGATGACACACATGAAGAGGTAGGGATAAAACCACAATTGAAACCCAGGGGCAGTATGGATAAGGAAGAGGATCGAAAAACTTCCCACTTGCTGTACAAGCTGCAGATTAAATTCACACAGTCAACTAGAAAGATTCTGTGTCTATTAAATATATCAAAGGACAATGAGAGTTCCCACAAAGGGTACTAGCTCAGGCAGCTGTGTGCATCAGAGGCAAGAACATTCAGGAGCAGGGCCAGATCAGAGTCTGCCTCTCCTCACAGAAAGTCCAGAGACCAACCCAATATTTGAGAGCATCCTAGCGAATCACAGGTGGACCGTGACTCTCAGCTAGGGAAAGGAAGCTGACAGCTGAGATCTGAGAAAAACATTTATTATTCTTCTTATATTTTGGTTTGTTCTGTAGTTGGTTCTGGATTTTTATTTTTTCTTTTTCTCTGTTGCTGTGGTTGATTTTATTATTACTATTAACTCTATTTAAGCTTTTGAGAAATTTTTTTTTATCATAGTTTTTATTTTCTTCATATACTTCTACCTCTACATAGGCTTTTTGTGGTTCTGTGGTTTTCCTTTTAATTTCATCTTCTGTTTTTTTGTTTTTTTTGTCATTTGTTTTCCTTTTCTTTTTGTTCTTATCCTACTGTAGTTGTCCTTTAACATATATAATTTTTAATATCCTTCTATTTAACTTCGTTTTTCTATTTTATTTTTCTTTTCTTCCTTTTCTTTCTTTATTTCGCCATGTTTACTAGTTTCTTTTCTTTTCTTTATTCCCCTGTTGGCACTCTGCTATGATTTTCTTTAACTGTTTGTGTCTTAGTTAGCTTTGTTTTTAATTGATCAATATCATTTTTAACCTTCTTCGCTTTCTGGGTCACTATCTTGTACTTTGTATTTTTGGAGCATTGTGATTATTAGTGTGCAGTTTGTGTATACTCTTTTTTGTAGTTACTATTTGTCTGATTTTGTATTTACCATTTGCCTGGGGTTTGTCTTTTGTTACTTGTTTTGCTTTATATTTTTGTATTTTTTTTTAATCCCCTGTAATGCCATAATCTGATAGACAGAGTGCCTGATGAACTCTGGACAGAGGTTCATGACATTGTACAGGAGACAGGGATCAAGACTATTCCCATGGAAAAGAAATGAAAAAAAGCAAAATAGCTGTCTGAGGAGGCCTTACAAATAGCTGTGAAAAGAAGAGAAGTGAAAAGCAAAGGAGAAAAAGAAAGATATTCCCATTTGAATGCAGAGTTCCAAAGAATAGCAAGGAGAGATAAGAAAGCCTTCCTCAGCGATCAGTGCAAAGAAATAGAGGAAAACAACAGAATGGGAAAGACTAGAGATCTCTTCAAGAAAATTAGAGATACCAAGGGAACATTTCATACAAAGATGGGCTCGATAAAGGACAGAGATGGTATGGACCTAACAGAAGCAGAAGATATTAAGAAGAGGTGGCAAGAATACGCAGAAGAACTGTACAAAAAAGATCTTCATGACCCAGATAATCACGATGGTGTGATCACTCACCTAGAGCCAGACATCCTGGAATATGAAGTCAAGTGGGCCTTAGAAAGCATCACTATGAACAAAGCTAGTGGAGGTGATGGAATTCTAGTTGAGCTATATCAAATCTTGAAAGATGATGCTGTGAAAGTGCTGCACCCAATATGCCAGCAAATATGGAAAACTCAGCAGTGGCCACAGGACTGGAAGGTGAGTTTTCATTCCAATCCCAAAGAAAGGCAATGCCAAAGAATGCTCAAACTACCGCCCAATTGCACTCATCTCACATGCTAGTAAAGTAATGTTCAAAATTCTCCAAGCCAGGCTTCAGCAATACACGAACCATGAACTTCCAGATGTTCAATCTGGTTTTAGAAAAGGCAGAGGAACCAGAGATCAAATTGCCAACATCTGCTGGATCATCAGAAAAACAAGGGAGTTCCAGAAAAACATCTATTTCTGCTTTATTGACTATGCCAAAGCCTTTGACTGTGTGGATCACAATAAACTGTGGAAAATTCTGAAAGAGATCAGAATACCAGACTATCTGACCTGTCTCTTGAGAAACCTGTATGCAGGTCAGGAAACAACAGTTAGAGCTGGACATGGAACAACAGACTGGGTCTAAATAGGAAAAGGGGTACGTCAAGGCTGTATATTGTCACTCTGCTTATTTAACTTATATGCAGAGTACATCATGAGAAATGCTGGGCTGGAAGAAGCACAAGCTGGAATCAAGATTGCCGGGAGAAATACCAATAACCTCAGATATGCAGATGACACCACCCTTATGGCAGAAAGTGAAGAAGAACTGAACAGTCTCTTGATGAAAGTGAGAGAGGAAAGTGAACAAGTTGGCTTAAAGCTCAACATTTAGAAAACTAAGATCATGGCCTCTGGTATCACTTCATGGCAAATAGATGAGGAAACTGGAAACAGTGTCAGACTTTATTTTGGGGGGCTCCAAAATCACTGCAGATGGTGATTGCAGCCATGAAATTAAAAGATGCTTACTCAATGGAAGGAAAGTTATGACCACCCTAGATAGCATATTTAAAAGCAGAGACATTACTTTGCCAACAAAGGTCCGTCTAGTCAAGGCTATGGTTTTTCCAGTGGTCATGTATGATATGAGAGTTGGACTGTGAAGAAAGCTGAGCGCCGAAGAATTGATGCTTTTGAACTGTGGTGTTGGAGAAGACTCTTGAGAGTCCCTTTGACTGCGAGGAGATCTAACCAGTCCATCCTAAAGGAGATCAATCCTAGGTGTTCATTGGAAGGACTTATGTTGAAGGTGAAACTCATGCGAAGATTTGACTCATTGGAAAAGACCCTGATCCTGGAAGGATTGGGGGCAGGAGGAGAAGGGGATGACAGAGGATGAGATGGCTGGATGGCATCACCAACTCTATGGGCATGAGTTTGGGTAGACTCTGGGAGTTGTTGATGGACAGAGAGGCCTGGCGTGCTGTGGTTCTTGGGGTCGCAAAAAGTCGGACACAACCGAGCAACTGAACTGAACTGAACTGAACTGAATGCCATAATAAACAACTTGCAGAATCTCAGATAGTTGGCCCGAGATTGTGCCTGAGCCCTTGGAGTGGGAGTACTGAGTCCAGGACACTAGACTGCCAGAAAACTCCTGACCACAGGGAATATTAATTAGTGAGAACTCCCAAGAAGACCTCCACTTATATCCAAGACCCTACTTCACCCAACTGCTGGCAGTACACTGTGCAGGATTCCTGACCCAAACAATATGCTCTGCTTAGTCACTCAGTAGTATCTTACTCTGTAACCCAATGAACTGTAGCCTGACAGGCTCCTCTGTCCATGGGGATTCTCCAGACAAGAATATTCGAGGGGGTTGCCATGCCCTACTCCAGGGAATCTTCCCAACTCAGGGATCAAACCTAGATCTCCCACATTGAAAGCTGACTCTTTACTGTCTGAGCCACCAGGGAAGCCCAGACAATAAGCAAGACAAAAACACAAAGTCAATCATCAGCAGAAAAGCTTCCCAGTGACACCCCAAAACATACCACTTCATGGAGCACTGCCCATCAGAGGGGGGAAAAAAAGAAACAACTCCTCCTCCCACCAGAATTCATGCCCAAGTCCCTCCCAACACAAAGCTTACACTAGCCACAGAACCAACAGAGGATAGAAAGCAAAAGGAAGAAGGAATATGACCCTAAAGCCTGGGAAAAGGAGATTTCAAAAACAGTAAGTTGAGGGGTGTGGGGAGGAAGAAGAGAGAGAGGGGACAGAAATATTGTGAAAATGAAAAAAGAAGGTAAAAACTCACAAAATGAAATAAATGGAGAGGAAATAGGCAAACTATGTGAAAAAGAATTCAGAGTAATGTTAGTAAAGATGATACAAAACCTTGAAAATCAAATGGAGAAAATGCAAGAATCAATTAATACATTTAACAAGGACCTAGAAGAAATAAAGAATAAATAAGCAGAGATGAATAACAAAATAAATGAAATAAAAAATACTGTGTGCTTTGCTAAGTCACTTCAGTCATGTATGACTCTTTGTGACCCTATGGAATATAGCCCGCCAGGCTCCTCTGTCCATGGGATTCTCCAAGCAAGAATACTGGAGTGGGTAGCCATGCTCTTCTCCAGGGGATCTTCCCGACCCAGGGTCTGAATCTGTATCTCTTATGTCTCCCGCAGGAATCAGTTGCAGAATAACCGAGGCAGAAGAACAAATAACTAAGCTGGAAGGTGGAATAGTGGAAATAACTGCTGAAAAGCAGAATAAACAAAAAAGAATGAAAAATATTGAGTATAGTCTCAGAGACTTCTGGAACAATATTAAACGCACCAATATAGAGATTGTAGGGGTCTCAGAAGAAGAAAATAAGAAAATTTTTGAAGAGATTATAGTTGAAAACTTCCCTAACGTGGGAGAAGAAACAGTCAATCAAGTCCAAGAAGCACAGAGAGTCCCATATGGGATAAACCCAAAGAGAAACACACCAAAACACATACTAATCAAACTAACAAAGTTTCAAAACAAAGAAAAAAATTACGGGAGCATCAGAAAAGCAAACAAGTAACACAAGGGAAACCCCATAACAGTTGATCTTTCAGCAGAAACTCTACAGGCCAGAAGGGAATGACAGGATATATTTAAAGACTTGCAAGGACAAATCTACAATCAAGATTACTCTACCACACAAGGACCTCATTCAAAATTGATGGAGAAATCAAAAGCTTTACAGATAAGCAAAAGTTAAGAGAATTTAGCACCACCAAACCACCTTTGCAACAAATATTAAAGGGAATTTAATAGGCAGGAAACACAAGAGAAGGAAAAGACCTACAAAACAAATGCAAAACAATTAAGAAAATGCCAGTAAGAACATATATACTAATAATTACTTTAAATGTAAATGAATTAACCAAAAGACACAGACTGGCTGAATGTATACAAAAGCAAGGCCCATATATGCCCTGTCTGTAAGAGACCAAATTCAGACCTCAAAACACATACTGACTGAAAGTGAGAGGATGAAAAAAGATATTCCATGCAAATGAAAATCAAAAGAAAGCTGGAATAGTAATTCTCATATCAGACAAAATAAACCTTAAAATGAAGAATATTATAATAGATAAGGAAGAAAGCTACAAGATGATAAAGTAATCAATCCAAGAACACATAATGATAGTAAATAATTATGCATGCAACATAGGAACAACTCAATACATAAGGCAAACACAGACATAAAAGGGGAAATTGACAGTACTACAATAATAGTATGGAACTTTAGCACCCCACTTACAGCAATGAACAGATCACCAAAGCAGAAAGATAATAAGGAAACAAGAGCCTTAAATGACACACTATACCAAATTGACCTAATTGATATCTTCAGGATTTTCCATCCAATTTCAGAATACATTTTCATCTCAAGTGCATATGGGGCGTTCTCTGGGATAGATAACATCTTGGGTCACAAATCAAGCCTCAGTAAATTTAAGAAAATTGAAATCATGTGAAGCATCTTTTCTGACCACAACGCTATGAGAGTTGTGGGGAAGAAACTGTAAAAACCATAAACACATGGAGATTAAACAACACATTTCTAAATAATGAGCAAGTTACTGAAGAAATCAAATGGGAAATCAAAAAATTCCTAGAACAAATGATAACGAAAACACAATGACTCAAAACCTGTGAGATGCAACAGAAGCATATCTAAGAGGGAAATTTATAGCAATACAATCTTACCTCAAGAAACAAGAAAAACAGCAAACCTAAATTTACACGTAAAACAAATGTAAAAAGAAGAACAAAAACCTCAAAGTTAGCTGAAGGAAAAAAAAAATATAATAAAAATCAGAGCAGAAATAAATGAAAAAAATGAAGTAAATAGTAGTAAAGATTGATAAAACTAAAAGCTGGTTCTTTGAGAAGATGAACAAAATTGACAAACTACTAGCCAAACACATCAAGAAAAAAAGAGAAAAGAAACAAATCAACAAAATGAGAAATGAAGGAGAGGTTAAAGTAAATAATGTAGAAATAAAAAAGGATCGTAAGAGATTATTATGAGCAACTCTATGTTAATATATTGGAAAATCTGGAAGAAATGGACAGATTCTTTGAAAAGTTTAACCTTTTGAGGCTGAACCAGGAAGAATAAAAACTATGAACAAGCCAATCACAAGCACAGAAATCAAAACTTTTATCAAACATCTAGTAAAAAACAAATCCCAGGGCCAGATGGCTTCGCAGGTAAATTCTAGCAAACATTTAGAGAAGCGATAATGCTTATCCTTCTGAAACTTCCAAAAAACTGCCGCGGAAGAGACACTTCCAAATTCATTTTATGAGGCCACCATCACCCTGATACCAAAACCAAATGAAGCCATCACAAAAAAGGAAAATTACTGGCCAAGATAACTGATGAGGATAGATGCAAAAATCCTCAACAAAATTCTAGCAAGTAGAATTCAACAACACATTACACTGTGATAAAGCTGGTTTTTATCCCAGGGATGCAAGGCTTTTTTGATATATGCAAATCAATCAATGTGATACACCATATTAACAAATTGAAAGGCTGAAAGTCATATAATAATCTCAATATTGTAGAGAAAGCTTTTTACAAAATTCTGCACTCATTTAAAATACAAACTCTTCAAAAAATGAGCATAGAAGGAACCGACTTCAACATAATAAAGGCCATACATGATAAACCCACAGCAAACATTATTCTCAATGATGAAAAATTGAAAGCATTTCCCTGAATATAAGGAACAAGAAAAGGGTGCCCACTCTTGTCACCATTATTCAACATAATTTTTAAAATCTTAACTACAGCAATCAGAGAAGAAAAAAAAAAGGAAAGGAATTGGCAAAGAAGTAAAATTCTCACTATTTGCAGATGACATGATACTATACATAGAAAACCCTAAAGATACTTCAGTATACGGAGTATCAGAATTTTCTATCAGAATATTACTAAAGGTAATCAGTGAAGTTAGTAAAATTAGAGGATTCAAAATCAACACACAAAAATCACTCGCTTTCCTGTACACAAGCAATGAAAAATCCAAAACAGAAATTAAGAAATCAATCCCATTTACCATTGCAAAAAAAAAAAAAGAATAAAATATCTAGGAATAAATCTACATAAGGACACAAAAGAACTGTATACAGAAAACTTTAAGGCACTGATGAAAAAAAATCAAAGATGACATAAACAGATGGCGAGATATCCCATGTTTCTGGGTTGGTAGAATCAATATTGTGAAAATGTCTATACTACCAAACACAATCTACAGATTCAGTGTAATCCCTATCAAATTACCAATGGCAATTTTCACATAATTAGAAGAAAGCATTTCACAATTTTTATGGCAACACAAAAGACCCTAAATAGAAAAAACAATCTTGAGAAAGAAGAATGGAGCTGGAGCAATCAGCCTTCCTGAATTTAGAATATACTACAAAGCTACAGTCACCAAGAGAGAATATAGTACTGGCACAAAACAGAAATATACACCAATGGAACAAGATAGAAAGCCCAGAGATAAACCCACACATCTATGGCCACCTTATTTTTGACAAAGAAGGTAAGAATATACAGTGGAGGAAAGATAGCCTCTTCAAAAAGTGATTCTGAGAAAACTGGACAGCTACATGTTAAAGAATGAAATTAGAACACTTCCTAACACCATACACAATCATAAACTCAAAATGGATTAAAGACCAAAATGTAAGATCAGAGACTATAAAACTCTTAGAGGAAAACATCGGCAGAACCCTCTAAGACATAAATCTCAGCAAGATCTTCTATGACAAACCTTCTAGAGTAATGGAAATAAAAGCAAAAATAAACAAGTGGTACTTAATTAAACTTAAAAGCTTTTGCACAGCAATGGAAACTATAAACAGGCCATTCTCCCTAAGAATGGGTGAAAATAATAGCAAATGAAACAACTGACAAAGGATTAAATTACAAATACACAAGCAACTCATGCAACTCAGTATCAGAAAAGCAAAGAATCCAGTCAAATAGGGGGTAGAAGACCTAAACAGATATTGCTCCAAAGAAGACATAGAATAGAGATGGCTGATAAACACATGAAAAAGATGTTCAAGGTCACTCATTATTAGAGAAATGCAAATCAAACTACAATGAGATATCACCTCATATCAGGCAGAATTGCCAGCATCAAAAAATCTACAAACAATGAATGCTGGAGAGAGTGTAGACATAAGGGAACCCACTTGCATTGTCAGTGGGAATGTAAATCGATACAGCTAATATGGTAGACAGTATGGAGATTCCTTAAAAAAAACTAGGAAGAAAGTTACCATATAACCCAACAATCCCACTACTGAGCATATATTCTGATAAAACAATAGTTGAAAAAGACAGAGATACTGCAATCTTCATTGCAGCACTCTTTACAATAGCTAGGAGATGGAAGCAACCTAAATGTCCATTGACAGATGAATGAATAAAGAGGCTGTGGTACATATATGCAATGGAATATTACACAACCATAAAAAAGAATGCATTTGAGTCAGTTCTAATGAGGTGGGTGAACCAGAGTCTATCATACAGAGAGAAGCAATTTAGAAAGAGAAAAACAAATATCGCATAATAATGCATATATGTGGAATCTAGAAAGATGATACTGATGAACTTATTTGCAGGGCCGCAGTGGAAATCCAGACATAGAGAACAGATCTGTGGACTAGGGGTGAGGAGGGGGTGGGCCAAATGGGGAGAGTAGTATGGAAACATATACCTTACCATATGTAAAATAGATAGCCAGTGGCAATTTGTTGTATGACGTGGGGAACTCGAACCAGGGTTCTGTGACAACATAGAGGGTTGGGAGGTGGGAGGGAGGTTCAAGAGGGAAGGGACATATGTATACCTATTGCTGATTCATGATGATGTATGTCAGAAACCAACACAATAGTGTAAAGAAATTATCTTTCAATTAAAAATAAATAAATTTGTAAAAAGTAAATGAAAATAAAATAAACAAGCAAAAATATGATCTGTGATATTATCTTCATTGTTTGGACCAGAAATTATGGCAACAGACAAATGACCTTGCATCTTGCTAGTGTAGCCTATTTTGAAATTGTTGTCCAGTTTTGGGCCTACACTATGTTTATTATTCTTAAAATCTGATGAAGTTTTTAAATTTTAAACCAAATTATAAAAACGAATATTAATGTTAAAGAGAAAAATATGGTCTGGCTAAGTGCACATCCAGATTAAATAAAGTACAAAAACAATTAAGATAACCTTATTCTGGCACTAAAAATGTATTGAGTAGTGGCTATATAGCAAAACTATCTTGATAATATCATTAATATCACTATATTCTTTTAAATTATTTTAAAAACACATACACATTTGGTCTCCTTTGGATGTAGGGAGTCTTGACACACTAGAGATCAGCCAAAATCAGCTTTCATCTTGAGTTACTGAGTTTCACACAAGTGAAGCTTCTCCCAGGATCTTTCCTTTCCTAATCTTGGTGTTGGACCTTTCAACAGTGGACCTCAGGCTCTCACTAGGCCATAGAGAGAAAGTACGTCATCATTTTTACCTTTTTCTGGGCCTCTTAGAGACTGACATCCTCTGATTGTCTGGAGCTGTTGAGAACAAGTCATTGCTTAGCTCAGAAGTAAATACCATGGGAAGGACCAAGAGAAGCAGAAGAGATTAAGAAGACATGGAAAGAATACAAAAGTAACTACAAAATGAAGGTCTTAATGACAGATAATGGTGATGGTGTGGTCACTCACCTAGAGACAGACATCTTGGAGTGTGAAGTCAAGTAGGCCTTAGTAGGGACTAATATGAACAAAACTAGTGGAAATGATAGAATTTAAGCTGACCTATTTCAAATCCTAAACGATGATTCTGTTAAAATGTTGCATTCAATATATCAGCAAATTTGGAAAACTCAGCAGTTAGCCACGGGATTGGAAAAAGTCAGTTTTCATTCCAATCCCAAAGAAAGGTAATGTCAAAGAATGTTCCAACTACCATAAGATTACATTCATTCCACATGCCAGTAAGGCTATGCTCAAAATCCTTCAAGCTAGGCTTCAACAGTATTTGAACTGAGAATGTTCAAATGTCAAAGCTGAGTTTACAAAAAGGCAGAGGAACCAGAGATCAAATTTCCAACATTGCTGGCTCATGGGGAAAGCAAAGGAATTCCAGAAAAAACATCTACTTCTGCTTCTTTGACTATGTTAAGCCTTTGATTGTATGAATCACAACAAACTGTGGAAAAATCGTAAAGAGATGGGAGTACCAGACCACCTTGACTATCTCCTGAGAAACCTGTATGCAGGTCAAAAATCAACAGTTATACCAGGACATGGAACAACTGACTGGTTCAAAATTGGGAAAGGGGTATGATAAGGCTATATATTGTCACCCTGCTTATTTAACTTCTATGCAGAGTACATTGTGTTTCCCAGGTGGCACAGTGGGAAAGAATTCACTTGATAATGCAGGAGACACAGGAGATGTACGTTCAATCCCTGGGTTGAGAAGATACTCTGAAGTAGGAAATGGCAACCAGATCCAAGATTCTTGCTGAAAAATTCCATGGACAGAGGATCCTAGCAGGCTACAGTCCATGGGATTGCAAAGAGTCGGATATGACTGAGCGCGCGCGCGCGCACACACACACACACACACACACACACACACACATACACACACACACACACACACACACACACATCATGTGAAATGGGCTGGATGAATCACAAACCGAAATCAAAATTGCCAGGAGAAATAGCAATATCCCCAGATATGTAGATGATGCCACTCTAATGGCAGAAAGGAAAGAGGAACAAAAGAGCCTCTTGATGACAGTGAAAGAGAAGAGTGAAAAAGCTGGCTTAAAACAAAACATTAAAGGCAAAAAACAACAACAACAACTAAGATCACTAAGTGTCCCATCAATTCATGACAAGTAGAAGGTGGAAGCAGTGGCAGGTTTTATTTTGTTGAGCTCCAAAATCACTGAAGACAGTGGAATTAAAAGATGCTTGCTCCTTGGAAGAAAAGCTATGACAAACCTGGGCTGTATTAAAAAGCAGAGACATCAGTTTGTCAACAAAAATCTGTATAGTCAAAACTATGGTTTTTGCAGTAGTCATGTCCAAATGTGAGAGGTGGATAGTAAAAAAGGCTGAATGTCAAAGAACTGATGCAGCTGAATTGTGGTGCTGGAGAGTCCTTGGATTGCAAGATCAAACCAGTCAATCCTAAGGGAAATCAACCCCAAATATTCATTGGAAGCATTGAAGCTGAAACTCAAATACTTTGATGTGAAGAGCCAATTCATTAGAAAAGACCCTGATGCTGACAGATTGAAGGCAAATCTAGAAGGGGGTGACAGAGGATGACATGGCTAGATAGTATCACCAACTAAATGGACATGAATTTGAGCAAATTTAGGGAGATAGTAGGGAACAGAGGAGATTTTTGTGCTGTTGTCCATGGG
The DNA here is from genome assembly GCA_024291935.2 of Okapia johnstoni. Taxonomy (NCBI): domain Eukaryota; kingdom Metazoa; phylum Chordata; class Mammalia; order Artiodactyla; family Giraffidae; genus Okapia; species Okapia johnstoni. The sequence goes on from CM044310.1 coordinate 63,412,884, forward strand.
CTTGCAAAGAGTTGGAGAGGACTCAACAATGACAACAAAATACTAGGGACTTGGAAGTTGAGGTGACTCTCTTTTCAGAATTCTCCCCTAAGTGAGTGCTTTAAACCTAAATTTTCTAGACAATTAGGAAATTATTGGCGAATATATTCCATATGTCTCTTGCATTAAACTACTCTGCTGCAAATAAGTTGAATAGTATACTAAAATATCATTTTATGGTGAAAGTGTTGCACTCAATATGCCAGCAAATTTGGAAAACTCAGCAGTGGCTACAGGACCAGAAAAGGTCAGTTTTCATTCCAATCCCAAAGAAAGGCAATGCCAAAGAATGATCAAACTACTACACAATTGCATTCATCTCACAAACTGACAAAGTAATTCTCAAAATCCTCCAAGCTAGAATTCAATTGTACAGGAACCGAGAGATTCTAGTTGCTCAAGCTGGATTTAGAAAAATCAGAGGAACCAGAGATCAAATTGCCAACATCCATTGGATGATAGAAAAAGCAAGAGAGTTCCAGAAAAACATCTACTTCTGCTTCATTGACTACACTAAAGTCCTTGACTGTGTGGATCACAACAAATTGTGGAAAATTCTTTGAGAGATGGGACTACCAGACCAACTCACCTGTCTCCTGAGAAACGTGTATGTAGGTCAAGAAGCAGGTTGTTCCTTGTCTGGAACAACTGACTGGTTCAGGGTTGAGAATGGAGTATAACAAGGCTGTTTATTGTCACCCTGTTTATTTAACTTATATGCAGAGCACATCATGAGAAGTGCTGGGCTGCATGAGTTACAGGCGGAATCAAGATTGCCTGCAGAAATATCAACAACCTCGGATATGCAAATGATATCACTCTAATGGCAGAAACTGAAGAGGAACTAATTGAACCTCTTCTTGAGGGTGAAGGAAGAGAGTGAAAAAGCCAGCTTAAAATTAAATATTAAAGAAACTAACATCATGGAATCCAGTCCCATTACTTCATGGCCAATAGAAGGGGAAAAGTTGGAAGCAGTGACAGATTTTCTCTTCTTAGGCTCTAAAATCACTGTGGATGTTGATTGCATTCATAAAATTAGAAGATGACTGCTTCGTGGCAGGAAAACTATGACAAATTAGACACTGTGTTAAAAACCAAAGACATCATTTTGATGACAAAGGTCCATATAGTCAAGCCTATTCATCTCTATAACAGTTAATCTATATGACAGGTGGGTACTAAAATGTTTCCATTTTCTAGATATTAAAACTGAAGATTACCACAACCTTATGTTGTGTATTATCCTCATTGTAAGAAGGTTTTAAATTAACCTCCAGTTCAAAATTATTATTTTTAAAAAAATATCTGGATAAATGAGAGAAGACATACTGAGAGTGATTAGTCTCGCCTATGATCAGGCATGCAAGCCCAAGAGAAATTAAGCAAGTTTTATGTTTAAATATAATTTAAAGGGAAGGATTTGAAGAGAGAGAAGAAATGTCCATTTGTAATGAAACTGTTCTAAAAGGATGACTTTTAACTCACATTTTCTGATGCTGTTAGCTGAGTGAGTCAATGTGTGCATGGGTGTGTGTGTGAGCAACTTCATGAACAACCAAGGCTACCCAGTAAGCAACCAAGCTTAGAAATTTGACTCTGGTTTCTCCTGGGGCACTGATAGAAACCTAGTAGGAAAACAAACTTCATTAATTTCAGTACAGGATCAAGCATGGTTTTATTCAGAGTCAGTCACAAATTATGTCGTCTTTCACATTAAAAAAAAAAAAAAAGATGCACAGAAGCAAAATCTGACCTTTAGACAATTATTTGAATTTAATTGAGAAAGTTTTTGAAACTGTCCATGTGTGAAGGAAATCACTACTCAAGCAATATTTGTATTATACAAATAAGTTAGTATATAATACAAATAAATCCTTCTACTTTAATTAGCTGTAATCTAGTGTAAATTTCAAATGTGCAGGAATATGAGGCTAGACATTGTAAGGGAGCCCAAGGGAATAAACACAAAAGTACTGGATTTGAATCTCTTTCTAGTGCTTCATGATCACAATTTTAGAAAGATCAATCAGTATGGAACCAGAGGATTTTGCATCTAAAATTTATCTTATTTAGAAAGAAAGGTGAGATAGAACATGGGTTCTCCTACACTTGCATTTTTAGGTTTGTCTTTGCTCTCCTTCCAGGGCTTACTCTCAAGGACAGAGGCAGGGAAGGACTTAGGGCTGGAAATACTATTAATATTAAACCAGAAGCTATTATAGTTTATGTTTACAAAGAAGAAAATTTTGAGTTTTGTTTTGAAACAGGAATATATATAAATTGGTACCCATGCTTTCCTATTGCTCATAGTGAGAGAGTTAATTCTTAGGTAGGTTGATAAGAAGTCCAGGGCCCTAGAGGAGGAGAAAGGGGTCTGGGGCCCTGAAGGAGGAAAAAGGGGTCTGGGGCCCTAGAAGAGGAGAAAGGGACAAGCGCAGTTTTTGGGTGTTTTTTTTCCCCTACATTCCTTTGTCTTTGTCACATAAGACTTTTTTTTTTCTTAAGCTCTGAGTTGTTATGGCAACAATCTATTTCTTCTAAGACTAACTGTCTTTAAGCCCAGAGCTAATGATTACACAAAAAAACAAGGCATTTTGCTCAAAGGAATGTTTTTTCTTAAACTCTGTACTAATGATTATATAACAACAATATACCTTGCTCAAGGACATGTTTCTCCTTCTTAAGAACCTTCTGACTAATTCTGTTATCTTAAAATGTATGTTGTGAGAGTGAGTCCGGTACCTTTCTATTGTTAGCAACCAATTGAAAAGTATATAAGGCCTTGACAAGACTAGTGAGTGGGGCACTCTCTGCCTCCTTGTGACGCCTATGTCAGAAGCATTCTCTATCCCTTTTTTACCGTAACAAAAGTTTTGCTGCACAAAGCTCTGAGTGACTGAAGCTGCATCTTTGGTCCTGAAGCAAAATTGTCTCCTTTGGAGATCATGAATCCGACACCATTCACTGTAAGCTATCACTAGCATTGTGTGATCCAGACAACACAGGTAAGGGAACACAGAGGATACAGAATGTCCTGGATGATAGCAGGCATGCTGTAAGTGTCACAGATATCATGTTACAAGGAGGGCTCTCCTTCTAGTGTTTACACAGACCACATCCATTATTCAGGGACAAGATTTCTTATTCACAAAGAAAGTTGGAATAGTGTCCATTAACTTCATAATTGTCTGGAGAAATAATCTAAGTATTTATTCAGCACAAAGTTAGCTGAGCATTAGGCAGCTAATTTTTTTCTACTATTAGAAAAAATTAAATTACATTAAGAATTGAGATATACTTCTCCAGCCCACATTTACTAGTTAACTCAGTTTCCTGTCTTATGAATTATGTTTTCGTCCCTAAGGTATGTTGTTCAGTCACTCAGTTGTGTCCGACTCTTTGCTACCTCATGGACTGCAGCATCCCAGGCTTCCCTGTCTTTCATCATCTCCCAGAGCTTGCTCAAACTCATGCCTATTGAATCAGTGATGCCATCCAACCACCTCATCCTTTATCATTCCCTTCTCCTCCTGCCTTCAATCTTACCCAGCATCAGGGTCTTTTCTAACGAGCTGGCTCTTCGCATCAGGTGGCCAAAGTATAGGAGCTTCAGCTTCAGCATCAATCCTATCAGTGAATATTCAGGATTGATTTCCTTAGGGTAAAAATAAATATCAATTATTAGACTAGACAGGCAAGTGGAAAGAGAACTTATACTTAAGTACATCCTATGTATATCAGCATTGTGAAACATGTTTCCCATATCTTACTTTTTGATCCACAAAAAAGAAGGCTATGAGTATTATAATCTCCATTTTATAGCTAAATAATCTAAGGCTTATTATAGACAAGGTTAAGTTGTATGTACTGTGTCACACTGTTTTAAATTAAAAAAAAATTTTCTTTGAAAATCCATCTGATGAATTTCAAAGATTTTCTCCACTGTGTCATATTGTACAAACCCATATAAACAACTATTTGCTGTTTACAGGCCACCATGAACTGATATGCTCCAATTATGACTCAACAGAATAAGTGTTAAGTAGGTGAAGAAAGTTGTATACATTCTAATGCTAGGAGGAAGCTAAATATCTGACTTATATGGATGATTTCAACATTTTTGGCTAAATGGTTATTTAAATAATATTGATTGGATAAGAATGTTTTTAAGTTCTTAAGTAATATTGTTAGATTAGTAAGCAGAACTAAAATGTCACTGCAATACTACTGTTTTGTAATTGTCTATTTCTGCCACTGACATTGTATAAATTAAAAATCAGATTTTAAACTCAAAGGTTTTGTCTTTTTTTTTCTTATATATTTTGTGTTTCTTCACTTTTTAAATGAAATAAATTACAACTAATTTTAATATATTGTGATGCCAGATTCTTCCAGAATCTAATGTCAAAATGTCTATCATGTCACACTTAAATGATCTATTATATCTTTTAAGTCCCAGGTCTGAGCCCTGCATACTCCAAAAGCCTCCTCGGGTCCTTGTAGACCCAAGCACTGTCCCATAATGCCTCCACTGCTTGCAAAGGTCCCAGAAAGCCGAGTGCAACCCACCTCCAAAGCCACTTCCAATTGTGCCCACCCTTGTGGACACACCCATGGAAGCCTGCACTCCAGCTGGCATACACAGTTATGTGAGCTCTGCGCCAACATCAAAAGCACATGTTGATAAAAGCAACACATGAAGAGGTGGGGCTGACATGGCAGATCCAAAGACCTATGTTCAGTTCAGTTCAGTTCAGTTGCTCAGTCATGTCTGACTCTTTGCAACCCCATGGATTGCAGCACACCAGGCCTCCCTGTCCATCACTAACACCCAGAGTTTACCTAACTCAAGTCCATTGAGTCAGGGATGCCATCCTATTCTCTGTCGTCCTCTTCTTCTTGGGCCTTCAATATTTTCCAGCATCAGGGTCTTTTCAAATGAGCCAGCTCTTCACATCGGGTGGCCAAAGTATTTGAATTTCAGCTTCAACATCAGTCCTTCCAATGAACACTCAGGACTGATCTCCTTTAGGATGGACTGGTTGGATCTTCTTGCAGTCCAAGGGACTTTCAAGAGTCTTCTCCAACACCACAGTTCAAAAGCATCAAATCTTCTATGATCAGCTTTCTTTATAATCCAACTCTCACATCCATACATGACTACTGGAAAAAGCATAGCCTTGAATAGATGGACCTTAGTTGACAAAGTAACGTCTCTGCTTATTAATATGCTATCTAGGTTGCTCATAACTTTCCTGCCAAGAAGTAAGCATCTTTTAATTTCATGGCTGCAGTCACCATCTGCAGTGATTTTGAAGCCCCCCAAAATAAAGTCTGCCACTGTTTCCACTGTTTCCCCATCTATTTGCCATGAAGTGATGGGACCAGGTGCCAGGAGCTTAGTTTTCTGAATGTTGAGCGTTAAGTCAACTTTTTCACTCTCCTCTTTTATTTTCATCAAGAGCCTCTTTAGTTCTTCACTTTCTGCCATAAGGGTGGTGTCATCTGTGTATCTGAGGTTATTGATATTTCTCCTGGCAATTTTGATTCCAGCTTGTGCTTCATCCAGCCTAGCGTTTCTCATGATGTACTCTGCATATAAGTTAAATAAGCAGGGTGACAATATACAGCCTTGACGGACTCCTTTTCCTATGTGGGACCAGTCTTTTATTCCACATCCAGTTTTAACTGTTGCTTCCTGACCTGCAGACAGATTTCTCAGGAGGCAGGTCAGGTGGTCTGGCATTCCCATCTCTTTCAGAATTTTCCACAGTTTATTGTGATCCACACAGTCAAAGGATTTGGCATAGTGAATAAAGCAGAAATAGATGTTTTTCTGGAACTCTCTTGCTTTTTCAATAATCCAACATATGTTGGCAATTTGATCTCTGGTTCCTCTGTCTTTTCTAAATCCAGTTTGAACATTTGTAAGTACATGGTCTACATATTGTTGAAGCCTGGCTTGGAGAATTTCTTTACTAGCATGTGAGATGAGTGCAGTTGTGAGGTAGTTTGAGCATCCTTTGGCATTGCTTTTCTTTGGGATTGGAATGAAAACTGACCTTTTCCAGTCCTGTGGCCACTGCTGAGTTTTCCAAATTTGCTGGCAGATCGAGTGCAGCACTTTCACAGCATCATCTTTGAGGATTTGAAATAGCTCAACTGGAATTCCATCACCTCCACTAGCTTTGTTCATAGTGATGCTTCCTAAGGGCCCCTTGACTTCACATTCCAGGATGTTTGGCTCTAGGTGAGTCATCACACCATTGTGATTATCTGTGTCATGAAGATCTTTTTTGTACCGTTCTTCCGTGTCTTCTTGCCACCTCTTCTTAACATCTTCTGCTTATGTTAAGTCCATACGATTTCTGCCGTTTATTGAGCCCATCTTTGCATGAAATGTCCCCTTGGTATCTCTGCTTTTCTTGAAGAGATCTCTATTGTTATGTAGACCTACATAGATACCCCTAAAGTGGCAGCAGATGGCTGTATCTCAATAATGGAGAAAGAACACTAATAGCAGAGGCTCCAGGGAATTATTATTTTTCTTTTCTTTTTACTTTTATTTTTAATTTATTTTATTTATTTTTTGCTCTTGTTGTTGTGGGTTTTGTTTGTTTTTTTCATTTTTCAAATATATTTTTTATTTCTATAATTTTATTTTATTTTTGTTAGTTGTTACTATTCTTTTTTGTTGTTTGTTTTCTAGTTCTTTTTTTTATTGTTGGTTTATTATTTTTGCTTTCTATTTATTTTGTTTTGTTTATTCCTCCTTTTATTTTATTTATTTATTTTTGTTTTTGAGTGTTTGTTCTTTGTTCTCTTAAGGTTTCTCTCCGTCTGTTTGTTTTTTTTTTTTTTCATTTAATTTTTTGTTTCGTGTTTAGGTACTTTGTCTTTTATTCGTTTTGGTTTTTGGAGTCTTCCATTTGTTTGGGTATCTTCTGTTTTTGCTTTCTTTTTTTTGTTGTTGTTTTTTCCTTGTTGGCTTGTTTATTACTTGCTCATCTGTTAGTTCTCCCAGGTTTTATTCGTCTGTTTCCTTTTATTTTATTATTTTACATTTGTGTGTTTGATTTTGTTTGTTTGTCCCAGGCTTTGTTTATTTTTTGCTTTGGTTTTGTTTGTTTTTCCACTATGCGCATCTTCATGGGTCTTGGGTCCCAGGCTAGGGGTGGTGCCTAGGCCCCTGTGGTGGGAGGGCCAAGTCCAAGCTTCAGGGCAACCAAAGGACTTCAGCCCCAGGTAATGTTAATCAATGTGGGCTTTCCCCACTGGTCGTTATCTTGGCACCAAGACCTAATTCCACCCAACTGCCTGCAAGATCCAGTGCTGTATGGCGCAGGCGAAGCCACCAGCAAGACAGAAACACAGTTTCCACTATCAGTGAAAATGAGATGATAGAGAAGTATGTTATAGATTAAAGAGCAAGGTAAAAACCTAAAGACCAAGTAAATGAGGAGCAAATATACAATCTTCCCGAAAAAAAGATTTCAGAGAAATGATAGTAGAAATTATCCAAAATTTCAGAAATAGAATGAATACACAGATCAAGAAAATATGAGAGAAGTTTAACAAGGACCTAGAAGTACTAAAGAAAAAACAAACAGTGAGGGCAAACATAATAAGTGAAATGAGAAATACACTGCAAGGAATCAGTAGCAGAATAACAGAGGAAGAAGAATAAGTCAGTTGAAAGACAAAATAGTGGAAATAATTACCACAGAACAGAATAAAGAAAACAAGAATAAAAAGAAATGAGGACAGTCTCAAACACCTCTGGGACAATGTTAAATGCAGCTGCATTTGTACTATAAGAGAATTAGAAAAAGAAAAGGGAAATAATCTGAGAAAATATTTCAAGAGATTCTGCCGAAACTTCCCTAGTATGGGAAATGACATAGCCATTCATGTCCAGGAAGCACAGAGAATCCCATACAGAATAAACCCAAGAAGAAATGCACAGAGACGTATATTAATTAATCTAACAAAAATTAAATGCAAATAAAAATATTAATAGCAGCAAAGAAAAAGCAACAAATAACAAACATGGGAGGCCTCATAAGGTTATAAATGGATTTTTCAGCAGAAAACCTGAAGGCAGAAGGAAGTGTTAGAATATATTTAAAGTGATGAAAGGAAAAACCTACAAACAATATCACATTCAGATTCAGTGGAGAATTTAAATGTTGTACAGACAAGAAAAAGCTCAGAGAATTCAACACAATCAAACTAGCTTTACAACAAATGCTAGAGGACTTCTCTAGGCAGAAAACATGAGAAAAGAAAAATACCTACAAAAACACACCTAAAAAAACAACGAAGAAAATGGTAATAGGAACTACCTTAAATGAAAATGGATTGAATGTTCCAATCAAAAGACACAAACTGGCTGAATGGATATTAAATCAAGACCCATGTATATCTTGTCTACAAGAGACCCACTTCAGACCTAGAGACACAGACTGAAAAAGAGGGTGGTGGGAAAAGACATTCCATGCAAATGGAAATGAAAGGAAAGCTGGATTAGCAATCCTTATATCAGACAAAATAGACTTTAAAATAAAGACTGTTATAAGAGACAAAGAAAGATACTACCTAATGATCAAGGGAATAATCCAAGAAGATGACATGACAATTGCAAATATTTATGGAACCACCATAGAAGCACACCAATACATAAAGGAAATCCTAACAGCCATAAAAGGGTGAATTAACAGTAACACAATAAAAATGGGGGACATTAACACCCCACTATACAAATGGACAGATCATCCAGAAAAAAAATTAAAAAGGAAGCGAGATTTAAATGACAAATTTGACCAGAAAGACATTGATATTTGTGGGATATTGCATCCCAAAGGAGCAGAATATACTTTCTTCTCAAGTGAACACTGAACATTCTCAAGGATAAATCACATCATGGGTCACAAATCAAGGTTTAATAAATTAAAGAAAATTTAAATCATATCAATCACTTTTTCTGACAACAATGTCGCAGATTAGAATCAATTACAACAAAAACTGTAAAAAAAAAACACAAACACATGGAAATTAAACAATATGCTACTTAATAACCAAAAAGTCACTGAAGAAATCAAAGAGGAAATAAAAAAAATACATGGAAAAAATGACAATGAAAACATAATGACCAAAAACCTAGGGGATGTAACGAAAGCAGTACTAAGAGGGAAGCTTGTAGCAATACAGTCCTACTCAAGAAATAAGCAAAATCTAAAATAGACAAGCTAGCCTCACATCTAAAGCAACTAGAGGGAAAAAGAGCAACCAAAACCCAAAGTTTACAGAAAGGAAAAAAATCACAAAGATCGTAGGAGAAACAAATGAAACAGAAATGTAGGAAACAATAGCAATAATTAGAGAAACTAAAAGCTATTTCTTTGAAAAGATAAATAAACTTGATAAGCCTTTAGCCAAACTCACCAAGGAAAAAAAAAAAGAGAGAGAGAGAAGTTAAAAGATAAAATAAGAAAGGAAAAAGAAGAAATTAAGGCTGACACTAAAGAAATACAGAGGATCATAAGAGACCACTAAAAGCAACCTTATTCCAATAAAATGGACAACCTGGAAGAAATGGACTTCTTAATAAAGAATGATTTAATTCAGTGAGCCACCAGGAAAGCCCTACAAGACTAAACTAAGAGGAAATAGAAATTATGAACAGACCAATCACACGTAATGAAATTGAAACTGTGATTCAACATCTTCCAACAAATGAAAGTCTGGGACCAGATGGCTTGACAGGCAAGTTCTGTCAAACATCTAGCAAAAAGCTACCACCAATCCTTCTCAAACTCTTCCAAAATATTACAGAGGAAGGAACACTCCCAAGCTCATTCTATGAGGTCACGATAACACTTAAACCAAAACCAGACAAAGATTTCACAAAAAGAGAATATTTCTGGCCTATATCAATAATGAACACAGGTGCAAAAATCCTTAACAAATTACTTGTGATCCTAATCCAACAACACATTAAAAAGACCATAGATCATGATCTAGTGGGATTTATCCCAGGGGTGCAAGGATTTTTTTCATTATGCACATAATCTAAAATAAACAAACTAACCGCACATCTAAGTCAACTAGAGAAAAAAAGAACAACCCAAACCCAAAGTTTACAGAAAGAAAAAAAAAATCAGAAAGATCATAGGAGAAATAAATGAAAGAGAAATGAAGGAAACAATAGCAATGATACACATTAACTGAAGAACGAAAACCACATGATCCCCTCAACAGAAGCAGAAAAAGCATTTCACGAAATCCAACACCTATTTACGACAAGAACTCTCCAAAAACTGAGCATAAAGGAACCTACCTCAGCATAATAAAAACCATATAAAACAAATACTCAACAAGTATCATTCTCAATGGTGAAACACTGAAAGCATTTCTTCTAAGATCAGGAACATCAAGGATGTCCACTCAACCAGTATTATACAACAAAGTTTTGTAAGTCCTAGTTATGGCAATCAGAGAGGAAAAGAAATAAAAAGAAATCCAAATTAAAAAAGAAGTAAAACTGTCACTGTTTGCAGATGACATGATATTATACATGTGGTTATTCAGTTACTCACTCATGTCTGACTTTTCACCACCTCATGGACTGAGCACGACAAACTTCCCAGTTCTTCACCATCATGGAGCTTCCTCAAACTCAAGTCCATTGAGTCGGTGATGCCATCCAACCATCTCATCTTCTGTTGTCCACTTCTCCCCCTGCCTTCAATCTTTCCCAGCATCAGGGTCTTTTCCAATGAGTCAGTTCTTCGCATCAGGTGCCAAAATATTGAAGCTTCAGCATTAGTCCTTCCAATGAATATTCAAGACTGATTTCCTTTAGGATTGAATGGTTGGATCTCCTTGCAGTACAAGGGACTCTCAAGTTCTAACACCACAGTTCAAAAAAATAAATAATTTGGCACTTAGCCTTCTTTATGTTCCAACTCTCATATCCATACATAACTACTGGAAAACCATAGCTTTGACTATATGGACTTTGTTGGCGGAGTAATGTCTCTGCTTTTTAATATGCTATCTAGGTTTGTCATAACTTTTCTTCCAAAGAGCAAGTATCTTTTAATTTCATGGCTGCAGTCACCATCAGCATTGATTTTGGAGCCCAAGAAAATAAAGTCTGTCACTGTTTCCATTGTTTCCTCATCTATTTGCCATGAAGCGATGGGGCCAGATGCCATGATCCTCGTTTTTTTAATGATGAATTTTAAGCTAACTTTCTCACTCTCCTTTCACTTTCATCAAGAGGCTCCTTAGATCCTCTTTGCTTACTGGTACAAAGGTGGTGTCATCTACATATCTGAAGTTACTGATATTTCTCCTGGAAATCCTGATTCCAGCTTGTCATTCACCCAGCCTAACATTTCACTTGATGTACTCTGAATATAAGTTAAATAAGACAGGGCAACAATATACAGCCTTGATGCACTCCTTTCCCAATTTTAAACCAGTCTGTTGTTCCATGTTCAGTTATAATTCTAGTTTCTCAACCTGCATACAGATTTCTCAGGAGGCAGATAAGGTGGTCTAGTATTCCCATCTCTTGAAGAATTTTCTGGTTTGCTGTGATCCATACAGTTAGAGGCTTTAGCAGAGTCAATGAAGCAAAAATATACATACATACACACACACACACATATACATATATATATATGTTTTGGGTTTTTTTTTACCTTTTTTTCCCCCAGAATTCTCTTGCTTTTTTAATGACCCAATGGATTTTGGCAATTTAACCTCTGGTTCCTCTGCCTTTTCTAAATCCAGCTTGAAAATCTGGTAGTTCTCAGTTCATGTACTGTTGAAGCCTAGTTCGGATGATTTTGATTATGATCTTGCTTGCATGCGAAATGAATGCAATTGTGCAGTAGTTTGAACTTTCTTTGGTGTTGCCTTTTTTGGTATTGGAATAAATACTGACCATTTCCAGTCTTCTGGCCACTGCTGGACTTTCCAATTTGTTTGGCATATTGAGTGCAGCACTATAACAGTATCATCTTTTAGGATTTGAAATAGCTTAGCTGGAATTAAGATTTCAGCAGAAAACTATTGGTCTTAATCAATGAATTTGATAAAGTTGCAGAATACAAAGTTTATACACAAAAATCTCTTGTATACATTAATGATCATTGCAACAGAAAGTATAAAATACCTATGACTAAAACTTCCTAAGGAGGGAAAATACCTATACTCAGAAAACTATAAGATACAAATGAAAGAATTCAAACAAGACAGAATAGATGGAGAGATAGACTATGTTCTTGGATTGGCAAATCATTCAATATCACAGTAATCCAAATCTATGCCCTAACCAGCAATGCTGAAGAAGCTGAAGTTGAACGGTTCTATGAAGACCTAAAACACATTCTAGAACTCACACCCCCAAAATATGTCCTCTTCATTATAGGGGACTGGAATATAAAAGTAGAAAATCAAGAAACACCTGGAGTAACAGGCAAATTTGCTCTTGGAGTACAAAACAAAGCAGGTCAAAAGATAACAGAGTTTTGCCAAGAGAACGTGCTGGTCATGGCAAACACTCTCTTCCAACAGCACAAGAGATGACTCTATACATGGACACATGAATGGTTAATACTGATATCAGATTGATTATATTCTTTGCAGCCAAAGATGGATAAGCTCTACACAGTCAGCAAAAACAAGACTAAGAACTGACTATTTACAATAGCCAGGACATGGAAGCAACCTAAATATCCATCATCTGAGGAATGGACAATGATGATGTGGTACATATATACAATTGAATATTAGTCAGCCATAAAAAGAAATGAAATTGAGCCATTTGCAGAGATATAGATGGACCTAGAGAAACTATCATACAGAGTGAAGTAAGTTAGATAACAAATATTGTATTTTGATGCCTATTTGTAGAGTCTAGAGACATGGTACAGATGAACCTATTTGCAAAGCAGAAATACAGACACAGACAGAGAGAAAAAAATTATGAATACCAAGGGGGAAAAGGAAGCATAGGATGAATTGAAAAATTGGGATTGACACATATATATATATATACTATTTATAAAATATATAACTAATGAGAAATTTTTGTAGAAATCAGGGAACTTTACTGTGGTTACCTAAATGGGAAGCAAGTACCAAAAAGAGGGGATATATGTATACATAAAACTGATTCACTTTGCTGTACAGCAGAAACTTAGAAAACATTGCAAAGAAACTATACAACAACAACAAAACAGGTTAAATAATACACAAATACACTAACAAACAAAGCAATTTTCTCACCAAGTATTACTCTGTCATCAGTTATTTAAATAGTTTTTTTCTTCCTTCTGTCACAGTATTCTGGATTTTTATTTTTATTTCCTTTTCTGTTTCCTCTCTCCCTTTCTTCCTCCTTCCCCTTCTCTCTTCTTTTTCCTCCTATTTCTTCTTTTCCCCCCAACTTCTTCATCTCTCTACGCTCCCTTTCACATCTGTCTATTTCTCTATCTCTATACCCCCTTTCCCCTCTTTTTCCTCTCTCAATCTTTCCAGTGAGTTAGGTTTTTACAACCCTACCTTTTCCCATTTAACATCTACAGTGGACCAGACATTGTCCTAGGTGCTAAGCACACAAACTATTGACTCATTTCATGCTTCCTTCTTTCCTATTCTAGTAAGCTTCCTCACTTCTTGAATTCTGAGCTAAAAACACTCTGTGAGAGCTTCTCTAATTTCTCCAAACAGAAATAATCACTCTGTACTTCGTTTTAAGGGGTACAATAATTATAGCATTTAGTTACAGTGAAGTAATAGTAATGTTCAGTTGCTAAGTTGTGTCTGACTCTTTGCGACCCCATGGACTGCAGCACTCCAGGTTTCCTTGTTCTTCAGTCTCTCCTGGAGTTTGTTCAAACTCATGTCCATTGAGTTGGTGATGCCATCCAACCATGTCATCCTCTGCTTCCCCCTTCTCCTTTTGTGTTCAATTTTTCCTAGCATCAGAGTCTTTTCCAATGAGTCAGCTCTTTGCATCAGGTGGCCAAAGTATTGGAGTTTCAGCTTCAGCATCAGTCCTTCCAATGAATATTCAGGATTGATTTCCTTAGGGATTGACTGGCCTGATATCCTTGCTGTCCAACAGACTCTCAAGAGTCTTCTCCAGCACCACAATTCAAAAGCATAAATTCTTCGGTGCTCAGCCTCTTTATGGACCAACTCTCACATCCATACAGGACTACTGGAAAAAGTACTTTGTCAAGTACTTTGACCCTTTGGACCTTTGTCATCAAACTTATGTCTCTGCTTTTTAATATGATGTCTAGGTTTGTCACAGCTTTTCTTTCAAGGAGCAAGAGTCTTTTAATTTTGTGACTTCAGTCACTATCCACAGTGATTTTGGAGCCCAAGAAAATAAAATCTGCCACTGTTTTTACTTTCCCCCTATCTGTTAGCTATGAAATAATGGGACCAGATGCCATGATCTTAGATTTTTGTATGTTAAGTTTTAAGCCAGCTTTTTCACTCTCCTCTTTCAGCCTCTTCAAGAGGCTCTTTATTTTGAATGTTTTGAAATAATATTATAATAAAATACTAAGATTATATTATTATTTGTATACTAATATCATATACTGTCTTTACTGTGTCAGCCACCAGGGCAGGAAAGCTATGACAAACCTAGAGAGTGCGTTGAAAAGAAGAGACATTACTCTACCAATAAAAGTCCGTATATTCAAGGCTATGGGTTTTCCCAGTGGTCACCTGTGGTCGTGAGAGATGGACCATAAAGAAAGTGGAGCGTCAAAGAATCGATGCCTTCAAACTGTCTCTTATTAGCTATTTCACACTGAGTAATGAGTTTATTCCTTTTGATTTTGAACTTTTGTATATCTGTATTTTGAACATCTTTGCTGGAATTTTTTTTTTTCCTGTTGCCTCATACTGTGCCTTGAAAACAATACAGTAGTTTGAATGAAGTGGGATGAAGATAAATATTGTCCTAAAAGCAATGGTAGCCAAAGTTCAGCAAGTAGAGAGTGGGATAATGGCTCACTTCCTCTTTTGTGTAAGCATGGGTGGTAGCCAAAGGTACTCTGTTGAATGTTGTTTCCTGTATACACTGTGTATCATTCTATGTGCTACTCAGGCCAAACTTTAGAAAGTATGCCAAGTGGAATTTCACATCAGGTTTGGAGGAAGAGAAATTTAGCAAAGTGAAAATATCTCCCCTCTCTTCATCTCATTCCCATTCTTTGTCAAACAGAGAAGACTCATCTATAGCAAACGTTTTTAATGGAATAAAATTTTGGTTTGCCAAGCAGATAAATCAAATATCGTTATTATTTTTATTATGTATCCCAGTAACAACTCCAGACAGTTATCATGAAAATGCTAATGACTGAGGGAGTATGTGTTCCTGCCCTCTACTAACAAAAACGCTCATTATAACTAATCTCCTAGCTCCCAGATATCTTTTCATCTAACAGCAAACCTGTAACGAGGGCCTTGTGTACTCTCAGATTTACTCCTGACTCTCAGATAATGCTTAGGGAATTATGGGGTGAAAAAGGCCTCACAATTTAAATGAAATGATTGGGAAAGAACCAAGTCCAAATATAGAATCGGGAAAAGTCAGTGCAAGGAAGATGTAGAAGGGGGCCAGCAAAAGAAAAGGAAACTCGGAAGACTGCAGAGGTTAAGAATCACGGTCTAAAAGAAAACTTTGGCACTAATCTAATCAATGAACAGGTGAACTGGAGAGCAACTGAAAATATGGAGTGGATTACTTGTTCCTAATGCCTCAGTTTTCTCATCTTTAAAAGGTTACCCACATGAAAGTGTTGTTAATAAGATCTAATAAACTAATTTCAAAACATTTAGCATTATACCTATTAAATATTCCAGAAATATAAATTGTTGCTATTAATGTGATAATATTAAAGGGTTAGTGATTATTTCATGAGAAATTTAAGAAAAAAACCTATGTTGGGGACAAGAAAAGTGGCAGAATTTGGAAATCAGAAACAAAATAATCTTAAAATACAGAAGAATGTATGGGGATAAATCCTAAGGTGATAATGAAATAGACTTCATAAATACAGTGAAGTATAATTTTCATTTGACATAGAAAAGTGAATAGAAGCAAATCTATCAATCTAATATTTTAAACTGAGAATTTAAAAATAAACTTTAAAAGATATCTAAGCAGGTGTCAGAGCAACAAAAGAAAAATAAATATGGAGGTTAACGCCAAACAAAGAGAACAGGGAAATCCTGAAAACTTCTGTTAACCTGCGTAACTTCCTTCCCAATTATACTCATGGAAGATGTATTAGTAGAACAATTTGTAAACAGCTTGATATATTCCAAATCTGACTGATCATCGATAGCATTTTTTAAAAGCCAGATCATCATTGTCCTCACCAGAGATACCAGTACCACTATGCGAGAAATTTCCAATAACTGTAGAGATAGAATTCTCTGGCAGAATCAACTGGCTGCCTGCCATTATAGTACATCCTCTCCAGATTGAGTAAAGGAATTTTCTCATTTAAAGGAACTGAAAGTGAGTTTCATATGCGATGGGTCTCCAGTGTACAGTAAATAGTAAGTTGTTAATCAGATTTTATTTTCTTGAGAGTTTTATATGTCTATTGAAAAAGGAGGCAAGAAACACACACACACACACACACACACACACACACACACACACACACACACACACTGAGTAGAACCACCCTAGAACACTGCATGTGTTGGGTGTGTGTGTATAGGCACACACATACACACATATCGATATATACCACAATACTGGGCTTCCCTGGTGGTTCAGTGCTAAAGAACCAGCCTGCTAAGTCAGGAGACAAGGGAGACACAGCTTTGATCCCTGGATTGGGGAGATCCCCTGGAGATGGAAATGGCAACCCACTCCAGTATTCTTGCCTCAAAAACCAAATGGAGAGAGGAGCCTGGTGGGCTACCAGTCCATGGGGTCCCAAAGAGTCAGACATGACTTAGCAGCTGAATAACAGCAACCACAATACTAGTTGTTTTTGCTGGAAAGATGGAAGTTGAAAAGTAGGCTAAACACAAATTGTTGAAATTAGGACTTTGGAAATAGTGCTGTGTCATATCTGCAGATATGAATAATTAGGAACGAGCTGATGATGGAACTCAAGTAGTCTCTCTAATCAAAAGACAGCTTACACATGAGAACGAATAGGAAAGTGAACTTTAGCCCATATCTTTATGAAGTTATGGTGTGCTGAATGATCCTAGATGTCATCTAGAATGTTATTTTAAATACTGCATGCTTTCTAGGTAGATTTAAATACTGAATACATAGACATCTCTATGGTTAGTTCATGGTTGATTAGATTCTGTGTTGTTTGATAACTGGGATTCTTCAGTTTGTTGTTTTCCAATATAGAAATTGTCCTGATATAAAATCCTATAATTTATATATTTTTATATTCCATTCATATGAAATAAGTAACAAACATGCTTACAGGCTTTCTATGCAATTATGTAATTCTTATAGAGAAAAGGAATCATGATACTAAGAAATAAATTCTTCTCATTTAGGGAATTCTAGGAAAATGTCATGTGTATGTATAATTTTATTTGAAGATAATTAAAAATGTTTGAAATACTCCCCATCCAATCATGAATGTGCATGAAAAGCTAAGCAAAGTGTTTCATTTATTAACATGCCTGTTACCATTTACTGAAAAAAAAAATTGCTAAATCTAAGCAGTTATGCCCATCACAGACCCCAACTATTAGAAACCGAGCTAAGTTGTACAGGGGCCTTGAAAACACTTCATGAGACACTAAAAACAGTTCAATGGGTCCCCCAGATTCAGGAAGGATAGTTGTACCTAAAAGATTTCCTCTCCTTTTCCCTTTACATAAAATGCTCATCTGCACACATAAATTATCTGCAAAAGAAAAGTTAGCAGCTAATAGAAACTTAAAATATTTAAAATATTTTAATACTTGTGATCATTTTACTTTAAAAATATTCTACAGGAGCATAAGTCTTTTGCTCTGGTATTATAGATACAAAATATCTCTAACATGTATTTGTTTCTAGGCATTTTCCACATTTAGAATCATTTTCTATTGTGAATAGAATTAAGATGAGTGACTCACATATTATAATAACAAACGGGAAGACTGGAGACTAGCATTAATTATTTAAAATGACACTTAATAAAAAGATGTAGAGACTTGGGAAAAAAATGAAGGCAAATTATTTAGAATATCAATAATGGGATAAAGAGTGAAAGAATTAGGGGAAGGAATGAAGCATGAAGCATGATTAAGTGTGGCCAGAGGGATCAGAATAACCTAATTTTACTTAAATCTAGCTAAAAAGATAGGCAACATACTAATAGTCATAAATAATAATTAAGAAGTGTTGAAATTCTCAAGGTTTGCTGCTACTTCACCTCTCCAATTCATGCTGCAGACAGATTAAAGGGGCTATTTTAATCATTCATATTTGACTAAACAAATTTCTGAAAACAGAAACATTTTATTCCCACTACATTCTTAATTCTGTAGATTTACTCACCCATATCTCTAATAGATCTTGGGAATTCATCCCGTTATGTAGAAATAGCCAAATCAGGAGACTATGGAAAAACAAACACATCTAAAACAAAAGAAGATACAAAAATTTATCTAAATTAAACCCAACTATAGATAGAAGTTTTGATTCATTCAGAAAGATACATATTATACCTGACTGTAGGCTATAATCTAAATTATGTGTAAACATCTGTACAGTAATGGAACTTTTATTAGTTGGTTATTAGCCTAAGCTTAAATTTACATAAGACATTAACAAGAGAGTCAACATCATCTATAAACCCAAAACAACCAGCTAACGCTGATTAAACTGAAAAGGCCTCTCAGGTGGAATAATTATGTATATAGATAGGTGTTGCTGGATGTTTATTTCTATTCTTAGCTGTGTCACATTCCCAACAACAAATGAAACAGCATGTTATCTGAGAGGACTTTAAAATATTTCACAAGAAAATCTCCTTCAGAAGCTCAATTTTCCCCAAACCTAAGATATTTATTATTCATATAATATAGTTACAAAGTCAAGATGAGCTCAGTCAGAGTGGTTCCCAATACATTTTAAATATCCCACATACTTGTATCTGGTTGGCCAAAATCTAGTGATGCTTATCCTACCAAATCAATATATTTAGCAAAAGAGTTGAATTCCAAATAAATATTGAAGAAAATTCTTATTTTGAAGCAGAGATTTCATTATTTCCCTAATGCTCACAACCAATACGGCATTTTTGACCTGCCTATCCAGCATATTCTAAAGCAAAATACCATTGAAATATGTTATAATAGAGGTAAGTTTTGTTCCTACTACATGCACTAATAGAATCAATACCAGGTACCCGGATGGATTTCATATGATTGAGGAAGTTTTTTCCCTGGATAATTAAAAACAAACAAGCAAACAAAAGCCCTTCTTAGTTAAAAAAAAAAAAATTAATCTTTATTCTTTTTTGAAAGTGAAAGTGTTAGTCTCTCTCACTTTCAGAAAGGAATAAGGATTATTATTATTTTTTTTTAACAAGAAAGGGCTTTTGTTTGCTTATTTGTTTTTAATTATCCAGGGAAATAACTCCTCCTATCATGTGAAATCCATTCCTTTTTAACACGCTGCAAATTTGCTCTTCCCTCTCTCTCCAGCCTCTCTCTCTGTCGGCATTGGCACCCTGGCTATTTTCATGCTGCTTTGCATAATTGGCCTCTGAAACTGCCACCTGTTCACAAATATACAAATCATGCTCCTTTGAGAATATGATTTAACCAAATCATGATGGAATAATGAGCCCAGACGTCAGTTTCACATCTGTAAAAGCATAGATTCACCTCCTACACTGAGCCTAATAGTTTCTCATAATAGAATAAAGGTTATGTTTAAATGAAAACAATGTAATTATTATCTTGATCTTATTTGATTTTGAGTAATTCCTCCACTTTACCCTTTCCACTTTTCTGCTCTACTCACTTCATCACTTTTATTGAGAATGTGCCGTGTCCAGATTATCCCATCAAAAGCAAACATAGTTATCCCCAAAGACATCCCCCAGTAGAGGATCAAATGTTCAAGATATCACACTTATGGACTTTAGTTCTTCATCTTACCTGGCCCAAAGAATACAGACCTCACAAAAGAGTATTTTTACTCATTTTTACATATTGGAGTAATCTAAAAGTTTTGAACAACAGGGATAATCAGCATTAGTACCTAGCTGGAAATACACTGTCTTTTCATTAGTGCTTTAAAAGACTTAAAAGGATTAACTGTTATTATATTATGCAGTCAGATTTAATTGGCTAAACAACATCTCACTGCTGCAAAGCTATTTCTAACCATGTTCACGGTAGTCACTATTTTCTGGAAAAGAACATCTGAAGAAAATTTACAATTTCCTCAGATTGAAGACTTGGTTGCATATGTAACTAAAACACATGATTTAAGAACTAATTCAACCAGACCCCATTATGTCAAGGGTATTGCCATATTTTCTATTAGAAATATTTCCAGTGCTACTTGTAAAATACATATTAGAAAAGGTGAGAATTTAGTATTGATAAATTTGATATGTAGAAAGGTTACACATATCTGACAAATATATATATATATAATATACAAATTTCCATGTTGCCTAACATCATCTTAATTCCTGATTCCTAAAATGAGGAAGGACAATATTTTTATCCAAAATCTCAAAAATTTGTAGGAATTGTCTGATAACTTCTTTGATTATCACATCTAATTAGCAAGTGAAACAATTAGTAAAAACAACTACTTTTCTACCTCCCCCCAGATCCAACTTTTTATAATATGACTGTCATGTTTTTATGACATAGGATCTATGAAAACAATATATATGGATTCTATTTATAAATATGTAATGCATGTTTGTTCGTGTCTCTAAAGTAGATATTTAATTTTATAAAATATATTTGGCATATACATAAAAAAAAATAATGCCATTTGCAGCAATATGGATGTACCTAGAGATTACCATACTAAGTGAAGTAATTGGACAAAGACAAATATCATATGCTATCACTTACATGTGGAATCTAAAACAATGATACGACTGAATTTATTTACAAAGCAGACACAGACTCACAGACTTTGAAAACAAACTTGTTACCAGAGGCAAAAGGTGTGGGGTGTAGAGGATAAATTAGGAGTTTGGGATTAACATATACATACTACTATATATAAAATAGATAATCAATAAGAACCTAATGTATAGCACAGGGAGCTCTATTCAATATATTGTAATAAATTATGTTGGGAAAGAATCAGAAAAAGAATGGATATTTGTATAACTGAATCACTTTGCTGTATACCTGAAATAACACAACATTGTAAATCAACTGTACACTGATATAAAATAAAAATTTTAAAATTATATTAATACTCTGCTTATAAATCTTCATAATTTTAAATTTGGAAGGAGGTTATGAAATTAAGTGGGGCTTCCCCAATGGCTCAGTGGTAAAGAATCCACCTGCAGTGCAGAAGATACAGGAGAAATGAGTTTCATCCCTGGGTTGGAAAGATTCTCTGGAGGAGTAAAATGGCAACCCACTCCAGTATTCTTGCCTGGAAAAAGTCCCATAGACAGAGGAGCCTGGTGGCCTACAGTCTATAGGGTCCCAAAGAGTCAGACACGACTGAGTGACTAAACAACACCCGCTCCTGCCGCCCCCCGCCGCCCCCCACCACCCTCCGGCCCCACACAAACTTTTCATTTTAGAGATAAGTTAAAATCTCATAAACACCATAAATTCAGAGAGTGACTCATGAGAGAGAAATCACCTCTCTGTTCTGTTACTTCTTATATCCATATCACTTTACAAAGTGGCAGACAGGCACTAAATACACATTTGTTAGATGAATATTTGAGTGAAAACCAGGATAAGAAACAACCAGGACTACTCTACACAACTTTAGAATTTAGATCTTCATTAAGCAACATCTTTTTGACATATACCAAATTCAGTTCAATAATTATTAAGTAGTTTCAGAGAGTATGCAAGATAATTTGCAGAAAATAGTTTGTTAAGATGAATGATATAGCTTCAGCTTTAATGTAATTAGTTATGTATAGTTTTCATTAATATCATTAAAATAAAGTGTTTGTTAAAAGATAGTTACAAAATACTGAGAAGAGAGAAATTATTTCTTACTGGTTGTATCTAGAAACTCTTCATGAATGAAGAGATATTTGGCCTAGGGATTTTGAAAAATGGTTAGAAAATCAATTAACAGAACTACAGAAAGATTCCAAAAATGTTCTTGGAAGAAAAAATTTGAACAAAAACACAAAGCCAGGAAAAGGCATGACTTGGTAAAATAATAATGGGGGGTTGGATGAAGGGAATTATATGAAAAAAGTCAAGAAATAAATGGAAGAAAAGAAATAGAAGCCAGGTGGTGAAGGGCTTTGAATGTCTGTACTTCCTCAGGCAGGCAGTGGGCAAGGAAGTCTCTCACTAAGGAAGTCATATACTAAAGCGATATCAAGGCTGTTTTGGCTGTAGCATCCAGAAGAAAGTAAAGATCAGACCTTTCCTTTACAGTCCTTAAGTAAGGGGTGAAATTGTGTGAGATTATGCAGACAATAAATACTTCCTTTAAAATACCCAATGTGTTTTTTTTTTTTTTCTGGACATAATTCCTTTACTACGTGTAGCATGGAGAAAAGAGAGAAACGTGGGTGGATGTGAGCAGAAAGAGGAAAGAAATGGAGAAGTAGCTTTTGTATCTTTGGGCATGAGCTGTTTTAAGAAAAAAATGTTATATTTTGTATAAATGTTTTGGTTTCGATGTTAAAGATTTTTTTGAGTGATAAGTGTTGTCTCTCTGGGAGATTAGGAGAAATTACAGGAAACTGAAATAGACATGATACAAACACCCTGATCTATTTCGAGACATGCATGACCCTTCTCCTTTTGAGCACCTATAACAACTGGTCAACTGGTTATTTTCAGCTGTAGTACAGTCCAGTTTAGTTAGCACCAGTTGCCAACATCTCCTGGGTTCTTTTCAAACATGCAAGCATACATCTAAAAGTATGCTTGTTTTGTTTCGCCTCAATGCTAAAGCAACTTCAACCTGAAGTAAACTTTTAATTTACTGTATTTCCAGAATTAGATAGAAATTCAGGATTATATTTGATGGAACTTTTAAATACTTCTAAATTTCATCAGCCAACTCCAATCCAAGCAATGTTGAAATCCAACAGCATTAATGGTTAGACAAACTAAACAATAGGTAATATTGTTGACAACTTTTTTATTTGTATAGTATGTTCCAAGCATTATAAGCTAAAATTGAAATATATAGGGTGAGTGGAAAAGGACTTGATTTTGATGTTTTATTTGATGATAGTCACTGTAATATTAGTGTATGGGTGAAATGCTATCCCTTCTCAACAACAAATATATGCAGAATCATTATTTCATTGGCGTAAGTAAGGAACAAGGTACAAATTACCTTTCTCTCTCCCCTGATATCCTTCAATAGTCTCCCACTGAGATTTAAACTCAGAACCTCCAGAGAACAGATGGTCGGGACCTTATCTTCTTGTGGATCACAGCACGGCAGTGTAACTTGGTCTGATAATCCAATCATTTGAAATAGAGTGCCCTTTTTAGTTTTCCATCTGCCTCTGCTTTTCAGATAAACACTTTAATTTTATTAACAATAAATATTTCATTTCTATTTTGTCTGCCCTCATAAACTCACCTGGAGTAAATACCAACAGAAACAATCACTTATATCATTAGACTTAGGTTTGGCTGATAGTATGTAGTCAGTAATTCAAATTTCTTTCTTCTGGTGTTTTTTTTGTCAAGCAAATTTACTTCAGGTCACATGTATAAATTTTGCTTGGACAAAGTAAACTAAATAAAGCCAATGAAGAAGGACAAAGATAGGTGATAATTCTTCACTTTTAGTAGGTAAATACTCATTTTTAACAAGTAAATAGAGATTCTGTTAAAACATTATAATAGATTATTTTTCTTCTCATTTTTACCTCAGACTTATGAGGGTGTCTTGTACTGATTTAGTTCAAAGAGTGAGTATTTAAATGGTACTAGCATTTCTCTTCATGTCTTTCTCAAGCACATATATCAACTTATATATATACATACATGTTGTAGACTTTGTAATAGAATCTACTTATAAAGGCAAGGGATTTCAAAACACACAAAAAGAACTATAATAACTGATCATATTACCTTATTATCACTGGATGTTATTAAAACTTGGCCAAATTTTCAGCCTATTCATAGTATGCTAGGAAGAAAGTTGTAAGATATAATAAGATAAGAAAGGGAAAAAAAAGTTTTTGGAGCTGTACCACTTGATTTGTACACCTTAAATGACCGTGAACATCAGATTCAGTTCAGTCACTCAGTAGTGTCTGACTCTTTGTGATCCCATGGACTGCAGCACACCAGGCTTCCCTGCCCATCACCAACCCCCAGAGCTTGCTCAAACTCATGTCCATCCAGTTGGTGATGCCATCCAACCGTCTCATCCTCTGGCATCCCCTTCTCCTCTTGCTTCAATCTTTCCCAGCATCACGGTCTTTTCAAATGAGTCAGTTCTTCCAATCAGGAGGACGGAGTATTGGATTTTCAGCTTCAGTACCAGTCCTTCCAATGAATATTCAGGACTGATTTCCTTTAGGATGGACTGGCTGGATCTCCTTGTAGTCCAAGGGACTCTCAAGAGTCTTCTTCAACACCACAGTTCAATATCATCAATTCTTTGGCATCCAGTTTTCTTTATAGTCCAACTTTCACATCCATACAAGACTACTGGAAAAACCATAGCTTTGACTAGATGGACCTTTGTCAGCAAAGTAACATCTCTGCTTTTTAATACGCTGTCTAGGTTGGTCATAGCTTTTCTTCCAAGGAGCAAGTGTCTTTAATTTCATGGCTGCGGTAACCATCTGCAGTGATTTTGGAGTCCAAGAAGATAAAGTCGTCACTGTTTCCATTAAACATAGTATGTGAAAAAATCATAATTATACCAGAAATCACATGATTTTTCACTCATGGCCTAGTGAACAATGTGTTGTGACTGCTCTATCAAAGAAAAGAAAGAAAAGTGAGAATTTAAACAATAATTATAATTAATTCGACTCAAAAGAATCGATAGCTCTGAAAGTATTTTCAAATGCTTTGTCAGAGGATGCCAAAGAATGTGGCACTTGGCCAGAATATTTGTTGGAGAAATATTATTCACAGTGAGAGTCAGGGGAATAGCTTAATTGACATACAAAGGAAAAGAAGGTGGAGAACAGGCAGAAATAGACAGATGGTATGAATAACAAAACATTACCTATGATTTGTTTATTCTTAAAACATATGAAGAGAATACCCAATTTCCATCAGCTGTTTCTGAAAGAAGCAATTGAGGTAATATCTTGCTACTTCCAGAAAGGAAATGTGTTTGTACTTGCCTTATTGTGTATTGTGGTAAATCCTGGTCAAGTGGCCCTTGTGATACATGTTTCATTCATGATGCATTAGAAATGATTTATAGATACCATCCAGAGAAAATAATTATTATAGGAGACCTACAGCTCTCTTGTATTATCTTTCAGTTTCACTTTCACTTTTTGGTAATGAAGATAATCAAATCTACATATTAAACATTATTCTTCAAAGGGCTATTTGACCCTCCCCAAATCAGAAACTTTCTAAATTAATAAAAACTCTTTCTAGATACCATCATATAATAAAGAATTCTGTGTTTCACAGTAAGTGACTTTTTGCCAGACATGATATTTAAGGCTTTTTTTGGTGTTAAATTCCACTGTGCTACTTTTATGAGTTTAAATCATAATTGAATTAATACTTTAATACTTGAACAATAACAACAATGGAAAGCTGGTATTTCTGTTTGATTCATATAAGAGTTAAATTTCCCCGCTTTTAAAGTCTGGCTTCACAAAACTTTCAACATTTCCTTAAGATTCATGTATCACATCAAAATATTACAAGTAAAAATTCTAGTTTCAAAAGTGGTCTATTAAAATTACACTGGAATTTTAACATAATAAAAAATATAAAGTATAAATAAAGTAAATAAATAATAAAAAATATAAATTAATAAAAAATTTTAACATAATAAAAATAATAAAAAAAAGCATTGATGACATCATGATAGGAGATGAGTGTAAAATAGATGATTTTCTTTAAGAAGTAACACAGGTTAAAATGATTTATACAGATAGCATAAAACAAATAACAATGAGCATAAGTCCTATATAAAGCAAATATATACTGTTGTCACAGCTGAGAGAGTGACCTCTTCAACTTTTTGTGGCTCTATCTTTGTGAATTATTGGCAATTTCCTCACTATTAGGAAAGCATCCCCTTCTTCAGCCCATGTTTTTTCTTCTTATTCTTTCTATATCCATACACAAAGTAACTGAATAAAAACAGGACTATTGGCTAGTTGAATGTTTTTGAAAATCACAGTTTAAAAAAAAAAATCTAGAATCATTAAGTGGCAATTGTCACACAAGTACATCTTCTGGGAAGTGCCCTGAAAATGTTCTTGTCACATTGTGCTTGTTAGAGGACCATCTTGGACAATCATGAGAAAAGAGTGGAGAAAAAAGACATTAAATGGCACGATTCCACTTGTTGAAGAATAAATAGTAGTCATTACTTTGTTTTTACCATTTTTAGGAATTAACTCAAACTTATTCAGCCTAACATTCCCAGTTCACCAGAAAGGGCAACAACAACAAACAAAATCAAGGGAGACTTGAAGCACTGGAGACTGCTGAGGGGAACGATTGCCCTCGCTAAGTTCCCAGTTACTCCAGGGCTAGTCAAATTCTTCAGGTACCTACAATGACTTACATTATTCGGGACAATGAAGCTGGAAAAAGTATAGTCTCAAGGTGAGACAGGAAGGAAAGGGGCAGGACACAACTATTAAAAGAGCGACACAACCTTAAAGAATAGGATATGACAAATATCAGTTAGAAACTACATAGCTCAGTTGGCAAAGAATCTGCCTGAAATGCAGTAGACCCCAGTTCGATTCCTGGGTCAGGAAGATCCACTGGAGAAGGGATAGGCTACCGACTCCAGTATTCTTGGGCTTCCCTTGTGGCTCAGCTGGTAAAGAATCCACCTGCAATGCAGAAGACCTGGGTTTGATCCCTGGGTTAGGAAGATCCCTGGAAAAGGGAAAGGCTACCCACTCCAGTATTCTGGCCTGGAGAATTCCATGGACTGTGTGGTCCACGGGCTCGCAAAGAATCGGACACAACTGAGCAACTTTCACTTTCAGACCCAAAATGATGAAGGATTTGACTTCCATTTGACCTTGAGCCTCATTCTATGCTCATTATAATACAACAGCTTGCTAAGTGACACACACACAGGCGCCATGACACTTTCAAGGGTGACCATGAAAGACCAAAAAGTGGGCTGTGTCGCCATTCCTGAAAATCCCAACCACTTCTCCATTCCTTCCACTTGTAAGCCTATGAAATTATGCAGCCCGTAAAAACTAATTAGCCTCACACCTCAGGGCGCTCTTGCCTTTTGAGACAGTCTCCATTCTATCTGTATTTTCTTGGGTAGCTCAAGTAGTAAAGAATCTACCTGCAATGTGGGAGACTTGGGTTCCATCCCTGAGTCAGGAAGATCCCTGGAGAAGGGCATGGCAACCTAGTCTGGTGTTATTGCCTGGAGAATTCCATGGGCAGAGGAGCCTGGTGGGCTACAGTCCATGGGGTCGCAGAGTCAGACACAACTGAGCTTTTTATTCTGTCTCTGGAATGTTCATCTCTCTAGTAGACCTGCTTTCACTTTACTATGCTGCTGCTGCTGCTGCTCAGTCACTTCAGTCGTGTCCGACTTTGTGCGACCCCATAGACGGCAGCCTACCAGGCTCCCCCGTCCCTGGAATTCTCCAGGCAAGAACACTGGAGTGGGTTGCCATTTCCTTCTCCATCACTTTACTATAGCTCACTCTTAAATTTTTTCCTGTGCCAAGCCAAGGATCCACATTTGGCAGCCTGTCCCAGGAACTCACTGCAGACCTGGCACACAACCATCCTCTTGTGCCCTAGATTTTCCTACAACAAACGGATCCCACTTACAGTTCTAACAAATTTTGCATGTCTGTGTCACTTTTCCCCTGCCCAACGTGCTGTTAATCTATTCTTTTGTTAGCTCCCTGTAACAAGTCTGTGATACAAATGAAGAAACCAAGGTAAACTGATTTTTAACTTTCTCTGCTTCCTAGCCCACTGTTTTTGCCATTATACAGTTCTGCCTCCTCGGAACTCCCAGCTAGTTTCAGGGCATTCTTGTTTCTAATGGGAAACTCAGATACACAGTGAGACTTCCATAGGACTGGACTTATCATGGGCTTTTCTAAGTCATGATCAGTTACCAAGTAATTAGAAAAAATTCCAGGTTAAATTGTCTGAATCATTGTTTTCAGGAGTGATATCTTTATTATTTGCCAACTGCTAGGATCCTTGTAAATATAAATCAAGTTGTTTATCAAAACCACATTTTGGAGAGGCAATTCTTTAGGGAGATCAAAACTGTTATTTTGAGAAAAACTTAGAAGAGAACTTCAATTCTCACAATAGGCAGAATTAGAGTTCCTGCGAATCTTGTCAGCAAAACATCTAAAATTAGCACCTATAATTGTTTTTTTATTTTTTTTATTATTATTTTTTTTTTATAATTGTTTTTTTAAAAGCAATAAATATGGTTCATATATTTGTTAAAGGGTGCATGCTAAGTCATTTCGGTTGTGTCAGACTCTTTGCAACCCCATAGGCTGTAGCCCACCCAACTCCTCTGTCTATGAGATCTTCCAGGCAAGAATACTGGAGTGGGTTGCCCTTCCCTTCTCCAGGGAATCTCTCCAACCCGGGGATCGAATCAGTTCTCTTATGTCTCCTGCACTGGCAGGTGGGTTCTTGACCACTAGCGCCACCTGGGAAGCCATTTGTTAAACAGTGCATATCTATATAAATAAAACGAAAAATAGAAAAGTACAGAGGGAAAGTAAACTGGTACAGATGTCACTGTATTCTTTTCCTATTTCATTATAAATTGCAACTACAAGGTTATAAAACATCATGGGAAACAGAAACAAAGACTGTGTTAGTTTTTTTTGTTTCTTTGTGTGTTTTAAGCAGCCTGTATTCTTCTGGCTGAATTAGATCTGGTAAAATGGGTTTAAATTGAAATCTAGGCAAGAAAGTAATTCCTGGAGCTGTACATCTGAGAGTGGGTGGGGTGAGGGTAGGTAGGAGAAGATTAAAGTTATAAACACAGTACAGAGGCTTAAAACTTCCATGAAACTGTTTTCTCCTGTATTAGCGTCTCCATCTCCACCCCTACCCTCACCATCCTTCCTCTGCCTTGGTAGATCCAGTGGTACATGGCTGACTAGGTAGATGGGAGTGATGGGGTGGTAGAAGGGATACAGGCTTTGTAGTGTCTCCTAGAGATGTGTCCTGGGTACAAGTAGGAAAGCAGTGACAGATAACTGTGTGAGTTTTGTGGGTGAAAAAAAGAATGTTTGGAGGAACAGATCAATACCACTCTCCTGAAGAATATTCCTCCAACGTGAAGTGGGACAGATTACAGAACACAAATACTGAGATGCCATAAGTAAAGTCATAGCAATGATAACCAAATACATTTTATTTTCCTCAGTACTTTCTCATTTTCCTTCTCTGGGTAAATTCTTCTTTGGAATGGAAATTTGCCTCTAGTATTTCCCTTTTATTTTCTCTTTTCTTTTTTTCTTGTTTAAGTTAGGCTTGTTATTAATTACATTTAAGTGTTTTTAATTCATTGTGGAGCTAACAAAAGGACAGGAAATTTAAGAAGACAAAAACACAGTAAAAGCAGAAATCCAGACAGGTGAGTTAGTACTGAAGGTAGCTTCTAATATGAGGGCATTCACCAAATTTTCAATTTTTTCCGTCAGTCTGAATATGTCAGAAGCTAAAAAAAGTAAAATCTATGGGCTTTCCCAGGTGGCAGGAAGGCTAATAGAAACACTTAACAAAAGTGAGGAATGTAAAAATTCATGCCCTGAGTATAAAGAAAACCCCAAAATAAAGCTAAGAACAGAAATCTACAGCAAGAAAATATGCCTGTGTTGTCTGAGTAAAAAGAAAAAATATTCTGATAGTTAAAAGCTATAAATGGAGTATTGCCTGGGTTTGAGGCCAGAAATCAGTAGCAAGTCTTCAAAGCTTCAATTTGAGAATTTCATCAGACTTGAGTTGAAAGTTCCCTCAAATACCTGGTATAAATAAATGCAATCTTCTCAGGAAAAATTTACTTTCAGCCAAGTTTTTAAGTCCCACAGACAAATTCCCAAAACACATGAGTGCACAGTGGAATATTACAAAATATCTGAAAAAGCAATAGAAACAAAAGATTGAACACATTGTTTTAGAAACTTCAAGTACTGGAGTAACCAGATAAGAATATAAGATAATCATATCTACTATGTTTAAATAAGTAAGATATTGAAATTATATAGAAGCCTCAGAGAAAAACTATAAAAATGAAGAAAGCATTTATGGAAAAAAACTTATCAGACTTTTAAAAACAAAACTATATAATAACTAAAAAACTTAATTACCCCTTGCTTTGAAAGCAGATTGCTACTGCTACTGCTGCTAAGTCGCTTCAGTCGTGTCCGACTCTGTGCGACCCCATAGACGGCAGCCCACCAGGCTCCCCCGTCCCTGGGATTCTCCAGGCAAGAACACTGGAGTGGGTTGCCATTTCCTTCTCCAATGCATGCAAGTGAAAAGTGAAAGTGAAGTCGCTCAGTCGTGCCCGACTCTTAGCGACCCCATGGACTGCAGCCTACCAGGCTCCTCTGTCCATGGGATTTTCCAGGCAAGAGTACTGGAGTGGGATGCCATTGCCTTCTCTGGAAAGCAGATTACCCACTGGTAAAAAAATGGATTGCAAACTAGAAGATAAATATGAAGAAATTATTTAAAATGTGAAATGGAGAGGCAAAGAATTAGGAAATATGAAATGTAGATTAAAGAGCCACAAAGTGAAGAGAGAAGAGAAAAAATAAGAGAAAGGTGATTTGGGGGAGTTGTTTCAATTTTTATTGACGTATAGTTGATTTACAATGTTGTGCTAATTTAGGTATACAGAAAAGTGATTTAGTCAGACATATATCCACTACTGTGTTATAGAGTAGGCTATCAGTCCTTATTAGCTGTCTATTTTATATGTAATAGTGTGAATATGTCAATCGCAATATCTGTTTATCCTCCCTCTCCCCTTTCCCCATATTAATCATAAGACTGTTTTCTAGATCTGTAACCTTTCTATTTTGTAACAATTTCATTTGTACCTCTTTTTTATATTCCACATATAAGCAATATCATATGACATCTTTCCTTCTCTATCTGACTTCACTTAGTATGGCAATCTCTAGATCCATCCATGTTGCTGCATATGGCATTATTTCATTCTTTTTAATGGCTGAATAATATTACTCTATTATTGGAATGGATATTGCTTTGTCCATTCCTCTGTTGATGGACATCAAGGTTGCTTCCATGTCTTGGCTATTGTAAATAGTGCCACAATGAACACTAAGGTGCATGTAGCTTTTAGAATTATGCTATTCCTCCAGATATTTGCCCAAGAGAAGGATTGCAGGGACATATATATATATAATATTATATATTATAATATATAATATAATTATATATATATTAATATATATATTAATTCTATTTTTTTTAAGGAACATTCATACTGTCCTGCATAATGTCTGTACTAATTTACATTCCCACCAACATATAGAAGGGTTCTGTTTTCTCCACACCCTCTCCAACATTTATTGTTTGTAGATTTTTAAAATTAAGTTTATTTAATTTTAATTGAAGGATAATTGCTTTACAATATTTTATTGGTTTCTCCAAGCATCAACATGAATCAGCCATAGGTAGACCTAAGTCCTCTCCTTTAGTGATGGCCATTCTGAATCGCATGAGGTGATAACTCATTGTAGATTTGATTTGTATTTTACTAATAATTGGTGATGCTGAACATCTTTTCATGTGCTTTATAGCTTTCTGTATGATTTCTTCAGAGAAGTGTCTATTTAGACAATCTACTCATTTATTGATTGGGTTGTTAATTGGTTGCTGTTCTTGAGTTGCATGAGCTGCTTGTATATTTTGGAGATTAATTCCTTGTCAGTTGCTTCATTTGCAAATATTTTTTCTCATTCTGTGGGTTCTCTTTTTGTTTCATTATGATTTCCTTTGCTGTGCAAAGGCTTTTAAGTTTAATTAGTTCTCATTTGTTTATTCTTGTTTTTATTTTCATTACTTTAGGAAGTGAGTCAGAAAAGATCTTGCTATGATTTGTCAGAAAATATTCTTCATATGTTTTCCCCTAAGAGTTTTATAGTGTCTGTCCTTACATGTAGATCTTTAATCCATTTTTAGTTTATTTTTTTTGTATACTGTTAGGGAGTGTTCCAATTTGATTGTTTTACATGTAGCTGTCCAGTTTTCTGAACACCATTTACTTATTTCTTCTATTGTTTATCCTTGGCTTCTTTGTCATAGAGTAGGTGACAGTAGTTGTGTGGATTTATCTCTGGGCTTCTATCCTATTCTATTTATCTATATTTCTGTTTTTGTGCTAGCACTATACTGTCCTGATTACTGTAGCTTTGTAGTGTAGTCTAAAGTTAGGGAAATTGATTTCTCCAACTCTGTTTTTCTTTCTCAAGATTGCATTGGCTATTTGTGGTCTTTGGTGTTTCCACACAAATTGGGATTTTTTTTTGTAATTTTGTGAAAAATACCACTGGTAATTTGATAGGAATTGCATTGAAACTATAGATTGCATTGCATAGTATAGTCATTTTGATAATACTGATTCTTCCAATCTAAGAACATGGTATATCTATCTATCTGTTTGTGTCATCTTTGATTCTGTTCATCAACATCTTAAAGTTTTCTGAGCACAGGTATTTTCCCCTTAGGTAGGGGTTTATTCCTAGGTATTTTATTATTTTTGATGTAATTGTAATGTGATTGTTTCCTTAATCTCTCTTTCTGATCTTTTGTTGTTAGTGTATGGAAATGCAAGAGATTTCTGTGTATTAATTTTGTATCCTGAAACTTTACCAAATTAATTGATAAACTCCAATATTGAAAAGTTTTCTGGTAGAATCTTTAGAATTTTCAATGTATACTGCCATTTGCAAGTGGATAGTTTTATTTCTTATTTTCAAATTTGGATTTCTTTTTCTTCTCTGATTGCCATAGCTAGGACTTCCAAAACTATGTTGAATAAAAGTGGTAAGATTGGAAATCATTGTCTTGTTCCTGATTTTAGAGGAAATATTTTTAGCTTTCCAGCACTGAGAATGATCTTAACTATTGGTTTGTCATATATAGTCTTTGTTCTGTTGTGGTAACTGCACTCTACACCCATTTTATGGAGAACTGTTGTCATAAATTGGTGTTCAATTTTGTTAAAAGCTTTTTCTGCAATGATTGAGGTGATCATATTGTTTTCCTTCTTCAACTTGTTAGTATGGTGTATCACGTTGATTGATTTGCTTACATGGAAGAATTTACTGGGATGAACCCCACTTGATCACGGTGTACAATTCTTTTAATGAATTGTTATCTTTGGTTTGCTAGTATTTTGTTGAGGATTTTTGCATCTGTGCTCATCAGCAATATTGGTCAATTTTCTTTTTTTGCAATATCTTTTTTTCTTTTTTTTTTTTTTTGTGTGTGTGTGTGTGTGTGTGTGTGTGTGTGTGTGGATGGCTTTTCTCAGATTAGAAAAGTTCTCTTCTGTTTCTTGTTTCCAGAGGTTTTTTTTTTAAATCAGTATTGGATGTTGGATTTTGGCAAATGCTTTTTCTGTGGCTATTAAGATTATCATGTGTTTTTTTGTGTTTAGTTAGTTTACTATGTAACATAGTAAATTATGTTACATTGTAACAATGTTACATACAATGTAACATAGTAAATTACATTGATTGAATTTTTTGGTTTTTTTTTTTTTTTTTTTAGACACTAATGCTGTGTTCACTTTATTTTTTTATTTTAATTTATTTTTTTTCACTTAAAAAAAAGTAAAAAAAATAAAATAAAAAAAAATAAAAAAAATAAAAAAATAAAAATCTTTTTCTGGTTTTGTTATCAGTGTGATGATGGCCTTTTAGAGTGAGCTTGGAAGTGTTCCTTCCTCTGCAATTTTCTGGAAAGTATCAGAAAGATTATTTTTAACTCTTCTCTAAATATTTGATGGAATTCACCTGTGAATCCATCTGCTCCTGGACTTTGTTTGCTGAAAGATGTTTAATCAGAGTTTAGATTTCATTACTTGTGATTGTTCTGTTAGTATTTTCTATTTCCTGCTGGTTTACTCTTGGAAGCTTGTATCTTTCTAACAATCTTTCCATTTCTTCTAGTTTTTCCTTTTTATTGGTGTATAGTTGCTTTTAGTAGCTTTTAGTAGCATCTTATGATCCTTTGTATTTCTGTGGTGTCCATTGTAACCTCTCCTTTTCTTATTTGTAATTTGATTGATTTGAGCTCAGTCTCCCCCCCCGCCTCTTTTTTTTTTCTTGCTGAGTCTGGCTGAAGGTTTATCAATTTTGTTTATGTTCACAAAGAACCAGCTTTTAGGTTTCATTGACCTTTGCTATCATTTTCTTCGCCTCTGTTTCTTTTATTTCTGCTTTGATCTTTCTGATTTCTTTCCTTTTACTAACTTTGAGTTTTGTTTGTTCTTTCTCTCGTTGTTTTAGATATAAGGATAGGTTTTTATTTAAGATTTTTTTGGTTTGTTTTCTAAGATAAGTTCATATTGCTATAAACTTTCCTTTTAGAACTCTTTTCAGTGAATCTTATAGATTGTGAACTGTTGTTTTGGTTGTTGTTTTCCTCTAGGTTTTTTTTTTTTTAATTTCTTCTTTTATTTCTTCAATGATCCTTGGTCTTGTAATAGCATATTCTTTAGCATCTATGTGTTTGTGCTTTTTTTCTTTTTTAACAGGGTTTCCCCTGTAATTGATTTTTAATCTGATAGTGTTGTAGTAAGAAAAGTTTGCTTGATATCATTTAAATTTTCTTAAACGTATTGAGGCTTGATTTGTGGCCCAAGATGTCATCTCTCCTTGAGGATATCCTGTATGCACTTGAGAAGAAAGTGTATTCTGCTGCTTTTGGATGGAATCCTTTGTGAACATCAATTAAGTCTATCTGGTCTGATAAGTCATTTAAGCTTTGTGTTTCTGTATTAATTTTCTGTCTGTATGATCTGTCTA
Source organism: Okapia johnstoni (assembly GCA_024291935.2). Classification (NCBI taxonomy): domain Eukaryota; kingdom Metazoa; phylum Chordata; class Mammalia; order Artiodactyla; family Giraffidae; genus Okapia; species Okapia johnstoni. The sequence goes on from CM044310.1 coordinate 63,448,364, forward strand.
TTGGTGTACGTGGGGTGTTAAAGACCTCCAATACTCTGTGTTACTGTTGATTTCCTCTTTTATGGCTGTTAGCAGTTGAGTTATATATGTAGTGTTCCTGTGTTGGGTGCATTATATTTACAATTTTGAATTGATCCATTGATCATTATCATTATGTAGTGTTCTTCCTTCACTCTTGTAACGGTCTTTATTTTAACGTTTATTTTTTTCTTATTTTTCTTTTTCTGGTTTGAGCATTGCTACTCCAGCTTTATTTTAGTTTCCATTCACATGGAATAGCTTTTTCCATTCCATCACGTTCAATACATGTACCTAGATCTGAAGTGGGTCTCTTGTAGATAGCATATATTTTGGTATTATTTTTATATTCATTCAAACAGTCTACTTCTTTTGGCTTGAGCATTAAATCCATTTATATTTAAGGTGATTATTGATATGTATGTTCCTATGGACATTTTTAAAAATTGTTTTGGATTTGCTTTCGCAGTTTTTTTTCTTACCTACTTTTGTTCCCTTGGAATTTGATGACTATCTTTGGTGTTGTGTTTGAGCTGTTTTATCTGTCTGTGTATGTGTATATATTGCAGTTTTTTGGTTTGTATTTCCCATGAAATAATAATCTATATCAACTACTTGAAGTCTATACCCACTAGTAGCTTATATCAACAAAAGAGTCCAAAATGCAGTACTTGGGTGCAATATCCAAAATGACAGAATGATCTTTGTTTCCAAGGCAAACCACTCAGTATCAAAGTAATCCAAGTCTATGCCCCAACCTCTAATGCCAAAGAACTGAAGTTGAACTGTTTTATGATGACCTCCTGGAAAAAAACATCAAAAAAAAAAAAAGCCCTTTTCATCATAGGGGATTGGAATACAAAAGTAGGAATTCAAGAGATAGCTGGAGTACCAAGCAAGTTTGGCCTTGGAGTACAAAATGAAGTAGGGCAAAGGCTAACACAGTTTTGCCAAGAAATCACACTGGTCATAGCAAACACCCTCTTCTAACAACACAAGAGAAGACTCTACACATGGACATCACCATATTGTCAATACCAAATGAAATCCTACTGATTATATTCTTTGCAGCTGAAAATGAAGCAGCTCTAGCCAGTGAGCAAAAACAAGACCAGGAGTGACTGTGGCTCAAATCATGAACTTCTCGTGGCAAAATTCAGACTTAAATTTAAGAAAGTATAGAAAACCAATAGACCTTTCAGGTATGACCCAAATTAAATCCCTTATGATTATACAGTGGGAAGTGATAAGTAGATTCAAGGGATTAGATCTGATAGACAGAGTGCCTGAAGAACTATGGATGGAAGTTCATGAAATTGAACAAAGGCAGTGATAAAGACCATTCTCAAGAAAAAGAAATACTAAAATGCAAAATAGTTGTCTGAGGAGGGCTTACAAATAGCTAAGAAAAAAAGACAATTGAAAGGCAAAGGGGAAAAGGAAAGATATACCCATCTGAATGTAGAGATCCAAGAACACCAAGGAGAGACAAGAAAGCCTTCCTCAGTGATCAATGCAAAGAAAGAGAGGAAAACAACAGAATGGGAAAGACTAGAGATATCTTCAAGAAAATTAGAGACACCATGGGAACATTAAATGCAAAGATGGGCACAATAAAAGACAAAAGCGATATAGACCAACAAAAGCAGAAGATATTAGGAAGAGGTGGTAAGAATACACAGAAGTATACAAGAAAGATCTTAATGACCCAGATAACCATGATGTTGTGATCACTAACCTAGAGCCAGACATCCTGGAGTCTGAAGTCAGGTGGGCCTTAGGAAGCATCACTATAAACAAAACTAATGGAGGTGAGGGAATTCCAGCTGAGCTATTTCAAATCCTAAAAGATGATGCTGTGAAAGTGCAGCACTCAATATGCCAACAAATTTGGAAAACTCAGCAGTGGCCACAGGACTAGAGAAGGTCAGTTTTCATTCCGATCCCAAAAGATCGGCAATACCAAAGAATGCTCAAACTACTGCACATTTGCACTCATCTCACAAGCTAGCAAAGCAATGTTCAAAATTCTTCAGTTAAGGCTTCAACAGTATGTTAACCGAGATTTCCAGATGTTCAAGCTGGATTTAGAAAAGGCGGAGGAACCAGAGATTAAATTGCCAACATCCATTGGACCATCAAAAAAGCAAGAGAGTTCCAGAAAAACATCTACTTCTACTTTTTTGACTACTCCAAAGCATTTGACTGTGTGGATCACAATGAAGTGTGGAAAATGTTTCAAGAGATGAGAATACCAGACCACCTAACCTGCCTAGTGAGAAACCTGCATGCAGGTCAAGAAGCCACAGTTAGAACTTTACATGGAACAACACACTAATTCCAAATTGGGAAAGGAGTACTTCAAGGCTGCATATTGTCACCCTGCTTATTTAATTTATATGCAGAGTATGTCATGTGAAATGCTGGGCTGGATGAATCACAAGCTGGAATCAAGATTGCCAGGAGAATTATCAATAACCTCAGATAGGCAGATGGCATCACCCTTATGGCAGAAAGCAAAGGGGAACTAAAGAGACTCTTTATGAAACAGAAAGAGGAGAGTGAAAATGCTGGCTTAAAACTCGACTTTCATAAAACTAAGATCATGGCATCTGGTCTCATTACTTCATGCCAAATAGATGGAGAAGCAATAAAAACAGTGACACACTTTATTTTGGGGGGCTCCAAAATAACTGCAGATGGTGACTGCAGCCATGAAATGAAAAGACACATGCTCCTTGGAAGAAAAGCTATGACCAACCTAGACAGCATATTAAAAAGCAGAGACATCACTTTTCCAACAAAGGCCCATCTAGTCAAAGCTATGGTTTTTCCAATAGCCATGTATGGAAATTGGACCATAGAGTTGGATCATAAAGAAAACTGAACACCACAGAATTGATGCTTTTGAATTGTGTTGTTGGAGAAAACTCTTGAGAGTCCTTTGGACTGCAAGGAGATCCAACCAGGCAATCGTAAAGGAAATCAGTCCTGAATATTCATTTGAAGGACTGCTGCTGAAGCTGAGGCTCCAATACTTTGGCCATCTGATGCTTAAGAACTGACTCATTGGAAAAGACCCTGATGCTGGGAAAGATTGAAGGCAGGAGGAGAAGGGGACAACAGAGGATGAGATGGTTGGATGGCATCACCGACTTGATAGAAATGAGTTTGAGCAAGTTCCTTGAGTTGGTGATGGACAGGGAAGCCTGGAGTGCTGCAGTCTATGGGCTTGCAAAGGGTCAGACACTACTGAACAACTGAACTGAACTGAGTAGTCTATATGTGTACAATATTATTTTCACTTGTTGGTTTTTTCTCTCCCATGCAAGTTCCTTTAACATTTCATGTAAATCTGGTTTCCTGATGCTGAATTCTCTTCACTTTTGCATGTCTGTAAAGCTTTTGATATCTCCCTAGCATCTCTGTTAGAGCCTTTCTTTGTATTCTTGGTTGTAGGTTTTTCCCCTTCATCACTTTATATATATAAAGGCACTCACTGTGGCCTGCAGAATTTCTGCTGAAAAATCAACTGATAACCTTATGAAGATGTCCGTATATATTTCTTGTTGCTTTTTCCCTTATTGCTTTTAATATTTTTTTCTTTGTATTTAGTTTTTGTTAGTTTGATTAATATTAGTCTCTGCATATTCCTTCTTGTGGTCAATCTTTTGTGGAATTCTCTGCACTTCCTGTACTTGGGTGACTGTTTTCTTTCTCAAGTTAGAAATGTTTTGGCTTTTTCTTTTTTTCCTGTTTTTCTTCTTTTTCTGGACCCCCCCATAATTCAAATGTTGGTGCATTTAATGTTGTCCCCAGATGGCTCTGAAACTGTCCTCCTTTCTTTTGTTTATTTTTTCTTTATTCTGTTCTGTAGCAATGATTTCCACCACTCTTTCTTCCAGCTCAATTATTTGTTCCTCTGCTTCAGTTATTCCATTATTGATTGTTTCTAGTGTATCTTTCATTTCAGTTATCTCATTGGTCATCTCTGGTTGTTCTTCAAATCTTCCAGCTCCTTGTTAAACATTTCTTATATCTTCTCAATCTTTGTCTCTATTCATTTTCTGAGATTTTAGATCATCTTTACTATTATTACTCTGAATTCTTTTTCAGAGAGATTGCCTATCTCCACTTCATTTAGTTGTTCTTGTACTTTTTTATTTTGTTCCTTCATGTATAACATATTTCTCTATCATTTCCTTTTGTCTACCTTCGTGTATTTTTGGTTTTCTTTCCACAGGCTGCAGGATTGTAGGTCCTCTTGCCTATAAGATGTCTGCCCTAGTGTGAGTGGTTGACCTTGGGGTTTTTGCAGGCTTCCTTGTGGGAGGATGCCTACTCTGTGGTAGGTGTGGGTGGGTCTTCTCCCTCTAATATCAATAGACGTGTTTTTAGGAAACTGTGAGTTCAATGCAATTTTAGGTAGCCTGTTTGCTGAAGAGTGGGGCTATTTTCCTATTCTGCTGGTTGTTCTTCCTATGTGTTCCGACTCTGGTGATTGTAGACTTTTGGGTGGGACCAGGTCTAGGTGCTGAAATAGGGAGCCTCCAGGAGAGCTCACACTGATCAATATTCTCTAGGTCCTCTGCCACCAGTGTCCTTGTCCATACAGTGAGCTACAGCTAACCTCTGCCTCCCCAGAAGACTCTCCCAAACCCCCAGTTAAGTTTTTATGGAGGTCAGCTTTGTTCTGGGTCCCAAAGCATGTGATGTCTTTTGTGCACCTTCCAAAAGTGCAGTCTCTTTCTCTCCATGCCTTGTGGAGACTCTGCACTCAGGCCCCACTGGACTTTAAAGCCAAATGCTCTAAAGATTCTTTCTCCCAATGACTTCCTCCCAGACTGTCTTGAAAGACTGTTCTCATGTGGGAATGTCCCTGTGTAATTTCTGCATGTTTAATGTTTTTTGGTTCAAGGATGTTTTTAGTATGAACCTCTGCCACCTCTTTCCTCAGTGTATGCTGGTTGTTATCCTCTTGATAGGGAAATTGATTGGTATTGTGATGACATGCACATGCCTGGTTATTGAGCAGGGTCTCCCATTTGCTCTGTGCTTCTTATTGCCCTGTCAGGGGCAGGGTTTCTCCCTATTTGTTGGAGTAGACACTTCTGGATCTGTTTCTGAGCTGTGAGATAGGCAGGATTGGATCGTTTCCACTAGGAGAGAAGCCACAGCCTTTTCTACTTCTGTAATTATTCACCTGTGAGTGTGATTTGCTGCATCACTTTTTACTCATTGTGCTGGCTCACAAATTACACTCTTGGAAATGCACTCAGCATCCACCACCTTAAAAATGGGTATGCCAGCCATAGGCCCTAGTATCTCCCAAGCATTGTTTTCACAAGGCTACCAGCACAGGTCCAACAAAGTCAGGTCCCAGGACTGCAGTAATCATATACTGGACCCACTGTGGTAACTATGGAGACAACTCAGCTTCTTACTTGCTCCACTACCTGTGTGTGATTTCCACAGAGTCCACAGCTGCTAAAGTAGACCCATCTCAGCTGCAGGAGCTCTCCTTGTTTCAGACTTTCCACAGGCACTGAGTTTACAAAGCCTACAGAACGAGGTTTGAATTCAAGGTTCCTGCAGTCACGGGGAGAGATTTTATCTTTTCTTCCTTAGTTGAACAGCCACCCACCGTGGTTTCACCACCATCTTTGTGTATGCTTTCCCCACCTGTATCTGCTTCCAAGGCTGCCCCAGAGGACATATGTCCACCTTAGTGGGCAGGGACAGAAGTGGTGATGAACATGATGCAGTTTGGCAGGGGCTGGCAGGACTGTTGCAGGCCTGGGTGGGAGGGGGGTGAGCCTATTCAGGCAGGCACCACTCTTAGGCACTTGGAGGCAGGCACTAGTACATGGGGAATGAGTCTGCAATGGTGGTCCTGCCCCTTAGCTCCACTTAACAATGGTGCCCTGCTTTGATGGTGCTCCAGACTTCTTTCGCAATTTTTCCCGGTTGTGAAGCTCCTCTTTCCCATTCCTTCAGCTGGTCGCTTTGCAGCCATCAGCTGTTTTTTTTGCTGGGTCTGCTCTCCAAACCCTGTGTTCCAGCAAGCAGTCCCCCTCAGTACCAAAAGACACACATCTCAGGCTGGGGCATACAGGGCTGAAGTGTGGACCGTCACTGTGGACCTCACTTTGTTTTCCCTTTTGCCTTTCACAAACCAGCTGCACTCTCCTCCAAGGCCCTAGCCCCCTTTCTGTGCTAGCTCGTCTTTCCACCTGTGAGGGGCTTCACTGAGTGCTGAGACCTCTCCTCTCTTCCATCTCCCCACTAGAGGTGTAGGTCCCATCCTGTTTCTCTATCTTTCTTCATTTCTTTCGTCCTACCCAGTTGCGTAGGGATTTTTCTTCCCCTTTTAAGTATGTGTGATCCTCTGCCAGAGTTCAGTAGGTGCTTCGAACTGTCCCATTTGTGATATATTCTTTTTTTTTTTTAGTTCAGTTCAGTTTAGCCAATCAGTCATCTCTGACTCTTTATGACCAAATTGATGCAGTATGCCAGGCTTACCTGTCCATCACCAACTCCTGGAATTTGCTCAAACTGATGTCCATCAAGTCGGTAATGTGATACAAATATCTCATGCTCTGTCATCCCCTTCTCCTCCTGCCCTCAATCTCTCCCCAAATCAGGGTCTTCTCTAATGAGTCAGTTCTTCGAGTCAGGTGGCCAAAGTATTGGAGTTTCAGCTTCAACATCAGTCCTTCCAATGAATACTCAGGACTGATTTCCTTTAGGATTGCCTGATTGGATCTCCTTGAAGCTCAAGGGACTCTCAAAAGTCTTCTCCAACACCACAGTACAAAAGCATCAATTCTTCGGCACTCAGCTTTCTTTATAGTCCAACTTTCACATCCATACATGACTACTGGAAAAACCATAGCTTTGACTAGATGGGCCTTTGTTGCAAGTAATGTCTCTGCTTTTTAATATGTTGTCTATATTGGGCATAGCTTTCTTCCAAGGAGAAAGCGTCTCTTAATTTCATGGCTGCAGTCACCATCTGCAGTGATTTTGAAGCCCACACACCTGTCAGAATGGCCATTGTCAAAAAGTCTACAAACAATAAATGTTGGAGAGGGTGTGGAGAAAAGGGAACACTCTTGCACTGTTGGTGGAAATGTAAATTAATACAGCCACTATGAGAGACGTATGGAGATTCCTTAAAATCAAGGAATAAAACCGTCATATGACACAGCATTCCCACTCCTAGGCATATACCCTGAGGAAAACAAAATTGAATGCTGAGTTTTAGGCCAGCTTTTTCACTCTCCTCTTTCACTTTCATAAAGAGGCTCTTTAGTTCCTCTTCTCCCTCTGCCATAAGGGTGGTGTCATCTGCATATCTGAGCTTATTGATATTTCTCCCAACAATTTTGATTTCAGCTTGTGCTTCATCCAGGCCAGTATTTCACATGATGTACTCTGCATATAAGTTAAATAAGCAGGGTAACAATATACAGCCTTGATGTACTCCTTTCCCAATTTGGAACCAGTGCATTGATCCATGTCCAGTTCTAATTGTTGCTTCTTGACTTGCATACCGATTTCTCAGAAGACAGATAAAGGGTCTGATATTCTCATCTCTTGAAGAATTTTCCAGTTTCTCTCATATCTTGAAGAATTTCCCACAGTTTATTGTGATCCACACAGTCAAATGCTTTGGCATAGTCAATAAATCAAAAGTAGATGTTTTTCTGGAACTCTCTTGCTTTTTCTGTGATGCAAAAGATGTTGGCAATTTGATCTCTGGTTTCTTTAACTTTTCTAAACCCAGCTTGAAAGCCTGGAAGTTTTCAGTTCACGTACTGTTGAATTCTAGCTTGGAGAATTTTGAGCATTACTTTGCTAACGTGTGAGATAAGTGTGAATGTGTGGAAGTTTGAACATTCTTTGGCATTGCTTTTCTTTGGGATTGGAATGAAAACTGATCTTTTCCAGTCCTATGGCCATTGCTGAGTTTTCCAAATTTGTTGGCATATTGAGTGCAGCACTTTAACAGCATCATCTTTCAGGATTTGAAATAGCTCAACTGGAATTCCATCACCTCCACTAGCTTTGTTCATAGTGATCCTTCCTAAGGTCCACTTGAGTTCTCATTTCATGATGTCTTTCTCTAAGTGAGTAATCACACCATCGTGGCTACAAGGTCATTAAGATCTTTTCTGTATAGTTCTTCTGTGTATTCCTGCCACCTCTTCTTAATATCTTCTGCATCTATTAGGTCCATACCATTTCTGTCCTTTATTGTGCTGATTTTTGCAGGAATGTTCCCTCAGTAAATCTAATTTTCTTGAGATTTCTAGTCTTTCCCATTCTGTTGTTTTCATCTATTTCCTTGCATTGATCACTGAGGAAGGCTTTCTTATTTCTCCGTGGTATTCTTGGAACTCTGTATTCAGATGGGTATGTCTTTAATTTCCTCCTTTGACTTTCACTTCTCTTCTTTTCTCAGTTATTTGTAAGGCCTACTCAGAGAATCATTTTGCCTTTTTTGCATTTCTTTTTCCTGGGGATGGTCTTGGGCACTGCTTCCTGTATAACATCACAAATTGCTGTCCATAATTCTTCAGGCACTCTATCAGATCTAATCCCTTGAATCTAATTGTTACCTCCACTGTATAATTTAAGGGATTTGATTTAGATCATGCCTGAATGTTCTAGTGGTTTTTCTTACTTTCTTCAATGGATGAAATTCATTGAAATTTGCAATAAGGAGTTCGTGATCTGAGCCACAGTCAGTTCCTGTCTTGTTTTTGCTCACTATAAAAAGCTTCTCCATCTTTGGCTGCAAAGGATATAATCAATCTGATTTCAGTATTGACCATCTGGTGATGGTGATGTCCATGTGTAGAGTCATCTCGTGTGTTGTTGGAAGAGAGTGTTTGCTATCACCAGTGAGTTCTCTTGGCAAAACTGTGTTAGCCTTTGCTCTGCTTCATTTTTGTACTCCAAGGCCAAACTTGCCTATTACTCCAGATATCTCTTGACATCCTACTTTTGCATTCCAATTCTGTATGATGAAAAGGGCTTTTTTTTTTTTTTGGTGTTAGTTCTAGGAGGTCATGTAGGTCATCATAGAACCATTCAACTTCATCTTCTTTGGCATTAGAGGTTGGAGCATAGACTTGGATTACTGTAATACTGCATGGTTTTCCTTGGAAACAAACAAAGATCATTCTGTCATTTTGGAGATTGCACCCAAGTTCTGCATTTTGGTCTGTTTTGTTGATTATGAAGGTTACTCCATTTTTTCTAAAGGATTCTTCCCTACAATAGTAGATATAATGGTCATGTAAATTAAATTTCCCCATTTTGGTCCATTTTATTTCAGTGATTCATAAAATGTCGATGTTCACTCTTGCAATCTCCTGTTTGACCACTTCCAATTTACCTTAATTTATGGGTAACCTGATTATGGGTAACCTAACATTCCAGGTTCCTATGCAATAATGTTCTTTACAGCATCAGACTTTACTTCCATCCCGTCACATCGACAACTGGCTGTTGTTTTCACTTTGGCTCCATCTCTTAGTTCTTTCTGGAGTTATTTTTCCACTCTTCTCCAGTAGTGTATTGGGCACCTACCAACCTGGGGAATTGATCTTTCAGTGTCATACCATTTTGCTTTTCATACTGTTCATGGCATTCTCAAGGCAAGAATACTGAAGTTGTTAGCCATTCCTTTCTCCAGTGGACCACATTTTGCTTTGTCAGAACTCTCCACCATGACCCGTCTGTCTTGGGAGGCCCTACATGGCATGGCTTGTAGTTTCTTTGAGTTAGAAAAGGCTGTGATCCATGTGCTCAGTTTGGTTAGTTTTCTGTGATTGTGGATTTCATTCTATTTGCTCTCTGATGGATAAGGATAAGAGGCTTGTTGAAGCTTCCTGATGAAAAAGACTGACTGTGGGGGAATCTGGGTCTTTTTCTGAAGGGGATTGGCATGCTCATAAATCTTTAATCCAATTTCTGTTGATGGGCGGGTCTGTGTTCCCTCTCTGTTGTTTGGCCTGAGGCTAAACTATGGTAGGGATAATGGTGGTAATGGCAACCTCCTTCAAAAGGATTTTTGCCTGCACTGTTGTATTCAGTGTCCCTGACACCGCAGCAGGCCACTGTTGACACATGTGTCTACAGGATACTCCTGGACTCTCACAGGCAAATCTGGCTCAGTCTCTTGTGCAAACACTGCTCCTTTTCTCTGGGTCCTGGTGTGCACCAGGTTTCTGTTTGTGGCCCTGCCAGAGCCCATGTCCCCAGTCAGCAGGCACTTCTGTGGAAAGTTCTCTCAAATCCCACTGGCCTTCACAGGCACAATTCCTTAAGGGTTCTCTGTCCCTTAGGCACAGGCAGGTTGGGAAATCTGCTTGAGTCCTAGAATTTCTTAACAGTGTGAGAATTTATTTGGTATAACTGTTCTACAGTTTGTGAGTCATCTGCTTGGCAGCTCTATGGTGGGGTTTAAAGGAAACCTGTTCCCAAGAGGGCTTTTGCCCCAGCATGTCCCAGGTCTGCTACAGCCAGAGCCCATGTCCCCACAGCAGGCCACTGCTGACCTGTGCCTCCACAGGAGACAATCAAACACTCACAGGCAAGTCTGGCTCAGTCTCTGTGGGGTCTGGATCCTGGGGGCAGTCTTTGGATCCTGGTGCCCACAAGGTTTTGTATGAGTCCTCAGAGCATCTCTGGCAGGTGTGGAGTTTGATTCTATTCTATTCATTTTTTAATTGAAGTATCATTGCTTTACAATATTGTGCTGGTATCTGCTGTATAATACAGTGAGTCATCTATATGTATACATGTATCCCCCCGCCTCTTGAGTTTCCCTCCCACCCTGTGAATATATTCTTGATGTACTTCTGAAAAGAGGCAAACTCCATGGTCTTTTATTCTGCCATTTTGACTTGGCCCCTCCCCCACAATTTTGAAGACATAATGACCGAGGGGTTTCCTAAATTGTTACTCAGAAATCTGTTAAGTTCAGTTCAGTTCAGCCTCTCAGTCGTGTCTGACTCTTTGCAACCCCATGAACTGCAGCACGCCAGGCCTCCCTGTCCATCACCAACTCCCGGAGTCCACCCAAACTCATGTGCATTGAGTCGGTGATGCCATCCAACCATCTCATTCTCTTTCGTCCCCTTCTACTCCTGCCCTCAATCTTTCCCAGCATCAAGGTCTTTTCAAATGAGTCAGCTCTTCCCATCAGGTGGACAAATTATTGGAGTTTCAGCTTCAACATCAGTCCTTCCAGTGAACACCCAGGACTGATATCCTTTAGGATGGACTGGTTGGGTCTCCTTGCAGTCCAAGGGACTCTCAAGAGTCTTCTCCAACACCACAGTTCAAAAGCATCAATTCCTCGGCGCTCAGCTTTCTTCACCATCCAACTCTCACATCCATACATGGCCACTGGAAAAACCATAGCTTTGACTAGACGGACCTTTGTTGGCAAAGTAATGTCTCTGCTTTTTAATATGCTGTCTAGGTTGGTCATAACTTTCCTTCCAAGGAGTAAGCGTCTTTTAATTTCATGGCTGCAATCACCATCTGCAGTGATTTTAGAGCCCAGAAAAAGTTAGCCACTGTTTCCACTATTTCCCCATCTCTTTGCCATGAAGTGATGGGACCGGATGCCATGATCTTAGCTTTCTGAATGTTGAGCTTTAAACCAACTTTTTCACTCTCCTCTTTCACTTTCATCAAGAGGCTCTTTAGTTCTTCTTCACTTTCTGCCATAAAGGTGGTCATCTGCATATCTGAGGTTATTGATATTTCTCCTGGCAATCTTGATTCCAGCTTGTGCTTCATCCAGCGCAGCGTTCCTCATGATGTACTCTGCACATAAGTTTAATAAGTAGGGTGACAATATACAGCCTTGACGTACTCCTTTTCCTATTTGGAGCCAGTCTTGTTCCATATTAAACAGCACAGTTAAACAAATCCTTACATAGGCATATCATGGTGAACTAAACAATATCAAAGACAAAGAAAAGATCTTTAAATGTGCCAGAGACAAATAGCAAATTTGCTGCAACATAATAATATATTGACTGATATTGTATCAACAACTATTGAAAACAGAAGATCATGTACTAATCTCCTTAAAGGACAGAGGTAATTCAACTGTTGATCAAATAGTGAAATTGCCTTTCAATCATAATAAAACCACTTCAAACGAAAAGAACATTTGACACCTTCCTTATTAAGAGGAAGCTTTAGGAATGACTTTAAGAAAGCAAATGTAATCCCAAGGACATGGCCTGAAATGCATAAAAGAATGGTAATCAGAGATTGGTAAATATGGGGGTAAATTGTAAGTTGAAAATTTCTATAAAAACATGATATAATGTCTAATTTAATGACTCAACTATAAAATTGAATATGGATAAGACTAGCATAATAGAAGAGAATAATGAGAGCCAGACTTCTAATTTCCTTGTAATATCTAGGATTATGATAAATTAATAACATTAAACTTTTTAAAAGAATGAAGGCTGAATTTTATAACAAATGCTCAAAAGGATAAAAAATAAACTCTTAAACTTTCAAATTTCTTTGTTGTTCTTGTTCAGTCACTAAGTTCTGTCCAACTCTTTTTGATCCCATGGACTGAAACACACCAGGCTTCCCTGTCTTTCACTATCACCCAGAGTTTTCTCAAACTTGTGTCCATTGAGTCAGTGATGCTATCCAACCATCTCATCTCTACTGCCCCCTTCTCCTCCTGATTTCAATCTTTCCCAGCATCAGGGACTTTTCCAATGAGTCAGATCTTTGCATCAGATGGCAAAAATATTGGAGCTTCAGCTTCAGCATCAGTCCTTCCAATGAATATTCAGGTTGATTCCCTACAGGATTGTTATTTGATCTCTTTGCAGTCTAAGGGACTCACAGAAGTATTCTCCAGCACAATTCGAAATGTCAATTCTTCATGCTCAGCCTTCTTTATGGTCCAACTCTCACATCTATGCATGGCTATTGGAGAAACCAGAGCTTTGACTATATAGACTTTTGTTGGCAAAATGATGTCTCTGCTTTTTAATTCACAGCCTTGTTTTGTTATAGCTTTACTTCCTTCAAGGAGCAAGTGTCTTTAAATTTCACAGCTGCAGTCACCATCTGCAGTGATTTCGGAGCCCAAGAAGACAAAATTTGCTGCTATTTCCACTTTTTCCCCTTTTATTTGCATGAAGTGATGGGACCAGATGCCATGATCTTAGATTTTGAATACTGAGTTTTAAGCCAGCTTTTTCACTCTCCTCTTTAAACCTCACCACGTAGAGGAAAAAAAAATACCAATGGGGAAAAAAATCCAAAAGAGGGTAAATAAGGAGAAATTAAAATAAATATAAAAACTAGGACAAATACAAAGTTTGAAAAATAAGAATGGTAGAAATAAATTCAATTATTTCAGTAAGAATAATAGATGGGTTATATTAGTTCTTTCATTGAAAAAAACTGTTCAAACTGAACAGGGAAAGAAAAATCAAAGACAAAAAAATGAGAAAAACATTTTTTCCCCCAATGGTAACTATATGAACCATTAGATGTGCTCATTTACTTGTTTGTGGTAATAATTTCACAATGTACATGTACAACACAATGTACATGTAAATCATCATGTTATCTATCTCAAATGCATATATTTTTGACAGTATACCTCAATAAAATGGTGAAAAAATTTTAAAAGGAGATATATAAGATTAACACCTAAAGAATATGTTTGCCTATTATCTTTTATGCTTTGCTTTCAATTACTGTTTCAACATGAAAAAATATAGAATAAGCAAATATTAAAAAAAAAACCTCTTGAAAAGATATTAATATAATACTAACTGTACTTTTAAGTCAAAAAGCACTGCTAGACATACATACCCATATAAAATATTTAATTAATAGGAATAAAGCTTTCTAGACCTTTTAATAAATACTATAGGATCAAATATTTAAAGCAGAAATTAACAGAAGTGAAAAATTTGTAAAACAACCATCATAATGAAATAGCAAACATCTCCCTCAGTAATTGTTAAACCAAAAAAAAAAAAAACCCAAAAAGCAAAAAAGATATTTTTTGAAGGCATTTCAGACACTCAGATGCATTAGCAGGTGGATTCTTTAACACTGAGCCACCTGGGAAAAGGTTCAAATAATTAGCTCTAGGTAAAAATAATTTAATAATTTAAAAATAATTTAAATTTTTTTTTTGAATTACGTTATACTGACTTATGGTTTCATTAAAAATTTACTTTCTCCTGCCTTGGTTGGAAATACATGTTTGATGTTTCTGTTCTTTTCATCATACAGAGAAATCAGTCTCAAGTGAATTCAAGACCTAAATTAAAAAGATAAATCTAAGAAAATCTTCAAAGTAGAACAGGAAAATATTGTTATAACATTAGAATAATTTTTTTAACACCTCATCATTTGTGCATTTTCTAGTTTGCTTTTGAGCAACCCAAACAACTCAATTCGTAGTTGAGAAGTTGCGACATTGTTTGCTTGTTAACCCTACAATATCTACTATTGGTCTATTTAAAAAGTTTATCAACGTAGTTCTTCACAATTCCTGGAAGAGAGTTGCTGCCTCCCTGTGTCTGAGACTCAACTTAGTCTTTAAGATCAAGCTCAAAGTTCTTTTTTGAAGCTTTATCCAGAACTAAAATCCTTTTTCTTCTCCTTGCCCATTAGCACATATTTTAAGTTGGCCTTTAAATAGATGACTAGAATAAGCCTGTGATTTCCAACCATTTTATGATTCATAACTTGCCAAATAACGCAAGTGTACACTTAAGTCCAAACTTAGAAAATAGTGCAGAAACAGAAAAAGCTAGTTATATGCAGCTTTTTTTTTTTTTTTTTTAGTATACCAATTATACCTTAATTTAAAAAAACCCAAAAAAACCAGAAAATAAGTGTTGGTGAGTATGTGGATAAATTAGAAGCCTGTACATTGCTGATGAAAATGCAACATGATGCAGCCACTAATGAAAATGGTATTGTGATTCCTCAAAAAAGAAAGCAAATAAAGAATTACCAATAATTCCTCTTTGGGGTATATAACTAAAAAAAAAATCAAAAGCAGAAACTTGAACAGATATTTTTATACCAATACTCAGCAGGATTATTCACAACTTCTACAAGGTGAGAACAACCAAAGTGTCTATAGAAGGATAAACAAAATGTGGCATATGCATGTGATGGAGTGTTATTCAGCCCTAAAAAAGAATGAAATTCTGATACTTGCCATGAAATGAATAACCCCAGAAGACATTAAGTCAAATGAAATAAGCCAGACACAAAAAGACAAATATTCAACTTCTCTAAGGTATCTGCATGCATCCATGCTCAGTTGCTTCAGTTATGTCTGACCCTTTGCAACCCTATGTACTGTAGCCCACCAGGCTCCTATGTCCATTGGATTCTCCAGGCAAGAATACTGAAGTGGGTCGCCATCCCCTCCTCCAGGGCATCTTCCTGATCCAGGGATCAAACCCATGTATCCTGTATTCCAGGTGGATTCTTTACCACTGAGCCAGCAGGGAAGTCTGTCCGAGATATCTAGAATACTCAAATTCACATTCACATAGACAGAAAACAGAATGATAGCTTCCAGAACCTGGGGGAGAAAAGAATAATTACATTTAATAATGTGAATGTAATTAATGCCAATGAACTGTACACTTAAATGTGGTTAAAATGATAATTTTTATGTTATGTATATTTTCTAAAAATTAGAATTGAGAAATATATTGAATATGTTTATATTGCCCACTGAATTAAACTATATGAAACTTGTTGTTAATAGAGGTTCACTAATCTGAGTCTACAAATACACAAGACTTCTGGTCCCTCTGAGTACACCAAAGTCCTGAGTTAATTTATAGCAAAGATGTGCCATCACACCTTTTGGAAATCTAGACTAAGCTTGGTCTTTGTATTGGTCTGAGGGCCCAAAGAAAGGATGTCCTACAAAGAAACTGTCCTATCAATTCAGAAATCAAGTCGCTTTTGGTCAACTCTTGAATATTCATTCCTTTGGATCATGCTTCCTGATGTTCAGACACTTCGGAGAAGGATGAGTTTTCCCGTCTTTTGGGTAAATCAGATATTATTCCCTCCTGCAAATATAGACCCTCCCCAAAGAAAAGCTACATGAAGAGAGCAAATTTTAAAGGAATTTTGAAGACAAAGGAATGACTTTAGAGGCTAAGACATGACTGTACTGATGAGCCATTGTGGAGGCCAGTGTGGTGACACAAAATGAGAGTCCGTGCAGGGCAAGTAGAGAAAAGGAAGAATGGGAAGCTGTCAAAAAACAACCAACAAACAAACATAAAAACCTTTAAATGTTCTACAATTTTCTAAAAGCTATGCCTTTACCACATATTTAATTTGTGATTACATTATTTTAATTTTTGTATTGTTATGCAGGTTGCTTAGTTGTTTGTGGAAGAACTATATACAAATTAAGATTGGAAACATCTTTAAGCAAACATCTACTCTAATTTTCTGTCTCTTCCATAAGTTCATTGGCACTGCTGAGAGATATACTCTCAGGGATCCACATGACATAGAATACAATGTAAATGGTGGATCCTGGCATTGAGCACATACAAGGGAATGCTACATACTTGAATTAAATAAAGTGCAAAAAAGTTGTAAAGTTACCAGTGTTTCCTAGACCCAATTCTTGGTCTGGTCAAATTGGTTATATATAAACATATTTCTCAAGTAGTTAAAACATGCTAATTTCCAGTACCATATGTGCCTCATTTATTATACACAGTCTTTTAGAACGTGGAGTTTAGTATCAAAGAGTTTCAAGTTAGAATCATAGCTACTTTACATAATACTTTCGATGACCAGGGCAAATGGTCCACTCTCTCTGACTTTCATTTTCTCACCTCTAAAATGTTAGCTTTTGAACTCTTTCCCAGTTGTCTACCACTGTGAAAAGTTGACTTAAGACAATAAAGCATCATTAACAGTCATCAAGACAGTATGGTACTGGCACAAAGACAGAAATACAGATCAATGGAACAAAATAAAAAGCCCAGAGATAAATCCATGCACCTATGGACAACTTACCTTTGACAAAGGAGGCAAGAATATACAATGGAGAAAAGACAATTTCTTTAACAAGTGGTGCTGGGAGAACTGGTCAACTGCTCGTAAAAGAATAAAACTAGAATACTTTCCAACACCATACACAAAAATAAACTCAAAATGGATTAAAGATCTAAATATAAGACCAGAAACTGTAAAACTGCTAGAGGAAAATGTAGGCAAAACACTGTCTGACATAAATCACAGCAGGATCCTCTATGACCCACCTCCCAGAGTAATGGAAATAAAAGCAAAAGTAAACAAATGGGATCTAATTAAACTTAAAAGCTTTTGCACAACAAAGGAAACTATAAGCAAGGTGAAAAGACAGCCTTCAGAATGGGAGAAAATAATAGCAAATGAAGCAATGGACAAAGAATTAATCTCAAACAATACAAGCAGCTCATGCAGTTCAATTCCAGAAAAGTAAGTGACCCAATCAAAAAGTGGGCCTGAGAACTAAATAGACATTTCTCCAAAGAAGACATACAGATAGCTAACAAACACATGAAAAGATGCTCAACATCACTCATTATCAGATAAATGCAAATCAAAACCACAATGATGTACCATCTCACGCCGGTCAGAATGGCTGCTATCAGAAAGTCTACAAACAATAAATGCTGGAGACGGTGCAGAGAAAAGGGAACCCTCTTACACTGTTGGTGGGAATGCAAACTAGTACAGCCACTATGGAGAACAGTGTGGAGATTCCTTAAAAAACTGGGAATAGAACTGCCATACGACCTAGAAATCCCACTGCTGGGCATACACATCGAGGAAACCAGAATTGAAAGAGACACGTTTACCCCAATGTTCATCGCAGCACTGTTTACAATAGCCAGGACATGGAAGCAACCTAGATATCCATCGGCGGACGAATGGATAAGGAAGCTGTGGTACATATACACAATGGAATATTACTCAGCCATTAAAAAAATGCATTTGAATCAGTTCTAATGAGGTGGATGAAACTGGAGCCTATTATACAGAGCGAAGTAAGCCAGAAAGAAAAACATCAATACAGTAGATTAGTGCATGTATATGGAATTTAGAAAGATAGTAACGATGACCCTATATGCGAGACAGCAAAAGAGACACAGATATAAAAAACAGACTTTTGGACTCTGTGGGAGAAGAAGAGGGTGGGATGATTTGAGAGAAAAGCATTGAAACATATATATTACCATGTATGAAATAGATCACCAGTCCAGGTTCGATGCATGAGACAGGGTGCTCAGGGCTGGTGCACTGGGACGACCCTGAGGGATGGGATGAGGAGGGAGGTGACAGGGGGCTTCGGGAAGGGGAACACATGTGCACCCATGGCTGATTCATGTCAATGCCTGGCAAAAAACACTACAATGTTGTGAAGTAATTAGCCTCCAATTAAAATAAATAAATTAATTTACAAAAAAAGACAATAAAGCATCATTATTATTTTTCATTACTGGTGTAATGATTGTAAAGCATATTGTTTAACAGTGACAATGTATATAATAGGATAAAGTCTTCCATATTATTTCTATATAAGGTATATTTTCAAATGATTATAACTTTTAGAAAGAAGCATCAAAAGTAGTGTTTAATATTATTTAATACTTGACCAGGCTAGGCAAAAATAATTCTTTTTTTTAGAATGTGAAAAAGTCCAAGCATCTTTGAAATTATGAAAAATGTTTTCCATAAGAATGTTACATTATTAGCTTCAAGCACTGGTTTGTCTATGAAATGTCAATATGTCAGTTGGGAGGGAGGTAAGAGTTTGCCCAAAGGAAAGAAAAGGCCTGTGATTTAAATAATCTAAAAATAAAATTGCTTTTCAGGCAATGTTGTGCAGTCAACAATGAGGAAATGATGATGCAATGATACAAGGTGAACATCTATTTTAAATCCAGATTTCTGTGAATTATGACTGAATCCCTCAGTGTCAGTCTTACGTGCTCATGTAATGACTGAATTGCATACTGTTAGCACACACTCTGCTCTATAGTAAGATTTCCCCTGGTAGCTCAGATGGTAAATAAACCTCCTGCAATGCGGGAGACCTGGGTTCTATCTCTGGGTTGGGAAGATCCCCTGGAGGAGAGCATGGCAACCCTCTCCAGTATTCTTGCCTGGAGAATCCCCATAGACAGAGGAGCATGGCAGGCTACAGTCCATGGGGTCACAAAAAGTCTAACATGACTGAGCAACTAAGCACAGAACAGCACAGCACAGCACATAGTAAGATCAGCCAGGAGGACTACAGTGTTTACATAAGGACCAAATTCAGATGCAAGAAACCATTATGAGAAAAAGTAAATGGTTTTCTTACTAATTATTTCATTTTGTAACAGTCCACAAGTGCCTAAAGTGTAATGTTTTTCAAGAGTGCAACTGAATTAAGTTAGGATAACCTACATGGCCTATTTTGTGTTTACTTGTATTATCGAATTAAAAGAAGCCAATCAAATTGCAATAAGAAAAACAAGAGAACATACAGTTCAAGAAGAAAAGAATTGCAGTTTTGTTGCAAAGGATTTTAAATGCTCTGAATCCTTCAGTTCCCTTGTGTTCACAATGTGTAATCTTATTTATGTATCTCCACTAAACTTCAAATCATTCTACTTATTGTTTGTACAACAAAGAACTTTCTTAATTCTGAAAAGTTTTTAAGAAAACTATAATAACCACTTAGGATTTTAGTTGGAATCTTTCTAAACTCTAAATATTTGGATATCTTTCTGGAGAGAGAGAAGAAGGACTTAAGGATATAGGAGCCTTTCTGTTTTTGAAATGGAGATTAAAAAAGAAATAGGTTATCTGAATAAATGAAATGCAATGAAAATCACTTAGCTTAGAACCGATTCTTTCATAGTATACTCTGAGAATTAAATTTTTTTTCAGTTTTATTACTTTTGTCATACAATATTGGTAATACACAACGCTTATACATGTGTGTATGTTCTATTTGTATGTGTGTAATACCAGACAAGAAGCAAGGCAAATAAAGATCAAACATAAAAATCAAAGGTCTTATTACCTACCAAATCATCTCATATTACTGAGCCAAATTCTCATTCTCTGCTGTTCAATTTGTAAAAAAACACTTTATCTTGTTTGCCTCCATGGACAAAGGCCCCAAGTTAAATTATATAATTCTTTAGAAAGCAAATTACTCCTTGGTTTAAGATTCAAAAGCACAAACTCTGAGTAAATTCTTTACTTTGTAAACCTGCTACTAATTTAAGTTTTATAATCTTTTAAAATTTAAAATAGTAGTTGAAAGGAAAGGAATGTTTCCCGAGGGGTGCTGTAGACCTGTCTGTGGTTGTGAGTGACAGTAATTCTAAGAAACCAATATGAAAAACCACTTCTGCCAAGTTTTCCAAAGGTTATGCTAAATAGCCAGTGAAAGTGTTATTCGCTCAGTCATATCTGACTCTTTGAGACCTCGTGGGTTGTAGCCCACCAGGGTCCCCTGTCCACGGAATTCTCCAGGCAAAAATACTTGGAGTGGGTTTCCATTTCCTTCTCCAGCAGATCTTGCCAACCCAGGGATCAAACCTGAGTCTCCTTCATTTCAGACAGATTCCTTACCATCTGAGCCACCAGGGAAGCCAGTAGGATATGCTAAATATTTTTAATCCCTCTACAAAGCAAGTCACAAAGAAAATTTACACATTAAATATAAACTATATATTTTAGTTAAGAAGTTTGAATCATGAATAGTAACCAAGAAAACCAAACACATATACTGACAGAGAAACTGAGGAGATATGAATAAGATTAATAAAATAATTAATTAATAATTAATATTGGACTACTCTGCTGTATTTAAAAAAATAAAAAATTGAAACTATAAAAAATTGTGTTTATATGAGTTCATGGTCTCAAAATGTACCACATATAAAATTTTAATAAAATCTCAAATATACTAGCTAAACATTACCTGGCAATATATTAGATCATCTGCTCCATATTTAACCTAATGAGCTAAGAAAAAAGTCATCACCTTAGCCGTCTCACAACACTGTCCCTTCATATTTAAGATAAAATTGTATGAAAAATTATTGACTAGAAAATCAAATGTTAACACATGGATTTGGGTTTTATTTTTATTTGCAAATAAAATACACATTTATTCAGTTGACATCAGATGGTGTCATAGCTTATGTCTTCTACTCTTTTGTAGAATATATTGCTATAATAAAAATAACTAATAAAATAGCAGTTTCACTAAATATTATATTTTGTTATAACTGACATCTTTCCAAGTCTCACTCAAAGTCTTTCATTTAGATTGTTTTCACTTGTATTTATGTGATTCCATTGTAATCATGGTTGTAATTTTGTTCTTATTATTATTACTTTTATTATCAGGAGCTTGAAGAAAATATGGAACATTCATGGAATATGAAAAACCTGCTGTTTTTTATGCTGTTAAATTTTATTCCTGTTGCCAAATGTGGACTATGAAGATTAAACACTGCAGAGAACAGAAAACAATGATTAGGGGAGGCCCTAAGTCTTTCTTCTTAGGTTGCAACTCTCCTCTCGTTCTAGGGGAGATTAGCCATGAAGATGTAAGTTGACCCCTTTCCTATATCTTAGAAATAAGGTGTAGATGATTTTCAAAGGAAATATTAAGTAACCTGTTCTTTAAAGGCACAATTGGACTTTTGTAGAGATTGTTATGAAGAATCCTCCATCCATGGGATTTTCCAGGCAAGAATATTGGAGTGGTTTGCCATTTTCTTCTCCAGGGGATCTTTCTGACCCAGGGATCGAACTCAGGTCTCCCACATTACATGCAGACTCTTTAACGTTTGAGCCACCAGGGAATCCCATTATGAAGGCAGCACTGTCTTATCTTACATAATGGGAAATAGAGAAGTTTTTGCAACATTGCAGCAGGACACAGTTGAGAAAACAAACAACCAATGGTGAATGGTCTGCTTTAAAGCATAGTTCTTGGTCTTGGTGTACTGCACATACTATAATATAGAACACTTAGCAATGTAGGTTTGTCCCATTTTCTTTGAGTTATATTTCCATGTTTGTTTTCCTCTACACCTTCCATAACAGTTTATTAAACTCTAAGCCTGATGTTACATGGGTTTTGGAAAACTTGAGAGTGCATTTGTCTACACTTAGAATGAAGACAGTCAAGGAGTCAACATACATACACATATACCTAACAATTAAAAAAAAATTGTAATAAAAATAATAACAACAAGTAATAATCCAGGGTGGCTCAGATGGTAAAAAATTTGCTTGCAGTGCAGGATACTCAGGTTCAATCCCTAGGTTGGAAAGACCCCCTGGAGTAGAGAATGGCTACCATCTCCTGTATTCTTGTCTGGAGAATTCTATGGACAGAGGAACCTGGCTGGCTACAGTCCATGTGGTCTTAGAGTTAGACACGACTGAGCCACCAACACTTTCACTTTCAATAATAAAAAATAAAATAACAAACCAAGGCTACAGCCAGGAGGGAGAGACCATAAGAAATAATTCTGTCGAATTTCTGGCTCAGGTAAGCAAAAAAAAAAAAAAAAAACTAGTATGATACATACTGTTTTATAACCTATTTTTCCACTTGTTTTGGAAACAGCTTGTGTGTCATTAAATATTTTCCATTGCTTGACAAATATTGTTTTGGCCAAGGAAACCTATATCCAAATAGAGCTTAGTGAAAAAAAAATAATATATACTTATGTTAAAGAATTATTAGCTTATTTTTAAATAAAAGGAAATTATAACTTAAAAATATATAAAATGAACAAATGACTTTATTTTACTCAATAAAATGATGGAATCAGCAAGGTGATATAATCAATTCAAGAAAAATTCAAAGAATAAAGATGATATAAGATCTCAGAAACAATAGAGTCAGGGATAGAGAAGATATAAGAAACTTTCAACAAGAACCTAGAAGAACTAAAGAACAGATGAACAGTAATTACAAACACAATAACTGAAATAAAAAATACACTAGGAGGAAAAATAGCAGATTAACAGAGGCAGAGAATATATAAGTGAGTGAACAGTAGAATAAGGTTGAAATAAGTGCCTTGAAAAAGAATAAAGAAAAAAAGAATGAAAGAAATGAGGACAGTTTCAGAGACCTCTGGACAACACTAAACTCAGCAATATTTGAATTATAGGGGTCCCAATTGGAGAAGGAAATGGCAACCCACTCCAGTGTTCTTGCCTGGAGAATCCCAGGGAGGGCGGAGCCCGGTGGGCGGCCGTCTATGGGGTCGTGCAGAGTCGGACACGACTGAAGCGACTTAGCAGCAGGAAGAGAAGAGAAAGGGTCTGAGAAAATAACTAAAGAGATTATACTTGAAAACTATTCATTGGCTGAAGCTAAAGTTCCAATACTTTGGCCACCTGAGTCAATTCATAGGAAAATACACTGATGCTGGGAAAGATTGAGAGCAGGAAGAGAAGGGGCTGACAGAAAAGGCACTGACTCAATGGACATGAACTTGAGCAAACTCTGGGAGCTAGTGAAGGACAGGGAAGCCTGACCTACTGCAGTTCATGGGGTCTTAGAGTTGGACACAACTTAGCAACTGAACAACAACAATACTTGAAAATTTAACACGGGAAAGGAAATAACCACCCAAGTCCAGGAAGCACAGAGTCCCATACAAGATAAACCTAAGGAGAATCATGCTGAAACACATATTAATCAAACTAACATAAATACAAACTATTAAAATAAGCAAGGGAAAAGCAACAAATACCATACAAGGGAATTTCCTTAAGTTTATTAGCAGATTTTTTTTCAGAGAAACTCTGCAGGCCTGAGGGAGTGGCAGGATATGTTTAAAATGATGAAAGGGAAAAATCTATAACAAAGATTACTTTAACCAGCAAAGATCTCATTTAGATTCAATGGAGAAATCAAAGCTTTACAGACAAGCAAAAGTTAAAACAATTCAGCACCGCCATCCCTCATAGCTCAGTCTGTAAAGAATCTAACTGCAATGCAAGAGACTTGGGTTCAATTCCTGGGATGGAAAGATTCCCTGGGGAAGGAAATGGCAACCCACTCCAGTATTCTTGCCTGGAGAATTCCGTGGACATAGGAGCCTGGCAGACTACAGTCAATGGGGTTTCAAGAGTTGGACATAACTTAGTGACTAAACCACCACCAAACTGCTTTACAACAAAAGCTAAAGGGACTTTCTTAGTGAGGAAATACACACACACACACACACACACACACACACAAATTCCTACAGAAACAAACCTAAAACGATGAAGGGAATGCAATAGGATATTGCATATCAATAATTACCTTAACTGTAAATGGATTACATACTTCAACCAAAAGATGCAGATTGACTAAATGGGTATAAAAATAAGACCTGTACGTATGCTATCTACAGTTCTAAGAGGGAAGTTTACAGAAACAAAATCCTACTTCAAGAAACAAGAAAAATCTCAAATAAACCTCCTATCCTTACACCTAAAGCAACCAGTGAAGCAAGAAAAAACAAAACCCAAAATAGTAGAAGGAAAGAAATAATAAATATCAGAGCAGAAATAAATGAAATAGAAATGAAAACAATAGCAAAGATTAGTCCAACTAAAAGTTGACTCTTTAAAATAAACAAATTGATAAACCCTTAGGCAGACTCATTAGAAAAAAAGGGAGAGGACCCAAGTCAATAAAATTAGAAGTGAAAATTAGGAGCTATAGCAGAAATACAAGGAATCATAAGAGACTGCTAACAGAAAAAACACATCAATAAAATGGATGTTCTGTCAAAAACAGACAAATTATTTGAAAGGCACAACGTTCCCAGGTTAACCAGGGAAAAATAGAAAATACAAATAAGCTAGTCACAATCAATGAAAATGAAACTCGGATTAAACACTTCCAACAAACAGAAGTCCAGGACTAGATGGCTTGACAGACAAATTCTATCAAACATGTAGAGAGGAGTTAGCACTAAACTTTCTCAAACAATCCCAAAAAATTGCAGAGGGAGACAAACTCCCAAACTCATTCCATGAGGCCACTAGTACCCTGGTATCAAAACCAGACAAAGACGTCATCAAAAGAAGAAAGTTACAGACCAATATTGCTGATGAACACAGATGCAAAAATCCTCAACAAAACACTAGCAAACAGAATCCAGTTTAGTCAATTCAGTCACTCATTCATGTCCCAGTCTTTGCGATCCCACGGACTGCAGCATGACAGGCTTCCCTATCCATCATCCACTCCTGGAATTTGCTCAAACTCATGTCCATCAAGTCGGTAATGCTATCCAACCATCTCATCCTTTGTCATCCCCTTCTACTCCTGCCTTCATTCTTTTCTAATGAGTCAGTTCTTCCCATTAGGTGGCCAAAGTATTGGAGCTTCAGCTTCAGCATCAGCTCTTCCAATGAATATTTAGGATTGATTTTATTTAGGATTGCCTGGTTTGATCTCCTTGCAGCCCAAGGGGCTCTCAAGAGTCTTCTCCAACACCATATTTCAAAAGCATCAATTCTTCAGTATTCAGCTTTCTTTATGGTCCAACTCTCACATGACTACTGGAAAAATCACAGCTTTCACTAGACAGACTTTTTCGTCAAAGTAGTGTCTCTGCTTTTTATTATGCTGTCTAGGTTGGTCGTAGATTTTCTTCCAAGGAGCAAGTGTCTCTTAATTTCATGGCTGCGGTCACCATATACAGTGATTTTGGAGCCCAAGAAAATAAAATCTACTACAGTTTCCATTGTTTCCCCATATATTTGCCATGAAGTGATGGGACTGGATGCCTTCTCAGTCTCAGTTCAGTCCAAATCTTTGAGACCCCCATGGACTGCAGCACACCAGGCTTCCCTGTCCAACACCAACTCTAGGAACTTGCTCAAACTCATGTCCATCAAGTCGTTGATGCCATCCAACCATCTCATCCTTTGTCAGCCCCTTCTCTCCTGCTTCCAATCTTTCCCAGCATCAGGGTCTGTTTCAAGGAGTCAGTTCTTTGCATCAGGTTTTTTGAATGTCGAGTTTTAAGCCAACTTTTTCACTTTCCTCTTTCACTTTCATCAATAGGCTCTTTAAGTTCCTCTTCGCTTTCTGACATAAGAGTGGTGTCATCTGCATATCTGAGGTTATTCATATTTCTCATGGCAATCTTGATTCCAGCTTGTGCTTCATCCAGGCTGACATTTTGCATGATGTACTCTGCATATAAGTTAAATAAGCAGGGTGACAATACACAGCCTTGGTGTACTCCTTTCCCAATTTGGAACTAGTCTGTTATTCCGTGTCCAGTTCTACGTGTTGCTTCTTGACATGAATATAGGTTTCTTAGGAGGCAGGTAAGGTGGTCTGGTATTCCCATCTTGATATTCTTGGAATTCTGCATTCAGATGGGTATATCTTTCCTTTTCTTCTTTGACTTTTGCTTCTCCTCTTTTCTCAGCTATTTGTAAGGCCTCTTCAGAAAACCATTTTGCCTTTCTTTTCCTTGGGGATGGTTTTGTACCATCTGCCTCCTGTACCATAGTGCTTCCCTAATAGCTCAGTTGGAAAATAATCCACCTGCGATGCAGGAGACCCTAGCTCAATTCCTGTGTCAGGAAGATCTGTGGGAAAATGGATAGGCTACCCACCTAGTATTCTTGTTCTTCCCTTGTGGCTCAGCTGGTAAGGAGTCTGTCTGCAGTGTGTGAGACCTGGGTTTGAGCCCTGGGTTGGGAAGATCCCCTGGAGAGGGGAAAGGCTACCCACTCCAGTATTTTGGCCTGGAGAATTCCGTGGACTATACAGTCTGTGAGGTCACAAAGAGTCGGACATGACTTAGCGACTTTCACTTCACGTCATTTCCTGTACCATGTACGAACCTCCATTCATAGTTATTCAGGCATTATGTCTATCATATCTAATCCCTTGAATCTATTTGTTATTTCCACTGAATCCAACAACCCATCAAAAGAATCAAGTGGGGTTTACCCCAAGGATGAAATGATTCTACAATATATACAAATCAATCAATGCAATATAACACATTAACATACTAAAGAACAAAACAACATGATCACCTCAATAGATACAAAAATAGCATTTGACAAAATTCAACACCAATTTATGATAAAAACTCTCCAGATAATGGGTATAGAGGAAACCTGTCTCAACACAATAGAGACCATATACAGCAAATGCACAGCAAACATCATTCTCAATGGTGAAAAAAAAATTAAGTATTTCCTGTAGAATCAGGAATAACACAAGAATTTGCATTCTTGCCACTATTATTCAATATAGTTTTTGAAGTCTTAACATGAAAATCAGAGTAGAAAAAAAAAATAAAGGGATTCCAAATCAGAAAAGAGGATGTAAAATTGTTATTGTTTGCAGATGACATGATACTATACATTGAAAATTCCAAACTTACCACCAGAAAAGTATTATAATTAATCGGTGAATTTGGTAAACTTGCAGGATTCAAAATTAATGCCCTATCTTCTGCAGTTCCATACACTAACAACGAAAGATAAGAAAGAGAAATTAAGGAATCAACCACATTTGCCACTGCAACAAAAAGAGCAAAATACCAAGGAATAAATTTACCTAAGAAGGCAAAAAACATGAACTCAGAAAAGTATAAGATAGTAATGAAAGAAATTAAAGATGACACGAACAGATGGAGAGATATACTGTGTTGTTTTTTATTGGATTGGAAGAATCAATATTGCTAAAAATGACCATACTACCCAAGGAAATCTACAGATTCAATGTAATCCCTACAAATCACCAATGGCATTTTTTACAGAATTAGAACAAAGAAATTCTTAAAATTCACTTGGAGACAAAAGAACCTAAATAGTCCAAGCCGATTCTTGAGAAGAAAAACAGAATTGGAGGAATAAGGCTTCTTGATTTTAGACTCTATTATAAAGCTACAGTAATCAAGACAGTATGGGACTTGCACAAAAACAGAAATAGACCTGTGAAACAGGATAGAAAGCCCAGAGATAACTCAGACACCAAAGTTACCTGATATATGACAAAAGCGGCAAAAATATAATATGGGGAAAAAACAGTCTGTCCAATCAGTGGTGCTGGTAAACTGGAGCGCTGCATATAACAGAAGGAAATTAGAACACATCCTAATACATAAACAGAACAAACTCATAATGGATTAAAAATCTAACTGTAAGCTCAGATGCTATAAAACTCTTTGAGGAAAACATAGGCAGAAAACTCTTTGACATAAATACAGCAAGCTTTTTTTGAACCCACTTCCTAGAGTAATAAAAATAGGAAAAATAAGCAAATTGGACTTAATTAAATTTAAGAGCTTTTGCACAGTAAAGAAATCCATAAACAAGATGAAAAGACAACCTTCAGAATGGGAAAAATATTTGCATAAAAAGTGATCAACAAGGGATTAATCTCCAAAATGTACAAACAGCACTTGTACCTCAATTAAAAAAAAAAAAGAAACTTAATCAAAAAATGAGTAGACAATCTAAATAGACTTTTTGCCAAAGAAACCATACAAATGGCTAAAAGCCAGATGAAAAGATTCACAATATCACTCATTATTTACTTCCGTTCAGTCCCTCAATCGTGTCCCACTCTTTGCGACTACATGGAATGCAGCATACCAGGCTCCCCTGTCCAACATCAACTCCCAGAGCTTGCTCAAACTCATGTCCATCGAGTCTGTGATGCCATCCAACCATGTCATCCTCTGTCCTCCCCTTCTCCTCCTGCCTTCAATCATTCGCAGCATCAGGATCCTTTCAAATGAGTCAGATTTTAGCATCATGTGACCAAAGTATTGGAGCTTCTGCTTCAGCATCAGTACTTTCAATGAATATTCAAGAGTGATTTCCTTTAGGATTGACTAGTTTGATCTCCTTGCAGTCCAAGGGACTCTCAAGAGTCTTCTCCAACACCACAGTTCAAAACCATCAATTCTTCAGCACTCAGCTTTCTTTATGTGGATATATATACTCTCACATCCATACATGACTATTGGAAAATCCATAGCTTTGAATAGATGGACCTTTGTAGGCAAAGTAATGTCTCTTCTTTTTAATATGCTGTCTAGCATAGCTTTGCTTCCAGGGAAAAGTGTCTTTTCATCTCATGGCTGAAGTCACCATCTGCAGTGATTTTGGAGCCCAAATAAAGAGGCTCTTTAGTTCTTTGTTTTCTGCCATAAGGGTGGTGTCATCTGCATATCAGGTTATTGATGTTTCTCCCAACAATCTTAATTCCAGCTTGTGCTTCATCCAGCCCAGCATTTCACATGATGTACTTTGCATATAAGTTAACTAAGCAGGGTGACAATATACATCTTTGAATTGCTCCTTTCCCAATTTGGAACCAGTCCAGTGTTCTATGCCCAGTTCTAACTGTTGCTTCTTGACCTGCATACAGGGTTCTCAGGAGGCAGGTAAGTTGGTCTGGTATTCCCATCTCTTGAAGAATTTTCCACAGTTTTTGTGATCCATGCAGTTTAAGACTTTGGCATAGTCAATAAAGAAGAAACGGATGTTTTTCTGGAACTCTATTGTTTTTCTATGATGCATCAGAATGTTGGCAAATTT
The DNA here is from genome assembly GCA_024291935.2 of Okapia johnstoni. Classification (NCBI taxonomy): domain Eukaryota; kingdom Metazoa; phylum Chordata; class Mammalia; order Artiodactyla; family Giraffidae; genus Okapia; species Okapia johnstoni. Next base: position 63,478,070 of record CM044310.1, read on the forward strand.
ATCTCTCATTCCTCTGCCTTTTCTAAATACAGCTTGAATGTCTGGAATTTCATGGTGCATGTACTGGTGAAGCCTGGCTTGGAGGATTTGGAGCATTACTTTACCAGTGTGTGAGATGAGTACAATTGTGTGGTGGTTTGAGCATTCTTTGGCATTGCCTTTCTTTGGGATTGGAATGAAAACTGACCTTTTCCAGCCCTGTGGCCACTGCTGAGTTTTTCAAATTCCCTGGCATATTGAGTGCAGCGCTTTCACAGCATCATCTTTCAGGATTTGATATAGCTCGAGTGGAGTTACATCACCTCCACTAGCTTTGTTCGTACTCATGCTTCCTAAGGCCCACTTGACTTTACATTCCAGGATGTCTGGCTCTAGGTGAGTGAGCGCATCATTGCGGTTATCTGGGTCATTAAGAACTTTTTTGTACAGTTCTTCTGTGTATTTTTGCCACCTCTTCTTAATATCTTCTGCTTCTGTTAGATGCATACAATTTCTATTCTTTATTGAGCCCATCTTTGCATGAAATTTTCCCTTAGTATCTTTAATTTTCTTGAAGTATCGCTAGTCTTTCCCATTCTATTGTTTTCCTCTATTTCTTTGCATTGATCGCTAAGGAAGACTTTCTTATCTCTCCTTGCTGTTCTTTGGAACTCTGCGTTCAGATGGGAATATCTTTCCTTTTCTCATTTGACTTTTGCTTCTCTTCTTTTCATATCAGTTTGTCAGGCCTCCTCAGACAATCTTTTTGCCTTTTTGCATTTATTTTTCTTGGAGATATTCTTGATCACTGCCTTCTGTACAATGTCATGAACCTCCGTCCTTAATTCTTCAGGCACTCTGTCTATCAGATCTAACTCCATGAATCTAATAGTCACTTCCATTGTATAGTCATAAGGGATTTGATTTAGGTCATACCTGAATGCTCTAGTGGTTTTCCCTATTTTCTTCAATTTAAGTCTGAATTTGGCAATAAGGAGTTCATGAGCCACAGTCAGCTTCAGTCTTGTTTTTGCTGCCTGTATAGAGCTTCTCCATCTTTGGCTGCAAAGAACATAATCAATCTGTTTACAGTATTGACCATCTGGTGATGTCCATGTGTAGAGTCTTCTCTTGTGTTGTTGGAAGAGGGTGTTTGCTATGACCCGTGTATTCTCTTGGCAAAACTGTGTTAGCCTTTGCCTTGCTTCATTTTGTACTCCAAGGTCAAACTTGCCTATTACTCCAGTAACTTGCCTGTTACTCCTGTTACTCTGTCTTGACTTCCTACTTTTGCATCCCAGTCCCCTACGATGAAGAGGACATACTTTTTTTTTTTTTGGTGTTAGCTTTAGGATGTCTGGTAGGTCTTCATAGACTCATTCAACTTCTTCGGCATTAGTGGTTGGGGCATAGACTTGGATTACTGTGATACTGAATGGTTTTTTTTGGAAACGAATAGAGATCATTCTGCAGTTTTTGAGATTGCACCCAAGTACTGCATTTCAGACTCTTTTTTATGACTATAAAGATTACTCCATTTATTCCCTTAGAAGGGAAGAATCCCTTAGATTCTTGACCACTGTAGTAGGTATAATGGTCATCTGAATTAAATTTGCCCATTCCAGTCCATTTTAGTTCACAATTCCTGAAATGTCAATGTTCACTCTTCCCAATCATGTTTGACCACTTCCAATTTACTTAGAACCGGACATGGAACAACAGACCGGCTCCAAATTGGGCATGGAGTACATTAAGGCTGTATATTGTTACCCTGCTTATATAACTTATTTGCAGAGCACATCATGCAAAATGCCTGGCTGGATGAAGCACAAGCTGGAATCAAGATTGCTGGGAGAAATATCAATAGCCTCAGATATGCAGATGACACCACCCTTATGGCAGAAAACAAAGAAGAACTAAAGATCCTCTTGAAGAAAGTGAAAGAGGAGAGTGGAAAAGTTTTCTTAGAACTCAACGTTCGGAAAACTAACATCATGGCATCCAGTCCCATCACTTCATGGCAAGTAGATGGGGAAACAATGGAAATAGTGAGAGATTTTGTTTTTCTGGGCTCCAAAATCACTCCAGATGGTGATTGTAGGCATGAAATGAAAAGACGCTTGTTTTTTTGAAGAAAAGCTACGCCAAATCTAGACAGCATGTTAAAAAGCATAGACATTGCTTTGTCTACAAAGCTCTGTCCAGTCAAACCTTTGGCTTTCCAGTGGTCATATATAGATGTGAGATTTGGACTATAAAGAAAGCTGAGTGCTGAAGAATTGGTGGTTTTGAACTGTGGTGTTGGAGAACACTCTTGAGAGCCCCTTGGGCTGCAAGAAGATCCAACCAGTCAATCCCACCTGATCGAGATGGTTGGATGATATCACTGAATAGATAGACATGAGTTTGAGCAAGGTCTGGAAGTTGGTGATGGACTGAAAGCTGAATGCTTATCTTGATTCAAAGAACCTAATATTCAACTGAACTCCTAATTTAAAGATTCGTGATCTTAATTCAGCATTCAGATTTTATTGATCTTCAACATCAGAGTTTACATCCACAACAGGGCATTGTTTTTGCTTTGCCTCTGTCTCTTCATTCTTTTTGGAGTTATTTCTCCAGTCTTCTCCAGTGGCATATTGGGCACCTACTGACCTGGGGAGTTCATCTTTCAGTGTCATATATTTTTGCTTTTCATACTGTTTATGGGGTTCTCCAGGTCAGAATACTGAAGTGGTTTGCCATTCCCTTCTCCTGTGGACTGCATTTTGTGAGAACTCTCCACAATGACTAATTATTAGATAATGGTAAATCAAAACTGTAGTGAAGTATCACTTCATACCATTCTGAATGGTCATCATAAAAAAGTTACAAATGATAATCCTGGAGAGAGTGTAGAGAAAAGGGACCTATCTTACACGTTGTTAGGAATGTAGACTGATATAACCACAATGGAGAAGTGTATGCAGGTTCCTCAAGAAACTAAAGGTAAAACTACCATATGACCCAGCAATTCAACTCCTGAGCATATATCCTGAGAAAACTATAATTCGAAGAGATATATGCACCCCATGTTCCTTGCAGCACTATTTATAATAGCCAGAATGTAAGCAACCCCAATGTCCATCAACAGTGGATTGAATATCAATATGGTATATGAATATCAATATAATGGAATGTTACTTAACCATAAAAAGTGCTATACTGTGCCATTTTCAGAGACGTGGATGGACCCAGAGTCTGTCATACAGTGAAGGAAGTCAGAAAGAGAAAAAAAAAATGTTGTATAATATCACTTATATGTAGAATCTTTAAAAAATGGTACAGATGAACTTATTCGCAGAGCAGAAATAGAGGCACGATGTGGAGAACAAAAGTAAGGAGATCAAGTGCGAAAGAGAGGGTGGGATGAATTGTGACATTGGGAATGACATATATGCACTATTATGTATAAAATAGGCACCCGGCGTGTATAGCACAGGGAACTCTACTCAGTGTTGTGTGGTGACCTAAACAGGAAGGCTAAATAAGAGGGGATATATGTACATGTATAGCTGATTCTTTGCTGACAAAGTCCTGTATAGTCAAAGCTGTTGTATTTCAGGTAGTCATGTATGGATGTGAGTGTTGGTCCATAAAGAAGGCTGAGCACCGAAGAACTGATGCTTTCAGACTGTGGTGCTGGAGAAGGCCCCTGAGAGTCCCTTCGACAGCAAGGGGATCAAACCAATCAATCCTAAAGAAAACCAACCCTGAATATTCATTGGAAGGACTGATGCTGAAGCTGAGGCTGCAATACTTTGGCCACCTGATGTGAACAGCTGATTCATTGGGAAAGACCTTGACGCTGGGAAATATTGAGGGCAGGAGGAGAAGAGGGTGACAGAGGATGAGATGGTTGGATGGAATCACCAAGTCAATGGACATGAGTTTGAGCAAACTCTGGGAGATAGTGAAGGACGGGGGAGGCTGGTATACTGCAGTCCATGAAGTTGTAAATAGTCGGAGATGACTAAGCAACTGAACAACAACAACAAATAGCTGATTCACTTTGCTGTACAGCTGAAACTAACACAACATTGTAAAACAAATATATACTCCAATAAACATTAATTGAAAAAAAAAGACAATACTTAAACATGCGTCTATCTGAATTTTGTGTTCAATTCCTACTGATCTCTTTCTTTTCTTATATAGTACATTTTTATTTAATGCTCTCTTATGATACATTTCAAAACAAGAGAAAGTATAGCCCTTTATTAGCTTTCTATTTGGAGGGTTTTTTGTTTTCTTACTAATTTTATATACTTTCCATGAACACTATTCAAATTTCTAACTTTTTAAAGTTAAATTTGGAAATATATATTTGTATAAGGTTTTCCTATGTGTTAGTCTAGTGTTGTATAATTTTCAGAAAAAAATCTAAAACCCTTTGTTTATATGTTCCTTATTATTCTTAATTCTCTAAGCTAATTTTTTGCTTATTACTTGACTGGTTGTAGAATTTTAAAACACACTATTGATCTTTTCAAACAATTAATTCTAGGTATAATTTTAAAAATTATATTTACTTATAATTTAATTAATAGCTACTTCCTCCTGCCTTGCTTGGAAATGCATGTTTGATGTTTTTGTTCTTTTCCACATGCTTTACTCAAATACTTAACTTGTCTATAGATTTCTTATTATATAATAAAGGTTTCTGTATTCCCTGAAGGGTATTTAACCACAATACCATTTTAAATTCATATTATATGCAATGTTCAACTGAATATAACCATAAAGAGAATTGTATAATGAACTTGAAGATCTATTAACCAGCTTCAGCTATGATCAATTTGTGTTCAATTATTTTCATCTATTTGCTTGCTCGCTGCTACTCCAGGATTATTTTGATGCTAATCCTACTCCTTTCATCATTTTATCTGTAAATATTTTAATGTACATCTCTGTGAGAAATCTTTTCCTTACATTATAACCACAATGTCATTATTATGCTATAAAATAAAATAGTAATTTAACTAAAATGTCTAATCATAATTTATATTTCCAAATTTGTTTTTAAAGCAGTTTGCATCAGTTTCTAAATAAATCTCAACATCTACTACATATTTTTCTATTGTGCCTTTTGTGTTTTTTCTTTTAAGAAAATAGATCACTATGATTTTGAAGACTGTAAACTGTGTTGTCATTAAACAAGATTATCTGTTCCTTATATGTCCTGTTAATCAGTAATTATACCTAGAGAATTCAACTGGATTAAGAATCATGGCTTTACAGTTTCGTCTGTTTGTTTGGTGAGATCTCTTCAGAGTTGTTCATCAGAAGGTCCAAATGTCTGCTTGTCTCTTATTTGTGATGTCAGCCCTTTATCAGTGTACCTTGGATTCCTAAACTCATGAGGGATTGCAACATGATTGCTGTTGCTGTTCATCTGCTAAGTTGTGTCCAACTCTTTGAGACCCCATGGACTGCAGCACATGAGCTTCCCTGTCTTTCACTATCTCCCAGAGTGTGCTCAAACTCTTGTCCACTGGGTTGTTAAAGCCTTCCAACCATCTCATCCTCTGTTGCCCCCTTTTCCTCCTGCCCTCAGTCTTTTCCAGGATCGAGGTCTTTTCCAATGAGTCAGCTCTTCATATAAGGTGGCCAAAGTATTGGAGCTTCAGCTTTAGCATCAGTCCTTCCAATGAATATTCAGTGTTGATTTCCTTTAGTATTGACAGGTTTGATCTCCTAGTAGTCCAAGGGACTCTCAAGGGTCTTCTTTAGCACTGCAGTATGAAAGCATCAATTATTCAACACTCAGCCTTCTTTATGATGCAACTCTCATGTCTGTGCATTATCACTGGGAAGACCATAGCTTTGCCTCCATGGACCTTTGTCTGCATTTGTCACAGCTTTCCTTTCAAGGAGCAAACATGTTTTAATTTCATGGCTGCAGTTAGCATCTGCAGTGATTTTAGAGCCAAAGAAAATCTATCCCTGTTTCCACTTTTTCTCCATCTATTTGCTATGAAGTGATGGGACCAGATGCCTTGATGTTAGTTTTTAAAGGCTGAGTTTTAAACCAGCTTTTTCTTTCTTCTGTTTCACCCTCATCTAAGAGTCTATTAAGCTCCTCTTCCCTTTCTGCTATATACTATGTTTCTTCTATTATTCCTTCTTTGGGAGCTGGAATATACCTAGGATGAAAAGTACTTCCTCATATCAACTATTTTGTTGAACTAAGGTATTTCTTGCATAGAAAAGTCCCCAATTTTTACTATAATTAATTGTTTCCTTAGCATCCCTCAATAGCTACCAATGAGATTTTATTTTTCCTTAGCATTATTATGGAATAGTGCTTGGATTTAAGCATATTTTATGTGTTTCAACCCACGGGAGTTACATTTTTTTGTTCAAATTGTCCAATTTTCAATCAGTGGGAGCTTATTCTGATCAACTCTTGTATCTTTTTGATATGACATTAGTAGTACTTGATAGCTTCCTTCCTTCTTCTTGCTTTTGCGCAGCACCTGAAGTAAGTCTCTGCTTAAGTGACTTAGCTCTTTTTCAAGAAAAATAGTTGCAAACCAAAATATGGCTGCTAGTTGTGCTCATAAATGGTTGTTTAGTCATTGTTTCTAGGTTCTCATACTAGATGGTTTTCTGTGCATGACAAAAATGTATAACGAGTTTGTACTGATACTTCCAACTCAAATTCAGATTAAACCAGGTACAACATAATGTCATTAATGTGATGTGTGATTAGTTTACATTTTCTCAGGATGGCACTAGTGGTAAAGAACTCGTCTGCCAATGCAGGAGACTTAAGAGATGGGGGTTTGATCCCTGGGTCAGTAAGATCTTCTGGAAGAGGGTATGGCAACCCATTGCAGTAGTCTTGCCTGGAGAATCCCATGGATAGAGGAGACTGCAGGCTACAATCCTATCAGTATGGTGACATAGAGTCAGACATGATTAAAGTGACTTAACACACGCTCACACGTGATTAGTTTTAACCAAGCTCCAAATCTTGATTTTTTCGAAGACACAAACATGATTCATTTGATTCATTTTACAATATAAATACAACACTATTAGAACACCAATATCAATAATACCTGCAAAAAAGTAATCACCAAATTATTGAAAATATTTTGTGCATTTTTTTGTTCTGTGGCTATATATATATAAATATCGTACTAGAGAGAGAACCACATTACTATGTTTTAAGATCACTTGGAATGATTTAACCTTTGTGTGAAAATGCTACTAAATGGGTACAAATTTTAAGCCATTTGCTTCATTTTACTTTTAACTTTCAAGGTTAACTTTTTCTTTTATTGTATGCTGCTGCTTCTGCTAAGTTGCTTCAGTCGTGTCCGACTCTGTGCGACCCCATAGACGGCAGCCCACCAGGATCCGCCGTCCCTGGGATTCTCCAGGCAAGAATACTGGAGTGGGTTGCCATTTCCTTCTCCATTTTATTGTATGCTTATGAAAAATATTTGCTTCTGTAGTCAAATCTAGAAAACAAGCATGTTCAAGGAAGTCTAATGTTGTATCAGTTTTCTCCTTCATCAAAATGAAAACATTTATATTTTGTAATAATTTATTTTCTCACTGTTTTTTCTTTCAGGAAAGCAAGAGTATATGTTTTTACTTAGATAAATGTTAACACAGTGTATTCACTTTCATCGTCTTGCTTTTCCTCTCTCCCTTATTACCACTTATAACCTCTCCATTACAACCTCTTTTCATATAACCTCATTTTCTGGACATTATGCCTTAGCAATCTATAGAGATAGTCTTCACTCATGTTAACAGCTGCATAGTAACCCATAGTGTGCATTCATAATACTGGATTTAGAGTCAAACCTGAAAAGTAATAGAATTACTTCATCAAATGTTACAAGGATAATTAAAATTTTCATTTCAGTTCAGTTCAGTTACTCAGTCTTGCCCGACTCTTTGCAATCCCATGGAATGCAGCACACCAGGCCTCCCTGTCCATCACCAGCTCCAGGAGTTTACTCAAACTCAAGTCCATTCAGTCAGTAATGCCATTCAACCATCTAATCCTCTGTCGTCCCTTTCTCCTCCGGCCTTCAATCTTTCCCAGCATGAGGGTCTTTTCAAATTAGTCAGCTCTTCTCATTAGGTAGCCAAAGTACTGGAGTTTCAGCTTCAGTTTTTCCAATGAATATTCAGGACTGATTTCCTTTAGGATGGACTGGTTGAATGTCCTTGCAGTACTAATTCATGGCTGCAGTCACAATCTGCAGTGATTTTGGAGCCCCCCCAAAATTAAAGTCTGTCACTGTTTCCACTGTTTCCCCATAAATTCACCATGAAGTGATGGGACCAGATACTATGATCTTAGTTTTCTGAACGTAGAGTTTTAAGCCAAATTTTTCATTCTCCTCTTTCACTTTCACCAAGAGCCTCATTAGTTCTTCTTTGCTTTCTGCCATAAGGGAGGTGTCACCTGCATATCTGAGGTTATTGATATTTCTCCTGGCAATCTTGATTCCAGCTTGTGCTTCATCCAGCCAGGTATTTTGTATGATGTTCTCTGCAAATAAATTAAATAAGCAAGGTAACAACACAGAACCTTAACATACTCCTTTCCCAAATTGGAATCAGTCAGTTGTTCCATGTCCAGTTCTAACTGTTGCTTCTTGACCTTCATACAGATTTCAGGTAGATAAGGTGGTCTGATATTCCCATCTCTTTAAGAATTTTTCCAGTCTGTTGTGATCCACACAGTCAAAGGCTTTGGCATAGTCAATAAATCAGAAGTAGGTATTTTTCTGGAACTCTCTTGTTTTACATGATCCAATGGATGTTGGCAATTTGATGTCTGGATCGTCTGCCTTTTCTAAATCCAGCTTGAACATCTGAAAGTTCACGGTTAACATACTGTTGAAGCCTGGCTTGGAGAATTTTGAGCATTACTTTGCTAGACTCTGAGATGAGTGCAATTGTGCGGTAGTTTGAACATTCTTTGGCATTGCCTTTCTTGGGGATTGGTGTGAAAACTGACCTTTTCCAGCCCTGTGGCCAGTGCTGAGTATTCCAAATTTTCTGGCATATTGAGTGCAGTACTTTCACAGCATCATCTTTTAGGATTTGAAATAGCTCAACTGGAATTCCATCACCTCCACTAGCTTTGTTCATAGTGATGCTTCCTAAGGCCCACTTGACTTCGCATTCCAGGATGTCTGGCTCTAAGTGAGTGATCATGCCATTGTGATTATCTGGGTCATAAAGATCTTTTTTGTATAGTTCTTCTGTGCATTTTTGCCATCTCTTCTTTACACCTTCTGCTTCTGTTAGGTCCACACCATTTCTGTACTTTATTGAGCCCATCTTTGCATGAAATATTCCCTTGGTATCTCTAATTTTCTTGAAGAGATCTCTAGTCTTTCCCATTCTATTGTTTTCCTCTATTTCTTTGCACTGATCACTGAGGAATGCTTTCTTATCTCTCCTTGCTATTCGTTAGAACTCTGCATTCAAATGGGTATATCTTTCCTTTTCTCCTTTACCTGTTGCTTCTCTTCTTTTCAAAGTTGTTTGTCAGGCCTCCTCAGACAATCATTTTGCCTTTTTGCATGTCTTTTTCTTTGGGATGGTCTTAATCACTCTGTCCTGTGAAATGTCACAAACCTCTGCCCATAGTTCTTCAGGGACTCTGTCTATCAGACCTAGCTCCATGAATCTATTTCTCACTTCTATTGTATAATCATAAGGGATTTGATTTAGGTCATACCTGAATGCTCTAGTGGGTTTCCCTACTTTCTTCAGTTTAAATCTGAATTTGGAAATAAGGAGTTCATGATCTGAGCCACAGTTAGCTCCTGATCTTGTTTTTGCTGCCTGTATAGAGCATCTCCATCTTTGGCTGCAAAGAATATAATCAATCTTATTTCGGTATTGACCATCTGGTGATGTCCATGTGTAGAGTCTTCTCTTGTGTTGTTGGAAGAGGGTGTTTCCTATGACCAGTGAGTTCTCTTGGTAAAACTCTATTAGTCTTTGCCCTGCTACATTCTGTTCCCCAAGGCCAAATTTGCCGGTTACTCCAGGTGTTTCTTGACGTCCTACTTTTGCATTCCAGTCCCCTATAATGAAAAGAACATCTATTCTGGGTGTTAGTTCTAGAAGGTCTTCATAGAACCGTTCAACTTCAGCTTCATTTGCATAATTGGTTTGGGCATAGACTTGGATTACTGTGATATTGAATGGTTTGTCTTGGAAAGGAACAGAGATCATTCTGTGGTTTTTGAGATTGTATCCAAGTACTGCATTTCGGACCCTTTTGTTGACTATGATGGCTACTCCATTTTTTCTAAGGGATTCTTGCCCCATTAATAGATATAATGGTCATCTGAGTTAAATTCACCCATTCCAGTCTGTTTTATTTCACTGATTCCTAAAATGTCAACATTCACTTTTGCCATCTCCTGTTTGCCCACCTCCAATTTGCCTTGATTCATGGACCTAATATTCCAGGTTCCTGTGCAAGATTTCTTTTTATAGCATTGGACTTTACTTCCATCACCAGTCACATCCATAATTGGGTTTTGTTTTTCCTTTGGCTCCCTCTCTTAATTCTTTCTGGAGTTAGTTCACTGATCTCCATAGCATACTGGGATCTCCTACCGACGTGGGGAGTTCATCTTTCAGTGGCCTATCTTTTTGCCTTTTCATACTGTTCATGAGGTTCTCAAAGCAAGAATTCTGAAGTGGTTTGCCATTCCCTTCTCCACTTGGACCACATATTGTGAGAAGTCTCCACCATGACCCATCTGTCTTGGATAGCCCTTCATGGCATGGCTCATAGTTTCATTGCGTTAGACAAGAATGTGTTCCGGTTAGTTTTCTGTGATTGTAGTTTTCAGTCTGTCTACCCTCTGATGGAGAAAGATAAGAGGTTTATGTAAGATTCCTGATGAAAGAGACTGACAGAGGGGAAACTGGGTCCTGTTCTGATTAGTGAGGCTATGCTCAGTTCAGTTCAGTTGCTCAGTCACTCACTCTTTGTGACCCCATGGACTGTAGCACTCCAGGACTCCCTGTCCATCACCAACTCCCAGAGTTTACTCAAACTCATATCCATTCAGCCCATGTCATCCAACCATCTCATCTTCTGTCGTCTCCTTCTCCTCCTGCTTTCAATCTTGCCCAGCATCAGGGTCTTTTAAAATGAGTCAGTTCTTCCCATCAGGTGGCCAAAGTATTGGAGTTTCAGCTTCAATATCAGTCCTTCCAATGAATATTCAGGAGTGATTTCCTTTAGGATGGACTGGTTGGATCTCCTTGCAGTCCAAGGGACTCTCAAGAGTCTTCTCCAACACCACAGTTCAAAAGCATCAATTCTTCAGCCCTCAGCTTTCTTTATAGTCCAACTCTCACATCCATACATGACCACTGGAAAAATCATAGCCTTGACTAGATGGACCTTTGTTGCCAAAGTAATGTCTCTCCTTTTTTAATATGTTGTCTTTGTTGTTCATAACTTTTCTTCCAAGGAGTAAGCGTTTTTTTTTTTTTTTTCATCTCATGGCTGCAGTCACCATCTGCAGTGATTTTGGAGCCCCCAAGATACAGTCTGTCACTATTTCCCATCTATTTGCCATGAAGTGATGGGACCGGATGCCATGATCTTAGTTTTCTGAAAGTTGAGCTTTAAGCCAACACTTTCACTCTCTTCTTTCATTTTCATAAAGAGGTTCTTTAGTTCTTCTTCACTTTCTGCCATAATGGTGGTGTCATCTGCTCATCTGAGGTTATTGATATTTCTCTCAGCAATCTTGATTCCAGCTTGTGCTTCATCCAGCCCAGCGTTTCTCATGATGTATTTGAGAAAGTGACAGTATACAGAAAGTGACAGTATATATACTGAGAAAGTGACAGTATACAACCTTGTTGTACTCCTTTCCCTATTTGGAAACATTCTGTTGTTCCATGTCCAGTTCTAACTGTTGCTTCCTTACCTGCATACAGATTTCTCAAAAGGCAGTTCAGGTGATCTGGTATTCCCATCTCTTTAAGAATTTTCCACATTTGTGGTAATCCACAGAGTCAAAATCTTTAGTTGTGAAAAATATTTTCTCCCAATATTCAGTTTATTCTCATAGATGGTTGCACTGTAAATAGTTGTTATTTTGGTATACTGGATAAAAGTGAGCTCTGAGTTTTCATATTTTGCCATCTTGGACACCCTAATTTCATCTGATTTTTAACACTATTTTAAATGCTAATAGTAGAAAATTTTAAATTACATTGCTTCTCACATTATATTTCTACTGGACAGTGTTGTCTAAATGATTATATCATCTAAGCAGTTTCCCTGTGCCTAAGTGTGTGAAGGATACAAAAGTAAGGGAAATTGTGTCCACTGGGGATTTGGATACTTAATGAAAGATAAGCAATCCTAGCCAAAATCTTGTTTTCTGTGGCTCTATAATACTAATTTAGGAATAATTAAGGATAATAATATGAAAACTTTTAGAAAAGGAAAGATATTTCAAACAAAACTAGTGTCAAGTATATCAATAACAGAGAATCTTTTTCCCAGCAACTGAAATGTTTGTTTTGAAGTATGAACAGGATTTCATGGAAGAGAGGCCACGGTGGCTTCATTTTCTCAAAGTTCTCACTAAAATTAGTAGAACTTAACAAAAGTTTAGTTGTTACAAGATTTCATAAGCATTGGGTCAATTTGAATGCATTATTGCATAAATATGAAATATAATACCTTAGCTAAGTATCTCAAATATTTTTTCATTGATATTTTGAAAGTAATTTGATTTCATGTTACTTTAAGCATGAAAGGAATGCAGTTTTCACTAAAAAATTCTTAATCTAGCTATTATCTGAGTATTTGTATTTTCACTGGGTATTTGGTGAATGCTTGCTAGGGATATGGCTTCATCTCATGCTCAGCCATTATATAGTTACTAATGATAGAGGAACCCAGCTGTGTTTTGATTTTATTAAACATCTTGAAACATTATTCAAACATTTTGGGTAAAGTAAAATCTAAAATGCATTTGTCAAGGACTTTCTCTATTTAAATTTTAAACCCATATACAGTTCAAAGAAAATCTAATCCATATGTTTCTGACTCATTTACAATTAACTCACTAAAGTTTTTGTTGAGTAAGAATTGTATGATGTTCAAGAAGTTGGATAGGCCATTTCATGATGTTTATTTGTGTATTTTTTCATTCTCTAAAAGAATGTCACCTTTGTCAAACAGTATTTTAAACAATCTGTAAAACTCAAGATCTACAATGTTTTAGTTGTTTCTAATGGTGTCTAACATGAAATAGTTCCTTATTATTTAAAAAAAACATTTTTGGAAGGCTGAATTAACATTAGTAAAAAAAAAAAAAAATTAAAGAAGCCTAGTAATAAAATCTTCTTCTAACTTTATGTAATACTCCTTTTCATTGGCAACTTAAAACAGAGCTTAAATATTTACTAAATCACTATTTTGTATACTTCATTTAATTTGCCTAAAGTAGGGAGCAACCAACACAAAGCTTGGCAAAGAGTAGGTACTTAAACTATTTTTAAATGAGTGAATGAAAATCGTGAAAAATGTTTGAATATATTAAGCTCCAGTAAAGAATACCAGGGCATACCGGGTGGCTCAGCTGGTAAAGAATCTACCTGCAATGTGAGAGACCTGGGTTCGATTCCTGGGTTGGAAAGATCCCCTGGAGAAAGGAATGGCCGCCCACTCCGGTATTCTTGCCAGAAGAATCCCATGGACAAAGGAGCCTGGTGGGCTACAGTCCAAGGGGTCGCACAGAGTCGGACACGACTGAAACGACTTAGCACACACACTCAGAGAATTCCATTGGCCCTTTTCATTTGATTTTAGATTTTATTTAATAGGACTGCTATGTAGACAAAACCATGTAATAATCCCATGTTGATAATTCATTTTAAGATTGGCTTAAACACTAAGAAATTAATGTAAAGTGAAAAACATGCATTAATTCACTGTCATTAGCTTGAATAAGTTATACATATTACACAGAGATGCTATACAATGTACATAATATATAAACACATTATATATGATATATATGTTAAACGTGTATATATATATATGTTATGTACTATAGCACATATATACACAGCGTTTACAATATATGGATTATGTATACTGTTTATTATTATGTATGCTATATTATGTTATATAACTATATGTAGGCATATTCTTATACTATCTCATTTTATACTCACAGTGATACCATCCTATATTAACCTGATTTTCTAGAGAAAGATACATAAAAGTGCTACTCTGTGTTTGTAATATATCTGAAAAACCTGAAGTCTCTTTTAAACACTATTATTTCACTGTTTTTCTTTACTTTCTTCAGCTATATTAAAAAATGAACATTCTCTACACCTGTTCGAGATTTTACAGTTGACTTATACAACATCAAGATGTACTCCATACAAGGTATGAGATAATGGAGGTCATAAAATGTTCTTGAAATCTTATCAAACTAGTCGTTGAAACCACTAATCTAGGCTATTTTCCACAGCACTGAGCTCTTGGATTTTCCTCTTCCTTTCATATATCTCTCTGCTGCTGCTGCTGCTAAGTCCCTTCAGTCGTGTCCGACTCTTTGCGACCCTATAGACGGCAGCCCACCAGGCTCCGCCGTCCATGGGATTTTCCAGGCAGGAGTACTGGAGTGGGGTGCCATTGCCTTCTCCGATATATCTCTCTAGTCTTCCTCAAATCAATAAAAGTTATAGCTACATATCTCTTGTAACAGGCAATTACAATTACTTTGCACTTAGAATGATGTGATGGCAACTGTAAGGTTGTGTATGAAAGACAAAACACGTACATCTCATCTTACTTTGTCTATGTCTTTGTCATTACTATTCTTTATAACCTTGTACTACTGACTAGCTGTCTGACTGTCAATCAGCACCTAGAATTGTGAACATTTAGTGGAAATTTGTGCTATCTGACCTGTTTGTCAGCTGGAAAATCAGACATTCTTTTGAAAAATGTTTCTTTCACTCTTTCAACATGGAAGTTAGGCGTTCTTAGAATTTTTTTTTTTCATTTTCCTTATATTATGTGAATTATGTACTTAGGGTGCATTGAAAAATGTTTATCTTAATCAAGTTTTCACTTCAACTCACCCAAAGCTCATATATTTCCTAATTCATTGCAAAACATTTTTATTATTGAACATGTGTCCAGAGACATATGCATTGTATGCCTTTTTTTTTTAAACTAAAAATAAACAAATAGTGAATTTTGTTACTTGAACAGATGCCGTAATTCCATGTTCTATATCTATCACCAGACTGTGAAATTCTCATTTCTCTTCAAGAACTGTTAGGAGTTTAGCTCTGGTTTTAAATGATGGTTTTTTCTAGCAAGCTAGCAAATGCCATATGAATTTTCTGTAGACATTTAATGCCATGGTCTGTGTTTCCACTGTCAAAAATAAACTATTTAAAGACATACCAATTTCTGATGCTGTCAGTATCCAGATTGGTTTTCTTTATATACAGTTGAAAATGTTACACTGGTCTATTTGACATCTCTCTTTAAGATTGTCCTGTTAATTTACTCGAGAGATGAAATGCTCAAGCATATAGACTGCCTATTCTCAGTTATCTCAGTTGGATTTCAGTTTAGATTAACTTCCATAGCAGATGAAACGCCTCATAGTTTTTCATTGCAAACTGTTCACTATTCCTTTGTTAACTTTGCCTAGTGTGTAAACAATGCATTCTTCCTTGTTAAGGATCCCTTTATAGACCTAAGAGGGAGTCCCACTATCTCCCAGCCACCTGAGCCTATCCACGGAGAATTCGCTCATATGGGAACTTACTTCCATACACACTGGCCACACACACTCACACACTGTGTACTCTTTCTTTTTAAATAAACATTTTAAAAATGTTTTTTTGGTTTTCACTTGGAAACGGCCCAATCACACACAGAGCTAAGTTGAAATTGACCTTTCCACTCAACTCAACAAAAAGGGTAACTTTGCCTGGGCAGATGGTCATGTGCATTGTCATGTATAATCTATTTCCATGTCAGTGGACATTCTGGACTTTTCAGCAGCAATTTCAAGTATATTTAAAAATAAAATGTGATGCAATGAGTTGTGCTCTAAATTTTTGGATCATCAGAGAAATCCCATTTTCCTTCTTTAGGATAAGCTAATTAATGCTAAATAAATGAAATCAAGTTACATTTTGCTTTTGTCTATGTTGGGGGTAGGGAAGATTTTAGCCTAAATAGCATAAGAGTTAATAATCTTCTAGCTATGCCACCAACAATAATTTGTGAGTTAAGAAAGTGTGGTGACAAAATTAGAAGAAAACTTGTTTGTCATTCTATTATATAAAATATTAGTTTAAAAAATAAAAGAAAAAGTCACTGGACAAGAAATCTACTATTTCTAATACTGTCTTCACCATTACCTAGCCATATAATTACCCTGGATTTTAGTTCTGTCACATAAAATAAAGAGTTCAATGCATATTTATGAAAATAAACCTGTTTCCTAGCACTTCAAGATCCATAGTGAAGAGTTTCATGATCATATAAGTTCAAGAAACATAAATATTGTAGTTCTGTCACATTTAGCAAGTCATAAAGAAATTTGCATTTGAAAGACTTCTAGAGATATGTGGTAAAGAAACCACATAACTCAGTATTTTTGAATTTTATTTGACCATGAAACATTGTATCTGTTAAAGTCCTAGGAGATGTATTTTGGGAATCAGTGCGGTAAATGATTTCTAAAATTCTGTTATTCTAAGTTTTATGAATACACTGTTTTGTTGATTAGTAACATTAAAAAGTCAATATTTTAAACTAATATATAACATTTGATATTTGCCATTTAAATTTCCATATCCCATGCATTGAATATCCCATATCTCAGAAATTAATATAAATGATATTGAGATAATGAACAAGTTGGTCTTCAGATTTCATGATCATGTTTTATATCCTTATTAAACTTCTACTTTTAATAAAAACTTTGCTTTTTCAATTAACTGACCATTTTGAACTCACATATCTTACAACCATTTTGTTTATTATTAATTTCATTATTGTATCCTTAAATGCCAAAAGATCTTGAGGTCTAGTAAATACCTGCTGAAGTTTGACCTCAAAGTCTAACTTTGCTCTGTGCCTTGGTTTACTGGGCTCTGTTCCACCCAAATGGCTAGAATGATCCAAACACTTTAGAAGAAAGCAACAGGTCACTTCTATTTAAAACTCTAGACAAATCACTATGATGCTTGGTTCATGGGAAGTTTGCAGTAGAGATGATACCTTTTTGGTGGCATGAGGAATTGATGAAATATTGTGGGATACAATTAACTGCAGTGTAATAACAGTAATCTCTATAAATTACATGATAAGAAAAATATTTGAAAACACCCAAGTCACATTAGATGTCATATAACCTGGTCACCTTGAAATGATTCAGGTAATAAGTTGGCAGCTGTTACACTGTGGGTGCCATATGTCCCACAGTGTATCTCACAGAGCCAACCAATTGTCTTCTGAGTCACTCATAACTGTGATTCATATTATGCTAGATAACCCTCCCCCCCAATAAAATTTACCTCTCAGGCTATGTCAGACTCTTTCTTGTCCTGCACCTCATCTCTAGAACTAAATACATAATTATTCCAAAATAGATAATAAATGAACAGAGAAGACCTACAGTATTTTCATAATTATTTCAGAAAATTGTTAATTTATGAGAGGCAAGGTTTGACTGATGTTTGTTCTTTAAGGTAATACTAATTCTAAGCTACCGCCACATCTCAGTTATACAGAGGTGCTTTGCTGAGTACTTAGTATGTTCTGGTAATGTGTTGATCATTTCCTGTGAATTTTCTCCTATGATTGTCAAGTCAACACTCAAAGTGCTTTGCAAATGAGGAAAATGAAGCTTAAGTCATGAAGCTAGTATCAGAGTTGGAAGTTAACTGTGTCCTCTCTTTCACGAAACTCTATCTTCCAGCTGCCTTTTTCATAGTGTCTGATCTTCAGAAAAAGTGGTTTTATAGCCTCTCAAATGAGGCCAAGCACATTTATTTACCATTTGATTTACTTGATGTTTTCTCCACATTGAAGGTTCAGATGAGGAAGTAATAACATTAACATCAACAACAAAACACCATAGTATTTGAATAAAGGTTTAAGAGTAATATGTTTATTAGATTATAAATCCATAATTAATTCAAATGTATATGAAATGTTAAAATGTCTATGAATTCTTCTTTCCAACATTGCACGTAGAATTCAGTAACAATTGCTTGAATGAGTCTATGTGGAAACTTTACACAGTTGTTTTTTTCAACCTCCCAATATCTTCTTGGTACAAATTAACATGAATGTGTTGCTACTGGCGCCAAGTGGGAATTTTCTCAGAAATATTGGCTTAAGTTAACTGTTTTCAATCAAAACTGCCAAAGCTCTTACAGCATTTCACCTGATTTTTGCACTTGGGGAAACATGTCATAGCTTGCCTATATAGTCCTGGCCAATTTGGGGTGAAAAAAGTGAACATGGTTTTACATATCTTTCCACATATGGAGGTTTTTATTTTCAGTTGTGTCTAGCTGGAAATACTAGTACCATAAATGTCAAGCAAAGCAGGAGGGGAAAAGAATTTAGAACAACATTCAAAATTAGATTCATAACCTACTGGGTTGGCCAAAAAGTTCATTCAGATTTTTCAACAGCATCAACTGGAAAAACCCAAACAAACTTTTTGACCAACCCAATAATACAGTAAATAGAGGTGAACTAAGAAAATATTTCCCAGATTTTACCTCACAGATCACCTACGTTTTAATTCATGAAAATATGACACATCTTCCATCACAGAATACCATGTCTGTTTCACTACTCTATAAGAACTAAATTCTGAGGCAGCTAGAAAATTGTACCAAAACCCACCCATTCTATTTCCACTTCTCTGCCTCAGTTTTGCACTTCTGCCCAATGTGAACAACTCCAGTAAAAGTTATGAACAGAACAGTCCATTCTGAACACTTATTTTGGAGAAGTCTGGTATTAGTAGGGAGATAATTTCGGTGAGGCAGGAGATAAGGCTTCCTTGATGGCTCAGCAGGGAAAGAATCTGCCTGCAGTGCAGGAGATATAGGAGATGTTGGTTTGATCCCTGGGTCTGGAAGTTCCCCTGAAGGGGGAAATAGTAACCTACTCCGGTATTCTTGACTGAAAAATCCCACGGAGAGAGTAGCCTGGCGGGCTATGATCCAAAGGGTCACAGAGAGTTAGACATGACTGAGTGACTAAGCACACACACAAAGGAGATAGAACGAACCCTGGAAACGCATGCTGGGGATCCCAGTGGTTTACATATAGCTTTGTTTGAACAGTCAGAGGAACATACTGCAGAATAACAAGACCAACAAAACATGGCAGATTGTAGATACTTATAGCAATGATGAATGTCTACACTGAGAACCATGTACATAGGTCCCTTCTCCAGTTAAAGATTTGAGAAGGGAATTTGGCTGTCTCTTTGAGACACTGGACTTTATTCCCATCACCAGTCACATTCACAACTGTGTGTTGTTTCTGCTTTGATTCTGTCTCTTCATTCTTACTGGAGTTAGTTCTCCACTGATCTCCAGTAGCATATTGGGCACCTTCAAACCTGGGGAGTTTATCTTTCAGTGTCATATCTTTTTTGCCTTTTCATACTGTTTATGGGTTTCTCAAGGCAAGAATACTGAAGTGGTTTACCATTCCCTTCTCCAGTGGACCACATTTTGTCGGAACTCTCCACCATGACCCATCCATCTTGGGTGGCCCTACACGGCATGGTTCATAGTTTCATTGAGTTAGACAAGGCTGTGGTCCATGTGATCAGATTGGTTAGTTTTCTGTGATTGTGGTTTTCTGTCTGTCTGCCTTCTGATGGAGAAGGATAAGAGGCTTATGGAAGCTTCCTCATGGGAGATACTGACTGAGGGGGAAACTGGGTCTTGTTCTGATGGGCAGGGCCCTTTTCATTAAATCTTTAATTCAATTTTCTGTTGATGGGTGGAGCTATGTTCCCTCCCCACTATTTACCTGCGGCCAAACTATGGTGGAGGTAATGAAGATAATGGCGACATCCTTCAAAAGAGCCCATGAATGTACTGCTACACTCACTTCCCTCAACCTTGCAGCAGGCCACCACTGACCCACGCCTCCACTGGAGACTCATGGACACACCCGGGCAAGTGTGGTTCAGTCTCTTGTGGTATCACTGCTCCTTTCTTCTGGGTCCTGGCGCACAAAGTTCTGTTTGTGCCTCCCAAGAGTCTATTTCCCAGTCCTGTGTAAGTTCTGGCAGCTCTTTGGTGGGATTAATGGTGACCTCCTCCAGGAGGGCTTATGCCATACACAAGTCTGCTGCACCCAGAGCCCATCCTTGTGGCACTCCACTGCTGACCCATACTTCCACAGGAAATTTTCAAACACAGTTTTGTCTCAGTCTCTGTGGGGTTCCTGGGTACTGGCAGGCACGACGTTTGTTTGTGCACTCTGAGCATCAGAGTGCCTGATGAACTATGGACGGAGGTTCATAACATTCTACAGGAAACAGGAATCAAGACCAACCCCAAAAAAAGAAATGCAAAAAAAGCAAAATGTCTATCAGAGGAAGCCTTACAAGTAGCTGTGAAAAGAAGAGAAGGGGAAAGCAAAGATATACCCATTTGGAAGCAGAGTTCCAAAGAATAGCAAGGAGAGATAAGAAAGCATTCCTCAGTGATCAGTGCAAAGAAATAGAGGAAAACAATAGAATGGGAAAGGCTAGAGATCTCTTCAAGAAAATTAGAGATACCAAGGGAACATTTCATGCAAAGATGGGCTCAATAAAGTACAGAAATGGTGTGGACCTAATAGAAGCAGAAGATATTAAGAAGAGGTGGCAGGAATAAACAGAGAACTACACAAAAAAGATCTTCACGACCTGGATAATCATGATGGTATGATCACTCACCTAGAGCCAAACATCCTGGAAAGCAAAGTCAAGTGGGCCTTAGGAAGCATCACTATGAACAAAGCTAGTGGAAGTGATGGAATTCCACCTGAGCTATTTCAAATCCTAAAAGATGATGCTGTTAAAGTGCAGCACTCAATATGCCAGTAAAGGAAAACTTAGTAGTGGCTACAGGGCTGGGAAAGGTCATTTTTCATTCCAATCCCCAAGAAAGGCAATGCCAAAGAATGCTCAAACTACCACACAATTGCACTCATCTCACATGCTAGTAAAATAATGCTCAAAATTCTCCAAGCCAAGCTTCAACAGTATGTGAACCATGAACTTCCAGATGTTCAAGCTGGATTTAGAAAAGGCAGAGGAACCAGAGATCAAATTGTAAACATCCGTTGGATTACTGAAAAAGGAAGAGAGTTCCAGTAAAACATCTATATCTGCTTTATTGACCATGCCAAAGCCTTTGACTGTGTGGATCACCAAAAACTGTGGAAAATTCTGAAAGAGATGGGAATACCAGACCACCTGACCTGCCTCTTAAGAAATCTGTATTTCAAGAAATCTGCAGGTCAAGAAGCAACAGTTAGAACTGGACATGGAACAACAGACTGGTTCCAAATAGGGAAAGGAGTACGTCAAGGATGTGTACTGTCACCCTGCTTATTTAACTTATATGCACAGTACATCATGAGAAACGCTGGGATGGATGAAGCACAAGCTGGAATCAGTATTGCTGGGAGAAATATCAATAATCTCAGATATGCAGATGACACTACACTTATGGCAAAAAACAAAGAAGAACTATAGAGCCTCTTCATGACAAATAGATGGGTAAACAGTGGAAAGAGTGACAGGCTTTAATTTTGGGGGCTCCAAAAATATGACATTACTTTGCCAAGAAAGGTCCATCTAGTCAAGGCTATGGCTTTTTCAATAGTGATATATGGATGTGAGAGCTGGACTATAAAGAAGGCCAAGTGCTGAAAAATTGATGCTTTTGAACTGTGGTGTTGGAGATGACTCTTGAGAGTCCTTTGGACTGCAAGGAGATACAACCAGTCCATCCTAAAAAAAATCAGTCCTGAATATTCATTGGAAGGACTGATGTTAAAGCTGTAACTCCAATACTTTGGCCACCTGAAAGGAGGAAATGACTCATTTGAAAAAGACCCTGATTCTGGAAAAGATTGAAGGCAAGAGGAGAAGGAGACAACAGAGGATGAGATGGTTGAATGGCATCACCGACTCAATGGACATGAGTTTGAGTAAACTCTAGGCGTTGGTGATGGACAGGGAGGCCTGGTGTGCTACAGTCCATGGGGTTGCAAAGAGCTGGGTATGACTGAGCGACTGAATTGAAAGATATAAAAGGGCAAAAGGGAACCATAGCAAGACAGTGAAGAGGGTTGGAGACAATATAGTCAAGACCCACGCCCCCAGGTATGTGATCCTCAAATAGGACAATAATTACAATTGCAGAAGTTTTCCCAAATGAGTGAAGGATCCAAGCCTAACTTTGAACTCCCCAGCCTGAGATCTTACACTAGGAAGACAAGCCCCCAGGACACCTGGCTTTGAAAATCAGAGGGGCTTGCATTATTATTATACAGACAAGAGAGATGTATGAAACAGAGATTCCACTCTTAAGGGGCACACAAAAAAATCTCACATGCTCTGAGACCCAGTAGAGGAACATATTTTAAACCATGGAACAAGGCAAAACCTCAGAAGAAGAACTAAATGAAATGGATATAAGCAATCTAGTTGGTAAAGAGTTCAAGATAATGATCATAAAGATGCTCAATGAACACACAAAAAGAATTCATATGGAGAATTTTAGCAAAGAGTTAGAAAATATAAAGAAGCACCAAACAAAATTCAAGAAAGCAATAACTAAAATATACACTAGACAGGACCAATAGTAGAGTAGATGATAGAGAGAAATGGATTAACTAACTGGAAGACATGGTATTACAGATTACCCAAGCTGGATGAGAAAAAAAAAAAAACTTAAAAAATGACTATAGTTTAAGAGATCTCTTAGATAACATTAGGCTTACGAACATTCACATTATAGGGTTCCCAAAAGAAGAAGAGGAGCAGAGAACTTATTTGAAGAATTAATAGTTGAAAACTTCCCTAAAAATTGGGGAAGGAGACAGACATTCAAGTCCAGGAAGCACAGTGTTTCCAAACAAGCTAAACACAAAGAGCTGCATGCAAAGACACCCTGTAATTAAAAAGTAAAAACTAAACATAAAGACATGATCTTAAAGGCAGCAAGAGAAAAGCAACAGTTATGTACAATGGAGTACCATAATAGTATTACCTGACTTCTCAGCAAAAATTGCAGACCAGAAGGGAGTAGCACAATATATTTAAAGTGATTAGTGGAAAAAGATTACAACCAAGATAATCAAGAATACCCTACACACAAATGCATCATTCAGATTTGAGGGAGAGATAGTTTTATAGACAAGTAAAAGAATTCAGTACCACTAAAACAGCCTTGCAAGAAATGTTAAATAAACTTCTCTGAGAGAAAAAGAAAGGACCACAATTAGAAATATGAAAATCACAAAAGAAAAAATTCCATCGGGAAAGAAAATACACAGAAAAGTAGCTATCAAGCACTTCTAAAACTAAAAGGTAGATTAAAAGGCAAACGAAGTTAAAAATCATCTATATTCACAATAAGTAGACAGAGTCAGACACGACTGATGTGACTTAGCAGCAGCAGCAGCAGCAGCAGTTAAGAGATACACTAACCAAAATATGCAAAATATGATATCAAAAATATTAAATATCATGGAAGTGAGTAAATATATAGGAATTTTAGAACATGTTCAAACAAGAGATCATCAACTTAAAATGATTATATTAACATGTATACATATATATTACTTTATATGAACCTCATGGTAACCACATCCATAAATCAAAAACCTACGTTACACATACACAAAGAAAATAATCCAAACATAAAACTGTCAAATAAAAAGAGAAGAGAATTTAAAAAAAAGGAAACGGAAAAAAAGAGCTAGATAAACAACCTAAAAATACTTAACAAAATGACAGTACATATCTATTAATAAAAACACCAATACAGTATACTAACACATATATATGGTATTTAGTCAATCGGTAAAGATAACCCTGTATGCAAAATATCAATAGAGACACAGATAAATAGAACAGTATTATGGACTCTATGGGAGAGGGCGAGGGTGGGATGGTATGGGAGAGTGGCACTGAAGCATGTAAATTATCATATGTGAAACAAATCGCCAGTCCAGGTTCAATTCATGATACAGGGTGCTCGGGGCTGGTGCACTGGGATGACCCGGAGGGATGGGATGGGGAGGGAGGTGGAAAGGGGATTCTGGAAGGGGAAAACATGTACACCCATGGTGGATTCATATCAATGTATGGCAAAACAAATACAATATTGTAAAGTTAAAAAATAGAAAATAAACGAATTAAAAAATAAAAAACTTTAAATGTAAAGTCTTAAATGCTCCAGTCAAAAGACAAATAGTACATGAATGATAAAAAGACATGATCCATCTATATGTTGTCTATAAGAGACTTCCAATCTTACAATCTAAAGACACATAGAAATTAAAAGCGAGAGGAGGGGGAAAGGTAGTTCATGAAAATGGAAATTAAAAGAAATCTGGGGTAAAAATGCTTACATTAGACAAAATAGATTTTAAAAAAGCACTGTAACAAGTGACAAAGAAGGATATCACATAATGATAAAATGATGAATCTTAGAAAAAGTTATAACCTTGTAATATAGATGCATCCTAAATTCAAATGAAAGTATTAATAAACTTACTAGGAGAAATTGACAGTAATATAATAATAGCAGGGGACTTTAACACTCCACTTACATCAATGGATAGACCATCCAGACAGAAATTCAATAGGAAAACACTGTGGGAAAAGCTTATGGTAAAATTCAGCATCCCTTTATTGATAAAAACTCCCAAAATGTGGGTATTGAAGGAACATATCTCAATATAATAATGGTCATAAGTGACAATCTTACAGCCAAAACCACACTAAGCACTTCTTCTGAAATTAGGAACAAGACAAGGATGCCCATTCTTGCCCCCGTTATGCAGCATAGTATGGGGCATCCTAGCAAGACAAGTCAAATAAAAGACATCCAAATTAGAAGGGAAGAAGTAAAACTGTTTGCAGATGATGTGATACTCTATACAGAAAATCCTAAAACCGCCAAAAAACTATCATAGTAATAAATGAAATTAGTAAAGTTTCAGGATACAAAATTAGAATACAGAAATCTGTGAAGTTTTATACACTCAAAAGTAGCTATCAGAAAGAGAAAGTAAGTAAACAATTCCATCTAGAGTTGCATCAAAAAGAATAAAATATCTAGAAATAAAGCTAACCCTGGAGGTTAAAGACTTATAATTGAAGAATTTTATTGTTAAAAACCATAATATTCAATCTACAAATTCAATACAATTTCAATAAAAGTCACAATGACATATTTCATAGAATTAGAACAAATCATTTAAAATTTGCTTGGCAACACAAAAGAATCTGAATAATCGAACAATCATGGGAAAGAAGAACAAAGCTGCAATTATGGCATTCCTTGGTTTCAAGGAATCAAAGCTACAATAATCAAGACAGTATGATACTGGCAAAATCAAACACATAGAACAATGGATCAATGAAGAGAAACCAGGAATACACTCACACTTATGCCATCAATTCATCTACAACATAGGAGACAAGAATATACAATGTGGAAAAGACAGCTTTTCAAGAAATGGCATTTGGAAAACTGGATAACCACATGTCAAAAAAAAAAATCAAACTGGACTACTTTCTCACACCATATACAAAGACAAAGTCCAAGTGGATTAAAAGCTTTAAAGTAATTCCTGAAACCATATAAAACTCCTAGAAGAAAACAAATATAATAAGTTCATTGACATTTATCTCAGCAAAAATGTTTTTGAATCTTCTCCTCAAGAAGTAGATAACAAAAGCAAAAATAAACAAATGGGGCTACACCAAACTAAAATGCTTTGGCACAGCAAGGGAATCCTTCCACAAAACAGAAAGGCCACTTAGTGAGTAAGGAGAAGATATTTGCAAAAATATAGGCAATAATGGGTTAATATTTTAAATATTCAAAGAACTCATAAAACTCAACAAAAAAACCAAATTACTCAATTAAAAAATAGGCAGAGAACCTTAATAGACATCTCTGCAAAGACATATAGATGATCAAAAGACACATGAAAAGATGTGCAACATAACTAACCATCACGGAAATGCAAATCAAACCCACAACGAGATATCATCTCACACCTGTCAGAATAGCTATCATTAAAAAGATCACAAGTAAAAGTGATGTCAATAATGTGGAGAAGAGGAAACCCTTGTACATTACTTTTGAAACAGCATGGAGGTTTCTTAAAAAATTAAAAATAGGACTACCATATGACTGAGCAATTACACTCCTGGATATATATACCCCTCCCCAAAGAAAACAGCAATTCAAAAGATACATGCACTACAATGTTCATAGCAGTATTATTTGCAAATTTAAGATATAGAAGTAACCTAAGTGTCCATCAGGAGATGAATGGATAATGAAAATGTGGTGTATATATACAATAGAATAATACTAAACCATAAAAAGGAATGAAATTAGGCCATTTGCAACAATATGGATAGATTTGGAGGGTACTATGCTCAGTGAAATAAGTCAGGGAGACAAATAATGCATAATATCACTTAATATGGGATCTAAAAAATAACACAAACTAGTGAATATAGCAAAAAAGAAACACACTCACAGATACAGAGAACAAACTAGTGGTTATCAATGGTGAGGGGGAGGAGAGGGAAAAAATAGTGGTAGATGACTAAGAGGTATAAACTTCTATGTATAAAATGAATAAACTACGAGGATAAAACACAGAAATGTAGTCAATATTTAATAATAATTATAAATGAATACATTTTAAAAATTGTGAATCATCATGTTGTACATCTGAAACATATATTATCAATTATACCTCAATAAAAATTAAAAATAAATCATTTAAATGGGAACATAAATCTTTCAAGAGAAAACCTACAAAAAAAAAGCCCAGATTGATAAAGGAAATGGTAGTAGAATCATACATATCAGTAATTACAGCAAATGTGAATGGATTAATATCTCCAACCAAAAGAGAGAGGCTGGTAAAATGGATAAAAACCATACCCCTTTATATGCTACAAGAGACCTGTTTCAAACCTAGGGATACATACAGACTGAGAGTGAGAGGCTGTGTAAAGATATTCCATGCAATTGGAAATCAAAAGAAAGCAGGAGAAGCAATACTGATATCAGATAAAATAGAGTTTAACATAAATATTGTTACAAGAGACAAGGAAGGATACTCTATAATGATCAAGGAATCAATCCAAGAAGAAGACATAACAATTATAAATATATATGTATCCAACATAAGAGCACCTAAATACATAAGCCAGATTCTAGAATCTATAAAAGGGAAAATCGACAATAACACAAAAATAGTGAGAAATGTAAACACTTCACTCACTTCACACCAATGGATAGACCACAGATCATCCAGACAGAAAATTAATAAGGAAACACGGGCCTTAAATTGGACCCAATGCACCTAATTGATATCTACAGAACATTTAATCCAAAAACAATGGGATCCATTTTTTTTTTCAAATGCACATGAAATATTCTTGAGAATAGATGACATATTGGGTCACAAATTAAAACTTGGCAGATTTTTATAAATTGAAATTGTAGTAAGTATTTTTCTACAGGGAAAAAAAAAACCTGTAAAAAACACAAACACATGGAGGCTAACCAGTATACTTCAGAATAATCAAGAAATCACTGAAGAAATCAAAGAGGAAATCAAAAGTACTTAAAAACAAATGAATGAAAACAGGACAACTCAAAACATATGAGATGCCATAAAACCAGTGGCAAGAACTAAGAACTAAAAACTAAGTTTATAGCAATAAAATCCTACTTCACAAAACAAGGAAAATATCAAATAAGCAACCTAACCTTACACCTAAAACAATTAAAAAGATCAAAAAATATTCAACATTAGTAGAAGAAATCATAAGAATCAGAGGGGAAATAAGTGAAAAAGAAATGAAGGAGAGAAGAGCAAAGATAAATAAAACTAAAAGCTGATTATTTGAGAAGATAAACAAAATTGACCTACTATCAGCTAGACTCATCAAAAACAAAAGGAGAAGACTCAAGTCAGAAGAATTAGAAATGAGAATGGAGAAGTTACAATAGACAACACAGAAATAAAAGAGACTGCTAAGAGCAACTTTAAAAAATGGACAACCTGGAAGGAATAGAGAAATTCTTCAAAAAAGTATAGCCTTCAACTGAACCAAGAAGAAATAAAATATATGAACAGACCAATCACAAGCATTAAAATAGAAACTGTGACCAAAAGTCTTTCAAAAAATAAAATCCCAGGGTCAGATGGCTTCACAGGTGAATTCTAACAAATGTTTAGAGAAGAAATAACACCTATCTTGCTCAAACTCTTTCAGAAAATCACAACAGAAAAAAAACTCCCAAACTGATTCTATAAGGCCACTATCACCCTGATACCAAAACCACATGAAGATATCACAAAAAAAGAAAAGTACAGGCCAATATCTCTGATGAGCATAAACACAAAATCTTCAACAAACTTCTAGCAAACAGATTCCAACAACACATTTAAAGGATCATGCACCGTGATCAAGTGAGGATTATCACAGGGATTCAAGGTTTATTCAATATATGTAATCCATCAATGTGACAGAATATGTTAGCAATTGAAACATAAAAACATAAAATCATCTGAATAGATGTAGAAAAAGATTTTGACAAAATTCAATACCCATTTATGGTAAAAAACTCTCCAGAAAGTAGGTATAGAAAAACCTATGTCAACATAATAAAGACCATATATGACAAATCCACAGCAAACATTATTGATAGCAGTGAAAAACTGAAAGAGTCTCCCCTAAGATCAAGAACAAGACAAGTGTGCCCACTCTTGCCACTATTATTCAGTAGTTTTTGAAGTCCTAGCTGTAATAATTAGAGGAGAAAAAGAAATAAAAGAAATCTAGATTGGAAAAGAAGTGAAGCTCTCACTGTTTGCAGGCAACATACTACTATACATAGAAAACCCTAGAGATGAAACCAGAAAGTTACTAGAGGTAATCAATGAATATAGTAAAGTCAGAGGATATAAAATTCCCCACAGAATTCCCCAGCATTTCTATGCATTAATAATGAAAATCAGAAGAGAAATTAAGGAAATAATCCTGTTCACCAATGCAACAGAAATATTAAAATAAATAGCTGTAAGCCTACCAAAACAGACAAAAGAATTGTATGCAGAGAATTGTAATACACTTTTGAAGGAAGTCAAAGATGATAAAAACAGTTGGAGAGATATACTATGCTCTTGGATTGGGAGAATCAATACTGAGAAAATGACTATGCTACCCAAAGCAATCTACAGATTTAAAATGCAATCCCTATCAAACTACCAATGATATTTTTCACAGAACTTAAACAAAAAAACATTTACAATTTTCTGGAAACAGAAAAGACACCAAATAGCCAAAGTGATCTTGTGAAAGAAAAACAGAGCTGGAGAAATCAACTTTTATGACATTGAACTGTACTACAAAGATATAGTCATCAAGACAGTATGGTGCTGGCACAGAGATAGAAATATAGACCAGTAGAGCAAGGTAGAAAGCCCAGAGATAAACCCATGCACATATGGGCACCTTATTTTTCATAAAGGAGGCAAGAATATAAAATGGAGAAAAGACAGCCTCTTCAATAAGTGGTGCTGGGAAAACTGGACAGCCACATGTAAGAGGATGAAACTAGAACACTTCCTAACACCATACACGAAAATAAAATCAAAATGGATTAAAGACCTAAATGTAAGGCCAGAAAGGATAAAACTCTTAGAGGAGAACATAAACTGTACATTCTTTGACATAAATTACAGCAAGATCTTCCTTCAATCACCTCCTAGAGTAATGGGACTGAAAACCAATGAATGGGACCTAGTTAAACTTAAGATCTTTTAGACATAAAATAAAATAATAAGATAAAAAGTCAGCCTTCACAATGTGAGGAAGCAATTGCAAATGAAGCAACTGACAAAAGATTAATCTCTAAAATGTATAAGCAGCTCATACAGCTCAGTAGGAGAAAAACAAGCAGCATAACCAAAAAATGGGCAGAAGACCTAATCAGATATTTCTCCAAAACAGGACATACAGATGGCCAATAAACACAAAAAAGGACAGTCAGCTTCACTCATTATTGTGTGGTAAGTCACTTCAGTCATGTCCAACTCTTTGCGACCCTATGGACTGTAGCCTGCCAGGTTCCTTTGTCCAGGGGATTCTCCAGACAATAATACTGGGGTGGTTTGCCGTGTCCTCCTCCAAGGTATCTTCCCAACCCAGGGATAGAACCCATGTCTCTTATTCCTCCTGCATTGGCAGACAGGTTCTTTACCCTAGCACCACTCATTATTAGAGAAATGCAAATCAAAACTCCAATGAGGTATCATCTCACATCAATCAGAATGTCCATAACAAAAAAACTACAAACAATAAATGAATGTGGAGAAAAGGGTAGGAATGTAAACTTGTACAACCACTATAGAGAACATTATGGAGATTCCCTGTGGCTTCCTTGGGAACTCAGGCAGTAAAGAATCCGCCTGTAATGCAGGAGACCCAAGTTCGATGCCTGGGTAGGGAAGATCCCCTGGAGAAGGGTATGGCTACCCACTCCAGTATTCTTGCCTGAAGGGTCCCATGGATAGAGGAGACAGGTGGTCTACAGTCCATGGGGTCACAAAGAGTTGGACACAACTGAGAGATTAACACATGCTCACACACAAACACATATGGAGATTCCTTAACAAGCTAGGAATAAAACTACCATATGACCCATCAATCCTACTATTGGGCATATATCCTGAGAAAATCACAATTCGAAAAGACACACATACCCCACTGTTCATTGCAGCATTATTTACAATAGCCAGGACATGAAAACAACCTAGATGTCCATTGACAGATGAATAGATAAAGAAGTTGTGGTGTATATATATAGATAGATAGATAGATAGATACAGTGTATATATATATACAGTGCATATACATATATACACAGTGTAATATTACTCAGTGAGAAAGTAGCATTAACATATATACACAATCATGTGTGAAACAGATAACTAGTGGGAAGCTTCTGTATACCACAGGGAGCCCAGCCTGGCACCCTGTGATGATTTAGATGGGTGGAATGGGGTGGGAGGAAGGCTCAAGAAGGAGGGGATATATATTTTATTATCAATTATTCATTATGATGTATGGCAGAAACCACCACAACATTGTAAATGTTTATTGGAGAATAAAAATAAATAAAAATTAGTCTAATGGCGTATTTTAAATGCTGCATATTGTTATTATCAATATACGTTCCCCTTAAAATTGATCAACTAGGAGAACATAGACTAGCCTCAATAACTATCAGAAAGTGGATTTCAAAATGCCCTCATATCTTGAGTGCAAATCAATTTTTTTATTAAAAAATGATAAAATGTCAAAATTCTTAAAAATTTAAAAATTAAAAAAATATATGTTTAAATAACCCACCCTGTTAAAGAAAATATAATAGATAGTTAAACATACTTAAAACTGAAAAAATAGACTATATATATATATATATATATATACATTTTTGGAGGGCAGTGAAATTTATGATTTAAAGGAAAATTAAAGCCTTAAGTACTTAAATTTTTAAAAAAACTGAAAATTAATAAGATGTCCAATTTAATTCAGGGGAGAAAAGCCATGGAGTAAATCCAATGGAATTTAAGGAATGAAATAAATATATTATGTGAAATTAGTAAAAGAAAAAACATGAATACATTGGAGAGATCAACAAAAGATAAATGTATTTTTTTTTAATTGAATCTTTGTAAGACTAGGAAGGAAACATTTTAAGGAGTTAGAACTTTGTTAAATCAACACCTGTTAAGTGGAGCACAGTGTGATGGATGGAAAGCCAGGGTTCAACAACAGATAATGAGAAGATCCAAAACAGTTTATTGCTAATGGGTCTTGGAGGAAGTCCAGACATCCCTGGAGCGGCCATATAGGGAAGTTAAACAGGATGCAGACAGAGAGACAGGACCTAGGGTGCATGCCTTGATTATGATTTGATCAATTAAAAAAAGACCCTGGTTTTGGTAAGTCCCAAGGGGTCATATCTAAGAAGTGCACAAGGTAAACAAGCCTTGGGAGGCAGGGAGACTGTTGATGACAAGGACAGCTGGGGAGTCATGTCAAGAACTTCCATTTGATTGTGAACTTACATTGCTACCCAGGACATGTGCTCCATTTCCGTGAGGGAGTGGTATCAGTTTAAGGACCCTGTAGTCTACTTTACCATACAAAATGAGTACCATAGAATAGCTTAGCTAAGCTCTAGAACAAAAGTACAAATGAGTAAGATTACAGTTAAAAGAGGGGCACACAGATACAAGAGAATAAAAAGACTATAGTAGAATATAGCCAATAATTTGGCAAATAAATTTGAAAGTTCAGACTAAATGAGTAAATTTACAGAAAAATATGACATAAAAAATGACAACAATAAATAAAAAAATTGAATACTGCTATTATTATTAATGAACTTGTGCAGTAATTAAAAACTTTCTATTTAAAAAAAAAGCACAAGGATCAAAATACTTTATAAGATGATTTTATTAGCCTTTCAAGGAACAAATTATCCTTATCTTATGTAAACTGTCTAAAGAGCAAACTAGGAATACTTTCCCATGCATTCGATGGGGTGAGAAATAAAAAGGAAATTTGCAAGTCCATTTTACTTACAAAAATTGCTGGAAAAAAAGCTTAAGAAAATAACAGTAATCTGAAACCAGCAAGGGGGAAGGGAGATAATAAACCTAGATTCATATAACCTCATAAAATATAACACAAATTAAAACACCTGGTATGAAAAGTTAGTTAAATTTTAGAAAATCTATAAATATTTCTCACAAGATTAGCACATTTAATACATATTATTTTATTGTGAAGAAAAACAATTTTTTACTACATAACATGTGAAAAAGAGAACCTTATACCAAAGAAGGCAAAGTGGCTGTTTGAAGAGGCTTTATATTTTTTTTTATTTTATTCTTTTATTATTATTTGTTTTTTATTTTTAACTTTACAATATTGTATTGGTTTTGCCATACATTGACATGAATCCATCATGGGTGTACTTATGTTCCCCTTCCAGAACCCCCTTTCCACCTCCCTATCCATCCGATTCCTCTGGGTCATCCCGGTGCAACAGACCCGAGAGCTCTGTATCATGCATCGAACCTGGACTGGCGATTCGTTTCACATATGATAATTTACATGCTTCAGTGCTATTCTTCCATATCATCCCACCCTAGCTCTCTCCCATAGAGTCCATAATACTATTCTATATATCTGTGCTCTTTTGCTGTCTCGCATAGAGGGTTATCTTTACTGATTTACTAAATTCCATATATATGTGTCAGTATACTGTATTGGTGTTTTTCTTTCTGGCTTACTTCACTCTGTATAATAGGCTCCAGTTTCATCCATCTCATTAGAACTGATTCGAATGTATTCTTTTTAATGGCTGAGTAATATTCCATTGATGCTTTTTAAGGCCCACTTGACTTCACATTCCAGGATGTCTGGCTCTAGGTGAGTGATCACACCATCGTGATTATCTGGGTCATGAAGATCTTTTTTGTACAGTTCTTCTGTGTATTCTTGCCACCTCTTCTTAATATCTTCTGCTTCTGTTAGGTCCATACCATCTCTGTCCTTTATCAATCCCATCTTTGCATGAAATATGCCCTTGGTGTCTCTAATTTTCTTGAGCTATTTCAAATCCTGAAAGATGATGCTGTGAAAGTGCTGCACTCAATATGCCAGCAAATCTGGAAAACTCAGCAGTGGCCACAGGACTGGAAAAGGGCAGTTTTCATCCCAATCCCAAAGAAAGGCAATGCCAAAGAATGTGCAAACTACTGCACAATTGCACTCATCTCACACACTAGTAAAGTAATGCTCAAAATTCCTCAAGCCAGGCTTCAGCAATACGTGAAGTGTGAAATTCCAGATTTTCAAGCTGGTTTTAGAAAAAGCAGAGGAACCAGAGATCAAACTGCCAACATCCAATGGATCATCGAAAAAGCAAGAGAGTTCCAGAAAAACATCTATTTCTGCTTTATTGACTATGCCAAAGTCTTTGACTGTGTGGATGACAATAAACTGTGGAAAATTCTGAAAGAGATGGGAATACCAGACCATCTGACCTATCTCTTCAGAAACCTGTGTGCAGGTCAGGAAGCAACAGTTGGAACTGGACATGGAACAAGAGACTGGTTCCAAATAGGAAAGTGAGAACGTCAAGGCTGTCTATTGTCACCCTGTTTATTTAACTTATATGCAGAGTACATCATGAGAAATGCTGGGCTGGAAGAAACACAAGCTGGAATCAAGATTGCTGAGAGAAATATCAATAACCTCACACATGCTGATGACACCACCCTTATGGCAGAAAGTGAAGAAGAACTAAAGAGCCTCTTGATGAAGATGAAAGAGGAGAGTGAAAAAGTTGGCTTAAAGCTCAACGTTCAGAAAACTAAGATCATGGCATCTGGTCCCATCACTTTATGGGAAATAGATGGGGAAACAGTGGAAACGGTGTTAGACTTTATTTTGGGGGGCTCCAAAATCACTGCTGATGGTGATTGCAGCCATGAAATTAAAAGACGCTTCCTCCTTGGAAGGAAGGTTATGGCCAACCTAGATAGCATATTTAAAAGCAGAGACATTACTTTGCCAACAATGATCCATCTAGTCAAGGCTACGGTTTTTCCAGTGGTCATGTATGGATGTGAGAGTTGGACGGTGAAGAAAGCTGAGTGCCGCAGAATTGATGCTTTTGAACTGTGGTGTTGGAGAAGACTCTTGAGAGTCCCTTGGACTGCAAGGAGATCCAATCAATCCATCTTAAAGGAGATCAGTCCTGGGTATTCATTGGAAGGACTGATGTTGAAGCTGAAATTCCAATACTTTGGCCACCTCATACGAAGAGTTGACTCATTGGAAAAGACCCTAATGCTGGGAAGGGTTGGGGGCAGGAGGAGAAGGGGATGACAGAAGATGAGATGGTTGGATAGCATCACTGACTCGATGGACATGGGTTGGGGTGGACTCCAGGAGTTGGTGATGGGCAGGGAGGCCTGGCGTGCTGCAGTTCATGGGGTCGCAAAGAGTCGGACACGACTGAGTGACTTCAATGAACTGAACTAATATTCCATTGTTTATATGTTCCACAGCTTCCTTATCCATTCGTCTACTGATGGGCATCTAGGCTGCTTCCATGTCCTAGCTATTATAAACAGTGCTGCGATGAACATTGGGGTACACGTGTCTCTTTCAATTCTGGTTCCCTCAGTGTGTATGCTCACCAGTGGGATTGCTGGGTCATATGGCAGTTATATTTCCGTTTTTATGAGGAATCTCCACACTGTTCTCCATAGTGGCTGTACTAGTTTGCATTCCTACCAACAATGTAAGAGGGTTCCCTTTTCTCCACACCCTCGCCAGCATTTATTGCTTGTAGATTTTTGGATAGCAACCATTCTGACGGGCATGAAATGTTACCTCATTGTGGTTTTGGTTTGCATTTCTCTGATAATGAGTGATGTTGAGCATCTTTTCATGTGTTTGTTAGTTAAGTGTATGTCTTCTTTGGAGAAATGTCTGTTTAGTTCTTTGGCCCACTTTTTGATTGGGTCGTTTATTTTTTTTTGGAATTGAGCTGCAGAAGTTGCTTGTATATTTTTGAGATTAATTCTTTGTCCATTGCTTCGTTTGCTATTATTTTCTCCCATTCTGAAGGCTGTCTTTTCACCTTGCTTATAGTTTCCTTTGTTGTGCAAAACCTTTTAATCTTAATTAGGTCCCATTTGTTTATTTTTGCTTTTATTTCCAGTATTCTGGGAGGTGGGTCATAGAGGATCCTGCTGTGATTTATGTCGGAGAGTGTTTTGCCTATGTTTTCCTCTAAGGAGTTTTATAGTTTCTGATCTTACATTTAGATCTTTAATCCATTTTGAGTTTATTTTTGTGTATGGTGTTAGAAAGTGTTCTAGTTTCATTCTTTAACTTCCCAGCACCACTTGTTAAAGAGATTATCTTTTCTCCATTATATATTCTTGCCTCCTTGGTTGAAGATAAGGTGTCCATAGATGTATAGATTTACCTCTGGGCTTTCTATTTTGTTCCATTGATTTATATTTCTGTCTTTGTGCCAGTACCATACTATCTTAATGACTGTGGCTTTGTAGTAGAGCCTGAAGTCAGGCAGGTTGATTCTTCCAGTTTCATTCTTCTGTCTCAAGATTGCTTTTGCTATTCAAGGCTTTTTGTATTTCCATACAAATTGTGAAATTATTTGTTCTAGTTCTCTGAAAAATACCGTTGGTAGCTTGATAGGGATTGCATTGACTCTATAGATTGCTTTGGGTAGTATACTCATTTTCATTATATTGATTCTTCTCATACATGAACACGGTATATTTCTCCATCTATTTGTATCCTCTTTGATTTCTTTCACCAGTGTTTTATAGTTTTCTATATATAGGTCTTTTGTTTCTTTTTGTAGATATATTCCTAAGTATTTTATTCTTTTCGTTGCAATGGTGAATGGAATTGTTTCCTTAATTTCTCTTTCTGTTTTCTCGTTGTTAGTGTATAGGAATGCAAGGGATTTCTGTGTGTTAAGTTTATATCCTGCAACTTTACTACATTCATTGATTAGCTCTAGTAATTTTCTGGTGGAATCTTTAGGGTTTTCTATGTAGAGGATCATGTCATCTGCAAGGCTTTATAAATAGTTGAGGAAAGAAGAGAAGCAAGAAGCAAAGGAGAAAGGGAAATATATGACCAACAAAATGCAGAGTTCCAGAGAATAGCAACGAGGGATAAGAAGGTCTTTTTAAACAAACATTACAAAGAAATAGAGGAAAACGATAGAATAGGAAAGACTAGAGATCTCTTCAAAAAAATTGGAGATATCAATGGAATAGTTCATGCAAAGATGGGCACAATAAAGGACAGAGTGATAAGGACCTAACAGAGCAGAAGAGATTAAAAGAGGTGACAAGAATATTCAGAATTATACAAAGAAAAGGTCTTATGGACCCAGATAACCACAATGGTGTCATTGTTCACCTAGAGTCAGACATTTCTGGAGTGAGAAGTCAAGTGGGCCTTAGGAACCATTACTACAAACAAACCTAGTGGAGGTGATGAAATTCCATCTTAGCTATTTAAAATCCTAAAAGATGAAGCTGTGAAAGTGCTGCACTCAATGTGTCAGCAAATTGGAAACTCAGCAGTGGCCATAGAACCAGAAAAGGTAAGTTTTCATTCCAATCCGAAAGAAGGGCAATGCCAAAGAATGTTCCAGCTACCATAAAATTGTGCTCACTTCACATGCTAGTAAGTTTATGCTCAAAAATCCTTCAAGCTAGCCTTCAGCAGTACACAAACCAAGAACTTCCAGATGTACAATCTGGGTTTAGAAAAGGCAGAGGAATCAGTGATCAAATTGTCAGCATCCATGGGATCATAGAAAAAGCAAGAGAATTCCAGAAAAACATCTACTTCTGCTTCATTGACTAAGCTAAAGCCTTTGACTGTGTGGATAACAAAAAACTGTGAAAAATTCTTAAAGAGATAGGAATAACAGACCACCTTACCTGTCTCCTGAGAAACTTGTATGTAGATCAAGGGGCAACAGTTAGAAACAGACATGAAACAACTGACTGGCTCAAAATCGGGAAAGGAGTACAATAAGACTGTCACCCTGATTATTTTATTTATGTGAAATGCAGGGATGAATGAATCACAAGTTGGAATCAAGGTTTCCAGGAAAAATATCAGAAACCTCAGATATGCAGGTAATATAAATCTAGTGGCAGAAAGTGAAGAGGAACTAAAGAGCCTCTTAATGATGGTGAAAAAGGAGAGTGAAAGAGCTATCTTGAAACTCAACACTAAAAAATCAAGATCATGGCATCTGGTTCCATCACTTTATTGCAAGTAGAGGGAGGGAAAGCAGAATCTATTTTCTTGGGCTTCAAAATCACTGCAGATGATGGCTGCAGTGATGAGAGTAAAACTCTGAAAAACCTAGACAGAGTATTAAAAAGCAGAGACATCACTTTCTGACAAAAGTCCTTAGAGTCAAAACTATGTTTCTTCCAGTAGTTATGTACTGATGTGAGAGTTGGACCATTAAGAAGGCTGAGCACGGAAGAAACGATGTTTTTGAATTGTGGTGCTGAAGAAAACTTCTGAGAGTTGCTTGGATGGCAAGGATGGCTAATCAGTCAATCCTAAAGTAAATCAACCCTAAATATTAATTGGAAGGACTGATGCTGAAGCTGAAGCTCCAATACTTTGACCATCTGATACAAAGAGCCAACTCATTGGAAAAGGCCCTGATGCAGGGAAAGATTGAAGGCAAAAGGGGAACGAGGTAGCAGAGGATGAGATGGTTAGGAAACATCATTGACTCAATGAGCATGAATTTGAGCAATGCCCAGATATAATGGAGAACAGGGGAACTTGGCCTGCTGCAGTCCATGGGGTCACAAAGAGTCAGACCTGACAGAATGACTGAACAATGAAAACCTCAACCAATAATTATAATATGTTATTAATGGAAGATCTCAATAAATTTATTTGCCTAAATTCCATAAAATTATAAAAGAAGCAATCAGTTTATTTTAAAATATGTTGTCATAATTATGATGTAAATATATAGAAAATATAGAGAGATGTTAAAACGTAAAAGATATTAAACAAAGTCACTGAGAACATGACCTTTGATATCACCAATTCTGGAGTAGGAGACAAACACTTGGGCTCAGAAAGTGACCTTCTTGGGTTTTAACTTCTGACTCCTATATGATATAGGGCAAGTTACTCAGTTTCTGGATGAAAACAGTAATGGGTTGTTGAATTGCTGAAACTGTGTAAAGTACTCAATAAAATGAATTATCACACTATTCATGAAAAGTTACTTGAAAAACTTGTATCTTCTGTTTAGAGGTGTTTGTCCCCATCTACTCCTCCTTGCCATGCATGAGCTGGACAAAACAAGACTCAGCATGTGCTTTCCTGATTCCCAGCGTGAGTATGTCAGGGAGTGACTTAATGGGGGTGGTATCTGATTCTTCAAATCTAGAGCTCTCTCTGCGTGTTAAGGAAAACAAAACATCTTCCCCTAAAAAGTAATCCCTTCCTAAAAACTAAAATCTCTGGATTTGTGAGGAGCAACTTTTCTTTTCAATCACTAGTGTCAGAACACAAAAGGCTAGGTGTAAGAAACAAATACAAATACCCACATCTTATTGAAGTTCTTTGTCAACCTGAAATTTTAAGTAATCTGTTGCAGG
Source organism: Okapia johnstoni (assembly GCA_024291935.2). Lineage (NCBI taxonomy): Eukaryota > Metazoa > Chordata > Mammalia > Artiodactyla > Giraffidae > Okapia > Okapia johnstoni. The sequence goes on from CM044310.1 coordinate 63,517,707, forward strand.
GAAGATGTACTATGGAGAAATGAAAAGAGTCCTAGATTAGCTAACAATATGGGTCGATTTAACTTGTCTGAGTGCATGTTTTTTCCTGCAAACCTGATCAGAAATGTTTTTCCAGTTACATGATAAAATAACTGTTCCTCTTGGATGGACTAAAGTTAAAGTACCTTCAGTTCAGTTCAGTCGCTCAGTCGTGTCCGACTATTTGCGACCCCATGAATCACAGCACGCCAGGCCTCCCTGTCCATCACCAACTCCCGGAATTTACCCAAACCCATGTCCATCGAGTCGGTGATGCCATCCAACCATCTCATCTTCTGTCGTCCCCTTCTCCTCCTGCCCCCAACCCTTCCCAGCATCAGGGACTTTTCCAATGAATCAACTCTTCGCATGAGGTGGCCAAAGTATTGGAGTTTCAGCTTCAACATCAGTCCTACCAATGAATACCCAGGATTGATCTCCTTTATGATGGACTGGTTGGATCTCCTTGCAGTCCAAGGGACTCTCAAGAGTCTTCTCCAACACCACAGTTCAAAACCATCAATTCTGCGGCGTTCAGCTTTCTTCACCGTCCAACTCTCATATCCATACATGACCACTGGAAAAACCATAGCCTTGACTAAATGAACCTTTGTTGGCAAAGTAATGTCTCTGCTTTTAAATATGCTATCTAGGTTGGCCATAACCTTCCTTCCAAGGAGGAAGCGTCTTTTAATTTCATGGCTGCAATCACCATCAGCAGTGATTTTGGAGCCCCCCAAAATGAAGTCTAACACCGTTTCCACTGTTTCCCCATCTACTTCCCATGAAGTGATGGGACCAGATGCCATGATCTTAGTTTTCTGAACGTTGAGCTTTAAGCCAACTTTTTCACTCTCCTCTTTCACTTTCATCAAGAGGGTCTTTAGTTCTTCTTCACTTTCTGCCATAAGGGTGATGTCATCTGCATATCGGAGGTTATTGATATTTCTCTCAGCAATCTTGATTCCAGCTTGTGTTTCTTCCAGGCCAGCATTTCTCATGATGTACTCTGCATATAAGTTAAATAAGCAGAGTGACAATAGACAGCCTTGACGTTCTCTGTTTCCTATTTGGAACCAGCCTCTTGTTCCACATCCAGTTCTAACTGTTGTTTCCTGACCTGCAAACAGGTTTCTCAGGAGACAGGTCAGATGGTCTGGTATTCCCATCTCTTTCAGAATTTTCCACAGTTTATTGTGATCCACACAGTCAAAGACTTTGGCATAGTCAATAAAGCAGAAATAAATGTATTTTCTGGAACTCTCTTGCTTTTTCGATGATCCAGCAGATATTGGCAATTTGATCTCTGGTTCCTCTGCCTTTTCTAAAACCAGCTTGAACATCTGGAAGTTCACGGTTCACGTACTGCTGAAGCCGGGATTGGAGAATTTTGAGCATTACTTTACTAGAATATTAGATGAGTGCAATTGTGCGGTAGTTTGAGCATTCTTTGGCATTGCCTTTCTTTGGGATTGGAATGAAAACTGCCCTTTTCCAGTCCTGTGGCCACTGCTGAGTTTTCCAGATTTGCTGGCATGTTGAGTGCAGCACTTTCACAGCATCATCTTTTAGGATTTGAAATAGCTCAACTGGAATTCCATCATCTCTTCTAACTTTGTTCGTGGAGATGCTTTCTAAGGCCCACTTGACTTCAGATTCCAGGATGTCTGGCTCTAGGTGAGTGATCACACCATCGTGATTATCTGGGTCGTGAAGATCTTTTTTGTACAGTTCTTCTGTGTATTCTTGCCACCTCTTCTTAATATCTTCTGCTTCTGTTAGGATCATACCAATTCTGTCCTTTATCGAGCTCATCTTTGCATGAAATATTCCCTTGGTATCTCTAATTTTCTTGAAGAGATCTTTAGTCTTTCCCTTTCTGTTGTTTTCCTCTATCTCTTTGCATTGATTGCTGAGGAAGGCTTTCTTATCTCTCCTTGCTGTCCTTTGGAACTCTGCATTCAGATAGGAACATCTTTCCTTTTCTCCTTTACTTTTTGCTTCTCTTCTTTTCCCAGATATTTTTAAGGCTTCCTCAGACAGCCATTTTGCTTTTTTGCATTTGTTTTCCATGGGGATAGTCTTGATCCCTGTCTCCTGTACAATGTCACGAACCTTTGTCCATAGTTCATCAGGCACTCTGTCTATCAGATCTAGTCCCTTAAATCTATGTCACTTCCACTGTATAATCATAAGGGATTTGATTTAGGTCATACCTGAATGGTCTAGTGGTTTTCCCTACTTTCTTCAATTGAAGTCTGAATTTGGCAATAAGGAGTTCATGATCTCAGCCACAGTCTTGGAAGTGGTCAAACAGGAGATGGCAAGAGTGAACGTCGACATTCTAGGAATCAGCTAACTAAGATGGACTGGAATGGATGAATTTAACTCAGATGACCATTATATCTACTACTGTGGGCAGGAATCCCTTAGAAGATATGGAGTAGCCATCATGGTCACAAAAGAGTCCGAAATGCAGTAGTTGGATGCAGTCTCAAAAGCGACAGAATGATCTCTGTTCGTTTCCAAGCAAAACATTCAATATCATGGTAATCCAAGTCTATGCCCTGACCAGTAACGCTGAAGAAGCTGAACTTCAATTGTTCTATGAAGACCTCCAAGACCTATTAGAACTAACACCCCAAAAAGATGTCCTTTTCATTATAAGGGACTGGAATGCAAAAGTAGAAAGTCAGGAAACACCTGGCGTAACAGGCAAATTTGGCCTTGGAGTACAGAATGAAGCAGGGCAAAGGCTAATAGAGTTTTGCCAAGAGAATGCACTTGTCATAGCAAACACCCTCGTCCAACAACACAAGAGAAGACGCTACACATGGATATCACCAGATGGTCAACACTGAAATCAGATTGATTATATTCTTTGCAGCCAAAGATGGAGAAGCTCTATACAGCCAGCAAAAACAAGACCAGGAGCAGACTGTGGCTCAGATCATGAACTCCTTATTGCCAAATTCAGACTTAAATTAAAGTAGCTTAGCTTGAGAAAAATAAAATATCGATATCAGGACTGTAATAGCAACTTAGACTTTTTTGTATTTTTTTTTCAAATTTTAATTGGAGGCTAATTACTTTGCCAAAGCCTTTGACTGTGTGGATCACAATAAACTGGAAAATTCTGAAAGACATGGGAATACCAGACCATCTGACCTGTCTCTTGAGAAACCTGTATGGAGGTCAGGAAGCAACAGTTAGAACTGGACATGGAACAACAGACTGGTTCCAAATAGGAAAAGGAGTACATCAAGGCTGTCTATTGTCACCCTGCTTATTTAACTTATATGCCGAGTACATCATGAGAAATGCTGGGCTGGAAGAAACACAAGCTGGAATCAAGATTGCCAGGAGAAATATCAATAACCTCAGATATGAGGATGACACCACCCTTATGGCAGAAAGTGAAGAAGAACTAAAGAGCCTCTTGGTGAAGGTGAAATAGGAGAGTGAAGAAGTTGGCTTAAAGCTCAACGTTCAGAAAACTAAGATCAGGGCATCTGGTCCCATCACTTAATGGGAAATAGATGGGGAAACAGTGGAAACAGTGTCAGACTTTATTTTTGGGGGCTCCAGAATCACTGCAGATGGTGATTGCAGCCATGAAATTAAAAGACGCTTCCTCCTTGGAAGGAAGGTTATGGCCAACCTAGATAGCATATTTAAAAGCAGAGACATTACTTTGCCAACAAAAGTCCGTCTAGTCAAGGCTATGGTTTTTCCAGTGGTCATGTATGGATGTGAGAGTTGGATGGTGAAGAAAGCTGAGTGCCACAGAATTGATGGTTTTGAACTGTGGTGTTGGAGAAGACTCTTGAGAGTCCCTTGGACTGCAAGGAGATCCAATCAATCCATCCTAAAAGAGATCAATCCTGGATGTTCATTGGAAGGTCTGATGTTGAAGCTGAAACTCCAATACTTTGGCCACCTCATGCGAAGAGTTGACTCATTGGAAAAGACCCTAATGCTGGGTCGGATTGGGGGCGGGAGGAAAAGGGACGACAGAGGATGAGATGGTTGGATGGCATCACTGACTTGATGGACATGGGTTTGGGTAGACTCCGGGAGTTGGTGATGGACAGAGAGGCCTGGCGTGCTGCAGTTCATGGGGTTGCAAAGAGTGGGACACGACTGAGCAACTGAACTGAACTGAACTGAATTACTTTACAATATTGTGGTGGTTTTTGCCATACATTCACATGAATCAGCCATGGGTGTACATGTGTCCCCCTTCCTGGCCCTCCCTCTAAACTCCCTCCCCATCCCATCCCTCAGGGTCATCCCAGTGTACCAACCCTGGGCTCCCTGTCTCATGCATCAAACTTGGGCTGGCGATCCACTTCACATATGATAATATACATGTTTCAATGCTATTCTCTCAAATCATCCCACCCTGGCCTTATCCCACAGAATCCAAAAGTCTGTTCTTTATATCTGTGTCTCTTTTGCTGTCTCACATATAGGGTCATTGTTACTATCTTTCTAAATCCCATATATATGCGTTAATATACTATATTGGTGTTTTTCTTTCTGACTTACTTCGCTCTGTATAATAGGCTCCAGTTTCATCCACCTCACTAGAACTGATTCAAATGCATTCTTTTTAATAGGTGAGTAATATTCCACTGGGAATATGTACTACAGCTTTCTTATCCATTCGTCTGCCAATGGACATCTATGTTGCTTCCATGTCATGGCTATTGTAAACAGTGCTTATGAATGTTGCCTGAATGGAAATTAAACTGATATTGCTTAATGTGACATGAATTTAGATTTTTAAAATAAGTGTTGCAATGAGAAAATGTGAATAGGGGATCCATTAATATCTGAATGTCAGCCTGTTCAATTCAGTTCAGTTCAGTTGCTTAGTCATGTCCCACTCTTTGGGACCCTCTAGACTACAGCATGCCAAGCTTCCCTGTCATCCTGTTGGTTCCTCCAAATGATTCAAAATTTTGATTTGATTCTAAGTTCTCATTTTCTTATTTACATTCTCATGCTCGTTTTAAAAAAGTACTGACACGATGCTGTGCCAGAAAGCAAATGCAATGCCAAACCGAGAAAATCATGTTTAGGAAAGAACTGAGTTTCTTATAAATGTCATAAGCTGTAGGGGGAGGAGTAACTTAATAATCACAATAAATCTTCTACTGCTTTGCTTATAAGATTTTTGATACTCCAAAGTCAATGTGATCAAGAATAGATTTATTTCTGAAAATCACTTACACTTGCAAGCAAACACTAAGGCAATGTATCAAGCTAAGCATTTTACGTGTGATTTTTGGCAATACTATCAACAGTGCATGAATTGCTAGCTCTATGCTGCCCACTGACCAGTATTTTCCTTCATATAACAGCATCAAGAATGCACTTGAAGCAAGACAAAACCTACAAATCAAATAAAGGAAAGGAAATAGGCAAACTCCCTGACAAATAACTCAGAGTAATGACAATAAATGTGATCCTAGATACTGGAAATGGAATAGAGGCCTAAACTGAGAAGATACAAGAAACGTTTAACAAAAACTTAAAGAAATAAATAGAGCAAATAGCGATAAAAATAAAATGAGATAAATAAAATTGTAATTATAAAATACCAAAAATAAGATACTAAAAGTATTTTTTACTCTAGAAAGAATCAATAACAGAATAACTGATTCAGAAGAATGGATAAGTGAGCTGTAAGATTCAATGGTGAAAATAAGTGCTGTGGACCAGAAAGGAATAAAAGAATGAAAAGAAATGAAAAAAAAGTCCCAGACTTTTGGGAAAACATCAAATACAGCAACATTTGAAATATAGTAGTCTGAGAAGAAGGGAAAGGGTCTGAGAAAATATTTGAAGACATTATAGTTGAAAACTTCACTAACATGGGAAAGAAAATAATCACCAAAGTTCAGGAAGCATAGAAAGTCCCATACAGGATAAATCTAAAGAGAAAAATACCAAGACACATATTAATCAAACTAACAAAAATTAAATACAAAGTGTTAAAAGCAGCAAAGGGAAAGTAACAAATAGCACACAAGGGAAGTTATTAGCTTATTTTTCTGCAAAAAGTCAGCATGCCAGAAGGGAATGTCAGAATATATTTAAAATGATGAAAGGGGGAAAAAAATCTACCATGAAGATTACTCTATTCATCAAGGATCTCTTTCAGATTTGTCAGAGAAATGAAAAGCTTGACTGACAAAAAAAACCTGAGACAATTCAGCACCATCAAACTAGCTTTATAAAAAATGCTAGAGGAACTTCTCTAGGGGGAAGACACAAGAAGAAAAAAAAAGGCCTACAAAAACAAACCCAAAGGAGTGGAGGAAATGGCAATAGGAAACATACATATCAATAATTACCTTGAATGTAAATGGATTAAATGTTCCAAACAAAAGACACAAGTTGACTGAATGGATACAAGAATAAGACCTATGGATATTCTGTCTACAAGATACCCACTTCAGACCTAAAGACACATACAGACTGAAAATGAGGGAAGGAAAAATATATTCCATACAAACAGAAATCTGCATTTGAGTCAGTTCTAATGAGATGGATGAAACTGGAGCCTATTATACAGAGTGAAGTAAGTCAGAAAGAAAAATACCAATTCAGTAATTTAGAAAGATGGTAATGACGACCCTATATGTGAGACAGCACAATAGACATAGACTTTTGGACTCTGTGGGAAAAGGTGGGGGTGGAATGACTTGAGAGAATAGCATTGAAATATGTATATTACCATATGTGAAGTAGATGATTATTCCATGTTCGATGCATGAAACAGGGCACTCAAAGCTGTTGCACTAGGACAACCCATAGGGATGGAATGGGGAGGAAGGTTGGGGGGAGGGGTTGGGACAGGGTGACACATGTGCACCTATGGCTGATTCATGTCAATGTATGGCAAAAAACACTACAATATTGTAAAGTGACTAGCTTCCAATTATAATAAATAAATTACTTAAAAAAAAAAGGAAACAGAAACTGTAGTAGCAGCACGCATATCAGACAAAACAGAGTTTAAAATAAAAACTGCTAGAAGAGACAAGGTAGAACACTACATAATGGTCAATGGATCAATCCAAGAAGAATATGTGAAAGCTGTAAATATATATGCACTCAACATAGGCACATTTTAATGTGTAAGACAAATGTTAATGGTTTTAAAAGGGGAAATCAACAGTAACACAATAATAGTGGGGTACTTTAACACTCACTTATACCAAAGGATAGATCAGCCAAACAGAAACTAATAAGGAAACACAAGCCTTAAATGACACATTAAGCCAGATAGACTTAATTGGTATTTATAGGACATTCATGGGCTTCCCAAGTGGTGTGGCTCAGTGGTAAAGAATCCACCTGCAATGAAGGAAGGAAGGAAGTGTTAGTCATTCAGATGTGCCCAACTCTTTGCGACCCCATGGACTGCAGCCTACCAGACTCCTCTGTCCATGAGATTTTCCAGGCAAGGATACTGGAGTGGGTTGCCATTTCCTTCTCCAGGAGATCTTCCCAACCCAGGGATCGAACCCAGGTCCCCTGCACTTCAGGCAGATTCTTTACCTACTGAGGTACAAGGGAAGCCCTTGTGCAATGCAGGAAACGCGGCTCAATTCCTAGGTCAAGACGATCCCCTGGAGAAGGAAATGGCAACCCATTCCAGTATTCTTGACTGGAAAATCTCATGGACAGAGGAGTCTGGCAGGCTACAGAACATGGGGTTGCAAAAGAGTTGCACACGTTTTAGCAACAACAACATAGGACATTCCATCCTAAAGCAGCAGAATATGCTTTCTTCTCAAGTGCATAGAGAACATTTTCCAGGATAGCCTACATCTTGGGTCACAAATTAAGGATTGTTAATTTAAAAAAATATAATAAAATAATATCAAACATCTTTTCTGACTGAAATGCTATGAGATTAAAAATCAATTGCAGCAAAAAAAGTGTAAAAAACACAAAATCTGTAAACAGATTATAAAATAATCAATATAATCACAAAATAATCAATGGATCACTGATGAAATCAAAGAGGAAATAAAATATACATAGAGAAAAATGACAACAAAAGCACGACGATCCAAAGCCTATGGGACACAGCAAAACACTTTTTAAGAGGGGAGTTTACAGCAGTATAATTCTACCTCAAGAAACAAGAAAAATCTCAAATAAACAACCTATCCTTACACCTAAAGCAGCTAGAGAAAGAAGGACAAATAAAAACCCAAAGTTATAAGACGGAAATAAGTCATAAAGATAAGAGTAGGAATAAATAAAATAGAAATGTAGAAAATAATAGCAAATATCAGTGAAATCAAAGCTTGTTCTTGAGAAGATAAAATTGATAAACATTTAGTCAGACTCATCAATAAAAGAGGGGTTAAATTCAAAACAATAAAATTAGAAAGGAAAATAGATAAGTTACAAAGGGACACCACAGGTATAGAAAGGATCTTAAAAAACTGCTACAAGAAACTATATGCTAATAAAACGGACAACTTACAAAAAATGGAAAAGTTCTTAGATATAAACTTCCTATACTGAACCAGGAAGAAACAGAAAATATCGACAGACCAGTCACAAGTAGTAAGATTGAAACTCTTATTAAACATCTTCCGACAAAGTAAAGTCCAGGGACAGGTGGTTTTACAGGCAAGATTAATCATACATTTAGAGAAGAGTTAATAGCTGTGCTTTTGAAACTACTCCAAAAAGTTTCAGAGGAGGGAGTACTCTCAAACTCATTCTGTGAGGCCTCCATCACCCTGATACCAAAATCAGATAAAGTTATCACAAAAAAAGAAAATCACAAGCCGATACTTCTGATGAACATAAACACAAAAATACTCAACAAGATACTAACAAACAATCCAACAACTCATTAAAAGAATCATATACCATGATCAAGTGGGACTTAACCAGGGATGCAAGAACTCTTCAATATATATAAATTAACCAATGTGATATAATACATTAAGAAACAGAAAAGCAAAGCCATATGATCATCTCAATAGATGCACAAAATTCAACATTGATTTATGGTAAAAACTCTCCATAGTTAAGCCTACCAGAAAGTGAGCTTATAGGAAACAAACCTCAACATAGTAAACACCATATACGCAAACCCCCCAACAATTATCATTCCCAATGATAAAAAACTGAAAGCATTTCCTCTAAGATCAAGAACAAGCCAAGGATGTTCACACTTTCCTCTTTTGTTCAACATAACTTTGGAAATCCTATCCATGGATATCTGAGCAAAAAAAAAAGAAATACAAGTAATCCAAATTGGAAAAGAAAGCCAAGGCTGTCAATAGCAAGTTATCTGTGATAAATAGTGTATATTTGTATATATGTATTGAACTGAACTGATATATACATATATATCTGTGTGTTGTGTGGTTAGTCACTAGATCGTGTCTGACTCTTTGTGACTTCATGGACTGTAGTCCACCAGGATCCTCGGTCCATGAGGGTTCTCTGGGCAAGAATACTGAAGTGGGTTGCCATGCCCTCCTTCAGGGGATCTTCCCAATCCAGGGATCAAATCCAGGTCTCCCACACTGTAGGCAGATTCTTTACCATCTGAGCCACCAGGGAAGCATATATATATATGTATATATATATATATATAAGTACATAGTACAATGTATATATATATATACATTGCTTAAATTTTGCTTATATATAATACATAAATGTATATAATATTATATAACAGTATATATATATATATATATATATATAACACAAATGTACTGTAAATGTATATATATATGTAGTGGTCTTGTTCTCAAAAGGGCGACTGAGTTATAGAAAAACTAGACGTTAAGAAGCCAAGATTCTAATGTTTTGTGCTTCTACCTCTATGCTCTCTTCCACCTTCGATTCCAGCTGAATAATTTCATAAGAGTTTGGGGGAAAAACAAAAAAAGAACTCCAGTATCAGTAGGTAGGTGCTTGGCTGTGTGCTACTGTCCAGAGCTACCTTAGCAGGACCCAGGTTCTTTTCATGAATGACCTTCTTATGAAATTGTAAGTGTATTTCACTGTGACAATCGCTATTTGTTTTTCTAATAATGTAAAGTAACACCAAAGTTCTTAAAAAAGAGACTATGCTAAGTGGTCTGCATTTTAAAACACCAAGAGATTTTGCTAGCTTTTGTAGTTCTAAAACATTTGGGATCTGTGGAGTAATCACTAAATTGTTTCCAATGTTTAATAGTGTGTGAGAGAAGTATTTCTCTTCCCTCATCTTCTATTTCTAGACGTCCTTTCAACAGCCCAAATTTCTGGAAATTTTTTTCTCTCTCTTTGTCAACTATAGCAGTCAAGGATAGTACCAAAACATTCAAGTTGCTCAGCTACCAGTGAATTCTACTGCTACAGATATTCTGTCACTTGAGCTGTTTATGGTGTATCAGGAGTTGTCACCTATGTTAGAGGGCAGAAAGAATATTTTGTCATTATATATCCTTAAGATTCTAATTATACAAATGCATAGTTCCAAGGAGAGCAAGTTTTTTTTTATTCTAATCTAAAAAGAATAAAATAATTTATTTTGTATATTAACATTCTGATTTTCGTGGGGGGAAATTCGTGTTCTGTTTTGTCACTGATGGTTATCTTTAAAATTAATTTTATGTACTTAGGATATTATCTAACAATCAGCTGCTGCAGAGCTTATTCAATTTACAGAAATCTTAGATGGATGAACTTACAAGAATTCTATATTTTTAAATTCAATGCTTTATAAAACCATGTATAAAATAATTCCTTTTATTACACACTTGGCTTTCAGAATCACATCATATAAAGTAAAGCCAGGTGTACTCTTAGCTCTTTGAGTCATTTATTACACATTAATAGAAAATGTCCAATAAATATTTGCTGGTGATGGGACAATTTTGAATGCATTCTGTGCCAAAGAAATCCCAGTGAGGTGTGGCTATTTCCTAAGGCACAGCATATCTGGCTCTGGTTTTAAATAAGCAGTAGTTAGCTTTATTGAGAGGACTAGACAGAGTTCGCTAGAGGAGTCAGCCAGAATTTGGAAGTAGATACTGCTGGCTCTCAGCCCTGTTTCTAGTAACTACCCCACCCTGGTGTTCTCAAGAGAACAAATGTACATTTGATGGCTGAGCAGGTGGCATGAGCTGCAGTAATAAACAGCTCTTTTCCTGTAAGGGAGCAGGACTAGGTTTATGGATCCATGAGCTTTCCTGTGGATGAGCCATTATGTCCAGTTAAAACTAACTGAAAACATCCATCTCTATCAACTTCTTGGTAATTCTACTCATGTGAGTCCAAAATCTCTCAGCACTGCTCCACTTGTCAATTTATTTAAGCACATGCACAGCCAGCTTCTTTGCTTAAAAATAGCATGGGGACATCTAAAAGTTAGTTTATGCTAGTTAGAAGTGGCTGTGGATTTAGTCCACCTGCAAGTTAATATTAGGGAAAGGAAGTGGATAGAGATTCAATGGGCCTCCTTCCCTATTTTTCATGTGTTTACTTCCTCTGCTTCCCTAATGAACTCCATAGCTTTGGAATTCCAAACCACTAAATGGAATTAAGATACAGGCTCATTATTTAGAGCCAAAAGGTTATAATCAACTCCCTTCCAACAATCAACCAATATCCTTTTGTTTACTTGAAATATAACAGGAAAACACTACCTTGTGGCTAAATGACTTGGAGAGTTATTTTCATAATGGCTTGTTGAATTTTCCTAATTAATCAGAAGCCTTTGGCACAAAGAGATCAACTGTTGAGACCTGAGACACAGGGTTGGCAGAAAATTTGTCAGCAGAAATTGTCTTTTGTGCAATCTATGTACTACCTGGCACAAAAAGTACTTTGGAAATCTTGATTATGATTACAACACAATGGTTAATTAGCTGGGTCCTTACAAACTTCTTTAGACTTTTTGACACTAATGAATTAAGGCTTGATAGTTTCCCTACTTTTGTATGCAAAAAGGAGGGTTAGTTTGTCTTGTTTTCCAAAGGATATCCCTTGTGCTGACAGTATTCCATGGCATGAGCCCTATGTTACTACAGCCAAAGACTCAAGCTGTCCAAAGAAAACGCTGACCCTACTGGACTTGAGTAGGCCAAGGAGTTTTATGGTGAATGGAGGGTGATTGCAAAGTTAATCTCTTATTTATGTTACAGTGTGATAATCTTGCTTAAGAGTTACAGCAGCCACAAAAGTCAGGAAGTTGAAAAGAACTCAAAAAAAAATTGAAAGAAAAAAAATGTAGACAATCTTTTTTTGTTGTTGTTTCTAGTGTAAATCTGATGGAGGGTTTGCTCAAAAAGTATTTTTTGTAAGTGTAACTAAATGTGTATACTTCATAATCATGTATATTTAAATAGATAGAATATAGGATGTTCTGAACTGTATATTAGGAAAAATGAATTCATATAATATAATTTTTTAAATTTAAATGAAGTGTGAACCTAAATTGGAAAGCATTCTCAGTATCTCAGAAATGATTTGTGATTAAATTTATAAAGATGAGTTAGAATAAAGAAGGTTGTCAAAGAATAATTTAAAAAATGGTTTTGCATTTTAAAGTTCCTTTATATATATTGTCAGTGAAGACAGAGTAAAATAGAACTTTTAAGCCTAGTATGAAATATTCAGATTAGATGAGAAATTATTTCCTGTGGGGAATAAGTCACCAAAAGTAAACTCTAAAACATTTTTCTCTAGGGGGTCTTTAAAAGATCATCTTGTCTGGACAGTGTGTGTGTGAATATGGTGAATCACAATAAGTGATTTCAAAAAATAGGAATTGTTCTATGAGTAGGATTTTATTCCAGCTGAAATACTTAATATGTAAAAAATAATAATAACAATAATTGGATTCCAATAGAGAAACAGAAAACAAGCAAAGTTTTACAGAAGCTTTCATTGTTTCACGAAAAATAAACATCTCCCAGCATGCATGTTGTTGTTGCAAGCACTATAAAATTGTTAGCTTAGATTTTGGCTCCTTTTCTATATGAACCTAATAGTCCCTGAATTCATATCTAATCTCAAACATGTAACAATATGCTTAAATCTCAAAGTACTACAATAGTACATATTAAATTTTGCCAATATCAATACTATTTCTTACTGCTGAATATAATGTTTATGAAAATTACTAATCATGTATCATTGCCAACAGAGCTACCAGAGAAGTGAAAAGACCATTTCTCCACAGACAGTCTTTCCCATCAGGAAGCTTCCATAAGCCTCTTATCCTTATCCATCAGAGAGATAAAACCACAATCACATAAAACTAATGAAACTGATCACATGACCACAGCTTTGTCTAACTCAACAAACTATGAGCCGTGCCACGTAGGGCAACCCAAGATGGATGGGTCATGGTGGAGAGTTCTGACAAAACTAGAGAGGGAATGGCAAACAATTTCAGTACTCTTGCCTTGAGGACCTCATGAACAGTATGAAAAGGCAAAATGATACAGCACTGAAAGATGAGTTTCCTGAGTTGAGAAATAACTCCAGAAAGAATGAAGAGACAGAGCCAAAGCAAAAACAATGCCCAGTTGTTGATGTGACTGGTGATGGAAGTGAAGTCTGATGCTGTAAAGAAAAATACTGCATAGGAACCTAGAATGTTAGGTCCATGAATCAAGGTGAATTGGAAGTGGGTTAAACAGGAGATGGCAAGAGTAAATATCAATATTTTAGGAATCAGTGAACTAAAATGGACTAGAATGGTGAATTTAACTCAGATGACCATTATATTTACTACTGTGGGCAAGAATCCCTTAGGAAAAAATGGTGTAACCCTCATAGTCAGCAAAAGAGTCCAAAATGCATATTTGGATGCAATCTCAAAAACTACAATATGATCTCTGTTCATTTCCAAAGCAAACCATTCAATATCACAATAATACAAGTCTATGCTTTGAACAGTAATGTTGAAGAAGCTGAACAGTTCCATGAAGACCTGCAAGACCTTCTAGAACTAACATCCAAAAAAGATGTCAGTTTCATTATAGGGGACTAGAATGCAAAAGTAAGAAGTCAAGAGATACCTGGAGTAACAGGTAAATATGGCCTTGGAGTACAAAGTGAAGCAAGGCAAAGGCTAATAGAATTTTGCCAAGAGAACATCCTGGTCATAGCAAACACCCTCTTCGAACAACACAAGAGAAGACTCTACACATGGACATCACCAAATGATCAATACCAAAATCAGATTGATTATATTCTTTGCAAAAAAGATGGAGAAGCTCTATACAGTCAGCAAAAATAAGACCGGGAGCTGACTGTGGCTCAGATCATGAGATACTTATTGCAAAACTCAGACTTAAAGTAGGAAAAGCCAATAGACGATTCAGTTATGACCTAAATAAAAATCCCTTATGATTGCAGAGTGGAAGTGAAAATAGATTCAAGGGATTAGATCTGATAGACAGAGTCCCTGAAGAACTTCAGATGGAGGTTGGTGACATTGTACATGAGGCAGGGATCAAGACCATTCCCAAGAAAAAGAAATGAAAAAAGGCAAAATGATTGTCTGAGGAGGCCTTACAAACAGCTGAGAAAAGAAAAAAAGCAAAAGGCAAAGGAGTAAAGGAAAGATATACCCATTTGAATGCAGAGTTCCAAAGAATAGCAAGGACAGACAAGAAAGCCTTCCTCAGTGATCAGGGCAAAGAAACAGCGGAAAACAAAAGAATGGGAAAGACTAGAGATCTCTTCAAGAAAACTAGAGGTACCAAGAGAATAACATTTCATGCAAATATGGGCACAATAAAGGACAGAAATGGTATGGACCTAACAGAAGCAGAAGATATTAAGAAGAGGTGGCAAGAATACACAGAAGTATACAAAAAAGATCTTCATTACCCAGATAACCACGATGGTGTGATCACCCTCCTAGAGCCAGACATCATGGAAAGTGAAATCAAGTGGGCCTTAGGAAGCATCACTATGAACAAAGCCAGTGGAGGTGATAGAATTCCACCTGAACTATTTCAAATTCTAAAAGATGTTGCTGTAAAAGTGCCACACTCAATATGCCGGGATACTTGGAAAAGTCAGCAGTGGCCACAGGACTGGAAAATGTCACTTTTCATTTCAATCACAAAGAAAGGCATTGCCAAAGAATGTTCAAATTACCACACAATTGCACTCATCTCACGCACTATCAAAGTAATGCTCAAATTTCTCCAAGCCAGGCTTCAACAGTCTGTTAACCATGAACTTTCAGATGTTCAAGCTGTATTTAGAAAAGGCAGAAGTACCAGAGATCAAATTGCCAACATCCGTTGGATCATCAAAAAAGGACAAGAGTTCCAGAAAAATATCTAATTCTGATTTATTGTTTATGTCAAAGCCTTTGACTGTGTGGATCACAACAAACTGTGGGAATTTCTTCATGAGTTGGGAATACCAGACCACCTTACCTGCCTTCTGAGAAATCTATATATAGATCAGGAAGCAACGCATAGAACTGGACATGGAATAACATACTGGTTCCAAATTGGGAAAGGAGAATGTCAAGGATATATATTGTCAACTTGCTTATTTAACTTATATGCAGAGAACATCATGAGAAATCCGGACTGGATGAAGCACATGCTGGAATCAAGATAATCAGTGGTTGTGGTGGTTTTGTCGCTAAGTCGTGTTTGACTCTTGAGACCCCATTGACTATAGCCTGCCAGGCTTCTCTGTCCATGGGATTCTCCATGCAAGAATATAGGAGCATGTTGCCATTTTCTTCTCCAGGGGATCTTCTCAACCCACGAATCAAACCTGGGTCTCTTGCATTGCAGGCAGATTCTTTACCAACTGAGCTACAAGGGAAGCCAACAAGATTGTTGGGAGACATATCAATAACCTCGGATACACAGGTGATACTACCCTTATGGCAGAAAGTGAAGAACTAAAGAGCCTCTTGATGAAAATGAAAGAGGAGAGTGAAAAAGTTGGCTTAAAATTCAACATTCAGTGAAAACTAAGATCATGGCATCTGGTCCCATCACTTCACTGCAAATAGATGGGAAAACAATTGAAACAGTGAGAAATTTTATTTTTGTGAGCTCAAAAAATCATGGCAAATGGTGCCTGAAACTAGGAAATTAAAAGATGCTTGCTCCTTGGAAGAAAATCAATGACCAACCCTGATAGCACATTAAAAAGCAGAGACAGGTAACCCTGTATGCGAGACAGAATAAGAGACACAAATGCATAGAACAGTCTTATGGACTCTGAGGGAGAAGGTGAGGGTGGGACGTTCTGGGACAATAGCATCGAAACATGTATATTATCATATGTGAAACAGAACACCATTCCATGTTCTATGCATGAGATAAATGCTCAGGGCTGGGGCATTGGGATGACCCAGAGGGATGGGATGGGGAGGGAGGTGGGAGGAGGGTTCAGGATGGGGAACACATGTAAACCCATGGCTGATTCATGTCAATGTATGGCAAAAACTACTACAATATTGTAAAGTAATTAGCCCCCAACTAAAATAAATAAATTTATTTTAAAAATTAAAAAATAAAAAATAAAAAAGCAGAGACATTAATTTGCCAACAAAGGTCCATCTAGTCAAAACTATGTTTTTTTTTCCCCAGTAGTCATGTATGCATGTGAGAGTTGGACTATAAAGAAAACTGAGCCCCAAAGAATTGATGCTTTTGAACTGTGGTGCTGGAGAAGATTCTTGAGAGTCCTTGGACTGCAAGATCAAACCAGTTAATCCTAAAGGAAATCAGTCCTGAATATTTATTGGAAGGACTGATGCTGAAACTGAAACTCCAATACTTTGGCCACCTGATGCCAAGAGCTTTCACATTGGAAAAGACCCTGATGCTGGGAAGGATTGAAGGCAGAAGGAGAAGGGCATGACAGAGGATGAGATGGTTGGATGACATAGCTGAATTGATGAGATGAGTTTGGGTGTGGTCCAGGAGTTGGTGATGGACCAGGGAAGCCTGGCAAGCTTCAGTCCATTGCCTTAGGCAGAGTCAGACACGAATGATGACTGAACCGACTGAGTCATGTAAACATACCCAGAAAAGGTACCAGAAATAAAATTAGATTTAAAATTATATGGACAGTTTTTAGTTTATTTAGAAAAGTCCATCCATCAAATAGTGGTTTCACTAATGAATTAGATAGGTTTTAACTCCTCTATGTAATTTTATATAGCTCAGGGATGTAATAAACATTCTTGCTGAGATTCCATGTATCAATAGCCATTGCCACTATTTCCCAGGATATAGAGATCAAAGACTAACAGATGTATTCTTGTTTTCTCTATACATCTTTGTGAAATAAAAGAACATGTGTGACAAAGAAATACTGTTCCAGAAAACTTGGACAAAAGAGGGGTAAAGAGGACTTAGGCATCCATGTCGTATGAGAAGGAAAGACCAGGAAATGCCAACTAAACAGAAAGGGGAAATCTCAGCAGTATAAGTCAAAAAAAAAATCACACAGCCCATGGAACAATCTGAAAAAAATTTAAGTAAGGACAGGAGCACACCTTAATCAAGATTAAGAAAAAACCAAGAAGATGATGGGCTAAATCGTTAGATTTTCACAGTGAAGATCAGAGACCTTCCTGATCATAAGATTGAAATGGAATGGAGAGGATGACTACTGAGGAATTAAAAGAGAGCAGTCACTTGGTTATTTGCTGGACATTTTACAACAGGAGATGAGCAGTGGAAGCATCCATTAAGGGAGGAGTACAATAATTTTTTTTTCTTTAAGAATAAAAATCATCCATTTCACTTCACGTTCATAATTTTTAAATATAAAACTTAACCTAATCACTATTTTATCATCACAGAAACATGGAAGCATGACAGAGAGGACTTCCAGCAAACTCGGTTCAATTAGAAAGTAGAATGTTACACGTACTATATTCTGGTGGTTGTGTGTATAATATAAATATCAGGATTATATTTTATAAATCTGTTTGATAATGTTGGCCATCATTTGTTGACACTTATTTGGAACCATACGTTGCTTCTCTGCTTGTCATATGTGACGATAGAATCTTCCTACAAGTATCCTGAAGTCCCCATTTACACTAGTTAAACAGTAAGCAAATAAACTAGCTTTTATTTTATTTATTTATTTATTTATTATTTATTATTATATTTAATTTATTTATTTTAGTTGGGGGCTAATTACTTTACAATATTGTAGTAGTTTTTGCAATACATTGACATGAATCAGCCATGGGTTCACATGTGCTCCCCCTCCCAGAACCCTCCTCCCACCTCCCTCCCCATCCCATCCCTCTGGGTCATCCCAATGCCCCAGCCCTGAGCACCCGTCCCATGCATAGAACATGGAATGGTGTTCTGCTTCACATATGACAATATACATGTTTCAATGTTATTGTCCCAGAACGTCCCACCCTCACCTTCTCCCTCAGAGTCCACAGGACTGTTCTATGCATCTGTGTCTCTTATTCTGTCTCACATATAGGGTTACCATTACCATCTTTCAAATTCCATATACATGCATTAGTATACTGTATTGGTGCTTTTCTTTCTGGCTCACTTCACTCTGTATAATGGGCTCCAGTTTCATCCATCTCAATAGAACCGATTCAAATGTATTCTTTTTAATGGCTGAGTAATATTCCATTGTGTATATGTACCACAGCTTCCTTATCCATTCGTCTGCCGATGGACATCTAGGTTGCTTCCATGTCCTGGCTATTGTAAACAGTGCTGCGATGAACATTGGGGTACACGCGTCTCTTTCAATTCTGGTTTCCTCGGTGTGTATGCCCAGCAGTGGGATTGCTGGGTCATATGGCAGTTCTATTCCCAGTTTTTTAAGGAATCTCCACACTGTTCTCCATAGTGGCTGTACTAGTTTGCATTCCCACCAACAGTGTAAGAGGGTTCCCTTTTCTCCACACCCTCTCCAGCATTTATTGCTTGTAGACTTTTGGATAGCAGCCATTCTGACTGGTGTGTAATGGTATCTCATTGTGGTTTTGATTTGCATTTCTCTAATAATGAGTGATGTTGAGCATCTTTTCATGTGTTTGTTAGCCATCTGTATGTCTTCTTTGGAGAAATGTCTGTTTAAGTTTTTTGGCCCATTTTTTGATTGGGTCGTTTATTTTTCTGGAATTCAGCTACAGGAGTTACTTGTATATTTTTGAGATTAATTGTTTGTTGCTTCGTTTGCTATTATTTTCTCCCAATCTGAAGGCTGTCTTTTCACCTTGCTTATAGTTTCCTTTGTTGTGCAAAAGCTTTAATTTTGATTAGGTCCCATTTGTTTATTTTTGCTTTATTGCCAATATTCTGGGGGTGGGTCATGGAGATCCTGCTGCAATCTACGTCAAAGAGTGTTCTGCCTATGTTTTCCTCTAGGATTTTTACAATATCCAGTCTTACATTTTAGATCTTAATCCATTTTGAGTTTATTTTTGGTATGTGTTACAGCAAATGTTCTAGTTCATTCTTTAACAAGTGGTTGACCATTTCCAGCACCACTTGTTAAAGAGATTGTCTCTTCTCCATTGTATACTCTTGCCTCCTTGTCGTAGATAGGTGCCCATAGTGCGTGGGTTTATCTCTGGCTTCTATTTGTTCCATTGAATCTATATTTCTATCCTTGTGCCAGTAACCACACTGTCCCCCCCCCCCCCCCCACCCCCCACCCCCCCCCCCCCCCCCCCCCCCCCCCCCCCCCCCCCCCCCTTGATGACTGTGGCTTGTAGTAGAGCTTGAAGACAGCAGCTTGATTTCTCCATTTCCATTCTTCTGATTCCAAGATTGCTTTGGCTATTCGAGGTTTTGCTTATACTTCCATACAAATGCGTGAAATGATTTGTTCAAGTTCTGTGAAAAATATCATTGGTAGTTTGATAGGGAATGCATTGAATCTGTAGATTGCTTTTGGGAGTATAACTCATTTTCACGTATATTAATTCTCCATCCTTGACACGGTATATTTCTCCATCTGTTGTCTGTCCTCTTTGATTCTTTCACATCAGTGGTTTTATAGTTTTACTATAATACTAAGTCTTTGTTTCTTTAGGTAGAAATAATTCCTAAGTATTTTATTCTTTTCGTTGCAATGGTGAATGGTATTGTTTCCTTAATTTTCTCTTTCTGTTTTATCTCATTATTACACGTGTATAAATGCAAAGGGATATCGTGTGTGTTAATTTGTATCCTGCAACATTACTATATTCGAATGATTAGCTCTAGTATTTTTCTGGTAGAATCTTTAGGGTTTTCATTAGAGGATCATGTCATCTGCAAACAGTGAGAGTTTTACTTCTTCTTTTCCTATCTGTATTCCTTTTATTTCTTTTTCCGCTCTGATTGCTGTGGCCAAAACTTCCAAAACTATGTTGAATAGTAGTGGTGAAAGTGGGCATCCTTGCCTTGTTCCTGACTTTAGGGGAAATGCTTTCAGTTTTTCACCATTGGAGGATAATGTTTGCTGTGGGTTTGTCATCTATAGCTGTATTTATGTTGAGGTATGTTTCCTTCTATTCCTCTTTCTGGAGAGTTTTTTTATCGTTTATAAATGGATCTGTTGAATTTGTCAAAGGATTATTCTGCCATCTATTGAGATAATCATATGGTTTTTATCTTTCATTGTAATGTGGTGAATTACATAGATTGATTGCGGATGTTAAAGAAACCTTGCATTCCTGGATAAAGCCCACTTGTGTCATGATGTATGATCTTTTTAATATATGTTGGATTCGTTTGCTAGAATTTTATTAAGGATTTTTGCATCTATGTTTCATCAGTGATATTGGCCTGTAGTTTTTCTTTTTTTGACATCTTTGTCTGGTTTGGAATTAGGGTGATGGTGCCTCATAGAATATTTTGGAAAGTTTACCATCTTCTGCAATTCTCTGGAAGAGTTTGAGTAGGATAGGTGTTAGCTCTTCTCTAAATTGGTAGAATTCAGCTGTGAAGCCGTCTGGTCCTGGGCTTTTGTTTGCTGGAAGATTTCTGATTACAGTTTCGATTTCCGTGCTTGTGATGGGTCTGTTAAGATTTTCTATTTCTTCCTGGTTCAATTTTGGAAGTTTATACTTTCTAAGAATTTGTCCATTTCTTCCAAGATCCATTGTTATTTGGCATATAGCTGTTTGTAGTAGTCTCTTAGATTCCTTTTGTATTTCTGTGTAGTCTATTGTGATCTCTCCATTTTCCATTCTAATTTTTGTTTGATCTGATTCATCTCCCTTTGTTTTCTTGATGAGTCTGGCTATGGCTTGTCAATTTTGTTTATCTTCTCGAAAACCAACATTTAGTTTTAGTTGATTTTGTCTATGGTCTCTTTGTTTCTTTTTGCATTTATTTCTGCCCTAATTTTTACAGATTTCTTTCCTTCTACTAACCCTGGGTTTCTTCAAATTCTCCTTTCTAGTTGCTTTAGGTAGTAGAGTTAGTTATTATTTGAGTTTTTTCTTGTTTTTCTTGAGTACGCCTGTATTGCTATGAACCTTCCCCTTAAGCATTGCTTTTACAGTGTCCCATAGGTTTTTGGGTTGTTGTGTTTTCATTTCATTCATTTCTATGCATATTTGATTTATTTTTTGATTTCTTCTGTGATTTGGTTTGGTTATTCAGAAGCGTGTTGTTACCTCCAATTTGGAATTTTTTAATAGTTTTTTCCTGTAATTGAGGTCTAATCTTACTGCTTTGTGGTCAGAGAAATGGCTGGGATGATTTCCAATTTTTTGGAATTTACCAAGGCGAGATTTTATGGCCCAGGATGTAATCTACCTGGAGAAAGTTCCAGGTGCACTTGAGAAAAGAGGTGAAATTGCTTGTTTTTGTGGAAAGTCCCTGAAAATATCGATTACATCTAATTTGTCCTATAGGTAATCATTTAAAGTTGTGTTTCCTTGTTAATTTTTCTGTTTGTTGATCTATCCATAAGTGTGATGGAGTGTTAAAGTCTCCCACTATTATTGTGTTATTGTTAACTTCCCCTTTCATACTTGTTAGTATTTGCCTTATATATGTGGTGCTCCTATGGTTGGGGTGCATATATACTTTATAATTGTTACATCTTCTTCTTGGATTGACCCTTTGAGATCATTATGTAGTGTCCTTCTTTGGTCCCTTTTCACAGCCTTTATTTTAAAGTCTAATTTTATCTGAAATGATGTATTGCGACTCCTGCTTTCTTTTTGGTCTCCCCATTTGCATGAAAATATTTTTTTCCATTCCTTCACTTTCAGTCCTGTATGTGTCCCCTAGTTTTTGAGGTGGTCTCTTGTAGACATCATATGTAGGGGTCTTGTTTTTGTATCCACTCAGCACTCATTGTCTTTTGTTTGGGGCTTTCAACCCATTTACATTTTAGGTAATTATCTGATAAGTAATGGTCCCGTATGCCATTTACTTGTAGTTTTTAATTCGCGCTAGTGTTTTAAACAATCCTTTCTGTGTTTCCTGTTTAGAGAAGATCCTTTAGCATTGTGAGAGCTGGTTGGAGGTGCTGAATTCCCCTCAGTTCTTGCTTGCTCTGTAAAGCATTTGAATTCTCCTTCTTATCTGAATGAGATCCTTGCCGGGTACATAATGCTGGGTTGTAGATTTTCTCTTGCATACTTTTAAGTATGTCCTTCCATTCCCTTCTAGCCTGAAGAGCTTCATTTCTATTGAAAGATCACTGGTTTTTATCCTATGGGCGATCGCCCTTGTGTGTTTATTTGTTGTTTTTCCTGCTGCTTTTTAATATTTGTTCTTTGTGGTTTGACATCTTGTTAAACTGATTAATATGTGTCCTTGGGGTGTTTCGCCTTGGGTTTATCCTGTTTGACTCTCTGGGTTTCTTGGACTTCTGTGACTATTTTCCTTCCTCATTTTAGGAAATTTTTCAACATTATTATCTCCTCGAGTTATCTTTCATGGCCTTTCCTTTTATCTTCTTCTCTGGGACTCCTATGATTCGAATGTTGGGCGTTTCATGTTGTCCCAGCAGCTCACAGAGGTCTTTCCTCATTTCTTTTGATTCCTTTTTCTTTTTTCCTCTCTGCTTCGTTTTATTTCCACCATTCAATCCTTCTACCTCACTTATCCTATCTTCTGCCTCAGTTATTCTACTGTTGGTTCCCTCCATCGTGTCCTTTTATCTCCTTTATTTCATTATTCAAAATAATATTGACTCCTTTTTATTTCTTCTAGGTCTTGGTAAACATTCTTGCATCTGCTTAATCCTTTGTCTCCAGGCTATTTATCTGAACTCCATTTTATTTTCAATATTTTTGATCATTTTACTATCATTATTTCTTAATTCTTTTTCAGATAGATTCCCTATATCCTCTCTTTTGTTTTGGTTTGGGGGCATTTCTTCATTTTCCTTTACTTGTTGAGTATTCTCTGCCTTTTTCATCTTAGTTTAGATTGCTTGTGTTAGCGTCTCCTTTCTGTATTCTGGTAGTTTGCGAAGTTCCTCTTTATTGTGGAGGTTCCTCACTGTGGGTGGGTTGGATGGTGGCTTGTCAAGGTTTCCTGGATGGAGGAGCTTGTGTCGGTGTCTGGTGGGTGGTCCTGGGTTTCCTTCTCTTTAGAGTGCAATGGATTGTCCAGTATTGAGTTTTGAGATGTCTATGGATTTTGGTGTGCCTCTGGTCAGCCTGTATATTGTTGCCAGGGTTATGTTCCTGCGTTGCTGGAGAGTTTGCGTGTATGTCCTTGCTCTGGAACTTATTGGCTCTTGGGTGGAGCTTGTTTCAGTGTCATCAATTTGGAGAGCTTTTGGAAGATCTCCTTATTAATTAATGTTTCCTCTGGCATTCGGTCTTAATCTCTTGCAGTAGCCTCGAAGACCCTCCATCCATACAGCAACAAATAAAAAAACTTTAGGTTAATGGTGAAAGATTCTCCACAGTGAGGGAATAACCCAGAGGAGGTTCACTGAGTTACATGAGAGGTGAAGGGGAGGGAGGTTGAAGTACCAGGGAGAGAGGAGGGGGACTCAAACGTGGGGAGAGCAGTCTATCCATTAAGCACTTCCCTCTGGCTCTCCACAGATCTGGAGCCCTCAGAAGGTTTCACAGAGATACATAGAGAGGGGGGAGGAAGGCAGTAGAGGTGAGGATGAGTAGAACGGGAGGAATCCAAGAGGGGAGAGAGAGATCTGGGCAGTATTCTGTTCCCGAAGTGTTCTCCGACCCAGAACACCCTCATAGATCCACATAATGGGTCTTGAGAAGAGAAGGAGGAGGTGGGAGATAGAGGTTCCCTGGGGGAGAAGAAAGAGCGTCCCACCCCCCCCCAAATTTTTTTAAAGGAGAGAGTATCAGGCCAGTAATTACACCACTGAGTAAAAATGGTTACTAAAGATTGTATTCTAAATGCACAAATTGATATCAAGATGTAAAACAAAAATTAAAAATCTGGAGTAGAGTTAGAACTCTTATAAATCATACAATATATAAAAAAGAAAAAAAGAAAACAGTATAAAAAGAAAAAAAGACAGTAACACAGTATAACGTAAAAAAAAAGAAAAACAGGAAAAAACAGTAAAAAAAAAATAATAATTAAAATAAAAAAAAAAAAAGAAAAACGCAAAAAATTATAAGATATGTAACCGCAGTTTGTTTTAAAAAAGGGTTTATTTTTTTTTTTCAAGGTAGTGGTGGGTTATGAATAATGTAATTTTAAAGTGTAATAGAGGTCTAAAGAAAAAATAAAGAAAACAAAAAATAAAAAATAATAATAAAAAAAAATAATGATAATGGTAAAATAATATCCCGGACATTCCTCTGGAGCAGTGGTGAGCCGTGTGGTGGTCTCTTCAGTTTCAGATAAATCCTGATTCTGCTTATACTTTTCAAGATCATAGGCCCCCTTTCAATTCAGTCCGTGTTAACTACAGGATTTTAATCTTTTTGCCTGTCCTTCTAACGCGCATTCCCTCTGTTTATTTGGCTTTTGTTTTGGAGTCTCTTTCAGTGTCTAATTTCCGCCCTGCCACAAAGGGGCTGAGGTGGTCTCCTTTTAGGTTCACTGCTCAGTCCTCGCTGTGGTGGGAGAGAGGACCACTGCAACCAATAACACTGGCGTGTGTGTGGAGGCTTACAGTGGTATCTGCCAGCACTGGGTTCACCCTCGCTCACGGCGTGTGTGCTTTCCGTCTACCCGCTCAGGCTTCAGGTTCCTCTGCCGGGGGGAGGTGCCCAGATATGCGCCACTTCCCAGGTTTAAACTGCTCAGGTCAGGTTCTCCGGGTACTCCACAAAGGCGCAGACTCGGTTGGGCCCGCGGTTTGCGCTGTTTCCGGGTCCGGAGGCAGCCAGGCAGCTCGGGAGTTTTGGTGAGCCGCACACTCCCTGTTGGGCGATGCGGCAATATTCACCTCCCTGGTCCCCGCCTCAGTATTACGGGCTCGCTTCCCTGGTACTCCACCTAGGCGCAGACTCGGGTGGGTTTCGCGGTTTGCGCCGTTCCCGGTCGAGCACTCAAGGCAGCCGGAGTTTGCGAGGCGCTCACTCCCCTGTTTGGCGGTGCGGCTTATCACCCTCCCTGGGTCCCCGCCTTCGGTTCCGGGCCGCTTCCCGGGTACTCCACAAAGGCGCAGACTCCGGTTGGGCCGGCGGTTTGCGCCGTTCCCGTCGAGTCCCGGAGCAGCTCAGGCAGCCGTGAGTTTGGCTTAGCCCACTCCTCCCCTGTCGGGGCGGTGCCGGCTTATCACCTCCCTGGTCCCCGCCTCGGTTCGCGGGCGCGCATCCCAGGGTACTCCCACAAAGGCGCAGACTCGGTTGGGCCGGCGGTTTGCGCCGTTCCCGGTCCCGGAGCATCTCTGTCGCTGCCAAGGGATTTGGCCAGCGCACCGCCCAGGTGCGGCTTATACACCTCCCTGGTCTCTGCCTTTTCTAAAACAATTTGAAATCGGGAAGTTTCTCATGTCATGTACTGTTAATTTTCTAGTTTGGGAGAATTTTCCAGAATTATTTTGCTATTTGTAAACTGGGGCAATTGGGGTAGTTTAAATTTTTCTTTGGCATTTTTTTTTTCTTTGGGTTTGGGAATAAAAGCTGAATTTTTTCCACCCCCGTGGCCACTGCGTGTTTTCCAAATTTGCTGGCATATTGATTAACATTTTCACAACATCTTTTGGGGTTTAAAAAATTTCTCAGGGGGAATTTCCACCCCTCCACTAGTTTATTCAATGAAATTTCCCTGGGCCCATTTGATTTCACACCCCAGGATTTGGCGCTAGGGAGTGATCACCATTGTGGTAATCTGGGTCATTAAGTTGTTTTGTAAAATTCTTCTGTGTATTCTTGCCAACTCTTCTTAATATCTTCTGTTTCTGTTGGGTCCATAGAGTTTCTGTCCTTTATTGTGCCCATCTTTGCATAAAATTGCATTGATCACGTAGGAAGGCTTTCTTATCTCCTCTTGGTATTCTTTAGACCTCTCCATTCAGATGGGTATATCTTTCTTTTTCTCTTTTGCCTTTTGCTTTTCTTTTCTCAGCTGTTTGCAAGGCCTCCCAGACAACCATTTGGTCTTTTTTTCATTTTTTTCCTTGCAGATGGTTTTGACTGTCATAGCAAAATTTATTTATTCATATTGCTTTTCAAGTTTTACTTTCCACTCTCTAAATCTCACGGAAGTACAAATGAAAACAACTGGGTAAAATTGGATAAACAGGTATCTATAGTTTTCCAACCAAGTCCTACAGAATTCAGTCCTAACTAGAAAGACACATAAGCATACACAAGAGCCTTGAAGTAAATAATATACAGGGTCAAATTACTCTGATTTTCAATTCAGTCAAGTTTTCTTCTTGGCATACGTAAACATGTTATAGATAAATATTTTTTTTTGTTTTTAAGTCTTACCTCTGATCTTTTTTCAAATGAGGTACATGTATAATATACTACTTTTCCTTTAAAGTAATATTTGATAACAATATCTGCACATAAAAAAATCACTTATCCTGAAAATTAAATTCATTTCCTGGATTTTATTCCCCCTAGGTCTCTGGTAGAAGTAGAGGAAAACATTTCCATTGAGGTCCAGAGAATTCCTGAAAATTAATATTAAAAAATGTAATTGAAAAATATAAGTATCATCAAGAATAAGGCCATATATGGGAAACAACTGTCTGATTTTTAGGGACTTCAGATATTGAAACAGCCAGATGCAGAATATATTAATAAATAGTTATGTGTTACTTTTCTAATCCTGCCATAACAAATAACCACAGAACTAGTATCTTGAAACAGCACAAATTCTGAGAGTCTAGGTGCCATAAAATTAGGGTGTTGGCAGGGCTCTTCCTTTCTAGAGCTTCTAGAAGTGAATTTACATGTTTCCTTTTCCACCTTCTAGAGACCACCTAAATTCCTTAGATCATGACCGTCTTTCCATCTTTAAAGCCAGTCATGTCGCGTGTCTCTGATCCTGCTTTTATCGTCACATCTCTTCCTCTGACATTTTTTCTGCCTCCCTTTCCCACCTTTAGTGTTCCTTGTGATAATATTGGGCTCACATAATCAGGATAATTTCCCTATCTGCTGATTAGCAATTTTAACTGCATCTGCATTTTAAATTCTACTTTCCCCTGTTCAGTTCAGTTCAGTCGCTCAGTCGTGTCCAGCTCTTTGTGATCCCATGGACTGCAGCACACCAGGCCTCCCTGTCCATCACCAACTCCTGGAGTTTATTCAAGCTCATGTCCATTGAGTCAGTGATGCCATCCAACCATCTCATCCTCTGTCTTCCCCTTCTCCTCCTGCCCTCAATCTTTCTCAGCATCAGGGTCTTTTCCAACGAGTCAGTTCTTCACATCAGATGGCCAAATTATTGGAGTTTCAACTTCAGCATCAGTCCTTCCAATGAATATTCAGGACTGATTTCAGTTAGGATGGACTGGTTGGATCTCCTTACAGGCCAAGGGACTCTCAAGAGTCTTCTCCAACACCACAGTTCAAAAGCATCAACTCTTCTACACTCAGCTTTCTTTATAGCCTAACTCTCACATCCATACATGACTATAGAAAAACCATAGCTTTGACTAGACAGACCTTAGTTGGCAAAGTAATGCCTCTGCTTTTTAATATGCTGTCTAGGTTGGTCATAGCTTTTCTTCCAAGGAGTAAACGTGTTTTAATTTCATGGCTGCAGTCACCATCTGCAGTATGTTGGAGCCTAAAAAATGAAGTTTGTCACTGTTTCCACGGCTTCCCCAACTATTCACCGTGAAGTGATGGGACCAGAAGCCATGATCTTAGATTTCATTGAATGTTGAGTTTTAAGCCAAATTTGCCACTCTCTTCTTTTGCTTTCATCAAGAGGCTCTTTAGTTCTTCTTCACTTTCTGCCATAAGGGTGGTGTCATCTGCATATCTGAGGTTATTGATATTTCTTCCAGCAATTTTGATCCCAGCCCAGTGTTTCTCATGATGTACTCTGCACAGAAGTTAAATAAGCAGGGTAACAATATACAGCCTAGACGTACTATTTTCCTGATTTGGAACCAGTCTGTTGTTCCATGTCCAGTTCTAACTGTTGCTTCCTGACCTGCATACAGATTTCTCAAAAAGCAGATCAGGTGGTTTGGTATTCCCATCTCTTTAAGAATTTTCCACAGTTTATTGTGATCCACACAGTCAGACGCTTTGGCATAGTCAATAAAACAGAAGTAAACGTTTTTCTGGAACTCTCTTGCTTTTTCAATGATCCAGTGGATGTTGGCAATTTGATCTCTGATTCCTCTGACTTTTCTAAATCCAGCTTGAACATTTGAAAGTTCATGCTTAACATACTGTTGAAGCCTGACTTGGAGAAATTTGAGAATTACTTTGATAGCGTGTGAGATGAGTGCAAATGTGCAGTAGTTTGAACATTCTTTGGCTTTGCCTTTCTTTGGGATTGGAATGAAAACTGACCTGTTCCAGTCATGTGCCCACTGCTGAGTTTTCAAAATTTGCTGGCATATTGACTGTGGCACTTTCACAACATCATCTTTTAGGATTTGAAATAGCTCAACTGGAACTCCATCATCTCCACTAGCTTTGTTCATAGTGATGCTTCCTAAGGGCCAGTTGACTTTGCTTTCTAGGATATCTGGCTCTAAGTGAGTGATCATACCATTGTGATTATCTGGGTCATGAAGATCTTTTTTTTTTTTATCCTATAGTTCTTCTATGCATTCTTGCCACCCCTTCTTAAAATCTTTTGCTTCTGTTAGGTCCACACCATTTCTGTCCTTTATTGTGCCCATATTTGCATGAAATGTTCCCTTGGTAGCTCTAATTTTTTGAAGAGATCTCTAGTCTTTCCCATTCTTTTGTTTTCCTCTATTTCTTTGCCCTGATCACTGAGGAAGGCTTTCTTGTCTCTCCTTGCTATTCTTTGGAACTCTGCATTCAAATGAGTATATCTTTCCTCTACTCCACTGCCTTTTGTGTCTATTCTTTTCACAGCTACTTGTAA
Organism: Okapia johnstoni; assembly: GCA_024291935.2. Classification (NCBI taxonomy): domain Eukaryota; kingdom Metazoa; phylum Chordata; class Mammalia; order Artiodactyla; family Giraffidae; genus Okapia; species Okapia johnstoni. Next base: position 63,547,190 of record CM044310.1, read on the forward strand.
GGCCTTCTCAGACAACCATTTTGCCTTTTTGTATTTCTTTTTCTTGGGGATCGTCTTGATCCCTGCCTCCTGTATAATGCCATAAACCTCCGTCCATAGTTCTTCATGGACTCTGTCTATCAGATCTAGTCCCTTAAATCTATTTCTCACTTCCACTGTATAATCGTAAGGGATTTGATTTAGGTCGTACTTGAATGGTCTAGTGGTTTTCCCTACTTTCTTTAATTTAAGTCTGAATTTGGCAATAAGGAGTTCATGATCTGAGCCACAGTCAACTCCTAGTCTTGTTTTTGCTGACTGTATAGAGCTTCTCCATCTTTGTTTGCAAAGAATATAATCAATCTGATTTTGTTATTGAGCATCTGGTGATGTCCATGTGTAGATTCTTCTCTTGTGTTGTTGGACGAGGGTGTTTGCTATGACCAGGATGTTCTCTTGGCAACACTCTGTTAGTCTTTGCCCTGCTTCATTCTGTATTTCAGGACCAAATTTTCCTGTTACCGCAGGTATTTCTTGACTTCCTACTTTTGCATTCTAGTCCCCTTATAATGAAAAGGACATTTTTTAGGGGTGTTAGTTCTAGAAGGTCTTTTAGGTCTTCATAGAATTGTTTAACTTCAGCTTCCTCAGAATTACTGGTTTGGACATAGACTTGGGTTACTGTGATAGTGAATGGTTTGCTTTGGAAAAGAACAAAGATCGTACTGTCGTTTTTGAGATTGCATCCAAGTATGCATTTCGGACTCTTCTGTTGAGTATGATGGCTACTCCATTTTTTTCTAAGGGATTCTTGCCCACAGTATCTGATTTAAATTCACTCATTCCAGCCCATTTTAGTTTGGCGATTCCTAAAATGTTGACTTTCACTCTCGCCATCTCCTGTTTGACTACTTCTAGTTTGCCTTGATTCATGGACCTAACCTTTCAGGATCCTGTGCAACATTGCTCTTTACAGCGTTGGACTTTACTTCCATCACCAGTCACATCCGCACCTGGGTATTGTTGTTGCTTTGGCTCTGTCTCTTCATTCTTTCTGGAGTTAGTTCTCCATTGATCTCCAGTAGCATATTGGGCACCTTGAGAGTTCATGTTTCAGTGCCCTATCTTTTTGCCTTTTCATACTGTTTATGGGGTTCTCAAGGCAAGAATGATGAAGTGGTTTGCCATTCCATTCTCCAGTGGACCACGTTTTGTCTGAACTCTCCAACATGACCTGTCCATCTTGGGTGGCCATATATGGCATGGCTCATATGTCATTAAATTAGTCAAAGCTATGGTCCATGTGATCAGACTGGTTCATTTTCTTTCCCTTGTACCTTAACATAATCACAAGATTTGGTGATTAAAATGTGGATATTATTATACCTACTACAAACTGTATCATAAATTCTTAAGAAAATAAAGTATATAACTACAAATATGAGGAAGCAATACACAACCTTCAGTAGTGGTCAGAAAGACTTTTTAAAAAGATGGATTTTCTTGAAATTAGAAATATAATTTTTGAAATTAAAAAAAAAATCCCCATAAACCAATTAAATAGCTTTTTAGACACAGAGAGTAACTAATTAATGAACTGAAGATATATTTGATGAAATTAACCAGAATTATTTAACCAGTAGAAAGAAATAGAGAAATATAAAATATAAATAGAATATATTTATTTCTATATTTATATAGAAAAAAACAGTAAATATAAAAAAGAATTTAACAGGTATAAATCAGATAGACTGAGAACCTCTACAACATATATAGCTGGACAGAATGGAGAAAATGAAGTGGTGGAAATATGGGAATAGCTAATAGCTGAAGATTTGCAAAATAAATTATAAAAAGTAAATTTGCAGATCCAGAAAACAATAGATAAATTAAAGCAAGATAAGTAAAAAGAAATTCACACTTAGATGTGTTTTGGCAAAATTGCAGAACCACTAGAACAAAGAGAAACTTTTAAAAGTTTCAGGAGTATAAAGACCTATTACTTAATAAGTTTTGGAAATTAAGTGAATGGGAGAATACACAATAGCAAGTGCTGAACTATTGTAGGTGTAGTCAAATTTTTACAGCTGGATAATATTTTGACAGGACTTCAGATACCTTTATACATTATAAATTAGTCATGAATGAAAACACTGTCTATAAATACACTAAACAAAAAGTGATATAATCTAAACCTTAACACTATAGATTCTCTTGGACTGCAAGGATATCCAACCAGTCCATCCTAAAGAAGATCAGTTCTGGGTGTTCATTAGAAGGACTGATGTTGAAGCTGAAACTCCAATACTTTGGCCACCTGATGCGAAAATTTGACTCATTGGAAAAGACCCTGATGCTGAGAAAGATTGAGGGCAGGAAGAGAAGGGGACAACAGAGGATGAGATGGTTGGATGGCATCACCGACTCAATGGACATGGGTTTGGGTGGACTCCAGGAGTTGGTGATGGACAGGGAGGCCTGGTGTGCTGTGGTTCATGGGGTCGCAAAGAGTCAGACACGACTGAGCGACTAAACTGAACTGAACTGAACACTATAGAAAGAAAAATGAAATAAGAAAGAACTTAGCCAATTATTTAAAATGGAGGAAAAAGAAAAGGAGCATTAAAATGTGGGATAATTTTTTTTTTAAACTGAACGGTAGAAATAAATAATAATCATAGCAAATCAATAAACTTCCTAATTAAAAACAGAATAAAGGATTGAATTTTTAAATATAACTGTATACTATTTATCCCTAGTATAGAATGTAGGAAAGCTAAGTAAAATGATGCACTTATTTTGTACTTTCTATCTGTCTATTATCTATCTATCAATGTACATTTGTTGCTACATAGAAAATTCCCTCAAAATTTAATGGCTTATAATGAACAATTATTATTTCATATATTTTTTATAGATCAGAAATTTAGAAGTGCTTCACTGCATGTTTCTGACTCAGGGTTTCCCAAGAGATTTCAGTCAAGATGTAGGCTGGAACTGCAGTCACCTCAAGGCCTGTTTTGGGGTGAAGGACCTTTTGTAGACCTGGTACACTAACAATATATCTAGCTTCCCTCAGAATAGGTGATCCAAGAAGCCGTGGTGCCTTTTGAAACCTGAGTCTGAAGCAACACAGTGCCATTTATGCAACATCCTGGTGATTATGCAGGTTAGTCCTATTTATTATGAGAGGAAACTATTCAAGGATGTGATTACTAGACGACAGGGGCCATTGAGGGACATTGTGAAAGCTGGTTACAGCAAAGGTATATCAAAGGAATACAGTCAAAAGAAGAATGAGGCTATCTAGGTTTACATCAGAAAAAGTTGACTTTAAAACAAAATCATTGTTAAGGATGAGAAAAGAGTCAGGAACAAGATGGTGGAGGAGTAGGTGGATGTGGAGTACGTCTCTCTCCACGGATACATCAGGAACACACCTTCAGACACAGAAGTGCATGCAGAACACCAGCTGAGAACAGACATGAGTACTTGATGAGCAGAAAAGAATATATAGAACCACGCAAAACTCCGTAGGACAAAGGAACTAGGGGGAAAAACAAAAGTGTTAGTAGGACTGGACCTGCCCTCAGCAGGTGGGGGACCTGAAACAGGGCTCTGATCCCCACATCAGGACTATTGTCTGAGACAGAGGAGAAACACTTAAGGCTGAGAGTGAAGCAGCTGATCTGCGGCAGCCTAAAAGGAATGAGAATCAGACAGTCTCTTGCCACAGCCCGGACAGGAATGCTGGTCCCTTAGAAGGCGCAGCAGCTGGGAAATGGAGTTTAGGGATTGTGGAGCAATCTCAGGGTGAGGGCTGCTGTCGACTGTGGAGAGATGGATCAAGGTGATGTGAGGGAGGAGACTGTGGTGGGAAATGACTGTGGAGGAAAGCCAGGCAGCCATGGAAGCCAGGTGATACTGCTGAGTCATGTGTAAGGGGTGGCTGCTGCTGCTGCTAAGTCGCTTCAGTCGTGTCCGACTCTGTGCGACCCCATAGACGGCAGCCTGCCAGGCTCCGCCGTCCCTGGGATTCTCCAGGCAAGAACACTGGAGTGGGTTGGCATTTCCTTCTCCAATGCATGAAAGTGAAAAGTGAAAGTGAAGTCGCTCAGTAGTGTCTGACTCTTAGCGACCCCATGGACTGCAGCCTATCAGGCTCCTCCGTCCATGGGATTTTCCAGGCAAGAGTACTGGAGTGGGGTGTCATTGCCTTCTCCAGTAGTGGGGGGAGCCATCACCATATAGCCTCTCTCTCCCCACAGGCGAACATCGGCAGCTGAACATTAGAGAAGCTGGCCCATTAAATGCCTGAGGCACTGAAGTTCAGAGTAGGACCCTACCCAGGGTGCTCCTCTAAGTGACTGACACACCAATCTACACAGTAGGACCCCAGCCAGGGAGAACCCTCTCTGTGCCTGATGTGCCAAACAACAGAAAAGGACCCCAGGCAAGGGAGCCCTCTAAGTGCCTGAATGGGTGGCCCTACAGAGAAAACCGGCCAAAGAGGCCTTCTGACTCTGACAGGGCCATAACTCTGGCAGTAGAGGCAGTCCGTGTCCCTGCACACTTGGGGCCACCAGAGTCCCCGCAAGCCAAGCAGCTGTGCCACCCTCACACTCAACCCTCACTGGGGCAGAGCTGCCACAGACAAAAAAAGTCTTGCACCTATGCATGCAGGGTTGCTTTGGTCATGTCCAGCTTTTTGAAACCATGTGGACTGTGGCCTGCCAGACTTCTCTGTCAGGGGTTTCTGAAGGCAAGAATACTGGAGTGTACTGGCCAAGACTGGTTGCCATATCCTTCTAGAGCACTATATTTCCTGTTACCCTAGCCACCAACTCCCCTGAGTACCTGGTGCTGCTAGAACCCCTGAAACCCAAGCTGTTGCACCACCTCCACACTTGGCCCACACTGGGACAGACCCAAGTCCTCCAGGGCAGCCTCAGGAGCAAACCCCAGTGGACGACCCACAGCAGAGGCATAAATAAAACTACAATTGAAACCCAGGGGCATATGGTTAAGGAAGAAGACCCAAAACCCTCCCACCAGCTGTACAAGCTGCAGATTAAATCCACACAATCATCTAGGCAGATTCTGTGACTATGGAATATATAAAAGGCCATTGAGAGCTCCCACAAAAGAAAACACACTAGTTCTGATAGCTGTGGACATTGGAGGCAAGGACACACAGGAGTAGGATCAGCTTAGAATCTGAGCTGCCCCCACAGCAGGTCTAGAGATCAGTACAGTGTTGGAGGGCATCCTAGGGAGGTGAGGTGGATTGTGACTCCCAGCAAGGGAAAGGAGTCTGACAGCAGTGACTCAAGAAAAACATTTATTCTTCTTTTTTTTTTTTATAATCACTTTGTGATTTGAATCTAGTTTATTTTTTTATTATTATTATTTATTTATTTTAGTTGGGGGCTAATTACTTTACAACATTGTAGTAGTTTTTGCCATACATTGACATGAATCAGCCATGGGTTCACATGTGCTCCCCTTCCCGAACCCTCCTCCCACCTCCCTCCCCTTCCCATCCCTCTGTGTCATCCCAACGCTCCATCCCTGAGCATCCGTCCCATGCATAGAACATGGAATGGTGTTCCGCTTCACATATGACAATATACATGTTTCAGTGTTATTGTCCCAGAACGTCCCATCCTCACCTTCTCCCTCAGAGTCCACAGGACTGTTCTATGCATCTGTGCCTCTTATTCTGTCTCACATATAGGGTTACCATTACCATCTTTCAAATTCCATATACATGCATTAGTATACTGTATTGGTGCTTTTCTTTCTGGCTCACTTCACTCTGTATAATGGGCTCCAGTTTCATCCACATTTATTATTCTTATGCTTTGACTTGCTCTGTATATTCTTTTGGGTTTTTTTTTTTTTGCTTCTTTCTTTTTTCCTCCCCGCCCCCCAACACCCAATTGTAGTTGTTGATTTTATTGGCACTATGAAATCTAATTAAGTTTTTCAGCTTTATTTTTTTTTTCTCAGTCACATTTTTTATTGTTGTTATAAACCTCTGCCTCTGTGTTGGGCTTTTGCAGTTCTGTGGAGTTTTTCATTTTCTTCTTCCTTTTTATTCTCTTTTTTAAATTTTAGTTTCTAATCTTTTTGACCTGTTATTATTTTTTCTACATTTATGCCTTTGTTTGCTTTTCCTATTGTTCTTTTCCCTTGCAGTTAATTTTTAATGTATATAAATCTTCTTTCTGTACCTCCATTTAACTTTGCATATCTATTCTTTCTTTCTTTCTTTTCTTTCTTTCCTTTCCTCTCAAAATATTTGTTAGTTTTGTTTTCATTGCTTTATCCCCCACTTCACACCCTGCTTTAGTTGTTTTCCAGTCTGTGCTTTAGTTACCTTGTTCTTAACTGATAGATATAATTTTTGGTTTGCTTTGTTTGCCAGGTCAGTCTATTGTGCTTTATTTTTGCCGGACTCTTTTGATTTTGCTTATGGGTGTATATGTATATGTGCATTTTAGTCACAATTTTATTGTTGTTATAAACCTCTGCCTCTGTGTTGGGCTTTTGCAATTCTGTGGAGTTTTCCTTTTATTTTTTTTTCTCTTTCTTCTTCCTTCTTTCTTTCTTTTTTTTGCTTTTCTCTTTTTTAATTTTAATTTTTAAAACTTTATTATTATTTTTCTACCTTTATTCATTTGTCCATTTTTCCTACTGTTCCTTTCCCCTTGCAGTTAATCTTTAATGCATATAAATCTTCTTTATCCACCTCTATTTAACTTGGCATATCTGTTCTTTCTTTCTTTTCCTCTCAACATATTAGTTGGTTCTGTTTTCTTGCTTTAATCCCCACTTTACACCTTGCTTTATTTTCTAAACAAAACTTTGAGCTTTAGTTTGTGCTTTAGTTAGTTTTGTTCTTAACTGGTAGATATAATTCTTTTTATTTCCTTTGTCCACTTTGTCAATCTACTGTACTTAATTTTTGTTGGACTGTTTCGATCTTGCTTATGGGTGTATATGTATATGTGTATATTCCATTACTTTAGTTAATATTTGTCTGATTTTGTAACTGCCATTTGTCTGGGATTTATCTGTGGTTTCTCGTTTTGGGGTATTTGTTTTAATCTCACTTAATGCCATAAAAACCACTTGTGGAATCTTTGTTCCTGACCAAAGATCAAGCCCTGAGCCTTGGGAGTAAGAGCGCTGATTCCAAGACCCTAGACTATCAGAGAACTAATCCTAGGGAGTATCAAATGGTGAGATCTCAAACAAAGGAAACCACTTGAATACAAGAGCCAGCATCATCCAACCACCAGTAACACACCGTGCAGATGCCTCATCTAAACAACAAACAAAACAAAAACACAAACCCAATCACTAGCAGACAGGATTACCATCTCACTCAGCCTTGCCCACCAGAAGAAAAACAAAAATAAGCAACCACCATCAACAACAGCAAAAACTCAGCACAAATCTCACCCTATATGAAGCTTACATAAACCACTGGACCAATCTTACGAGGGCAGAAACCAAAAGGACACAGATTGGATGAATGGATACAAAAACAAGACCCATACGTATGCTGTCTACAAGAAACTCACTTCAGACCTCAAGACACATATAGACTGGAATTGAGAGGATGGAAAAATATATTCCATGCAAATGGGAAGCAAAAGAAAGCTGGAGTAGCAATCCTCATATCAGACAAAATAGGCCTTAAAATAAAGAAGATTACAAGAGATAAAGAAAGACACTGCATAATGATCAAGGGATCAGTCCAAGAGGAAGACATAACAATTGTAAATATCTATGCACCCAAGATAGGAGCACCTCAATACATAAGACAAACACTAACAGACATAAAAGGAGGAATTGGCATTAACACAGTAATAGTAGGAGACTTTAATACCACACTCACACCAATAGACAGATCATCAAAACAGAAAATTAATAAGGAAACACAAGTCTTAAATGATACATTGGATGAGATGGATCTCATTGATATCTTCAGGACTTTCCATCCAAATGCAGAATACATCTTCTTCTCAAGTGCACATGGAACATTCACCAGGAGAGATCACATCTTGGGTCACAAATCAAACCTCAGTAAATTTAAGAAAATTGAAATCCTATAAAGCATCTTCTCTGACCACAGTACTATGAGACTAGATACCAATTACAAGGGGGGAAAAAAAACTGTAAAAAACACAAACACGTGAAGATTAAACAATACATTTTATAAATAACCAACAGGTTACTGAAGAAACCAAAAGGGAAATAAAAAATTTTCTAGAAACAAATGACAATGAAAACATGGTAACTCAAAAACTATGGGATGTAGCAAAAGCAGTTCTAAGAGGGAAATTTATAGCAATACAATCCTACCTCAACAAACAAGAAAAACATCAGACAACCTAGCCTTACATCTAAAACAGCTGGAAAAAGAAGGAAAAACAACAACAACAAACAACAATAACAACAACAAAATTAGAAGGAAAGAAATCATAAAGATCTGATCAGAAGTAAATGAAAAAGAAATGAAAGAAGCAACAGTAAAAATTAACAAAACTAAAAGCTATTTTTTTTTTAGAAAATAAACAAAATTGACAAATCTTTAGTGAGACTCATCAAGAAAAAAAGAGAAGAATCAAATCAACAAAATTAGAAATGAAAAAGGAGAGGTTACAACAGACAATGCAGAAATACAAAGGATTATAAGAGACTATTATGAACAACTATATGGTAATAAAATGGATAACCTGGAAGAACTGGGCAGATTCATAGAAAAGCTCAATCTTCTGAGACTGAACCAGGAAGAAATAGAAATTACGAACAACCCAATTGCAAGCACTGAAATTGAACCTGTGATAAAGAAAAATCTCCCCCAAAACAAAAGCCAAGGACCAGATGGCTCCACAGAATTCTATCAAACGTTTAGAGAAGAGCTAACGCCTATCCTTCTAAAACTCTTTCAAATAATTGCAAAGGAAGGATCACTTCCAAATGCATTCTATAATACCACCATCACCCTGATACCTAATTCAGACAAAGAGAATACAAAAAATGAAAACTACAAGCCAATATCACTGATGAACATAGATGCAAATATCCTCAACAAAATTTTAGCAAGCAGAATTCAGCAACACATCAAAAAGCTCATACATCATGATCAAGTTGAGTTTATTCCAGGGATTTAAAGATTCTTCAGTATGTGCAAATCAATCAATGTGATATGCCATATTAACAAATTGAAAGATAAAAACCATATGATAATTTCAATAGATGCAGAAAAAGCCTTCGACAAAATTCAGCACCCATTTATAATAAAAAACTTCAGAAAATGAGTATAGAAGGAATCAACCTCAACATAGTAAAGGCCATATATGATAAGCCTACAGTAAACACTATTCTCAATAGTAAAAAATTGAAAGCATTCCCTCTAATATCAGGGACAAGACAAGGGTGTCCACTTTCACCACTATCACTCAACAGAGTTTTGGAAGTCCTAGCTACAGCAATCAGAGAAGAAAAAGAAATAAAAGGAATCCAGATTAGAAAAGAATTAAAGCTATCACTGTTTGCAGATGACATGATACTGTACATAGAAAGCCCTAAAGATGGGGAGACCCCGAAGAGCAAAAGCTGTCTTGAGAAAGAAGAATGGAGCTGGAGGACTCAAGCTTCCCTGACCTCAGATTATACTACAAAGCTACATTCATCAAGTCAATTTGGTACTGGTACAAAAACAGAAATATAGACCAATGGAACAAGATAGAAAGCCCAGAAATAAACCCATGCACCCATGGGTACCTTATTTTTGACAAAGGAGACAAGAATATACAATGGGAGCAAAGAAAACTTCTTCAATAAATGGTGCTGAGAAAACTGGACAGCTACATGTAAAATAATGAAATTAGAACACTTCCTAACACCATACACAAAGATAAACTCAAAGTTGATTAAAGACCTAAATGTAAGACCAGAAACTATAAAACTCTTAGAGGAAAACATAGGCAGAACACTCAGTGACATGAATCAAAGCAAGATCCTCTATGACCCACCTCCTAGAGTAACAGAAATAAAAACAAAAGTAAACGGGTGAGACCTGATTAAACTTTAAAGCTTTTGCACAGCAAAGGAAACTGTAAGAAAGGTGAAAAGACAACCCTCAGAATGGGAGAAAATAATAGCAAATGAAACAACTGACAAAGGATTAATTTCCAAAATATGCAAGCAGCTCATACTACTCAATACCAGAAAAACAAATAACCCAATAAAAAAGTGGGAAAAAGACCTAAACAGACATTTCTCCAAAGAAGACATACAGACAGCTAGCAAACACATGAAAAGATGCTCAACATCACTCATTATTAGAGAAATGCAAATCAAAACTACAATGAGATATCACCTCACACCAGGCAGAATGGCCATCATCAAAAAGTCTACAAACAATAAACACTGGAGAGGGTGTGGAGAAAAGAGAATGCTCTTGCACTGTTGGTGGGAATGTAAATTGATACAGCCACTACGGAAGACGGTATGGAGATTCCTTAAAAAAACTAGGAATAAAACCACCATAAGACCCAGCAATCTCACTCCTAGACATATACCCTGAGGAAACCAAAATTGAAAAAGATACATGTATCCCACTGTTCACTGCAGCATTATTAACAGTAGCTAGAACATGGAAGCAACATAGAAGTCCATGGACAGATGAATGGATAAAGGAGTTGTGGTACATATACATGATGGAATATTAGTCAACCATAAAAAGGAACACATTTGCGTTAGTTCTAATGAGGTGAATGAAGCTGGAGCCTATCATACAGACTGAAGTAAGTCAGAAAGAGAAAGATAAATATTGTATTCTAATACATATATACGGAATCTAGAAAAATGATACTGAGGAATTTATTTACAGAGCAGCATACAGGGAGAAACAGACATAGAGATAGACTTATGAACATGGGGAGAGGGGAGGAGAGGGTGAGACGTATGGAAAGTGTAACATGGAAACTTGCATTATCATATGTAACATAGCCAACAGGAATTTTCTGTGTGGTTCAGGAAACTCAAACCAGGACTCTGTATCAACCTAGAGGGGTGGGATGGGGAGGGAGTTTCAAAAGGGAGGGGATATATGTATCCCTATAGCTGATTCATGTTGAAGTTTGACAGAAAACAACAAAGTTCTGTAAAGCAATTATCCTTCAATTAAAAACAAATAAATTTTAAAAGTTTAAAAAACTGAGAAAAGAGTATTATATAATGATAAAAATTTTTTCGTGTTGTTTATTCATTCTATATATACCATTTTACTGATAGTCCCAAATTTCCAATCCTTACCTCTCCCACCCCAACCATTTGGCAACTATCAGTCTACATGTTCCTGATTCTATTTCTGTTTTATAGATAGGTGCATGTGTATCATATTTAGATTACACATATAAGTGATGTCATATGGCATTTGTCTTTCCTTTTCTGACTTATTCTACTTACTATAATAATCTCTTAGTTTCACCCATGTTGTTGCACATGGCATTTTTCCATTATTTTACTGCTGAGTAATATTCCATTTATATATGTACTACTTCTTTATCCGTTGATCTATCAGTGGATATTAAGGTTGTTTTCAGGTCTTGGCTGTTGTCAGTGGTGCTGCTGTGAACATAGGGGTGCAGGTTTCATCTTGAATTAATATCTTTTTTTTTTTTCTGAATATGTGCCTTGGAGTGGAGTTGCTGGATAATATGGTAATTCTATTTTTGGTTTTCTGAGGAACCATTATACTGTTTTCCACAGTGGCTGCACCAACTTACATTCCCACTGACTGTGTAGAAGAGTTCCCTTTTCTTCACACCTTCTCTAGCATTTGTTATTTGTAAACTTTTTAATGATGGCCATTTGGACCACTGTGAGGTGGTACCTCATTATAGTTTTGATTTGTATTTCTCTACTAATTAGTGGTGTTGAGCATCTTTTCATGTGCCTATTGGCTATCTGTATTTCTTCTTTGAAGAAATGACTGTTTAGGTCCGTTGTACATTTTTATTTGGTTGTTGTATTTTTTGTTGTTGTGGTTGAGTTATATAAGCTGTTACATTTTGGAAATTAAGCCCTGGTTGGTTGCATCATTTGCGAATATTTTCTCCTCCAAATGTTTTAATTTATCAAAAGTATCTAACAAATTTAAACTCAGATTCCTGTGGGGGGAAATTAGTGTTAAAATATAGGAAGAACATATTGAACAAAAGGGAAGAAATGTCAATCAACCAACAGAAAGAAATTTCAGCGTATTTCACTCAAGGATTGACAGTTCAAACAGTCAAAAATTAGTAAAGACAAAGAAGATATGAATACAGGATTAACAAGCTTCATTTCTGTGTGCAACAATTAGAGAATACACACTATCTAAGGTATACATAAAGCATTTATAAGAATTAACCAGACTCATGTAAAAAACCTATTTCTGGTTTACTGCAGCAAAGTCTAGCTTTTGCTTCAATGATTTCATGAAAAAATAAAATTATCTTGAAGATATTTTAACAAAGTTTAAAAAAAGTGAGAATTAACATATATTAGGCAAAAGTCCAGTCTAAGGTAATTTTTGGCTTCCCTGGAGGCTCAGTGGTAAAGAATCTGCCTGCAGTGCAGGAAATGTGGTTTCAGTTCCTGGGTCAGGAAGATACCCTGGGGAAGGAAATGACAACCCAAGCTAATATTCTTGCCTGGAAAAGCCCATGGACAGAGGAGCCTGGAGGACTACAGTCCATGGGTTGGCAAAAGTCCAACATAACTTAGTGACTAAACCACCACCACACAAGAAAATTTTAAAAATCATTTTATGAGACCATGTACTCTAGACACTGAAACTAAAACACGATTTAAAAGCAACAATAACAATGTATACTTGCAATCCAAACACACATTCCTAAATACAGCCATGTCTTACTTTATTGTACTTTTCTTTATTGTTCTTCGCAGATATTTCATTTTTTACAAATTGAAGGTTTGTAGAAAACCAACATTGAAGAAGTAGGGTCATTTTCCAACAGCTTTTGCTCAATTTATGTCTCTGTGCCACATTTTGATCATTTCCCCAATATTTCAAATGTTCTAATTATTATATGGTGATCTGTAATAAGTGATCTTTGATGTCACTGCTATAATTTTTTAAGGGCTTCCCTTTATGGCTCAGCTGGTAAAGAATCTGCCTGCAATGCAGGAGACACTGGAGACGTGAGCACTATTCCTGAATCAGGAACATCCTCTGGAGAAGAAAGTAGCAACCCTTGCCAGTATTCTTGCCTGAAAAATCCTATGGACAGAAGAGCCTGGTAGTCTACAGTCAAATGGCTCACAAAGTGTCAGAAATGACTGAGCATGCAACTAAGTATGCATGTTGTAACTGTTTTGGGGTGCCAAGAACCATGCTCATATAATGAAGTGAAAGCAAAAGTCGCTCAGTCATGTCTGTGTCCGTCTCTTTGCGACCCTATGGACTATACAGTCCATGGAATTCTCCAGGCCAGAATACTGGAGTAGGTAACCTTTCCCTTCTCCAGAGAACCTTCCCAACCCAGAGACTGAACCCAGATCTCCCACATTTCAGGCGGATTCTTTACCAACTGAGCTATTAGATGCCCATATAATAAGGTAAACTTAATTAGTAAATGCTGTGTGCATTCTGACTGTTCCACCAATCAGTTTTTCCCTGTCTCTCTCCTTCTCCTCAGGCCGCTCTATTTTGTGGGACACAACACTATCAAAGTAAGCCCAATTAAAAACTCTATAATAGGCTCTAAGTGTTCAAATGAAACAAACAGTAGCACGTCTCTTTAACTCAAAAGCTAGAAAAGGTTAAGCATGGTGAGGAAAGCATGGTGAAAGCTGAGCTAGGCTAAAAGCCAGACCTCTTATGTCAAATAGTTAGTCAAGTCATGAATGCAAAGTAAAAGTTCTTGACGGAAATTAACAGTACTACCACATGAATGATAAGAAAGCAAAACATCTTATTGCTGATATAGAGAAAGTTTGAGTGTTCTGAGTAGAAGATGAAACCAGATGAAACACTTCTCTAAGGTCAAAGTCTAATCCAGAACAAGGCCCTAACTGCCTCCAAGTCCATGAAGGTTTAGCGAGGTGATGAAATTTCCACTCCTCACCCCCACCCCCCGCCTCAAAAAAAGAAATGAAGCTAGTAGAATTTGACTCAAGAGGCTTAGGGAAAGAAACCACCTTCAAAACAAAGACATACAAGATGAAGGAGCAATTGCTGATATAGAAGCTGCAACAAGCTCTCCACATCTATTTCAGATACAAATGAAGGTGGCTACACTAAACAAATTTTTTATATAGATAAAACATTTTTATGTTGGAAGAAGATGCCACCTATGAATTTCATAGCTAGAGAAGAGAAACCAATCCCTGGCTTCAAAAGACAAGTGTAACCTTTGATACTCTATAGATAGAAGAGTAGGAAGACCCTGGGCTCACCTCCTGCCATGAGCACACCAAAATTAAAACTGTTTACAAAGCAACTATATCTGAGAATAGAGAAGATAAAGGAGAAAGACTAGGAGAAAAAAAATGCCACAACTTAAAGATGTGAAGGAGGAAATAAAATGAGATGAATAGGAAGGGTGGAGATGCAGTACAGTAAAGAACCACACTCCCAAGTGGGCAATGCACAAGCAGAAGGATAGTCATAAGGAGTGAGGGGTCTGAGACCCACAATGAGCTCTCCAGACATGGGGTCCTGTGCCAGGAAGATGGGCCTGCAGAACATCTGGCTTTAAAGGCCAGAGGGGTTGTTTATGAAAAGCCGTAACGCTATGGGAAGCAGAGATACTGCTCCTAAAGTGTTCATGCAGAAACCTCACATGCTCACAGGGCCAGAGGCCAGACTCACAGCACTTGTCAGCCCTGTCACAACAGAAGAACCCACACAGCCCATATAGGGGGCATCCCTAAAGCATATAATCCTACTGACAAGAGCATAGTGTGCTGCTGGGCCCCTTAGACTATCTCTTATTATATAACATCTCTTCTCCAAGATTGAATGATATAATCAGACTACCCAATGCATTGAAATAAACACAGAGAATTAGGGAAAATGTGGAGATAGAGGAATATGTTCTAAACACACGAATAAGACAAAACTTCAGAAGAAGAACAAAACAAAGTGGAGATAAGCGATCTACTTAATAAGGAGTACAAAACATGATCATAAAGATGCTCAGCAAATTTGGGAGAAGAATGGATGAACACAGGAAGAATTTTAGCAAAGAGTTAGAACACATAAAGAAGAACCAAGCAGAGCTAAAGAATACAATAACTGAAAAATATATATATGTACACTAGAAGGAATCAAGAGTAGATTAGATTACACACAGGAATGAATCCAAAAATTGGAAGATAATGTTGTGGAAAATACTCAAGCTGAACAGAAAATAGAAATAATAATGAAACAAAAAACCAAACAGTATGTTTAAGAAAACTCTGAATCACAACGGGCATCTAGCATTCACATTATAGGGATACCAGAAGGAGGAGTCAGACAGAAAAGAGGCAGAGAACTTACTTGAAGACAAAATAGTTGAAAACTTCCCTAAAAATTGGGAAAGGAGACAGATATCCAAGTTCAGGAAGGATAGAAATTTCCAAACATGTTGAACACACAGAGGTCCACACAAAGACATACTGTAATTAAAAAAATAAAATATAAAGGGAGACTTTTAAAAGCAGTTAGAGAAAAGCAAGTTATACACAATGGGAATCTCTTCAGATTATCAGCCAACTTTTTAGCAGAGACTTTATAGGTCTTAAGGGACTTACATAACATAGTTTACGTGATGAAAGTAAAAAACTTACAAATCAAGAATACTTTACCCATGAAAAATAGAGGCTAAATGTTGTACTCAAATTAAGAAATAAATAAAACATACCAGTTAAAAAAAAAATACTTTACCCATGAAGTTCTCACTCAGATTTGAAGAAGAAATAAAGAGTTTGACACACAAGTATATTAAAAAGCAGAGACATTACTTTACCAACAAAGGTCCATCTAGTCAAAGCTATCGTTTTTCTAGTGGTTATGTATGCATGTGAGAGTTGGAGTATAAAGAAATCTGAACACCGAAGGATTGATGCTTTTGAACTGTGGTGTTGAAGAAGATTCTTGAGAGTTCGTTGGATGGCAAGGAAATCAAACTAGAAATCCTAAAGATAGTCATTCCTGAATATTCATTGGAAGGACTGATGCTGAAGCTGAAATTCCAATACTTTAACCTTGATGCAAAGAACTGATTCACTGGAAAAGACTCTGATGCTGGGAAAGATTGAAGGCAGGAGGAGAAGGGGACAACAGAGGATGAGATGGCTGGATGGCATCACTGACTTGATGGACATGAGTCTGAGTAAGCTCTGGAAATTGGTGATGGACAGGGAAGCCTGGCGTGCTGCAGTACATGGGGTCGCAAATGGTTGGACATGACTGAGTGACTCAACTGAACTGACACATAAGTAATAGCTGCAAGAGTTCAGCACCACTATCCTGACCTTATAAGAAACAATAACGGAACTTCTAAGTAGAAAAGATCATGACTAGAAATATGTAAATTACAAGAGAAAATGTCTGAAATGGTAAAGACAAGCACATAATAAAAGTAGATGGTCAACCCCTTGTAAAGCTAGTAAAGAAATTTAAAAGACAAAAGTAGTAAAATTATTTATACCAACAATAGATAGTTAAGAGATACAAAAAGATGTAAAACACATCACGAAACTATATGTGGCAATGGGAAGTGAAATTGCAGGGCTGTTAGAATGAGTTCAACTGAAGAGATCACCAGCTTAAGATCATCACAGAAACATAGAACAATGGAATAGTAAAGAAAACCCAGAAATAAACCCACACTTATGTGGTCAATTCATCTAGGACAAAGGAGTCAAGAATGTCATCTCTTCAATAAACGGTATTGGTAAAGCAAAAGAATCAAACTAGAATATCTTTTTACACTATGTACAAAAACAAACTCCAAATAGATTAAAGACATAAATATAAAACCCAAAATCATAAAACTCTGAGAAGAAAACATAAACATGTTCTCTGACATTCTAAACATTATTATTTTTTTTAATCTTCTTCTCAAGCTAAGGAAACAATAGCAAAAATAAACAAATGGGACTACATCGAACTAAAAAGCTTTCACAGAGTGAAGGAAACTATCAACAAAACAAAAAGGCAGCCTACTGAATAGAAGATATTTACAAATTGCACATCCAATAAGGGATTAATATATATAAGGAACTCATACAATTCAACACCAGAAACAAGAACAAATAAAAAAACCCACAAACAACCTGGTTAAATAACAGAGAAGCCCTGAAAAAACAGTTTTCCAAAGAAGACATACAGATGGCCAATATATACCTGAAAAGACACTCAACGTTGCTAATCATCAGGGAAATGCAAATCAACCCACAGTGAGATATCACCTCTCACCTGTCAGAATGGCTATTATCAAAAAAGACAACAAATAACAATTATTAGGAGGACCGAAGGAAAAGGAATCCTCATGCCTTGTGAATGGAATTGTAAATAGATATAGTCAATAGTGAAAACAATATGGAGATTTCTCAAAAAATTAAAAATAGAACTATAGTATAATCCATCACTTCTATTTTTGGGGTATTTGCCCAAGGAAAACAAAAATACCAATTTTAAGAGGTATATGAACCTTTCAGTTCATTTCAGTATTATTTGCAATAGCCAAGATATGGAAGCAACCTAAGCATCAGTAAGTAAATAAATAAAGATATACCTCAATGGAATATTACTTAGCCACAAAAGATGAAATATTGCCATTTGCAGCAACATGGATGACCTTCGAAATATTATGCTAAATGAAGTAAGTCAAGCAGAGAAAGACAAACGCTCCATGATTTCACTTATATGTGGAATCTAAAATACAAAACAAATGAATAAACATGACACACAACAGAGAAAGTTATAGATACAGAAAACAAACTGGTGGTTGCCAGAGGGAAGAAAGCCAGGGGAATGAATGAAATTGGTGAGGTATATTAAGAGGTACAAACTTAATTATAAAATAGCTTTGCATGGTGACAGAAGGTAATTAGACTCATCGTGGTTATCATTTTGTAATATTTAAGAATGTAGGATCACTATGCTGTGCAATTGAAACTAATATAATATTGTAAGTCAATTATGCTTCATTTAAAAAAATTATCAAGCACTGGAGGTGATTGCCTCTACGTGGGCTCCTGTGCTTCGCGGCAACCTTGAGAGCAGACAACTATGGGTGGCCCACACACAGACATGGAACTGAAGCCAGCTGAGCTCCAGATGGCGTGCAAATAAAGAAGAACTGAAATCTCTCCTCATAGTGGCATAAATGAGAAAGCTACACCACCACAACTGGCTTTATAAACTCAGCAGGTACAAAACATCTGAATGGCTGAGTGCTTCCACAGATGAGACAGGTCTAGCTTAGCAGCTGTAGGCTTGGCAAGCATGCACACATTGGGGATAGGCCAGGCCAGAGTCTGAGCTGCCCCCACAGTCCGCTTAGCAGGTCCAGATCCATGATAGCTGAAATCCTGGGGCCTGCCTTCAGTGGATCTATGCTGGTGGCCTGCTAAAAAAGGAAAACAGCTGGGAGACACCACAGCCAATTACAGACATACCCACAGTTAAGATGGGGATGAAACCAGTGCCAACAATACAGTAACTTGTGAGCTCACACAATGTGTGAAAGATGAGCAACAGAGCATGCTCACAGATTAAAAAAAAAAAAAAAAAAAGCTCCAGAGGAATAATAGTTAGTGGCTTCTCTCCCAATGGAAGCACTCCAATGCCAGATAACTCACACCACATATCAGAAACAAGCTAAGAAGCAGATATGAGTGGCCTCTACTCCAAAAGCTAAGGTCCCTGTCCCTGATAAGGCAGTAAAACCATAGAGCAAAGGGGAGGTCCCACTCAATATACAGGGCAGGTGCTTATCACCACAACATCAAATTCCCTATCAAAGGGAAAACATCCAGCATACATTGAGGAAAGACGTGGCAGCTAGCCATACTAAAAATAGCACTAAAATAAATTAAAATTTAAAAAGCCTTCACCCTCCCCCCCAAAAAAAAAATCCACACAGGGTACACAGCGATGCTCTCACAGGAAAAATAACCCTCTAGACAGTCTGAGGGTCTGGCGGAAAACCTTTCACAGCATTTAGCTTTGGAAACCAGCATGCCTGATGGTAGGAACTCTATGGGGCTGGAGGAGAGACTCCACTCTCGGAGGGCACTGTGTGTATCATGTGTGCTGGGACCCAGCACAAAGCTATACCTCCATAGGAATATGGGCTAGAACTATCTAAGGGTCTGGAAACCCCTGAGAAGGTGAAGGTCAGCTATTCTCCCTTTAAAGGCAAGGACACTGGTAGTGGAAGTCCCAGAGAACGTTGACAAACACAAGCTCTCACAGAGGTCCTCATTTTGACACCAATTCCAACCATATCCAACAGACTGCAGCCTCCAATGCTGGAATGCTTCACACTAAACAACTAGTGATACAGAAACACAGCCCTATTCATCAGCACACAGGCTGTCTAAGGTTGTACTAAGCTTGCAGACACCCTAAAATACCCCTGGATATGATCCTGCCCACCACAGGAACAAGACTCAAATCCACTCACCAGCAGGCAGCCACCAGTCTCCACCAACAGGAAGCCTGTACAAGCACCTGACCAACCTCATTCACTGAGGATAACACTAGAAGCAATAAGAACTACTATTCTGCAGTCTGCAGAAAGGGGATCACAAACATAGTAAGTTAGGCAAAATGAGATGATAGAGGAATATGTTAAAGGAGCAAGATAAAAACTCACAAGAATAACTAAATGAAGTGGAGATAGGCAATCTACATGAAAAAGAATTCAGAGTAATGATGGTAAAGATGAACCAAAATCTCAGAGAAAAAAAGAATGGAAGCACAGATAAAGAAGATAGAAGAAATGTTTAACAAAGAGATAGAAGATTTAAATAACAAACAAACAGAGATGAATACTCAATAACTGAGATGAAAAATACACTAGGAGGAATCAATAGCAGAATAACTGAGGCAGGGGAATGAATAAATGCAAAAATGAGCTGGAAGATAGAATATTGGAAATCATTGCCACAGAATGAGGACAGTCTTAGGGACTTCTAGTACAATATTAAATTCACCAACATTCACATTATAGGGGCCCCAGGAGAAGAAGAGAAAAACAAAGAGTCTGAGAAAATATTTGAAGGGATTATAATCAATATCTTTTCTAACAAGGTAAAAAAAATAATTACTCAAGTCAAGAAGTGCGGATTATCACATATAGGATAAACTCAAGGGCGAACACCTAAGGATACCTAAAGGATAAACTTAAGTAGGAAGAGTGGAGAAATAACTCCAGAAACAATGAAGAGACAGAGCCAAACCGAAAACAATGCCCAGTTGAGGATGTGACTGCTGATGGAAGTGAAGTCCAGTACTGTGAAGAACAATATTTCATAGGAACCTGAAATGTTAGGTCCATGAATCAAGGGAAATTGGAAGTGGCCAAACGGGAGATGGCAAGAGTGAACATCAAAATTTTAGCAATCAGTGAACTGAAATAGACTGGAATGGATGAATTTAATTCAGAAGAACATTAAATCTACTACTGTGAGCAAGAATCCCTTAGAAGAAATGGAGTAGCCCTCATAGTCAACAAAAGAGTTCATAATGTAGTACTTGGACACAATCCCAAAAATGACAGAATGATCTCTATTCGTCCCCAAGCCAAAGCATTCAATATCACAGTAATCCAAGTCTATGGCCGAACCACTAATGCCGAGGAAGCTGAAGCTGAACGACTCTATGATGACCTACAAGACCTTCTAGAACTAACATGAAAAAAAAAAATGTCCTTTTCATCATAGGTGATTGGAATGCAAAAGTAGAAATTCAAGTGTTACCTGGAGTAACAGGCAAGTTTGGCCTTGGAATACAAAATGAAGCAGGGCAAAGGCTAACAGAGTTTTGCCAACAGAATGCACTGGTCATAGTAAACATCCTCTTCCAATAATACAAGAGACGACTCTACACAGGACATCACCAGATGGTCAATACTGAAATCAGATTGATTATATTCTTTGCAGCCAAGATGGAGAAGCTCTATACAGTCAGCAAAAACAAGACCAGGAGCTGACTGTGGCTCAGATCATGAAGTCCTTATTGCAAAATTCAGACTAAAATTGAAGAAAGTAGGGAAAACCATTAGACCATTCAGGTATGACTTAAATAAAATTCCTTATGATTATACAGTAGAAGTGACAAACTGATTCAAGGGACTAGATCTGATAGACAGAGTGCCTGTAGAAATATGGATGGAAATTCATGACATTGTATGGAGGCAGTGATCAAGACCATCCCCAAGAAAAAGAAATGCAAAAAGGCAAAATGGTTGTCTGAGGAGGCCTTACAAATAGATGAGAAAAGAAGAGAAGTAAAAGGCAAAGGAGAAAAAGAAAGATAAACCCATTTGATGGAGAGTCACAGAGAATATCAAGGAAAGATAAGAAAGCCTTCCTCAGTGATAAATGCAAAGAGATAGATGAAACAATAGAATGGGAAAGACTAGGGATCTCTTCAAAAAAAATTAGAGGTACCAAGGGAACATTTCATGCTAAGTTGGGCACAGTAAAGGACAGAAATGGTATGGGCCTAACAGAAGCAGAAGATATTAAGAAGAGGTGGCAGAATACACAGAAGAACTATGCAAACAAGATCTTAATGACCCAGAAAACCACAATGGTGTGATCACTCACCTAAAGTCAGACATCTTGGAGTCAGAAGTCAAGTGAACCTTAGGAAGCATCAGTATGAACAAAGCTAGTGGAGGTGATGGAATTTCAGTTGAGCTATTTCAAATCCTAAAAGATGATGCTCTCAAAGTGCTGCACTCAATATACCAGCAAATTTGGAAAATTCAGCAGTTTCCACAGGACTGTAAAAGTTCAATTTTCACTCCAATCCCAAAGAAAGGCAATGCAAAACAATGTTCAAACTACCGCACATTTGTAGTAATCTCATAGGCTAGCAAAGTAATGCTCAAAATTCTTCCAGCCAGGCTTCAACAGTACATGAACTGAGAACTTTCAGATGTTCAAGCTTTATTTATAAAAGGCAGAGGAATTGGAGGCCTGGTGTACTGCAGTTGATGGGGTAGTAAAGAGTCAGACATGACTGAGCAACTGAACTGAACTGAACTGAGGAATCAGAGATGAAATTGCCAACGTCGGTTGAATCATCAAAAAAGCACAAGAATTACAGAAAAAACATCTACTTCTGCTTTGTTGCCTATTCTGAAGCCTTTGACTGTGTGCATCAACACAAACTGTGGAAAATTCTCCAAGAGATGGGGTCACCTTACTTGCCTCCTGAGAAATCTGTATGCAGGTCAAGAAGTAACAATAAGAATCGAACACAGAACAGCAGATTGGTTTAAAATTGGGAAAGGAGTGCATTAAGGCTGTATGTTGTCACCCTGCTTAATTAAATTATATGCAAGTACATCATATGAAACGCCTGGATGGATGAAGTGCAAGCTGAAATCAAAATTGTTGGGAGAAATATCAATAACCTCAGATATGCAGATGACACCACCCTTATGGCAGAGGGCAAAGAGGAACTGAACAGCCTCTTTATGAAAGTGAAAGAGGAGAGTGAAAAGGCTAACTTAAAACTTAGCATTCAAAAAACTAAGATCATGGCATCCGGTCCTATCACTTCATGGCAAATAGATGGGGAAACAACAGAAACAGTGACAGGTTTTATTTTGAGGGGCTCCAAAATCACTGCAGATGGTTAGTGTAGTCATGAAATTAAAACACGTTTGCTCCCTGGAAGAAAAGCTATGACAAACCTAGATAGCAAATTAAAAGGCAGAGATGTTACTTTGCCAACAAAGGTCCGTCTAGTCAAAGCTTCATTTGCTTCCAGTAGTCATGTATGGATGTGAGAGTTGGACTATAAAGAAGGTTGAACACTGAGGAAGATGCTTTTGAACGGTGGTGTTGGAGAAGATTCTTGAGAGTCTCTTGGACTGCAAGGAGATTCAACCAGTCCATCCTAAGGGAAATCAGTCCTGAATATTCATGAAGGACTGATGCTGAAGCTGAAGCTCCAACACTTTGGCCCTCTGATGTAAAGAGCTAACTCAGTGGAAAAGACCCTGATGCTGGGAAAGACTGAAGGCAGGAGGAGAAGGGAGCTAGAAATGATTAGATGGTTAGAAGCCATCACTAACTCAATGGACATGAGTTTGAGCAAGCTCTGGGAGTTGGTGATGGACAGGGAAGTCTGGCATGCTGCAGTCCATGGGATTGCAAAGAGTCAAACAGGACTAAGTGACTGAAGTGAACTGAAGGAGGAACACAAGAGACATATATTAATTACAAAAATTAAATACAAAGAAAAAAATAATAAAAGCAACAAGGGTAAAGCAAAACAACATACAAGGGAATACCCTTAAGGCTATCAACTGGTTTTTCAGCAGAAATTCTGCAGGCCAGAAGGGAGTGGCACAGGTATATTTAAAGTGATGAAAGGGACATATCTACAACCACATCTGCTCTACCCAGAAAGACTCTCATTTATATTTGATGAAGAAATGAAAAGCTCTACAGACAAGAAAAGTTAAGATGATTCAGCACAAACAAACCAGTTTTACAACAAATGTAAAAGAAATTCTCTACTCCAAGGTAAAAAAGAGGCCACAACTAGAAACAAGAAATTAACAAATGGAAAACCTCACTTTTAAAGGCAAAAAAGAGTTGATGTAGGAAATTATTCACCACAAATATGATATCAAAACCAGCAACCATGAGAAGAGGAGAGTACAAATGTAGGAAATGGAAATTATGCTTAAAATTAAGAGACCAAATCTTTTATAAAATCTTATATATATATATATATATATATAGGCTTCTATATCAAATCTCATGGGAAATGCAAACCAAAAAAACTATAATAGATACAAATAAAAAAGGAAAACACTAGCAATGATAGTCAAACCACAGGAGAAGAGAAAAAAGAGTAAGGAAACAAAAAAAGACCTAGAAAAGTAAACCCAAGACAATGAAGAAAATGACAATAAGAACAAAAGTGTCAATAATTACCTTAAATGTAAATGGATTAAATGCTCCAACCAAAAGTCATAGACTGGATGAATGCATACAAAACCAAGACCTGCACATATGCTGGCCATAAGAGACCTATTTCAGACCTAGGGAAACATACAGACTGAACATGAGGGGATGGAAAAAATCATTCCATTAAAATGGGAGTCAAAGAAAAGCTCGACTAGCAATACTCATATCAGACAAATAAACTTTAAAATAGGGACTTATAATAGACAAAGAAGGACAATACATAATAATGACAGGATGACTCCAAGAAGACAGAACAATTGTAAATATATATGCTACCAAAATAGGAGCACTTTAATATATAAGATAAATGCTAATAGCCATAAAAAAGGGAAATCACCACTAACACAATAATAGTGGCGGATCTTAAAACTCTATTTACACCAAGGGGCAGATCATCTAGACAGAAAATTAATAAGGAAACATAAACCTTCAGTGACACAAGAGAACCCATAGTCTTAATTCACACTTTAAAGATATTTCATCTCGTAACAACAGAACACACATTCTTCTCAAGTGCACAAAGAATATTTTAAACGATAGATCACATATTGCCACAATCAAGCCTTGATAAATTTAAGAAAATTGAAATCATATCAAGCATTGTTTTCCAAACACAAGGCTATGAGATTAGAAATCAATTATAAGGAAAAAAACTATTAAAAAAAAAACAGACACAGGAAGACTAAACAATGTTACTAAACAACCAATAGATTACAGAAGAAATCAAAGAGGAGGGAGAAGGCAATGGCAACCCACTCCAGTACTCTTGACTGGAAAATCCCACGGACTGAGGAGCCTGGTAGGCTGCAGTCTATGGGGTCTCACAGAGTCAGACACGACTGAAGCAACTTAGCAGCAGCAGCAGCAGCTGATGGGTACAGAGTTTCTTTCTGGGTTAATGAAAATGTTCTGAAATTATTGTTTTGATGGCTGCATAACTCTGTAAATCTACTCAGAACCATTGAGCTGTATACCATAAATGTGTGAACTGTATGGTATGTGAATTATATCTTAATCAAGTTAATAAACAAGTAAGCAACTTGTTTACTTAAAAAAAAAAAGGAAATCAAAGAGGAAACCAAAAAATATCTGGAAATAAATGACAATGAAAACATGATGATACATAACCTTTGGGATACACCAAAAATAGTTCTAAGAGGAAAGTTTATAGAATTATAATCTTATCCCAAGACACAAGAAAAATCTCAAATAACCAACCTGACCTAACATCTAAAGCAACTAGAGAAAGACTGTAAAAAGAAGAACAAGGAAAACACAAAGTCAATAAAGGAAATGAAATTATAAAAATCAGAGCAGAAATAAATAAAATAGAGATGAAAAAGACAATAGCAAAGAACAATGAAGTGAAAAGCTAATTCTCTGAGAAGATAAACAAAGTTGCTAATCCTTTAACTAGACTCATCAAGAAAAAAAGACTCATGTCAATAAAATTAGAAATTAAAAAGAAGCAGTTACAACTTAAATCAGAAATACAACAGAAATACAAAGGATCAAATGAGACTACTACTAGAAATTATATACGCCAATAAAAGAGACTACTTAGAATAAATGGAAAAAGTTTTTTAAAGCTACAACTTTTAAAGACTGAACCAGGAAGAGAAAGAAAATATGAACAGACAAATCACAAGTAATGAGATTGAAACTGTGATTTGAAAAAAGCCCAGCAAGCAAAAGTTCAGGACCAGATGGTTTCACAGGCAAATTCTACTAAATATTCATAGAGTTAACAGTGCTGCTTCTGAAACTCTTCCAAATAACTGCAAAGGAAGAAACACTTCCAAGCTCATTGTACAAGGCCACTATCACCCTGATACCAAAACCAGACAAAGAGATCACACAGAAGAAACAAAATTACATGCCAATATCAGGAATGAACATACATACAAAAAATCTCAACAAAATTCTAGCAAACAGAATCCAATGCCACATTAAAAGGATTATATACCCTGAGAAAAAAGGATTTACTATAGGGATGCAAGGATTTTTCAATATATGCAAATCAATTGATGTTATACACCACATTAACAAATTGAAGAATAAAAGCAAGCAATCATCTCAGTAGATGCAGAAAAAGCTCTTGACAAAATTCAACATCCATTTATGATAAAAAATAAATAAATAAACTCAAGAAAGTGGATATAGAGGAAATGTACCTCAACATAATAAAGACCCTATATGACAAACCCACAGCAAACATCACTTTCATTGGTTAAAAATCTGAAAACATTTCTTCTAAGACTAGGAACACAACAAGGGTGTCTACTCTCACCACTTTTATTCAACATAGTTTTTGAAGTAAAAAACTGTGACTTGCCATGACAATCAGAGAAGAAAAAGAAATAAAAAGAATTTAGATTGGAAAAGAAGTAAAACTGTCACTTTTTTTTGCAGATGACACAATATGTATACATAGAAAATCCTAAATATGTTACCAGAAAGTTACTAGAACTTATCATAATTTTGGTAAAGTTGCAGGATGCAAAAGTAATACACAGAAATCTCTTGCATTCCTATACACTGACAATGAAAGATCAGAAACAGAAATTAAGGAAACAATCCTATTTACCATGACATCAACAATTTAAAATTATATAGAGATAAACCTACCTAAAGTGGAAAACGATCTTTACTTCAGAAACTGTAAGATACCAAAGAAAGAAATGAAAGATGACAAAACAGATGGAGAGATATACCATGTTCTTGGATTGTGAGAATCAATACTGTGAAAATGGCTATACTACTCAAAGCAATCTACAGATTTAATGCATTCCCTATCAAATTACCAAAGGCATTTTTCACACGATTAGAACAAAAAACTTATAATTTGAATGGACACACAAAAGTCCCATATATCCAAAGTGATCTTGAGAAAAGAAAATGAACTGAAAAAAAAAAAATGAACTAAAGGAATCAGATTCTCTAACTTCAGACTATACTAGAAATCTATAATCTTCAAAATAGGGTGGTACTGGCACAGAAACAGCAACATAGACAAATGCAACTGGTTAGAAAATCCAGAGATAAATCCAAGCACCTATTGTCACTTAATCTATGACAAAGTAGGCAAAAACTTACAATGGAGAAAAGATAGTCTCTTTAATAATTGGTGCTGGGTAAACTCTTCAGCTACATGTAACAAAGTGTAATTAGAACATTCTCTAACACCATACAAAAAATAAAATGAAAAATGGATTAAAATAAAACTTAAAAAATGGATTAAAGAGCTACATGTAAGATTAGACACTAAAATTCTTAGGGAGAAACATAAACAGACCAGTCTTTGCTATAAATAGTGGAAGATCTTTTTTGATCCACTTTCTAGAGTAATTGCAATAAATACATGGTACGTAATTAAACTCAAAGGCTTTTTGTACAATAATGGAAGCTAGAAACAAAATGAAAAGACAATCCATAGAACTGGAGAAAATATTTGCAAATGAAGTGATTGACAAGGGTTTAATCTTCAAAATATACAAACAGTTCATTTCAATAACAGCAATAAAAAATGGTCAAACATAAATAGACATTTCTGAAAAGAAGACATACAGATGGCCAAAAGGTACATGAAAAAATTCTCAACATCATAAATTATCAGAGAAACGAAAACCAAAAATACAATTAGGTATTACCTCACACTGGTTAGAATATCCATCATCAAAGAATCTACAAAGAATAAATGCTGGAGAGGGTGTGGAGAAAATGGAAACCCCTACAATGTTAGTGGGAATGTAAATTGATACAGCCACTATGGAGGTTCCTCTGAAAAACTAAACATGGAGCTATTAAATGATCCTGCAATCCCATTCCTGGGCATCTATCCAGAGAAAACCATATTTTGAAAAAAAAATCCTGCACCCCAATGTTCATTGCAGCACTATTTACAATAGCTAGGAAATAGAGTAACCTAAACATCTATCAACAGAGGAATGGATAAAGAAGTGGCACATATATACAAAGGGATATTACTCAGCTATTAAAAAAATAATGAAATAATGTCATTTGCAACAACACTGATGGACCTAGAGATTATCATACTGGGTAAAGTAAGTCAGAAAGAAAAATACATGCTATCACTTATATGTGGAATCTAACAAAATAGTATATTATTTACAAAACAGAAATAGAGCCACAGATATAGAACATGAACTTATGGTTACCAGGGTTGAAAGTTGGGGAGGGATAAATTGGGAAACTGGGGTTGAAATAAACACATTACTATATATAAAATAGATAGCTAATAAGTACCTACTGTTTAGCACAGGGATCTGTTCTCAATACTCTCTCATAATCTATATGAGAAAAGAATTTTAAAGAGAGTGTATGCATGTATATCTAATTCACTTTGCTGTACAGCAGACTCTAATACAACATTTTGAATCAACTACACACCAATAAAAATTTAAAGAAATGAGAATCAAGGGCATTGTAAACAATTTTGTCAAGGCAAAAGGCAGAACAAAGTTTCTGTTTATGGAGATGGGGAAGACAAACAAAGCAGCTACTTTCTGGGTCAGTGGGGATCCAAACCAAGTAATTGCTCTTGTGCATCTCACATGTGAAATTTTGAATACTGCTTAGAAATCCAATGGTCTTTGAAGATGTTTTTGTGTTAAGTTTTAAGTCAAAGCTCAATCTGTTAATTTTCATCTGCAGAAATAGATGGAATATAAAATCATGAGGCATAGAGTTGTGTTTACAGTGAGTTGACTAGGATAGAAATCCAGGACTGAGCCCTGGTCTTCTTTGACCTATGGAGTTGAGGTGAGTGAGGCCAGTAATGTAAGAGGAGGATTAGGAGAGAGTGACTCCTGGAGGCCATGTGAAGAAACCATCTAACAAGGCATAATGAACTCTGTCAAATGCTGATAGAGTAAGGAGGCTACAAATTATCATTGGTTTTCACAGTCAAAATGAGTGACCTGGAAGAGAGAATTAACAGTGAGAGTAAATTTTCTTGCATTTGGTTAGAAAATCGAAAGAAATCAAATGAAGACAAAAAACATTGACAATTCTTATAATATGTTTTGCTGTAAAAAGAATAGTGATATTAAGCAATACCTAGAGAAGTCTGTGGTAATAGAGTACTCGTTGGGAGGACTGATGCTGAAGCCAAAGCTCCAGTATTTTGGTCTTCTGATGTGAACAGCTGACTCATTGGAAAAGTCCCTGATGCTGGGAAAGATTGAGGGCCAAAGAAGAGGGTGTCTGAGGATGAGATGGCTGGATTGTATCACTGATGCAATGGATTTGAACTTGCCAAACTCAGGGAGATGGTGAGGGACAGGGAGGCCAGGTGTGCTGGAATCCACAGGGCCAGGACACAGCTGGGTGGCTGAACAACAGCAAGAGAAATCTCTTATGGTAATGAGAGGGGGTTCAAAATGTAGCTACAGCATAACTGAATAATGATAGAAATGGTCTAATTAAGGGCAAAAAAGTATGGGAGTGTCAAAACTGAATGAAGCACTTCTGGATCACAGAAGTTAGCAATCATCAATTTAAGTTTAAATCCATCATCAGGGGTGTGTACATTTTTCCAATCATGTTGAACAGACAAAATAAAAGATCTGTACTGAATCATGGAATCTGAGATTTCCTTACCTGCTGTTCTATTATAGACATGGAGAAATAGCCTCAGGGAGAAAATGCCTAATAAAAACTAAATTTTCATTGTTCACTGGAATTTCCTGAAGATTGTAAAATAGCAAGAGCAAACCTTCAAAGGATGCTATTACGATAAAGAAAAGTGGTCGGCATATAGACGGATTTATTCTTAATAATATGTACCTTTTATTTTCTATCTTTCTTTGAAAGTAATTTTGTGTTGGAAGGAGGGTGATATTGACAGCACAATGGGAATATTTGACTAACCATTTTTTAATAAAATCTGCTATCTTTGAATAAGACTTAAAAAAGAAAAAGAAAAAGGAAAGAAAACACAAATACTCACACGAATTAAAAAGACTAGAGTTATAACAAAGATTAAAAATACTGTAAAGAAATACCAAGAAAAACAACATTATTGAAAACATACCTAAAATGAGCATATTCTGAGAAAAATGACAGTTATAAAACTGATTTGAAAAAGAGAAATAATCTAAATATATGCTAATCATTGAATCAGTAGTTAAAATATGCATGTAATAAACATGGGCCGTTAGTAGTTTTACAAAACATTCAAGATACCAAATATTTTGATCTTATATACATGATTTTAAATAGTTTAAGAGGAAAAAACACTTTCCAATTCCTCTTTTGAAGTCAAAACAACCTTGACGCCAGCATCAGGTTTATATGAGAAAGGAAAATCACAGGTCAGTTTCAGTAACAACAACAAAAAAAAGTTCAATAGGCCAGCAGTGGATAAAAAAACTTAATTAACAAATGATCAAGTTGTATCTATCCCAGAAATCCAAAAGTGGTTTAACACGTTAAAATCCATAAAGATCATTCACCACATCAAATATTAATTACTTGTAAAACAAAATTTGACAAAAGGCAGCACTGCAAAATATAAAAAAAATATGCAAACTAAAAGGGGGATCCTCTAATCTGATAAGAGGTTTCCACCAAAAGGCTAAAGGAAACATGGTGAAACGGTTGGAAAATTCCTTTCAAAATCATGAACAAGTTAAGGACATATAATCTTGCTATACTATTAAACATGGTATTGGCAGTCTTTGCTAACATAGTAATATAAGAAGAAGAACTAAAAGTTATCACACTTAAAAGGAAGAAATGAAATTATTTTTCTCAAATTATAATTGTTTACAAAACTTACCCACAAATTTACAGAGTATTAGAAACACAAATTTAGCAAGCTGGTTGGCGATATGACCAATAATAAAATATCATTATATTTTTTTATATACTAAGAAAACCAGATTTTAAGACTACTACAATATACAGCAGGAAAATATATTGTATACCGAAGAATAATTCTAATTAAAGTTGTGAAAATATTTTATCAAGAAAATTATAAAACTTTAGGAAAGGAATTAAAGTAGATCTAAGCAAATGGGAAATAAACATTTTTATTGGCAGTGGAATTCAATATCATGAAGTTTATATTATTACTCAAATTTATTGATAATTTAATGTTAATTTCATCAAAATCCCTGAAGTTTTCTGTAGAATTTGACAGGATGATTCTAAAATTTATGCATAAAAACAAACAACCAAGAAAACAGTCCTGTAGCATAAAAATAATGTGAGGCTTCTGCATTATGATTACTCAGATTTACTCTTAAGCTACATTAATTTAAAAATATTATGTGACACAGGAGTATAAACACTGACCAGTGAAACACTAGATAACCCAGTACCATACACAAGCTTATTTGGACATTTGCTATGTATATTTTTAACAACTGTGGAAAGATAGTCAATAAACGGTGCTGGGACAGTTAGGTATCCATATGGAGAGAAAATGAAATTGGATCTCAATCTCACAACACATATGAAAATAATTATCAGATAGATTACATTAGGATTTAATTGTGAAAGACAAAACTTTTAGAGCAAAAATAGGTAAACATCACTGTGGGAAAATTCAATCATCTTAGTGAAGTATTTCTTCAAGAGGCTAGAAAAAGTGCTACTACAAAAGTAAAGACAGATAACATATGCTACATTAAAAATTAAGAATTTGTATTCATAAGAAAACACCATAAATAAAGTGAAAAACAAGCCACATTTTAGAAGAAGGCGTTTGTAACACACAACCAATAAACTATGTAAAATATGTAAGGAAATCCTATAAATCAGTAAAATACAGATAATGCAATTTAAAAATAGGAAAACAATATCTACTAGCATTTTTCAGAACGGAAACAAGAATAGTGAATTGGTATGTGAAAAGATGTGTGCGTGCTCAGTCATGTCTGACCCTTTGTGAACCCATGGACTGTATCCAGCTAGGCTCCTCTGTCCATATTATTTTTCAGGCAAGAATATTGGAGTGGGTTGCCATTTCCTCCTCCAGGGGATCTTCCCAACCCAGGGGTCAAACTTGCATCTCCTGTGTCTCCTGCTTGGCAGGCAGGTTCTTACCACTGAGCCACCTGGGACACCACATGAAAAGGAATCAGTATCATTAATGATCAGGGAAATGAAAATCAAGAACATAGTGATATTCGCTTTTATTCTTTAAGTTGGAAAATACTATGAAGTATGATGATACCAAGTATTGGTGAGGCCACATAATGTAACAGACTTAGAAAATTAATGTTAATTTTATTATCATTTTAAATAATAAAATTAATGAATAATTAGCATTTTCTACTAAACTGAAGATGTTCATACACTACAATCAGCAATTCTCCCAGGTACTTACTTTTTAAAAAGGCTTATACATAGGCACTAGAAGTAAAAGAATGTTCACAGCATCAGTTCACAGTGTCAAAAAGTTGAGAGATCCCAAATGTTCACCAACAGAGGAATATAAAACTATATTATGGTATCAGCATGCAACAAAACAATATAAATCATTTATGTACAAAAATAATCTTAAAGATATAATGTGGAATGAAAAAAGCAAACCACATATTGTATGATAATATTCTCAGAGCTGAAGAAAAAATAATACAGCATTTAGCACTCTATACATATACAGTAAATTTTAAAAATTGAGGGAGAATGCAAACATAAATCCAGAATAGTGGTTGTGCTTAGAAAGTGAGGCAGAAAGACTGGATAGGAAAAAGCCCAGAAGTATTAGGTACATGGTCATTAAGTTAATAATGCCTTGTAAATTAAATCTATCTCACATGTTTTCTTTGGAATATTAAATATAACTTCAAGATGAAAATGAAAAAAAAAAAATAGTAGTAAGAGTTACTTAAGTGGATGAAAAAGCAGAATTTACACCTGAGAGGACAGAAATAATTTTGAGTCTTTGCTTTTCTATTTTGGGATTTCATGAGTATTTTGAGATTTCATGGGACATGGAACAACGCACTGGTTCCAAATTAGGAAAGGAGTACGTCAAGGCTGTATATTGTCACTCTGCTTATTTAACTTATATGCAGAGTACATCATGCAAAATGCCAGGCTGGATGAAGCACAAGCTGGAATCAAGAATGCTGGGAGAAATATCAATAACCTCAGATATGCAGACAACACCACCCTTATGGCAGAAAGCAAAGAGGAATTAAAGAGCCTCTTGATGAAGATGAAAGAGGAAAATGAAAAAGCTGGCTTAAAACTCAACATTCAAAAAATGAAGATCATGACATCTGGTCCTATCACTTCATAGCAAATAGATGGGGAAACAGGGAAACAATGATAGACTTTATTTTCTTGGGCTCCAGAATCACTGCAGATGGTAAGTGCAACCATGAAATGAAAAGAAACTTGCTCCTTGCAAGAAAATCTATGACCAACCTAGACAGCATATTAAAAAGCAGAGACATTACTTTACCAACAAAGGTCCATCTAGTCAAAGCAGTGTTTTTTCCAGTAGTCATGTTTGGATGTGAGAGTTGGACTATAAATGAAGCTGAATGTGGAAGAAATGATGTTTTGAACTGTGGTATTGGAGAAGACTCTTGAGAGTCCCTTGGACTGCAAGGAGATCGAACCAGTCAATCTTAAAGAAATGAGTCCTGACTATTCATTAGAAGGACTAATACTGAAGCGCCAATACTTTGGCCACCTTTTGCAAAGAACTAACTCATTAGAAAAGACCTTGATGCTGGGAAAGATTGAAAGCAGAAGGAGAAGGGGATGGCAGAGGGTGAGACAGTTGGATGGCATCACTGACTCAATGGGTATGAATTTGGGCAAGCTCTGGGCGATAGTGAAGGACAGAGAAGCCAGGCATTCTACAGTCTATGGGGTCACAAGTCAGACACAACTGAACGACTGAAAAGCAACAGTGAGTATTTTTACTGAATGACAGGGAAAACAAATGGAGATGTCATTATTCATTTACATTATAACCTAGGTTTCTAAATATTAGGTGTTTTTAACTTGCATGTTGAAAAAGATCTTCTTTTCCTCATTGGGGATTGGAATGCAAAAGTAGGACGTCAAGATATATCTGGAGAAACAGGCAAGTTTGGCCATGTAGTACAAAATGAGGAGGGAGAGTTTAGCAAAGCTTTGTCACTAAAACATGCTGGACATAGCAAACACTCTCTTCCAACAACACAAGACACCACTCTACACATGGACATCTCCAGATGGTCAATACCAAAATCATATTGATTATTTTCTTTGAGGAAGAGAAGCTCTATACAGTCAGTAAAAACAAGACCTGGAGCAGACTGAGGTTCAGACCATTGGCTCCTTATTGCAAGATTCAGGCTTAAGTTGATGAATGTAAGGAAAACAACTAGGCCTTTCAGGTATGACCTAAATCAAATCCCTTATGGTTATACAGTAGAGGTGAGGAATGCATTCAAGGGATTAGAAATGGTAGACCAAGTGCCTGAAGAACCATGGACAGAGGTTTGTAACATTGTACAAAAGGCAGTGACCAAAATCATCCCAAAGAAAAGAAAGAAATGTTAGAAGGCAGGGTGGTTGTCTGAGGAAGCTTTACAAATAGCTAAGAAAGGAAAAGAAGCAATATGCAAGGGAGAAAGGGAAAGACACATCCACCTGAATGCAGAGTTCCAGAGAATAGCAAGGAGAGATAAGAAAATTTTCTTAAGTGAACAGTGCAGGGAAACAGAGGAAAACAACAAAATGGGAAACACTAAAGATACCCTCAAGAAAATTGGTGATATCAAGGGAACATTTCATGCAAGGATGGGCACAATAAAGGACAGAAACGCTAAATAACTAACAGAAACAGAAGAGGTTAAGAAGAGGGGACAAGAACACACAGAAGAGGGCTTACAGCTCAATATAGCAGAGGAGAAGGATGTATGCTGATCTCCTGTGAGAGCACCAAAATCACAACTAGCTGTAGAACAGCCTTCAACAGAGGACACTGGAAGCCACCAAAAAAGGATACCCCGTGTCCAAGACAAAGAAGAAGCCACAGTGAGATGGTAGGAGGGGTGCAATCATGATAAAATCAAATCCTAAACCTGCTGGGTGAGTGACTCACCAACTGGAGAATAAAAATATCAAAGAAGATCTCCCACTGTTGTGAATGTTCTGAATCCCATGTCAGCTTCCCAGCCTGGGGATCCAAAAAATGGACTGAGAATCCCCATGGAATCTGACCCTGAAGGCTGTGGGATTTTATTATAGGACTTCTGCAGGACTGGGAGGAACAGAAACTCCAGTCTCGAAGGGCACAAACAAAATATTATTGCCCCAAGACCTAGAGGAAAGGAGCGGTAATCCCACAGGAGATTGAACCGAAACTACCTACTAGTGTTGGAAGGCCTCCTGTGGAGGCGTGGGTCAGAAGACACTCACCACAGGGGTGGGGACACTGGCAGCAGCAGTCCTGAAAGGTCCCCTTTGGCATAAACCCGCTCAGAGTTTACCATTAACCCTACCAGAAAGCTCTTAGGATCACAGAGCTGAATTGCCTCAGGCCAAACAATTAACAGAGGGAGTGCAACTCCACCCATCAGCAGATAATTGGATTGAAGCGTTACTGAACAAGACCCTGCTCTACAGAGCAAGACTCAGCTTTTCCCACTGCCAGTTCCTCCCATCAGTTAGCTTACTCAAGCCTTTTATCCTCAAGAAACAAGAAGAACAGTCCCAAGCAGCTAGAACAAAAACCACCTTACAGAAAGCTTATCAGGATGAAAACACAGAAACTTATGTCCCAGATGAAGGGACAAGATAAAACCCCATAAAAACAACTAAATGAAGTGGAGATAGGCAACATCCCAGAAAAAAGAATTCAGAATAATGATAGTGAGGATGATCCAGGAAAACAATGGAGAAGATCCATTAAATGTTTACCAAAGACCTAGAAGAATTAAAGGACAGAGATGAATAATATACTGGAAGAAATCAATAGCAGAATAACTGAGGCAAAAGAATGAATAAAGGACCTGGAGGACAGAATGGTGGAATCACTAGCACAGAACAGAATATAGAAAATGAATGAAAAAAGAGACAGCCTAAGAGACCTCTGGGACAACATTAAATGCACCAACATTCACATTCTAGGGATCCCAGAAGAAGAAGAGAGAGAAAAATAACCTGAGAAAATATTGAAGAGATAATAGCTGAAAACTCAATCAAGTCCAGGAAGCACAGAGTCCAAGGCAGGATAAACCCAAAGAAGAACACATTGAGACACATAGCAACCAAACTGACAAAAATTAAAGACAAAGATAAAATATTAAAAGCAATAAGGAAAAAATAACAAACAGCCTACAAGGGAAGTCCCATCAGGTTATAGGCTGATTTCTCAAGAGAAACTCTACAAGCCAGAAGGGAACACCATGATACATTTAAAGTGATGAAAGGGAAGAATATACAACTAAGAATACTCTACCTAACAAAACTCTCATTCAGATTTCATGGAGAAGTCAAAAGTTTTCTAGACAAGCAAAAGTTAAGAGAATTCAGCACCTCCAAACCCATTTCACAATAAATGCTAAAGGAAATTTTCTAGGCAGGGAACTCAAGCTAAGGAAAAGACCTGAAGAAAATAAACCCAAAACAATTAAGAAAATGGTAAGAGGATCATGTGCTGTACTGTGCTTAGTCACTCAGTCATATCCAACTCTCTGCAACCTTGTGGATGATAGCCCACAAAGCTCCTCTGTCTATGGGGATTCTCCAGGCAAGTATACTGGACTGGGTTGCCATGACCTCCTCTAGGGGATCTTCTCAACCCAGGGATCGAACCCAGGTCTCCAGCATAACAAACAGATTCTTTACCATCTGAGCCACATAATTACCTCAAATGTAAATGGATTAAATACATCAACCAAAAGACATGGACTGGCTGGGTGGATGAAAACATGTGCAAGTATGCATTTCCAGTTACCATACCACTCTACTTGAACCCCTAAATTGTAAGTAATTATTTTATATTGTTAGGTTAATCATGTTCCCATCATGGCTTGCAATTATAATTATGTTTTATTTTTGTCTAGCTATTATCTGTGAAAACTGATAAACATCTTTTACTATTGTGATTATGTAACTATTACTCAGTTAATACCATTGTATCAAGATTGGTCAACAGAAAAATTATAGAATTCTATATCACCTAAAACAACCATTTAATAATAAAAAAAAACACCTGTAATCGCTTTTTCAATTCTAGACACATATCAGAATTATCTTGAAATTTTTTGAAAAATATAAATGCCCAGGTACTGTTTTCTTTTTTTTTTTCTTTAAAGCCCCAGATTTGTGTCTAATGAGAAGCTTTAAAAGAGGTTTTAAAACAACTAGACTATATGATGATTTTTACTTTTATCTAGTTTGTTTCTCTTTTTTCTATTTCATAGTCAGTGATCCTATTTCATTTAGTTTATGTTTTCCAGTTTCTCCATCTGGTCTTTTTTTAAAATTCTTACTCAAGCCTTAGTCAAGTTTCGTAGAAAAGCTTTTATGTGTACATATTATACATATGTATTAAAAACATATTTTAGAAAACTTATGAATCTTTGTTTAACTAAAAAATGCATGACATTTTGATTCTGCTTGTTTGACTTAGTATCAATAAAATGCTAGATTTCTACTTCAAAAAGTAGGTAGGCAACAAAGCTTTACTATATAACACAGGGAGCTATAGTCAATATCTTGTAATAACCTAAAATGGAAAATAATTTCAAAAATAATATATGTGCATATGAACAACTGAATCACCTTGCTGTGCACCTGAAACATTGTAAGTCAACAATATTTCAATAAAATGCACATATATTAAGGAAAGAAATACACATAAGAACTTTTTAAAAAAGGTCTTAATGACCCAGATTAACCACGAGGGTGTGGTCACTCACCTAGAGCCAGACATCCTGGAGGGTGAGGTCAAGCAGGCCTTAGGAAGCATTACTATGAAAAATACTAGTGAAGGTGATGGAATTCCAGCTGAGCTATTTAAAACCCTAAAAGATGATGCTGTTAAAGTAATGCACTCAGTATGTCAACAAATTTCAAAAACTCAACAGTGGTCAAAGGGCTGGAAAAGTCCAGTTTTCTTTCCAATCCCAAAGAAGGGCAATTTCAAAGAATGTTAAGACTACCATACAATTGTACTCATTTCATATGTTAGCAAGGTAATGCTCAAAATCTCTCAATCTTCAGCAGAACATGAACCCAGAACTTCCAAATGTACAAGCTGGATTTATAAAAAGCAGAGGAAAGAAATCAAATTGTCAACAAGTTACTGGATCATAGAGAAAGCAAGGGAATTCCAGAAAAATATCTAATTTTGCTTCAGTGACTATGGTAAAGTCTTTGACTGTGTGGATCACAACAAACTGTGGAAAGTTCTTAAGGAGATGGGAATAACACACCACCTCACCTGTCTCTTGAGAAATCTGCATGTGGGTCAAGAAGCAACAGAACTGGACATGGAACAACTGACTGGTTCAGAATTGGAAAAGGAGTATGACAAGGCTGTATATTGTCACTCTGCTTGTTTAATTTATATGTAGAGTGCATCATGCAAAATGCCAGACTGGATGAATCACAAGCTGGAAACAAGATTGCTGGGAGAAACATCAGCAACCTCAGATATGCAGATGATACCACTCTAATGGCAGAAAGCAAAGAAATTAAATAGCCTCTTGATGAAGATGGAAGAGGAGTGTGAAAAAGCTGGCTCAAAACTCAATGTTATAATATTGTGATGGATTTTGCCATGTATCGACACGAATTAGTTGTGGGTGCACTACTGAAATTATTTTCCAATTAGAATAAACAAATAAATTTTTTAAAAGCTCAACATTAAAAAACTAACATCATAGCATCTGGTCCCATCAATTCATAGCAAATAGATAGTGAAAAAGTGGAAACTGTGAGAGATCTTCTTGGGCTCTAAAATTACTGCAGATGGTGATTGTAGCCATGAAATTAAGACATTTGCTCCTTGGAAGGAAACCTATGACAAACCTAGTTGCTCTTTGTTGTTCAGTTACTTAGTCATGTCTGACTCTATGACTCCGCGGACTGCAGCATGCCAGGTTTCCCTGTTCTTCACTGTCTCCTAGAGTTTGCTCAGACTCATTTTCATTGAGTTAGTGGTGCCATTCAGCATATTAAGAAACAGAAGCATCACTTTGCTGATAAAGATCCTTAGAGTCAGACCTGTTTTTTCCACTAGTCAGGTATGGATGGGAAAGTTGGACTATAAAGAAGGTTGAGCACCGGAGAACTGATGCTTTCAAATTGCGGTGCTGGAGAAGACTGGTGAGAGTCCCTTGGGTTGCATGGAGATCAAATCATTCTGTCGTAAAGGAAATCAGCCCTGAGTATTCATTAGAAGAACTGAAGCTTAGCTCCAGTATTTTGACCACTTGATGTGAAGAGTTGACTCATTAGAAAAGACCCTGATGTTGGGAAAAACAGAAGGCAAGAAGAGAAGGGGGCCAAAGAGGATGAGATGTTCAGTAGCACCACCAACACTATGGATATGAGTTTGAGCAAACTCTGAGAGTTAGTGAAGGATAGGGAAATCTGGTACTGCAGTCCTTGGGGTCCCAAAGAATTGGACACAACTTAGCTACTAAGCAACAACAAAACTGGCATGGGATGTATTTATCATACATACTTATGAACATTTTTCTTTATTATATATATTGAGGTGTATAAATATAGGTATACATAGATAGTCGTTGTTGTTGCTCCTTTTGTCTTCAATCTTTTAGCATCAGAGTCTTTTCCAGTGAGTCAGCGCCCCACATCAGATACCCAAAGTATTGGAGCTCAGCTTCAGCAAGAGTCCTTCCAATGAATGCTGCTGCTAAGTCGCTTCAGTCGTGTCCGACTCTGTGCGACCCCATAGACGGCAGCCCACCAGGCTCCGCCGTCCCTGGGATTCTCCAGGCAAGAACACTGGAGTGGGTTGCCATTTCCTTCTCCAATGCAGGAAAGTGAAAAGTGAAAGTGAAGTCACTCAGTCGTGTCCGACTCTCAGCGACCCCATGGACTGCAGCCTACCAGGCTCCTCTGTCCATAGGATTTTCCAGGCAAGAGTATTGGAGTGGGGTGCCATTGCCTTCTCCAATGAATACTCAGGGTTAATTTCCTCTAGGATCAACTGATTTAATCTCCTTGCAGTCCATGCATCTCCCAAGTGTCTTCTCTAGCAGTGATACTCAAAAGCATGAGTTTTTCAATGCTTAGCCTTCTTCAGGGTTCAATTTTCACATCCATACATGACTATTGGAAAAGCTGTAGCTGTGACTATACTTAATTGGCAAAGTGATGAGACTGCTCTTTAATTCTCTGTTTAGGTTTGTCATAGCTTTCCTTGTGATTTAGTAGCCCAAGATAAGAAAATCCATCACTGTTTCCACTTTTTCCCCTTCTATTTACTATGAAGTGATGGGGCTGAATATCATGACCTTAATTTTTCAATGTTGAGTTTCAAGCCAACTTTTTCACTCTCCTCTTTCACCCTTAACAAAAGGCTCTTTAGTTCCTTGTCACTTTCTGCCATTAGAGTTGTATTATCTGTGTACCTGAGGTTGTTGATATTTTTCCTGGTAATCTTGATTCCAGCTCGTGTGTCATCAGGCCTGACATTTCACATGAGGTACTCTGCATATAAGTTAAATAAGCAGGGTGACATTACACAGCCTTGTACTACTTTCCTGATTTTGATCCAGTCTATTGTTTCATGTCTTGTTCTAACTGTTGCTTCTTGACCCACATACAGGTTTCTCAGGAAACAGGTAAGAATGTCTGGGACTCTTATCTCTTTAAGAATTTTCCATAGCTCATTGTGATCCACATAGTCAAAGGCTTTTCTGTAGTTAATGAAGCAGAAGATGTTGGCAATTTGATTTCTAGTTATTCTGCCTTTTCTAAACCCAGCTTGTATATCTGGAGGTTCTTATTTCACACTCTGCTGAAGCCTAACTTGAAGGTTTTTTAACATAATTTTGCTAGCATGTGACGTGAGCACAGTTGTACATTAGTTGGATCATTCTTTGGCATTACCCTTCTTTGGGATTGGAATGAAAACTGATCTTTTTCAGACTTGC
Organism: Okapia johnstoni; assembly: GCA_024291935.2. Taxonomy (NCBI): domain Eukaryota; kingdom Metazoa; phylum Chordata; class Mammalia; order Artiodactyla; family Giraffidae; genus Okapia; species Okapia johnstoni. The sequence continues at coordinate 63,588,529 of CM044310.1, forward strand.
TGAGTTTTTAAAACTTGTTGACATATTGAGTGCAGCACTATAATAGCATCATCTTTTAGGATTTTAAATAGGCAGAATTCCATTACCTTCACTAGTTTTGTTCATAGTAATGTTTTCTAAAACCCACTTGATTTCACACTCTGGGATGTTCACCTCTAGGTGAGTAACCACACCATTGTGGTTAATTGGATACTTAAGGTCTTTTTTGTATAGTTTTTCTGTGTATTCTTGCTACCTCTTCTGCTTCTGTTAGGTCTTTCATGTTTCTCTCCTGTATCATGCCCATCCTTGTATGAAATATTCCCTATATATCTCTAGTTTTCTTGAAGATATCCCTCATCTTCCCCATGCTATTATTTTTCTCTATTTCTTTGCATTGTTTATTTAAGAAAGCCTTCTTATCTCTCCCTGCTATTCTCTAAAACTCTGTACTCAGGTGGGTATATCTTCCCTTTCTCCCTTGCCTTTCACTTCCCTTCTTTCCTCAGCTATTTGTAAAGCCTTCTCAGACAACAGCTTTGCCTTCTTCCTTTTCTTTGTCTTTGGAATTGTTTTGCTCATTGCCACTGTAAAATGTTACTAACCTTTGTCTATCAGGGACTCTGTCTACTAGGTCTAACCCCTTGAATGCATTTTGTATAATCATAAGGGATTTTATTTAGGTTATATCTGAATGGCCTGGTGGTTTTCCCTACTCTTGCCAACTTAAGACTGAATGTTGCAATAAGAAGGTCATGATCTAAGCTACAGTAGCTCCAGGTCTTTTTTATATTGATTGCAAAGCTTCTCTATCTTTGGCTGCAATTAATATAATCAATCTGATTTTGGTATTGACCATCTGGTGATGTTAATGTGTAGTCTCCTTAGTTGTTGGAAAAGAGTGGTTGCTATAGCCAGCATGTTCTTTTACTAAAACTCTGTTAGCCTTTGCCTTGCTTCATTTTGTTCTCCAAAGCCAAACTTAGCTGTTACTCAAGGTATCTCTTGACTTTCTACTTTTGCATTCCAATCTCCTATAATGACAGGGCATCTTTTGTGTGTGTGTGTGTGTGTGTGTGTGTGTGTGTGTGTGTGTGTGTTAGTTCTAGAAGATCTGAAGATCTTGTAGGTCTTTATAGAATGAGTTACCTTAGCTTCTTTGGCATCGGTGGTTGGGGCATAGACTTGGACTACTGTGATATTGAACAGTGTGCCTTGGAAACAAACATAGATTATTCTGTTATTTTTGAGAATGCACCCAAGCACTGCACATCAGACTGTTTTGTTAACTATGAGGACTACTGCATTTATTCTAAGGGATTCTTGCCCATACTAGTAAATATAATGGTCACACATTTCTGGTCATTTTTACTTCACTGATTCCTAAGATGTTGATGTTCAATCTTGCCATCTTCTCCTTGACCATGTCCAATTTACCTTGATTCACAGACCTAACGTTCCAGGTCCCTATGCAATATTGTTTTTACAGCATCAGACTTTACTTTCACCACCAGATACATCCACAGCTGAGCGTCATTTCAGCTTTGGCCCAGCTGCTTCATTCTCACTGGAGTTATTAATTATTGCTCTCTGCTCTTCTCCAGGAGCATATTGGACATTTTGTGACATGGAGGAGCTCATCTTCTGGTGTTATATCTTTTTTGTCTTTTGATACAGTCAATGGGGTTCTCCAAGCAAGTATTCTGAAGTGAGTTGCCATTTACTCCTTTTGTGAGTCATATTTTTTTCAGAACTCTTCACTATGATGTATCCATCTTGGGTGGCCCTGCATGGCACAGCTCACAGCTTCACTGAGTTATGAAAGCCCCTTTAGCACGACAAGGTTGTGATCTATGAAGTAGATATATACATAGTAGAAGTGTTTTATAACTTTTATGATTAAAAGGGCAATAATCATAATGGGTACACATGAAAGTTGAAAATGTGCAAACACACAAATTAAGAGTAATTGTTAAGTAAAATATATGTATAAAATATTTTAGGAAACTACCTTTTATAATATGATAAAAATATTTAAAAATTGAAAAGGCACTCTTCAATTTTCAACTAGAAAAATTGAAGACTTGAAATGTAAAGTCTAGGTCATTTGGTCCAAGACATCATTCTACAGCTGGTGAGTCAGTAAACAGTAAACTTATAAGATGTTTAGGGATCTTGCCACATGAAATCTCTCCATCAGAATACTGGTGAACTTCTACAGTCTGGTAGTTGTTCTCACTGTTGTTGCACACATATCAGCAAACACTTCCTTATTTTTGCTTCTTTTATAAACCATCTACTCAATTTATGTACATAACCACCCTCTGAAGGGTGGTTTTATAACCTATCCTATTTATGTACACAACCACTCTTTTCAAATGCTAGCAAAGTAATGCTCAAAATTCTCCAAGCTAGGCTTAAACAGTGCATGAACCAAGAAGTTCCAGATGTTCAAATTGGATTTAGAAAAGGCAGAGGAACCAGAGATCACATTGCCAACATCCATTGGATCACCAAAAAAGCAAGAGAATTCAAGAAAAACATCTACTTCTGCTTCATTGATTACACTAAAGCCTTTTACTGTGTGGATCAAAATAAACTGTGGAAAATTATTAAGGAGATGGAAATACCAGACCACCTGACCTGCCTCCTGAGAAACCTGTATGCAGGTCAAGAGGCAACAGTTAAAACCAGACACGAAACAATAGACTGGTTCCAAATTGGGAAAAGAGTACGTCAAGGCTGTATATTGTCACTCTGCTTTTTTAATTTATATGCAGAGTACATCATGCAAAGTGCCAGGCTGCATGAAGCAGAAGCTGGAATCAAGATTGCCGGGATAAATGTCAATAACATCATTTAAGCAGATGATACCACCCTAATGACAGAAAGCAAAGAGGAATTAAAGAGCCACTTGATAAAGATGAAAGAGGAGAGTGAAAAAGCTGGCTTAAAACTCAACATTCAAAAAATGAAGATCATGGCATCCAGTCCCAACATGTCATGGCATATAGATGGGGAAACAATGGAAACAGTGACACACTTTATTTTCTTGGACTCCAAAATCACTGGAGATGGTGACTGTAATCATGAAATTAAAAAACAATTGCTCCTTGAAAGAAAAGCTATGACAAACCTAGACAGCATATTAAAAAGTAGAGACACCACTTTGCCAACAAAGGCACATCTAGTCAAAGCTATGGTTTTTCCAGTAGTCATGTATAAACATGAGAATTGGACCATAAAGAAGGCTGAATGACAAAGAATAGATACTTTTGAGCTGTGTAACTGGAGAAGACTCTTGAGAGTCCCTTGGACTGCAAGGAGATCCAACCAGTCAATCCTAAAGAAATCAGTCCTGAATATTCATTAGAAGGACTGATGCTGAAGTTCCAATACTTTGGCCACCTGTTGTGAAGAACTGACTCATTAGAAAAGACCTTGATGCTGGGAAAGATTGAAGGCAGGAGGAAAAGGGAATGACAGAGGATGAGATGGTTGGATGGCATCAACTGACTCTATGGACATGAGTTTGAGCAAGCTCCAGGAGATGGTGAAGGTCAGGGAAGCTTGCAGTGCTGCAGTCCATGGGCTCACAAAGAGTCAGACAGGACTGAGCAACTTAACAACAACACATCCTCTAAAGATCTTGAGACACATATATGGGCGATTTTCAGGGGACATTTTTGTTTTTTAAAAAAAAAAAAGCTTTTGGGGAAATAGCAAAGAAATTTATCTGATCTTACCCAAGTTGTGCCTTCTTTTGTTACAAAATCTATCCAATCCTATCAACAGTACCGTCCTTAAACTGTCTGTTCATGTGTCTGACTGTTCATGTGACCACCACAGGATACTTTAAAATATTGCCCCAAGAAGCATCATCACCAGCAATGTTTCTTCTACATATTCAAGGATACCATGTTTATAAAATCCGGTGATAAAATATATTACTGGGAACTATAGAATTTAAATTACCAGCCAACACTTTCTCCAGCTACTTAATAACAGTTCAGAATAAGATATTTGGTCTCCAGATAGGCCTAGAGGGCTGGGGTGAAACAGATGGGTTAGGCAGAAGAATGGGACCAAAGTCAAGTTGCAACCTATGTTGTAATTTTGTTAAAGTTCTCAAAGTTACTCCAAGATAAATTATTTTGTCTTCTTTTGTTATTAACTGGGAAACAAAAAGAAATGTATTCAAAAACTATTTCAGGAGGTCAGATTTGTTGATTAGGGTGAAAAGCATGTCTAAAAGAAAAATATTTCAAGCATTTCATAGGATAGTCTTTCTTCAGAATCTTAGAGGAGATAATAATAGAATCAGAACTTTTAAAATTGAGAACTCTCCAGATCAATTAATTGGTTCTAATTGCTTCTAAAGATGAAGAAAAACTATCTCGTACTGGCTTGATGGCCTTCAGAAAAGAAAGACTGAAAAATTTTAAAGGCACATTCATTTAACTGTTGTCTTTCTATTAATGGAAAATAATTGTGATAGGAGACCTAAGTTGTAAACTTACAGGTTAAAAGAGATTTTTATTTCAGTTTTATTGAGAAATAATTGACATAAATCCCTGTATAAGTTTAAGGTATACAGCATGATCGATTAATTTACATACATTGTGCAATGATTACCACAATACGTTTACTTAACATATATCATCTTATACAGATACAAGAAAAGGAAAAGAAAAACTCTTAGGATCTACTTGATTTCTCCCTGTGATGATAACTCTTAGGGTCTACTCTCTTAACAACTTTATTATGTACTATGGAGGAGTGATAAAATTTTCTAGCTATAGTTACAAATGGTGGGCAGAGAGAGAGAGGTAAAAAAATATATATCTTAAGAAATGTAGGGAAGCTATTCCCTCTGTGTATTTTTTTTCTGATTTTAGTAAAGCTATCTTGAATCAGAATGCTAGGAACTTGCAGTACCAAACCATGGTAAAGATTATGAGTAGTCAAAGCAACTTCATGGCATAGGAAACTATGATTTTCCAGCAAGAGGTCTTAAAATACAGCACATGAACATGAATTAGAGGAGCAATGGCTACATCCTGAAAAGTAGTAAGCCCCCTCAAGGAAAAAATAACATGTGTTAGGAGTAAAAGAAAATATGATGACCATTCATTTAGCTACTCATTCAACAAATACTAATGAACATGTCACGTGCCAAGCAGGAGATACAAGAATGCCTAAGCAAGACACCTAACTTTGAATTCAGCGTGTATGTAAAGAGGACAGAAGGGATGACGGGTGTAACAGGTTGTGGGTGAAGCCTGTGAGCCTTGAGTGAGTCCAGTGCTCCAGACGCCAGGAGCTATAACAGGTTGAGCAAAACATGTTATAGAGACAGAGGATTTTTTTTTTCCTTCGAATTTAAAGTAGAAAATGATCAAAACCGTATGCTGTGAATTTCACAAAGGATAATATTACTTGACCAGAAAATAGAAGCTAATCTTCTAAACAAAACACAGGGAGGTGTCTAGTCCTTCCATCCTCCGGTGAGACAATTGGGAATTGTGAATGGGTTTGTGGAATTGTCACATATATCGTGGCTCTAAAGACTAAAAAGTATAACTAGGTCTATCTGAATTTCTCTGACTCTGCCAGTATTTTTGACCACAGGCCAATGAGATGGAGAAAGCCCTCTGAGAGGATACCCTTCAGGGGACCTCAGCAGCACATCTCCAGGGCAGTTTTTACACTCCATTCCTCTTGCCCTTCACTGCAGCCTCAACCTCAGCTGACAAGACAATTCATGATTTTTTTAAAATTCATTTATTCATCTCAGTTCACGTCAGTCACTCAGTCGTGTCCGACTATTTGTGACCCCATGAATTGCAGCACGCCAGGCCTCTCTGTCCATCACCAACCACTGGAGTCTACCCAAACCCATGCCTATCAAGTCAGTGATGCCATCCAACCATCTCATCCTCTGTCATCCCCTTCTCCTCTGCCCCCAATCCTACCCAGCATTAGGGCCTTTTCCAATGAGTCAACTCTTCACATGAGGTGGCCAGAGTATTGGAGTTTCAGCTTTAACATCAGTTCTTCCAATGAACACCTAAGATTGATCTCCTTTAGGATGGATTGATTGGATCTCCTTGCAGTCCAAGGGACTCTCAAGAGTCTTCTCCAACACCACAGTTCAAAAGCATCAATTCTGTGGCGCTCAGCCTTCTTCACCATCCAACTCTCACATGCATACATGACCACTGGAAAAACAATAGACTTGACTAGATGGAATTTTGTTGGAAAAGTAATGTCTCAGCTTTCAAATATGCTATCTAGGTTGGCCATAACCTTCCTTCCAAGGAGGAAGAGTCTTTTAATTTCATGGCTGCAATCACCATCAGCAGTGATTTTGGAGCCCCCAAAATAAAGTCTGACACTGTTTCCACTGTTTCCCCATCTATTTCCCATGAAGTGATGGGACCAGATGCCATGATCTTAGTTTTCTGAATGTTGAGCTTTAAGCCAACTTTTTCACTCTCCTCTTTCACTTTCATCAAAAGGCTCTTTAGTTCTTCTTCACTTTCTGTCATAAGGGTAGTGTCATCTGAATATCTGAGGTTACTGATATTTCTCCTGGCAATCTTGATTTCAACTTGTGTTTCTTCCAACCCAGCGTTTCTCATGATGTACTCTGCATATAAGTTAAATAAGCAGGGTGACAATAGACAGCTTTGACGTACTCCTTTTCCTATTTGGAACCAGTCTGTTGTTCCATGTCCATTTCTAACTGTTGTTTCCTGACCTGCATGCAGGTTTCTCAAGAGACAGGTCAGATGGTCTGGTATTCCCATCTCTTTCAGAATTTTCCACAGTTTATTGTGATCCACACAGTCAAAGACTTTGGCATAGTCAATAAAGCAGAAATAGATGTATTTTCTGGAACTCTCTTGCTTTTTCGATGTTGCAGCAGATATTGGCAATTTGATCTCTGGTTCCTCTGCCTTTTCTAAAACCAGCTTGAACATCTGGAAGTTCACTGTTCACGTATTGCTGAAGCCTGGCTTGGAGAATTTTGAGCATTACTTTACTAGTATGTGAGATGAGTGCAATTGTGCAGTAGTTTGAGCATTCTTTGGCATTGCCTTTCTTTGGGATTGGAACGAAAACTGCCCTTTTCCAGTCCTGTGGCCACTGCTGAGTTTTCCAAATTTGCTGGCATATTGAGTGCAGCACTTTCACAGCATCATCTTTCAGGATTTGAAATAGCTCAACTGGAATTCCATCACCTCCACTAGCTTTGTTCGTAGCGATGCTTCCTAAGGCCCACTTGACTTCACATTCCAGGATGTCTGGCTCTAGGTGAGTGATCACACCATCGTGATTATCTGAGTCATGAAGATCTTTTTTGTACAGTTCTTCTGTGTATTCTTGCCACCTCTTCTTAATATCTTCTGCTTCTTTTAGGTCCATACCATTTCTGTCCTTAATCGAGCCTATCTTTGCATGAAATATTCCTTTGGTATCTCCAATTTTATTGAAGAGGTCTCTAGTCTTTCCCAGTCTGTTGTTTTCCTCTATTTCTTTGCATTGATCGCTAAGGAAGGCTTTCTTATCTCTCCTTGCTATTCTTTGGAACTCTGCATTCAGATGGGAATATCTTTCCTTTTCTCCTTTGCTTTTTGCTTCTCTTCTCTTCCCAGCTATCTGTAAGGCCTCCTTAGACAGCCATTTTGCTTTTTTGCATTTCTTTTCCATGGGGATGGTCTTGATCCCTGTCTCCTGTACAATGTCACGAAGCTCTGTCCATAGTTCATCAGGCACTCTGTCTATCAGATCTAGTCCCTTAAATCTATTTGTCACTTCTACTGTATACTCATAAGGGATTTGATTTAGGTCATACCTGAATGGACTAGTGGTTTTCCATACTTTCTTCAATTTAAGTCTGACTTTGGCAATAAGCAGTTCATGATCTGAGCCACAGTCTGCTCCCGGTCTTGTTTTTGCTGACTGTATATAGCTTCTCCATCTTTGGCTGCAAAGAATATAATCAATTGGATTTCGGTGATGACTACCTGGTGATGTCCACGTGTAGAGTCTTCTCTTGTGTTGTTGGAAGAGGGTGTTTGCTATGACCAGTGCGTTCTCTTAGCAAAATTCTATTAGCCTTTGCCCCGCTTCATTCTGTACTCCAAGGCCAAATTTGCCTGTTATGCCAGGTGTTTCTTGACTTCCTACTTTTGCATTCTATTCCCCTATAGTGAAAAGGACATCTTTTTTGGGTGTTAGTTCTATAAGGTCTTGTAGGTCTTCATAGAACCGTTCAACTTCAGCTTCTTCGGCATTACTGGTTGGGGCATAGACTTGGATTACTGTGATATTGAATGGTTTGCCTTGGAAACCATCATTCTATCATTTTTGAGATTGCATCCAAGTACTGCCTTTTGGACTCTTGTTGACCATGATGGCTACTCCATTTCTTCTAAGGGATTCTTGCCCACAGTAGTAGATATAATGGTCATCTGAGTTAAATTCGCCCATTCCAGTCCATCTTAGTTCGCTTATTCCTAGAATACCAACGTTCACTCTTGCCATCTCCTGTTTGACCACTTCCAAGTTGCCTTGATTCATGGACCTAACATTCCAGGTTTCTATGCAATAGTGCCCTTTACAGCATCGGACTTTGCTTCTATCACCAGTCACATCCACAGCTGGGTATCGTTTTTGCTTTGTGAAGCACTTAACTGTATGTTAGGAACTCTGTTAAGCATTAGAGATATAATGGTGAACAACATGGTCATAGCCCTGCCTTCATGAAAATTATAGTCCAGTGTTGAATATAATTTATCAAATATTTGTTTAATCCTCCTGTGTTTCTTGTTATTTGGAGGTTATAAAAACATTGTCTTTGTCCTCTAGGGGTTAACAGTTCATAGAGACATATACATCAAATATAAAAATATAAGACAGTACACGATCAACAGCAAAACAGAGCACCATCAAGTGCTGGAATCTCCAATGATGTAACACTTAATGCTTCCTTGGGGACAGCCTTTGTTTCCCAGCACAGCACCAACCAGGTGGTGTCTTATGTCAGACAGGTGGTATCTTCCATTGCAATCTGTCCCTGGGACTTGCAAAAAAGAAAGAGAAATCACACTAGTGTGAATACTTGAAAGAAAATCAGAACTTTCCATTTAGAAGCAAAAAGGGGTTCAACTGGCATTCAACCAGTGAGAAAGCTGACTCATGGTTTAGTTTAAAACATCAACCAACAAAAAAATAGTGAACAAACATAATGACAATATGCTAATATCAAAAAACAATTTGAAGATAACTACTCACTGATATATTTTCCTCCCTATCTCACTCCTGCTGAAAGGTTTAATCAAAACTGAAACAAACCACAAGACATCTTTTCTTCAGGTCCTCAGTGACTGTTATCCTCTTCTCTCTTCTTTTATTGTAATTACACTGCTCCCTTGGGTGAGACTTGCCTTCCCTGTCAAGGCCTTCTCTCCAGGAGAGAGCCCTCCCCTATATCTGTCAAAATTATATTAACCTATCCATGTGAGAACCCAGCCCTGATTTTTGCCAAACAATTACATTGAAGATATTGACTAAGGATGTCTTTTGTCCTGTGACTGCACAAAATGATTAAATAATTTCAACTCTTGATTCAAGCGATTTATTTCCCCTTTATACAACTATCAGTTGATTTGGTTGTTCATGAGGATAGCTCTGTGCTGAGGAAACCTGGTCTGGGGCTGAGAGCAAAGAAACTCAAATAGCAACAACTAGACTAGCACAATAATTAGCCTTTTCAGAAATATGCAGTTAACTACCTACTCCATCTTATTTCTCCCCACATAGAAGTGGCCTCCCCCTCCTTCTGTCATTTCAGTCAACATGCATTATATGTTGCTAATTACTGAGGGCTCAGAATTCTAAGCCCTCACACCTTGGTCATTAGCCAGTCTAATAATAATGTGAGAAATCCAAAGGGCAAGGGTCATTGTCACACTTCCAAGTAGCTGTGCTAATCGTCCTCTGGTCACCTGGCACAATAAAATTCTTCTTATTCTGATATTTATATTTGGGGGATTATTTACCTTGTATATTTTGATATGCTCATTTTCCCTCAACATGATCAAAATAATGACTCAATTACATTTTAAAAGATAAAATGATGAAGAAATAAGAAATGTAGCCTATGAGATTTATTCTTAAAGAACATCAGATTGGAACACAAAGTTTTAGGTGGATACCTGAAAGATATTCATTACAGTTCTAACCAATATGCAGTGAGCTTTAAGAAAAAGCACATTTCCATGAGATTATCATTATAGATTGTTTGCTAGGTTTTCATGAGTTCCCATATTACAAATGTATATTCAGATATTAATTGTTCCTGCTGTACGATCTCAAAGACTGTGAGCTGGACACAGCATACTAATCCTTGAATGAAGCATTATGTGTACAAAAGAAATTAATTCATTTTGCAGCGAGTCAATCTTTGAACATTACCATATACTTTTGAAAACATACCTTGTTTTTTAACAAGAAACAAATCACACAAAAAAATCTATTAAAAAAAAGAGAAAGAAATAATATTTTGAAACAAAACAAAATAAAAACTGCTTTATCTTCCTAAGCCAGAAGTGTGGAGTTAGCAGCACAGGGGCTGACCCCAGTTTTCAGTATATTCTCTGTTCTAAGGGACATTGACAGGAAATGGTCAGCCTGGAGATACAATGAAAGGAAACTCAGCAGTGAAGGTTTCACTGATAACATGTGATTTGAAGTCAGTGAACAGACCTAACAGTCATTCACCAGCTTAGGCCAAAGCATATAATAATCCAAAGGTGCCATTAAAGTCTTGTCATAAAAGTACACAGAGGATGGCATTTGGCACAGGAGGAAGGGCAGAACATTTTCCTAATAGTTTGGTTGCAATAAGTGATATCAACATTATGGTGTTGTTTCACAACATTCTGTTTACCTAACATGTATTTGTCCTAAAGTTTCTTACGTTATATAATAAAAGATGGCAAATTTTAAAAGCAGTTTCCTTTATAATAAAACTTGGGCTAACCAGAATACATCCCCTTTTCTTCTCATCTCTGCTACTTATCTCCATCTGTTATTTTTTTCCTTCATCTTAGAGAATAGCTGTTCTTAGTAAAGAAAATCACCAAAATTTAATATTTTATTTTCATAATCTTGGATAGAACTCATCCCGTGTTTTCTTAAATGTAGCATGCCCACTGAAATATTTCTAGCATCAGTAACTGTACTGAGCTATATTAGAAAGTCCTCAGAGACTATAGAGGGTACAACACTTGTTCCTGCACAAAGCACACTATGTGGCTCCCCCACAACATAGGTTTGAGATCTGTCTGCTTTTCATCGTATTGTTTTATATTACATTCATTGTTAACAGATTGCCAGCCTAACAAGATGTGAAGGAGTATAAGTTTGAATTGTTAGAAAAAAATGTGCTTGCTATTGGTTACCTTTCTCAATACTTTTTTATGTTTTTGACCTCAGAAAGGGAATACAACCCCTTTGTATTTGTTAAAAATTGTGGGTAAAATAAGAGACAACAAAATATTGGGTGGAAATGTGAAGATTTTCATTGAGCAAACTTTAGTCTTCAATTTTTAAAACAGATTCTATTACTCAAACGTCTTTTGTACAATTCTGATTTCTCAATTATTTTATGTAGTTAACCCAGGTATCCTGCATTGCAGGGGGATTCTTTACCAGGTGAGCCACAAGGGACGCCCAAATAAGTAGTAAATATGTATAAAGCTTACTTTAGCTAGGTCAACTTGTTTTGTATCTGTGATTTATAGTAAAGAACAACACCATCCAATGGAAATATATTGTGTCGCATGCTTAATTGTAAATCTCCTACTAGACCTATTAAAAGCTAGACCTAATTAATTAAAAAGAAATTAATTTTAATAATGTATTTTATGTAATCCAATATATTTAAAATATAGTTTCAATGCATAAAATTATTTAAAGTTTTTTTTGCTGTTTTATTCATACCAAGTCTCTGAAATCCTGTGGATAGTTTGCACGTAGAGCCTCAGCTTTGACTAGCTATTTTTAAACTGTTCAATAGTCATATATAGCTGGTGATTATCATACTGGACTGCATAGATGCAGATTTTTTTTTCCTTAAACTTTAGGCCTCTGTGTGTCTAATCAATGGCCTTTTCAAAAAGTTACAGTGAATTTAATGGAAAGTCATCCTACTTAACCCACTCCTGTATTCTTACCTTGGAAATCCTATGGACAGAGAAGCTACAGTCCACGGGGTCACAAACATTCCAACATGACTCAGCGACTGAACACACACACACACACACACACACACACACACACGTTCTATGTAAAATAGCCTTTACTTAAGAACTATAGAGAGAAAAAATTGTTTTGCTCAGTTAGGGCATCAGAATGTACATTTTGCTGGTAAATTATGATCTCCCCAGTTTATGTTTTTCTATTTAATAATATCTGAAGTGTCAGCACTTCGTGAAAATATCAAAGTACTCACTCTCTAGGGATGTTAATTATAATTTACAATGCATATTTATATACAATCAATTTTTCCAACAAATCTTAATCATGCATCTCCTATGTGACAAGCTAAGTGGACAGAAATGAAAGGTTGCAAAATTAGACAGCTTTTTCCCCTCAGGGAGTATGCATTCTGGTGACAGAGATATGAATCAAATAATCAGGTAACTAAAATCAGATAAAATCACAACCATGTGAAAAGCTGTAAAATAGTACACTGTCTCGTGAACATAAAAAGGGAAGTTTGACCTAGGGGGCAAGGTCAGAGAAAACTTCCTTAAGGAAGTGGTGCTTGAGCTGAGAGCTGGGGGGTGAGTAACCCTGATCAGCAGGGAGGAGCTGGAAAGCATATGCTAGGAAGCTTGAACTCAAGCTCTAGTTTCATTTCATGAAGAAACTGGTTGTAAGAAATCTCCCTGTGGCTGAGGGAATAGTTATCACCCAGAATGAATTCTGGACCTTTATTCCTGAGAGTCTGTCATGAGGCCAGGACTCTTCCTGTGACTTTGGTGCCGAGCTGGGAGAGTCTCTCCATGCTCTCATTTCTCCTTGGCATCTAGTATAGTCAAATCAAAACAAAATGAAAAAAAAAAACAGCAATTCAGTGAATAAAACAGGCAAAGGACAAAGACAGGCAATTCACATAAGAAGAAACACAAATGACAAATGCACATAAATCTCAGCAGTTATCAAAGAAATATGAAAAATGCCTATTGATTTTGTCTAGCTTATCTTGCTGAGAAATATGCCAAGGAGCATCGTGTGTCTGTAAGGAAACAGGTATGTATTCTAACATACCACTGGGGAAAAGAGTTGTCTGGAGCCACCTTTCTGGAGGACAATCAGTTATTATGCACTAAAAGAGTATATACTCACTGACCCAGTATTTACATTCTTGGAATTTATTCTGAGGAACTAATCAGACAGACTGTAAAAAAAAAAAAAAAAAAAATGTATACATTTGGGGCTAATTAAATAAAATATAAAATGGAACCCATCTAAATATCAAACAATAGAGGAAAGGTTAAAATTATAATATGTTAACACAAATAAATATATCATAAAGTATGATATAGGTGTGTATTTATTCAGAAGAAAATAGCAAAAATTTAACCTACAGCAGTATGATTATAATTCTTTTTATCTCAGTTTTCTGCTTTTAATGTTTCTTCTCATACTTAAAAATAAGCATTCTTTTCAGCATAATATTTTTTATTTAGAAAATTTTAGAAAAAATTTATAAAATAAATAGAAAACAAACAAAAAAACATTGTATTATCATCCAAAGACAATTGCATTAATGTATTTCCCTTCAATCTTTTTTTTAAAGCTATAACTTATTTTTCACACAGCTTTGATCAATTTTAATTGGGCTTCTGAGACTAGTGGTAAAACTTGCCCTAGGAACAATCTTTCACATAAGATTTTCTTGTCTCCAATTACGGGGTTTTTTCACAACAGAGTGATGACAGTTTACAATTAGGGTGGCTGAATTTAAGCTTTGTCCAGATAGCCTGGTAAAAGGAGACACTTCCTTTCCTTATTCTTGGTGTCTTCAATTCATTGACGTGTGATTTTTCTAAGCCAGTGATTCTCCTAAGGAATTTTAACTGAATAGCTGAAGTTCCTATTAATAATCACAAAAGACAGACATGCAAACACTCAGAAGTAGCATTAAGAATAAAATTAACAATCTGATTTAAGAAATACAGTGGCTAAACAGACAGTCTCTAGAGCCAGAGTATCTGGATTCAAATCCAGATTATTTGGATTCAAATCCAAAGTGACTAGTTACATAGCCACTTTCTAGCTATATAAAGTGAAAATAAAAGTTTCTCAGTCATGTCTGACTCTTTGCAACCACACTGACTATACAGTTCCTGGAATTCTCCGGCCCAGAATACTGGAGTGGGTAGACTTTCCCATCTCCAGGGGATCTTCCCAACCCAGGGATCGAACCCAAGTCTCTGCAGGGCAGGCGGCTTCTTTACCAGCTGAGTGACCAGGGAAGACTTTCTAGCTATGTAACCTAGAATCAATCATTTAACTTTATGTGTCTTAATTTCCTCTTCAGTAAAATTGGAAAAATAAAAGCATCTACCTCTTAAATTGTGTGGTAGTTTGAAAATTCTTTGGGATTGCCTATCTTTGGCATTGGAATGAAAACTGACTTTTCCACTCTTGTGGAAACTGCTGAGCTGTCGGTTTATTGAAATATTGAGTGCAGCAGTTTCACAGTTCCATCTTTCAGGACTTGAAATAGCTCAGCTGGAATTCCATCAACTCCACTGGCTTTGTTCATAGGGATGCTTCCTAAGGCCCAATTGACTTTGTACTCCAGGAAGTCTGACTCTAGGTGAGGGATCACATCATTGCGGTTGTCTGAGTCGTTAAGATCTTTTTTTGTATGGTTCTTCTGTGTATTCTTGCCACCTCTTCTTAATATCTTCTGCTTCTGTTAGGTCCATACTA
The DNA here is from genome assembly GCA_024291935.2 of Okapia johnstoni. Taxonomy (NCBI): domain Eukaryota; kingdom Metazoa; phylum Chordata; class Mammalia; order Artiodactyla; family Giraffidae; genus Okapia; species Okapia johnstoni. The sequence continues at coordinate 63,603,529 of CM044310.1, forward strand.
CTTCTGTCCTTTATTGTGCCCATCTTTGCATGAAATGTTCCCTTGGTATCTCTAATTTTCTTGAAGAGATCTCTAGTCTTTCCCATTCTATTGTTTCCCTCTATTTCTTTGCATTGATCACTGAGGAAGGCTTTCTTATCTCTTCTTGCTATTCTTTGGAACTCGGCATTCAGAGGGATATATCTTTCCTTTTCTCCTTTGTCTTTCACCTCTCTTCTTTTCTCAGCTATTTGTAAGGTCTCCTCAGACAACCATTTTGCCATTTTGCATTTCTTTTTCTTGGGGATGGTTTTGATAACAGCCTCCTGAGGTTACAAACCTCTATACATAGTTCTTCAGACATTCTCTCTGTTATATCTAATCCCTTCAATCTATTGTCACTTCTACTGTATAATCTTAAGGGATTTTATTTATGTCATACATGAATGGTCTAGTGGTTTTCCCTACTTTCTTCAACTTAAGTCTGAATTTGGTGATAAGGAGTTCATGATCTGAACCACAGTCAGCTCCCAGTCACTTTTTTGCTGACTGTATAAAGCTTCTCCATCTTTGGTTGCAAAGAATATAATCAATCTAATTTCAGTATTGACCATTTGGTGATGTCTAAGTGTAGAGTCTCCTCTTGTGTTGTTGGAAAAGGGTATTTGCTATGACCAGTGCGTTCTCTTGGTAAAACTGTTAGCCTTTGCCCTGCTTCATTTTGTACTCCAAGGCCAAACTCGCCTGTTACTCCAGGTAGCACTTGAATTCCTACATTTGCATTCCAGTCACCTATGATGAAAACAACATCTTTTTTTGGTGTTAGTTCTAGAAGGTCTTGTACGTCATCATAGAACCGTTCAGCTTCTTTGGCATCAGTGGTTGAGGCATAGACTTGGATTACTGTGATATTGAATGATTTGCCTTGGAAATGAACAGAGATCATTCTGTCATTTTTGAGATTGCACCGAAGTATTGCATATCAGACTCTTTTGCTGACTATCAGGGCTACTCCATTTCTTCTAAGGGATTCTTGCCCACAGTAGTAGATATAATGGTCATTTGAATTAAATTTGCCCATTCTGGTCTGTTTTAGTTCACTGATTGCCAAAATGTCAGTGTTCACTCTTGCCATCTCCTGTTTGACCACTTTCAATTTATCTTGATTCATGGACCTAACATTCCAGGTTCCTATGCAAATTTGTTCTTTACCGCATCAGATTTTACTTCCACCATCAGTCATATCCACAACTGGATGTTGTTTTCACTTTGGCTCCATCTCTTCCTTATTTCTGGAGTTATTTTTCCACTTTTCTCTAGTAGCATATTGGACACCTACCAATCTGGGGAGTTCATCTTTTGGTGTCATATCTGAAAATGTTCAGTTTTCACTCCAATCCCCAAAAAAGGCAAGGCCAAACAATGTTCAAACTACCACATACTTGAGGTCATCTCACATGCTCTAAAAGTAATGCTCAAAATTATCCAAGTGAGACTTCAAGAGTATGTGAACCAAAAAGTTCCAAATGTTCAAGCTGGATTTAGAAAAGGCAGAAGAACCAGAGATCAAATTTCCAACATCCATTGGATCATAGAAAAAGCAAAGAATTCCAAAAAATCATCTACTTCTGCTTCATTGACTATGCTAAAGCCTTTCATTGCGTGGATCACAACAGGCCACCTTACCTGAGAAATATGTATGCACGTCAAGAAGCAGTAGTTAGTCTATGGCCATACCACTCTCAACATGCCTAATCTCATCCGATCTCGGAAGCTAAGCAGGGTCGGACCTAGTTAGTACATGGATGGGAGATGCAGCAGTTAGAACTAGAAATGGAGCAACAGATTGGTTCCAAATTGGGAAAGGAGTACGTCAAGGCTGTATATTGTCACTTTGCTTATTTAACTTATATGCAGAGTACATCATGCAAAATGCCAGGCTGAATGAAGCACAAGATGAAATCAAGAGTGCTGGAAGAAATATCAATAACCTCAGCTATGCTGATGACACCACCCTATGGCAGAAAGCAAAGAGGAATTAAAGAGCCTCTTGATGAAAATGAAAGAGGAGCATGAAAAAGCTGGCTTAAAACTTAATATTCAAAAAATGAAGATCATGGCATCTGATGGGGAAACAATGGAAACAGTGACAGATTTTATTTTATTTTCTTGGGCTCCATAATCACTGCAGATGGTGACTGTAGCCATGAAATTAAGCTGCTTGCTCCTTGGAAGAAAAACTACAACCAACCTAGACAGCATGTTAAAAAGCAGAGACATGACTTTGCCAACAAATGTCCATCTAGTCAAAGCTACGGTTTTTCCAGTAGTCATGTATGGATGTGAGTTGGACCATAAAGAAAGTTGAGCACCGAAGAATTGATGCTTTTGAACTATGATGTTGGAGAAGACTCTTGAGAGTCCCTTGGACTGCGAGGAGATCCAACCAGTCAATTTTAAAGGAAATGAGTTCTGAATATTCATTGAAAGGACTGATGCTGAAGCTCTAATACTTTGACCACTTGATTTGAAGAACTGACTCATTTGAAAAGACCCTGATGCTGGGAAAGGTTGAAGGCAGGAGGAGAAGGGGATGACTGAGGATGAGATGGCTGGATGGCATCACTGACTCTATGGACATGAGTTTGAGCAGGCTCCAGGAGTTGGTGATGGACCAGGAAACCTGGCATTCTGCAGTCCATGGGGTCGTGAACATCCAGACACGACTGAGTGACTGAACGGGACTGAACTGACCTCTTAAGCTGTTAGAAGCATTAAAGTTAATACAGGCAAAACACTTACACTAGTGTATGTCACAAATATAAATGCTCCGTGTTAGTTTACATCATTATTCAGAAACCATACCTACCTGTAAATGATGACAGATGCACAGCAGTTAAAAGATGCATGGTGTAGAAATGTATATTGTGGCTTCAACAATAGAACTGACTGGACAAATGTGTGCCCTTTTTGGATCAGCATCAATCCTTAAAAGGACATTTTAAAATAAGTGTTGTTTCTACTTTTAAGATAATGTAAATGGGGGTACTAAAGTAAAGTAACTTCCTAAAGACATCACATGTAATTAAAAAGAGATGGAATATGGTGACTGAGAAAGGTGGTTCTCCCTTGGTGTATGCCTTTCATTTTGCTGGGGCAATTTTTGGGCCAGGAAAATCTACAAGGCAGAGATATAGAAAAATTTTCTCATATTTCCCCCTTTCTTCAATAATAGAGTTCAGTTCAGTTCAGTCACTCAGTCGTGTCCGACTCTTTGCGACCCCATGAACTGTAGCACGCCAGGCTTCCCTGACCATCACCAGCTCCCATAGTCCACCCAAACTCATGGCCATCGAGTCGATGATGCCATCCAGCCATCTCATCCTCTGTCGCCCCCTTCTCCTCCAGCCCTCAATCTTTCCCAGAATCAGGGTCTTTTCCATTGAGTCAGCTCTTCGGATCAGGTGGTCAAAGTATTGGAGTTTCAGCTTCAACATCAGTCCTTCCAATGAACACCCAGGACTGATCTCCATTAGGATGGACTGGTTGGATCTCCTCACAGTCCAAGGGACTCTCAAGAGTCTTCTCTAACACTACAGTTCAAAAGCATCAATTCTTCAGCACTCAGCTTTCTTCACCGTCCAACTCTCACATCCATACATGACCACTGGAAAAACCACAGCTTTGACTAGATGGATCTTTGTTGGAAAAGTAATGTCCCTGCTTTTTAATATGCTGTCTAGGTTGGTCATAACTTTTCTTCCAAAGAGCAAGTGTCTTTTAATTTCATGGCTGTAGTCACCGTCTGCAGTGATTTTGGAGGCCAGAAAAATAAAGTCAGCCACTGTTTCCACTGTTTCCCCATCTATTTGCCATGAAGTGATGGGACCAGATGCCATGATCTTAGTTTTCTGAATGTTGAGTTTTAAGCCAACTTTTTCACTCTCCTTTTTCACTTTCATCAAGAGGCTCTTTTGTTCTTCTTCACTTTCTGCCATACGGGTGGTGTCATCTGCATATCTGAGGTCACTGATATTTCTCCCAGAAATCTTGATTTCATCTTGTGCTTCATCCAGCCCAGCATTTCTCATGATGTACTCTGCATATAAGTCAAATAAGCAGGGTGACAAAATACAGCCTTGCTGTATTCCTTTCTCAATTTGGAACCCGTCTGTTGTTTCTTGTCCAGTTCTAACTGTTGCTTGTTGATCTGCATACAGATTTCTCAGGAGGCAGGTCAGATCTGGTATTCCCATCTCTTTAAGAATTTTCCACAGTTTGTGGTGATTCACACAGTCAAAGGCTTTGGCATAGTCAATAAAGCAGAATTAGATGTTTTTCTGGAACTCTTTTGCTTTCTTGATGATCCAGCAGATGTTGGCAATTTGATCTCTGGTTCCTCTGCCTTTTCTGGTTCCAAACCTGGCTTGAAGAATTTTGAGCATTACTTTGCTAGCACATGAGATGAGTGCAAATGTGTAGTAGTTTGAATATTCCTTGGCATTGCCTTTCTTTGAGATTGGAATGAAAACTGCCCTTTCCCAGTCCTGTGGCCACTGCTGCATTTTCCAAGTTTCCTGGCATATTGAGTGCAACACTTTAACAGCATCATCTTTTAGGATTTGAAATATCTCACCTGGAATTCCATCACCTTCACTAGCTTTGTTTATAGTGATACTTCCTAAGTCCCACTTGACTTCGCATTTCAGGATATCTAGCTCTAGGTGGGTGATCACACCATCGTGATTATCTGGGTCATTATGATCTTTTTTGTACAGTTCTTCTGTGTATTCTTGCCACATCTTCTTAATATCTTCTGCTTCTGTTAGGTCCATACTATTTCTGTCCTTTATTGTGCCCATCTTTGCATGAAATGTTCCCTTGGTATCTCTAGTTTTCTTGAAAAGATCTCTAGTCTTTCCCATTCTATTGTTTTCCTCTATTTCTTTGTATTGATCACTGAAGAAGGCTTTCTTGTCTCTCCTTGCTATTCTTTGAAACTGTGCATTCAAACGGGTATATCTTTCCTTTTCTCCTTTGCCTTTCACTTCTCTTCTCAGCTATTTTTCAGGCCTCTTCAGACAACCATTTTGCCTTTTTGCATTTGTTTTTCTTGTGGGTGGTCTTGATCACTACATCCTGTGGAAATTCATGAACCTCCGTCCATAGTTCTTCAGGCACTCTATCAGATCTTATTCCTTAAATCTGTTTGTCACTTCCTCTGAATAATCATAAGGGAGTTTTTTTATATCATACTTGAATGGTCTTGTGGTTCTCCCTACTTTCTTCAATTTAAGTCTTAAATAAGTCTCTAGGAAGTGATGTTACTTTTTCAAGCTTTTAGAATTCCAGAAAAAGAAAAAGTGTAATTTAAATATAGTTCCTTAATGGTCCCAAGCCTTTGACTGTGGATCACTATAAACTGTGGAAAATTCTGAAAGAGATGGGAATACCAGACCACCTGACCTGTCTCTTGAGAAACCTGTATGTAGGTCAGGAAACAACAGTTGGAACTGGACATGGAACAACAGATTAGTTCCAAATAGGAAAAAGAGTACTTCAAGGCTGTATATTGTCACCCTGCTTGTTTAACTTATATGCAGTGTACATCATGAGAAATGCTGGGCTGAAAGAAGCACAAGCTGGAATCAAGATTGCTAGGAGAAATATCAATAACCTCAGATATGCAGATGACATCACCCTTATGGCAGAAAGTGAAGAAGAACTAAAGAGCCTCTTGATGAAAGTGAAAGAGGAGAGTGAAAAAGTTGGCTTAAAGCTCAACATTCAGAAAACAAAGATCATGGCATCTGGTCCCATCACTTCATGGCAGATAGATGGGTAAACAGTGGAAACAATGGGTGACTTTATTTTTCTGGGCTCCAAAATCGCTGCAGATGGTGATTGCAGCCATGAAATTAAAAGACACTTACTCCTTGGAAGGAAAGTTATGACCAACCTAGATAGCATATTAAAAAGCAGAGACATTACATTGCCAACAAAGCTCCGTCTAGTCAAAGCTATGGTTTTTCCAGTAGTCATGTATGAATGTGAGAGTTGTACTATAAAGAAAGCTGAGCACTGAAGAATTGATGCTTTTGAACTGTGGTGTTGGAGAAGACTCTTGAGAGTCCCTTGGACTGCGAGGAGATCCAACCAGTCCATCCTAAAGGAGACCAGTCCTGGGTATTCATTGGAAGGACTGATGTTGAAGCTGAAACTCCAATACTTTGGCCACCTCATGAGAAGTGTTGACTCATTGGAAAAGACCCTGATGCTGGGAAGGATAGGGGGCAGGAGGAGAAGGGGACGACAGAAGATGAGATGGCTGGATGGCATCACCAACTCAATGGACATGAGTTTAGGCAAATTCCAGGAGCTGGTGATGGACAGGGAGGCCTGGTTTGCTGTGATTCATGGGGTTGCAAAGAGTTGGACACGACTGACCGACTGAACTGAACGGAATGGTCCCAAGATACTTTCTGGAAATATAGTGAAAAATAGTATAGATTTTTTTAATAGTTTATTAATGCTACAATTTATAGCTATTTATTTTCTTTAAAAATAATATAAGCTTTTCATTGGAAGAGCTATTTGTTGATAGTACTGCAAACTCCTTAATAGAGAAAATTGCATTTAACAAAACTCTGTTCTTCACCAAGCTACTCACATGTAAATCACCATGCACTCATGACTGCTAATAATTTCACATTTTCTATTTCTAGTTCATTTTTTACTGCCATCATGTAATCCTTTGAACCAGTGTAGATAATTTTCCATTTTCAACTGTCACCTTCACTTACTAAATTCAGTTTGTTTCCTCTGATTACAAAGGATTGGATTTGATCAAAGGATTGAATTATTAAGGACCCTTTTAACCCATTAGTGGGGCATTTCTTTTAGATGTAGAGTGATGGTTTGAAGGATTGAAATATATCATCCTTAAAAGTAAGAAAACTATGTTCTTTTATGGATGAATAACAAAAACAGAAAGAATGTGCTGTCATCCTTTCTCTCTTTTTAGTAACAAATTTTAGTTTTATCCCTGTAGTGATGAGCTGACCAAGACTCCACCTTTCCCATGCCCTCTGGCAACTAGGATGACTGGTGGGTGGGACATTTGGAAAGATCTTTTGGCCTTTTTTTCTTTCTCTTTCTCCTGTAGCCTAACAGAAACAGCGATATGATAGTTGGAGCTCCAGAAACCACCCTGTGCCCATGAAAACAGAAAACATGTGCTGAGTACAGCAAAGCAGAAAGAACATAGTTCCCTGTATACAAGGATATATATATATATACAGATAAACATATACATACATGCATACATACATACATTCATATACTTCCCTCAACCACATTGTTTTCTAGCTTCAGATTCCTTTAACATGAAACAGAGCTCAATGTCTCTTGTTTAAACTATTATCACTAGTAGGCAAATATAACTCTTAACCACATCTCTTCAATGATGAAATAGTGATTTTACATGTGACAGATAAATTAGATTTATTATTCCTCCTTCTTTAGCTGGTTTACACTAATAAATTTGAATATATTTATTTTATTATACAAATATCTGATTGTTAATTTAGAACTACCCTTAGATATTCTAAGATTTTTTGATCTTTAGATTTTATCTTAACATCTTTGGGTAACATCTGCAAAAGAATCATCAAACATTTGTGAAATGGGAATTAGAGGAATAGCTACTTTGTAAGAAAATATATATCTAAGGACTCAGCAAACTTTAAAGGAACATATAAATATTAGCTGCTGTCCAACCAGGTAGATCCTGTAAAAGTCAAAGTTAAATAATGAGAATGAAAAATAATTACAGTAAAGATAAATCAATGAAAGTAAGTTTGAGACAAGAAATAAGTTTATTCTTACATGTGTTGGCAGCACAGAGTTTCAAACAAATTTCCTCCGGTAATTTCTTGCAACTCTACCATTAGATAGGGAGGATTTATTTTTTGCATCAGGGGCATTGTTATTTTGTAAAGATTAGACTGGCTCATTTTAACAATAGTGTGTGTGAAAATATAGCTTATGCAGTCTCATCAGGCTGCATGCTGTGCTGTGAAGACAGCAGGGAAGTTGTATAAAAGGTAACTACACTCACAGTTTCCAGTATTAAAAAAAAAGGTTCTGTTTCATTGACGTCAACCTGTACTCCAATTGTTTGTCCATATTTTTGCATGACTCTGCATTTTCCTTGGAGATTAAGACAGTCACATAAAGAAATCACTCTTACCAAAATAAGGAATTTGCTTTCTAAGATGTTGCATAGCATGTCCTCCAGTGGAAGCAAGGGAGAAACCTGAGCCTGCAGGAAAGACAGCTCTGCAAAGTCCCAAGACCAAGATCTGCAGAAGGCAAGCAGAGGGTAAGAATGAATATGCATGCATTTATATTCAGACATAGTAGTTCAAGCAGGGCATCAATTTGTGTTTGTTAAAAAAAAGAAAATAAGCCAGCATTGTTTTGAAAATTATCAAAACCCTCTTTTCAACTTAACTTGAATTGTTAAGTACACACTCATTCACTCATAAGAGCTAAGAGCCTTGTTCATTGCATGGAACACCAAATTTCACATAACTGATAAAACTGGGCATTTATTCTTTGAATTGAATCTAAAAACATATATTAGGTTTAGAAGTTCCATTGATGTTGTGTAGATTTACTAAATTTACTTCTTTCTGTGTCCAATTTTTTAATTGATTATATCACCCAATTTCAGTACCTTCCCTGTAAAGACTTCTGTGGAATAGGCAATGAATAAAACTTAGCCTCCAGGCCTTTGCAATCCATGAAGAGAAGGCTTACACAGGTGACGACCAGAGTGGTGTAAGCAAAGCTCAAAGGATTCAGTAATTCAGAAAGAGAGAAACAACTAGGTGGTTATACTGAACCCAATTCCTCACTGCATCTTATCATTCCATCAAACTAGCTCAACCGATTCATTTCTAAGTGTGCAGCTTTTACAGAGAGCATAAAAATAGAGTTTGGATAATACCAAAAAGAACATGCTCTGTTTTGGAAACAAGAGAAAAGTTGATAGACCTTCTGTTAAATGATTATCACCTTTACACCTTTAAACAACTATGCCAAAAGCCATACATACATTCATACTTGTGACTTAGAACACTTTTGTCTTTTACATGGGTGTTTATCTTAAGTGAGATATTTGTTATGTCTCATTACCAAAGGATTTTCCAAAAGAATGCATATTCAGTTTATTATAAACTTTTTTGAAGTAAAAACCTAAAGTTGGTTTATAGATAACATTTCACAGTCATAACTTTTGTATTTCATAAGGTATACATGTTCTTATCCTGTGTCTATTTAACAAAGATCATATTAAGAATGGTCTGCTTAGTTTCTGTGATGTGAAAGTCAAGTTTGGTAAAGTGATCTTGCAAAGATTTATAAATAAGATTATTAAGACCAAAGGTCAAGGGAAAAATTATTGATAAAGCTGCCATTTGTAGAAATATGTATCATCTAAATGAATAAAGGTATTTCGATGACAAAAGTTCACCTAAGTCAGCCAATTTTAGATATAGGGATTGTGGTAGATGTAATTATAAATAGATGTAATTATAAATAGTACAGGACTCATCCTCCAGTTGTTGTAATGTAGTCAAGCATATAACTAATTTTAAAAAATTACAGTAGCAGCACTATTGACAATGAATTGACAGAGGTTAAGAATGGATGAAGCGGTAGCAATCAGAATATTGGATATTTCCTTGAGTTAACTAAGACTAGGACTAGGTTGTGTGTGTCAGTCGCTCAGTCATGTCCAACTCTTTGCAACCTCATGCACTGTAGCCCACCAGGCTCCTCTCTTTACAAGGAATTCTCCAGGCAAGACTACTAGAGTGGGTTGCTATTCCCTTCTCCAGGGGATCTTCCCAACCCGTGGATCAAACCTAGGTCTCCTGCACTGCAGGCAGATGCTTTACCATCTGAGCCACCAGGGAATACTAGGACTAGGTTAGTAGATATTCATTAATTCAAAAATTACTTATTGAATATTAAATATATGTCAGACACTATTCTTTCACTGAGGATCCATCCATGAGCAATCAAACAAAAGTCACTGCCCCATGGAAATAAAATTCCAATGGAGAAGACTTACAATAAGGTAAATATGGAAAATACCTAGTATTTTAGAGAGTGATAAATGTGTAAGAATCAAAGAAATTAAGGAATCGAACTTTGAATGTCACTATGAGTTAACTTTTAGGTGGAAAGTCTAGGGAAAGCCTCTCCAAGAAAGTAACAAGTAGATAGAAATGAGGGAGCTACCCATGAAGACCTATCTTGAGGAGATCATTTCATGCAGAGTGCGCTGCAAATGTGAGGCTGTAAGACAAAAACATGCCTGGGCATGGAGTCTGTTATATGGCAGAAGGACTAGGGGGAGAAGAGTAGGAAACTGTCGGGGGAGTGTGTAATTTCCTCAGTTCTGTCTTATCACAACAGTAATTTGAAGCAACAGACCAGTGTTACAGCCTTTGGACAGGCCAGTGTCATGGCTCTCGGATGGACCAGTGTTACAGCCCCGTGTTACACCTCAGTTTTATTTGGAAAATAAAGGAAAATACATCCTTGAGGTGTGAGGGCAGGCCGACCCAACAGACATGAAGAGAAGAGAAAGAAACAGACAGAGAGAGACCCCCAGCCCTTTGGCTCCTCTTTTGATGTTTTTTCTCCTCCCCTGGGCCTGCCCTAATGTAAATTGGGATAGCCAGGAGTACTGTTTGTTCTACCTGAGGTCTTCACTTCGGTCCTCAGACCTTCCTTGGTTCTATTTTTGCAGGGTTTTCCCTTCCTTGTCTTTTAGCCACCGCCATTCTGGACGCCTTTTTCCTATTCTAACTACCTAACGAAATGAAACAGGAGGTAACAAGAAACTGTTATGCACATCAGTAGTTACTCAGGATGAAAGAGAAGACTGTGTCAGCTATTTATCTATTTTCTTTTGGTTCTAAAGGCCCCCTAAAATATTCACCTATATATGATACTGGGACAGGGAGTCTGTAAATTATATTTACTAGTTAGTCAAATGGCTTCCTGCTCAGTTTTACCAACAGAAGTCAGTAGAAGGAGATCAGAAAGCAAAGCAAGGGAAAAAAAAAAAGACACCTTTTTGTTAATCTTCTATTTCTCTTTGAAGCTGATTGTTTCAATCTTCATCTTCTTAGAGCACTTCCTGAACCAGCCTTGTGGTACCTCCTTGCAGGTTTCAGAAGCAGTCATTTGGGATCCTCTTTTCTGAGGTCTAAAGAACAATGATGGGGCTCCTCCTTTAACCTTTTAGGTCCTGATAGTTTTATCAACTACCCTCAGTCCTTAGGCTGGGAACTTCCTCCTGAATTATTAGTAACTTGGTTACTGCAATGTTTCTTTTTTGTTCCATCACCTTCAACCCATTTACCAATTCTCTGTTTAAATATCTTTTACTCAAAATGCCTAGTATGATTTCTGTTTTCTTGATGGTTACAGTGCTAGGGACCAAGAGTGATTCCAGGTAACCTAAAAGATAGGATTATGGAATTATTTTAAATATATCCTTGACCTTGAACTTAAGTAATGTTAAATTCCTTATCAGTAGAAACTGAGATAATGATATTGCCATGACAAGCAATATTAAATTAAATTACTACCTGCAATTGCTTGAGATAAAGTGTTTACTGTAATCAATTTCTTACAGGACCAAGTGGCTGCTGCAGTTGACAAGGACGGTGGTAATAATAACTCAGATGGCTATGTGGCAGAATAACTATTTCTGACTACATTGGAGATCATACAAAAGGAACATGTGCTTAGTGGTTTAATAATCTCAAGGCTTCTCTGGTAACACCAAAAGACTCTCATATTTTTGCATGAATGTATTTATTTTAGCTTGTATACAACAGGGCAGATATGATTGAAAATTAAACTCAACATTTAAATGTTTGGGTTAGTTATGAAATTGAAATGGATGTGTATTCATAGGTGTCCCGAGTGTCCTAAGTGAAAATTAGGACATTGATTCAGAAGGAGGAGGGATATCTGGGTGGATATATATAAAGCTAAAAAACCCAGGAATCTACTCTGAGCCTCCCTTTCAGTAAGTTGCTTCTCAAGAGCTCCCACTTCTATTGTATCTAGTCCTATAGCTAGAAAATTCTGAGTGCATTCCATCAACAAGTGAAAACCCAGACCAGGAAAAACAGGGTTTACTCCAAAAGAATTACACTGTATTTCTAAACTATATTGGCATGAACTTAGGGATATAAATGGGAATATGTTGTAAGGATATTTGACCAAAGAGGATGAAATATGATATTTGATGAGGACAATGTAATCAACATAGGGATTCTTATTCCAGGGTTAATATGGTAGGCTGAGCAGATGAAAGTTGTTCTAACAGTTTTCTTGGTCTACTGGATTTAGTGGTGGCCCTCTTTCGGTGAGAACTGATGAGAATTTCCTAATTTAGTCTAAAGAAAAAGCTTAAGGATACAGGAATGTAAGAGTGAACTTAACTTGTGAAACTTGCATATGCACCACCACTACTACATCTCTTTAGAGGGCCCAGAGGGCATATCTTTCACTGAGGCATGTACCAGTATGTTCATAATGTTCTATAGTAGCTGTCCTCTGAAGTCTAAAGTTGGTAATGAGAGATGCTGTCATTGAAAGGGAACCCTTAATTTCAATAAATATCATGGAATCACAGAGTAGCAGAAGTAGCAACTCTAACCTCAAGAACCAAGATTTGTACAATTACTGTAATGGATAGCAAGGAAGGGTTGGTGATCACAATATCCTGCCTTGCCAGAATCTTAGACTATGGTTGCTTGATTCCTAGGAGTGAAATATCTTAGGTGTGAAATATATGGGCACTAAAGTGTTACTTAGTCAATATAATAAGAAAACTCTAAGTGTGATGGGCAAACATTTGACTTGAGTATTGTTTATTACCTAACTTCTATGAACCTAAGTGAATTCACTGACTTGGAGTTCTTTGATTTAAAAGTAGTCTAGGGCTTCTCTGGTGGCTCAGTGGTCAAGAATCCACCTGCCAATGCAGGAGACGTGGATTCAATCTCTATTCTGGGAACATCCTACAGGCCATGGAGCAATTAAGCTGGGGCACCAAAACTATTGATCCAGTGTTGTGGAGCCCAGGAGCCACTACTACTGAAGGAGCCACCCACATGCCACAACTACTAAAGTCCACATGCCCTAGAGCCCAGTGCTCTGCAACAAGAGAAGACTGCACACCACAGCTAGAGAGTAGCCCCTGCTTCCACAGCTAGAGAAAGGTCTGAGCAGCAATGAAGATCCAGTACAGCCAAAAATAAATAAATAAAAAATTTTAAATAAATGTTTTTAAATGGAGGCTGCATATCTTTGAGAAATGACTTTGCAATATTGCAATTATGTACTGCAAAACTTTTCTAAGCCTTCCTGAAACCTGCTTGCAAACATCTGCGTACTAGATTTGAGTTGATTCTAATCCTAGAAACTCAAAAATCATTATGGGCTACTGGCCAAAATGGGTGCATGCGTGCTCAGTCAAGTCTGACTGTGATCGCATGGACTGTAGCCCGCCAGCCTCCTCTCTCCATGGGATTTCCCAGGCAAGAATACTGGAGTGGGTTGTCATTTCTACTCCAGGGAATCTTCCCGACACAGGGATAAAACCCATGTCTCCTGCATAGGCAGGTGGATTCTTTACCAGGGTGCCACCTGGGAAGTCCAGGCAAAATGGATTTAAATCAGAAATGCATTTAAATTAGAAAATCCATGTCACAGTGGGCCAGTTAAAGGGGCATTTGTAGCTGGAAAAAAAGAGAGCTCTGTGCTTCCTTTCATACTTATGTTGTGTATTGCAAACTAGCAATTCTTGCAGCTCCTCCCTTCAAGAGGTAAATCTATTTTTCCATGTATTGAAGTGAGTGGCCCTTGTGATTTGCTTTAACCAATAAAATAGGGCAGAAGTAATATTGAGTGAATCCTAAGCCCAGGTCTCAAGAAACTTTTTATCCTTCTGCTCTTTCTTTTGGAAGCCTGCAACTGCTACATAAAAGAGCCTGCCATTGCCATCTGGAAGATGAAAAAACACATGGAACAGGGACAAAGCATTATAGCTAAAGCCTCAGACACATAAGAGAGTCCAAAGACCAGCACAGCCATCCCAGCAACTGACCACAGACAGATGAGTAAATCCATCTGAGCCCAGAGGAATTGCTAACTTACTTCGTCTTTTCTTTTATCCATATTACTTTGTCTAACAATTTTAGTTAAATTGTGACTGAACAAGATTTAACATACTCTAGAGATGGGATTTGGTAAATGTTAGAACTTTGAGTCTGCTTTATAGGGAAAAAGTGTGGGAATGATTTCATTTGGATAAGAGAGAGAGTTAGACCCTGCTCTGTAGAAGGATGCTTGTTATTATTGTTCCGTGGAAGTAAAAACATGTGTAGAGGAGTTTTATGAGTGTTGAGTAGCCAAAGCTGGGGGCTTTATGATGGTGAGACTGAGGCTCAGAGTTGGCAAATTACATTTCCAGTTCCATTTGCCAGCTGGCTTCCTTGTAGATTCTACCTGCAGGATAATAGGAAGAAGGCAGAAGAAAAGACTTCTTTCTATTTTTCTTTTCTTTGCCAACACTGCACAGAAGCAGCAGTGAGGTCTAACCTCTAGTGTTTTATGATATTTCCAGCATAGTTCTGAGGCACAATCTCAGAGGAAAAGCAGCACTCTGGCTCCTCCCTCTGAAGTATGAGAACTAGTGTGGTGGACTCCTTCTTCTAAGCTCCCAGGTTCTGGTAACCTACATTTTCCCTTTTGCTCTCTGATCCAGTGCTGGCGTTCTTGCCCATAGGTATCAATTTCTTTGCTACTCCTTTGCTCTTTAAAGTCATCCAACACCTATGTAAGAGGACCCTCAATTTGAAATATCCAATATAGTTTCTATTTTCTTGACTATACCCTAAAAATACAAAGCCATTGCAGGGTTTTGAGGTCTGGAATAATTTGCTTTCCATTTTAATAGGATCACCTGGCTGCTGAAAGGAGAGACCTCATAGTCAGTAGAAATAGAGAGCTTGGACCTGAGAGTGAAGAAGTGTTAAATTCCGCATGCATTTTGAAGGTATTAGTAATGAGATTGTAGCTAGACCAGATATGAGTTTTGAGGAGAAGTTTGAATTATTATCTAGGAGAGTAGGATACTGAATACAGTAGGGAAATCTAGTGTTAATGTTGGACTTTCCTGGTGGCGCAGAGGGTAAAGCATTTGCCTGCAATGCGGGAGAGCTGGGTTCAATCCTTGGATTGGGAAAATCCCCTGGAGAAGGAAATGGCACCCCACTCCTCCAGTCCTCTTTCCTGGAAAATTCCATGGATGGAGGAACCTGCTATGCTATGCAGTCGATGGGATTGTAAAGAGTCCCACACATCTTAATGTTAGATGACAAGGTTAGCAATCATGAATTTAAAAGTGAAATCTGTTGGTGTAGCTGTGTGTTTTCTACAGGCATGTTTCTATAGTGATTTGAACATAATGCTAGCTACTGTGACATATTAACCCTGAAATCTTAGTGCCTAACACAGTGGAAATGTATATATTAGTAACCTGAATTCTTGTTGGTAGTGGGACATAGCAGTAGAGGTGAAATCCTAGGGTATACATCTGTATCTTTCAGTGCTCCTGGTGAGTAGAAGCTGAGCACAGGTTTTCCAAAATTATCTGGGACTTTAACACCCAGCTGGAAAGTTAGAGAATGCAGACAATGGAAGATCTCAAAATTTTATATATGCTAGTCCTAGAATTCATATGAATCATTTCTACTCACATTTATTGGCTAAAATTCAAAGCCATAGTTGCACCTTAAATCAGGAGAGACTGAGAATGTTGTCTAGCTTTGTGCTGGGGGGAAGGAAAATAGGTTGGTGAACTGTTAGCCAGTTTCTTCGAAAAGGAAAGACCTGGTCTATCAAAGTAAGCAGAGACTAAACAAAGAGTTTAATTGGGGTTGTCATTTTTCAACCACGAAAGTGAGGGACGATCAAAGGAATTCGGAACATATGTGAGGAATGATTATGACTGACCATGAATTTAAACTGGATAAGGAGAAAGGGCACAAACGGAGAGCGAAGATGTGAGAGTTGATGTGCTGATGTGCCAGAATGGCGAAAGAATTGTTAGAGTTGGCATGATGGGAAGTGCTGGTTGGAGAATATGATGAAATGAAAGTTGAAATGAAAATTATGGTTGTATTTCAGTGCTGCCATCTGCAAAGATAAGAGCAGGATCCTGAAAGTAAATATTTGAGATAGGGGGCAAAAAAGATCTTTGAGAGAGAGTCAAGAAATTCAGTCACCATATTGACAGGTGATCTACATAGATATTGCAATGTTAAAGAGAGTAACAGTGGGGAAATGTGAAAATAAGAGCAGTGAATGATTTGGAAAGCTATTTAGAGGGTAAAAAGATAAGACTTGATGATTGGCTACTGGCAATGGAGTTTAAATAGGTGTCAAGAGTCAGTCCCAGGTTTCTCACTTGTGCAAGAGAATGAATAATCTAGCCATTTGTATCAGAGAAACATTTTAGAATAAATGTCTTTAGGAGCTAAATTATGAGTTTAGTTTTAGATATATACAGTTCAAAATTTTTCTCTCTCAGATATCCAAATAGGCATTATGAGGTGATTGTTTGAAATCTAAGGTTCTCATAGAAAAAAACAGATACAAAATGCATATTTGAGACTCATAAGAAAATAAGCAGTATTTAAGACCATGTATTGATAATATCATCTGGAGAACTATTAGGAAACAGAACTGAGCCTTGAGACATATAGAAAAAAATTAAGCACAAAGAGAGCAATTTTATCTGTTCAACCTACCATATATTAATTCAGGAATAAGTGCCCTCATGTTGATTAATTTGTCCTTATCCAGTATTTCATCCCCTTGGTCTAAAACTGAAATACTGTACTCTCACATATATCCCTTAGGTTTATGCCAGTATAACTTAGAATATATTGTAATCTTTTGGAGTGTAGCCTATTTTTCCTAGGTTGAATTTTTCACTTATCTCTGTTGGGATATATTTAGAACTTCCTATTTATAGGTTTAGACACAATAAGGGTGATAGGGATAAATCTCGAGGAGAATCGGCAACCCATCAAAAGAAGGCTTAAAGTAGATTCAAGAATTTCATCTTTATTCATGTCTTCCCAAATATCCTCACTCCTCCTAATCAATGCCTTAGTTTCCACTTAAGGATATTTGAATAGTCTGTGAAAAGACCTTACATTTTTATTCTACAATATTTAAATATATAAATATTTATAAACTAAATATAAATATTAAAATAATTTAATTTTCAGCCATTTCTACCCTCCCACAAACAGATAAAAATAAATATGAATATACAAAAGTAAGATTTTGGGGGGGGATGACAAGAATTTGAGTTGAAATTGTTAAAATTCCTGATCATGTTATTTTCCTTTTGTATGGTCTCCAGGACAGACTTAAATAGCCCTTCTACCAAAACCAAAAGAGTATGAAGTTTAGGAGTCAAAAAGAGTTATTCAAGAAGGAAGGAGGAGTTAATAGAATTAATAGTAACATTTATTGAGAGCTTACTAGGTGTCAGGTTATGCTCTAAGAACTGTGAAGTTGCTCAGTCCTCTGTAACTCTTTGCCATCCCACGGCCTGTAGCCTACCAGGCTCTTCCGTCCATGTAATTTTCCAGGCGAGAATACTGGATTGGGTTGCCATTTCCTTCTCCAGGGAATCTTCCCAACCCAGGGATTGAACCCAGGTCTCCCACATTGGAGGCAGATGCCTTACTGTGTGATCCACCAGGGAAGTCCAAGAACTGTACAAATATGCATTTACTTTATTTTTACATTTCTATGATGTAAGTACTACTTTTACCTCTATTTTATAGAGAAGGAAATTGAGGAATGGATATATTTTCAATTAATTGCTTTAAATCCCAACTAGCAATTGACGGAGAAGGCAATGGCAACCCACTCCAGTGTTCTTGCCTGGAGAATCCCAGGGGTGGGGGAGCCTCGTGGGCTGCTGTCTATGGGGTCGCACAGAGTCAGACACGACTGAAGCGACTTAGCAGCAGCAGCAGCAGCAGCAGCAGCAGCAGCAGTAATTGGCAGATTCAAGAATCTATCCCAGGCTGTCTGACTCCAGAGCCCACAGTTTCAGCAACTACTTTATACTAATTTCTAACCACAGGTTGTCAGCACCACTCAGAGAAAAGTAAGCCATGAAATTGATTTTTGGATTAGTGATATGGAGGTTATTGTTGATGATAATGAGCTGTTTTGGAGCAGTAGAACATGAGACTTATCAGAGTATGCTGAGAAGAAAAATGCGTGTCTGGAAATTACAGGCGTTCAAGTGTTCTTGACTAGAAAATCCCATGGACAGAGGAGCCTGGCAGACTGTAATCCCTGGGGTTGCAAAAGAGTCAGACAAGACTTGGCATTTAAACTAAACCACATATGATAGCTTCTGTTTTTCTCTTTTAGGAAATAATTGGCCTGAAAAATTTTGGGTTTGGTGTGGTATAAATAGTTGCTGAGAAAAGTATAGTGAACATGAAAGTTGTTCAGTTGTGTCCGACTTTTTGCAACCCGATGGTCTATGCAGTCCACAGAATTCTCTAGGCCAGAATACTGGAGTGGGTAGTCTTTCCCTTCTCCAGGGAATCTTCCCAACCCAGGGATCAAACCCAGGTCTCCCATATTGCAGGTGGATTCTTTACCAACTGAACTACCAGGGAAGCCCGAAAAGTATAGACGATGTGAAAAATCCAGGCCAGTGATAGATTTGTTAATTATCTACATGAGGTCAGTGATGATAAATTTATAGTGTTACTTTGTTCTGTATTTGTTATTTTTTTTCCAGTATAATTCATTGCCCAAGACATAGAAAATGGATTCCTTCAGAATTTGATTTTGCTAAGTGAATGCAATGAAATAACAGAAGAAATTGGAGTTCACAAGGAAAAAAAACAATGAGCTATGAAATCTATATTTAACAGGAAGGCAGGAAAGAAGGATTATGATTGTGTTTATGTTTATAGTCTTGATTATGGTTATGGTTAGGTCAATATTAGGGTTAGAGAAGATAGAGAGTGTGAAAGAGATAAAGAAGAAGTTGCAGGGTAGTCAACGTAAGATTAACTGAAAAATCTGAAAAATGATTTCAATTTTATTCACTTCAGATTATGGCCAGTCCATATTATGGCTTTAAGAATGTGTATCAGAATGAAACAGAGGAAGATATTGGAAACAAGTGGTTAGAGTCTTGAATAGGACTGGAAAATCATGGACTTGGATATCTTACAGGATGATAGCAGGAATCTTGGCTGAAGAGAAGGCCTATCTGTGACTCAAGTGTCAAGATGTTCGGTGAATGAGGTGAAGTTAGTGAGTGGTTGGTATCTGCCACGCATAAGGGATGGGACTGAGTGACTGGACGGAGCAGCAAGCTTCCCAACAGGGGGAGTGCTCAGTGGATAGTGGGAAAGAAATACATGAAATCTGCTAATCTTACTGCTCATGATAAAAATATGGAGGTGACAGAAAATAAAGGCTACTTACTAAGGCCAGAGGTAAAATTAAGCTCTCAAGAGAGTTAGGGTCCAATTGAGGCAGAGGCAGGCAAAATGTCCTGAATAGAAGTTGATGGTATAGAGAAATTCGTATGTTATGGAATAGATCTTTTAGGGAACACTGTGGTATAAGTGGGGGAAAAAAGGTGAAGGAAGAGGTGCCGGAAATTGTCTCAGGAAGGTAAACAATATAATGCAGTAGAAAGTAGATTTTTTGCAATAGATTATGCTATCTTTGTTTTCCTAGTAGTCATGTATGGATGTGAGAGTTGGACTATAAAGAAAGCTGAGAGCCAAAGAATTGATGCTTTTGAACTGTGGTGTTGGAGAAGACTCTTGAGAGTCCCTTGGACTGCAAGGAGATCCAACCAGTCCATCCTAAAGGAAATCAGTCCTGAATATTCGTTGGAAGGACTGATATTGAAGCTGAAACTCCAATACTTTGGCTACCTGATGAGAAGAACTGACTCACTGGAAAAGACCCTGATGGTGGTAAAGATTGAAGGCAGGGGGAGAA
Source organism: Okapia johnstoni (assembly GCA_024291935.2). Lineage (NCBI taxonomy): Eukaryota > Metazoa > Chordata > Mammalia > Artiodactyla > Giraffidae > Okapia > Okapia johnstoni. The sequence continues at coordinate 63,623,680 of CM044310.1, forward strand.
GGGGATGACAGAGGATGAAATGGTTGGATGGCATCACCGACTCAATGGACATGAGTTTGAGTAAGCTCTGGGAGTTGGTGATAGACAGGGAGGCCTGACATGCTGCAGTCCGCGGGGTCGCAAAGAGTCGGACACGATTGAGCGACTGAACTGAACTGATGCTATTTTTTAAAGAGGGCACTGAGACTTTAGATATTGGCTGAATTAAACAGAAAGTAAAAGCCTGAAAATTCATGAATTTAGTCCTGACATGCTTTTTGAAGAAAGTAGAGTTGAAAGACTGGCCTATAATTCTTGGCTCACTCAACTTGAGGCAATGTTGCTTTGGCCACAGAAGGTTCAGAGCAGAACACAGGACCTTGAGTGGTGTAATGCCCCACTTTCTGCTGACCAGCATGTTTATTATTTGTCTAGATGTTTATTACTTTGGCTACAATCTGTTATCGAACATATCATTGTCTGTTGAATTTGTTTGTTTACAAATCTCCTCTACTAAACTCTGAGTTTCCAAAGGGCAAAAACTGAAACTTGTATTTTTGTCATTAGCACTTAGTTCAATGGTTGTTAAGTAAATATTAGATCAGTAGCTTTAAATATATCATTCCTAGTTCACATTCATCATCCTGTCTAAGACTCAATATAATTTACTAATGCTATGCTAGTTCCTAATTATGTCCAAAAAACTTTAATGTCTAGATATAGAAGTTGAGTACAAACAAGAGGAAGAATGTGGAAATAATAGTTTGTGTATGAATCAGTGATAAGAGAGAGGAAACCAATTAGCATTCTTTTCATTATCAGTTGCTTTCAATTGTGATATGATGACCTGGATAGGATTTCCCATAAGAACTAAGTAGTGGAAAAAAATAAGTAAATAAAAGAAGATTATCTATTGTTTAACTTCCCTTGTAAACTTAAGTAATCAACCTGAAATAATTATTTAAACAATAAATGGCTTAATGGACTCTAGTTGATTGTAGGTAATTGATATTTTAATATAAGATACGCTTCCTCATCTGCATTGTCAGATAATATAGCCAAACTTTCTTAGAAAGAATTAAATTTCATTCACTAGGCCAAAGTTCAATCAGAGCCTTAATTTTTAATGACCTCCATTTGCAATTTACCTCTTTCCTACTGAGTGAGAAAATTTTCTCCTGTTCTCTTAGAATTCTGAACCTTTTTTACACTAGTAGAATTGTAATTCCTGGCCACAGGCTTTGTAGTAGATACTGTGAAATAGTAGAGAGTGTATGGTTTCACCAAACGTTATCAAATAAGCTCTTGCCAAATTCTAGTGGTAAAAACAAATAATAGTCTTGAAAAGAAAAGCAGAGTAACATTTTCATAAGGTAAGGTTTTCAGCTGATCTCTAACATAATTATATTTCCGTTTTCAATCAAACAGATTACTCTGTCAGTTCAGTTCAGTCACTCAGTCGTGTCCGACTCTTTGCGACCCCATGAATTGCAGCACTCCAGGCCTCTCTGTCCATCACCAACTCCCGGAGTCTACCCAAACTCATGCCCATCGAATCGGTGATGCCATCCAACCATCTCATCCTCTGTCGTCCCATTCTCCTCCCGCCCCCAATCCTACCCAGCATTAGGGTCTTTTCCAATGAGTCAGCTCTTCGCATGAGGTGGCCCAAGTATTGGAGTTTCAGCTTTAACATCAGTCCTTCCAATGAAAACCCAGGATTGATCTCTTTTAGGATGGATTGATTGGATCTCCTTGCAGTCCAAGGGACTCTCAAGAGTCTTCTCCAACACCACAGTTTAAAAGCATCAATTCTACGGCGCTCAGCTTTCTTCACCGTCCAACTCTCACATCCATACATGACCACTGGAAAAACCATAGCCTTGACTAGATGGACTTTTGTTGGAAAAGTAATGTCTCTGCTTTTAAATATGCTATCTAGGTTGGCCATAACCTTCCTTCCAAGGAGTAAGCGTCTTTTAATTTCATGGCTGCAATCACCATCTGCAGTGATTCTGAAGCCCAAAAAAATAAAATCTGACACTGTTTCCACTGTTTCCCCATCTATTTCCCATGAAGTGATGGGACCAGATGCCATGATCTTAGTTTTGTGAATGTTGAGCTTTAAGCCAACTTTTTCACTCTCCTCTTTCACCTTCATCAAGAGGCTCTTTAGTTCTTCTTCACTTTCTGCCATAAGGGTGGTGTCATCCGCATATCTGAGGTTATTGATATTTCTCCCAGCAATCTTGATTCCAGCTTGTGTTTCCTCCAGCCCAGCTTTTCTCATGATGTACTCGGCATATAAGTTAAATAAGCAGGGTGACAATATACAGCCTTGACGTACTCCTTTTCCTATTTGGAAGCAGTCTGTTGTTCCATGTCCAGTTCTAACTGTTGCTTCCTGACCTGTATACAGGTTTCTCAAGAAACAGGTCAGATGGTCTGGTATTCCCATCTCTTTCAGAATTTTCCACAGTTTATTGTGATCCACACAGTCAAAGGCTTTGGCATAGTCAATAAAACAGAAATAGATGTTTTTTCTGGAACTCTCTTGCTTTTTCGATGATCCAGCAGATATTGGCAATTTGATTTCTCTGTCAAGGTTTTAATAATAAAGTAGTCAATTTATTATTATAGTTACCATTTATTATTGATTGGATGATTGACAGTGTATCTCATGTTATCCTAAAAATAATCCTGAAGTTTAATTTACAGCTTTCAGATTATAGATAGTAAAACCTAGATTCAGAATAACTAAATTATCTTCTGTCGCAAGGTTTTAAAGAAGCACCTGGAATTCAAGAGCAGTTTTACTAAATCCCATCCCCATGCTCTTGTTACTATATCACAGTACCTCTGTACAATATCATATTTGCCAGTGTTTCCTTAGGGATGGGAGTCAAATGTGTATACATACACGCACACAAACACACACAAGACAATAAGCACTGGGCAGAATATAGAAGAAATCAGACCCAATTGAATGAGAACTTAGAAATGATTCTAATGAAAATTTTAATATTTTTTTGCCTTCAATTTATGTTGAACTTTTTGTTTGTTCATTTTAGTGAAGAAAGCTGTATATTCTGTGGAAAGATTCTTCCTTTATTTGCAGTTTTGTGAAATAGGTACAAATATAGAGAAGAAAATTAATAGCAGTAGGATATTACATTTAAGTAAAAAACGTTACTTCATCCTCATAGTAAAGCCACTAAAAACAGAAACTTTATTTTTGACTGGGATTTTATTTCCCCACTCAAAGAACAGTGCCACAAATTTAATATTGGCCAAGATTCCTATAGGTGACAAAAGTACCACCAATCCATTACAACCACTGCTATAACCTAGAAAAACAGCAGGCATGTTCTTTGTTAAAACACTTTAATAATTATTGGTAAATTGACCTACAGGTACACAGTAGCTTATTTACAGCACTAAAATTCAAAAATCCTTAGAAACTGAAATTTCATGGTGAATGTCATACTAAAACTGATTTTGGCTTAAAAGCAAACCTGAATTGAAATGAGGCTATATATAGTTTTTAAGTTACTTTGTATGAATTTTTATATTTCACTACAGGAAAGTTAATACTTTAATAAAAGCGATGATGTAGCTGCTGTGTCATATATGGTACATGCATCACATTCTTATCCTAAAATTTCTGAATACCGATTACATCTGTTCAAAGAGTTTTAGAAAATGAACTTTAAAACTATGTATTTCTCTTTCATGTTCAGTACTGTTGAAGTTATATCAAAGCTATCCAAAGTTTATATAGTAAATTTTCACTATTTCAATATATTTAAAATTAACTAGAAATAATGAGACATTTAATTATTTATTTATGTACATATAAATAAGTAGACTTCAAGGAAAGGGCATCCACCCTTTGTGGGGGCAAATGTGGTCTTTTATACTGTAAAGTCATAAGAGTTCAACAATCAAAATGAAGGGCATTCCCATCACACCAGAAAGTTTCTTCAGGCCCTTTGGCAGTTGATCCCCTTTATACCTCAGAATGACAATGATTTCTGACACAATAGAATGGAATTATGTGATATGTGTTCTTTTCTTTTTGGCTTCTTTCACTCAGGTTCATGATTTGGGGATTTGCCCTACTTCTTACATATATTAGTAAGAAGTTGCATCTATTAGTTTTTTAAATTGTTGAGTAATATGCCATTATATGAATATTTCATACTTTGTTTATCTATTTCCCTGTTTATAGGCATTTGGTTTCTTTTCACATTGGGCTATGATGGGTAAATTTTTTGTAAACATTGGTGTACAGTTCTTTTTCTAGATATATATTTTCATCATTTTTTGAGTAAATATCTAGAAGTGACATAAATGAGCCCAAGCAGAAAGTGCACATTAAACTATAAGAAATTGCCAAACTGTTTTCTAAAGTAGTTTACCAATTTACACTCCCACAAATAGTATATGAAAGTTCTGATGGCTCCACATACTCAACATACATGTTATTGTTAAGCTTTTGTTTTGTTTGTCTTTTAAATAATTTTACCTTGTCTAGCTGGGTCAAAATTGGGAAAGTAGTCCATCAAGGCTATATATCATCACCTTACCTATTTAAGTTCTATGCAGTGTACATCATACAAAATGCTGGGCTGTATGAAGCACAATCTGAAACCAAGATTGTGGGGAAAGATATCAATAATCTCAGAGATGCATATGACACCACCGTTATGGCAGAAAGCAAAAAGGAATTAAAGAGCCTCTTGATGAAGCTGAAAGAGAAGAGTGAAAAAGCTGGCTTAAAACTCAGCATTCAGGAAACTAAGATTATGGCATCCAGTCCTATCACTTCTTGGCAAATAGATGGGGAAACAATGGAAACAGTGACAGACTTTATTTTCTTGGGCTCCAAAATCACTGTGGACAGTGACTGAAGCCATGAAATTAAAGGATGCTTGCTCCTTGTAAGAAAAGCTATGACAAATCTGTACAGAATATTCAAAAGCAGAGACATTACTTTGTCTACAAATGTCAAAATAGTCAAAGCTGTGGTTTTTCCAGTAGTCATGTATGGATGTGAGAGCTGGACAGTAAAAAAGACTGAGCACTGATGCCTTCAAACTGGAGAAGACTCCTGAGAGTCGCTTGGACAGCAAGGAGATCAAATCAATCAATCCTAAAGGAAATCAACCTTGAATATTTATTAGAAGTGCTGATGCTGAAGCTGAATCTGAAGCTCCAATACTTTGGCCACTTGATGTGAAGAGCTGACTCATTTGAAAAGACCCTAATTCTGCGAAAGATTGAAGTCAGGAGGAGAAAGGGACAACAAAGGATGAGATAGTTTTATGGCATTGAGCAAACTCCAGGAGGTTGTGAAGAACAGGAAAGCCTGGTGTACTGCGGCCCATAACTCACAAAGAGTTGGACAGGACTGTGCAACTGAACAACAATAAGCAGGTATACAGTAGTGTCTTATGTGCTTCTAATTTGCATTTTCCTGATGACTAATGAATTTCAATATCTGTCACTGAAGGTATTAGCTATTTGTGAGATATATGTTCAAATATCCCTTTCCCCTTTTGTTGGGTGATTTTGTTGAGTTGTGAAAGTTCTTACTATTTTCTGGATTCAAGTATTTTATCAGATGTATGCTGTGAATGTTTCTTTCAGAATGTAGCTTTTTTTAAAAACAATTAATTTCTTTTAATTGAAAGCTAATTACTGTACAATATTGAAGTGGCTTTTGCCATACATCAGCATGAATTAGCCACGGGCGCACATAAGTTTCCCATCCAGAACCCCCCCTCCCACAGCCCCTCCCCACCCCTCCCCCCAGGATCATCCCAGTGCACCTGCCCTGAGCACCCTGTCTCAAGCAATGAACCTGGGCTGGCGATACACTTCACATATGATAATACACACGTTTCAATGCTACCCTCTTGAATTATCCCACCCTCGCTTTCTCCCACAGAGTCCAAAAGACTATTCTTTACATCTGTGTCTCTTTTTGCTGTCTCGCATATAAGGTCATCATTACCATCTTTCTAAATTCCATATATATGCGTTAGTATACTGTATTGGTGTTTTTCTTTCTGACTTACTTCACTCTGTATAATAGGCTCCAGTTTCACCCACCTCATTAGAAATGATTCAAATGTATTCTTTTTAATGGCTGAGTAATATTCCATTGTGTATATGTGCCACAGCTTCCTTATCCATTCGTCTGCCAATGGACATCTAGGTTGCTTCCATGTCCTGGCTATTGTAAACAGTGCTGCGATGAACATTGGGGTACATGCGTCTCTTTCAATTCTGGTTTCCTCGGTGTCTATGCCCAACAGTGGGATTGCTGGGTCTTATGGCAGCACTATTTCCAGTTTTTAAAGGAATCTTCACACTCTTATCCATAGTGGCTGTGCTAGTTTGCATTCCCACCAACAGTGTAATAGGGTTCCCTTTTCTCCACACCCTCTCCAGCATTTATTGCTTGTAGACTTTTTGATAGCAACCATTCTGAACAGCATGAGATGGTACTTCATTGTGGTTTTGATTTGCATCTATCTGATAATGAGTGATGTTGAGCATTTTTTCATGTGTTTGTTAGCCATCTGTATGTCTTCTTTGGAGAAATGCCTGTTTAGTTCTTTGGCCTATTTTTTGATTGGGTGGTTTATTCTTCTGAAATTGAGCTGCAGGACCTGCTTGTATATTTCTGAGATTAATTCTTTGTCAGTTGCTTCATTTGCTATTATTTTCTCCCATTCTGAAGGCTGTCTTGTCACCTTGCTTATAGTTTCCTTTGTTGTGCAAAAGCTTTTAATTTTAATTAGGTCCCATTTGTTTATCTTCACTTTCATTTTCATTGCTCTGGGAGGTGGGTCATAGAGGATCCTGCTGTGGTTTATGTTGGAGAGTGTTTTGCGTATGTTTTCCTCGAGCAGTTTTATAGTTTCTGGTCTTACATTTAATCTTTAATCCATTTTGAGTTTATTTTTGTGTATGGGGTTAGAAAGTGTTCTAGTTTCATTCTTTTACAAGTGGTTGACCAGTTTTCCCAGCGCCACTTGTTAAAGAGATTGTCTCTTCTCCACAGTATGTTTTTGCATCCTTTGTCAAAGATAAGGTGTCCATAGGTGCATGGATTTATCTCTGGGCTTTCTATTTCGTTCCATTGATCTATATTTCTGTCTTTGTGTCAGTACCATACTGTCTTGATAACTGTAGCTTTGTAGTATAGTCTGAAGTCAGGCAGGTTGATTCCTCCAGTTCCATTTTTCTTTCTCAAGATTGCTTTGGCTATTTGAGGTTTTTTGTATTTCCATACAAATTGTGAAATTATTTGTTCTAGTTCTCTGAAAAATACCATTGGTAGCTTGATAGGGATTGCATTGAATCTATAGTAGTAGTATACTATACTCATTTTCACTATATTGATTCTTTCGATCCATGAACATGGCATATTTCTCCGTGTATTTTTGTCCTCTTTGATTTCTTTCATCGTGTTTTATAGTTTTCTATACATAGGTCTTTTGTTTCTTTAGGTAGATATATTCCTAAGTATTTTATTCTTTTCGTTGCAATGGTGAGTGGAATTGTTTCCTTAATTTCTCTTTCTGTTTTCTCATTGTTAGTGTATAGGAATGCAAGGGATTTCTCTGTGTTGATTTTATATCCTGCAACTTTACTGTATTCATTGATTAGCTCTAGTAATTTTCTGGTGGAGTCTTTAGGGTTTTCTATGTAGAGGATTATGCCATCTGCAAATAGTGAGAATTTTACTTCTTCTTTTCCGAACTGGATTTTTTTTTTTCTTTTTCTTCTCTCATTGTTGTGGCTAAAACTTCCAAAACTATGTTGAATAGTAGTGGTGAGAGTGGGCACCCTTGTCTTGTCCCTGACTTTAGGGGAAATGCTTTCAATTATTCACCATTGAGGATAATGTTTGCTGTGGGTTTATCATATATGGCTTTTATTATGTCGAGGTATGTTCCTTCTATGCCTGCTTTCTGAAGGGTTTTATCAAAAATGGATGTTCAATTTTGTCAAAGGCTTTCTCTTCATATATTGAGATAATCATATGGTTTTTATCTTCCAATTTGTTAATGTGGTGTATCACATTGATTTATCTGCAGATATTAAAGAATCCTTGCATCCCTGGGAATAAGCCTACTTGGTCATGATGTGTGATCTTTTTAATATGTTGTTGGATTCTGTTTGCTAGGATTTTGCTAAGGATTTTTGCATCTATGTTCATCAGTGATATTGGTCTGTAGTTTTCTTTTTTTGTGTGGCATCTTTGTCTGGTTTTGGTATTAGGGGGACGGTGGCCTCATAGAATGAGTTTGGAAGTTTACCTTCCTTGGCAATTTTCTGGAAGATTTTGAGTAAGAAAGGTGTTAGCTCTTCTCTAAATTTTTGGTAGAATTCAGCTGTGAAGCCATCGGGTCCTGGGCTTTTGTTTGCTGAAAGATTTCTTATTACAGTTTCGATTTCTGTGCTTGTGATGGGTCTGTTAATATTTTTTATTTCTTCCTGGTTCAGTTTTGGAAATTTACACTTTTCTAAGAATATGTCCATTTCTTCCAAGCTGTCCATTTTACTGGCATATAGTTGCTTATAGTAGTCTACTATTATCCGTTGTATTTCTGTGTTGTCTGTTGTGATTTCTCCATTTTCATTTCTAATTTTGTTGATTTGATTCTTCTCCCTTTGTTTCTTGATCAGTCTGGCTAATGGTTTGTCTAGTTTATTTATCTTCTCAAAGAAGCAGCTTTTAGCTTTGTTGATTTTTGCTATTGTCTCCTTTGTTTCTTTTTCATGTATTTCTGCCCTAATTTTAATGATTTCTTTCCTTCTACTAACCCTGGGGTTTTTCATTTCTTCCTTTTCTAGTTGCCTTAGGTGTAGAGTTAGGTTATTTATTTGACTTTTCTCTTGTTTCTTGAGATAAACTTGTATTGTTATGAACCTTCCCCTTAGCACTGTTTTTACTGAGTCCCATAGGTTTTGGGTTGTTGTGTTTTCATTTTCATTCATTTCAATGCAAATTTTGATTTCTTTTTTGATTTCTTCTGTGATTTGTTGGTTATTCAGAAGTTTTATGTTTAGCCTCCATAAGTTTCTATTTTTAATAGTTTTTTTTTTTTCCTGTAGTTGACATCTAATCACCACATTGTGATCAGAAAAGATGTTTGGAATGATTTCAATTTTTTTTTTCAATTTGCCAAGGCTAGATTTATGGCCCAGGATGTGATCTATCCTGGAGAATGTTCCATGTGCACTTGATAAAAAGGTGAAATTCATTGTTTTGGGGTGAAATGTCCTATAGATAGCAATTAGGTTTAACTGCCATTGTATCATTTAAAGTTTGTGTTTCCTTGCTAATTTTCTGTTTAGTTGATCTATCCATAGGTGTGAGTGGGGTGTTAAAGTCTCCCACTATTATTGTGTTACTGTTAATTTCCCCTTTCATACTTGTTAGCATTTGCCTTACATATTGTGGTGCTCCTATGTTGGGTGCACATATATTTATAATTGTTATATCTTCTTCTTGGATTGACACTTTGATCATTATGTAGTGTCCTTCTTTGTCTCTTTTCACAGCCTTTATTTCAAAGTTTATTGTATCTGATATGAGTATTGCTACTCCTGCTTTCTTTTGGTCTCCATTGTCATGAAATATCTTTTTCCAGCCCTTCACTTTCAGTCTGTATGTGTCCCTAGTTTTGAGGTGGGTATCTTATAGACAACATATATAGGGGTCTTGTTTTTGTGTCCATTCAGCCAGTTTTGTCTTTTGGTAGGGGCATTCAACCCATTTACATTTAAGGTGATTATTGATAGGAATGATCCCATCGCCATTTACTTTGTTGTTTCGGGTTCGAGTTTATACACCTTTTCCGTGTTTCCTGTCTAGAGAAGATCCTTTAGCATTTGTTGAAGAGCTCGTTTGATGGATCTGAATTCTCTCAGCTTTTGCTTGTCTGTAAAGCTTTTGATTTCTCCTTCATATTTGAATGAGATCCTTGCTGGGTACAGTAATCTGGGTTGTAGGTTTTTCTCTTTCATCACTTTAAGTATGTCCTGCCATTCCCTTCTGGCCTGAAGAGTTTCTATCGAAAGATCAGCTGTTATCCTTATGGGAATCCCCTTGTGTGTTATTTGTTGTTTTTCCCTTGCTGCTTTTAATATTTGTTCTTTGTGTTTGATCTACGTTAATTTGATTAAAATGTGTCTTGGGGTGTTTTGCCTTGGGTTTATCTTGTTTGGGACTCTCTGGGTTTCATTACTTGGGTGGCTATTTCTTTCCCCATTTTAGTGACGTTTTAAACTATTATCTTCTCAAGTATTTTCTCATGGCCGTACTTTTTGTCTTCTTCTTCTGGGACTTCTATGATTCGAATGTCAGGAAGTTTGACATTGTCCCAGAGGTCTCTGAGGTTGTCCTCATTTCTTTTAATTCTTTTTTCTTTTTTCCTCTCTGCTTCATTTATTTCCTCCATTCTGTCATCCACCTCACTTATCCTATCTTCTGCCTCAGTTATTCTATTGTTGGTTCCCTCCAGAGTTTTTGATCACAGTTATTGCATTATTCGTTATTGATTGACTCTTTTTTTGATTTCTTTTAGGTCCTTGTCAAACATTTCTTGCATAACTTCAATCCCAGACTATTTATCTGTAACTTCATTTTGTTTTCAAGATTTTAGATCATTTTTACTATCATTATTCTGAATTCTTTTTCAGGCTGACTCCCTGTCTCCTCCTCTTTTGTTTGGTTTGGTGGGCATTTATCGTGTTCCTTTACCTGATGAATATTTCTCTGCCTTTCATCTTGTTTAGATTGCTGTGTTTGGGGTGGCCTTCCTGTATGCTGGAAGTTTGTCATTCTTCTTTATTGTGGAGGCTCCTCCCTGTGGGTGGGGTTGCAAGACTGGCTTGTTAATGTTTCCTGGTTAGGGAAGCTTGTGTCAATGTTCTGGTGGGTGGAGCTGGCTCTCTTCTTTCTGGAGTGCAATGAAGTGTCAGTAGTGAGTTTTGAGGTGTCTGTTGGTTTGGTGTGACTTTGGGCAGCCTGTATATTAATGCTCAGGGCTATGTTCCAGCACTTTTGGAGAATTAGCATGGTATGTCTTTCTCTGGAACTTGTTGGCTCTTGGGTGGAGCTTGGTTTCAGTGTAGGTATGGAGGCTTTTGGATCAGCTCTTATCAATTAATGTTCCCTGGATTCAGGAGTGTTCTGGTGTTCTCAAGTTTTGTATTTAAGCCTCCTGTCTCTGGTTTTCAGTCTTATTCTTACAGTAGCCTTAAGACTTCTCCATTCATACCACACTGATGATAAAACATCTAGATTAATGGAGAAAAGATTCTCCACAGTGAGGGAGACCCAGAGAGGTTCGCAGAGTTCCATGGAGAAGAGAAGAGGGAGGCAGGAGATAGGGGTGACCAGGAGGAGAAGAGGGGGAGTCAAAAAGAGAGAGACAGATCTAGCCAGTAATCAGTTCCCTAAGTGTTCTCCACAGCTCAGGATACCCAAAGAGATTCACACCGTTGGGGAGAGAAGAGAAGGGGGATGGAGGAGATATAGGTGACCTGGGGAAGAAAAAGGAAAGACAAAAGGGGGAGAGGGCAATTAAGCCAGTAATCACACTCCTAAGTAAAAATGGGTACTGAAGATTGGATTCTTAAAGGTACAAAATTGAAAACAAATACCAAAAAGCAATGATTAAAAATCTAGAGTAGGGGTTAGACTCTCAAAAATATAATATTAAAAAAAAAATCACAAAAATTAAAAAAAATATATCTGAAATTTGCTTTAAAAATGTGGTCTTTTTTTTTTCAAGGTAATAGTAGGTTATAAAAAATGAAAATTAAAGGAGTAATAAAGGGCTTAAAAATAAAAAAAAATTATACAAATGATAATAGTAAAATATATCTAGGAATTTCTCTGGAGCTGTTGCAGGTAGTGTGGAGTCAGTTGTTGCAGATAGTTCCTTGTTCCAGCTGATACTTCTTCTTGAGGTCTGTGGGCCCCTTTCAATGTAGTCAGTGCTAACTACAGGATTTTAATCTGTTGCACCTGTCACTTCCCAAGAGGTTCCCTCTGTTTATTTTGGCTTCTTCTGTTTGCAAGTCTCTTCAGTGTCTAATTTCTGCCCTGGCACAAGGGGGTGGAGGTGTTCACTTATTTAGGCTCACTTGTTCAGTTGTGCTGTGGGGAGGAACACTGCAAACAAATATCACCAGCATGTGTGGGGAGTGCTTGCAGTGTCTGGGCCACACTGGGTTTGCCCCCACTCATGGTGGGCCACACTGGGTTTGCCCCCACTCATGGCGTGTGTGCTTTCCCAGTCTACACTGCTCAGGCTCCAGGTTGCTCTGCAGGGTAACTGTCTACAGCAGGCCCTGAGTTGCATGCCCTCTCCGGGTCTAAGCCACTCAAGTTCAGGTTCTCGGGTACTCCACAAAGGCACAGTCGGTTGGGCCTGCGTTTTGTGCCCTTCCCAGGTCCGAGAAGCTCAGGTGACCAGGTGCTTGGCAAGCGCACTCTCCCCAGGTATGGCGGTGCATCTTATCACCTCCCTGGTCCCAGCTGCTTGGTTTCCTGGGTGCGCAGCGAGAGTGCCATCTCAGGTGTGCTGTGTGTCTGCTCTGGGGAGCTGATCTCTGGCTGGGACCCTCCCTGTGGATGTCAACTGTCTAGCATCCCAGGAAGTCTTGGTTGGCAACTGGGAGCCTGCTCGCAGTTTGGTAGAGGATGCCCTTAGCTGGCTTTGGCTGTCACCCACCTGTCTCCGGTGGGGGATGGACCCGTCCGCAGCCGGCTAGCTCTCCTCTGGTATTCGCTCAGTCCTTTGATCTGTGAGCGGGCCTGGCACTGCCTTAGGTTAGAGCTTTTTGCAGGAAAGTTATCTCTCTCTCTCTTTAATTGTTTTTTTTTTTTTTTTTCCCCTCTGTCTATCCCACAGTTTGGGTTGCTCTCCCATGTTAGCTCTCTCAGATTGCCCTCAGGGCATTCAGGCCCAGTCCTTACCCTAAGCAAAGCAGGCCACGCCTCCCTGTTCAGCCCCCATTTGCTGGTGGCAGGCACAAGCATCTGGGTTACTTCTCAGCTGGGAGTTGTGATTAGGTGCATAATCTGCGGATTTTATTTATTTATTTTTTGCTCCCAGTTATGCTACCCTCTGAGATTCCAAAACTCCCCACAGACCCGCCGGTGAGAGGGTTTCTCGGTGTTTGGAAACTTCTCCTCCTTCACGACTCCCTCTCCAGGACAAGTCTCTATCCCTAATTCTTTTGTCTCTCTTTTTATCTTTTATCTTTTCGAAGACAACCTCCTTTCGAAGACAATGGGCTGCCTTTCTGGGTGCCTGGTGTCCTCCGCCAGTATTCAGAAGTTGTTTTGTGGAATTTGCTCAGGGTTCAAATGATCTTTCGATGAATTTGTGGGGGAGAATGTGGTCTTCCCATCCTATCCCTCTGCCGTCTTAGGACCGCCTCCCAGCCTGTAGTTTGACATTTCATTTGTTCCTTTGCAGAGCAATTTTTTTTTAATTAGATCCAATTAAAAATATATGCATGCCTACGGATGATTCATGTTGAAGTTTGACAGAAAACAGTAAAATTCTGTAAAGCAATTATCCTTCAATAAAAGAATAAATTAAATTAAAACAGAGATACGATAACCAACTGTAAAAAAAAAATTATATGGCTCATGTCTCATTTTTTCATTCTGATAAATTTTTGATTACATAATGCTGCTTACCTAAAGATTTTCTTTGACTATAACTGTTCAAAAATGAAACCAACTATCCTCTTGCTTTTATACTGAGTTTAATAATAAAAAGTTTAGCCAGATAAGTATTAACTTCTTAACCATTATTTTAAAAATAAGTTTCCAAGTTTTCTATGATGAAATCTATACTAGGTATTTTTCTAAATAATATGAGTGATATTTCCAGTTTTTAGTGAACATACATTATATTAGGAGAAATAAAAGAAATATAGTTAAGGGGGAAATATTCCAAGTGCTTCAAAATATGTAACTATAGCTCTAAAGATGTTCTTAACCCTAAAGATGTTAAGGTAACTCCTGACTGAACAATAAAGCTTTATAAAAAGGGCACCATTCAACCTACATTGTGGTTCATGGCAAAATTTTCATAGACAGAGATGAAGAGAAGTCATCCAACATAACATGGCACAATCAGGAGCATGAGGCAAATTTTTAAAAATAATCATGTTCAGGCAATAGTGGGCCATGTAATTTAGCTGAAAATAGGTGAACAGTGAGACATAAAGCTGGAAAACAAATTTGGAGGATGGGCGTAGGGAAGGCTTTAGTTTAGTTTAGTTTAGTGCTGCTTACCTGACTAAGTGCTTCTAGACTCTTTCTGAAGGGATACCTATTGATAATTTCAAGAAGTGAAAGAGTATAGTTCAAAGAGGTGCTCTAGATTTTTTTTATGCAACTTTGATGAGAATGATTCAGGACATAAAGTTATAGGAGAGAGAGACACCAACTGGGACCCAGCTGGAAGGGACTGGACTTCACTGCCTGGTATTGTGTCTTCTTTTTTCCATTCACTCATGTTGTCTCTTCATCATAACTGTATTTTTTTAAATGATGGGCTATGACTTATTCCTCTTTTCATGTTTTCCAGCCTCTAGGCTAAATCATCCAGCAATATCCATCCATATACAAGTACTCCAAAGATAATGTAGAGAGATGGCAGAAAGAGAACAGAGATGGCCAGTAGCAGGGAAATATCAACCCTAATCTCATCATTCATATTGTCTTATGGGACATACATGTTGCATCAGAATTTCACTCATTTAGAGATAAGTTTTAGTTTTGGCCATGTAAACATAGACAAGTCTTATTTGCCTTAAACTCTCTCAAATTCACTCTCACAGATTTCACTGAAAGTGAAATGTTTCTAAGGTGACTTTAACCTCTGAACTCCTAAATACTGACACAAAACTAGCATATTGTTTCTTTCTTAGATATCACTTAATATGAGGTTATTTACAGAGAGGGCTTCCCTTGTGGCTCAGCTGGTAAAGAATCCTCCTACAATGTGGGAGACATGGGTTCAATCCCTGGGTTGGGAAGATCCCCTGGAGAAGGGAAAGACTACTCACTCCAGCATTCTGGTCTGGAGAATTCCATGGGGTCATAAAGAGTAGGACACAAATGAACGACTTTCACTTTCCCTTTTCACAAAGGAGTTTTAAAACTGGTCATTTTGTGTTCTAAAAAAGGGAATTATCTCTATATTATCATTTAGAATGAACAACAAATAAATTATTGAAAGTAGAATTTACAGGCTATTAATTCTCTGTTTGGTGTTAGAGTGATTTCTGTAAGCATTTCTCAGGCTTAATTACATGTCACTTTTTATCACATCATACACTGAATTAACATAATATGGTCACAGTGATATGATTTCACATTCCCCATTTTTCCCCCCTGTGTCTAAATACATAGCATCTTGCTTGTGGGCTTAAAAGACAGTGCTTATCACTTAGTTTTCTACTTAACCCCCCAAACATAAACATTAAGACAGGGAAGGAAGAAAAGGATGAAGGAGGAAGGAAAGAAGGAAGAAAAAAAGAGTAGACCACTGGTCCACAAAAGTGCCTTTTGGGATGAAAAGGAGCAATGACAAACTAGAGGAAAAGCCTGTTGCACTTCCCAAGGACTCAAAGAGAATGACATCTTCCTTCACCTCCCTAATGTTACCGCCTATGACCCTTGACTTTGTAGTCCTCAGTTGGAGAAACTCTGACCTAGTGTTTACTTAAGAAAATGATTTTTCCAGAAATTTATATTTCATTAACATACAAATCACACATGCAACATACATGATAAAATAATGGAATTTTAATATTGAAATCACTTCTGAATACCATTTTCTAAGAAGTTACACTGAACTTAATTTATTAGAAAAATATTTGTTACATGAAATAATTGGCAAACTGATTGCTTAATAATGCATAACAATTAGCTTTTATCTTAAACTTAAAGAAAATAAACTTTCAACATTTCAAGAATTTATTTTGCTTTTCATAAACAGAGAAATAAGAAGCTCTCCAGAGAAAATTTCTGTGCAAGCAAAATGTGTTCCAAAAAAGGCTCAAGAAACTCCATTTGATATTGTTATCTACTAAAAGAGAGAATGAAATTATCATTTGATAAAGCCCAAAGAAAACTTGATGGTCTCAGATAAAATGAGTGATCTTTACAGAGGAAAAGTACTTCACAGAAGCCGGAAACTGGGATACCAAAGGGAGGAAGCTGGTACTAGAATATTTCACTTAATGACTGTATGACAAGTCCATCACAGGTCATTATTTATAGGTCATTTTCCTGTCAATTGTAGGAATCCTGGCCTTAATCATTAGTGTCAACACACACTTCCGTATAAAAACTTCCAACATGACACAGATAATTCTGAGAAACACGATATGTGTTCTGACAATTCTGTGCTTTCCTTTGACTCTGAGTTTGCCAAGATATTTCCTGTTAACTCCTTGGCATGAGCGTTTTCAAGTGTCTGTTACTGATGCCAGTACTGGGTGTCATGCTGGGAAAATCCAGTTTTTGAAAGGAAAATTACAAAGTATTGTGGTCAGCATTAAATTTAAAGAAATACCACAACTACTTTTGTATACATTTCCACAGTTAAACATTTCATTATTTCAGACAGAATTTCTTTTTTTTAACATTTTTATTGAAATATAATTGAGATACAGGGAATTGTTCTATTCAATGTGTTCAATTTTATGAGTTTGGACATATGCAAACACTCATGAATCACCACAATCAAGATAATAGATATATCCAACATTTCCCAAAGTTTTCTTGGACCCCTGTGTTTGTTTTTGTTTTGCTTTGGATGGTAAAAATATTTAATTTGAGTTTTACTGTCAACACATTTTTTAGTGCACAATACTGTATTGTTAGCTCTTGGTGTTATGTTGCAAAGCAGATCACTAGAATTTTTTCACCTAGTATAACTGAAAGTTTATGCCCATTGAACAACTCATTTCTTCCACCTACAGTCTTGGCAATTGGTATTGTATTCTCTACTACCATGAATTTGACTACTTTAGATACCTCATACACGTGAAGTCATGAATTATCATTCTGTAAGCAGGTTTTTTCCCTTAGCTTAATGTCCTCCAGGTCCATTCATCCTGTCACAAACAGCAAAAATTTCTTCTTTTTAAAGGTTGAACAACATTCTTTCATTTGTATATATATATTGTGTGTATATATATATTCTTTACTTATGCATATGTCAGTAGACAACTGGGTCATTTCCATATCTTGGTTGTTTGTAAGTAATGCTGCAATAAACATGGACATGAAGACATCTATTCAATATCCTTGTTTCAATTCTTTAGATATACCAAGAGATCACATGGTAATTCTAATTTTAATTTTTTGAGGAATGTTCATACTATTTCCACAACTACTGTATTATTTTATCATACATTTCCAGGAAGAGTGTACAGGGTTCCAAATTCTCTGCATCTTTGCCAATTCTTATTATCTTTTATTTTTATAATAGCCATCCTAACAGGTGTGCAATGATAACTCATTGTAGTTTTTATTTGCATTTCCCTAAAAATTAGTGATGTTGAGCATCTTTTGGCCATTTGTATGTTTTCTTAAAAAAAAAATCTTCTCAGGTCCATTGCCCATTTTGTAATCAGGTTATTTGTTTTTTTTTTTTTTTTTTGCTATTGAATTGTACGAGTTCCTTATATACTTAAAAACTAATCCCGTATCAGATATATGATACGAAAATATTTTCTCCCATGCTGCTCCCACCTTTTCATTCTGTTGATTGTTTCCTTTGCTATGACATAAGCTTTTTAGTTTGATGTGGTCCTACTTGTCTATTTTGTCTTTTATTGTCTGTGCTTTTGGTGTTATATCCAAGAAATCATTGTCGAGATCAATGTCAAGAAGATTTTCCCCTGTTTTCTTTTAGGCAATTTATAGTTTTAGATGTTAAATATAACTGTTTAATCCATTTTCAGTTGATTTTTATATATGGTGTAAAATAAAAACCCAAGTCATTGCTTTGCAATGGGAATATCCAGTTTTTGTAACACCAGTTGTTGAAGAGATTATCCCTTCTCCATTGTGTATTCTTGGCACCCTTGTCAAAAATCAGTTGACTGATTTCTGGGATCTCTGTTCTATTGATCTATTATGTTTGCCTTTATGCCAGTGCTATACTGTTCTAAATACTGTAGCTTTGTAATACATTTTGAAATCAGGAAGTGGGACATTTCCAACTTTGTTCTTTCTCATGGTTGTTTTGGCTATGGTGGGGTTTTTGTGATTCTGTATAGGTTTTAGGAATTTTTTTTCTCTGTTTCTGTTTTAAAGAATGCTATTTGGAAGTTGATGAGAATTGCCAGTTGGGTTTTTGTTTCCATAAAAAACCACTTTAGGGTTATCTACACATAGGACCATGTCATCTGCAAACAGATCATTTACACTTTACTTTCTACTTGGGTGCCTTTTACTTATTTTTACTATTTTGGCTTGTTCTCCCAGTACTATATTGAATATAAGTGGCAAGAGAGGGTATCCTTAACCTTATCCCTAATCTTAATTAAAAAGTTTTCAGCTTCTTATCATTGAGTATGATGTCAACTATAGGCTTAAAGTATATGGCCTTTATTATGTTGTGGTACATTTTTTCTATACATAATTTGTTGAGATATTTCTCCGAAAAGTATGCCAAATTTTGTCAAATGCTTTTTCTGCATCTATTGAGATGATCATATGATTTTCCCCCACCATTCTGTCTTCTGGTGTAGCACATACACTGATTTTTTTTTTTTTATGTTAAACTGTCCTTACATTCTAAGAATTTATCCTACTTGATCATGGTATATGTGCTGTTGAATTCAGTTTGCTAGTTTTTGTTTTGAGAACTTTTCATCTACATTCATCAGGGACATACTGGCCTATAATTTTTTTCCTATAGTGTCTCTGTCTGGAATTTGCATCAGGGTAATGCTGGCCTTGTAAAATGAGCTTAACGTGTTCCCTCCTCTTCAATTATTTGGAGGAGTTTGAATAGGATTGACAGGTTTCCCTAGTGACTCAGTGGTAATGAATCTGCCTGCAATTCAGGAGATGCAGGTTTGACTCCTGGCTTGGGAAGATCCCCTGGAGGAGGAAATGGCAACCCACTCCAATATTCCTGCCTGAGGAATCCATGGACAGAGGAGCATGGCCGATGAAGACTGAAAATTTGCACAACTTGAGAGTTGAGAATTAAGTTTTATTTGGGGCAAAATGGGGACTGCAGCCTGGGAGAGAGCATCTCAGATATCTCTGAGAGACTGCTCCAAAGTGACAGTGGGGGAAGGTCAATATATAAGGTTTTGGTAAAGGAGAAGTTCAATACTATTAAACACTCATTTTACAAAAGGTTTCTTGTTACTCATGAAGATCTGATGTCACCATGAAGGAATTTAGTGCTTCTCTAGATATGAGGAGATGCAAGGGTTGAGATCATAAAATCTGTTCCTAGAAACACCCAACTATCTAAAGACTCGTCCCATCAGATCCCCTGGAGCACAGAGTGCCTCACTTCACCCTGAGCTCCCTCAGGGGTAGTTGAAGCTCAACAGCTATAGCAGCACAGTGTTCAATCTCCATTAGAGGCAGATGGCAAATGCCATTGTCGTTCAGTCGTTGGCAATGCTCTTGGTTAAAGGCAATTTGTAGTTGACACAGGCTACAGTCTATGCGGTCACAAAGAGTCGGACATGACTGAAGAAATTTAGCAGCAGCAGAGTAGGATTGACATAAATTCTTCTTTAAACTGTTTGTCACTAGTGAAGCCATCTGGTCCTGACCTTTTCTTTGTTGGGATTACTAACTCAATCTCCTTACTCATTGATCTTTTCAGAGCTTTTATTTCTTCATGATTCACTCATGATAAGTTAGATGTATTTAGGAATTTACCCATTTCTTCTAGGTAATCCAATTTTGGGCTCTAATGAATCATGTGGTTTCTTAACATCATTTTTTTAATTTCTGTGTTTCAGTTTTTCTGTCTCCTGTTTCATTTCTGATTTTATTAATTTGAATCTCCTCTTTGTTTTTCTTAGTCTAACTGAAGGTTTGTCCATTGTTTAATCTTTTTAAAAAACAGTCTTAGTTTTATGTCTTTCCTATTGTTTTCTTAGTCTGTTTTATTTGTACTCTTATCTTTATTATTTCTTTCTTTACTCTAACTTTGAGCTTACTTTGCTTTTTTTCTAGTTCCTTGAGGTATAAATTTAGGTTGTTAATTTGAGATCTATTTTATTTTTTTTTTAATATTTATTTATTTATTTATTACTGTTTTGGGTCTTAGTTGTGGCTCGTGGGGTTTTCCTTGCAGTGCCATAGGATCTTTTATTGTGGTGCACAGGCTTCTCTCTAGTCATGTGTACAGGCCCAGGGCATGTGGGCTCATTAGTTGCAGTGCACGTGGGCTCCAAACCTTTGGGCTCTGTAATTGTGGTGCATGGGCTTCTTTGTTAGCATGTGGGATCTTATTTCCCTGACCAAGGATCAAACTCTCATTCCCTGCATTAAAAATTGGATTCTTAACTGCTGAATCACCAGGGAAGTCCCTATTTTTTTTTTTTTAGTGTAATCATTTATTGCTATAAATTTCCCTCTCAGCACTCACTGCCTTTGCCAAATCCTATAAGTTTTGATCTGTTATGGTTTTATTTTCATTTCTCTCAAGACATTTTCTGACTTTCCATTTGATTTCTTCTTTGACCCACTGGTTGTTTAGAGTTTGTTGCTTAACTTCGACATATTTATTAATTTTCCAATTTTCCTTCTGTTATTGGTTTATAGTTTCATACCGTTGCAATCAAAAAAAAATATTTGGTACGATTTCAACCTTACTTTTGATAATGGTTGTTTTGTGGCCTGACATGTGTCTACTCTGGAAAATATCCCATTTGTACTTGGGAAAATCATGTACTCTGTTGTTGTTGAGTGGAATGTTCTGTATTTGTCTGTTAGGCCATTTGGTTTATAGTGTTGTTCAAGTGTGGTGTTTCTATATTGATTTTTCTGTCTGGATATTCTATCCATTGTTGAAATTGGGGTATTGAAGTAGCCTGCTATTATTGTATTGCTATTTCTCCTTTCAGTTTTGTCAGTTTTGTTAATATTTGCTTTGTATATTTATGTGATTTGATGTTGGGTACAAACATATTTATAATTGTTATATCTTTCTGATGAACTGGAAGATATATATACATATATATATATATCTTTTATATATTTTATCATTATGTAATATTCTTTATTGTTCCATGTGACAATGTTAGACTTAAAATATATTTTGTCTTTTATAAATATAGCCATTCGTGCAGTCTTTTGGTTACCATTTACATGGAAAATATTTTTCCATCCATCCACTTTCAATGCATATATGTCCTTAAGTTTAAAGTGAATCTCTTATAGACAGCATCTAATGTGGGCTTATTTTATTATTCATCTACCCACTTTGTTTCTTAATGCTTTTTAAATTATTGAAGTATAATTGCTTTACAATATTGTATTAATTTCTACTGCAAAATGAAGTGAATAACTCTATAACTTTTGATTGAATAGTTTAGTTCATTTATGTTTAAAGTAAGTATTGATTGGAAAAGATTTACTATTGCCATATTGTTAATTGTTTTCTGTCTGCATTGTAGTTCTCTTGCTCCTCTTTTCCTCTTTTGTCTTCCTATGTGCTTTGTTAATTTTTTTCTGTCAATGTTCTTTGTATCATTTATATGGTGGCTACCATGAAGATTAAGGGGCTTCCTGGGTGCCTCAATGATACAGAATCTGCCTTCCAATGCAAGAGATGCAAGAGACACAGGTTCAATCCCTGGATGGGGAAGATAACCTAGAGGAGAAATGGCAACCCACTCCAGTATTCTTGCCTGGAAAATTCCATGGACAGAGGAGACTGGCAGGCTATAGTCCCTGGGGTTGCAAAGAATCACACACAACTGAGTGATTGAGCACATATACCATGAAAGTGTTGTGTTAGTTGCTCACTCATGCCTGACTCTTTGTGATCCTGTGGACATAGCCCACCAGGCTCTTCTGTCCATGGAATTCTCCAGGCAAGAATACTGGAGTAGGTTTCCATTCCCTTCTCCAAAGGGTTTTCCTGACGAGGGATCAAACCCAGATCTCCTACATTGCAGGCAGATTCTTTACCATCTAAGACACCAGGGAAGCCTCATATATCATGAGGATTACATAAAAGATAGTATAGTTATAATAGTCTATTTTAAACTGATAAAAATTTAGCAGCAATCACAAATATAAACTCTTTACTTTTACTTCTTTCCCCATATACTTCATGTTATTGATAATAAAATTCACATTTTTGTATTGTGAATCCATTAACAAATTTATAATATGAATCCATTAACAAATATTCTTAATATTTCTGTTTTAGTATCCTTTCATTTCAGCTTGAAAAATTCCCCATGGCATTGTTGCAAACAAGATCTAGTGGTTACATATTTTCTCAACTTTTGTTTGTCTGGTAATGTATCTTGTCATCATTTTTGAAGGACAGTTTGGCTGAGTATATTATTTTTGATTGGCTTTTATTATCTTTCCTCACTTTCAATATATCATCCCTCTCCCTTCTGTCCTGCCAGATAGGTTATTGTTAAGAAATCTTCTGATAGTCTTATGTGGTAAAGGCTTCTCTTGTACCTGATGAGTTATTTTTCTGCAGCTTTCAAAATTCTCTCTTTGTCTTTGACTTTTGACAATTTGATTATAATGTGTCTCAGTATAGACTTTTTAAAGTTCTTAAGTTTCTTCCTGTTTGTATCCTATGGGCTTCACGAATCTGGGTGTCCTTTTCCCTCCCCAGAATTGGGAAGGTTACAACATTATTTCTTTAAGTCAGTTTTATTGCCCCTTTCTCACTTCTTTTGCTAGGAGTCCCATGATGCATATATCAATTTGTTTTATCCTGTAAGTCTCATGGACTTTCTTTATTCTTTTAATTTGTTATTCTTTTACTTTTCTGATTTGATATAGGAAAATAAACAAAATCAGGAATACAATATATGAAAAACATAAGACTATCAAAAAAAAAGAGAGAGAGAGAGAGAAATAGAAACAATAAAAAAAATACCAAACAGAAATCCTGAAACTGAAGAAAATAATAACTGCATTGATAAATTTAATAGAGAATTTTGATGTCAGACTTTAATAGCATCTTTGAGTTCACCGAGTCTTTCTTCTACTTGATAGAGTCTGACATCAAAACTCTTTTAAATTTTCCAATGCAGTTATTATTTTTTTCAGCTCCAGGATTTCTGTTCGGTACTTTTTATGGTTTCTATTTCTTTGTTGATAATCTTATTTTTTTCATGTATTATACTCCTGATTTTTATTTTCCTATCTGTGTCTCTGGGCTTCTCTAAGACAATTATTTAGGATTCTTTGCCAGGCAATTTATAGATTTCCATTTCTTTGTAATGAGTTACTAGAGATTTCTTTTCTTCCTATGATAGGGTCACATTTCCTTGATTCTTTCTGTTCCTGGTAGCACAGCGCTTGTGTCTACTTTTTTATAGAAACAGCCACCTCTTCCAGTCTTTATGAGCTGCTTTCAGTTGGCAAAGACCTTTACTAACAAGCCTGGCTAGAGATTCTGGGAGCCTCTTAGACATTTTTTGTATATATGCACTCCATTCCTCTTCTCCCCTCTGGGTGAGAGGTTTCAGGTTTGTGTGCTTTCTCCCAATCTCACAGAGCCATACAGGACATTTTAACACTCTGATCCTTTTCTTAGGATAGTGCACTGAAATTCTGGGACTTGGATACAATCTCCACTTCTGTCCCTTCCTCCGGAAGGAGAAAATTATGGAGTATGTGTCTTTTCTTTATTCCACAGAGCTGTTCTGGCTACTGAGGGATACTTACCCCTTTTGCATAGGAAGTGCACTAAAATGCCCAGATGTGGGTGTAAGTTCTGCTTCTTTTTCTTTCTCCTGAATGAAAAATCTCAGGATTGTATACCTTGCCTCAGCCCTGTAAAGTAGTTCAGATTGCTGAGAGCTGCCTGCCCCTTTTTCCTAGGGCAGTGGAATGGGAACGCCAAGAGACTGGATGCGTGTTCCACATCTCCCCCTGAAGCTTCAGCTCTATGAGCCTTCTCTCAATACACGAAGTATACTGAGTGTCCCTGCCCCTTTTCTTTGTTAGCTTCCCAGCAGTTCTTCCTATGGTGCTTCCTCAGCACTCTGAGAGAAGTAAGACAAAAGTAGACTTCTTGGGAAGCACCTTGAAAGGCTGGGGATGCCAAATGCATGCTTTATTCACTCTTTCCTCTGATAAGGAAAGCATGAGCAAAGTGGATTTCTCTCAGCACTGAGATAAAATTGGCTTAGGGAAGGGGGTAACAGGGGTAAAGTGAAACTGCTCTACTGTACCATTTCAAAGTACAGTTCAGTTCAGTTCAGTTGCTCAGCTGTGTCTGACTCTTTGCGACCCCGTGAATTGCAGCACACCAGGCCTCTCTGTCCATCACCAACTCCCGGAGTCTATCCAAACCCATGTCCATCAAGTCAGTGATGCCATCCAACCATCTCATCCTCTGTCGTCCCCTTCTCCTCCTGCCCTCAATCCTTCCCAGCATTAGGGTCTTTTCCAATGAGTCAGCTCTTCGCATGAGGTGGCCAAAGTATTGGAGTTTCAGCATCAACACCAGTCCTTCCAATGAACACCTAGGATTGATCTCCTTTAGGATGGATTGATTGGATCTCCTTGCAGTCCAAGGGACTCTCAAGAGTCTTCTCCAACACCACAGTTCAAAAGCATCAATTCTTCAGCGCTCACCTTTCTTTATAGTCCAACTCTCACATCCATACATGACCACTGGAAAAACCATAGCCTTGACTAGACGGACCTTTGTTGGCAAAGTAATGTCTCTGCTTTTAAATATGCTATCTAGGTTGGCCATAACCTTCCTTCCAAGGAGTAAGCGTCTTTTAATTTCATGGCTGCAATCACCATCAGCAGTGATTTTATTTCAAAGTGGCTTATCTCAATTTTGTTATCATCTGAGGTACTACAACTTCTCGACTGGATTTTGCTTACCTCATAAAATACATTTATCAAATGTTGTTTTATTACTGCTTCTCTCAGAAGGGACAAGTGCTGAGTCTTCCTATTCCATTATCTTCATGACATCGTAGAATTACTGAAAATTTTCTTTCCTCTTATTTCTTTTGGTGGAATTATCTTTTCCCACTCAGCAATCATTTCATGAGTAAAAGAAATAAAATTATTTTGTTGCTATGTGCTATGAATTACAAGAAGAATAGATATGTCTCAAAAGTATCAACAACAAAATTTTCTGTGTGATCAGAGTAGTTAATACTCTAAGAATTAAATGCATTTCCAGATATATTTAGCTTTAAGTATTTGGGAAATGCCCCCTCAGCAGATAAGAAAGTCTCTTTTAAAAATATTATATTGCACCATCTCAATAAAAAAAGATAACCATAGAATTTTTTACATATATAAGGAAGAGACAATGAGCTCTTTCTGGCTCCTGTCCTTTTTATACTGGAGCACTGAGGGTGTGGGTGGTGGAACAATTAGCAATTCGAAGAAAATTACTGTTCTAGGATAAATTAGATTAAAATTTTCTCATCCATATAATAATTTCTATAGGATTGTAAGTGTCACCTGGAAGAGTCTAGGTTTCAAATTACAAATAGTTTATAAATATAATAAAATATACATTCATTTTAGGAAAGTGTACTTTACAAATGAAGAACATTAAAAAGAGAATTATTATTTGGAAGAGCTAAAAGAAAAAAATAGAGAATGAAGAAGTCAAAGAACAGATAAATAAATATTTTCATATTAATTTAATGATTTATAGAGTGCAAAATACAAATGATCCCTAACTAGCCAGCCAAGAAGATAAGAAACTAATCAATTTTGTAAACACATAATTTAATGATTTCTAAATATCCCTCAGTTAGCATTGCAGAAAAAAAAACTTAATGGAAATAATCAGTGAGGATTGCTCATATAATCTGAAGATAAAATTGATATATGATACAAAGATACAACTACAATTTAGCCAAATTTAATTAATTGGTTGACTAGAGTACTGAGTGTTTTTGCTGGCAGTAGCATTATGACAATTATTCTGAGAATTATAAAATATTAGGCAAAAACTTCTTAAAAATCTCAGAATAAGAATTCAAAATCATTAATCGTGTATCTAGCGTATATTTAACAGTAAGTACTGTACTAGTTGTGGAGTACATAGATGATTAAAGCATGGTCTTAATCATGGAAGATTCAGTAGCATAACTGAGGAACCAAATGTGATGCAATTAAAAGCTGTCATAGTAATACAAACAGGAAAAAAATATATGCTAAGAATTGTCCAGGAAAAGTTGACAAGTTTCAGCGACTCTAAATCAGTGTTTCTCAAACTTAAATTTCATGTCCTCATTTAATTTCATTTGAAAATTAAAGTATGAAATAATATAACAAAAGTTAAAGCAATGGCAAATTTCTTACCCAGATATATTTCACTAGGGAGACCCATACCTCCTTTAGGATTATTCTTTTTCCTCAGGAATCACTGTACTAGATACAGATTAGATTTGAATGGAGAAAAGTACTAACACATAGAGGAGGTTTAGGCTTAAACTAAATTTACATGCTGCACTATTTATTCACCTTTATCAACTTGCCACAAAACCACAGTATGAAGAACTTGTTTTGCCAAAACCTAGAGGATGGGTTGCAGGCACATATTTAACAAGTAGGGCTCCCTGCCATGATTACTTCTTTTTGCTGCGGTAACTGCTGCACGTGCAATGGTTCCTGTGGCAAGCTAGGTACTCAGCAACTAAATTTTTCAATAACCATCTGTTATTAACATGATCTCTATTTGTAAACTTGACATCTATACCAAAGCAAGGAGGCTTTTTTGGCAACCAACACAAACAAAGTAGCTTTCAGGAAACTGCTACATGCCCCACCCTAGTTTTGGTCAGGATAATGTGAGTATAGTAGTTTTCTGTTGCTTCAGTAACAAACAACCAAAAATGTAGTGGATTAAAACAACAAAATTCATCCTGTCACCACTTTGGAGGCCTGAAGTCTGAAATGAGTCTTACGGAGGCTGACATCAAGGTGTCTGCAATGCTGTTACTTCTGAACGCTTCCAAGAATAACTTTCTCGCCTTTTCCAGCTTCCAGAACTGCTGTCATCCCTTGGCATATGGTCACATCACTTCAACCTCTGCTTGTTGTGTAGCACCTGATCTGACTCTTCCTGCTTCTTTTCTTGTTAGGGTCCTTATGATTACAATGGGCTTGCCTGAGTAATCAAGGTTCTTAATCTTGTAAGCAAAGTACCTTTGGCCATATAAGTTAACCTATTCACAGACTCAGGGCATCAGGGCATGGACATCTTTGTGGCCCACTATTCTATCTACCTCAGTGGGTTCGGAGGTGAAGTTTCTCCAGGCCTTCCTGTGCTTGAGAAAGGATCTTGCCTTGAGGGAAGAAAAATGCAAAGAAGATATGCTGTGACTGGACCCAGGTTACTTGAGTCCCCTCAAGACAGTGCTTGATATATACCATGCCCAGAACTCTCTGACTGAGGGATCTGCAGGCTCATTTCCAATTTCATTTTTGCAATTCTCTATAATTATGAATTTCCTGAGAAATGTCATTTGATATTGAATGTAAAGTAATTGAATGTAAACCTGACTTCTTACAAAACAAAAAATAAAGGAACTCTCAGGTTGATCTCAGTCAATTTTAAGGAAAATCAACCCTGAATACTCATTGGAAAGACTGATGCTGAAGTTGAAGCTCCAGTATTTTGGTCACCTAATGCAAACAGCTTACTCATTGGAAAAGTCCCTGATGCTGGGAAAGATTGAGGGCAGAAGGAGAAGAGGGCATCAGAGGATGAGATGGCTGAATGGCATCCCTGATGCAATGGACATGAACTTGGACAAACTTCAGGAGATGGTAAGGGACAGAGAGGCCTGGCGTACTGCAGTCTAAGGTGCCACAAAGAGTCAGACACGACTGGGCTACTGAACAACAGGTTGATTAGCTGTACATTTCATCAAATCCTTTTGCTTAAATAAAATGTAAATCAATGAGTTCTCCTGCATACAAATGGCACGACAGTGTCTATAGTCAGAAATAGTTAGGCTTGGGTGCTCATGAACTTTGCTGTTAATAGCAGTGCTTTGTACCATTGAGAAGGAACTGTGATGTCAATACTGAATTATGTATTGATGGCTGACTTTAATTTTAAAAGTCAGAATTAATGTGTTTCAAATAAAAGAAAACCTTCAAAGGAACTCATTTAAGCTAACTAATAATAAGAACAAAACAAGTTCTTCCCTTTTTGGTATTATCAGAATTTGGATTAAGCTCCCCAGAGGAAGTGGTGGAAACAGGTAGGATAAATGTTCCCAACGAAATAATGACTCATCTGGAAGTTTATAATTAAAATCTGGGCCAGGCATATTAAACACTCTTACCAAAGTCAGTTTGACAGCAGAAGTTTTCTTCAGAGCAAAAGAGTATATAACTTAGCCACATAAAAAAAACTTTTTCTTTAAAATAGGATGAATATAATGGCCTTTCATTCACAGTATTTTTAACAATTGTTCCTATTTTGGTATTCTTAGAAAAAGAAATCAAATGCTCTGCAAAAGAAGGCAACAGATTCACTGAAGCCATCAGTTGGTCATCATTTAATAAATGTTTGCACCATTCACTAACATTTCAAATAATTACTCAGCAACTAACACATACCAAGTCATGTTCTAGGTGTTAGAGATGTAAAGATAAGTGAGAGAGGAAAAGCACCTATCTACATGGAACTTATACTGAGTAGATTCTGATAATAATACCTAAATAGCAATTAATATATAAATGGCAAATTAACACTTAAGTAAATCTTATGTTAAATTGTTTTACATGCAATGTTTATTTACAATGTTTCATGTACATTGAGAAAATTAAAGCGAACTAATTAGGTTGTGATGGATGGAGTAGGGGTATTTTCAATAGAGTTGTCCGGAAAGACCTCACAGAGAAAATGGCGTCCATACAGGGCCCTAAAGGAAGTGAAACCTCCAGTCATGTGAAGATCAAAAGAAAGTACCTTCCAAGCATAAGGGACAACAGGGTAAAGCAAGCTGAAATGAGGAAGAATTTGACGTGCTCAAGAGAGAGTGGAGCCACTATGATTGGCCACAGTGGGCAGCATCAAGAATTTTAGAAGGAGATAAGGTCTGTGTAGCTTGGGGCCATGAGGACAATGGGAAATCTTTGAAGATTTTTCAGCAGAGAAAAAACATGATTAACTTCTGTTATTAAAAATTCACTCTAGCTCTTTATGTAGTGGATTATGTAGCACCTAGGAGTAGATGCAAAGAGACAAGGTAGAGGCGGTGTCAGGTGAAAGACGTTAGTTTCTTGGACTAGGCCTGAATTCTATTCACTGAGGACACACCACCATATAACAATCATTGGTTTAGTATGTATACTGCATGCTAAATGATTAGGTTAGAGGGGTACCAATCTGCTGCCTCAGCTATGTCTTTAACAAGTCTGATTTCTCTCTCAGCCTGATAACTTCTGGGGTTATGGGATAGGATACAGTCACTAGATCTCATGGTCATATGCCCATTGCCTCATTTCCTTTGCTCTTAAGAGGGTCCCCCTCACATGCCTGCAGGAGTGAGTGGAGGGAGAGGTCCTGGGACACCAATGACAGTTGACATGAGGTTCCCAGAGTTCTGGGCTACCTACTTGTGCAACTTCCTTGTGTCTGCTAGGCCAACAAGTGCCAGTTCCCAGATGTACCACTTCCACAACCTCACAAAAAATGGAAACTGTTAGCAGCACTCCCAGCAGCTAAGAAAATTGGCTCTTTGTTCAAAAGAGGGATCTAGGAAGTACATCCCAGCGCCCACTGCATTCTTCAGAAATTTCAGATGCTAATTAGTTTCCTCATTGTACCTGGAACAAAGATCATTATTATATCCTCTTTCAGACTAGGAAACTGAGATGCAGAAGACTCTTATATGTAACTGTTTAACAATGAAGTCACAAAACTCTACAGAACGCAGACTTCCTCTGACAACTATTTCATTTTTTCTAAATGCCTTTCTCCACTAAGTTGCACATTGCTAGTTCTTTTAATTCTACATGTTTCTCAGACCATTCACCCTTGCCTGCATAAACTCAACTTCATCAGTGTTTCTCCTAAAGTTTGATGTTGTTTCTCATGAGTACGTATAAAGCAAAGACTATCGAATTCTAAATTTTACAGATGGCATTTAAAAATTATGTCTAACATCATGCAATTTTTACTCTTAAGTAAATGTCCTCTTCTTAGATTTGATCTCTTGTTCCAGACTTTGAGGTATTTGAAACTCTGTTCTGTGATTCAACCATTCAGCTAAATGAACTATAGGGCCTTCTACTAGTGTGAGAGATGTTTTCAAATCATAACTTTCACAACTTAATAGCTCTAGTGTACAGGAAGAGCTTTAAACATTACTGAATCACTGAAATTCTAATAAGATTATGAAGTTAAAGTGTGCAACAAACTTTAGCATCATCCTAATTTTAGTTTATTCTCATCAAATGTTAGCAACTATCAAAAATGCATTTCCAGACTTCCCTGGTGGTCTAGTGATTAAGAGTCCTCCTGTCAATGCAGAAGACACAGGTTCAGTCCCTGGTTTGGAAAGATCCCACATGCCACAGAACAACTAAACCTGTGCACCACAGCTACTGAGCCCATATGCCACAACTACTGAAGCCTGCATCCCTATAATCTGTGCTCTACAACAAGAGAAGTCATCTCAGTGAGAAGCCCACGCACCACAACAAAGAGTAGACCCTCACCGCAACTAGAGAAAGCCTATGTGCAGAAACTTTAGAAGCTCCAGGTCAGCCAAAAATAAATAAATAATTTTACAAAAATGCACTTCAGTTTTAGTAAGTAACCTGCAGTTATACAAAGGAAAAAAATAAAAAAGAAGTCCAAGGACTTTCAGACCTATAAAAACAAAAGAAGCAACTTGAATGTCTGGATACATTTTAACCCTTTTTAACCCTTCAGATGGACTTCACAACTCTTTAGCTGGGTCTCGAATACATGTTGAGAAACATCCTCTACGTGTGACTCACTGTTAATCCATGTTTTGAATGTGCTTGACTTGTCATACAGCGTACTGTTTTAATTTTGCTCAAGATGGTATCATAAAATTTCCCTTGCTTCTTCATCTCTGACCTGAAAGTGTTGTTCTTATCTGGATCCGAAAGGAAACGAGGTGGGCGTAGAGAATGAGAAGGGTCAACATGGGCAGCACTGGGGACTTGCTGGAGGCTGTGACACCACTGCATGTTCCTATCTGCCTGCCCCAGTGAGTATGGCCAGTGCCCTCAGTTCATAATATTTACTACTTCAAACACCATCACTAAAGAAATATGTTCATGAGTCAGCCACACAGTAAACATTATTCTCTCAAAGATTTAGTAATGCTGAGTATCTAAACTGATGTAAAACAGTTGATTTCTCGTGTAAATTTTTAACACAAATCACCATTTCTTCATAAATCACAATCTATTTTGTGTTACTTCCCCAATCAGCCATGGCTCAACATAAGCCTTATTTGGAAGGCTTTTCATTGTTGGCCTTAGAGACATATAGCTGATCCTGAGCCTAGACATTCATAATGACGATGCTCGGTCATTCTGTAAATTGATATTGGCTTGAAAATGTCAAATTGGCAGCTTCGGTAAATCTGAGATGGAGAAGGAAATGGCAACCCACTCCATTATTCTTGCCTGGACAGGCATGAGGAATCCCAAGGACAGACGAGCCTGGCGGGCTACAGTCCAGGGGGTTGCAAGAGTCAGACACAACTGAGTGAATAAACCACCACCACCATAATTCAGAGAATATATGTAAATATACCTGAAACTGGAATGTGTGCTTATTATGTATATGTATGTATGTATCTATGCATTTATATTTGTATATATGTATATATTATATATATTAGGTATATGTATATATGTGTAGGTATGTGTGTGTGTATATATTTGTATATATATATATATCCCCCATGATAGAAATATATGGAAAACAAGAAACAGACAAGTAATTAATTAAAAATTAATTGGCTTCTCAGGTGGCACAGTGGTAAAGAATCCACCAGCCAATGCAGGAGCTGCAAGAGAGGCAGTTCAATCCCAGGGTTGGGAAGATCCCTTGGAGTAGGAAATGGCAACCCACTCCAGTAATCTTGCATGAGAAATCCCATGGACAGAGGGCTGTGGCCAGCTACAGTCCATGGGGTTGCAAAGAGTCAGATACGACTGAGCACATGGGCTGAGTTGGATTTCCAAGTGGTGCTAGTGGTAAAGAATCTGCCTGCCAGTGCAGGAGATGCAGGAGAGCAGGTTCAATCCCTCAGTCAGAAAGATCCCTAGAGTAAGAAGTAGCAACCCACTCCATATTCTTGCCTGACAAATCCCATGGACAGAGGAGCCTGGCGGGCTATAGTCCATGGGGTCACACAGAGTCGGACACTCATGCAGAATAGGAGAATTAGGTCAAATTAAGGGCCCAAATGGAGTTGATCATTTCATTTTTCTTCCTTTCATTAACTAATTGTTAATGAAATTAACAGGCTTCCTTTCATTTTCTAATTGTCATTTAGATAAATAGAGCAATGCATTTGTGGGACACTTTTAATGCCACCAGGTTAACCCTTTCTTAAAGGAAAGCATAGAAGCACATTCTGCAACTGAACTCTCTTTTAAAGTTGCGTCTTGGTTGAAATATTTTCAAGTTTTTTTTTTTTTAAACCAAGCAGACTCTTCCAAAAAATCCTGGTTCTGTCAGCTCTCTGTTGGCACACCAGGGATCAAACCTGTGCCCCATGCAGTGGGAGTGAGTGGGCCTCAGACTTATAGAGTCTTAACCAGGGAAGCCCTTCAGTTTTTTTTTTTTTAATTCAGAGGAGTGCGGGTTTGAGGATGCTTATTTTTCTCTGTTTTTTTTGGCAGCACTGAGCACATTACAGGATCTTTGTTCCCCAACAAAGATTGGGGCCTGGGATTGAATCCAGGCCCCCAGCAGTGAGAGCATGGAGTCCTAACCACTGAACTGCCAGGAAATTTATGTCTATATCTATATATGTATGCACATGTATATAATTTCAAAAGCCAGTGCACTTTATTTAAACTTCCTTTTTCAGAAGAGGAAATTGATACAAAGGAAAGAAAAGGAGGATAGAATTTTCTTGGAGCCTTCATTGCTGATGATAAAATTCAATAAGGAAAGACATTGTCAGGGATTGGCACTGCCCTCTTTTGCTTCTTATTCTTCTCTTGAACAAATTTTGAAAATAGTACAGTGAGCTTTGCAATTAAGTTGCTTTACCCAAGGCAGATGTTCTGGAGTATTTTTCCTTCTGCAGTGTGGAGACTCAGTTTCTCCACTAGTTTGTCTTGTTAACTGGTATCTAAGAGACCACAAGAAGTGACTGGTCAGAAAGAAACTGGATATATAGAGAAAGAGTTTAATTGTTACTTTTAAGCTAAATTATTAAACTGTAAGTCACCTGAAACAGCTAAAAGACTGGAAAAAACAAATCAGCCAACACTTACATATTTTATTTCATTACATTTTTTGTTTATACTGTTTTAATATTTTTGCACAGTAAGTAATGAGACAATTAATTGGTTTTGCTTTTAAAGCAATGTTATTATATAATCAAACTGAGTAATATTCTGAAAGAGATTTTATATATTAAAATACGTATTTTTAAGTCAACTTTTAATCCAAGCAGTGAAATCTCCCTTCCTGTATATATGAATGGCTTAGAATATTTTATCTCCCACTGAAATTATTTCCCAGAAATTTTTCTGTTGGATTTTTAAATGTTATTCTTTTCAGATTTTAAGAAGTCAAAGTTGTGACCTAAAATATAAAACACTTTAAACATGTGTTAGCTTGACATGAGAGTTAAATGAGTTCAGTTCAGTCTCTCAGTTGTGTTCGACTCTTTGCGACCCCATGGATTGCAGCACGCCAGGCTCCCCTGTCCATCACCAACACCCAGGATTTGCTCAAACTCATGTCCATCGAGTCGGTGATGCCATCCAACCATCTCATCCTCTGTCATCCCCTTCTCCTTCTGATTCAGTCTTTTCCAGCATCAAGGTCTTTTCTAATGAGTCAGTTCTTCACAAGGTAGCCAAAGTATTGGACCTTCAGCTTCAGCGTCAGTCCTTCCAATGAATATTCAGGACTGATTCCTTTAGGGTTGACTGGTTGGATCTCCTTGCAGTCAGTCCAAGGGACTCTCAAGAGTCTTCTCCAACACCACAGTTCAAAAGCCTCAATTCCTCAGAGCTCAGTTTTCTTTATGATCCCAATCTCTCATCCATACCTGACTACTGGAAAAACCATAGCTTTGACTAGATGGACCTTTGTTGGCAAAGTAATGTCTGCTTTTTAATATGCTGTCTATGTTGGTTATAGCTTTTCTTCCAGGGAGCAAGCATCTTTTAATTTCATGGCGGCAATCACCATCTACAGTGATTTTGGAGCCCAAGAAAATAAAGTCTGTCATTGTTTCCCCATTTATTTGTCATGAAGTGATGGGACTAGAAGCCATGATCTTCATTTTCTGAACGTTGAGTTTAAGCCAGCTTTTTCACTTTCCTCTTTC
Organism: Okapia johnstoni; assembly: GCA_024291935.2. Taxonomy (NCBI): domain Eukaryota; kingdom Metazoa; phylum Chordata; class Mammalia; order Artiodactyla; family Giraffidae; genus Okapia; species Okapia johnstoni. Next base: position 63,658,480 of record CM044310.1, read on the forward strand.
ACTTTCATCAAAATGTTCTTCAGTTCCTCTTTGCTGTCTGCCATAAAGGCAGTGTCATCTGCATATCTGAGGTTATTGATATTTCTCCTGGCAATCTTGATTCCAGCTTGTGCTTCATTCAGCCTGGCATTTTGCATGATGTATTCTGCACACAAGTTAAACAAGCAGGGTGGCAATAGCAGCCTTGACATACTCCTTTCCCCATTTGGAAACAGTCTGGTGTTCCATGTCCGGTTCTAACACTTGCTTTTTGACCTGCATACAGATTTCTCAGGAGACAGGTAAGGTAATCTGGTATTCCCATCTGTTGAAGAATTTTCCACAGTTTGTTGTGATCCACACAAAGGCTTTGGTGTAGTCAATAAAGCAGAAGTAGATTTTTTTTCTGGAATTCTCTTGCTTTTTCTATAATCCAACGGATGATGGATCACTCACCTAGAGAGTTAAGTAGAACCACTAAATGCATTAAAATATTTTCAAGTTTAAGATATCTGAAATTAACATACTTGGCTCTTGATATTTGGAGAGAAATGTTTTTTTCTGGATATGTAACTAGATTAAAAAATACAGCTGGACTATTTTAGTTCTACATAGAAATATAAGCTTAGACAATACATAACAAGTGAGAGAGACTATTTTGAGGGGTTCCAAAATCATTGCAGATGTTGACTGCAGGCATGATATTAAAAGACGCTGGCTCCTCCGAAGAAAAGTTATGACCAGCATAGACAACATATTAAAAAGCAGAGACATTACTTTGCCAACAAAGGTTCATCTAGTCAAGGCTATTGTTTTTCCAATAGTCATGTACGGATGTGAGAGTTGGACTGTAAGAAAGCTGAGTGCCGAAGAATTGATGCTTTTGAACTGTGGTGTTGGAGAAGACTCTTGAGAGTCGCTTGGACTGCAAGGAGATCCAACCAGTCAATCCTAAACAAAATCAGTCCTGAATATTCATTGGAAGGACTGATGCTGAAGCTGAAGCTCCAATACTTTGGCCACTTGATGCAAAGAACTGACTCAATGGGAAAGACCCTGATGCTGGGACAGACTGAAGGCAGGAGGATAAAGGGACGACAGAGGTTGAGATGGTTGGATGGCATCACTGCCTCAATGGACACGAGTCTAGTAAACTCTGGGAGTTAGTGATGGACAGGGAGGCCTGGCATGCTACAGTCCATGGGGTCACAAAGAGTCAGACACGACTGAATAACTGAACTGAACTGAACTGAATACATAACAATATAAAATATTTTACAAACTTTCAAATAGTAAAGTTATGTTACACTCCTATGTGACTTCAATTAACTGAAGGTAAATTATATATATTTGATCCAAACACCAATGAAAATGTCATGATTCACTTGGATTTACTCAGGGGGGAAAGAGCTTTGTTTTTCCTTTGAATCATTTCCAAATTACTGCTAACATATATATTTCTCTCTCTCTCTCTTACATATACTCATGACAAAGACTTTCTCCATCTGGAAAATAAAGTATATGTTACTGTCATAAGTCTAATATACAAGATTTGAGTTTTGCAGAGTAATAACATAGAGAATTTTCAGAAGGGTCTGATGGGAAAACTGGAAGGTATGAGGGAGTTTATCTGTCTGCAGGAGAAAAGCACAAGGTTATACTTGATCGGCTTTAAGATGGTACCTCACACCCAAATCAGTATCTAACATGAAGATATGTTACACTAGTAGAAAAAGAACCAGCCTGTGAGGGTACAGAGGAGCTGCTGTGTCCTCTGACATGTCTGAGTGTGAACAAAGTTGCAGTCTATTCTTCCGAGAGTTTATATAATCTTGTGCCTCACTCATTGTCAAAAGCTTATTTTCCTTTGAAAAGTTATTTGGGATTAGTCATCAGATGATTTTTCCCCAAAGTCAAAGGTTTTCATCAAAATATTTATGCTTTTCTAAGGAGATGGAGACTACTTAAAGAAAAATTAATTGAAAAAACTACACATTATTAATTGCTATGTTCTAAGAAATACTCTTTTTTAAGGATGGATGTACACAAGGGGTAGTGGTTTTGTGTGCATATATGTTGTTCCATAATGATACATACATTCTTGCTGATATAGAAGAAGCAACATGGTGTAATATACCCTGGTGTGGAGTTGGGGCCAGGAATCCTTGGTAAATATTTTAGTTTTGCTATCAACCAGCTTCATGCTGTTACAGTAGTCATTGTTCCTCTCTGTGCTCAGTTTCCACATTTATAGAATGAGGAGCATAGACTAGATGATTTCTAAAATCTTTTCCAATTCTAACAATTAAGGTGCCTCATTCCACTGTGATTCTTAGAGATGATATTTTAATAATCTTATGGCTCATCACGCAGTTGTTTTGAAATAAGGAGAATGCATTGACTATCATATATCTTCACCCGTGACATGGAAATTTGTTTTGTAATTACTTCCAAAATATCTTTCTCAAACGATGCTCTCTAAATATGGTAAAAAATAGATAGCTAAAAAGAAAATAAAGTTACAATGTTAATGGTGGAATATATTTAGACTTCCAGCAGTTTTTGTTATCTTTAAGAATCTATTGCATCACTAAGACTGATTTTTAATAGAAATATTTTTTTTAGTAAAACATCTAAGAAAGATTTTGAAGAGAGAGAGAAAGAACAAGATTTGGGAAAAAATCTAGCAAATGGAGAAAACACTTGGTAAAACACAGACTGAATCTAAGAAAATCATACCTACACAATTTCTGATTTTTCTAACACATTTAATCAACATGATAAGGATCCCACAAAGTCTCATGTCTTTAGTAAGTGCCCTATTTTTTTAATTTATTTTTTGTGCTTTTATAAGCTTATTTTGGAAGATTGAAATTCATAATACTAATAGTAATAAAGTTAGACCTGTCCCAAGGCAAAGCAGTTTTGGATGTATATATTTGTTTGTACTCTGATACTTTTATTGAAAGCATTTTTGCCTGTGATAAAACAGGCCAGTTTCCTACTACGCTTAACCAAAATTATTTGTCACATTCAGCTGACAGTTGTTAATAAAACCTTCACATGAACGCCATCACCCAATCCTCTAAAAATAACCTCATGTGTTCTTTTTATGGTTTTAGCTGCCTAATAAAATTCACTGTTCTGTTACATATTGAAGCTTCGTTCTATAAAAGAAATACTCTGAAATAAAATAAGTTCTTACCAATGGTATAAAATGGGATTTAAAGCGATTATTCATTTAGTTGTATTGATACTTCAAAGAGAGCTCAAAACTACATAATCAGGTTCTAAGTATTCTTTGAGTATCTTTCTTCTTTAGTTGACTTATTAAACTTGTTCCTAATTTGTCCATTCTTCATCCTCCCAAACACAAAAAAAGAAGTTAAGATTTAAACTTCAAGATAATTAATAATACAATGTAGTATAGAAAGTTACACCTGTACAAACTGCATAAGAAGTGCCCATGACTAACAGTTTTCATTTTTTTCTCCTTATCTCAAATATTTTTCTCAGGCATTTCATGTTTTCGTCTCCATGTAACAAACCACTGCAAATTTAATTAAGGATTTGCAAATATTCCCCACCTCTGATAAAATCTGATAATTTGTTTTTCTCATAATGTTTGAAGCATGCTACTAATGCAATGCCAGATTCATGTAGAAAACCTTGTAACAACACAGGAAAACAAATTGTGAGAGCTACATGAACTTTTAAAAAGCACATAGTAACTTAGAATTGGATTTATTTTCACAGATAGTCCTATTTTCAGTTATTTTCTTTCACGGTGTACTCTTGAATCTTATGAAAACAACAAAATCGTAAAAACATTGATAAATATATCATAAGATACTTCACATCATACACCTTTCCAAGGTTTTCCTCCCCCATCCTCTGATACACACTTGAGGAGTATGCTCAGAATATGTTGGTCCAGGCACTGCTGACCAGATCTGCCCATTCAGAAGAAATGGCTAGTGCAGACCCCTGCTGGGACTGTTCTTCATTCTTAAATGAATGCATCTGCGAGGGTGAGTGATGGGGAGGGACTGGAGCAGTGGAAGCAGGGGAGCTTGTTTCCAAACTTTTTTGAAAATATTGCAATAATTTTACAATTGTTCAGCTAATAACTCTTTAGGTGGGCCAGTGCATTCCCCACCCTGTATTAACTGAAAGTGTGTCTTTCAACATAACTTGGATATTTTGCTTATGTGAGGAGGGAGCAAATTAGCCAAGATGGCGTTTTGAGGCTCTCTTGCCATCATGTTTTGTAAATAATGTCTATGTAACAGCTGATATTATTTTTATACTGTGCATGCACATCACAAGTTACTTGCTTGGTTACTGTGGGCAGTATGCCTGTATGAGCTCCACCTGAAAAAAATGGTGGCATCACTGCTGTCACAAACAGGATGAGAAGAAATACATTTGGCATAGTTGGCAGGATATCCAACGGGTAGAGGAGCCTGAGGATCCACTGGATAGAGGAAGCCAGTGGCCACCATATAGCATGTGATACCACGTGGCTGCCATCCTCTCCACGCAGGCTCTGGTGGAAGACTGGGAGGTAACGGACGGGTCACCGGATAGCATTAAGAAGGCATTACATGTGGTGAGTTCCCATTTGTCGGACAGGGTAGCATAGACTGCCACTGGCACCATGGGGCAGATTTTCCTGACTGCCCTGAAGGTGAATATGGTTAGTGCCCTGTGAGATGCTGCACCGGGGCGCAATGCACAGAGATGCTTGGAGGAACTAGAGCAATGTATACTGACGTTAGAGCAAGAGCCCTGTGGCCCTGAAGAACCCAGCATCTCTGACAGCAAGGCAGTAAGTGACGGTGATGATGAACGTTATGAGACTGTAGGTCCCTACTTGGCAGCGAGGTCCATTGGGCAGGAGAAAGTGAAGCATGAGCAGCCGATGGCCCAGGAGGGACATCCTCAAGGGCCCCCAACAAGACTGAGTTCATGACATAGCGACCATATTCTCAGGGGGAGTTGGTTGACTTGGGTAAGCAGTTTCAGCAAACACAAGAGGGACCCTTGCTAGCTTGGCTTTTGCAACTCTGGGACACAGGGGTGGGCCCAACACCTGTGGGGTTTTTGCGGGTCCTTACTGAGAGAAATAGAGGGATGACATGCAAGACACCATTTTGAAAGCGTGAAGATTACCGCAAAAGGAGCCCAAACTTGCCAGGGTCCCATCTGGGTTACATGAATGCAAATATGGGCTGATCTGTGTGAAGATACTCTGTAAAGGCCTGTCTTGTGTTGTAGATTTAGTAGCAGTGTGTAATGGCTGTCCTATGATGTGATACTATCCTCGGATTCTCTTGCATACTTAGAACTGTGTGAAAGCATTTGGAATCACGTGGGTAGGTTGTGAATGCCAGAGAAATTTCCCCCTTAAAGGGGTAGGCTCAGTGCCTGTAGGGGATTTTTGTGGGTCCTCAAGGCGAAACTCCACAGGGATGGAGTTGCCCCTGTGGAAGCCTTCCTGCAATCTCACACGGACAGACTGTGGACTGGACTTGGCCATGGAAGATAATGGCACTCCACATGAGATGGGTGGCTCTTCTAGCCCAGTGAGGGCTGCAACATGAGTTCCAGCAGATACCTGGCATAGGGTTTACTGTTGTTGTAGCTACTGCTGTTGCAAGATGTAAATCCAAGGTTCAGTGTTACTTGCCAAGGGAATATCCAGCCTCTTAGCTCGTGCCTTGCCTACCATGAGTTCAGCGAACAGTGTGAACAGTGATACAGTTAGTGCAATGAGCAGGATCAGCAACAGAGCTTACTAATTAAAAAAAAATGTATTTGGGACATCATAGGTGCAGGGCTAGGCCCAGAAGAAAAGAAGAATATAATAGTTTTCTTTATATATTATATACTATAATAGTCTGCAGAAGTTGCACTAACGGGGGAAAGGAGAGCTTCCTTAAAAATATTCAACTTTGTCCAAGCAGTCTATAGGCTGCCTTCTCATAAGAAGAGCATGCACATCTTCTCTGAGCCAAGAGGACCCTTCCTCCAAACCCTCTGACTCAGGAGGCCTCCACCCACCACAGAAAGCTCCAGGCCTCTTCCACCCAGGAGGAATCCTGGGGGTTCATGGGGAGACTTCATTTCTCTTGAATGAAACATTTCCTACACCATTCCATGTTCGATGCATGAGACAAATGCTCAGGGCTGGGGCAAGGGGATGACCCAGAGGGATGGGATGGGGAGGGAGGTGGGAGAGGGGTTCAGGATGGGGAACACATGTAAACCCATGGCTGATTCATGTCAATGTATGGCAAAAACCACTACAATATTGTAAAGTAATTAGCCCCAACTAAAATAAATAAATTTATTTAAAAAAAAATAAAGACAAGAATTTTAATTCAGTTGATACTCATTCTCCTCAGTTTTAAAGCTGGGGCGTTTGCACACATAACAGCTTTCTATTTGCTTTTGTCTATCAGCAGCCAGAAAGCTCAGAACTAAGGCACCCCATTCAAGACCTAGAGTCCAGAAAAATATCTTGGGAAAAGAACCTAATTTTTCCAAAATACTGTAGATTAAATGATGGTTAGTCATCAATAAGTATGCCAAAATACATATTTATTTACATTAAAATTATATAGAGAATTAATTGTTTTTCCTATACTTACAATGATTGAAGAATAATCAAATAACCAAAGTAAACTAATACCTTAATTTACATGTTACTGGAGGGATTAAAACCTGAGCAGCCAGCGTTAGGGTGGAGCCAAATCTTCATGGGGAATTGGTCCACATGTCACACAGCCTCAGCGAACATTTTTTTTTCTCTAAGTGAAAATAGATACAGTCCATCTACCACTTAAGAGATTAGCTGCTGTTCAAAAGGAAAACCACTATGAACACAACAATGTAGAAGCAAGATTCAGTGGAAAGGAAAGAACACAGTATATCTTTTCTAACTTCTTTGTTTGTAGGTCAAGTTGTGGAAAACCTAAAGAGTTATCTAGGGCAAATCTCAGCATCAAAAATGGTAAAAAAAAAAAAAAAAAAAAAGAAAAGAAAAAAGAAAAAAACTTTAAAATGTGTGGAAAGTTCTCTGGGTAATGATAGGAGTGGGGAAGTGTGTGTGATGAATAGGGTAGAGATGTGAAAACAGTCACACACTTGGTAAAAATAAAATTAAAATCAGAATCACAATCAATGTTTTGAAAAGTGTCTCAAAGTTATATTTAGTGCATATTTTAAGTCATAAAGAAAACTTGTATAAAATTTATATGATTGTTTTATTTTATTTTATTTATTTTTTTATTTTATTTATTTTAGTTTGGGGCCAATCACTTTACAATATTGTAGTAGTTTTCGCCACACATTGACATGAATCAGCCATGGGTCCACACGTGCCCCCCCATCCCAAACCCCCCTCCCACCCCCCTCCCCATCCCATCCCTCCAGGCCATCCCAATGCCCCAGCCCTGAGCATCTGCCCCATGCATAGAACATGGAATGGTGTTCTGTTTCAAAGAACTATGTGGCTCAGAGGAATCCCAACAAATCTGAGGAAGAGAAACTCTTCTTCCCATGCCCTCTGTTTAAGGCCACAGCTGCTCAGTTCAACCCATTAACTTCCAGCCATAAGGGATGACTAAGCACTTGGAATATAGCTGGTCCAAATAGAAAGATGCTGTAAGTATAAAACACATAATGGATTTGGAAAACTTAGAACACACACACAAAAATAATTAAAGATATTTCATTAATAACTTTATATTGATGAGAGAGATCGAGGTGGCAAAGTAGTAAGGTGTGAGGATCACCCTCTTCAACAGCTACAACAAAAATACATCTCTATGTGGAAGAATTCTCACAGAACATCTACTGAACTCTGGCAGAAGACCTCAGACTGCTGAAAAGGCAAGAAAATCACCAAATAACTATAGGATAATAGAAAAAAAAAATGAGGAAGGACTTGGGATGGGACTTGCATCCCTGGGAGGGAGCTATGAAAGAAGAAATGTTCCTGCACCCTGGGAAGCTCTCTCACCAGTGAGGAATTGGCTGGTAAAGAAATGGAGCTTCAGAACCTCAAAGGAGAATGCAGCAGCCAGTTCACAGCAGCCAGAGAAGAGGAAAATCTGCACAGATGACCAGTGCTGCCAGCATGCACAGTCCAGCCTGACACAAGCATCCACTGGTGCTGGCAGAAACTGGATGCTGGAACTTGAGCTTCAGAGATGAGAACCAAGGAAAGGAGGGTTCACTGCATGGAGACAGATTTGGGTGGGGTGGGGATGCTGGAATTCAGTGCAACTGTGGCTGGAGGTGTATGTGGAGGAAGCCTGGGCTGCCTTAGATTCTAGGCACCATTGTTTGAAAGGAGGGACAGGACATAGACTGTAGCCTTTCTCCCTGTGCGTCTGCTCGCAGGGGGAGGACACTGCATGTGTGGGCTCTAAGGGAGATCACAGACCAGGGCCACCTCACTCTTGGACCCCAGGAGTGGTTGCCATCCACTGCCACCTCCCTCCCTGATATCAGAAGTGGAAGCGCCCCCCTGCCACCCACCAAAACTACAGGAGTGGTTGCGAGCTACTTCCACTCGCACTACATACTCTGGAGGCAAAGTCGAGCTGCTCCTCACTGCCAAGAGCTCCAAGACCAGGCAGTAGCCACCATATCTGCACACCTCCTATAAAGGAGATAACAACCAGCACATGCTGAGGAAAGAGGCAACAGACATCCTTACTAAAAACAACTCTTGCATTGAACATATTAAACCCACACAAGTCGCACAGGGAAGACCCCACATGTAAATAGCTCTCCAAGATGACAGTAGATAATTGTTTTTCCTATACTCACAGAGTAAGAGAAAAACAAGTGAAATGAAGAATCAGAGGAATCACTCCCAGTTAAAAAACTAAAAGCATTCCCCTGAAAAAAAAGAAAAAAAAAAACAAACGATGAAGCAGACCTCTTCAGTCTAATAGACACTGGTTTCAATAAAGAGGTAATGAAAATACTGAAGGAATTAAGTCTATTAACAGAAATTCAGAGTACTGAGGGAAAAAAAAAAAGGAACTATAAGCTATAAAGAGGAACCAAGAAAAATTAGAAAACTCACTTGCAGAGATGAAACTTGGCTAAAGGCAATGAATAGCAGAATTAATAATGCAGGACAAATATGTGACCTGGAAGATAGAATGTAAATCATCCAATCATGACAGCAGAGAGAAACTCAAATTAAAAAAAAAAAAGAAAGTAATATAAGAGATACATGGGATAATATAAAGCACACCAGGGACTTTCCTGGTGATCCAGTGGTCAAGACTTGGCCTTCAAATGCAGTGGATGAAGCTTCAATAAGGAGGGTGAGGTTGGGGAGCTAAGATCCCATACGACTCATGGTCAAAAAACTAAAACATAAAACAGCAGCAGTATTGTAACAAATGCAATGAAAACACAAAAGCATGCCAACCTACATATAATAGGGATTTTGGAAGGTGAAAAAAGAGAAAAGGGGATAAAAAAATGTATTTGAAGAAATAATGGTTGAAAATTTACCAAACCTAAAGAAGGAAACAGATATCCAGGAACAGGAAGCAGAGAGGGTCCCAAATAAGATGAGCCCAATGCACTTGCATCAAGACATACTATAATAAAAATAGCAAAAATTAAAAGAGAGGACTCTGAAGAAAAGAAGGGAAAAACAAAGAGTTAATTACAAGGAAATCCCGGGTAACACTATCAGTTTATATCTCTAAAGAAGGATGCAACCCAGAAGGGAATGACAAGATATATTTAAAGTTCTGAAAGGGAAAAATTTGCAGCTTAAGATACTCTAACCAGCAAGATTATCATTTAGAATAGAGAGAGAGGTAAATAATTTCTCAGAAAATAAAAACTAAAAGAATACAGAAAAAATAAACTCATCCTAAAAAAAATTGGAGAAGGGAACAGAAAACCACGTCAGAATTCTGGGGAAGAGCAGAGAAATGGCTCTAGAAAGAAAGAAGGGCTGGGCCAAAGCAGAAATGATGTCGAGTTGTGGATGTGTCTGGTGGTGAAAGTAAAGTCATCTGCTGTAATGAACAATATTGCATAGGAACCTGGAATGTTAAGTCCATGAATCAAGGTAATGTAGACCTTCAAGTAGGAGATGGCAAGTGTGAACATTGACATCTTTGGAACTATCAAACTAATATGGGTGAGAATGGGTAAATTTAATTCAGCTGACCATTATATCTACTACTGTGGGCAAGAATCCCTTAAAAGGAAAGGAGTAGCCCTCATAGTCAACAAAAGAATCCAAATGCAGTATTTTGGTGCAGTCTCAAAAACAAAGGAATGATCTCAGTTTTTTTTTTTTTCAAGACAAACCATTCAACATCACAGTAATCCAAGTCTATGCACCAAACACTAATGCTAAAGAAGCTGAAGTCAAATAGTTCCATGAAGACCTACAAGACTTTCTAGAATTAGTACCAAAAAAGGAGGTCCTTTTCATCATAGCGGATTGGAATACAAAAGTAGAAAGTTAAGAGATACGTGGAGTAATAGGCAAATTTGGCCTTGGAGTATAAAATGAAACAAGGAAAAGATTAACAGAGTTTTGTGAAGAGAATACTCTGGCCAAAGCAAACACCCTCTTCCGAAAACATAACAGAAAACTCTTCAAGAAAATTGGAGATATCAAGGGAAGTTTTCATGCAAAGATGGGCAGAATTAAGGACAGAAACGGCAAGGACCTAAGAGAAGCAGAAGAGATAAAGAAGAGGTGGCAAGAATACATAGAAGAACTTTACAAAAAATGTCTTAATTACCTGGATAATCATGATAGTGTGGTCACTTACCTAGAGCTAGACATCCTGGAGTATGAAATAGGCAGGTATTAGGAAGCATTACTATGAACAAATCCAGTGGAGGTGATGGAATTCCAGCTGAGGCATTTCAAACCTAAACTTTGATGCTGTTAAAGTGCTGCAGGCAATATGGCATCAAATTAGGAAAACTCAGCAGTGGTTGCAGGAGTGCAAAAGGTCAGTTTTCATTCCAATCTCAAAGAAAGGCAATGTCAAAGACTTTTAAAACTACTGCACAATTGTGCTCCTTTCACGTGCTAGCATTGTAATGCTCAAATTCCTTCAAGCTAGACTTTAACAGTATGTGAATCAAAAACTTCCAGATGTTCCAGTTGGATTTAGAAATGGCAGAGGAACCAGAGATCAAATTGACAACATCCATTGGATAATAGAGGAAACAAGGAAATTTCAGTCAAATGTCTACTTCTACTTCATTGAGTATGCTAAAGCAATTGACTGTGTGGGGTCACAATAAACTGTGGGAAATTCCTAAGGAGACAGGAATACCAGACCACTTTAACTGTCTCCTGAGAAACCTGTATGCAGGACAAGAAGCAACAGGTAGAACCAGACATGGAATCAACTAAGTTCAGTTCAATCCCTCAGTCATGTCTGACTCTTTTTAATCCCATGAACTACAGCACGCCAGGCTTACATGTCCATCACCAACACCCAGAGTTTGCTCAAACTCATGTCCAGGGAGTTGGTGATGCCATCCAACCATTTCATCCTCTGTCAGCCCCTTCTCCTCCTGCCTTCAATCTTTCCCAACATCAGAGTCTTTTCTAATGATTTAGTTTTTCGCATCAGGTGGCCAAAGTATTGGGGCTTCAGCATCAGTCCTTCCAATGAATATTCAGTACTTATTTCCTTTAGGATTGAATGGTCGGATCTCCTTGCAGTCCAAGGGACTCCCAAGAGCCTTCTGTAACACCACAGTTCTTTGGCGCTCAGCTTTCTTTATAGTCCAACTCTCACATCTATACGTGACTACTGGAAAAAAAAAAACATAGCATTGACTAGATGGACATTTGTCGGCAAAGTAATGTCTCTGCTTCTTAATAAGCTATCTAGGTTTGCCATAGTTTTTCTTCCAAAGAGTAAGCATCTTTTAATTTCATGGCCGCAGTCACAATTTGCTGTGATTTTGGAGTCCAAGAAAGTAAAGTTCGTCACTATTCCCATTGTTTCCCCATCTATTTGCCATGAAGTGATGGGACCGGATGCCATGATCTTCATTTTTTGAATGTCAGGCTTTTCATTCCCCTCTTTCACTTTCATCAAGAGGCTCTTTAGTTCTTTGCTTTCTGCCATTAGGGTGGTGTCATCTGCATATCTGAGGTTATTGATATTTCTCTTGGCAATCTTGATTCCAGCTTGTGCTTCATCCAGCCATGCATTTTGCATGATGAACTCTCCACCTAAGTTAAATAAGCAGGGTGGCAACATACAGCCTTGACATACTCCTTTCCCAATTTGGAACCAGTTTGTTGTTCCATGTCCAGTTCTAACTGTTGCTTACAGATTTCTCAGGAGGCAGGTAAGGTGGTCTGGTATTCCCATCTCCTGAAGAATTTTCCACAGTTTGTTTTGATCCACACAGTCAAAGGCTTTGGTGTAGTCAATAAAGCAGAAGTAGGTGTTTTTCTGAGACTCTCTTGCTTTTTCTATGATCCAGCAGATGTTCGCAATTTGATCTCTGGAACAATGTACTGGCTCAAAAATGTGAAAGAAGTACATCAAGGCTGTATATTGTACTCTGCTTATTTAATTTATATGCAGAATATTTACAGTGAAATGCTGGGCTGGATAAATCACAAACTGGAATCTAGATTGATGGCAGGAATATCAACAACCTCAGATAAGCAGATGATACCACTCTAATAGCAGAAAGTAAAGAGAAACTAAAGCGCTGGATGGAAGAGGAGAGTTAACAAGCTGGTTTAGAAGTCAACAGTCAGCAAACTCAAATCATGGCATCTAATCCCATTACTTCATGTCAAAAAGATGAGGGAAGAGTGGAAACAGTGGCAGATTTTATTTTCTTATGCTCCAAAATCACTGCAGAAGGTGACTGTAGCCATGAAATTAAGAGATGCTTGCTCCTTGGAAGGAAAGCAATGACAAACCTAGACGGAGTATTGAAAGCAGGGATATCACTTTGCCAATAAATGTCTGTATAGTCAAAGCTAAGGTTTTTCTAGTAGTCATATATGGATGTAAGAGTTGGACGATAAAGACAGCTGACTACCAAAGAATTGATGCTTTTGAATTGTGTTTCAGACAAAAGTCTTGACAGTCCTTTGGACAGCCAGGAGATCAAACCAGTCAATTCCAAAGAAATCAACCTAGAATATTCATTGAAAGGACTGATGCAGAAGCTGAAATTCCAGTACATTGGCCATGTGATGCAAGAGCCAACTCATTGGAAAAGACCTGATGCTGGGAAAGATTGAATGCAAGAGGGGAAGGGAGCAAAAGAGGATGAGATGGTTGGATGGCATCACTAACTCAATGGAATGAGTTTGGCCAAACTCTGGGAGATAGTGAAGGACAGGGAACCCTGGTACTGCAGTCCATGAGGTGGCAGAGTCAGACATGACCTAGCAACTGAACTACAACAACCACAAAAATGATTGAAAACTCTTCTTTAAATAGAAAAGAAGAAAGAATCCATAGAAGAGAAAACAGAAACAGTATCCGGGACATAGACAATAGACTGGTGGTTGCCAAGGGGAAGTGAGATTGGACAGGGTTGGACTGGGAGTTTTGGATTAACAGATGCAAACTGATATACATAGAATGGATAAAGAACAAGTTCCTACTGTATAGAACAGGGAGCTATGTTCAATAACCTGTGGTAAACCATAATTGAAAAGAATATGAAAAAGAACATATAAATATTACATATATATATATTCAACTGAATCACTTTGCTGTACAACAGTAATTAACACATAACACATAAGAGATAATCTTTGGAATTAGCTCTAGGTTTGGACCAGACACGGTGTTAAAGATCAGCACATTCAGTTTCTACTAGTATCTCAGGGGAATATGAGATGACAGGTCAGAATTGAAAGAATGGAGGAGAGCAGCATCATTCTTAGTACTATTCTTGTGAAGGATCAGTGCTGATCCTTTAAGAATGAAGATGCTAAGCTTAAATTGTGTTTGATTGAGATAGCAGAAAAAGCTAAAAATTTAAAGGGAATGAGGAGAGCAAGAGAAATGATTGGATTATAACCAGAGTTGTGTAAAAGAAAAAAAATTCATTCTTCCCAAAGACCTGCTTTCATGTGGGGCCACAGTCCCATGGGATCTCGGATCAGGGCAGGTTACACTTTGGGAATGGGGTGGAACATTGGGAATGGTTTAGTGGGCATGATTATGGTTTTCTGACCCCACAACCTTTTTCCATTCTCCATTTGATCTCTGATTATTTTCTTTATAAGTAAGAGAAAGATTCTTGGCTATTGATCACAAAGTACAGAAATAAGTTACCTCCTAGACTGGAAATAAGCATGACTTAAGGGAGGAATTACAAATGACACTAAGTGTGTATTTCCTCCTTCGAATTTTTAGAAAATGCCTCCAAGAATATGATTTTTCCCCATTACTGCTCAATCGGTTTTCCTTAGCTTCACCTGTAGTCTTGCTGCCAAATCAGAACTGACACTAACCTGAGAGAGAAGATCCCCTGGAGAAAGAAATGTCAACTCACTCCAGTATTCTTGTTTGGAGAATCCCATGAACAGAGCCTCATCAGTCCACGGGGTTGCAAAGAGTCAGACACAACTGAGCAACTAGCGCTTTTGAGAGAGTGAGGCTGGGAAAATGAACCATTTCAAATCATTTGTCCTGCTTTCAATACTGTTTGAAGATGCTTTGATTCTGTTACTTGCCCTTGATGTCCCTGTTACTGGGGCACCATGATAGACACTGCTCCTCAAGGACTTAGGACTTCTGGCCTTGCTCAGCTTGTTAGTCAGTGACTTCTTAGAATCAGTTGTTTATAAGACCACTGAGCTATTTCTGCTCTGATGCTTGTTTGGTCTCTTCTGCTTTGTTTGACCTACTGTACTTTTACCCCTCAAATAATTGCCATCCAAATCTCTACACAGTGAAATTAAGTTTATAAAATAACCAACTTGCTAATGGAAAAGTGGGTTGGTGTATTGAACAGTAAATTTTTTCTTCTCCTTATCAATAGATCTTCCACCCACCTACAAACGTGTCAATTCAGTTCAGTTCAGTCCCTTAGTCATGTCTGATTCTTTGCGACCCCATGAACTGCAGCACGCCAGGCCTCCCTGTCCATCACCAACTCCCGGAGTCTACCCAAACCCATGTCCATCGAGTTGGTGATGCCATCGAGCCATCTCATCTTCTGTCATCTCCTTCTCCTCCTTCCCCAAATCCTTCCCAGCATTAGGGTCTTTTCCAATGAGTCAACTCTTCGCATGAGGTGGACAAAGTATAGGAGTTTCAGATGCAACATCAGTCCTTCCAATGAACACCCAGGACTGACCTCCTTTAGGATGGACTTTTTCACTCTCCTCTTTCACTTTCATTAAGAGATTCTTTAGTTCTTCTTCACTTTCTACCATAAGGGTGGTGTCATCTGCATATCTGAGGTTATTGATATTTCTCCCAGCAATCTTGATTCCAGCTTGTGTTTCTTCCAGCCCAGCGTTTCTCATGATGTACTCCGCATATAAATTAAATAAGCAGGGTGACAATATACAGCCTTAACATACTCCTTTTCCTGTTTGGAACCAGTCTGTTGTTCCATGTCCAGTTCTAACTGTTGCTTCCTGACCTGCATACAGGTTCCTCAAGAGACAGATCAGATGGTCTGGTATTCCCATCTCTTTCAGAATTTTCCACAGTTTATTGTGATCCACACAGTCAAAAGCTTTGGCATAGTCAATAAAGCAGAAATAGATGTTTTTCTGGAACTCTTTTCCTTTTTCGATGATCCACTTGATGTTGGCAATTTGATCTCTGGTTCCTCTGCCTTTTCTAAAACCTGCTTGAACATCTGGAAGTTCATGGTTCATGTATTGCTAAAGCCTGGCTTGGAGAATTTTGAATATTACTTTACTAGCATGTGAGATAAGTGCAATTGTGCAGTAGTTTGAGCATTCTTTGGCATTGCCTTTCTTTGAGATTGGAATGAATACTGACCTTTTCCAGTCCTGTGGCCACTTCTGAGTTTCCAAGATTTGCTGGCATATTGAGTGCAGCAGTTTCACAGCATCATCGTTCAGGATTTGAAATAGCTCAACTGGAATTCCATCACCTCCACTAGCTTTGTTCGTAGTGATGCTTTCTAAGGCCCACTTGACTTCACATTCCAGGATGTCTGGCTCTAGGTGATTGATCACACCATCGTGATTATCTGGGTCATGAAGATCTTTTTTGTACAGTTCTTCTGTGTATTCTTGCCACCTCTTCTTATATCTTCTGCTTCTGTTAGGTCCATCCCATTTCTGTCCTTTATTGTGCCCATCGTTACATGAAATGTTCCCTTGGTATCTCCAATTTTTTTGAAGAGATCTCTAGTCTTTCCCAATATGTTGTTTTCCTCTATTTCTTTGCATTGATCACTGAGGAAGGCTTCCTTATCTCTCCTTGTTATTCTTTGGAACTCTGCACTCAGATGGGAATATCTTTCCTTTTCACTTTTGCTTTTCGCTTCTCTTCTTTTCACAGCTATTTGTAAGGCCTCCTCAGTCAGCCATTTTGCTTTTTTGCATTTCTTTTCCATGGGGATGGTCTTGATCCCTGTCTCCTCTACAATGTCATGAACCTCTGTCCATAGTTCATCAGGCACTCTGTCTATCAGATCTAGTCCCTTAAATCTAGTTGTCACTTCTACTGTATAATCATAAGGGATTTGATTTAGGTCATAGCTGAATGGTCTAGTGGTTTTCCCTATTTTCTTCAATTTAAGTATGAATTTGGCAATAAGGAGTTCATGATCTGAGCCACAGTCTGCTCCCGGTCTTGTTTTTGCTGACTGTATAGAACTTCTCCATCTTTGGCTGCAAAGAATATAATCAGTCTGATTTCGGTGTTGACCATCTGGTGATGTCCATGGGTAGAGTCTCTCTAGTGTTGTTGGAAGAGGGTGTTTGCTATGACCAGTTCGTTCTCTTGGAAAAACTCTATTAGCCTTTGCCC
This sequence comes from Okapia johnstoni, assembly GCA_024291935.2. Classification (NCBI taxonomy): domain Eukaryota; kingdom Metazoa; phylum Chordata; class Mammalia; order Artiodactyla; family Giraffidae; genus Okapia; species Okapia johnstoni. The sequence goes on from CM044310.1 coordinate 63,675,492, forward strand.
TGCTTCATTCTGTACTCCAAGGCCAAATTTGAATGTTACTCCAGGTGTTTCCTGACTTCCTACTTTTGCATTCCAGTGCCCCATAATGAAAAGGACATCTTTTTTGGGTGTTAGTTCTAATAGGTCTTGTAGGTCTTCATAGAACCGTTCAAGTTCAGCTTCTTCAGCGTTACTGGTCAGGGTATAGACTTGGTTTACTGTGATATTGAATGGTTTGCCTTGGAAACGAGCAGAGATCATTCTGTCATTTTTGAGATTGCATCCAAGTATACAGCCTTGTACAAATGTGTAGTGTATTATTAATTTTAGATCTTATGCTTTGGGACTCAAAGTCAGGATTCCTGATTCTAAAGTTATTAATATTTAAACTTTGGAAGTGAATCTTAATGAAAAAATAAAATGAATTATCCTCTGAGAAGCAACAACTATTAACAAGGTTGGCATGAAGCACTTTTCTTAGCATTTGCAAGATGAGCCAGCTTCTTAGTTTATACATATCACTGGGTTATTATGACTCTACGTAAAAATTGTACTAACCTTAGAGAAACAAGCCTGTACAGGCTTGTACTAGTAATATACTAGTAATAGCCAATATTAAAGAAAGTCTAGAGAATGTTTCTGCCAACATGGTTTATGATTTATTACTGGAAATAGTTCTTAAATCTGGAAAAATATTTAAAATCTACACCTGAGGTAAACTGAAGACCTATTTAAATTGCTAGTCATTATTAGAGTCAGTCCATGACATTTTCCTATTTTGAGACAACTATACTATTATACAATATATATACCATAAAGCACATACATAAAAAGAAAAATGGAACAACAATGTTACATGGTGATATGAGTATCTATGGCCTGTATGGCTCTTACCAGTCTTCAAAGACTAGCCTCCACATAATCATAAGTAACTATATTCTGTGAATTTTTAGGATCACTCACAAACTATGTTAAAATGTTAAATCCACAATTAAAATAACGCATAAAATGATTTTTCTGTTTTTTAAAAAATTACTCAAATGTGGGATATAAAGCCAGCAGTCTTTCTGTGGATCAGGGCAGTAAAAGACACATCATCTGTACCTCAGCACACTTCACCAAGAACCCTCATGGTATCATATGGATCATATCTTTGAAGCTACAATGATTACAAGATAGACCCCAATATTTTCACACAATGTTGGGAGTCACTGTCAAGATGATTATTTACCAGATGCTCCTGAGTGATATTTGAATTTCACTGTTGGGGATGGGTGTTGATTGGGGTCTCAAGATAGGCCTGAGGTTCCTGGTGGGTGTACCAGCAAAAAACAAGTTTAATTCACCAAAAACTCTTTGCAAATGTTTTTAAATGCCAGGAATATCCAACTTGTTCTGGTTAACTTTAAATTTTAAGTGTCTATAGTAGGGGAGGGGTTACAAACCCAAGTATCTAAAGAAAATAAAACACTACAGGTTAGCATATTAAACTGGAGAACTGAGGTTGCAACAAGAGAGTAGCCTCATATCCACTCCAAAGAATTTGTTGTCAATGGTTGACCAATCTATTGAAGTCTAAGAGAAGTTAAAACTCTAGACTTTCATGAAAGATTTTCCTAATATCAAAATATTTTGTTATTCAAGGAAACACCTGTTATCTGTGCATCATTTTTCTCAAGCCTCTTGGCTCCCAACCCCCAAATGGGTTCTGTAGATTTTTAGATTTATTAATATTAATCCTCTACTTTTTCTACTGAGCATGCCAAGTTATTCAAAGGTAAGGCTCCTTTAATCTCCAGGAACTCATCATGAACCTTGTATTGAGAAGAAAACTCACTTTCAAATTCTTGTTCCTCAAGGGCTCCATCCACCCTCTTCTGCAGCACCTATGAAAGCAGCTCTTTTGCCCCATTTCTGTTCCCCTCTAAATTTAAAAGGACCTAATTGTAACAATGAGATCACAAAGCAACTGAAATTAATTCCTGAAGTGCTCTCTAAATGCATACCATTGTCTAACCTGTTCATTCTTTTTCCAGATAAGAAGAATGCAGAATTAAGCCGTTAAAAAATGACTACCTCTCTCTCCCAGCAGCCCCCTTAGCAATCCTGCAGACAGGTCATGTAGACAAGATAATACCTGAAGAACAAGTCAGTGATGGAGAAATATGCAGAACCCTACCTCCTGCCTCAATGATTCACTGAGATTCTTCCCTCCACTTCCTTTTTTCCCTTTAAAAACTGTCATGGCCGAGCAGAATCTTTGGAGTTAGTCCCTGGACAAGAGTCCTCCTTCTCCCCAGGTTGGGCAAAAAGCAAGTCTGTATGAAGAGAGTGAAGAAATATAATTTGGTTTGTGCACTTAAGGAGCTCACATTTCATTTGTGTGTGCTAGGTCATGTCCAATTTTGTGTGACCCCGTGGACAAGGGATCCCACCCAGATCCTCTGCCCATGGAATTTTCCAGGCAAGAATACTGGAGTGAGGTGCCATTTCCTCCTCCAGGGAATCTTCCCAACCCAGGGACTGAACCCACATCTCTTGTGTCTCCTGTACTGGCAAGTAGATACTTTAGCATATAGAATTAAAATGCTAATAGCATTATTATCAAATACATAATGCAATTTGTCACAAAAATAGATGAAAAATTTTTATGATTCAGCAAACATCCTGATAATTTGATTTTGTGCCTTTTCCCCCTCTTAGTTGTCCATTATCTGAAAGAAGATAAAATCTAGACCATTAATGAATGTTTGAAGAGAAGAGTGAAGGCTGGGGAAAAAAATAAATCTATTTATACCATTAAGGTCTACTGCCTTTACTGAAAATAAGAATAAAGATGTGATTGATTTATCCAGATGTTAAATTTTGCTAATTGTTACAAGCTAGTATTCAGCATTGAAATAACCAACTCTTTTTCAATTACTGTGTGTGCTTAATCGTTCAGTCATCCAACTCTTTGCGACCCTTTGGACTGTAGACCACCAGGCTCCTCTGTGCATGGGATTTTCCAGGCAAGAACACTGTAGTGGGTCCCCATTTCTTCCTCCAGGGGATCTTCCCAAGCTAAGGATCCACCTCGAGTCTCCTGTGTCTCGTGCATTGCAGGTGGATTCTTTACCCACTGAACCATCAGGGAAGTGCTTTTGAAATACTAAGTCTCTTCAACTCTCTGCTTTACTTTGAATGAAAATATCTGCTTTTTCATTAGTACTTCTGAATAATTCCTGGGAAAATGTTGAAATAAAGTCTCTGATTAGATAAGAGTAGTCCTAAATACTAAAATCAGAGTTGACACTTAATAAATATTTAACTATTTAGAGGTTCCAATGATGTGTTCTCAGGAAAAGACCAAATGTAGATGCTCCCAGATGGCTAAGAATTACACTTAACTTTTGTCTGTACACTGGCTCACTGATGCTTTCAGCAGCTCCAGCAGTTTCATATATGGTAGAGTTTAGCTTTGGTTCAGAATTAAATAGTAATTTCAAAAATACCAATGACCTCATTAGCATATTTGAAAAGATTTTGATAGAGAGCTAAAGAGACAAGGCTAGAGTAAGGTTTTTCTTTCAAAATGGTATTAATCCTCTTCATTACAGAAACAGAAAGAAAAATTAAGTAAAACTGTTCCTATGAGGGACTTCAAAAGGTGTAAAAACAATAAATTAAATATAATTATTTCAAAGAAACTTTCTATTCAGTAAAACAAAAAAAAAAGATCTTTTTGCAGTTGTTTGCTATCATGAAATCAATTGTGTTAGAACTAAAATTATAATGTATACGACAGAGAAAATATTTACCAAAGGATATGGACACTCAATTTACTGCTTTTCCTTTAATATTGAGGCTGAAAGATCTTCCAAGTATGTAGAGCCTCCTGGCAGCCAGTGAGGGAGCCAGGCAGGCAGAGGGACTTCTGCGGCTCTGACCACCACTCAGGGACCACAGAAATTCTGGTTGAGTAGGCTTGGGTTGCTGCTAGGAATCTTTTAAATAATGAAATAAAGTAATTTTAATGTAGGTGGGCCATGGATGTCTCAGAAACCCTGACTTAGAGAATGTGTTCTCAAAGGGTAACTGAGCAATTAGAGGCCTATCAATGTATAGCCTTGACAGGCATACACATGAGCTAAAAAGTCTTAAGTGCTTTGCTTACGAATCCTCACAGAGCAATTCTGAGGTGGGTAGGGGACAGGAAATAATACTCTGTGGGAAAACTAAACTAATTTACTCAAAGTGACTTAACAAACCTGTGTTTGAACAGCTGTTGGAACTAGAGCCTCTAGCCTCTTGAGATCTATACTCTCTGCTCCAGACCTACACTCCCAGCATTATGGAGCACATGCTGCCCTTCATGCTATCAGATCCTCTGAAACAGTGCATAATATTTCTGTGACATCTATTGTACAGGTATGCATGCCGCATGTCAAATAACAAATGATATCTAATTTGGAAATGTTACCACTGTGTAGGCAATCATCTATACTTGCCCTATGACTTCTGCATCCATTACTCACCTTTGAACCTTCTAAAATCTGCATCCCTTCCACTGAATCATTAAACATGCTCTAGCCAAAGTCACACAATTTTTTTTGCTAAATCCAAAGAACAGCATTTGGGTTAAGGTTATGGAAAAAACAATTTTCTAACTCCCTTCCTGCAACATAATTCTTGAGATAACATAAAAACATTTCATAAAGGATAAATCTATACCTTCAATAAGAAATGAAAAAGAAAAAGTGAAAGTGAAATCACTCAGTCATGTCTAACTCTTTGTGACCCCATGGACTGTAGCCTACCAGGCTCCTCTGTCCATGGGATTTTCCAGGCAAGAGTATTGGAATGGGTTGCCATTTCCTTCTCCAATTAAGAAATGAGAAAGGGTGAAATAAATTGGAAAATTTGAGGAATTTCTGAAAAGTTAAGAGCAAATTGGTGGAACAGAAAAATAACAAGTATAAAGAAATAGGGGTCCAAATCTACACAGAAAATACTAGAGATTTCAATGATATTTCAAAATAAAGAATTGAAAAGGTGTTCTAACAGCTTTGTTTCTGTTGTCCCTCCTCCTCTCCCACTAAGTAGATCAGCACTGTTTACATAGAGGTGAATCCCTGAGAGCTGCTCTCTAAAACATGAGCTAATTTTCTCAGGAGTGTGTGTGTGTGTGTGTGTGTGTGTGTGTGTGTGTGTGTGTGGTGTGTGCACTCGCACTCATTCACTCAGTTGTGTCTGACTCTTTGCGACCCTATGAACCATAGCCCACTAGGCTTCTTTATTCATGGGATTCTCCAGGCAAGAATACTGGAGTGGGTTGTCATTTCCTTCTCCAAGCTTATCTGTAGAAATGCCAATACTCAATCTTATTTTTAAAACAGTATTTTCCCCCAAAGGGGGTGCACTATTCCTGGAAGTACTGCAATACCAGGTCAATGCATGGAGTGGACAGAGCAAGCTCCTATTCCAACTCTTAGTCCCAAAAATCCATTTAGCTTCTCAGGAGAGTGTTCTTTTAAGAATAATGGGTCTCATCACAAGAAAAAAGAAATGTGCAACTATATGCAGTGATGATGTTAACTGAGCTTATTTGTGGAGATTATTTCATGATGTATACAAACACTGAATCATTTATTATATATTGTATTATATACCTCAAACAAATATGTTGTGTGTCAATTATACCTCAATAAAAAGACTATCAGGGCCTAATTTATGTTATCATTGAGATAATGACATAATTATCAAAAACGCTTAACACTAATAAAGCATTACTATGTGCCAGGCCCTATTCTATGTACTGGATCGTTTAATCTTCACCATAACTTTACAAGGTAGATTCTGCTGCTTTCCCCATTTCAATGAGAAAGAGAGAGATCAAGTGACCTTGGGGTCACACAGCTAATTCATGGTAGAGTTTTCATACAAGTTCAGTTAGCTGCAAAGGTCTGCATGTCTAGTCAATATCCAACTCTAGGTCTTGAAAGCAATTGAAGAAGGGGAAAAAGGCAAAACAGTGTGTGAGAGTCTGTACTGAATGAACCTTTTTATTTTAGCAATTGTATGAGCTAATGTTTTGTCCAGTTGTACATTCAAAATAGCTGAGAAAATTCATACCCACTACCTACCCTGATCAACCAAATTCTTCATGCAAAAATACAGCAAATAAGGGATACCAGATACCTGAGAAAAATCAAAGGGAAAAGCAAAAATCAACAAACAGAATACCCAGCCTGAAGGAAAAAAAAATATAGAGTACAGAGAAAATGTTTAAATAGTCTTAATAGTACCCTCAGGGATTACAAGAGACTACTTAATCTATAAAAGAAAAAAAAGTCTGCTAATAAAAAAGTTCAGTCATAAAAGGAGAACAACTTCTTGGAAAATAACTACATGATTACAGGAATAAAATATTCAGTTCATCCATTGACTAAATTCTATAATAGTCATCCCTCAAGACTAGATTAATTATCTTGAAGATAAATTCAAGAAAATCTTCTAAACAATAGTGAAAAGTAAACAAAGAACTCTAAGAACTAAGGGTGATGGAGAAAGAATGTAAGTTCAACCTCTGTCTAAAGAAATTTCAGAAAGATAGAACCAAACCAAAACAAACAAACAAAAATAGGAATAGTAAAAGAAAATTGATCTAGGTTAAATTAAGGCACAAGACTCAGATTGAAAAAGTTTATCAGATGCTGAAAAGTAAAATAAATTTTGATGGTGGAGGAAAAGAGCACAGAAGTGGACCACCAATGGGACAGAGTAGAGAATCCAGAAATGTGGAAACTCATTATACTACAAAACCAGGGTAAAACCAGTGGGGAAAAGATAGACTAGTTAATGCATTTCTCAAAGACAAATTATTTTCCGAGTTGAACAAATAATGGTCCTTGCCTCACACAACACTGAAAATTAATTTTAGATTGATTAAAAGTCAGAGTGCCAAGGCTTTTAGCAAGCAACAAAGGAACATATTGAAAGATCTTTTTGATACAGTAAAGTTGATTGTATCAAGGAATATCATTTCTAGGTATGAAACTTAGAAGAATCTGCATGTATGTACACAAGGAGATGTGTACAAAAATACTCATTTTACAAACTTTTGTAGTAGTGAAAAACTTGGGAAAAAATTGAAAATAAATACATTGAAATATATATATATACCTATATGAAAAATAGAAAAAAAACTAAAAAGAAAAATGACATTAAACTATATAAAACCATTTACTCACAGATGTTTTCAACAGTATCATGAAAAAATTCATACTGATGTACACAATTCATGCATATAAAGTTTTAAATCATTCATTACTTCATAGTATTATTTATAGAAATATATACATATAGTGAAAATAAAAAATCATATATAAGGAAGGGCCAACTTCGTTAGAGTCGCTCCCTCTGAGGGGGTGAGAAGGGAAACCAGACCTTCAATGAAATCCATAATGTTTTATTGTATCTGTAAACATACGGATATTATGTTATTGGCTGTGCTTTTGTGTATGTTTACAGTATGCTGTGAGACATTGAGCTATTAGGACAAGACAGTAAACATTAAAATGAACATTCTGCTTTCTCACAGAACAAGTCAACTTCTTCAGCACCTGGGAACACCTCAGCAGGAAATATATAATAGCGATTGCTCACACAAATGTTTTAATGTGCACTAAATATGGATATAACATCCTATAGTGATTATGAGTAAGCATTTTATATTTCAAGGACCTCCTGGGAGTGAGGAATGAAATTTGAGTGGAAAGCCACATCCATTTGCCAGGTTCCCATTCTCTAAGGCTGTGGCCACTCTGAACAGTCTTGGAGGAACCATCCTCATGCTCTCAGGAACAATTTAGAGTTTTTCACCCTGTGTTTGGGTTAATTAATGGAACTATATGTTTAGAAACCTACTCTAGGGATCAGAGATAAGTGAAGAAAGTGGGAGAAGGAGAGAGCAGGGTTTTCTTTGAAATTTAATGTTTCTCTTCCAACAATATAGTAAATGAAATGGAGTCATCATCATGACTAGATTATAACTAGATACAGATTATAACTGAGGACACAAAACTAAGGTCCCAAGAGATGAGTGAACAACACTCATGTCCAGTAAAGCCCAGAATAGCCCAGGATAAGACCTTTAAATGAGTTGCACAGAGCCCATGGAAAAGAAACCCCAAGACCTCATGGTCCTTTAGAGCAGCTCTGCTCTTGCCAATCATCTAATGACCACACCATGGTCCCAGAGATAGTTGGGCCTGGAACCCACAGCACACATGTAGGCTTGGACATTTACTGTGGTTCTTTCATCTCAGTGTGGATTTGAAATAGCACGCTGTTCTCTTTAAGAACTGTAAAATACAGTTTTTTTATGCGGCTCTTTCAGGTATGTGATTTCATTAATTCTTTATAGCTGCCTAATGTGATTCGCTGTGTGCAATGGGGAAAGTTATAAAGGGGCCAAAACTTTTCCCAAATTCTCTAGTAAGAGAAGCATACAGTTAGCTTCGTTGACGTTCTCTGACTGTTGTACTTTTAAATTGAGAGAAGACTTCCGTGTCAGTTCCTTTTCCCCTTATCCTGATCCTGTTGGGCAGCCACAGACTTCCCTGGTAAAGAATTCTCCTGCCAATGCAGGAGATGCAGGTTTGATCCCTGGCTCTAGATTGGGAAGATCCTCTGGAGAAGGAAATGGCCACCCACTCCAGTATTCTTGCCTGGGAAATACTATGGACAGAGGAGCCTGGTGGGGCTAGAGTCCATGGGATCACAAAAGAGATGGACACGACTTGCAGCTAAACAACGTTGGCCAGTACTTCCTGGTGGAGCGAGAGTACTGGACGGGCTGCCTCTGGGTCACCCATGATGCTTACTGAAACAAAGCTGGCTGACCCCATCACTGGGGAGTCTTAACTTTAGAGGATGAGTTAGAGCCCTAGAATCTAGTTATTTTTAAAGTTCCATGGGTAGTTTTTTTGTTGTTGTTTATTTGCTAAGGAGTGGCTGACTCTTGGGCTTTCCTCATAGCTCAGTTCGTAAAGAATCCACCTGCGATGCAGGAGATCCCGGTTCAATTCCTGGGTGGGGAAGATCCCCTAGAGAAGGGATAGGCTACCCACGCCAGTATTTGGGGGCTTCCCCTGTGGCTCAGCTGGTAAAGAATCTGCCTGCAATGTGGGAGACCTGCGTTCTTCCACCCCTATGGACTGTAGCCCACCAGGCTCCTCTACCCATGGGATTTTCCAGGCAAGAATACTGGAGAGGGTTGCCATTTCCTTCTCCAGGGGATCTTTTTGACCCAGGGATTGAACCCACATGTGTTGTAGCCTGTATTGTATTGAACTGTATTGTATGTGAGAAAAATTTGCACTATGAAATTTGAAAAAATGCTACAAATCAGGGTATTTTTCTCCTCTAGGAGACTTGCTGCCAATTTACCATCTACCTACTGGCTGTAGAGAATGTAAGAAATAATGTATTATAAACATAAACATTTTATACAATACTGTTTCATTTAACTAAATCTTATACCAAGAGTATTGATACCACATCAACTATTAATCACTTGAAAAATGCAAGACAATCTCTTCTTTAATACACAAAATTTTACATTATCCCATTTTCTTCCTGAACTCATATTTTCTTTGATATCATCAGAGAATTTTATTCAAATATGTTTTAAGCTTGAAAGTCTATTCTTGTTCATTCTATCACATTTTTTCTGTCATAGAATATATATCAAAATTAAAATCAGAGATCTAACCTTTTCTTATTATCTTAAGGTTCTAGGTTTTAAATGAATTTTTTTCTGTGTTATCAGTACTATTATTTGTAGTTGACAGTTGATCAAAACAGCACATATAAATAATTGTTAATTAGAAACAGCATCTTTTGATGTAAAACATGTATGATTTGGAAATGCACCTTTTAATAAAATAGATGGGGCTGTTAAGATTAGTTTATATGTTCAAATATGTAAAATATGTAAATATTATTTACAGCTAGAATGGGACTGACCCCAGCCTGAGCTTTGTTATTTTTTCCCCTATTCAATAGAAACACTGAGGTAAAAAATTTATTTAAAAAAAGATAGGGATGAAAATAATGCAGTAGTAGAGCTCCTCAATTCTCTAAATTTCTTCTTATATATAGGACAAAAAGATATCAGGTTGACTTAATTATCAAAAATAATTATTTGATGTAATATAATAATTGAGTTAGGTTCTCTTTAAGTTGTATTGAAAGCACGTATTTGGGAAACAATTAAATTCAAAGAAAGTCCCCCTAATAGTTGGTCATTCCTTTTCTCACTACCAACTGCAATATGTCTGTTTCTTTCTTTCTAAAGGTTTTCCCATTCCAAGTCAGAGCACCATGGCAAGAATAAGTGAAAACTGTGTCCTCTTTTCCTTTTTGTTAAAGTGTAGAAAAGATAACGTTGAAAAGGGAGATGAGAAAGGAGAGTCTCCTTAGAAGGTGAATCTTCAGACTGACCCATCTCAGGAATGATCATATATGGAAACTGAAGTCTTAGAAATTGACACCCATAAAACTCTTGATGCGCTCATGGCCCTGAGACCTTCTTCCTTTACACTCAGTAGAATCGTGGATCCCGAATGGCCCTGATCTGAACCGCAGCCCATAACTGAGCCATCCTCCTCCCATTTCTTTCTTTAAAGGCATTAGAGAACCTCATTTATCCTTTAACTTCTTGAGTGTTGCACACTGTTAAATGTTTACTGCTTACCCAGGTCTGCCTCTATATGAAGTATGGAACTTTCTAACAAACAAATAACTCTACAGAAATTTAACTTTGTTTGTCACAGAGACAAAGCCTACTGTCTAGAACTTACAGGTTGAATTTGGTGGGCTCATCATCCATTGTAATCTTAAAAGTCCTTCAACATCTTTTACCAGTTTCTCATTGCTCTTTCCCAAATCCCCATCTGTTTCAACAGGAAAAGGAATACTCTGAAGCAGTGTAAATCTTCCTGAAGTATCTTTCTTCACTATTTATTTCATTAAGTAGTAAATTTTCTAACTATTTAGAGCAATAGTACTTAAACTTGTTTTCTCAAGGAATATGAGGAAAAGTGGGCATTTGTCTTCATAAGAAAATGCATTTCTGCAAATACATGTAAAGTGTGCCTTCAACTGCAGAGGATATCATTGATTCTATGAAGCCCATCCATCTCCAGTTAAGTACCTCTTTTGGAAGCACAGTAGGAATACTGGAGATAGATTATCCATTAGAACATATTGTTGTTGTTCAGCTGCTAAGTAGTGACTCTTTGGGACCCCATGACTGCAGGACACCAGGCTTCCCTGTCCTTCACCATCTCCTGAAGTTTGCTCAAACTCAAGTCCATTGAGATGGATGCTATCCAACCATCTTATCCTCTCTCGTCCCCTTCTCCTCTTGCCCTCAGTCTTTCCCAGAATCAGGGTCTTTTCCAGTGAGTTTGCTCTTCACATCAGGTGGCCAAAGTGTTGGAGCTTCAGCTTCAGCATCAGTCCTTCCAATGAATATGCAGGATTGATTTCCTTTAGGATTGACTGGTTTGATCTCCTTGTAGTTCAAGGGACTCTAAAGAGTCTTCCTAAGCAACACAATTTTAAAGCATCAATTCTTTGGTACTCAGCTTTTTTATAGTCCAACTCTCACATCCATACATGGCTACTGGAAAAACCATAGCTTTGTACATGGACATTTGTTGGGAAAATGATGTCTCTGCTTTTTAATACTCTGTCTAGGTTTATCATCGCTTTTCTTCCAAGGAGCAAATGTCTGTTAATTTCATGGCTGCAGTCACCATCTGCAGTGATTTTGGAGCCCAAGAAAATAAAATCTGTCACTGTTTCCACTTTTCCCCCATCTATTTGCCATGAAGTGATAGTGTACAACATTTTAAATGATTAAAATAGATAAGCAACATTTTAATACAAAAATATTTTGGTTATTATTCAGGAAAAATGGGCTAGGATTTCTGAAAATGGTCACTATCTCAGGCATATTTGAAGTATTACAATGTGCAGTGGCTACGGAAGATGAAGCACAGGACTTGGAGTCAAGCACACTGAGATTCTGATTTTAGGACTTTTTTTATTGCCTCCATGACCTTGAGTCACATTAGTAGTTTCTGGGCCTCTCACATTACTTATTTGCTAAATGTGAATAATATCCACATCTTGTAAGGCACTATGAGGATGAAATAGAGTAATGAAAGGAAATGTCCAGTACCATGCCATGCATGTGAGTGTGCTCAATAAATAGTAGCTCTTGATTTTTTAATTTAAATTAACTGTTTTAAGAATGTTTCCATTTCATAAAGTAAGGTGCACAAGTAAGCCATTCTTAACAAAAGACCGGGAAATGTAGGATTTGGGGACTCAGCGAGACATAGGAACTCTTTAGTGGATGTTTGAAATCTAGAGAGTGTCTCTGTTGGCTCAGATGGCAAAGAATCTGCCTGCAATGCAGGAGACTTGGGTTCAATCCCTTGGTCAGGAAGATTCACCTGGAGAAGGGAACAGTTACCCACTCCAGCATTCTTGCCTGGAGAATTCCATGGACAGAGGAGCCTGGTGGGCTACAGTCCATGGGGTCGCAAAGAGTCAGACATGACTGAGGACCAACACTTTCACTTTGGAATCTAGGCTGTTTATTTCTGAGTCTTATATTCTCTTTGTAGAAAAAAAAACACACTGATGAACTCTGTTGGAAATGAACACACTAAGATTTACTCTTAGACTTATGCAGAAGTGCAAGACGCCTGTCAAATTCCTGTAGAATTTAATGAGAAATACCATTATAAATCTTTTTTTTTAATATCAATGAAAATAGTAGGCCTCATAAAAGTGCTGGTCCTTAGGCAATAAGAAACAGATCTGTTGTCAGTTTAGGGTTATGAAGTCAAGATTATAACCAAGGAATATATTTTAAAGCTTTTATCCAGCAGAATGTAGAATGGCTTTGGTATAAACTTTTAGGAAAATTGACCTTCTCCTTAGGTCACTACTCATCCCCTCCAAGTAACACAATGACAGAATGTTTATAAATGTAATAATCTTAATCACACAAAAGAGAAACATGAAGTCTAAGTAAATTTTATTTATTTTTCCTACGTGAAACCTCAAGTGAAGAATTATTTACCAAAAGTGTTTCTGAAAGTTTAGACAAGTCTACATTTTAATAAAAAAAAAAAAATCTCTGGTGACAAATTTTAAGCCAGTGAAAATTGAAAAGATCAAACCTCAAAACTCTCAGCAAGACAGTTTTGAAAGGAAATGCTAATAGTTCCACTGCTGGGTGCTACTGTGATAAACAGATGAACGCTTTCGTATGTTCCTGATTCCAGCTACACCCACTGGCCAGAGTCACTGTTGGCCAAGCCATGCTCCTGTAACCACTAGGCACTGAGAGAAGTGCCAGAAATAACAAGTTGGAGCTTAGGCAAAAGCTAAGAGGAAACACTTGATGTCAGATATGACCTTGCTATTGTTTTGAGAGAACATGGATGCCAGAAAGAGTAAATACCTGTGTGTTTGAGACTTGATGTATATGTGCTGACTGTCAGAACGGTTCTTACTTTCCCTGGCTACACCCAGCTGCCACAAGATGACCTTTTTCTGATATTGACTTTAATGGTGACGTTCATCTCCAGGCTGCTATCCACAGTTATTCTAGTGTCAAGTATGTTTTTTTTTAAATACTAATAAATATATGAAATTATGAAACATCAGGCAGACATTTGTCAACATTAGCCAAGCTCATTTCATATGGCTGTGACACTATGTCTACTTATAGTGAATTCATTTTGCTAAAAGGGACGAATGACTTCCTATACCTTCCATGCTTATACTCAGTTTTGTATCACTAATATGTGGTAGGGAAGCAACAAGGAAGAAAATCTCACACACAAAACAATGTACATCCATTCTCCTTATATGCCCTCATGGCTATTCTTATCAAGGTACCTCCACAAATGCCATAGCTGATCCTACATAGAAGGACAAGACTGGTAACTCCTGTTAACAAAAGCCACATAGACTCTAGAAGCCAGTCAGTGTTAAACTGACCCAGAATCATGTAGTTTCCAGACTTGTCTTTTCCTATTTTGCAAGCCACAAGGCAATTTAACTTGCCATTTATATATAACACTTCATTCATTGGTACAAATTCCATCTGAAACTTATGTATAATAATATTTACATTTCCAAAGTACCAATGAAAACCACAGAATTTTAGAGTCAAAGGGGACCAAAGAAATGGTAATATTGAAAGATACAATTGAAAAGTTGTAAGCATTCAAAAGTTACTTTGTGTATTATGTGCCAGACCCTGAAACTAAAAACGTAAATGTCATTATCCCTACTCTTAGGGAATTCACAGCCTGGGAGGAAGAAAGATTCACAGGGAACAAAATTACACTAAAATATGACCATGCTCACCAATAGAGGAACTGACATATGAGCAAGAAGGAGGTAATAATTGATTTTTTTAAAGTCAGTTCTGGCTTCCTAGAGAAGGCACATTTTTGTTCGGTTAAGAAGGATAAGATATGTCATCCTGAAGAAAGGTAGAGTAGAAAGATACGGGGAAGAAAGCCAGAAGGAAAAGATATTCCAAGAATAGAAAATAGCATGAACAAAATAAACACAGGGTTGTTAACCTACAAGTTGTATTTGTGCAACAAGAGTAAAATCTAGATGACATGAAGCATGGGATGAGTGGAAGAAAAGTGTTGCTTCACTAGACTCCAAGCAGTGAGGAACCATGAATGATTTTTAGCAAAAGAGTGGGATAGTTATATCCGTCCTTTAAAATATTAACTCTAATTGTAAGGCAAAGGATGAATTGAAAAAGGAAATATGAGGAAAAAGCTCTATAGGCACCCAATGAGAAAGCAAACTGTACAAAAAGTATTGATTAATTCTAAATTAGATCAATGAATAAAATTGATTAATAAGGGTCAAATGAGGTCTTAAGCTCCTTTTATCTTGATCCCATGATTTCTGTTTTTTCTCTGATTCTACACACAGTCAGCCCCCCATGCCTTCAGGTTCTGCATCTGTGGACTCAACCAAATATTTGATCTGCTTTTGGTTGTATCCACAGATGCAGATCATAGATATCCAGGATTGACTTTACGGATAAAATGTAAGATAAAGTTACCCAAGTTTCAAGTAAAAGAACTAGACATGTTTAGAAATGTTTAGAAACGTTTAGACCACTGGCATCCCAGTTGTCTGCAGTGTTTTTGCTCAAGACCTGCCCTCAACAGCAATTTGGGATGCTTGAAGGGAAAGACTGTCACAGAAAACCATGAGCGGTCAGGCTGCTTGTGGAAAAAGCAGCAGGACTTTGGTACTGTGAATCGTATGAATAAAGATGCAGTTCTATGAATTCCTGGTTCTAAAGAATTTGTCAAATACCTGGCAGCCAGCACTTCTGGAGAAATGATGGGCTGGTAGCTCCCAGGGTTGTTGCCTCTGCTCCTGCACTTCCTGCTTCACTTGTGGGTTCCAACAAGGAAATTTTTTCATGGAGTTAAAAGGATTCCTTCCTGATTTAGGACACTGGGACTCTGCCTTTTACCTATTCCCTGGTGATTTTGCTCAGTCTATTGCTTGCTTGCCTAACTTTGATTCCAGGATTCTAACCAGACCACACCTGGTTAGAATACCTGCCCTCCCCACTCCTACTCTCTCATTTGTAACTTTTTAGCCCAGACCTCCAATT
Organism: Okapia johnstoni; assembly: GCA_024291935.2. Classification (NCBI taxonomy): domain Eukaryota; kingdom Metazoa; phylum Chordata; class Mammalia; order Artiodactyla; family Giraffidae; genus Okapia; species Okapia johnstoni. The sequence goes on from CM044310.1 coordinate 63,691,207, forward strand.
TAGTCACTCAGAGTTCCAGTACAAAAAGTTAAAATGGCTCAGAGATAAAAATAGTTCTATAAAGTGAATCTTTAGTGGCATGATTTGAAGTAAAAACACTTAAAGACACAAATATATCAAATTTAGCATGTTTTCAGTTGTTTCAAATTGTTTTACTAAATATTAAGTCTCTATTATAAATAATGACTATCTAGATATTTTCTTTTTCTTAGCTTAATAAAATTAATGAAATAGACTTACCTAAAATAAATAATGAATATAAGATTATTAAAAAGCCTAGTAAAATCTTAGAACTGAGAGAGTAGAGGCCACCAAGTGTGACCTGTTTTCCAATATATGAATACCTTCTATAAAGGAATTAACTGGTAATTTCTCAGTTTCTGCCAGGACACTATCATAACAGCAGTTCACTTCTAGTTAAAGAGCTTCTTTCCATTTACTACCTCTGATGGATAGAGAACCGTAGCTATGCAGCTGAAACACCTGTCTTCCAATCATTGATCCTGTTCTCTGTGTTGGAGCCACGTTGAGTAAGTCTACTCTCCCATTCATAAGACATAGATGTAGATATGATATAGATGTAGGTATAGATATTGTATAGACACATATTTGGAATATATTTGGAATATTTGTAATTATTACTTACATTTATGCTTTTCTGAGTTTTGTATGTCCTGTTCCATCAATCATTGTTCATATAGTAAGGCATATAAATACTCCACCCTCTTGGTCACTCCTCTTGTAGAAACATCATTTTGCCAATGCCGTTTCAGTGTTTCCATAGTATAGTACTGCGAGAACATCGGGAGATGATACTTCTGTTAATGCTATGTAAGATTCATTTTTTTCAACATCTGTGTCACACTGTTGACTCATTTTAAATGTTGGGCCCAATGAAACCCTTTAGGTCATTATTTTACCAAACTCTGCCCTTAAGCCATATGTTAATTATTGCTCTTAGTAACAAGAAAGGAGGTTAAAGGACTGGAAAGGAATTAGCTAGTCTAGACAAGATTCAGCAAATTTCAGAGAAATATATTTCCATTTGAAATTCCCTATTTTTAAGGCAGTTTATTTTTTCCCACTTGGCAACATCATGAAGTTGAGTAAGATGGTATTATGTAAAATATTTTGAGTTCTAACTGGCATTACAATATGTATCGTAAATCTATGCTAACAATGTTAAAAATCTTTAATTTTTGAGTAATCTTTATCAGAAGTTTCAATTGCAAATAGTTACACAAGTATTTACTAAATAAAACTGAAACATGTGTGAAGCACTCTGATATCTTCCAATATATTGTTTATTCTGCTGGATTAAATATTACTATATCAGGACTAGGGCCAAGGCTGAACGAGTTGTTGAATGAATCCAAGAGAGTACTTTCTGTTCACTCTGCTGTAAAACTTTCATCAGCACACTGCAAAAAACCATTCATGTCTCACCATGCTTGGAGTGTGCTCTTTGTGGGACAAATACATATTTTACTTTAAAGTGAAAGTGTTAGTTGCACAGTTGTGTCTGACTTAGTGACCCCATGGACTGTAGCCCACCAGGCCACTCTGTCCATGGAATCCTCCAGGCAAGAATACCAGAGTGGGTTTCCATTTCCTACTCTAGGAGATCTTCCTGATCCAAGGATCAAACCTGGGTCCCCTGAATTTCAGGCAGATTCTTTACTGACTGAGCTACTAGGGCTTTTACTTTAAGCATGTTCTTTAAATGCATACACTTTGATAATATGCATGGGAAAATAAACTCTTTTCTGCAGTTGGGCCAAAAAAGAAAAAATCATCATTTCTGCTTTTCACAATCAAGAGATTACATATTACAGTTATAAATCTTAAAGTAATAGCTCTAAAAGACAGTGCCACAATATTGGAAAGTTTCAGTTTAATCAATTTTATTTTCTAAAATTGTACTGAGCCATTATGCATGAAAGAATGTAGCTACTGAGTGCTGTGATTTCCATCAGAAGAATGTGTCCCACGGTGAAGGACAGACATAGACTTCACGCATTCAATTCCCTAATATGTACTTTTAAAAGACTTCTTAATTTGAGTGTTAAGAAAATACTAAGATTTACTATTTGGTCCCATAATATTAAGCATTTTGTTAAAACATTTGACTCATTTTTAAAAGAGAATTTATTTGAAAAATCTACTTACATTCTCCAGGGAAAAAATTTCCTTCCCAATATTACTTTCTCTCTTTTTTAAAAACTGATTTCCTTTGAGAACATGGGATCTCTGATGCTCTCATGTCCCTGGTAAATTCCCTGTCCAATTACCTATCATCACCCTGCTGTGATTCACACCCTGAACTTAGATTTAGTGGCTAAAAAAATTCACATTAGAGCAGATCAAATGAAATAGGTCAGAGGAACAGAGCATGGATAATTCTGAGCACCAGATGTTCCACAGAGACAATTTAGAACATGGAAATATCACTGCATTTGTAATCTTACTATACTATGGCTGTTCACAACAGAGAAGCCATTAAACAATGTTCACCCGGCCTGCAACTTTTATATTAACTGTGTGGTTGTTTTCCTAATTACATCACACTAAGTGTGATGTAATTTATGACTGCTACAGATTCTTTAATAGACACTGAAGTATCAGTCCGAAGAAGAATTAGCTGAAGGTTTAATAGTAAAGAGAATGTAATGGGGTTTCCTTTAGTTTCCTATAGTGGGTCCTTGTGGTCACTACCAGTTTACTGCAACACTCTGTAGAAATAAATTTGAAGACAACAGCTCTCCCACCAAAAGCAATTTGCTTCAGAAGCCAAGGGCTCGCCACAGTGCTGTGAGTTTTAGAGACAGAAATGGCAAAAGGGTGAAATAGAACAAAGCAGAGGAAGCATTCAAACTGGATACAGAGAACAGCAATGTCAAATGAGTGTGAGGTCAGAGCCAACAGAGCCACTTGTGAACAGCAGTCCAGTTTCCAGACTGAGGTCATGTCCCTCATCCAAGCACTGACCACACAGTGGAGACTTGGAGACCTGCAACTGATGGTCACAATCAGGTTGTTGCCGCCACAGGAAGACAGAGATTGCATACATCTAGCCATTGAGCAGTATTGATTGCAGGAATTACTATGCTAGGTGCTCTGAGACATGAGATCAACCGGATTTCTGTTCCGATTCTTACCCTCATCATGCCTAGAAGAGCAGATAAAACGGTACATAAATAACAGTAATACATGGTACACTCTGATAAGAATTATGAGAGAGGTATACATTGCTGTATGAATTGAAAAAAGGGAAGGAAGCACTGAGCCAAGCCAAAGGAGAACAATATGAGAAAGGTCAGAGATGGCTTCATGCAGGAGATGGCATTTTCTAAATATGCTAATTCACTGGTTGATTTATTAATAAATCTCTTGACATTCTTTTCCAGGTCGTTCTGGAAGTCTTCTCAGGTAAAGGTAAATAAATGCAGATTATAGGTTTCATTAATATAGTGCAGTGTTAGAAAACAGGTCAATATTTCTTCATAGAGGTATAATTAAACTAAACCAGAAAATTCCTTGCTAATCTTTTAACTTCACTGTCCATTATGGTAGCTACAAGCCACGTGTGGCTTTTCATATTCAAATTAATTAAAATTAAATTAAGTTTAAAATTTGGTTCTTCAGTTGCACTACACAAATTTCAAGTGATGTTCAGGTAGCTCCAGCTGAACAATTATGAAGTGCTATAAATTGTATTCAAATGAGATACAAATGCTATTAAGATGATGGAGACCTAGAAAAATAACTAAAGCACCACTGGCTACATTATATAATTTTAAATGTTGAAGAATGCAATTCTTTTAATTTTTGAAAAAATTACATTAAATAAAATAAAAAATAAATTGAAATTGCCTTAGGATGTCTACCTTTCACAGATTTTTGAGGGAGGAAAATATACTCATTGATAACCAAAAAGTAAGGAAGGCAGGTTAAGAGATCAAGAACAGTGGGAAAGACCACTAAAAGAGAAGTAAAATCAATAAATAAGCTAAATAAATGTGAATTAGCAAACAAAAGAAAAGTAGCAATAAAAAATACACTTTAGGTAAGTTTCAAAAGTGAGTTATAAAGTGGTGAAAGATAGAAAAAGAGAAATACTCTGGGGTGGAGAAGAAATATTTTTTGAGTCTATTATCTACGTTATCTATTTCTCCGCATATATCTAAATAATCTACAGGAAAGTCACTTCCCCTACATAATTTCTCTTGTATATACAAAGTGCTTGATATAAGTTTGTATGCTTATTTTTTAAAATTAACAGAATATCTATATGCCATTTTGATGCTCTATTGAAATTAGTCTTTTAACCTAAACATTACAAGTTGCAGTTGTAAAGCTCTTTGGGATTAAAATATTATGTCACAGATCAGTGGAAATTTTCTGTGATTCATAGCAAAATATAACCATCTGAAACTAAGCAAAAGTTTCCTGTTGGGAATTCAAACGAGACATAATAGCTTGCCTCATTTGTATCTCTATCCTAATCAAAACAAACTTTAAAAGAACAACTTAAGATTAAAATACATTTTAGGAAAGCAATACTTTTATCCTATACTTCTGACATTTGTGGAGCTAAAGGAATGCACACTTAAGTTTCTTTAGGAAACCAGTCAATAATCTTTCTAAAAGAATGAACTAACTTTCTCTCTTGCTGAAAAAGTGACGTTGAAGAATCGCGTGCATGTAGAAAAAGGAACACGGCACATTTTTTCTGACAACATATTTCATGCTTTGTAATTAATGGAAGTGAGACTTATTTAAAACCTGAGTATACAAAGAGGGTCACAATTCTAAGCTGCTTGAATGAGGAGAAAATATACTTTGATATAAAGGGTCATAACTAATAAAGTTTATGGTTTTAAATGTGGTTTAAGGTCATTATTTCTTAATGTATAGAATATGTTCTCTTATAACAAGAGGTTTACATATTTAAAAGTAGCATCATATGAATAACGAATTACATAAATAGTGTTTCATGAAAAATTAGAGGATAAAAAACCAAATATTATGACTACTACATATTTCATATTTGAATAGGGCTTCCAAAGTTTCCAAAGTTCTTTTTACATACTATCGCTTGCATTTAATCTTTACCATAATACCTGGGAAGCATTATTATATCCTTTATACAGACTGAGCTTAAAGAACCCATGTAGATTGGAGGTAAGATAAAATCAAAGCAAATGAAAGCAAAAGTTTCTGAGTAGGAAGACCAGTGGGCTGAGCTATGATGTGGGAAAATTGAGATTCTGACCCAGGGGTCCAGATTTTCTGTTCATAATTGTATTGTAGATATTACTGCTACTCAAAGACATTTTCAGCTTACTTTTTTCAAGGATATGGAAGGATTACATCTTTAATTCACTTTTCATAGCTTAACATGGTCATGTAACTTATTTGACCAAAGAAACATGGGTGAAAATGATGTTAGATTCTGGCATGCTAAGTCGGTTATATCTTGGCAAAAGCATTTAATTGCCAAAGCAAAAGTCTGGCCCTATCTTCCCAGCACATGTTCACGTTTGTGTGCTACATTGAGCCGTTCTTCGGCAGCAAGGACTAATCGTTGCTTGTGTCAAGTCTCTGAGATGTTTAATTGATTATCACCATAGCCTAACATAACCCATCCTTGGGCTATTTTCAATACCTAAAACCTAAGTGGGCCCCAATTCTGGCACACATCTTAAATGCAGCCTTTTCTTTTAATTACCGTAAACATTGATTATCATTAATTCACATAAACAAATTTTTAAATTTCCTCTCTAATTCCTTAACATTCCCTCTACTTTTCAAACAAATCCATTACCCTCATTCACTGTTAAAGAGATGTCTTCTCAGCACAAAACCAAAAAGCAGCCATCCTTTACTCTTGTCCTAGTAACAAGGACTATTTCTGGGTTTCCTTCCTTCTCTCTTAATTCATTCTCCTTTTCACTAGAACACAGAATTGACTTTTCTTTAGTTATCAGTCCTTACTGTGACAAAAACACACTTCTGCCCCTAAGCTGTCTTAGAGTATTTTTTAAATCATGCAAACTGTAGCTGGGTTCAGGAAGGCATTTTATTGATCAAGATTCTAACTCAAAATAGTTAAGGAAAAAGGAGGAGCGTCACTGGATCACTAAGACCAAGAGAGGGCTAAAGACTAAGAAAGTGGTAAAAACAGGGAGACAACTGTTCTTCAGAAAGTCATGAAACCAGGGATAAAATTCTGGCAGCTTCCCTTCCTCCTCTTTCTCTCTCTCTCTCTCTCCTCTCTCAGTTCCAGCTTCATCTCTAGCACTGCAGACAACTGCTTTCATGTGACAGCTGCACCCCATACATTTTATATCTTACAAATCTCTCCCCCTGAAAGATGCTGATTATTTCTCAATTATTGTATGAGACACTCCATGGAAAGTCTCAGAGTAGCTTAGTGTAGGTCACAGTCTACTCTTGAACTAAACAGTTGTGACAAAAAGAAGAGCATCATGCTGAAGGGAATGCAGGTCCCCCTCTAGCTGCAGAAGCAAAGTGGGAGCCCAGAGATGGGAAAACAGCAAGCTCGGCAGACAATACTGCAGTGCCCACTACAGACCAATAAAAGCCCATCTTTCTGCAATAGTGTAATTTGATTTTAGTTTACATAATTAAAAAGTGAGTATAACTATAGTTTAGCTTAATTGTTAGATTACTATGGGTTTCATGCAGCTACACTCCACAGAAACTGAGTATGTACTCTTATTTGAAGGTACTTACACGCCTTCAAACAGCGGGAGGCTTCCCAGGTGGCTCAGTGGTAAAGAATCCGCCTGCCAATGCAGCAAAAGCAGGTTTGATCCCTGGGCCGGAAGATTCACTGAAAGAGGAAATGGCAACCCACTCCAGTATTCTGGCCTGGAAAATTTCATGAACAGAGGAGCCTGTGTGTTTCAGTCTACGTGGCTGCAAAAGAGTCAGACACAACTGAGGGACTGAGCATGCAGGCATACACCTATAGGTTCACAATTGCTATAAGTACTTTTAAACTAAAAATTAACTGAGATCTAGAAAGTGAAATTCCTAACTTTGCATGAAGATTAAATGATAAAAATAGCTTTGGATCTGAGACAATCATAATAAAAATGACACCTACAAATCAGGTCTCCTATGGAAGCTTCAGTCTCACCTCTTCTACCAAATATCCATTCCCATCTCATATTTCAACTACCTCTAGATTTCATGAGGTGGAAAAAACCTCTTATTTCACACTGAGTACCCCTTCTTCCAGGAAGCTCTCCTTATTCATATGTGAATGGAATCTCTATAGAAAATTAAAATTCTCTTGTCCTGAACTTACAAAAAATGTTTTCAAACATTGCCATTGAAATAATTTATTAGAAATAAAAGATGTATAAGAACATGGATATTTAACTGAAATATTCTTTGTGCTATGAATTAGGTCCTAAAAATGTGGAAGTTCTGGGATGAGCTTTGGGGTGAGCTTCTCTGGAGGTACTAGGAATGCTTTCATTGGGTGGGAGGAGTTTTAAAAAGCTAATTTCTACACCTTTTAAACATACTAACATATTTTCTATGTAACACCATTTTAAGACATTATGCCTAACTATGCACCAAAAGGTACCAATATACTTAAAAATAGGATAACTATAGCACTTAGTGTCTAAACTTGCACACATTTGAGACTCAAAGGAGCCCTATTAAAAACTATGCCAGGACTGCAGAGTAAACTGAAATAGCCTTGCCCAAATAGTCATAAAATTGTCTCACTTAAAAATAACAATTGATCAATTTAGCTTTACTTTTTGCTTAATTTTCTAATGATACTGTAAAGGAAAAAAATGTCTTTTGCCTTCTTTTTGAGCAAAATGAGGAATGTTATAATTGACATATTTCCATAAAATGGTCACATGTGACTGACATAGTTTTAAAGAAAGTCTGATTATTTATACAGTCTTAACTCATAGAGACATCATTTAGAATTCATGCTTAGTTTCTTAGCCTAACAAACTGTTAACATTTGTCTTTGGCCAAAAGCAGACTAGACCTTGGAACTCCCCAAGCACAGGTGGATCACAGCCTCTCCCCTCTCCCACATTTCTGGAGATTTCCAATGGGCTAAGGCCTCTGTCCAGCAATAGAACTGAAGCCATAAATCAAACTTTCCTTGGAATCACGGTGAAAGTACTGGGAGAGCTGCTGGGATATTTTTATTCTTAGCAAAGAGCTTTCAATCTTGAGTTCTTGCAAGACAATACCTTGAGATTAAAACTGAAAAGAACATATCAGCTGAGGACTGCATGCACTCACAGGAAAATTTTCCATCTATTGTGCAATTACACACTATTAAAACATTATGAGTAAGGATTAATGTCTTCTTCTACAGGGTCACCACAGTGCTGGATGAAGCCATTTAAAAGTGAATTTTGTCACTTTATGAAGACCAATTCTCCAGTATTCTAAGTATCTTTCAAGGATGATTTATTACCTATATTTAAATATAGGATGAAGTCATTCAATCATTTTTCAAATAAATTTGTCAGTAAGGTATAAATCACAACTCAAGGAGGGAGAGGAAAGCCCATAATATCCTGCTCTGTATCCATTTAGGGTATGAATAAATCGATCATGCTCAGAATGAACTGAGTAACTTACATGCCTCCCACTATTAAAAGTAAATTTAGTAAATGAACCATTGTAATTTAATGTAATTTTCTCATTGGTGTGCAATAGTCTTTTGTAAGTTTGTGAAATATTTTAAATGTTAAAGAGTGAGGGAAACACCCCTCCAAATATGTATATATATGTATAATGAATATATGTATGATACAGATATGGAGAATTAACACATATAGCTATATAGGGAGAAAATGAATACATACAGATGTGTGAAGGAATTATTTACAGATAACAACAAAAAAGATGTTGAAAAGTGAAAGTGTTATTCACTCAGTCATGTCCGACTCTTTGCGACCCTCTGGGCTGTAGCCTGCCAGGCTCCTCTGTCCATGGAATTCTCCAGGCAAGATACTGGAGTGGGTTGCGGTTTCCTCCTCCAGGGAATCTTCCTGGCTCAGGGGTTGAACCCAGGTCTCCTATATTGCAGGCAGATTGTTTACCATCTGAGCCACCAGGGAAGTCAGAACAACTATTTATCAGTGAACTAATAATGGAGTATTTGGTGCTGAGTGAAAGAAACTCTCTCTCCCATTTAGAAACTCTCTCTCCCATTTATGTGGGTCTCTCCTGTGCTGGGTTTATTGTGAAATTGTGTTTTCCACAATTGTATGCCCAGCTAGTCACCATGAACCTTAACCTTAGGAAGTGTGAAAGGCTCCTAGACACCAACCATATGCACCCAAAATCATCTCCTCAATAGTGAGTCACTATAAGACTTAATTTTAGTTTTAAGGTCTTAAGATTTTTACATGTTTAAAAAACTCATCAGATAATAAAACTGAGAGTAGAGCTGCTTTAACAGCTTGGTTTCCTCTAAGCATCACAACTAACTGTGACTAATCCCCCCAAATTAGTTTAATTTCATATAATGACGCAATTCAAAATAAAGAACAAAATAATTCTCTTAAAGATGAGACAGATTCATAAACTCACTGTTCCTGAATGCTGTGAATTCATCTGAGGACATTTAACATTCCATAGTTCTACAACACTGACAAATTTTTTTAAACCTAGGAAGTAGTAAATTTTCACTTTCCTTCTTAGAATATGCTATATCTGAACACAGTTTATGCCTTAATTTTTACTTTCTTAACATACTAATAACTCACTTTTAAGTCAAAATAGAGAAAGGAACTTAAGTTGACCATAACAATAAAGGACAACAGAGAAAGAGAGACCAAAAAGGCCTCTCTCCTTAGTTTTCCGTTTTAAGTATCAATATTAAGGGTTTTTTTTCATTTTAATAATACTGTTATAGAATTTGATTTGTCGTCTTTGTATTCAAAAAGGTATCAGATTTAATATATCTCACATAGCAATGAGATTGCAAAGTACTTTCTTACTGCTCTCTGACTTTCAACAATTTACCCTAAGCTACAAAACCAGGTAAAATAAATTATGAGTAGCAAAGGAGAAGGTAATAAATTTTCCATAATGTAATTATCATAATTGGGTTACCTACCTACAGAAAAATGCAAGTTAAAATAAACAATGTTCCCCAGATGCTGGATTGATAAAAGTCTGAAAATTAGTTTTTAATAAAAACTGGTAGTAATTTAACTCATGCTATGCCAGTGAAGTGAATGTACGTTATTGAAATTTAGAGAAAATATTCTCTTGGAAAAGAACACCTCAATCTTTCTAAAAACTATTTTGCAACCATTTCTCTAAAAGTCTTATATTTTGATTCATTATAGAGGCCCCTCAAATGCCCCCCAAATTACAGCCAAGATTCAACAGCAAAAAATAAACCCCTTTCGTTGCCAATGTTGAAATTACTTTTCCTGTTCCAACCCCCTGGCTATCTAAGTGGCTCCAGGAGGCAAATACCTGAATGCATACAGGGAGATGTGACGTGAGATTGCCCAAAATAAAACCTTAATTCCTCCCTAGATCCTTTCCTTGGAATCCGTATTGTTTCTTCTCATAATATGGGCAAGCTCACCCATCTCGAGGCACTTTTCATTATGATTTAATGGTGTCTATTTCCCCCATCATAACTACAGTGTCCTAACCCCTTACCTCCCTGAGACTCACAGTCTACCTCCCAGCAATCTGAGAGTAGAGTGTCTCTAACCTGTGCAGGGTAACTAGCAATCCTTGCTACTCTGTACAACTGCCAGACTCCGTAATGAAATGCATATGTTGCCAGCTCCCACCATCCAGCCTTAGGGAGCGTGCTTCCTTTCTTCCGTTTGCCACAGCACAGAAAACCAGAAGAGGAATATTTCTTTTTCCCAAGCCAGAATGGGTTTCTAGACCCCTTAGATGTGGAAAAGAGATTCGGCTGCACTATCCACTGTATTATTATGGCAATCATGACATACTTAAGACTTTTTATTGCTCAAGCTATTTTCTTTCTTGGCATAAAATAGGGCCAAAAAATTATCAGGGGATAACATCACCACTGTTATAGGCATTAAAGAATATGAACAAACAGCTATTTTCAGCCGTTTTCTGATTTTTCTATTGCTACAAGCACATCAAAATCCCTATATGGATCGCACCACATGGAAATAAACACATTTCAAGTAACATTTGGAGAAAGAACACGCTATTGGACTATAACAAAGGAATAAAGTGTGACTCTTTGCATGTGTTTGTCAAGAGGTCTGGGCAGAATATGTTTATTCAGTTTTAAGACTCTCAGTATGCAAGAGCATAAGAGTCAAGACACATCTGGGGCCACCACAGAGGGGTTCAACATGCTTGCAGTCACAAACAAAACAGGTGTTTTGCTGCTTTACGGTGTGGTTCAGGCACACAAAAGCACAAAGCATAAGAGCTGACGGCAGAATTCCTCTGAAAGAGGACTATCTTTTATAAGCATATCAACAAGATTGCTGACTTGGCTGCAAAAAGACTACTCTCTCTACACATAGTCAGGATGGTTGAAGACTGAGAAAAGATCAGTAAATTTTACTCCATAAAAATAAATCTGGGTTTCCAACAGTAACTCAAGATGGAGGAGATTAGGGGCAGGAACAGAAACGAGACAGAGGACTGGAGAAGGGAGAGGATGGGGGAGAAAGCAGACCAGCGGAGGGTGAAGGCAGGGCAAGGATCCAAGAGGAGAGCAGTGTGCCTGGAAGATCAGCAGCGGGTAGGATTTTAGAAATAAGGATGCTTAATATTTACTAAGTCGTTTTTAATGTTGGGCTATGCTGGATAACTTAACTAAGGAAATACCTGGTGTTATTATTATTACAGCTCCTCCAGCCTGTAAAGGACAAATCATCAAAATTATACCTCTCATCGCATCACATGGAAGTATTGGAGGAAATGAAGAATGACATGACATGACGCTCCAATGTCATGGAGAAGAAAGGAGGCCACAGTTGGTAGTGGTAAGACACAAGAAAAGTAAAAACTTGATTTTAAAAAATAGAGGGAAAATTGACTAGGAGAAATTCCTGTCAGTGTTGTGGGGGACACATTGGGAGTTCAAGTCGTTTTTATTTCAATATCAAGAGATCACACATACTCTACAGGCTCAGACTTGAAGTTCAGGGAACTGGCATTTGGTTGCAACATAAGTAATTAGCACTGGGATGCCAGGTGTAGTTAGTATTCGATAAATCACAGGAGAGCCACAAAGCAGTACATGTAGCTGTTCTGGAGCTATTTTAATAGTGTGCATCTTAAGAGAGTACAGCTACATCTTCTCTCAAACTACCTGCAAACAAAAATATAGTTTCAAATAGCAGCATAGTGATCTGTGATCCATTAGAAAATAAGCAAGTTTTTCAGGAACTAAAACCAAAAACATCTAAAAGGCAACATACCTAAAACCCTTCAGGCAACTAGGCTGATAGTAAATCAGTTAATAGTAGGAAGACAACTTTATCAGCTTATCTTTTAAAAAATGCATACAGTGGAAAATATTGGTTCCTTATAGCTGCATACACTCTATTTACAAGAACTTGAAGGCAATGCTATTGTCCAATGGGATATAATTGTTAAATTCAATCCGTAATGATTGAAATAGTGCAAGATCATTTAAAGGGATGTATAACACATCTAAAGAAAGAAAATATTAGCTATGCAGCAAAGAATAAAAGAAGTTTTCAAAGACAAAAGTTGTACTCAGTGGTGCATATGCAAGTGAAACAATCCATTATCCTTAGTCTCAACCTGCTAAGTCAGTGGATATCAGGTGCATTAGGCTCCCTTAGTTGCCATCTTGAAACATTCAAATCATGAATCTGACTCTACAGTTACTCACTAAGTACAACTGGGTGTTTGTATTCACAATTACAGATCCCTATGTAGACCTGTACTCTCTATGTAATTTGCCTACAAGGAGCTAAAATATAGCTGTAGGTTAATAAATGGGTCATTCTGTTTATACACAAGGTTTTGAGTTCATAGTATAAGTCTATCCCTGAGAGGCAAATCCACACTCAGAGACTGCTGAGTCTGGTAAGCTGAGGGCCAAGCTCTGGGTCATCACAGATCAACTTGAGGATGACCTTCCTGAGAAGCAACTAGAAAATGAATTTTTAGACATAATCCCAAATGTATATTTCATGAAAGAAATATATATTAATATGTATATATATTAGGCTTTAGTAAAATTAAAAACAGTAGAAGACTTTTTAAAATTAATTTTTATTACAATATAGTTGATCTACAATTTTGTGTTGGCTTCTGCCATAAGCAAACTGGATAAGTTATACATATACATATATCTACTCATTTTTTAGACTCTATTCCCATATACGTCATTACAGAGTATTGAACAGATTCCCTGTGCTATATAGTAGATTCTTATTAGTTACTAATTTTATATATAGTAATTTATATGTGTCAATCCATATCTCCCAATTTATCTCTCCCTCTACTTTCTGCCCTGGTAACCATAAGTTTGTCTTCTACATTTATCACTCTATTTGTTTTGCAAATAAGTTATTTTACATCTTTTTTTTTAGATTTTGCTTATCAGTAATATCGTTTATTTTTCTTTGCTTGACTTACTTCACCATGTTCATCCATGCTACTGCAAAAGACAATATTTCATTTTTTATGGCTGAGTAATATTCCCTCATATATATATGTGTGTGTGTATATATATATACATATATATAGGCTTCATATACATATATATATATATATATATATACACACACATATATATAGGCTTCATATACATACATATATATATGGACTTCCTTAGTGGCTCAGAAGGTAAAGAATTTGCCTGCAATGCTGGAGACCTGGGTTCAATCCCTGGGTCAGGGAGACCCCCTGGAGAAGGGAATGGCAACGCACTCCAGTATTCTTGCCTGGAGAATTCCATAGACAGAGCAACCTGGTGGGCTACAGTTCATGGAGTCACAAAGAGTCAGACACAACTGAATGACTAACACACACACACACACACACAGACATATAAATATATGTATATTTATACCACATCTTCTTTATCCATTCATCTGTTGATGGATATTTAAGTTGTTTCCATGTCTTGGCTGTTGTAAACAGTGCTGCAATGAACATTGCATGGGTGTATGTATCCCTTTCGATATATGCCCAGAAATATGATTGCTGGATCATGTGGCAACTCTTTTTTTAGTTTTTTGTTTTTTTTTAAGGAACCTCCATACCATTCTCAATAGTGGTTGTACCAGTCTACATTCCCACCAACAGTGTACATTCCCTTTTCTCCACTCCTTGTCCAGCACTTATTTTTTGTACACTCTTCGGGGATGGCCATTCTGACTGGTACAAGCTGATACCTCATTGTACAGCTGATTTGCATTTCTCTGATAATTAGTGATGTTGAGCATTTTTTCATGTGCTTTTTGGCCACCTGTTTGTCTTCTCTGAAGAATTACCTATTTAGATCTTTGCTCATTTTTTGATTTTTTTTTTTTTTTTGGCATAGAGTGGAATGAATCATTTGTATCTTTTGGAAGTTAATTCCTTGTCAGCGGCATAGTTTGCAAATATTTCCTCCCGTTCTGTGGACTGCCTTTTTGTTTTGTTCACAGTTTCCTAGCTGTGCAGAAACATTTTCATTTGTTTATTTTTTTTTTCATTACTCTGGGATGTGAATTAAAAAAAGAAAAGATATTGCTGAGATTTGTGTCAAAGAGCGTTTTACCTATTTTCCTCCGCTTTATAGTGTCCTCTCTTACATTTAGGTATTTGATCCATTTTGAGTTTATATTTTTATATGGTGTTAGAGAGTGTTCTTTTTTTTTTTTTTGCATGTACCTTTCCAATTTTCTCAGCATCACTTATTAAAGGGACTGTCTTTTCTTTTTTTTTTCTCTAACTTGGCCTGTTGTTATATCATCTAAGGAAGCTGAGTTAAATGGGCACTATTTGTATAACGCTAGGATATAAAGCCGTACATCCTAGTAACTTGTGCTTTTCTACATATCTGAAAATTACTATTCATTTTCATATTTAAACAGAATTGGAAAGGAAGACAATTACTGCACTTTTAGTTCTTCTATGAAAGAATTTTGTACATTTTTCTAGTTTTGTAAATTTCCTGTTAATTCACAAAAATAATAACTGATGGCCTGTCCCTACTACAATAATGCATGTTAATCAACAGATGAAAGTAAAATTTTAAAAAAAGTCCTCAAATTTGTATACATATTTTAAATTGTTTAGTCTTTTCTTAATTGTATATTTTTGCCTTATTTTTTGTAGGGTAGTTGATCATAGGTGTGTGAATTTATCTCTGGCTTTCTATTCTGTTCCACTGGTCTATATTTCTGTTATTGTGCCAGTATCATACTGTTTTGGTAACTGGCAGCTTTGTAGTACAGTCTGATGTCAGGGAGCCTGACTCCTCCATTTTTCTTTCTCAAGATTTCTTTGTCTATTGGGAGATTTTTGTGTTTCCATATAAATTTTAGAATTTTTTGCTCTAGTTCTTTGAAAAATACCATTGGTAATTTTATAGGCATTGTACCGAATTTATATTAAAAAGCAGAGGCATTACTTTGCCAACAAAGGTCCATCTAGTCAAAGCTATGGTTTTTCCAGTAGTCATGTATGGATGTGAGAGTTGGACTATAAAGAAAGCTGAGCACAGAAGAATTGAAGCTTTTGAACTGTGGTGTTGGAGAAGACTCTTGAGAGTCCCTTAGACTGCAAGGAGATCCAACCAGTTCATCCTAAAGGAAATCGGTCCTGAATATTCATTGGAAGGACAGTGCTTAGGCTGAAACTCCAATACTTTGGCCACCTGATGAAAAGAACTGACTCATTTGAAAAGACCCTGATGCTGGGAAAGATTGAGGGCAGAAGAGGACGACAGAGGATGAGATGGTTGGATGGCATCACCGACTCAATGGACGTGAGCTTGAGTAAACTCCAGGAGTTGGCAATGAACAGAGAGGCTTGGCCTACTGCAGTCCATGGGGTCACAAAGAGTCAGACATGACTGAGCAACTGAACTGAACTGAATTGAACATGGCCAGTATAGTCATTTTGGAAATATCAATTCTTCCAACCTAAGAACATGGTATATGCTTCCATCTATTTGTTTCATTTCTGATTTCTTTCATCAGAATCTTATATTCTTCAGAGTAGAGGTAATTTGTCTCTTTAGGTATGTTTATTGCTAAGTATATTTTTTTTGGATGTGATAGTAAAAGAGGTTATTTCCTTGATTTCTCTTTCTGATCTTTTATTTTTAATGTATAGAAATGGAACTGATTTCTGTGTGTTAATTCTACATCCTGCAACTTTATCAAATTTATGACTGAGCTCTAGAAGTTTTCTGGTATCATCTTTAGAATTTTCTCTATATAGTATCATGTCATCTGCACACAGTGACAGTATTACTTCTTCTTTTCTAATTTGGATTCATTTTATTTCTTTTCTTTCTCTGATTGCTGTGACTATGACTTCTAAAACTCTGTTGAATAAAAGTGGTGACAATGGGCATCCTTGTTCTTGATCATAGAGGAAATGCTTTCATTTTTTCACCATTTAGTTAGCTATGGATTTGTTACATATGGCCTTTTAATATTGAGGTAGGTTCCCTCTGTTCCCACTTTCAGGAAAGCTTTTATCATAAATGTCAAAAGCTTTTTCTGTATCTGTATGATGATCATATTGTTTCAATCTTCAATTTGTTATATGGTATATCACATTAATTGATTTGCAGATATTGAAGAATCCATGCATCACTGGGATAAATCCCACTCTATCTTGATGTATGATCCTTTCAATGTGTTGTTGGAATTGGTTTGCTAGAATTTTGCTGAGGATTTTTGAATCTATGTTCATCAGTGATATTGGCCTGTAATTTTCTTTAGTGTGTGTGTGATATCTTTGCTTGGTTTTGATATCAGGGTGATAATGGTGCCCTCACAGAATGAGCTTGGAAGTGTTCCTATTTATGCAATTTTTGAAAGAGTTTCAGAAGGATAGGTGATAGCTCTTCTCTAAATGTTTGATAGAACTCACCTGTGAAGTCCTCTGGTTCTGGACTTCTGTCGGAAGCTTTTAATCCCTGGCTCAACTTCAGTACTTGTGAATGTTCTGTTCATATTTTTCTATTTCTTCCTGTTTCAGTCTTAGAAGGTTGTACCTTTCTAAGAATTTGTACATTTCTTCTAGATTGTCCATTTTATTGGCACATAGAAATAGTCTCTTATCATCCTTTGTATTTTTGTGATGTTCATTATAACTCCCTTTTCATTTCTAATTTTATAGATTTGAGCCTTCTTCCTGTTTTTTTCTTGGTGGGTCTCATTAAAAGCTTATCAAAGAAACAGTTTAATTTCATTGATCTTTGCTTAAGTTTTTTCATCTCTATTTCATTTATTTCTCCTCTGATCTTTGTGATTTCTTTCCTTCCATTAAGTTTGGGTATTGCTTGTTCCTTTATCTCTAGTTGTTTTGGGGGTAAGTGTAGGTTATTTATTTGATAATTTTCTGGTGTCTTGAGTTAAGATTAAATTATTATAAATTTCCCTCTTTGAATTGCTTTTGCAGTATCCTAAAGTTTTTGAATCATCATGTTTTCATTGTCATTTGTCTCTAGGTGTTTTAATATTTCCTTTTTGATTTCCTTAGTGATTCATTGGCTGTCTAGTAACATATTGTTTATTCTTTATGTGTTTGTGTTTTTACAGTGTTTTTTTTTTCCCTGTAATTGATTTCAAAGCCAATAGCATGTAGTTGGACAATATGCTTGATATGAGTTCAGTTTTTCCTAAACTTACAGAGGCTTGATTTGTGGCCCAAGATATGATCTATCCTGGAGAATGTTCTATATGCATTTGAGAAGAAAGTGTATCTAGGAGAGCTATATCTTAAACAAGATAAATGAAGACATATCTGAAAGTGGTAAATGATAAGGAGACAAAGCAGGGCAGTCTTAAGTGTTCTGTGATTTTTAGAGACAATAGCAAGGAACACTTTCCTAGGCAGGAGATATATGAGTAAAAAGATAAAAACAAAAAAGTAGGAAGGAAGCCATGAAAATTTAAGGAAGATCACTCTAAGCAGAGAAAAGATGAGTGAAGGTGCTGAGATGGAAGGATGTTCAGCCAGTTCAAGGGCCAACAGACAAGTCTGAGAGGTTGGGACATGGTGAAGACAGAGGAGTTTGAGAACAAAGGAGAAAGTGAGGCAGGAGAGAGAACAGGCCAGGTTGGGGAAAAGGCTCTATAGAGCCTTGTAGTGACAAAAAGGACTTTGGTTTTCACTGTGAAGTGAGAGCATTGGGAGGCTTTGAGCATAGATGCCACAATCTGAACTATATATAAGAGGAATTCTCTAATGCTGAGTTAGGAAGAGAATGAAGGAGTCAAGAGCCCCACTAATATAAAAATGCTGATATTATGAAAGCAGCTCATAAAATAACTACCAACTAATCATTAAAAAAAAAATGTGTTTGTGTAACAAGAGTGTACTGTTCAGGGTTCTCCTGAGAAATAGAATCAATAGGACGTGTATATGCCTGATTAGGCAGTCTGGGAAGTCCCAAGATTTACAGTGAGTTGGCATGCTGGAGACTCAGAAAGAGCCAAAATTTCAGTCTGCATCCAAAGGCAAGAAAACAGCCAGTATCCCAGTTCAAAGACACACAGGGGAGAGAATCATCCCCTACTACAGGGAGGGTCAGCCCTTTTCTTCAAATCAAAGCTTCCATTAACTGATTGAAGCCCAACACATTAGGCAGAGTGTTCTGCCTTACTCAGTCTGACAATCTAAATGTTAATCTTATCCAAAAAAACCCTCTCAGAAACACCCAGAATGTTTGACCAAATGTCTAGGAAATTTGGACCTACTCAATTCAGTTCAGTTCAGTCACTCAGTCGTGTCCAACACTTTGCAACTCCATGGACTGCAGAACACCAGGCTTCCTAGTCCAGAACCAACTCCCAGAGCTACCTCAAACTCATGTCCATTGAGTCAGTGATGCCATCCAATCATCTCATTCTCTGTCATCTCCTTCTCCTGCCTTCAATCTTTCCCAGCATCAGGATTTTTTCTAATGAGTTAGTTCTTCGCATCAGGTGGCCGAAGTATTGAAGTTTCAGCTTCAAAATCAGTCCTTCCAATGATGAATATTCAGTATTGATTTCCTTTAGTATTGACTGGTTGGTTCTCAGTGCAGTCCAAGGGACTAAGAATCTTCTCCAACACCACAGTTCAAAAACATCAATTCTTTGGTGCTCAGCTTTCTTCATGGTCCAACTCTCACATCCATACGTGATTGCTGGAAAAATCATAGCATTGGCTAGACGGACTTTTGTTGGCAAAATAGTCTATGTTCTTAATATGCTGTCTAGGTGGTCATAGCTTTCCTTCCAAGGAGCAAGTGTCTTAATTTTATGGCTGCAGTCACCATCTGCAGTGATTTTGGAGCCCCGGAAAATAAAGTCTGACACTGTTTCCTTTGATTCCACATCTATTTGCCATGTGATGGGACCAGATGCCATGATCTTAGTTTTCTGAATGTTGAACTTTAAGTCAACTTTTTCACTCTCTTCTTTCACTTTCATCAAGAGGCTCTTTAGTTTTTCTTCACTTTCTGTGGGTCTTTGGTTCTTCTTCACTTTCTGCCATAAGGGTGGTGGCATCTGCATATCTGAGGTTATTGATATTTCTCTTGGAAATCTTGTTTCCAGCTTGGGGTTCATCCTGCCCTGTATTTTGCATGATGTACTCTTCATATAAGTTAAATAAGCAGGGTGACAATACTTGACATACTCCTTTCCCAATCTGGAACCAGTCTGTTGTTGCATGTCCAATTCTAACTGTTGCTTCATGATTTGCATACAGATTTCTAGGAGGCAGATCTGTTATTCCTACCTCTTTAAGAATTTTCCACAGTTTTTTTGTCATCCAAACACTCGAAGGTTTTGGCGTAGTCAGTAAAGCAGAAGTAGATGTTTTTCTGGAACTCCCTTGCTTTTTCAAGGATACAATGGATATTGGCAATTTGATCTCTGGTTCCTCTGCCTTTTCTAAATGCAGTTTGAATATCTGGAAGTTCATGGTTCATGAGCTGTTGAAGCCTGGCTTGGGGAATTTTGAGCATTACTTTGATAGCATGTGAGATGAGTGCAGTTGTGCTGTAGTTTGAACATTCTTTGGCACTGCTTTTCTTTGAGATGGGAATGAAAACTGACCTTTTCCAATTCAGTGGCCACTGCTGAGTTTTCCGAAGTTGCTGGCATATTGAGTCAGCACTTTAACAGCATCATCTTTTATGATTTGAAATAGCTCAACTGGAATTCCATCACCTCCACTAGCTTTGTTCGTAGTGATGCTTCCTAAGGCCCACATGACTTTGCATTCCAGGACGTCTGGCTCTAGGTGGGTGATCACACCATCGTGGTTATCTGGGTCATGAAGATCTTTTTTGCATAGTTCTTCTGTGTGTTCTTGCCACCTCTTCTTAATATCGTCCGCTTCTGTTAGGTCCGTATCATTTCATTCCTGTATCGTGCCCATCTTTGCAGGAAATATTCCCTTGGTATCTCTAATTTTCTTGAAGTAATCGCTAGTCTTTCCAATTTTATTGTTTTCCTCTATTTCTTTGCATTGATCACTGAGTAATGCTTTCTTATCTCTCCTTGTTATTCTTTGGAACTCTGCATTCAAATGGGTATATCTTTCCTTTTCCCCTTTTTCTTTCAGTTCCCTTCTTTCCTCAGCTCTTTGTAAGGCCTCCTCAGACAACCATTTTGCCTTTTTGTATTTATTTTTCTTCAGGATGGTCTTGATCATTCTGTCCTGTACAGTGTCATGAACCTCTGTCTGTACTTCTTCAGGCACTCTTTTTATCATATCTATTCCCTTGAATCCATTTGTCGCTTCCACTGTATAATCATAAGGGATTAGATTTAGGCCATACCTGAATGGTCTAGTGGTTTTCCCTACTTTCTTCAATTTAACTCTAAATTTGGCAATAAGGAGTCCATTATCTGAGCCACAGTCAGCTCTCAGTCTTTTTTTTTTGCTGACTGTATAGAGCTTCTCCATCTTTGGCTGCAAAGAATATAGTCAATCTGATTTCGGTTTTGGCCGTCTGGTGATGTCCATGTGTAGAGTCTTTTCTTGTGTTGTTGGAAGAGGGTGTTTGCTATGACCAGTGCGTTTCTCTTTGCAAAACTCTGTTAGCTTTTGCCCTGCTTCGTTTTGTACTCCAAGACCAAATTTGCCTGTTGTTCCAGGTAACTCTTGACTTTCTTCTTTTGCATTCCAGTCCCTTATAATGAAAAGGACATCTTTTTTGGGTGCTAGTTCTGGAAGGTCTTGTGTGTCTTCATAGAACTGTTCAATTTCAGCTTCTTCAGCATCACTGGTTGGGGCGTAGACTTGGATTACTGTGATATTGAATGGTTTCCCTTGGAAACAAACAGAGATCATTCTGTCATTTTTGAGATAGCATTCTAGTACTGCATTTCGGACTCTTTTGTTGACTATGATGGCTACTCCATTTCTTCTAAGGGATTCCTGCCCACAGCAGTAGATACAATGGTCATCTCAGTTACATTCACCCATTCCAGTCCCTTTTAGTTCACTGAATCCTAAAATGTCGATCTTCACTCTTGTCATGTCCTGTTTGACCATTTTCAATTTGTCTTGATTCATGGACCTAACATTCCAAGTTCCTATGCAATATGGCTCTTTACAGCATCAGTTTGCTTCCATCACCAGTCACATTCACAACCGGGTGTTGTTTTCATTTTGGCTCCAACTCTTCATTTTTTCTGGAGTTGTTCTCCACTAATCTCCGGTTGCATGTTGGGCACCTATGGACCTGGGGGGTTCATCTTTCAGTGTCCTATCTTTTTGCCTTTTCATACTGTTCATGGGGTTCTCAAGGCAAGAATATTGAAGTGGTTTGCCACTCCCTTCTCCAGTGGACCATGTTTTATCAGAACTCTCCACCATGGCTCATCCATATTGGGTGGCCCTACACTGTGTGGCTCATAGTTTCATTGAGTTAGACATGACTGTGTTCCATGTGATCAGTTTGTTTAGTTTTCTGTGATTGTGGCTTTCCTTCTGTCTGCCCTCTAATGAATAAGGATAAGAGGCTTATGGAGGCTTCCTGATGAGAGAGACTGACTGTTAGGGAAACTGAATTTTGTTCTGAGGGGTGGGGCCATGCTCAGTAAATCTCTAATCCAATTTTCTGTTGATCACTGGGGCTGTGTTACCTCCCTGTTTTTTGACCTGAGGCCAAACTACAGTGGAGGTAGTGAAGATAATGGCAACCTCCTTCAAAATGTCCCCTGCATGCACTGCTGCACTCAGTGCCCCCGATCCTGCAGAAGGCCACCACAACCCACATGCCTCTGCCAGAGACTCCTGAACACTCATGGGCAAGTCTGGGTCAGTCTCTTGTGGGGTCACTGCTCCTTTCTCCTGGGTCCTGGCACACACAAGGTTTTGTGTGTGCCCTCAAAGAGTCTGTTTCCCCAGACCTGTGTAAGTTCTGGTGGCTCCATGGTAAGGTTAATGGTGACCTCCTCCAAGAGGGCATATGCCATACCCAGGTCTACTGCACCCAGAGTGCCTGCCCCTGTGCCAGGCCACTGCTGACATGTATCTCCTCAGGAGACACTCAAACAGTTCTGGCTCAGTCCCTGTGGGGTCTCTGTGTCTTGTTGTGCACAAGGTTTGTTTGAGCCCTCCGAGAATCTCTGGCAGGTATTGGGTTTGATTCTAAACATGATTTCATCCCTCCTACCGTCATGCTGGGTCTTCTCCCTTGTCCTTGGAAGTGGTGTATCTTTTTTGGTGGGATCCAACATTCTCCTGTTTATGGTTGTTCAGCAGCGAGTTGTAATTTTGGAGCTCTCGCAGGAGATGAGCACACATCCTTCTACTCCACCATCTTGGGTGGTGTGCTTTCAGGCTTCCCTGGCTCCTGCATGGATAGCATGCCATACCCAGAATTTCATTCCCACATCCAGGGTCATTCAGTTCATAGGCCCCTTGTTCCTATGGAAGCATCCTTCAGTTATTCCTGACTGTGTGTTCCAGCTAGTCTCTCCACCAGCACAGATGCTCAGCAGACAAATCTTCAGTGACACAGTGTGGAAGATAGTCTCATTTTCAGCCAGATCTGTAACATGAAAGGAACACTGTGGTTTGAGGCATGGTCTCCACACAGTAGGTACACAAGGACCTAGTCAAGTTGACACATAAGATTAACCACCACAGACGACACCTTTCTTTTCAGAACAGCTAGAGCTCTAATGAATATTTAATAACCACTTCTCAGCTGAAGATAATTTTCCACCTCTTTCCGAAGCATTCAAATTAGGAGCATTTGC
Source organism: Okapia johnstoni (assembly GCA_024291935.2). Classification (NCBI taxonomy): domain Eukaryota; kingdom Metazoa; phylum Chordata; class Mammalia; order Artiodactyla; family Giraffidae; genus Okapia; species Okapia johnstoni. Next base: position 63,714,663 of record CM044310.1, read on the forward strand.
CATCTCACTGGATACGGAGGGACAGAAATGGGCAGGGTAAAGAAGGGGAGTTGTGCCTTGACTTTACCTTCCACAGACAAAGCAAGAAATCAAAATGCTGCTGAATGGTGATAATGGGCCATTCATGATGGACAAACCTAGCAGTACTAGGCCTGGCTCTAGGAAACATTTTCCACTACTTTAAGACAAAGGGCACCCAGCAGGTGTTGGTACATGGGTGGAGGATTCCAATTTCATTCAGACAGAAACAAAGTCAACAGAAGTGTGCTGGAAACCCAAGGACTTTAGCAACTGTCTGATCTTTCATTTCAGGGATCAGGCAATCCTGGTAACAATCACCTACAGCAGGCAACAGATGCATGGCTTTGCCAAGGGACTTCTATTTGTTGATTGAAGGATCTGTTCATTCACTGATCCAGGCACAGGAGCTCAAGACATTGGCCCTTTCCACCAGGCCCAGCTCCTCCTGAGAATGTCACAGTCATATTAACACACTTTTCTACATGATAGTTCTGAATCCTCATGTTTTAATCAGCCAGAGTTAATTGATGATGTTGGTCTTCCTCCCATTAGAAAGGAGCTGATCTTTATTCATGGTAAAATAAGGAGAAAATATTCATGACAATTGCATCATTTTTATAACTGGTGATATCATCATAGCTGGTATTCTTTCTCCCACTATCTATTCTGTATTTCCTTTGCCTTCAACAAGTGTCTCAGCTGGCCATGGTTATTTACCTGATGAGATGACTCAGTCCTTCATTCCTGAAGCATCTGGGCTATTAGTAGTCCTGCCTGGATTAAATAGTTATAGTTTTCTACTGAACTTAAACCATAGGGCATGATAATATTAAGAGATGACCTCAGGTATCTCTATTCCAGACATGCTGTTCCTCACCTCCTTGTGAAGTAGTTGTCCAATTTCTCCTTGCTAGTCAGGATCAGTCACCTCAGCCAGCACAGTTAACTGCCTTATTTGCCTATAGAACTGAAGAGCCCCAAGTAGCCAAGTGGCAGTCTTTACTTTATGTCTCCTGATGGAAGTATTCTTCCCTCTGAAACTAAGACTTCTAGGCCAGCAGAGTATAAGGTCATGGGAACAGGAAGCAAAATTTTGCCAGTGAGTCACTATAAGTAACAGTAAGTGGTGCTACTCCCATTTCCACCCCAAGTTTACTGAAGCAATGAATCCTGGCTATGGGAGAAACACTGCCATATACTGGACACCGGTTTAGAAAAAAAAAAATGGCTTTCTAGAAAATGTTGTTTCAGGCCTGCAAGTTATTGCCATAAAGTTGGCATCATAACAGTCTTAAAAAGGTTACACAAGATGAAGTTGTGGTACATATATACTACATATATGTTATGTATACACCATGAAATATTATTCAGCCATAAAAGTAATGAAATAGTGCCATTTGCAGCAATATGGATGGACCAAGAGATTGTCATACTGAGTAAAGTGTGTTAGACAGAGAAAGACAAACGTAGGATGCTTATGTGTGGAATATAAAAAACAATGGTACAAACAAACTTATTTACAAAACAAATAGTGTCACAGATATAGAAAACAAACTTATGATTACCAGGGGTGTTGTGGTCCTTTAATGGACCGGAACTTGGGGGTACAGAGTCAACTGATAAGAAAGCGAAAGAAGGAAGAAAAGAGGCTGATATTCCCTGGTTTACACAGTATGCCAGTAAAACTCTAGGACAAAGAGCTAGCACCATCTACGTAGGCTCAGGGTGCCCTTGCGAAGAGGTCTTGAAAGGCCGGGCAAGTAAGTAGACACGGAGGACACCTGTGCTCCGTGGAAGCAGCCTGAAAGAGAGAAGGGGAGAGAGAGAGAGAAAATGAGGAAAGACACGGGGACCAGTGCTCTGATGGAACAAAGGCGTTTATTTAACATATTGTGGGCATATATATACTCTCTTACAAGATAGCCCTTTTTAGCAGAGACAGGGATCAAAAATCTAACAAGTCACCCAGAAAGCCAGAGGCTAGAATCATTCTCAAGAGACGGGGGTGTAAAAGTTACTTTACATATCAGAAGGGAAGAGAGTTGTAAATGGCTGCTGTTCACCATATGGAATTTCCATACGAATGATATACATTAATTTCTATTATCCCCGAAAGCTGGCTTGCCAGCTCTCTGGCACCTGTATTCAGGTGCTGTTAAGCAACATAGAATTCATGCAAGATGGAAAACAGCACACAGGAAGCCTCCTGTTAAATGTATCCTGACACAGGGGGAAAGTATGGGAGGAGATAAATTAGGAGATTAGGATTAACCTACACACACTATTGGGCTTCCCAGATGGTGCAGATAAAGAATCTGCCAGAAACCCAGGACACTTGGGTTAGATTCCTGGGTCAGGAAGATCTCCTAGAGTAGGAAACAGCAACCCACTCCAGTATTCTTCCTGGAGAATTTCATGGACAGAGGAGCCTGGTGGGCTACAGTCCTCGGGGTCACAAAGAGATGGACATGACTGAAGGGGCTAACACTTACTTACACACTATTATATAAAACAAATTAGATATAAACAAATAACTAGAAAGAACCTACTGTTTTAGCTCAGTTTTTCAGTTCAGTCACTCAGTCGTGTCCAACTCTTTGCAACCCCATGGACTGAAGAATGCCAGGCCTCCCTGTCCAACATCAACTGCCAGAGTTTACTCAAACTCATGTCCATTGAGTCAGTGATGCCATCCAACCATCTCATCCTCTGTTGTCCCCTTCTTCTCCCACCTTCACTCTTTCCCAGCATCAAGGTCTTTTCAAATGAGTCAGTTCTTCACATCAGGTGGCCAAAGTATTGGCGTTTCAGCTTCAGCATCAGTCCTTCCAATGAACACCCAGGACTGATTTCCCTTAGGATGGACTGGTTGGATCTCCTTGCAGTCCAAGGGACTCTCAAGAGTCTTCTCCAACACCACAGTTCAAAAGCATCAATTCTTCCGTGCTCAGCTTTCTTTATAGTCCAACTGTCTCATCCATACATGACGAGTAGAAAAACCATAGCTTTGACTAGATGGACCTTTGTTGGCAAAGTAATGTCTCTGCTTTAGCACAGGGAAATCTATTTACTACGCTGTAATGGTGTATATGGAAGAGAATTTAAAGAGAGTGAATATATGTATATGTATAACTGACTCACTTTGCTGTGTACTAGAAATGAACACAGCATTATAAATCAAATATACTCACAAAAAAGGCCATTCCACTATTCTATCAAGCCAATTGCTGTGAGGATGATGAAAGACAAGGTAAGATCAGTGAGTTCCATAAAAATAGGCCCACTATATTTGCTATGAAGTAATTCCCTTGGTCCCAAAGCAAAAGAAATGTAAGAAGGTAAAATGGTTGTCTGAGGAGGCCTTACAAATAACTGAGGAAAGAAGAAAAGCAAAAGGCAAGAGAAAGGAAAATATATACCCAACTGAATGCAGAGTTCCAGAGAAGATCAAGGAGAGATAAGAAAGCCATTGTAAATGAACAAGGCAAAGAAATGGAGAAAAACAATAGAATGGAAAAGAGGAAAGATCTCCTCAAGGGAACTGAAGATATCAGGGGAAAATTTCATGTAAGGAAGGGCATGATAAAGACAGAAACAGCAAAGAGAACCAGAACAAGAAGAGATTAAGAAGAGGTGGCAAGAACACACAGAAAAACTATACAAAAAAAGGTCTTAATGACCTGGATAACCACAATGGTGTGGTCACACACCTAGAGCCAGATATCCTGGAGTGTGAAGTCAAGTGAGTCTTAGGAAGCATCACTACAAACAAATCTAGTGGAGATAATGAAATTTCAGCTGAGCTATTTAAAATTCTAAAAAATTGTGCTGTTAAAGTGCTGACTCAGTATGTCAGAAAATTTGGAAAACTCAGCAGTGGCCACAGGACTGGAAAAAAGTTAGTTTTCATTCCATTCCCAAAGAAGGGCAATGCCAAAGAATGTTCAAGCTACTGTACAATTGTGCTCATATCACATGCTAGCAAAGTTATGCTCAAAATGCTTCAAGCTAAACTTTAGCAGTACATGAACTGAGAACTTCCAGATGTACAGTACAAGCTGGGTTTAGAAAAGGTAGAGGAACCAGGGACCAAATTGCCAACATTTGTTGGATCATGGAGAAATGAAGAAAATTCCAGAAAAACATCTACGTCTGCTTCACTGACTACATTAAAGCCTTTGATTGTATGGATTGCAACAAACTGTGGGAAAATATTAAAAGAGATGGGAGTACCAGACTCCTGAGAAACCTGTATGTGGATCAAGAAGCAACAATTAGAACTGAACATGAAACAATGGGCTGGTTCAAAACTGGGAAAGGAATACAACAAAGCTGTTCATTGTCATCCTGCTTATTTAACTTACATGCAGAGTACATCATGCAAATTTCTGGGCTGCTTGAAGCACAAGCTGAATTTAAGATTGCCGGGAGAAATATCAACAACCTCAGATATGTAGATGATGCTACTCTAATAGCAGAAAGTGAAGAGGAACTAAAGAGACTCTTGATGAGGGTAAAAGAGGAGAGTGAAAAAACTGGCTTAAAATTCAACATTCAAAAAACTAAGATCATGGCATACTGTTCCATCAGTTCATGGCAAATAGGAGGGGGAAACGTGGAAGCAGTGACAGATTTTATTTTGGGAGGCTCCAAAATCACTGTGGATGGTGACTGAAGCCATGAAATTAGAAGATGCTTGCTGCTTGAGAAGAAAGCTATGACAAACCTAGACAACATATTGAAAAGCAGAGACATCACTTTGCTGGCAAAGTCTGTATAGTCAAAGCTATGTTTTTTCCAGTAGCCATGTACGGAAGTGAGATTTGGACCCTAAAGAAGACTGAGTACTGAAGAACTGATTCTTTTGAATTGTGGTGTTGGAGAAGATTCTTGTGAGTCCCTTGGACAGCAAGGAGATCAAACCTAGTCAATCCTAAAGGAAATCAACCCTGAATAGTCACTGGAAGGACTGATGCTGAAGCTGAAGCCACCTGATGTGAAGACCCAACTCACTGGAAAAGACCCTGGCGCTGGCAAAGATTGAAGACAAATGGAGAAGGGGGCGGCTGAGGATGGGATGGTTAGATAGCATCAATGGACATGAATTTGAGCAAACTCTGAGAGACAGCAGAGGACAGAGGACCTGGTATGCTGCAGTCCATGGAGTTGCAAAGAGCTGGACATGACTTAGCTACTCAACAAAAAAGTTCCTAGGTCAGAAGATATGCTATGTGGATACATAACAGTAGATAAAGCATAGTATAAAACTACAAATAGTAGTTTTGGCAGAAGCACTGCAAGCAAGGATGGCAAACCTGTATCCAGAGTGAGAGGTGTTTTTTTTGCAATAAAAAAAAAAAAGTGCTGCTTCTTCATGATGGAAGTAGTCCAGTGTAATCAACTTACCACAAGATAGCTAGCTGATCACCCTGGTGAATGGTGCCGTACAGGGGCTTGGTCTCTGTAACTGGCAGGTTGGGCACTCAGCAGTGCCTGTAGCCAGGTCAGCCTGGGGGAGTGGAAGTCCATGTGGTTGAGCACGTGTCACCTCCATTCCTGCCACCATGGACACTCTTTGTCCATGAGCCCTTTGGGTGATGACAGAGGTGGCTTGGTAGAGCTCTCCCCATGAGGCCACAAGTGCAGGCTGGGAGAGAGAAGGCAGAGTAGCAGGAAGGGGAACCCTCAGCATTTGGGCCATTTCTTCATGTAACTTACTTGTGCCCTCAGGGCCTGCTCAGTTCTAGTCATGTTTAAACCACTTCTATTAGATTTTGGACCACTGATGTGCTCATTCAACTTTGTAGCTGGTTGGGTCAGATAATACCCAGTTCATAATGGGCAGCTCAGATCACGTGTTAACTTGGTCAACGCTTGGTTTACAGTCTCTAGTAAAGACCCAAGAACAGCCCAAGAGTTGTTTCTCAAAAGGATAGTATCTGTGAAGGACGGCAGGGCTTGGTTCTAAATTCCTAAGAGCCCACGCTACAATTGACCTATAGGGGCTCCAGATAGCAGCCCTATACCCCACCGACACTAAGCACAATTGGATCTGTTGGATCACATGGCCCAAGTGGAGGAGTAGCTTGTATGGTAGCCTAGATCTGTTGCAGACCCTTATTTTATTCTGGACCCAACTCAAGATTAGAATTTTTTTTTTCAAATTCCCTGGCAAATGGGCTGGAGTAACACCCACAAATGAGGAAAATGTTACCTCCAAAATCCAAAGAGGCACATGAGTCATTGTACCTTTTGAGATCTCAGGAGGGCCAGATGTAACAACTCATCCTTTACCTTAAAAAGGATATCTCAACATGCCCCACACCACTGGGCTGGACCCCTAGAAGTAAAAGATCCCTTAATTTTTGTCAGGTTTATTTTTCAACCTTTCACACACACAAATGTCTTACCAATAAGTCTATTAGAGTAGTTTCTACTTCTTACACACTAGGTCTAATCAGTTTAATGTCATCAATGTAATTGAGCAGTGTGATTCCTTATGGGAGGGAAAGGTGGTCAAGATCCCTGAGAACTAAATTGTGATTGTAGGGCTAGAGGATTGGTATACCCCTGAGGTAGGACAGTGAAATAGTAGTTTGGCCTTGCCAGCTGATCCATGTTGATGTATGGCAGAAACCAACAGAAAATTGTAAGGTGATTATGCTCCAACTAAAAATAAGTTAATTAATTTTAAAAAAGAAGAAAACTGCTTCTAGCTGTCCTTATCAACATCCAAGGAGAAAAAAGAATTTACTAGCTCAATATTTGTATATCAGCTGCCAAGAGGTGTGTTAATTTGCTCAAGCAGTGAAATTACACTTGATTCAGCAGCTGTAATTGGAGTCACACATGGTTAAATTTATGATAATCCACTGTCCTTCTCCAAAAATTAATCTGTCTTCTGCACAGACCAAATAGGCAAATTGAATGGGAATGCAGGTATAATCACCACCTTCACATCTTTCCAGACCTTGATTGTAGCACTAATCTCTGCAATCCCTCCAGGGGTGCTGTTCTACTTTTTGTTTACTCTTTTTGGAGCTAGAAGCAGTTCTAATTGATTCCACGTGGCCTTTCCTATCAGACATCATCCAACAGGTCAGAGAGCCAACTGGGGATTCTGTCAGCTGTTAATAATTCATATGCCAATTATACATTATGTAACTGGAGGAACAACTACAGGATGGGTTCAGGGACCCGCTTGACTTACTTTCGGATGGAACTGAACTTAAACTGTACTGACCCCTGGCCTCCAAAAGTCCCCACTAGCTGATTGATTACAGTGATATTTTGAGTCTCTTGGGATCGATGTCAATTCAAAGCCTGTGTCTAGTAGTCTCTAAAAGATCTATTTCCTTTACCCCAAAATACAGCTACCTTAGTAAAAAGCTATAGATCTATTTAGGGAAAACTAAAGAAGAGCAACAGTATAAATTTTAGCAGTGTTCCAGAGCCGTTACTCAAGGAGATCTGGCTTTCTGTTCATTCAAGGCATTTCAAGTCTATAAAGTGGCTCATATCTACAAATTGACTGAGGGGACATAACTCTCTGTTTTCATGATTCAGGTTAGAGTTGTGTACACTTTAACTAGAACTTTTCTGCTTGTATAACCTAGTAAGAATTTAGTAAGCATCTTATCCATTTTATTTCTTAGAACACCATGATCAGCTAACCAACACGTAGGTCTGTTCAGACTACTCTGAATGCTGCTTTAACTCTGCTGTCCATCACAGTAGCCACATCCACCCTGCCTTTTGTGCCTGAGCACCACCACTTAACCTCTATCACCCAGGGATCCAATTTCTTCCATGCATTTAGGTTTCCTTATTCAGTGTCTTCAGCTCCCATGTAAGCTCTGTCCTGAGGAGAAGAGCAATCCCATAGCTTACACTGGATGCTGGACCACCCCTCACAAATTTATTTCTCACAGTCTTAGAAAAAAGTTTGCCTTATGAACTCTCCCAGGGTTGGCAAGTATGTCTTAACTGACAAACTTATTTTAACATTCTGATCTTCCTGAACCTTTGAATCTCTTCCTTTACATTAAACAAAGGCAGGCCTAACGTTTCTACTTTTGGTCCATGTTTGTGATCCTACTTTTGGCCCATGTTACAGTCAATCAATGGAACAAATTTTTGAGTCCTTTCAAACCCCTCAAAATGAAACATTAAATGTGGAAAGTGTGGTTAGTGATATTGTATCAATCAATAGGGCTTGATCCAACTTTATGTTCTATCAAACTTTATTTAACATTCTTAATATCCACTCCTACATATGTTCCCCAGATTTCTATCTATAAATTAGAAAACTCAAGTAGTCCTTTCGAGTAGAGTGTACTTTTCATAGAACATACTTTGTACGTCATTTTTAGGTGCCTGCCATGACCTTAGTGTAGTTATAAATGGTGGGGGAGGGGGGGAGGCGGTTCCCAGTGTTGTTTTCCAAGGCAGCTTTAGCAAGAGAGGTCTTTATATTTTCCTGCAGCACAATATGTATTTGTTGCTTGTTTATTTTATAAATAGTAGCTTATATCTCTCAGTCCATACCCATATCTTGCACCTTCCCCATCCCTCTCTCTACTGGTAAATACTAATTTGTTCTCTATATCTCTAAATCTGTTTATTTTTGGTATATTAATTCATTTCTTCTATTTTTTAGAGTCCACATAGAAGTTATAATATACTGTAGTTTTCTTTTTCTGCCTGACTTATTTCACTATGCATAATATTCTCTAGGTTCATCCACATTATTGCAAACATTGGAATTTTTTATGTTCCTGTGGCTGAGTGATATTTCATTGCATATATGCATTTTCCTTGTCCACTCATCTGTTAATAGATAAATGGTTCTGTTGTTGGCTCCATATTCTGGCTATTGTAAACAATATTGCTGTGAAGATCAGAGTACATGGGTCTTCTAGGCTTAATGCTTTACATTTCATTCAGATATATACCCCTGAGTGACACTGATAGATCATATGGTAACTCTATTTTTTTGTTTATTAAGGAAACTCCATACTGTTCTCCATAGTGGCTGCATTATTTACATTCCCACCAACAGTGTATCAGGGTTCTTTTTTTTACACATTCTCACCAACATTTGTTATTTGTAGACTTTCCAATGATAATCATTCAGACAAGTGTGAAGTAATATCTCATTGTGATTTTGCCTTGCATTTCTCTAATAAATAGAGAAATATTGAATATCTTTGAGTATCTTGTCCTGTGATGTTGACAATAAGTATGTCTTCTTTGGAAAAATGTCTATTCATGTCTTTAGTCCATTTTAATTGTTTTTTTTGTATTGAGTCACATGAGTTGTTTATATTTTAAATATTATCCCATATTGGTCATATCATTTGCAAATATTTTCTCCCATTCAGTAGGTTGTTGTTGGTTTTGTTTGCTATGCAAAAGTTTTAACTTTAATCAGTTCCCCTGTATTTTTGCTTTAGAAGACAGAATCCCCCTCCCAGAATATCACTATGATTTATACCAAAGAATGTTCTGTTTATGTTATCTTCTAGGAATTTAGTCTTAGATTTAATTCTTTAATCCATTTTAAGATTATTTTTGTATATGGTGTGAGAGAATGTTCTGGCTCCAGTTTTCCCAGTATGACTTATTGAATAGAGCTTGTAGAATATATTCTTGCTTACTCTGTCATAGATTAATGATAGATCTATGGGTTTATTTCTGGGCTCTTTGTTCTGTTCCATCGATGTATGTGTCCATTTTGTGTCAGTGCCATGATGTTTTGACTATTGTAGCTTTGAAGTGTAGTCTGAAGTCTGGAAGGTTTATACCTTCAGCTTTGTCCTTTTTTCCCCCTCAGGATTGCTTTGGAAATGCTGGGTCTTTTTGATTCCCTATAAGCTTTAGGATTATTTGCTCTAGTTCAGTGGGATATGTCATGGGTATTTGGATAGGAACTACATGAAATCTATTGATTGTTTTGAGAAGTATGGCCGTTTGAACAATATAAATTCTTGCAATCAAAGAGCAAGGAATATCTTATTGTTTCTTGGTAAAGTCTTCATTTTTTTTTTATAGTTTTCAGCATATAGGTTTTTTACTTCCTTAATTAAATTTATTCCTGGATATTTCTTTTTGATGCAATTTTAAATAGGATTTTTAAAAAAATTTACCTTTCTGATAGCTTATTAGTGAATATAAAAGTAGCAGATGTTTGTGAATTAATCTTATATCCTGAAAACTTAGTGAATACATTTACTGGTTCAAATAGTTTTCTAGTGAAAACTTTAAGATTTCATGTATATAGTATAATGAAATCTGCAAATAGTGACAGCTTTATTTTTTCCCTTCCAAATTGGATGCATTTCATTTCTTTTTCTTGTCTGATTGCTGTGGAAAGAACTTCCAACACTATGTTAAATAGATGTGATGAAAGTGGGCATTCTAATCTTATTCCTGATTTTAGAGAAAAGCCTTCATTTTTTTGCCATCAAGATGTTAGTTGTGACTTTGTCATAAATAAATAATCTTTATATTGCTAAGATATATTCCTTCTATACCAACTTTGATAAGAGTTGGGTTTTTTTTTTAATCATGAATGGATGTCGAATTTTGCCAAAAGTTTTTTCTGTGATTACTAAAATAATAATACGAGTTTTATTTTTCACTTTTATTAATGTGGTGTGTCACATTGATTGATATGCACATGCTAAATCATCCTTGAATAAATCCCACGATCATGTTGTACCATCCTTTAAATTTATTGTTGAATTCAGTTTGCTAATATTTCCTTGAGGATTTTTACATATATATTCATCAGCAATATTGACCAGTTATCTTCTTTTTTTGGTTGCATCTTTGTCAGGGTAATTGTGTCATTTAGGAGTGAACACTACTCTTCAATTTTTGGAATAGTTTTAGATGAATGAATAATAGCTCTTCTTTGTATGTTTGGTAGAACTACCCTATGAAACTATCAAACCTTGCCAGTTTTCAGTTAATTTTTCAAGAGAATTGTTTCATATGTGTATGTATTTGTGGTATGTTTGTGGGGAAAGGTAAGCCCCACATTTTCCTACTCCACAGTCCTGAATCCCCTCCCTTTAATAATTACTTTAAATGTCAATGGACTAAATCCTCCAATCTAAAAACATAGAGTGACAAATTGGATTAAAAAGAGAGAGAAAATCTCTATAATAGACTTGTTTCATGAAAGACACACACATTGAAATAAGTGAATGGATAAAGATATTTCATGCAAACAGAAATGACAAGAAAGTGGGGGCATCAATACTCCTATGAGATGAAATAGAGTTTAAAGCAAAGGCTATAACAAAATACAAAGAAAGGTGTTCTATAAAGATAAAGGGATTAACACAAGAAGAAACTGTTACACTTATAACCATATATAATACACAAGATTGAGAAACTGCTATCCAGGCTCACCAACCCGGAAGGATGGGATGGGGAGGGAGGTGGAAGAGGGGTTCTGGAAGGGGAAAACATGTACACCCATGGTGGATTCATGTCAATGTATGGCAAAACAAATAAAAAAAAATAAAAGAAAACATAAATAAACAAAATAAGAAATGAAAAAGGAGACATAACAACTGATAGCACAGAAATACAAAAAACCATAAAAGAAATCTATGCACAATCATATGCCAACAAATTCAGCAACCTAGAGGAAATGAACAAGTTTCTAGAAACATATAACTAACCAAAATTGAATTAAGAATCAATTTTCCTTTATATTTGTTAATATTCATGAGCAGCTAAATATACAAAACAAATATAAATGTGTGTTTATTGCCATTTTAAACCTTGTTTTCCAGTTGACTGTATATTTCTTCTTTGTCCTTTGTTTTTCTTTTTACTTTTCCTTTTGTGTCTTGATTTTCTTTTGTATAATGCTTATACTCTTTTTTATTTTTATAAATATATTATACACTCTTGATTTATGGTTATTCTGTTTTTCAAATATGTTAACACTTTAGTATACCTACTGCCTTAGACTGGTAGTCCTATAGACTCAAATGCATTCTAGGTGAAGAAATCTACATTTTCTTACTCTCCTCCCCCACATTTTATGATTTTTATCCCCTCTTTAGCATCTTTATCTTCATCCCTTTGATTTTTCAGAAAAATCAGCTTATAGCCTTATGGGAGTTCACTTGTACATGACCTTTTCTCTTTTGGTATCTTTGGAATTCTTTAACTTTTTCCGTTTTGATTATGATATGTCTTAGTGTGGGTCTGCTTGGGTTCATCTTGTTTAGGACCCTTTGTGTTTCTTTCCTTCACCAGATTTGAGGATTTTTGACCCATATTTTCATGAAATACATTTTCTATCCCATTTTCTCCCACTTCTCCTAAGATCTTATAATGTGAATGTTGGTATGCTTGTCAATTGTTGTCATCTTTTTATTTGTTTTTACTTTTTCTATTGTGATTGAGTGATTTCCTTTCAATTTTTAGATCACTAATGCATTCTTTTTAGTCTGCTATTAATTCCTTCTGATGTTTTTCACTTCAGTAGTTATATTCTTTAGTTCAACTATGTGGCTCTTTTTTATGATTTTCTAAGTTCCATGCTAAACTTCTCACTGTGTTCATCTATTTTTGTATTGGATTCAGTCAGTATTCTTATTACCAATGCTTTGAACTCTGGCCAGTTTTTTATTTCTGTTTCATTAGTTGTTTTTTAAGGGTTTTTTGTGGTCCTTTCGTTGGAACAAATCCCTCTGTCTTCTCATTTTGTTTACTCCTCTCTCTATGACATTAAGTGAAACAGTTCTGTATTGTGATTTTGAAAGTGTGTCCTTGCGTGAGAGGATCTCTATACAGTCTGTGTGTGCCTAGTGGCTTTGATGGGAGAACTGGATTTAACCTGAGTATAAGCCAAATCTTTCCCCAGGGAGTGCTGGCAGCTATCCCCATGGTAGGAGGTGAAGCTGGAGATGGAGGGACTAGAGCCAGAGCCAGTTTGAGCCAGGGCTTCCCTTCTGCCCAGTGGCCATTGCCATCCTACTTAAGTGGGGATCAGATCCAAAGTTGTTGGAGCAGAAGACCTAAGGTTTGGGTCTGAGCTGGCTCAGTTCCCTTCTAATGTCTGCTCTCCTTTCTCAGAGTTCCAGCATCCTCACTCCAGCAGGTAGCAGTGCTGGAACAAGAGGAGCTATGCAGGCTCTTTGCTTGTGATAGGATGCAGACTTCTGTGGTCCAGCCATAGACAGAGATCCTGGCTTCTTCTGACATGGTGCTTTTGTATGTGCCAGCTATGGTTTCCCCCATCCTGCTCCATCTCAAATTTGGGTATGTCTCTTTTGTCTCTCACAGACCCTCAGCCTCTGTCACCTCTGCCTTAGGGTGGAACTGTACCACAGGGCAAGTGGGGTTCCCATGGTGTCTGGATGTGTGTTGGGATTTGACTGTGTAGTCCAGCTGCTGTCAGAGATTTGAACTGCTCCTAATGCGTCCCCTCTGTAAGTGCCAGTAATTGTTGCCCCTGTCCTTCTTTGATGCCACCTCCTGTCTGAGCCACCTCTCCATTCAACGGCCAAACTCTTTCCTTGGCCTTGGAAGCCTTTGCTCCAGTGTGGAGCTGTAATGTGAGGTAGATGGGGTTGGAGAATTCATTCACCTCAGGCTGGAGTACACATCAGGGTGCTCATGAAAACTTGGGCAGCCACTCAGGAACTTGTACTGTCTTCAATCTGCTCTCTCTGCCCACCTTGAGTTCTAGTCAGCATGCACGTATGAACAGCGTCCAGGCTTCCTACAGCAGTCCTGTTAGTCCCCCCAGCCCTCCAACCAGCCAAGGGGGCTCTACTTCCCTCTGTTGTACAATATGTGATTGGAATCGCTCACTCCCCGGGGATGTACTCTGTCCATGTGATCTCCCTTTTCTTCTGAATCCCCTCTCGGGGCACAGGTCCTGACCTGGTCACTTATGTTCCCTTTCTACTCAGTTTTATGTGAATCTTTCTTACAGCCTTGGTTGTATCAGAGACTTTCTGCCAGTCTCCAGTTAGTTTTCAGTGAGAATTTTCCACATGTAGATGTATCTTTGATGCATTCATGGCAGGGAGGTGAGTCCCATGTCCTCTTACTCTACCATCTTGGTCACACTCATCTATTGATTTAAATGTTAATATCCAAAAAATTCCCTCACAGATCCACCCCAATAATGTTTGACTAAATATCTGGGTGCCTGGTAGCCCAATCAGGTTGACACATAACATTAACTACCACAAAGAGTTTTAAATTATAAACATAAGAGAATTGTCAGATACTTCTCTCTCATACACAAGTGTCATATATATATATATATACACACATATATATGTACACATATGTGTATATATATATATATATGTATATATATATACACTCAAAACTGATTCATAACCTGCATGTCAGTTACCACATTTAATTAAGACAAATTCCTGTCTCATGACATATAGTATTAATTTCTCTTTCAGAATATGCCACTGACACATGATAAAATAATACTGTAAAATGTTTATTATGGTTTTTTTCCAAGTATATTGTCACTAATTCTGAATATGGTTTCATAAACTTTTCAGCTGGAATGTATCTTTACATGTTTTTAGCATAAGGACTAAAAATTTGAATCTACTTTTAGTTTTTCTTCATTTTGGTGGCACTACATTAATATTTGTATTTTTTTTCCTATAGATACGCTCAATTCATTTGTCAGAGATTTCATTATGTGATTTTGGAGATTACATAAAACCTTCCATGACTCCCTCCTACTATTTGGAAAAGACCCATAAAAGACAACGCACTAGGAATTAGGATCAAATGGCCCACTGATCTAAATAAGTCTGATTTCCAAATACTCATGAAAATGTTTCCTAGCCAAGCTTTTGCTCTGGCTATTCTTATAAAATCATCATGCTTACAGTTTCACTTGTCCCAGAAGCAAAAGATTCACATTCATAATGAAACTGGAGTGTTCTTCATTTTTAATGATTATAGAGCTATTTTGAATCATATAATTGATACTATTATTTTATCATTAACTGAATGCTTCAGTACAGTTAAATTATTGATCCACTTTGTGAGTTCAGAGTACATACAACTCATGATCACAACAACAAAATAGGGTTAGCAATAAGTAAAATAAATACTTCAATGATGTGAGCAGAAGTTATATAAACAGATTGATGCAGAGTCATATACCATGTAGACAATCCTTGAAATATGGCTATTATTCAGAACATGAAGACATTTCTGTATTATGTATTTGTGTTGTGCATTATGCTATATTATGCATTATTATTGGTGCATTTCAAATTTATGAAATGTATGTGAGCAGACATTTTGTTTTAGTTTCCTAAATCACCCAAACTCTTATGAACTGCCCAAAGACCATCAGGAGCCACCAGTGTTTCATGGATTGTTCTTTGAGAAATTTTGCTCTAGGGGTTCGTTGCAGATACTTTAGTGAATGCAACAAAAGGCGGGAGGAGATAGTGGCTGGTATAATAGAAGATACCTCATTTCAACAAGAGGATTCAGGTTTTATCTAATTTACATATTGAGTTTCTAAAGTTTTTACTTCAAGGAATACTTCTACATTAAGGAATGTTTTTATGTTTAAAAAGTACAATCATTAATTTATCTAGAATTTAAATATGAAAAACATTAAATTATTTGAATTATATCATACTATTAGCCAGTGGCATAGTTAGAATAAGAATCTAAGGTCACCTCACTCAGCTAGTCTTTTCACATATCACTTTCTCTCCTTTAGAACAGAGGAAGGAAAAATGGGATAGGATCCTTCTAGAACAAAAAGTTATGTTATATAGAAAGGAGTTCTAAGGGCTACAACAAAAGTAAGTAACATGTATTATACCCAGTAAAACTTTTGTTATGAGCAAGATAAAGGGGCTAATTTTATGCCACTTCATGCTCTGAGAAAATAAAGAAAATTAAGAAAGTTACTCATGTTATATTGTTTCAGGAGTTAAAATCTAATCTATTTAAGAGAGTATCAAATGGATTAACAAATTTTGTTACACAAAACTGATTATTCAGTAAAGTCGATGGATCACCTAAATTCTTTGCTGATTGAAGTTATTTCTGTGTAAGACATAGAATTTACTTGTTAAGTTCCAGTCTCTGAACTGCCCTTTCCAAGCCAGAACTACACCAAAAAACAAGCATCAACTGCTGACCTTTTAAATTCATCACTCTTTGTAATTCCAATCACAGAAAAATACTTAGGAAAATGTGGTTCTTTCATCTCTGTGGTAGTGGACACACAGATCTTCCTACAGAATCTGGCAACCCCCAGTTCCTTTCCTCACTTATGAAAAATGCTTTGAAAAAGCCATTTCCAGCCAAAGTTCTCAGCCTTCTATTTCCTTCTTTACTTAAAATGAGGAAATGATTTGCAGAAAGGGAAAAAAAAAACAATAAAAGGATTCATTTATTGTCTACCTAGCTGACCTGAATTATCTCCTAATTCACATCTTTGCTGACTTTGGGAACTCCTCAACTCCCTTCTCAGCACTTGACAAAACCAGCTATTTTGCAAATTTTTGTTCTCATAACCAGCCTGGGATTTGGGAAAAAAAAAAAAAACACTAAACTTTCTTCAACATATGTCAGATGCCTAGAATATGTTCTGTATAGAAAGTTTCAAAAAAAGAGATAAAAATGAAAATTATGTGTGTGTGGTTTATTTAAAAGCATGCAATTGAGACTGCAAATCTTCACATTGGTATATAATGTGAAGTTATAAATTATAAGTTATAAATTACTTATAACCAGAGTTACTTAAGTTAACACTGAAGTAAGTACGTTTTGCAGCCCCAAGTAGCCACAGCTTAGGAAAAGCTGACATTTACATTATGTGGATCATCTCAGTTAATCTTCACCTCAGCATATGAGGAGGACACACTTTACAAAATGTGAAAAGCGGGACTTAGAAACTAAGTTTAAATAAGTTTCCTGAGGTCACATAGATAGCCATTCAAGTAAAGAGCTAGACAGACCATAATTATAATTAATTCTCCCCATAATAGGTAAGGATGAAGGAAGGATACTATTTGTCACATTGCTATGTCTTCTTTTTAAAGACTCATGGCAGAAACCATTGTCAGTTTAATACTAACAATAATTGAGTTTCTAAGAAATACATGGAGAATCAGGCAAATTTGGCCTTGGAGTACAGTATGAAGCAGGGCAGAGGCTCATAGAGTTTTCCCAAGAGAATGCAGTGATCATAGCAAACACCCTCTTCCAACAACACAAGAGAAGACTCTATACATGGACATCACCAGATGGTCAATACCAAAATCAGATTGATTATATTATTTGCAGCCAAAGATGGAGAAGCTCTATACAGTCAGCAAAAACAAGACCAGGACCTGATTGAGGCTCGGATCATGAACTCCTTATTGCCAAATTCAGACTTAAATTGAAGAAAGTAGGGAAAACCACTAGACCATTCAGGTATGACTTAAATCAAATCCCTTATGATTATACAGTGGAAGTGGGAAATAGATTTAAGGGACTAGATCTGATAGACAGAGTGCCTGAAGAACTATGGGCAGAGGTTCCTGACATTGTACCAGAGACAGGGATTAAGACCATCCCCAAGAAAAAGAAACCCAAAAAAGCAAAATGGCTCTCTGAGGAGGCCTTGTAATTAGCTGTGAAAAGAAGAGAAGTGAAAAACAAGGAGAAAAGGTAAGATATACCCATTTGAATGCAGAGTTCCAAAGAATAGAAAGGAGAGATAAGAAAGCCTTCCTCAAGGATCAGTCAGTCAGTTCATTCAGTCAGTTCAGTTGCTCAGACGTGTCTGACTCTTTCTGACACCATGACTGCAGCACGCCAGGCCTCCCTGTCCACCATCAACTCCCAGAATTTACCCAAACTCATGTACATTGAGTCAGTGATGCCATCCAACCATCTCATCCTCTGTCATCCACTTCTCCTTCCACCTTCAAACTTCCCCAGCATCAGGGTCATTTCAAATGAGTCAGTTCTTTGCATCAGGTGGCCAAAGTATTGGAGTTTCAGCTTCAACATCAGTACTTCCAAAGCACACCCAGGACTGATCTCCATTAGGATGGACTGGTTGGATCTCCTTGCAGTCCAAGGGGCTCTCAAGAGTCTTCTCCAACACCACAGTTCAAGCATCATTTCCTTGGCGCTCAGCTTTCTTTATAGTCCAACTCTCACATCCATAACTGACTACTGGAAAAACTGTAGCCTTGACTAGAGGGACATTTGTTGACAAAGTAATGTCTCTGCTTTTTATACGTTGTCTAGGTTGGCCATAACTTTCCTAACAAGGAGTAAACGTCTTTTAATTTCATGGTGGCAATCATCATCTGCCATGATTTTGGAGCCCCCCCAAAAGTAAAGTCAGCCACTGTTTTCCCTATATTTGCCATGAAGTAGTGGGACCAGATGCCATGATCTTAGTTTTCTGAATGTTGAGCTTTAAGCCAAATTTTTCACTCTCCTCTTTGACTTTCATCAAGAGGCACTTTAGTTCTTCTTCACTTTCTGGTGTCATCTGCATATCTGAGGTTATGGATCTTTCTCCTGGCAATCTTGATTCCAACTGTGCTTCTTCCAGCCCAGTGTTTCTCATGATGTACTCTGCATATAAGTTAAATAAGCAGGGTGACAATATACAGCCTTGATGTACTACTTTTCCTATTTGCAACCAGTCTGTTGTTCCATGTCCAGTTCTAACTGTTGCTTCCTGACTTGTGTACAGGTTTCTCAAGAGGCAGGTCAGATGGTCTGGTATTTCCATCTCTTTAAGAATTTTCCACAGTTTGTTGTGATCCACAGAGTCAAAGGCTTTGGCATAGTCAATAAAGCAGAAATAGATGTTTTTCAGAAACCCTCTTGCTTTTTCAATGATCCAACGGATGTTGGCAATTTGATCTCTGGTTCCTCTGCATTTTCTAAATCCAGCTTGAACATCTGGAAATTCACAGTTCACGTACTGTTGAAGCCTTGGAGAATTTTGAGCATTACTTTACTAGCCTGTGTGATGAGTGCAATTGTGTGGTAGTTTGAGCATACTTTGACATTGCCTTTCTTTGGGATTGGAATGAAAACTGATCTTTTCCAGTCTTGTGGCCACTGTGAGTTTTCCAAATTTGCTGACATATTGAGTGCAGCACTTTCACAGCATCATCTTTTAGGATTTGAAATAGCTCAACTGGAATTCCATCACCTCCACTAGCTTTGTTCACAGTGATGCTTCCTAAGGCCCACTTGACTTCACAGTCCAGAATATCTGGCTCTAGGTGAGTGATCACACCATCATTATTATCTGGGTCATGAAGATCTTTTTTGACAGTTCTGTGTATTCTTGCCACCTCTTCTTATATCTTCTGCTTCTGTTAGGTCCATACCACTTCTATCCTTTACTGAACCCATCTTTGCATGAAATGTTCCCTTGGTATCTCTGATTTTCTTGAAAGATCTCTAGTCTTTCCCATTCTATTGTTTTCCTCTATTTCTTTGCACTGATCACTGAGGAAGGCTTTCTTATCTCTCCTTGTTATTCTTTGGAATTCTGCATTCAGATGGGTATATCTTTCCTTTTCTCCTTTGCTTTTCACTTCTCTTCTTTTCACAGCTATGTGTAAGGCCTACTCAGATAGCCATTTTGTTTTTTACATTTCTTTTTCTTGGGAATTGTCTTGCTCCCTGTCTCCTGTACAATGTCATGAACCTCTGTCCATAGTTCATCAGGTACTCTGTCTATCAGATCAAGAACCCCATGAACAGTATTAAAAGGTAAAGAGATAGGACACTGAAAGATGAACTCCCCAGGTTGATATGTGCCCAGTATGCTACTGGAGATCAGTGGAGAAAAAACTCCAGAAAGAATGAAGGGATGGAGCCAAAACAAAAACACACCCAGCTGTGAATGTGACTGGTGATAGAAGCAAGGTCTGATGCTGTAAAGAGCAATATTGCATAGGCACGTGGAATGTTAGGTCTATGAATCAAGGCAAATTGGAAGTGGTCAAACAGGAGATGGCAAGAATGAATGTCGAACATTCTAGGAATCAGTGAACTAAGATTGACTGGAATGGGTGAATTTAACTCAGATGACCATTATATCTACTACTGTGGGCAGGAATCCCTTAGGAGAAATGGAATAGCCATCATAGTCAACAAAAAATCTGAAATGCAGTACTTGGATGCAATCTCAAAAATGACAGAATGATCTCTGTTCGTTTCCAAGGCAAACCATTCGATATTATGTTAATCCAAGTCTATGCCTCAAGCAGTAATGCTGAAGAAGCTGAAGTTGAATGGTTCCATAAAGACCTACAAAACCTTAGAACTAACACCCAAAAAAGGTGTCCTTTTCATTATAGGGAACTGGAATGCAAAAGTAGGAAGTCAGGAAACACCTGGAGTAACAGGCAAATTTGGCCTTAGAGTACAGAATGAAGCAGGGCAAAGGCCAACAGAGTTTTGTTAAGAGAACGCACTGGCCATAGCAAACACCCTCTTCCAACAACACAAGAGAAGACTCTACACATGGACATCACCAGATAGTCAACACCGAAATCAGACTGATTATATTCTTTGCAGCCAAAGATGGAAAAGCTCTATACAGTCACCAAAAAAGCAAGATGGGGACCCAATTGTGGCTCAGATCATGAACTCCTTATTGCCAAATTCAGACAATTGAAAAAAGTAGGGAAACCCACTAGACCATTCAGGTATGAACTAAATCAAATCCTCAAGGATCACTGCAAAGAAATAGAGGAAAACAATAGAATGGGAAAGACTAGAGATCTCTTCAAGAAAATCAGAGATACCAAGGGAACATTTCATGCAAAGATGGGTTCAGTAAAGGATAGAAGTGGTATGGACCTAACAGAAGTAGAAGATATAAGAAGAGGTGGCAAGAATACACAGAACTGTCAAAAAAGATCTTCATGACCCAGATAATAATGATGATGTGATCACTCACCTAGAGCCAGATATCCTGGACTGTGAAGTCAAGTGGGCCTTAGGAAGCATCACTGTGAACAAAGCTAGTGGAGGTGATGGAATTCCAGTTGAGCTATTTCAAACCTAAAAGATGATGCTGTGAAATTGCTGCACTCAGTATGTCAGCAAATTTGGGAAACTCAGCAGTGGCCACAGGACAGGAAAACATCAGTTTTCAGTCCAATCCCAAAGAAAGGCAATGCCAAAGAATGTTGAAACTACCACACAATTGCACTCATCACACAGGCTAGTAAAGTAATGCTCAAAATTCTCCAAGCCAGGCTTCAACAGTACGTGAATTGTGAACTTACAGATGTTTAAGCTGGAATTAGAAAATGCAGAGGAAACAGAGATCAAATTGTCAACATCCGTTGGATCATAGAAAAAGCTAGAGGGTTCCAGAAAAAATCTTTTTCTGCTTTATTGCCTATGCCAAAGCTTTTGACTGTGTGGATAACAACAAACTGGAAAATTCTTAAAGAGATGGGAATACCAGACCACCTGACCTGCCTCTTGAGAAATATGTATGTAGATCAGGAACTGGACATGGAACAACAGACTGGTTGCAAATAGGAAAAGGAGTACATCAAGGCTATATATTGTCACCCTGCTTATTTAACTTATATGCAGAGTACATCATGAGAAACGCTGTGCTGGATGAAGCACAAACTGGAATCACGATTGCCAGGAGAAATATTGATAACCTCATATATGCAGATGACACCACCCTTATGGCAGGAAGTGAAGATCTATAGTGCCTCTTGATGAAATTGAAAGAGGTGAGTGAAAAAGTTGGCTGAAAGCTCAACATTCAGAAAACTAAGGTCATGGCATCCAGTCCCATCACTTCATGACAAATAGAAGGGATACAGTGGAAAGAGTGGCTGACTTTATTTTTCTGGGCTCCAAAATCACTGCAGATGGTGACTGCAGCCATGAAATTAAAAGACGCTTACTCCTTGGAAGGAAGGTGATGACCAACCTAGACAGCTTATTAAAAAGCAGAGACGTGATTTTGCCAACAAAGATCCCTCTAGTCAAGGCTATGGTTTTTCCAGTAGTCATGTATGGATGGGAGAATTGGACTATAAAGAAAGCTGAGCACCAAATAAATGATGCTTTTGAACTGTGGTGTTGGAGAAGAATCTTGCGAGTCCCTTGGACTGCAAGGAGATCCAACCAGTCCATCCTAAAGGAGATCAGTCCTGAGAGTTCATTGAAAGGACTGATGTTGACGCTGAAACTGCAATTCTTTGGCCACCTGATGCAAAGAACTGACTCATTTGAAATGACCCTGATGTTGGGAAGGATTGAGGTGGGAGGAGAAGGGGATGACAGAGGATGAGATGGTTGGATGGCATCACCAACTCAATGAACATGAGTTTGAGTAAACTCCGGGAGTGGTGATGGACAGGGAGGCCTTGAGTTCTGCAGTCCATTGGGTCGCAAAGAGTCGGACACGACTGAGTGATGAACTGAACTGAACTCATCTGAGTGAATGATTATTCTTATCCTTATGTTGCATACTAGAAACTGTGCAGCCAAATTCATAGCCTTCTTGTAACAGTGAAAATATCTTAAAACATGTACCTAGTAAATCTTCCTATCATTCTCATTTTGTTCCCATTCTCATTTTCCCTGGAGCCTATTTTCTTCATTTGTGTTATTTGTGCTTCATTTGATCTTGCTTTATCTTCTGTGTCCAAAATTGATATCTGAACATTTTTCTGCACACAAATGTGTAAAGACATATACACTGGGATGATAATGTTTTAGAAATGTGAAAGATTGTTATTACAGAAATGATGTTATCCTATGATGAAAACTTATTCCAAATTACTTGGCATACTGGACATCTCACAACTGTCAAAGTAAGAATCTATTTTGAGACTAACACGTTGTTGGTAAGTTTCATTTCTTAAATGGCAGAACTTCAACTTTTCTCGAAAAAGCTTTGTCATCTCAACAACAACTTGGAAGTTGCATTCTTGGTTTTTCTTCTGAAATTGTCTCAGTTCAGTCCCTCAGTTGTGTCCGGCTCTTTGCGACCTCATGGACTGCAGCATGCCAGGCCTATCTGTCCATCACCAATTCCCAGAGTTTACTCAAACTCACATCCATTGAGTCAGTGATGCCATCCAGCCATGTCATCCTCTGTCGTTCCCTTCTTCTCCTGCCCTCAATCTTTCCCAGCATCAGGGTCTTTTCAAATGAGTCAGTTCTTTGCATCAGGTGGCCAAAATATTGGCGTTTCAGGGTCAACATCAGTCCTTCCAATGAATATTCAGGACTGATTTCCTTTAGGATGGACTGGTTGGATCTCCCTGCAGTCCAAGGGACTCTCAAGAGTTTTCTCCAACACCACAGTTCAAAGGCATCATTTATTTGGTGCTCAGCTTTCTTTATAGTCCAACTCTCACATTCATACATGACTGCTGGAAAAACCATAACTTTGACTAGAGGGATCTTTGTTGGCAAAGTCATGTCTCTGCTTTTTAATAAGCTGTCTAGGTTGGTCACAACTTTTCTTCCAAGGAACAAGTGTCTTTTAATTTCATGGCTGCAGTCACCATCTGCAGTGATTTTGGAGCCCCCAAAATAAAGTCTGTCATTGTTTCCCCATCTATTTTCCATGAACTAATGTGACCAGATGCCATGATCTTAGACCACAGCCTTGTCTAACTCAATGAAACTATGAGACATGCCATGTAGGGCCATCCGAGATGGACGGGTCATGGTGGAGAGTTTTGATAAAACGCGGCCGACTGGAGAAGGGAATGGCAAACCACTTTAGTATTCTTGCCTTGAGAACCCCATGAACAGTATGAAAAGGCAAAATGATAGGACACTGAAACTGTCTAGAAAGCAAAGAAGTGAAGCTCAGTGCTAAGGATGAGGAAAGTTGATAAGGCAACAAGTTCCTGTGTTTTCTGAGTTTTCCTTCATTGTTCAAAACAGAATGACTAAACAGTTTTCTATTTTTCTCTAAAACCTGGAGATGTATTAGATTATATTTCATAGCTTAGTACATCAGTGGATACTTGCAATACTCTACTTTTTTAAAAAAATAAAATTGCAGAAGTGCTGGTCTTTTTCCTTCCTTTATCAATCTCTAGCAAACCAAAACAATGCACTGTTTCTCCTGCATAAGAAAATGATTCATTTGCTTACCAATTCAATGATATCATTTTGTATTCATTTAATATTTTGAATACAATAATATGAAATTTGAATACCAATAATATGAAATTATAAGAATTACTGTAATTGCCAATATTGTTATTATTACAACAAATGAGGACCACACAAATAACCAATGATGAAAGACTTTGTATTTCAATATACTCTGAAGTATTACCATTAAAATCATTAAAAGATAGTGTATCTAAGTGGACCAGTAGAGAAATTAGCTCCAAATTTTACCATATTATTCTTTCTCTTCTCTAATAAAATTTTTTAAATAGGCAACTTAAACATTTTGATATTCTACTTTTTTGACAATCATAATATCCTCTCTGTAACTTTAGCTTATAAAGCTATCCTCTCTGTAGCTTATAAAAAGCTTGCATTGTCATATATACACAATATATTGTACTGATCAGAATATATTCTGTCAAAAGGGCTCATTCTATTTACCTTAGATTCAAAATATGAAAGTGATTTTTATTTTTTAAGATATTAGACAATTTTCTGAGGCAGAATTATGCCTATAGATAAAATTCTTTTTTGAATCCATTCAAAAGAATAATAAAAGTTTTGGGGTGACATATTAGCCTTGAGTTCAGTACAGCAATTTTTACCTTGGGTGGTTTATATCTAGATTATTAACCTTATTTCTATCTAATTAAATTGTTTAAGTGAGAATATTTTCAGTAACTGTAAATAAAGAAAATGTGTCTGAAGATTCTCTGATCATTTAATTATTCAAGTTCTTCCAAATCCCTGGAATGCTTCCCATCATTGACATTGCTGTACCAAGACTAATACTGATTCCAAGGTTCTTGTAAAGGGAGCAAGCATAGACAACCCAGACTAAATTGTTTCCGTGGAATACATACTGCTTAGCTATCTTGAAATTCAGCCTGTTAAAACAAAGACAAAATCCCAATAAAACCCTTTCTGTCTTCTTACATTTCTAAATTCATCTTTTTTTCTTAAAGATAGATTTATTTTCTCTACTGAGGATCTCACATTAGAAACTTCCCTGGAGAGACTATGAGGCTGGGTAATGGATGTTCATTGGAAGGACTGATGTTGAAGCTGAAACTCCAATACTTTGGCCACCTTATGTGAAGAGCTGACTCATTGGAAAAGACCCTGATGCTGGAAAGATTGAGGGCAGGAGGAGAAGAGGACGACAGAGGATGAGATGACTGGATGGCATCATCGACTCGATGGACATGGGTTTGGGTGGACTCCAGGAGTTGGTGATGGACAGGGAGGCCTGGTGTGCTGCAGTTCATGGGGTCACACGGAATCAGACACGACTGAGCGACTGAACTGAACTGAACTGAATGTGGCTGGCATGGGCCTGTAGTGAAATCACTTTACTGACCACAGAAACACCACCACCTGTGGACTACCACAAGGGAAGCTGTTTAATTAAACACAGCATCACATGCAGGGCAATTTCTGGTGGAAAAATGAAGGTCCCACTTGATATTGCTAGGGGCATTAGACAAGTAAACTGTAATTATCTTAACTGAAATCCAGCTCACATCTCTGACAAGTACTAGGGGATCTTTAAGGATCAGATGTTCCATTTTAAATCAGAGCCCCTGGCTTCAGTGTCTTCTACTCCCCATCCCCTCCTCCTCAAGGTAGAAAGAACACCTTACACTGAGTGAACAGCACCATTTAATTTGCTCCCAATTCTTCTTGCTACACAGAGGAGACCAGGTTTATACGAACAGAGTAACTGAGACAAGCATCCATATATTTTATCCCAAGTGAATTTTTATTCTTTTCAATTAAAAGGATTATGTAATATTTATAGAGGCTAGAATTCTGCCTTGTTATCCTTCTCATTCCAGGGAAAATCAGTTTTCCTTGTTTTTTAAAGATGCTCTTATATCTCACCTATCTAAGATGATCTTTCTGTGGTGCCCAAAGAAGGCATTTTTTTTTTAATTATGTCTTTTGTAAATTAATCTCTTAAGAATGAACTGTTGGGCCTTTTTTTTTTTTTAGGCAGAAACAAAGTGAACAGATTATAACTAGGATATGATCTGAACTGTGATTTGTCTCAGTATTTTCACTATCTCAAGTGAGATTAGTGACCACAGTCTCTAAGATGGGCTCTTTGGCTTAAAAAAATAAAGAAACTTTGGAACATTCAAGAATATTAAAAATTAGAGGTAGAAAAGATTGCTCAGCTCAATTATCTTTTCCTGATGAAGCCATATTTCTTATAGGATATATATACATATATATATATACATATATATGCACATATATATACACATAAAATGCATGCATAGTCTCCGTTTTAATTTTTAATACAGCAGCTCACATTGGCTAAAATAGTAATTCTTTACCCTGGCAATATCTTCTATAATCAGTCTTGATTGTTAGAAAATTTTCCTTGGTATTTACTCAACTCAATGTTTCCTTTGTTTTAGGTTCACATTATTAATCCTAACTGTTAATACAGCCCACTGGACTTCTCTAAACAATTCTTTTCTTTACCCCCTTGATTCATCACAGAAAAAACACTCACTTGCCTAACAAATTTATCATTGTCCTCATCCCTTTTTTGTACTTTGAATCCTCTCTACCCAACACTTTAAAGACAGTGATCCTCTTTTATGCCCATTATCCCAGCATGATTAGTAACACTAGGGAAACTGGTTTGCATAATAAAGTTAACTTTGAAACACTGATTGGGCTGGCATCTTCCTTTAAGAGAAAAATTAAACTAGCAGACAATGTACTGAGGAGATCACTCCTATGATTATGTAGAAAAAGTTATGAAACAACATAATGGTTACTCTTGTTATGTTCTACATGTTTAGTATTAATTATATAACTATTTGTTTAACATCTTTCTGTTTTAGACTAAACTTCATGACAGCAGGGCCATATTTCTCTGCTTCTTTCCACTATCACGAGAAATAGTACACTGACCACCATATAATAGGTGATTAACAAATAGTAAATATTTGTTGAATAAAGAGATAAATGAAGTTGTGTCTCAGAAGCTCACAGAGCCTCATGTAGCCTGCGATCTGCTTTACCTTCTCAATATCACTTCAGTCTTCTCATCAATCTCTTCTTTCAGTTTGGTTTTATAAGATTATTCATCCTCTGATTTATGTTTGTAGGAATATAGCTAATTATCAGCAAACTACAGTTTTATCCTGAGTTCCTGAAATTAAATTCAAAGAAATTTGTGGTCCTAGATTTGTGTGTGTCAACTATTCACAAGGATGAATACATCTAGAAAACCCAGATCCTATTAACAAAATTAATCTTATTTAAATTAATTTTATTTTAATTAATATCATTTAAATTAATTTTATTTTAATTAATCTTATTTAAAATCCTATAATCTACACATTCATTCACAGCACAGAATTCTGAATTTTATTCTTATCCTATTTCCAAAAGATATTGCTCTGCATTTATCCATCTCCAATAGCTCCTTTCTGATCAGTCCTGGGTGTTCATTGGAAGGACTGATGTTGAAGCTGAAACTCCAATACTTTGGCCACCTCATGCGAAGGGTTGACTCATTGGAAAAGACCCTAATGCTGGGAAAGATTGGGGACGACAGAGGATGAGATGGTTGGATGGCATCACCGACTCGATGGACATGGGTTTGGGTAAACTCCGGGAGCTGGTGATGGACAGGGAGGCCTGGCGTGCTGTGATTCATGGGGTCGCAAAGAGTCGGACACAACTGAGCGACTGAACTGAACTGAACTGATAGGCCCATTTGGTGATACTTTTAAGTTAAGTGTTCTTTCTCTGTTCTTTTATTGCCAGAATTTTTTTTAAATTAGTTTATTTATCTATTTTTTAACTTTACAATATTGCATTTGTTTTACTATACATTGACATGAATCCACCATGAGTGTACCTGTGTTCCCCTTCCAGAACTCCCCTCCCACCTCCCTCCCCATCCCATCCCTCTGTGCCATCCCTTACACTGTTGGTGGGAATGCAAACTAGTACAGCCACTATGGAGAACAGTGTGGAGATTCCTCAAAAAACTGGAAATAGAACTGCCAGAATTTTTTAATAAATAACCTAGGTTTTTTTTTTTCTGGAGGTATACTTGATTGCAAAGTTGTGCTTACTGCTGTACAGCAAAGTGACTCAGTTATACACATGAATACACTTTCATATTCATTTCTATTAGAGTTTATCACACAATATTGAATAAAATTTTCCTGTGGTATACAATATGACCTTGTTATTAAACCATTCTATATGTGCCAGTTTATATACGCTAATCACAAATTCCCAATCCAACCCTCTCCCACCACCTTCTCCATTGGCAACCACTACACTGTTCTTTATGTCCCTGATTCTATTTCTGTTTCATGAATAAGTTCATTTGTATAATCTTTTAGATTCCACATTTAAGTTAAATCATATGGTATTTGTCTTTCTCTTTCTGATTTTACTTAGTATGATAATCTTCAGTTGTATTTATGTTGCTGCAGATGGCATTATTCCCTTCTTTATTTTGGCTGAGTAGTATTCCATTTTATGTATGTTCCACTTCTTCATTCGTTCATCTGTCTATAGATATTTAGGTTGTTGCCATGTCATGGCTAACATTAATAGTGTTACTATGAACATGGGGGTACATGGATCTTTTTGAATTATAGTTTTGTCTGGATATATGTTCAGGAGTAGAATTGCTGGATCATATTGTAATTATATTTTAAGTTTTCTGAGAAACTTCCTTACCGTTTTCCACAACAGCTGTACGAACTTAAATACCTGCCAACAGCATAGGATGCTTCTGTTTTCTCCACAACCTCTCCAACATTTGCTATTTGTAGACATTTTGATGATGGCCATTCTGACTGGTGTCAGGTGGTACATCATTGTAGTTTTGATCTACATTTCTCTAATAGTTAGCAATGCTAAGCATCTTTTCATATGTCTGTTGACCATCTGTATTTCTTCTTAGGAGATATGTCTCTTCAGATCTCCTGCACATTTTCTGATTGGATCTTTGGGTTATTGCTGTTGCTGTTAGTTTAATGAGATGTTTGAATATTTTAGAAATTAAGTCCTTGTCAGTCACATTGTTTGCAAATATTTTTCCCACTCTATAGGCTTTTTCTTTTTTTTAATTAATTTTTTATTGAGGATAATTGCTTTACATAATTTTGTTGTTTTCTGTCAAACTCCAACATGAATCAGCCATAGGGATACATATATCCCCTCCCTTTTGAACCTCCCTCCCATCTCCCTCCCCACCCCACCCATCTAGGTTGATACAGAGCCCCTATTTAAGTTTCCTGAGACATACAGCAAATTCCCGTTGGCTATCTATTTTACATATGGTAATGTAAGTTTCCATGTAACACTTTTCATATGTCTCACCCTCTCCTCCCCTCTCCCCATGTCCATAAGTCTATTCCCTATGTCTCTTTCTCCATGCTGCACTGTAAATAAATTCTTCAGTACCATTTTTCTAGATTCCATACATGTATGTTAGAATATAATATTTATCTTTCTCTTTATGACTCACTTCATTCTGTATAATAAGTCTAGGTTCATCCACCTCATCAGAACTGACTCAAATGCATACATTTTTATGGCTGAGTAATATTCCATTGAGTATATGTACCACAACTTTATCCATTTATCTGTCAATGGACATCTAGATTGCTTCCATGTTCTAGCTATGGTAAATAGTGCTGCAATGAACAAAGGGAGGCATGTGTCTTTTTCAATTTTGGTTTTCTCAGGGTATCTGCCTAAGAGTGAGGTTTTGGGGTCATATGGTGGTTTTATTGCTAGTGTTTTAAGGAATGTCCATACTGTCTTCCATAGTGACTGTAGCAATTTACATTCCCGCCCACCAACAGTGCACGCGTGCTCCACACCCTCTCCAGCATTTATTGTTTGTAGACTTTTTGATGATGGCCATTCTGACCCGTGTAAGGTGGTATCTCATTGTGGTTTTGATTTACAATTCTAGAATAATGAGCGATGTTGAGCATCTTATTAAGTGTTTGTCAGCCATCTGTCTTCTTCGGAGAAAATTCTTTCTAGGTCTTTTCCCTACTTTTTTATTGGGTTGTTTGTTTTTCTGGCATTGAGTTATATGAGTTGCTTGTATATTTTGGAAATTAATCCTTTGTCAGTTGTTTCATTTGCTATTATTTTCTCCCATTCTGAGAGTTGTCCTTTCACTTTGCTTATAGTTTCCTTTGCTGTGCAAAAGCTTTTAAGTTTAATCAGGTCCCAAGTGTTTATTTTTGTTTTTATTTCCATTACTTCGGAGGTGGATCATAAGAGAATCTTGCTTTGATTTAGGTCATCGAGTGTTCTGCCTAAGTTTTCCTCTAAGAATTTTATAGTTTCTGGTCTTACATTTAGGTTTTTGATCCATTTTGAGTTTATTTTTGTGTATGGTGTTAGGAAGTGTTCTAATTTCATTCTTTACATGTAGCTGTCCAGTTTTCCCAGCACTATTTATTGAAGAGGCTGTCTTTGTTCCACTGCATATTCTTGCCTCCTTTGTCAAAAATAAGGTAACCATAGGTGCATGTTTTTTTGTTTTTTTGTTTTTTTTTCTGGGTTTTCTATCTTGTTCCATTAGTCTATTTTTCTGTTTTTGTGCCAGTACTATACTGGCTTGATGACTGTAACTTTGCAGTATAATCTGAAGTCAGGAAGATTGATTCCTCCAGCCCCATTCTTCTTTTTCAAGACAGCTTTGGCTCTTCAGGATTTTTTGTATTTCCATATGAATTGTAAATTTTTTTGTTCTAGTTCTGTGAAAAATGCCATTGGTAATTTGATAGGGATCTCATTGAATCTGTAGATTATATTTGGTAGTACAGTCATTTTCACAATATTGATTCTTCCTGCCCAGGAACATGGAATATGTCTCATCTGTTTATGTCATCTTTGATTCCTTTCATTAGTGTCTTATAACTTTTGGTGTATAATTCTTTTGTCTCCTTAGGTAAGTTTATTCCTAGATATTTATTTATTTATTTATTTTTTGCAAATTCTCGTTCTGATGTTTCATTGTTAGTATATAGAAATGCAAATGATTTCTGTCTATTGATTTTGTATCTTGCAACTTTGCTAAATTCACTGATTAGCTCCAGTAATTTTCTGATACAATCTTCAAGGTTTTCTATGTACAGTCTTACATCATCTGAAGACACAGAAATTGTTACTTCTTTTCCAATCTGGATTTCTTTTATTTTCTTTTTCTTCTCTGATTACTGTAGCTAGGATTTCCAGAACTATATTGAATAATTGTGGTGAGAGTGTACATCCTTGTCTTGTTTCTGATCTTAGGGGGAATGCTTTCAGTTTTTCACCATTGAGAATAATGTTTGCTGTAGGTTTATCATATATGGCCTTTACTATATTGAGGTAGGTTCCTTCTATGCCCATTTTTTGAAGAGTTTTAATCATAAACGGGCACTGAATTTTGTCAAAGGATTTTTCTGCATCTATTGAGAATATCATATGGTTTTTATCTTTCAATTTGTTAATATGGAGTATCACACTGATTGATTTGTGTATATTGAAGAATCCTTGAATTCCTGGAATAAACCCAACTTGATCACAGTGTTGATGTGTTTTTGATGTGTTGTTGAATTCTGTTTTCTAAAATTTTGTTGAAGATTTTTGCATCTATGTTCATCAGTGATATTGGTCTGTAGTTTTATTTTTGTGTGTTGTCTTTGTCTGGTTTTGGTATCAGGGTGATAGTGGCCTCATATAATGAATTTGGAAGTGTTTCTTCCTCTGCAAGTTTTGGAAAGTTTTAGAAAGATAGGCATTCAGTTCAGTTTAGTTGCTCAGTCGTGTCAGACTCTTTGCGACCCCATGAATCGCAGCACACCAGGCCTCCCTATCCATCACCAACTCCCGGAGTCCACCCAAACTCATGTCCATAGAGTCAGTGATGCCATCCAACCATCTCATCCTCTGTCGTCCCCTTCTCCTCCTGCCCCCAATCCTTCCCAGAATTAGAGTCTTTTCCAATGAGTCAACTCTTCGCATGAGGTGGCCAAAGTATTGAAGTTTCAGCCTCAACATCAGTCCTTCCAATGAACAACCAGGACCGATCTCCTTTAGGATGGACTAGTTGGATCTCCTTGCAGTCCAAGGAACTCTCAAGAGTCTTCTCCAACACCACATTTCAAAAGCATCAATTCTTCAGCGCTCAGCTTTCTTCACAGTCCAACTCTCACATCCATACATGACTACTGGAAAAACCATAGCCTTGACTAGACGGACCTTTGTTGGCAAAGTAATGTCTCTGCTTTTTAATATTCTATCTAGGTTGGTCATAACTTTCCTTCCAAGGATAGGCATTAGCTCTTCTCTAAATGTTTGATAGAATTCTCCTGTGAAGTCGTCTGGTCCTGGGCTATTTATTTTGGGAGATTTTTTTTATCACAGCTTCAATTTAAGTGCTTGTAATTGGGTTCTTCATAGTTTCTATTTCTTTTTGGTTCAATCTTGGAATATTGAACGTTTCTAAGAATCTGTTGATTTCTTCCAGGTTATCCATTTAATTGCCATATAGTTGTGCATAATAGTCTCTTATAATCCTTTGTAGTTCTGCATTGTCTGTTGTAACCTCTCCTTTTTTCAGTTCTATATTTTTTATTCTTCCTTTTTTCTTGATGAGACTAGCTAAAGGTTTGGCAATTTTGTTTATCTTCTTAAAGAACCAGCTTTTAGTTTTATTAATATTGTTAAATTTAATATTGTTTCATTCATTTCTTTTTCATTTATTTCTGCTCCGATCTTTACGATTTCTTTCTTTCTACTAATTTTGGGGTATTTCTCTTCTTTTTCCAGTTGTTTTAGATGTAAAGTTATATTGTCTGTTCAATGTTTTCCTTGTTTCTTGAGGTAGGATTGTATTGCTATAAACTTCCCTCTTAGGACTGCTTTTGTTGCATCCCATAGGATTTGAATTGTGTTTTCATTGTCATTTGTTTCTAGAAATTTTTGATTTCCTATTTGATTTCTTCAGTAACCTATTTGTTATTTAGAAACGTTTTGTTTAATCTCCATGTATTTGTGTTTCTTGCAGTTTTTTTTTCTCATAATTGATATCTAGTTTCGTAGCAATGTGATCAGAGAAGATGCTTGATATGATTTCAACTTTCTTAAATTTACTGAGGTTTGATTTGTGACCCAAGATGTGATCTATCCTGGAGAATGTTCCATGTGCACCTGAGAAGAAGGTATATTCCTCTGCATTTGTGCAGAATGTCCTGAAGATATCAATGAGGTCCATCTCATCTAATGTATCACTTAAGACTTGTGGTTCCTTATTAATTTTCTGTTTTAATGATCTTTCCTTTTGTGAGTGGAGTATTAAAGTCTCCTACTATCATTGTGTTACTGTCAATTTCTCCTTTTATGTCTGTTAGTGTTTGTCTTATGTATTGAGGTGCTCCTATGTTGGGTGCATAGATGTTTACAATTGTTATGTCCTCCTCTTGTATTGATCCCTTGATCATTATGTAGTGTCCTTCCTTATCTCTTGTAATCTTCTTTATTTTAAGGTCTATTTTGTCTGATATGAGGATTGATACTCCAGCTTTCTTTTGCTTCCCATTTTCATGGAATATTTTTTTCCATTCTCTCATATGTGTCTTTAGGTCTGAAGTGGGTTTCTTGTAGATAGCATATATGTGGGTCTTGTTTTGTATCCATTCACTCAGTCTATGTCTTTTGGTTGGACTATTTAATCCATTTACATTTAAAGTAATTATTGATATGCATGTTCGTGTTGCCATTTTCTTAATTGTTTGGGTTTAATTTTGTAGATCTTTTTTCTTCTCTTGTATTTCTTGACTGTTTAACAAGAAATTCTGTTAAGTCTGTTTAACATTTAGTCTGTTTAACTTAGGCTGTTAAACAGTAATTGTGTTGTTTGTCACTGTATGTTTATTCTTTAGTTCTTCTAGGTCTTTGTTAATTGATTCTTGAATTTTCTCCATTTTGTTTTCAAGGCTTTAGATCATCTTTACTATCATTTTTCTGAATTCTTTTTCAGATAGTTTGCCTATTTCCTCTTCATTTGTTTTGACTTCTGTGTTTCTAGTTTGTTCCTTCGTTTGAGTAGTATATCTCTGCCTTTTTTTTTTTCAACTTATTGTTTATGAGGTCTCCTTTTCCCAAGCTTCAAAGCTGAATTTTTTTCTTCCTTTTGGTTTCTGCCCTCATAAGGTTGGTCCAGTGGTTTGTGTAAGGTTCGAATAGTGTGAGATTTGTGTTGAGTTTTTGTTAGTTTGTTTGTCCTCTGATGGGCAAGGCTGAGTGAAGTGGTAATCCTGTCTGCTAATGATTGGGTTTGTATTTTTGTTTTGTTGGTTATTTAGATGAGGCATCCTGCACAGGGTGCTACTGGTGGTTGTGTGATGCCAGGTCTTGAATTCCAGTGGTTTCCGTTGTGTGAGTTCTCACTATTTGAAACCCCCTAGGATTAGTTCTCTAGTAATGTAAGGTCTTGGAGTCAGTGCTCCCATTCCAAAGGTTCAGGGCTTGATCCCTGCTCAGGAATTAAGATTCCACAAGTGGTTTTTTATGGCATTAAGTGAGATTAAACAAGTATCCGAAAAAGAGAAACCAAAGATGAACCCCAGACAAAGAGCAGTAATAAAATCAGGCAAATAACAATTAAAATAATGGAACATACATATATACAGACATACCCATGAGCGAAATCAAAACAGTCCAACATCACTAAAGTACGTTAGTTTGACCCAGCAAACAAAGGAAATCAAAAATTATATTTACCAGTTAAGAACAAAACTAGCTAAAGCACAAACTGGACAGCAAAACTAAAGCAAATTGCCAAGTGGAGAATAAACCAGTGAAAACAAAAATAACAAATATGTTGAGAGGAAAGGAAAGAAAGGAAAGAAAGAAAGAATAGATATGCAAAGTTAAATAGAGGTAGATGAAGAAGATTTATATACATTAAAGATTAACTGCAAGGGGAAAAGATCAGCAGGAAAGGCAAACAAAGGAACAAATGTAGAAAAATATGATAGGTTAAAAAATTAAAATTAAAAAAAGAGGGAAAAAAATGGAAGAAGGAAAAAAAGGAAAACTCCACAGAACTGCAAAGTCCCAACATAGAGGCAGAGGTTTATAACAGCTATAAAAAGTGTGACTGAATATACACATATACATAAACACCCATAAGCAAAATCAAAACAGTCCAACAAAAGTAAGGTACAATAGCTTGGCCAGCAAACAAAGCTAACCAAAAATGATGTCTACCAGAACAAAACTAACTCATGCACGAACTGGAAAACAAAACTAAAGCAAGGTGCTAATTGGGGAATAAAGCAATGAAAATAAAACTAACAAATATGTTGAGAGAAAAGGAAAGAAAGAAAGAATAGATATGCAAAGTTAAATAGACATAGATAAAGAAGATTTTTTTAATTAATTTATTTATTTTAATTGGAGGCTAATTACTTTACAATATTGTGGTGGTTTTTGCCATATATTGACATGAATCAGCCATGGGTATACTTGTGTCCCCCATCCTGAACCCCCCTCCCACCTCCCTCCCCATCCCATCCCTCAGGGTCATCCCGGTGCACCAGCCCTGAGGACCCTGTCTCATGCATGGAACCTGGACTGGCGATCTATTTCACATATGATAATATACATGTTTCAGTGTTATTCTCTCAAATAATCCCACCCTTGCCTTCTCCCACAGAGTCCAAAAGTCTGTTCTTTACATCTGTGTCTCTTTTGCTGTCTCACATATAGGGTCATCGTTACCATCTTTCTAAATTCCATATATATGCGTTAATATACTGTATTGGTGTTTTGCTTTCTGACTTACTTCTCTCTGTATAATAGGCTCCAGTTTCATCCACCTCATTAGAACTGATTCAAATGCATTATTTTTAATAGCTGAGTAGTATTTCATTGTGTATATGTACCACAGCTTTCTCATTTATATATGTTAAAGATTAATTGCAAGAGGAAAAGAACAGTAGGAAAAACAAACAAAGGAATAAATGTAGAAAAATAGTAATAGGTTTAAAAAATTAAAAATTGAAGTTAAAAAAAATAAATAAATAAAGGAAAACTCCCCAGAACTGCAAAAGCCCAACGTAGAGGCAGAGGTTTATAACAATAAAAAATGTCACTAAGGAAAAAAAAAAGAGAGAGAGAGAGAGAGAAAGCTCAAAACCTTAATTAGATTTTATAGCACCAATACAGTCAACAACTACAATAGAGGAGGGAGGGAGGGAAAAAAAGAAAAAAAATCCAAAAGAATCTACAAAACAAGTCAAAGCATAAGAATAATAAATGTTTTTCTTGAGTCACTGCTGTCAGAGTCCTTTCCCTTACTGGGAGTCACAGTCCACTTCACCTCCTTAGGATGCCCTCTAACACTGTGCTGAGCTCTGGACCTGCTATAGGTGTAGCTCAGATTCTAATCTGGTCCTACTCCGATGTGTTCTTGCCTCCAATGTCTACAGCTATCAGAACTCGTGAATTTTCTTTTGTGGGAGATCTCAATGACCTTTGGTCATTGCATAGACACAGTCTGCCTAGTTGATCATGTGGATTTAATCTGCAGCTGTTCAGCTGGTGGGAGGGTTTTGGGTCTTCTTCCTTAGTCACACTGTCCCTAGGTTTCAACTGTGGTTTTATTTCCACCTCTGCATGTGGGTCGTCCACTGGGGTTTGCTCCTGAAGCTGCCCTGGAGGACTTGGTCTTCCCGTGAGGGCCAGGTGTGGAGGTGGTGCAGCTGCTTGGGTCACAGGGGTTCTGGCAGCACCAGGTACTTAGAGGAGTTAGTGGCTAGAGCAGCAGGAAATATAGTGCTCTAGAAGGGTATGGCAACCAGTATTGGCCAATACACTCCAGTATTCTTGCTTGGAGAACCGCCCTCCCCCACCCAGCCCCCCGCCAACAGAGAAGCCTGGCAGGCCACAGTCTACAGGGTCACAAAGAGTAGGATACTACTGAAGTGACCCTGTGTACATAGGTGGAAGATTTTTACTTGTCTGTTGCAGGTTTGCACCAGTGAGAGTTGAGCAAAGGTTTCATAGCTGCTTGGCTTGCGGGGGCCCTGGAAGTGCCAAGTGTGCAGGGACACGGACTCCCTCCGACTGCAGGTGTTATGGCCCTATCAGAGTCTTTTTTGAGCCTCTTGTAGTTGGCATTCAGAGGGTCTCTTTGGCCAGTCTTTCTTCGTAGCTCCACCCTTTCAGGCACTTAGAGGGCTCCCCTGCGTGAGGTTCTTCTGTGTTGTTTGACATATCAGACACTTAAAGGAGCACCCTGGGTGGAGTCCTACTCTTTAGTTCAGTGTGTCAGGTGTTTGATTGTCCAGCCTCTCTACTATTCAGCTGCCAATACTGGTGTGTGGGCGGGGGGGGGGGGGGGGGGAGAGGCTATGGTGATGGCTCCATCCCCTACACATGACTCAGCAGTATCGCCTTGCTTTCATGGCTGCCCAGCTTTCCTCCAAAGGCATTTCCCACCACAATCTCCTCCCTCATATCCCTTCGATCTGTCTCTCTGCAGTCAACAGCAGCCCTTATCTGGGGATTATTCCACAGTCCCTAAACTCCAACTCCCAGCCACTGCACTGTCTGGGGTATGTATGGCTGCTGCAAGGACTGTCTGATTCTCATTCCATCTAGGAATGCCATAGATCAGCTGTTTTGCTCTCAACCTTAAATGTTTCTCCTCTGACTCAATTGCCCCAATGTGGGGATCATCAGACCCCTGCTTCAGTTCCCCCACCTGCAGACGGCAGGTCCAGTCCTACTCACCCTCCTGTTTTGCCCCCTAGTTCCTTCACCCTACTGAGTTTTGCATGGGTTTATATATTCTTTTCCGCTGGCCAGGTACTCTTGTTTGCTCTCTGCTGGTGTTCTGCATGCACTTCTGTGTCTGAAGGTGTGTTCCTGATGTATCCGTCAAAAGAAATATACTCTATGTCCACCTACTCCTCCGCCACCTTGTTCTCTGTCTTTTTATTTTTTATGGTTTCTTTTGCTGTCCAAAGCTCATAAGTTTGGTTAGGTCCCATTTGTTTATTTTCATTTTTATTTCTACTGCTTTGTAAGAAGAGATTGATCTAAGAAAATGTTGGCACATTTTATGTCAGAAAATATTTTTTCTGTGTTCTCTTCTAGGAATTTTGTGGTGTCATTTCTTATGTTTAAGTCTTTAAGTCATTTTGAGTTTATTTTTGTATATTGTTGGGAGGATTTGTTCTAACGTCATTAGACTGATTTGCATGCAGTTGCCCAACTTTCCCAATACCACTTACTGAAGAAACTGTCTTTTTCTCAGTGTATATTCTTGCTTCTTTTGTCAAAAATTAATTGATCATTAATTGTGAGTTTCTGGTTTCTCTATTTTCTTCCATTGCTTAATGTCTCTTTTTGTGCCAAAACCATTACTGGAGCTTTGTAATGTTACCTGAAGTCTGGGATGGTTATGCCTCCTCTTTTGTTCTTTTTCTTCACAATTGCCTTGGGAATTCTGGTCTTTTATGTTACTTTTTGAATTTTAGGATTATTTGTTGTAGTTCTGTGTAGAAGGTCGTGGATAATTTGATAGGGATGGCATTAAATCTGCAGATTGCTTTGGGTAGCATGGCCTTTTTAACAATACAAATTCTTCTAACCCAGGAACATGGGATATCTTTCCAGGTGTTAAAATCCTCTTTAATTTCCTTTATTAATGTTTTATACTTCTCAATTGAAGGAGGAAATGGAAACCCACTCAAGTATTCTTGCCTGGAGAATCCCATGGACAGAGGAACCCGCTGGGTTGTAGTCCATGGGTTTGCACAGAGTTGGACACGACTAAAGCAATTTAGCACACAGACTTCTCACCACGTAAGACTTTTACCTCTTTGGTGAGGTATTTCAAGTATTTTATTTTTTGGATTGTGGCTTTAAAAGGTATTTTAAAAGCTACATTCCCTTTCTGATATTTTCTGGTTGATAGAAAGAAATACAACCAACTTCTGTATCCCACTACATTTCTGAATTTGTTTATCAGTTCTAGTAGATTTTGTGTGGATTCTTTAGAGTTTTCTATATATAGTATTACATCATGTGTCTATCATTACAATCTTACCTCTTCCCATCCAATTTGGATAATTTTTACTTATATCTCTTGTCTGATTGCTATGGCTAGTACTTCTAATATTATGTTGAAGAGAAGTGATGAGAGTGGGCATCTTTTTCTTATTTCAGATTTTGGCTGAGTTGGCTTTCAACTTTTCACCATTAAATAGTATATTGGCTGTAGGTTTGTCACTAACAGCTTTCTTTATTTTGAGATATGTTCCATGTACATGCACTGTGGTAAGATTATTTCTTTTACCTTGAATGGATGTTGAACTTTGAGAAAAGCTTTTTCTGTTTCTATTGAGAGAATCGTGTAGTTTTTATCTTTTGTTTATGTGGTATAGCACGTTGATTTATTTGCATATGTTGAACTCACCTTGTGAACTTTGAATGAATCCCACTTAGTCATTGTGTATGATCTTTTTTATGTGTTGTTGGATTCAGTGTGCTAATATTTTGTTCAGAATATTTGCATCTATATTTCTAAAAGATATTGACGTGTAATTCTCTTTTTGATGACGTTTTTGTCTGGTTTTGGCATTAGGGTAATGGTGGTTTCAACAACAGACTGGTTCCAAATTGGGAAAGGGGTATGTCAAGGCTGTATGTTGTTACCCTGCCTATTTAATTTATATGCAGAGTACATCATGTGAAAGACTGGGCTGGATGAAACACAAGCAGGAATCAAGATTGCCAGGAGAAACATCAACAACCACAGATAGGCAGATGACACCACCCTTATGGCAGAAAGTGAAGAAGAACTTTAGAGCCTCTTGATGAAAGTGAAAGAAAAGAGTGAAAAAAACTGGCTTAAAACTCAACATTAAAACCACTAAGATCATGGCATCTGGTCCCGTCACTTCATGGCAAATAGATGGGGAAACAATAGAGACAGTGACAGGATTTATTTTTGGAAGGGCCCAAAATCACTGCAAATGGTGACTGCAGCCATGAAACTAAAAGACGCTTGTTCCTTGGAAGAAAAGCTATGACCAACTTAGACAGCGTGTTAAAAAGCAGAGACATTACTTTGCCAACAAAGGTCGATCTAGTCAAAGCTATAGTTTTTCCAGTAGTCATGTATGGATGTGAGCCTTGGACTATAAAGAAAGCTGAGCACCAAAGAATTAATGCTTTTGAACTGTGGTGTTGGAGAAGATTCTTGAGAGTCCCTTGGACTGCAAGGAGATCAAACCAGTCAATCCTAAAAGAAATCAACCCTGAATATTCATGGAAAGGACTGATGCTGAAGCTGAAGCTCCAATACATTGGCCACCTAATGTGAAGAACTATTCATTGGAAATGACCGTGTTGCTGGGAAAGATTGAAGGCAGGAGGAGAAGGGGACGACAAAGGATAAGATGGTTGGGTGGCATCACTGACTCGATGGATGTGAGTTTGAGCAAGCTCCAGGAGTTGGTGATGGACAGGGAAGCCTAGTGTGCTGGAGTCTATGGGGTGGCAAAGAGTCAGACACGACTAAATGACTGAACTGAACTGAATGGTGGCCTTATACAATGTCCATGGGAGTTTTTACTCCTCTTCAATCTTTTAAGAGTTTGAGCATAAGTTTGGGATGGACATGTAAGCATTGATATATTTTAAATTGATAACCAACAAGGACTTACTTTATAGCACATGGAAATCTGTTCAATGTTATGTGGCAGCCTTAAGGGAAGGGGAGTTTAGGGGAGAAAGGATAAATAGATGGGGAAACAATGGAAACAGTGTCAGACTTCATTTTTGGGGGCTCCAAAGTCACTGCTGATGGTGATTGCAGCCATGAAATTAAAAGACGCTTACTCCTTGGAAGGAAGGTCATGGCCAACCTAGATAACATATTTAAAAGCAGAGACATTACTTTGCCAACAAAGGTCTGTCTAGTCAAGGCTATGGTTTTTCCAGTGGTCATGTATGGATGTGAGAGTTGGACCGTGAAGAAAGCTGAGCACCGCAGAATTGATGCTTTTGAACTGTGGTGTTGAAACGACTCTTGAGAGTCCCTTGGACTGCAAGGAGATCCAATCAATCCATCCTAAAGAAGATCAGTCCTGGGTGTTCATTGGAAGGACTGATGTTGAAGCTGAAACTCCAATACTTTGGCCACCTCATGTGAAGAGTTGACTCATTGGAAAGGACCCTGATGCTGGGTAGGATTGGGGGCAGGAGGATAAGGGGACAACAGAGGATGAGATGGTTGGATGACATCACTGACTCAATGGACATGGGTTTGGGTAGACTCCAGGAATTCGTGATGGACAGGGAGGCCTGGCGTGCTGCGATTCATGGGGTCGCAAAGAGTCGGACACGGCTGAGCGACTGAACTGAACTGAACTGGATATATAAGTTTGTATTGCTGAATCCTTTGGCTGTTCATCTGAAACTATTACAACTTATTGTAATATTGTAATATTGTAATTGTTAATTGGCTATATCACAATATAGAGTAAAAAGTTAAAAGAATAAACAATAATTTTAAAAAGGAGTTTGAGAAGGATCTGCATAAGCCCTTTGTATGTTTGGTAGACTTTGCATGTTAAGCCATCTGACACTGGACTTTTGTTTGTAGACAGTTTTTTTTAAATTATACGTTCTTTCTCTGATCAAACTGTTTCTTTTTGACTCACTTCGGTGGGCTTCATATTTCTAGAAATTTGTCAGTTTGTCCTATGTTGTTAAATTTTTTGGCATATAATTGTTCATTTATTGTTGTGGTGGTTGTTATTTAGTTGTGTCTGACTCTGCGACCTCATGGGCTGTAGCCCCCCAGGCTCCTCTGTCCATGGAATTTCCCAGGCAAGAATGCTGGAGTGAATTGCCACTTCCTCCTCCAGGAGATCTTTCCAACCCAGGTCTCCTGCATTGGCTGTCAGATTCTTTACCACTGAGCGACTTGGGAAGTATTCCTTTTTTTTTTTAATTGTTCTTTGGTATTAGTAGTTATATCTCCTTGTTCATTTCCTATTTTGTTTGTGTTCTCTCTTTTCTTTGTGGTTAACCTGGCCAGATGTTTGTCAAGCTTGTCTATCCTTTCAAGAAAGCAGCTCTTGTTTTTGAAGCTCTTGTTTCTTAAATTTCTATTGTATTTATTTCCTTTCTGATGTTTATTACTTTCTTTCTTATGCTGACTTTACATTTTGTTTATTCTTTTTTCTTATTCTTTTAAGTTGTAGGTTAGATTGTTTATTTGAGATTTTTCTTATTTTTTGAGGAAAGCTTGTATTACTAGGAACTTTCCTCTAATAACTGCTTTTGCTGCATTCCATAGATTTTGTATGATTCTGTTTTCATTGTCATTTGTCTCAACCTAATTTTTTATTTCCTCTTTGATTTAGTTGTTGACTTATTGTTTTTTAGTAACATGTTGTTTAGTCTCCATGTAATCACTCTTTTTCTCATATCTTTTCATGTGGCTAATTTCAAGTTTCATATTGTTCTGATCAGAAAAGGTGCTTGGAACAATTTCTATATTCTTAATTTTTATTTCTGCTTCCTGTGTGCCCTAGTATGTGGTCAATCCTAGAGGATCTTCCATGTGCACTTGAAAAGAATATGCATTCCACTTTTTCTTCTTAATCTAATGTCCTGAAAATATCAAGTGTAACTGTTCTATTGCATAATTTAGTACTTCTGTTGCCTTATCGATTCTCTATCTGGAAGATACATCCATTGATGTGAATGGGGTGTTAAAGTGTTCTACTATTACTGTGTTCCTAAAAATTTCTCCCTTTATATCTGTTAGAATTTGCTTTCTGTATTTAAGTGCTCCTTCATTAGGGGCATATATTTTGATGAGTGCAAAATCCTTTTCTTGTGTTGATCCTTTTAACTATTATCTAACGCCCTTCTTTACTTTTCTTTATGGCCTTTGTTTTAAAATCTTCTGTGTCCAATATGAGTCTTACAACCCCCACTGTGTCACTTTCACTTGCATTTAATCTCTTTTTCTATCCCCTCAATATGTATGTCCTTTGCCCTAAAGTGGGTCTCTTGTAAGTAGCATATCATAGGTTCTTCTTGTTTTCTCATCCACTCTTTGTCTTTTGATTGGAGCATTTAATCCGTTGACATTTAAGGCAGTTATTGATGGATATGTATTTACTGAGATTTTAAACCTTGTTTTCTTATTGATATTATATTTCTTCTGTGTCCCTTTCCTTTTATGATTTAAGATTTTCTTCCATAACATTTTCTTTTTGTTTCTTTGTATATCTATTGTGTATTTCTCATTTGTTCCTACCTTGTTTTCCAAGTCTGCTAACACCTACCTCTTTTTTACCTACTTGTTTTAGACAAGTAGTTATATATGCTCAAGCACGATCTGGTCGGGGGGGGACTACATTTTCTTACTCTCCTTTCTCACATTTTATGATTTTGATGTGCTCTTTTACTTGAGGTTCATCCTTTGCTGTTCATTATGATTGTTATCACTTCTGATTTTTTTTTAAATCTATGTACTGGCTTATTTGAGTGATTTATTTGTCAATTGTGTTTTTCCCTTTCCTATAGACTCTTATTAATTTTCTATCTAGAGAATACCTTTCAATATTTACTTTAGGATAGATCTAGTTTTGTTGTATTCTTTTAGTTTTTGCTTACCTGAAAAAAATTTTCTCTCTTTTTATAATCTAAAAATGTTGCTGGCAGAGTATCCTAGGTTGCAAATTTTTCCCTTTCAGGATTCTGAATATATCTTTCCAGTCCATTCTGGCCTGAAATGTTTTTGTAGTGAAATCAGCTTATACCCTTATATAGGTTCCCTTGTAACAAACACTTGCTTTTCTCTTGCCACCTTTAGAATCTTCTCTTTAACTTTTGCCACTTTTTACAATATGATTTTTGTGCACTCTGTTTGGTTTTACCTTATTTGGGACCCTCTGTACTTCCTGTTCCTGGATATCTGTTTCCTGCCTTAGATTTGGTAAGTTTTCATAATATCTTCAAATACATATTTGATCTCCTTTTCTCTTTGTTTCCCTTTTGAAGTCCCTATTATG
Source organism: Okapia johnstoni (assembly GCA_024291935.2). Classification (NCBI taxonomy): domain Eukaryota; kingdom Metazoa; phylum Chordata; class Mammalia; order Artiodactyla; family Giraffidae; genus Okapia; species Okapia johnstoni. The sequence goes on from CM044310.1 coordinate 63,758,990, forward strand.
TGTAGACTGGCACACTTTATATTATGCCAACTCTTTTTTTCATTTTGTTTTCTGTCTGATATCCTGATTGGGTGATTTCCATTATCTATCTTCCAGGCTATTCATTCATTCTTCTGCATTATTCAATCTGCTATTAACTTTAGCTCAGCTTTCATCTCTGCAAATAATTTTTCTGATTGTTTTATTTCCTTTTATTGTATAGTTTCCTTGTATGTACTATATTGTATAGTTTCTAATTCCTTTTTATAGTACTTTACATTTCTGTCAATGGTCTTTCTTACTTCTTTCCATATTTTTATTATTTCCTTTTTAATTTTATATCAGTTAAACTGAAGAAGTCTGCTTCCTGATTTGTTCTTTTAGGGAAATGCTCTTGGTCTTTTAACTGGGAGTGATTCGTCTGCTTCATCATTTTACTTATATTTCTCTTGCTCTGTGAGTTTATGAGAAATAGTTATCTACAATGGTCTTAGAGGGCTATTTGCATGTGAAGGGCATCCCTGTGCTTGTGTGGGATTAATATATTATATATTAATTTATTTTATATTACATATATTTTATAATATTATATATATAATTACATATGTATTTATTATGTATGTTATATATATGATTATATATAATATAGAAATATATAATATTATATATAATTTTATGGTATATATAATTCTATATATTTTTTATAATTTTAATATAAAATTATTATATCTATGTATAATATAATTGTATACAATAACTATATACAGTATATAATTATATTACAATTATATAATATATAATTTTGTATTATAATAAAATATTTTATATTAATACAATAATAGTATCGAGGGCTGTTTTTTGTTTGATCGCCTGCTGCCTCTTTCCTCAGCATGAACTGATTGCTGTCCCCTTGGTAGGGGACGTGCAGATGCAGTGGTTGGTCCTTGATCTTAAGGCTCTTCCCAGTGGGTGACTCAACTGCAATTCCAGGGCACACGATGGGAGCAGAGACAGCTCACAAGCACTCCTGAAGTTTGGACAAGTGTTGACTAGGGCCCATGACCAGTCCCAGAGTCAAAAAGTGAGTTGGTGGAGAATCATGACCACTCCTAGCGTCTGGAAAGGAGTCAGCAGCATGTGACTGTACCACTTCTGGGGCACAGGAGGCAGTATACAGGGCCTGTGACCACTTCTGGTGTCCAGGAGGGTATTGGTGAATGGCCAACGTTTTAATTGGAAATTTCTTCTGGAATATGTTGCCACCAGTTCATCCTTAAGCATTTCAACACTGATGCTTATTATCTTCTGATCAGCTTTGTTCTCTATCAATGATAAAACCACAGAGTTCTCCCAATTGAAAAAACTAAGATGGTCGTTGGGTCAGCCCTCTCTTACTCATCTTCTAGGTCCAATTCACCAAGCCTTCCATTCTTCTCTTGAATAATTTCAGATTCATTACTTCATCCCCATTTCCACTGATGATATCCTTGTGGTGACCCTCATCTTCAAAACACCTACAAACTATTGTTCAAGAGTTCATAGATTCTAGTCCATCCCACTTATTTAAATGTTAATTATGTATAAAGCTTCATTCCTCACCTCACTTTCTGTTCTTAACCTTATTTTTTCCTTTTCTTCCTCTGATGCCTTAGCCTGCCTCTTTGAACTAATTTCCTCCACATCCTTAACATCTTACTCCACTCAGCCACACTGACATAATCTTAGCTCAGAATTTGTGCATTTACTCTTCCCTTCCACCCAAAATGCACTGTCCCCTAATCTTCTCATAGATCACTCTTACAACCTTCAGATTTGTCCTCCATTGCTCTCCTGACATGCATTTACTGCCTGACTCTCATGCTTTTACCATTTCCATATCTGCTCACTAGAATGTAAATGTTACAAAGAAGAAATTTGCTTCCTTTTGTAATCTTCCCTTACAGAATTATCTCCAAAAACTACAATAGATTAGGAACTCAATAAGTATTTGTTGAATAAATTATTTATCATTTTTGTTATTTTGTTCCTTTTATATAGTAATACGATTTAATGTTCTCATGTTCTCTACTTTGCTGGGATCATCTTTTCTTCCCTCATTGGAGCATAAGTGTGAGTACCTGCTGAAATTCCTTTATGAAGTTCAGACATATCAATATATGGGAAGAGGGAACAATTCCTGAACTTCCTTTCTGCTGTTTTCCTCTCTTGCACCAGTTGCTGGGTTCTCCCTCCACTACCTCTGGCTGTCAGAAAGCCATGAACTCCACTCATTCTTGGGATTTCAATCCTGTTTTCTTAGAGAATGTGGTCTAGCCTCTCAGATTTCCTTTGAATGAAAAAAATGAACTCTAATAGAGTCCGCTCCACCAAATAAGGTGTTGAAGCTTGCTGCCATCCTCATATATATATATATATATACACACATATATATATATGTGTGTGTATATATATATGTGTATATATATATATAATTTTTTATTGTGTGATTCCATTTATATGAAATTTCTACAATAGGCAACTCCATAGGGACAGAAAGTTGGCTAGTGGAAGCCTGGGGCTGGGGAGTGGCTCCCTGTATATTGTTAACGTCTGACATTTCCTCTTCCTTCTACAATAAGTGATTAAAACCTGATAACTCATAGTAATGATTAACATGAATTACTTATTAATTTCCCAACATACATTCAGTCTTCACAACAACTCAGTGAAGCAGGTACTGTTATTAAACTTCCATTAGCAGATAAAGAAAATTAGGCTTAGAATTTTAACTACTTTGTTATATGAAATAAATATGTGAAAGAGTCAGACCTGACCACAAAGCCCACCACCCTATCCCATTTCCACCATCATACTAAATCTCTTTTGGATCAAGTTTATCAAGTAAATATTAAATCCTCTTTTGATAAAGTAGGAGAGTATATTAATGAATAAATAAATGAAAAATGCATCTATTTTCCATGTTATAAATTGTGTTTTATGATGTACTTGCAAGTTACATGTATGAGAGTATCCTGAGGATAGCACCCATTGGGCCCAAACAGACTACCAAAGATTTAGCAGAAGATGCTTCTGAACTGCATAGGAGGCATAAATCCATAATTTAATCCATAATCTTTAAGGAAACTTCAAGATAAAGTGATGATTCTAAGACATTCCAATAAAGTGGAAATTTTTGAGTCACAAATGACTAACTATAGTCTATATAAGTAAAAATGAACTAACTTGGTCTTTATTTTATGATCTTCTGAAAAAGAATCATTTTAGGATGAACTCTAGAGACAACAATCAAAAATATCAACATTGTGTACTCTCTTGGCTATAATTTAATTTTTCCTTTAAGTTTGCACTTTGAAGCAGTGATTTTTCTCAAGAGTCAGAGAAAATTAAAATGGTAGATAACCAGCACTTTTTGTTCCTGGATCAAACTACCCAATGCTAGAAATTCTGGCGTCAGCATGTGCTAAGAAAACAGATATTAGCCAGCTGAAACAATATTTCCAAGTGCATCTAAATAAAAATTTTATCTTCATTTAAGAATAAGAAATCAAAACGGAGTTCATGATTCCCAATAAGAGTCAAGAAATTATGTCAAGAAATTGTAACTAGTGAATCTATAAACCTGTCCTTTGCCAGAGGTATCCATAGAACACTGAGAATGAAAAAGTAAATAAGATTCTAGATACAATCACCTATCCTCTGATTTCTGTACATTGAACTAAAAATAGTAAACATGCTCATTATTTATCTGGTTAATTATTTGTGATTTTTCACATGCCAAATCTTGATTTGGAAGAATGATCGTATGCCCCACTACTGGGAGGTGCTGGGGATAGGAGGGGAGTTGATGGAAGGGTTGTGTACAGCATAAGAAGTGTTGGGGTGGGGGAGGGGCAAGCCTATCCACTCCCCCTAAATCTCTAACAAGGAAAATGAATAAAACTGTTAAGCAGACAGAACAACTGGCTGAGGAGCCTGGAAAACTAGATATAAGCATTCATTCTCAGAGCCACAGAAAAAAAGCATTAGGTTTAACATCATAGAAATTAGTTTCAGGAAAAATGGAATTTGAATTATAATTGAGACATAATGCCTGGATACTTCGTTTTTTCACTAGAGCTCACTGCCATCAGATGAGCCAGGATGTACAAGAGCATGTTTCCCAAAGTGTGGCACACAAAACTCCAGCATTAGAGTTATGAGTTGATAAAAGAATACTGGTCTCACATCAGAGTCAATGAATAAACAATCTGCATTTTTTAATAATACAAGAGTGATTCTTATTTATATTACAATTTGAAAATTGGAAGGGGGGATTGAATAATGTTTTAGGTAACTAATATTTTTAAGAGAAATGAAAAGTGCAGGTTTGTGATTAGTATTGAGTATAATACAAGAATGAAGAAAAAGTCAGCTTAGCTTTTAGAAAACAGAAAGCGAATCAAGGGAAAATAAATGTAATATTTAATATTTAGATGTAATATTTAGAGAGCTTAAACCAAGTTTTTCTTTTCTAATTTCCCTTTCTTTGTTCTTAGAACAAAAATGGGAGACATTACACTAATAGAGGTCCATTGGTTGGTAGACAATTAATATGTCTTTAAACGACATTTGTTTTCTTTTTTTTCACTTTATTGCACCATGCTTCTTCTACACCCAAACTGACTTTCCTTATCTATCCTGTCTTTTCACGTTGGGACATATATAAAGTTGACACTAACCTACAGCTAATCTTAGGCAAAACCATGAAATAACAAAAGTTATTCTAAATAGGTAATTGAGAAGTTGTGCTAGTCATCCATGGTTGACATAAAAAAAAAAATTTGCCACAAACTGGGTGGCTTAAGACAAGAAAGTTTTATTCTCTCACTATTTTGGAAGCTAGGAGTTAAAAGTCAAAGTATTGACAGGGCAGTGCCCTCTCCAGAGACTCTGGAGAATAATCTATTACATGCCTTTCTCCCAGCTTCTGATAGTTAACAGCAGTCCTTGGTATTTCTTGGCTTAGAGATACATCACTCCAATCTCTGCCTCCATCTTCTCAAGACATTCTCCCCTGGATATCTCTATCTTCTCATGGCATTCCCCTCACTGAGTCTGTGTCTAAACTTTTCTTTTTATAAGAGCCTACTCCAATTCAGTATGACCTCTTCTTAACTTGATTGCCTCTGAAAAGATCCTATTTCCAAATCAAGTCACATTCACAGGATCCAGTGATTGTGACATGGACATCTCCTTTCAAGGCCACCATTTAACACACTGCAGAGGAGATGGAATTTAAAAGCAGAGTAGATTTTACTCTGTCTGAAATTATTTGGGTGTATTCTTGTCTGGAATGGAATAAAGTTACTCTTCAAGGCCATTCCTAAGCATTTCTAGTCTATAATTTTATAATCACGTCAGAGTTTGTGTTTCTAAAACCATGGCTGGAAATGAGGAGACCCAAGATGGCAAGGAGTAGGTGGATGTGCAGTACTTCTCTCTCCACGGATACATCAGGAATATATTGCCAGACATAGAAGATCTTGCAGAACACCAGCTGAGAGCATGCAAGATTACGTGACCACTGGAAAAGAAAATATCGGTCAATCAGTTCAATCACTCAGTCGTGTCCAGCTCTCTGTGACCCCTTGGATTGCAGAATGCCAGGCTTCACTATCCATCATCAACTCCCAGAGCTTGCTCAAGCTCACGTCCATCGAGTCTGTGATGCCATCCTATCATCTCATCCTCTGTTGTCTCCTTCTCCTCCTGCTTAGATAGTGGGAGCTCTGGCAGCACCAAGTGTGCAGGGACATCAACAGCCCCAGCTGCAGGAGCTATGGTCCTACTAGAGTCTTTTTCTAGTCTCTGGCAGTTGGTGATTAGAGGGCCTATAAAGAATGTATAGAACCATGCAAAACTCTGTAGGACAAAGGAAGGAGGACAAAAAGAGGAGACTGAGTAGGACTGGATTTGGTCCTGGGGGGTGAGGAAACTAAGGCACGGGTCAGATCCCCACAGTGGGGCAACTGTTTGGGACAGAGGTGAACATTTGAGGCTGTTGGAGAGTGAAGCAGATGATCTGTGACAGTCTGAATGGAATGAGAATTGCACAGACAATCCTTGCCACAGCCATATGTAACCCAGAGAGGGACACAAGTCCCTCTAGAGAGTGCAGCAGCTGGGGACTTGAGCATAGAGATCGGAGAGCAATCAAGGGTAAGTTCTGCTGTTGAATATGGAGATATGTCCCACAGGGACCTGAGGGAGGAGATCTCAGTGGGAAATGTGTGTGAAAGAAAGCCAGGCAAACATAGCCGTAGGGCGATACTGCTGAGTCACACACAGGGAGTGGAGGAATCACTATAGCCTCTCCCCACATGTCAGCAAGGCAACTGAAAGACCCCAGAGAAGGTGGCCCTTTAAAGCACCTGACACACTGAACCACAGAGAAGGATCCCAGCCAGAGTGGCCCTTTCAGTGCCTGATGCACCAAACAACAGGAGGACCCCAACCCAGGTGCCCTATAAATGCCAAAATGGGCCAAGCAACAGATAAGGAACAGCCAAAGAGGCCCTCTGATTACCAACTGCCAGAGACTAGAAAAAGACTCTAACAGGACCATAACTGCTGTGGCTGAGGCGGGTGATGTCCCTGCACACGTAGTTCTGCCAGAGTTCCCACTATCTAAGCAGCAGCACCATCTTCGTTCTCAATCCTCACTGGGGCAAAGCTTCCAGAAGCTAGAAGAAAACCCTAGTAGCGTCATTCTGCCTGTGGCGAGAGCCGCTGGTATCCCTGAGTATCTGGTATTGCCAGGGTCCCCGTGATCCAAGCTCCTGTGCCAGCTCCATGCTCTATCCCCACTGGGACAGACCAACCAGAGGCTAGAAAAAACCCTAAAAGCACCACCTCCCCTGAGTACCTGGTGCTGCCAGGGCCCCTGTGATCCAAGCAGCTGCACCACCTCTACACCCGGTCCTCCCTGGAGCAGACCCAAGTCCTCCAGGGCAGCCTCAGGAGCAAACACCTGTGGATGACTCACATGCCGAGGTGGAGATAAAACCACAGTTGAAACCCAGGGACAGAGTGGCTACGGAAGAGAATCCAAAACCTTCCCACCAGTGGTACAAGCTGCAGATTAAATACACACAATCAACTAGGCAGACTTTGTGTCTGTGGAACATATGAAAGGACAATGAGAGTTCCCACAAAACAAAACACACTTGCACTGCAGATGTGGACACTGAGGCAAGAACATGCAGTAGTAGGACAAGATTAGAGTCTGAGCTGCTCCCAGAGCAGAAGGTCCAAAGACCAGCCCAGTATTCGGAGGGCATCCTAGAGAGGTGAGGTGGACTGTGACTCACAGTGAGGAAAAGGACACTGACAGCTGAGATCCAAGCAAAACATTTATTATTCTTATATTTTAACTTGTTTGACAGTTGCTTCTGAATTTTATTTCTTTTTTCTTTTTTTCTCCTCTATTGCTATAGTTGTTGATTTTATTAGTACTGTTAAATCTATTTATGGTTTTGATAATATTTTTAATCACACTTTTTTTCACTTAAATATTTCTGACTCTGTTGTTTTCACAGTTTTGAGGGTTTTTTTCCTTTTTAAAATTTGAATTTTATTTAAAATTTATTATTATTTTTCTACATATATTCTTTAGCTTGCTTTTCTTATTCTTTTCCTATTGCAGTTATTCTTTAATGTATATAAATCTTCTTCATCTACCTCTATTTAACTTTGCTTTTCTATTCTTTCTTTTCTTCTTTTTCTCTCTTTTACTCACCATGTTTATTAGTGTTTTGCTTTTTTTTTAAATTTATTTCCCAGTTGGCACATGGCTTTGATTTTATTTTCCAATTTATGCTTTGATTAGTTTTGTTTTTAAGTGGTTGATATCATTTTTGCTTTCCTTTGCTCGCTGGGTCAATCTCTTCTACTTTTTTTTATTTTTTTGATTTTTTGGTTTTGTTTGTGTGTGTGTATATGTGTGCATATACTCCGTTTTTTTGTTGTTAATATTTGTTGATTTTGTATTCGTCATTTGTCTGGGGTTTGCCTTTTGTTTCGTGTTTTAGTGTGTTTGTTTTAATACCCTTTAATGCCATAACAAACCACCTGCAGAATCTCCATTCCCTGGCCAGAGATTGGGCCCTAAGCCTTTATAGTGGAAGCGCTGACAACAAGACTCTTGACTGCCAGAAAATCCCTAACCCCAAGGAGAATTAGCTAGTGAGAACTTCCACAAAGGCCTCCATCTGTGTACAAAACCCAGCCTCTTCCACCTGCCAGCAACACAAAGTGCAGGATGCCTGACCCAAAAAACAAGACAAGAACACAAATTGAATCATCAGCAAACAGGATTATCACCTCAAACGTTCCTGCCCATCAGAGGAAAAAAACAAAAAAACCTTACCTCCTCCCACCAGAGCACACGCACAAGTCACATGCAACAGAAACCTACACAAATCAGTGGCCCGACTTTCCCCACCAAGGGCAGAATTGGAAAGAAGAAGGAATTCGACCTCAAAGCCTGAGAAGAGGAGACCTCAAACACAATTTTATTCTTTTTAATGTAAAGGCAGAGAAGTATTGTGCAAGTGAAGGAATAAACTAGAAACACATAAGATCAAATAAACGAAGAGTAAATAGGTGAACTACCTGAAAAAGAATTCAGAGTAATTATAGTAAAGATGTCCCAAAAAGTTGAAAAAAAAAAAAAAAAAAGGAGAAAATGCAAGAAGTTAAGAACACAATTAACAAGAATATAGAAGAAATAAAGAATAAACAAACAGAGATAAATAACACAATTGCTGAAATTAAAAATACACTAGAAGGAACCAATAGTAGATTGACTGAAGCAGAAAAACATACAAGTGAGCTGGAAAATGGAATGTTGGAAAGAACTGCTGAAAAGCAGAATAAAGGGAAAAGAATGAAAAGAATTGAGGATAACCTCGGAGACCTCTGGGACAATATTATATGCACCACAATTGAGTTATAGGGGGTCCCAGAGGAAGAAGACAAAACGAAAGGCACTGAGAAAAAATTGGAAGAGATTATAGTTGAAAACTTCCCCAGTGTGGGAAAGGAAATAATCAAGTCCAAAAAGTGCAGAGTCCCCTACTGGATGAACCCAAGGAGAAACACCTTGAGACATTCTAACTGAGGTTACTAATCAAGCTAACAGAGATTAAACACAAAGAAAGAATATTATAAGCAGCAAGAACATATAAGGGAAAACTCACGTGATTAACAGCTGATCTTTCAGTAGAAACTCTGCAGGTCAGATGGGAATGGCAGGATATAGTCAAAGTACTGAAAGGAAAAATCTACAACCAAGATCACTCTACCTGGCAAGGATCACATTTAAAATTGATGGAGAATTCAAAAGCTTTATAGACAAGCAAGTAAAGAGATTTAACACCACCAAACCAGCTCTCAGTCAGTTCAGTCACTCAGTCATGTCTGACTCTTTGAGTGCAGACATGGACTGCAGCATGCCATTGCCCCATGGACTGCAGCAAGGACTGCAGCACACCAGGCTTTCCTGTCCATCACGAATTCCCCAAGGTCACTCAAATTCATGTCCATCAAGTCAGTGATGCCATCCAACAATCTCATCCTCTGTTGTCCCCTTAAACCAGCTTTACAACAAATCTTAAAGGAATTTATATAGGCAGTAAACACAAGAAAGGAAAGATCTACAAAACAAACCCAAACAATTAAGAAAATGCCAATACAAACATATATATCAATAATTACTTTAAATGTAAATGATTAATTGCTCCAATCAAAAGGCACAGACTGTCTGAATGGATACAAAAATAAGACCCATATATATGTTGTCTACAAGAAACCAGCTTCAGGCCTAGAGACACAGACAGACTGAAAGTAAAGGGATGAAAAAATATTTTCCATGCAAATGGAAATGAAAAGAAAGCTGGAGTGGCAATCCTGATATCAGACAAAATAGACTTTAAAATAAAGAATATCACAAGAAATAAAGAAGGATACTACATAACTATCAAGGGATCAATCCAAGAAAAAGACATAACAACTGTAAATATTTATGCACCCAACATAGGAGCACCTCAATACATAAAGCAAATACTAACAGACATCAAAGAGGGAATTGACATCAACATAATAATAGTAAGGAACTTTAACACCACACTTATACAAATGGACAGATCATCAAAACAGAAAATTAACAAAGAAACACAAATGAAACATTAAACCAAATGGAACTAATTGATGTCTTTAGGACTTTCCACCCAAAAACAGAAGAAGGCACTTTCTTCTCAAGTGCACATGGAACATTCTCCAGGACCACATCTTGGGTCATAAATCAAACCTCAGTAAAATAAAATAAAAAAAAAAAATTGAAACGGTATCAAGCATCTTTTCTGACCACAATGCTATGAAACTATATATCCATTATAGGGAGAAAAAAAAAACTGTTAAAAACACGAACACATGGAGATTAAACAATACGTTTCTAAGTAGTGAACGGGTTACTGAAGAAATCAAAAATCTCTAAAAATCCTAGAGAACACAACAACTAAAAACCTATGCGATGCAGCTAAAGCTGTTTCAAGAGGGAAGTTTATAGCAAGTATACATTCACACCTGTGGCTGATTCATGTTGATGTATGGCAAAAAACACAACAATCTTGTAAAGTAATCAGCCTCCAATTAAATAAATAAATTAGTTTAAAAAATACATCCCTCCTCAATAGACAAGAAAAACGTTGACTAGACAACCTAACTTTACATTTAAAACAACTGGAGAAAGAACAAAAAAACTCCAAAGTTAGTAGAAGGAAAGAATTCATAAAGATCAGAGCTGTATTTATGCTTTTAGTTTTATTTCCTTTATTAAATGAAAAAGAAATGAAGAAAACAATAGCAAAGATTAGTAAAACTAAAAGCTGGTCTTTGAGAGGAAAAACAAAACTGGCAAACCATTAGTCAGACTCATAAGGAAAGAAAGGGAGAAGCAGCAAATCAACAAAATTAAAAATGAAGAAGGAGACGCTACATCAGACAATAATTCCCTGATAGCTCAGTTGGTAAAGAATCCGCCTGCAGTGCAGAAGACCCCAGTTTGATTCCTGGGTCGGGAAGAGCTCCTGGAGAAGGAATAGACTACCCACTCCAGTATTCTTGGGCTTCCCTTGTGGCTCAGCTGGTAAAGAATCCACCTGCAATGGGGGAGAACTGGGTTTCATCCCTGGGTTGGGAAGAGCCACTGGAGAAGGGAACAACTATCCACTACAATATTCTGGCCTGGAAAATTCCATGGGGTCACAAAGAGTCAGACACAACTGAGTGACTTTCACAACAGACAATGCAGAAATACAAAGGCTCATAAGAGACTATTATAAGCCACTATATGCAAATAAAATGGACAACCTGGAAGAAATGGACAGATTCTTAGAAAAGTTCAATCTTCCAAGACTGAACCAGAAAGAAATAGAAATTATGAACAAGTCAATTACAAGCATTGATATCAAAACTACAATAAAAAGTCTCCCAGAAAGCAAAAGTCCAGGGCCAGATGGCTCACAGGTGAATTCTATTAAACATTTAGATAAGAGGTAATCCCTATCCTTCTAAAGCTCTTCCCAAAAAACTGCAGAGGAAGGAAAACTTTCAAACTCATTCTATGAGGCCCCATCACCCTGATACCAAAATCAGACAATGACAATACACAAAAAAGAAAATTACAGGTCAATATAACTGATGAACATGGATGCAAAAATCCTCAACAAAATTTTAGCAAGCAGAATGCAACAACACATTAAAAAATCATATACCATAATCAAGTTGTGTTTATTCCAGGGATGTAAAGATTCTTCAATATATGCAAATCAATCAATGTGACACATCATAGTAACAAACTGAAATATTAAAAAACATATGATAATCTCAATAGATGCAAAAATAAAACCTTTTGGAAAAATTCAACACCCATTTATGATAAAAACTCTTAAAAAATGAACATAGAAGGAATTTACCTCATCATAATAAAGATCATATATGATAAACCCACAGCAATCATTATTCTCAACGGTGAAAAACAGAAAGCATTCCCCTTAAGATCAAGAACAAGACAAGGATGTCCACTCTCATCACTTTTATTCAACAGAGCTTTGGAAGCCCTAGCTATGGCAATAGGAGAAGAAAAAGAAATAAAAGGAATTCAGATTGGAAAATAAGAAGTAAAACTCTCACTGGTTGTAGACAACATGATACTGTACATAGAAAACCCTAAAGATACCATCAGAAAATTACTACAGCTAATCAGTGAACTTAGCAAACTCGCAAGATATATAATCATTACACAGAAATCAGATTTATGCTTATACACTAACAATGAAATATCAGAAAGAGATACTAAGAAATCAATCCCATTTACCATTGCAACGAAAGAATAAAATACCTAGGAATAAACCTACCTAAGGAGACAAAAGAACTCTATACAGAATAATATAAGACACTGATAAAAAAAAAATCAAAGATGACATAAACAGATGGAGAGATATTCCATGTTCCTGAGTTGAAAGAATCAGTATTGCAAAAATGACTATATTACCAAATGCAATCTACAGATTCAATGCAATCCCTTTCAAATTACCAATGATGTTTTTCACAGAACTAGAACCAAAAAATCTCACGATTCATATTAAAACACAAAAGACCCTGAATAGCCAAAGCAATCTTGAGAAAGAAGAATGGAACTGGAGGAATCAACCTTCCTGACTTCATACTATACTATAAATCAATAGTCATCAAGAAAATATGGTACAGGCACAAAAACAGAATATAGGCCAATGGAGCAAGATAAAGAGCCCAGAGATGAACTGACACGTCTATGGGTACCTTATTTTTGACAAAGGAGGCAAGAATATACAATAGGGCAAATAGTCTCTTCAATAAGTGGTACTGGAAAAACTGGACAGCTGCATGTAAAAGAATGAAATTAGAACCCTTCCTAGCACCATACACAAAGATAAACTCAAAACAGATTAAAGCCCTAAATGTAAGACCAGAAACTATAAAACTCTTTCTTAGAGGAACACAAGCAGAACACTCTATGACATAAATCACAGCAAGATCCTCTATGACCCATCTCCTACAGTAACGGGAATAAAAAGAAAGATAAAAATAAGTGGGACCAAATTAAACTTAAAGGAAAGGAAACTATAAACAAGGTGAAAAGACCACCCTCAGAATGGGAGACTATAATAGCAAATGAAAGAACTGACAAAGGATAAATTTCCAAAATATATAAGCAGCTCATACAAATCAGTACCAGAAAAACAACCCCCAAAAAAGTGGGGAAAAAACCTAAATAGATATTTCTTCAAAGAAGATATCCAGATGGCTAACAAACACATGAAAATGTGCTCAACAGTGCTCATTGTTAGAGAAATTCAAAACAAAATGAGACATCAACTCTCACTGGTCAAAATGGCCATCATCAAAAAAGCTATGAATAATAAATGCTGGAGAGGGTTTGGAGAAAAGGGAACCCTCTTGCACTGTTGGTTGGAATGTAAATTCACATAGCCACTATGGAAAACAGTGTGGAGATTCCTTAAACTAAGATTCCTTAAACTAAGAATAAAACTACCATATGACACAGCAATCCCACTACTAGGCATATACCCTGAGGAAACTAAAATTGAAAAAGGCACATGTATCACAATGTTCATTGCAGTGCTATTTACAATATCTAGGACATGGAAGCAACCTAGATGTCCACCGACAGATGCATGAATAAAGAAGATGTGTACATATATACAATGGAATACTACTCAGCCATAAAAGGGAACACGTTTGAGTCAGTCCTAATGAGATGGATGAACCTAGAACCTATTATACAGAGTGAGGAAAGTCAGAAAAAGAAAAGCAAATATTATATACTAATGCATTTCTATGGAATGTAGAAATGATGAACCAATTGCAGAGCAGCAATGGAGACATAGACATAGAGAACAGACTTATGGACTCGACTAGGGTAGGGGGTGGAAAGAGGGAGTGTGATATATGCAGAGAGTAACATGGAAACATAAACTATATATGTAAATTGGATAGCCAGTGGATATTTGCTGTAAAATTCAGGGAACTCAAACTGGGGCTTGGTAACAACCTAGAGGCTGTGATGGGGAGGCAGGTGGAAGGCATGCTCAAGCGGGAGGGGACATAGGTAAACCTATGGCTGATTCATGCTGATGTTTACTAGAAACCAAAACAATGCTGTAAAGCAATTATCCTTCAATTGAAAATAAACAAATTTTTAAAATCATGGCTGAAAAGAAGGGGAAAAAATGCTAAGCAAATCTATCATGGCTAAGATAAAAACAAGGTACTCTATTTCAAAAATTTAAATTCACAAAAATATTTTATTTGAAAGACAACAATATATCTTTGTACTTAATTTTGCACAATGATTTAATATTTAGTGTTTTATTAAAGGATATGAATATCGAAGATAGGTCAGTTTGTCTTGAATTTATATTTGTTTAACAATCTTCTAAAGTCATTGTGTTATACAGGTCAGATTTAGGTAGAAAATTTTAAAAACATAACCTGCTAAAACAGGGTCATAAGGTGGATATTTTGTCCTTTCTGTGTCTGTGTCAAATCTTTCTCTTACTCCCCGTCTCTAAGTTTGAAAAATCCCTATGCTTTCTGAAGGATTTCATTCAGTGGAAATTTAAGGAAAAGGAGAAGGGAATTGTAGTGAAATTTTTCAATTCTCACTATTATTGTCTTTGAATCTTGAAGTGACTTTGGGGTTCTAGAGTTCATATTTTAAGCCCATGTAACCCATACAGTCAAAGCTATGTTTTTTCCAGTAGTCATGTATGGATGAGAGAGTTGGACCATAAAGAAGGCTGAGCACTGAAGAACTGATGCTTTTAAACCGTGGTGTTGGAGAAGACTCTTAAGAGTCACTTCTACTGTAAGGAGATCCAACCAGTCCATCCTGAAGGAAATCAGTCCTGAATATTCATTGGAAGGACTGATGCCAAAGCTGAAACTCCAGTACTTTGGCCATCTGATGCGAAGAACTGACTCATTAAAAAAGACCCTGATGCTGGGAAAGATGGAAGGCAGGAGAAGAAGGCGACGACAGAGGATGAGGCGGTTGGGTGGCATCACCAATTCAACGGACATGAATTTGAGGAAGCTCTGGGAGATGAAGGACAGGGAAGTCTGGCATGCTGCAGTCCATGAGGTTGCAAAGAGTTGGACACGCCTGAGTGACTGAACAACAACAATAACAAACCTGAGAGATAAGCTCTAGTTCCTTAATGCTCTCATTGATTGAAAATAGACTGAAAGACTCATCAGTGAAAAGATTTAAATGAGGAACACAATTGAGGAAGAGAAGAGGAATCCAAAATGCAAGAAACTGAGATTGTTAATTCAAGGCATTTCCAGGTTCTTCTTTGGAACTTGCTCTCTACCTTTTGGATCATTTGGAAATATGTCTGCTGGTGAGGTTCTCAAAGGATCACCTCAAAAAATTATTGAATTTTAAGGTTAAAATTAGAAAAAACTAAAAGGAGAAAAAGCACAGGAATGTATATGCCCACACACTGTTATACCCTGTGTGACAGATACTGACAAGGTTTTGAAGGTCAACTCCATGAAGTAACCATATGCACCAGAAATCAAGTCATCTCATGAAAATCTATAATTCATCCAACAAGAGAAAATGTACTGTGTGGCCAATTTAACAGGATTTCAAATAGAATAAAATGTATAATGTAGGTTTCTCTTATTTCCTAGTTGTTCAAATCAGTGGTCTTTAAAGCAGGGTATGCAAGAGTATCTGTTAGGGTGAAAAAAAAGAATATCTATCTATGCTTATTTTAATCTTAAAAGAAGAAAAAAATCAAGCTTTATATATATTTAAAATATAGAGTAGTATCTCTATCATAAATTAAAGGTATATATTGAGATACATATGCATAATACTTTTATTTAAATAAATGCATGATCAGAATAATTTGGAAGTCTTGATTTAATAAAAGAATTTAATTGCTTTTTTAAAAAATTATTTATTTTTAATTGGAGCATAATTGCTTTGCATACTTTATTGGTTTCTGATATACATCAGCATGAATCAGCCATAGGTGTCAGGTGTCCCCTGCTTCTTGAACTACCCCCTCACCTCCCATCCATCCCACCCCTCTAGGTTGCCACAGAGTACCAGATTTTAGTTTCCTGCATCATGTAGCAAATTCACACTGGCTATTTTAATATGGTAATATTAAACTGACTGAAATGTTTCAATGCTACTCTTAATTTGGCCCACCCCTTCTCCCACTGTGTCCACAATTCTGTTCTTTATGTCTGTGACTCCATTGCTGCCCTGTACATAGGTAAAAATATTTGGAAGAATAATTTTATAATTGATTAGAATAATTTGTAAGCTTTCATCTAATAAATAATTTAATTGATTTTTCTTTCTTGTGAAAGTATAGATCTTTAAGTTTACAGTTTCCAGATAGCTGAATTTTATATGGATGTAAATTTTATAGTATATATCATATTCACTTAAATATGAGTATACATTATATAAAAGATCTTGGGATACTTCTTTTGGGTCATTACAGACTAATTCTGTTTCACATGCTCAGAAGCATTTAATTCAGTGGTATGATACTTCGTAAAAAACTTCCACTAAATTACATCTCTAATGCAATATCTTCCAACAAAATTATACTCCAATTGTCTAGTAGTTTAGAAAGTATAGAGAAAGGAAAAGATCAAATTTAGTGATTTCTTCAGTCTTCATTCAAAGTCTGTATTTACTATATCACATATAGAACACCCTGCAATTGAGATATTGCAGTTCAAAACACAAGTTTTTAGATTCTACGTGTGACCTGAATTATTTCCCTCCTTGACATTTCTAACTCACTAGAGAAGAAAGTGAATAACTTAGAGACTAGTTCTAAGAATTGACCAAGACTTTTGTGGGCAGGAACTGTCCTTCACTAGTTTTATAGCTCACTCAAATAGCTATCCTCAGTTGCGTTATCAAGACAAATTGATGTGTTAGGATCACAACACTAGGAGTGCCACAAACATTTTATTTTGGACAATAGTTCAAAGTAGAGAAGTTGGAAAAAAATCTGTGCTTTCTGTTTGCCACCACAACGTTCCATTTGGGATTAGTGTTCCACCAGTTACAACAGAAAAAGGTCCCATCAATTATCACAGGGATGATATACTAGAACATTTTCAGCTGATTACTGCAATAATGCTAGTCTCTCACATATATATTAAAACTTCCAAATAGCCTGAAATCAATCACATGACTGTGGCAATGCTCATTGAGTGTGTCATATATGTGATTATCATATATTACATGTCTCAATTCACACATACACCTATACACACACATACACACACACGCACAGGTCTCATAATATTGTCCTAATGTAACTTAACAGAATACTACATAGAGTTGTTTATCCAATAGGCATAGCTGACTGACCAACACAACATAATGCTAAGATTTCCTCGAGTCATACCTATCCAGGGGATAACCTGTTTTCTCCTCCTTTGACATTGTTTTATTTTCTTCCCTTCTAATTTTTTACTGTCCACAGTAGCTTCTCCTAGGCCATATAATGTTGAAAACCAATTAATCCAAATATTCACAGTATTTTTTGACTTGACATGCTTTTACATGCTAAAGCTCACAGAATAGAAATTATCATTGATCCAAAACAATCAAATATTTGTTCAAGCCTTTAGTCAATTTGAAATAGTTTGCTAAGTCAACTAAAAAAGCACTTTTCTTTGAAGAAAGTCAGCAAACGTTTTCACCTTTACTTAGATTATCTGTTATTGGCATTTTTAAAAGAATAGGGCTTAGAGGGAGCTTTCCGTTAAAAGAGAAATAGATGAAGTAAAATCTCCTTCAGATCTTTCTCTAGTAAAATCTAATTCTTCTGTTGACCTCTGCTATGATGTATAATTAAAAATGGAAATATATTGTTGATAGCATGTATTATATCAATAGCATTGTAGGGTACCATTTATTTTACTTTAAAGAGAATTTATTTCATCTTGGGCCAACTTGGAAAGACTTTCAGAGGCCATCAGCTTTCTTCATATTAGATAAAAGCAAGGACACTGCATACACACATTGATCTGGAATTATTCAAAGACTGGATTGGGTAAGAGAGAATTTCCTTCCTTGTTACAAAGTAACTTTCACAACATATTAATACAAAGCCCTTTACAAATTGAGAATGTCAGTGGAAATTTTTCACTTTTTTGAGGTATAAACCAGAAATGTAAAGAAAATTTTTATCAGAACACAAAAGGAATAAAATTAAAATGAAAGTTAATGTCAACTTTAAATGTCAGTGTATTCTAAAGTGCAAATAGTGAAAATTGAATTTAAACCATAACAGCTCCTTGAATATCTTTACTTACTTAATTAGTTGTAACTCATAAGTAGCAGGTTAACATATGCTGTTATACTTTATTTGTAATTCATAAGTATAGGTTAATATGTACTGTTTACTTATAGACTGCTCAATGTATGACTTCCAAGGAATACATTCATGGCATTTTTTAAAATTTAAATGGCCAGGTAAATATTTTGCACTCTGTGGAATACCCAGTCTCTTCTGAACTCTGCCAGGTAATGTGAGACCATCCATAGATGACACAAA
Source organism: Okapia johnstoni (assembly GCA_024291935.2). Lineage (NCBI taxonomy): Eukaryota > Metazoa > Chordata > Mammalia > Artiodactyla > Giraffidae > Okapia > Okapia johnstoni. Next base: position 63,777,679 of record CM044310.1, read on the forward strand.
ATTGTGTATATCCCAATAAATTTTTATTTGAACCATCAGGTGATGGGCCAGATTTGGCCCACAGGTTGTTGTTTGCCAACTCCTGATCTTTGCCAAACGAAATTGTCATGTAAGTTTCTAAGAGAGAGATGGTTTGTATATTCAATAAATAGAAATTTTCCTTAAAATCGGATGAATTCTTTCTCTGAATTTACCAACAACATGTGTTAATATATTATTTCCAGAAGATGTCCCTTTAAGGCCTATATTCCTTACACGGAGAAGGGGAGATAATATTTCTGGAGAAGAAAATGAGCATGAATGGTTATGCTATGACTTAAAACAACCTAATTCTGATTTTTTTTCTACTTTATATACTTTCACTATGTAAAAACTTATTTAAAAAATAGTCTACACTGAAATATTGGAAAACCACTGCTCTAAATTACTTGCCTAAGAAACATCTAACACTGAAGATTATATGTATGTCTTAAGTTCAGAGACACAGAGGCCTCAAGTGTAAAGTGAAGAAGACCTTTGTCTAATGCCTTAGTAGAGAATCCTAGAGAGTCAAGAAATGACACTGCTATGAAACAGATACTAGCAGTGTCAAGACAAAAACTGGTGTTGAGAAGTAGTCTATCTTAAAGTTTCCAAAGCTGCTCCCCATTCCCCTATCAGATTTTAACAGGCATCATGGAGCAAAGACTTCAGCTTTTCAGCAGTGTTCAAATCACATATGAAAGCCAAAACTGAGTAGCCAAAGGAAGTGTTGAGAATAGGGTAATGGGCCACACCGATAGAGGGAGAACTAAACAGGTTTTTAGAGACGATTCTCATTGAGAGTCATGTGAAATTTATAGGTATAAATCAAGTTTCAAAAATACTTCTGATTCAGTGACTGAAGCTGCTATTATAATTTTGGCAGATCTACCATAACATAGGCTATAAAGAACTAACATTTATGACACAAATTTTCTCTGTAGAGGAACTTTATATATCAAAGGAATTGATATATTTGGGGCAAACAGGATACTTTAATTAGTTTACAACATGTGAAATTGTCCTCTCAATCACAAGCCAGTAGGACTTGGGAATTTTGGAGAAGAATTACCAAACTGATACCCTGAGCAAACACAATCTTATGACACCAATTTATTGCTTTCAGACTCTGTTCATCCAAAGATGAGTATTAGTATTTCAGTCACTAACCTGACACTCATCTATAACCTAAAGGAAGTCAAAACATGAGATCTTGAAGTAGAGCAGTCTCTAAATGTAAATTCCTGAAAATGGAAAAAATTTTACTCAACTGAATAAATTTAAGCTTCTTTCAATCCCAAAAACTAAATGAGAAAATCAAAGGAATGCAGATATGGTCTCACTTCAGAGCCATGTTGGTTGTAAAGGTTCTTTAAGTTCCTTTCAAAGCAGTAGATGGGTAGTTTGGTTAAGTGCACTAAGTGAATAATAATACTTCGTCTAAGTTCTTACAATCTATATGTTAACAGAATGACTTTCTATAAATAAGGCTTCCTGATGTCTCAGATGGTAAAGAGTCTGCCTGCAGCATGGGAGACCCAGGTTCAATCCCTGGTTCAGGAAGAATCCCTGGAGAAGGAAATGGCAACCCATTCCAGTATTCTTGCCTGGAAAATCCCATGGGTGGAGGAGTCTGGTGGGCTACAGTCCATGGGGTTGCAAAGAGTCAGACATAACTGAGCCGCTTCATTTTTTCTATAAACACGATTTATGGATTCAAGGAGAATATAATCTAATATCCCAAGTTATTAATAATGTTCTATAAAATATGTATGAGAATAAATATAAAAATATTAATTATTATTAACATATCTATATTATATTTGTGTGTATATGTATATATTCATGCATACATATACATACAGAGAAAGAATGACAGCAAAGTTCCCAAACTTTCTCTATTTATGATATCCTTAGTGTTTCAGTAACTTTTTTGTGGCACTCCCTAGATCAAAGTAAATGCCTAATAATTACATTTTTAACAAGGTAGGAGACACTGAAACTGCAGTTTCATAAGACATGATATCAACGAAAGGAAAGTAGCATGATCCAATGTTGAAACTGTGAACTATATTAAGCCTCATGTGCTGATCAAGTGGTATGGAGTATTCCTGTGTTTCCCTTGAAATTTTAAAATATCCCACAGTATTCCTAGGATTTTTTTCAGCACCTGGGATGCCTCAGCACATAGTTCAGAAGCCATGGTTTTGAAGCAAATCTAGGAACTATCTAATATCTACTCTCCCATCCCAATTTAGTCACACAACATTGGAAATTTGCATTTTAAATGTGTCTATCTCTGCTCAATCTTGAAATGGCCATTGCTTCAAGTTTAAGAAAAAATAAACTTGAAATTGGCTTTGATTTGAGACAAGGAGAAAAGAACCCCCTGTTTTCTTAGATATTATCTGTTTCACCCTCTTTCTTCTTCAGTGGGAAAGCCTCAATTAACTATACACAACTTATATTTTTAAAAAAGCTGTATTCATCCTTTCAAGTTCACAATCAATAGTCCTCAATTTTCCCCAGAGGAAAAGCTGAAGAAACAGGTGCAGAATATTTTCTCCATTCTGAATACATTCCTTCACTGAAAAAACTTCAATAACTATCCCTAATCCATCAAGGAATTTCTAAATTGGGGAGCAGTCCCAAGATGGTGGAGGAATAGGATGGGGAGACCACTTTCTCTCCTACAAATTCATCAAAAGATCATTTGAATGCTGAGCAACTTTCACAAAATGACTTCTGAATGCTGGCAAAGGATACCAGGCACCCAGAAAGGCAGTCCAATCTCTTCAAAAGGGGATAGGACAAAATATAAAAGACAGAAGCTGAGACAAAATATTTAGAGATTGAGACCCATCCTGGGGAGGGAGTTGGGAAGGAGTCAGGAAGGAGGAGAAATCTCCACACAGTAAGAAACCCTCTCACAAGTGTGTCTGTGGGGAGTTTTGGAATCTCAGGGGACAAAGATAACCAGGATAAAAAAAGAAAAAAATCCCACAGAATACATGCCTAACCGCAACAGCCTGCTGAGAAGTGGCCCAGACACTTGCGTCTGCCACCAGTGAGTGGGGGCTGGGCAGAGAGGCGTGGTATGCATCATCCATCCTCAGGGTAAGGACTGGGCCTGAATGCGCTGAGGACAATCTGAGGGAGCTAACGTGAGATGGCAACCCAAACCACGGGATCACCAGAGAGACCAAAACCAAAAAAAGACCTTTCCCATGAAAGGCTCTATTGCCACAGGTGACCACTGTTGCACTCACAGAACAAAGGATTGAGTGAATACCAAAGGAGATCAAGCCAGCTGCTGTATAGGGCCCTCCCTCCCCAAAGGCAAAGAGGTAGGCAAGAGACAGCCAGAGCCTGAAGGCAAGAGGTTACTGCAATCTCAACCCCAAAGACCACATCTTCCACCAAACTGTGAGCAGGCTCCCAGTTGCTAACCTGTCTTCCTGGGATCCTGGACGGTTGACATCTGCCAGGATTGTCACAGCCTGAGATCAGCATCCCAGAGGAGACACGCAGCACACCTGGGACTGTGCTGTCATGGTGAACCTGGGAAACTGAATGGCGGGGACTGGGCAGATGAATAAGATGCATTGTCCACATGGGACAGTGTGCTCGCCAAGCAGTGGTCACCTGAGCTGTTTGGACCTGGGAAGGGCACAAAATGCACAGCCAACCCAGGTCTGTGCCCTTGCAGAGCACCTGAGAACCTGAGTGGCTTAGATCTGGGAAGCACATGAAATGCAAGGCCCTCTTGGGACAGTGACGTTGCAGAGGTCCCTGGACACTGAGCAGTGTACACCCGGAACATGTACGCTGCCTTGGATTGTGGTAAACCCAGTGTGGTCCATCCACCATGAGCACTCCCCACACATGCCAGTGGTATTTGTTTGCAGTGTCCCACCCTCCCCACAACACAACTGAACAAGTGAGCCTAAATAAGTGGCCAAGTTTGCCCCCTTGTGTCAGGGTGTAAATTAGACACTGAAGAGACCTGCAAAGAGAGGAAGCCAAAATAAAGAAGGGGGAACTGCTCTGGAAATTACAGGTGTAACAGATCAAAACCCTGCATTTAATACTGGGGACATTTGAGGGGCACCTATAGATTTTGACAACAAGTACACGCTGAAACAAGGGACTATCTGACACTGAACTGACCCCACACTGCCCACAACAGCTCCAGAGAAATCCCTAGATATATTTTTACTATTATCACTTTCTAAATCTTTTTTAAAAATTAATTCTTTATTACTCTTTAACTTTCATTTTTATAGCTTATTATTACCTTTCCAAAAAAACCTATTAAAAATGCCATATTTTTTTAATTATTGTGATTATGTTTTGTATTTTCTTACATTGTATTTTTGACAGTCTAGCTTCTATTCTGGATTTTAAATATTTGAGTTTTGATATTTGTTATCAATTTTGTACCTCTAAGAATCTAAAGTTCAGTATCCATTTTCACTTAGGGATTTGATTATTGGCTTGATTGCTCTCTCCCCTTTTGACTGTCCATTTTCTCTTCCAGGTCACCTCTATTTTCTTGCTCCCTCTTCTTTTCTCTATATAACTCTGTGAATCTCTCTGGGTGTTCTAAGCTATGGAGAGCAATTAGGGATTAGATTACTGGCTAGAATGCACTCTCCCCTTCTGACTCCCCTTTTTTTCCACCTGGTCACCTCTGTCACCCTCCTCTGTCTTCTCTTCTCTATATAACTTTGTGAATCTCTCTAGTTGTTCCTGGCTGTGAAGAACTGTTTCACCAATAAACCTAGGGGTTTTATATTCTATGCTGTATGGATGGAGAAGACTTGAGGCTACTGTAAGAGGATTGAAAGCCAGAGGCAGAAGGCTTAACTCCAAAACTTTAGAACATCAGATAACTCCTGACTCCAGGGGACATTAATAGACAAAAGCTCACCCAAGAGCCTCCACACCTAAACTGAAACCAAGCTCCACCCAAGATTAAAAAATTTCCAGTGCAAGACACACCATGATAATTCTCCAGCAAAACAGGAACAAAACCCTGAATATTAAAAGACAGGCTACCCAAAGTGATGTTAAACCCACAGACACCCCAAATTCCCTCCTGGACACTTCATTACACTCCAGAGAGAAGAGATCCAGTTCCACCCACCAGAACACAGACACAAGCTCCCCCAACCAGGAAAACGTGACAACCCATTAGTCTAACCCCACTCACAGGGAGAAGACTTCACAATTAAGAGAAAGCACGAACTTCCAGCCTGCAAAAAGGGCACCCCAAACACAACAATCTTAACAAAATGAAAAAACAGAGAAATATTCAGCAGGTGAAGGAACGTGATAAAAAAACCACCAAATCAACAAAGGAGGAGGAGATAGGGAGTCTATCTGAAAAATGCTATATAATGATAAAATATTAATGAAAAATGATAGTAAAGATGATCCAAAATCTTGAGGACAAAATGGAGCTACAGATAAATAGACTGGAGACAAGGATTCAGAATATGCAAGAAATGTTTAACAAAGACCTAGAAGGAATAAAGAAGAATCAATCAATAATGAATAATGCAATAACAGAGATAAAAAAGCACTCTGGGGGGAAACAACAGTATTATAACTGAGGCAAAAGAGAGGATAGGATCTCCTCTAGACAGGAAACACAGTAAAGGTTTATAAAAAAGAACCCAAAACAACAAAGTTAATGGTAATGGGATCATACTTATCAATAATTACCTTAAATGTAAATGGGTTAAATGCTCTAACCAAAAGGAAAAGACTGGCCAAATAGATACAAAAACAGGATCTATCCTATCTATCTCTCTCTCTATCTCTCTCTCTATCTCTCTCTCTATCTATATCTATATCTATATATGCTGTCTACAAGAGACCCACCTCAAATCTAGGGACACATACAGATTGAAACTGAAGGGCTGGAAAAAGATATTTCATGCAAATGGGGACCAAAAGAAAGCAGGAGTAGCAATACTCATATTAGATAAAATAGACGTTGAAATACTGTGATAAGAGACAAAGAAGGACACTACATAATCATCAAAAGATCCATCCAAGAAGAAGATAAAACAATTATAAATATGTATGCACCCAACATAAGAGCACCTCTATATATAAGGCAAATGCTAACAAATATGAAAGGGGAAATTAACAGTAACACAATAATAGTGGGGAAATTTTATACCCCACTCACACCTATGGATAGATCAACCAAACAGAAAATCAGCAAGGAAACACAAGCTCCAGATGATGCAATGGAGCAGTTAGAACCAAATGATATCTATATGGCATTTTACCCCAAAACAATAGAACTCACCTTTTTCTCAAGTGCACATGGAACATTATCCAGGATAGATCACATCCTGGGTGATAAATCTAGTCTTTGTAAATTCAAAAAAATTGAAAACATTTCAAGCATCTTTTCTAGTCACAATGAACTAAGTTTCAATGTCAACTACAGGGGAAAAATAAATATCAAAAATACAAACATATGTAGGCTAAACAGCATGCTTTTGAATAACCAACAGATCACAGAAGAAATCAAAAAGGAAATCAAAATATGCATAGGAACAGAAGAAAATGAAAACACAACAACCCAAAACCTATGGGACTCAGTAAAAGCAGTGCTAAGAGAGAGATTCATAGTACTACAAGCCTATCTCAAGAAACAAGAGAAACATCAAGTAAACAACCTAATTTTACATCTAAAGTAACTAGAAAAAGAAGAAAAGAAAAACCCCAAAGTAAGCAGAGGAAAGAATTCATAAAAATCAGAGAAAAAATAAATGAAAAAGAGAAGGAGACTATAGCAAAGATCTATCAATCTTAAAGCTGGTTCTTTCAGAAGATAAATAAAATAGACAAACCATTAGCCAGACTCGTCAAGAAAAAAGGGAGAAGAATCAAAACAATAAAATTAGATATGAAAATGCAGAAATCACAACAGACAACACAGAAATATGAAAGATCATAAGAGACTACTATGAGCAATTATATGCCAATAATGGGCAACTTGGAGGAAATGGACAAATGCTTAGAAAAGTATTACCTTCCAAAACTGAACCAAGAAGAAATAGAAAATCTGAACAGACCCATCACAAGCATGGAAATCGAAGCTGTAATAAAAAAATCTTCCAAAAAACAAAAGCCCAGGACCAGATGGCTTCACAGGTGAATTCTACCAAAAATTTAGAGAAGAGTTAACAAATATCCTACTCTTCCAGAAAACTGCAGAGGAAGGCAAAATCCCAGGCTCATCCTATGAAGCCACCATCACCCTCATACCAGAACCAGACAAAGATGCCACAGAAAAAAGAAAACTACAAGCCAAAATAACTGATGAACATAGATGCAAAAATCCTCAACAAAATTCTAGCAAACAGAATACAAAAACATATTAAAAAGATCATACATATGAGCAAGTGGGCTTTATCCCAAGGATGCAAGGATTCTTCAATACTTGCCAATCAATCGATGTGATGCACCATATTAACAAATTGAAAGATAAAAACCATATGATTATTTCAATAGATGCAGAGAAAGCATTTGACAAAATTTAACACCCATTTATGATAAAACTCTCCAGAAAGCAGGCATAGAAGGAACATACCTCAACATAATAAAAGCCATATACAACAAACCCACAGCAAACTTTGTCTTCAAAGGCAAAAAGTTGAAAGCCTTTCCTCTAAAATCAGGAATAATACAAGGATGCCCACTCTCATCACTACTATTCAACATAGTTTTGTAAGTCCTAGGCACAGCAAGCAGAGAAGAAAAAGAAATATGAGGAATCCAGATTGGAAAAGAAGACGTAAAACTCTCACTGTTTGCAGATGACATGATCATCTACATGGAAAACCCTAAAGACATCACCAGAAAATTACTAGAGCCAACCAATGAATATAGTAAATTTGCAGGATATAAAGTTAACACACAGAAATCCCTTGCTTTCCTTAAAAAGAAAAAAAAAGAAAAAGGAGAAATTAAGGAAACATCCCATTCACCATTGTGATGAAAAGATTAAAATACTTAGGAATAAATTTACCTAAAGAAACAAAAGACCTATATATGGAAAACTATAAAACACTGTTGAAAGAAATCAAAGGTGACACAAATAAATGGAGAAATATACCATGTTCTGGATTGGAAGAATCAATATAGTGAAAATGAGTATTCTACCCAAACCAATCTGTAGAGTCAATGTAATCCCTGTCAAGCTACCAATGGTATTTTTCACAGAACTAGAACAAATAATTTCACAATTAGCATGGAAACACAAAAAAACCTCAAATATCCAAAGCAATCTTGTGAAAGAAGAATGGAACTGGAGGAATCAACCTACCTGACTTCAGACTATATTACAAAGCTACAGTCATCAAGACAGTATGGTACTGGCACAAAGACAGAAATATAGATCAGTGGAACAAAATAGAAAGCCCAGAGATAAATGCACCCACCTATGCACACCTCATCTTTTACAAAGGAAGCAAAAATATACAATGGAGAAAAGACAATCTCTTTAAGAAGTGGTGCTGGGAAAACTGGTGAATCATGTGTAAAAGAGTGAAACAAGAACACTTTCTAATACCATACACAAAAATAAACTCAAAATGGATTAAAGATCTAAATGTAAGACCAGAAACTATAAAACTCTTAAAGGAAAACATAGGCAGAACACTTCTGACATGAATCACAGCAAGATCCTCTATGATCCAACTCCCAGAGCAATGGAAATAAAAACAAAAATAAACAAATGGGACCTAATTAAGCTTAAAAGCTTTTGCACAATGAAGGCAACTATAAGCAAGGTGAAATAGCAGCCTTCAGAATAGGAGGAAATAATAATAAATGAAGCAACTGACAAAGAATTAATCTCCAAAATATACAAGTAGCTCTTGCAGCTCAATACCAGAAAAATAAACTACCCAATCAAAAAATGGGCCAAAGAACTAAATAGACATTTCTCCAAAGAAGACATACAGATGTAATAAATACATCAAAAGATCTCAATATCACTCACTGTCAGTTCAGTTCCTTCACTCAGTCATGTCCAACTCTTTGTGAACCCATGAATCGCAGCACGCCAGGCCTCCCTGTCCATCACCAACTGCCCATCAAGTCGGTGATACCATCCAGCCATCTCATCCTCTGTCGTCCCCTTCTCCTCCTTCCCCCAAACTTTCCCAGCATTAGGGTCTTTTACAATGAGTCAACTCTTCACACGAGGTGGCCAAAGTATTGGAGCTTCAGCTTCAACATCAGTACTTCCAATGAACACCTAGCACTGATCTCCTTTAGAATGGACTGGTTGGATCTTCTTGCAGTCCAAGGGACTCTCAAGAGTCTTCTCCAACACTACAGTTCAAAAGCATCAATTCTTTGGCACTCAGCTTTCTTCACCTTCCAACTCTCACACCCATACATGACTACTGGAAAAACCACAGTCTTGACTAGACGGATCTTTGTTGGCAAAATAATGTCTCTACTTTTAAATATGCTATCTAGATTGATCATAACTTTCCTTCCGAGGAGTAAGCGTCTTTTAATTTCATGGCTGCAGTCACCATCTGCAGTGATTTTGGAGCCCCAAAAAATAAAGTCTGACACTGTTTCCACTGTTTCCCCATCTATTTCCCATGAAGTGATGGGACCAGATGCCATGATTTTAGTTTTCTGAATTTTGAGCTTTAAGCCAACTTTTTCACTCTCCTCTTTCACTTTCATCAAGAGGCTCTTTAGTTCTTCTTCGCTTTCTGTCATAAGGGTGGTGTCATCTGCATATCTGAGGTTATTGATATTTCTCCTGGCAATCTTCATTCCAGCTTGTGTTTTTTCCAGCCCACATTTCTCATGATGTACTCCGCATATAAGTTAAATAAGCAGGGTGACAATATACAGCCTTGACGTACTCCTTTTCCTATTCGGAACCAGCCTGTTGTTTCATGTCCAGTTCTAACTGTTGCTTCCTGACCTGCATACAGGTTTCTCAAGAGGCAGGTCAGATGGTCTGGTATTCCCATCTCTTTCAGAATTTTCCACAGTTTATTGTGCAATCCACACGGTCAAAGGCTTTGGCATAGTCAATAAAGCAGAGGTAGATGTTTTTCTGGAACTCTCTTGCTTTTTCGATGATCCATCAGATGTTGGCAATTTGATCTCTGGTTCCTCTGCCTTTTCTAAAACCAGCTTGATCATCTGGAAGTTCTTGGTTCACGTATTGTTGAAGCCTGGCTTGGAGAATTTCGAGCATACTTTCCTAGCATGTGAGAGGAATGCAATTTTGTGGTAGTTCAAGCATTCTTTGGCATTGCCTTTCTTTGGGATCGGAATGAAAACTGACCTTTTCCAGTCCTGTGGCCACTGCTGAGTTTTCCAAATTTGCTGGCATATTGAGTGCAGCACTTTCACAGCATCATCTCTCAGAATTTGAAATAGCTCAACTGGAATTCCATCACCTCCCCTAGCTTTGTTCGTCGTGGTGCTTTCTAAGGCCCACTGGACTTCACATTCCAGGATATCTGGCTCTACGTGAGTGATCACATCATCTTGATTATCTGGGTCGTGAAGATCTTTTTTGTACAGCTCTTCTGTGTATTCTTGCCACCTCTTCTTAGTGTCTTCTGCTTCTGTTAGGTCCATATCATTTCTGTCCTTTATCGAGCCCATCTTTGCTTGAAATGTTCCCTTGGAATCTCTAATTTTCTTGAAGATATCTCTAGTCTTTCCCATTCTGTTGTTTTCCTCTATTTCTTTGCATTGATCGCTGAGGAAGGCTTTCATATCTCCCCTTGCTATTCTTTGGAACTCTGCATTCAAATGGGGATATTTTTACTTTTCTCCTTTGCTTTTTGAAAATCCGAACAATGACGTACCATCTCAATTTCCCACCCAGGTTTGATGCATGATACAGGGTGCTCGGGGCTGGTGCACGGGGTAACCCAGAGGGGTGGGATGGGAAGGGAAGTGGGAGGGGGCTTCTGGAGGGGGAACACATGTACACCTGTGGCGGATTCATGTCAATATGTGGCAAAACCAATACAATATTGTAAAGTAAACTACAACCAAAGAAGACCTACAAACAATAAATGCTGGAGAGGGTGTGGAGAAAAGGGAACCCTCTTACACTGTTGGTTGGAATACAAACTAGTACAGCCACTATGGAGAACAGTGTGGAGATTCCTTTAAAAACTGGAAATAGAACTGCCATACAACCCAGCAATCCCACTGCTGGGCATACACACCAAGGAAACCAGAATTGAAAGAGACACATGTTCCCCAATGTTGCACTGTTTACAATAGCTAGGCCATGGAATCTACCTAGATGTCCATTGGCAGACAAGTGAATAAAAAAGCTGTGGTACATACACACAATGGAATGTTACTCAGCTATAGAAAAGAATGCAGTGGAGTCAGTTCTAATGAACTGACTATTGTAAAGTAATTAGCCTCCAATTAAAATAAATAAATTAATTAAAAAATAAAACAATAAATTTCTAAATTAATAATCCCTCACTACACAAGCAGCTTGTCATTCACATGTGATTTCTTCATATTTTTTAACACACATTGTGAGAGTTTAACAACCCTAATTGACATAGAAAGATAATGGCTTCTTTAGCCTCATGTTCTTCCCCAAGTTAGACAGAAAATTTAAATAGATATATTTTTAAAGGATAAGATAATTTTCTCTGCAACATATAAGGAAAAGTATCAAACAACAGCACTTAATAAAAAGAAGAGTCCTGCATCCTTATAAAAAAATAAAAGCTAAGCTTGTGTGGATGTGTGTGTACCTGTGTACATGCACACACAGAAGACAGAATTGAGGAAGAGAAGGGACAGAGATTCCTATTCCTTACACATATGTGAATGTGAACCTATTATGACAATATGAAGATGTCAAAATGACTGTAGGCAGACAGGAAGGAAGGTGGCATCTACACTCAAAGTGTGGGCCACACGATTGCAGAAGGTCAGAAAATTTTCTCAAATCATTGGCAGTTTTTAGGTGGATCTAAAATAATTAAATCTGTTGACCTGAATCAAATACACTTCAGCAAAGACTGATTTATTTGGGATCAGCAGAGATTTGCAATTTGGAGTCTGCAAGCGTGGTGAGCTATGTGCAAGCCCCTACATGGCAAGAGATCAAGAACACTTTTGTAGAGAGGAAAAGGAAATCAGGAGGGATGCAGTGAGCAGAGTGCATGGAATTTCATTGGCTGGGTCATTTCCAGGAAAGAAGAGGAGTCATTCTTCTTCCTGTGGGCTCACCTATCATCACAAGGTGCAAGAAATCCCCCTTCTGGCCTCCCAACTCTATTTAACTGAGGTCTCTGCTTCTCAATTTTTTTCACAAATCAAAGCATGTTAAATACCAACAACAGCCAAGGGAAAATTACAACTTTCCAAAGCAATCTGAATTAAACTACATTATCCTCCACACATTCCTGGGAAACTTAACACAATAAAAACCATGTGAATTATAGATAGCATCACCCTTCAACTTGGCAGTTGGCTTCTTCCCATGCAGCGGTGTGATTTGAGACTACTCTCTGTAGCAATTGGTAAGATGTTCTGCGTTAACATTTATATGGACATCCTCTGAAGGCAAAGGAAAGATCCTCCTGCATTTACAATTAGCAAAAGTGCCAAAGGCAGCAACTTTGACAAGGAACAGCCTATGTTGGTTTTGATAGTTTCTCTTCAAAACAATATGGGTGCAATGCTGTTATCTATGAAATATATCAGTATACAAAGATCACCAAATCATGTAAAAGTCATAAGAGTATATGGGAAATTAATCACTGAGTTATGTTTATCTAAACACAAACTTTAAACTCTGAAAGAAACTTGGTAAAGCTATTAAATATGGTATTCATTACACTCAGAAAGATATTTGAAATGGATCTAAAAACATGACTATATTATAATTTAAACAAATTTCAATAAATACCTACATTTCAAAGCTCATAATAGCTACTAGATACATAGCAAAGATAAAGCTAGATGTCAGTGAAATGATTCCAGCGTGAGCTGTCTATTCTATGACTATATTATGGAGCTCCGCATGGAAGAGACCCATCATACTTTGGCAGGAGGAATCACCCAAAAGAAACAGATTTCTAAATTTTTATTTTAACCCATTTGCAACTTCCTAGAAACAGCAGTATGGTAATAAAGCCTGAAGTTTTAACATGTACTTACACGGTAAACCCCCCTTTTCCTCTGATGAATCTCAAAGATGTCATGAAGACTGATGACAGTTTAAAAAAATTTTCCAGGAACTTCCAAGATGGCAGAGGAGTAAGATGGGGAGATAACCTTCTTCCCGACAGTTACGTCAAAAATACATCTGCATGTGGAACAACTCCTGCAGAACACATTCTGAGTGCTAGAGGAAGACCCTAGGGTTTCAAAAAGGCAACTATTCTCCACATAATGAAGTAGTGCAAAGATACAGGAAATTAAAGAGACAAAGGACTTGGAACAGGGACCTAAGCCTCAGGGAGGGAGCTGTGAAGGAGGAGAAATTTCCACACACTCAGAAACCCCATCTTAGGCAGGGATTGCTGGTGGGGGTAGCTCTGGAACCTCAGAGATGAATAAAGCAACAGATGCTTGGAAGGCAAAACAGAGAGAATTCACCACAAAGATTATTGCTGACTAACACTGCTCAGCTGAGACGCTGTTTTCATACTTGCTGTGGAGAATGGGGACTGAGTACTGAGCTCACGCTTCAGGGGACGAACCCCAGTGAGAGAACTGAGGTTGACTGCCATGAAGATATTCTGAGGAGGCTAGTAGTAGGACAGCTGAGGGAGTCCAGGAAAAGCCTGAGCCCAAGCTGGACAAGCCACAGCTGTGGACTGTGACCCAGAGGTATATATGCCAAAGATGCTGCAAGTGTCAGAGGCAGGACTATCCATGACTGCAGTTTGTGAACCAGAGTGGGGAATATGGGCCACCATTAGGTGCCATGGGTGAAGGACAAGGGGTCACTGTGATCTCTACCCCAGGGGTCACAGCTGCGACCAAGCTGTGAATGGGTGTGAGTCACTGCCCACACCTTCCTGGGAGCCTGTGCAGTTTGGCTCTGCCAAGGGGCCCACAACCTTAGGCCAACTCCACTGGGGAAACATACGACCTGTCTTAGACTCTGGCGACATCCTGCAGGTCTTCACTACAGGGAGCACTCCCCACACTGTCCAACTGTGTCTGCTGTATACATCCCCCCTCTCCAGCTCAACTGAGAAAGTGAGCCCTAAAAAGCTTTTACTTTTACCCCCTCATGTCTGGGCAGAGAACAAAACTAAGTGTGGCCTTTGGTGAACTAGGGACAGTGTTTACCCCTCATGAAATTCACTCCTACAGATTAAATCCCAGCAACTAGCTTGAGACTGTGGACTTTGGGGGCAATTATTGACTTTGGAAGCAAGTACAAATTTGAGTAAGGGCAATTTAGGAGCTGACATAAAACAAAGGTCCAGCTGGGAACTTCCTAGGGACAGTGTGACCAAAGATGAAGAAAAGACGGAGAGAACATTCATACTTCCTGTCGTGTGTGTATGTATAATCCAGCAACTATTCTGCTATTAGATCCTGTGGACTTTACGTTTTCCTTTTTTTAAAGGGGGCAATTTATTTGATTCTTTGGAAGCAAGTACAAATTTGAGTAAGGGCAGATTTGAGTCTGAGCTGACCCCATACTTATCTTTCTCTTTATCTCTGGAACTCCCAGCCTCATGAAGCACTGATCAGCAAGAGCTCTTCTACAGGCCTAGATCTCAACACGAAAACAAGGCCCCACCCAAAAGTCAGCAAGTTCTAATACCGGATGCCTCATACCAAACTATCAGGAAAACAGGAATGCAACCTTGCACATTAGCAGACAGGCTTCCCAAAGCCATGCAAATCTAAAGGCACCCAAAATACACCACTGGAGGTGGCACTGCCCTTCAAAAAGAAAACATTCAGCTCCACCCAGCAGAATCCAGGCACAAGTCTTCCTAACCAGGAAATTGTCACAAGGCATTGGTCCAACCCCACCCATAGAGGGGTAGACTCCACAATTAAGAACTATGACTTTGCAGCCTGCAGAAATGAGACCCCAAACACAGCCAATTAAACAAAAGCAAAGGACAGAAACATGCAGTAAGAACATGATAAAAATCCACAAGGCCAAACAAAATAAGAGGAAAGAGACAACCTACCTGAAAAAAATTCAGAGTAATGACAGTAAAAATGATCTAAAATTATGGAAATAAAATGGATACACAGATAAATAGACTGGAGGCACTGATCAAGAAGATACAAGAAATGTTAAACAAGGACCAAAAAAATAAAATAAAATAAAGAGCAGACAATCAGCAATAAACAACATAATAACTGAGATTAAAAAAATACACTAGGGAACCAACAGTGGAATAACTGAGGCAGAAAAACAGATAAGTGAGCTGGAATATAGAATGGCAGAAATAACTAGAGCAGAGCAGGACAAAGAAAAAATAAATAAAAACAAATGAGGACAGCCACAGAGACCTCTGGTGCAACCTTAAGTGCATCAAATTTCAAATTATACAGGTCCCAGAAGAAGAAGAGAAAAAGAAAGGGTATAAGAAAACATTTGAGGAACTTATAGATGAAAACTTCCCTAATATGGGAAAAGAAATAGCCACCAAGGTTCAGGGAGCCCAGAGACTCCCATACAAGATGAACCCAAAGAGAAACATGCCAAAACACATATTAATCAAACTAATGAAATATAAACACAATGAAAACAATTAAAAGCAACAAGGGAAAAGCAAGAAATAATATATAAGGGGATCCCCATAAGGCTAACAGCTGATCTTTCAACAGAAACTCTGCAGGTCAGAAGGAAATGTAAGATGTATTTAAAGTAATGAAAGGGAAAAAATTACAAACAAGATTACTCTACTCAGCAAAGTTATCATTCAGGTTTGATGGAGAAATCAAAAGCTTTGCAGAGAAGCAAAAGTTAAGGGAATTCAACACCACCAAACCAGCTTTACAATAAGTAAGTGTTAGTCGCTCAGCCATGCCCGACTCTTTGCGACCCCATGGACTGCAGCCCACCAGGCTCCTCTGTCTACGAGATTCTCCAGGCAAGGATACTGGAGTGGGTTGCCATTTCCTTCTCCAGGGGATCTTCCCAACCCAGGGATCGAACCTGGGTTTCCTGCTCTGCAGGCAGATTCTTTGTTAACTGAGCTACAAGCTTTACAATAAATACTAAAGGAATTTCTCTAAACAGGAAACATAAGAGGAAGAAAAGACCCACAAAAACAAACCCAAAGCAATAAAGTAAATGGTAATGGGACCATACATATCAATAATTACACCTTAAATGTAAATGAAGTAAATTTTCCAACGAAAAGACACAGAATGGCTGAACTGATACAAAACCAATATCCCTATATATCCTGTGTACAAGAGACCCACTTCAGACCTAGAGACACAAGGTGAAAGTGATGGGATTGAAAAAGGTATTTCATACAAATGGAAATTTAAAAAAAGCAGGAGTAGCAATATTCATATAAAAAAATAGACTTTAAATAAAGACCTTTAAAAGAGACAAGGAAGCATACATAATAATTAATGCATTAATCCAAGAAAAAGATATAACAATTATAAATATATATGCATCCAACATAGGAACACCTCCATACATAAGGCAAATGCTAGCAACTATGAAAGGGGAAATTGACAGTAACACAATAATAGCGGGGATTTAACACCCCACTCACAGCAATAGACAGATCTTCCAGAAACAAAACTCATAAGGAAGCACAAGGTTTAAATGAAACATTGGACCAGATGTACCCAATTGATATCCATAGGACATACCTAAAAACAACAAATTTCACTTTTTTCTCAAGTTCATGGGACATAATCCAGGATAGATCACATTTCTGGTCACAAATCAAGTCTTGGTAATTGTTTTAAATATTGGAATTGTATCAAGTATCTTTTTCTAACCACAATGTTGTAAGATTAGATATCACATAGAGGGGAAAAGAAAAAAAAAAAAACTGTAAAACACACAAACATATAAATGCTAGACAACAGTTCTGAAAAAACAAGAGGTTACTAGAGGAAATTAAAAAAAAATACCTAGAAACAAGTGACAATTAAGACATGGAAACTCAAAATCTATAGGATGCAACGAAAGCAGTGCTAAAAAGGTAGTTTATAGCAATACAAACCTATCTCAAGAAATGAGAAAAACATCAGATAAACAACTTAATTTACACCTAAAGTAGCTAGAAAAAACACAAAATAACCCCAAAGTTAGTAGAATGAAAGAAATCATAAAGATCTAAACAGAAATAAATTAAAAAGAAATGATGGAGACAATAGCAAACATTAATAAGATTAAAAGCTGGTTCTTTCAGAAGATAAATAAAGTTGATAAACCATTAACCAGACTCATCCAGAAATAAAAGGAGAGGACTCAAATCAATAAAAGTAGAAATGAAAAAAGGAGAAGTTATTACAGACAGCACAGAAATACAAATAATCATAAGGGAGTACCATGAGCAACTATATGCCAATAAAATAGAAAAGTTTGAAGAAATGGGCAAGTTGTTAGAAAGGTACGACCTTTCAAGTCTGAACCAGGAAAAGATAGAAAATATGAACAGACAAATCACAAGTACTGAAACGGAAACTATGATAAAAATTTTCCAACAAAACAAAGGCCAAAGATAAGATGGCTTCACAAATGAATTCTTCCAAATGTATCTGAAAAGCTAACACCTATCTTGCTCAAACTTTTCCAATATCACTCATGAACATAGATGCAAAACTCCACGACAAAATTCTAGCAAATAGAATCCAATAATACATTAAAAATATTACACAACATGAGGAAGAAAAGCTATGACAAACATAGACAACACATTAAAAAGCAGAGGCAACACTTTGCCAAGAAAGGTCCTACTAGTCAAATCTCTGTTTTTTCCAGTAGTCATGTCTGGATGTGAGAGTTGGACTATAAAGAAAGCTGAGTGCAAAAGAACTGATGTTTTTGAACTATGGTGTTGGAGAAGACTCTTGAGAGTCCCTTGGCCTGAAAGGAGATTCAACTAAAGAAAATCAACCCTGAATATTCATTGGAAGGACTGATGCTGAAGCTGAAACTCCAATACTTTGGCCACCTGATGCGAAGGACAGACTTATTTGAAAAGACCCTGTTGCTGGGAAAGATTGAAGATGAGAGAAGGGGACGACAGAAGAGATGGTTGAATGGCATCACCACCTTAATGGACATGGGTTTGAGCAAGCTCCAGGAGCTGGTGATGGACAGGGAAGCCTGGCATGCTGCAGTCCATGGAGTCCCACAGTCAGACACGACTGAGCAACTGAATCGAACTGGCCTCAACAAAATAAAAGCCATATAAAAAAAAACCCACTGCAAACGTTATTCTCCATGGTGAAAAAATGAAAGCATTTCCTCTAAGGAAGAGACAAGGATGTGCACTCTTGCCACTGTAGTTTGTCCTTATGACATATAGCACAGAAATACACAGAAAAGAAGTAAAACTCTCACTGTTGGCAGATAACATGATAGTATACACAGAAAAACCTAAAAATCCCCTTCACGGATCACAGCCTTGTCATGGTGAAGGGGCTTGTGTAACTCAATGATGCTATCGCCCATGCTACGCAGGGCTGTCCCAGATGGAATGGTCATAATGGACAGTTTTGACAAGATGTGGTCTACTGGAGGAGGAAATATCAATCCACTTGAGTATTCCAGCCTCAAGAATCCTGTAAAGAAGGCTGAGCACCGAAGAACTGATGCTTTTGACCCTTGAGATTTCCTTGGACAGGAAGGAGATCAAACCAGTTGGGAACTGATGCTGAAGCTGAAGCTCCAATACTTTGTCCACCTGACTCAAAGATCCAACTCATAGGAAAAAACACATGCTGTGAAAGAGTGAAGGCAAAAGGATTGAAGGCAGAGAATGAGATGATTAGATACCATCAACAACTCAATGGACGTGAGTTTGAGCAAATTCTGGGAGATAGTGGAGAACAGAGGAGCCTGGTGTGCTGCAGTCCATGGGGTCACAAAGAATCAGACACAACTTAGCAACTGAACAAAAAAAATAATAATAATAAAAATAAATAAATAAATATAGAAAGTCACAGGATATAAAATTAATACTCAGAAATCCTTTACATTCCTATATGCTAACAATTAAAAATCAGAAAGAGAAATTAAGGAATCAATCCCATTCATCATTGCAACTAAAATGGTAAAATGCCTAGGAATAATTCTACCTCAAGGGACGAAAGACTTGTATGAAGAAAACTACAAGCCAGTGATGAAAGAAATAAAAACTGACACCAACAAAGGGAGAGATATTCCATGTTTGGATTAGAAGATCCAATATTTTGAAAATAACTGTGCTACCCAAAACAATTTACAGATTCAATGCAATCCCTATCAAATTACCAATGGCATTTTTCACAAAACTACAGTAAAAAATTTCACAATTACTATGGAAACACAAAAGTCTCCAAATATCCAAAGCAATCTGGAGAAAGAAAATCGGAGCTAGAGGACTCAATCTTCCTGACTTCAGGCTATAACACAAAGCTACCAGTCACCCAAACAGTATACAGTACAGTTCTGGAAAAAAAAAAAAAAAAAAAAGAGAGAGAGAAAGCTAGACTAATGGAAGAAGATAGAAAGCCTAGAGACAAACCCATACACCTATGGGCATCTTATCTTTGACAAAAGAAGCAAAGACAGTCTCTTCAATAAGTGGTGCTGTGAAACCTGGACAGCTACATGTATAAAACTTGAATGAAAGAATGAAACTACAGGACATCTTAACACCATCAGTTCAGTTCAGTTCAGTCACTCAGTCATGTCTGACTCTTTGTGACCCCATGGACTGCAGCAAGCCAGGCCTCCCTGTCCATCACCAACACATGGAGCTTTCTCAAACACATGTCCATTGAGTTGGTAATGCCATCCAACCATCACATCTTCTGTCATCTCCTTCTATTCTTGCCTTTAATCTTTTTCATTATCAGGGTCTTTTCAAATGAGTCAGTTCTTCCCATCAGATGGCCAAGATATTGGAGCTTCAGCTTCAGCATCAGTCCTTCCAATGAACACTCAGGACTAATCTCCTTTAAGATGGACTGGTTGGATCTCCCTGCAGTCCAAGGGACTCTCACGAGTCTTCTCCAACACCACAGTTCAAAAGCATCAATTCTGGGCACTTACCTTTCTTTATAGTCCAACTCTCACATCCATACATGACTACTGGAAAAACCATAGCCTTGACTAGACGGACCTTTGTCGGCAAAGTAATGTCTCTGCTTTTTAATATGCTGTCTAGGTTGGTCATAACTTTTCTTCCAAGGAGCAAGCGTCTTTTAATTTCATGGCTGCAGTCACCATCTGCAGTGATTTTGGAGCCCCCCAACATAAAAATCTCTCACTGTTTCCATTGTTTCCCCATCTATTTGCCATGAAGTGATGGGACCAGATGCCATGATCTTAGTTTTCTGAACGTTGAACTTTAAGCCAACTTTTTCACTCTCCTCTTTCACTTTCATCAAGAGGCTCTTTAGTTCTTCTTCGCTTTCTGCCATAAGTGTGGTGTCATCTGCATATCTGAGATTATTGATATTTCTCCCAGCAAGCTTGATTCCAGCTTGTGCTTCATCCAGCCCAGTGTTTCTTGGATGTACTCTGCATATAAGTTAAACAAGCAGCATGACAATATATAGCCTTGATTTATTCCTTTCCTGATTTGGAACCATTCTGTCATTCCATGTCCAGTTCTAACTTGCTTCGTGACCTGCACACAGATTTCTCAGGAGGCAGGTCAGGAGGTCTGGTATTCCAATCTCTTTAAGAATTTTCTACAGTTTTTTGTGGTCCACATAGTGTAGGGCCACCCAAGAGGGACAGGTCATGATGGAGAATTCTGACCAGTCAGAATGCCCATCATCAAAAAATCTGCAAACAACAAATGCTGGGGAAGATGTGGACAAAAAGAAACTCTCTTACACTATTAATGAGAATGTAAACTGTTACAGCCATTATGGAGAACAGTATGGAGATACCTTAAAAAACTAGAAATAAATCTACCATACTACCTAGGAATCCCACTACTGGGCATGTACCCTGAGGAAGCCATAATTGAAAAAGACACATGTACCTCTAAGGTTCATCACAGTACTATTTACAATAGCTAGGACATGAAAGCATCCTACATGTTCATCAACAGATAATGGATAAAGAAGATGAGGTACATATATAGAATGAAATATTGCTCAGCCATAGAAAATAATTTGAGTCAGTTCTAGTGAGGTGGATGAACCTGGAGCCTGTTATACAGAATGAAGTAAGTCAAAAAAAAGAAAACAAATATTGTGTATTAACGCACACTTATGGAATCTAGAAAATGGTACTGATGAACCTATTTTCAAGAAAGGAATGGAGATGCAGATATAGAGAACAGAATTGTGGACACAGGGTGGGAAGGAGAGAGTGGGACAAATGGAAAAAGTAGCATCAATGTATATACACTATCATGTGTAAATTAGATAGCTGGTGAGAAGTTCCTGTGTAGCACAGGGAGACAAGACTGGCACTCTGTGATGATCTAGAGGGGCAGGATGTGGGGAGGGGAGGTGAGGAGGCTCATGAGGAAGGGAATATATGTATAATTATGGCTGATTCGTTTTCTTGTATGCAGAAACCAATACAACATTGTAAAGCCATTTTCCTCCAATTAAAAACAATAAAGGAAGAGATATTTAACTTTTTTCATCAAATTTTCTAACCAGAAAATTGCAGACTTTAATATAGCCCTTATTGTTAAATATTTCATTATTTACCTGTTTCAGTATCTTTCTCTAAAAAAATGGAGATTATCATAGTGCCAACTTTATAAGGTGGTTGTGAAAACTAAATGTGTTAGCACATAACTGCTAATTCTCATAGAGAGTTGTGTGTCAGAATTTAGACCTTTGATTTTTCTTTTAAGGAGACAACATAGTACGTATAACTTGTGTCATATAACACTGCAACCAAGTGCAATATTTCTGCAAAGCCTATAGTATTTACCTTAAATGGGATGAGTTAGATTATAAATTAAACACTGTCCATTGAGGATGGTTTTTGCCACTAAATGAGTTCAGATCTCATCTTGCTGCTAATTGAGCTTAAAACAAACTTTTTGAATGCTAGAATCATAGACCAGAAATTACAGTCCTGTGTGTATATATATATGTGTGTATATATATATGTGTGTATATATATATATATATATATATATATATATATATATATATATATATATATTACACTTAGACACTTAGTACAGTGTCTGGCATATGGTCATATTCAGCATGTATTCTTCAATTGTCATTATTATTATTATTATCACCTAATTTGGAACTCAAGAAGGTAATATCTTCATCTTTTCCTTACACCCTTCCTTCTCTCTCTTTAAACAACTAAAGAATCAGGGCACTTTACTTATAAAGCAAATTCTACATGATGAGGTAATTTGCTGTGGTGCTTACATAAAATACAATTCTTTTTCCAGAACCAAGGACCAGTAATATTTCTAAAAACACTACTGTTATTGCTGCATAATTTTTTGTTATCAAAAACAAAAATGATAGTCCTCTATAGCCATACTCAGCAGTTATCACCCATACATTTAAGAAGTCAATAGTTGAATTAAATTAGTAAGTAAATAGCAGTCATTATAACTGTGTTGTTGTAATTGTTGCTATAATTTTGATTATCAAGTTTTTCACTCATCACCATTTATAAAAGGAAAAATATAGAGCCATGAAAGATTCTTCATAGTTAAACAGTTCTAAAAATGAATAATGAACAACTAAGATCAAGGCATCTGATTCCATCACTTCATGGCAGATAGATGGGGAAACAATGGAAACAGTGTCAGACTTTATTTTCTTGGGCTCCAAAATCAGTGCAGATGGTGACTGCAGCCATGAAATTAAAAGACGCTTGCTCCTTGGAAGAAAAGTTATGAACAACCTAGATAGCACATTGAAAAACAGAGACATCACTTGGCCAACAAATGTCCGTCTAGTCAAGGCTATGGTTTTTCCAGTGGTCATGTATGGATGTGAGAGTTGGACTATAAAGAAAGCTGAGCGCCAAAGAATTGATGCTTTTGAACTGTGGTGTTGGAGAAGACTCTTGGGAGTCCCTTGGACTGCAAGGAGATCCAACCAGTCCATCCTAAAGGAACTCAGTCCTGAATATTCATTGGAAGGACTGATGCTGAAGCTCTAATACTTTGGCCACCTGATGCGAGGAACTACTCATTGGAAAAGAGCCTGATGCTGGGAAAGATTGAAGGCAGGAGGAGAAGGGGACAGAGGATGAGATGGTTGGAGGACATCACTGACTCAATGGACATGAGTTTGAGCAAGCTCCAGGAGTTGGTGATGGACAGGGAAGCCTAGCATGCTGCATTCCATGGGATTTCAAAGAGTTGGGCATGACTGAGTAACTGAACTTAACTAAACTGAATGAATAACTAAAAATGTATATTTAAGCTCACTTTGACATTTTCCAAAGAGTCACCCCTCCCTGCCAAAAAATGAGATTTTTAAACCTAATTTCTAAATCTATAACAGGGCTGACTGGGGGGGGAGGGGAATGAAACAAAACTAAGGAACACTCTATACTTAACCAAACCATTGATCAAAACTAAATCTTTATTAAATGACATTTTTTAAAGTTAAAAAGTACATAGTTCCAGCTATAAAATAAATAACTCATAGAGATATATAGCATTCTGTTGTTGTTTAGTCACTCAGTCATGTGTGACTCTTTTGTGACCCTGTGGACTGTAGCCCACCAGGCTCTTTTGTCTGTGGAATTTCTTAGGCAAGAATATTGGAATGGGTTGCTATTTCCTTCTCCAGGGGATATTCTCAATCCAGGGACTGAACTCACATTTCCTCCTTGACAGGAAGATTCTTTACCACTGAGCCACCTGGATAGCCCCATAATTAATAATACTGCATTGTATATTTGAAAGTTGCTGGGATAATAGACCTTAAGAATTTTCATCATGGGGAAAAACTTGTAACTCTATATGATCACCAGATGTTAACTAGACTTAATCTGATCAGCTTGCAATATATACAAATATAAAACCATTATGTTGTACACCTGAAACTATTAGAACATTATATGTCAATTACATCTAAATTTTTAAACTTCTTATTAAATGACATTTTACACTCAAGACATGAAAATCTTCAATTCCGTAAGAAAGTTTCTTATGCTTGGTCCAAATCTATAAGAAAAAAACTCTTGGGACCAAATGCTAAGTATTCTTTTTAGCAGATTAATAATCAATTATATCCCAGGCTCTTTCTAAATCCAGGTCTAACTTATAAACAGAAATGACCCTTCTATTGAAAATGTTTTATTTTTGCCATTTTTCCCCAATTGCTCAACTGCTGACCTAAAATTGCTGAGATTTATTTGAAAAACTAACCTGGGATTTTTTTGTGCATGCTGCTAAGTCGCTTTAGTCATGTCCAACTGTATGTGACCTCATGGGCTATAGTCTGCCAGGCCCCTCTGTCTATGGGATTCTCCAGGCAAGAATACTGGAGTGGATTGCCATGCCCTCCTTTGGACTTTTTTGTACTTATATCTAATTTTGCCTATGTTGAATAAAATATTGTAAAAGATGGGGGATAATAATCATTACCACTTAGAGTTACTATGTGGGTCCAATTCAGTTCCAAAAAATAATTTAATTTCAACTACTACTTGCTCAATAAAGACATGTAAAGGTTTATGTGGCCTGTAAACACAATAAAATGGTAACATTATTTACTCTAAATTTATTGAAAATAAAGTGAGAGAAAATTGGTGTAGAGAATCATATTTGTACATTTCAATATGGAGAAGGAAATGGCAATCCACTCCAGTATCCTTGCCTGGAAAAGCCCATGGACAGAGGAGCCTAGCGGGCTAGAGTCCAGGGGGTCACAAGAGTCGGACACGACTTAGTGACTAAAACCACTAGGCAGTGAACTGTGTCAGATTCAAAATTCTTTAACAAAAAATCCATGAGTCATTTATTAATCATTTTCTAAATAGCTATACACAAGCTAATTTGCATGCATTTTTAGTAATTTAGCATCCCTTAAGGAGAAAGTTCTTAAAGAATTATAAATATCATGAGTTACTAATAAATGAAATCATCACTAGAGAGGTCCTAGGCCCAGATATCAGGACACTGTGTGACTCCCCTATGCTGTTTTTGGTTGGAGCAATATGACACCGTACAGAAGAGCAGACCCCAGACTCACTAAGGTCCCAAGGTATCTCTAGAGCAATCAACTGCTCTGAGTCCATCTCTGGAATTGAATCTATTGAAGTATTTCATGATTTTACTTTTTTAAAAAAGGAATGGATGTGCATGATAGGGGAAAAGAAAAAGGAAGAAGATATGCTACCAGGGCATTTTCTCTTGGAAACTGGCAATTTATTATACAACTCTAATTTTCTACTTCTATTTTCATCAACAAACCATTGCCAGATTTTTCTGCAGACTAAAACTGCAGTTATATTGTATGCTCTCATTTAATCATTCCAAAAAATGTTGTGATATAGTTATTATCATCCCCATTTTGCAGGGAAGAAAATTCAGATGCTAAGTAATTTTCTCAAGGCCATACAGCTGTGGCAGAACTGAGCTTCAGATTCATAGAGGTATGGAACCCATTTTCTGTTGGCTGCACTATATTGGGAAACCATGCAAATCAGACAGAGGAGGAAGGAAGAAACTCAACCAGGTAGATTAGAATGGAAATGACCAGATATTGCCAGAGCAGAGTCAGAGTCCAGCTTAGGTGAAGAAGTGCTTTTAAAACATGAGATCTGAGCTATGCTTTAAGTAAGAGCTCATTACTGACTTAGAGGTATAAAACAGAACACAGGTGGCGGATGTTAGAAAGGGAATATGGATTCATCAGAAAGAAGGTTCATATCCTCAGAACAAGAATGGAGAGTGAGATTTATACAAAAAAAAGAAAACAGACAGAAGAGAGAATGGGCCTAATGGAAACTTAAAGAGATCCAAATTAGAAAAGAAACTAGATAGAAAATGATTTAAAAACAAGGAAAACTGAGGAATGAAGCATTAGCTTCTGAAATTTGAATAAAGCCAAATTTTTTTAAGACAGAAAAGAGAGAACTGAATCATCTGATTTCAAAGGTAGGAAAATTGGAACAAATGATTAAATTGAGAAAAAATGGGGAGCAGAATTGTGGTTTGTTTATTTTTAGAGGTTAAATGAAAGACTCTTTTCAAACATGTATTAAAAGCATCTGATTCCACTAAGAAACTTTAAAAAGTAGAACAGGGAAAATAATTCTACTTCTGTGTTTCCCTGAGTCTTTTGTAGCTACTTAGATGGGTGTGTTTGGGTGGAAACAAAAATTTTTTTAACACCCTCTAATTATCCACCACCCCAATCTGAAATTCTAAAATTCTGCTTATGATTGCACAATTATTTTTACAGTAGCTAAAGAGCTATCAGCAAAAGAGGATTATTACTTAAGTTGAGAAAAAAAAGCAACTAAAAACTCTTAAACAACAAAGAACAGCTTCCCATGCCAATATCCAAAGTGACAAAGCCAAAGCAATGCAAATAAGGAAAATGTTATGTGCTGGGAAGCCCAACTGACCTTGTAGTGATTTGGTCTCCAAATGTTATAGTAACATTTCTACAATTTAACCAAATATAGTCAGACTTGGATGTATTTAACTGACTCTTCAGGCACAAATTTATCAGTGGATATCCAAACTCAAATAGAAGGTTTATATCCTGCTCACCAGGGAAGCCCAAAATTATTTATTTATTTGGTTGCATTGGATCTTAGTTGCAGCATGCAGGATATTCCAGGAGGCACACAGACTCTCTACTTGTAGCCCAGAGGCTCCATAGTGTATGGGTTCAGTAGCCCCAGGATCTTAGTTCCTCAATCAGGGATCAAACCCATGTCGCCTGTATTGCAAGGTAGATTCTTAACCATTGCATCATGAGCGAAGTCCCACCACCTACACACGATATATAGAATTCAAACTGAGTCATTCAGGTGCTGAGTCATAAGAATTATGAATTCCTCATGAAGGCTAAACATGGTCCAGACTCCATCAAAGAAAATAAGTTAAACTATTTGTTCAGTGAATATTGTTAGGAGTTCTAGGAAAAGCTGTAATGTATTACTATTTTAGGAAAACTATCAGACCACCTACCAAGTGATAGCAGAAAAGCTACCACATAGTTTTCTGCAGTGAGTCCCTTTCCTTCTCTTTGCTAATTCAACTTCAGAGTGCTTCACTCTTCTCTTTTTTCCATTTGTTGCTACCAATAGGGAGGAGTCTTAGTAATGTTTGTAATGAGTTTTAGAAAGCCATAGCTTAAGAAAAAGTAATCTCAGCAGATATACTAGCTCATGTCAAATAAAAAAGTAATTGGTAAAGAAATGATTTATCTATCTTAACTATGTATTCTAAATAAAAGAAAGCTACAAATTGCCTACTTTACATTTTTTCATCATGAAAACATATCTTGGACCCTGTGTATTAATCTGCCAGACAGCAAGCAATAAATTGATATGAGACAGATTTACATAATGAAGCAGTTTACTTATAGTAGTAATAACTATGCTACTGGATAATTAAAGTCTCCAAGAAAATCTTTCAAGAGTTTGTATGCCATCACTTATATAACTTTAAGCATATAATTTAGGATTTTTCTGATCATGAATATATGCAACTATAATAATGTGAACCATAAAATGTTGGAATTACCCATTCCTCAAATTTTGGCAATTTAAGGAACTGGATTAATTCAGTTGAGCCAGCAACATTCATTTCACAACAGAGAACTGGCTTGGTCATCTTAAAGGGTTAAGAGGCTTCAATTGGATGGTTTCTTCAAAAGTTAGCTGCAGAAAGGGGTAATGTGATTTTAAGGATGTGAAATGGAAGTTCAAAGATCTAGAAATTTTTACCAGGCAGGTGGTCTTGGTTAAATCAATCAGCACTCAGTTTCCTCATCAGCAAACCAGGGACAACTCCAACTATGATCCTCTCATAGAACTATGAGAGTCAAATTGAAGTCTATTCAAACTTGTCTATGTGCATATGTATTTACTCCATCTTGAAAGAATGTATGTGTATATATGTGAGGGAAATAAATATAGAAATTGGGACAAAATAAAAGTACAAAAGTCAGAAAAGGCCAGATGATCAATATGTGAAAATGCATGCCAAAAGATTAAGCAAAATGGTGGCTAGAAGAGGGGCTGCACATTTGGTGGAAAGATAGTAAGATTCCAAGACATTAAAGTGAAAAGAGAGAGAAATGGGATAAACTGCAGAACTCACGGTATGTAAAATGACAAATCGTTTACTGAGGTGAGACCAAATTTTTTATGATACTGAACTGTCAGAGAAATTTCTCTAGTGGACCTCAAAAAAGTGTACACTTTGAATAAATAAAAATCATCAAAGTCTTTCTAACTACTTGTTTGAATCCATAAAATGATTAATTTCATAGGACTGTTTATTGTCATAAATCTTAGTACAGGCCAAGATAGGATTATGATGTTGAATCATAGTTTAATAGAACCCACTTTTTGGTATGTCAAAAAAGGGGGTGCAAGTACACAGCTTTTTACTGGCTGGTGTGAGCACACTGTAAATGCACTTAACTCAAGCAGGAGTTCTCAAACATTGTGGTCTCAGGATGAATTTGTTGTACAGAACTACCAGATACATGCCAAGTAAATGTTGAAGGATATCTCTTACAAATTATAATTCTGATTTTGGAACAGTTGAATTTAACCCACTTTAACAGATATTAAATTTTCTTTGAGCCACTCTTAAGTTCAAGT
This sequence comes from Okapia johnstoni, assembly GCA_024291935.2. NCBI lineage: Eukaryota > Metazoa > Chordata > Mammalia > Artiodactyla > Giraffidae > Okapia > Okapia johnstoni. Next base: position 63,806,684 of record CM044310.1, read on the forward strand.
GATACAATGATATCCTTAATGAATTGAAGAATATCTAAATTTTGTAGAGCTGGTTGGTCATCAAGTTGGAAGTATATATCTAGTTTATTCAGAAATAATGTTGTATCTTTATAACTCTAAAACAGTTCTGAGTCAGAACATTTTCAAATAACACTATGGATAAGGATTCTAGGGTTCAGGGGGGAAAAGTACCAAGGGATTTCACAGCTGAACAGTAAAATGCTTCCATATCTCAACTGGAATCTGGGTTCCCTTACTCTCATCATCCAAATTCATGCTGCAGGACATCCTCATGATCAATAATGTTCAATTTGGGTCTTCCTACTCAAAATTATTTTACCTGGTTGGGTTTCTTAAAAAAATAATGAGAATTTTATAATATGATTTAATTTTAAGCAACATCTTCCAAATTTCAATTACCAATGATTCTCAAAGCCAGCAGTCGTCATAATATCAGTTAGGAGGAGAAAGAGCTCCTCATTTGCCAAATCCAAAAGATTAGATAGTGTTCATTTTAATCTAAGAGCCAATCATTGGCAAAAAATGAAAAGGAGACTACTTGTTCTAATCACTAGAGACAAAGTTTCAAGTAACCCTCATATTGCTCAACATTGGGGTCCAGCTTACCTTTCTAAGACTCTCTTATTCTTTTTTTCAGCTTTATTGAAATAAAATTGACATATAACATTGTATAAGTTTAAGGTATATAGCATGACTTGATATAAATGCTGTAGAATAATGGCATAATAAGGTTAGTTAACTCATCCATACCTTCACATTATGTGTATGTGTGTGAGTTGAGAAATTTTATGGTTCACTCTCTTAGCAATTTTCAAACTGTACAATGCAGTATTGCTAACTGTAGGCTTCCCTGGTTATTCAGTGGTAAAGAATCCACCTGCAGTGCAGGAGATGTAGGTTCAATCCCTGGGTTGGGAAGATTCTCTGGAGAAGGAAATGGCAACCCACTCCAGTGTTCTTGCCTGGGAAACCCCATGGACAGAGGAAACTGGCAGGCTACAGTCTATGAGATCACAGAAGAGTTGGACACGATTTAGTCACTAAACACACACACATTATTAATTGTGGTTGCCATTCTTTACAGTACTCCCCAGAATTTATTCATCTTATAAGAAAAGTTTGTACTTTGTGACCAACTTGAATCATTTTCCCTAACCTTTACCTCTGTTGACCACAAATCTATTGTCTGTTTTGTGAGTTTAGGTTTTTTACATTCCACATATAGTATCTCATTGTGATTTGAATTTGTATTTCTCTGATAATTAGCGATGGTGGACACCCTTTCATGTAACTGGCCCCTTTGTATATCTTCTTTGGAAAAACTTCCCTTCAGGTCCTCTGCCCAATTTAAATTATTTTTGTGCTATTGAGTTGGGTGAGTTCCTTATATATTTTGAATAGTAATCCCTTAGAGGATATATGGTTTGTAAATCATTTCTTCCACTTCATGGTGAGTTTTCACTTATTAATTGATTCTTTTGCTGCACAGAAGCTTTTTAGTTTGATATAATCCCACTTTATTTTTGCTTGTGTCATATCCAAAAGATAATTGCCAAGATCAACGTCAAGGAATTTTCTTCCAGGAATTACACAGTTTCAGGTCTTAGTGGTTTAAGATAGAGGTCTAGTTTTATTCTTTTGCAGAAGCATTTTCAGTTTCCCTAGCACCATTTACCAAGCAAACTGTCCTTTCCCTTTTGAATATTGTGAATAATTGTCAAACATTTATTGACATATATATATATATATATGAATTTATTCCTGGGCTCTGTTCTATTTCATTGGTCTATGTGTTTGTTGTAATTTTTTGGTTTGTCTTTTATTTGCTTGCAGTACCATACTGTTTGATTATTATAAAGTTTGAAATCAAGAAGTATTATGCCTCCAGTTTTGTTCTTCTTTCTCAAGATTGTCTATTTGGGGCCTTTTCGATTTCATACAAGTTTTAGCATGTTTTGCTATTTCTGTAAAAAAAAATGCCATTGGGATTTTGATAGGTATTACATTGAATCTGGGCTTCCCAGGTGGTTCAGACAGTAAAGACTCTGCCTGCAATGCAAGAGACACGGGTTCAATCCCTGGGTTGGGAAGATCCCCTGGAGAAGGGCATGGCAACCCACTCCAGTATTCTTGCCTGGAGAATTCCATAGACGATCCTGGTGGGCTAGAGTTCATGGGATCGCACAGAGTTGAACATGACTGTGCAACTAACACTTTCACTTTTCACATTGAATCTAGATTGCTTTAGGTCATTTTGAACATTTTAGCATATTAATTATTCCAATATATGAACAATTTCCATTTATTTGTGCTGTCTTCAATTTCTGCAATCATCTCTTGTTTTGCAGGCTGTGCTCCCTGGCAGGGCAATATCCCTGGTAGCTGGGCTCTGCAATCATTCCTGGTTTGGTGTGGCCTCAATCTGTGTTTCCCAACTAGATCATGCTTTTGGCTACACTCTATGTTCAGATGGAAGGAGCCTCTGGTTGTACTCTGGTATCAGGCAAAACACCAGCTACACCCCAAAGTTGAGCGGGGCTGCAGTCAGGTCTTCAAGATCAAGTAGGCTGTAAGATGTGCTCTATGGGTACTGGACATCTGTGACCATATTTTCCAAAGGTTGGGACTGGATATTTTATTCAGCAGTTGGGTATAGCTTTAAATTTGTTTCTCTTCCCAGGCAGGGACTTAGAATGGACTCCATAGCTGATATGGCCATTGGTTGGGAACTAAATCAGACAGTGCTTCCAGCTGAGCTCTCTGGCCAGACAAGGTCACCAGTTTGGCTCTGCAGATGGCATGAGCTGCCTGGGATCTCTACTCAGACAGCACTGTAAGTAAGAACTGGGTCTGTCAGGATGTCAGTACTAGTTCATGTGAGCCCTGGCCCACTTCTCCATTTCTCTTTGATCCCCAGTGGTCAAGCCATACAGATCCCCCCAGTAATCCCCACAAGTAATCCCTAAAGGAGGGCCCAAGAGCATCCTTCAGCTAAATATCCACCTCATGTTCACTTTCTACCAGAGAAACTATAGACCCAGGGCCACCCTGTTGGTGAAATACTGTGCCAGTCATGAGGAGGGACAATATGGTCACAATGAAATTGCTTAATTTACCCTTCTAATGAGTTCTTCATCAGTCTCAGCGCTCCAGGAGGGTGACTCAGCCTTACTCCCAGGTTCTGGTATTTTCACAGTGATGCTTTATCTATAGATAGTTGCCAATTGATATTCCTATGAGGGGAACTAAAGTTGGAAATGACCCATGCTGCCATCCTAATGATGTTTCCTGATGCTTTTTAAAATTATTAAAGTATGGTTGATTTAGAACGACGTGTTAGTATCAGGTGTACAGCAAAGTGGAAAAGTAATTCTGTTATATTCATTAATATATATTAATAAATAATAATTAATATATATAGATTCTTTCCCTTATAAGCTATTACAAAATTTTGAACATTCTTCCCTATGTTATTCAATAGTTCCTTGTTGATTGTCTATTTTATTTTATCTTCTTGATTTTATTGAAGTATAGTTGATTTACAGTGTGTTAATTTCTGCTCTACAGCAAAGTGCCTCAGTTGTTATACAACATATATATTCTTTTCCATACACTTTACTCTAGTTCATCATGGTTTTTTTTTTTAATTAAAGGATAATTGCTTTACAGAATTTTATTGTTTTCTGCCAAATATCAACATGAATCAGCCATAGCTACATGTATGTCCACTCCCTCTTGAACCTCCCTCCCATCTCTCTACATATCTGGACCATCTGCTTGTTACAGAGCCCCTGTTTGAATTCCCTGAATCATAGAGTATACTCCATTGGTTATATATTTTACCTATGGTAATGTAAGTTTCCATGTTACTCTATCCATAAATTTCACCCTCTCCTTCCTCCCCCCTCCCCCACTCCATGTCTATAAGTCTTTTCTCTATATCTGTTTCTCCATTGCTGCCTTGCAAATAAATTCATTGGTGTCATCTTTCTAGATTCCATATATATGTGTTAGTATATATATGAGTTACTCTTTTTCATATTTCTCTTTCTGAGTTACTTCACTCTGTATAACAGATTCTAAGCTCATCCACCTCATCAGAACTGACTCAAATACAATCCATTTTATGGCTGAGTAATATTCCATTGTATATATGTACCACAGCTTCTTTATTGATTCATCTGTCAGTGGTCATCTAAGTTACTAACATGTTCTAGCTATTGAAAATAGTTTTGTAATAAACATTGGGGTGCATGTGTCTTTTTCAGTTTTGGTTTCCTCAGGGTATATGCCCAGTAGTGGGATTGCTGGGTCATATGATGGTTTTATTCCTAGTTTTTTAAGGAGTCTCCATACTATCTTCCATAGAAGCTGTATCAATTTAAATTCCCACCAACAGTGCAAGAGGATTCCCTTTTCTCCGCACCCTCTCCAGGACTTATTGTTTGTAGACATTTTGATGATGGCCATTCTGATAAGTGTGAGGTGATATCTCATTGTAGTTTTGATTTGCATCTCTCAAATAATGAGCAATATTGGGTATCTTTTCATATGTTTGTTAGCCATCTGTATGTCTTCTTTGGAGAAATGTCTTTTTAGGTCTTTTTCCCACTTCTTGACTGGGCTGTTTATTTTTCTGGTATTGAGTTGTATGAGTTGTTTGTTTATTTTGGAAATGAATTCTTGGTCATTTTTTTCATTTGCTATTATATTCTCTGATTCTGAAGATTGTCTTTTCACCTTGTTTGTAGTTTCCTTTGATGTGCAAAAACTTTTAAGTTTAATTGTATCCCACTTGTTTATTTTTGTCCTTTTAATGAATATTCAGGATTGCTTTCTTTTAGGACTGACTGGTTTGATTTCCTTGCAGTCCAAGGGACCCTCAAGAGCCTTCTCCAACATCACAGTTCAAAAGCATCATTTCCAACTGAGTGACTAAACTGAACTGAACTGATTCATCTGAAAGTGTCTTTTCTCCAGTCTAATTTTTCATACATTGATTTTTCTGGCTGTTGTATCAGAAGATATTTTTATTACAGTTTCAATTTCTGTTCTTCTGATGGGTCTGTTCAGACTTTCTGTTTCTCCTTCGTTCAGTTTGGAAGGTTATACTTTTTAAAGAATTTGTCCGTTTCTTCTAACTTGTCCATTTTATTGGCATATAATTGCTCATAGTAGTCTCTTATGATCTTTTGTACTTCTGTGTTGTCTATTGTGATTTCTCCATTGTCATTTCTAATTTTACTGATTTTATTCTTCTCCCTTTTTTCTTGGTAATTCTGGCTAAAATGTTTGTCTGTTCTATTTATCTTCTCAAAGAACCAGCTTTTAGTGTTATTGATTTTTGTTTTAGTCTCCCTCATTTCTTTTTCATTTATTTCTGCTCTGATTTTTATGATTTCTTTCCTTCTACTAACTTTGGGATTCTTCTTTTGTTCTTTTTCTGGATGCTTTAGGTGTAAAGTTAGGTTGCTTATATGATGTTTCTCTTTTTTCTTGAGGTAGGTTTATATTGCTATGAACCTCCCTCTAAGCAATGCTTTTACTGAATCCCATAGGTTGTGTTTTCATTTTCATTTATTTCTATGCATATTTTGATTTCCTTTTTTATTTTATCCATGATCTTTTGGTTACTGTGAAGCCTGTTGCTTAGCCTCCATACGTTTGTGTTTTTTTATAGTTTTTTTTCCTCTATTCAATATTTAATTTTACCCCATTTGAGATCAGAAAAAATGTTTGAAATTATTTCAATTTTTAAACATTTACCAAGGTTATATTCATGTCTCAGGATGTGACCTATCCTGGAGAATGTTCCTTGTGCACTTGAGAAAAAGGTGAAACATATTGTTTTGGGGTGAAATGCCCTGTAGATACCAATTAGGTCTACCTGGTCCTTTGTATTATTTAAAGTTTTTGTTTCCTTGCTAATTTTGTGTTTGGTTGATCTAGCCATAGGTGTGAGTTGGGTATTAAAGGCCTCCACTATTATTGTGTTACTGGTAATTTCCCCTTTCAGACTTTTTAGACCACATATTGAGGTGCTCCAATATTGGGTGCTTGTATACTTATAATTGTTATATCTTCTTCTTGGATTGATCCCTTGAGCATTATATAGTGTCTTTTGTCTCTTATCACCGTCTTTATTTCAAAGTCTATTTTATCTGATAGGAGTATTGCTACTCTTGCTTTCTTATGGTCTCCATTTGCATGAAATATCTTTTTCCACCACACCCCCCACCCTGCCACACTTTCAGCTTGTAGGTTTGAGGTGGGACTTTTATAGACAGCAAATAAAGGGGGTTTGTTTTTGTATCCATTCGGCCAGGCTTTGTCTTTTGGTCAGAGCATTTAACCCTCTTACATTTAAGATAATTATTGATGAGTATGATCCTGTTACCATTTACTTTGTTGTTTTGAGTTCGTTTTTATAAACCTCTTCTGTGTTTCCTGTCTGGAGAAGATCCTTGAGCATTTGTTGAAGAGCTGGTTTGGTGGTGCTGAATTCTCTCAGCTTTTGCTTGTCTGTTAAGCTTTTGATTTCTCCTTCATATCTGAATGAGATCCTTGCTGGGTAGAGTAATCTTGGTTGTAAGTTTTTCTCTTTCATCACTTTAAGTATATCCTGCCATTCCCTTCTGACTGAAAACTTTCTATAAGATCAGCTCTTATCTTTATGGGGATCTCCTTGCATGTTATTTGTTGCTTTTCCCTTGATGCTTTTAATATTTGCTCTTTGTGTTTAATTTTTGTTAGTTTTGTCTTGGGATGTTTTGCCTTAGGTTGATACTGTTTGGGACTCTGGGTTTCTTGGACATGGGTGGCTATGATCTTTCCCATTTTAGGAAAGTTTTGGTTATTATCTCCTCAGTAATTTCTCATGTCCTTTCTTTTTATCTTCTTCTTCTGGGACACGTATGGTTTTAATGTTGGGGCATTTAACATTGTCCAAGAGGTCTCTGAAGTAGTCCTTATTTCTTGTTATTCTTTTTTCTTTTTTGTCTCTCTGCTTCATTTCTTTCCACCATTCTATCTTCCACCTCACTTATCCTCTCTTCTGCCTCTGTTATTCTACTCCTGATTCCCTCCAGAGTGTTATTAATATGAGCTATTACATGGTTCATTATTGATGACTCTTCTTTTTTTCTTTTAGCTCTTTGTTAAACATTTCTTACATCTTTTCAATCTTTGTGTCTAGTCTATTTATCTGTAACTCCATTTGGTTTTCAGGATTTTGGATCATCTTTACTGTCATTATTCTGAATTCTTTTTCAGGTAGACTCCTTATTTCCTCCTCTTGTTTGATTCTGTGTGTTTTTATCATGTTCCTTCACCTGGGGAACATTTCCCTGCCTTTTCACTTTGTTTAAATTGCTGTTTGGGATACCTTCTCTGAAGGCTGGAATATCATGGTTCCTCTTAATTGTGGAGTCATTTCTGTGGATGGGGTTTTACCAGGGTCTTGTCAAGGTTTCTTGGATGGGGGAACTTGTATCTGTGCTTTGGTGAGTAGAGCTTAATCTCTTTTTTCTGGAGTACTATAAAGTGTCCAGTAGTGAGTTTTGTGGATGTCTATGGGTTTGATATGGCTTTGGGCAGCCTGTCATTTAAAGTTCAGGATTGTGTTCCTGTTTTGCTGGAGAATTATCATGGTATGTTTTTCAATGGAAGTTGTTGGCTCTTGGGTGGAGCTTCGTTTCAGTGTAGGTATGGAGAATTCTGGGTGGGCTCTTGTCTATTAATGTTCCATGAAGTCAGGAGTTCTTTGATGCTATAAACTTCTGTAGGTGAACCTCCTGCCTCTGGCTTTCAGTCCTCCTCTTACAATAGCCTCAAGATTTCTCCATCCTACCACACAGAAGATAAAACCCCTAGGTTGGTGGTGAAACAACCCTTCACAGTCAGGACCCCCCAGAGAGATTCACAGAGTTATATAGAAAAGAGGGAGGAAGGAGTCAGAGGTGACCAGGAGGAGAAAAGGGACATTCAAAAGGGGAGAGAGCAATCAAACCAGTCATCAAATCCCTAAGTGAAAATGGATACTGAAAATTAGATTCTTAAAGGTACAAAACTGATAACAAATATCAAAAAGCAAAGACTAAAAACCTAGAATAGAAGTTAGGCTCTCAAAGATACAATATAAAAATACAAAACTAAATTGATCACAATAATTGAAAAAATATATATGGAATTTGCCTTTAAAAACCAGTATTTTTTAAAGGTATCAGTAGGATACAAAAACAAATGTTAGAGTAATATGGAATTATTAATTTTTTAATTGATAAATGATAATAGCAAAAATATATCTAGGACTTTCTTTGGTGCTGTTGTGGGCAGTGTGGGGTCAGTTCAATGTCAGATAGTCCCTTGTTCTGGCTTGCACTTTTTCTCAAGGTCTATAATTGCCCCTCAAATGCACAGTCTCAGCCTTAACTGCAGGGTTTTAATCTGTCGCACCTGTCACTTTGGGGATGGTTTCCCCCTTCTTTGTTTATTTTTTCTTCCTTTATTTGCAAGTCTCTTCAGTGTTTAATTTCTTCCCTGACATGAGGGTGCAAAGGTGACCACTTATTTAGGCTCACTTGTTCAGCTGTGCTGTGGAAAGGAAGGGACACTGCAAAGAAATACTGCTGGCTTGGGTGGGGAGTCCTCACAGTGGATGTACCACACTGGGTTTGCCTCAACTCAAGGTGGCATATACTTCCTGGGTCCACTCTGCTCAGGCTCCAGCCTGCTCTGCAAAGGCACTGTCCCAAGTGGGCCCTGCATTGCATGCACTTCCCATGTCTATGTGCTCAGGGTCTCCGGTGCTCCACAAGGGAACAGACCCAGATGGGCTGTGCGTTTTTTGCCCTTTCTGGGTCCAAGCCACTAAGGCGACCAGGTGCTTGGTAAGCTCACTGTCCCAGGTTGGCCATGCATCTTGTGCACCTCCCCAGTCCCTGCCACCTTTTTCCAGGTAAGTTGCAAGGGCACAGTCCCAGGTTTTGTTATGTATCTCCTCTGTGAAGGTGATCTCAGGCTGTGACCCTCCTGGTGGATGTTGAAAAGCTGTTGCTGACCCATAAAGAGACGCTGGGATTCTTGGCCTCTGGAAGAGAAAAAATCAATCCAGGGCCAGAAGCGAGGCTTGATCGCTCAGAGCTTTTGTGCAGTAGACACTTATTAAAGTATAAAAGGGATAGAGAAAGCTTCTGACATAGACATCAGAAGGGGGCAGAAAGAGTACTCCCTTGCTAGTGTTAGCAATGGAGTTATATACCTTTTAATTAGTTATTACAATCAATCAAAAGAATGTCTCAAGTTTGTGAAAATTTTACCAGACCCTCTCCCACAATTTACATTTTAGGATAACAAGATTAGAATTTAACAATAGAAAGATCCTCCAGATCCATTCCCACAATATACATTCTAAGATACCAGGATTAGTCAGTAGGTTTTCAGGAAGGAGAAACTGTCCTCCAGCTGGATACATTGTTGTTGTATAATCCCTAGTACAGAGTTTAAACCGAGTTGTGTAATTGACTAAGACTAAGGAATGTAGAGGGGAAAAACAAACAAACAAAAAAAAAAACCACGTGTGTCCTTTTCTCCTCCTGGAGAATACCAGACCCCCAGTCTCCACTTTAAGAGCCCCAGACCCCTTTCTCCTCCTTGGGGACCCTGAACTTCTTATCAATCTGCCTAGGAATTGACTCTCTCATTCCCCCCTTTTCTTTTAGGAGAATTATGTTGCCTAGGGAAAAGGGCAAGTTAAAACCTAATCAAAATTAAAAGTTACATTATGTCCATAGCTACATCAGTCCATCTTAGGATTGTTAGGTGTAATCACAGAGTTGAAGAAATTCCTCTCCTTGAAGTGGAGAAACCCACCATGGGAAGTCTTCTACTTGATGAGGAGGGGAGTGCTCCACAGACCCAGCAAGTAGACCGATTGTGGAATGCAGCATAGGAATGAGCCCAAGACAGGAAGGCGTTGTCTTGAGGGTCAAATGGCAGACTCAGGATTTTTGGAGTCAGCAGAATTAGGCTCACATAGATTATCAGGCCCATCTGAAAAGTACAAAGTCAGAGCATAGAAAGTAAAGACATAAAATGATGCCACTTAGTTCTGGTCAGGGTGCCACCTCTTAACTCGAGTGTGATGTACCCATGAATCAATTCCTGGCAATTTGACAGCTGTGGGAGAAGAAAGAATAACATGGTAAGGGCCCTCCCAGAGGGGCTCGAAGGATTGGCCCCCAGATCCCAATGTTTTTATCACAACCTTGGTTCCTGGTTCAAACAGAGGCTTGCTTGACTCAGAGGCTGGGTCAGGAGTCGTCTCCTGGAGTTCTGTTAATGCTTGTTGAAAAGCTGAGAGCTGAGTTACATAATTAGTTAATTCCAAGCTTCAATATCTGTGCATAAGAAAGGCCTTCCATAAATACATTCAAAGAGAGACAGTCCCTCCTTTTTTTGGTGCAGTCCGAGCCCTCATTAAAGCTGTGGGTAGCACTTTAATCCAATTGTCCTGCATCTCAGAGTAAATTTGCACAGATGTCTTTTGATAATTTCATTAGCCTTTTCCACCTTTCCTGAGGATTGGGGTCTCCAGGAACAGTGTAAGTGATATTTTATTCCTAGAGCTTTAGACACCCCCTGACTTACAGCAGGTTTAAAGGCAGAGCCATTGTCACTCTGAAGGCTCCGTGGCAGTCCAAACCTGGAGATAATTTCATGGATTAGAACCTTTCTAACCTCTTTAGCCTGTTCACTATGACAGGGAAAAGCCTCAATCCATCCAGTAAAAGTATCCACCCAAACTTGTAAGCAAGAATATGAGTTAGCTTTTGGCATATGAGTAAAATCAATTTCCCGGTCCTCTCCAGGATACTTTCCACTTCATTGTAATCCAGATTTTGCTAGTTTTTCAGTCTTTGGGTTATTTTTCTGACAAACCTCACATCTTTTTTATAATGTTCTTTAAAGTTTTCATTACATTTTTACCTTCAAACAAACGAGAAGCCATCTGGTAAGTACTTTCTACACCTAAATGAAAACTCTGGTGTAAACCTTTAAGAATTTTCCATTGAGCATTTTCAGGAATTGTTAATCGTCCATCCTCAGACTGTAACCATCCTTTATCAGTAATCTTTGCTCCTCTTTTCTCATATCTTTCTAATTCTTCCTCAGTATATTGTGGTTTTTCCTGTTCCACAGGACCTGTCCAGATCAAAGGTGTCTGTAGTGAAGGGGTTTTGTAAAAGTGCTGCTTATCTGGCTTGACAGTCAGCCAGATGATTACCTTTGGCTACTTTACTCCCATCCCTGCTGTGCCCTTTGCAATGTGTAAGAGCTACTTCTTTAGGACAATATATAGCAGTTAAAAGTCTCTAGATCTCTCTGAAATGCTTAATAGGTTCTCCTGTTGCTGTTTTAAACTGTCTTTCTTTCCATATTGCTTCATGAGCATGTAAAGTCAAATAAGCATACTTAGAATCAGTGTATATATTTACCCGCTGCCCTTTGCTTAACTCTAGAGCTCGGGTCAGAGCCACAAGCTCCACTAGCTGAGCACTGGTTCCCTGAGGGAGAGATTTTGCTTCTAAAATCTGCTCAGCAGTCACCATGGCATAAACTGCTTTACGCTTTCCAACCCGAACAAAAGAACTGCCACCTGTTAATATTCCCATGTCAGGATTGTCTAATGGGGTATCCATTAGATCTTCCGGAGATGCATAGTTTAAAGTTAGAAATTGGGAACAATTGTGATCAGGTGTTTCATTTTCCTTCTCAGAAAGGAAAGTGGCAGTATTTAAATTTCCACAAACTTTAAGCTTAGTTACTGGTCCTTCTAACAACAATGACTGATATTTAAGAAGCCTACCGTCTGTCATCCAAGTATTAGCCTTAGAATTTAAGATTCCACTCACATTATGAGAAGTCAATACAGTAAGATTTCATCCATTAATTATTTTTAAACTTCAGGTGCTAATAAAGCTGCTGCCCCAATTACTCAGACAGTGGGGCCACCCGCGTGAAATTACATCTAATTCTCAGCTTAGATAAGCAATAGGTTGCTGGTGAGGCCCTCGGGGTTGTGTCAAAACTCCCAAGGCCATATCTTTTCTTTCAGTGACAAACAAATTAAATTCTGACCCTGTGGGCAAGCTCAAAGCGAGAGCTTGCAGGAGAGCAGTCTGAAGAACCTTTAAAGCCTTTTGAGTATCTGGAGACCAAACCAGTTTCTCGGTTGGGGCCTGCTGAGTCTCAGCTATGAGTTTATATAAAGGTGGGCAATTTCCCCATAACCCGGGATCCAAATGCGACAGTAGCCTGTGATTCCCCAAAATCCTCTCACTTGTCTTAAAGTCATAGGTAGGGGATGATTTAGTATAGGTTTAATTCTCTCAGGGCCTATGGCCCTAGTCCCTTCTGATATGATTAGGCCCAGATATCTAACAGATCGTTGACAAAGCTGAGCCTTTTCTCTTGATGCCTTGTAACCACAGCCTGCCAGAAAGTTTAAGAAATCTTCTGAAGTTTGTGAACAAGCTTCCTCTGTCTCAGCAGAGAGCAGAATATCATCTACATATTGTAGTACCACTGCTTCAGAGCTATTAAAGTTTTGTAGATCCCGTGACAAACTTTGTCCAAATAAGTGAGGACTGTCACGAAATCCCTGGGGCAAAACTGTCCAGGTTAACTGAGAAGCTGGCTGTGTAGGTTCTTCAAAGGCAAATAGAAACTGACTTTCCTCCGCCAAAGGCACTGAATAGAAGGCATCTTTTAAATCAATTACTGAGAATATTTGGCTCCTTCAGGAATTTCAGACAATAGAGTATAAGGATTAGGCACCACGGGGTGTAAAGGGACTACAGCCTCATTTATTATTTGTAAATCTTGGACTAGTCTCCATTTACCATTTGATTTCTTTATACCCAAAATAGGAGTGTTGCATGGACTGTTCCAGGGAATTAATTGTCCCTGCTTCTTTAAATTTTCGATGATGGGTTTTAACTCTTCCTTAACCTCAGGTTTCAGAGGATACTGCTTCTTATGTGGAAATAAGTTGTGAGTCTTTGAGCTTGACAGCTACAGGAATAGCATTTTGTGCTCCACCCACAGATTTTCCATCATCCCACACTCTAGCATTTTGTTCAATTAAAGGGAGAGAAAGGGAGGGCTCCATATTCGAAACAGAGGCATGGACTTTGCATAGTATATCCCTCCCCAAAAGGGGTGAGGGAGACTCTGGCACGATCAGAAACTCCTGTGAAAATAGCACAGAGTCCCAGTTACAGAACAACAGAAGTGATACCTTTAGGCTCGTCCAAACAGTCCCATTAAGGAAGCGGATCGGGAAGAAAGTGGCCCAAGGGCTTCAGTAAGCACGAAGGAAGTTGCCCCAGTATCTAAAAGGAAATCGATGGATTGGCCCCTCACAGTTATTAACACCCGGGGTTCCTCAGGTGTAATTAGGACGGGAGCTTGCCTGGGGACCCCCGGGCACCTTCAGTCCTGATTGTCTTGAGAGTCCGACCCCTGAAACCTACGCCTCTGGGGGCAGTCTCTCCTCCAGTGTGGTCCTTTGCAGACAGGACATGGAGCCGGGGCAGCTTGGATGCCTGAGGGCAATCCCAATTGAGGTGCCCTCCTTTCCACAGTAATAGCAAGCCCATCCCTTTTCACCTGGGTCCCTCTGGGCATTTTTCTCAGGTTGTTTAAGGACGGTTTTTACAGCCATTGCGAAGGCTTCCGCCTGTTCCTTTGTCTTTTTCTGGTTTTCTTTCTAGTCCTCATGTTCCCTACCATAATAGAGCCAGTTGTAACAGATTATCTAAAGACTGATTTGGTCCATATGCCTGTTTTAATAGCTTACAGCGGTATCTGGAGCTGACTGAGTGAGAAATCTATCTTCTAAGATCATTGTTCCCTCTTCACTTTCAGGATCAATCTCAGTGAATCTGCAAAGGGCTTCTCTCAGTCTATCTAGGAATTTACTAGTAGCTTCCTTCTCCTCCTGTTCTATGTTTGCCAATTTGGCATATTTTAAAGTCTTAGCACGCGCTTGCCTGGGTCCTTCAAGAATACATCTAACAAAATGACTCTGATCCCATCTTCCTTTAGCCGTGTTATAGTCCTAGTCTGATTCTATAGTTGGGACTTCCTGATTCCCAGGGGGGAGCTCGGCTATCTCGTCCTCCCTCTTCCCTACTGATTCATTACCAAGCCATTCATCTCCATAAGCAACTGCTTTCCCCAAAACTCGACTTTTCAGTCAGGAGTGAGCGTTTGTTCAAGATATATATCACATCCTTCCAAGTAAGGTCATAAATTAGAGTAACACCTTTAAAAGCTCTAATATATTTTTCTGGGTCCTCTAAACAGTCTCCCAGATCCTCCTTGATTCTTTGTATTTCTTGATAAGAAAAGGGCTTATTAACTCTCATAGACTGATTATTTCTCCCGGTGGGTGCTTCATGAACAGGCAACAGCTTGTGTGGCTGTTCCTCAGCCTCTCTGGCTGTTCTGCCCATATGATCTCAGGGATAGATTGGAGAAACCTGCTTTTCTTTATCTCTTTGTCTCCTGTCCTCCATCTCATCCCTTACCTCGATGGTCTGAGTTTCTATTGAAACCAGAGTAGTCTGAGGTCGTGTTGTTTGGACCTCTACTTGTGCAGTTTGAATCTCAGTTTGGGTTTTTACTGAGACCAAGGCAACCCTTCTTGTCAGGGAGTGGGGGGGTTCACTGACTTTCAGTTTGCTCAGTTTGGAGCCTCGGGTACGGGGGCAAAGAAGGAGGACAGGAGGGAGCTGAAGGTGTCACACCCAAATCTATACCCTTAGGACACAAGTCTGGCATATTTCGCAGAGGAAAAGGGCAACACATATGCTACTTCTACCCATTTCCCTTGTTTTCTACAGAACCGGTCTAATTGTAAAACAGTATTATAATTAAGAGACCCTCCAACCGGCCACCTTTTGCCGTCCTCCAATGGTTACTGTGGCCATGCAGTATCACATAGGAAGACCAGGTGTGTCTTCTTTAAGCTCTGGGGATCGAATCTATCCCAGTTTCTCAGGATACATTTCGAAGGAGTGAGGCTGGAATTGTCAGCTCCCATCTGTAAGAGAAAAAAAGCGACCAGCTCCCTCTTTCTACCGGAGGCGTCCCTCCCTGTTCTAGATGGAAGAGTAGACAGACTTTACACTGAAGCTTTTCTTTCCTGGTTGGGCTTAGTCTGTCCCTTACCAATGCAGGCACTGTACTCGTCCCTCCCGGTTCTACCACAGAGATGGGGTGGAGATGCACGAGGGGTAGACCTGATGACATCCCTGACTGATGTCCAGCTCCTCATCATTAAAACCTTGCTTGCCTCTGATGCCTCCTGGGGTGCAAGCAGAGTAACCTTCCGGAATGCCTCCCAGCCTAAGACCGCTATGGGAAACATTCATCACCTGAGTGCCTGTGCATGACCCTGAGTATATTCCTAACCACAATAAGACCAGTACGAACATAAAACTGAGATGTTCCTTCCAAGCGTCGCCATACCAGTATAAGAGCCTCCTCTGGTCCGCTAAGAGCTAGTGTTACCAAAGGAAAAAAACTCATTGCAATTCCAATCTGAGTAACCTTTAACCTCAGAGATGCTCTTGGAGCTAGAGCTCCATTCAGCTTCCTAACTTTCGATTCCTAGCGAGGTTAGGCGCTTCCTGACTACCAATCCAAGTTTGGGACCTAAGTAACAGTACACAGTAACAGCATGGATCACAAGTTCCTTGAAAGGCTATGATCCTACAGATTAGGTTAGTACTTCTAATTCCCAAGGAGTTATCAAATGGTCAAAGAGACCGGAAAGTTTGACTGAGAAGGGAGAGTTCAGTCCACACATTTTGCCCATTTCTGGTCGGTCGCCAAAGGAGACATTGGGTGCCTCTTGGCATTGGCAGGTCAGTATAAACCCTTGACAGGTTTCTGCCATAAGCCGTATGAGGTCACCATGGAACCACAGAGCAGGGCTCCTCACTTGCTGGGCGCAGGGCGTGTCATTCATTCACACAAGCACACCATAGAGTTAGTAAAGTACAGAAGAAAACGTGTTCTCTAGGAGAACAAAGAACTAGAGCTCTGAGCATTTTTACCTTGTCCTGAAGCATCCCAGATGAGCCCCCAAGATGAAAGGTTGCTGCTGACCCACGAAAAGATGCCGGGATTCTTGGCCTCCAGAAGAGAAGAATTCAATCCGAGGCCAGAGACAAGGCTTGATCACTCAGAGCTTTTGTGCAATCGAGTTTTATTAAAGTATAAAAGGGACAGAGAAAGCTTCTGTCGTAGACATCAGTAGGGGGCAGAAGGAGTACTCCCTTGCTAGTGTTAGCAATGGAGTTATACACCTTTTAATTGGTTATTACAATGAATCCAAAGAATGTCTCAAGTTTGTGAAAATTTTACCAGACCCACTCCCACAATTTACATTTTAGGATAACAAGATTAGAATTTAACAGTAGAAAGATCCTCCAGACCCATTCCCACAATATACATTCTAAGATACCAGGATTAGTCAGAAGGTTTTCAGGAAGGAGAAACTGTCCTCCAGCTGGATACACTGTTGTTGTGTAATCCCTAGTACAGAGTTTAAACTGAGTTGTGTAATTGACTAAGACTAAGTAATGTAGAGGGGGGAAAAAATGTATGCCCTTTTCTCCTCCTTGAAAATTCCAGACCCCCAGTCTCCACTTCGAGAGCCCCAGACCCCTTTCTCCTCCTTGGGGACCCTGGTCTTCTTATCAATCTGCCTAGGAATTGCCTCTCTCAATGTGAGCCATCAGTACCCCCAGGAAAATGTGGTAGCAACTGGCACCCTGCTCACAGTTCGGTGCTGGGGCCGAGATTGCAGTAGCCCCTTGCTTTGGGGCTCTGGCTCTCACACACCTGCCTCTCTGCCTCTGGGGAGTGAAGTCCCTAAATGGCAGCCGGCTTGCTCGCCTTTGGTATTCCCTAAGGCACCATCCTTTATTCAGTGAGCACAACTGGGGTCACTGTGCAGTGTTAGAGCCTTTTGCAAGAAAGGTTCTTTTCCTTTTTGTCTCTCTGGTGATCAAAGTTTTGGGCTGCTGTGTCACATTAGCTCCCTCAGATGGTTCTCAGGGCATTCAAGCCAGTCCTTACCCTAAGGACCAAAAACGCAGCCCACACCTCCCTGCCTAGCCCCCATTCACTGCTGGTGGATAGGAGAGTCTGAGCAGCTTCTCCACTGGTATTTGCACTTAGGTGTATATTCTGATTTTTTGTCCTGTTCTGTTGCCCTCTGAGATTCCAAAGCTCCCCACTGACATGCCTGTGAGGGTTTCCTATTGTGTGGCAGCTTCTCCTCCTTCGTGACTCCCTCCCCAGAATGGGTCTCTGTCTCTAATTCTTTCGTGTCTGTTTTTATCTTTTATATTTTTTTCTACCTCTTTTGAAGAGATCGGGCTGCCTTTCTCGGTGCCTGGTGTCCTCTGCCAGAATTCAGAAGCTGTTTTGTGGAAGTTTCTCAACATTCAAATGATCTTTTGGTGAATTTGTAGGGGAGAAAGTGGTCTCCCCGTCCTATTCCTCCACCATCTTGGGACCCTGCTCCCACCATTTGTTGTACTACAATCAACCCTGCTTGACTGTTGGTGGGACCTGTGAATATGATAGACTAGTCATTCCTGTGATTTTATTATTTGATAGAAGTTTTTGTCTTAACAGACTAGAAGGGGAGATTAAAAGCAAAAGAAGTGCTGTCCTGCTGGCCTTGAAGAATAAGCTGCCACATTGTATAGAGGAGCACATGACAGAAACATGGGTAGCCTTAAGGAGCTGAGAATGGCTCCGTCCGGCCTCCTCTTCTAGAATTCGAGCATCCAGACATCCCCAGGTCCTGGTAATTGAGAATAATTATCTTCCTTAAAGTTGATGGGCCTCAAGTAGTAGCCAGGAAGAAAGACAGTATTTCAGTCCTATAATCGAAGGAGCTGAATTCTACCAATGGCCAAGAAGCCTAGAAGAAGACCTTAAGCCTCAGTTGAAATCATAACCATGGCTAGCACTTTATAGCTTTGTGAGACTGTAAGCAGAGGAGCCAGCAAACTGTGCTGGAGTCCCAACATTTGGAAACTGTGAGTTAATAAATTCATCGTGTTTTAAGCTGTTAAGTTCATGAAAGAGGAGCGTGAAAATGCTGGCTTAAAACTCAAAATTCAGTAAACAAATGTCATGGCATCTGGTCCCATTTCTTCATGGAAAATTGATGGGGAAACAATGGAAACAGTGACAGACTTTCTTTTCTTGGGCTCCAAAATCACTGCAAATGGTGACCACAGCCACAAAATTAAAAGACGTGTGCTCCTTGGAAGAAAATCTATGACAAAACTAGACAGCATATTAAAAATCAGAGATATTACTTTGCTAACAAAGGTCTGTCTAGTCAAAGTTATGGTTTTACAGTAGTCATGTATGGATGTGAGATTTGGACCATGAAGGCTGAGCACCAAAGAACAGATGCTTTTGAACTATGGTGTTGAAGAAGACACTTGAGAGTCCCTTGGAGTGCAAGAAGATCAAACCTGTCAATTCTAAAGGAACTCAGTCCTGAATATTCATGGAAGGACTGATACTGAAATTGAAGCTCCAATATTTTGACCACGTGATGTGAAGAGCCAACTTGTTAAAAAATACTCTGATGCTGGGAAGGATTGAAAGCAGGAGGAGTTGGGAATGACAGAGGATGAGATGGTTGGATGGCATCACTGACTCAATTGACTTGAGTTTGAGCAAGCTCCAGAAGATGGTGAAGGACAAGGGAGCTTGGCGTGCTGCAGTCCATGAGGTCACAATGTTGGACATGACTGAGTGACTGGAGAAAAACAAAACAAAGTTTGTGATACTGTGATAATGTAACAACATAGCAATGGAAAAGTAACCAAAGTATCCTTACTTAGGAATCCAAGTTCTATCATGGATCCCAAAAATTGCCCAGGTTATATTATAAACATTTTAGGACACTGTCAGAAAGAATACCTAACATTAACTCTTGCTTCTGGAAAATGTTATTGGATGCATTTTATCACTTTACCTAAAGAAATACAAAGTTGAATATCTAAAGCAGAGCAATATAAACAAGTCCTTGCAAAGCAGGACACTGACAGGCATTTATTTGAGAGATGACTAAGTGAATTATCAGAGGTTATTTCTGACTTTACTGTAAGTTGCATTTGATGCAAAAGAAAGAGTTGGAGATTAAGAAAAGGAAGACTTCATGTTGAGGATGAAATAATGAGGAAGATGTATCTGTCAAGTAACTCTTAAGGAAGATGATTTTCTCAGTCACCAAGACCTAAGGATGTCTGTATACTTGATTTTGGGGGGAGGAAGCCTGACAGAACCAGCAAGTGTACCCTTGGGTGTTATGCTCTGCCCTGGGTTCTTTGGGATGGGCTTACCTATTTGGTAAGCAGATGAGACTGAAATCCAAATAATTCTTCTAATTAGGAATATTTACAAAGAAATTGTTGACAAGGTAGTTGAAACCATTGTCTAGAATCAGGTTTGTGGATAGAATTTATTCACATTACAATCATCCTCCATTTTTATCAGTTATTCAGGATTAGTTTTACTCTTTTAGGTTTCCCGGATGGCACTAGTGGTAAAGAACCCAACTGCCAATGCAGGAGACATAACACATGGGTTCAGTCCTGGGTCAGAAAGATTCTCTGGAGGAGGGCATGGCAACTTACTCCATTATTCTTGCCTGCAGAATTCCATGGACAGAGGAACCTGGCAGGCTATGGTCCATAGGGTCGCAAAGAGTCAGATATGACTGAAGCAATTTAGCACATACTCATTTAATAAGTAAGATACTTGGACAAGATTGTAAATAAACTGGGGTATGCCAGGTATGCAAGATAGTATGCAATACCCAATTTTAGTCATTTTGGTAACGTTTGATTTATACTCAAATATGAAAAAAGAGAATTTTCCACATACAAAGATGCTAAGAAGTAGAACAAAAAAGTCAGGACACCTCAAAGAAGTGTGAGATTTTAGATATAATTTTAATCTAGAGCAAGTTTTTAAGATACTTTGAAAGCCAAGAATGGTAATAAAGAATAGAGGAAAGGAGTAAAGAATATATATTAATGCATCCTTCATTGTAAATAGGTACTTTGCATATTTCAACTTCTTAAAATGTTTTCTGTCAAACGTTTATTATCTCTGTTTACTTTCTCTATTTACCTTTCAACATGTATCGTATGACCAGAATATCACCCTCATAAGTACATTAAAAGGTCAGACACCCACCTTGCCCAGCCTCCGACCTGGGCCATTAACACCGTGTCTTCCCCTCCCCTCCTTTTGGTCTGTGTAACATTAGTAGAGAAAGTCCCCAATCTGTGCGATGTCCACTGAGTCTAATTCCATACCTCTAAATGGGCTCTTCATGGATACTCAATATCCTCCTTTCTATTACCTTCAAAGTTCCCTAGCTCAGTTCTGTTTTGTTAATAAGTTCATTTTGTAGATTCCACATATAAGTGGAATAAGATATATACTTTTTCTTTGTCTGACTTACTCCACTTAGTATGATAATCTCTAGGTCCATCCATGTGGCTGCAAAAGACACTATTTCATGCTTTTTTATGGCTGTGTAGTAGTCTATCACATATGTGCACCACATCATCTTTATCCATTCATCTATTGATGGGCATTTAGGTTGCCCCATGTCTTGTCCACTGTATATAGAGCTGCTTTGAGCACTGGAGTGCATACATCTTTTTGAAGTATGTTTCTTTCTTAAATATACCCAGGAGTGGGATTGCTGAATCATATGGTAGCTCTATTTTTCAGTTTTTTATGTAATCGTCATAATGTTCTCCATAGTGGCTGTACCAATTTACATGGAGAATGTTTGCTCTTATTTGATTCCAAAAAGCAGAGCTTGGATCAGTAGGTAAAATTATAAGGATGCTCATTTAAATTCAATATTCAATTAATCAACAAATATTTCTGGTACCTACTATATATCAGGCATTATTCTAGGGACTGGGGATTCCATGGTAATAAAATATAGTCCATCCTTTCTTGAAGTTTATATTCTTTGCAGCATCAGATAATCAACAAATAAACAAATACATGTATAGTGTAAAGTCAGGTAGCAATAAGAATTGTGGGAAAAAATTAAGATGGATAAGAGAATAAGAAGGACTACAAGTCTTGCTGAGTTGACATTAAAGTAGAGACAAATTATTTTGTAAGTAAGTTATGCAAAGGCTTGAAGGGAGACTGTTCTCATCAGAGCAAGTAAAAGTTCCCATCGGAAGAGTAAGTAAAACATGTTAATTTGGAAAATATGAGAAATCAGTTTCTTTGTGATTTAATGGACTCTCTGTGCTGGTACTGTTCAAAGTCTGCATTACTTGCCAGGGAATTTAAGAAGGCTACTTCTGTATTATTTATGAGGTTGAAACTAGTCAACTTTGATATATCTTTCCAGCTTTAAGATTCTGTATATTTGCTTGCCATGATTGTATAATTAGAACTTGAATAAGAGACAGCTAGGAGGAGAAAAGATGCAAAAATCTCTTTGGGGAAGCAAACAAGAAAGCTATAGGTTTGGAGACTATGTATGAACTTGCTCTACATTAACATTGAAGTTTGGGAAAAGATAGAGCTAAATATAAAAATAGGGTGGAGGCATGATGAATCAGAAGCTAAAGTAATTTAGGTCACTTAACTATGCACAGATGTGTAACTCTTCCCCAAACGACTCAGAAATCATAGGAAATGACTTATAAGAGCTGATACTAAGCTTCATACGGGAAGTAATTTCATAAGAAACAATTGTCTGCAATTCTCACATGATGTATCATTTCAAATTAGAAAATCAAAAATGGTTGAAAAAGTATTTATAGATTTCTTTGCGGTCTTCGGAAGAAGAGCGTTGCCACAGATTCATTTTCATCGAAATTTTTACTTTTATTTTTAAACATCAGGCAGCACAATTAGGCAGCACACAAAGGTAATTAGAATAAAAAGTTATTTACTGTTGGAACTAAAAAAAAAAAGAACTTAATTTTTTGTGTATCTTTGGAGCCTCAGCAAAGAAAATGTGTTAGAAAACTAAATTGAAGGATGTTAATATTTCCTATCAAACCTCTAGAATTATAACATGGCATTTTATCTTTTGGAGTAAAAAAATAAATACCACAGTGATAGGTAAAAATGTGGGCATATTTCAACATCAAAACTTGGCATTCAAAATAGACTTACAAAGATTATATTTTTACCTCAAATTCTGACTAATCAAGTTGTTCTGCAAACCAGAAAAACCTCTTTTTTTTTTTTATTCACCTGTATGTAGTTCCTTTCCTAAGTGGACATATTGAAGTCAGTGAAAACTATACACAGAAATTAGGAACCACAAGCAGTAGGAAAATGGAGACCAGGAGGCTTCATAGCTGTTTAACAGAAGAGGAAAACTGAGTGACAAAAGGGTAAGATATTTGTAACACATCTCACTGTGAATCAAAAGAAAGTACCAGTAACTGAACACAAAAGTTTTTAGTTGCTGGACCAGCTCCAAGCTAATTCTACTCAATTGAAATTTGTGGAGAACAGATGTGCCACTGTGGTACATGAGAAGTTCATTCACCCTACTTCTTTGCTGAACACATTTGTGTATCACACGTGTATATTTAGCTTAAAAAGAGCTACATTTTGCCAAGTTCTCATCCAGTGTATTTTTCTAGTGGCATAAGGGGTGACTAGAAGAACTTGGTAAAGGCCAGGGATGATAAATGAGAGGGGTCAGGCTGAAATGAAGCTGCAGAGATGTCATCCTTTTAAAACACACAGTTTATAACATTCTTCCTGCTTTGCTTTTGTGTTTTTGAATGAGGATATTGTCAGGAAGAGCAGTGAGCCTGAATTGTATGAAATGTAAAAGATTACAGAAGAGAAACAGCTGCTCAAAGCCAAGTTTAATTTTAAGACTTATCTTTCATGGAGACCACCTGCCTTCAGTCTAATGAAGATGGAGAACAATTTAACAGTGAGTGAAATTAAACAATTAACAGGCATTACAGTTTAGGGAAGAATACTGTACTTAAGGAATAGCAGTTTGTAAAATGATACATATATCATTACATTCTTAATTTTTGTGGGCTTGTTTCTTATTTTTCTGTAATTAGTATGGGCATAGTAAGCTTGTGAAACTTAGAACCTAGAAGAAAAACTTATACTGAGAACTCATCTCACATATACCCATGATAATTAGCACTTTAGACACTGTGAACCAATTGAAACTCTGGATAAGCTAAAGAATGTTTGTAGGAACTTCTGATCTCCAGGCATCTGCACAGGCTATTTCCTTTGTAAAACATTCTTGTCCACACAAACTCAATTCCCTAATACTTAACTATCTTCCTATATTTAGACATTTTCCCTGGAAGCCTTCTATGCTCCCAAGACTGAATTAGGTCCGTGCTTGTATATATGTAGCTTTTATTATCCTTATTATAAACCTCATTGATTTTCTTGAAGACAGGAATTGTATCTGGATAACCTAGCACAGTTCTTCCTAAACTGAAAGTGCTTCAGATTTACTAGAACTTGAAGTCAGGTGAGGAGTCAGGAAAGCTGTAAAAAGTGGCCAAATTATGAAGAATCTCAAAAGCACATTAGGGAATTTGGTTATGATCCAAACATCTACCCAGTGTAAGTTAGAGCTCATAAACATCCTAAAACATAGTAGTAATTTGCATTGCCACCAAGTCTTAGAGTAACAAAAAAGAAAATAAATTGGTTAAAAATATATTTATACTAGATACCAGGAACCCATGGGGAAATATTTAATTCTGCCAGTACATTATCTTTCCAGGCATATACCTGACATTTGATGGGACAGGGTCCAGCAGTTGTTCCTACTCATAAAATAAACCCTCAGATGCTTGAGAGATGGTGATTGTGTTGTGAAGTGCACACTTGTTCTGCACAGTATCCTGTTCTCTCGTCTTTCTTCTGCACTGTGTGTTCTAGGAGCCTAAGGCAGGGGCATTTTTACTTTGCAATTTCCCTTGGATTTACCCTTGTCAACACATAAGTATGGGCTCAACCACTGGCAACTCAGAGGTTCACTGATAAAATGCCCCCCTCCCTGGAACAATGACAAATGTCTCTATCCTCACATGATGAAAAAATTAAGAATGATAAGTTGTCCTTTTTTGTTTTGTATTCATGTATGAGAATAATGGACTTCCCTTGTAGCTCAGTCAGTAAAGAATCTGCCTGCAATGCGGGAGACCTGGGTTCAATTCCTGGGTCGGGAAGATCCCCTAGAGAAGGGAATGGCAACCCACTCCAGTATTCTTGCCTGGAGAATCCCCACGGACAGAGGAGCCTGGCAGGCTACAGTCCATGGGGTCACAAGAGTTGGACACAACTTATCGACTAAACCAAGGAACCACCATAAGAATAACCATATGATTACCTTCTGAAAATGTTGACAAGTTTCAGTTTTAAAGAACAAAGGCATTTCTCTGGCTTGCAGTATTCTAAATGATATATATCTCTTTTGTTTATATCAGTCTCAAAAGGTTGGTAATTGGTGTCACTTTGGTTTTAATTTCTCACAGGATTTGTAATCTGGTCTGGTAGGTTTTGAAGGTAGCAAATCATGACCAGATAGTTTCCTTAAAATGATATGATTGTTTCTTAACAGATTTCTGCTACTATGACTTTGGACGATTGAATCAGCCATAAATCTTGCATACCCTTTAGGTAAAAATGACAGAGGATATCACCTTGCCTATGGTGGGTTGCACATGGAGGGTTAAATTTGCTCTTTATTCTTTGATGGATTTCAAGAGAAGATAAAATACCACTTACATAAATTTTTTAAAAAGTACTTTGATTATAACATCTTATAAAATGTGAAGGCTAAATTCATATTAATAAAATATATGTCGAAAAAAAGTTAATCTATAAAGTCTGTGTGTGCATGCTCCATCGATTCAGTCGTGTCTAACTCTTTGCTACACATGGACAGTCGCCTGCTCAGCTCCTCTGTCCATGGAATTTTCCCAACAAGAACAGGAGTGGATTGCCATGCCTTCCTCCAGGGGATCTTTCTGATGCAGGAACTGAACCTGTGTCTCCTGCATTGCAGATGGATTTTTTACCACTGAGCCACCAGGGGAGTCTGTGGTTTGACAAATTAACTTTGAAGTTTAATTGTAAATTAACTTTAAAAATATTTAAAAGGAAGAAGATATGAAGAAATAGAGGTTTGAATTATTGAATTAACTTCCCCCCAAAATACGTACCTTAAGAAGAATTAAAATTTTAGCACCATTATTACACATTATTTACAATTGATTCAGTGATGTATTAAATCCCCTTCATGGATCACTGCCTTGTAATGGTGAAGGGGCTTGCATAACTCAATGAAACTATGAGCCATGAGGTGTAGGGCTACCCAAGACAGAAGGGTCATATTGAAGAGTTCTGACAAAATGTGATACACTGGAGAAGGGAATAGAAACCACCCCAGTATACTTGAGGTGAGAACCCCATGAACTGTATAAAAAGGCACAAAGATATAACACTAAAAGATGAGCCCCCTGAGGTTAGTAGGTGTTCAATATTCTACTGGGGAAGAGCAGAGGACAATGACTAATAGCCCCAGAAAGAATGAAGTGGCTAGGCCAAGGTGGAAATGACACTCAGTTGTGGCTGTGTCTGGTGATGAAAGTAAAATCCAATGCTGTAAAGAACAATAGTCCACAGGAACATGGAATGTTAGGTCCATGAATCAAGGTGAATTGGATGTGGTCAAGCAGGGGATGGCAAGAGTAAACATGGACAACTTAGGAATCAGTGAACTAAAATGGACAGGAATAGATGAATCTAATTCAGATGACCCTTATGTCTACTACTGTGGGCAAGAATCACATAGAAGAAATGGAGTAACCCTCATAATCGATGAGTCCAAAATGCAGTACTTGGTTGCAACCTCAAAAATGACAGAATGATCTCAGTTCGTTTCCAAGGCAAGCCACTCAACATCACAGTAATCCAAGTCTATGCCTCAACCACCGATGCTGAAGAAGCTGAAGTTAATCAGTTTTATGAAGACCTACAAGACTTTTGAGAACTAACACTAAAAAAAAAAAAAAAAAAAGTTATGTTTCATTCCAATAGAGGATTGGAATGCAAAAGAAGGAATTCAAGAGATACCTGGAGTAACAGGCAAGTTTGGCCTTGAAGTACAAAATGAGGAAGGGCAAAGGCTAACAGAATTCTGCCAGGAGAATGCACTGGTCATAACAAACACCCATTTTCAACAACACAAGATATGACTTAACACAGGGACATCACCAAATAGTCAATATTGAAATCAAATTGATTACATTCTTTGTTGCTGATGATGGAGGAGATGTGTACATTCAGCAAAAACAAGACCTAGAGCTGACTGTGTTTCAGATCATCAGCTCCTCATAGCAGACTTTAGGCTTAAACCAAGGAAAGTAGGCCAATCAGGTGACTTAAGTCAAATCCCCTATGAATATACAGTGGAGGTGATAAATAGGTTCAAAGGATTAGATCTGTAAACAGAGTGCCTGCAGTGCTATGGACAGAGGTTTGTAATATTGTACAGGAAGCAGTGAACAAAACCATCCCAAAGAAAAAGAAATTCAAGAAGGCAAAGTGGTTGTCTGAGGAGGCTTTACAAATAGCCAAGGAAAGAGAAGTGAAAAGCAAGAGAGAGAGGGAAAGGTACACCCAAACTAAATGCAGAGCTCCAGGGAATAACCAGGAGAGACAAGAAGGCCTTCTTCAATGAACAATGCAAAGAAATAGAGGAATACAATAAAAGGGAAAGACTAGAGATCCCTTCAAGAAAATTGGAAATATCAAAGGAATATTTCATCCAAAGAAAGGCACAAAGAATGACAGAAACAGTACAGACCTAAGAGAAGCAGAAGAGATCAAGAAGAGGTGGCAAGAATACAAAGAAGAACTGTACATAAAAGATCTTAATGACCCAGATAACCACAATGGTGTGGTCACTCACTTAGAGCCAGACATTCTGGAGTATGAAGTCAGGTGGACCTTAGGAAGCACTGTTGCCAATGAAGCTAGTGGAGGTGATGTAATTCTAGCAGAGCTATTTAAAATCCTAAGAGATGGTGGTGTTAAAGTGCTGCACTCAAAATATCAGCAAATATGGAAAACCCAGCAGTGGCCACAGGACTGGAACAGATCAATCCTCATTCAAATTTCCAAGAAGGGCAATACTAAAGAATGTTTAAACCACTGCACAATTGCACTCATCTCCCATACTAGTAAGGTTATGCTCAAAATCCTTCAAGCTAGGCTTCAGCATCATGTGAACTGAGAATTTCCAGATGTTCAAGCTTGGTTTAGAAAAGGAAGAGGAACCAGAGATCAAATTGCCAACATTTGCTGGATCATAGAGAAAGCAAGGGATTTCCAGAAAAACCCTTCTGTTTCATTGAGTACGCTAAAGCCTTTGACTGTGTGGATCATAACAAACTGTGGAAAACTCTTAAAGAGATGAGAATACCAGACCATCTTACCTGTCTCCTGCAAAAACCTGTATGCTGGTCAAGAAGAAACAGTTAGAACCTTATATGGAACAACTGACTGGTTCAGGATTGAAAAAGGAGTACGACAAGGCTGTTTATTGTCACCCTGTTTATTTAACTTATACACAGATCATGTCATGTGAAATGCCAGGCTGGATGAATTACAAGCTGGAATCAAGACTTCCCGGAGAAATATCAACAACCTCAGATATGGGGATGATACCACTCTAATGGCAGACAACGAAGAAGAACTAAAGAACTTCTTAATGAGGGTGAAGGAGAGAGAAAAAGCTGGCTTAAAACTCAGTATTGAAAAAAACTAAGATCATGGCACCCAGTTCCATCATTTCATGGCAAATAGAAGAGGAAAATGTGGAAGTTGTGACAGATTACCCCGTCTTGGGCTCTAACATCACTGTGGATGGTGACTGTAGCCATGTAATAAGAAGACGATTGCTTCTTGGCAGAAAAGCTATGGCAACCTAGCCAGTGTGCTAAAAAGCAAAGACATTACTTTGCTACAAAATCCTCATAGTCAAGGCTATGGTCTTTCTAGTAGTCGTGTATGGATGTGAGAGCTGGACAATAAAGAAGACAGAGGGCTGAAGGACTGACGCTTCCAAACTGTGGTGCTGGAGAAGACTCTTGAGAATCCCTTGGACAACAATGCGATCAAACAGTCAATCTTAAAGGAAATAAACCCTGAATACTCATTTGAAGGACTGATGCTGAAACTGAAGCTCCAATAATTTGACCACCAGATATGAACAGCCAACTCATTGGAAAAGACCCTGATGTTATAAAAGATTGTAGGCAGAAGGAGAAAAGGGCAACAGAGGATAAGATGGTTGGATCACATCACTGATTCAATGGACATGAACACTTGCCTACAGATTAAATTTATGTCTGTGAAGCACTGGAGTAGAGCATGCCCATTGTATTAGTTTCTTGTGGCTGCTGAAACAAATTGCTGCAAACATAACAGGGATTTATCCTTTCATAGTTCTGGAGGACAGAAGTCAAGGTATCGGCAGTCACACTACCTCTAAAGGTTCTAGGGAAAATGTTTCATTGTCTCTTCCAGCTCTTTGTGGGTCCTTGGCTTGTGGCTGCATCACTCTAATCTCTGCTTCTGTCTTCAAGTGGTCTTCTCCCCCCTGCCTGTTCATGTATTTTTCATCAGATTTAGGGCCAACCCTAAACCAGCATGAGTTCACCTTGCATGGGTGTGTGCTAAGTGGCTTCTGCTGTGTCCGACTCTTTGTGTCCCTATGGACTGTATTCCAGGAGGCTACTCAGGCCATGGGATTCTCCAGGCAAGAATACTAGAGTGGGTTGCCATGCCCTCCTCCAGGGGATCTTCTCAATCCAGGGGTCAAACCCCCATCTCTTACATCTCCTGCATTGGCAGGCAGGTTCTTTACCACTAGCGCCACCTGGGAAGCCCATGAGTTCATCTTGATCCTTAAATAATTAAATCTGCAAAGCTCCCATTTCCAAATAAGGTCACAGTCTGAAATTCTTGGGATAGAAAAGAAGTTGGTGGGTGGAGTGGGGGAGAGCCTCCATCCAACACACTACATTAAATCTATCAAAAGACAAGTTATAATCTTTTGGAGTTCTCTTGTCTTTCAGGATTCTAGGTCACTGCTTAAAAAATGTTTATCCCATCATATTTAAGGGATTCCTGGGCTCAGAAAAAAGATCAGTGTTGAATGTAAATAAAACATTTGTTGAGTGTAAAAAACATTAGAAACAAGCATATCCTAATGTAACAGATGCCCCAGAATTCAAAAATTAGATCAGAACTTATTCCTAAAGAAATTACATGTGCATATTTTCCTTTCTATTGAATTTTTACTGAATCTTCACATAAAAATTTTAATGGGAGAATTTGAAGCAGATGTTTGTAGCCTTTCCCTGTATTATAGTAGATAGAAAGAAGAACCCAATGCAAATTTTAGTTTCTTACATGTATGTCTATCTGATGTTTTTCAATACAATTATCAAAGTAGATATGACCATTTGTAGATTCTTGTATATTATGTTTTATTCACTAATACAGTTTGGATAGCTCATCAATATTTTCTTATATTGATATTAGAAAAATACTTTATAATCCTTTATTATTATAAATATAGTGCATAGAATATAAATCCATGAGTCTGTTTTTCAAAGAGGAAATGTTGGTAATTTCAGTGCCTCCTGTAATTGTCATTTAGACTTTTATTAGGTCAAGAATCTCTGATCTAGGTTTTCTTTATCACTCAGTTCTATCTTTTCATTCATGTATTGTTTTCACTTGATTTCATTGAACTAGTACTCCACGCCAGGCTTCAACAGTACGTGAACTGTGAAATTCCAGATGTTCAAGTTGGATTTAGAAAAGGAAGAGAAACCAGAGATCAAATTGCCAACAACCATTGTATCATAGAAAAAACAAGAGAATTCCAGAAAAACATCTACCTCTGCTTCATTGACTACGCTAAAAACTTTGACTGTGTGGACAACTACAAATCGTGGAAAATTCCTAAAGAGAGGGGACTACCAGACCACCATACCTGCCTGCCTCCTGAGAAACCTGTTTACAAGTCAAGAAACAACAGTTAAAACCAGACATGGAACAGCGGACTGATCCAAAATTGGGACAGGAGTACGTCAAGGTTGTCTATTGTCACCCTGCTTCACTCAGTCATGTCCAACTCTCTGTGACCCCATGGACTGCAGCATGCCAGGCTTCCCTGTCCATCACCAAATCCCCAAGCTTGCTCAAACTCAAGTTTATTGAGTCGATGATGCCGTCAAACCATCTCCTCCTCTGTCATCCCCTTCTTTTGCCTTCAATCTTTTCCAGCATCAGAGTCTTTTCCATGAGTCAGCTCTTCGCATCAAAGTATTGGAGTTTCAGCTCCAGCATCAGTCCTTCCAATTAATATTCAGGACTGATTTCCTTTAGGATGGACTGGTTGGATCTCCTTGCAGTCCAAGGGACTCTCAAGAATCTTCTCCAACACCACAGTTCGAAAGCATCAATTTTTTAGTGCTCAGCTTTCCTTAGAGTCCAACTCTCACATCCATACATGACTACTGGAAAAACTAGCTTTGACTAAACGGACCTTTGTTGACAAAGTAATGTCCCTGCTTTTTAATATGCTGTCTAGTTTGGTCATAACTTTCCTTCCAAGGAGTAAGTGTCTTTTCATTTCATGGCTGTAGTCACCATCTGCAGTGATTTTGGAGCCCCCCAAAAATAAAGTTTCTCACTTTCCACTGTTTCCCCATCTATTTGCCATGAAGTGATGGGACCAGATGCCATGATCTTAGTTTTCTGAATGTTGAGTTTCAAGCCAACTTTTTCACTCTCCTCTTTCACTTTCATCAAGAGGCTCTTTAGTTCTTTTTTGCTTTCTGCCATAAACGTGGTGTCATCTGCATGTCTGAGGTTATTGATATTTCTGCTGGCAATCTTGATTCCAACTTGTGTTTCTTCCAGCCCAGCATTTCTCATGGTGTATTCTACATATAAGTTAAATAAGCACAGTGACAATATACACCCAAGGTGATGTATTCCTTTCCTAATTTGGAACCAGTCTGTTATTCCACATTCAGTTCTAACTGTTGCTTCTTGACCTGCATATAGATTTCTCAGGAAATCTGTTGAGCTATACACAGATTTCTCAAGAAATTTGTTTAGCTATAGTGGGATATTTTATATAGTAAAACTAAATTCTGTATGTAAGTATATCATTTTAAAAGCAAATTTTTCACACTTATGTTCATAATTGAGATAGACTGTTTGGCACTAAATGAATTTGAGTAAATAAACACATTTGTTTCATGAAATAACAATTTCAGAATTTTTGTAAGCTTTTAAGTATAGACTGCAACATCATAAATTTGAAAGCTTAAAATATTTCTCTAAAAAGTTGTAAAATTTAACTGATTTCCTTCCCCAACTGTAGTTGAGAGTAGCTCTTGGGTGTTTTTTTCAATTTGTTACTGAAATAGTTCTCTGTGAGTTTTCCAGTTTAGTTCTGTAGATTTCGTATTAAAATTTACTAAAAACTCATCATCCTTATCTTGATTTTCAAGTTTATTATACTTATGTATATTCTTTAAATTTGAAACCACAAACTTTTTCATAACTCTGATTAATGTTGTCTATTAACAATAAAAGAATGCAAATTATTTTTTTATTTTCTAGTAGAAATGTTTTAGTTGTATACACTGTATTTATAGTCATTATTTTCATCTTTTGAAATATATTCTTAATTTTTTTCAATTCGTTATTTTATTAAGAAATATTTCCACTCACAAGTATTTTGCTTTTAATTTATAAATTAATATATTGTAGTCAATACAGTAAAAGTAGAAATTAATACATCTATGTCTTATATTTAGTTAAGTTTCTTTTTGTGAGTGGCTAAGTAAATGGTCATATGAATATTGGCATATGCTATGAAATAAGATACATTTCTTGTTTCAAGTTGACATTTACTATGCCTACTTATTTTATTAATTAATTTTATTTATGACTGGTTTTTTTTTTTATTTTGAAGTCTCAATTATGGTCAAACTTTTAGCTAAATCTCTGTATATTTTCCTTGTAGTTTAATGAATTTTGATTAATAGTTTCCACTCTATTTACCATAAGTTATTTTCAATGTATTTTTCTTCATTATTTACCATGCCTTCTACAATTATACAGTGATTCTATCTTTTATAACATTTTTGATAGTTATAATGCTATGTTTTTTTCTTAGTCAACACTTATTTAGTCTTACACTAACTCTTGTTTGTAGTATTTATTTGTCTTATGGTCAGAATACTGTTTCAAGGTTTTTTTGGTCTCTCTGAAGCCTTAGCCTTTTTGTGTTAGGACTTAGAAATTTACACCTGTCATCACTATGTTTGGTCTAATGTGTGACATTCTGTGATTAAAGGAGCTCTAAGTGTACAAAAGAAATAATCTATAAAGTCAGAAGCTAGTTTGTAAACTATGAACCCAGAAGCTAATCTGTGGAAAAGTCTTCCAAACATGAGACATGGCATTGTTAATGGAGGAATAGATTCTCATTTTACGTGTGGTAAAAAAAAAAAAAAAAAAAAAAGTTTTATTCTAACAGTATTACATAATATAATGAATATAAGTATACTATATATATATAGAATACAATGGATTACAGTGCAAGTATAAAGAATATTGTTCTATAAATATATAGAATGTATACTTAATAAAGTATATAATAATAAAGGTTGTATCTATAAAAAAAACATGCATTTTCTTTTTCCATGAGAATTGTTTAAAAATTGTATATAATCAGACCTCCTGTGTTGGGGAGCAAAACCTGTATTTTACAAATAGTGGATATGTCAATGTGACAGGTTCATATTTTATGCATCCTATCACTAATAAAACAACCGATATCCATCAACCATGCTGGAAGGAAGACTGAATATTTTTCTCTTCTCTCTATGGAAAATGATAGTAAAAATTATTACTATACCAGAAGAATTCTATATCTATTGAAGGCATTGAATTCATAAACACCACCAATGAAGAAATCTTCAGGTGTAGATGGCTACAATGGCAAATTTTACCTAATATTTAAAGAAAAAATAATTACAATCATGCACAATGTCATGTAAAAAATATAAGAGAATAAACTCATTATATGAACTTAACATTACTCTGATTCTAAAACCAAAGACATTGCAAGAAAAGGAAAACAAAAGACCAGTATCTTTCATGATCATATATGCAAATATCTTTGGCAAAATATTACCAAATCAAATCAAACAACTGAAAAGATTGAATTGGTCAAAAAGTTCATTTTTTCCCATAAGATGGCTCTATAAGGGCTTTCATGAGTTCCTCAGTTGTGTCCGACTCTTTGCAACCCCATGGATGGTAGGCTGCCAGGCTCCTCTGCCATTTCTTCTCCAGGGGATCTTCCTAACCCAGGAATTGAATCTGGGTCACCTGCATTGCAGGCAGATTCTTTACCATCTGAGCCACCAGGGAAGCTCCCTAGTACAGGTTAGTTTTCTTTAATTTCATTCAAAACAATTCTGTTATATTATAATGTAAGAGCTGTCATATCAGCATGCATTAAAAAATATTGAAATTGGTGAATTTTTGTGTAGCCATTTTAATATTGAAGATGGAAGAAAAAATCTTTATTATTTAAAGGTTAAAAACACAAGTGAAATGCAAAGAAAGAATTTGTGCAGTGCGTGGAGAAGATGCTGTGACTGACTGAATGTGTCAAAAGTGGTTTGCAAACTTTTGTGCTGGAGATCTCTTGCTGGGCAATGCTCCATCGTTGGGTAGACCAGTTGAAGTTGATCAAATCAAAGATATTAGTTAGGAACATTCAATGTTATGTACTATGGGAGATAGAAGACATACTCAAAATATCCGAATCGAGAGTTGAAAATAATTTTTATCAGCCTGGTTATGTTTCCTGTTGCTCAGATGGTAAAGAATCTGCCTGCAGTGTGGGAGATGCAGGTCTCATCCCTGGTTCAGGAAGATCCCATGGAAAAGGAAATGGCAACCCACTCCAGTATTCCTGCCTGGAGAATCCCATGGACAGAGGAGCCTGGCAGGCTACAGTTTGTGGGGTTGCAAAGAGTCAGACATGACTGAGCAACTGACAGGCTGTTTATGTTAATCACTTTGATGTTTGGGTACCATATAAGTTAAAATCTAAAAAAAAACTCCTTGACTTCTGCGTGAAATTCTCTACTTAAACATAACAAATACTTTCTGTTTTTAAAACAAATTGTGATGGGCAATAAAAATTGGATACTTTATAATAATGTCGAATGGGAGAATTCATGAGACAAGTGAAATGAACCACCACCAAACCACACCAAAGGCCAGTCTTCATCCAAAGAAGGTGATGTATATATGGTGAGATCGAAAAGGAGTCTTCTAATTATGAGCTCTTTTTGGAAAACCAAATGATTAATTCCAACAAGTACTGCTCTCAACTAGACCAACTGAAAGCAACACTTGACAAAAAAGGTCCAGAATTAGTCAACAGAAAATGCATAATCTTCCATCAGGATAATGCATGTTTCTTTGATGGCCAGGCAAAAATTGTTACAGTTTGGCTGGGAAGTTCTGACTCAACTGCCATATTCACCAGGCATTGTAACTCAGATTTCCAATTATTTTGGTCTTTACAAAATTATCTTAATGAAAAAAAAAATTGCAATTCCCTGGAAGACAATAAAAGGCACCCAGAGCAGCTCTTTGCTCAAAAAGATAAGTTTTGAGAGGATAGAATTATGAAGTTTGAAAAATGGCAGAAGGTAGTGGAACAAAATGGTGAATCAGTTCAGTTCAGTCGCTCAGTCGTGTCTGACTCTTTGCGACCCCATGAATCGCAGCACTCCAGGCCTCCCTGTCCATCACCAACCCCCGGAGTCCACCCAAACCCATGTCCATCGAGTCGATGATGCCATCCAAACATCTCATCCTCTGTCGTCCCCTTCTCCTCCTGCCCCCAATACTTCCCAGCATCAGGGTCTTCTCAAATGAGTCAGCTCGTCACATCAGGTGGCCAAAATTTTGGAGTTTCAGCTTCAACATCAGTCCTTCCAATGAACACCCAGGACTGATCTCGTTTAGGATGGACTGGTAGGATCTCCTTGCAGTCCAAGGGACTCACAAAGAGTCTTATCCAACACCACAGTTCAAAAGCATCAATTCTTCGGTGCTCAGCTTTCTTTATAGTCCAACTCTCACATCCATACATGACCACTGGAAAAACCATAGCCTTGATTAGACAGACCTTTGTTGGCAAAGTAATGTCTCTGCTTTTTAATATGCTGTCTAGGTTGGTCATAACTTTCCTTCCAAGGAGTAAGCGTCTCTTAATTTCATGGCTGCAATCACCATCTGCAGTGATTTTGGAGCCCCCCAACATAAAGTCAGCCACTGTTTCCACTGTTTCCCCATCTATCTGCCATGAAGTCATGGGAGCGGATGTCATGATCTTAGTTTTCTGAATGTTGAGCTTTTAGCCAACTTTTTCACTCTCCTCTTTCACTTTCATCAAGAGGCTCTTTAGTTCTTCTTCACTTTCTGCCATAAGAGTGGTGTCATCTGCATATCTGAGGTTATCTATGAAGAATGGGCAAAAATATCAGATAAAATTAGGAAAAAGTAGAGTAAAGGTGTATTAAGTAATAAATAGAATTTTATGCTTTTTGCATTTTTGATGCCTTTGGTGTTAATTTCTTTTAGTTAAAATTTCTCACAGAAAGAAACTTGGATCAACCTCTTGGCATTCCATAAATGCTTGTTTAAAGAAATAGGTAATGATTTGCAAATTTAACACAATACTAGCTTGTGATACTTCAACAAACATTCTTCAAACATTTTGAACTCTATGAATATATGACAATTTAATTTTTAAATTGAAGTAAGACTTAGCACTAACAGGGACTCCATAAATAGAACTAGAGAAAGTAAGAAATCATGTACTTTATTTTGCCTTTAGTTTTTGTTGCTATTGTTCATCCTGACACTTTTCACATATATGAATCTAACTTAACATTCTGTATTCTTTTTTGACTTCTTTTTAATACAAAATATTTGATAATTATGTTTATTAACAATGATAATTCTCCTCTTAAAGGCTATCTTCTCATTTCTGGAGAGGTTAATTATCAATTCAATGATCATTATACAACTCTACAATAATAATAATATAGTCATATGAAACATAAAATTTTACTTTTTTATTTAAATTCCATATTTCTTATACTTGATTTCAAAGCTCTTATTACTGAATGATCTTATTATTCTTTCAGGTGCTGATTTTGTCTCATTTTATTCAATTCATTTTGATTTCCTTGAGAATTTCTATTATTGACATTGTGAATATGATACAATTGAGTCTGCTTTTTTGTTTGTTGGTTTGTTTTGTTTTGTTTTCATCCATACAGTCACTCTGTGTCTTTTGATTAAAAAATTTGATCTATTTACCACTAGAGCAATTTTTTTATTAGTAAAGATTTAGTAATGTATCTTATTATTTTTGGTTGTCTTGTAGTTCTCTTGTTCTTTTCTTCCTCTCTTGATGCCTTTCTTTGTGAATATATTATTGCCTGTAGTGGTTTACTTTGATTCCCTTTTCTTTATTTTTTACAAATTTACTGTAAATTATTGCTTTGTGATTATCATGAGGCTTACAAAAATAGCTCATAGACACAATAGTCTTTTTTATGTTGATAGTGGTTTAACTTCAATCATATACAAAGTTCTGCCTTTCTCCAATCTTCCTTTTATGTTTTTTAAGTCACAATTTAGATCTTTTTATATTTTATATCCTTTGTTGCTATAGCTATTTTTAATACTTTTGTCCATTACCTTTATATGAGGATTAAGTGCTTTAACACGCCATCATATTAGAGAATTGTGAGTCTGAGTCCATGCCTGTGTTGTGTTTTCATATGTTTTTATACTAAAGTAATGTACTTTCATCTCAGTTTGAAGAACTCCTATTTGAATTATCTGTAAGGCAGTTCTAGTGGTGATGAGCTCTCTTAGTTCTGTTTGTTAGGAAGAGTCTTTATCACACCTTCATTTCTGAAAGGCAACACTTTTTGGGTACAGTATTCTTGATTCATAGTTTTCTTTTTCTACATTTTGAACATATCATCCCACTCTCTCCTGACCACTACTGAGAATTCAGCTGATAGTGTTATGGGAGTTTCCTTGCATGAGAGGTTTTTTTTTTCTTTTGGTTCTTTCAAAACTTTATTTTTTTGTCTTTGATTTTAGATTGTTTTATTTTAATATATTATAATGTCTTACAGAAGGTCATTTTTTATTGAAATTTGGGGATGACCTATTAGCTTCATGAACCTGGGTTTCCAAGTCTATCCTCAGGTTTGGGAAGTTCTCTGTCACTGTTTCTTTATTTAAGCATCCTACCCTTCCTCTCTCTCTTCTTCTGAGCCTCCAATGATGTAAAAAATTGCTTCTCCTAATGGAGTCCTATAAATCATGTAGGCTTTCTTCATTGCTTTTCATTCTTCATTCTATTTTTTTCTTTTTGCACCTCTGATTGGGTAATTTTAATTGATCTGTCCTTGAACTCACTGATTCTTTCTTCTGTTTAGTCAAGTCTGCTATTCAAACTCTCTATTGAATTTCTTAGTTCAGTCTTTGCATTCTTTGTCTCCTAAACTTTCTTTTGGTTCTTCATACTTTTATCTCTTAGATAAACTCATTTCACTCTCATATTTTTCTCCTTATATTTTTACAGATTTTTTTTAAATTTATATTTGCATTCTCTTGAAGATCTCTGAACATCTTCAGAATAAATATTTTGAACTCCTTTTCAGGCAATTTCTGAATCTCCATTTCTTTGTATTTATTTGGTGGAGTCATGTTTCCCTGATTGTTTGTGATCCCTATAGATTTGCATAGGTGTTTGCACATTTGAAGAAGCAGCCACCTCCTCCAGACTTTATGAGCTAATTTAATAAGAGAAGACATTTATCTGTGGCCAA
The DNA here is from genome assembly GCA_024291935.2 of Okapia johnstoni. Taxonomy (NCBI): domain Eukaryota; kingdom Metazoa; phylum Chordata; class Mammalia; order Artiodactyla; family Giraffidae; genus Okapia; species Okapia johnstoni. Next base: position 63,844,858 of record CM044310.1, read on the forward strand.
ACGCATGTTTGAACATGCTGTGACTCTGAGTCTAATGGTGCAGGGTGTCAGGTGCAAGAGTGTGTAGTGGCAGCAGGCCCAAGTGTAATAGAGCATGACAGAACCCAGTCCTTAGCACAGAGCCATTGCTGTGGACCAGTACTACACCTCCCACCCCACTGCCCCTTGTTACCAGGCAATGGTTACCACGGGACCATTAGCAGTCCTGTTCAGCCATTGGTCTGAACAGAAGTGGGCCCTGCCCACAAGCAACCAACAGTTAAGAAAGGACAGTTAATGAGAGGATTCAGACAACAGTGGAGTGGTGATCCTGAGGTGGAGAGTGAGGTAAGAGGGGGATCCTGTCCTTTTCCCTGAGGCCCTCCAGCTCACCCAGACTTGGGTTAGTGGGTGAGCTGGGGGACCCAGAGAACAGGCTTGGGACTGTGTCCTGCAGGGCTTCAGAGCCTTCACAAAGGTCACCCGCTAACCCTGGCCCAGGCCTTGAGGCAATGGTGAACCTCTCCCCTATCCTGGTCTCTGTGATGTAATAACAGTGGCAGTCTGCCTGGGCTGTAGCCTTTGGGACTTAGTCTCCCCACTTTGGGTGGCTTGAGGAGCCTGAAGTCGGGTTGGATGCCTGGCTGTCTCAGGGATGACAGTTTGGCAGAGTCGGGGAACTTGGTCCTGAGGGAGCTTCCGACTGAGTGCTGCCTTCTCTTAGCCAGGCCCAGGACCCTGGAGGGTGAAAGTTATACCCTGGGACCTTGCCTTTTCTTGTCAGGACAGATAATAACATTCTTTGGTAAAAATTTGCAGAAACATCGTTACCTGACCATGACCTGACTTCAAGAACAAAGGATCTGACAACAGGAAGTATGCAACTAACCATGCTCCTTTCTCCCTATTTTGCTTTTACAAGGGCTTTGCTGAAAGCCTTCAGTAACTTTGGGGCTCTTAAGACATGAGCCACTCATCTCCTTGCGTGGCCCTGTAATAAACCTTTCTCTGTTCCAAACTCCAATGTTTTATTATTGTTTGGCCTTACTGTGCATTGGGCATGTGGACTTGGCAATGTTTTGTAACATTGCCATGGGAGCATGGCACTGTAGGCTGTTGACAGAGAGAAGGCTGGGGGCAACCGTTACATAGCTGGAGGTCCTAGTTACAGTGATACAGCCAAGTGACAGAGACAGGCCTGATCCAGGCCCACAGCAGATATGGGACCTTGGCTATTGGCATCTTCTCCTATGGCTCCACCGTCTCCCGCCAGAGGCGTGCACTGCAGTGGAAAGTGGAGAAAAGTGTCAGGTCAGTGGCAGGCCGGTGCACAGCTGGAGGGGTTAGCTCTGAATACGTCTATGGTGGTGAATGTCACCCACAGTGATCTAGAGGAGTGTCTTACACTTGTACAGCTCCAGAGGCTTGGGCTGACTGCTGGTACAGTTTCTGGGCCCCAGTGAGGCTGGGGAGCAGGAAGTATGGAAGTACTCAGATGGCAAATGTTAATACTTGTGGGGCCAAAGCTGGTGAAATCTTCAGGGTTGGTTCCTTCAGTGGTGAAAGCCGCTGGGTTTGTTTGCAGAGCAGGTCACTGTGAAATGTGCTCACACTTTCTGAGTGACTGCTACTGGTAGCCCCTGTTTTTTTCCCTTGTTTCCAGCTGTTTCTATACACCTCAGCTTTGCCAGTCTAGGTTGTGTGAAAGTAAGGGGGGCCTTCACATAGTGCTATGAATTGCTGGGGAAGCTGGTTGCTCACTCCACCATTCCCATGAGGAAAACTCTTCTGTAGCTGGGAAGTTTCCTTTTGGCTTAGAGCAGTGCTGGCTTGAGGAATAGGATGAAGCTGTTTGCTTTTTATTCTTGTTCAGTTATTCTGACATTTTTGAGCAGGAAACTTAAAGGGACTCTAGAGCTCTTCCAAGTGTTGTTTTTGTTGTGGAAAGCTCTTTAATTGTTGGTCTTTTGAGAAGGATGCAGTCTGGGAGCTCTTACACTACCATTTTGGTGACAATCAGCTAACTCCTCCTTCATTACATATTTTATATATCATGTCTGTTTTCATCGAGAAATTCTTACTATCAAACAACAACATGGATGGATCAGCCATAACCATACATAAGTCCCCTCCAACTCAAGTCTCTCTCCCACTGCCCACTACATCCCACTCTTTTCAGTCACTTCAGTTCAGTTCAGTCGCTCAGTGATGGCCAACTCTTTGCAACCTTATGGACTGCAGCAAATCATGCCTCCCTGTCCATTACCAACTCCCAGAGTTTACCCAAACTCATGTCCATTGAGTCGGTGATGCCATCCAGCCATCTCATCCTCTGTCGTCCCCTTCTCTTCCTGCCTTCAATCTTTCCCAGCATCAGGGTCTTCTCAAATGAGTCAACTCTTTGCATCAGGTGGCCAAAGTATTGGACTTTCAGCTTCAGCATCATTCCTTCCAATGAACATTCAGGACTGATCTCCTTTAGGATGGACTGGTTGGATGTCCTTGAAGTCCAAGGGACTCTCAAGGGTCTTCTCCGACACCACAGTTCAAAAGCATCAATTCTTTAGTGTTGAGCTTTCTTTATAGTCCAACTCTCACATCCATACATGACCACTGGAAAAACCACAGCCTTGACTAGACAGGCCTTTGTTGGCAAAGTAATGTCTCTGCTTTTTAATATGCTGTCTATGTTGGTCATAACTTTCCTTTCAAGGAGTAAGCATCTTTTCATTTCATGGCTGCAGTCATCATCTGCAATGATTTTGGAGCCCCTCCAAAAATAAACTCAGCCACTGTTTCCACTGTTTCCCCATCTGTTTGCCATGAAGTGATGGGACCAGATGCCATGATCTTAGTTTTCTGAATAGTGAGTTTTAACGCAGCTTTTTCACTCTCCTCTTTCACCTTCATCAAGAGGCTCTTTAGTTCTTCTTCACTTTCTGCCATAATAATGGTGTCATCTGCATATCTGAAATTATTGATATTTCTCCTGGCAATCTTGGTTCCAGCTTGTGCTTCTTCCAGCCCAGCGTTTCTCATGATGTACTCTGCATATGAGTTAAATAAGCAGGGTGACAATATACAGACTTGACGTACTCCTTTTCCTAGTGGGAACCAGTCTGTTGTTCCATGTCCAATTCTAACTGTTTCTTCCTGACCTGCATACAGGTTTCTGAAGAGACAGGTCAGGTGATCTGGTATGCCCATCTCTTTCAGAATTTTCCACAGTTTATTGTGATCCACACAGTCAAAGGCTTTGGCCTAGTCAATAAAGCAGAAATAGATGTTTTTCTGGAACTCTCTTGCTTTTTCAATGATCCAGCAAGTGGGTTGTCATGCCCTTCTCCAGAGAATCCTCCCAACATCGGGATCGAACCCATATATCTTATGTCTTCTGAATTGGCAGGCAGGTTCTTTACCACTAGCACCACCTGGGAAGCCCAAGATTCCAGGCGCCTATGCAATATTACTCTTTGCAGTATTGGACTTTACTTTCACCACTAGACACACCTACAGCAGAGCATCGTTTCTGCTTTGACCCAGCCACTTCATTCTTTCTGGAGCTATTAGTAACTGCCCTCTGCTCTTCTTCAATATGCCCTAGTAGCATATTGGACACCTTCCAACCTAGGGGGGCTCATCTCCCAGCATCATATCTTTTTGCCTTTTCATACTTTCTGTCCTTGGAGTTTTCCATGTAAGAATACTGGAGTGAGTTGTCATTTTTTCTCCTGTGGACCACATTTTGTCAGAACTCTTCAATATGACCCATGCATCTTGGGTTACCCTGCATGGCATGGTTCATAACTTCATAATGCGAGCCCCTTTACCATGACAAGGCTGTGATACATGAAAGGGAAGGGTAATGATGCCACTACCCACAGTCAAACACTGTTAACAGATTTATGCATTTTTTGTTATACAAATTTATTTAAAGTAAATTTGTATATATATATTAAAAAGTATATGTACACTTGCTTACACACATGTATACACATGCTGATTTTTAACTGCTAAAAATACTATATAAGGTATCTTTCTTTGTTAATAAATCACGACTATCTTCTGATTTATCTATACCTTTTTAAAAAATAAAAATAAAGTTTATGCTTACCAATTTCAAAGCATAAGTCATATGATAGCAATTTCAACAAAACTTCAATTCTTTTCTGATATTATTTCATTGTGAGTACAGAAAGGAAGGAGACAAATTTAATAAAACAAAAGTGATTGGGTTCTGGGATTTAAAAACTTTTTAGTTGCATTACATATAATGATTCTCTTCCTTTTTGAAAAATTTTATTGAAGAACAGTTGATTTACAATGTGTGTTAATTTCTTATATACAGCAAAATGACTCAGTTATACATATATGTGTGTGTATATATACATATATATGTTTTTAATCCATTCTATATATAATTATTTGCCCCTGCTAATCCTAGAGTCTCATTCCATCACTCCATCTGCTTCCTTCTTGGCAACCACAAGTCTGTTCTCTATATCTGTGACTCTATTTTTATTTTGCAGGTATATTGATTTGTACTCTATTTTAGATTCCAAATATAAGTGATATCATATGGTATATGTCTTTCTCCTTATGACTTACTTCATATAAAATGGCATTATTTCATTCTTTCTGATGGTTTAGTAATATCTCATGAAATATTACTTATACACACACCTGGTATCTTCTATATCCATTCTGTTGATAACTTAGGTATTTAGGTTGTTTTCATGTCTTTCTTAGCTATTGTAAATAGTGCTGCTAGGAACATAAGTGTGCCTGTATCCTTTTGAATTATAGTTTTGTCTGGGTATATGCCCAGGAGTGAGATTGCTATATCATATGGCAACTCTATTTTTAGGTTTTTGAGGAATATCAATACTGTTTTCCATAGTGGCTGCATCAATGTACATTCTCAGCAACAATATAAGAGTATTCCCTTTTCTCCACACTCCCTACAGCATTTGTTACTTGGTGATGATTTAATGATGGCCATTCTGACTGGTCTGAGGTGGTACTTCACTGTAGTTTTTTTTTTTTTAATTTATTTATTTTAATCGGAGGCTAATTACTTTACAATATTGCAGTGATGTTTGCCATACATTGACATGAACAAGCCATGGGTGTATGTATGTAGTGTGTCCTGACTCACTGTTTTTATTTGCATTTGTTTAATAATTAGCAATGTTGGGCATCTTTTCATGTGCTTATTGGCCATCTGCAGGTCTTTTTTGAAGAAGTGTCTATTTATGTCTTCTTCCCCCTTTTTGATTCGGTTGTGTTTGTTGTTGTTTTGTTGTTTTGTTGTTGAGTTGTATAAGCCGTTTGTATATTTGGGAAATTAAGCCCTTTGTCAGCTTCATTTTTGCAACTTTTTTCTCCCATTCTGAAGGTTGTCTTTTCATTTTGTTTATGGTTTCCTTTGTTGTGCAAAATATGTAAGTTTGATTAGATACTATTTGTTTATTTTCATTTTTATTTCTATTACCTTGGGAGACTGACCTAAGAAAACATTGGTGCAACTATGTCAGAAGATGTTTTGCCTATGATTGCTACAGCAAAGGTCTTAATGACCTGGATAACCACGATGGTGTGAACCAGACATCCTGCAGTGTGAAGTCAAGTGGGCCTTTAAGAAGTAATACTACAAACAAAGCTAGTGGAGGTAACAGTATTCTAGCTGAGCTATTTCAAATCCTAAAAGATGATGCTGTGAAAGTGCTATACTAAATATGCCAGGAAAATTGGAATATTCAGCAGTGGCCACAGGACAGGAAAAGATCCAGTTTTCATTCTAATACCAAAGAAATACAGGCCAAAGAATGTTCAAACTACCATAAAATTGTACTCATTTCATATGCTAGCAAGATTTTGCTCAAAATCCTTCAAGCTAGGCTTCAATGGTACGTAAACTGAGAAATTCCATATGTTCAAGTTGGGTTTAGAAAAGGCAGAGGAACCAGAGGTCAAATTGCCAACATCCATTGGATCATAGAAAAAAGAAGGCAATTCCAGAAAGATAACTACTTCTCCTTCATTGACTATGCTATCACAACAAACTGTGGAAAATTCTTAGAGATGGGAAACCAGACCATCTAAACTGCCTCCTGAGAAACACATGTGCAGGTTAAGAAGCAGCAGTTAGACATGGAACCATGGACTGGTTCAAAGTTTGGAAAAGAGTATAACAAGGCTGTTTATTGTCATCCTGCTCGTTTAACTTGCATGCAGAGTGCTGTGAAGGCTGTGCTTAGTTGCTCAGTTGTGTCCAACTCTTTGCAACCCCATGGACTGTAGTCCACCAGGCTCCTCTGTCCATGGGGATTTTCCAGGCAAGAAAACTGGACTGGGTCACAATGCCCTCCTCCAGGGGATCTTCCCAAGCCAGAGATTGAACCCAGGTATCCCTCATTGAAGGCAGATTCTTCACCATCTGAACCACCAGGAAAGCCCAAGAATACTTGACTGGGTAGCCTATTCCTTCTGTAGTGGAACTTCCCAACCCAGGAATCAAACCAGGGTCTCCTGCATTGCAGGCAGATTCTTTACCAGCTGAGCTACGCAGTAAGCCCTACATGCAGAGTACATCATGCAAAATACTGGGCTGGATGAAGCTCAAGCTGGAATCAAGATTGCTGGGAGGAATATCAATAACCTCAGATATTCAGATGACACCACCCAAATGACAGAAAGCTTAGAGGAACTAAAGAGCCTCTTTATGAGGGTGAAAGAGGAGAGTGAAAAAGCTGGCTTAAAACCCAACATTCAAAAATCTAAGATCATGGCATCCGTTCCCAACACTTCATGGCAAATAGATGGGGAAAAACAGAAACAGTGACAGATTTTATTTTCTTGGGCTCCAAAATAACTGCGAGAGTGACTGTAGCCGTGAAATTAAGAGACTCTTACTCCTTGGAAGAAAAGCTATGACAAACTAGACAGAGTATTAAAAAGCAGAGACATTACTTTGAAAATAAAGCTCTGTCTAGTCAAGTTATGTTTTATCCAGTAGTCACAAATGGATGTGAGAGTTGGACCATAAAGACGGCTGAGCACTGAAGAATTGGTGCTTTTGAAATGTGGTACTAGAGAAGACTCTTGAGGGCAACAGAGAATGAGATGGTTAGATGGCATCATCAACTCAATGGATGTGAGTTTGAGCAAATTGTGGAAGATAGTGAAGGACATGGAAGCCTGGAGTGCTGCAGTCCATGGGGTGGCAAACAATCAGACACGCCTGAACGACAGAACAACAAGTTTTATGGTGTTATGTCTTATGTTGAAGTCCTTGAGCCATTTTGAGTTTACTTTTGTGTATGATATGAGTGTGTGTTCTAACGTGATTGATTTGCATGCAGAAGCCCAAATTCCCAACACCACTTGCTGAAGAAGCTGTTTCTCAATTCACATTATTGCCTCCTTTGTCAAAGATTAATTGATCATAAGTGTGTGGGTTTCTTTCTGGGTTCTCTATTCTGTTCCATTGATCTGTGAGTCTGTTTTTGTGCCAGTACTGCACTGGTTTGATAACTGTAGCTTTTGATTACTGTGTCAGAAGTCTGGGAGGTTTATGCCTTCTGACTTATTCTTTTTCCTCAGGGTTGCCTTGGCAATTCTGGATCCCTTATGGTTTCACATGAATTTTAGGATTACTTGTTCTAGTTCTATGAAACATGTCCGAGTAATTTGATAGGGATCACTTAAATCTCTATATTGCTTTGAGTAGTTCTATGATTTTTACAATATTCTTCCAATCCAAGAGCATGGAATATCTTCCCATTTCTTTGAATCGTCTTTAATTTCCCTTCTAATGCTTTCTCAACATATAAATATAAGTTCTCAGCATATAAATCTTCCAAATCCTTGGTAATTTATTTTATTTTTTGGTGTAATTTTAAAAGAGATTATTTACATTCCTTTTCTGATATTTCATTGTTAGCGTAAAGAAATGCAACTGATTTCTGTATGCTCATCTTGTATTCTGCTACCTTGCTAATTTCATTTATCAGCTCTTGTAGTTTTTGCCAGGGGTTTTTAGGAATTTCTACATATGTATAGTATCATTTCATCTGTATATACTGACAGTTTTACCTCTTCCTTACCAATTTGAATACCTTTTACTTCTTTTTATTATCTGATTACTGTGGCTCAGACTCCCAATACTATATTAAAGAGAACTGGTGAGAGTGGGCACCCTTGAGTTGTTCCAGCTTTCATCTTTTCACCATTTAGTATTGTATTGCTATGGATTTGTTATAAACAGCTTTTATTGTGTTAAGATGTGCTTCCTCTATATCCACTTTCATAAAGCCTTATTTTAATTCTTTTAAAAATTCAAAATAATACTTTTTAATGAAGATGTGCTATCTAAAGATTTTGTCCTGGTTTAACTATATAAAAATGGAAATGTTTACTCTACCCCATATTTAAATTATGGAAATTTCAGAGAAAAAAATGTCCGACTGGTAGTTGGAGATGTATTCTAGTCATGATGCCTCAGTTGTTTCACACTTAGCTCCAAGAAATTTTCATGCAAAGATAGGTACAATAAAGGACAGAAATGGTATGGACCTAACAGAAGCAGAAGATATTAAGAATAGGTGGCAAGAATACACAGAAGAACTGTACAAAAAAGATCTTCATGACCCAGGTAACCATGATGGTGTGATCACTCACCTAGAGCCAGACATCCTGGAATGTGAAGTCAAGCAGGCCCTTATGAAGCATCACTAAGAACAAAGCTAGTGGAGGTGATGGAATTCCAGTTGAGCTATTTCAAATCCTAAATGATGATGCTGTGAAAGTGCTGCACTCAGTATGCCAGCAAATTTGGAAAACTCAGCAGTGGCCACAGGACTGGAAAAGGTCAGTTTTCATTCCAGTCCCAAAGAAAGGCAATACCAAAGAATGCTCAAACTACCACACAATTGCACTCATCTCACACGCTAGTAAAGTAATGCTCAAAATTCTCCAAGCCAGGCTTCAGCAATACATGAAACAAGAACTTCCAGATGTTCAAGTTCGTTTTAGAAAAGGCAGAGGAACCAGAGATCACATCCGTTGGATCATTGAAAAGGCAAGAGAGTCCCAGAAAAACATCTATTTCTGCTTTATTGACTATGCCAAATCTTTTGACTACGTGGATCACAACAAACTGTGGAAAATTCTGAAAGAGAGAGGAATACCAGACCATCCGCCCTACCTCCTGAGATATCTGTATGCAAGTCAAGAAGTAACAGTTAGACGTGAACACGGAGCAGACTTGCTCCAAATAGGGAAAGAAATACATCACCTTGGGTGTATATTGTCACTGTGCTTACTTAACTTTTATTCAGAGTTCAGTTCAGTACAGTTCAGTTCAGTTCAGTCGCTCAGTCGTGTCCGACTCTTCGCGACCCCATGAACTGCAGCACGCCAGGCCTCTCTGTCCATCACCAACTCCCGGAGTCTACCCAAACCCATGTCCATCGAGTCGGTGATGCCATCCAACCATCTCATCCTCTGTCATTCCCTTCTCCTCCCGCCCCCAATCCTACCCAGCATCAGGGTCTTTCCCAATGAGTCAACCCTTCGCATGAGGTGGCCGAAATATTGGAGTTTCAGCTTCAACATCAGACCTTCCAATGAACACCCAGGATTGATCTCTTTGAGGAGGGACTGATTGGATCTCCTTGCAGTCCAAGGGACTCTCAAGAGTCTTCTCCAACACCACAGTTCAAAAGCATCAATTCTACGGCGCTCAGCCTTCTTCACCGTCCGACTCTCACATCCATACATGACCGCTGGAAAAACCATAGCCTTGACTAGATGGACTTTTGTTGGCAAAGTAATGTCTCTGCTTTTTAATATGCTATCTAGGTTGGCCATAACCTTCTTTCCAAGGAGTAAGCGTCTTTTAATTTCATGGCTGCAGTCACCATCAGCAGTAATTCTGGAGCCCCAAAAAAATAAAGTCTGACACTGTTTCCACTGTTTCCCCATCTATTTCCCATGAAGTGATGGGACCAGATGCCATGATCTTAGTTTTCTGAACGTTGTGCTTTAAGCCAACTTTTCCACTCTCCTCTTTCACTTTCATCAAGAGGCTCTTTAGTTCTTCTTCCCTTTCTGCCATAAGGGTGGTGTCATCCGCATATCTGAGGTTATTGATATTTCTCCCAGCAATCTTGATTCCAGCTTGTGTTTCTTCCAGCCCAGCGTTTCTCATGATGTACTCTGCATATAAGTTAAATAAGCAGGGTGACAATATACAGCCTTGACGTACCCCTTTTCCTATTTGGAACCAGTCTGTTGTTCCATGTCCAGTTCTGACTGTTGCTTCCTGACCTGCATACAGGTTTCTCAAGAGGCAGGTCAGATGGTCTGGTATTCCCATCTCTTTCAGAATTTTCCACAGTTTATTGTGATCCACACAGTCAAAGGCTTTGGCATAGTCAATAAAACAGAAATAGATGTTTTTCTGGAACTCTCTTGCTTTTTTGATGATCCAGCGGATATTGGCAATTTGGTCTCTGGTTCCTCTGCCTTTTCTAAAACCAGCTTGAACATCTGGAAGTTCATGGTTCATGTATTGCTGAAGCCTGGTCTTGGAGAATTTTGAGTATTACTTTACTAGCATGTGAGATGAGTGCAGAGTACATCATGAGAAATGCTGGACTGGATGAAGCACAAGCTGGAATCAAGATTGCCGGGAGACATATCAATAACCTCAGATAGGCAGATGACACCACCCTTATGGCAGAAAGTGAAGAAGAACTAAAAAGCCTCTTGATAAAGGTGAAAGAGGAGAGTGAAAAAGTTGGCTTAAAGCTCGACATTCAGAAAACTAAGATCATGGCATCCGGTCCCATCACTTCATGACAAATGGGGAAACAGTGGAAACAGTGACAGACTTTATTTTGGGGGGCTCCAAAATCACTGAAGATGGTTATTGCAGCCATGAAATTAAAAGATGTTTGCTCTTTGGATGGAAAGTTATGACCAACTTAGACAGCATATTAAAAAGCAGAGACATGACTTTGCCAACAAATGTCCATCTAGTCAAAGCTATGGTTTTTCCAGCAGTCATGTATGGATGTGAGAGTTGGACTATGAAGAAAGCTGAGCACTGAAGAATTGGTGCTTCTGAACTGTGGTGTTGGAGAAGATTCTTGGGAGTCCCTTGGACTGAAAGGAGATCCTACCAGTCCATCTTAAAGGAAATCAGTCCTGAGTGTTCATTGGAAGGACTGATGCTGAAGCTGAAACTCTATTACTTTGATTCGAAGAGCTGACTCATTGGAAAAGACCCTCATGGTGGGAAAGATTGAAGGCGGGAGGAGAAGGGGATGACAGAGGATTATATAGTTGGATGGCATCACCAACTCAATAAACATGAGTTTGAGTAAACTCCGGGAGTTGGTGATGGACAGGGAGGCCTGGCGTGCTGCAGTCCATGGGGTCGCAAACAGTCAGACACGACTGAACGACTGAACTGAAGTGAACTAGCTCCAAATGCATGACAATAGTAGATAAAGTATGAAGTAGTTAACCAGAAACTAGAAAAATCTTACTGTTGAACAATAATGAAAGGGGCTTATCTATTGGGCTTCAGATCCACAAGCATGTAGTAGTAGCTTTGAGTTCTACCGCAAATGAGTTCTACTGTAAAGTTCACTGTAAAGGAGACCAAGGTATTTGTGGGGCAGTGATAAGTGCTTTACACACTGTTATAATTCTGAAATGGAAACTTATAAGGAATGTACAGAGACCCTTGTAATCATGAATGAGCCTAAGTGGCCACATGCTTTGTATCTAGATCTGAGATATCATGACAGGACAGAAAGCCCAAAATGTAATTTCAATAGCTAGTACTGGAAAGGCAGCCCGTGGCTTGGGTAAAAGCAGCACAGAGGAAACAAAAGTGAGACCAAAGTAATAAAAATACCTTTGACTTACATTAAGCCTATTAAAATAATTCTAAAAATGTTTGAAGAATATTTTGAATAATATTAAGCAAGATGGTAAATGAAAAATATAGTCAACACATGGATTTATTTCAAAAAAGTTAAGGAACAGTTTACAATAAGCCTATCTAGATGTTTTTCATAAAATGCTAAGTGGTCCCAGACTAAGTACACAATATAAATCAGCATAAATGATTATTCAACAGGACAAATTATATAAAATAATTCCTTTCAGACTCTGGATAAAATTTGCAAGACTGTAATTCCTCATTTGTGCATATAACATGAAGTTAGTTCTAGGATGGCTCTGGCTTTCTGTTTGGAGGCACTTTCTCACCCAAACAGGGAGAGCAGCACAGTGGTCTTGCTGAGCTGATATAGCAGAAATCAGAGTTTGGGTTAGTGAAGGAACTGGATTGTCTGGAAAAGTTACCCTGGAGGAGAAACTGCAAAGAAGAATTCATTAAATCTAAGTCGTACAAGAATAGCCAAAACAAAAGAACCAAATGGAAATTTTTGAACTGAAAAATATATATAATATGAAAACTACCATCATTTCTACAGCTGTAAAATTCAGTGTCCTTCAGGTTCTAAAGAAACCACACAATCTCTTCTAAGTGAATATGAAAGTGAAAAGGATATATAAGGATCCAGAAGTTAATCATACCATGAAGGAGTTTCAGTAAACACTGAAAAGTTGTCAGAAACTAAGGCAGCTCTTGTCTCAGCCTCTCTGTGCCCAAATGGCCTCGTGCCTCACTTTCCTTCTGTGTGTCTTCAAAGCTCTGTGAGTCACAGTGGTCTCTGCAAACATGACTATCCCATACTTCCTAAGTGTAAATACTAGTTCTGCCTGCAAACTAAGGAAACTATTTTCTTTTCATCACAATTACTAATTTCTGTGGAAGAGAATCTAAGTCATGTGCCTGTTCCTGATTGAATCTTCTTGGTGATCATGCTTGTTCAGGCAACATTAATTGGCCTGGGGACACTAACATTAATGTTGCCTGAACAAGCATGATCACCAAGGCCACTCCCAAGGTATATTTCTGAGAGGAGGAACACTCGCAGAATGAACCTACTGCAAAAGTCAGCATTTCAAAAATATCAAATATATTTTTAATTAGTTATAAGAAATCACATATGCATTTCATGATTATTAAAAAATGACATTAACTAAATACCATATTTTTAGTAAATTTTGAAATAAATCCTTTACAAAATATAATGAAGGCCTTTCCCCCCCAAGCTCTTTTCAAAGATTGAAAATAATTTATGCAATTGATCAAACAGCAATCCACTTTGTGTTGATTAAGATAGAAATTGCCTCCTTTGGGATAATGATTATGCAAAATCCCTTAATATACCTTCATGTCAAATGACTCTGCTATTTACAGTCTAGTCATCAAACGTAGTAAGAATGGCAGACTAAGCAATTTTCTTGAGCAGAGTAGAAACTCTGGGACTAGTAGCAGAGTAGAGACTATGCAATTTGCTTGAGCATTTATAATTGTCTACATTTTTTCTACAGGGCAGAGAAGTAAAATGCAATACTCTGCTGTACCTAGAGTAGGAACCATTAAGTACCCTGTGTCACCAAAGAAACAGTTATTCTGAAACATGGGAAATAAAGGCCTCATGTCACTTACTTCCTGATCTTCCTCTTTGTTCTTATTTCATTGATTTGGGGGGAAAAGAAAAGGATTTCAGAAACAGCTGAAAACTATTCACAGTTGTGTAGCTATGTAAGAGCATCCTGCAAGAAAATCATAGGAATTAAGGTTTAGAGACAATGTGTACATATTTAATATTAATATGTAAATATTAAGTAACATTATAGTAACAGTAAGGTGGGCATAATGAACAAAAGATGTCAACTGGATTAATTTAAGTGAAACACAAGTACTTTAGTAAGAAAAGAGCCTATTCTTCAGACCTGTGATGGTTGGAAAGATAGGCTATGGCAGAATTAGAAGAGAATTAACATGATTCAGTTGTTTTTTATAGGTTAGCTGCCCAGATGAGTGGAGACTCAGGGCTACAATTTTAAAGAAGTAATGAGATTCAGCTATTTTGGCTTCAGTCTCACTGTTTTGTCATGCTTACCATGTGAGATCACTTCCCCTTTTAAAAATGTTTTGTTTAGTTTGGTTCTACTTTGCTTTGCTTTGTCTGCATGTTCAGCAGTGCTGCGCATTGTTGGTTCATCTGGCACTAACAGACTGAGTATGACACTGCCCTTTTATGAATCGGTTCGGGCTGCCCTTATTTTGCAAATAGAAAGAGCATATTGACTTCTCATAAAACTTAGAAAATCCTTAGTAAGGGCTTTATCACTCCATTAAAACTTCAGTAATCAGGGAAATCAGTCAGCCATCATCTCACTTTTGTGTGTGTGCTTTCCCGCTATGCCAATTTGTCCATTCACTCATGCATATGACATGTTCACAGGAACTTCTGCCTAAAGAAGTGAGGAGGTTGAAGCATAGATTCTTATTAGACTGATAAAGTTAGACAGGACAAATCATTTAAAAAAATTCATTAGAAAAAAGTGGGTAGTTTTTCTATAGTTATCCTGTAACAGGCTTTTAAGAAAAGTTAACTGACTTGTTGAGGTGTCAAAGCATTTATTTTCAAATAAATTATTCCTTCTGCTTATTTAATTTACTCATGTATTAATGTAAACTGGCCATCTTTTCACAACAAAGGACAATACTCAAGTTGCACTATAATCTTCCTGGGACTGTCACAGTGTAATCAGGATAATTCTTACTTACATACTTGATCTACAATTTTCAAAGTATTCTCAAATAATCCCAATGGTTGACAGTAAAAGAAAAAAATTCAATTATGAATAAATATTAATATCATTTCTAAAGAATGTTTATTGACAGAAAATTTCTTCTTACAAAAATTTAATTAAAATGAGCATATAATACTTAATATAGCATGATGTTAATTATACACATAAATATATATTGGGCTTCCCTGGTGGCTCTGTGGTAAAGAATCCACTTGTGATATAGGGGACATGGATTTGATTCCTCAATTGGGAAGATCCCCTGGAGAAGGAAATGGCAACTCACTCTAGCATTCTTGCCTGGGAAATCACATGGACAAGAAGCCTGACAGTCTGCAGTCTCTGGGGTCACAAAAGAGTTGGACACAACTTGTGATCCCCTGAAGAAGGGAATGGATACCCAGTCCAGTATTCTGACCTGGAGAATTCCATGGACAGAGGAGCCTGTCAGGCTACAGTCCATGGGGTTGCCAAGAGTCCGACATGACTGAGCGACTTTCACTTTAGCAACTGAACAACAACAATAAATATATATTACTGTCTTAACCTAATTTCTGTGTTTATATTTATTTCTATAAATACATCCATATAGTCTAGAAAGATATATACCTAAATATTAAAAATTAACTCGACATTTTTTTTTCTAAATTTTTTAGTTTCTACAGTCAACAAATTTATTTTATAACTAACTCTTATACCTATCTAGCTTAATGGTTGAAAAGAGGAAAGGAGTTTTGAGACATTTCCCACTAAGTCAGGGAAGCAGGTGCCTAAGCGGGACTTCATTTGATTTAGTCGATAAGATGTGTGACGCCATGCACACTCCATGTAAGGAGCACCAGAAAGGTGGAAAATATAAAAGGCCAATGCAGAAATAAAGAAATGTGTATTTTAGATTTCACATATCAGTTATATCATATGGTATTTGCCTTTCTCTTTCTGACTTATTCACTTAGTATGATAATTTCTAGATCCATCCATGTTGCTGCAAATGGCATTATTTCATTCTTTTTATGGCTGAGTAATATTCCATTGTATCACTTACATGTGAAATGTAAAATATGACACAAATGAACATATCTATGAAACAGAAACAGACTCATAGCCAAAGAGAATAGACTTGTAGTTGCCAAAAGTGAGGGAGACTTGGAAAGGGAACGATTCAGAGTTTGAGATTAGCAGATGCAAATTAGTATATACAGGATGAATAAACAACAAGGTCCTACTGTATTGTACAGGGAACTATACTCAATATTCCACGATGAGAACAAAATGGCAGAGGAGTAAGTAGATGTGGAATACATCTCTCTCCATGGATACATCAGGACTACACTTCCAGACACAGCAGTGCTTGCAGAACACCAGCTGAGACCAGGCAGGAATACCTGACCACTGGGAAAGAATATGTAGAAACACGCAAAACTCGGTAGGATGAAGAAAGTAGAGGGGAAAGTGGAGAGTTAGTAGGACTGGAACTGCCCTCAGCAGATGAGGGAACTAAAGCAGGGGTCTGATCCCCACATCAGGGCAATTTGAGGAGGAGAAACATTTGAGGCTGAGAGTGAAGCAGCTGATCTGTGACAGTCCAAAACACACAGACAGTCCTTGCCGCAGCCATACGTAAGTCCCCTAGAAAAAAACAGTGGCTGGGATCTGGGAGCTAGATTATGGTGCAATCCCAGGGTGAGGTCTGCTGTTGACCGGAGGGAGCTGGCCCGAGGGGATGTGAGGGAGGAGACTGTGGTGGGAACTGCCTGTGGAGGAAAAGCAGGCAGCCATGGAGGCAAAACAGTACTTCTGAGTCATGTGTCGAGGGTGGAGCCATCACTGCGGCCTGCCTCTCCCCCATGCCCGCACCAGCAGCTGAACAATAGAGAGACTGGCCCTTCAAGTGCCTAACATGCCAAACAGAATAGGCCCCAGCCAGAGGAGCCCTCTAAAAGCCTGACATGCCAAATAACAGAGAAGGACCCCAGTTAGTGGAGCCCTCTAAGTGCCTGAACAGGCTGAGCAATGAAGAAGGACTAACTAGACAAAGAGGCATTCTGAGTGCCAGCTGCCAGAGGCTAGAAAAGACTGATAGGGCCATAGCTCCGGCAACTGAGGCAGTCCATGTCCCTGCACACTTGGTACCATCAGGGTCCCCGTGACACAAGCAGCTTCATGCTCAATCCTCACTGGGGCAGAGCCACCACAGGCTAGAAAAAACCCTAACAGCACCATATCTCCTTTGACAATAGCCACTGGTGCTCCAGCATAGCCAGCATTGACAGGGGCCCCATGATCCAAGCAACCACCCAACATCCATACATGATCCCCACTGGGACAGAGCTGTCAGAGGCTAGAAAAAGTCCTGGGCTGCCAGGCTTCTCTGTCCAGGGGATTCTCCAGGTGAGAACACTGGAGTGGGTTGCCATACCCTTCTAGAGCACCATATTTCCTTCTGCGTGCATGCTTAGTCACTTCAGTTGTATCCAACTCTCACCCCATGGACCATGGCTTGCCAGGCTCCTCTGTCCATGGGATTCTCCAGGCAAGAATACTGGAGTGGGTTGCCATTTAATTCCTTCTGCATTAGCCGCCAACCCCCCTGAATACCTAGTGCTGCCAGGGCCCGTGACCTAAGCAGCTGCACCATCTCCACACCTGGTCCTCACTATTGCAGATCCAAGTCCTTCAAGGGCAGCCTCAGGAGCAAACCCTTATGGACAACCCACATGCAGAGGTGGAGATAAAACCGCAATTGAAACCAAGGGGCAATTGGCTAAGGAAGAGGACCCAAAATTTTCCCAACAGCTGTATAAGCTACAGATTAAATCCACACAATCAACTAGGCAGACTCTGTCTCTATGGAATATATAAAAGGACAATGAGAGTTCTCACAGAAGAAAATGCACTAGTTCTGACAGCTGTGGACATTGGAGACAAGAACACACAGGAGTACAACCAGATTATAGTCTCAGCTGCCTTCACAGCAGTTCCAGAGACCAGTCCATTGCTGGACTGTGACTCCCAGAGAGGGAAAGGACACTGACAGAAGAGACTCAAGAAAAACATTAATTATTCCTATATTTAGACTTGTTCCATAGTTGATTCTGAATATTTTTCACTTTTTGTTTCCTAATTTTCCTCCGTTATTGTAGTTGTTGATTTTATCAGTACTATTAAATCTATTTAAATTTTGGAATTTTTTTTTGAAATCATACTTTTTATTTCTGTTTTGGCCCTTTGTAGTTTTGAGGGTTTTCCTTTTTTCTTCTTTGTTTTAATTGGATTTTTTTAAATTTTAAAAATTTATTACTGGCGGTTCCAAGATGGTGGAGGAATAGGATGGGGAGACCACTTTTTCTTTTGAGACCAAATTCAACAAAAGATTATTTGAATGTTGCACAACCTCCACAAAACAACTTCTAAATGCTGGCAGAGGACACCAGGCACCCAGAAAGGCAGCCCAATCTCTTCGAATGGAGGTAGAACAAAATAAAAAAGCTGAAAACAGAGACAAAGTATTTAGGGACACAGAGCCATCCTGGGGAGGGAGTCGTGAAGGAGGAGAAGTTTCCACACAATAGGAAGCCCTCTCACAGGTGTGATACTGAGGAGCTTTGGAATCTCAGAGGGCAACAGAACAGGAAACACACACACACACACACACACACACACATACACAGAATACATGCCTAACCACAACTACCAGTGGAGAAGCTGCTCAGACACTCCCATCTATCAGCAGCGACTGGGGACTGGGCAAGGAGGTATGGGTTGCATCATTGTTCCTTAAGGCAAGGACTGGCTTGAATACCCTGAGAGCAATCTGAGGGAGCTAATGTGACATAGCAACCCAAACCTTAGGATCATCAGAGAGACAAAAAGAACATTTCCCACAAAAGGCTCTAACATGGCACAGTGACCCCTGGTGTCCTCACAGAACAAAAGATTGTGCCCTACTGAACCAAAGAAAAGCAAGTTGGCTGCCATTTCGGACCCTCCTTCCCCAGAGGTAGAGACGCAGGTGTTCGACAACCAGAGTCAGAAGGCAAGGGGCTACCAAATTTCAGCCCCAGAGATCTCATCTTCCACCAAACTGTGAGCAGGCTGCCAGTTGCTAACCATGTCTTCCTGGGATCCTGGATAGTTTGCACCCACCAAGAGGGTCACAGCCTGTGATCAGCTCCCCAGAGGAGACAAGTGGGACACCTGGGACTGTGCCCTCACAGCACACATGGGAAATCGCGTGGCAGGCACCAGGGAGAATGGCACATAGGACCATTCACCCATCAAGAATCCAGTCACTTGAGTGGCCTGGACCTGGGAAGGGCAAGAAACCCACAGCCTATCTAGATCTGTCCCCTTGCAGAGCACCTAAGAACCTGAGTGGCTTAGAGCTGGGAAGTTCATGCAACACAGGGTCCACTTGGGACAGTGCCCTTGCAGAGCAGCCTGGAGCCTGAGCATTGTGGACCCAGGAAGTATACACCCCCTTGGGCTGTGGCAAACCAGTGTGGTCCATCCACTGTGAGCACTCCCCACACATGCCAGCAGTATTTGTTTGCAGTGTCCCTCCCTCCCCACAACAGAACTGAACAAGTGAGCCTAAATAACTGGCCACCTTGGCACCACCATGTCAGGGTGGAAATTAGATACTGAAGAGACTTGCAAACAGAGTAAGCCAAAATAAACAAGAAGGGGAACCACCCTGTAAGTGACAGGAGCAACAGCCTAAAACCCTGAAGCTAATGCTGAGACTGTGCATTTGAGGGGTAGCCATACACCTTGAGAAGAAGCACAAGCAGGAACAAGGGACTTTCTGACAATAAGCTAACCCTACGTGGCCCACAACAGCTGAAGAAAAATTTCTAGATATCTTTTTACTATTATAACTTTTCCCCCCAATCCTGAACCCCCCTCCCGCCTCCCTCCCCATCCCATCCCTCTGGGTCATCCCATTGCCCCAGCCCTGAGCGTTTGTCTCATGCATCGAACCTGGAATGGTGTTCTGTTTCACATATGATAATATACATGTTTCATTGCTATTCTCTCAGAACGTCCCACCCTCACCTTCTCCCTCAGAGTCCATAAGACTGTTCTATGCATCTGTGTCTCTTACTCTGTCTCCTTTTTAATTTTTTAAAAAATTTAATTCTATATTACTCTTTCAGCTTTATAGCCTACTTTTTTTTAAAAAAAAAAGCCTATTTTTCAAAAACAAATTCCATATGTATTTCTTCAATTATTGAGATCGATTTTGTTTTGTGTTTTCATATTTTGTTTTTGAGACTCTAACTTCTATTCTAGGATTTTAGTCTTTGTTTTTTGATATTTGTTATCAATTTTGTACCTTTAAGAATCTAATCTTCATATCCATTTTCACTTAGGGATTTGATTACTGGCTTGATGGCTGTCTTGCCTTTTCATTCTCACTTTTCTCCTCTGGTCACCTCTATCTCCCTCCTCCCTCTTCTCTATATAACTCTGTGAATCTCTCTGGGTGTCCCTGGCTGTGAAGAGTTGTTTCACCATTAATCTAGGGGTTTTATCTTCTGTGCTGTATGGATGGATAAATCTTGAGGCTACTGTAAGAAGAGGACTGAAACCCAGAGGCAGGAGGCTCACCTCCAGAAGTTTAGAACACCAGAGAGCTCCTGACTCCAGGGAACATTAATAGACAAGAGCCCACCCAAAAGTCTCCATACCTACACTGAAATGAAGCTCCACCCAAGAGCCAACAAGTTCCAGTGCAAGATAAGCCACACTAATTCTCTGCCAAAACAGAAACACAATCCTGAACATAAAAAGAAAGGCTACCCAAAGCCATATCAAACCCATAGACACCCCAAAACTCACTACTGGAAATTTCATGGCACTCCAGAGAAAAGAGATTCAGTTCCATCCAAAAGAGCACAAACACAAGTTCCCACATCCAGGAAACATTGACAAGCCACAGATCTAACCCCACCCACAGGGAGCAGACCCCACAATTAAAAGGAACCATGACATTCCAGCCTGCAGAAAGGGCATGCAAGCACAGCAATCTTAACAAAATGAAAAGGCAGAGAAATATTCAGCTGGTGAAGGAACATTATAAAGATAAAAACCCACCAAACCAAAACCAACAAACAAAAGAGAGGAGGAGATAGGGAGTTTACTTGAAAAAGAATTCAGAATAATGATAGTGAAGATGATTCAAAATCTTGAAGACAAAACGGAATTACAGATAAATAGACTAGAGACAAGGGTTGAGAAAATGCAAGAAGTGTTTAACAAGGACCTAGAAGAAATAAAGAAGAGTCAATCAATAATGAACCCTGCAATAACTCATATTAAAAACACTCTGGAGGGAATAAGCAGTAGAATAATGGAGGCAGAAGAGAGGATAAGTGAGATGGAAGGTAGAATGGCGGAAAGAAATGAAGCAGAGAGGAAAAAAGAAAAAAGAATTAAAAGAAATGAGGACAAACTCAGATAGCTCTGGGACAATGTAAATGCCCCAACATTTAAAACCATATGTGTTTCAGAAGAAGACAAAAAGAAGGCAAGTGAAATTACTTGAGGAGATAATAGTCGAAAACTTCCCTAAATAAGAAAGATAATAGCCACCCATGTCAAGAAACCCAGAGAGTCCCAAACAGGATCAACCCAAGGCAAAACACTCCAAGACGCATAATAATCAAACTAACAAAAATTAAACACAAAGAGCAAATATTAAAAGCAGCAATGGAATAGCAGCAAATAACACACAAAGGGGTCCCCATAAAGACAACAGCTTATCTTTTAATAGGAACTCTTCAGGTCAGAAGGGAATGAAAAATCTACAACCAAGATTACTCTCTCCAGCAAGGATCTCATTCAGATATGAAGGAGAAATCAAAAGCTTTACAGACAAGCAAAAGCTGAGAGAATTCAGCACAACCAAATCAGATCCTCAACAAATGCTAAAGGACCTTCTCTAGACAGGAAACACAGAAAAGGTTTATTAAAAGGAACCCAAAACAACAAAGTAAATGATAATGGGATCATACTTATCAATAATTACTTTAAATGTAAATGGCTTAAGTGTTCTGACCAAAAGACAAAGACTGGCTGAATGGATACAAAAACAAAAACCCTATATACGCTGTCTACACGAGACCCACCTCAAACCTAGAGACACATACAGACTGAAAGTGAGGGGCTGAAAAAAATATTTTATGCAAAAGGAGACCTAAAGAAAGCAGGAGTAGTGATACTCATATGAGATAAATAGACGTTGAAATAAAGACCTTGACAAGACACAAAGAAGGACACTGCATAATGCTCAAGGGATCAATCCAAGAAGTTCAGTTCAGTTGCGTCACTCAGTTGTGTCCGACTCTTTGCCACCCCATGAATTGCAGCATGCCAGTCCTCTCTGTCCATCACCAACTCCTGGAGTCTACCCAAACCCATGTCCATCGAGTCGGTGATGCCATCCAACCATCTCATCCTCTGTCATCCCCTTATCCTCCTGCCCCCAATCCTACCCAGCATTAGGGTCTTTTCCAGTCAACTCTTCGCATGAGGTGGCCCAAGTATTGGAGTTTCAGCTTCAACATCAGTCCTTCCAATGAACACCCAGGATTGATCTCTTTTAGGATGGATTGATTGGATCTCCTTGCAGTCCAAGGGACTCTCAAGAGTCTTCTCCAACATCACAGTTCAAAAGCATCAATTCTGTGGTGCTCAGCTTTCTTCACCGTCCAACTCTCACATCCATACATGACCAGTGGAAAAACCATAGCCTTGACTAGACGGACTTTTGTTGGCAAAGTAATGTCTCTGCTTTTAAATATGCTATCTAGGTTGGCCATAACCTTCCTTCCAAGGAGTAAGCGTCTTTTAATTTCATGGCTGCAATCACCATCTGCAGTGATTTTGGAGCCCCAAAAATAAAGTCTGACACTGTTTCCACTGTTTTCCCATCTATTTCCCATGAAGTGATAGGACCAGATGCCATGATCTTAGTTTTCTGAACATTGAGTTTTAAGCCAACTTTTTCACTCTCCTCTTTCACTTTCATCAGGAGGCTCTTTAGTTCTTCTTCACTTTCTGCCATAAGGGTGGTGTCATCTGCTTATCTGAGGTTATTGATATTTCTCCCGGCAATTTTGATTCAAGCCTGTGTTTCTTCCAGCCCAGCATCTCTCATGATGTTCTCTGCATATAAGTTAAATAAGCAGGGTGACAATATACAGCCTTGACGTACTCCTTTTCCTATTTGGAGCCAGTCTGTTGTTCCATGTCGAGTTCTAACTGCTGCTTCCCGGCCTGCATACAGGTTTTTCAAGAGACAGGTCAGATGGTCTGGTATTCCCATCTCTTTCAGAATTTTCCACAGTTTATTGTGATCCACAAGTCAAGGGCTTTGACATAGCCAATAAAGCAGAAATAGATGTTTTTCTGGAACTCTCTTGCTTTCTCGATGATCTAGCAGATATTGGAAATTTGATCTCTGGTTCCTCTCCCTTTTCTAAAACCAGCTTGAACATCTGGAAGTTCACGGTTCACATATTGCTGAAGCCTGGCTTGGAGAATTTTGAACATTACTTTACTAGCATGTGAGATGGGTGCAACTGTGCGGTAGTTTGAGCATTCTTTGGCATTGCCTTTCTTTGGGATTGAAACGAAAACTGACCTTTTCCAGTCCTGTGGCCGCTGCTGAGTTTTCCAAATTTGCTGGCCTATCGAGTGCAGCACTTTCACAGCATCGCCTTTGAGGATTTGAAATAGCTCAACTGGAATTCCATCGCCTCCACTAGCTTGGTTTGTAGTGATGCTTTCTAAGGCCCACTTGACTTCACATTCCAGGATGTCTGGCTCTAGGTGAGTGATCACACCATCGTGATTATCTGGGTCGTGAAGATGTTTTTTGTACAGTTCTTCTGTGTATTCTTGCCACCTCCTCTTAATATCTTCTGCTTCTGTTAGGTCCATACAATTTCTGTCCTTTGTCGAGCCTATCTTTGCATGAAATGTTCCTTTGGTATCTCTAATTTTCTTGAAGAGATCTCTAGTCTTTCCCAATCTGTTGTTTTCCTCTATTGCAAGAAGAAGACATAACAATTATAAATATATATGTGCCCAACATAGGAGCACCTCAATACACAAGGCAAATGCTAACAAGTATGAAAGGGGAAATTAACAGTAGCACAGTAATAGTGGAGGCCTTTAATACCCAACTCACAGCTATGGATAAACCAATGAAACACAAAATTAGCAAGAAAACAAAAGCTTTAAATGATATAATGGGCCAGTTAGATATAACTGATATCTACAGGGCATTTCATCCAAAAACAATGCATTTCACCTTTTTATTAAGTGCACACGGAAAATTCTCCAGGATAGGTCACATCCTGGGCCACAAATCTAACCTTGGTAAGTTTTTAAAATTTGAAATCATTTCAAACATCTTTTCTGATCACAGTAGGGTAACACTGAATATAAACTACAGGTAAAAAATAACTATAAAAAAAAACAAACCTATGGAGGTTAAACAACAAACTTGTGAATAAACAATGGATCATGGAAGAAATCAAAAATAAAATCAAAATATGCATAGAAAAAAAATGAAAATAAAAGCACGACAACCCCAAACCTATGGGATTCAGTAAAAGCAGTGCTTAGATGGAGGTTCACAGCAATACAAGCCTACCTCGAGAAACATCAAATAAACAACCTAAGTTTACACCTAAAGCAGCACAAAAAAGAAGAACAGAAAAACCCCAAAGTAAGTAGAAGGAAAAAAATCATAAAAACCAGAGCAGAAATAATTGAAAAAGAAATGTAACAGACTATAGCAAAGAGCACCTAAGCTAAAAGCTGGTTCTTTGAGAAGATAAATAAAATAGACAAACTGTTAGCCAGACTCATCAAGAAAAAAAGGGAGAAGAATCAAATCAATAAAATTAGAAAAGAAAATGGAGAAATCACAACAGACAACACAGGAATACAAAAAACCATACGAGATTGCAGAGAGCAACTCTATGCCAATAAAATGGACAACTTGGAAGAAATGGACAAGCAATTAGACAAGTATAACCTTCCAAAGCTGAACCAGGAAGAAATAGAAAATCTGAACAGACCCATCACAAGTATGGAAATCTAAACTGTAATCAAAAATCTTCCAACAAACGAAAGCCCAGGACTAGATGGCATCACAGAGGAATTCTACCAAAAATTTAGAGAGGAGCTAACACCTATCCTACTCAAACTCTTCCATAAAGTTGCAGAGAAAGGTCAACTCTCAAACTCATTCTATGAGGCCACCATCACCCTGATACCAAAACCAGACAAAGATGCCACCAAAAAAAAAAAAAAAAAAGAAAGAAAGAAAAGAAAACTACAGGCCAATATCACTGATGAACATATATGCAAAAATACTCAACAAAATCCTACCAAACAGGATCCAACAACATATTAAATAGATCACACATCATGACCAAGCGGGCTTTATTTCAGAGGTGCAAGGATTCCTCAATATCCACAAATCAATCAGTGTGATACACCATATTAACAAATTGAAAGATAAACCATATTATTATCTCAAGAAATGCAGAGAAAATCTTTGACAAAATTCAATACCCATTTATGATATAAACTCGTCAGAAAGCAAGCATAGAAGCAACATACCTCAACTTAATAAGAACCATATACAACAAAACCACATCAAACATTATCCTCAATGTTGAAAAATTCAACATTGCCTTTAGTGCCTTTTCTCTAAAATCAGGAGCAAGACAAGGGTGCCCATTCTCAGCACTGCTATTCAACATAGTTTTAAAAGTCCTATCCACAGCAATCAGAAAAGGAAAACAAATAAAAGGTATCCATATTGGAAAAAAAGAAATAAACATCACTGTTTGTAGATGGCATGATCCTTTATATAGAAAACCCTATAGATACCACCAGAAAATTACTAGAACTAATCAATGAATATAGTAAATTTTCAGGATATAAAATTAATACACAGATATCCCTTACATTCTTATACAAGAACAATGAAAAAACAGAAAAATTAATTAAGAAAACAATGCCATTCACTATTGCAATGAAAAGAATAAATTACTTAGGAATAAATTTACCTAAAGAAACAAAAGACTTAATATATAGAAAACTATAAGAGACTGATGAAAGAAATCAAAGATGACACAAATGAATGGAGAAATATACCATGCCCATGGATTGGAAGAATCAACATAGTGAAAATGAGTATACTACACAAATCAATCAATAGATTCAGTGCAATCCCTGTCAAACTACCAACGGTATTTTTCACAGAACTAGAACAAATAGTTTCACAAATTTTATGGAAACACAAAAAACCTTGGATAGCCAAAGCAGTCATGAGAGAGAAGAATGGAACTGAGAAATCAACCTTCCTGACTTCAGTCTATACTACAAAACTACAATAATCAAGACAGTATGGTACTGGCACAAAGACAGAAATATAGATCAATGAAACAGAATAGAAAGCCCAGAGATAGATCCATGCACCTGTGGACACCTTATCTTTTGACAAAGGGGACAAAAAATATAAAATGGAGAAAATACAATCTCTTTAACAAGTGGTGCTGGGTAAACTGGTCAATACTTGTATAAGAGTAAAACTAGAACACTTTCTAACACCATACACAAAAATAAACTCAAAATTGATTAAAGATCTGAATGTAAGGCCAGAAACTATCAAAACTCTTAGAGAAAAACATGGGCAGAACACTATGACATAAATCACAGCAAGATCCTCTATGACCCATCTCCCAGAGTCACGGGAAAAAAATAAGCAAATGGGACCTAATTAAATTGAAAGCTTTTGCACAATAAAGGAAATTATAAGCAAGGTGAAAAGGAAGCCTTCAGAAGGGAGAAAACACTAGCAAACAAAACAACTGTCAAAGAATTAATCTCCAAAATATACAAGCAGCTCAAGCAGCTCAATACCAGAAAAACAAGCAACACAATCAAAAAGTGGGCCAAAGGACTAAACAGACATTTCTCCGAAGAAGACATACAGGTGGCTAATAAACACATGAAAAGATGCTCAACATAACTCATGATCAGAGAAATGCAAATCAAAACCACAATGTGATATCTCAGACCAGTCAGAATGGCTTCCATCAAAACTTCTACAAACAATAAATGCTGGAGAGGGTGTGGAGAAAAGAGAACCCTCTTACACTGTTGGTGGGAATGCAAACTGGTATAGCTGTTATGGAAAACAATGTGTAGATTCCTTAAAAAACTGGAACTAGAACTGCCATATGACCCAGCAATCCCACTGCAGGGCATACACAACAAGGAAACCAGAACTGAAAGAGACACACGTACCCCAATGTTCATTGCAGCACTGTTTACAATAGCTAGAACATGGAAACAACTCAGATGTCCATTGGCAGACAATGGATAAGGCATGGAATATTACTCAGATATAAAAAGCATAGCATTTGAGTCAGTTCTAATCAGGTGGATGAAACTGGAGCCTATTATAGAGTGAAGTAAGCCAGAAAGAGAAACCCCAATACAGTATATTAATGCGTATATAAGGAATTTAGAAAGATGATAATGACAGCCCTATATGCAAGGCAGCAAAAGAGACACAGAGGTAAAGAATAGACTTTTGGACTATGTGGGAGAAGGCGAAGATGAGACGATATGAGAGAATAGCATTGAAACATGTGTATTACCATATTAAAATAGATGACCAGTGCAAGTTCAATGCACGAAGCAGAGAACTCAAAGTCGGTGCTCTGGGACAACCCAGAGGGATAGGGTAGGGTGGTGGGAGAGGGATTCAGGATGGGGGGACACCTGTGCACCTGGCTGATTCATGTTGATGTATGGCAAAAACCACCACAATATTGTAAAATAATTATCCTCTAATTCAGATAAATTAATTAATTTAAAATAAAAAAAGAAATGTTTTACATCTCTTAAACAGAAGAAGGGGTGTCTAGGAATCCCCCTTGTCAAAAAATATATGTTGTAGAAGATTGCTTCAAGATGGCGGAGTAGAAGGATGTGTAGTCATCTTCTCCTGCAAAAGCATTTAAATTGCAACTAGCTGTTGAACAACCATTGACAGTAGAATGCTGGAACCCATCAAAAAATGATACCCACATCCAACAACAAAGGGGAAGCTGTAATGAAAAGATAGGGCATGAAAGTGTTAATCGCTCAGTTGTGTCCATCTCTTTGTAACCCCATTGAATGTAGCCTGCCAGGCTCCACCATCCATGGGATTTTCCAGGCAAGAATAATGGAATGGGTTGCCAGTTCCTTCTCCAGAGGACCTTCCTGACTCAGGGATTTTCCTGACCCACGGATCAAACCCGGGTCTTCCACACTGCAGGCAGATGCTTTACCATCTGTGCTACTAAGGAAGAGCAACAATCATGATAAAATCAAATCACATATCTACTAGGTGGGCAAGCCACAAACTGGAGAACAATAATACCAAAGAAATTCTCACACTGTTGGAAGGTTCTGAGCCCCACATCAAGCTTCCCACTTTGGAGATCCAGCAAAGTGATTAGGAATCCCCAGGGAATCTGACTTTTAAGGCTAGTGGGATTGGATCACAGGACTTCCACAGGACTAGAGGACACAAAGACTCCACTATTGGAGGTCACAAACAAAATCTTGTGAGCACCAGGGCCTAGGGGAAAGGAGCAGTAACCCCACAGGTGACTGAGCCAGACGTACCTGCAAGTGATGTGGGGGTGGGGGGAGGCTCCTCTGGAGGAATGGCTCATCATGGTAAGTGGCAGCAACAATCCTTAGAGAGGTACTTTGGTGTAGGCCCACGTGGATATTGCTATTAGCCCCACCATGGATCAGCAGCTGCTCTTTGCTGGAACAGCCATGAAGAGATACCCCACGCCCAAGGTAAGAGGAACCCAAGTAAGATGGTAGGCACTGAAGGAGGGCATCAGAGGGAAGACAGAATGAAACCACAACCACAGACAAGTAGCCAATCTGATCACACGGACCACAGCCTTGTCTAACTCAGTGAAATTAAGCCATGCCATGTGGGGCCACCCAAGACAGATGAGTCATGGTGGAGAGGCCTGACAGAATGTGGTCCACTGGAGAAGGGAATGGCAAACCACTTCAGTATTCTTGCCTTGAGAACCCCATGAACAGTATGAAAAGGCAAAAAGATAGGACACTGAAAGATGAACTCCCCAGGTCGGTAGGTACCCAATATGCTACAGGAGACCAGTGGAGAAATAACTCCAGAAAGAATGATGGGATGGAACCAAAGCAAAAACAGCACCCAGTTATGGATGGGACTGGTGATAGAAGCAAGATTGAATGCTGTAAAGAGCAATATTGCATAGGAACTTGGAATGTTAGGTCCTGGAATCAAGGCAAATTGGAAGTGGTCAAACAGGAGGTGGTAAGAGTGAACATCGACATTCTAGGAATCAGCAAACTAAGATGGACTGGAATGGGTAAATTTAACTCAGACGACCATGATATCTACTACTGTAGGCAGGAATCCCTTAGAATAAATGGAATGGCTATCATAGTCAACAAAAGAGTCCGAACTGCAGTACTTGGATGCAATCTCAAAAACGACAGAATGATCTCTGTTCATTTCCAAGGCAAACCATTCAATATCACAGTAATCCAAGTCTATGCCCCGACCAGTAACTCTGAAGAAGCTGAAGTTGAACAGTTCTATGAAGACCTACAAGACCTTTTGGAACTAACACCCAAAATAGATGTCCCTTTCATTATAGGGGACTGGAATGCAAAAGTAGGAAGTCAAGAAATTCCTGGAGTAACAGGCAAATTTGGCCCTGGAGTACAGAATGAAGCAGGGCAAAGGCTAACACAGTTCTGCCAAGAGAATGCACTGGTCATAGCAAACACCCTCTTCCAACAATACAAGAGAATATGCTACACATAGACATCACCAGATGGTCAACACTGAAAACAGATTCATTATATCCTTGCAGCCAAAGATGGAAAAGCTCTATACAGTCAGCATAAACGAGACCGGGAGCTGACTGTGGCTCAGATCATGAACTCCTTATTGCCAAATTCAGACTGAAATTGAAGAAAGTGGGGAAAACCACTAGACCATTCAGGTATGACCTAAATTAAATCCCTTATGATTATACAGTGGAAGTGACAAATAGATTTAAGGGACTAGATCTGATAGACAGAGTGCCTGATGAACTATGGATGGAGGTTCATGACATTGTACAGGAGATAGGAATCAAGACCATCCCCCAAGAAAAAGAAATTCAAAAAAGCAAAATGGCTGTTTGAGGAGGCCTTACAAATAGCTGTGAAAAGAAGGGAAGTGAAAAGCAAAGGAGAAAAGGAAAGATATTCCCATCTGAATGCAGAGTTCCAAAGAATAGCAAGGAGATATAAGAAAGCCTTCCTCAGTGATCAGTGCGAAGAAATAGAAGAAAACAATAGAATGGGAACAACTAGAGAGCTCTTCAAGAAAATTAGAGATACCAAGGGAACAGTTTATGCAAAGATGGGCTCAACAAGGGACAAAAATGGTAGAGACCTAACAGAAGCAGAAGATATTAAGAAGAGGTGGCAAGAATACACAGAAGAACTGTACAAAAAAGATCTTCACGACCTAGATAATCACGATGGTGTGATCACTCACCTAGAGCCAGACATCCTGGAATGTGAAGTCCAATGGCCTTATGAAGCATCACTATGAACAAGCTAGTGGAGGTGATGAAATTCGAGTTGAGCTGTTTCAAATCCCGAAAGATGATGCTGGGAAAGTGCTGCACTCAATATGTCAGCAAATTTGGAAAACTCAGCAGTGGCCACAGGACTGGAAAAGGTCAGTTTTCATTCCAATCCCAAAGAAAGGCAGTGCCAAAGAATGCTCAAACTTACCGCACAATTGCACTCATCTCATACTCTAGTAAAATAATGCTCAAAATTCTCCAAGCCAGGCTTCAGCAATACATGATCCGTGAACTTCCAGATGTTCAAGCTGGTTTCAGAAAAGGCAGAGGAACCAGAGATCAAATTGCAAAAATCTGATGGATAATCGAGAAAGCAAGAGAGTGCCAGAAAAACATCTATTTCTGCTTTATTGACTATGCCAAAGCCTTTGACTGTGGGGATCACAACAAACTGTGGAAAATTCTGAAAGAGATGGGCATACCAAACCACCTGACCTGCCTCTTGAGAAACCTGTATGCATGTCAGGAAGCAACAGTTAGAACTGGACATGGAACAACAGGCTGGTTCCAAATAGGAAAAGTAGTACGTCAAGGCTGTATATTGTCACCCTGCTTATTTAACTTATATGCAGAGTACATCATGAGAAACGCTGGGCTGGAGGAAGCACAGGCTGGAATCAAGATTGCCAGGAGAAATATCAGTAACCCCAGACATGCAGATGACACCACCCTTATGGCAGAAAGTGAAGAACTAAAGAGCCTCTTGATGAAAGTGAAAGAGGAAAGTGAAAAAAGGTGGCTTAAAGCTCAACATTCAGAAAACTAAGGTCATGCCATCTGGTCCCATCATTTCATGGCCAATAGATGGGGAAACAGTGGAAACAGTAGCAGACTTTATTTTGGGGGGGCTCCAAAATCACTGCAGATGCTGATTGTAGCCATGAAATTAAAAGATGCTTACTCCTTGGAAGGAAAGTTATGACCCTCCTAGACAGCATATTGAAAAGCAGAGACATTACTTTGCCAACAAAAGTCCGTCTAGTCAAGGCTATGGTTTTTCCAGTGGTCATGTATGGATGTGAGAGTCGGACTGTAAAGAAAGCTGAGCACCAAAGAATTGATGCTTTTAACTGTGGTGTTGGAGAAGACTCTTGAGAGTCCCTTGGACTGCAAGGAGATCCAACCAGTCAATTTTAAAGGAAATCAGTCCTGAGTATTCATTGGAAGGACTGATGCTAAAGCTGAAACTCCAATACTTTGGCCACCTGATGTGAAGAGCTGACTCATCTGAAAAGACCCTGATGCTGGGAAAGATTGAGGGCCACAGGACAAGGGGACGACAGAGGATGAGATGGTTGGATGGCATCACCGACTCAGTTGACATGGGTTTGGGTGAACAGGACTTGGTGATGGACAGGGAGGCCTGACGTGATGGGGCTCATGGGGTTGCAAAGAGTTGGACACGACTGAGCAACTGAAATGAACTGAACTGAATTGAACTATAAGCTGTAGACTACCAGGTTGGTTTGAAGTGAAGTGAAGTCCCTCAGTCATGTCTGACTCTTTGTGACCTCATGGACTGTAGCCTACCAGGCTCCTCTGTCCATGAGATTTCCCAGGCAAGAATACTGGAGTGAGTTGCCATTTCCTTCTCAGGGAGATCTTCCCCACCCAGTGATTGAACCCAGGTCTTCTGCATTGTAGGCTTTACCATCTGAGCCACCTTGCCTCAGGTCAAACAACTAACAGGGTGGGATAATCAGGTCAGCAGATAATTGTATTAAAGCTTTACTGAGCACTGGTCCTGCCCACCAGAATGAGACACAGTTTTCCCATCATATCAGGAAGTCTTCACAAGCCTTTTAATCTCATCTACTAGATGGTAGACATAGAAGCAAATAGGGATATAATCCTGCAGTCTCCAGAATGAAAACCACCTTCACAGAAAGCTAATCAAAGTGAAAAGTCACAGAATTATGGCCCAGATGAAGGAACAAGATAAATCCCCAGAAAAATAACTAAATGAAGTCAAGATAGTCAACCTTTCAGAAGAAGAATCCAAAATAATGAAAATGAAGATGATCCAGGATCTTGGAATAAGAATGAAGAAGAGGTGAGAACGTTTGCCAAAGACCTGGAAGATCTAAGGAACAAATGAACAGAGATGAACAACACACTAGAGGGAATTAATAGCAGAGTAACTGAGCCAAAGAATTGGATAAGTGACTTGGAATACAGAATGGGGAAATAACTGCTGCAAAGCAGAATATAGAAAAAAGAATGAAAAGAAAGGAAGACAGCATAAGAGGCCTCTGGGACAGCATTAAATGCACCCACATTCTCATTATAGGAGTCCCAGACGGAGAAGAGAGAAAGGATGTAAGAAAATATTTGAAGAGATAATAGCTGAAAATTTGTCTAACATGGAAAAGGAAATAGTCAACGCAGTCCAGGAACTCAGAGTCCCAAGCAGAACAAACCCAAGGAGGAACACCCCAAGACACAAACTAATCAAACTGACAAAAATTAAAGACAAAGATAAAATATTAAAAGCAGCAAAGGAAAAATAACAAACAATATACAGAGGAACTCCCATAAGGTTATCAGCTGATTTCTCAACATAAACTCTACAAGCCAGAAAAGAATAGCAAGATATATTCAAAGTGATTAGATGGAAGAACTTGCAACCAAAAATGCCCTACCCAGCAATACTCTTATTCAGATTTGACGAGGAAATCATAAGTTTTCCAGATAAGTATACGTTAAGAGAATTCACCACCACCAAACCAGCTTTACAAGTGCTAGAGGAACTTCTCTCAGAAGAGACATACAAAAAATAAACCCCAAACAATTAGGAAAATGGTAGTAGGATTATACATATCAATAATTACCTTAAATGTAAACGGGTTAAATGCACCAACCAAAAGACATAGACTGGCTGGGTGAATACAAAAACAAGACTGGTATATATGCAGTCTGTAAGAGATCCACCCCAGACCTAGGAACACTTACAGACTGAAAGTAAGGGCATTGGAGAAGTATTTCACACAAATAGAAATCAAAACAAAGCTGGAGAAGCAATACTTATATCATACAAAATAGATTTAAAATATTGTTAATACGATTGTTTTGTCCCTACAAATAAGGACACTACAAGATCTAGGGTTCAATCCAAGAAGAAGATATAACGATTATAAACATACATCCACCCAACATAAGAGTACCTCATACTAACACCCATAAAAGGAGAAGTTTACAGTAAAACAATAAAATCAGGAACAAGACTAGGATGTCCACTGTCACCACTTTTATTCAACATAGTTTTGGAAGCCCTAGCTACAGCAGTTAGAGAAGAAAAAGAAGTAAAAGGAATCCAAATTAGAAAAGAAAAAGTTAAGCTGCCACTGTTTCCAGATGACATGATACTATACATAGAAGATCCTAAAGATGCTACCAGAAAAATACTGAAACTCATCAGTGAATTTTGTAAAGTTGCAGGTTACAGAATTAATACACAGAAATTTGTTGCACATCTACACACTAAAAAAAAGATCAAAAAGAAAAATTCAAGAAAGAATTCCATTATCATTGCATCAAAAAGAATAAAATGCCAATGAATAAACATACTTATGGAGACAAAAGACCTATACTCCAAAAACTATAAGATCCTGATGAAATACATCAAAGAACACATAAACTGATGGAAAGGTATACTATGTTAGTAGATAGGAAGACTCAACATTGTTAAAATGGCTACATTACCCAAGGCAATCTACAGATTCAATACAATCCCTATCAAATTACCAATGGCATTTTTCATGGAGCTAGAACAAAAAAAAAAATCTCAAAATGTATATGGAGACACAAAAGATCCTGAATAGCCAAAGCAACCTTGAAAAAGAAAAGCAGGGCTGGAGGAATAAGGCTTCCTCAAAAGCAGTATGGTATTGGCAAAAAAAAGAAAAAGAAATATAGATCAATGGAACATAATAAGCCTATGGACAATTAATCTATGACAAAGGAGGCAAGTCTACACAATGTTGGAAAGACCATCTCCTCAACAAATGGTGCTGGGAAAACTGGCCAGCTACATGTTAAAAAATGAAATTAGACCCTTATTTAACTCCATACAAAAAACTAAGCTCCAAATGGGTTAAAGACCTCAAAGTGAGAACAGACAGTATAAAAACCTTAGAGGAAAACATAGGCAGAACATTCGCTGACATAAATCACAGCAATATCTTTTTCAATCCATCTACCAGAATAATGGAAATATAAACAAAAATAAACAAATGGGACCTACTTAAACTCAAAACCTTTTGTACAGAAAAGAATACAATAAGCCCAACAAAAAATACCACAGATTAGGAGAAAATATTTGCAAATCATGTGACCGATAAAAGAGTAGTATCAAAAATTTACCAGCAGCTCATGACACTCAGGGCTTCCCTTGTGGCTCAGCTGGTAAACAATCTGTCTGCAACGTGGGAGGCCTGGGTTTGTTCCCTGGGTTGGGAAGATCCCCTGAAGAAGAAAGTCTATCCACTCCAGTATTCTGTCCTGAATAATTCCATGGACTGTATAGTCCATGGGGTTGCAAAGAGTCGGACACGACTGAGTGACTTTCACTTTCACTTTCTTTCATGGCACTTAACAGATCAAAACAAACAGCCCTCTCAAAAAGTGGGCAGAAGATCTAAATAGGCATTTCTCCAAAGGAGACATACAGATGGCCAATAGGCACATGAAAAGATGCTCAACATCACTAATTATTAGAGAAATGCAAGTAAAAACTACCATGAAATATTACCTTACCCCAGTCAGAATGGCCTCGCACCAGATGGCTATCATCAAAAAATCCACAAACAGTAAATCCTGGAAAGAGTGTGGAGAGAAGGGAACCCTCCTACACTGTTGATGGGAATGTAAACTGGTACAGCCACTATGGAGAATGTTATGGAGGTTCCTTAAAAAACTAAAAATAGAGCTACCACGTGTGTGCATGCGTGCTCAGTCAAACAGCCGTGTCTGACTCTTTGCTATCTGCTTTGTAGCCTGCCAGGCTCCTCCATGGGATTGTCCATGGGATTTTCCAAGTAAGAACACTAGAGGAGTTAGTCATTTACTTCTCCAAGAGTTACCATATGACCCTGTAATCCCACTCCTGGGCATATATTTGGAGAAAAACAGTCTGAAAAGATGCATGCATCCCAGTATTAACTATAGCACTGTTTATAATGGGCAAGACATGGAAGCAACCTAAATCTGTCGGGTTTAGGTTGAGGAATGGATAAAGAAGATGTGGTACATATATACAATGGGATATGCATATATACAGCCACTAAAAGGAATTAAATAATGCCATTTGCAGCAACATTTATGGAACTAAAGGATGTTATATTGAGTGAAGTAAGTCGTATAAAGCAGGAGAAATATCATGACACCTGTTGTATGTGGAATCTAAAAACAAATGATACAAATGAACTTAGTTACAAAACAGAAACAGACATAGATTTTGAGAAGGAGCTTATGGTTACCAGGTGGAAAGATGGGATAAAGAACAGTTAGGGAGTTTGGGATGGACATGTACATATTGCTATATTTAAAATGAATAACCAGCAAGGACTTGCTATGTAGCACATGGAACTCTGCTAAATGTTATGTTGCAGCTTGGATGTATTATGAGTACAGAATAGATTCATGTATGTGTATGACTTAGTCCCTTTGCTATTCACCAGTAATTATCCCAATATTGTTAATCAGTTATACCCCAATACAAAATTTAAAAGTTTAATATATATACATATATATATATATACACTTTATATATATATATATATATATATGTTTGATTTCTAAGCGCTAGTATCTCAGAATGTTCTCTTATTTGGAGATAGGTTCTTTACAGAGTAATCAAATTAAAATTAGTTCATTAGTGTGGGTCCTAATCCTATATTGCTTTTGTCTTCATAAAAAGGGGAAGTTTGCACACTGATTTGACTGAGGTGGACAAAGAGAAGACCATCTGAAGACACCAGGAAATTGCTGTCTACGAGCCAAGGGATACCTGAGGCCACCAGAAACTGGGGAAGATATCTCCAGCAGATTTTATCCCACATCCCTCCCTCAGAAGGAATCAACTCTGAAAACACCCTGATTTCAGTCTTCTAGCTTCCAGGATTTTGAGATAGTACATTTCTGCTGTTTAAGCCACCCAATTTGTAGAACTTTGTTACAGCAGCTTTACCAAACAAATATATACTATTAATTTACTAGTAGTTAAAAGGAAAGTGAACTCATCCTCCCTAATCAATTATAAACTAGCCTTGAAAATAGAAAGCATAGAAAGCTATGTAAATAAAATTCAATCAATCACGCTAATTGCAACTTCCCTTCCTATCAGTAGTTCTTAATCAGAGGAGATATGACATCTAGGGGACATTTGGAGATATCTGGAAATATTTTGTCACAACAGGAGGAGTAGCTGCTGGCATCTAGTGGGTATGGAGGCCAAGGATGCTGCTAAATACCCTAAAGTACACAGGCAGCCCTTCACAAAAAGATCCATCTGGTCCAAAAGGTCAAAACTACTAGTTGACAAATTCTGTTTCTTACGTTTTAGACTGAAGTTTTCTTTATACATAATATATTGTTATTTTCATTCAACAAATAGTTGAATGCCTTCTACATTTCATGTGAACATGAAAGGATATTTATCAAAACGTATATTTGCTTAGTGTTATAAACATCAAGTGCAATGTGGCACACCATACACACAAATCTGTAAGCATCATGCCCATCTGCTTGCTGCCACTGTGTTTAACTAACTAATGGAAGGTTCATTATTCTTTTTCCATTTTTCAATCTGCTTAAAGCAATACATCACTCTCTCCATATTATACCGACTAAATCTCCTCTAATAAAATGGCGTATATCTGAAGAATGCACCTGCTCAGAAATGGGTTTAGCCTCCCTGTTACTGTAAAACTTATGAGAAGTAATCCAGACTGAGAGGAAAGGAACAGACAAGCTGCTAGTAGGTTCTGATCTGATGGAACTGAGGCTATGTACTCTGTGGTTTCTATCCTGATGGTCTACGCAGTCTTTCTGGTATAGTATGTCTTCCTTCCTGGTCCACAAAAGGAATAAAACCCTTTTTAACCATTTGAAATATGCCTAAATCCTTTTATTCAACTATCAAAAAGTAAAATTCTGATCTTTTTCTTTAGAGAATGTGTAATGTGTTAGTAGATTTCTTTTTCCTTTGATGAGTCTGAATTCAAATCTCAAATTGAGATAGCTAATGAAAAGATGTCTTGTAGTTTCACATAAATGTCTGATGGTCTTTTATACACTTTAACCATCGTTTATTTGAACCTGATGTACAGTTTTTCTTAAAAGAAAAAAATAGGTTCTAAATTACTCCAAAGATCAGAATGAAACACACTGACAGCTTTATCACATGTGTATTAGTATTGATTCATTTATTCACCATACCAGAGAACAGTTTCAAATGGTCTCTTTGATCAGGAAGAATCTGAGTATTTCATGTTCCTGATAAAAAGGTACCATTTTTTCCTACATAAATGTTTAAAGCCATTACTTGATTCACAGCAACTCTAAATTGATAAGTCTAAATACAAAACGGAGAAGACAAAGGCGGCGCACTCCGGTACTCTTGCTTGGAAAATCCCATGGACGGAGGAGCCTGGTAGGCTACAGTCCATGGGGTCGCTAAGAGTCGGATTCGGCTGAGCGACTTGACTCTCACTTTTCACTTTCATGAGTTGGAGAAGGAAATGGCAACCCACTCTAGTGTTCTTGCCTGGAGAATCCCAGGGACGGGGGAGCCTGGTGGGCTGCCGTCTATGGAGTGGCAGAGTCGGACACGACTGAAGCGACCTAGCAGCAGCAAATATAAAACCGCACAGGTGAATGGTTTGCTGAAGACAAAAGTTGTGTGAATTTTAAAACGTTATCAAGGAATAAGTGTTACCTGTATTGTACACAACAAAATTGAGTGTAAACTTATGATCTTTTAAACTTATGTCACATTTTTACTGGAGTATTATGCTATTGGAAGAATATTATAAGTCTTAAAGGGAGCTTAAAGAGAAGAGCTTAAAAGGAAGCTTGCAACCCCCAGAGGCAGGAGGTCCACAGCTTTTTGTTGTATATGCTGATAAAGCTTTTGCTGAAAGTTTGGAGTGCTGTAATTAAAGGAAAAGAAGAAACTTTAAATATTTGTATGTGCTTGTTGTGTATTTATTTATTTACTTGTATAAATACCATTATGAGAAGGGATCCATGAATTAAAACTAAACTGACACTTCTATATTTGCCTCTAATTTATTCTTATATTTTATAAAATTTACTGTCAATTTGATTGTCAAATGATCACTTTTAATTAGAGTATCACATAAAATCTCTAATCAATCTAGCATCTGAAGCAAAAGTCCTTAAGTAGATTGTTGATGAAAATGATGCCAGCAGGTAACAACACTACTTCAATTAATTCTGTTTAGACCCTTTACTAATAATTAGCAATAAAAGGACAGATATGATATAACCAGTAACCCAGAATGGATGGTTTCCTGACAATATTTTTTTTTCATTTGATAACCTCCTTTCTGTGGAATGTAATGAATTTTCAAGCATTCAGAGAGGTGGATCTCGTTTGGTTATTCCTAGTTCACTCTGTCCCAGATCTCCCTCATCTAGTCTATCTTAGATGGTCAGGAATTGCTCAGCAGTAGCTGACGAAATATTTATTATTTCTGGCACAATGCTCAGAACCCATTGGGAAAATTCCATCCTGGGTTCTACACAGCCAATGGAAGCAGTCTTGGGCAAATATTTTATACTTCTGCAGGGCTTGTTTTACAGCAGCTATTTATTCATTCTATCATCTCAAATTTACTGAGTTAAAACCTGTGATCTGGCAGATACTACGCAGTTGTCCCTGACCATCTGGGATCTGGATTAAATTCTAAATGCATCTCCTCCAAAAACAAAAGATTAGCATAACCTAAACCTTACTGACATTTAGAGGCAGGAGTAATCACTTCTAAATGGAAAGTCCAGGAAGGCATCATGGAAGAACTAAGTTGGAATTGGTTGGAAGTGCCTCAAAAGGCAAAGACGTGAAGGAAACTAATTCCTGCATATTACATGTAGAATGAAGGCAAAAATCCTAAGTGTAATGTTACAGAAAGTAAGTGAGTAAGTAGGAGCCATTCCAGGTTGCCTAGAAAGCTGGATACTGCAAGGAAAGCAGAAGAGATTCCACTATGAAAATAGGCAGGGCCTAACAAAGGAGGTCAACTCTCCAAGGTAGTTGAATCATTAATAGAAGGCAAGTGAAAGCTCCTAAGCAGAAGAGCAAATTAGTATGATAATTTTTCAAGTGTTTTGAATTGACTAGCGAGGATAACTGAAGATACAAAACTCAGTTAATAGAATATTCTAACAATGTAGGTATAAGTTTTGTTTGAAATGAGAAGTGAACAACTGGTTTAAAAGCTCTGATGGCATCATCATTACTCTTTGTATTCAAGGTACCTAGCACCTTATACTGTATAAAGACAAGAAAATGGTCTGCTAATCAGCAGAGATTTAGGAGTAAGTTAAGAACATACACAGAAGAATGAAAACCAAAAAAAAATTAATGCCAGAGGCTGTGGCATGTTTAAGAAGGACTAAGACTGGTAAATGAATGATAGCTTTTACATAGGACAATGTGACAATGAAGAGAAAAATAAGGGCTTAATCAGTGGGTGGCAGAAAACAGGAGGCAGAGAGTCTTAACTCCTATTTCAAGAAATGGAAATTTTAAAAGAGAGACTGTTTGGTAAAAGGTAAATAATGAATTAAAAGGTACCGAGAAAAATATACCTGATGAGACAAAGCCTAGTGTTCAGGAACCATGAAACCTCCAGCAAGAGATCAATTATAGATAAAATTAAACATAAAATCCAGTCATGAATATTTGTTTAGCACTATTATGAACTGAAAACTATGCTAAGCAATGGAGCTATGAAGATGAAAATACACTGTTTCTGTCCCCACAGAATCTATACTCACAAGGAGAATCAGCTAGGACTAACAGAAAATTATTAAGTAGTAATGACTTTAATTAAGGTGTGTACCAATTGTAGTAAAAATAGGAGGGGAAGCAAAGGTTGCCTGGAAGAGTTACAGAAGATGCTGTGAAAAAAAAAAAAAAGGAAGAAGATGCTGTGCATCCATTTTCTCTCTTCTCATTAAATGAACTCTTCTCATGCTTTTGCAGAATCTTCTCACTCAACAAAGTCCACATGGTTTGAAAAGACTGACCAAGATTTCCAGCTGCAGGATAAGCATACAACCCTGAGCCAGCCAATCAAAATAACCTATCCTTCAGTGACTAATTTGGGGATGGGCATGTGACCCAGTCTAAGCCAAAATCCTTCACAGAGTATATTTAACTATTAAGTATCAAGACAGAGCCATTTTCTCTTTTTAAAATGCTATATACCAGAGTCAAGCAAGCTTTGAGTGTAAGGGTTCTCTCTGCAGAAGAGAAAAGCCAGCCTGATAATGAAGTCAACCAAGAGGAATAAAAACCAAACAAAGAGGAAAATAAAGATAATAAAAAAGAAAAGATTCCTAATATATTTTAAGAGCCTTAAGACTTTGTCCACATTAGTTCTTTGAGAAGATAAATAACATAGACAAACCATTAGCCAGACTCATCAAGAAAAAAAAAAGAGAGAGAAGAATCAAATCAATAAAATTACAAACAAAAATGCAAAACTCACAACAGACAGCATAGAAATGCAAAAGATTGTAAGAAACTACTAAAGTAATCACATGCTAATAAAATGGACAACTTGGAAGAAATGGAAAAATTCTTAGAAAAGTATAACCTTTCAAAAGTTAACCAGGAAGAAATAGAAAATCCTAACAGACCCATCACAAGCATGGAAATTAAAACTGTAATAAAAAATTCCAACAAACAAAAGCCCAGGACCAGATGGCTTCACAGGTGAATTCTACCAAAAATTTAGAGAAGAGCTAACAGCTATCCTACTCAAACTCTTCCAGAAAATTGCAGAGGAAGGTCAACTCCCAAACTCATTCTATGAGGCCACCGTCACTCTAAAACCAAAACCAGACAAAAATGCAACAAAAAAGAAAGCTATCAGCCAATATCTCTGATAAACATGGATGCAAAAATACTCAACAAAATCCTACCAAACAGAATCCAACAACATATTAAAAAGATTATACGTCATGACCAAGTGGGATATCCCAGGGATGCAAGGATTTTTCAATATTCACAAATCAGTCAATGTGATACACCATATTAACAAATTGAAGGATAAGAACCATATGATTATCTCAATACATGCAGAGAAAGCCTTAGGCAAAATTCAACACCCATTTATTATGAAAACTCTCCAGAAAGCAAGCATAGAAGCAACATACCTCAACTAAATAAAAGCCATATACATCAAACACACAGCAAACATTATCCTCAATGGAGAAAAATTGAAAGCCTTTTCTCTAAAGTCAGGAACAAGGCAAGGGTGCCCATTCTCACCATTATTATTAACATAGAATTGGAAGTCCTAGCCATAACAATCAGAGAAGAAAAAGAAATAAATGGAATCCAGATTGGAAAAACTCAGTGTTTGTGGATGACATGATCCTCTGCATAGAAAACCCTAAAGACACCCTAGAGAAGACAATCTCTTTTACAAGTGGTGCTGGAAAAACTGGTCAACAACATGTAAAAGAATGAAACTAGAACACTTTCTAACACCATATACAAAAATAAACTCAAAATGGAGTAAAGATCTAAATATAAGACCAGAAACTATGAACTCTTAGAGGAAAACATAGGCAGAACACTCTCTGACTTAAATCACAGCAAGATCCTCTATGACCCACCTCCCAGAGTAATGGAAATAAAAATAAACAAATGGGACCTAATTAAACTTAAAAGCTTTTGCACAACAAAGGAAACTATAAGCAAGGTAAAAAGGCAGCTATTAGAATGGGAAAAGCTACTAACAAAGAATTAATCTCCAAAATATACAAGCAGCTTATACAGTTCAATACCAGAAAAATAAATGACCCAATCAAAAAGTGGGCCAAAGAGCTAAACAGACATTTATCCAAAAAAGACATACAGATGGCTAATAAACACATGAAAAGATGCTCAACATCACTCATTATCAGACAGATGCAAATCAAAACCACAATGAGGTACCATCTCACACCAGCCAGAATGGCTGCCATCAAAAAGCCTACAAACAATAAATGCTGGAGAGGGTGTGGAGAAAAGGGAACCCTCTTACACTGCTGGTGGGATGCAAACTAGTACAGCCATTATGGAGAACAGTGTGAAGATTCCTTAAAAAACTGAAAATAGAACTTCCATATGACCCAGCAATCCCACTGCAGGGCATACACACCAAGAAAACCTGAATTGAAAGAGATACATGTATCCCAATGTTCATTGCAGCACTGTTTGCAATAGCTAGGATATGGAAGCAACTTAGATGTCCATCGGCAGACAAATGGATAAGAAAGTTGTGGTACATATACACAATGGAATATTACTCAGCTATAAAAAGAATGCATCTGCGTCGGTTCTAATGAGGTGGATGAAACTAAAGCCTATTATACAGAGTGAAATAAGCCAGAAAGAGAAACACCAATGCAGTATGTTAACATATATAAACTGAATTTAGAAAGTCAGTAACAACACCCCTATATGCAAGAAAGCAAAAAAGACAGAGAGGTGAAGAACAGGCTTTTGGGCTATGTGGGAGAAGGTAAGGGTGGGATGATATGACATATTGTTATGGACTGAATGTCTGTGTCCTTCCCAACATTTGTTCCAAAACCTTAACCCAAAGGTAACGTGCGTTGCTTATCCTGCTCACAGTGCCAACTGTCTAGCTATTCACACTGTGCTCACTCTTCGTTGAACCCAGTGTAGCCAAAGCGTGAGCTAAGAAAATGTGAGGATCCATAGAAACTGTAGACACATTTATTCTCTCCTGGCTGGTGCAGCAGCCGTAGCAGCAGACATAACATCACAACATAACCACACACAACCCTTCAGGACTTTTCCAGGTGAAGCTCATACAGGCGTACCACACAAAGCAACCCATGACCAAGTGGATATCTCATGATGGGCATATGCACTACTGTATTTGATCTCAGCTGTTACCTACTCATTATTTAGAAAATGTGGGGCAAGAGAGCCTGAACACGCCATCTTGGCTAATTTGCTCTCTCTCCACAAATAGTGTTTGGAGATGGAGTCTTTGGGAAATAATCAGGGTGATGTGAGGTCATGAGGGAGGGACCTGGTCTGATGGAGTTAGTGTT
Organism: Okapia johnstoni; assembly: GCA_024291935.2. Classification (NCBI taxonomy): domain Eukaryota; kingdom Metazoa; phylum Chordata; class Mammalia; order Artiodactyla; family Giraffidae; genus Okapia; species Okapia johnstoni. Next base: position 63,888,657 of record CM044310.1, read on the forward strand.
CTTATAGAGTGTTTTCTCTTTTTCTCTCCACTTACATGCCCTGAGGCAAGGCTATGTGAGGATACAGCAACTCAAGGAAAGAGTTCTCACCAGACACCAATCTTGTTGACAGTTTGAACTTTGAATTCCAATCTTCACAACTATGAGAAATAAATTCCTGTTCTTTAAACCACCCAGTTTATGATATTTTGTTATGGTAGCCCTAGCTGGTTAAGATAGCTATCAGATAAATGGTCACCCAGAACCTTATGTATGATATATAATTATTTGGTTAATAGTATCTAATGGTGATTTTTGTCTATCTCCATTACTAAATCATGACCTATATTGGCAGTGCTTCCTTTATGACTACAGAGGTACAGTCATCAATGCCTTTACATCTAATAAGGTTAGAGAATCAATTCCAGAAGTCTGAGAACCAATTCAGAAAACTCATCCTTAAGATTCCGCATCTCAATAACCGCTTTCAGTATCAAGAAAGAGGAAGATTTTAAGGAATTGTTTTATACAATTGTAGGAGCTAGCAAGTTGGAGATCTGTATTGCAGGATATCAGGCTGGAAATTCATGTAATAGCTGATGTTGTAGTCTAGGGTATGAATTTCATGGAGCAAAGTCCTGGAAAATCAGGCAAGGATTCTATGCTGCAAATTTGAGTATTCCTTCTTCTAGAAACCTGTCTTTGCTCTTGAGGCCTTCAATTGAATGGATGAGATCCACCACATTGGGGAATGTAATCTAGTTTACTTAAAGCTACTGATATAAATGTTCAGTTCAGTTCAGTTCAGTCGTTCAGTCGTGTCTGACTCTTTGCGACCCCATGAATCGCAGCACGCCAGGCCTCCCTGTCCATCACCAACTCCTGGAGTTACCCAAACCCATATCCATTGAGTCGGTGATGCCATCCAACCATCTCATCTTCTGTCATCCCCTTCTCCTCCTGCCCCCAATCCTTCTCAGCATTAGGGTCTTTTCCAATGAGTCAACTCTTCGCAGGAGGTGGCCAAAGTATTGGAGTTTCAGCTTCAACATCAGTCCTTCCAATGAACACGCAGGACTGATCTCCTTTAGGATAGACTCATTGGATCTCCTTGCAGTCCAAGGGACTCTCAAGAGTTTTCTTCAACACCACAGTTCAAAAGCATCAACTCTTCGGCGCTCAGCTTTCTTCACCTTCCAACTCTCACATCCATACATGACCACTGGAAAAACCATAGCCTTGGCTAGATGGATCTTTGTTGGCAAAGTAATGTCTCTGCTTTTTAATATGCTATCTAGGTTGGTCATAACGTTCCTTCCAAGGAGTAAGCGTGTTTTAATTTCATGGCTGCAGTCACCATCAGCAGTGATTTTGGAGTCCAAAAAAGTAAAGTCTGACATTGTTTCCACTGTTTCCCCCTCTACTTCCCATGAAGTGATGGGACCAGATGCCATGATCTTAGTTTTCTGAACGTTGAGCTTTAGGCCAACTTTTTCACTCTCCTCTTTCACTTTCATCAAGAGGCTCTTTAGCTCCTCTTCACTTTCTGCCATAATGGTGGTGTCATCTGCATATCTGAGGTTATTGATATTTCTCCCGGCAATCTTCATTCCAGCTTGTGTTTCTTCCAGCCCAGCATTTCTCATGATGTACTCTGCATATAAGTTAAATAAGCAGGGTGACAATATACAGCCTTGACGTACTCCTTTTCCTATTTGAAACCAGTCTGTTGTTCCATGTCCAGTTCTAACTGTCGCTTCCCAACTTGCATACAGGTTTCTCAAGAGACAGGTCAGGTGGTCTGGTATTCCCATCTCTTTCAAAATTTTCCACAGTTTATTGTGATCCACAAGTCAAAGGCTTTGGCATAGTCAATAAAGCAGAAATAGATGTTTTTCTGGAACTCTCTTGCTTTTTTGATGATCCAGCAGATGTTGGCAATTTGATCTCTGGTTCCTCTGCCTTTTCTAAACCAGCTTGAACATCTGGAAGTTCACGGTTCACATATTGCTGAAGCCTGGCTTGGAGAATTTTGAGCATTACTTTACTAGTGTGTGAGATGAGTGCAAATGTGCGGTAGTTTGAGCATTTTTTGGCATTGCCTTTCTTTGGGAATGGAATGAAAACTGACCTTTTCCAGTCCTGTGGCCACTGTGAGTTTTCCAGATTTGCTGGCATATCAAGTGCAACACTTTCACAGCATCATCTTTGAGGATTTGAAATAGCTCAACTGGAATTCCATCGCCTCCACTAGCTTTGTTCGTAGTGATGCTTTCTAAGACCCACTTGACTTCACATTCCAGGATGTCTGGCTCTAGGTGAGTGATCACACCATCGTGATTATCTGGGTCATGAAGATCTTTTTTGTGCAGTTCTTCTGTGTATTCTTGCCACCTCTTCTTAATATCTTCTGCTTCTCTTAGGACCATACAATTTCTGTCCTTTATCGAGCCCATCTTTGCATGAAATGTTCCCTTGGTATCTCTAATTTTCTTGAAGAGATCTCTAGTCTTTTCCATTCTGTTGTTTTCCTCTATTTCTTTGCATTGATCCCTGAGAAAGGCGTTCTTATCTCTCCTTGCTATTCTTTGGAACTCTGCATTCAGATGGGAATATCTTTCCTTTTCTTCTTTGCTTTTCACTTCTCTTCTTTTCCCAGCTATTTGCAAGGCCTCCTCAGACAGCCAGTTTGCTTTTTTGCATTTCCTTTCCATGGGAATGGTCTTGATCCCTGTCTCCTGTACAATGTCACGAACCTCTGTCCATAGTTCATCAGGCACTCTATCAGTCTAGTCCCTTAAATCTATTTGTCACTTTCACTGTATAATCATAAGGGATTTAATGTAGGTCATACCTGAATGGACTAATGGTTTTCCCTACTTTCTTCAATTTCAGTCTGAATTTGGCAATAAGGAATTCATCATCTGAGCCACAGTCTGCTCCCGGTCTCGTTTTTGCTGACTGTATAGAGCTTCTCCATCTTTGGTTGCAAAGAATATAATCAATCTGATTTTGGTGTTGACCATCTGGTGATGTCCATGTGTAGAGTCTTCTCTTGTGTTGTTGGAAGAGGGTGTTTGCTATGACCAGTGCGTTCTCTTGGCAAACCTCTATTAGCCTTTGCCCTGCTTCATTCTGTACTCCAAGGCCAAATTTGCCTGTTATTCCAGGTGTTTCCTGACTTCCTACTTTTGCATTCCAGTCCCCTATAATGAAAAGGACATCTTTTGGGGGTGTTAGTTCTAAAAGGTCTTGTAGGTCTTCATAGAACCGTTCAACTTCAGCTTCTTCAGCGTTACTGGTCAGGGCATAGACTTGTATTACCGTGATATTGAATGTAAATCACATCTAAAAAATATTTTCACAGCTACATCTAAACTGGTATTTGACTAAATAACTGAGCACCATAGCCAAGGGCAAACAAAAAGTTAACCATCACCTCTACATAAAGATTTGTACACAAATGTTCATCTCAGCTTTATTCATAAGGATTCCAACCTAGAAACTACTCAAAATGCCCATTATCAGATTAACAGATAGACAAATTATAATGTGTCCATTCAATGAAATATCACTCCTTGATAAAATGTAAGCAACATGAATGACTCTCAAAATCATTATGCTGAATGAAAAGCCAAACCAAAAAAGAATACACATTGTATGATTCCATTTAATCAAATTCCAAAATTTCAATCTATAGTTACAGAAAAGGAAAAAAAAAAAAAAGAGGTGTACATTCCAGGAAAAGAAAATGGGAGGAGGAATGAACTACAAAGGGAGATGAGAAAAGTTTGGGGGTGGGAGTGATGGAAATGGCTTTATTTTGGATGTGGCAATGGTTTCATTGTGTACATATGTCATCATTCATATGGTAGACACTCCTAAGAAGACCCCAACAATCCCCACTTCCTGGGAGTCATGCCTTTGTGAAATCCCCTTTGTTTAAGTGTAAGTTGCATTTAGTAACTCGCTTTTTTGTAATCTACGCATAGTTGACACATAACATATTAGTTAGGTGGTGCCAGTGGTAAAGAGCCTGCCTGCCAATGTGGGAGACATAAGAGATGTGGTTTGATCCCTGGGTCGGAAAGATCCCCTGGAGGAGGGCAGGGCAACCCACTCCAGTATTCTTGCCTGGAGAATCCCCATGGACAGAGGAGCCTGGCGGACTACAATCCATAGGGTCTCAAAGAGTCAGACACGGCTGAGGTGACAGCGCAAATGCACAACTCACTTTTAGTGAATAAAATGGATAAAAGTGATACATTGTCACTTCGGGATTCCATTACAAAGACACAGCTGTGGCTTCAGCCTGCAACACTTTCTCTCTCTCTATCTCTCTCTCTCTCTTTTTCTCTCTCTCAAGATGTATATATACTTTGCTTTGAGGGGATTAAGCTTCCCTGAAGAGGTTCACAATAGCAAGGCTTGATATATCCAGCCAACAACCCACATGAGTGAACTTGGAAATGGATCTCTGAAGCCTGCCAATAGTCATGGGAGTGAGTTTCAAAGCAGATTCACACTTTGTTCCACACTGAGATGACTAACTCTGGCCAACACTTTCATTTCAGCTAGAGTACTCAACTCAGCAGTTTCCAGATTCCCAGTCCACAAAAATTAGGAAATAAGGAATTTTTGTTTTTTTAAATCACTATGTTTTAGGGTAATTTATCATAAAGTAATAGATAACTCATACACTTATCAGACTGTACCTTTTAAACATATGTGCAGTTATTAAACTGCCTATCAGTTAAACATCAATAAAGCTGAAAAGAAAGAAAAAAGATAAAGGAAAGAGGGAAGAGGAAGAAAAAGGGAGCAGGAAGGGGAAAATGAGGGAGAGGGAGAGGAAAGTAGAGAGGGACAGGCAACGGGAGAGAGAGAGAGATGCAGGGAGGGGGGGCAGAGAGGATGGAACAAAGAAACTGTGAGGCCAGAACAATCATATATGGTAAGAATAAGGAATGGAAAGGAAGAAAATGAAATGGATGCTTAATATTCTTTATAAATTTCAATGACTCATTTATTGGAAGGAAAAATAGAAGTTTATCTATTTGGAATACTCAAATCCTACAAAGGAGTAATTTAGAACAAGAGTTAAGTGTAATGTCTTAGAAACAGCACTAGCCAACTAAGAAAATGGCTGCTCCCACTTCCTGATTCATTACACATTTAAAATAGGGACAGGAGAAGACTCTATCAGGAAGACTTCTTACAGAAATCAAAGGTAAACACCACTTATGAAAAGAACTTAGAGTGTTGTGCAAAACATCGAAGTGTCAAAGAGCATGGGTTTTAATGGACACAGAGGAAAAGGTATGGTGGAAGAATATCAGTAGACAGATATAATCAGGGGAAGATTTAGACAGCAATATTTGAATTTGATTACAAGAAGGTCTTCCCTGGTGGCTCAGATGGTAAAGAATCCACCTACAATATGGGAGACGTAGGTTTGTTGGGAAGATCCCCTGGAGGAAGGGAACAGCTACCCACTACAGTATTCTTGCCTGGAGAATTCCATGGACAGAAGAGCCTGGCAGGCTACAGTCCATGGGGTCGCAAGGAGTCGGACACAACTGAGTGACTTTCACTTCGCTTCCCTGGTAGCTCAGACTGTAAAGAATCCGCCTGCAATGCAGGAGACCTGGGTTTGATTCCTGGGTTGGGAAGATCCCCTGGAGGAAGGGATGGCAACCCACTCCAGTATTCTTGCTTGGAGGATCCCCATGAACAGAGGAGCCTGGTGGATGACATTCCATGGGGTGACAAACGGTTGTACATGACTGAGCGAGTAAGCACACAGCATGCACACAAGAAAGACTGTTGCCTGAAAGACTATTGCTTGAATCTGAAACAAAAACAAGAAGTGAGAGGGTGAAATATCCAAATTGAACAACATGCAAAAGCTGTTACAATTAGAGTGGAGTAGACTTAACAGTAGGAATTAAGAGAGACACATATTCCTCTAAAATAGAAGTAGATTCCTGATTGTATACACAAAATGAACTTATATTCAAAGACATTTTTAATCCTTGAAAAGGAACTGAAGACAAATTGGAATTCATAAACTGGAAACTGATCATTTAATTTTCTACATGAGATTACTCATGTCTATTCCATGGTACAGCAGATATTTTGATTGTACACTCAACACCTATTATCCCTTCCTTCCTTTAAAATAGAACAGCAATTTGACTCAGATTTCCACCCCTGGGAAAGGTATTCTTATCCCCAAACCACAGGTAAATTCTGGTTAGTCCAAACTAACTGTAGTTATCCCATTATTTGCCAATGGCAGGCTTATGGACAGATATGTAACCCAGTTTGGAATAATGAAACAGACATAAAAGGAATCGTGAGAGAAGGAGTTTTTAAAATTTTTCAACTAACACGCAAGAAAGCAACATTGCCTCCTCTGTTCAACTTGCTCTGTCTGTTGCATTGACTAGAAAGGGATATCTTAAGACCCTGGTGGGGAGAAGCCTAAGGTCCCAACTAGCTCGGACCTAACACAATGGAAAGCTAGAAAACAAAGTGAATGCTTGATGACATGTTGAACCGGTGAATTAACCAAACCTAGAAGTACCTATCTCCCAACATTTGGTCATTGAGTTGATTTTCAGCTAAATATAGCCAAATTGATTTACTCAGGATATTAACTGCATGGTATATTAAAGTGTGGCAAGAAAAAAGAGTCCTGCCACAGGCTATCATAACAAATACCACATATTGGGTGATTTAAAACAGAAATTTATTTTCTCACAGCTCTGGAGGCTAGAAATCTCCGAGTAAGATGTTTTCTTTCAAGGTCCCTCTGCTTGGCCTGTAGACGCCATCACTTTCTAGCGTGTCCACATGGTCTTCCCTCTATGTGCATACATGTCTGTGCCCAAGTTTCCTCTTCTTACCAAGACATCTGTCATATTGGATTAGAGCCCACGCATATGATTGCATTTTACCTTAATTTCCCCTTAAAGGCCCTCTGTCCAAGTAGAGTCACTTTATGAGATATTGGGATTAGGACTTCAACATATTCATCTTGAGGGGACCCAAATTAGCCCATAACACTTAGTAACTGGCAGTGTGCTAAATTCTGGGGATGAAAATTTAAATAAGAATGGTCCCTTTTCTCATAGCACTTCCATTTTAGTAGGAAAATAGCAATTAAACATGATTCTTTAATTACAGGCACAACTTGGAGAATAAAAAGTATGATAGCATAGAGTCAGAAGAATAAATCTAGTGCAACTGGAAGCAATTTTGCCTCCCATGGGACATGTGACAATTTCTGAAGACATGTTTTATTGTTGCAACTTGGGAGAACCACCAGCAGATGCTGCTAAACACCCTACAATGCACAAGGCAGCTCTCCCTCAACAATTACCTTTTCCAGAATGTCATAGTGACACTGTTGAGAAACCCTGACCCCATCTGCTGGATCATGGAAATGTCCTTTAAACTGACCTCTGAAGAATTTATACTAATTTATTGAAAGAGCAGAGTAGAAATGGAATTCTAGGCAGAGATAACAGCAGATATGAAAGCTTTGAGTTAGCAAGAAAAATGGCACATGTGAGAACTGAAGGAAGGCCAATTATGAAACACTCCAGGGAGGAGAGATAAAATAGGAGGAGGTACCGCAGGAGCAGGAGGCAGCTCATGCAACCCTGGACCAGGTCTGGGACTCTAGTCCTTATTTTTAACTTGATTGAAGAATGATTATGAAGCAAGGAGTATGAAGGATCAAGGAGAAGGTAAACCTACACTCCTTTAGTGATTTAGTGATATTTTGTGTGGTAAATCTTAAGGAGATGATAAAAACAAAAAGGGATTCATTTGTGATCAGTTATGTTATTAATAGTTATAGAAAGGAGAAAAACAGCACTCATGAAAAAATGGATGCAGGAAAAGAATTGGAGGGTAAGACATGCTACCTAGGTAGGAAATTTTGTTTTGTGCTTGGAAAATCTAACAATCCTGTAGATCTAAGAAAGGTGCAAAGAAGGAATAGTAAGGGTAAAACAGAATCAGGAATGGCTTTGGTGCCTAGAATTTACACTGCAGGACAATGATTTTCAAGCTTTAGCTTGGGTAAAATCAACCCTGAAGAGCTTTCAAAAGAATAAATTCCTAAACTTGTGCTCAACCTCCAGTTTTCCAATCAGGGTCAAGCAATTTTCACTTCTAAAAGAAATCCTAGGTGATTTTAATGAAGGGATGGGGCCTTCTCTACTTTTCCCTTCAGAAACTCTTCAGGAAAGTATGAGTTGATTTTCATTGTAGAAGGTATCTAGTGACAATGTGAAGGCTGATCTGAAGGGAGGTAGGGTGACTCTGGAGGTAAAAGAACCAGATAGGAGAACATTATAGTAGATCTAATAATGGAGGACAGAATGTGAGTTATACAACAGAAAGAAAGGTAGAGAAAACTGGGGTTTCCCTGAAAGGTAGAATTGGCAGAGGTGGAGTAACGGATTGAATGTAGTCATGGGTGACTTCCAGGCTTCCAAGTTGGGTTACTGGGTAATGGTGGTACCATTAGTTAGAATGGAGATCCAGGGCAGGGAGCAGCTTTGGAGGGTAGGTGAAAAGTGGTAAGGTGAGAGTGCCATAGTCTGCCCAATAATTTCCATAGTTCAGTAGATGGTTAGAGATGGAGGTTCATGCTCAGAACATAAGCCTAGACATTAGAAATCAAATTGGGGTCAGTTGTATATGGCTGATTATACAAGCCTTAATAGCAGTAAGATTGCTCATAAAGAATATTTAGAACGAGAAAAAATGAGGACAGAAGAATACATCAACAATTAGAGACTGAGCACATGTAGAGTCATAGAACAAAGGAAAAGGATGGTCAAGTAGATGACAAAAGAAAAGAAGAAAGGCTACGAAACTAGGGAAGGAGGAATTTTTGTGACTTATTATTTCCTATATGTTGGTAATATAAGGGGAATGGGAAGCAACCTATGAAACACTACAATTGTAATTTTGTAAATTTTCACATATATTTAATTATAAATAAAAGTTACACTTATATAATGCTTACTACATGCTGGGTACAGTCCAAGTATATGTCTATGACATAAGTACTATTAACATTCCTGTTTTAATAAGTAGGAAACTAAGGCACACAGAGGTTAAGTAACTTGCCCAACATCCTACATTAGTACCATGCAGTCTGGCTCCAAAGTTCACACCCTTAAACTTTATGATATAAATCCTTTATTCTTCAGTTAAAGAACTTACCATACAAGGTCATATGTTTTCCTCCATAGTAGTATATGCACAATACCTAATTCTAAGTGCACAGTGGATACTTATTGAGTTGAATTTTCTGTGTAGCTAAAACTGTGAAACAAAAGGAAGTCTCTCTTCAAAGAACAGAGGAAATTATCATTACTGATTCGATCCATAGATGTTTCTGATTAGGAAAATTTAAGGCAAAAATAAAAGGGAAGGAAAGGATGGGAAAAATAAAAGGAGGGTGCGGCAAGAGGGATAAGAGGAAGGTGGGAAAGGAAGGGAAAATGAACTCTCAAAACAAATACACATTTTTAGCCATGGCTCCTTAGATTCTGAGACTTTTTCTTGATTTAGCCTTTAATTCATTTTGGAACATTATAAAATTCATCCTACTTCTCAGGACCCCTATTCTTGTTTTGCACCAAATGGGGATCAGATGTATGTATTCCTAAAATAATCAGAGCTCCTTGGAGTAAAATTATTACCAAACCACAAAAGAACATTTGATTGGTATACTTGTGGGCTGTTACCAAAGGAACAATTAAAAATTTGAAGCTGTGAATTTTCCATGTGGAAAGGAGCAATACACTTATATGAAAAAGCTCTCATTCAGGAAACAATTCTAGACAAGCTAAGGATTCCTCAGTTTCCAAGTGAAATAGTATTCATTAATGAAGGTGTTCTTCAATTATAAATAAAAAGTTTAAATTGCCTTACTATCCTAATATAGTTACTTATAAATTATTGTTTTAAAGATCTAAGAGTTTCGCATTTGTCTTTATGGTTCTACAAGGTCAGCCTGGCACTAAATACATAAATATGAAAAGAAGTGTCAGTTGACTCATCAGATATTAGAATACGTTGGGAGCATTCAATGACTGTTCTATTACAAAACTATAGAAGGAAAATAGGTTCCTTAGTGATTCTGGTGATGGTCTATCCTAGTTAAAGCAAGTGTTGCATAGAGGTGTAGAGGAACCTGTGGAGGAGTAAAGGCAGTTTTTTTCCAGCTGCTCAACATCCTGGAAGGTGATTTTGCTTTCTCTTCCTAGAGGAATTAAAGAAGAGATCTTATGTCTTCCTTGAAAGTCAAATTCATTTCTTATTAACCTTGATTTTATTTGTTTGAAGATACTCAATCTTCTCTATGTTTCTCTCTGTGCTCACTGATAAATACATAGTGTGTATTCTCTTCCTAGTGTTACTCCCTGAATGAGCTCCCACAGACTCACCAATTTTAACACCATCCTCTTGCTCACCCTCAGACTACAGTCCTGACCTCTATCTCTTGCGTTAGAATTGTATTCATGCTATTTGATATTTCTTCTTGGGTACTACCAACTGTCAACTTCAACATTACAGCACCAGTTGTCAGTTCAACTAAAAATTAGGAACAATATTTAATTCTCTCTTTTGCTTATATCCACACCCAATTCATTAGCAAGTTCTATCAACTTCATTTTAAAATACATTCCAGGGAAGATCAAATCAGAATGGCAGAGTAGAAGGATGTACCCTCATCTCTCCCTGTGAGAGCACCAAAATAACAACTAGCTGTCGAACAACCAACTGGAAGACTCTGGAACCCACCAAAAAAAGATACCCCAAGTCCAAAGACAAAGGAGAAGCCACAATGAGATCATAGGAGAGGTATAATCACGATAAAATGAAATCCCATACTGGATGAGTGACTCACTAACTGGAGAAGAATGATACCAAAGAAGTTCTTCCACTGTTTTGGAGGTTCTGAGCCCTATGTCAGTCTTCTCAGCCTGGGGATCCACCAAAGGGACTAGAAATCCCCAAGGAATCTGATTTTGAAGGCCAGTGAGATTTGATTAAAGAGCTTCAATTAGACTGGGGGAAACAGAGATTCCATTCTTGGAGGGCACAAACAAAATATTGTATGCACAAGGACCCAGGGAAAAGGAGTAGTGACCCTACAGGAGACTGAATAAGACCTACTTGCTAGTGTTGGAGGGTCTCCTGTGGAGGTGTGGGTCAGCAGTGGCTCACTGTGCGGACAGGGGCACTGGCAGCAGAAGTTCTGGGAGGTGCTCCTTGGCAAGTGAGCCCTCTTGGAGGATAACATTACCCCTACCACTGAACCTCTGCACTATGCAGAAAACACAAGAGAAGGAAGAGATCTACAAAAATCAAACCCCAAACAATTAAGAAAATGGTAATAGGATCATACCTATGAATAACTACTTTAAATGTAAATGGATTAAATGCACCAGCAAAAAGATATAGACTGGCTAGGTGGATGAAAACATGTGCATGTATACATTTCCACTTATCACATTACTGTACTTAAACCCCCAAAGTGTATGTAATTATTTAATACTGTTAGGTTAATCATGTTTCCATTATGGCTTACAATTGTAATTATCTTTAATCTTTTTTCTGTCTATGAATTGTGAAAAAGGATAAACATCTTTTACTATTGTGATTATGCAACTAGTATTCATTTTAATACCACTGTATCATGATTGGTCAACAGAAAAATTAGAATCCTATATCACTAAAACTACCACTTAATAGAAAAACCTGTAATCACTTTTTAAAATCCATATGCACATTGGAATTATCTTGGAGTTTTTTGAAAAATACAGGTGCCCAAATATTTCTTTTTCTCCAAAGCTCCAGATGTGATTCTAATGAGCAGCCATGTTTTTAAAAAACTTGAATATATGATGATCTTTGACTTTTTCCTACTTTGTTTCACATTTTCTATCTTGTATTCAGGCCTCCCACTTCATTTAGTTTGTGTTTTCCAATTTCTCCATCTCCTTTTTTATTGTTCTTTATCAAGCCTTTATCAAGTGCAGTAGAAAAGTTTTTGTATACAAACATACATATGTATAATAAGTATATTATATATATTTTTGAAAACTTGTGAATTTTTGCTTAGCTTTTGTTTCTACTTGCTTGACTAAATATGAACAGAATGCTAATTTCCTAACTTATATTCACTCAAAACTTTGATATAGTTCCATTTATTCTGGCATCTAGTATTCCTGCTAAAAGTCCAGAAAGCTTATTTTAGTGACTTAAAAAAAATTTTTTTTTGAATGAGACTTGAAGCTTCTAATCCAATTCTGAAAATATAAAGAAATACTTTGTTGCAAAAAAATAATAACATAAAATTAACATGTAATAAGTATAAAGAATCCGCCTGCGATGCAGGAGACCCAGGTTTTTTGATCCCTGGGTCAGGAACATCCCCTAGAGAAGAAAATGGCAACACACTCCAGTATTCTTGCCTGGAAAATCTCATGAACAGAGGAGCCTGGGAGACTACAGTCCATGGGGTGCAGAGTCAGACACAACTGAGTCACTAACACACACAGTCTTAGTAACTAAAGTACAGGTTTTATTCAAGTTTAACATTTTATGCTATTATTTGTTTTCATACCTTATTCAAACTTCCACATTGCATTTAGTTGCTTTGAGCAGCTTCAGCTGCATACAACAAATTCTGATAAATTCTGTTACAAATATTTTCATTCTGTTGCAAATATTTCTAATTTTCCTTGTCTATGGCTTCTTAGATATCAGTTCATTTCTGTTCAGTTCAGTCGCTCAGTCGTGTGCGACTCTTTGCGACCCCATGAATTGCAGCACGCCAGGCCTCCCTGTCCATCACCAGCTCCCGGAGTCTACCCAGACCCATGTCCGTCGAGTCGGTGACACTATCCAGCCATCTCATTCTCTGTCGTCCCCTTCTCCTCCTGCCCCCAATCCTTCCCAGCATCAGGGTCTTTTCCAATGAGTCAACTCTTCACATGAGGTGGCCAAAATATTGGAGTTTCAGCTTCAACATCGCTCACCATTTAAAAATGGAAATTTAATTTCCAAATACATGTGCTTTGTTTGTTTTTTTTTTAAGTACGCATGCATCCATGTGTGCTCAGTTGCTTTAGTCATGCCTGACCCTTTGTAACCCCATGGACTACCAGGATCCTCTGTCCTCCGAATTCTCCAAGAAAGAATACCGGAGTGGGTTGCCATGGCCTCCTCCAGGGGCTCTTTCCAACCCAGGGATTGAACCTGTGACCCCTGCAATTCCTGCAATGAAGGTGGATTCTTTACCCACTGAGCCACCTGGGGAGCCTTTTATAAGTATCATTGATATTAATTTCTCATTTAAATTTAAATACTTTCTTCTCTGAAATCACCCTCTGTTTTATTTTTAGTCTTTTAACCTTCTTGAGGCTTTCAGTGGCTAAGTCAAATGTCTCTTTTGGTAAATATCGCATTGCACTTGAAAATACGTGGTTATTTTCAAATATCTTTTGATAATGATTTCTAACATAATTCCACAGTGATAAGAGAACAAACTTTGTGTGATTTCAATACCTTTAGATTATAAAATTATATGTCTTGGTATATGCCTGTGGATATGTTCCAGCATCTCCTGGTTTATAGTCTATGAGAACTTGAATAGAATTTGTACCCTGCTACTGTGTGAAAAATGCATAAGTCTTAATTACATTGAATTGGTTCATAGTGCTTTTCATGTCTACTATATCCTTCTACTTTTCTGTCTAGTCATTCTATTAATTTTTGAGAATTTGTTATTGAAATTCTAACTACAAATCTTAATTTATCTACTTAAGAATACAACTATAATATATAGTGGAACTATATGTAACTTTGTTTTATATTTTAAAGTCTCCTATAAATTTGTTTTCATCCTTTCACAATTTAATTTTTTTTTAAATACAGTTCAAATGTCTCCAGCTTTCAATACTGTTTCTCATATTCTCCAGTCCCAACTATAACCCATCCATTATCCACAGAACAGCTAGGAGAAAGAGGAAAGGAAGAGGAAAGGATGGAATCAGATCTTGCCATTCCTCTTCTTTCTAATTAATAACAAAGTCCGGAATCCTTAACCTGATATCCATAGCAAGTATTTAAGTCACTAGTACTCTCTAATTCTTGCTGATGCCTTCTAGTTTCCAACTCTGCAATTTTTTGACCTGCCATAGTCTACAAAGCCAAGGATCCTACCATCTTTCACCGTCCTTCACCCCCATCATCTTCTCATCCACTTCTTTGAAAAATTGGACAATTGATCAATAATTATAACCAGTTTGTTTACATATAACTTTTTGTTATCCTAGCAAAGCCCAAACACTCCATTTATGCTTAATATCTGATTTCTTCTCATCCACTTGAACACATTGCCTCATACCTTTACATTTCTTTTTAGTACCTTAAAATTTTCCTTCTGCACTAAATCTTTTCCGAAAGCACATGAACAGTATACTTTCTTCCATGTTAAAAGTTTTGTTTTATTTCATATGCTCCTCTATTTCTGCTCTATTGCTACTTTTTCTTTCTACAATAAAACACCTCAGAGGAGTTCATTGTTATCAGTATTCCTCTCCTCTTTCCTTGAGCCCATTCTAATTGTCCTTTTTAACTACTGAGTTGGAAACATACACTCCTCCTGGGGGTCTCCTTTGCTTTCACACTGTACCACATTCACAACACTTCTGATGCCAGATATGTGGGGGTTTCCCGCAATCAAGCAATACTCTGATACCAGCTGAGTGTCCCAAAATTTAACTCACTTCTGACACTATCTATCTGGAGATGGCATCATATCCTATAGGACTCAGTCTCACAATAGTCCCCCTGCTCATTATAGATGTCAATTAGTCTTCACCCCTAATTCTGCCAACCAGCTATAAGTCAGCTTTTCCATAGCCCCCTCTCTGGATTGGATCATTTTGTAGAAGGGCTCACAGAACTCAAGGAAACATCTATTTATGTTTACCAGTTTGTTAAAGGATATGATTTAAAAAAAATATACAGATGAACAGTCAGAGAGGGCTTCCCTGGTGGCTCCATGGTAAAGAATCCACCTGCCAATGAAGGAGATGCAAGTTCAATCCCTGGATTAGGAAGATTCCTTGAAGAAGGAGACGGCAACCCACTCTAGTATTCTTGACTGGAAAATCCCATGGACAGAGGAGTCCGTGGGATCACAAAAGAGTCAGACATGACTAAGCAACTAAACAACCACAAAGAGCCAGATAAAGCAATGTGTAGCGGGGAGGTCTAGAAGGACCTCTAGTGCAGAAGGTCTGATCCCATGGAGTTGGAGTGCACCACCTTCCCAGCATTTAGATGTTTTCACCAACCCAGAAGCTCTCTGAACCCTGTATTTTGGGGATTTATATGGGCACTTCATCATATAGGCATGATGAGCTATTAACTCCACTTCTAGCTCCTCTTCCCTCTCTAGAGGAGGTAGGCAGTGGCATTACACTACGTTTCAAGCTTCACCTCATGACCTGGTGTTTCAGATAACAAGGCCCCATCCAGAAACTGTCAAGGAGCTCACCCAAAGTCACCTCATTAGAACAAAGTCACTTCTATCACCCAGGAAATTCCAAGAGATTTGGGGGCTCTGGGTCAGGAACCAGAATCAAAGAACAAGTATTAGAACAAAGGATGCTCCTAGTGCTCTTATCATTCATGAAATTACAAAAGTTTCAGGACCCCTGTACAAGGAACTGTAGCTGCTGCTGCTGCTAAGTCACTTCAGTCGTGTCCGACTCTGTGCGACCCCACAGACGACAGCCCACCAGGCTCCCCCGTCCCTGGGATTCTCCAGGCAAGAACACTGGCATGGGTTGCCATTTCCTTCTCCAATGCATGAAAGGGAAAAGTGAAAGTGAAGTCACTCAGTCGTGTCCGACTCTTCGCGACCCCATGGAGTGCAGCCTACCAGGCTCCTCCGTCCATGGGATTTTCCGGGCAAGAGTACTGGAGTGGGGTGCCACTGCCTTCTCCGAGGTACTGTAGGCAGAGACCAATAGATAACAGTTTCTGTTATTTCACAACTACCACTCCTACAAAACTTCTTTTACCTAGTTCACCTCAAAGTTGTTAAAACCCAATGCTCTATGTTTCCAAGCTACCTTTTATGTGACTTGCAGCAGTATTTGAAACAGTTCTTTACTTCACTTCCCCCTGCCTTGTCAACACTTCATTCAATAATGTCTGGCATCCCATACTCACTTGCTTTACCTTCTATCTCACTGGCCATTCTTTCTCAGTCTACATTGCTGGCTCCTTGTCTTTCCCCCAACCTATTACTGTTGATGTACTCTAAGGTTGAGTTTTCAGACCATTTTTCCTCTCTTTCCAGTCTTCCTCCTTTGACGATCTCACCCAGATTCAAGGCTTTATATAGAATGTGGTGGTGGTTTAGTCACTAAGGCATGTCCAAATCACCCTGTAAACTGTAGCCTGCCATCACCCTATAGACTGTAGCCTGCCAGGCTCCTCTGTCATGGAATTCGCCAGGCAAGAATACTGGAGTGGGTTTCCATTTCCTTCTGCAGGGGATCTTTCCAACCCAGGGATCCAACCCATGTTGCCTGCATTTCAGGCAATTTCTTTACCATATATACCATGTATATACTAATAATTCCCTAATTTATAACCCTGAACTCCAGATTCACAAACCCAAACACTTTCTCAATAACTTGACTTAGATGTCTAAAAGCTATTTAAAACATAAAATGTCCAAATTTGAGCTCTTGATCTTCCTTCTCAAACTTTCACCTCCTTAAGTCTTCCCCATTTCAACTCCATTCTTCCAGGAGTATAGGCTGAAATCTTCCTTTCTCTCATACTGCACATCCAATCTGTCAGCACACTATGCAGGTACCACCTGAGTACAAACTACTAGGCTTCCTGTTTCTCTACAAATTACCTGTGTAGATTATTGCAGTAGCCTCATAGCAGGTCTCCTTGCCCTTGTCTTTGCCACATTACAGGTTTTTCTCAATGCAGCAGCCAGAGTGACACTATTAAAACATAACTGATCCCATCAAAACCCTCCAATAGAATCCCATTTCAGTACAGGGAAAAACCACAATCCTTGGAATAGCCTGCAGGGATTTAAGGGACACGACCTTTTCTACCACTCTGATTTCATATCTTCCTATGTCCTCAGTCTGCATTGTTCACTTCATTCCAATATACCAGTCTCCTCATTGTTCCTGAAACAAGCCAGGCAGAAGCCTTGTACTTGCAACTCCTTTTCCCCAATGATTAACACAGCTTTTCTCTTTTATCTTCTTCAGGAATTTTTCAAATGCCACTATTTAAAATGATAACCTCTCTTTTTCTGCAATACTTCCTATTCCTCTTTACTGCACTGTTTTCCTCTGTACCACTTGTCAATATTATTCATTTATGAATTCACTTCTCTGGAAATTCTTCAACTTCTTTAATCCATGCAGTATGCACACCTGTGTGTGTGTGATAAGGGAACAGACCATATTGGACCCAGTCCTCTAATCTGAATGCAAACAGAATAGAGTGGAAGATTTTCTTCTGGATGTCTCATGATTCCCCCGTCAATGGTATAATTAAAATCTGAGTCTAAGTGATACTTCGTAATAATCATTTTTACCCCTATTTTTGCAGATAAGAATGTCTCAGGAAGACTTTAAATGACTGCCTAAGGTCACTCAGCCAATAACAACCTAAAACAGAATCTAAATCCAGAACTTTCTGACCCCAAAGTTCGCACACAAAATCACTTTTCTAGGCCACACTGTTCTAAAGCTGTGCTAATTATGTAATATATAACTTTCATGAAAAGAATGTACTTTCTTTTGCAATTTACTAGTTGCTTAATAGTTATTTTGCCTATGAATGTTATAATACAAGCTATGACCTCTTTGTCCTTTTTCCATAATACATAATTCTTTGCAATTATAAACTGCAAATTCCATTCATTCTAGAGAGAACACCTGCTTACACCTTCAGTACCACAAATATTTATTTTAACAACCTGCTTTATTCTTTCTACTTTGCTCACTATACTCATAATCACCATAATTGAGGCTGAGATTCATTTTTCACAGTCAACCTAGGCCAAACAACAAACATAGGCTTGCACTCTGTGAAAATGAAATGTGATTCATACTACCAGAAATTTCTCCAGGCTTTATTTAGGAAACAGCTAAAGATATCAAGGACATGTCCCCCAAATATTCCAATCCACTCACCTCCCTTCACTCACTCCCAAATAGATGACATTGATTTCTGCTTCTCTCCAGGGAGGCAGCAATAGACAGCCTTGTCAATACCTCCTATGAGATGCACTGCAGACCTCTGTGGTAAAGACTAGAGCTGGTTCTGCCTTCTGAGCAAATCTTTTTATTCCCCTTCTTTACATTTGGTACCTGTACCTGGACAGCTGGCTAAAACTGAGCCACTCCTGAGTACAACTTGCCAAATACCTTCCATTTTATGGAAAAGAAAACTTTTGAATTAATGGGGATTCCTGGGGTTTAGAGTAGATAACAGTCATTTTGTAGGTACTTCATTGTCCATCTCAGTAAGTTCATATACGCTGAGCCTTGAGAGAAAAATCAGTGTCTGAATTCTTCATTCAATCAACTCAAGAAGCCTGAAAGTTTCCTACTGGCTTCCTTCCTTTGATTTTAGCATTAGACATTTCCTGGACTTATTTTAAATATAAATATTTCTGAAAGAAGTAAAATACTGTTAGTATCACTTTACTGCTGACTAGTTTATCAGATGTTTTCATAGAACAGAAGGCATAGAAGCAGTATTAGATTTGTGACTTAAAAAAAAGGTGAAAGTGCTGGCCCAGAAAAGGGAAATCAGTAATGCATAGCATAAATCTGGCCCTTTTCCAAATCCCCATCAGTGGTTGATGGGAGGAAAAAAGGAAGGACGAGCAAAAGAAAATTATGTAATATTTTCATAGAAATACAATGAACCCAAAGATTTTTTTTCTTAAGTCTTCTAAGAGATAAGTTTCAACAAGATTCAACATTACTTTTATATCCCACATTCAATATTTATATTCTATAAAAATAATTTTAATCCAAAGTTTCTATTCAAAATTGTCTTCATCATTTCCTTACCAATTATACTCACTTAAATATTATTGCTCACTCTCCAGAACTACCCCACCCTCCCATTTCAGATACCTAATACCTGAAAAGTAAGAATCAGTCATTAGTGTTCATCCTTCCTAGGACTAAACTACTCTACAGAATTTCCTAGATCTAGGATTAATCTGTGTGCCTTGTACTTCTCCACTCTGCAAAGGGTACAGTAATACCTTCAATTCTAGAGAAATACTCAGATTCCCTGACATAAAGGGAATTAACTCAAACAGCTCTGCTAAAATCACACAAGCCTGATCATTGGAAAATACTTCAACCATCTTAACTTCTATCTGCCTAGTCCCTATCAGCAGTTTACTTTACTCTCACTGAAATTATCTAAGGATTTGCAAGCAGTTAGTTGCAAGGAGAAAAAAGCCTATAAAAATACCCACATTGTTTTTTTCTACTTCCTTCTTCCAAGTACACTGGAAAGGACAGGATTTCACACAGGAAACACTTAATGATAATATTTGGAGGAAACCTGCTGACTTTGTAAGACACAATTGGCCAAAATTCAGGTCAGAAATACCCAGGGAAGTAAGAGGCTCCTAGAATTATGGAGATGAGGTTTCTGCAGGCAAAGAAGCCCTCTGTAAAGGACAAAGGATAATATGCTTACAAATGAAAAGACAGAAATATTAGCAAGGCTGCTAACAGCCTAGAGTGTGGTAAACAGGTGTGCCAAAAAGTAACTAAAGTGTGACTTTGTAATGAGTGGAGAAAAAGGCCTTTGACTTAATGAATACAGGAAAAGAGAAGGAGAAGGAAAATGAGAAAGGGAAGGGAAAGGAGAAGATGAAGGCAAGAAAGAAAATAACTACCCAGGAACAGATTCAGCAAAATAAGATCCGTGCTGTAGGATTGAGTGAATAATTCTCTGAGATACCAATGGAGAGAATTCTATAAGAAAATCCTTTACTAAAGAACATTTGAGAGTGTTCTTACTATGTGCATGCACCCTAAGTTGCTTCAGTCCTGTCCAATTCTTTGCTACTCTATGGACTGTAGCCCACCAGGCTCCTCTGTCCATGGAGATTCTCCAGGCAGGAATACTGGAGTGGGTTGCCATGCCCTCCTCCAGGGGATCTTCCCAACCCAGGAATTGTACCCACGTCTCTTATGTCTCCTGCATTGGCGGGCAAGTTCTTTACCGCTAGCACCACCTGGTAAGACCCTGGTTTTTGCTATAGTCATTAACTTTATTGATAATTATAAACTACTGAGCCCATGAAGTAAAATTATCACTTCTTTTGTTTCCTAAAAACATAAGTACTACAAAGAATGTTAATTTATTTCCTCCTAAAGCACTATAAAGATAAATGTGTTTTGTCCTATTAAATTCACTGGGGAACAAGTTTCAATGGCTAATATTGGAATACATGGAAGGACATATTAGATGTTTAGAATGTTAGGCAATCAAAGTCAAAAGGTATCTTAAATGTTCTTATGAGTTAAGAAACCAAACCTAAATGACACCCAAGGTCATATCCAGCTAGACAGCACTGGATATTAAACCTTCACCCAGTTTAATATCCAGTTCCCGTGATCTGTGATAAAGAGCCGTTTCCAAGAGTGTTAAGAAAAGGAAAAGCCCATTATCTTCTCAGCCACAAATGCATATGATGCCAGGAACTGGACTAGGGACTAGGGATGTTAAGGTGACTCCCTCATGGAGTTCATGAGCTGAGGGAGAGAATGAGACAAACACTTATAAACAACTAAAATCTATGAAGACACACATAGGATAATATCAGAGTATACAGCTGGGGCACCATTCTGGGGTCCTGGGGGACAATTATAACAGAATGGGCAAGCCAAAGACAAATAGGTACATTAGAAATGTAGTCTGGAAAGATCAAAATTTTGCTAACAACTAAATAAAAAATGATTTTGCCTCCCCAGCTTCTCAGAGAAGACTGAACAGAAAATGGGGGAATGCCTTTGGGTTTGGAATGTCCCTGTCTGGACCCAGCAGATCTGTGATCCAGTATTTTAAACTGGCACAGAGCCCAGGCTTACAGCTGACAGGTGTGTGTCCAGAAGGGCAAAAGGAAAGCCTGTTCTGCAGGACATGTCATGTGTTTCATTCCTAAATCCCTTTCCCTGAGGTAGATTTTGGCTATAAAAACACTTCTGCTAATTCCTTGCCAGAAGAATCCATTATACTCATAAGTACTGGTCATAGAACCAGAATGTGATCTCAGAAGCTTCTGAAGAGCAGATGTTCTATAAAGCCCTCTTTGAATTGGAGAGTTTCATCCTTAATAATTTCACAAGTAAGCCTTTGGGTTTTGCTAAGTGCCTGGTCCTGGGCATACTCTCTTCAGTACTATAGGCACTGGAGAAGATGGGCCTAAATAATGAAGAAATATTCCTTTATTCTTTTGAAGATGTGTCAAGAGCCTTGAATACATGCCATGGTTGAGACAGAGGAACCAGAACAGAAATTAACACAGAGCATGAAGCTTCTGAGCTTCCTTTAGTTTAGTGTATAGGACAAGAAACACTTTTCTCCCTGGAGCTGCAGAGTTTGAGATCATTTGAGCATACACGCTTAATAAGGACTAGAGTGATCTTTAGAGCTGGGAGGAAGTAACAATGCAGGAATGTGATCTAGGAAATAATAGAACTGGTGTTTCCTATATCAAGAGTAGGAAGGAAAGAATGTTTTCCATATAGTCTTTCAGGTATACACTAATGATATCATATGTGGTAATTCTTGCTAATAGACAGCCCTCCCCTCAATAGGAATGTGATGCCCATCATCTGAGGAAAGCAGAACTCAGAACCAAAGGAGAAATGTTCATCTTTACACTACAAAACAAGCTCTAAAAAGTCTGATTTGGAGGCAAGGCTTTCACTTGGGAGAGCTAAGCTATGTTCCAAAAGGAAAGAATTTGTGTAATACAAGGAGCCAAGATAAAGGACCAGAACATATATAAAAGTTAACCAGCGCACATAGAAGGGTGCTGGGTAATGTAAAATTGCATTTTACCACCCCCTGGGAGGAGAAGAAGTCCTTCTTGGATCAGGTGAAGATGCTTTAGAAGAGCTAGAAAGGGTTAAGAAACATTAGTTACAGGGTCTTCTCCCTTCTTCCAATTTGGGATTAAAGTTTCCAAAGGATGATGGAGACACCAAGATAATGTTTATGATTCTGATGCCAGAAAGTCTGTGAGAAGATTATTCTGACAACTCCACCAAGCAGAGGGTAGGTTCAGAAAGGAAAGAACAGAGGAACTAAGGAAACTCTTGATTGTTCCTCTGTTTGACCAAGCTCCCTACAGTGCGTATGGTCATAATATCTATTCTGCCTGTGCTTCCTCTGCTCTGCTCTTGAGTGTTGGTTGTTGAAAGGGACACTTGTTCAGGCCTCATGTTTCCTTGTGAGGGAATTTCACCTAGAGGGACACTTCTGGTTTATCTCCAGCCCCTCTTATAACTCCTGAAATCAAGAAGCACAACTTATTTTATTGCTGAGCTTGGGAGCGGGACAAAGCTCTGTGACCTCTGACCTGTCTATCCAGAGAGTCTGCCTCTGGGTCAGATGAGACAACTGTGTGGGGTGGAAGCTGAGAGATTTATATGTAGATGCAAATATCCTTCTGGACTTGGGAGCCAGAAGCAGGCCCATCATTATCACATGATATCACAATAATTTTTTTCTTACATTGGGTCTATTAAAACTTGAAATTGTACTTTCTTAAGGAATCTTCATATTCAGAAACAACCTGTGTTTGTAAACATACATGTGATTGAGCACTATCGCTTGTGCATGTAAGCTATTGCATTTGGATTATATTGACTAATGGATGAACACTTAATGATACTATATTTTAATGACAACTGAAATGGTAGAAAATAAAAACTAAGTACTCTACTGTGCTTTCTTGGGAGCACAGAGTGTTAGAAACCACATGAAACAAGTAAGTAAGCAATTTTTAATTCTGATTTTCTTACCATAGCCATCAGTACTTTTTCTAGCATTATCATTAAAACTTAAATTGTATACCGCTGCTAGATTTCTATATAGTCAGAAGCATCTACCACCTTTGAAAAACCTGACAGATGAAAGAAATTACAAAAATTTCAAAATTTACAGATATTTGTATCAAACATTTTCAAAGACATGGGATGCTGTAAATTGTAAATACCCGATAAACTGTTTTTGATTCATCTGAGAGACCAGAGCCTACTATATTTCAATTTGTCTGTCAATGGAAAATTAAGGATACATAACATCTTGAAATTTCCAAGTGAGACTAGCAGAGGAAACTGCAGATAGATGGCCCAGGTACAGCACCCTAAAAAGCAGCACACACTGCATCTCTAGAAAGGAAATCATTACCTCACTGAGTATAATTTGGAACTGTGTTTTCAGTAAGTCAAAAGATTTTGTCTTGTTTAGTTGAAACATGTTGTGTTTCAACTGTGTGTGTAGCACACAGTTCAGAGCAAACATATCTAACTCTTCCCTTGAAGCCTGTAATTTAAGCATCAAGGATCTTCAAAACAGATATTTCACATAAGGGATAAGACATCTGATTGATTTCCCAATTTCTGACAGCAGAAACATCCAAGAAGTCTAGTTCATGAGATGGTGTTTTCACTAGCATCCCCAGCTGACAATAATGATAAAGAGATCAGAGATCTTCCAAATGTGGTTCAAAGGTTCTCGATTCACAGCATCCTCTCATATCACTGCAGGCTTCCCGTGAAAATTATATATAATCTGCCCCATTATAGAAGAACTAGGGGTTAGGAATGTCATTTAATTCTTTAAGGCAAAGACAGCACAGACAACAAATTAGATTTGTTTACTTAAATGTCTTAATACCATCCAGGTAAAACTGAGTATTAAAGGTTAGGTCTGCACAGATGAATACACTATACTTGGACTTTAATAATAAAAACAACCTAAAACATAAGAAATTGACTGATTTGAGATCTTAAGGTGTTAACCATAATACTCCAGTTAGCTTGTTCTTCAT
Organism: Okapia johnstoni; assembly: GCA_024291935.2. Taxonomy (NCBI): domain Eukaryota; kingdom Metazoa; phylum Chordata; class Mammalia; order Artiodactyla; family Giraffidae; genus Okapia; species Okapia johnstoni. Next base: position 63,912,835 of record CM044310.1, read on the forward strand.
GTTGAAATCTTAGGATGAACAACTTTTATTAACTTTGTTTTTTCTTTATATTTTGAAGCTCATAGTGTCAACAATATACAAATCACAGCTTGGAGCTGGATATCTATAGTTAGATCCTTGTTGCAGCTTATGCTGACCACTAACCCCCTCCTGTTTCCACCTCATGCCGCCATGCTCTTCTCTTAGCTATTCTCCTCCTGTGCCATCTCTGAATATTATTCTTCAAGAGATTTCTGAACCAAATTGCCCGGATTCAAATCCTAGATTGGATGCTTACATGCGTCTCCATTTCCTTCGATGAACCTCATGCTTGTTTCAAGGATTAAATACGTCAATGACTGTAGCCCAGAGAGGCCACAATAACAGAGTAGGAAGAACTTGAACTCACCTACATTACAGCTATTTGTAGAGCAACTACCAATGAGCAAGAAATAAAGCTTATCAGAAAAGATTTTCCGCTTCTAAAGATATCAAGAAGGAACCTCAACAAGAAAGGGAAGAGAGGCAGAGACACAGAATATTCCAAATCCATAACCCAGGTAGGCACCCACACAAATGCCAAGTACGGGGGTGGAAATCTCTAATCGATATAAAAAAAAGAAAGCAATACAAACATAACAGTAAAGACAATGATCAGATCACAAGGGAAGAGAACAAAAGAGGAAATGAGAAAAACAGAGCTACAAAACAATCAGAAAGCAATCATCAAAATGGCAATAAGTACACACCAATAAATAATTAAGTGGTAATAGACTGAAATACCCAATCAAAAGAGACTAGCTTAATGAATTTTTAATTTATTTCTTAGTTTATTTCTTTTTTATTAAAGTATAGTTGATTTATAATGTTAGTTTCTGCTGTACAGCAAAGTGAGTCACTTATACATATGCACATATCCACTTTTTTGGATTCTATTTCCATATAGGGCGTTACAGAGTATTGAATACAATTCCCTGTGCAATAAGTAGGTTATTATTAATTATATAGTTTTTATATAGTAGTGTGTATGTGTCAGCCCTAATCCCCGATATATCCCCCCTGGTATCCATAAGTTTGTTTGCTACATCCGTTACTCAATTTCTGTTCAGTAAACAGGTTCACTTCTATCATATTTAATATCATGTGATATAGCTTATATCACATGATGCTTGCATTTGTCTGACTTACTTCACTAAGTATGACAATCTCTAGGTCCATCCACGTCACTGCAAATACATTATTTTGTACTTTTTATTGCTGAGTAGTGTTCCATTGTATTTATGTACCATATCTTATTTATCCATTCCTCTGTTAATGAACATTTAGACTGCTTCCATCTCTTGGCTATTATAAATTGTGTGGCAATGAACACCGGGGTGCATGTATCTCTTTGCATTATGGTTTTCTCCAGATGAGTGCCCAGGAGTGGGATTTCTAGGTCATACAGTAGTTCTACTTTTAGTTTTGTAGGAACCTCCGTACTGTTCTCCACAGTGGTTGTAACAGTCTACATTTCCACCAAAAGAGTAAGAGAGTTCCCTTTTTTCCATACCTTCTCCAGGATGTATTGTTTGTAGATTTTTTGATGATGGCCATGCTCACCAGTGTGAGGTGATAGCTCATTGTAGTTTTGATTTATATTTCTCTAATAATTATTGATGTTGAGCATCTTTTTATGTTTTTTTCTTTTGCCATCTGTATGTCTTCTTTGGAGTAATGCTTATTTATATCTTTCCCTCCATTTTTTATTGTTTTGGGGTTTTTTGTTGTTGTTGTTGTTTTTATTGACCTGCATGAGCTATTTGTATATATTGGAGACTAATCCCCTGTTGGTCACTTCCTTGCAAATATTTTCTCTCAATATCAGGATTGAGTTTTTTTGTTTTGTTTTGTTTTGTTTATGGTTTCTTTTGCTGTGCAAAAGATTTTATGCTTACTTAGGTTCCGTTTACTTTTGTTTTTATTTTCATTACTCTAGGAGGTGAATAAAAAAGATCTCACTGTGATTTATGTCAGAGTGTTCTACTTGTGTTTTCTTCCAAGAGTTTTATAGTATCAGGCCTTACCCTTACGTCTTTAATCCATTCTGAGTTTATATTTGTGTATGCTGTTACAGAATGTTCTAGTTTTATTCTTTTACATGTAGCTGCCCAGTTTTTCCAGCTCCACTTATGGAAAAGTTTGTCTTTTCTCCATTGTGCATCCTTGCCTCCTTTGCCATAGATTAGATGACCTTTACTTCTGGGGTGTCTATCCTGCTCCACTGATCTATAGTTCTACTATTGCGCCAATGCCATACTGTCTTGATTACTTGATTACTGTAGCTTTGTAGTATAGTCTGAATTCAGGGAACCTGATCCCTCCAGCTCTCTTCTTTCTCAAGATTGACTTATTTTTTTGTGCTTCCATACAAATTGTAAACTATTTGTTCTAATACTGTGGGAAAATGCAATTGGTAATTTGATAAGGAATGCTTTCAATCTGTAGATTACTTTGGATAGTATAATTATTTTCACAATACTGATTCTTTCACAATACTGATAACATGGTATATTTCTACACCTATTTCTGTCAACTTTGATTTCTTTCCTCAGTATCTTATAGTTTTCTGAGTACATGTTTTTGCCTTCTTAGGGAGGTGTATATCTAGGCATTTTATTATTTTAGTTTTGATGCTAAATGGGACTGTTTCTTTCTGATCTTTCATTGTTAGTGTACAGGAAACTTATGTGTGTTAATTTTGTATCCTGCAGCTTTAACAAATTCATTGTTTAACTCCAGTGGTTTTCTCGTAGCATGTTAAGGACTTTTTATGTATAGTATCATGTCATCTGCAAACAGTGAAAGTTTCGTTTCTTCTTTTCCAATTTGAGCTCCTTTTATTTCATTTCCTTTTCCAATTGATGTGTTTAGGACTTTCAAAACTATGTTGAATGATAGTGGTGAGAGTGGACATCCTTTTTTTTGTTCCTGATCTTAAAGTAAATGCTTTCAGCTTTCTCCATTGAGAATGATCTTAGCTGTGGCTGTGTCATATATGTCCTTAATTATGTTGCGATATGTTTCCTTAGTGCCCACTTTTTGGACAGATTCTATAATAAATAGGTGTTGAACTTTGTCAAAAGCTTTTTCTGCATCTAATAAGATGGTCATATGTTTTTTCTCTTTGGTTTGTTACTGTGGTATATTATATTGACTGATCTGCACATGTTGATGAATATTTGCAGCCCTTGGATAAATCTCTCTTTTTCATGGTGTTTGACCCTTTTAATGTGTTGGTAAATTCTATTTGCTAGTATTTTGTTGAGTATTTTTGAATCTATGTTCATCAGTGATGATGACCTGTAATTTTCTTTTTTGTGTTATATTTTTGTCTGATTTTGGTATTAGCATAATTGTGGCCACATAGAATGACCTTGGGGGTGTTCCTTCCTATGCAATTTTTTTTAAACAGTTTGAGAAGAATAGATGTTATCTCTTTTCTAAACATTAGGTGGAATTCACCTGTGAAGCTTTTGTCGGCAAAGTGATGTCTCTGCTTTTTAATACAGTGTCTAGGTTTGTCATAGCTTTTCCTCCAAGGAGCAAGTATCTTTTAATTTATGGCTTCAGTCACTGTCCTGGGTGATTTTGGAACCCAAGAAAATAAAGTCTGTCACTGTTTCCATGCCCTGTTTGCATACACTGATTCCAAAGCAGAGACATCACTTTGCCGACAAAGATCATATAGTCAGAACTATGGTTTTTCCAATACTCATGTACAGATGTGAGAGTTAGACCATAAAGAAGGCTGTGGTGCTGGAGAAAACTCTTGAGTCCTCGGATAGCAAGGAAATCAATCAGTCTTAAAGGAAAGCAACGCTGAATATTCATTGGAAGGACTGATGCTGAAGCTGAAGCTCCAATACTTTGGCCACCTGCTAGGAACAACTGACTCGTTGGAAAAGACCCTGATGTTGGGAAAGATTGAAGGCAGAAGGAGAAAAAAGTGACAGAGGATGAAATGTTTGGATGGCATCACTGATTCAATGGACATGAACTTGGGCAAACTCAGAGATAGTGCAGGACAGGGAGGCTTGACGTGCTGCAATCTGTGGGGTCACAAAGAGTTGGACACAACTGAACGACTTAACAACATCAACCTGTGAAGCCATGTAGTTCTGCACTTTTGTCTTTGGAAGATTTTTAAGCACTGCTTCAATTTCATTACTTGTGATTGGTCATTTCATGCTTTCCATTTCTTCCTGGTTCAGTCTTGGAAGATTGTATATTTATAAGAATTAGTCCATTTCTTCCAGGTTGTACTTTATTGGCATATAGTTGCTTTTAGTAGTTTCTTATGATTCTGCTGTCAGTTTTAACTTCTTTTTCACTTGTAATTTTACTAATTTGAAACTTCTCCCTTTCTTTCTTGCTGAGTCTTGCAAAAGGTTTATCAATTTTGTTTAATTTCTCAAAGAACCAGCTTTTAGTTTCACCGATCTTTGCTATTTTTTTTTTCATTCCTATTTCATTTCTCCTCTGATCCTTACAATGTCTTTCATTCTACAAATTTGGGTTTTGTTTTCCCTTCTTTCTCTAGTAACTTTAAGTGTAAAGTTAGGTTATTTATTTGTGATTTTACTTGTTTCTTTTCTAATCTATTGTTATTTTTAATACCAAAAACATTTTTGTAGTATAGCTGATTAACAATGTTGTGACAGTTTCAGGTGAAGAGCAAAGAGACTCTCCATACATATACACGTTTCCATTCTCCGCCAAACATGATATCATACATAGAAAACTCTAAAGATGCTATCAGAAAATTACTAGAGCTAAATCAATGAATTTAGTAAAGTCACAGAACACAAAATCAATACACAGAAATCACTTGCATTCTTATTCACTAACAATGAAAAAACAGAAATAGAAATTAAGTACTCAATCCCATCTACCATTGCAAGAAAAGAATAAACTTTACCTAATAAAACAAAAGAGCAGTATACAGAAAACTATAAAACACTGATAAAAGAAATCAAAGACAACATCCTTCAATGTTCCTGGATTGGAAAGATCAATATTACAAAAATGAGTATACTACCAAATGCAATCTACAGATTCAATGTGATCCCTATCAAATTATCAATGGCATTTTTCATAGAACTAGAACAAAAAAACTCACAATTCATACGGATACACAAAGACCACAAATAGCTAAAGCAATCTTGAGAAAGAATAATGGATCTGGAAGGAATCTACCTTCCTGACTTCAGACTATACTACAAGGCTACAGTCATTAAAACGTAACGTACTGGCACAAAAACAGAAATATAGACTAATGAAACAAGATAGAAAGCCCAGAGATAAACCCAAGCACATATGGTCATCTTTTCTTTGACAAAGAAGGCAAGAATATACAATGGAGAAAAGGTAGTCTCTTCAATAAGTGGTGTTGGGAAAACTGAACCACTATGTGTAAAAGAATGAAATTAGAAGACATCCTAACACCATGCTCAAAGGTAAACTCAAAATGGATTAAAGACCTAAATGTGATACCAGGAACTATAACATCTTAGGGGAAAACATAGGCAGAACACTGACATAAATCACAGCAAGATCCATCTCTTAGAATAATGGAAATAAAATCAAATATAAACAAATGATACCTAATTAAACTTAAAAGCTTTTTCATAGCTTTAAGGAAACTATAAACCAGTTGAAAAGACAACTCTCAGAATGGGAGAATGTAAGAGCAAATTAAACAACCAACAATGGGTTAATCTCCAAAATATACAAGCAGCTCATGCAGCTCAGTGTGAGAAAAACAAACAACCCAATCAAAAATTGGGAGGAAGAAGACCAAAATAGACATTTTTCCAAAGAAGACTTACAAATGGCTAATAAACACATGAAAAGATGCTCAACACAGCTCATTATTAGAGAGATGCAAATCAAAACTTCAGTGAAGTATCACCACTGATTAGAATCAGTTCGGTTCAGTTTCTCAGTCGTGTCTGACTCTTTGTGACCCCATAGACTGCAGTACGCCAGTCTTCCCTGTTCATCACCAACTCCCAGAGCTTGCTCAAGCTCACGTCCATCGAGTCGGTGATGTCCATCTGATCAGAATGGCCATCATCAAAAAAATTTACAAACAATAAACTCTGGAGAGGATATAGAGAAAGAGGAACCCTCTTGCACTGTTGATGGAATGTAAACTGATACAGACAACATGAAACACAGTATAGAGATTCCTTTAAAAATTAGAAATAAAACTACCATATGACCCAACAATCCCACTACCAGGTATATACTCCGAGAAAACCATAATTGAAAAAGACACATGTGCCCCAGTGTTTCATCGCAGCATTATTTATAATAGCTAGGACTTGGAAGCAACCTAGATGTCTTTCAACAGATGAACAGATAAAGAATTATGGTACATATATACAGTGGAATGTTACTCAGCCACAAAAAAGGAATGCCTTTGAGTCAGTTCTAATGAGATGGATGAACCTAGGGGCTAGAATCAGAAAGAGAAAAACAAATATTGTATATTAATGCATATATGTGTAATCTGAGGCTTCCCCAGTGTTGCTGGTGGTAAAAAGCTGCCTGCCAATGAAGGAGACATAAGAGATGCAGGTTCCATCCCTGGGTGGGGAAGATCTCCTGGAGGAGGGCACAGCCATTCCAGTATTCTTGCCTGGAGAACCCCATGGACAGAGAAGCCTGGCAGGCTACAGTGCGTAGCATTGCAAAGAGTCAAACACAACTGAAATTACTTAGCTTGCACACATGCATATATGGAATCTAGAAAGAGGATACTGATGAACCTATTTTAGGGCAGCAATGGAGACTGAGACAACACAACAGACTTGCGGACACAGTGGGGGAAGAAAAGGGTGGGACAAACTTGTATATATATATATATATACACACATATATATATGTATATATATGTATGTGTGTATACACACATATATACACACATATATATACATATATATATAATCCTGAAGATACCATCAAAACTATTAAATTTAATAAATGAATTCAATGAAGTTTCAGGATATGAAATAAATATACAGAAATTTGGTTTTTTCTCTACACTAACAATGAACTATCAAAGAGATATTAAGAATATAATCCCATTTATAATTGCAATGAAATATCACTTTACACCTGTCAGAATAATTATCAAAAAGAGAACAAATAGCAAAGGTTGGCTAGGATGTGGAGAGATGAGAACACTTGGTCACTGTTGGTGGGAATATAAATTGATGCAGTCACTATGTAGAAAAATATGGAGGTTCCTCAAAAAGTTAAAAATAAAACTATCCAAAATCCAGCAATTCAACTTCTGGGTATTTTTCCAAATAAAACAAAAACACTAATTTGATAATGTATTGCAACTCTATGTTCTTTTTAACATACCCCACAATAGGTAAGATATGGGAGCAACCTAAGTGCTCACTGATAATAAATGGCTAATAATGCAGCATATGTGTATGTGTATACAAGTATGTTTGTGTATGTGTATATGTATTGAGTGGGGCTTCCCTGGTGGCTCAGTGATAAAGAATCCACTGTCAATATAGGAGATGTGGGCTCGATCTCAGAGTTGGGAACATCACTTGGAGAAGGAAATGTCAACCCACCCTAGTACACTTGCCTGGGAAATCCTATGGACAGAGGAGCCTGGTGGGCTACAGTCGATGGGATTGCAAAAGAGTTGGACATGACTTAGTGACTAAATAGCAGCAACTAATATATAATGAGAGATTACTTCACCATAAAAAAGAATGAAACCTTGGCATTTTTGACAACGTAGATGGGCATAGAGGGTACTATGCTAAATGAAATGTCAGACAGAGAAAGACAAATGCTATATGATTTGGCTTTTATGTGGAAATTTTAAAATAAAACAAATGAGCAAATATAATAAAAAACCAAAACAGAGTCACAGTACAGAGAACAAACAAGTGATTTCCAAAAGAGAACAAGATGGGATGAGTGAAATAGGTGAGGTACAAGCTTCCAGTTACAAAATAAATAAGTCACGGGTATAAGATGTGTGATATGGGGAATATAGTCAAGAAAAATGTAGTATCTTTCTATGAGAATAGATGGTAACAGACTTATACTGGTGATAATTTTGCAATGCATAGAAGTAACAAATCTTCATGTTATACACCAGTAACTAACACGTGTAGGACAATTATATTTCAAATAACAAAGAAATTCCTCATTGAAAAAGAGATTAGATTTGTGGTTACCAGAGGCAGGTGTAAGGGGGGAAGGTGAATTGGATCAAGGTGGTCAAAAGGTAAATATTTCTAGTTATAAGAAATATCTACTAAAGATATAATTTATACATGATAAATATATTAACTGCTATATGTTATCTATGAAGTTATTAAGAGAGTAAATCTCTAAGAGTCCTCATCATGAGAAAAAAATATTTTTTTCTTTTTTCTCTCACTATTTTTTCTCATCATCTGTATGAGGTGGTGAATGGTCACTAAATTTATTGGGTAAATTATTTCATCATGTATTTAAGTCAAATCATAGCATACACCTTAAATTCATTACTGTGTTGTACATTAGTTTTGTTGCTGTTTTTCAGTCACTAAGTTATGTCTGACTCTTTAGAACTCCACGGACTGTAACACAGCAGGCTCCTCTGTCCACTGTCTCCTGGAGTCTGCTCAAATTCATGCCCATTGAGTCAGTACATTAATTATGTCTCAATAAAACTGGAAGAATTTTTAAATTACCTCTGTTTAATTAAATATCACTTGAAATGTTCGATAAAGTAAGAAAATTCCATTTAAAAAAAAAAGAGGTTAGTGATTATAAAGAGCTTGGAAGGGTGCCAGGCACATAGTAAGTACTCAATATATGTTAGCCATTTTAGTCAACATCACCATCATATTATTCTTTTATATTCTGTTTCTCTGCCCTCCTGTTAAATGAAGGTTATTGGGAGACCATTTATTCTGACCTCAAGTCACATGAAGGAACTTCATCTATAACAATCCTTCCAGTTTCTTTCCTGTGCTTCTCAGTGAAGAAGGAGTAGCTTATCTGATTGCTGAGCTTTGGAAAGTGACGCTCACTTTTTCTAGTGTGCTTTCATGCAGACATGTGATTCTGATTAACTCTCCTTTCCAAAGCCAGGGACAAGTAAAGATGTCTATTAGGTGAAATTCTAGCAATACTTTTTCACCTCAGAAATGTTCTCTGATCAATTTTTATCGGTAATTGAGGTGATGTTTCCATTGCTAACTGTCTGCTCTCTGTGTCTAGCTCATGTTTGTTTCAAACAGCAAGGGAAGAGGAATGTAACCTATTCACTGGCTAAAGTCCCAGCATTAACCTGCACCCAAATTCTAGTCCTTGTCCTGCATTCTCAATCCACTCCTTTTAGTTCCATCTCTCATCTAATGACACAACTGCATACACATTTCTGGGATAGTTCTACCCAAGCACTGTCCAAAATGGAGCTCATATCTATACCATGGCCAGGATCTTTCCTATTGTCGCTGTTGTTCAGCCACTCAGTGTGTGCTGCTCTTTGCGACCCCACAGACAGCAGCACACCAGGCCTCCCTGTCCCTCACCATCTCCCAAAGTTTGCCCAAATTCATGTCCATTGCATTGGTGATGCCATCCAGCCACCTCATCCTCTGACGCCCTCTTCTGTTTCTGCCCTGAGTCTTTCCCAGCATCAGGGACTTTTCCAGTGAGTTGGCTGTTTGCATCAAACAGATGACCAAAATACTGGAGTTTTAGCTTCACCGTCAGTCCTTCCAATGAGTATTCAGGGTTGATTTCCTTTAAGTGTGACGGGTTTGATCTCCTCGATGTCCAGAGGACTCTCAGGAGTCTTCTCTAGCACCACAGTTCAAAGGCATCAATCTTTTGGCGTTCTGCATTCTCTACAGTTCACTCTCACAACCGTACATAACCACTGGGAAGACCATAATCTTGACTCTCTGGACCTTGTCAGCAGAGTGATCTGTCTGCTTTTCAACACACTGTCCAGATTTGTCATAGCTTTCCTGCCAAGAAGCAATCATATTCTGATTTTACGATCAACATCCTCAGGGATCTTAGAGCTCAAGAAAAGAAAGTGTGTCACTGCTTCCACCTTTTCCTCTTTTATTTGCCATAAAGTAATGGGTCATATGCCATAATCTTAGTTTAATATTTATAATTAATTTGGTTTTTTCATCCTCCTCTTTCAACCTCACCAAGAGGTTCTTTAGTTCCTCTTTGCTTTCTGCCATTAGAATGGTATCATCCACATATCTGAGTTTGTTGATATTTCTCTTGCCTATCTTAATTCCAGCTTGTAACTCATCTGGCCCAGCATTTCTCATGATGTGTTCAGTATATAAGTTAAATAAATAGGGTGACAACAGACAGCCCTATCATACTCCTTTCTCAATCCTGAACCAACCAGTTGTTCCATACAGGGTTCTGCTACTTCTTGACCCGAATACAGGTTTCTCAGGAGACAAGTAAGATGGCCTGATATTCCCATCCCTTAAGAATTTTCCACAGTTTGTTATGATTCCCACAGTCAAAGGCTGTAGTGTAGTCAATGAAACAGAGGTAGCTGTTTTTTCTGGAATTCCTTTTCTTTCTCTGCGACCCAGCGAGTGTTGCCAATTTGGTTCCTCTGCCTTTTCTAAACCCAGCTTGAATGTTTGGAAGTTCTTGGTTTGTGTAATGTTGAAGCCTAGCATGCAAGATATTAAGCATGACCTTACTAGCATGGAGATGAGTGCAATTGTCTGATTGTTTGAACATTTTTTAGTACTGCCCTTCTCAGGAGTTGGGAAGAGGATTGACCTTTTCCAGTCCTGTGGCACTGCTGGGTCTTCAGAATTTTTGACATATTGAGTGCAACACTTTGATAGCATCATCTTTTAGGGTTTTGAATAGCTCTACTGGAATTCCATCACATCCACTAGCTTTATTGACAGCAGTCCTTCCTAAGACCCACCTGACTTCACACTCCAGCATGTCTGGCTCTGGGTGACTGATCACACCATTGAGGTTATCGAGTTCATTAAGATCTTTTTTGTACAGTACTTATGTTTCTTCTTTCCCTCTCTTCTTGATCTCTTCTACTAGGTCTCTATCATTTCTGTCCTTTAGTCTGCACTTCTTTGTATGAAATGTTCCCTTGATATCTCCAGTTTTCCTGAAGAGATCTCTAGTCTTTCCCCTTCTGTTGTTTCCCTCTATTTTTAAGCATTGTTCATTGAAGAAGGCCTTCTTGTGTCTCCTTATTATTCTTTGGAACTCTGAATTTAGTTGGGTGAACATTTCCCTTTCTCCCTTGCTTTTTGCTTCTCTTCTTTATTCAACTATTTGTAAAGCCTCTTCAGATAACCACTTTGCCTTCTTGCTTTTCTTTTTCTTTAGGATTGTTTTATTTGCTGCCTTCCGTACAATACTACAGACCTCTGCCCACTGTTTCCTAGGTCTAATCCTTGAGTCTATTCATCACCTCCACTGTATATTCATAAGGGATTTAAGTCGCACCTGGCTGGCCTAGTAGTTTTACCTGCTTTCTTTAGGTTAAGCCTGAATTTTGCTATAAGAAGCTGATGATCTGAGACAGTCAGCTCCAGGTCTTGTTTTTGCTGACTCCATCTTTGGATACAAAGAATGTAATCAATTTGATTTTGGTATTGACCATTTGGTGATGTCCATGTGTAAAGTCATCTCTTGTGTTGTTAAAAATGTGTATTTTCTATGACCAGTGCATTCTCTTGGCAGAATTCAGTTAGCCTTTTCCCTGCTTTATTTTGTACTCCAAGGCCACACTTACCTGTTACTCCAAGTATCTCTTGACTTCCTACTTTGCATTTTAATTTCCAATGATGAATAGAACATCTTTTTTTGGTGTTAGTTCTAGTGGTCTTCTAGGTCTTCATAGAACTGATCAGTTTCTTCAGCACTGGTGGTAAGGGCATAGATTTGAATTCCTATGATGTTGAACGGCTTGCCTTGGAAATGAACTGAGAACATTTTGTCATTTTTGACAAGTGCTGTATTTGAGATGCATCCAAATGCGTCCAAGTGCTGCATTTTGGATTCTTCAGTTGATTATGTGGGCTGCCCCATTTCTTCTAAGGGATTCTTGCCCACAGTAATAGATATAATGGTCATCTGAATTAAATTCGTCCATTCCCATCCATTTCAGTTCATTGATTCCTAAGATGTCAAGGTTTAGTCTTACCATATCCTGCTTGACCACATCTAATTCACCTTGATTCATGGACCTAACACTCCATGTTCCTATCCAATACTGTTTTTGCAGCATCAGATTTTACTTTCATCACCAGACACACCCACAATTGAGCATCGATTCTGCTTTGGCCCAGCTGCTTCATTCTTTCTGGAGCTATTATAAGTTGTCTTCCACTCTTTCCCGGTAGCATGTTGTACACCTACCAACATGAGGGGGGAGGTCGTCTTTCATTGTCATATCTTTGTGTCTTTTTATACACAAAGACTTTTTATTCATGAATAAAGACTTTTTATTCATGAAGTTCTCACTACAAGTATACTGGGGTGATTTGCCATTCCCTCCTCCTCCTCCTTCCTATTCCAGCTTTAATGTCTTTGTTAGTCACTTGTCTCCCAAGTGAAAATCTCAGAAGTTTTAATTGACCCCTCTCTTTTGCCCACCTTACACCTTCAATTCTGTCTCCCTTATAGAGCTCATGTTTTTCTTGTCCTCATTTCCCACCTCCACGCCCTTAGTTTGGACTTTCCTCATATCTCATATATAACAATACCCTGCACCTTGCGTGCCACCAATCTCTCCCCCTCCTCTTCACTTTCCAACTGCTGCTAGGTGATCCTTCTAAAACAACAACAAAAGAAATCAATGTAACAATCTTCCTGAATAAAGTCTGAACTCTTCAAGGTAAAGGCTTGCATTATTTGGCCCCTGTCTAACTCTCCAGCCTGATTCCTTGTGATTAATCTCTTGTATTGATATGCCCTATAACTTGGCCATATTGTATCCTTTTGAAAATACTGAGATTTATTCACATGACTTAATTTGTAGGCTTAAGCACAAAAATAGAGTGTGCAGTCAAGATAAAATTTAATTTTACCATGACCAAAAATTCCATCCTACCAAATATGAGTAAAAATCCATGAGTACTTCAAATATACATTCAAACTGTAAAATTTAAAGATAACAATGGTCAAATCAAATGAGCATGTTGAATGATACTTTCCTTTATGTCACATCAATGTTAATGTCGATGTTTTCAGTGAAGGAAAATCCAACAAATAACATCTCAAGTCTCATGTCCTACTATTCTCAACATAGAATTCACTGGGCTCAAAGTTCAGTCTCTCAGGCCTTTAGGCATTACATGCTGCTCCCTTTCCCCCAAATCTTCTTCACTTCATGTCTTCTTAACCCTATGACTTCAAGTTGGATATCATTTCCTTCAAAGAGTCTTTACTAACCTCTTGCATACCCACTTTAATTCTCTCATCCCCACTCCTGAACCCTCAGTGCACACCATTGTGGCTGCCTATTTTGCCTGCATGTCCTTCCAATCTTATTTAAGGCAGGCACCCTGTCTATTGACTAGTGAAACATAACAACATATCAATCATCATGTTGCACATGGTAGGTGTTCAATGATTGCTTGTTAAAGAAATTAACAGGCAAAATGCAAGTATAAAGTAATATACCACACTTTATGGTAAATACAAAAGATAGAAAAGTGAATAGAGTAGAAAGGCACAAAATAGTAGATGGTACTGTATTGACTTTACAATATACTTTGGAGAACAAATTATGTGATACAGCCCAGCTCTTTCAATACTTTTTTCCCCTTTATTCTTCAAATAATAAATATCAATGACATTTTTTCAACTGCATTCTGATACAGCAAAAAATTCTGAAAAACTACATTAATTTATAACAGTCAATAATTGTGTTTGGACAGTGTATTTATGATCATTTATTGCCTTTAGTGCCCCTAGTAAGGAAGAACAGAATCCTCCACCTCAGCACCCATAGCTGTCAGTGCCTTTATTACCTGTGAGCAGTACATGCTTGCCAATGCTAATTGTATATGAATTGGGGTTTGCATTTCATGAACTTAGACAATAGCAGTTGATGAATTTTCCTGTGCTCTTAAAATCTCACTATTACAAATACCCATGAATAATGTCACTCTGTATTGGCACATGAACCTGTGAAACATGTCATCTTGAAGCTAATCTTAGATTATGCTGCTGTCATTGATTTCAGACTTTAATTCCTAACAGCTTGATAAAGTCATGGTTGTGAGTCCCACTGGGTTAGTATGCACTAGGACAATGTCTCTTGATTTTATCCACACAAAAAACCAGCTTTGAGTCTTTCCACTTTTTAAACAAAACATCATGAGCACTTTCCACCAAAACTTGTTTTTAATCGGGGCCTTTTTACAACATGCATGTCAGACTGTTCCAGAAAAAACAGTAGTCAACCAGTTAATAACACTCCTGGGTAAACCGCTGAGTGAGTTTGCTTCTTGATGCATGGAAACTAAAGCCAGACATTTATGGGTTCTTGGGCTTCCCTTGTGGCTCAGCGGGTAAAGACTCCGCCTGCAAGTCAGGAGACCCGGGTTCAATCCGTGGATTGAGAAGATTCCCTGGAGAAGGGAAAGGCTACCCGCTCCAGTATTCTGGCCTAGAGAATTCCACGGACTGTATAGTCCAAGGAGTTGCAAAGAGTTGGACACGACTGAGCGACTTTCACTTTCACTTTATGGGTTCTTAGACATGAAATCTTGCAGGCACATCATAGATCACATACCAAGGACAACTGACACTTTTTTTTAAAACTATATTTTTAAATAAGCTGTAGGAATTAGGGGGAAACAGATATGTAAGGTAGATTTACCTGATGACAGTATAATTGCATTATGCCAGTTTTAAGAGATCCCGGAGAAGGAAATGGCAACCCACTCCAGTACTCTTGCCTGGAAAATCCTATGGATGGAGGAGCCTGGTAGGCTGCAGTCCATGGGTTCACTAAGGGTCGGACACGACTGAGCGACTTCACTTTCACTTTTCACTTTCATGCATTGGAGAAGGAAATGGCAACCCACTCCAGTGTTCTTGCCTGGAGAATTCCAGGGACGGGGGAGCCTGGTGGGCTGCCGTCTGTGGGGTCGCACAGAGTCGGACACGACTGAAGTGACTTAGCAGCATGCTCTACCAGAAATGCAGCCCATTGAGGTTTGTGCTAGCATTCACACCCAGCTCACAGATTTTAAGAGTACTAAACATAACCAACCCAGAGAATGAAAGTCTTAACAACATCTAAATGTTTTTGACAAACAATTTTTTCTTACTATGTCTCAAACTTGTGAGATTGCCAGTTGACTTTTTGTCTTCTCAGAGCTTTGAGTCAAAGCAATATATCTTTTATACAGACATGATTAATGGGCCACAAATTCAAAGTCTCCACTGTGATATGTATAAAGAAATAATAAAGAAAAAAATAGGGAGATTCTGAATATTTATCACACTAAAGCAATCTACAAATTTAAGATGCATGTATAAAGCTAATGATAATAATTTGAGGAAATTATTATAGAGCCTATTTATGAACCATTGCTTGAAAGACAGTCCATTGGTACTTATATAATAATGTTTCTCAAATGTGGCAAAATACCTAAACCAAACATGGAACCTGACTAGATGAGTCTGAAGGGAGCATACAGGCTAGGAGAAGAGGAAATTAAAAGAGATTGATCATGTCTCCTAATAGAGCCAAGTAACAATTGCTATGAGAATTATAATTAGAGATGGAAAAGATTAGTAAAGTTTCTTTAAGGAAGTGATATCTAAATGGAGGCCTAAAAGATTGTGTTTTGAGCCTTCTGAGCTCTAAGTTTCTCAAACAAAGCCCAAAAAAGTCTCCAAGCTATACTGGCCAAACACAAGTAGGGGAGGGACAGGTAGAATGTATAATTGTTATAATTTGGATGCAGTTTGAATACTCATTGTCAAAATCAGCTTCCATTACCACACTCACTAGAGCTTTATTTGGGAAATATCCTTATGCCAGTGTACTGGAACTCTATTGGAGAAGTGTGTCTTCTTGAACCTTTGATTTGTTATATCCATTGAAAAGTAAAGAAGGAATACTTTGTTAAATTCAAATCCAATCTTTAAAGTAATACATTAGCAGCAGGCTTCAGAATATTCTATCTCTTGTCCAAACTTTCCCTGACTCCCACTCACACACATGATTCCCAGATTTTTAGAAAACTGTTAACCTAGAATCAAAATCCAGCCATTCTATAGTTAAGCAAAATAACAAACTTTCTTTTAAATACTCCATCTTAAGACATGAGCTTTTACATTGAGTGCTTTTTCATTTGGCATAACTTGGCATTACAAAATGAAATGTAACTGGAAATTAAGCATATTCTTTCTAGTGTCATATTTAAAATTGCTTATAATTTGAAATATTGACCATTAAGTAAGGGTTAATAAGTTTTCTAACATTTTTGTATATCTTATTTACATAATAAAATAACAAGTAACAAATGAATGCTGTTGATTGAAAAGACATATATTATAACTATAATGGATTTTATTTAGAGCCCAGAGTTGGAAATAAGCTTTCCAACCATAAAGAACAGGAAAGTTTTGAGAATAACAAATATCTTTGCACTTTCATTATGTATCTCAGGAGAAAATTAAAGTAGTTTTGAAAATAAACTGATAACCAGAACTTCTTTATGTATTTTAACATTAAATCTCAAAGCAAAGCTAAGAAGATTTGAAATGGAGCATAAAGAATCTTGCCTGTGTTACAAACACTATTAAAATCAGATAATGAAAGGGAAAAATTTGGGCATCCATATTACCAGAGCAGAGAACTGCTTATGCCAAGAAAATTATGTTATGTTTCTAATTCATACATTCCAGGGTTCTGTGTGTGTCATTAATATTCCTGCTTTAAAGGTAAGCCTGTGTTTCATAAGGACACTGAAATCGCTGTTATGCTTACATTTAAAAGTAGTCTGGTTATAATCAAAGTTAGTATTTACACAGAGGGGGCTATACTCCATGTACTACTTTAAACTTTTACATATATTAATTCAATATACAACTCTCCTAAGTTAGGTGCCATTCCAATCATAACCCGATAAGATGAAGAATCAGAAGTTTAAGAGGTGGGTATCTTGTCCAAGTCACACAGCTAATACGTGACAGAGAAAGAGCTAACCTCACCAGTCTGAGTCATTTTCCACTTAATCAGTACATTATAATATTCTTTAAAAACAAACAAACAAAAAGTGACCAGGAGGGAAATCAGGATGGCCAAGAAGGAGGATGCTGAACTCATCTTCCATCCTTGAACATATTAAAAATACACCTACATGTGGAGCTATTCTCACTGAAAACAATCTGGAGACTTGTGGAAGGGTGTTTCTACTACCAAGGCTGTAAAGAAAGATTCACACAGAATTGGGTAAGAAGGGAAGAGTGACAATCAGATCAGGACATGTGCCCCTGAGAGGGTACTCAGGAAATGGATTACACAGGCAGAGATCCTTCCTGGGGAGTGAAGGGTTTGCGCCACATACTAGGCATCCCAGATCTGGGTTCTGCAATCAGGAAGTGAGCCCCTTTAGCTGGTTTGAAAACCACTGGGACTTAACTGAAGGCTGTAAAAAACCAAGACTCTGCTCACGGACAGTGCACACATGGGCTTGCTTACATCCAGGAACAGTGCAGAGGAAGCAGACTGAAAGCTGCCTGATCATCCCAACACACAACCCAGCTGCATAAAGAACTTCTCAGAAAAACAAAAGGTGAAAGAGTTTGTTAAAAATAAATCAACTTTGCAAGAAATGATAGTCTACTTTAAGTGGAAAAGAAAAGGTTACAACAGGAAGTAAAAATTTACAGGAAAAGAAAAACCCCAGAAGACAAAAATTGTAAAATCAACTAAAACTACAATAAAGGTAAGGGATAGACATGAAGATATAAAATATGGCATCAAAAACAAAAAGAATGAATGGGAGAAATGTAGATGTTTTAGTATGTGTTTGAACTTAAACGACTACAAGTTGAAAACAAGTAGATATATTATAGTCAACATATATAAACTCCATGGTAACTATAAATCAAAAACATACAATAGATACACAAAAACTAGAAAAAATCATAAGCATGCCACTAAAGAAAATTATCAAGCCACAAGAAAAGAGACTAAGAAAAGAACAGAGAAGAAATATAAAACAACTAGAAAATAAGGAACAAATTTGGCACTAAGTATCTACTCATCAATAATAACTTTATTTTTAAAAAAACATTTTATTTTATATTGGAGTGTAGCCAAGTAATAATGTTGTGGTATTTTCAGGTGGACAACAAAGAAACTCAGCCCTATATGTATTCATTCTCCCCTAAACTTCTCTCCCATCCAGGCTACCACATAACATTGAGTAAAGTTCCATGTGCTATACAGTAGGCCTTTCTTGGTATTCCACTTTATATATAGCAGTGTGAAAATGTCGATCCCAAACTCCCTAATTACCCCTTCTCCACATCCTTCTCCCCTGGTAATCCTTGGTTCATTCTCTAAATCTGTGAGTCTGTTTCTGTTTTGTAAATAAGTTCACTTGTATCATTTATTTTAGATTCTGCATATGAGGTGTCATACGATATTTCTCCTTCTCTGTACAGCTGGCTTCACTCAGTGTGACAATCTCTAAGTCCATCCATGTTGCTTCAAATGGCATTATTTTGCTCTTTTTAATGGCCAAGTAATATTTCATCATACATATATGCATCATATCTTCTTTATTCATTCCTCTATCTGTGGACAGATAGATTGCTTCCATGTCCTTGGCTGTTAAAACAGTGCTGCAATGAATGTTGGGGTGCATGTATGCTTGTGTGTTGTTTTTCTCTGGATATATACCTGGGAGCAGGATTGCAGGGTCACATGGTAGCTTTATTTTTCATTTTTTAAGGAACCTCCATACTATTCTCCATAGTGGCTATACCAATTTACATTTCCACCAACAGTGTCAGAGGATTCTCTTCTCCCCATACCCTCTCCAGCATTTACTGTTTGTTGATTTTTTGATGGTACCCTGTCAGGGAACGTTTAACAGGATTCCTGTGTGCTGTTTTCTATTTCTCATAAATCCTCTGTGCCTTATCAGTTCCTGGCTATAGGAACGAGTGGAATGGCACACTGCTCCCAGGACTGAGGTCATAGGATGAAACACATACATGAATCTCCTTCAGTAAACATTCTCCTTATGACAAAACTGCTTAGTCATGAGATATGGTCTCCTGACCTTATGACCATTGTTAATCCCTTGTTCTCTTGATAACGGTTGCTGTACGTTTGGCTTTCTGATCTTTATCATTGTCGAAAGAAATTCCTTGTACAAGTGCCTATATATATATACTCACAGAAAGATCATTAAAGCACCCTTGCTCCACCAGAGACTTGGGTCCCCATGTCTTTCTCTCTCTCTCTCTCTCTCCCTCTCTCTCCCTCCCTGTGGCTAATTCTCTGGAGTGTGGAAACCCGCTGAGCTCACTCTCCTGCCCAGGCTTTCAAGACCTCCTCGAGAGGGCGCCCTGTGCCTTCGTGAGCGGTGCAAGCCCTGTTCTAGGGTTTTATTGGTTCTCTGCGTAAACCAAGGAATATTAGCTTTTTTCTCTCTTTTCACTTTCTTATCATCGACTCTGGACCACCAGGTTCCGGTCCATTAAAGGACCTCAACAATACCCGTTTTAACTGAAATGAGGTGATATCTCATTGATTGTAGTTTTGGCTTGATTTGCATTTCTCTAATAATTACCAATGTTGAACATCTTTTCATGTGCCTCTTGGCCATCTGTACGTCTTTGGAGAAATGTCTATTTAAGTCCTCTGCCCAGGTTTTGATTGGGTTGTTTTGATGTTGTTAAGCTTCATGTGTTGTTTATAAATTTTGGAGACTAATCCCTTGTTGATCACACAATTTGCAAATATTGTCTCCCAATCTGTAGGTTGTCTTTTCATCTGTTTATTTTTTCCTTTTCTATGCAAAAGCTTTTGAGTTTAAACAGGTCCCATTTGTTTATTTGTGTTTCTATTTCCATTATTTTTGGAGACAGTTCAAAGAAGATATTACTGCAATTTATGTCAGACTCTAGGAGTTTTACAGTGTCTTGTCTAACATTTAATATATGAGAAAGTGGTGAATATTGAGTAATAACCTATTTTTCTCTTAATTTCTTTAAAATACATGACTGTTTAATGTGAAAATCGTGGCATCTTATGTAGTGTATAATGCACATAAATGTAACACATATGCAACTACAGCATAAAAACAGAGGCATGGTCAATGGGCCTATATGGTTGGAAATTTTCCACATTTTACATGAAGTGAAGTACTAATGTTAACTCTAAATAGAACGTGATAAGTTAAAGTTGTATATTTTTATTGCTAAAACAGTGATTTTTAAATAAAAAATCATATAACTAAAAAGCCAAAAATATGCAGAAATAAACAGAGGACACAACTGGAAAATAATAATAACAAAAATAATAAGTATGTGTGAAGTCACTTCAGTCAAGTTTGACTCTTTGCAACACTATGGATGATAGCCCACCAGACTCCTCTGTACATGGGATTTTCCAGGCAGGAATACTGGAATGGGTTGCCATTTCCTTCTCCAGGAGATCTTCCTGACCCAAGGATTGAAACTGTGTCTCTTAAGTCTCCTGCACTCACAGGCAGATTCTTTACCACTAGTGCCACCTAGAAAAACTAATAATAACTACATGAAATATTAGTAGTCTTTATCAACTCAATAAAAAGGCAGAGATTTTCACATTAGATTTTTAAAAGTAAGACTCAACAATATACTATCTATATAAATAATACAGATATTTTGTCAAGATGGACTTTCCCAGCTTTATTATAAAACTGTAATAACTGAGATAGTGCAAAGATAAGCAAACTGACCAAACTGAAGAATTATAGAATCCAGAAATGGATTTAATTTTTTCAAGGTAGGCAAAATCTTCTGTTTAGAAAAGAAAACTATAAGACTTATAGAAGACAATAAAGGAAACTATGTATAGGACCTTGGGAGAACAAATGATTTCTTAAGACAAAACAAAAACTAGCTGTGTTAGTTTCTTTCCAGAGAAAGAGAACCAATAGGAGATGATAAGTACATACATAGATACACAGATAGATACATGGATAGACATAAATAGATGTGTGCATGCTAAGTTGCTTCAGTCATGTCCAACCCTATGCAACCCTATGAACCATAGTCTGCTAGGCTCTTCTGTCCATGGGATTCTTCAGGCAGGAATACTGAGTGGATTGCCATGTTCCTCCAAGGGATCTTCCCAACCCAGGGCTCAAACCTGTGTCTCTTATGTCTCCTGCATTGGCAGGTGGGAAGATAGATTTATTATAAGGAATAGGCTCACTCAATTAAAGAGGCTGTATCGCTCTTCATCCTGTTCACAGTGCCAATTTTCTTGCCATTCACGCTGTCAGCACTGTTTACTGAACCCAGGGTAGACAAGGTGCAAAGCTAAGAAGCCAGAAGAAAACTCAAGGAGCCTTAGGAACTGCTGGTGTGTTTATTCTCTCCTGGCTAGTGCAGCAGCCATAGTAGCAGACACACCATATTCTCTCCTCTCGTGGCTGAACCAATGGACACAGCCACGATGCAGCAGTAATGCCACCACTTTCTGGGTGGAGCTCATATATCCCAACAACACAAAGTGACTTGTGACCAAGCAAGTACCTCGTGATGTGCATGCATAGTGCTATAAATGATCTCAGCTGCTACATAGTCATTATTTACAAAATGTGGAGCAAGAGAGCCTGAACATGCCATCTTGACTAATTTGCTCTCTCCCCACAGAGGCCAGGTTCCAAGATCTGAATCCAGCAACCTGGAGACCTAGAAAAGCTGATAATATAAATTCCAGTCTGAATCTGAGTACCTGAGAACCATGAGAGCTGACACTATAGTTTTTTTTTTTTGAATGTGAGCAGGCTCAAAACCCAGAAAAAGACAATGTTTAAGTTCAAGTTTGTAGAACAAAAAGAACTGATGTGCCAGGTCAAAGCAATCAGGTAGAAGTTCCCTCATCATTTTTATTCTATTCAGGCCTTCAACTAATTGGATGACGCTGCCAATCAAGTTAATACATAGACTTAATCATTACAGATTCACCCCTTGGTCAGCTTGGCACCCATACACATCTCCTTAAACCATAAACCATACTTAATTTCCAAGTAAAGACAATAACAAGGTCATAATTCAATCTTACACAATATAACTATGCTGCCTACAAACAAAAATGCACTAACCCCATCCCCAGGACTTTCCTTGAGTGATGTTTACTCTTCTCCTTGATGTCTATATCCTAACCCTTAATGTCTATAACCTAAACACTATGATCTAAAATTAACAATGCTGAGGAGGCAGCAGAAGATGGCAGAGTAGTAAGATGGAAGACTGTCAGCCTCCCCACAAATACATCAAAAACTCGTCAGGATATGGAACAACTCCTTCAAAGCAACCTCTAGGCGACAGCAGAAGACCCCAGAACTCCAGGGGGACAGGCAATGAAGCAGGAGAGAGGATAGAGACATAAAAAGAGAAAAGACGGAGAACTTCTGGATGAGAGCTTCTGCCCCGAGGGAGGGAAAAAGTCCTGAAACAGAAGGAGTTCCTGTGCCCATAGAAGCTCCCTAGCAGGCAGGCCGAAGGGGAAGCTACGGAGTCTCGGAAAACTGGGCAAAGCAGAGACTTAGAGGGCAGAAAACAGAGAAAGCTGCACTTCTCAGCCCTTAAATAGCTCACAGACTGTGGCCCCGCCCAGTCTGTGGGCTCAGAGGACCGAGAGAAGCCCATAGAAACCCCATGGCACGGAGGGCAGGCCTGGGGTGCTGAGAGAGCGAAGCACACAAACCTCTCCAGA
Organism: Okapia johnstoni; assembly: GCA_024291935.2. Lineage (NCBI taxonomy): Eukaryota > Metazoa > Chordata > Mammalia > Artiodactyla > Giraffidae > Okapia > Okapia johnstoni. The sequence goes on from CM044310.1 coordinate 63,935,825, forward strand.
GCAAACAAACTGCGGGGTGCGGAGGGCAGGCCTGGGGTGCTGAGAGAGCGAAGCACACAAACCTCTCCAGAGCAAACAAACTGCGGGGTGCAGAGGGCAGGCCCGGGGAGCTGAAAGAAAAACATACAAGTCTCCGCAATGCAACGGACATGGTCAGGGACCCGAGAAGACATCCACACAAGCCCCTACCTGTTAAGCTTCAGTCAGCAGTGAAGGGCGGGACCAGGAAACGGAAGCACCAGCAATGATTCCAGGGACGAGTAGGGGGCTGGCAGCAGTGAAGATATGCTGAGAGGGCCATTTTGAAGTGTCTGAGGAAATAGAGGTGTCCAACACTGCAAAAGCCAAAAGGACTGCCCAAAAACGTACTGAACCCATAGACACCCCCAAAACCTTCTACTGGACACTGCACTGCCCTTCAGAGAGAGGAGATCCAACTCCATCAACCAGAACACAGGCACAAGCTTCCCCAACCAGGAAGACCTCACAGCACATTAACCCAACCCCATCCACAGGGGCAGACTCCACAACCAAGAAGTACTACAACCTTGAGAACATTTTTTTCTTTTTTTTCATCCTTATAAATCACACTGTTCATTCCCCCTACATATTTCTACCTTCACATTAGCCTTTTGAGGTGCTGTGGAATTTTGCTCCTTGTTTTTCTTGTTAAAAACAAAAATTCATGTTAAGATTTTTCTTTTTCACCAATTTTTTTGGTGATTTTTCTGATTTTGTTTTTTATATATTTGACTACTTTTCTTATAGCTCTTTACCCACTGTAGCTGTTTCTGAATATATATAAATCTTTTTCACATATGTATATTTTTCTTTGTTTTTCTATTTTTGATTTTCTCTATTTTTAACCCTCTTTTCCATCCCCTCCTTTTCTATTTTCCCTCCCTTCTCCTCTTTTTTTTTCTTTTTTTCTTCTCCTTTTTTTCCTCCATTCTTTCTTTTTTCACCAAGTAGGTTAAATTGTTAGGCTTTCTTTGCTATAGTTCCCAGTTGGTTCATGCTCAGTTTTCCATATTGAGCATTAGCTAGCTCTGCTTTTGATTGGTTAATATCACTTTTGGTTTCCCTTCTTCACAAAGTCAATCTCCTGTACTCTTTTCTTTAAAATACTTTGGTTATAACTGTGTGTGTGGAAATGTGTGTATATGTCCCATTATTTCTATAATTACCTATTTGATCTGCTTGATCTCCTCACACTAGAACACAGGCACAAGTCACCCCTAACAAGAAGTCAGTACAAACCACTCAACCAACCTTTCCCTCCAAGGGCAAAACCAAAAGGAAGGAGGAATACAACCCTAAAGCCTGGGAAAAGGAAACCTCAAGTCTAGCAAGTTAGAAAGAAAAATTAAAAGACAGAGAAATACAGCAAAAATGAAGGAACAAGGTAGAAACTCACAAGATCAAATAAATGAAGAGGAAATAAGCAATCTACCTGAAAGAGAATTGAGAATAATGACACTAAAGATGCTCTGAAAGCTTGAAAATAGAGTGGAGAAAATGCAAGAAACACTTAACATAGTTAATACACTCACCAAGAACATAGAAGAAATAAAGATTAAGCAAACAGAGATAAATAACACAATTACTGAAATTAAAAATACTCTAGAAGGAACTAGTAGCAGAATAACTGAGGCAGAGGAACAGAAAAGTGAGCTGGAGATAGAATGGTGGAAATAACTTCTGAAGAGAAGAATAAAGGGAAAATAATGAAAAGAATTGAGGACAGCCTCAGAGGCATTTGGGACAATATTAAATGCATCAACATTCAACTTACAGGGGTCCCAGGGGAAGAAGAAAAAGAGGTGCTGAGAAAATTTTGAAGAAGCTATAGTTGAAAACTTCCCCAACATGGGAAAGGAAATAGTCAACCAAGTCCAAGAAGGGCAGAGTCCCTTACAGGATAACCCAAGGAGAAACACATTGAGACACATATTAATCAAGCTAAAAGAGACTAAACACAAAGAAAGAATATTAAAAGCAGCAAGGGAAAGACGGCAAGTAACATACAAGGGAAAACCCATATGATTAATAATACCTCTTTCAGCAGAATCTCTGCAAGCCAGAAAGGAATGAAGGATATAATTAAAGTACTGAAAGAAACAAATCTACAGCCAAGATTACTATACCCAGCAAAGATTTCATTCAAAATTGATGGAGAAATCAAAAGCTTTACAGACAAGCAAAAGTCAAGAGAATTTAGCACCACCAAGTCAGCCTTACAACAAATACTAAAGGAACTTACATAGCCAGTAAGCACAAGAGAAATGAAAGACCTACAAAAACAAACCCAAAACAATCAAGAAAATGCCAATAGAAACATGTATCTATAATTACCTTAAATGTAAATGGATTAAATGCATCAATCAAAAGATACAGACTGAATGGGTGAAAAAACAAGATGCATGTATAAACTGCCTAGAAGAGATCACTACAGACATAGAGACACATACAGGCTGAAAGTAAAAGGATGCAAAAGGATATTCCATGTGAATGGAAATCAAAAGAAAGCTAGAGTGACAATCATTATTTCAGAGAAAATAGACTTTAAAATAAAGAATATTCTAAGAGATAAAGGGGAACACTATGTAACAATCAAGGGATCAATTCAAGGAGAAAGTAAATAAAAGAAAGTGAAAGTCATTCAGTCATGTCCAACTCTTTGCGACCCCATGGACTATGCAGTCCATGAAATTCTCTAGGCCAGAATACTAGAGTGTGTATTTCTTTCCTTCTGCTGACTCCTTCTGGGTATTCCTTTTCCTTCTCCAGGGGATCTTCCCAACCCAGGGATAGAACCCAGGTCTCCTGCACTGCAGGCAGATTATTTACCAGCTGAGCCACAAAGGAAGCCCAATCCAAGAAGAAGACATAACAACTGTAAATATTTATGCACCCAATATAGGAGTACCTCAATACATAAGGCAAACACTAACAGACATAAGAGAGGAAATCAACAGTAACACAATAATAGTAGGGGACTCTAACACCCCACTTAAACCAATAGACAGATCATCAAAACAGAGAATCAATAAGAAAACACAAACCTTAAATGAAACATTAGATCAAATGGACCTAATTGATATCTTCAGGACTATGCATCCAAATGCAGAAGAATACACTTTCTTCTCAAGTGCACATGTAACATTCCCCAGGATAGACCACATCTTGGGTCACAAATCAAGTAAATTTAAGAAAATTGGAATTGTATCAAGTATCTTCTAGGAACACACACTATGAGACTAGATATCAACTACAGGGGGGAAAAAACCTGTAAAAAACGCAAACTCATGGAGATTGAGTAATACATTGCTAAACAATGAAGATGTTACTGAAGAAATAAGAAAGGAAATCAAAAGATTCCTAGAAACAAATAACAGTGAAAACACGATGACCCAAAGCCTACAGCAAAGTCAGTTCTAACAGGGAAGTTTATAGCAATACAATCCTACTTCAATAAACAAGGAAAGCATCTAATAGACAACCTAACTCTACATTTAAAGCATGTGGAGAAAGAAGAACAAAAGAACCCCAAAGTCAGCAGAAGGAAAGAAATCACAAAGATCAGAGCAGAAATACATGAAAAAGAAATGAAGGAAACAATAGCAAAGATTAATAAAACTAAAAGCTGGTTCTTTGAGAAGATAAACAAAACTGACAAACCACTAGCCAGATACATCAAGAAAAAAAAGGAGAAAAATTGAATTAACAAGATTGGAAATGAAAAAGAAGAGGTTACAACAGACCACACAGAAATACAAAGGCTCATAAAAGAATATTATGAGAAACCATATACTAATAAAATCGGCAACCTAGAGGAAATAAACAGATTCTTAGAGAAATTCAACCTCACAAGACTGAACCAGGAATAAACATAAATTATGAACAAGCCATTATGAAATTATGAAATCAAAAATTATGAATATATATATATATATATATATATATATATATATTTATAAATATATATATATCCCAAAATACAAAAACCCAGGACCAGATGGTTTCACAGGGGAATTCTACCAAAAATTTAGAGAAGAGCTAATGCCCATTTTTCTGAAACTCTTCCAAAATTTGCAGAGGAAGGAACACTTCCAAACTCATTCTACAAGGCCACAATCACCCTACTGAAAACAGGCAAAGACAACACAAAAAAAGGAAAATTACAGGCCAGTATCACTGATGAACATAGATGCAAAAACCCTCAACAAAATTCTAGCAAACAGAATTCAACAACACGTTAAAAGCTCACACACCATGATCAAGTTGGGTTTATTCCAGGGCTGCAAGGATTCTTCAATATATGCAGATCAATCAGTGTGATACACCATGTTAACAAATTGAAAGATAAAAACCATGTGATAATCTCAATATATGGAGAAAAATCCTTTGACAAAATTCAGCACACTTTTATAATAAAAACGCTTCAAAAAATGGGCATGGAAGGAAACTACCTCAACATGGTAAAGGCCATATGATAATTCCACAGCAATCATTATTCTCAATGGTGAAAAACCAAAAACATTCCCTATAAGATTAGGAACAAAACAAAGGTGTCCACTCTCATCACTATTATTCAACATAGTTTTGGAAGTGCTAGCTACAGCAATTAGAGACGAAAAAGAAACAAAATGAATCCAGATCAGAAAAGAAGAAAAACTCTCACTGTTTGCAGATAACATACTATACATAGAAAACCCAAAATAAGCTATCAAAAAATTACTAGAGCTAATCAGTGAATTGAGCAAACGTCCAGGATATGAGGTCAATACACAGAAATCACTTGCATTCCTATACACTAACAATGAAAAATCAGAAAGAGAAATTAAGGAATCAATTTTATTCACCATTGCAACAAAAAGAATAAAATATCTAGGAACAAACCTACCCAAGGAGACAAAAGAACTGTAAATGGAAAATTATAAGACACTGATGAATTAAATCAAAGATGACCTAAAAAAATAGAGAGATATTCCTGCTTAGGAAGAATCACTATTGTGAAAATGACTATATTACCAAATGCAATCTGCAGGTTCATTGCAATCTCTATGAAACTACCAATGGCATTTTTCACAGAACTGGAACAAAAAAATTCACAATTCATATGGCAACACAGAAGAACCCAAATAGACAAAGCAGGCTTGAGAAGAAAGAATGGAGCTGGAGGAATCAAACTTCCTGTCTTCAGAATATACTACAAAGCTACATTCATAAAGACAGTATGATAGTGGCATAAAAACAGACCAAGTATAGACCAATGGTACAAAATAGAGAGCCCAGAGATAAACCCACAGACATATGGGTACTTTATTTTGCAAAGTAGGCAAGAATATTCAATGGGCCAAAGAGAGCCTCTTCAATAAGTGGTGACGGGAAAATTGGACAGCTCTGTGCAAAATAATGAAATTAGAACAGTTCCTAACACCATACACAAAGATAAACTCAAAATGGATTAAAGACCTAAATGTAAGACCAGAAACTATAAAACTTTTAGAAGAAAACATAGGCAGAACGCTCGATGACATAAATCAAAGCAAGATTTTCTATGACCCACCTCCTAGAATAATGGAAATAAAAACAAAAGTAAACAAGTGGGATCTAATTAAACTTAAAAGCTGTTGCACAGAAAAGGAAACCACAAAAAAGGTGAAAAGACAACCCTCAGAATTGTGGAAAATAATAGCAAAGGAAACAACTGACAAAGAATTAATTTCCAAAATATATGAGCAGTTCATATAATTTAATGCCATAAAAAAAACAATTCAGTCAAAAAGTGGGAAAAAGACCCTAACAGACATTTCTCCAAAGAAGACATACAAATGGCTAACAAATGCATAAAAAGATGCTCAACACTGCTCATTATTAGAGAAATGCAAATCAAAACTACAATGAAATACCACCTCACACCAGTCACAATGGCCATTATGAAAAAGTCTACAAACGATAAATGCTGGAGAGGGTATGGAGAAAAGGGAACTCTTGCATTGCTGGTGGGAGTGTAAATTGATACAGCCAGTGTGGGAGACGGTAAGGAGATTCCTTAAAAGACTGGGGATAAAACCACCATTTGACCCAGCAATCCCACTAGTAGGCATATATCCTGAGAAAACCAAAATTGAAAAAGACAAATATACTCCAATGTTCATTGCAGCACTATTTACAACAGCTAGAACATGGAAGCATCCTAGATGTCCATTGACAGATGAATGGATAAAGAAGCTGTGGTACATATATAGAATGGAGCACTACTCAGCCGTAAAAAGGAATGCATTTGAGTCAGTTCCAATGAGGTGGATGAACCTAGAGTCTGTTATACAGAGTGAAGTAAGTCAGAAAGAGAAATATAAATATCATATACTGACACATATATATGTAATCTAGAAAGATGGTACTGATGAATTTAATTTCAGGACAGTAATAGAGAACAGACCTATGGACATGGGGGGGGGGGGGGAGGGAAAGGGTGAGATGTATGGAAAGAGTAACATGGAAGATTACAATACATAAATATGTAATGTGTAAAATAAATAGCCAATGGAAATTTGCTGTATGAGTCAGGGAACTCAAAGGGGCTTTGTGACAATCTAGAAGGGTGGGATGGGGAGGAAGATGGGAGAGAGGTTAGGGAGGGAGTGGACACAGGTGTACCTATGGATGATTCTTGTTGATGTTTGACAGAAAATCACAGAATTCTGTAATGCAGTTATCCTGCAGTTAAAAAATAAATAAAATGGCAAAATAAGTAAAAAATAAAATTAAATTAACAATGCTTAAATACTACAATACAGAGTCCATACAACTTACATTACATTATAAGGGGATAAGAGAAAAAAGAAAACAAAACATATCTATATATATATAATGTTATATACATATTAAAATTTTTTACATATTATGTACATACACATTCACTTTCATAAGAAAACAAGGAAGAAATACTAATGACAGTCATAGGTCTTGTTTCTGTAACTGACATGCAGGACATAGCAGTCATATTTATAACCATGTTTTTCACTACCCATCCCATAGTCCCTTCACCCTCAACAAGCAGCTCAGCTAGTTATTGTTTTTCATCAAACCTTCATTCCGTTAGCAGTTTTTCCTGGGTTGGTTGTTTGTAGATTTCCATTGACCTTAATCACAGACAAGGTAACACTAACAGATGCCCTATAGAATGTCTTGTATTCTAGATCTAATACTCTTCCTCTAGGACAACAGGGGCTTCCCAGGTGGCACCATGGTAAAGAACCTGCCTGCCAAAGCCAGAGAGGTAAGAGATGTGGGTTTGATCCCTGGGTCAAGAAGATCCTTTGGAGAAGGAAATGGCAACCCACTCCAGTATTCAAGCCTGGGAAATCCTGCGGCCATAGGAGCCTGGAGGACTACAGTCCATGGGATCGCAAAGAGTCGGGGCACAACTGATCACACATGTAACCAGGCCAATAGAGCATAACGTTGTGGCAACAGGAAGCAAAGAGTTTGCTAAAGGTGTCTTTCTCATTTTTATCATTCCTGGACCTCTGAACCCTGGCTATGAGAGAAACAATGTCATATATTAGATACTGATTCAGAACATATACAGGCTTCAAGAATACCCCACTTTAGTAGCAACCACTTTATGAACTGGGATTTCATCTTCTATTATAATGCAACCAGTTGCAGGATGAGATTCTAGGCTTGATATTCAGCAGTCTCAGCCTTGTAGCAACAGGAAATAAGGGTTTCATTCATGACAGGCAAATTCTAACTCCTGAGGTCATCTTTTTCTTCTACCACTTTGTCCAGTGGAACAAGCATCTGGAAAACCAGCCTAGGAACAACCAGACTACAAGTTACATCCATTGGTTTGACAAAAATGTTTGAAAGCATTATTTTCACAGTCACCTATCTCCTTGCTTTTTGATGGATTTGGAGTGCCTAATGGTGAGATTCTGAGTATATCCATCACCAGATCATGGCATGGATTATCAGTGTTCTCTATTTCTGGAAATAGAACCATTAGCATCTTCAAATGTAATTAGGTTAGAGAGCCAGTTTCAGAAACCAATTCAAGACATCTTAAATTTTTATCAGAACAGATTAATAAACAGATCCTTAGAGTTTTGTTCCTCTAAAACTACTCTTGGTGCCAAAATCGGTATTAGTCAAGGTAACCGTTGGCCTAGTCAAGTTGACATATAAAATTAACCGTCACACTAACCAAAAGAAGCGTTTGATAAATGTAACCAGGTTAAATTTAAGAACTTCTTTTCATCAAAAGATACTATCAGTTCAGTTCAGTTCAGTCACTTAGTCGTGTCCAACTCTTTGCTACCCCATGAACCGCAGCACGCCAGGCCTCCCTATCCATCACCAACTCCCAGAGTCCACCCAAGCCCATGTCCATCGAGTCAGTGATGCCATCCAGCCGTCTCATCCTCTGTCTTCCCCTTCTCCTCCTGCCCTCAATCTTTCCCAGCATCAGGGACTTTTCCAATGAGTCAGCTCTTTGCATCTGGTGGCCAAAGTACTGGAGTTTCAGCTTCAACATCAGTCCTTCCAATGAATACCCAGGACCTATCTCCTTTAGGATGGACTGGTTGGATCTTCTTGAAGTCTAAGGGACTCTCAAGAGTCTTCTCCAACACCACAGTTCAAAAGCATCAATTCTTCAGTGCTCAGATTTCTTCACCTTCCAACTCTCACATCCATGCATGACCACTGGAAAAACCATAGCCTTGACTAGATGGACCTTTGTTGGCAAAGTAATGTCTCTGCTCTTTAATATGCTGTCTAGGTTGGTCATTACGTTCTTTCCAAGGAGTAAGCATCTTTTAATTTCATGGCTGCAGTCTCCATCTGCAGTGATTTTGGAGCCCAGAAAAATAAGGTCAGCCACTGTTTCCACTGTTTCCCCATCTATCTGCCATGAAGTGATGGGACCAGATGCCATGATTTTAGTTTTCTGAATGTTGAGCTTTAAGTCAACTTTTTCACTCTCCTCTTTCACTTTTATCAAGAGTCTTTTTAGTTCTTCTTCACTTTCTGCCATTAGGGTGGTGTCATCTGCATATCTGAGGTTATTGATATTTCTCCCGGCAATCTTGATTGCCAGAAGCTGGTGCTTCCTCCAGCTCAGAGTTTCTCATGATTTACTCTGCATGTAAGTTAAATAAGCAGAGTGACGATATACAGACTTGACATACTCCTTTTCCTATTTGGAACCAGTCTGTTGTTTCATGTCCAGTTCTAACTGTTGCTTCCTGACCTGCATACAGGTTTCTCAAGAGGCAGGTAAGGTGGTCTGGTATTCCCATCTCTTTCAGAATTTTCCACAGTTTATAGTGATCCACACAGTCAAAGGCTTTGGCATAGTCAATAAAGCAGAAATAGATGTTTTTCTGGAACTCTCTTGCTTTTTCCATGATCCAGCGGATGTTGTCAATTTGATCTCTGGTTCTTCTGCCTTGTCTAAACCAGCTTGAAGTTCACGGTTCACATATTGCTGAAGCCTGGCTTGGAGAATTTTAAGCATTACTTTACTAGCATGTGAGATAAGTGCAACTGTGCGGTAGTTTGAGCATTCTTTGGCATTGTTTTTCTCTGGGACTGGAATGAAACTGACCTTTTCCAGTCCTGTGGCCACTGCTGAGTTTTCCATGTTTGCTGTAGTAAATATGTACTATGTAGTATAGTAAAGATACTATAAATAATTTGAAAAACAAGTCACAAATTTGGAAAGGACAATTGCAACATAAGTGGTCACATAAAATTAACATCTACACTATGTAAATAACTTGTGAATCAATCTTGCTTATAATCAAAGAAATAAAATTAAAATTAAAAAGGCAGCATTTTATACCCACAGGATTGATAAAATAATATCAAGTATTAATAAGGCTATGAAACAACTCTTACACGCTTTATTCGGAGGGAAATTGGTCATAATAATCATCTTAGAAAATCATTTTACATTGCCTAATAAAATTCTATGACCCAGGAATTTTCTTAGGAATACATCCTAAATTCACACAGCAAATCTTGCCCTTTCCCAACAAGTCCTGTACAGAAATATTCTTACCAGTAAAGCTCAATAATAACAGCCAAAATCTGAATATAGCCCAAATACCTATCAGCATTACAATTGAGACATCAATATGAAATAAACTTTTTTAAAAGAAATTGAAGTATCAGGGCTTCCCTGGTGACTCAGTGGTAAAGAATCTGCCTGCCAATGCAGTTGCCACAGGTTCAATCCCTGATCTGGGAATTGCCACGGAGCAACTAAGCCCATGTGCCACAATTATTCAATCTGTGCTCTAGAGCCTGTGAGTTGCAACTACTGAGCCCATGTACCACAACTATTGAAGCCTGTATGCTCTAGAGCTGGCACTCCACAACAAGAGAATCCACCTCAATGAGAAGGCTTGTGGGCACCACAACTAGAGAGTAGCCCCTGCTCACTGCCACTAGAGAAAAGCCCATGCAGCAACAAAGACCCAGCACAGCCAAAAATAAATAAATAAATACAATTATTTTTTTAAATTGAGGCATTAATCATGTATGTATAATGGAACTCTATATGATAGTGACAATAAATATAGCTACATGCACCAATATTATATGGGACACTGAGTCACTGAAGAATATAATAACAATAGTAATAGTAATAGTAACAATATGTACAATTATTGTTCCTATTTTATAGATGAGGAAATTGCAATAAGAGGGATGAAATAATTTGCCCAAATTGACCCAGCTACCTAATGAAGAGGTTATAAAGTGGATTTCAAGCCCTAAGAATATGAGGGCAGTCTATTGGGTAAAGTTAGGTATGTAAAAAAACGATTTGAGAATACACATATGTATGTTTATTATGATATGAGAAAATATGTTGGAATGATTCACATAATGTTACTCCACTAGATGCAATTAAAGGAGTGGCATTTTGATATTTCAATATTAGTAGAATTCTTTATTTCTTAAGCTGAGTGATATGTATATGGTTGTTCACTCTATTACAATTATTGAGCCTATATATATATATATATATATAGTATGCAAATATATATTCTTACACATGTAAGTACACATACCTGTAAATATGCTTTTATATATGTGGCATGTGTTTGTGCACATATGTACACACTCCATACTATGGTTGGTTATGCTTTCCTCTTACTCATTTACTTTAATCCCTGAAACTCAAGCCAGGAGGAAACTTCTGTCTTACTACAGACCTTCTTTGCCAACTTGAGTCAGAATGACCTTGTCCATAAATGGAGATGGAGAAAAACAAAGGAAAAAAAGAGTATAAAGGAAAAATTGGCTACTATTTCAAAAAACATTATACTATCACAGAAGAAGGAAATATGAGAGAAGAGGAAATAATAGATAAGGTAGGAAGGGAAAAGAAGAAGAGAAAGAGGTAAAGATACAATGATATTGAAGAGAGGAAAAGGAAAGGAAGAAGGAGAAAAGGAAGGTCAGCTGGTGTTTCTCTGAGTGGATTGCATAGTTTACCTGTGAGATGCTGAAAGGAATCTGTGCCACTGGACACCTGTAAAAGGCCAACTATCATTGCCTGCCAGGAGTGGTCTCATGTACACTCAATGTTCTAGAGATCCACTATAAACAGCCAATGATTAAAGTCTACTTTAACTTTCATTAGCTATTCTAGTCACCACTCCTTGATACTTAAAGAATATATTTATTTGACATCGAATGCAAAAAGAAATTAGAGAATGGTTTAAATAGATGTTTAAATTGATATAAATTTTAGCAAATCAATCAGGCTCACTCTGGGAGGAAGATAAAAATTTGTGTGCTCCTAGAAAGCATGTGTTTGAATATCTTATTTCTTTATACTTTATGCACAGAGAAGAGATGTTTCTTGGGCACCACCCAGAGAGCTTACAAATTATATTTCAGGCCCTGATTTATCACTGGGTGATAAATTTATATATTTATTACCTGATTTATTGGGTGTTTTTCAAAGATAAAACAGTAAGAATCAAAACTTATGAAATTTTTCAAACTTCTAATAATGAAAGAAATTAAACACCCTCGAGATTTCAGTTCAATAAATCTTGTGCAAGCAGAGACTTCTTATAACATCCACTTTTGTAGAGGATAGGAGGAAATGTGCATCCTCACATAATAATGATTGGCAACATGAATAAGAAGTCTTAAGATGTGCCTATTTTTAATATGATAATTCTTCCTGCCTGACTTCAGGCTCTACTACAAAACCACAGTCATCAAGACAGTATGGTACTGGCACAAAGATAGAAATATAGATCAATGGAACAAAATAGAAAGCCCAGAGATAAACCCACGCACCTATGGACACCTTATCTTGGACAGAGGCAAGAATATACAATGGAGAAAAGACAATCTCTTTAACAAGTGGTACTGGGAAAACTGGTCAACCACTTGTAAAAGAATGAAACTAGAACACTTTCTACACCATACACAAAAATAAACTCAAAATGGATTAAAGATCTAAATGTAAGACCAGAAACTATAAAACTCCTAGAGGAAAACATAGGCAAAACCCTCTCCAACATAAACCACAGCAGGATCCTCTATGACCCACCTCCCAGAATATTGGAAATAAAAGCAAAAATAAACAAATGGGACTTAATTAAACTTAAAAGCTTTTGCACAACAAAGGAAACTATAAGCAAGGTGAAAAGACAGCAGCCTTCAGAATGGGAGAAAATAATAGCAAACGAAGCAACAGACAAACAACTAATCTCAAAAGTATACAAGCAACTCCTGCAGCTCAATTTCAGAAAAATAAACTACCTAATCAAAAAGTGGGCCAAAGAACTAAACAGACACTTCTCCAAAGAAGACATACAGATGGCTAACAAACACATGAAAAGATGCTCAACATCACTCATTATCAGAGAAATGCAAATCAAAACCACAATGAGGTACAATTTCATGCTCGTCAGAATGGCTGCTATCCAAAAGACTACAAGCAATAAATGCTGGAGAGGGTGTGGAGAAAAGGGAACCCTCTTACACTGTTGGTGGGAATGCAAACTAGTACAGCCACTATGGAAAACAGTGTGGAGATTCCTCAAAAAACTGGAAATAGAAGTGCCATATGACCCAGCAATCCCACTGCTGGGCATACACACCGAGGAAACCAGAATTGAAAGAGACGCATGTACCCCAATGTTCATCGCAGCACTGTTTATAACAGCCATGACATGGAAGCAGCCTAGATGTCCATCAGCAGATGAATGGATAAGGAAGCTGTGGTACATATACACAATGGAATATTACTCAGCCATTAAAAAGAATATATTCAAATAAGTTCTAATGAGGTGGATGAAACTGGAGCCTATTATACAGAGTGAAGTAAGCCAGAAAGAAAAACACCAATACAGTATACTAACACATATATATGGTATTTAGTCAATCGGTAAAGATAACCCTGTATTTGAGACATCAAAAGAGACACAGATAAATAAAACAGTATTATGGACTCTATGGGAGAGGGCGAGGGTGGGATGATATGGGAGAATGGCATGGAAGCATGTAAATTATCATATATGAAACGAATTGCCAGTCCAGGTTCAATGCATGATACAGGGTGCTCGGGGCTGGTGCACCGGGATGACCCAAAGGGATGGGATGGGGAGGGAGGTGGAAGGGGGGTTCTGGAAGGGGAAAACATGTACACCCATGGTGGATTCATGGCAATGTATAGCAAAACAAATACAATATTGTAAAGTTAAAAAATAGAAAATTAATTAATTTAAAAAAAATTTTAGAGAAGAGCTAACACCTATTCTACTCAAACACTTCCAGAAAATTGCAGAGGAAGGCAAACTCCCAAACTCATTTTGTGAGGCCACCATCACCCTAATACCAAAAACATACAAAGATGCCACAAGAAAAGCGAAGTACTGGCCAATATCTCTGAGGAATTTTCAAAAATTTCTCAACAAAATTTCCCAGAAAATATCCTTAACAAAATTCTAAAAAGCAGAATCCAATAATGCATTGAAAAGATCATGCGTCATGGCCAAGTGGGCTTTATTCCAGGGATGCAAGGATTCTTCAATATTTGCAAATCAATCAATGTGATACATCATATTATCAAGTTGAAAGATTAAAACCATATGATTATCTCAATAGATGCAGAGAAAGCATTTGGCAAAATTCAGCACACATTTATGATAAAACTCTCCAGAAAGCAGGCATATAAGGACCATACCTTAACATAATAAAAGCCAAATATGACAAACCCACAGCAAACATTATCCTCAATGGTGAAAAATTGAAAGCATTTCCTTTAAAATTAGGAACAAGGCAAGGATGCCCACTCTCACCACTACTGCTCCACATAGTTTTGGAAGTCCTAGCCACATCAATCAGAGAATAAAAAGAAATAAAAGGAATCCAGATTGGAAAAGAAGTTAAACTCTCACTGATTGTGGATGTCATGGTTCTTGAGAGCTTACAGTGACCAGTGTTGGATTCATGATCTCCAGAGAAGATTTAGCTTCAGGACCAGGGACCCGGTTTGATCATTCAAGAGCTTTTGTGTAGCAGAATTTTATTAAAGGTAAAAAATAACAGAGAAAGCTTCTGACATAGACATCAGAAAGGGGATGGAGAGTGCCCCCTTTCCTAGTCTAAGAAAGGGAATTATATACTTTTTAAATTAGTTATTACAATAAATCAAAAGAATGTCTCAAGGTTGTAAAAATTTTACCAGATCCACTCCCACAATTTACATTTTAAGATAACAGGATTAGAATTTACCAATAGAAAGATCTTAGCAGACTCACTCCCATAATATACATTCGAAGATATCAGGATTAGTCAGAAGGTTTTCAGGAAGGAGAAATTGTCCTCAAACAGGATGCATTCTTTTATATAATTCTTAGAACAAGTTTAAGCTAAGTTGTTTGTTGTGTAATCGTCAGTTTACAAAAAAAAAAAAAAAAAGTTTTTTGTAACTAAGACTAAGGAATGCAAAGGCGGAAAAAAAGACATTTGTCCTTTCCTCCTCCTTGAGAATTCCAGACCCCTATCTCCTCTTCAAGAACTCCAGACCCCTCTCTCCTTCTCGGGAGCCCTAGACCTCTTTCTCCTCCTCGGGGACCCTGGTCTTCTTATCAACCTGCCTAGGAATTGACTCTGTCATCCTCTACATAGAAAACCCTGAAGACTCCACCAGAAAATTACTAGAGCTAATCAATGAATATAATAAATTTGCAGGATATAAAATTAATACACAGATATAACTTGCATTCCTACACACTAACAATGAGACAACAGAAAGAGGAATCTATCCCATTCAGCATTAAAAAGAAAAGAATAAAACACTTAGGGATAAATATACCCAAAGAAACAAAAGAACCTTATATAGAAAACCATAAAACACTGATGAAATCAAATTAACACAAATAGATGGAGAAATATACCATCTTCATAGATTGGAAGAATCAATATAATGAAAATGAGTATACTAGACAAAGCAATCTATAGAGTCAATGAAATCCCTATCAAGCTACCAATGGTATTTTTCACAAAACTGGAACAAATAACTTCAAAATTTGTATGGAAATACGAAAAGCCTTGAATAGCCAAAACAATCTTGAGAAAGAAGAATGGAACTGGAAGAATCAACCTACCTGACTTCAGACTATACTACAAAGCTACAGTCATCAAGACAGTATGATACCTGCACAAAGACAGATGTATACTTCAATGGAACAAAATAGAAAGCCCAGAGATAAATCCACACATCTATGGACACCTCATCTTTGACAAAGGAGGCAAAAATATACAATGGAGAATAGACAATCACTTTAACAGGTGGTGCTGGGTAAACTGGTCAACCACCTGTAAAAGAATGAAACTAGAACACTTTCTAACACCATACACAAAAATAAACTCAAAATGGATTAAAAATCTAGATGTAAGACTAGAAACTGTAAAACTTTTATAGGAAAACATAGGCAGAACACTCTCTGACGTAAATTACAGTAAGATCCTCTATGATCCACCTCCCAGAGTAATAGAAATAAAAAGAAAAAGAAACAAATGGGACCTAATTAGACTTAAAGCTTTTGCACAATGAAGCAAACTATAAGTAAGGGGAAAAGAGGCTTTGGAATGGGAGAAAATAATAGTGAATGAAGCAACTGACAAAGAATCTCCAAAATATACAAGCAACACATGCAGCTCAACACCATAAAAATAAATGACCCAATCAAGAAATTGGCCAAAGAACTTGGTGATCATTTTACAATACATACGAGGGTGGAATCATTGTGTCATCTACCCAAAGCTAATATAGTGCTAGAATTCACGTATGCTTTAATAATAATCTGAATCAGTGAATTTGTATCATATCAGCTCAGTTCAGTCACTCAATCATGCCCGACTCCTTGCAACCCCATGGACTGCAGGACACCAGGCTTCCCTATCCATCACAAACTCCCAGAGCTTGCTCAAACTCATGCCCGTCGATTCAGTGATGCCATCGAGCCATCTCACCCTCTGTCATCCCCTTCTCCTCCTGCCTTCAATCTTTCCCAGCATCAGGGTCTTTTCCAATGAGTCAGTTCTTCACATCAGGTAGCAAAAGTATTGGAGCTTCAGCTTTAGTCTTTCAAATTAATATTCAGGACTGATTTGCTAAGATTGACTAGTGTGATCTCCTTGCAAACCAAGGGTCTCAAGAGTCTTCTCCAACACCACAGTTCAAAAGCATCAATTCTTCAGTGCTCAGCTTTCTTTATAGTCCAACTCTCACATCCATACACGACTACTGGAAAAACCATAGCTTTGACTAGATGGACACTTGTTGGCAAACTAATGTCTCTGCTTTTTAATATGCTGTCTAGGTTGGTCATAGCTTTTCTTCTGAGGAGCAAGCATCTTTTAATTTCATGGCTGCAGTCACCGTCTTCAGTGATTTTGGAGCCCTCCCAAAATAAAATCTCTCAATGTTTCCATTGTTTCCCCATCTATTTCCCATGAAGTTGTGGGACCAGATGCCATGATCTTAGTTTCCTGAATGTTGAGTTTTAAGCCAACTTTTTCACTCTCCTCTTTCACTTTCATCAAGAGGCTCTTTAGTTCTTCTTCACTGTCTGCCATAAGGGTGGTGTCATCTGCATATCTGAGTATCCACAATGCCCAGTTGTGGATGTGACTGGTGATGGAAGTAAAGTCCGATGCTGTAAAGAACAATATTGCATTAGAATCTGGAATGTTAGGTCCATTAATCAAGGTAAATTGTATCAAATATTGACACAGATTATGTGAATGTTATTTTGACACTAACTTTATTACCCAAATTGCATTTTGCTTAAGCTCATTAAGAAATTAACTTGTCTTCTTGGAGTTTACATTGACACATATGAGGCAAAGTTCACTAGCCCTTGAGTGAACTATCTTCTGAATGTAATTTTCAAATGTAAAAGGAAGTGTAAGTCACACTTACTTTTTATACTTACAAAGTATGTGTAAGTCACACTTACTTCAGCCTTTCTTTGTCTTGTTACTGCCCTAGCTTAGATGTTTCGTTCCTCTCACTTGGACTTCAACATAACATGATAGTGTGTCCTTATTTTTAGAATTCACGTGTTGAAGTATTTGACAGTGAAGAGGCAAGATGCCTGAAACATACCTTCAAATAGATCAGGAGGGAAAACTACAGAAAGCAAAATATGGAAAAATGTTAAGAAATGAACCTAGAGGCTGCGTATACAGGTTTTCATTGTGCTTATCTTTCAGCTTTGCTGTGTTTGAAATTTTTACAGCAAAATAAGGAAAAATAACTCCTTAATGGATTCAACCTACTCATCCTCTAGGTCTTTGCAAAGCAACTATAATTGTCTTCTTTAAACCTAATGATAATGTCACTCTCTTGCTTAGAAAACTTCAGGAACTCCAAAATCACCTCGTAGCATTGGAGACACTGTTTATTAATAACACTGATGATAAACATGGGCCCTGTGGTCAGACCAGTTAGGTTCAAGTCCTAGAGTTACTACTTGTTATCTTGTGAAATGGACACATTTCTTAACCTCTCTGTGCCTCAAACTCCACATATGTGAAAAGAAAAGTGAAGTCGCTCAGTCTTGTCCGACTCTTTGCGACCCCATGTACTGTAGCCTACCAGGATCCTCCATCCATGGAATTTTCCAAGCAAGAGTACTGGGTTGCCATTTCCTTCTCCAATATATGTAAAGAAGATAAATAATAACAGTACCTACCCCACAAAGTGTCATAAGGATTAAATGGGCAAATATATGTAGCTCACAAAAGACTGTGTTCCTAGCTCATAGTTATGTATCCCTGGTAGTTTTACGTAGGTTTATGTTACTTCCTTTCATAATATTATTTTTAAAGGATTCTGTGGTCACAAGCCTTTAGGAAATGCCAGATTAAATTAAGTAAAGCAAGAATCTTGACTGTATGAATTCTAATTGCAATTAAATATTTTAATGTCAATAATGAATCTTCAGATATGTAAATCTCACATTCAGTGCATCTCCTTGGCCAAGTACATCACAGATGTGACAGGGAACGGCTGAAGTAGGAAATAAAATCTCAGTTCCTTCACTTGATTTTGAGGGGCTTCCAGGACAAAGCTCTACCCACCTGTCAGCCTCTCAGTCTCCTACATTCACTTACTTTGCTCCTCAACCAAACTTCAATCCCCGCTACATCCCAGTGTGCCATTCATTTCCCCAAGAGTGCTTTCCTGACTGCCTGCAGAAATTTTTCTCCCATCAAAACCAGCTCAGATGGAGCTGCCTTTACAAAGACCCCCCCTCAGGAGCTCCCAGGTAAAATTAATTTTCTATCCTTACTCCCACTGTGTATTTTGTTTGTTGTTGTTTAGTTGTGAAGCTATTTTCAACCCTTTTGCAACCTCAGGGACTGTAGCCT
Organism: Okapia johnstoni; assembly: GCA_024291935.2. Taxonomy (NCBI): domain Eukaryota; kingdom Metazoa; phylum Chordata; class Mammalia; order Artiodactyla; family Giraffidae; genus Okapia; species Okapia johnstoni. The sequence goes on from CM044310.1 coordinate 63,954,758, forward strand.
GACAGGCTCCTCTGTTCATGGGATTTCCCAGACAAGAATACTAGAGTGGGTTGCCATTACCTTCTCCAGGGGATCTTCCTGACCCAGGGATAGAACCCACATCTCTTGCATTGGCAGGTGAATACTCTACCACTGAGCCACCAGAGAAACATGAGTATTTTGTTCAAAATACTATAAAATTCTATGAAAATAAATGACATTTTATCATATATTATGGGGTTTTACTTTTATTTTTATGAAAAACTATATTGGAATTATCTGTAACTGTGTAAGAAGAGAAGCACATTCAAGATATAGAGGAAAACATTTGTTCACCACTGATTTTAATAATTCTTTGTGACACACACTGGTAGTAGTATGTTCTGAACTGAACATGCCTGTGTCCATACAAATCTATACATTGCTAGAGGGTCAGATTGAATCTGGTCATCTTCTACATCTCTCATAATACCTAACAGAGTTCAATCAGTTCAGTTCAGTTCAGCTGCTCGGTTGTGTCTGACTCCTTGTGACCCCATGGGCTGCAGCCAGCCAGGCTTCCCTGTTCATCATCACCTCCCGGACCTTGCTCAAACTCATGTCCATTGAGTCAGTGATGCCATTCAACCATCTCATATTCTGTCGCACCCCCTTCTCCTCCTGCCTTCAATATTTCCCAGCATCAAGGTCTTTTCAATAAATACCGTGTATGCTACATAAACATATGGAACATTATTGACTATACAAAATCTGTGCTCACACACTTTGATTCAGAATATAAAAGTGAAGAGAAAGAATAACTTTTAAAATAATAGCTATTTTGGAGAGGTGGGCAAAATGGCAACGTAGGAAGACCCTGACCTCACATCTTCCTTCTGTCACACTAAAAAAAATTACAACTATTTGCAGAGCAACTATCAATTAGAATGGCCTGAAAACTAATAGTAGAAAAGATTTTCTGCAACAAAATATATGAAGAAGGAACTACACTGAGATAAGTTGGAGGGGCAGAGTCCCAGTCTAGTCTAGACCCATATCCCTGGTCCATGACTCACAAAGAGGAAGATAATCAATCACAATTGCAAAGATTCTCACCAAGGAGTGATGGATCAAGCCCCACATCAGGACTGCAACCCAGAGGTTGTGCACCAGAAAGACAAGACCCCAGGATGTCTGGTTTTGAAGGCCAGTGGTGCTTGCATGGGGGAAAGTTGGAGGGCTAGAGTAAGCAGAGACTTTGCTCTTAAAGGGCACACTCAAATTCTCACACACTCCAAGTCTCCCAGTGCAGAGGCAGTAATGAGAAAGGAGTCTGTGTCAGACTCACTTGCTTGCTAATCTTGGAGAGCTCCTGGAGAGACAACTGAGACTCTCTCTGGTGACAGAGACACTTGTGGCAGGTATTTTCAGAATTTCATTCTACCAAAAGGCCACCAGTGCTGGCAAGCACCATCTTGGTGTCCTTCTAACTTTTTAGTGTTACTCACTAATAAGTGTGTAATAGTGTTACTCACACACAAGTAAGTTAACACCATTCCTGGGACACCCTGGGCCAAACTGCCAGCCATACAGGGACCCAGTCCCACACAATGAAGAGCTAGGCTCCTGCCCCTACAGCCAGCTGCCCTGAATCCCAACCCCACCCACTAGTGGGCTAGCAGCCAGCCAAGCCAAAGGCCAGCCCCCCATTACCACTCTTATAATAGCCCCACCACAACAGGAGGGCCAACACAGCATACAGGGAGGGTGCCTTGAGCATCTGGCTCTGGTGATAAGAGAGAGTGCTGCTGGGCCGCATAAGGCATCATACACATAAGACCATTTCTCCAAGATCTGAGAACTTGCCTAACCTACCTAACACACAGAAATAAATACAGACGATTAGGCAAAACAGGGAGACAAAGAAGTACCTTCTAAATAAAGAAACAGCAACACTTTACAGGAAGAACTAAACAAAGTGGAGATAAGCAATCTACCTAATAAAGAATTCAAGGTAATGATCATCAAGATGCTCAATGAACTCGGGAGATCAGTAGATGAACACAGAGAGAACAAAGTGTTAGAAAATACAAAGAAGAACCAAACAGTTGAGGATTACAATAACTGAAATTTTAAAATACACTAGAAAGAATCAAAAGTAGATTAGGTGATAAGATAATCTATATATTCAATACAACCTCTGTCAAAATTCCACTGGCATTTATCACAGAGCTAGAACAAAAAAATGCTACAATGTGTATGGAAATAAAAAAACCAAGAATAGTTAAAATAATATTGAGAAAGAAGAACAAGGAAGAGGTATTATGCTTTCTGATTTCAAACTACAGTTTGAGATGTACAAATCTACAGTAATCAAAATAGTATGGGAGGGGACATATGTATGTCTGATTCATGGCTATATATATGTTCATGACATATGGCTGATTCGTGTTATGTTTGGCAGAAACCAACACAACATTGTAGAGAAATTATTCTTCAATTAAAAATAAATAAATTTAATTACATTTACATTAAAAAAAAACAGTATGGTACTGGAACAAAGATAGATATATATAGATCAATAGAATAGAATAAACAACCCAGAAAGAAATACACACCTGTATAGTCAATGGAGACAAGACTATGCAATGGGGGAAAGAAAGCTTCTTCAATAAATAATGGTGGGAAAACTGGACAGCTATGTGCAGTAGATTATGTGCAGTGGATTACTTTCACACACCATACAAAAATAAATAAATAAACTCAAAATTGATTAAAGATGTCAATGTCATATCTAAAACCATAAAACTCCTGAATGAAAACATCGGTAGTAAAGGATTTTGACATCTGTCCTTGCAGTATTTTTTTCAATCTATCTCCTCACACTAGTGCAACAAAAGCAAAAATAAACAAATCAAACTAAAAAGTTTACTCAGAATTGCTTTGGCAATTCTGGATATTTTGTGGTTCTGTATAAAATTTAGGATTATTTGTTCTAGTTTTATGAAAACGTCATGGGTATTTTCCATGCATATTTTATGAAAATGTCATGGGTAACATCTGCAAAGAGTCAGACATGACTAAGCAACTGAACTAACATGGGTATTTTGACAGGGATTACAATCTGTAGATCGCTTTAGGTAGTATGGCCATTTTAACAATAGTAATTCTTCCTAACCCAAGAGCATGAGATATCTTTCCATTTCTCTGAATCATCTTCAGTTTCCTTTATCAGTGCTTTATGGTTTTTAGCATATAGGTCTTTCACTTCCTTGGTTAAGTTTATTCCCAGATATTTTTTGATGCAATTTTAAATGAGATTTTATTTTACTCTCTTTCTCATATTTCATGGTAGTGTAAAAAAATGCAACAGACTTCTGTGTGTTAATCTTGTATCCTGATATCTTGCTTAATTTATTTATCAGTTCTGATAGTTTCATGTGTAGTTTTTAAAAAGAAGGTTCACATCAGTCATAAAGGCTACCCTCAAAAATTCTTCAAATAATAAATGCTAGAGAGGGTGTTGAATCTGACCCTTTTGATAGACATGTAAAGTGGTACAGACACTATGGGAAATAGTAGAGAGACTCCTTAAAAACTAAAATAGAGCTACCATATGGTCCAGCAATTCTGCTGTTGGGCATAGATCCAGAAAAGGTGAAATTCTAATTTGAGAAAGATATATGTACCCCAGTGCTCATAAAAGAACTACTTACAGTAACCTAGACATGGAAACAACCTAATTGCCCATCACTGGACAATTAATATAAGAATCTATATATAATGGAGATTGCCTCTTGCAGCAAATCTAAGGACCTAGAGAAAATCATACTAAGTGAAGTAAGTCAGACAGAGAAACTCAAGTATTATATCATTTATATGTGGAATCTAAAAAGTAATAAAAATGAAAAAAATAAAATAAATAAAATAAAAAGTAATAAAAATGAATCTATAAATAAAACAGAAACAGAATCACAGAAAACAAACTTATGGCTACCAAAGAGGAAAAGGGTGGGAGGAAGATAAATTAGGAGTATGGGATTAATAGATACTAGTTCAGTTCAGTTGCTCAGTCCTGTCCAACTCTTTGCAACCGCATGGATTGCAGTATGCCAAGCTTCCTTATCCATCACCAACTCCTGCAGCTTGCTCAAACTCATGTCCATCTAGTCAGTGATGCCATTCAACCATCTCACCTTCTGTTGTCCCCTTCTTCTCCTGCCTTCAATCATTGCCAGCATCAGGGTCTTTTCTAATGAGTCAATTCTTCACATTAGGTGGCCAAAGTATTGGAGCTTCAGCATCAGTCTTTCCAATGAATATTCAGGACTAATTTCCTTTATGATGGACTGGTTTGATCTCCTTGTAGTCCAAGGGACTCGCAAGAGGCTTTTTTGGTGCTCGGCTTTCTTTATGGTCCAATCTCACATTTATACATGACCACTGAAAAAAACAAGCTTTGACTAGACAGAACTTTGTTTTCAAAGTAATGTCTCTGCTTTTTAATATGCTGTCTAGATTGGTCATAGCTTTTCCTCCAAGGAGCAAGCGTCTTTTAATTTCATGGCTGCAGTCACGATCTGCAGTGATTTTGGAGCCCAAGAAAATAAAGTCTGTCAATGTTTCCACTGTTTCCCCATCTATTTGCCATGAAGTGATGGGATCAGATGCCATGATCTTAGTTTTTTTTAAATGGGTCAGATCATGAGCTCCTTGTTGCAAAATTGAGACTTAAACTGAAAAAAGCAGGGAAAACCACTAGACCATTCAGGTATGACTGAAATCAATCCCTTATGATTAAAAAGTGGAAGTGACAGATTAGGGATTAGATCTGATAGACACAGTGCCTAAAGAACTGTGAACAGAGGTTTGTGATATTGTACAGGAGGCGGTGATCAAGACCATCCTCAAGAAAAACAAATGCTAAAAGGCAAAACAGTTGTCTGAGGAGGCCTTACAAATAGCTGAGAAAAGAAGAAAGTGAAAGGCAAAGGAGAAAAGGAAAGCTATACCCATCTGAATGCAGAGTTCCAAAGAATAGCAAGGAGAGATAGGAAAACTTTACTCAGTGATCAATGCAAAAAAATAGAGGAAAACAATAGAATGAGAAAAACTAGAGATCTCTTTAAGAAAAGTAGAGATACCAAGGGAATATTTCATGCAAAGATGGGCACAATACAGGACTGAAATGGTATGGACCTAACAGAAGCAGAAGATGTTAAGAAGAGGTGGCAAGAATACACAGAAGAACTATACAAAAAAGATCTTCATGGCACAGATAATCACAATGGTGTGATCACTCACCTAGAGCCAGACATCCCGGAATGTGAAGTCAAGTGGGCCTTAGGAAGCATCACTACGAACAAAGCTAGTGGAGGTGATGGATTTACAGTTGAGCTATTTCAAATCCTAAAAGATGATGCTGTTAAAGTGCTGCACTCGATATGCCAGCAAATCTGGAAAACTCAGCAGTGGCCACAGGACTGGAAAAGGTCAGTTTTCGTTCCAATCCCAAAGAAAGGCAATGCCAAAAAATGCTCAAACTACCACACAATTGCACTCATCTCACACACTAGCAAAATAGTGGTTAAAATTCTCCAAGCCAGGCTTCAGCAGTGCACAAATGAAGAACTTCCCAGATGTTCAACCTGGATTTAGAAAAGATATAGGAAACAGAGATTAAATTGCCAACATCCATTGCATCATAGACAAAGCAAGAGAATTCCAGAAAAAACATTTACTTATTCTTTATTCACTGTGTGCATCACATCAAACTGTGGAAAATTCTTCAAGAGATGGGAATACCAGAACACTTTACCTGCCTCCTGAGAAATCTGTATGAAGGTCAAGAAGCAACAGTTAGAACCAGATGTGGAACAATTGACTGGTTCAAAATTGGGAAAGGAGTACTTCAGGGCTGTATATTGTCACCCTGCCTATTTTACTTATTTGCAGAGTAAATCATGCAAAATCCTGGGCTGGATGAGTTGGAATCAAGCACAAGCTGGAATCAAGCCTGCCGGGAGAAATATCAATAACCTCAGATATGCAGATGACACCACCTTTATGGCAGAAACAAAGAAGAACTAAAGAGCCTCTTGATGAAAGTGAAAGAGGAGAGTGAAAAATTTGGCTTAAAACATAAACTAACAACTATACATAAAATAGATAAGCAACAGGATTTACTATATAATACAGGGAATTATAGTCAACATTTTGTGATAACCTACAATGGATGTATACATAATATATATATATATATATATATATATATATATAACTTTTCTGTACACCTGAAACTAACACAATATTGTAAGTCAACTTTCTGTACTGTACTTTAAAAGCTGTGCTAATTTTTAAAAATAAAGAACTTTTTTTGCTTCTCCATTTGAGTGCTATAAACTAATTGAAGAAGTGAAGTCTGTAAACAAACTGAACATTTTAATTTCACTTTAGTAATGACAACGGGCAAGGTGCAGAAATCAAAACTTACTACAGAGAAAGTAAATGTTATTTGGCCAGCAGACCTCATTGACGTGAAATCCAGTGGGAAATGGTAATTTGATATGTTCAGATTCTGATCATCTGGAACTATTGTTTTTGTTCAGCTGCCCAGTCATGTTTGACTTTTTGCAACCCTGTGGGCTGCAGCATGCCTGCAGTCTTCCCTGTCCTTCACTGTCTCTTGGAGTCTGCTCCAACTCATGTCTATTGAGTCGGTGATGCCATCCAACCATCTCATCCTCTGTTGTCCTTTTTTCCTCCTGCCCTCAGTCTTTCCCAGAATCATGGTCTTTTCCAATGAGTCAGTTCTTCACATCAGGTGGCCAAAGTATTGGAGCTTCAGCTCCAGCATCAGTCCTTCCAATAAATATTCAGGGTTGATTTCCTTTAGAAAAAGAATGAATGATACACACCCGATGAATTGTTTTAGAACTTCCCTATAGGAAGCTTCTAAGTTTGATTTGTGTTGGAGAAGTTTTGATCAAAAAAGGAACATGTGCATGGTGATTTGAATGTAGTCCAAAAAGCGGCCTTCTTGGGCCCCAAATCATGTAATTCTAGAAGACAACATAAGGAGAGTAATGTCTGCAGAACTCATGGAGTTAACCAATAAATGTTTATCTAGAATTTCTAATCTCTCAGGCAATAAGCAATTTGATATTTTATATGAGAACCTTTACATTAGAAACAAAATGCCTTACCAAAAATTGGTGCTGTAAATTCTGAAAGCTTTAAGCACTGGGAGCAATTCCAAAGCAAAAGGAAACAACTAAATGGTGTACAGACAACATTTCACTCCCATGCAGTAGTGACGTTAGCAGAGCTTATTTTAAGCCAGGACAAGGAGGGCTGAGAGGTACAGATTTTTGCTATTTTCAGAAGGGGGCTAAAGGCATTTGTAGAAAATAATAACATGAAAATTCTATGGACTTATATAGATTAAATCACAAACCAGTCTTTCTGGAAACATAAAGGCAGTGAAAGGGGTCATCTTGCTATTGTTCAAAGGTATTATGGTACTCAAATGACTGAACTAATCGTAAGTGAGGCAGAGAAGGAAGAATCTGACTCTAGCTTTGCCAGGCATCATTGGGCTAACCATGACTTAGAGGTTTGACTCAGTTTGGAAATTTTAAGTGGATAGGAAAGAATTGCCAGGTTTCAAAATCTTCATGGAAGCAAATTTAAAAACATAATTACCTTGGGTCCTGCAAAAAGGGGTGGGGATGGAGGGGAATGCATTTGTCTATATTATCATTTGAAATAACAAGCATGTTCTCATGTGGTTTTACTTCTTCCTACTCCTGAAATGTGAATTGCAATCTTAAAGCCTTCAGTTATGAGTAATATACTTCAGATGCGATCTCCTGAAGCAAACAGTTTCTGTAGAAGGAGAAAGCTGGAAAAATGATCTGAAGAGCTTGAAAGATGACTTCTTTCAAATCATGGATTGGCCACTCACTACGTTGTATCTTTAGTTAAGACTCTAAGCTTCAGTTTCCTGATCTAAAAAATGGGATAAATTATACCTACCATACAGTATTGTAAAGATAAAATAAGATAATGCATGTACAGTGCTTTACTTGTAGTAAGTCTGCCTTTATTTTTCAGTCTTTTTAATTGAAAATCTAGGTAAAATCATGTTGTTGTCCAGTCACTAAGTTGTGTCCAACTCTTTTCAGTCCCATGGACTGCAGCTTGCCAGCCATAATAGATAGTAAATACCTATTTTATTATCTAATATAGTCTATTTTTCTCAACCAGAAATGTGTCTGACTGCTTCCATATTCTTCATCATAAAATGTGATTCCCTGGTGATGCACAGCAGTAAAATCACTGTGTGATTATAACCATCAAAGTCTTGTGTGTGTTAAGGCACTTCAGTTGCTCTTTGTGAACCCATGGAGTGTAGCCCACCAGGCTCTTCTCCAGGCAAGAATACTGGAGTGGGTTGCCATGCCCTCCTCCAGGTAATATTCCCAACCCAGGGATCAAACCCGCATGTCATGTCTCTTAAATTGGCAGGCTTGTTCTTTACCACTAAGCCACCTGGGAAACCCTACCATTGAAGACTTACTATTTATCATTCAAGCACTTTGAATAACTTTTCATATTCTCATCTAATTCTCATGGTGAAACTAGCTTCATGTCTGTTTTGGCTAAAGCAGGCAATAAAGCACAAAAACTTAAACAATCTGCTGGTAGTTACACAGCTTATAAGTGGCAGCCCTGAAACTCAACTCCAAGCAGTCTGACTCAAGAGCCCATACTCTCAGAAACCATTACCTACAACGATGAATACACATTCAGTTCCCAGAATACTTTTGTTCCCAGGGAGAGAGACAATGTGTGCTGCTATCACTAGATAACAATGGCCCTCAGACCTCTCCTGCTATCACACACACACGTACAAAGTCATTTTCAGTGATAAAGCTGACACCTCATTTTCATATGAGATTCTTTACGAACTATCAGGAAAAGTACTAGAATTTCACCTACTTCAATACTGCATTGGAAGTTTATATAACCTATTAAAGGGAAGCTACCTTCTGACTCCAAGAATCTTGTCTGTGTGTTGGGTTAGCATATCCAACTTTTTGCAACCCCGTGGACTTTAGCCCACCAGGCTCCTCTGTCCATGGAATTCTCCAAGCAAGAATACTGGAGTGCATTGCCATTTCCTTCTCCACCAGAACCTTGTCTGGTATTTAACAAAGAAAGCCTATCATTACTCTGTTCCTCCATTTTTCACTTAATTGGTGGATTAGTAGATTAGTGATGCCCTTGAAGGGAGAGTTATTCCTATCACTGTCTGCCAGCTAATTTCTTCATCCTTCAGATCCCCTCTGGAATGTCAATTTTTCAGAGAAAACTTCCATTCCCCTTCACAGACTCTTAAGCTACTCACTCATCCAGCTTGTAACTTTCAATACCATGAAATGATAATGATGTCAATTCCTAAATGTATACCTCCAACTGAGACAAGGTATTGACCTCTGCATGATCAACACACACTCCAATCTTGTCACGTCCTAAACTGAATCCCTGGTCCTTAACCTCAAAACCTGCCCCATCCTCAGTCTCTCTCATCTCAATTAGTGGTTCCTCTACTTTTAAGTTGGTCAGACCAAATGTCTGTCCAACAGACAAATGATCATGCCTCCTCTCCTTATCTGCTTCTCTCTTTTAAAATGTTCCATCCAAAACTAGAAAAAAATGGTACTGATGAACCTAGTAGAGAATGGACTTGTGGACACAGCAGGGTAAGGTGAGGATGAGATGAATTGAGAAAGTAGCATTTACATATATGCTCTATCACTTGTGAAATAATTAGTAGGAAGTTGCTAAATATCACAGGGAGCCCTGTCTGGTGCTCTGTGATGACTGAGAGGGATGGGATGGGGGGAAGGAATGGAGGCTCAGGAAGGAAGGGATATATGTATAATTATGACTAGGTCACATTGCTGTATGGCAGAAACCAACACAAAATTGTAAAGCAATTTTCCACCAATTAAAAAATAAATAATTTTTTTTAAAGTTCCTTCCAATCCATCAGGAAATTCTATTAGCTGTACTTTCAAAGTCTATGTTGAATTTTACCACTTCTCAATACCATCCACATCCACACTACTATAATATTTCTCTGAATTTGGGGTATCTTGGCTTCCCTCTTTGATCCCTTAAAACTTTTGTCACATCAGCCAGAGTGTTTCTAAGTAAGATGATGTCTCTATTCAGAACATTCATGGCTCCTGGCTCTGACCTAGGTAGTGTTCCAATGGCCCACAAGGCCCTGTGCGGTCTGCCACTCACTGCCTCTCTGACAAGCCCCCTAAACCGCTCTACTCCTTCCGGCCACCCTGGTTCCCGTGCAGCCCCTTGGACTCACCCGACGCCGACGCTCCTGCTCCAGGGCTTTGCACTTGCTCCTCTCTGACCACAGCCCTTTCCCTCATTTTTTTCCAGTTTTCAGGCATACTTCGCCCTCTCAAAAAGGCCCTTTCTCACCGCACCATTAAAAATTGCAGAGCCTTGCTCTGTGCTGTTTTTCTCCTTTCGCAGCTTTATACTTCTCCATAGCACTTGTATTGGAAGCAATATACTACAAAATTAGCTTCTTCTGTTTGTCTGTATCACTAAAGAAACAAGTCAAAAGAATTCAATATGGAAATCTTTCTTCAAAAGCTTGCTCGATTCTGGGAGGTATCAAAATTTCTTCCGAGAATAAGAAAGAAGAATGTTATAGGATTATTTCAGCATATTGCAAACAGAAAAACCAAGTTACAAGCCTGAATTATCTGAAGCCTGAGAGGTTATAATTTTTTTTACTCCTAAGAGCAAGCTGACTTTGCGCTTTGATTTTTAAAAAATTTGGTGTGCTTTTGATATGTTTTTGTGTTTTCTTTTTGTTTTGTTTTTACTCCTAGTACACAATTACCCCTATCAATACAGTTGTCTTTAAACTGTGATAGCATACGTTAAACTTGCTTTGAAATTGGGGAAAATAAATTTTCTTAGCTTTTTGTTGGTGTTATACTGCCATCTAGCGATGAAAAACCATATGACTAGTACACAGCTAAAAGGCAAAGTAACAGTAAAATCTCCACACGGCTTTTCCTTTCCTTTCCTTTTTAAAATTTTATTGGAGTATGGTTGTTATGTTACTTTTATATATACAGAAAAAATGAATTAGCTATGCACATACATATGTCCGTTCTTTTTTAGATCCTTTTCCCATATAGGTCATTACAGAGTGTTGAGTAGGGTTTCCTGTGCTATGCAGTAGGTTCTTAATAGTTATCTACTTTATACATAGTATTGTGTATGTGTCAATCCCTCTCCCATATCTCCTGGTATCCATAAGTTTGTTTTCTACATCTGTGATTCTGTTTTATAAATAAGTTCATTTGTACCCTTTTTTTAGATTCCACATATAAGTGCACATATAGGGCTTCCCAGGTGGTGCTGGTGGCAAAAAAAATCTGCCTGCCAGTGCATGAGACTTAAGAGACACAGGTTTGATCCTTGGGTTGGGAATATTCCCTGGAAGAGGGCATGGCAACCCACTTCAGTATTCTTGCCTGGAGAATTCCATGGACAGAGGACCCCAGTGGACTAAGTCCATAGGGTCATAGACTTGGACATGACTGAAACCACTGCACTGCACATAAGTGATATTATATATTTTTCTCTGTCTGATTTACTTCACTGACTTTACTTCAATCTCTAGGTTCGTCCATGTCACTGCAAATGGCATTATTTCATTCTTTTTTATGGCTGAGTAATATCCTATTGTACTTTATCCATTCCTCTGTTGATGGACATTTAAGCTCCTTCCATGTTCTGGCTATTGTAAATAGTGTTGCAATGAACATTGGGGTGCATGAGTCTTCAAATTATGGTTTTTTCCAGATATATGGTCAAGAGTGGGATTGCTGGATCATATGGTAGTTCTAAAGCAAATATAAACAAATGGTACCTAATTAAAAGATTTGCACAGCAAAGGAAACCATAAACAAAACAAAAAGACAATCACAGAATGGGAGAAAATGTTTGCAAATGAAGTGACTGACAAGGCGTTAATCTCCAAAATAAGCAGCACATGCAGCTCCCTATCAAACGAAGAGAAAAAAATCAAAATGGACAAAAGTTCTAAACAGTTATTTCTCCAAAGAAGATATACAAATGACCAAAAAAGCATATGAAAAGATTCTCGACACCACTAATTATTAAAGAAATGCAAATAGAAACTACACTCACACTGGTCAGAATGGCCATCATCGAAAAATCTACAAACAGTAAATGCTTGGGAGGGTGTGGAGAAAAGGGAACCCTCCTAAACTGCTTGTGGGAACGTAAATAGGTAAAAAAAGCTTTGTGGAATGTAGAAAAGGATACAAATGAACTTACAAGGCAGAAGTAGAGTCAGAGATGTAGAAAACAAATCTATGGTTACTGGGGGACAAAGCAGGGCGGGATAAATTAGGAGACTGGGATTGATATATACACACTACTGATAGTGAACAATGTCAGAAACCTCATCTCCAAAGAAGATTTAGCTTCAGGGTCAGGATTGACTACTCAGAACTATTGGGTGGCAGAAGTTCTATTACAGTGAAAAAAGACAGAGAAAGATTCTGACAGACTCCAGGACAGAGAGTGCCCACTCGCTAGTCTTAGCAAGGGAGTTATATACTTTTTCAATTGGTTATTACTGTAAATCAAGGGTGGGACGTTCTGGGACAATAGCATTGAAACATGTATATTATCATATGTGAAACGGAACACCATTCCAGGTTCGATGCATGAGACAAATGCTCAGGGCTGGGGCAATGGGATGACCCAGAGGGATGGGATGGGGAGGGAGGTGGGAGGGGGGTTCAGGATGGGGAACATGTGTAAACCCATGGCTGATTCATGTCAATGTATGGCAAAGACCACTACAATATTGTAAAGCAATTAGTCCCCAACTAAAATAAATAAATTTATTAAATAAATAAATTAATTAAATAAAATCCTCTCGATAACCCTGCAAAAAAAAAAAAGAATGTCTCTAGGTTGTATACTTCTTATCAGACCCACTCCCACAATTGACATTTTAAGATAACGGGATTAGGACTAACCATAGGAAGATCTTACCAGACAACATACACTTTAAAATTACAGGATTAGTCAAAAGGTTCTTAAGGAGAAACATGTCCTCAAGCAGAATGCATTGTTGCTATGTAATCACTGGAACAGTGTGTGTGTGTGTTAGTCTCGCAGTCATGTCTTTGCGACCCCACGGACTGTAGTCCACCAGGCTCCTTTGCCCATGGGATTCTCCAGGCAAGAATACTGAAGCGGTTGCCATTTCCTTCTCAGGGCTTAAGGAAAAACATACCTTGAGCAAGATGAGTTGTTTTGTTGTGTAATCATTGACTCTGGGATTAAACAAAAAAGGTTTGTCATTTTCTCCTCCAAAGCCCCAGACCCCTTTCTCCTCCTCAGAAACCCCAGACTACCTAAGAATTAACTCTCTCACTACTATATGTAAAATAGATAATTATCAATAATAAGGACAGAGAATATAGCACAGAGAATTCTACTCAAAACTCCATAATGATCTATATGGAAAAGAATCTAAAAAAGAGTGGATATATGTATAACTGAGTAACTTAACTGTACAGCATAAACTAATACAACATTGTGAATCAACTATACTTCAATAAAAATTAATTTAAAAAAAACTACACATCCAGCTCATCAAGCTTTGCCTTGGACATCCCTTCTAGGCAATCTGCTGAGACAGAACCTCCTCCTGACTAAAGCTTGCCCCTGGCATGTCCAAGCATGACAAATGATTTCTGTATTTGATAACTTCCCTGTACCAAATAAAAAGGGCTTCCCTGGTAGCTCAGCTGGTAAAGAATCTGCCTGCAATGCAGAAGACCCTGGTTCAATTCCTGGATTGGGAAGATCCGCTGGAGCAGGGATAGGCTACCCACTCCAGTATTCTTGGGCTTCCATGGTGGCTAAGCTGGTAAAGAATCTGCCTTCAATGCAGAAGACCTGGGTTCGATCCCTGAGTTGGGAAGATCCCCTGGAGAAGGGAACAGCTACCCACTCCAGTATTCTGGCCTGGAGAATTCCATGGACTGTATAGTCCATGGGATCTGAAACAATCAGATGTGACTTTCACTTTCACTTTTTACTGTACCAAGTTGATAGCTTTTGCATGATTCATAAATCACTTTAATGCTACTCATGAAGAAAATACCCTATTTCGGAGATATAATTCATTAATGTCTCTTCTGGCTTCATGGCAATCAGAGGATGCTTTGGTCAGGGACCTGAAACACTTTTCTATCCACTTCAAAGCAGAGAAACTGTTGAGACCAGTGTAGTTCCACTTAGATATATGTGAACACAAATATTTATGCATATTTTTGGGATCAATGATAATCACAAAATACTCATATTACGTAAATTTATTCATCTTCTAATAAATTTACACTACTGCACTCAACTGACACTTAAGCCCCTGGAAATTACCAGCTTTTATAATAATTTTTTCTGCCTAATAAGCCCAAACTGCTAGTTTATTTGCCTTTCGTCTCTCACCACACTTACTTTATGTAATAAATAAATGGAATAATTTTATAATAAATATTTTAATTGGCTTATCTTTTCCTTAATAATGTCTACATTTCTAAAGATAACATATAAAGAAAAATGTGATGCAGAAATTAGAATACATGCACTTAGTTGCTTTTATATGAACAAAAAGGGATTGGTATACACTTATAAGATCCTCTTGTTTGGTTAACATCTGGTGTGGATATATTTAGAGAATAAGGAGGTCTCCAGAGAGATGTAAGCATGTTTATAAAATGAAACAGAGGTGGTGGTACAGGCCTTGTAGTCTAGCAATTTATTGCCACTGTGAAAAGCAAGAACATCCTTCATTCTTATTTAAGGGAGTTAAATGTGTTTCTCGCGGGAAAGATTGTTACAGTTATGCATACTGCGTGCTGCCTCAATCCACTCAGTTACTATAAAAAAAAAATCATAGACTGGTATTTATAAACAACAGACATTTATTTCTCAAAGTTCTGGAAGCTGGAGGACAAGACACAAGCAGGTTCAGCGTATGGGCTCTTGCCCACTTTCTGGTCCATACATGGCTATTTTCTTGCTGTGTCTTCACAAGGCAGAAGGGATAAGGGAGCTGTCTGGGGTCTCTTTATAAGGGCACCAATCCATTCATAACTGCTACATCCTTGTGACCTCATCACCCCACAAAGGCCCCACCTCCAAATACCATTACAGTGGGCATTGGTATTTAACATATGAATTTTGGGGGAAGGGACACAAACATTAGGTCAAAACTCATGTAAACAACATATTCTTATAAGAAGGGACAGTAAGGTAAGGTGTTTATTGAAACTCCAAAAGCAGAAACTGAATCTTATCTACTTAAATAGTTCATTAGTAGATAATGAGTAATTAACTGATTTTATTTTGCCTTGTCTTGGTAGCAAAATTTTAAAATAAAGCTTAGAAAAGTGTCTGATATACCATAAACTACACACAAGCTCGGAGAAGGCAATGGCACCCCACTCCAGTACTCTTGCCTGGGAAACCCCATGGACAGAGGAGCCTGGTAGGCTGCAGCCCATGGGGTCGTGAAGAGTCAGACACGACTGAGCGACTTCACTTTCACTTTTCACTTTCATGTGCTGGAGAAGGAAATGGCAACCCACTTCAATATTTTTGCCTGGAGAATCCCAGAGACGAAGGAGCCTGGTGGGCTGCCATCTATGGGGTCGCACAGAGTCGGACACGACTGAAGCGACTTAGCAACAGTAGCAGCACACACAAGCTACACACAAGATGGCTGAGTAGAAGGACATGTGCTTATCTGCTGCAAGAATTCCAAAATTACAACTCGCTGCTGAACAACCATTGACAGGAGAATGTTGGATCCCATCAAAAAAAGATACCTCACATCCAAGGGCGAAGGAGAAGCCCCATCAAGATGGTAGGAGGGGTGAAATCACATTTAGAATCAAACCCCATATCCACCAGAGAGCCTCAGAGTGTTCAAACAAAACCTAGTGCACACCAGGACCCAGACACCCCACAGAGACTGAGCCAGACCTGCCTGTGAGAGTTTGAGTGTCTCCTGAGGAGGTACAGGTCAACAGGGGCCTGCCAGAGGGGCAGGGCCTCTAGGTGCAAAGACTTGGGTCACACAGCATATGGCATAAACCCTTTTGGAAGAGGTTGCCATTAACCCCACCATAGAACCACCAAGCAGACAACCAACAAACTGTAGAACAATTATACCAAATAAATTATTACACTGTTAAGAAAGTTCTAGGACCAACAACAGATTTTCCAACAGGGGGATATGGAAAAGGGACTGAGAACCCCCAGAGAAACTGACTTTGGAGGAAAGTGGGATTTGATTACAGAACTTCCACAGGCCTGGGGAAACAGGCTCTTGGAGGGCACAAATAAAACCTTGTGTGCACCAGGATCCAGGAGAAAAGAGCAGTGACCCTACAAGAAACTGACCCAGACTTGCCTGTGAGTGTCCAGGAGTCTCCGGCAGAGGCGTGGGTCTGCCGTGGCCTGCTACAGGGTTGGGGGCACTGAATGCAGCAGCGTGTGCATGGGGCCTTTGGAAGGAGGTAGCCATTATCTTCATCAACTCCACCACAATTTGGTATCAGGTCAAACAACAGGGAGGGAACACAGCCCTGCTGATCAACAGAAAACTGGATTAAAGATTTACTGAGCATGGCCCCACCCAACAGAGCAGGATACAGTTTCCCCCCCAGTCAGTCTCTCCCAACAGGAAGCTTACATAAGCCTCTTATCCTTATCCATCAAAGGGCAAACAGAATGAAAACCACAATCACAGAAAACTAACCAAACTAATCACATGGACCACGGCCTTGTCTAACTCAGTGAAACTGTGAGCCATGCCATGTAGGGCCAACAAAGACAGATGGGCTATGGTGGAGAGTTCTGACAAAACGTGGTCCACTGGAGAAAGAAATGGCAAACCACTTCAGTATTCTTGCCTTGAGAACCCCATGAACAGTATGAAAAGGAAAAAATACATGACACTGAAAGAAGAACTCCCAAGGTTGGTAGGTGCCCAATATGTTAATGGAGAAGAGTGGAGAAATAATTCCAGAAAGAATGAAGAGACGGAGCCAAAGCGAAAACAACACCCAGGTGTAGATATGACTGGTGATTGAATTAAAGTCTGGTGCTGTAAAGAACAATATTGCATAGGAAACTGGAATGTTAGGTCCAGGAATCAAGGTAAATTAGAAGTGTTCAAACATGAGATGGCAAAAGTGAACATCAAAATTTTAGGAATCAGTGAACTAAGATGGACTGGAAAGGGTGAATTTAATTCAGATGACCATTACATCTACTACTGTGTGCAAAAATTCCTTATAAGAAATGGAGTAGCCCTCATAGTCAACAAAGGAGTCCAAAATGCAGTATTTGGATGCAATCTCAAAAATGACAGAATGATCTCTGTTCATTTCCAAGGCAAACCATTCAATATCACAGTAATCCAAGTCCATGCCCCAACCAGGGATGTTGAAGAAGCTGAACTTGAACGGTTCTATGAAGTCCTGCAAGACTTTCTAGAACTAATATCAAAAAAGATGTCCTTTGCATCATAGGGGACTGCAATGCAAAAGAAGGAAGTCAAGAGTTGCATGGAGAAACAGGCAAATTTGACCTTGGAGTACAAAATGAAGCAGGGCAAAGACAACCAGAATTTTGCCAAGAGAACACACTGGTCATAGCAAACACCCTCTTCCAACAACACAGCAGGAAACTCTACACATGAACATCACCAGATGACCAATACTGAATCAGATTGATTATTATGTTTCCAGCCAAAGATGGAGAAGGTCTATAAAGTCAATTAAAACAAGACCGTGAGCTGACTGTGGCTCAGAACATGAACTCTTTATTGAAAAACTCAGACATAAATTGAAGAATTGATGCTTTTGAACTGTGGTGTTGGAGAATACTCTTGAGAGTCCCTTGGACTGCAAGAAAATCAAACCAGTCCATCATAAAGGAAATCAGTCTTGAATATTCAAGGGAAGGACTGATGCTGAAGCTGAAGGTCCAATACTTTGGCCACCTGATTAAAGAACTGACTCTTGGAAAAGACTCTGATGCTGGGTAAGATTGAAGGCAGGAGAAGAAGGGGACGACAGAGGATGAGACGGATGGATGGCATTACCAACTCAGTGGACATGAGTTTGAGCAAGCTCTGGGAGTTGGTGATGGACAGTGAAGCCTGGAGTGCTGCAGTCCACGGGGTTGCAAATAGTCGGATATGACTGAGCAACTGAACTGAACTGATACCATAAACATTTAATAAATAATAGTGACTCACTAATCGAAGTCATGCTATATATTTGAGCTGTTAGGTACGAAGTGGCTCAGACGGTAAAGTGTCTGCCCACAGTGCAGGAGACCCGGGTTTGATCCTTGGGTCAGGAAGATCCTCTGGAGAAGGAAATGGCAACCCACTCCAGTACTCTGGCCTGGAAAATCCCATGGACAGAGGAGCGTGATAGACTACAGTCCATGGGGTCGCAAAGAGTCGGACACAACTGAACGACTTCACTTTCTTTTTCTTTAGGGCAGAAAGTGAAGAGAAAGAGAAAGCAAAGATGTCGTTTTCATAGCAGGGGACTGGAATACAAAAGTAGGAAGTCAAGAGATACCTGGAGTAACAGGCAAATTTGGCCTTGCCATACAAAACTAGGCAAGCAAAGACTAACAAATTTTTGAAAAGAGAATACACTGATCATAGCAAACTCTGTCTCAGCAAGTGGCAAACTCATATTTTATATATTAGGTTTAAAAAAAATGTAAGAGCAGCTAGTGAATAAGGATCCAGAACCGACACTGAAGTCCCCAAGACTTGTGACTTCTAACTACTTCACTACTGCCTCCATTAAATAATATACCATGCACATCAGTTAATCAAATATTTCTTGAGAAACTATTATGCTACATTTTTTCAATTAAAAAATGAGGGCACGGTGTCTGTATCAAGCTTACACTGGGAATAAGAATATAAACAAAAATGTCATGAAGTGTGCGACATTCAATGAAAGAGGTACAAGGTTGTGAGAGCACAAAAATGTTGAGTAACTCAGGAAGTAAGGAGGAGGAGAGTCGGGCTGGCCTCACAGAATTTCAAGGCTGTGAACACTGACATGTGTTTGCACACATGAAAAATACATGTATTTAAGAGAAATAACTGCTAAATGCAAATGTGTTGTTAGCCTTTTAGAGACCTCTTGGTGCCAACTTGCAAGGCCAGTTTGGCCTGCAGTTCTTTTGGAAGCCAAGGGAGTGCCATGGTGAATCCCAAATCAATGAGAATTGAAACTCAAAAGTTTTTAGAACACATTCCTTTTACTTTCTAAAAAGTATGCTTTTTCTTATCATTTATATCCCATATTTTATTAAGTGAGCCAACAAAAAGGTAATGAATATAGCTTAAAATATGATAAAAATACTGACTTTGAAATTTTGCACATGAGCTTACACCATGGGCAGGACAATAGACTCCCTTGAACAAAGCAGGCATGACACAGAAGCAAGGATGATGAGTTACGAAGATGTTTCTACTTTATAAACAGATACAAGGGACTCTCTGTTTATTAGTTCTTCAGGCTGATGTATACTTATTTCTCACAGAAAAATAGTGTTATAGATCTTATTACAAAAACCATACATACTGAGATGTACTTGAAAAGATGCACCAAGTTATTTCATTCTTTCACCAAGTTGTAGACCCTTGGTGAAACTTCCTCCCTAGAAGGAAAGATAGAATACACCTTTGCATCATTCATGAAAATAACCATAACCCACAAGAGATAAAGAACAGACCAGAAGTCAGTCTTTTAAGAAATCAGTCCAAAAATCTTAAGCGATTTAAAATCTTGATCTTGAATGCCCCAGAAATATGCAAATGTGAGTTTGTCAGCATCAAATGCAGTTGATCATGTGGTAAAAGCAGTTTTCTTATGTCATCCTAGCCATAAAAAGCTGCCATTGCCATTCTAAGATACACAGAATTTTTGCACCTTACTACCTCATAATAACTTAGCACTGTACTTAGGGGAAAAAAAACCCTTCTTTCCAACTTCATCCTAGCCTACAAATCTAACTTAAAAACTAAAAAACATTAAATCAAATATTTTTTATTTTAGAGTAACAATGTACCATGCCTCTCCAGTCTGCCTATTATTAACACTTAACACACATGTTATAAAATATAAATCATTTTAAAGTGAAATATAATATATTTATATTCAAGAGATAGTACCAACACAATTCTGGGTATAAACCATATACAAAGAAAATATAAGTGAACTAACCTGTTACTACTATTTATAAATTGAAACTACTTATTCTTATGAAAAGAAGAAAATGTGGTTGGACAAATTAATATTTAGTAGATATGTGTTGAACTTATTTGAATTTTAACATGTGGACAACATTGGGGCATGGAGACACACACACACACACACACACACACACACACACACAAACCATGAATCAGGAAAATAATTTAGTTCGTACCTCAGAATTTCTTACTTAAAATCCTCAAAGAATTGTCCCCTGGGATGACCTATCAGTGCAATATATTTCTAAATTACATTTGTATTTGTAACAAGCAGATAGTGTGAAGTACTGTGAAGATCGAGACTTGGTAGTAAAGGATTATGTTTCAGTGATATATCCGCCATTTTCTCCAACCTTTGGCAAGTTACTGAGCCTTAGTTTGTCTTCTGTAAAACAGGGATGTTTACAAGTTTCAGCAGGCCACTGTGAGGATAAAGTAGGGGAGTTTAGCTCAGCTCAGCCCTCAGTCATGTCCCACTCTTTGCGACCCCATGGACTGCAGCATGCCAGGCTTCCCTGTCCATAAGCAGCTCCTGGAGCTTGCTCAAACTGATGTCCATCAAGTCAGTGATGCCATCCAACCATCTCATCCTCTGTCGTCCTCTTCTCCTCCTGCCTTCAATCTTTCCCAGCATCAGGGTCTTTTCCAATGAGTCAGTTTTTTGCATAAGGTGGCCAAAGTATTGGCGTTTCAGCTCCAGCATCAGTCCTTCCAATGAATATTCAGGACTGATTTCCTTTAGGATGGACTGGTTGGATCTCCTTGCAGTCCAAGGGACTCTCAAGAGTCTTCTCCAACATTACAGTATAAAAGCATCAATTCTTCAGCGCTCAGCTTTCTTTATAGTTCTACTCTCACATCCATACATGACTACTGGAAAAACCATAGCTTTGACTAGATGGACCTTTGTCAGCAAAATAATGTCTCTGCTTTTTAATATGCTGTCTAGGTTGGGCATAGCTTTGCTTCCAAGGAGCAAGTGTCTTTTAATTTCACAGCTGCAGTCACCATCTGCAGTGATTTTGGAGCCCAAGAAAAGAAAGTCTCTCACTGTTTCCATTGTTTCCTCATCTATTTGCCATGAATTGATGGGACCAGATGCCATGATCTTAGTTTTTTGAAAGTTGAGTTTTAAGCCACTTTCACTCTCCTCTTTCACTTTCATCAAGAGGTTCTTTTGTTCCTCTTCAATTTCTGCCATAAGGGTGGTGTCATCTGCATATCTGAGGTTATTGATATTTCTCCTGGCAATCTTGATTCCAGCTTGTGCTTCATCCAGCCCAACATTTCTCATGAAGTACTCTGCATATAAGCTAAATAAGCAGGGTGACAATATACAGCCTTGTCATATTCCTTTCCCAATTTGGAACCAGTCTGTTGTTCCATGTCCGGTTCTAACTGCTGCTTCTTGACCTGCATACAGATTTCTCAGGAGGCAGGTAAGGTGGTCTGGTACTCAGCACTGGTCACAGGACTGGAAAAGGTCAGTTTTCATTCCAATCCCAAAGAAAGGCAATGCCAAAGAATGTTCAAACTACGCACAATTGCAATCATCTAACCCACTAGCAAAGTAATGCTCAAAATTCTCCAAGGAGGCTTCAACAGTACATGAACAGAGAACTTCCAGATATTCAAGCTGGATTTAGAAAAGGCAGAGGAACAAGAGATCAAATCACAACATCCATTGGATCATCAAAAAAGCAAGAGAGTTCCAGAAAAACATCTACTTCTTTTTTATTAACTACGCCAAAGCCTTTGACTGCGTGGATCACAACAAACTCTGGAAAAGTAGGGAAAGTGGCCAGTGAATAGTGGACACCCAGCAATATATTTTTCTACATCATTTCCTTAATTACCATGACTCCATACTCAGACATTTTGATAAGTTTAAGATGCTCTCTACTTGATAACACCATCAAATAACTCATTCAAATATTTGCTTTTAGTATCTTTCTAGATGTTTCTCCTATAGGAGAAATAGGCAAGGGAAATAAAACCCAAATAAACCAATGGGGCTCCATCAAACTAAAAAGCTTCTGCACAGCAAAGGAAAACATCAGTTAAAAAAAAAACAGCCTACCAAATGGGAGAAGATATTTGCAAGTGATATATTTGATGTGTTAGTATATAAAATATGTATTTATACATATATAATATATAAATATATTACTATAAAATTTTATATATAAAATATATAAAGAATTCATACAACAGAAGAACAAAAGTCATCAGAAGATCTGATAGACAGCAACCAAAGAAGACATGAAGATGGCCAACTGGCATATGAAAAAGTGTTCTCAGATCACTAATTATTACAAAAATGCAAATTAAAACCATAATGAGATATCACCTTACACTTGTCAGAATAGCTGTCATCAAAAAGATAAAAAACAGCAAGTGTTAATGAGGAGGTGGAGAAAAAGGAACACTCATACACTATTAGTGGAAATGTAAATTGATGAGGCTGCTATGGAAAATAGTATACATGTTCCTCAAAAAGCTAAAAATAGAGTCAATGGGAAGATGGCAGAGGAGCAAGATGGGGAGATAAACTTCCTCCCCACAAATACATCAGAAATACATGTGCATGTGGAACAACTCCTACAGAACACCTTCTGAATGCTAAATGAAACCCAGATTTTCAAAAAGTACTCTTGTCATATTGAATTTTTTCCATGTTTTTGATTTTGTATTTTTGCTAATTTAGTTTTTAGTATTCATTTTCACTTATGGGTTTGTTTATTGACTTGATTGCTCTCTTTTTTGATTCTTGTTTTTAATTCTTTCTTTTTTTCTTTTTACTCTTTATAAGTGTGTAAGTTTCTTTGGCTGATCTTGGCTGTTAAGTGTTGCTTTTACCATTAGTCTTGGAGTCTTGTCTTCTGTGCTGTGTGGTCTATGAAATCTTGGTGCTACAGTAAAGAGTTGGGCCTGAACTTCCAAAGAGGGAGACCTGAATCCAGGACTTTGTACCACCAGAGACCTCCTGCCCCATGGAGCATTAAACAGTGAGAGCTTTCACAAAGGTCACCATCACAACTCTAAGACCAGGTTCAACCCAAAGAAGAGCAAGCTCCAGTGCCAGATGCCTCATGCCAAACTTTCAGTAAAACAAGAACACAATCCTGTTAGCAGACAGTCTGCCCCAAAGCATACCAAGACCCCAGAAACCCCCAAACACACCGCTCGACATGGCACTGCCCTTCAGAAAGACAAGATATAGCTCCATCCACAAGAACTCAGGCACAAGTCCCCCCAACCGGGAAAGCTTAGCAAGGTCCAAACCCACCCATGGGGGGAAGGCACCACAAATAAGGGGAACTACCGTCTTTCAGCCAGCAGAAAGGAGATGACAAACATAGTAAATTAAACGAAATAAAAAGACAAAGAAACATGCAGCAGATGAAGGAACACAGCAACACCCACAAGACCAAACAAATGAGAAGAAGCAGGCAGCCCACCTGAAAAATAATTCGGAGTAAGAAGAGTAAAGATGATCCAAAATCTTGGAATTAAAGAGAGACACAAAGGGAATGGAGGCATGGATCAAGAAGATACAAGACATATTTAACAAGAACCTAGAATAAACAAAGAACAGACAATCAGCAATAAACAACAAAATGGGACGAAGGATATACTGGAGGAAACCAGTAACATAATAACTGAAGCAGAAAAACAGATACGTGAGCTGGGGTGGAAATAGCTGAAGCAGGGCAGAATAAAGAAAAAAGGGTGAAAAGAAATGAGGACAGCCTCAGAGGCTCTTGGGACTACATTAAATGCACCAACATCCAAATTATAAGGGTTCCAGAAGAAGAAGGGAAAAAGACAGGGTGTGAGAAAATACTTGTTGAGATTATAGTCAAAAAATTCCCTAACATGGGAAAGGAAATAGCCACCCAAGTCCAGACAGACAAAGAGACCCAAAAAAATAAACCCAAAGAGAAATATGCCAATCAAACATATTAATTGAAACATATTATTCAGAAACATATTAATCAAACTAACAAAAATTAAACACAAAGAAAAATATTAAAAGGAGCAAAGAAAAAGCAACAACATACAAGGAGATCCCCATAAGACTAACAGCTGATCTTTCAACAGAAATTCGGCAGGCCAGAAGGGGGTGACAGGGTATACTTAAAGTGATGAAAGGGAAAAAACCTACAACCAAGAATACTCTATCCAGCAAGGATCTCATTCAGATTCAAAGGAGAAATCAAAAACTTTACAGATAAGCAAAAGTCAGGAGAAATCAGCACAATCAAACCAGCTTTACAACAAATGCTATAGGAACTTCTCTAGAAAAGGAAACATAAGAGAAAGAAAAGGTCTTCAGAAACAAACCCAAAGCCATAAAGTAAATGATAATAGCATCATACATATCAATAATAACCTTAAATGTAAATGGATTAAAAGATCCAACCAAAAGAGGTAGATTGGGTGACAGGATGTAAAAACAAGACCCCTATATCTGCTGTCTACAAAAGACCTACTTCATAACTAGAGATATATACCGATTGAAAGTGAGGGAATGGAAAAAGATATTCCACGCAAATCGAAATCAAAAGAAAGCAAGGGTAGCAATACTCATATCAGATAAAATAGACTCTAAAATAAAGACCATTACAAGAGACAGTGAAGGACACTACATAATAATTAAAGGATCAATCCAAGAAGAAAATATAACAATTATAAATATATATGCACCCAACATAGGAGCATCTCAATACATAAGACAAATGCCAACAGTTCTTAAAGGTGACTCAGAAGTAGCACAATAATGGTGAGGGATTTAACACTCCACTCACATCAATGGACAGGTCATCAAGACAGACAGACAAATTAATAAGAAACACAACTTTAAAAGATATGCAGGAATAGTTGGACTTAATTGATATCTACAGGACATTTTATCCAAAGAGTTCATTTCACTTTTTTCCAAGCACACATGAAACGTTCTCCAGGATTGATCACATTTTGGGTCACAAATAGTCTTGGTAAATTTTTATAAAATTGAAATTATTTCAAGCATCTTTTCTGACCACAGTGCTATAAAATTAGATGTCAAATAGAGGAAAATGCCTGTAAAAAACACAAACACGTGGAGGCTAAACAATATGCTCTGAATATCCAAAGGGTCACTGAAGAAATCAAAGAGGAAGTCAAAAAATACCTAGAAACTAATGACAATGAAAACACAACTAAAAACCTATGGGATGCAATAAAAGCAGTGGTAAGAGGGAAGTTTATGGCAATACAAGACTACCTCAAGAAACAAGAGAAATATCAAATAAACAACCTAACCTTACACCTAAAGCAACTAGAAAAAGAACCAAAAACTCCAAAATTAGTAGAAGGAAATATTTCCTAAAGATCAGAGCAGAAGTAAATGAAATGAATACAATAGCAAAAATCAATAAAACTAAAAGCTTGTTCTTTGAGAAAATAAACAAATTTGACAAACCATTAGCTAGACTCATCCAGAAAAAAACTGAAAAGACTCAAATCAATAAAATTAGAAAAGAAAAAGGAGAAGTGAAAACAGGCAATTCAGAAATGCAAAGGGTCATAAGAGACTACTAAGAGCAACTATCCCAATAAAATAGATGACCTGGAAGAATTGGAAAAATTCTTAGGAAAGTTATTTTAAAATATTTTAAAATAAGATCTTTTAAAACTGAATGAGAAAGAAATTGAAAATTTGAACAGACCAATCACAAGCATGGACATCAAACCTGTGATCAAAAACCTTCCAACAAACAAAAGCCCACAGCCAGATGGCTTCACAGGCGAATTCTAGCAAAAGAGCTAATACCTATCTTTCTCAAACTCTTCCAGAATATTGCAGAGGAAGGAACACTTCCAAACTCATTATATGAGGCCAACATCACTCTGACACAGAAATCAGACAAAGTTATCACAAAAAACAAAATTACAGGCCAATGTCACTTATGAACATAGATGCAAAAATCCTCAACAAAATTCCAGCAAACAGAATCCATGATGAAGTGGACTTTATCCCTAGGATGCAAGGATTCTTTGATATATGCAAATAAATCACTGTGATACACCATATTAACAAGTTGAAGGATAAAAACCATATAGTCTTCTCAATATATGCAGAGAAAGGTTTTGACAAATTTAATACCCATTTGTTATTTAAAAAAAAACCTCTCCAGAAAGTAGTCATAGAAGGAACATACTTCAACATAATAAAAGTGAAAGTTGCTCAGTTGTGTCTGACTCTTTGTGATCCCATGGACAACTCCATGGAATTTTCCAGGCCAGAATACTGGAGTGAATAGACTTTCCCTTTTCCAGAGGATCTTCTCAACCTAGGGATTGAACCCAGGTCTCCCACATTGTAGGCGGATTCTTTACCAGCTGAGCCACAAGGGAAGTATAATACAGATCATATACCAAAAACCCACAGCAAACATTATTCTCAATGGTCAAAAGCTGAAAACATTTCCTAAGATCAGGAACAAGACAAGGGTGCCCACTCTCATCACAATTATTCAGCATAGTTTTGAAAGTCCTAGCCACAGCAAATCAGAAACGAAAAAGAAATAAAAGAATACAGATTGAAAAAAAGTAAAATACTCACTGTTTGCAGATGACATGATAACATACATAGAAAATCCTCAAGATGCTATCAGAAAATTGCTTAAAGCTAATCAGTGAATTTAGCAAAGTGGAAGGGTATAAAATTAATACTCAGAAGTCCCTTACGTTCCTTTATACTAACAATGAAAAATCAGAAAGAGAAATTATGGAAACAGTCCTATTCACCACTGCAGCAAAAAAATAAAATATCTAGTAATAAACCTACCTAAAGAGACTAAAAACCTGTATGCAGAAAACTGTAAATCACTGATGAAAGAAGTCAAAGACAACACAAAAAGATGGAGAGAGATACTTGTTCTTGGATTGGAAGATTCAATATTGTGAAAATAACTATATTATCAGAGTACAGACTTAATGCAATTCCTTTCAAAATACTAGCAGTATTTTTCACAGAAGTAGAACAAAAATTTCACAATTTGTATGGAAACACAAAAGACCCCGAATAGCCAAAGCAATCTTGAGAAAGAAGACTGGCACTGAAGAAATCAACCTCCCTAACTTCAGACTATTCTACAAAACTGGCACAGAAACGGAAATACAGATCAATGGAATAGGATAGAAAGCCCAGAGATAAACCCACGCACCTGTGGGCACCTTATCTTTGACAAAGGAGGCAAGAATACCCAATGGAGAAAAGATAACCTCTTCAATCATTGGTGTTGGGAAAACTGGACAGCTATATGTAAAAGAATGAAATTAGAACACTTTCTAACACCATACACAAAAATAAACTCAAAATGGATTAAAGACTTAAATGGAAGGCCAGAAATGTAAATTTCTTATAGCAAAACATAGGCAGTACGTACTTTGACATAAATTACAGCAAGATCCTCTTTGACCCACGTCCTAGAGGATTGGAAATAAAAAGAAAAATAAACAAATGATACCTAATTAAACTTAAAAGCTTTTTCACAGCAAATGAAACAATAAATAAGGTTAAAAGGCAACCCTTAGAATGGGAGATAATAATTCAAATGAAGCAACTGGCAAAGGATTAATCTCTAAAGTATATGAGCAGTTCTTACAGCTCAATATTAGAAAAACAAAGCCCATTCAAAAAATGGGCAGAAGACCTAAACAGACACTTCTTCGAAGAAGACCTACAGGTGGCCAATAAATACATGAAAAGATGCTCGATATCACTCATTATTCAGTTCAGTTCAGTTCAGTTCAGTCGCTCAGTCGTGTCCAACTCTTTGCGACCTCATGAATCGCAGCACGTCAGGCCTCCCTGTCCATCACCAACTCCCGGAGTTTACCCAAACCCATGTCCATCGAGTCGGTGATGCCATCCAACCATCTCATCTTCTGTCTTCCCCTTCTCCTCCTGCCCCCCAATCCTTCCCAGCATTAGGGGCTTTTCCAATGAGTCAACTCTTCGCATGAGGTGGCCAAAGTATTGGAGTTTCAGCTTCAACATCAGTCCTTCCAATGAACACCCAGGACTGATCTCCTTTAGCATTGACTGGTTGGATATTCTTGCAGTCCAAGGGACTCTCAAGAGTCTTCTCCAACACCACAGTTCAAAAGCATCAATTCTACGGCGCTCAGCTTTCTTCACCGTCCAACTCTCACATCCATACATGACCACTGGAAAAACCATAGCCTTGACTAGACGGACCTTTGTTGGCAAAGTAATGTCTCTGCTTTTATATATGCTCTCATTATTAGAGAAATGCAAATCAAAACTTTAATGAGGTATCACCTCACACTTATAAGAATGGCCATCACAAAAAAAATCTACAAAAAATAAATGCTGGAGAGAATGTGGAGAAAAGAGAGCCCTCTTGACCTGTTGGTGAGAATGCAAACTGATACAGCCAGTATGGAGAGCAACATGGGGATTCCTAAAAAACTAGGAGTAAAACTACCATATGACCCAACAATTCCACTACTGGGCATATACCCTGAGAAAACCATGACTGAAAAAGACACATGTACCCCAAAGTTCATTGCAACGCTATTTACAATAGCTAGGACATGGAAGCCACCTAGATGTCCATCGACAGATGATAAAGAAGTCGTGGTACACATATACCATGGGACATTACTCAACCATAAAAAAGAATGAATTTTTGTCCGTTCTAGTGAGGTGGATGAACCTAGAGTCTGTTACACAGAGTGAAGTAAATCAGAAAGAGAAAAACAATTATTGCATATTAATACATATATATGGAAACCAAAAAGGTGATATTGGTTAATCTATTTGCAAGGAAAGAATAGAGATGCAGATATAGAGAACAGCCTTGTGGACACAATGAGGGAGGAAATGTTGGGGCAAAAGGAAGGAGTAGAATTGACGTGTATATACCACCACATGTCAAACAGATAGCTGATGAGAAGTTACTGTACTACATGCGGAGTACAGCGTGGCACTCTGTAATTACCTGTAGAAGGTTCTCACTGTAGAGGGGTAGGATGGGGTGAAGGGTGAGAGACTCAAAGAGGGAAGCGCTATATGTATAATTATATGTATCTGCCGATCTGCATTGTTGTATGGCAAAAACCAACACAACATTGTAAAGCAATTTTCCTCCAATTAAAAAACAAAAACAACTGAAATTGAATTACTATATGATTCAGCAATTTCACTCCTGGCTATATAACTGAAGAAAATGAAAACACTAATTTGAAAAGATACACTCACACCAAAATTCATAGCCCATTATTTACAATAGCTAAGACATGGAAGCAACCCAAGTACCTGTACATCAACAGTGAATAAAGATGTGGACAGTATGTATGTATAAAATGAAATATTATTTAGCCATAAAAAATGAAATTCTGCCATTTACAATGACATAGATGGACATAGAGGCAATAAGCCTGGTGACATGAGTCAGACAAAGGAAGATGAATATTTTATGTGAGTCTAAAAAATAAAACAAATAAATAAAAATAAAGCAGAAACAGATTCACAGATATAGAGAATGAACTAGTGGTTACCAGTGGGGATAAAGAAGTGGAGAGGTGGAGAGAAGGTAGGGTGTTAATAGGAACAACCAACCATGCAAAAATAAATAAGCTATAAGGATATATTGTATCCCTGGAGGAGGACACGGCAACTCACTCCAGTATTCTTGCCTGGAGAATCCCAAGGACAGAGGAGCTGGCAATATACAGTCCATAGGATTGCAAAGCATCAGACATAACTGAAGTGACTTAGCACGTTAGCACATATGCATGCATATATTGCATAGCATAGGGAAATACAGCCATTGTTCTGTAATAACTCTATTGTATAATCTATAACCATAAGGTATTATATACCTGAAAATGACATAATATTGTAAATCAACTATACTTCAGTATACTTCAGTTTTTATTTTATTTTTTTTTTCTTTATTTTAGTTGGGGGCTAATTACTTTACAATATTGTAGTAGTTTTTGCCATACATCGACATGAATCAGCCATGGATTCACATGTGCTCCCCCTCCCAAACCCTCCTCCCACCTCCCTCCCCCTCCCATCCCTCTGTGTCATCCCAACGCTCCATCCCTGAGCATCCGTCCCATGCATAGAACATGGAATGGTGTTCTGCTTCACATATGACAATATACATGTTTCAATGTTATTGTCCCAGAACGTCCAACCCTCACCTTCTCCCTCAGAGTCCCCAGGACTGTTCTATGCATCTGTGTCTCTTATTCTGTCTCACATATATACTTCAGTTTTTAAAACGAGAAATATGTAGGTCCAGAGAACAAAGTAGTGGTTATCAGAATGGGGAGAGATGGGAATTAGGGCAAAATGGGTGGAGGACATTAATTGCATGGAAAGTAAATGTTTTGGTGACAGTGTAAGATATACAGAAGTAGAAATACAGTGCTGTACATGTAAACTTATGTAACATTATAAATCACTGTTAACTTCAGTAATATTAATTAAACTATAAATTTGCTTTTAATAGAACCAGACCATTGGACTGAGTTGTCTTATCTAGTCAAAATGTTAAACTGGTTGCTTTCTGGGGAAAAAAAGCCTTAAAGTTAAGGCAAGTGTTATAACAGACTTTTTGGAGGATTATGACTGTTTCTGCTTTCTCTTTGAAGAGAAAGAATGGGCTACTGACACCCTCAATCTCTGCTGCTGGACACTTTTCAGGAGGAGACTTGTAGAGGGGACTGCTTTGCTGTGCTATAATACAGCCAACATTAACTTCAAGGTGAGAACTCTGTTATTGCAGCTGTACTTCTCCTGAAATTTTTAAATTTCAGGAAACAGCAATAATTTAGGGTCTATGGAGGAAAATGTATGTGTGATAATTTCATCTCATAACTCACCCCAAGGGCTTAGTATAGCCTAGAAGCCTATAGCAATCAGACTTAAAATCTAAAACCAGAGTCTCTGACTACCGTTATCTGGGCCCATCAGCTCTTGGGATGAAATGCTAAAGAGGCTTAGCAACCTCTGCCTTTGATGGAAGGAAGCACTACATTATTACAGCTAGGAGTTTGCCAGAAAACCTATGAAGCATTCAACTTGTGAGTCATCACTGTACCTGCCGCCAGGTGCCAACTGATCCAACTCCAAGATCTCCCAAGCTACTCTCTTTCAGTGCTTATGTTTCATGCCCTGATGGACTGATTTTTCTGTATTCCCCCCATTTTCTAGATACTCTGATTGCAAGGTGCTTTTGCAATTTCTTCCCTATTAGGGATATTCCTGGTAGAATACAATATGGTAAATGATTAGCATATGTAGTTATATGTACTTGTAAGTATCTGAGATTCATTTCTGGCTCTGGTGACTCTGAACAGGTCACTTACCTGGAGTTAGTCAAACTGCAAAGTTCAAGGACACAGTCCTGTAGGCTGCCAAGTCTGCTCAAGACCTCTGACACCATCTGCAAAGTTAGAGGGGAAAGTCCACAGAAAACCACTCTTATGTTTGACAGCAACTGCAAGTTCAGAGAATTCCCATACCACCCTCAAGTATGATAGTCAGGAGAAGGACTCAGAACTGAAAGCTGTTATATTCATGATTATGGTTTATTACGAGGCAAGGATGCATATTAAAATCAGAGAGTGAATTGATGCAAAGGGCAGAGTCTGGAAGTAATACAAAAGTGAAGTTTCTATCAACCTCATGACATTGCTCTCCTCTCAGCATCCATGTGTGATGATATACACAGAGTATTGCCAATCAGGGAGGCTCCTGCAAGTCGCCACTTCAGAGTTTTTATTGTGACTCTATTATTTAGACAGGATTGATTGATTGATTGCCTTTGTGGCTGAACTCAGCATCTAAGTCAACTAATAATTTGTAATACATTGCTCCCCACCCTAAATCACATGATTTGTCTCTGTGGTACTGGCAATTCCCATCTTAAGACTGTCAGGTGTGTTCAGCCACCACCATAAACAAAGACATTCTACCAGTGTAATGTAGGGGCAACTCCCAGAAATCAGGGGCAAAGGTCAGTGCTCTCTCTGGGCAAGTGCAAAATCTTTACTACACATTACTTGACCCAGCAATCCCACTGCTGGGCATACACACTGAGGAAACCAGAATTGAAAGAGACACGTGTACCCCAATGTTCATCACGACACTCTTTATAATAGCCAGGACATGGAAGCAGCCTAGATGCCCATCAGCAGACTAATGGAAAAAGAAGCTGTGGTACATAGACACAATGGAATATTACTCAGCCATTAAAAAGAATGCATTCGAATCAATTCTAATGAGGTGGATGAAACTGAAGCCTATTATACGGAGTGAAGTAAGACAGAAAGAAAAACACCAATACAGTATACTACACATATATATGGTATTTAGTTAATCGGTAAAGATAACCCTGTATGTGAGACATCAAAAGAGACACAGATAAATAGAACAGTATTATGGACTCTATGGGAGAGGGCGAGGGAGGGAGGATATGGGAGAATGGCATGGAAGCATGTAAATTATCATTTGTGAAATGAATCGCCAGTCCAGGTTCGATGCATTATACAGGGTGCTTGGGGCTGGTGCACCGGGATGACCCAGAGGGATGGGATGGGGAGGGAGGTGGGAGGGGGGTTCTGGAAGGGGAACACATGTAAACCCATGGTGGATTCATGTCAATGTATGGCAAAACAAATATAATATTTTAAAGTTAAAAATAGATAAATAAACTAATTAAAAATTAAAAAAAAATCTCTGAGACTAAGTTTTCTCATCTAAATGAGAATAACCATGTTGACCTTATGATTTTTAGGCCTTAATTCATAAAACATGCAATAATTTTCTAGATTTAAAAAGTCCCACTTTAGAGAATCCTTTGAGACTTCTGCTAAATTAGACTAGTTTCTGTGTCTGGCTCAAATACTCTAAGTATTTCCTGCCTCCAAACCCCGCATTCTAAAGAGTTCTTTGATAATTATCATTGTACAGTATCCTCAAGAACAGACAGTCTCATTTGTCAGGAGAACTAGTCCACCACAGTAGAAAGCCCACTGGGTCAAGCACTGGTGGAAGAGCTGGCTCCAGCCCTCATCAACTGTGTGATTTAGGGCAAGTCATTTAACTTCTGTAAGCTTCAGGTTTCTCATCTGAAAAATGAAGATATCATGCCTGCAAGGTCTACCTCACAGGGTTATAAAATAAAATGGATTTCATATATATGTGAAAATGCTTTAAAGCAAACTTTATCAAAGGTATGGTCAAGCTCTCAGATACTAGAACTCCATATGTTCCCTCCTTCTTGAACCTCCCTCCCACCTCCCACTCCATCCCACCCCTCTAGGTTGTCACAGAGCACTGGATTTGAGCTCTCTGCACCATACAGCCAATTTCCACTGGCTATCTAATTTTACATATGGTTTGTGCTTATGTACGTTTCAGTACTACTCTCTCAATTCATCCCACTGTCTCTCCTCCCCTGCCTCACCCCCACACCACCCGCACCATGTCCACAAGTCTGTTCTCAACGTCTGTCCTACAGTTAGGTTCATCAGTACCATCTTTCTAGATTCCATATATATGCATTAATATATGCATATGTATCCCATATATGTGTGTAGTATATTAATACAATAATTCGTCTTTCTCTTTTTGACTTACTTCACTCTATATATCAGTCTCTAGGTTTATCCACTTCATTAGAACTGAGTCAAATGCATTCCTTTTTATGGCTAAGTAATACTCCATTGTGTATATGTACCACAATTTCTTTATCCATTCATCTGTTGATGGATATTTAGGTTGCTTCCATATCCTAGCTATTGTAAACAGTGCTGCAGTGAACATTGGGGAACATGTTTTTCAGTTATGGTTTTCTCAGAGTATATGCCCAGTAGTGGCATTGCTGGATAATATGGTACTTTTATACCTAATTTTTAAAGGAATCTCCATGCTATTCTTATAGTGGCCATATCAATTTGCATTCTCACCAATAATTCAAGAGGGTTCCCTTTCCTTCACACCCTCTCCAGTATTTCTTGTTTGTAGTTTTTTGGTGTTGGCCATTCTGACCGATGTGTGATGATACCTCATGGTAGTTTTGATTTGCATTTCTCTAATAATGAGCAATGAACAATAATGAACAATAAACATATTTTTACATGTTTATTGGTCATCCATATGTATTCTTTAAAGAAATGTCTGTTTAGGTATTCTATCCACTCTTTGATTGGGTTGTTTATTTTTCTAATATTGAGCTGCATGAGCTACTTGTATATTTTGGAGATTAATCCTTTGCTAGTTATTTCATTTGCCATTATTTTCTCCCATTTTGCAGGTTGTCTTTTCACTTTATTTATAGTTTCCTTTGGTGTGTAAAAGCATTTCATTTAATTGAGCCCCATTTGTATATTTTTGTTTTTATTTCCATTACTCTGGGAGGTGGGTCATAGAGTATGTTTCCCTCTAAGAGTTTTGTAGTTTCTGGTCTTACATTTAGGTCTTTAATCCATTTTGAGCTTATTTTTGTGTACAGTGTTAGAAAGTGTTCTAATTTCATTCTTTTACACATAGCTCTCCAGTTTTCCCAGCACCACTTATTGAAGAGACTATCTTATCTCCATCATATATTATTGCCTCCTTTGTCAAAGATAAGTTGCCCATAGATGTGTCAGTTTATCCCAGGGCTTTCTACCTTGTTTCATTGTTCTATATTTCTATTTCTGGGCCAATACCATACTGCCTTGATGGCTGCAGCTTTGTGGTATAGTCTCAGGTCAAGCAGATTGATTCCTCCAGCTCCATTCTTCTTTCTCAAGATTGCACAAAGCTTTTTCTGAGCCATGGTACAATTTAACTAAAACATACTCAACATCACAATGTAAAGATTTTAGTGAGCCTTCCATTTTGATCTTCCCTTACATTCTATAGAGACTTTCCTATTTGTAGACATATGGGATTATCAAATAAAGAGCTTTAATAAATACCTTAATA
The DNA here is from genome assembly GCA_024291935.2 of Okapia johnstoni. Taxonomy (NCBI): domain Eukaryota; kingdom Metazoa; phylum Chordata; class Mammalia; order Artiodactyla; family Giraffidae; genus Okapia; species Okapia johnstoni. The sequence continues at coordinate 63,990,184 of CM044310.1, forward strand.
ATAACCATCCTATCTTCTAGTTAATAAGAAGAGACTGAGCTTCTGGAAGGTGCCAAGTCCACTGCAACTATCATTCAGCAAGGCCTTCTGAGCAGGGCCCAGGGCTTTCTCTGCCCAATCATGATGCCTGATCTTTTGAGCTCATTTTTCCTAATGTTAAATTAGTTTTGCTGCAGTTTCTAATATTTGACAATATGAGAAGAAACTTAATTCTTTACTAAATTTCTGTTTTACTCAGGGACTTGATTTAAGATAGCCAGTCAATCAGTTCAGTCACTCACATGTCCAACTCTTTGCAACCCCATGGACTGCAGCATGCCAGGCTTCCCTGTCCGTGACCAATCCCGGAGCTTGCTCAAATCCATATCAATCGAGTCAGTGATCCCATTCAACCATCTCATCCTCTGTCAACCCCTTCTCCTCCCTCCTTCAATCTTTTCCAGCATCAGGGTCTTTTCCAGTGAGTCAGTTCTTCTCATCAGGTGGCCAAAGTATTGGAGCTTCAGCTTCAGCATCAGTCCTTCCAATGAATATTCAGGACTGATGTCCTTTAGGATGGACTGGCTTCATCTCCTTGCAGTCCAAGTGACTCTCAAGAGTCTTCTCCTACACCACAGTTCAAAAGTATCAATCAATCTGCACACAGCTTTCTTTATAGTCCAACTCTTACATTCATTAATGACTACTGGAAAAACCATAGCTTTGACTAGATGGACTTTGTTGGAAAAGTCTCTGACTTTTAATATGCTGTCTGGTTGTCAAAGCTTTTCTTCCAAGGAGCAATTGTCTTTTAATTTCATGGCTGCAATCACGATCTGCAGTGATTTTGGAGCCCGAGAAAATAAAGTCTGTCAATGTTTCCATTATTTCCAGTCTGTTTGCCATGAAGTGACGGGACCAGATGACATGATGTTAGTTTTCTGAATGTTGAGTTTTAAGTCAGCTTTTTCACCCTCTTCTCTCACTTTCATCAAGAGGCTCTTTGGTTTCTCTTCACCTTCTGCCATAAGGGTAGTGTCATCTGTGTATTTGAGGCTATTGATATTTCTCCCAACAATCTTGATTCCAACTTGCTCTTCATGCAGCCCCACATTTCACATGATGTACTCTGCATGTAAGTTAAATAAGCAGGGTGACAAGATACAACTTTGACGTACTCCTTTCCCAATTTGGAACCAGCCTGTTGTTCCATGTCCGGAATCTAACTGCTGATTCTTGACCTGCATACAGATTCCTCAGGAGGTAGTAAGGTGGTCTGGTATTCCCACCTCTTTAAGAATTTTCCACAGCTTGTTGTGATCTATACAGTCAAATGCTTTGGCATAATCAATAAAGTAGAAGTAGATGTTTTCCTGGAACTCTCTTGCTTTTTCTATGATGCAATGGATGTTGACAATTTGATTCCTAGTTCCTCTTCATTTTCTAAATCCACCTTGAACATCACGGTGGTTCACAGTTCATGTACTGTTGAAGCCTGCCTTGGAGAATTTTGAACATTACTTTGCTAGCAGGTGAGATGACTACAATTGTGCAGTAGTTTTAACATTCTTTGGCATTATCCTTCTTTGGGATTGGAAGGAAAACTGACCTTTTCCAGTCTTGTGACCACTGCTGAGTTTTCCAAATTTGCTAGCATATTGAGTGCAGCACTTTAACAGCATCATATTTGAGGATTTCTAATAGCTCAACTAGAATTCCATCACCTCCCCTACTTTGTTCATAGTGATGCTTCCTAAGACCATTTGACTTCACATTCCAGGATGTCTGGCTCTAGGATCTGGCTCAGAGTGATCACACCATCATGGTTACCTGGGTTATGAAGATATTTTTTGTATAGGTCTTCTGTGTATTATTGCCACCTTTTCTTAATATCTTCTGCTTCTGTTAAGTCCATACCATTTCTGTCCTTTATTGTGTCCATCTTTGCATGAAATGTTCCCTTGGTATCTCTAATTTTCTTGAAGAGATCTCTAGTCTTTCCCATTCTACTGTTTTACTCTATTTCTTTGCACTGATCACTGAGGAAGGCTTTCTTACATATCCTTGCTATTCTTTGGAACTCTGCATTCAAATGGGTATATCTTTCCTTTTCTCCTTTGCCTTTAGCTTCTCTTCTTTTCTCAGCTATTTGTAAGGCCTCCTCAGACAACCATTTTGCCTTTTTGCAGTTCTTTTTCCTGGGGATGGTCTTGATCCTCCTGTATAATATCACTAACTTCTGCCCAGAGTTCTTCAGGCACTCTGTCTATCAGATCTAATCCCTTGAGTCTATTTGTCACTTCCACTATATAATCATAAGGGATTTTATTTCAGTCATACCTGAATGGTCTAGTGGTTTTCCCTGCTTTCTTCAATTTAAGTCTGAATTTTGCAATAAGGAGCTCATGATCTGAGCCACAGTCAACTCCTGGTATTGTTTTTGCTGACTGTATACAGCTTCTCCATCTTTGGCTGCAGAGAATATAATCAATCTGATTTCAATATTGACCATCTGGTGATGTCCATGTATAGAGTCTTTTCTTGTGTTGTTGGAAGAGGGTGTTTTCTATGACCAGGGTGTTCTCTTGGCAGAAGTCTGCTAGCTTTTGTCTTGCTTCATTTTGTACTCCAAGGCCAATTTTACCTGTTTCTCCAGGTATCTCTTGACTTTCTACTTTTGCATTCCAGTCCCCTATTATGAAAATTACATCTTTTTGGGGTGTTAGTTTTAAAGGTCTTGTAGGTCTTCATAAAACCGTTCAACTTCAGCTTCTTCAGCATTACTGGTTGGGGTGTAGACTTGGATGACTGTGATATTGAATGTTTTGCCTTGGAAATGAACAGAGATCATTCTATCATTTTTGACATTGCAGCCAAGTACTGCATTTCAAACTCTTGTTGACTATGAGGGCTGCTCCATTTCTATGGGATTCTTGCCCACAGTAGTAGATATAATGATCATCTGAATTAATTTGCCCACTCCAGTCCATTTTTGTTCACTGCTTCCTAAAATATTCACTGTTGCTATCTCCTGCTTAACCACTTCCAATTTACCTTGATTCATGGACCTAACATTCCAGGTTCCTACGCAATTTTGCTCTTAACAGTATCAGACTGTACTTCCATCACCAGTCACATCCATAGCTGGGCGTTGTTTTTGCTTTGGCTCTGTCTCTTCATTTTTTCTGGAGTTACTCCTCCACTCACTCTTCTCCAGTAGCATATTGGGCACCTACCGACCTGGGGATTTCATCTTTTGGTGTCATATATTTTTGCCTTCTCATGGGGTTCTCAAGGCAAGGATACTGAGATGTTTTGCCATTCCCTTCTCCAGTGGACCACGTTTTATCAGAACTCTCCACCATGACCCGTCCATCTTGGGTGGCCCTACACAGCATGGCTCACAGTTTCATTGAGTTAGACAAGGCTGTGGTCCATGTGATCAGCTTGATTAGTTTTCTGTGATTATGGTTTTCATCTGTCTGCCCTCTTACAGATAAAATAAGAGGCTTATGTAAGCTTCCTGATGGGAGAGACTGACTGTGGGGAAAACTGGGATTTTTTTTCTGATGGGTGGGGCCATGTTCAGTAAATCTTTAATCCAATTTTCTGTTGATAGGCGGGGATTTTTTTCCCTCCCTATTGTTTGGCCTGAGACCAAACTCTGGTGGAGGAAATGAAGATAATGACAACCTCCTTCAAAATGCCCCATGCATGCTTGCCACACTCACTGTCCCCGAGGACTCAGCAGGCCACTGCCTACCCACCCCTCTGCCAGAGACTCCTGGACTCTCACAGGTAAGTCTGGCTCAGTCTCTTGTGGGGTCACTGCTCCTTTCTCCTGGGTCCTGGTGCACACAATGTTTTGTCTGTACTCTCCAAGAGTCTGTTTCCCCAGTCTTGTGGAAGTTCTGTAATCAAATCTCACTTGCCTCTAAAGTCAGATTCCCTGGGGGTTCTTAGTCCCTTTGCCAGATCCTCAGGTTGGGAAATCTGTTGTAAGCCCTAGAACTTTCTTAACATTGCAAGAAATTCTTTGGTATAATTGTTCTGGAGTTTGTGGGTCGTCTGCTAGGCAGCACTATGATGAGGTTAGTGGTGACCTCCTACAAGAGGGCTTATGCTGTGTGATGCAGGTAGCTGCACCCTGAGCCCCTGCCCCTGAAGCAGGCCACTGCTGACCCATTCCTCCACTGGAGACTCAAACACATGTCTGGCTCAATCTCTCAGGTCTCTGAGTCCTGGTGCTCACAAAGTTTTGTTTAAGCCCTCTGAGCATCTCCAGCAGGTATGGGGTTTGATTCTAAATGTGATTTCACCCTTCCTACCTTCTTCCTAGGGCTTCTCCTTTGCCCTTGGATGTGGGGTATCCTTTTTTTTTTTTTTTTTTGTGGGATCCAACATTCTGCCAATGGTTGTTCAGCAGTGAGTTGTCATTTTGGAGTTCTAGCAGGAGAAGATGAGCGAGAAAGAGAAGATTTCAGATAAGCCAGACACATTCCAGAATTAGGATCTGGGCTCCCAGGGTCAGGGTTGGGCTAGGGTATGGCTAGAGGATGTGGAGAAGGCCCAGGGGATCCTCTTAATGGCAAGTTTCCAGAAAGAAAACTGAGGCTGAAGAAGGCCCCTTCCAGATGGAAGGCCCACAGGAATGAGAGGGAAGGAGAGTGCCGAGGCTGCTTGACCTCAGCCTCTCTCCTGGCTAAATGCAGTCATGATGCAAAGAGAGTCAGAGGGGTAGGGGCGAGCAAATGCCAGGGGATAGAGGAGGCAAAAGAGGTGGAAAGACATGGGAGAAGGAAAGTTATGGAAAGTCCTGACAGATAAAATGTGCCTGAGATAGAGGTGATCAGGAAAACAGAAAAGTAGAAAAGAAATGCAAGAGAAATGGGTAAATGTTTTCTGTTGCAAAAACTCAAAAATAATGGTATCAGGTTTGAAAGTGACTCCAAAGTGGGGGAAAAAATGACTTTCTGCTTTTCCATTTCTTCGTTTAGATACACCCTCAAAGAATTTGTCAGTGTAGGCCACATACAGCTTATGGAGGATCACAGTTTACCCAGACACAAAAAGCTAGAGTCTATGTTATCTCATTCTCTGATGGGCGAGGGGTCATATTCTTAAATTTGTGTGTGTATAATAAAAGGAAGAAAAGATAACATGATCAAGTTTGTTGACTTTTCACTTACAAAGGACTCAACCAAACTCTAGCACCTAATCCTTTTTTCACATTTGCCTGTCAGTTCTGCCTATTTGCTGGTGCTTCCTGTGGAATGGCCAAGAGCACAGGATCTTGGCTGGATACTGTGGCTGGATCTTGAGGTGGACACACACAGCTGGTGATTTCTTACTTTATCTACATACTGTATCGCTCTTCATCCTGTTCATAGTGCCTATTGTCTTGCTGTTCACACTGTTCACACTGTTCACTGAACCCAGGTTAGGCAAGATGTGAGCTAAGAGGCCGGAAGGAGATACAAGGAGGTGTAGGAGCTGCAGTCACAGTTATTCTCTCCCGGCTGGCATAGCAGCCATAGCAGCATGCATAACATAACACAACCTAACCGCACACAACCTCTCTCCTGGCTGACACAGCAGCCACAACAGTATTCTCTCAGGCTGATGCAGCAGCCATAGCAGTAGACATGCTATAGTCTCTCCTCTCGTGGCTGACCCAACAGACACAGCCATGACACAGCAAAAAAATGCCGCCTCTTTCCTGGGTGGAGTTCATATATCCCTACAGCACAAAGCAGTTCATGACCAAGCAAGTACCTCATGGCACGCACGTGCAGTACTATGTGATCACAGCTGTTACATAGTCATTATTTACATAAACCTGGGGCAAGAGAGCCTGAACATACCATCTTGGCTAATTTGAACACACCAAGTACACACATATGTACTTGGCTTTAAAATACCTCTGTGTATTTAGTGCACAGGGAAATATACTTTAGGTTTGAGAGGGTAACAGGCAGGAAGGCCAGGGGTCTCCAAACAGAGGAAATAGGCTGCACGTGTCAGACATTTTTATCTCTTTCTTAAGCAGCAGGAGGAAACAAACTGTGATATTCTTTTTCCCCTTCTCTATACAAATTTAAAAGCAGGTTTCTCTTAAAATACTGTGTTGCCATAATGACACCTGGTTCCACCTGAAGTTAACTATTCTCAAACCTTGAGTTAACCAATGCATTTTTCTTATGGAAATGTTTATCTTAAGCTATGTTGATGTACTATGCATTTACCCCAAACTCTGTATTCAAGTCGGTTCCCCCTAATGGCTCAGAACTGACTTGACAAACCAATATGTTATACTCAGACGCTGTTCCCTAATCTATGTAGATGAAACTATTTCTATCGTAATCTGCCTTTCTACAAGATTGAAGTCAATCATTTTATGGCCCAGGATGACTCGTCTGGTGCCAAGATTATCCCCAAATACATCTTATGGATGAGGGGCCTGGTGCCATTCTGAGTTTTAAGATATTCCTTTCTTTCATTAACAGACTGCTAGTGACTATAGAACATACAGCTAAAAACTAGCAGGGGGGTACTCTTTCTGCCCCTTTCTGATGCCTATGTCAGAAGCTGTCTCTATCTCCTTTATACTTTAATAAAACTTTATTACACAAAAGCTCCGAGCGATAAAGCCTTGTCTCTGGCCCTGGATTGAATTCTTCTCCTCCAGAGGCCAAGAATCCCGTAGTCTTTTGGTGGGTCAACAACAACCTTTCAGGTTTAAAGTGAAGAATGCTGCATCACCGCTGTTTTAATCTTCCCTGCATGCATGCCTGCGTGCTAATTCGCTTCAGTCATATCTGATTCTTTGCAACCCTGTGGACTGTAGCCTGTCAGGCTCCTCTGTCCATGGGATTCTCCAGGCAATAATACTGGAGTGAGTTGTCATGCCCTCCTCCAGGGACCAGACCCCAAATTCCACAGCCACATTTCACGTGATCAGAGGAGCCAGGGCAGCAACTGCACAGCCCTTCTTGGTCAGGCTTAACGTTTTCCCTCACCATCTTGCTCTTCAAATTTAGGGTTTAAAATAAATGCAGAGGAAAAGTGGCAGGTATGTTTCTGGAGTGAAGGATAGCTATGGGCAAATGACTGTGGCCAGCTGCTTGTAGACTGTTTCGTTGCAAGGGCAGATGAGAAGGTAACAGGCAGGAAGGCTAGGGGTCCCCAAGTGGAGAAAATAGGCTGCAAGTGTCAGACTTTTTATTCCCTCTCTCTTAAGCGGCAGGAGAAAACAAACTACAAGCGTCAGATTTATTTTTTTCCTTCTCTATACAAACTTAAAAAGTTTCTTTTAAAATTCTGTGTTGCCATGATGACACCTGGTACCACCTGAACTTAACTTTCCTCAAACCTTGATCTAACCAATGCATTTTTTGTATGGAAATGTTTTTCTTAAGCTATGTTATTGAACTATGTTATTTACTTTTTCTTTTTAAAATTAATATATTATTTTAATTGGAGGCTAATTACTTTACAGTATTGTGGTGGTTTTTGCCATACATTCACATGAATCAGCCACAGGTGTACACGTGTCCTCCATCCCAAACCCACCTCCCAACTCCCTCTCCATCCTATCCCTCAGAGCTGTCCCGGTTCACTGGCTTTGAATGTTCTGTTTCATGCATCGAACTTGTCCTGGTGATCTGTTTCGCATATGGTAATATACATCTTTGAAGGCTATTCTCTCCAATCATCCCACCCTCACCTTTCCCGCAGAGTCCAAAAGTCTGTTCTTTATATCTGTGTCTCTTTTGCTGTCTCACATATAGGGTTGTTGTTACTATCTTTCTAAATTCCATATATATGCATTAATATACTGTATTGGTGCTTTTCTTTCTGACTTATAATAGGCTCCAGTTCCATCCACCTCATTAGAACTGATTCAAATGCATTCTTTTTAACAGCTGAGTAATATAATATTCCATTGTGTATATGTACCACAGCTTTCTTATCCATTTGTCTGCCGATGGACATCTAGGTTGCTTCCATGTCCTAGCTATTTTAAACAGTGCTGCGAAGAACATTGGGGTACATATGTCTCTTTTAATTCTGATTTTCTCAGTGTGTATGCCCATCAGTGGTATTGCTGGGTCGTATGGCAGTTCTATTTTCAGTTTTTTAAGGAATCTCCACACTCTTCTGGAGAAGGAAATGGCAGCCCACTCCAGTATTCTTGCCTGGAGAATACTGTGGATGGAGGAGCCTAGTGGGCCACTGTCCATAGGGTTGCACAGAGTCGGACACTACTGAGGCGACTTAGCATGCATGCATGCATTGGAGAAGGAAATGGCAACCCACTCCAGTATTCTTGCGTGGAGAACCCCAGGGACGGAGGAGCCTGGTGGGCTGCCGTCTATGGGGTCACACGGAGTCGGACACAACTGAGCATCTTAGCAGCAGTAGCAGCCACACTCTTCTCCATACTGGCTGTACTAGTTTGCATTCCCACCAACAGCGTTAAGAGGGTTCCCTTTTCTCCATACTTTCTCCAGCACTTATTGTTTGTAGACTTTTTGAGAGTAGCCATTCTGATTGACATGAGATGGTACCTCATTGTGGTTTTGATTTGCATTTCTCTGATAATGAGTGATGTTGAGCATCTTTTCATGTGTTTGTTAGCCATCTGTACATCTTCTTTGGAGAAATGTCTGCTTAATTCTTTGGCCCACTTTTGGACTGGGTCATTTATTTTTCTGGTATTGAGCTGCATGAGCTGCTTGTATATTTTGGAAATTAATTATTTGTCAGTTGCTTTGTTCGCTATTATTTTCTCCCACTCTGAAGCCTGTCTTTTCACCTTGCTTATAGTTTCCTTCGTTGTGCAAAAGCTTTTAAGTTTAATTAGGTCCCAACTGTTAATTTTTGCTTTTATTTCCATTGCTCTGGGAGGTGAGTCATAGAGGATCTTGCTGTGATTTAAGTCAGGAGTGTTCTGCCTATGCTTTCCTCTAGGAGTTTTATAGGTTCTGGTCTTACATTTAAATCTTTAATCCATTTTGAGTTTATTTTTGTGTATGGTGTTAGAAAGTGTTCTAGTTTCATTCTTTTACAGGTGGTTGACCAGTTTTCCCAGCACCATTTGTTAAAGAGATTGTCATTTCTCCATTGCATACTTTTGCCTCCTTTGTCAAAGATGAGGTGCCCATAGATGTGTGGATTTATCTCTGGGACTTCTTTTTTGTTCCGCTGATCTATATTCCTGTCTTTATGCCAGTACCATACTGTCTTGATGACTGTAGCTTTGTAGTATAGTCTGAAGTCAGGAAGGTTGATTTCTCCAGTTCCATTCTTCTTTCTCAAGATTTCTTTTGTTATTCAAGGTTTTTTGTATTTCCATACAAATTGTGAAATTATTTGCTCTGCTGCTAAGTCACTTCAGTCGTGTCTGACTCCGTGAGACCCCATAGACGGCAGCCAAACAGGCGCCCCCATCCCTGGGATTCTCCAGGCAAGAATACTGGAGTGGGTTGCCATTTCCTTCTCCAGTGCATGAAAGGGAAAATTGAAAGTGAAGTCACTGAGTCATGTCCGACTCTTGGCGACCCCATGGACTGTAGCCTATCAGGCTCCTAATTGTTCTAGTTCTGTGAAAAATACCATTGGTAACTTGATAGGGATTGCTTTGAATCTGTAGATTGCCCTGGGTACTATACTCATTTTCACTATATTGATTCTTCTGATCCATGAACATGGTATATTTTTCTATCTATTTGTGTCATCGTTGATTTCTTTCATCAGTGTTTTATAGTTTTCTGTATATAGGTCTTTTGTTTCTTTAGATAGATTTATTCCTAAGTATTTTATTCCTTTTGTAGCAAAGGTGAATGGGATTGTTTCCTTAATTTTTTCTGTTTTCTCATTGACAGTGTATAGGAATGCAAGGGATTTCTGTGTATTAATTTTATATCCTGAAACTTTACTATATTCATTGATTCATTCATTCATTCATTCAATTTTTCTAGTAATTTTCTGGTGGTGTCTTTAGGGTTTTCTATGTAGAGGGTCATGTCATCTGCAAACAGTGAGAGTTTTACTTCTTCTTTTCCAATCTGGATTCCTTTTATTTCTTTTTCTTCTCTGATTGCTGTGGCTAAAACTTCCAAAACTATGTTGAATAGTAGTGGTGAGAGTGGGCATCCTTGTTTTGTTCCTGACTTTGGGGGAAATACTTTCAATTTTTTGCCAATGTTTGCTGTGGGTTTATTATATATGGCTTTTATTATGTTGAGGTATTTTCCTTCTATGCCTGCTTTCTGGAGAGTTTTTGTCATAAATGGGTGTTGAATTTTGCCAAAGGCTTTCTCTGCATCCATTTTGTTATTGTGGTGTATCACATTTATTGATTTGCAAATATTGAAGAATTCTTGCATCCCTGAGATAAAGCTGACTTGGTCATGATGTATAATCTTTTCAATATATTGTTGGGTTCTGTTTGCTAGAATTTTGTTGAGGATTTTTGCATCTATGTTCATCAGTGATATTGGCCTGTAGTTTTCTGTTTTTGTGGTATCTTTGTCTGGTTTTGGTATTAGGGTGATGGTGGCCCCATAGAATGAGTTTGGGAGTTGATCTTTCTCTGTAATATTCTGGAAGAGTTTGAGTAGGATAGGTGTTAGCTCTTCTCTAAATTTTTGGTGGAATTCACCTGTGAAGCCATCTAGTCCTGGGCTTTTGTTTGTTGGAAGGTTTTTTATTACAGTTTCTCTTCTGTGCTTGTGATGGGTCTGTACAGATTTTCTATTTCTTCTTGGTTCAGTTTTGAGAGGTTATACTTTTCTAACAATTCATCCATTTCTTCCAAGTTGTTCGTTTTATTGGCATATAGTTGCTGATAGTAGTCTCTTATGATCTTTTGTATTTCTGTGTTGTCTGTTGTGATTTCTCCATTTTCATTTCTAATTTTGTTGATTTGATTCTTCTCCCTTTTACTCTTGATGAGTCTGGCTAATTGTTTGTCTATTTTATTTATCTTCTCAAAGAACCAGCTTTTAGTTTTGTTGATTTTTGCTACAGTCTCCTTTGTTTCTTGGTCATTTATTTCTGGCCTAATTTTTATGATTTCTTTCCTTCTACTAACCCTGGGGTTCTTCTTTTCTTCTTTTTCTAGTTGCTTTAGTTTAAAGTTAGGTTATTTATTTGATTTTTCTCTTGTTTCTTGAGGTAAGCTTGTAATGCTATGAACCTTCCCCTTAACACTGCTTTTAACTGAATCCCATAGGTTTTGTATTGTCATTGTTATCCTGGGCCATAAATCTAGTCTTAGTAAATTAAAAAAAAAAAAATAGAATCATTTCAAGCATATTTTCTGATCTCAATGCAGTAAGATTAGATGTCAACTACAGGGGGAAAAAACTATTAAAAATACAAATGTATGGAGGCTAAATGACATGCTTCTGAATAATCAACAAATCATGGGAAAAAATCAAAAAGTAAACCAAAATATGCATAGAAACAAATGAAATGTAGTTAGTTTAGATTCTGCCTTTCTTCAAGCTGGTTCTGCCTAAGACTCAGAACTGATAATGGCTCAACAAACCAGTAGGTTTTACTCATGGAAATGTTTTCTTAAGCTATGTTAATGGAACTACGTATTTGCTTGGAAATCTGCCTTTCTTCAAAATTCATGTCATTTATTTTATGGCCTGGGGTGACTCCCCTTGTGCCAATGCTATCTCAAAATGCATGTTGTGGGTGAGGGACCTGGTGCCACTCTCTGAGTTTTGAGACATTTCCTTTCTCTAATTAGCAGCTTGCTAATAGGTATATAGTTTCTTGCTAAAAACTAGCAAGGGAGGTACTCTTTCTGCCCCCTGCTGATGTCTATGTCAGAAGCTTTCTCTATCTCTTTTATACTTTAATAAAACTTTATTACACAAAAGCTCCAAGTGATCAAGCCTCGTCAATGGCCCCAGATTGAATTCCTCTTCTCCGGAGGCCAAGAATCCCAGTGTCGTTCACAGATCATAGTGACAACCCTTCACAGGGATGGAAGTATGCCTGGTGGTGTCAGAGCTGATTTTTCAGGAATTTCTAGAGTAAATATTAGTGTAAATGTGGGTGAGAAGAAACAGCAGTTTTAGCCAAAAGATTCAGTGGAAAGCTGTAAGTCATCTAATCAGAACAATAAGAAGAATGCATTATTATGATATTCAAACTCATGAAATTTGAATAACTCAACCTTTGGTTTACATATTTTGCACTTGTTTTGCTTTCTTTTGTGGTAATAAGTTAGTTATTTCTTAGAAATTTAGTAAATATTCATTAACCAGGTTTTTTAAGTCCATGAATAGGTTTTCTGCCAGTCAACACAGAGCTAGTTACCGTTTAATTCTGAAAAATCATATGGAAAAGAAATATCAGAAAAAAAGATTGTACTTTGTCCAGTTTTACAACAATTATAGTAGGTATGTTTTGTGTTAAGTAAAAAGGGCAGGGTTATTTGTGTCTATTTCATCAGTGTTTTCTTTCTTGTAAGTTTTCTAAATTTGTCAAATGGATTGCTTGCTCTTGATCAGACTCTGATCATATTTGTGTGTCAATGTTGGGACACCTTTGTTCAAGATCAGCCTGCTTACCTGACGCCACGTGCCTTCCTTTCCCATATCATCATCCTTCCAAAAGATACCTGAGGATAGACATTCATGCCCAGCAACTCTGTGTCCCACCATCTTCCATCACTAGCCTCTCAACATGGATGTTTAGCTGATAACATTTCAGAAGCACCAAGATTTCAAAATGCAGGCTGAACACTAACCTCACAAATCTTAAAGTACTGATTCATTATGGTTTTATTCCTCTTTTTTATTTTATCATTCTGGCTTTATGATTGCTAATTAAATACAATAATGAGTATAAAAATATCAAAAATTATTTTAGACCATTTTCAGTTATTCAAATACCACTATAGTTGACACTAAAATTATACCTAAAGAAGATCCTTTTACATGAAGCTCACATCTCTTTCCCTTTTCTGCCCACTGATATCATGATCAGACTCAAATCAACTTTGGCTACCTGGACTGATCCTGATCTAACAGAGGGATATTTAAACAGCTCTGAGTCTTATCTCCATCTCAGTTTTATACCATTGCACTTCTGATAACTAGGTTTTCATCTTGTTTCCAAGTTCTGGTCCCACCTGTGGGTCTTTTACCTGGGATTTTTCCATGATTCCAGTTTCTCAGTATCAAATCTAGTAACTTATCTTGCAATAAAAGCAATAGTATAACACATCTTTGGGTAATAATAACACATTGTTGAGAAATAATAATTACATTTTGAGCACTTGCTACATGCCAGGCAGGTTTCAAAATTCATTACACATTAATTCATTTAATATGTGCATCACAGGTGCTTCCTGCCGGCCTCCCTCCTAGAATTGTAAACTGACTGAGAATCTTCATCCAGGAACAGAAGCCTCTCTCTGCAAGGAGAGCACACTTAACACTAAAGTGTCCCTTCATCCCTTTAGTGAAGTGTTGATACATCAATTTCTACCTGACTTTAGGGACTCTACTATTTCATTTTATACCCGCCCATCCACTCTTGCTGTAGCTTATCCTGAATGCAATGTCAAGAAATACAACTTCTGAAACCAGAGCCAGCGATTGGTCAGCTTCCCAGGAAGTGGGGAATGAGAGGCATTTGTGGTGCCAAGCTCTCCTTTCCTCATGTGCCCTGCTTTGTTCTCAATTACTGGCATGTCCTGGTAAATCCTGAATTGCATCTCTCTTCAGAATTCATGTGAGGACCAAACATCACCATATCCACAAAGAACTTGATGGAACTAATTGATTCACACTAATTCCATGTAGCAAGAAGCTATCAAACATAAGCTTATTATATTTATTTGCAAAATATTCTAAAATTATCTTTAAAGGGTTTTTTTTCCGAATAGGTAATAAACACTCCCCAGAAACCCAAAGTATAGCAATCAGCATATGTGAAGTAGTCAAAAAAATATAACTACAGTATGCTTAATCAGGAAGAATACAACTCTTTCCAGGTCATGCTAGAAAAATAAGGAAACAGGGCAGGCTCAGGGTCAAGCAATCAGGAGTTTTAATCTTGGCCTGTCACTTACCAACTGTGTGAAGTGAGGAGTTTGAGTTCTGCATCTGTTTCTTCATCTGTTAAATAGAAATGCTGAGACATTTCTGTCTTACAGTGCTGTGGCATGGCTTCAAAATATGGCATTTCATATTTTGAAATGTCTGTCATGGAGAGTGACACAGATGCATGCTCAGCAGTGGTGAGGATGCTACTGATGTAAAGCTAATGAGTACAATGATGATGGCCATGGACATGGCCCCTGGAGATGTGCTATTTGGCTCTATGGGAGAGACCGTAGGATGGAATGAGCATTTGGTAAGTGATGAAGGAAATGTCAAAGAAAATAATTGAGAAAGGAAAAGAAGGGAAAGGGGAAAAAGAGCTAAGATATATTAAAAACTAGAAGAGTCAGAAGAAAGTAAAGCAACCTAAACAATCCAAAGCAATTTAAAACCAGCCTTATAGCCCCTGGCATCATAAACATTTCCTACAAGCTTCATCAAGGTGATTTTTCTTTTCTCAGCCATTACAGATATTTGAAAATCTGCTTGGGTTGCAATGAGGATCCTTAACCCAACTGAGTTTTGCACTGTCTTTAAAAACATTGATTCTTCAGGAATTTGCAATGATTCAAATTAATTACATGAAACTAAAGGTATGCATTCAATACGACACTATGCTACAAACAGAAGTTATAATTGAGTTGATTCTTTGGCTGTCTGGTAGAAAGAAATGAAGGATAAAAAATTAGAACATTCATAAGTACCTAGAATGAATGTTTACCTAAGAATGGGAAAAGCAGGAAGTAGTATATACATAAAGTGAGTCCTGAAATTCAGTGCTATTCCATCAGACTTTTCTGAGGTAGACTGCCTGAATGCCATCCAATCCCAGCGACAGATGACCCTCGTGAGAGTTTTGAAAGAGAAGTTGAGTCACATTTTGGAAAAAGTGATAAGTTTTTAGTCTCCCACAACATCAAATTGTGGAAAAATTTCAGAAGTATAAATAAAATATGACTATATGAATATCAAAGTTTAAAGTTCCCTTCCTGCAAGTTTATCTTGAGATGAATTGAAAATCAAAATGTGAGTGGAGATTAGCTATTCCTTCTGTAGTTATGTCTAATTTTCACTGTCAATGTGGAAAAAACAAAGTTCAAGTATGTTCATTATTTCATTAAAATCAACTGCCTAGTCCTCTCCCTTCCTGATTTTGGTTACCTAAAATAATTTGGTCTTGTTGTTTATGATTTGATTTGCTTAGCCCTCCGCTCTCATATCCCTAATGTTCTTCTCTGCTCTAACTTGTACTTTCAAATCAAATCAGAGTTTACATTTATGCTAAGTTTATGTGAGGCACAAATGTGACATAACCTCCAAAAAAGGTAAGCATCATCTTGGAAATAAGAGAAGTACACTATTCAGAATGCAAGAGGTGCTGGTCCAATTCCACCTTTGGAAAAAAATTTCACTTTTGGAAAAAAGGAAAAAAGAAAAGCCACACCGACCATATTATTGATGTCTCTTAAAGGTTTTAGGGATTCAACACATAATATCCATCTCTTCCATTGCTGAGTTTAGAACCAACTGAAAAATAAGACTAACAAGTTAAACTGTCACCTTTATTATTGATGAAGTAACTGGAGAAAGTGGCATCTCATCTGTGGACGAAAGAGCCGGTTAATTCTCCACTCCTACAAGTCCTTCCCGCATCCCAGCAGACATACCCACACCTCCTCCAGTGCTCTGGGGGAGTCTGAAATTGTCTCTGCCTGGGGCAGAGGAAGAAGGAAAATGGGGAGGTTACAGTTCTTTCATAGATTTCTTCCACCCAATTGGCTTGCTTGTCATCATCTAACTGTTCCTGGCTTCTCTGTAGGCAAGAGTGAGTGAAGGATGAACTGGAGGCCAAGAGTCTTATTCTACTAAGGGTCCTTCAGTGTAGAAATATTGACCAAACGGAAGGAATTTCCTAGCTGTTGTTCAGTTGCTAATATGTGTCTGACTCTTTGCAACAAGTACAGGCTTCCCTATACTTCACTATCTCCCAGAGTTTGCTCAGACTCATGTCCATTGAGTCAGAGGTGCCACCCAACTGTCTCATCCTCTGTTGCCCACTTCTTCTCCTGCCCTCAGTCTTTCCCAGCATCGTGTCAGCTCTTTGCATCAGGTTACCCAAGTATTTGAACTTCAGTTTCAGCATCAGTCTATCCCATGACTATTAAGGGTTTATTTCCTTTAGGACTGACTGGTTTGATCATCTTGCAGTCCACGGGATTCTCACTCTTGGAGTCCAGCACCACAGTTCAAAGCATCAGTTCTTTGGTGCTCAGTCTTCTTTATGTTCCAACTCTCATATGCATACATGACTACTGGAAAAACCGTAGCTTTGACTATCCAGACTTTTGTCGACAAAATGATATCTCTGCTTTTTAAAACAGTGTCTAGATTTGTCATAGCTTTTCTTCCAAGGAGCAAGCATATTTTAATTTCATGCCTGCAGTCACCATCTGCAGTGATTTTTCAGCCCAAGAAAATAAAATCGGACACTGCTTCCATTATTTCCACATCTATTTGCCATGAAGTGATAGGGCCGGATACCATGATCTTAGATTTTTGAATACCAGTTTTAAACCAGCTTTCTCACACTCCTCTTTTGCCCTCATCAAGAGGCTCTTTAGTTTCTCTTCGCTTTCTGCCATTAAAGTAGTATCACATGAATATCTGAGATTGTTGATATTTCTCCCAGCAGTCTTGATTCAGCCCAGCATTTCCCATGATGTATTCCCATTGTAATTCAACCAGCCCAGCATTTCCCTTGATGTACACAGCATGTAATTTAAATAAGCAGGGTGACAGTATACTCCTTTCCTAATTTTGAACCAGTCAGTCATTTCATCTCCATCTTTTGTCCTGAATACAGGCTTCTCAGGAGACAGGTAAGGTAGTCTGGTATTCCCATCTCTTTACGCATTTTCCACAGCTTGTTGTGATCCACACAATCAAAGGCTTTAGGGTAGTCAATGAAGCAGAAGTAGACATCTTTTCTGGAATTTAGCTTGCTTTTTCTATGATCCAAAGGATATTGACAATTTGATCTCTGGTTCCTCTGTCTATTCTAAATCCAAATTTTACATCGAGAAATTCTCCTTTCATGTACTATTGAAGCCTAGCTTAAAAGATTTTGAGCATAATCTTATTAGCATGTGAAATGAGTGAAAATGTATGGTAGTTTGAACACTCTTTTGGAGGTCTTTCTTTGCAGTTGGAATGAAAACTGACCTTTTCCAGTCCTATGGCAACTACTGAGTTTTCCAAATTTGCTGGCATATGGAGTACAGCAATTTAATAGTGCCATCTTTTAGGATTTGAAATAGTTCAGCTGGAATTCCATCACCTCCACTAGCCCTGTTGGTGGTAATGCTTCCTAAGACCCACTTGACTTCACACTCCAGGATGTTTGGCTCTAGGTGAGTGACAACATCATCATGGTTATCCAGGTCATTAAGACCTTTTTTATAGTTCTTCTGTGCATTCTTGCCACCGCTTCTTAATCTCTTCTTCTGTTAGGTCCTTGCCATTTCCATCCTTTATTGAGCCCATCTTTACATGAAATGTTCCCTTTGTATCGCCAATATTCTTGAAAATTCTCTAGTCTTTCCCATTCTATTGTTTTCCTCTATTTCTTTGCATTATTTTAGAGGGCTTTCTTATCTCTTCTTGCTATTCTCTGGAATGCTGCATTCAGTTAGGTATAGCCTTCCCCTTCTCTTTTGCTTTTCACTTCTCTTCCTTTCTCAGCTATTTGTAAGTCCTCCTCAGACGACCACTTTGCCTTCTTGCATTTCTTTTTCCTGGGGATGGTTTTGGTCACCACTTCCTGTACAATGTTACTTTGCCTCCATCATAGCTCTTTAGGCACTCTGTCTACCAGCTCTAATCCCTTGAATCTATTTGTCATCTCCACTATATAATCATAAGGAATTTGATTTAGGCCTAGTCTTTTTCTCTACTTCCTTCAATTTAAGTCTGAATTTTGCAATAAGGAGCTCATGACCTGAGTCACAATCAACTCCAGATCTTATTTTTGTTGACTGTAGAGAGCGTCTCCATCTTCAGCTGCAAAGAATATAATCAATCTGATTTTGGTATTGACAATCTGGTGATGTTCATGTGTAGAGTGTCTTTTATGTTGTTGGAAAAGGATGTTTACTATGCCCAGTGCTTTCTCTGGGCAAAGCTCTGTTAGCCTTTGACCTGCTTCATTTTGTACTCCAAGACCAAACTTGCCTGTTACTCCAGTTATCTCTTGAATTCCTCCCTTTGCATTCCAGTCCCCAAAAATGAAAGACATCTTTTTTTTTGGTGTTAGTTCTAAAAGGTCTTGCAGGTCTCATAGAACCATTCAGCTTCAGCTTCTTTGATTTTATTGGTTGGGGTATAGACTTGGATTGCTGTGATATTGAATGGTTTGTCTTGGAAATAACTAAGATCATTCCGTCATTTTTGAAATTGCATCCAAGTACTGCATTTCAGACTCTTTTTTTGACCATGAGGCCTACTCCATTTGATTCTTGCTCATAGTAGTAGATATAATGGTCATCTGAATTTGCCCATTCCTGTCCATTTTAGTTCACTGATTCCTAAAATGTTAATGTTCACTCCTTTTGTCTCTAGCTTGATCACATCCGATTTACCTTGATTCATAGACCCAACATTCCAGGTTCCTATGCAATATTTTTCTTTACAGCATTGGATTTTACTTTTACCTCCAGACACATCCACAATTGGACAACATTTCTGTTTTGGCCCAGCTTCTTCATTCCTTCTGGAGCTCTTTCTCTGCCATTCTCCAGTAGCATATTGGAGACCTACTGACCTGGGGGGCTCATCTCCCAATGTCATATCTTTGTGCCTTTTCACTGTGTTCATGGGGTTCTCAAAGCAAGAATACTGAAGTGGTTTGCCATTTCCTTCTCCAATGGACAACATTTTGTCAGAAATCTCCAACAATGACCCATCTCTCTTGGGTATACCTGCATGGCATAGTTCATATCTTCCTCGAGTTACACAGACTTTGATCCAATTCTAGATTGCTCATCATATAAAATCTGAGCGTGCTGAGACCATGACCAGGATAGTTCAGACCTTTAAAACCCTGTATTATAACCATTGTATGCTCTTGCTTAGTTGCTCAGTCATGTCTGACTCTTTGCAACCCCATGGACTGTAGCCCACCAGGCTCCTCTGTCTATGTGGATTCTCCTGGCAAGGGTACTGGAGTGGGTTGTCATACCCTCCTCCAGGGGACCTTCCCAAACCAGGGGTCGAACCCCAGTCTCCCGGATTGCAGGCAGATTCTTGACTGTCTGAGCCACCAGGGAAACCCAAGAATACTGAAATGGGTAGCCTATCCCTTCTCCAGGGGAGCTTCCTAACCCAGGAATTGAACTGGAGTCTCCTGCATTGCAGGCTGATTCTTTACCAGCTGAGCTACCAGGGAACCATAAATGATTACAATGGAAGAACTACATGAAACTAAAACCTTCCTTTCAACAGCTAAATGAGTGAGAAGTTGACCTGCATGGCCCTGTGGCAGAGACAGACATGCTATTTGCAGTATTTTCTGTATGCTCTACAGTTAGGCAAGGCCATGTAACCAGTTCTGTCCAGTGAAGTGTGAACACAGCTGACATGCCACCTACAGTCTAAGGTAGATCTGTTCTTGGGTCTCTCTCACCCTCTGTTGCAGTGACCTGGAGGTCCCATATTCCAGATAGTGAGCAATGCTAGGTGGGGCCTCTGTCAACTTAAATCATGAGTGAATGAGAAAGACCTTCAAGAAGGCAAGGTCATGGCCTCAGGGAACAATAAGAGGAAGTGCTTTCCAAAGTGTAGAATCAATTCTGAAGACAAAAGCGTTCTCCATCCCACAAAGAGAGGCCTATGAAATATTTGTTCAGCAAGATTTCAGAATTGTTGAGGACCACTGAACTCTGGGCACCTCTTGCTCCTCATCATTCTGCAGCGAGTGTTTACTGTGTGCCATCATTGTATGTTAAGTGTGAGGGAAGCATACAATCTCTCCTTTTAGTTCACACGTTTCTGGAACAAGAGTGACCCTATGCATGTCTGATACAGAGGCTATCATGGGATTCCTCAAAAATTCCCAACTTGAAGCTCAAAGCCTTAATTTGACGTGACTTTTAAGCTGCCTCCTCTGTGGAGGAGTTAGATGAAATCTATATTTGGAAAAAGATGTGTAAAGGTATGTTGATGACAAGTAGGGGAGGCTAAGCTGTTGACAGTGATGCTCACTAAACTCTCTGGATCAATAAGACTAAGGGCTGAGGTCTTGCCAGTGAGCAGTGGGCAGAAGTCACTTCAGGTATATTCCTGTGACCAAAACTAGAGACTGAGGAAACTTTATGCTGAGACAGCAGAGCTGCAGGCCAGAAACATTCCGTAGGAGCATCACTCCGTACAGGGACAAATTTCCTGGAGAGTTACATAGACTTATAGACATGCCATAAAATTACTGTTAAGTTAAACTACTGAGACTTAGGGTTGTTTCTTACTACATCATAGCCTAACTTATCCTGTCTGATATGAACCACAAGGAGCAGAATTCTGAAGTTCCTCAGAAATCAGTCCAGGTCTTATTTCTTTCTATCTCTATGGCCTCTTCTTGGGGGATCTTATACATCCCCATGATTTTATATGACTTTGTATACCATCTATATGTAAGGAAACTACTCTCAATCTTGACCCACACAGTTCTGAATTGTATTTGCTGTCCTGGCAAAATTAATTGTACCCCTTTCATTCTCAAAACTGCCCTGGATTTGGATAATTAATAGCACTTTATTTATATGTCAATTAAATTCAAATTAATATTTCCAAACCCAGGCATCTTTTAGAGCTTCACACAGAGACTATGCAGCCACAAACTCAACATCTCTATTTGTGTATCTCATAAGCATAAGCAACATAAGCTTGACATTTCCTATACTGAATTTTTTTCTTCTCACCTTTTCAAATCTTCTGCTTCTCCAATATACCACATACCACGTATTCATTTGATCAAGTTAGAAACATGATGTCATCTGTGACACCTGCCTCCCCCTCATCACCCACGTCCAATTTCTCACCAAGACCTGTCAATTCTATCTCTGAAATACACTGCAAATCACCCACATATTCTTATTTCTTCTGCCAAAACATTATCCAAGTTACTACTCTTCTAGGCCTTGCAACAAACTCCTGACTAGTCTCTACTCTTCATTCTATTCTGTACACAGCAGCAAGAAGAACCTTTTAGACCTAAATTAGATCATGTCCCTTCCTATCTTGTGCTGTTGGAAGAAGGTGTTTGCTATGACCAGTGCATTCTCTTGGCAAAACTGTGTTAGCCTTTGCCCAGCTTCATTTTGTACTCCAAAGCCAAACTTGCCTGTTACTCCAGGTATCTCTTGACTTCCTACTTTTGCACTACAGTCCCCTATGATGAAAAGGACCGTTCAACTTCATTTTCTTTGGCATTAGTGGTTGGTTCATAGACCTGGATTACTATGATACTGAATGTGTTGCCTTGGAAATGAACCATGATCATTCTGTCATTTTTGAGATTGTACCCTAGTACTGCATTTCAGAATCTTTTGTTGACTCTGAGGGCTACTCCACTTCTTCTGAGGAATTCTTGTTCACAGTAGATATAATAGTCATCTGAATTTGGCCACTTCGCTTGATCCTCATGTTGGGAAATCTGTTGTGGGTCCTAGAACTTCCCATCAGTGTGAAAACTTCTTTGGTATAATTGTTCTCCAGTTTGTGGGTCACCTGCTTGGCGACTCTATAGTAGGTTTAATGGCAACCTCCTCCAAGAGGACTTACACCACAAGCTGTGGACTGCTGCATGAGGTGACTGTACACATGGACATCACCAGATGGTTAATGCCAAAATCAGATTGATTATATTCTTTGCAGCTGAAAATGGAGAATCTCTATACAGTCAGCAAAAACAAGACCAGGGGCTGAATGTGGCTCAGATCATGAACTCCGTATTGCAAAATTCATACTTAAATCAAAGAAAGTATAGAAAATCTCTAAGCCATTCAGATATGACCTAAATCAAATCCCTTATGATTATACAGTGGAAGTGACAAATATACTCAAGGGATTAAATCTGATAGAGTGCCTGAAGAATTACAGATGGAGTTTTGTAACATTGTACAGGAGGCAGTGATCAAAACCATCCCCAAGAAAAAGAAATGCAAAAAGGCAAAATGGTTTCCTGAGGAGGCCTTAAAAATAGCTGAGAAAAGAAAGAAAGTGAAAGGCAAAGGAGAAAAGGAAAGATATACCCCTCTGAATACAGAGTTCCAAAGAATAGCAAGGAGAGATAAGAAAGCTTTCCTAAGTGACGATCGAAGAGAAATAGAGGAAAACAATAAAATGGGAAAGACTAGAGATCTCTTCAAGAAAATTAAAGATACCAAAGCAACATTTCATGCATAGATGGGCACAATAAAGGACAGAAATGTTATGGACTTAAAAGAAGCAGAAGATATTAAGAAGAGGTGGTAAGAATACACTGAAGAACTATACAAAAAAAGATCTTAATAACCCAGATAACCATGATGGTGTGATCACTCACCTAGAGTGAGACATTCTGGAATGCGAACTCAAGTTGGCCTTAGTGAAATGGGAAACCAGGTTCTTGTTTGCAGGGCAAAAGAATGAACTTCACAAACACACAAATTTCACAGTAGCAAGCAAATAGGATTTATTTTAAAAAGAAAGTACAAATCTCTCAGCATAGACACTGAGAGAAAGCAAAGAGTCCCACAAAGGTGGTTCTAACAGCAGCTTATATCCTCATTAATATTGATCTGTACATTTGGTATTGATCTAGTTGGTTCCTGGCCGTAACATATGTCATTTCTAACCAATCATTTCAAAATGTTTAACTTGGTGTTTTTATGGCTTCTTTTGATTCCCAGTTTCTAAGTGTCCTAAGACTTTGAGTTACCATCCTGTGACCCTACCTTATGACCCTGGCCATTCCACAAAGGACCAGATATAGGCCAAAAGTTGATGGTCTACCTGTTGTTTTTCATTTAGATAAGAGGGCCAGGAGTTAATGGTTGTCCTGTCCAGGATCTGAGTGTTTTATGATCTACCAGAGTGAAGATGAATTGCTCTGAAAATCAGGAAACTGAAACAAAGGGTGTGACTTTAGGTTATGGAGTGAGATATTTACTGAAAAAAAGACCGAGATCAAAGAGTCCTACACTGCCTAGCAATTTCTACCTCGTTAGGAAGCATCACTATGAACAAAGCTTAAGGGAAGTGATGGAATTCCAGCTGAGCTATTTCAAATCCTAAAAGATGATGCTGTTAAAGTATTTCAATATGCCAGCAAATTTGGAAAACCCAGAGTAGCCACAGCACTGGGAAAGGTCAGTTTGCATTACAATACCAAAGAAGGACAGTGCCAAAGAATATTCAAACTACAGTACCATTGCTATAATTTCACATGATAGCAGGGTAATACTCGTAATCCTCCAAGTTAGGCTTCAACAGTATGTGTACTGAGAATTTCCAGATGCACAAGCTGAATTTAAAAAAGACAGAGGAAGCAGAGGTCAAATCACCAACATCCTTTATATCAGAGAAAAAGCAAGAGAATTCTTGAAATACATCTACATATGTTTAATTGACCACCCTGAAGACTTTGACTGTGTCAATCTCAACAAACTGTGGAAAATTCTTCAAGAGATAGGAATGCCAGACCACCTTACCTGCCTCCTGAGAAACCTGTATGCAGTCAAGAACTTAAATACGACATGGAATAATGGACTGGTTCCAAACTGGGAAAGGAGTACATCAAGGCTGTGTATTGTCACCTTGCTTATTTAATTTATATGCAGAGTACTTCATGTGAAATGCCAGGCTGGATGAAGCACAAGCTGGAGTCAAGATTGCTGGGAAAAATATCAGCAACTTCAGATATGCATATGACACCACCCTTATGGTAAAAATCAAAGAGGAGTTAAAGAGTCTCTTGATGAAGGTGAAAGAGGAGAGTGAAAAAACTGGCTTAAAACTAAACATTCAGAAAACTAAGATCATGACATACAGTTGCATCACTTCATGGCAAATATATGGGAAAACAATGGAAATATTTACAGGCTTTATTTTCTTGGGCTTCAAAATTACTGCGGCTGGTGACTGCAGCCATGAAGTTAAGAGATGTTTGTTTCTCAGAGAAAAACAATTACAAACCTAGACAATATATTGAAAAGCAGAGACATTACTTTGTCAACAAAGGTCCATATAGTCAAAGCTATGGTTTTTCCAGTAGTCATTCATGGGTGTGAGAGTAGGATCATAAAGAAAGCTGAGCACTGAAGAATGGATGCTCATGAACTGTGGTGTTGGAGAAGACTCTTGAGAGTCCCTTGGACTGCAGGGAGATCAATCCAGTCAATCCTAAACGAAACAAACCCTGAATATTAATCAGAAGGACTGATGTTGAAGCTGAAACTCCAATACTTTGGCCACCCAATGGGAAGAGCTGACCCATTGGAAAAGACCCTGATGCTGGGAAAGATTGACGACAGAAGGAGAAGGGGACAATGAGGACAAAATTGTTGTATGGAATCACTGACTGAATGGACTTGAGCTTGAGCAAGCTCTGGGAGATTGTTAAATACAGGGAAGCCTGGCATGCTGCAGTCCATGGGGTTGCAAAGAGTCAGACATGACTGAGTGATGAGCAAAAACTACTTCTAGCTTAAAATCATTCAGTAATTCTAAAATCAAAACCCCATAATCTCAATTCTGGTCCAAAAGGTCTTGCATGACTTTATGTCTGCTGACTTACCCGGCCTTGATTTCCCACCTCCCTTTCTATTCCTTCAGTAATCCATGTTCTTTCCTACCCTCAATGTCTCTACATCTACTGTTCCTTCTATCTAGCAGAGACCGCAGATGTTCACCAAAGATCAAGTTCTCCTTCACCAGCTGAGGGGTGCTGATGGACTATGTTTCCTAGATTCTCTTGCAATTATTATGGCCAGAGGATACAATTCTAGGCAATATTATGTGAGCAGAAGCAGCATATACTATTTCCAGGCCTGATTCATACAGGCAACCCTAACGTGCTCCTCCATGGCCTTTCCTCTTTCTCACTGGCTACAATGAAGATGAACACCAGCAACTTTGGTAGCCACATGGAGAAGATGGCAGATCATCTGTCAGAATGAGACTCAGAGTGGCAAGGTAGAGAAAAGCAATCTAGGCTTTCTGTCTCCTGCTCAGTACAGGTATCTGAGCAAGAAATATACTTCTATCATGTTTAAGCCAGTATATATATGGCTTAAACCTTAAATTGAAGACAGTAGAGAAAACCACTAGGCTATACAGGTGTGACCTAAATGAAATCCCTTATGATTATACAGTGGAGGTGATGAGTAGATTCAAGGGATTAGATCTGGTAGATAAGAGTACCTGAAGAACTATGGACAGAGGATCATAACTTTGTATAGGAGGCAGTGACAAAAATCATCCCCAAGAAATATAAATGCAAGAAGGTAAAGTGGTTGTCTGAGGAAGCCTCACAAATAGCTGAGGAAATAAGAGAAGTAAAAGGCAAAGGAGAAAGGTAAAGATATATCCAACTGAATGCACAGTTCCAGAGAATAGCGAGGAGAGCTAAGAGAGCCTTAAGTGAATAATACAAAGAAATGGAAAAAAACAATAGAATGGGGAAGACTATAGTTCTCTTCAAGAAAATTAGAGCTACCAAGGGAATATTTCATGCAAAGATGGGCATGATAAAAGACAGATATGGTAAGCTAACAGAAGAACAAGAGATTAAGAAGAGGTGGTAGTAAGAATGCACAGAACTATATAAGAAATTCTTAATGCCCTGGATAACCATGATGGTGTAGTCACTCACCTAGAGCCATGTGCTAAAGTGCTGCACTGAATATGACAGCAAATTTGGAAACCTCAGCAGTTGCCACAGGACTGGAAAAGGTCAGTTTTCATTCCAATCCCAAAGAAGGACAATGCCAAAGAATGTTCAAACTATTGTATAACTGTGCTCATTTCACATGCTAGCAAGGTAATGCTGAAAAATCCTTCAAGTTAGGCTTCAACAGTATGTGAAATGAGAACTTCTAGATGTACAAGATGGATTTAGAAAAGGCAGAGGAATCATAAGTCAAAATGTCAATATTTGTTGGATCATAGAAAAAGCATGGGAATTTCAGAGAAACATCTACTTCTGCCTCATTGACTACCCTAAAGACTTTGACTATATGGATCACAACAAAATGTGGAAAATTCTTAAAGAGGTGGGAATATCAGACCACCTTTCTTGTCTCCTGAGAAGTCTGTATCCAAGTCAAGAAGCAATAGATAGAACTGGACATGGAACAATGGATTGGTTCAAAACTAGGAAAGGAGTACAACAAGGCTGTATATTGTCACCCTGCTTATTTAACTTACATGCAGAGTACATTCATGCAAAATTCTGGACTGGATAAATCACAAGCCAGCATCAAGATTGCTGGGAGAAATATCAATAACCTCAGATATGCAGATGACACTACTCTAATGGCAGAAAGGGAAGAAGAACTAAAGAGACTCTTGATGAGGGTGAAATAGGATAGAGAAAAAACTGGCTTAAAACTCAGCACTCAGAAAACTAAGATCATGACATCCAGTCCCATAACTTCAAGGCAAATAGATGGGGAAAAAGTGGAAACAGTGACAGATTTTATTTTCTTGGGCTTCAAAATTACTGTGGCGGGTGACTGCAGCCATGAAATTAAAAGCCACTTGCTCCTTGGAAGAAAAGCTGTGACAAACCTAGAGAGTATATTAAAAAGCAGAGACATCACTTTGCTGACAAAAATCCATATACTCTAAGCTATGGTTTTTCCAGTAGTCAGGTATGGATGTGAGAGTTGGACTATAAAGAAAGCTGAGTGCTGAAGAATTGATGCTTTTGAACTGTGGTGTTGAAGAAGACTCTTGAGAGTCCCTTGAACTGCAAGGAGATCAAACCAATCAATCCTAAAGGAAATCAACCCTGAATATTAGTTGGAAGGACTGATGCTGCAGTTGAAATTCCAATACTTTGACACCTGTTATGAAGAGACACCTCATTGGAAAAGATTCTGATGCTGTGAAAGATTGAAGGCAGGAGGAGAAGAGGGCAACAGAGGATGAGATGGTTGGATGACATTACCGTCTCAATGGACATAAGTTTGAGCAAGCTCTGGGAGATGGTGAAGGTCAGGAAAGCCTGGGGTGCTGCAGTTCATGGGATCACAAAGAGTTGGACACAAATTAGTGACTGAACAACATCAACCTGAAACATTACTCAACCATATCACCACCACCATACATACAAATGCACGCTCAGTAACTTTGCATTGTTCACACATACTTATAGTCTGTAGGTGCCCAAAATGCTACTGGAGACCAATGGAGAACTAACTCCAGAAAAAATTAAGAGACGGAGCCAAAGCAAAAATAGCACCCAGTTTTTGTGACTGGTGATGGAAGTAAAGTCCGATGCTGTAAAGAGCAATGTTGCATAGGAACCTGGAATGTTAGGTCCATGAGTCAAGGCAAATTGGACGTTGTCAAACAGGAGATGGTAAGAGTGAACATCAACATTTTAGGAATCAGTGAACTAAAATTGACTGGAATGGGTGAATTTAACTCAGATGACCACTGTACTACTTTAGGCAAGAATCACTTAGAAGAAATGCAGTAGCCATCATAGTCAACAAAAGAGTCCGAAAAGCAGTACTTGGATGCAATCTCAAAATCGACAGAATGATCTCTGTTCATTTCAATGGCAAACCATTTAATATCACAGTAGTTCAAGTCTATGCCCCAACCAATAATGCTGAAGAAGCTGAAGTAGAATGGTTCTGTGGAGACTTTCAAGATCTTCTAGAACACCAAAAAAAGATGTCTTTCATTATTGGGACTGGAATGCAAAAGGAGAAAGTCAAGAAATACCTGGAGTAAGGAGCAAATTTGGCCTTGGAGTACAGAATGAAGCAAGGCAAAGGCTAACATAGTTTGGCCAAGGCAACACTCTAGTCATAGCAAACAGCCTCTTCCAACAACACAAGAGAAGACTCTACACATGGACATCACCAGATGGTCAATAACAAAATCAGATTGATTATATTCGTTGCAGCCAAAGATGGAGAAGCTCTATATAGTCAGCAAGAACAAGACTTCAAACTGACTGTGGCTCAGGTCATGAACTCCTTATTGCAAAACTCAGACTTAAATTGAAGAAAGTGGAGAAAACCACTAGACCATTCAGGTATGACCTAAATCAAATCCCTTATGAATATACAGTGGAAGTGAAAAATAGATTCAAAGGGTTAGATCTAATAGACAGAGTGACTGAAAAACTCTGGGCAGAGGTTCGTGGCATTGTATAGGAGGCAGTTATCAAGAACATCCCCAAGAAAAGAAATGCAAAAAGACAAAATGGTTGTCTGAGGAGGCCTTACAAACTGCTACGAAAAGAAGAGAAGTGAAAGGCAAAGGAGAAAAGGAAATACATACCCATTTGAATTAAGAGTTCCAAAGAATAGCAAGGAGAGATAAGAAAGCCTTCCTCAGCTGTGGTACATATACACAATGGAATATTACTCAGCCATTAAAAAGAATACATTTGAATCGGTTCTATTGAGATGGATGAAACTGGAGCCCATTATACAGAGTGAAGTGAGCCAGAAAGAAAAGCACCAATACAGTATACTAATGCATGTATATGGAATTTGAAAGATGGTAATGGTAACCCTATATGTGAGACAGAATAAGAGACACAGATGCATAGAACGGTCCTGTGGACTCTGAGGGAGAAGGTGAGGGTTTGGACGTTCTGGGACAGTGACATTGAAACATGTATATTGTCATATGTGAAGCAGACCATTCCATGTTCTATGCATGGGATGGATGCTCAGGGATGGAGCGTTGGGATGACACAGGGGGATGGGAAGGGAGGTGGGAGGAGGGTTTGGGAGGGGGAGCACGTGTGAATCCGTGGCTGATTCATGTCGATGTATGGCAGGGACTACTACAATATTGTAAAGTAATTAGCCCCCAACTAAAATAAAAAAAAAAAAAAAGAGTAAATTTAAAAAAAAAAAAAAAAAAAAAGATCACTTGGACTATCCCCAAATAGAGATGTCTTCTGTTAACAACATTGGTGTATAATATAGATTTTTCTTCTGAAAAAAAAAAAAAAAAAAAAAGAAAGCCTTCCTCAGAGATCAATGCAAAGAAATAAAGGAAAACAATACAATGGGAAAGACTAGAGATCTCTTCAAGAAAATTAGAGATTTCAAGGGAAATTTTCATGTGAAGATGGGCACAATAAAGGACAGAAATGGTTTAGACCTAACAGAAGTAGAAGATATTAAGAAGAGGTGGCAAGAATACACAGAACTATAAAAAAAAGATCTTCATGTCCCAGATGATCACGATGGTGTGATCACTCACCAAGAGCCAGACATCCTGGAATGTGAAGTCAAGTGGGTCTTAAGAAGCATCGCTACAAACAAAGCTAGTGGAGTTGATGGAATTGAGCTATTACAAATCATCAAATATGATGCTGAAAAAGTGCTTCACTCAATATGCTAGCAAATTTTGAAAACTCAGCAATGGCCACAGGACTGGAAAAGATCAGTTTCATTCCAATGTCAAAGATAGGCAATGCCAAAGAATGCTCAAACTACCGCATAATTGTATTTATTTCACATGCTAGCAAAGTAATGCTCAAAATTCTCCAAGCCAGGCTTCAGCAATACATGAATCGTGAACTTCCAGATGTTCAAGCTGGATTTAGAAAAGGGAGAGGAACCAGAGATCAAATTGGGAGCATCCGTTGGATCATCGAAAAACAAGAGAGTTCCAGAAAAACATCTATTTCTGCTTTATTGACTATGCCAAAGCCTTTGACTGTGTGGATAACAACAAACTGTGGAGAATTCTTCAAGAGATGGGAATACCAGACCACCTGACCTGCCTCTTGAGAAATCTGTATGCAGGTCAGGAAGCAACAGTTAGAACTGGACATGGAACAACAGACTGGTTCCAAATAGGAAAAGGAGTCGGTCAAGGCTGTATATTGTCACCCTGCTTATTTAACTTATATGCAGAATACATCATGAGAAACGCTGGGCTGGAAGAAACACAAGCTGGAATCAAGATTCTAGGGAGAAATATCAATAACCTCAGATATGTGGATGACACCACCCTTATGGCAGAAAGTGAAGAAGAACTGAAGAGCCTCTTGATGAAAGTGAAAGAGGAGAGTGAAAAAGTTGGGTTAAAACTCAACATTCGGAAAACTAAGATCATGGCATCTGGTCCCATCACTTCATGGCAGATAGATGGGGAAACAGTGGAAACAGTGACAGATTTTATTTTGGGGGACTCCAAAATCACTGCAGATGGTGACTGCAGTCATGAAATTAAAAGACACTTGCTCCTTGGAGCAAAAGTTATAATCAACCTAGACAGATTATTACAAAGCAGAGACATTAGTTTGCCAACAAAGGTCTGTCTGGTCAAAGCTATGGTTTTCCCAGTAGTTATGTATGGATGTGAGAGTTGGCCTATAAAGAAAGCTGAGTGCCGAAGAAGTGACGCTTTTGAATTGTGGTGTTGGAGATGACCCTTGAGACTCCCTTGGACTGCAAGGAGATCCATCCAGTCCATCCTAAAGGAAATCAGTCCTGAAGATTCATTGGAAGGACCGATGCTGAAGCTGAAACTCCAATACTTTGGCCACCTGATGCGAAGAACTGAGTCATTTGAAAAGACCCTCATGCTGGGAAAGATTGAATGCAGGAGGTGAAGGGGACGACAGAGGATGAGATGGTTGGATGGCATCACTGACTCAATGGACATGAATTTAAGTAAACTCTGGTAGTTGGTGATGGACAGGGAGGCCTGGCATGTTGCAGTCCACGGGGTCGCAAAGAATCAGACACGACTGAGCAACTGAACTGACTGAACTGAACTCATAGTCTAAGTATGGGCTTAACTTGCATCGAGAGGCCATCCCTGAATTTAGTCTAAAGCAAGTTGTTCTGACATTTCTCTTTATCCACACACTTTTCCTTCCTATCACTTTACTCACCACAATGCTTAACACATATTAATTTTGTGTATCTGTATTTAAAGTTTATGTCCACACCTGACCCATGGAATCACATTTTGTCCACCAAAATAATATACACAGTGCATGCAGTGCTTGCACTGTGCTTGGCATACAGCAGTCACTTAATAAATTTAAAATTATAGAAGATGAATCAATGAGAGGCTGCTGTCAAGGGAATATGTTTTTTATCACGAGATCAAAACTGTAGACCAAAAATAATAGAGAATTAAA
This sequence comes from Okapia johnstoni, assembly GCA_024291935.2. Taxonomy (NCBI): domain Eukaryota; kingdom Metazoa; phylum Chordata; class Mammalia; order Artiodactyla; family Giraffidae; genus Okapia; species Okapia johnstoni. The sequence goes on from CM044310.1 coordinate 64,021,687, forward strand.
ATACATACCATAGGGATTTTTTAAAATCTTTATTCATTCAGAATGCAATTCTGGGACAATTTACAACCAAGAGAAACCCTACACTTTGAAGTAGTGTTAGCACACTGAATAATATAACGCTATTGCGCCAATGTATACAAGCAAGAAATCAATTTCCACTCCTTTCATAAAACTTCTTACTAAACATTTACATTTTATTCCCATCAAGAATGCGTTAACAAGATCATACTTCTATAGCTAGAAAGCACAATACACAATGATGATTAATACAGGACTGTTTAAGTCTTACAGTATAGTGCTCACAACTCAAGCTGTAGCTGTTGACCTTTCCAATGACATTCATTGTGACACTGTCACCAATTACATTAATTAAAAGGACTCACTATTTTTTCTTTTTTTTTGCTTTTAGCTTTTATCATGTCAAGATACCCCTTGTTTACTCTCCCCCTCTATCCATTGCACAGATGCTTTTTCAAATACATTTTCCTTTCTTTTTTTTAGGATTTTAAAAATTTTTTACTTTATATTAGAGTATAGCCGATTAACAATGTTGTAATAGTTTTGGGTGTATGGCAAAGGGACTCAATCATATATATACATGTATCCATTCTCTCCCAAATATCCCTCCCCTCCAGGCTGCCATATAACACTAAGCAGAGTTCTCTGTACTCCACAGTAGGACCTTGTTGGTTATCCACTTTAAATATAGCAGTGTGTACATGCTGATCCCAGACTCCCTATCTCTTCTTCCCCTATGGCAACCGTAAGTGGACTCACTAATTTTTAAAAGCTAGAATTACTCAAAAAGTTCTGTATTGTAAATAACACATGGAATATTGTATCTAAGCCTAAAATGGCAAAATCACTTAAATCTCTTCTACAGTCCTCTGTATCACATATATAGGAAAATGAATGTTATAGACCAAGTTCTTATATTTTAACCTAAGAGTCTATTTTAAGTAATGTCTATTAATATTTAAATGATCAAAAAATAAATCAATGTTAAATGTTAACTGCACAAAATCTAAAAAAAAAATGGCCACGTTACATCATACTACATACATTATATAGATAAAAGCAATTAATTAGAAGCCTTCTTAAAAATTTAAAGTTTCTGACATCATCTTCCACCATTCCATTAATTCTTCCTTCTCTTCTTCTTTCCTTTCAGAAAATGACTCCAGTTCAAAATCAACCTAAAGGAGAAAATAAGAATATATTATTATCAAATTGATTATGTACTTTTAAAAACTAAAATTAAAAATGAAGAGCAGGTTTAGAGTTTATTAGAATAATCTCAATCTAGCCATCTGAATTAAAGTAAATCCTAAAAAATCTCTCATGATAACCAAAAAGATACTTTTAGGGAAAAAGAATATCAAAAGTCATTATGTTTGAAATGTGCTTTGATCTAATAGGGTCTCAAAGAATCGAACATGACTGAAGCAGTTTAGCACATGCGCATTCACAGGATTATTGGAAAGCAGATTATTTATAGGCAGATTATTTAAAGGCAATTTTTTCTCCCATAAAAAGATGTAACTTCTCTCAAATCACCCCACCCTCTCCTCCCTCACTGCGTCCAAAAGTCTGTTCTTTATGCCTGTGTCTCCTCTGCTGCCCTGCAAGTAGGATCATCACTTCTATCTTTCTAGATTCCATATATGTGCATTAATATCCTATATTGTCTTTCTCTTTTTAAATTTCCTCACTCTGTCTATGGCTGATTAATACTGATGTACAGCAGAAACCATCACAATATTGTAAAGTAATTATCCTCTAATTAAAAATATAAAAATTAACACACACACACACACACACACACACACACACACACACACATAGTTTTACAGGATTCTGTTTTCCAGAATCTTGAATCTGTGAAAGAACTGATGGAAATACACACATCTCCAAATCACCATGAAGATCAGTAACCCAGGAATTCAACTCTCCTATAAACTTGGCATCCTCATCAGGTCTATGGAGAATTCATACATTTCGCCACAAAGGACTATTCTAAAATATGCAACCTCTTTGGGCCCATGAGATAGCCATGCTCCATCCCACATGGAGTTAAGAGCTCTTTGATTTGGCCACTCAAGCCTATGGTTATTTAAGAATGTGACTACTCAACACCTCCTTGAATTAACACACAGCAGAAAGACCAAGGGTCAAAATAGTTGAAATCTTTTATAACCTGACTCTGAAAGCACATTTTTCCAGAATTTATTTGTTCAAATTTACCTCCTGATTTTAATACATATCCAGCCTAATAAACACATACAATCAAAACCAAAGGACCACTTAAAAATCCAAGATATTTAGCTTGCAAAACCAAGCATTTATACTCCAAACTTTGGGTATATAACCAAAAATACAATAAATTCTTTTCAAGTAAGGCTTTTAATTGGAAATCCTGTAGGCCATTCCATAGTAATATATTACAAGCATAATAGTAAAATCATGCTCTATTAAATTTTTGGTCTCATCACCATCAACCTTACTAGTAAAATATCAATAAATGGCATCTACTTAAGTAGGTATCATTTTTTATAGTTCTTATCATAGAGGACCTGACTTTGCTCATAGTATGTGCTTAATAGGTGTTTAGTTAATGCCTAAAATTATGTTGCAGGCCTATTTATTTTTCAAAATACTTATTGAGTAAGGTACGATACTAGCTGTTAAGGATAAAAAGATAAATCAAACAGAACATTATTTAGATATAAATCAAGATCAGCAAATAAAAGCTTAATTTTTTAAAGTTTTATTTAATTTTTTCGTGGATCTCTTCAGAAATTGAGAAATGGTAACAGAGTTTCACATTGAGTGGTATTAAATTAAACACTGAGCCTTTGGGCAAGTCATTTAACTTTTCAAGTCCTCAGTTTTCTCATCTTTTAACAGATGGACAACAGGGTAATAATAACTCTACCTCACAGAATTATTATGAAAGCTAAATATAATGGTTTAGATATGCCTGACCCATGGTAAGTGCTTAATAAATTTTAGCTATTATCACGATCACTTACCCTGACAGCAGGGCTATAAGGAACTGCCACTTTCTTTGCTATTGCCAGATAGCCTGGTGCTGAGGCTGTAAGTTTATAGTTTCCAGGAACGAGCAGTCTCCAGTAATCACCATCCTTTGCTGTGGGGAACAGAATATCAAGTCGTAGGCACATATGAGAAATGCATAGTTATGCCACCTAAATTCAATTTTTATTCCCTGTGTTTAATATTGATAGAATTTAATGAAATTCCATTGAAAAGAGTATGACACTCTCTAGAAGGCATCATTTCTTGTAGCAGTTTTACAGATATTAATGTTATCTAATGAATCTTCTAATATAATGAATCATCATATTCACGTCAGAAATAACACAGATTAATGGATATTCTTAAGTCCCTAAGCTGCTGGCACCATGATTTGATTTTTGCTGCCATTTGGCTGTGAAGATCTGAAGATCTGAGAGTCTCGGTCAGTATCTCACGTGACCCGATGGCACCTCTTTGGAAATCCTGAGGGACGGGTTAGAATTTAGATTTCTAAAGACTCAGAATAGCTGGTCTGGTGTGCTTTCTAGGATTGCATTTTCAACCAGCTTTCCAGAGGATTTCTAAGAAGAGTTGTGTTCCTGCACCTCCATCCTCTCTTTGAGCAGCTTAGGTTCCCAGACCCCCCAGTCATCCACTCACATGTCTCCTTCAACTGATGTGCTGTTCCCCACCTGCTTATATGCCTAGCCAGCCACCAGCACTGGGAAACACCCACCCTCTACTCTCTGCCTGCCTCTGTGGCTGCAAGGGGCTGGAGAAAACACACACCGATGATGAGCTGTCCCCTGTCCACAAACACAAGGCCCTGGTCCTGCCCATGTCTTTCTCTCAAGTCCTTTCACTTTCCTGTTTCCTAGATGAGTGCACATCCATCACCTGGGAAACAGTAAGGAGCAAATTCTAACTCCCTAGGTCTGGGATGAGGCCTGAGATTCTGCATTTCTAGCTAGCTCCAGGTGATGCTGAATTCAGTCTTGGTAGGGGCCACACTCTGAATCGCAAGGTCCAGGTGGAATTCTCCCTTTTCCTAACACCTGTACAGCATCCTCTTCAGCCTTACTCTTAGTTGATGCTTCGCATTGTATTAATATTTCACTGTAAATATGGAAACCATCAGAAAAAAATAAAATCCCATCACCATCTCTTCTCCTGTCTGGACTCTACATCTCCTTTAAGCTAGTGTCTCATTTCTCTTCTTCTCTTTACAGCAAAAGTTCTAGAAAGACTTGTCAATACTCACCATCTCAGGCCCTCTCCTCCTCCTCCACTGTCCACTGAAATAGACTCATCAAGACTCTCCATACTGCCTCATTCAAAGGTACATCTTTCCTGATACTTCACATTTCATCTCTCCTGAAACACTTTCAGGCTTCCCGGACAAGGCACTAGGTTTTCTCTCCACCTTTGACTCCACTGCCCCATTGCTTGTTTCTCCTTACTACCCCATGCTGCCCTTGAAACCTGCAGTGTCAAGGGAGAACAAGATGGCAGAGGAGTAGGTGGACGTGGAGTACATCTCTCTCCACGGATACATCAGGAATACACCTTCAGACACAGAAGTGCATGCAGAACACCAGCTGAGAGCAGACAGGAGGACCTGACTAGTGGAAAAGAATATATAGAACCACACAAAACTCGGTAGGATGAAGGAACTAGGGGGGGAAACAGGAGTGTTAGCAGGACTGGACCTGCCTTTGGTGGGTGGGGGAACTGAAGCAGGGGTCCTATCCCCACATCAAGGGCAACTGTCTGAGTCAGAGGAGAAACATTTAAGGCTGAGAGTGAAACAGCTGATCTGTGGCAGCCTAAACGGAATGAGAATCAGAAAGTCCTTGCCACAGCCATGCATACCCCGGAGAGGGACGCAGATCCCCTAGAAGGCACAGCAGCTGGGAGCTGGAGTTTAGGGATTGTGGAACAATCCCAGGGTGAGGGCTGCTATTGACTGCAGAGAGACAGATTGAGGGGATGTGAGGGAGGAGATAGTGGTGGGAAATGCCGGTAGAAGAAAGCCAGGCAACCATGGAAGCAAGGCAATACTGCTGAATCAGGCATAGGGGGTGGAGCCATCATCATAGCCTCTCTCTCCCCCACATGCCAGCATCGGCAGCTGAACAACAGAGAGGCTGGCCCATCAAACGCCTGATGCAGTGAACTACAGAGCAGGACCCCACCCAGGGTGCTCCTTTCAGTGCCTGACACGCCAATCTTCAGAGTAGGAACCCAGCCAGGGTGCCCCTTTCAGAGACTGATGTGCCAAACTACAGAGTAGGACCCACCCAGGGTGCCCCTTTAAGTGTCCCAGGTGCAAATCTACAGAGTAGGACCCCAGTCAGGGGGGCCCCTCTATGTGCCTAACACTCCGAACAGAGAAGGGCCCCAGGCAAAGGAGCCCTTTAAGTGCCTGAATGGGTGCAGCTGTGAAGAAAGACTGGCCAAAGAGGCCTTCTGATCACCAGCTACAAGAGGCTCAAAAAAGACTCTGATAGGACCATAACTCCTGCAGCAGAAGCAGTCTGTGTCCCTGCACACTTGGCGCCACCAGGGTCCCCAAAACCCAAGCAGCTGCACCATGTTCACGCTCAACTCTCACTGGGGCAGAGATGCCACAGGCAAAAAAATAGTCTTGCATTTATGTGTGCAGGGTCGCTTCGGTCATGTCCGACTCTTTGCTACCCTGTAGACTGTGGTCTGCCAGGCTTCTCTGTCAGAGAGAGGATTCTCCAAGCAAGAATACTGGAGCGTATTGGCCAAGACTGGTTGCCATATCCTTCTAGAGCATTATATTTCCTACTGCCCTAGCCGCCAACCTCCCTGAGTACCTGGTGCTGCCAGAACCCCTGTGACCCAAGCTGTTGCACCACCTCCACACCTGGCCCTCACTGGGGAAAACCCAAGGCCTCCAGGGCAGCCTCAGGAGCAAACCCCAGTGGACGACCCACATGTAGAGGTGGGAATAAAGCCGTAACTGAAACCCAGGGGCAGCGAGGCTAAGAAAGATGACCCAAAACCTTCCCACCAGCTGTACAAGCTGCAGATTAAATCCACACAATCAACTAAGCAGACTCTGTGTCTATGGAATGTATAAAAGGCCATTGAGAGCACCCACAAAAGAAAACGCACTAGCTCTGATAGCTGTGGACATTGGAGGCAAGAACACACAGGAGTAGGACCAGATTAGAATCTGAGCTGCCACAACAGCAGGTCTAGAGATCAGCACAGTGTTGGAGGGCATCCTAGGGAGGTGAGGTGGATTGTGACTCCCAGCGAGGGAAAGGACTCTTACAGCAGAGACTCAAGAAAAACATTTATTATTCTTATTTTTTTACTTACTCTGTAGATTCTTTTTTATTTTTTCTCCCCTCTGTTATAGTTGTCGACTTTATTGGCACTAAGAAATCCAATTAAGCTTTTGAGCTCTTTTCTATTTTTTCCTCAGTCACATTTTTTTATTGTTGTCATAAACCTCTGCCTTTACGTTGGGCTTTTGCAGTTCTGTGGAATTTTCCTCTTTTTTTTTTTCCCCTCTTTTTTGGATTTTAATTTTTTGAACCTATCTTTTTTTCTACATTTATTCTTTCGTTTGCCTTTTCTACTGTTCTCTTCCCCTTGCAGTTAATCTTTAATGTATATAAATCTTTTTCATCTACCTCTATTTAACTTTGCATGTCTATTCTTTCTTTCTTTCCTTTCCTCTCAACATATTTGTTAGCTTTGTTTTCACTGCTTTATTACCCACTTGGCACCTTGCGTTAGCATTGTTTTCCAGTTTGTGCTTAAGTCAGTTTTGTTCTTAACTGGCAAATATAATTTTTGATTTCCTTTTTTCGCCAGATCAATCTACTGTACTTTATTTTTGCTGGACTGTTTTCACTTTGCTCATGAGTGTATATGTGTATGTGTATATTCCATTATTTTAACTATCATTTGCCTGATTTTGTAACTGCGTTTGTCTGGGGTTTACCTTTGGTTTCTCATTTTTGGATATTTGTTTTAATCTCACTTAATGCCATAACAAATCACTTGTGGTCTTCATTCCTGACCAGAGATCAAGCTCTGAGCCTTTGGAGTGGGAGCACTGACTCCAAGACCCTAGATTACCAGAGAACTAACCCTAAGGAGTATCAAATAGTGAGAACTCATACAAAAGGCAATGGCACCCCACTCTAGTCCTCTTGCCTGGAAAATCCCATGGACGGAGGAGGCTAGTAGGCTGCAGTCCATGGGGTCGCTGAGAGTCAGACACGACTGAGCGACTTCACTTTCACTTTTCACTTTCATGCACTGGAGAAGGAAATGGCAACCCACTCCAGTGTTCTTGCCTGGAGGATCCCAGGGACGGGGAAGCCTGGTGGGCTGCCGTCTATGGGGTCGCACAGAGTCAGACACGACTGAAGCGACTTCGCAGCAGCAGCAGCAGCAGCATACAAAAGAAACCACTTAAATAAAAGACCTGGCATCACCCAACCACCAGTAGCACCCTGTGCAGAATACCTCATCTAAACAAGAAACAAACAAAAATACACACCCAATCATCAGCAGACAGGATTACCACCTCACTCAGAGGGAAAACAAACAAGCAAACAAAAGCTCAGCACAAATCTCACCCTATAGGAAGCTCACACAAACCACTGGATGAATCTTAGGAGGGCAGAAACCAAAAGGAAGAAAGAATTCAACCTTCCTCAAGGAAAAAAACCAACTTTCCTTGAAGCCTGGGCAAAGGAAAGCTCAAACACAGTAACTTTAAAAAAAGAAAAGAAAAGGCAGAGAAATAGTGCACAAATGAAGGAACAAATTAGAAACACAGAAGTCCAAATAAGTGAAGAGGAAATAGGAAAATTACCTGAAAAAGAATTCAGAATAATGTTAGTAAAGATGATCAAAACCTTGAAAATAAAATGGAGAAAATGCAAGAATCAATTAACAAAGACCTAGAAGAATTAAAGAATAAACATACAGAGACAAACAACACAATTATTGAAATTAAAAATACTCTAGAAGGAATAAATAGCAGAATACCTGAATCAGAAGAACAAACCAGTAGGCTGGAAGATAAAATGGTGGAAATAACTTTTGAGAAGCAGAATAAAGTAAAAAGAGTTAAAAGAGCTGAGGACAGTCTCAGAGACCTCTGGAACCATATCAATTTCACCAACATTCGAATTATAGGAGTCCCAGAAGAAGAGAAAAGAAAGGGTATGAAAAAATTTTTAAAGAGATTATAGTTGAAACTTATCCCCATCATGGAAAAGGATATAGTCAACCAAGTCCAAGAGGCACAAACAGCCTCATACAGGATAAACTCAAGGAGAAACAGGCCAAGACACATACTAATCAAACTAACAAAGACTAAATACAAAGAAAAAATATTAATGTCGGGACCAGCCCAACAACGAACCAACCTGAGGGAGTGGTGCCACAGAAGAATAAGGAAAAAGAAGACTCAGAAATAAAGTGGGGATCAGGGGGCTGATGCCAATTGCAGGCAAAAGCCCAGATCCCAATCCTTGCCTGCCTTTTATTGTTAATTTCTACTTCCTTACTCGTGCTGTAGAGATATCTATTCTTTACAATCTCAGATCTAGGATAAAGATATACAATGCACAGTCCTCAATGTCAAACCTTCAGGCCTTTCAAGACTTTGTTTAGTCCTTTGGCTAGTGATGCCCTTTCTCAGCAACTCCCTCAAGGCTCTGGTTATGGGAACAGTCACTAATGGTTTTCCATCAGTCACATCAGTACTTCAGCATCTTGTTTTCAAGATGTCTTTCCATGATGTACCTTTTACTGCTCCCAGCCCCTTGCCTGGGGGAGATGAGAAAGTTATTTTTATTTTTCAAGGAGGCCCTGTTAATTGTAGTACAGCCTTGTGCATAGCAAAGTGAAGTGAAGTGAAGTCGCTCAGTTGTGTCCGACTCTTTGTGACCCAATGAACTGTAGCCTACAAGGTTCCTCTGTCCATTGAATTTTCCAGGCAAGAATACTGGAGTGGGTTGCCATTTCCTTCTCCAGGGGATCTTCCTGGCCCAGTGATCTAACCCGGGTCTCCTGCATTGCAGGCAGACACTTTACCGTCTGAGCCACCAGGGAAGCATATTCCCTACAATTAAAAGCAGCAAGGGAGAAGCAACAAGTAACATACAAGGGAAACCCCATATGCTTAACAGCTGATCTTTCAGCAGAAACTCTGCAGGCCAGAAGGGAATGGCAGGATATATTTAAAGTACTGAAAGGGAAAAATCTACAAGCAAGGTTACTGTCCCAGCAAGGATCTCATTCAAAATTGATGGAGAAATAAAAAGCTTTTCAGACAAGCAAAAGTTAGGAGAATTCAGTACCACCATCCAGCTTTACAACAAATATTAAATGGACTTATATAGTTGAGAAATACAACAGAAGAAAAAAGATCTACAAAATCAACCCCAAACAATTAGAAAATGGCAATGGGAACATATATATCAACAATTACTTTAAATGTAAATGGATTAAATGCTCCAACAAAAAGACACAGACTGGCTGAATGGATACAAAAAAAAGATCCATATATATGCTATCTACAAGAAATCCACTTCAGACTTCAAGACACATACAGACTGAAAGTGAGAGGACAGAAAAATATATTCCACGAAAATGGGAAGCAAAAGAAAGCTGGAGTAGCAATCCTCATATCAGACAAAATAGACCTTAAAATAAAGAAGATTACAAGATATAAGGAAGGACACTACATAATGATCAAGGGATCAATCCAAGAGGAAGACATAACAATTGTAAATATCTATGCACCCAACATAGGAGCACCTCAATATATAAGACAAACACTAACAGACATAAAAGGAGACATTGACAGTAACACAATGATAGTAGGAGACTTTAACACCCCACTCACACCAATGGACAGATCATCAAAACAGAAAATTAATAAGGGAACACAAGTCTTAAATGATACATTAGATGAGATGGATCTTCTTGATATCCTCAGGATATTCCACACAAATGCAGAAGAATACACCTTCTCAAGTGCACATGGAACATTCTCCAGGATAGACCACATCATGGATCACAAATCAAACCTCAGTAAATTTAAGAAAATTGAAATCGTATCAAGCATATTCTCTGACCACAACATGCTATGAGACTAGATATCAATTACAAAAAAAAAAAAAAAACAACCAACTGTAAGAAACACAAACACATGGAGATTAAACAACACATTTCTAAATAACCAACAGGTTACTGAAGAAATCAAAGGGGAAATCAAAAAATTTCTAGACAAATAACAATGAAAACACACAACTCAAAACCTATGGGATGCAGCAAAAGCAGTTCTAAGAGAGAAGTTAATAGCAATACAATCCTATCTCAAGAAACAAGAAAAACATCAAATAGACAACCTAAATTTACACCTAAAGCAACTGGAAAAAGAAGAGCAAAAAAAAAAAAAAAAAAAAAAAAAAAAAAACAAAATTAGTAGAAGGAAAGAAATCATAAAGATCCGAGCAGAAATAAATGAAAAAGAAATAAAAGAAACAACAGTAAAGATTAATAAAATTAAAAGCTGGTTCTTTGAGAAGATAAACAAAGTTGACAACCCTTAGCCAGACTCATCAAGAAAAAAAGAGAAGAATCAAATCAACAAAATTAGAAATAAAAAAGGAGAGGTTACAACAGACAATGCAGATATACAAAGGATTATAAGAGACTATTATGAACAACTATAGGACAATAAAATAGATAACCTGGAAGAAATGGATAGATTCATAGAAAAGTTCAATCTTCCAAGACTGAACCAGAAAGGAATAGAAATTATGAACAACCCAATCACTAGCACTGAAACTGAATTTGTGATCAAACATCTCCCAAAAAACCAAAAGCCCAGGACCAGATGGCTTCACAGGATAATTCTATCAAACATTTAGAGAACAACTAATGCGTATCCTTCTAAAACTTTTTTTAAAAATTGCAGAGGAAGGAACACTTCCAAATTCATTCTATAAGGCCTCCATCACCCTGATACCAAAATCAGACAAAGACAATACAAAAAAAAGAAAACTACAGGTCAATATAACTGATGAAGAAAGATGCGAAAATCCTCAACAAAATTTTAGCAAGCAGAATTCAGCAACACATCAAAAAGCTCATATACCATGATCAAGTTGAGTTTATTCCAGGGATGCAAGGATTCTTCAATATATGGACATCCATCATTGTGATACACCACATTAACAAATTGAAAGATAAAAACCATATGATAATCTCAATAGATGCAGAAAAAGTCTTTGACAAAATTCAGCACCCATTTATGATTAAATCTCTTCAAAAAATGGGCATAGAAGGAACCCACCTCAACAAAATAAAGTCCATATATGACAAGCCTACAGCAAACATTATTCTCAATGGTGAAAAACCAAAAACATTCCCCCTGAGATCACAAACAAGTCAAGGGGGTCCTCTTTCACCCCTATTACTCAACATAGTTCTGGAAGTCTTAGCTACAGCAATCAGAGAAGAAAAAGAAATAAAAGGAATCCAGATTGGAAAAGAAGAAGTAAAGCTCTCACTGTTTGCAGATGACATGATACTGTACATAGAAAACTCTGAAGATAGTATCAGAAAATTACTAGAGCTAATGAGTGAATTTAGGAAAGTTGCAGGATACAAAATCAATACACAGAAATTACTTGCATTTCTATATACTAACAATGAAAAATCAGAAAGAGAAATTAAGAATCAACCCCATTCACCATTGTAACAAAAAGAATTAAATATCTAGGAATAAACTTACCTAAGGAGACAAAAGAACTGTACACAGAAAAGTATAAGACACTAATGAAAGAAATCAAAGATGACATAAACAGATGGAGAGATATACCATGTTCCTGGGTAGGAAGAATCAATATTGTGAAAATGACTATACTACCAAATGCCATCTACAGATTTAATGCAATCCCTATCAAATTACCAATGGTATTTTTCACAGAACTGGAACAATAAATTTCACAATTCATATGGAAACACAAAAGACCCTGATTAGCCCAAACAGTCTTGAGAAAGAAGAATGGAGGTGGAGGAATCAATCTTCCTGACTTCAGATTATACTACAAAGCTACAGTCATCAATACAGTATGGTACTGGCACAAAAACAGAAATACAGGCCAATGGAACAAAATAGAGAGCTCAGAAAAAAAACCATGCACCTATGGGTACCTTATTTTTGACAAAGGAGGAAGGAATATACAATGGGGCAAAGACAGCCTCTTCAATAAATGGTGCTGGGAAAACTGGACAGCTACATGTAAAAGAATGAAATTAGAACACTTCCTAACACCATACACAAAGATAAACTCAAAATGGATTAAAGACCTAAATGTAAGACCAGAAACTATAGAACTCTTAGAGGAAAACATAGGCAGAATACTCGATGACATAAATCAAAGCAAGATCCTCTATGACCCACCTCCTAGAGTAATGGAAATAAAAACAAAAGTAAACAAGTGGGACCTAATTAAACTTAAAAGCTTTTGCACAGCAAAGGAAACTATAAGCAAGGTGCAAAGACAACCCTCAGAATGGGAGAAACAATAGCAAATGAAACAACTGACAAAAGATTAATTTTCCAAATATACAAGCAGCTGATACAACTCAATGCCAGAAAAACAACCCAATAAAAAGGTGGGAAAAAGACCTAAACAGGCATTTCTCCAAAGAAGACATACAGATGGCTAACAACCACATGAAAAGATGCTTAACATTGCTAATTATTAGAGAAATGCAAATCAAAACTACAATGAGATATCACCTCACACCAGTCAGAATGGCCCTAATCAAAAAGCCTACAAATAATAAATGCTGGAGAGGGTGTGGAGAAAAGGAACACTCTTGCACTTTTGCTGAGAATGTAAATTGATACAGCCAATATGGTAGATGGTATGGAGATTCCTTAAATAAAACTAGGAATAAAACCACCATATGACCCAGCAATCCCACTCCTAGCCATATACCCTGAGGAAACCAAAATTGAAAGAGAAACATGTATCCCGTTGTTCATCGCAGCACTTATTTACAACAGCTAGAACATGGAAGCAACCTAGATGTCCATCGATAGATGAATGGATAAAGAAGTTGTGGTACATATACACGATGGAATATTACTCAGTCATAAAAAGGAATGCATTTGAGTCAGTTCTAATGAGGTGGATGAACCTAGAACATATACAGAGTGAAGCGAGTCAGAAAGAGAAAGATAAATACCTTATTCTAATGCATATATATGGAATCTAGAAAAATGGTACTGAAGAATTTATTTACAGGGCAACAATGGAGAATCAGACATACAGAATAGACTTATGGATACAGGGAGAGAGGAGGAGAGGGTGAGATGTATGGAAAGAGTAACATGGAACTTACATTACCATACGTAAAATAGATAGTCAACGAGAATTTGCTGTATGGCTCAGGAAACTCAAACAGGGGCTCTGTATCAACCTAGAGGGGTGGGATGGGGAGGAAGGTGGAAGGGAGGTTCAAAAGGGAGGGGATATATGTATACCTATGGCTGATTTATGTTGAGGTTTGACAGAAAACAGAAAAATTCTGTAAAGCAATTATCCTTCAATAAAAAATAAATTAATTTAAAAAATGCTACAGTTCCAGAACCTGCTCCTCAGATTTCATTCCTTTCTACCTATTTATACTGCCAACATGAGATTTTCCTAAAATTTTCACATCTGGAATGCAGAGAAAATAATGTTTATATGTTACTAAGGTTAACAAAAGCAGTTGCTTGTGGCCATAGGGTGCACGGCCTAGGTCCTTCAAGAAGTCCCTCCCCGGGGGTAAAGGGAGCAATAATTTGGCACAAGTTCTGGCATATTGGTCCAGAAGGTGGGCTGGCACTTCATCGGGTGTTGATAAGCATTGTTGTTTGAATAAATAAATGGAGTTTTAGAAAACAAATATTCAAGATTAAAAAATACCAATTATAAATGTGGAAGTTAAATACAAGTTAATGGTATAGGATGTTTGGGAACTAATTTAAAGGTTAACTAATGCTAAGGTCTTGAAACATGTAGAGTTTATAGCTAAAAAAATATTGTTGTTTTTGATAAGATACCAATAAATGAGAATTACACTAAAATGAGTTGGAGAGATGTTTATTAACAGGAATAGACAGGTTTGCCAGAAAAACACATCATTTCCCCCAAACTAGAAAAATGGAAATAGGGCTTTAAACCTAGAAATAACTAACATCAAATTCAATCCTGTAAGGTCCTTTCCAGCCTTGGATACATCCAGCTTTATGATACAGATTAAATGAAGAAATGGATGGGAAATCCTAGACAACAAAACCCAGGCAGTTACCCTCCTTCCTACTCTTCTGCTCCCTCCTGAGGTTCACCAATTAACAGCTCTTTAGAACATCTTCTTAGGAGAGATCATTAAGATACAGCATTTTAAATCCAGCTGGTTCATCTTCCTTTGCCTTGACAACTGCAAAGAGTCTCACAGATGGCCCTGCCTCACAGCTCTGGGGTGAGACAGCTGAGGAAAGTGTGCCGCCTGCTGCACCCCAATTTCTAAATGCAGCAGCCATCCTAAGTAACTGCCTGACCTGTTCCCCAGGTAATAATTTAACTAGATCAAAGCTGGAGAGAGACAGTGTAAAGAGACATGAGGCATTTAATCGCTTTGCATAGAACAGTATAAGAATATAACTATGCTAAGAAGTAGCCACAGTCTCATACGCAATACAATCACAGCAAAGAACACCCACCAGACGTGACATCATGGTCTATTCCTTCCACAGAGATGGTGGCGTTAGCAATCGGGTTACCCTGAAGATCCCGGACAAATCCTTTAACTCCTCGGTGTATCTGTGATGGTCAAGAATAACCAAAAAAATGTGTGTTAGAAACAACCTAAAAACGTGCTTCATATCAAACATCTCCTTATTTTCTAGCAAAATACTGCAGATTCCTATCGTTTAGGAATCAAAACAAGCTCAAAAAGTCACTGAATTTTGTGTAGATTCTTTATTCTGCTTTTTCTCAAGCAGACAAATGAGAAGTAACCCCTGGAAAAGTGATATCTTATTCTGAGTCAAATAAGACTTTGAAGTACCTTCCAAACCACCAAAACAAACAAACAAGCAAACAAACCTGTCAATGTGTAAAACAGTTCGGGTCTGAACATATTTCATTGCTTTCTATTTTAAATTTGGTTAATTATGTATACTTTATATGCCAGTTGTCGGCTAACAGGATATCACATTATAGCCCTTCAATACTTGTTCCTTTTAGATAAAAGGATATATATACTGTGAATATTTTTGTATTAAACCCATTAATAATATTATTTTGGTTCAAAATCAGTGCATGAAAAGCCAGTGAACTTACTAACTGAAAACTGGGTTTATTAATAAAATAGAAGATTTTATATTGAGAACAAGCTATTGAATTAAGTTGCTGTCATCAACTAACTACTACAATGAAAAATACAAAAACAACTTTATTTCTAAATGATAATTCAACTAAGTCAACATGTATTTGAAGTAAAGGAGGGTCACTTAAGCTCTTTGAGAAAGTACTGCTTCTGAAATATCAAATGATAATCTATCAATCTTGATAATTTAGCAAAACACCATCCACTCCGCTCCAGTTGCTCCTCACTCATATGACCCCAGAAAATGAATTTTCTTTTGCTACTGATGATAATTTACATATTTTCCCACAGAAAGGAGAATAAATCTCATGTGTCCCTTTGTCACTGGAGAGTAAATATGGAAGTGGTACAATGTTTTATCACAGAGATACTCTTTGTATATTAGTAAAATTTTTTTTGAATTTGCTATTTTTTAAAAAAAAAGCAAAACTCTTTAAAAGTAACACATAATTATTTTCTCTAAAGGCAATTTATTCATGGTAAAAAAGTGATACAGGGACTTTCTGGGTGGTTCAGTGGCTAAGACTGTGTGCTCTCAATGCAGGGGGCCTGGGTTTGATCCCTGGTCAGAGAACTAGATCCCACATGCCACAACCAAAAAATCCTGCATGCCGAAGGTTGAAGATCCTATGTGCTGAAACTAAGATCCAATGCAGCCAAATAAACAAACATTTTTGTAAAAAGTGATACGTTTGCAGCAATAATAATAATGGCAACCAGTAAAGTGAGAAGAGAGTAAACACATTTTTAAAACAAAAAGACATTTTTAATCTTTCCCCCAAGACTCACCTATGGATTAGCCAACCAAAATTGAATAAGACTGAAATTTAGCTACTGGAAACAAGAGAAGTTAGCTTTCTGAATGGTAAAAGTAATAGAAAAATTGTGGAGATCAATTTATTCATCTTGGGGCACTATAATCCTGATATATAAGTTTGAAATTTCCTCATCATTGAAAAAATAAATCAATCACTTCAAAAATATATAATTCACCTACATTAGGTATAAATATACCCATTAATATTCATAACTGTACTTTTATCTGCCTCTGCAACCCAAGACTTAAATTATAGTATGTGATTAACAAATAGTTATGTTAGGTAGAAATTAGGTATGAGCAACAAGCAGTGGCCTAGCCAAAAAGAATGCAAGCTGATCTCTAAACCCCGTCCTAGACACATCCAGGAGAGCTCGCAGATATGCTACAAAATAACACAGAGACTTTTCCAACTCCCGCATGTGCACCCTAGGCACACAGTGAATACAAACTAACCACAGGGGCTTCTCCAAGTAACCTCAGGCAGGTAGGGGCCCATAAATACTCATAACATGTATGGATTTATGGCTTCTTACATAGTCATAAATATGTTATGTGTTCATATATACATATATCTGACTGTACAAACTGAATTATGGGAAAGAGGCACAACAGAGACTGTTGTGTAACTTACAACTGCCAACTGGCCTTGAGTGTATGCCCTTTCCTGATAGGTGCTAAGTACAGGACCTGTTTTGCACAGGACAGAACCAAGAGGAAGAGACAGGAAGTATAAAAGGAGAAGCCAAAAGGGATTATTATGACTCCTTTGAGGTTGGCCTACTTCCACGTCTCTTTGATAAAAGTTCTGTCTGCTTGAGCTATAACTGAGCTGTAACTTGTCTGTTGTTTCAAACCGTTTAGTCCATCTTTCTAAATCTTTGTTACTATGAGACAAGAACCGAGGGTTGGAAAGAAACCAACTTGATGGCTAAATAAATAAATGTCTGATATGCCAATTATGGAGCATTATTTTTCTGTTTGAAATTTTCCACTATAGGAATAAATCTCAATGGAAACGTTATGGGCTACCAGGACTCCAGAAATGCAGACTGGAAAACACAGTCACTTTATGGTGTTTGCAAAAGAAATCCCAGAGGTTTATTAATAAATTTCACTCATATCTGGAGAAGTTATTTTACTACACCTGTTTTTCCTATAATTCTCCCTCTCCAGATTCCAGACATTTCAATCAAGCAAGGCCAATATATATAATTCTTCATTGTTGCTAGAATTGTTTAATGTCAATAACCCTTAAATCTTCAAATACTCAAGTGTTCCACAGAGGGCTTGCTGAAATGGAGACTCTGGAGTCCTGCCCTTCAAGGACCTGATTCAGTGTTGGGACTAAAAGCTCATTTTTAAAAACAATCTAGATGAGTCTGAGGCAAGTGCTCATGAGCCAGTCTTTGAAAAATTCTTTGGAAATTTTGAGAACTAGACAGTTTCTGGCTATTGCATAGGAGCTCTTCTTAGCAAACTATTTACACTGATAAACTTTACAACTCCAGGTCCTAAAAACATCCTTTTAAGGCTCTGCAAGAGATTTCTTCTCAACCAATGATTGAATTGGATCTCCTAATCACTAACAGAGTTTTGCCAAGAGAACACACTGCTCATAGCAAACACCCTCTTCCAACAACACAAGAAAATACTCTACACATGGACTTCACCTGATGGCCAAAACCAAAATCAGATTGATTATATTCTTAGCAGCCAAAGATGGAGAGGCTCTTACAGTCATCAAAAACAAGACCAGGAGCTGACTGTGGCTCAGATCATGAACTCCTTATGCCATATTTAGACTTAAATAGGAGAATGTAGGGAAAACCACTAGATCATTCAGGTATGACCTAAATCAAATCCCTTATGATTATACAGTGGAAGTGAGAAATAGATTTGAAGAACTAGATCTGATAGACAGAGTGCCTGAAGAACTATGGATGGAGATTCCTGACATTGTACAGGAAACAGGGATCAAGACCATCCCCAAGAAAAAGAAATGGAAAAAGGCAAAATGGCCATTTGAGGAGGCCTTGCAAATAGCTGTGAAAAGAAGAGAAGTGAAAAGCAAAGGGGAAAAGGAAAGATATACCCATTTGAATGCATAGTTCCAAAGAATAGCAAGGAGAGATAAGAAAGCCTTCCTCAGTGATCAGTGCAAAGAAATAGAGGAAAACAATAGAATGGGAAAGACTAGAGATCTGTTCAAGAAAAATAGAGATACCAAGGAAACATTTCATGCAAAGATGGGCTCAATAAAGGACAGAAATGGTAGGGACCTAAAAGAAGCAGAGGATATTAAGAAAGGGTGGCAAGAATACACAGAACTATACAAAAAAGATCTTCATGACCCAGATGATTACGATGGTGCGATCACTCACCTAGAGCCAGACATCCTGGAATGTGAAGTCAAGTGGGCCTTAGGAAGCACCACTATGAACAAAGCTAGTGGAGGTGATGGAATTACAGTTGAGCTATTTCAAATCCTAAAAGATAATGCTGTGAAAGTGCTGCACTCAATATGCCAGCAAATTTGGAAAACTCAGCAGTGGCCACAGGACTAGAAAAGGTCAGTTTTTAGTCCAATCCCAAAGAAAGACAATGCCAAAGAATGCTCAAACTACCACACAATTGCACTCATCTCACATGCTAGTAAAGTAATGCTCAAAATTCTCCAAGCCAGGCTTCAGCAATACGTGAACCGTGAACTTCCAGATATTCAACCTAGTTTTAGGAAAGGCAGAGGAACCAGAGATCAAATTGCCAACATCTGATGGATCACTGAAAAAGCAAGAGAGTTCCAGAAAAACATCTATTTCTGCTTTATTGACTAAGCCAATGCCTTTGACTGCGTATATCACAACAAACTGTGGAAAATTCTGAAAGAGATGGGAATACCAGACCACCTGACCTGCCTCTTGAGAAACCTGCATGCAGGTCAGGAAGCAACAGTTAGAACTGGACATGGAACAACAGACTGGTTTCAAATAGGAAAAGGAGTACATCAAGGCTGTATATTGTCACCCTGCTTATTTAACTTATATGCAGAGTACATCATGAGAAACGCTGGGCTGGGGGAAGCACAAGCTGGAATCAAGATTGCCGGGAGAAATATCAATAACCTCAGATATGCAGATGACACCACCCTTATGGCAGAAAGTGAAGAAGAACTAAAGAACCTCTTGATGAAAGTGAAAGAGGAGAGTGAAAAAGTTGGCTTAAAGCTCAACATTCAGAAAACTAACATCATGGCATCTGGTCCCATCACTTCATAGCAAATAGATGGAGAAACAGTGGCTGACTTTATTTTTTGGGGCTCCAAAATCACTGCTGATGGTGACTGCAGCCGTGAAATTAAAAGACGCTTGCTCCTTGGAAGGAAAGTTATGACCAACCTAGATAGCATATTTTTTAATTAGTTTATCTGTTTTTTAACTTTACAATATTTTATTTGTTTTGCATATTAAAAAGCAGAGACAGTACTTTGCTAACAAAAGTCCATCTAGTCAAGGCTATGGTTTTTTCAGTAGTCAAGTATGGATGTGATAGTTGGACTACAAAGAAAGCTGAGTGCTGAAGAATTGATGCTTTTGAACTGTGGTGTTGGAGAGGACTCTTGAGAGTCCCTTGGACTGCAAGGAGATTCAACTTGTCCATCCTATAGGAGATAAGTCCTGAGTGTTCATTGGAAGGACTGATGTTGAAGGTGAAACTCCAATACTTTGGCCACCTGATGCAAAGAGCTGACTCATTTGAAAAGACCCTGATGTTGAGAAAGATTGAAGGCAGGAGGAGAAGGGGACGACAGAGGATGAGACGATTGAATGGCATCACCGACTCAATGGACATGAGTTTGGGTAGACCTCGGGAGTTGATGATGGACAGGGAGGCCTGGCGTGCTGTGGTCCATGGGGTCGCAAAGAGTTGGACACGACTGAGTGACTGAACTGAACTGAAATGAATCACCTATTTTCCATCTGTTATCAAACTAGTCAAATTATTAATCACCACCATATTGTTCCACTGTCAAGAAACAATTTCAACACAGAACTTCTGGCAGCCTTCAGTGATATTCCACCAGCCTTTGATTCCCTAATCTGGAGTGTCCTTGAGGCAAGCTGGTGTGGGGTTTCCTGCAAATACCAATCTTACTGTTTCCATTCATTCTGTACATTAATAGTGATGTCACACCAGGATGGGTCACAGGGATCTGTCGACAGATGAAACTTTCATTTCAAGTGGCATAAAACAGGACTGTATCATCTGATCCCTCTTCTTTTCAGCTGATTCTTACATAAACTGATACAGATTTTAGATTAATTAATGCACTTGCCACTATAAATATGACAATCATTCTCTTTCTGATGGTACACATTTGGGTTTTGTTTTATAGTGCATTTTTTCTCAAGAACTAAGATAGGACTTCCTTGGTATTCTAGTGGTTAAGAATCCACCTGCCAATGCAGGGAACATGGGTTCAATCCCTGGTCCAGGAAGATTGCACATGCCATAGCCATGCACCACAACTAGGCCTGTGCTTTAGAGCCCATGAGCCACAGCTACTGAGCTTGCACACTCTAGAATCCACGCTCTGCAACCAGAGAAGACACCACAATGAGAAGTCTGCACACCACAACTAGAGAGTAGCCCCCACTCACTGCAACTAGAATAACTTTATGTGCAGTGATGAAGATTCAGCACAGTCAAAAATAAATAAATCAGAACTAAGAACTTAAATAGCAGCGGAACTTTTTCTTTTAATTGTTGACAGGTAATAATTTTACTGACATCAACTGTAGGGAATCCTAGAGCATAGCTCCAAGAAGCCTTTTCTGAACTGGCAGCACTGGGTTAAGGACCCTTCTGTGTACTGCTCTTGCTCTTTATTTTAGCATTTAGCATCCTCTCTTGGAGTTAGGTATTGATATCTGAACTTAAGACTAAATGCACTCTCCCCAGAGCCTCACAGGGTACCGCAGACACAAAAGTAGCTTAATAAATTTTTGCTGTAAAAATAGATAAATAAAATGAAAAGCATTGAAGAAAGGAAGCATTCTTTGATATCTAAGCAAAGAACACACCAAATAGCCCCATCTTACTTACTCAGCCTATAACTTTACTTTTAAATTTTGCTGTTAAAATATCCAACCAAATACAGCTCTCCTCAAACGACATTCTACAGGGGAGCCCACTAAGGTTTTCTCAGAATCAACATAGCTAATTATCTTTAGCTTTGTTGTTGAAAACATCTTTTTGTGTTAACATGCACTTTTACGTTAATTCCATTGACTGATAAAAATCATGTATAACATGTTTTTTAATCACTGTCTGTCATCACTGTATCTATCCCATGATAATACCTTTTGGTAAGGTATATGGATACCTATGGAGAAGGCAATGGCAACCCACTCCAGTACTCTTGCCTGGAGAATCCCATGGATGGAGGAGCCTGGTAGGCTGCAGTCCATGGGGTCACTAGAAGTTGGACACGACTGAGCAACTTCACTTTCACTTTTCACTTTCATGCATTGGAGAAGGAAATGGCAACCCACTCCAGTGTTCTTGCCTGGAGAATCCCAGGGACGGGGTAGCCTGGTGGGCTGCCGTCTATGCGGTGCACAGAGTCGGACACGACTGAAGTGACTTAGCAGTAGCAGCATGGATACTTGACAAGTGTAAAAGAATTTTTAAGCTGATTTCACATTTTTAATGCATTGGGTTCACGTGTATATGTTTCTATGTACCTGTGGGTGTGAGCTAAGTAACTTCAGTGGTGTCCTATTCTTTGCAACCCTATGGACTGTAGCCCACCAGGCTCCTCTGTCCTTGAAATTTTCCAGGAAAGAACACTGGAGTGGGTTGCCATTCCCTTCTCCAGAGGATCTTCCTGATCCAGAGATCAAACTTGCGTCTCTTATGTCTCCTGCATTGGCAAGCAGGTTCTTTACCACTAATGCCACCTGGGAAGTCCCTTTATATGTACATGTATGTGCAAATAGCTACTTATCTATATAACAGCATTTGTTTATATCAAATTAGTTTAAAAATCAGTCTACACCACCTGCCAGTATATGAAACTAACATCACTCTCCCTGACTTTGTTTTTCTTTTTTTTTAAATTAGTTTATTTTCTATTTATTAACTTTACAATATTGTATTTGTTTTGCCATACATTGACATGAATCCACCATGGATGTAAATAGCCACATACAGAATGGAAAGTGAAACTGTCAAGGCACTGCAAGCAAAGAACAGAGTCCTTCGGTCTTTCCCAACAGTACTGACCCTGGCATCAGCCTCTACCTGGTACAGAGGGGTGGGGCTAACAGGGAACTGGCCTGGATCAAGCCTGAACAGGTAGGTATTTTATTCTGACACATGGTGAGATTCTCCAAAATTCTGTACAGTGACTGTCTGCTAAAGATCTAAATTTATGTCATGAGAGGCAATACAGCATGGTGATGCTGGAACTAGACAGCCTAGATTCTGGCAGAATAAGTTCAGGTAAGTTGTTTAACTTCTCTGTGCTTCTGATTTCTTACTTTTAATTCATGGATGATAATGGTAATGCAATAAAAGAAGATGATGTTGATGATGATATAACTTTCCTCATGGGGTTGTGAGAATTAAATGAACCGATTAATACATGTAAGGCATTTAGAACAGTGCCTGGGAAAGAGTTAATGCCCAGTAAATGTAACTTACCCATTATTACCATTACCTCATCTCCAGTTGAGTCTGGGGTGAGACAAGTGAAGCATAAGGAGATATTCACTCCTAGGTGCTGGTCCTATGCCTGCATAACCCTGAGAGTGAATGGCTCATTAAATTTGCATCCTGGGTGCCTCATTTACTTCACTCTAGTTTTGGTCCTGCCTGGAATGTCTGACCAGCCCAAGGTGATCAGGGTAGAGGAGGATCCTAGGACTGCCCTTAATTAATGCAAGATGGAAGAAAATAGGATGTCACCCTACCTTTCCATTACCGCAGTTTAATCAGTTCTCAGCTAATATTCATGAACTAAAAAACCAGTTACAAATGAAAGACTATTTGAACCACTACTGATGCATTTTCCAAATGCAGCATTCTCACTCAGGGTCAGGTGGAGTCATACAGTCTGGGATCCTCTTAGGAGACTACTGTGCACCAGGTTACTACTGTGCACTTGGATCTCCCATTTTACGCTGGAAACTGGGTTTACCTGCTGGATGTAGCTAATGAGGGAGTTTTTGTTATCCTCCCAGTAGTTCTTCAAAGTCTCTTCAGGTGGAAACTTTTCACAGCTAAGCTCCACAGTAATCTCAAAGCAGTTGCTGCTGAGGTAATTGAAATCTTGCATTCCTGCCAAAACACCAAATGAAAAGTTAAAATATGTATGTGCTGACTAGAACCCACACTGACTGTTCTGCTGACAGTCAGGTAAAAACTGTACCAATCCATGCATCTTGAGGAGACTGTGGGAAATTGCAAATGAAATCACCTACTATATGGGAAAGAAGAGCATACTTGGGGGATCGTTACTGCTTCACAAGCACAAATTCCCTCAGGTTCTTAAGCAGTCATTTAGTGTAAGCATTGCTGTTGTACAGTGCTAAAGCGAGTATCAGCCACATTCCACAGTGCCGGGATCAACTTCAAAGACAACGGGAGGGTGACATCATCAAAACGGTGAAGCAGGAATTTTCTACTGTCTTCCCTCCCCCAAAAACACAAATTTTAACAATTACCCATGAATAGAGTGTGTTTGTGGAAGTTAAGGAATCTAATGGAAAAGTTAAAGCACACTATTGGAGAAAAAATTTCAAGATTGGACACATTGAAGGGAGGAAGAGGAACAGTTTCACTTTACCTGTATCACCTCCTTCCCTAAGGTGGCATAGTTTAGTGCCAAAGAGACCTAATCAGTAATATGAAAACATATAAAAACATACAATACACTGGTAAAGGTAAGTATCTAGTCAGATTCAGAATCTTCTAGTACAGTAATATGAAAGTGTATTATTCACTTAACTCTACGATAAAGGTTTTAAAATATTAAAAATAAGTATAGCTACAATATTCTGTTCATAGATACATAAAATGGAAAGATGTAAATATTGACATCAAAACATAAAATGTGGGGCAAAGATTTTGCTTGCAATCAAAGTTAAGTTGTTGACAGCCTAAAATGGACAACTACAATATAAGATGTTTTATGTAAGCCACATGGTAACCATAAAGCAAAAACCTATTCAAAAACAGTAAAGAGAAAAGAATCAAAGCATACCATTGTAGAAAATCATCAATTCACAAAGAAAGAGAGCAAGAGACGAAGAAAGGAACAAAGTAACTTCAGAACAGAAAACAACATAAGGCAAGGCCTTACCTATCAATAATTATTTTAAATGTAAACAGATTAAATTCTTTAATCAAAAGGCATAGAGTAGCTGAATATATTTAAAAAAAAAACAAGATCCAACTATGTGGTGCCTACAAGAAACTGACTTCAGGTTTAAGAACACACATAAGCTCAAAGTGAAGTGATGACAAAACATATTCAGTGTTTTTGAAAGCCAAAAGAGAGAAGAGGTACTTTTCTCAGACAAAATACAGTTTAAGCCAAAAACTGTTATGAGAGACAAATATCATTGTAGTTTGATAAAGAGGGCAATTCATCAAAGGATGATACAGCTATCAAAAATACATAAACACTCAACATTGGAGTCTCTAAATATATTAAGCAAATACTAATAGGCCTGAAGACAGGAATGACTAGAGCACTGCAACAGGAGGGGACTTCAGTGTCCTACTCCCAATAATGGATGACTAGACCATCCATACAGCCTCAGCAAGGAAACACTTGCCTTGAACTATACTTTACATTATATGGACCTAACAGCCACACAGAACAAGCCATTCAACAGCTGCAGAATAGATAACTAGATCATCCATACATCCTGAGCAAGGAAACACTGGCCTTGAACTATAATTTACATTCTATGAACCTAACAGCCATGCAGAACAAGCCATTCAACAGCTGCAGAATAAACATTCTTCTCCAGCACACATGGAACATTCTCTAGGATAGATCATATCATAGGTCACAAAGCAAATCTCAGCAGACAAGAGTAGGCTGAAATCATGCCAGCTATCTTTTCCAACCACAATGGTACAGAACTAGAAATCATAACAAGAGAAAAACTAGAAAATTCACAAACATAAAAAAGTAAACAACACACTCTTGAACAACTCAAAGGGAAACCAAAATATCTTGAACAAATGAAAACAGTAACACAACCTACCAAAACTCATGAGATGTAGCAAAAGCAATCCTAAGAAAGAAGCTCATTATGATAAATGCCTACATTTAAAAGAAAAAAGAAATATGTAAAATAAATTCTTTAATCTTACACTTCAAAAAAACTAGAAAATGAACAAATCAAGCACAAAGTTGCAGAAGGATGAGAATAATAAGGATCAAAGCAGAAATAAATGAAATATAGGAGGGAAAACAATAGAAAAGATAAATCTAAGGGCTGTTTTTTTTTTTTATTTTTTCTTATGGTTTTATTTATTTTTAATTAATTTATTTTAATTGGAGAATAATTACTTTACAATATTGTGATATTGTTTGCCACACATTAACATGAATCAGCCATGGGTACACATGGCTGATTTTTGAAAAGATAAAATAGACAAAGCTTTAGTTAGACTTACCAAGAATAAAACAAAGGGGAGAAATTTCAACTAATACCATAGAAATGCAAAGGATCATAAAAGACTGTGAACAATTATAAGCCAACAACTAGACAACCTAGAAGGAATGAATACATTCCCAGAAACATACAACTTACCAAGACTGAACCAGGAAGAAACAGAAAATCAAAACAAATCAATTACTAGTAGGGAAATTGAATCAGTAATCAAAAACTTTCCAAAAAGAAAAGCCCAGAATCAGAAGGTTTCACTGGTGAATTTTACCAAACATTTAAAGAAGAATTAACACCAATCCTCATCAAAATCTTCCAAAAAACTGAAGAGAAGGGAGCACTCTCAAACTTTTTTTTTTTTTTTACAAGACCAGCATAATGCTGATTCCAAAGCCAGATAAGGATACTACAGAAAAAGAAATTACAGGCTAATTATCATGATGAATAAAGATGCAAAAATTCTCAACAAAAAATTAGCAAACTGAATTCAACAGCACATAAAAAACATCATACACCATGATTGAGTAAAATTTATCCCTAGGATGCAAGGATGGTTCAACAAAGACAAATCAACAAATATAATATATTGCATTAATAGAATGAAAGATAAAAATTAAATGATTGTCTCAAAATATGAAGAAAAATCACCTGAAAAAAATTCAGCATGCTTTCATGATAAAAACTCTCAACAGGTCGTGTAGCAAAGGAACATACCTTAACATAATAAAGTCCATATACGACAATTCCACAACTAACATTATACTCAATGTTGAAAGATTTAAAGCTTCTCCTCTAAGATCAAGAACAAGACAAGGAAGCCTACTCTCACCATTCCTATTCAATATAGTGTTAGAAGTCCTAGCCAGAGAAATAAGGCAAGAATAATAAATAAAAGACACACATGTTAGAAAGGGAGAAGTAAAATTATCTCTGTCTGTAATGATATGACCTTATATATAGAAAAGCCTAGAGACTACCAAGCACACACACACACAAAACTATTGGGACTAATAAAATAATTCATTAAAGTTTCAGGATACCAAATCAACATACAAAGATCAGTTACATTTCTATCTGCTAACAAAAAACTATCCAACAAACATATAAAGAAATCAATCTCACTTACAATAGCAACAAAAACAATAAATACTTAGGAACAAATGTAACCAAGGAGATGAAAGAGCTGAACAAAGAAAACTATAAGACAGTGATAAAAGAAATGAAAGAAGGTACAATGAAAATGGAAAGATATCCCATGTTCATAAATTTAATACTGTTAAAATATCCATAGCACTCAAAGCTATCTATAGATTGAATACAATCCCTATCAAAATCCCAATAACGTTTTTCACAAAGCTAGGGGGAAAAAATCCTAAGATGCATATGGAAACACCAAAGACACTGAGTAGCCAAAACAATCTTGGAAAAAAAGAACAAAGAAAAAATAAGAACTTCCTTATTTCAAGTGAAAAGTGAAATGTTAGTAACTCAGTCATGTCCAACTCTGCAACCCCATGGACTATAGCCAACCAGTTTCCTCTGTCCATGGGATTCCCCAGGCAAGAATACTGGAGCGGGTAGCCCTTTCCTTCTCCAGGGGATCTTCCCAACCCAGTGATGGAACCCAGGTCACCTGCATTACAAACCATACTACCAAACTATAATAATCAAAACAGTCTGGTATCAGCATAAAAACAGACACATATCACTGAACAAAATCAAGAGTGAGCCCAGAAATAAACCCTGATATATACAGTCAATTAATATTTGACAACAGAGCCAAGAATGCTCAATGGAAATAACAGTCTCTTTAATAAAAAGTTTTGGGAAAACTGGATACATACCTGTAAAAGCATCAAATGGGACTTTTATCTTACACTAACACAAAAATTAATTTAAAGTGGCTTAAAGGATTAAATTCAAGACTTTGAACTGTAAAGCTCCTAGAAGGAAACAGAGAAAAAAGCTCCCAACATTGGTCTCCACTAAATTTGGGGGATATGACACAAAATGTACTAGATTAGTGCAAAAGTGTTTGTGGTTTTGCATTGTTGAACTTTGTCATTTGATACTGGAATATATTCTTAAATAAATGTGGTTATGTTATACATCATTTTACTGCACAACATCTAGCTTTATGTTTTTTTGCTAATGACTTATTACTTGCTGTTTATTTTATATTTATTTTAGACTATAGAAATGATGTTAGACAAAAAGCAAATTCGAGTGATCTTCTGATTTGAGTTCAAAATGGGTGATAAAGCAGTGGAGACAACTTGCAACAACAATGCATTTGGCACAGGAACTGCTAATGAACACACAGTGCAGCAGTGGTTCAAGAAGTCTAGCAATGGAGACGAGAGCCTTGAAGACGAGGAGCACAGGGGCTGGCCTTTGGAAGCTGACAGTGACCAACTGAGATCACCAACACTGACCCTCTTACAACTACACGAGAAGTTGATGAAGACTCAACATCGACCATTCTACAGTCATGAGGTACTTGAAGCAAACTGAAAAGGTGAAAAACTTCAATAAGTGAGCTGATTGAAAATCAAAAAAAAAAAAATCATTTTATAAGCGTCATCTCTTATTCTACATAACAACAATGAACCATTTCTCAATCAGTTTGTGATGTGCAACAAAAAGTAGATTTTACACGACAATAACTGGTGATAACCAGCTCAGAGGTTGGACCAAGAAGAAGCTCCAAAGCACTTCCTAAAGTCAAACTTGCATCAAAAAAAGATCATGGTCACTGTTTAGTGGTCTGCTGCCATCTGATCCACCACAGCTTTCTGAATCCTGGCAAAACCATTACATCTGAGAAGTATGCTCAGCAAATCAACAAGATGCACCGAAAACTGCAATGCCTGCAGCTGGCACTGGTCAACGAAAAGGGCCCAATTCTTCTGTATGACAACACCCAACCACACGTCACACAACAAATGCTTCAAAAGTTGAATGAATCAGGCTATGAAGTTTGGCCTCATCGACCATATTCATCTGACTTCTTGTCAACCATCTACCACTTCTTCAAGAATCTTGAGAGTTAACTTTGGCAGGTTGATAGGCAGTCCAGGGCCCTTTAAGGAGAAGGTGAACATTCTCACTCATGTTTTCCTTAAGCCTTGTGTATGTTTCCCAAGAGAAATGGCTTTTCTTTAGATCTGGAGCTAATGAGTATACAGCAGCCATACATTTTACTCGGGAAAAATGCTTTTCTTAGACCCCACTATGCTTTTCTTAGGCTCTATGTTAATGATTATAATTGTAACAAATCTTGTCTAGGAAACTGTTTCTCAGCAACAATACATCTCAACCAGAAATATGAAGCCAGTAACTTATTCCTTCTGGCTAATCTTGTACTGACGTTATCTCAGGATGCATGCCTTGGGAGAGAGTCTGGTAGAACTTTTACAAACTTGAGGTATTCTTTTTATCTATTCTCGGCAGCCAGTTGAAAAGTATATAATGTTCTGCTTAAACTAGTGAGTTGGGTAGTCTTTCTACCCCTTTCTGATGTCAGAAGCTTCTATGTCAGAGGCTTTCTCTGTCCTATCACTTTATATAAAATTTTCCTGCACAAAGCTCTGAGTGACTGAGACCGTGCTGGTCCCAGAGTTAAATCTTCTCCTTTGGAGACCACAAACTTGGCACCAAACACCGTAAGCTATCAATCTCAATAACACTTTACAAAGAAAATGCTTCCACAACCAGCAAGAGGCAGAAAAAGCTTTCCTAGAGTTCGCTGAATCCCAAAGCAAAGATTTTTATGTTATAGGAATAAACAAACATTTCTTCTTGGCAAAAACGTGTTGATTGTAATGGTTCCTATTTTGATTAATAAACATGTATTTGAGCCTAATTATAATAATTTAAAATTGACAGTCTGAAACCACAATTTTGTTTGCACCAACTTAATACAAGTAACAAAAGCAAAAATTAATAAGTGGGACTGCATCGAACTGAAAGCTTCTGCACAGCAAAAGATACAGTTAACAAAATGGAAAGGCAATTTAAGGAATGAGAGAAAGTATTTCCAAATCATATATTGGATAAGGAGCTAATATCCAAAATATGTAAGGAACTCATACAAATCGAAATAAATTTCAAAAAAAACTTGATTAAATAATAGGCAAAAGATCTGAATAGACATTTTTCCAGAGAAGACACACAGATGGCCTAAAGGCACATGAAAAGATGTTCAGCATCGTTAGTCATCAGAGAAATGCAAATGAAAACCACAATGAGATATCACCTCACACCTGTCAGAATGGCTATCTTCAGAAAGAACACAAATAGCATCAGTTGACAAGAATGCAGAGAAGGACCCTCCAACACTGTTGTAGGAAATGCAAGTTGGTGCAGATGCTACAGAAAACAGTATGAAGCTTTCTGAACAAACTAAGAGTAGAAATACCATACAGTCCGACATACATCCAAAAAGAGACAAAAACACTGATTCAAAAGTATACATACACCCCAACATTCAAGCAGCATTATTTACACTTGACAGGATAGGAAAGCAACCTGAGTGTCCATCAACAGATGAGTGGATGAAGATGTGATATATACACACAACGGAACGCTACTCAGCCATAAAAAAGAACGAAATTTTGCCATTTGCAACAACATGGATGGACTTGGAGGGTATTATGCCTAGTGAAATAAGTCATACAGAGAAAGATAAATACCATATATCCCTTATACATGGGATCTAAAAAATAAAGCAGCGAATATAACAACAACAACAAAAAAAAAAAAAAACCAGATTCACAGATATAGAGAACTAACGAGTGGTTATCAGTGGGGAGAGCAAGGAGGGGAGGGGAAAGATAGGGGTAGGAGATTAATAGGTACAAATTATTACATGTAAAATAAATAAACTATAAGGATATATTATATAGCATAGGGAAGATAGCCAGTATTTTATATGGCGACCCACTCCAATATCCCTGCCTGAAAAGATCATATGGATAGAGGCGGGCTACAGTCCATGGTGCCACACAACGTCAGACATGGCTGAGCAACTGAGCACACAGAAATTGAGTACAACCTTTAAAAAGTCTGGATCACTATGTTGTACACCTGTAACTTACATAATATTGTACATCAGCTACCTCAATTTT
Organism: Okapia johnstoni; assembly: GCA_024291935.2. Lineage (NCBI taxonomy): Eukaryota > Metazoa > Chordata > Mammalia > Artiodactyla > Giraffidae > Okapia > Okapia johnstoni. The sequence continues at coordinate 64,052,826 of CM044310.1, forward strand.
ACATAAAACAAGATAAACATATATCATAAAGAAAAATATCTGAAAGAATATATTTATCAGAGCATAATTCAACCAAAAAAAATCATATTAAACAAACCAAGCCCTATAATTAGCCACTACTGCTACTGTCCTAATTCTCTTTTCACTTTTCTTTTCAGGTGGGCCACAGAAAATTGTTCATAGGCAGAGGGAAAAAACAGTGTCTTTGCATTTCACTCTTTATCCTTGGTAGAGGTGATACTACACAACTGTGAGTGATCCAGGTAGCCAGAAAAATGAGAGCTTGTCAAAGTTTATACTCGAACAGAGAGCCATAACAGCTGCCTTGATGTCTAGAAATGCTTTCTCCAGCTGTGCTGAGGTGGGTTTTTCCATTTTCAGACTCAATAAAATGTGTAGAGCTTCCTGACCTGATAATAGTACTTACTGCAGTAATGAATGCAAAATAAACATCCCATATGAAGTGGAACTTATTAAATAAAAACAAAAGTTATGTGAACCAAGATATGCTAAAGGCCAAAGCCAGCCCTCTAAAATATACATTTACATATGTCAAAGCATGACTAACATATAATCATGATGGTATCTTGTTCCCTAAGGCCAGAATTTGAAAACTAAGGTAATTAACAGTGTTCAATTTGTATTTTCCCAGTGGATATCTTCAGTTCCTTTCCTACACCTCTTCTACATCTCAAACTCATGTGCATTCAATCAGTGATGCCATCCAACCATCTCATCCTCCGTCCTCCCCTTCTCCTCCCGCCTTCCATCTTTCCCAGCATTGGGGTCTTTTCAAATGAGTCGGTTCTTCTCATCACGTGGCCAAAGTATTGGAGTTTCAGCTTCAGCATCAGTCCTTCTAACAAGTGTTCAGGACTGATTTCCTTCAGGGTTTACTGGTTGGATCTCCTTGCAATCCAAGAGACTCTCAAGAGTCTTCTCCCACACCACAGTTCAAAAGCTAAATATAAATTGCAATTATTTTTTAAAAGCCACTACTCACATGAAGAATGCAAGGGAAACTCACCTCCAGGCACACTGTACCATGCAGCGCCATTGGTCGTCCCTTCTACAAAGCTGCTGTCATCATCATTCTTGCGACATGGGGGCCGATCTGGGTCCGACATCGGGGGGTTGAAGGATGAGTACGCCCGAGCTAAGCTTTGGAAGATGTCGTCATCTGGGCAGGAGCTGTATTCGTGAGCACTACCTGGAAAAAAAAAAACCACAACACTAAAGAAACTGACACAAACCAACTAGTACTGCATGTTTTCTGAAGATTGATTTAGTGTTGATCTCCTGCTGATGCATTTTTAGCTACATCACTATGGGAAAGGAGTGAAGGGTTAAGTACTCAACAGTTACACTTAGTTTACTTTCAGGTTTCATAAAGTCCACTCCTGATACCAAAAAGCAGAAATTGAGTAGAATGTACATTCTTCTAATGAATTGAAAGCTTCACAAGAAAAGATGACAAGCACATAGTAAATTGGACTTGGGGAGACAGTAAGGACATTTCCATTCTTAAAATTTTTAATTTATAAATTGCACCTGTACAAATCCAATAGGCACTGTGAACCACTGTCACACATATTTTTCAGTATCTGAATTTAGAGTTTTTAAAAATCTCCTACTACTGAAATAAATAATATCTATTTTGGTACACGGTATTCTTGTTCTGTATTATCAAATATGCCAGTCCTTTAAATTTCCCAGCTATTGGCAAACCATAAAGTCTCTAAATTTCAAGGATGTCTCACCAAAGGATCTTCAAAACTCAAAGTTTCCAATATATACAACTATCCTGTGTTGGTGCTTTCAAATTTTAGTGCTGGAGAAGACTCTTGAGAGTTCCTGGGACAGCAAGGAGGTCAAACCAGTCAATCCTAAAGGAAATCAACACTGAATATTCATTGGAAGGACTGATGCTGAAGCTGAAGCTCCAATACTTTGGCCACTTGATGCGAAGAGCTGATTCACTAGAAAAGACTCTGATGCTGAGAAAGACTGAGGGCAGGAGGAGTAGGGGATTACAGAGGATGAGATGGTTGGATGGCATCACCAACTCAATGGATACAAATTTGAGCAAACTCCGGGAGACAGTGAAGGACAGGGAAGCCTGGCATGCTGCAGTCCACAGGGTCACAAAGAATCAGACATGAGTTGGAGGCTGAACAACAGCGATATCCTGTATTACAAAGACCTAACTCTTCAAAGTCTCCTGAAAATTGATTCAAAGCAGGTAATTTCTTGGAACAACAAAAATTAAGCTGAGAATATCTATCTGGCTAAAGTTTGCTGTGCCTGAAGATTAGCTAAAACTAGTTAAAGAAAATAAAAGCATCACTTCTTCTCCCTGACACCACCAAGAAATAGTTCCAAATGTGGAAGTGTGAATGCATAATAAGACATGCAGAGATATTCATGGGCCCCTGATGTAGTTCTAAAAGTTTGCCTTCAGTTTTAAGCTGTCTTGTACATAAAGCTACATAGATCCATTATTCCTCCATTTACCGGAATCCAAGAGTTACCCAAGTTCACGACTTCTGTTGTTTCCCTTTCTCTTACCTAAGTGATTATGTTTCTCTCCACTTAATTTTTTTTTTTTAATTACAGTCTTTTTTTTTTGCCAGGTATATGTCAATGCCACATGAAACAGGGGATATTCCAGGTCAACAGATGTATTTCTATAGGCAAAATCACTGGACAACCAGTCCCTTAAAAGAATATTACAGAAATCATTCAATAAACCCTTGTAAAGTAATTGTAAACCTTGAACCAATTAGAGAAACAGGAAGAACACCTACCGCTCCGCGTCTCATCATATGGATAATTGGCCACAAGGTCTCCTCCATGAAGATTGGCTGAGAGCACAAAAGGAATATCCATAATCCAATGAATGACAGCCTTCGTCTCAGGAGCAAGCTGTATTAAAGATTAGAGGTTAAGAGGATCCTAAATGCGGCAGTCGTTGGTGCGGTCACTTGACAGAAAAGACACAGAAAAGGTAAGAACAATAACAACTGGAATCTGGCCATATTCCAAGCACTCTGTGATTGTTTTCACAGAAAAAAGAGAAGAGGAGCATTCCTCATCTCGATCTTTCCCAGACTTATAATAAAAAATATTTCTATCTCCTTAAAAGCTCTATTTAAAAGCTGCCAGCTTTCTTTCTTTGTAACTTGAAAAACAGCATACAAATCATTTACAAATTTGGGAACATCTCTATCTGAACTTGTTAATAATAACTAAAGACAAGATAAGGAGAAAAGAAAATAGCTGAGCCGACCAAGGTTCTTCTTTATGGTGGTTCAACTCAAGAAAGTTGGTAGATTTTCTTTCCAAGTTTTCCTTACTATTTCTCCAATTCCTTTCAACCACTTCAACATTTTTCCTATAAAAAAATTAAATTGGGTCTTTTTCAGATTTCACCACCAAATAATGTACTTTGCGATGATCGTCTCAAATTTTAAAACAACAGCAAACGTTTTAGGAATTCATGTGGTCTTTTGAAAGATTCACAGCACCACTTACCTTGGAAGCAAAACAAAGGAGGAAAGAAATGTATACCAAAGAATTAATCTGAGCCAAACTCTTGACACTTTTATGTAATGTGTTTTTAATAGCAACTAGGAAGAGTCTCAAACTCTCAAGTACCTTTTTAATTTGAATTTTTTTTTCCACTAGAGATATGGTTCATATTGTTCTTAGGGACAGAACATCTAAAAACCACTGGTTTGTATACTTCACATGGGTGAGTTCTACGGTATGTAAATCACATGTTAATAAACCTGCTTTTTAAAAAGAGAAAAAGAAAAAAAATACAGTCCTGAGTACACAAAGTAGTATGTGGCTATTAGATTTTTTCCTACTGTTAGTTCCTATACAAAGACTATTTCTTACATATATTGCATACACTGTTCATGTTACTAAATGTTCAAAAACAAACTCTACAATTTGATAAATTAAACTTAATTTCTCTTTGACTATTAATAGAGTCTTTTAGGCTGACTAAATGCTGAAATATCCTCAGTACTGTAATCACATATTTAACTAATCCATAGAGGTGGCTTTGGAGCACCCCTAAATGGTGTTGGTTAAGCCAGTCCTTAACAGAATCTAGAGCCAAATATAACCTATTTTTTAAACTTTCATTGAGAGACTATAAGTATAGTTCAAGTGTTATGCTCTATAATTATATAGCTTTGGATCTAAAAATATATCAAAGCCATGTTTATTCTATATTCTTCACAACTCTAGCCACTAAAGACAAGTATTTAATATAATTATTTGATGTAATCATTATTTGGATGCAATCCAAGCCAAGGCTGATGTACTGAGCCCAGATAATGATGGATATAACCAGACCGAAGACCTCGAAGAGAGATGAGAAATGATTCAGCAGGAAGAACTCCTGGGAAAAGAAGAGACCCTGTGCTCAGAGAGGTTCAGAAGAGCAAAGAGAGCATCTGGAGGACTTGGTAAAAATGTATGTTCATTTCCATCACTCAATCCCATAGCATATACACCCCAGACTTCCTGATTCAGCATTCACAGGAATCTGAATTTTTTAACTGACATACAGTTGATGTACAATATTTTATGAGTTTCAGGTATACAGCATAGTTATTTTCAATTTTAAAGGTTATATTTCATTTATAGTTATTATAAAATACTGGCTATATTCCCTGTGCTGTACAATATATCCTTGCAGCTTATTTATTTTATTCATGGTAGTTTGAACCGCTTAATCCCCTACCCCTATCTAGCTCTTCCCCTTCCCCCTTCCCGCTGGTAATCACTAGTTCTGTATATCTGTGAGTCTGCTTCTTTTTTGTTATATTCACTAGTCTGTTTTATATTTTAGACTTCACATATAGATGATACCGTAGAGTGTTTATCTATCTCTTTCTGACTTAGTCCACTTAATACCCTCCATATCCATCCATGTTGTTGCAAATGGCAACATTTCACTCTTTCTTATGGCTGAGTAGTTTTTCATTGTGTGTGTATGTGTGTATGTGTATGTGCTTCTTTATCTAGTCATCTGTTGCTAGGTTCCTTCTATATCTTGCCTATTGTAAATAAGGAATCTTCCTTTTTAATCCTTGATTTCTACAACCCTATAGATTTTAAAACCACTCTAATGATACAGGGTTTTCCCTCATAGCTCAGTTGGCAAAGAATCTGCCTGCAATGCAGGAGACCCTGGTTCAATTCCTGGGTAGGGAAGCTCTGCTGGAGAAGGGATAGGCTACCCACTCCAGTATTCTTGGGCTTCCCTTGTGGCTCAGCTGGTAAAGAATCTGCCTGCAATGTAGATCTGGATTCGATCCCTGGATTAGGACGATCCCCTGGAGAAAGGAAATGCTACCCACTCCAGTATTCTGGCCTGGAGAATTCTATGGACTGTATAGTCCATGGGGTCACAAAGAGTCAGACATGATTAAGCAACTTTCACTTTCTAATGATACAGAGAACAGATTGATGGTTGCCAGAGGCAAATTACAAACTTTGGATTATAAAATAAATCCTGGGATTTAATATATAGCATGGAGACTATAGTTAATAATACTGTTTTGTATACTTGAAAGTTGCTAAGAGAAAATATCTTAAAAGTTCTCATTACAAACAAGAAAAAGTGTAACTATGTATAGTGACAAATGTTAACTAGACTTATTATGCAATCATCTCACAATATATACAAATATCAAATCAATATGTTATACACTTCAAATTAAATAATGTTATACATTAATTATATCTATAGGTATGTATCTATATCTATACCTATCTATATCTATAGAGATATATAAACACAATACCTACATACCTACATTTGAGCTATTTCAAATCCTAAAAATGATGCTGTGAAAGTGCTGCACTCGATATGCCAGCAAATTTGGAAAACTCAGCAGTCGCCACAGGACTGGAAAAGGTCAGTTTTCAGTCTAATCCCAAAGAAAGGCAATGCCAAAGAATGCTCAAACTACCACACAATTGCACTCATCTCACACGCTAGTAAAATAATGCTCAAAACTCTCCAAGCTAGGCTTCAACAATATGTGAACCATGAACTTCCAGATGTTCAAGCTGGTTTTAGAAAAGGCACAAGAACCAGAGATCAAATTGCCAACATCGGCTGGATCATCGAAAAAGCAAGAGAGTTCCAGAAAAACATCTATTTCTGCTTTATTGACTATGCCAAAGCCTTTGACTGTGTGGATCACAATAAACTGTGGAAAATGCTGAAAGAGATGGGAATACCAGACCACCTGACCTGCCTGCTGAGAAACCTGTATGCAGGTCAGGAAGCAACAGTTTGAACTGGACATGGAACAGACTGATTCCAAGTAGGAAAAGGAGTATGTCAAGGCTGTATATTGTCACTCTGCTTATTTAACTTATATGCAAAGTACATCATGAGAAATGCTGGGCTGGATGAAGCACAAGCTGGAATCAAGATTGCCAGGAGAAATATCAATAACCTCAAATATGCAGATGACACCACCCTTATGGCAGAAAGTGAAGAAGAACTAAAGAGCCTCTTGATGAAAGTGAAAGAGGAGAGTGAAAGAGTTGGCTTAAAACTCAACATTCAGAAAACTAAGATCATGGCATCTGGTCCCATCACTTCATGGGAAATAGATGGGGAAACAGTGGAAACAGTGGCATACTTTATTTTGGGGGGCTCCAAAATCACTGCAGATGGTGACCGCAGCCATGAAATTAAAAGACGCTTACTCCTTGGAAGAAAAGTTATGACCAATCTAGACAGCATATTAAAAAGCAGAGATGTTACTTTGCCAACAAAAGTCCGTCTAGTCAAAGCTGTGGTTTTTCCAGTAGTCATGCACGGATGTGAGAGTTGGACTATAAAGAAAGCTGAGCACTGAAGAACTGATGATTTTGAACTGTGGTGTTGGAGAAGACTCTTGAGAGTCCCTAGGACTGCAAAGAGATCCAACCAGTCCATCCTAAAGGAGATCAGTCCTGGGTGTTCATTGGAAGGACTGATGGTGAAGCTGAAACTCCTATACTTTGGCCACCTGATGGGAAGAGCTGACTCATTGAAAAAGACCCTGATGCTGGGAAAGATTGAAGGCAGGAGAAGAAGGGGACAATAGAGGATAAGATGGTTAGACGGCATCACTGACTCAATGGACATGCGTTTGCGTAAACTCTGGTAATTGGTGATGGACAGGGAGGCCTGGCATGCTACAGTCCATGGGGTTGCAAAGAGTTGGACACAACTGAGTGACTGAACTGAATTGAACATACCTACATAGCACTAAAAGGCTAAGAAGAGGGAAGTGAGAAAGGGGTGATGTGTAATAACATTAATGAAATGCCTACTCTGTATCTTGTACTGGGCCAGGTCAAAACACTGTCTAAGCCTAACTGACAAAGATGGAAAAAGAAGATGAGGCAGATATGGGCAATATCATCCCATGATTTAAGCAGATTTACTGCAGATAGTAATATCTTGCTTCTGTTCCAGAAAAGCGTTCAAAACTTAATTTTTATATATTTCTCTTTATATTACCTTTATAATACCCAGGAAAGGTATTGGCATTGAGACTTTTTAAAATAAAAGCTCCAATTTTTTTTTAAGTGTCATGAACAAGCAATTTTTTTAAAGTATTGCTTAAATTATATATATGAAAATATCTAATATAAAGCTTATGGAAATATTATATAGGTTCCATTGGGGAAGAGGATAGAAGTGCTGGCTAAAAATGACAGCATTTTCACTAAAACTGTTAATCTAATTTCCTGTCAACATGAGTTTATTTCATGATTGTTCTATGATTGGTAACAAGAATTCTTTTTCCATTGCTTAGTTTCTTCTACACAACAGTAAAAGATGTTTATCAGTTTTCATAAGCAATAGACAAAAAGTAAAAGACAATGACAATTGCAAGCCATAATAGTAACATGATTAACTTAACAATGTAAAGTAATTACATACAATTTGGGGGGGTCAAGTAGAGACGTGGTAATTGGAAATGCATACATGCACATGTTTTCATCCACCCAGTCAATCTATGTTTTTGGTTGGTGCATTTAATCCATTTACATTTAAAGTAATTATTGATATGCATGATACTGTTACCATTTTCTTAATTGTTTGGGGTTTATTTTCTGTAGGTCTTTTCCTTCTCTTGCATTTCCTGCCTAGAGAAGTTCCTTTAGCATTTGTTTTCAAGCTGGTCTGCTGATGCTGAATTCTCTTAACCTTTGCTTGTCTGGAAAGCTTTTGATTTCTCCATCAAATCTGAAGGAGAGTTTTGCTGGGTAGAGTATTCTTGGTTGTAGGTTCTTCCCTTTCATCACTTTAAATGCATCATGCCATTCCCTCTGGCTTGTAGAGTTTCTGTTGAGAAATCAGCCTGATGGGAGTTCCTTTATGTTATCTGTTGTTTTTCCCTTGTTGCTTTCAATATTTTATGTGTCTTTAATTTTGTCAGTTTTATCACTATGTGCCTTGATGTGTTCCTCCGTGGGTTTATTCTGCCTGGGACTCTCTGTTTCCTGGACTTGGCTGACTAGTTCCTTTCCTATGGTAGGGAAGTTTTCAGCTACTATCTCTTCAAATATTTTCTCAGGACCTTTCCTCTCTTTTCTCTTTCTGGGACTCCTATAATGCGAATGTTGCTGCATTTAATGTTGTCCCAGAGGTCTCTCAGGCTGTCTCCATTTTTTTTCATTCTTTTTTCTATATTCTGTTCTGTGCAGTGATTTCCATCATTGTGTCCTCCAGGTCATTTGTCCTTCTGCCTCACTTATTCTGCTATTGATTCCTTCACATCGTCTCCATTGTTTTCCCAAGATCCTAGATCATCTTCACTATCATTACTCTGAATTGTTTTTTCTGGAAGGTTGTTTGTCTCCACTCCATTTAGTTGTTTTTCTGGGGTTTTATTTTGTCTCTTCACCTGGGACATGACTTTCTGCTTTTTCATCATGATTAGCTTTCTGTAATGTGGTTTTCGTTTTGGCTGTTATGGGACTGTGTGGTTCTTCTTGCTTCTTCTGTCTGTCCTCTGATGGAAGAGGCTAAGAGGCTTGTGTAAGCTTCCTGATGGGAGGGACTGGCAGTGGGAAAAACTGGGTCTTGCTCTGGTGGACAGGGCTTTGCTCAGTAAAGCTTTAATCCAATTATCTGCTGATGGCTGGGATTGCACTCCCTCCCTGGTAGTTGTTTGGCCTGAGCGACCCAGCCCTGAGGTCTATGGGCTCTGTGGTAGGGTTAATGGTGACCTCCAAGAGGGCTTTCATCAAGGAGGACCTTCCCGGACTGCTGCTGCCAGTGTCCCAGTCCCTGTGGTGAGCCCCTGCTGACCCACACCTCAACAGGAAACCCTTCATTTTGGTTCAGTCTCCTGTGGGGTCACTGTTCCTTTCCTCTGGGTCTTGGTGTGCACAAGATTTTTATTTGTGCCCTCCAAGACTGGAGTCTCTGTTTCCCCCAGTCCTGTGGAAGTCCTATAGTCAAATTCTACTGGCCTTCCAGGTCAAGTTCCCTAGGGATTCCCAGTCCCTTTGTTGGATCCCCAGGCAGGGAAGTCTGATGTGGGGTTCAGAATCTTGACAACAGTGAGAGAACTTCTTTGCTATTGTTGTTCTGCAGTTTGCAGGTCACCCACCAGCAGGTATGGAATTTGATTTTATCATGATTGCACCCCTGCTATCATTTCTCTCTGGTTTCTTCTTTGTTTTTGGATGTGGAGCATCTTTTTGTGGTGGGTCCCTGTGTCCTCCTATTGATGGTCGTTCAACAGCTAGTTGTGATTTCGGTGCTCTCACAGGAGGAGATGCTCTCATTTCTTAGCTGTAACAGACAGCATGGGCAATGGGGAAATTTGGGGAAGATAGCCACACTAAGCTTTCAGAACAATTTTTCATTTCTGTCTTACGCCACATAGTTCATCACACAGGACTATCCTCTTTTCCCTTCTGATTACTCCTGCCCTTTTCTTTTCTAGCCCTCCCTTCTCCCAGGAAAGGTGGTTTAGGAGCAGAAAAAATGAAGATCTGTGACTCAGAAGCAAGAGTGTTTAAGTCACCCATTTATCAAGTTCTGCCAAAATCCTTGGCCCCAGGCAGCCTGCCCTTTCACAGACTGATCCCCATTTATAGACTCAACCCAGGTTTCTGGGATGAATTCTAAATATAGACAGGAAAATTTTAAGAATTTTAGACCAATAATCTGAGACTCCCTCTCTCCTGGATCTTCTAACAAGTGTCCCAGCCATGTTCTGAGTGCATGTCTGGAACTCCAGCAGCTGGTTTTCAGATGTTGTGATCTGCTTGCCAGGCTGGATTGAACTCATTCATAATGGGCTTCAAGCCTACTATGTGTTAGAATCAAATAGGAATTCTAATTCCTGTAATCAAGGGACTGAAATCTAAAATCAAAAAGAAAAACAGCTATATAAACAAATAATAATATGACATATACAAAGTTCTATGTAACTATAAGCACCAGGCTGGAAGTACATACAAAGAACATAAAGCCAGGCTTAACAGAATCTCTGGAAGAGCAGAGAAAGGCTTCACAGAGGAGGTGATATGGAAGGGAAGTGAAAAGCACTGTGAACAGCTGGAATAAGCACACATATGAAGACATAAAGTTAGTAGAAGATGGCACAGTTAAGGAGTACATGGCATATCAAAGCCAGATTAAGGAGTGGCTAAGCTGGCAGCTGCTAGGGGCGAAGGGAAATTTGAATGGTCCTGGAGCTATAATAAAATGGAGACACTGTCCTTTCCAACCTCTCACTTAGAAAGGCACTAGAAGAAGTTGATAAGTAAGAGTGGAATTGCCAGGAAAGACACACGAGGCAGCAGGGGCTGCCACCAGCAGGCCTCGCCACTCCTCCATAATGGGCTCGCCTCCCCTGCGTGCAACTAAAGACAGTGTTCACACAGTACAAGCTTCAGACTCAATGTTTAGTGGGTGGGTGGGTGTCCATTTTACCCTATGGTCCATAATAAAGCACTGAGAAACAATGCTGACAAATGTGCTGATAAAGGGCCCCTAAATAGGCCAAAAATACGTTCTAGACAACTGGGTTCCTCCCTCCTGCCCCTACGATTACATTCAATGCCATAAATTCATGACCAATTCTAGTGGCAGGACTAGTTTCCAGGCCCCAGGCTCCCAGCCTTGACTTTCACAGCCACAGGGAAGTATCCCATATAAGCATTCATGACACTTCTGCATCCTTCATTGTTATGAAGATAATAGATGTATTTCCTTAGGCTGGAGGACAGAATCCAAGAAAACCATACATGTTCTCTACCTTTGTGTTTTGATCCACAATTTTCTTCAGATTTTTCAACAGATGATTATTTGGACCACCTTCTTTCTCATTAACATAAACTATTCTGTCCAGGTCGGGAAAGTTCCGGTTCAGATCTATTCCCTGGGCATTGCTTCGACCCACAAACCAGTCCTTCAGCTCACCAAGCTAGAAAAAAAATCAGAGGAAAATCATCAGTTATTTCTTGCTAATGTTATCATCTATTTAAAGTCTTCATTAATGGCTTCTAAAATAATTTATAAGACTATTCATCTCAACAATATCCTCCTTCAGTGGCATTTCACTATCTAACTGATACACACATGAAAGTACCAGGTTTAAAGCATTTGTTATGCATATTTTTAAAACATTCTCAATGAACAATATTTTAAATGTTAATTATATATACAAGATATTCAACATCAAACTGCATATATGTTAGCTATTAACGTGGATGGCATGCCTCACAGCACACTAGTCTTTACTTGGTTTAAGTAAAATACTCACTGTCCCTGAAAACCACAGCAATCTACTTACAAATATTTGAAAGAATAAATTACTAAAGAAGGTTAGGCGCTTAAAATGAGTTTAATGTGAATTATTTACATATTGCCTCTCTCTTATAGCCTTAATGAAAAAATGTGAGCTCTGTAATTTTTGTTTCAACTTTGTAAATTGAAAATTTTCTGCTTAATTCTAAACACTTCATTTCACTAATGATATAATCCAGGAACTTAACAAATTTCTAGACTATTCTATATCCCATTTTTTGTTTTACTATTAATCTAAATCTCTAATACAGAGATAATGCCCATATTCTTAAAGTCATGTAAGTTCAGATAGCTTAGACTGTGAGGAATCGAAATCTATAAGACAAAAAATAGCAATGACAGGTTTTTGTCCATCCTGACAGTCCTGAATATCACTTTAAAATAGTCAATAATTTAATTCTCTATTTACTAGAATATACTAGAATTTTTCTCTTCATAACTTTAGAAATTATATCAACATTGTACTTATAGAAATTCACTGTTTGGGTTTCTTACAAGGTCAAATGGTAATTGGATCTTTTATTTTTAATGTACAAAACAAATTCTTAGCTATAGATTAACATACTAAATATATACTTCAATATGTACCCATTAAACACAAAAATTGTTTCAAACTGTAGAAAACAACAAATAAAATGTCCTCCATCCCTGTCCAAACAAAAAGGGAGCACACTTAATTAAGAAAACGTAATCACTACCCAGTTTCTCTAACAGTTAAAATTTACTAAATTAGTTTTTTATTTATGGTAGGGATGTTTTATTCTGTTTGTTTGTTTTTTACTTTATGGATCATGTATATCAATAGACAAGAATAGGATTAAGCATCCATAAAACATTATCCAGCCAAAAATCCTTATTTCTTTATTTCAGTAGAAGGCAATATGATATCATCTCATTTAGAAACAGCAATGGCTTCACTATTCAATACATGGGAGTAGATAGCTGTCAATATTTTGGATTTTTAGAAAGTTACCTAGTGACAAACATGAATGAATAAATATGATTCATTTGACAACAATAACCAAACAATTAAATATTGACATAAAATTTCTCATTTGGAATTTCTGTGGAAGAAACCCTCACCCACCTTTCCTTACCTTCTGAACTTTTTTCTTACCCACAAATTGAACATCATATCACTTATACCCAGCCCTGCACTCTCTGTAAGCTTCATGTGAGCATATATTCCTCGTCTATAAGTATATATGTACAAACCTTAAAAAAAAAAAATTCATGTTCTACTGTGATCTGACCCACACCCACCTGAGATGCTGCCTTTTCAAAGCCATCAGGGTTCAGGGAGGGCATGATGTGGATCCGGGTGTTGTGGATCAGCTGGACAATTGTCTCATTCCCTTTTTGGTACTCATTGCACAGGTATTGGGCCAGAAAAATGAGCAGCTCCCGTCCAACAGCTTCATTGCCATGCATATTCCCAATGTATTTAAATTCAGGCTCACCTAAAAGCCCAAAAATAAACAGTATAGAGACTTTTTCTATCATACCAAAGAGAAGGCAAATAACACAGTGTAAAAAAAAGTTGTACAGTTACTAATTTATTACACAAAGATTATAACTTTTTTGCCCTCCACAGTTGATGCCTAAGAAATCTAATCTAAACATAAAATACTTAACATTTCCCTTCTATCTTTTGAGTTCAATCTTCCCAGTCTCCCACTTATTGTACAATGATTTTTGACCCGCAAAATCATAAGCCTAAATCCTAAGTTTGAATGTAACTGTATCTGGAGATATGACCCTTAAGGAGGTAATTAAGGTTAAATGAGGTCAAAACCCAGAAGGACTACTGCCCTTATAACAAAATGAAGAGAGATGGCAGAAGCAAGAAGAGCTACAATCCTAGAGCCTTCAAAATTAAAGCAACAATCACAGAAAGTTAGACAAAATGAAAATGCAGAGGATTGTGTCCTTCCCTCCTGGCTCAGAGGGTAAAGCGTCTGCCTACAATGTGGGAGACCCAGGATCGATCCCTGGGTTGGGAAGATCCCCTGGAGAAGGCAATCGCCACCCACTCCAGTACTCTTGCCTGCAAAATCCCATGGGCGAAGGAGCCTGGTAGGCTACAGTCCATAGGGTCGCAAAGAGTAGGACACGACTGAGCAACTTCACTTTCTTTCACATGTCCTAGATGAAGGAACAAGATAAAATCCCCAGAAAAACAACTAAATGAAGTGGAGACAGGCAAACTTCCAAAAAAAAAAAAAAAACAATTCAGAATGATTATAGTGAACATGATCCAGGATCTCGGAAAAAGAATGGAGGTGAAGACTAAGAAGATGCAAGAAAAGGTTAACAAATATCTAGAAGAACTAAAGAACAAAGAGAGGAACAATACAATAACTGAAATGAAAAATACACTAGAAGGAATCAATAGCACAATAACTTAGACAAATGAACAGAAAAGTGACCTGGAAGAAAGAATGGTGGAAATCATGCTGAAGAACAAAATAAAAAAGAATGAAAAGAAATGATGATAGCTTAAGAGACCTCTGGGACAACATTAAATGCACCAACATTCACATTATAGGGGCCCCAGAAGGAGAAGAGAGAGAGAGGACATGAGAAAATATTTGAAGTCATGATAGCTGAAAATTTCCCTAATATGGAAAAGGAAACAGTCAACCAAGTCTAGTAAGCACAGAGAATCCCATGCAGGATAAACACAAGGAGAAACATACCTAGACACATAGAAATCAAACTGACAAAAACTAAAGACAAAAAAAAAATATTAAAAGTAACAAGGGAAAAATGAAAAATAACTCACAAGGAAACTCCCATAAGGCCATCAGCTAACTTCTCCGCAGAAAAGATGCAAGCTGAAAGGAGTGTCATGATATATGTAAAGGTGTGAAAGGGAAGAATATATAACCAAGAAAACTCTATCCAGTGAGAATCTCATTCAGATTTGATGGAGACATAAAAAGCTTTACACACAACTAAAAACTAACAGAATTCATCATCACCAGACCAGTTTTACAACAAATGCTAAAGGACTCCTTAGGCAGAAAAGAGAATAGCAATTCTAAGGAAAAATACTTCTACACAGTCAGTTCAGCTCAGTTCACTCTGTCATGTCCTACTCTTTGTGACTCCATGAACTGCAGCACACCAGGCTTCCTTGTCCTTCAGCACCTCCCAGAACATGCTCAAACTCATGTACATCAAGTCGATGATGCCATCCAACCATCTCATCCTCTGTCATCCCCTTCTCTTCCTGTCTTCAATCTTTCCCAGGATCAGGGTCTTTTCCAATGAGTCGGCACTTCTCATCAAATGGCCAAAGTATTGGAGCTTCAGCTTCAGAATCAGTCTTTCCAATGAGTCTTCAGGACTGATTTCCTTTACGTTTGACTGGTTTGACCTTCTTGCAGTCCAAGGGACTCTCGAGAGTCTTCTACAGAGCCACAGTTCAAAAGCATCAATTTTTCAGCACTCAGCTTTCTTTATGGTCCAACTCTCACATTCATACATGACTACTGGAAAAACCATAGCTTTGACTAGATGGACCTTTGTTGGAAGTAATGTCTTTGCTTTTTAATATGCTGTCTAGGTTTGTCATAGCTTTTCTTGAAAGGAGCAAGCATCTTTCAATTTCATGGCTGCAGTCACCATCTGCAGTGACTTTGGAGCCCAAGAAAATAAAGTCTCTCACTGCTTCCTTGTTTCGCTATTTGCCATGAAGTGATGGGACCAGATACAACGATGTGTTTTTGAATGCTGAGTTTTAAGCCAGCTTTTTTCACACTCCTCTTTCATTTTCATCAAGAGGCTCTTTAGTTCCTCTTGCTTTCTACCATAAGATTGGTGTCATCTGCATAACTGAGGTTATTGATATTTCTCCCAGCAATTTTGATTCCAGGTTGTGCTTCATCCAGCCCAGTATTTCGCATGATGCACTCTGCATACAAGTTTAGTAAGCAGGATGATAATATACACCTTGAAATACTCTTTTCCCTATTTGGAACCAGTCTGTTGTTGCATGTTCCATTTTAACTGTTGCTTCTTGACTGGCATACAAATTTCTCAGGAGGCAGGTAAAGTGGTCTGGTATCCCCATCTCTTTCAGAATTTTCCACAGTTTGTTGTGATCCACACAGTCAAAGGCTTTGGCATAGTCAATAAAGCAGAAATAGATGTTTTTCTGGAACTCTCTTGCTTTGTCTATGGTTCAAAGGATGTTGGCAATTTGATCTCTTGTTCCTCTGCCTTTTCTAAATCCAGCTTCAACATTTGGAAGTTCTCAGTTCACGTACTGTTGAAGCCTAGCTTGGAGAATTTTGAGCATTACTTTGCTAGTGTGTGAGAAGAGTACACTTGCATGGTACTTTGAACATTATTTGCCACTGCCTTTCTTTGGGATTGGAAGGAAAATTGACCTTTTCCAGTCCTGTGGCCACTGCTGAGTTTTCCAAATTTTATGGCACATTGAGTGCAGCACTTTCACAGCATCACCATTGAAGGTTTTAAATAGCTCAACCAGAATTCCATCACCTCCAGTAGCTTTGTTTGTAGTGATGCTTCCTAAGGCCCACTTGCTTGCATTCCAGGATGTCTGGCTCTAGGTGAGTAATCACACCATCATGGTTATCCAGGTCATGAAGATCCTTTTTGTATAGTTCTTCAGTGTATTCTTGTCACCTTTTCTTAATACCTTCTGCTTCTATTAGGTCCATATAGTTTCTGTCCTTCATTGTGCCCATCTGCGCATGAATATTCCCTTGGTACCTTTAATTTTCTTGAAGCGATCTCTAGTCTTTCCCATTCTATTCTTTTCATGGAACAACAGACTGGTTCCAAATAGGAAAAGGAGTACGTCAAGGCTGTATATTGTCACCCTGCTTATTTAACTTATATGCAGAGAACATCATGAGAAACGCTGGGCTGGAAGAAGCGCAAGCTGGAATCAAGATTGCTGGGAGAAATATCAATAACTTCAGATATGCAGATGATACCACCCTTATGGCAGAAAGTGAAGAAAAACTAAAGAGCCTCTTGATGAAGGTGAAAGAGGAGAGTGAAAAAGTTGGCTTAAAGCTCAATGTTCAGAAAACTAAGGTCATGGCATGTGGTCCCATCACTTCACGGGAAATAGATGGGGAAACAGTGGAAACAGTGTCAGACTTTATTTTTTTGGGCTCCAGAATCACTGCTGATGGTGACAGCAGCCATGAAATTAAAAGACGCTTACTCCTTGGAAGGAAGGTTATGGCCAACCTAGATAGCATATTTAAAAGCAGAGACATTACTTTGCCAACAAAAGTCCGTCTAGTCAAGGCTATGGTTTTTCCAGTGGTCATGTATGGATGTGAGAGTTGGACGGTGAAGAAGGCTGAGCGCTGAAGAATGGATGCTTTTGAACTGTGGTGTTGGAGAAGACTCTTGAGAGTCCCTTGGACTGCAAGGAGATCCAATCAATCCACCCTAAAAGAGATCAATCCTGGATGTTCATTGGAAGGTCTGATGTTGAAGCTGAAACTCCAATACTTTGGTCACCTCATGCGAAGGGTTGACTCATTGGAAAAGACCCTAATGCTGGGTAGGATTGGGAGTAAGAGGAGAAGGGGACGACAGAGGATGAGATGGTTGGATGGCATCACCGACTCGATGGACATGGGTTTGGGTAGACTCCGAGAGTTGGTGATGGACAGAGAAGCCTGGAGTGCTGCAATTCATGGGGTCGCAAAGAGTCGGACACGACTGAGCGACTGAACTGAACTGATTTCTTCTCTTGATCACTGAGGAAGACTTTCTTATATCTCCTTGCTATTCTTTGGAACTCTGACTGTTTCCATGTTGAACAGTTCTATGATGACCTACAAGACCTTCTAGAACTAACACCAAAAAAAAGATGTCCTTTTCATCATAGGGGACTGGAATGCAAAAGTAAGAAATCAAGAAATACCTGGAGTAACAGGCAAGTTTGGCCTTGGAGTACAAAATGAAGCAGGGGAAAGGCTAACAGAATTTTGGCAAGAGAATGCACTGGTCATAGTAAGAGATGACTTTATACTTGGACTTCACCAGATGGTCAATACCGAAATCAGATTGATTATATTCTTTGGAGCTGAAGATGGAAAAGCTCTATACAGTCAGCAAAAACAAGACTGGGAGCTGACTGTGGCTCAGATCATGAACTCCTTAATGCAAAATTCAGACTTAAATTGAAGAAAGTAGGGAAAACCACTAGATCATTCAGGTATGACCTAAATCAAATCCCTTATAATTATACAGTGGAAGTAACAAATAGATTGAAGGGATTAGATTTGATATACAGAGTGCCTGAAGAACTATGGACAGAGGTTCTACACATTCAAACTATTATATCAAAACCTCATGGGAACAGGAAACCCCAAAGCTACAATAGATATACACACACAAAAGAAAAAGCAATGCAAACACAAAAATAAAGATGGTAATCAAACCACAAGAGATGAGAACAAAAGAGGAAGAGAAAAAAAAAAAGACCAACAAAAACAAACCCAAAACATTAAGCAAATGGCAATAAGAATACACATCTCAATAACTACCTTAAATATAAATGTACTAAATGCACCAACCAAAAGACATAGACTGGTTGGGTGTTTTTAAAAAACAGTATCTTTATATATGCTTTCTATTAAAGACCTACCTCAGACCTAGGGACACATACGGACTGAACATTAGGGGATGGAAGAAGGTAGTCCATGTAAATGGATATCAAATGAAAGCTGGAAAATCAATATTCATAGCAGACAAAATAGACTTTAAAACAAAAACTGTTACAAGATACAAAGAAGGACACTACATAATGATCAAGGGATCAATCTAAGAATTAACAACTGTAAGTATACATGCATACATCATAGGAGCACCTCAATATATAAGGCAAGTAATAACAGCCATAAAGGAAGAAATTAACAGTAACACAATAATAGTGAGGGAAGTCAGCACCCAATTTTCATCAATGGACAGATCATCCAAGCAGAAAATCAGTAAGAAAACACAGGCTTTAAATGACAAATTAGACCAGATGGACCTAATTGTTATTTATAGAGCACTCCATCCAAAAGCAGCAGATTACACATTCTTTTCAAGTGCACATGGAACATTCTCCAGGATTGACCACATGTTAAACCACAAAGCAAGCCTTAAAATTTAAGAAAACTGCAATCATATCAAGCGTCTTTTCTGATCACAACACTATGAGATTAGAAATAAACTATAGGAAAAAAGTATAAAAAACAGAAACAATCGGGGCTCAACAATATTCTACTAAACAACCAATGGATCACTGAATAAATTTAAAAATTCCTAGAGACAAATGAAGGTGAAAGCACACTGATTCAAAACCTACGGAATGCAGCAACAGCAGTCCTAAGAGGGAAATTTACTGCAGTACAATCTTACCTCAGGAGACAAGAAAAGTCTCAAAGAAACAACTTAACCTACATCTAAAACAACTAGAGGAAGAAGAATAAATAAAACCGTAAGTTAGTAGAAGCAAAGAAATCAAAAATATCAGAGCAGAAATAAATGAAACAGAGACCAAAAAAAAAAAGAAAAACAATAACAAACATTGATGAAACTTAAAGCTGGTTCTTTGAAAAGATAAAAATGATTGATAAACCTTTAGCCTGACTCTTCAAGAAAAAAGGGAGAAGGCTCATATCAATAAAGTTAGAAAAGAAAAAGAAGTTACAATTGACACCATAGAAATACAAAGGATCACAAGAGACTATTACCAGCAACTGTATGCCAATTAAATGGGCAACCTGAAAGAGATGGACAAATTCTTAGAAATATAAAGTCTCCCAAGACTGAATCAGGAAGAAACAGAAAACATGAAAAGACTAATCACAGCACTGAAATTGAAACTGTGGTTTAAAATTTTCCAATAAACAAAAGTCCAGGACCAGCTGGCTTCACAGCTAAACTCTATGAAACATTTAGAAAAGACTTAGTATGTATTCTTCTAAGAGGATTAACAGTCATGTAGGAAGGCCAGGGGCCCCCAAGCAGCAGGAGGAAATAAACTGCAAGCAGTAGACATGTTTTTCTCTTCTAATTCTGTGCTGTCATGATGACACCAGGTTCTGCCTGAACTTAACTTTTCTCAAACCTTAAGCTAACCAATGCGTTTTCCTCTTGGAAATGTTTTTCTTAAGTGATGCTAATGAACTATGTATTTGCTTGGAACTCTGCCTTTCTTCAAGACTCATGTCAATTGTTTTATGGCCCGGGATGACTCCGCTTGTGCCAGTACTATCTCAAAATGCATGTTGTAGGTGAGGGGGGATTGTGCAACTCTCTCAGTCTTGAGACATTTCTTTTATCTGATTAGCAGCTTGCTAACAGGTATATAATGCTTTGCTAAGAGCTTGCAAGGAGGGGCAATCTTTCTGTCCCCTTCTGATGTCTATGTCAGAAGCTTTCTCTATCTCTTTTATACCTTAATAAAACCTCGCAACACAAAAGTTCCGAGTGATCAAGCCTCATCACTGCCTGTGGATCAAAATCCTCTCCTCTGGAGGCCACGAATCCTGGTGTCATTCACAGCTCGCAGCCAGAGCCTTTTTCTGAAAATGTTCCAGAACAACTGCAAAGGCAGAACAATTTCCAAACTCGTTCTGTGAGGCCACCATCACCCTGATACCAAAAGCAGATAAAGATATCACAAAAAAAGAAAATTACAGGCCAATATCACTGTAAAGAATCTGCCTACAATGTAGGAGACCTGGGTTTGATCCCTGGGTTGGGGATATCTCGTGAAGGAAGGCATGGCCACCCACTCCAGTATTCTTGCCTGGAGAATCCCCATGGACAGAGGAGCCTGACAGGCTACAGTCCATGGGGTTGCAAAGGGTCAGACACAGCTGAGCAACTAAGCACACACACACACATCACTGATGAACACAGAAGGCAGAAATCCTTAACAAATATTAGCAATCTGAATCCATAATCCATTAAAAGGATCATGCACCATGATCAAGCAGAATTTATCCCAGAGATACAAGGATTTTTCAGTACCAGCAAATCGATCAGTATGATATACCACATCATCAAATTGAAGAATAAAAAACATATGATCATCTCAATAGATGTGGGAAAAGTTTTTGATAAAATTCAACAGCTATTTATGATAAAAGCTCTCCAGAAAGCTGTCCTACAAGGAACATACCTCAACATAATAAAGCCCATATACAACAAACCTGCAGCTAACATCATACTTAATTGTGAAAAGCTGAAAACATTTCCTCTAAGATCAGGGGCAAGATAAGAATATCCACTCTCACCAACTTTATTCAACATAGTTTTGGAAGTCCTGGCTACAACAATCAGAGAAGAAAAACAAATAAAGGAATACAAGTTGGAAAAGGAGAAGTTAAACTGTCACTGTCTGCAGATGACATAATACTGTACATAGAAAATCCTAAAAATGCTACCAGGAAACTACTAAAGCTCATCCAGGAATCTGGTAAAATTGCAGACTACAAAATTCATACACAGAAATCTTTTGCATTTCTATACACTAACAATGAAAATTCAGAAAGAAAAATTCAAGAAACAATCCCATTTACCACTGCACCAAAAAGGATACCTAGAAATATACCTATCTAATGAGAAAAAAGACTGTACTCTGAAAACTATAAGATGCTGATGAAAGAAACTGAAGAAGACACAAGAAAATGAAAGATATACCATGTTTGTGGATTGGAAGAATCAATATCATCAAAATGACTGTCCTACCCAAGCAATCTACAAGATTCAATGCAATTCTTATCAAATTACGAATCACATTTTTCACAGAACTAAAACAAAAATCTTAAAATTTGTATGGAGACATAAAAGACCTCTAATAGCCAAAGCAGTTTTGAGAAAGAAAAATGGAGCTGAAAGAATCAAGCTCCCTGACTTCAGACTATAAAAGCTATAGCCATCAAAGCAGTAAGGTATCAAGGAATAGGATAGAAAGCCCAGAAATAAACCCATGCACCTGTGGTCAATTAATCTATGACAAAGGAGGCAAAGCTAAAGAATCATGGAAAGACAGTCTCTTTAACAGATGGTGCTGGGAAAACTGAACAGCTACATGTAAGAAAATGAAACTAGATCATTCTTTTAAACCACACAAAAAAATAAGTTCAAAATAGATAACAGACCTAAATGTGAGACTAGACACTATTAAACTCCTAGAGGAAAACATAGGCAGAACACTCTCTACATAAATCACAGCAATATCTTTTTCAATCTATCTCCCAGAATAATGGAAATAAAAACAAAAAATAAACAAATGGGACCTTCTTAAACTCAAAAGCTTTTGCACAACAAGAAAACAATAAGCAAAATAAAAAGACCACCAATGGATTGGGAGAAAATATGGGCAAATGATGTGACCCACAATGGATTAGTCTCCAAAATTTACAAATAGTTCATAAGGCTTTATATCATCAAAACAAACAACCCAGTCAAAAACTGGGCAGAAGACCTAAATAGACATTTCTCCAAAGACATACTAATGACCAAGAGCAACATGAAAAGATGTTCAACATCACTAATTATTAGAGAAATGCAAAACTACAGTGAAATATCACACAAGTCAGAATAGCTATCATCAAAAAAATCCATAAACAGTAAGTGCTGGAGAGGTGTGGAGAGAAGGGAACCTTCTTATACTCTTGGTGGGCATGGAAGTTGGTACAGCCACTATAGAGAACAGTATGGAGGCTTCTTAACAAACTAAAAATAGAGCTACACTATGACCCTGCAACTCTACTCCTGGCATATATCCAGAGAAAAACATGGTTCTAAAGGATACAAGCTCCCCAAGCGTCATTACAGCACTATTTACAATAGCCAAGAAAAAGAGTGAAAAAATGCTATTTGCAGCAACATGATAGACACAGAGATTGTCATACTGAGTGAAGTTAAGTCAGACGGATAAAGAGAAACATCATGCTATCCCTTATATGCAGACTCTAAAAAGAAATGAAACAAATGAACTTATCTACAAAATAGAAATAGACTCACATACTTAGAGAACAAAATTATGGTTACAGGGGTTGGGGAGGAAAGATGGGGAAGGGATTGTTAGGTAGTTTGGGATCAACATGTACACACAGCTATATATATCATGGATAACAAAATAAGGACTTAAGTATGGCACAGGGAACTCTACTCAAAGTTATGTGGCAGCCTGGAGGGAAGGGAGTTTGGGGAGACTGGACACACATATATGTATGACTGAGTTCCCTTTGCCGTCCACACGAAACTACCACAACTTTGCTAATTGGCTATACTCCAATGTAAAATAAAAAGTTTAAAAAAAAAAGAGGAAGAGACACCAAAGATTCCTCCCTACCCTCTCTCTCTCTCTTCAGATGCATGAAGAAAAGGCAATGTGAGGACACTGTGGACAGGCAGCTACCTAAAAGCCAGGAAGAGGGGCCTCATTAGAAATAAACACTGCAGATACCTTGACCTTGAAATCCCAGCTTCTAGAACTGTGAGAAAACAAGTGTCCGCTGTGGCATTTTGTTATGGCAGCCAGAGTGGACAAATAAACCACTCTACCCCCAGTAACTAATAACAGTACATTCTGTGCCTCCTACCCTTGAACACTTATTTAGTCCCTATCAAACATCTTAAAATAGGTATTATTATCCACCTCTATTTTAAGGTAAGCAAACTAAAATTCAGAGTGCTTATGAGGCCTTACCTCAGTTACACAGCCAATGGACCCAGGACTCAAATGTTGGTCTCCTCATTTAGTTAAGAATCTACATTTTGTTTGTTTGTTTTTAACCATCATGACTAAAAGCATTAACTTCTACAGTCAGACTGTGCATGTTCAAATCCTGGCAGCAAGTCTCACTGGCTGGCCTCAAGTAGTTATTTTAGCTCTCTGTGGCTCTATTTCCCCATTTATAAATGAAATACTAGATTCTACCTCACAATGTTACTATATGAACTAAGTGAAATAATGACTGTCTGGCAAAAAAAAAACAAACAAGTGCCATGTGTTTGCTATAATTTTTTAAATATCATTATCATATCATACTATCTTGTCATTGTGAGAAGCTTTACCTCACATAATCTAGTTTTCTCTTTGCAAAAGCTCACTAAAATACTGAAGACGCTTATTATCATTATCGTAGAAATGCAGCAAAAGAGGATAAGTTTCATTGAAGGGCCCAGAATTCAAACATAAATCATGCTGCCCATTCCATTGCATTTTATAAGGAGTAATAAAATTGCAGAGCATGGCTGTAAAATAATATGAATTAATCTGTTGTTCTGATCCTTTCTGCTTCACCCATCCAATAGGCCCAATTTCTCCAGTGGAAAAGATCTTCCCATTTAAAAAAAAAAAAAAAAAGAAGTTGGAATTATCCTTCTCTCAGAAATACAGTATCTAAATATTTTCTGTGTGATTTGAGTGATCGCTAACTTTAGAAACCATGTCCCTTGTGACTTCTCAGCCTAAGCTGAAGCTAATCCTAACCTAAGGATCAGGTGGGAGCAGTCAGAGCTATATTTATATGACCTTCATTTTTCACTTGGAATGAAAGTCTCCATAAAACTACACTCAGGGACTCGCCCAGAAGGTACATATTTGGGAAGCAAGTTTTCTTTCCTTCTGATTTCAAGCCATAATAATCTTGTACCTTTCTGTCAAACTCACCCTCTCAGTGTGTGTGTTGGTGGGACTGAGGAGCAGGGGAAGCTGCCACAATCCACTGAGACTGGACCAAGAGAAAACAGAGACCAGGATGCCAGGGGGTCTCAAAAGCCTGCCTCCCTGCAGTATTTGAGAAGATTGCAATGTCAGAGGCTTTCTGGTCATGATGCTTTAACCCAATACAACTCTGAACCTTCAGTCACTCAAAAGAGTTTGGCCCACAACCCATAATGAGCACACTGAAATTCTCTATTACTCTTCTGGATTAAAAACAAAAAATTATTTAATGACTTAAAGGAGAAACAGCAAACTCAGTCACTTAGCCAGATTTGCCTGCCAGAGCCTAAACTTGTGTTTGCATTTGAACGCTCTGGCATAGACCATGCAGTTTCCAGTCTGCCACAGGGGGTGCTATGCCATATCACTGCTTTATTTGTTTCCAGAGTCAGAAAATTTTCAGTGTGGTTTTGCTTCTTTAACTATGTAGAAAATCTCAGAAACAAATCTCTCCCAAGGTGCTTATTATATTTGGAAGAAGGTAGTAATGACAATAGCAATGCTTTAGGCTAACATAAAGGTAGGATTGTAAAGCTCATTTTATAGAAGATATTCATATACGGAAATAAAGTACAAGGCATATATGAGTTAGCAAAAGAAAATAAAGTGTATTTTTATATACTTCTTTGGTCTTCAGGAATAAATTTGATTGCTAGATAATGCTACCACCAGAATATAGAAGGGCTATGATCTTTTAGGGCTTCCTTTGTAGCTCAGACGGTAAAGAATTTGCCTACAATGTGGGAGATCTGGGTTCAATCCCTGGGATAGGAAGATCCCTTGGAGGAGGGCATGGCAACCCACTCCAGTATTCCTGCCTGGCGAATCCCATGGACAGAGGAGCCTGGTGGGCTACAGTCCATGGAGTCACAAAGAGTCGGACACAACTGAGCAAGTAAGCACAGCACAGCACGGCACGTGATCTTTTAAGTCTACTGTCTTATGAGATAAGGAAGAGTCACAGTTCAAATACAGCATTTGATGAATGTATGCAAATACGCAAATCCCAGTGTCAGACGATATAGGGGCACCCAAAGCAAGTAAAGCAGCACTCTTAAACTCAAGGAATGCAGGGTCTGGAGGAAGGTGCAGATATGCAGACAGCAGTCAGGAGGGAGGAGGCAACCATGAAGAAGTAAGAAATGTTGGATCCATAATCAACCAGCTTCAAGTCCCCAGGAGGAAATGTTGCCACCACCGCTCTGGCCTCTCGCTAGCCCTTTTCCCTCCCAAAGCAAGAGCTATTTTTTGAGAAATGAAATATTTTCTGCCATATCAGTAAACAAGGATGTCACAGTCAGCAGTGGTTACAGCCCTCCAAGGTCAGCTGGTGAACCCTAAGGGCACTCAGGAAGGAGAAAAATACTCATGATCTACCACTGATCAGACTGCAGCCACTCCCTATGATGAGCTCCAAGGGAGCTCAGGATGTGAAAAACATAAAATACTGGACCCAGACAGGTGAGGTACATATGAAAGGAATGATTTCAGTCAGTCCAGACTCTTGCATCTTCCCATACATAGAAAAGTGCTAAATTCTTTAATTGGGGATGCCTGGTATTCTTTCAGTTCAGTTTAGTCACTCAGTCGTGTCCAACTCTTTGTGACCCCATAGACTGCAGCATGCCAGGCCTCCCTGTCCATCACCAGCTCCCAAAGTTTGCTCAAACTCATGTCCGTTGAGTCAGTGATGCCATCCTCTGTCGTCCCCTTCTCCTCCTGCCCCCAATCCTTCCCAGCATTAGGGGCTTTTCCAATGAGTCAGCTCTTTGCATGAGGTGGCCAAAGTACTGGAGTTTCAGCTTCAACATCAGTCCTTCCAATGAGCACCCAGGACTGATCTCCTTTAGGATGGACAGGTTGGATCTTCTTGCAGTCCAAGGGACTCTCAAGAGTCTTCTCCAACACCACAGTTCAAAAGCATCAATTCTTCTGTGCTCAGCTTTCTTTATAATCCAACTCTCACATCGATACATGACTTCTGGAAAAACTATAGCCTTGACTAGACAGACTTCTGTTGGCAAAGTTCTGTCTCTACTTTTTAATATGCTGTCTAGGTTGGTCATAACTTTTCTTCCAAGGAGTAAGTGTCTTTTAATTTCATGGCTGCAATCATCATCTGCAGTGATTTTGGAGCCCAATAAAATAAAGTCAGCCACTGTTTCCCCATCTATTTGCCATGAAGTGATGGGACCGGATGTCATGATCTTAGTTTTCTGAATATTGAGCTTTAAGCCAACTTTTTCACTCTCCTCTTTCACTTTCATCAAGAGGCTCTTTAGTTCTTCTTCACTTTCTGCCATAAAGGTGGTGTCATCTGCATGTATGAGGTTATTGATATTTCTCCTGGCAATCTTGATTCCAGCTTGTGCTTCATCCAGCCCAGCATTTCTCATAATGTACTCTTCATATAAGTTAAATAAGCAGAGTGACAATATACAGCCTTGACGTACTCCTTTTCCCATTTGGAACCAGTCTATTGTTCTATGTCCAGTTCAAACTATTGCTTCCTGACCTATATACAGATTTCTCAAGAGGCAGGTCAGGTGGTCTGGTATTCCCATCTCTTTCAGAATTTTCCACAGTTTGTTGTGATCTACACAGTCAAAGGCTTTGGCATAGTCAATAAAGCAGAAATAGATGTTTTTCTGGAACTCTCTTGCTTTTTCCATGATCCAGCAGACATTGGCAATTTGATCTCTGGTTCCTCTGCCATTTCTAAATCCAGCTTGAACACCTGGAAGTTCACAGTTCACGTATTGTTGAAGCCTGGCTTGGAGATTTTTGAGCATTACTTTGCTAGACTGTGAGATGAATACAATTGTGTGGTAGTTTGAGCATTCTTTGGCATTGCCTTTCTTAGGGACTGGAATGAAAACTGACATTTTCCAGTCCTGTGGCCACTGCTGAGTTTTTCCAAATTTGCTGGTATATTGAGTGAAGCACTTTCACAGCATCATCTTTTAGGATTTAAAATACCTCAACTGGAATTCCATCATGTCCACTAGCTTTGTTCATATTCCAGGATGTCTGGCTCTTGGTGAATGATCACACCATCGTGGTTATCTGGGTCATGAAGATCTTTTTTTGTATAGTTCTTCTGTGTATTCTTGCCACCTTCTTAATATATTCTGCCTCTGTTAGGTCCATACCATTCTGTCCTTTATTGAGCCCATCTTTGCATGAAATGTTCCCTTGGTATCTCTAATTTCCTTGAAGACATCTCTAGTCTTTCCTATTCTATTGTTTTCCTCTATTTCTTTGCACTGATCACTGATGAAGGCTTTCTTATCTCTCCTTGCTATTCTTGGGAACTCTGCATTCAAATGGGTATATCTTTCCTTTTCTCCTTTGCTTTTGACTTCTCTTCTTTTCTGAGCTATTTGTAAGGCATCCTCAGACAGCCATTTTGCTTTTTTGCATTTCTTTTTCTTGGGGATGGTCTTGCTCCCTGTCTCCTGTACAATGTCACAAACATCAGTCCATGGTTTTCTTTAATTAACAATAATCTTTTGATGTTCAGAATACCTGCCTTTTGTTGCAAAACTTCTAAATAACCTAGTTCCTCCCCGTGCCTCCTTGGAGCAGTTCTCTCAGGGTTACTTAAGATGCTGTCTTCTGTGCTTGGAGTTCTAAAAATTCCCACTGAATAAAATATAACACTCAACTTGAAGGTTGTGAGCATTTTTAAGTTGTCACTTTTCAAAATACAGTCCTCATCTGGTTCCCTCTACGTGAAAATCCATCAGCTAACTTCCCACTGCCCTGTACCATAAACACCAAAGCTCTCCATAGTGTTACAGCAGACAGGTAGCTGGATATGAGCAGAAAAAGGGGAGCGTGAGCCAGGTGGCAGGACATCATGCATCTTGTAAACAGTGTACATCCATGAGCAGATAAAGAAAAGGAGGACCCTTCAGACTGACAGGAAACCACAGATTTTGGGGTGATAAGCATCCTGGAGGCAGACAAAGAAAGGTAGGAAAAGGCAAGAATCTCCAGTGTCCAAACATAACCTGTTGCTCATTATGCTGTCATTACAATCAAATTAGCCTAGAAGCTAAGAAGTACCCATCATGCACTGATGCCATAACAATTCTAACCTAAGCTAAATAAGAACAAAAATCCCTTCTCCCCTCGGGAAGGTGGAGGTTGGATGAAAATCAAGGAAGAAGACCCTCCAAACTCCTTCTTCCCCAATGAATATTCCACCCATTCATTTGCATGCCGCTCATAACTAGCTTTCCAAAGAAACCCAGCTACTTCCTTGTCTGCCAGCTCTCCCTCTGAGAGCATATTCTTACTTAAATAAATCCTCACTTTACTTTCTTGATTTCTCTGTCTCATTTCTGAATGAGGGGTCTGGCCTGAGGACTCTGGTGTCTTCTGAGCACCATCTCCTCTTCCATCTTCCAGCCATACTTCCTTCAGCACAGGGCTCTTCCTTCAGCACAGGGCTCTTCCTGGGATGCTCTTTACTCCTCACACACATTTTGCTCTCTCATCTCTATGATCATGGTAACTATGATCTCCTTAGAGCATTTTTTCACAGTTCAGTTCCTTTGTTATCTTTAATACCTCAGTTGGAAAATGTACATTAATCAGAGTGATTGCATGCTTAATCCCCACCCCACACTATATGTAGTGGGATGGTGTCCATATCAGCTTACACGTTTATCACCTGTGCCTGGCATTGAGCCTGAGACACAGTGAGAGAATAGTTAAATTCATTATTAAGTAAATAAAGGAATAGTCTTCTTCTATATCCCATGATCCCAGCAGCATGCTGCTGCTGCTAAGTCTCTTCAGTCGTGTCCGACTCTGTGCAACCCCATAGACGGCAGCCCATCAGGCTCCCCCGTCCCTGGGATTCTCCAGGCAAGAACACTGGAGTGGGTTGCCATTTCCTTCTCCAATGCATGAAAAGTGAAAAGTGCAAGTGAAGTTGCTCAGTCGTGTCTGACTCTTCGAGACCCCATGGACTGCAGCCTCCCAGGCTCCTCCGTCCATGGGATTTTCCAGGCGAGAGTACTGGAGTGGGGTGCCATTGCCTTCTCCACCCAGCAGCATAGCTAACAGTAAAACTTGCCCCTGAGATGTTCCTTTCTGGAATAGTGAGAGGAATAATTGAATAACTGAAGGGGGCCTGAGGCAGTGTCAGGGAAGTCAAGCCTGAGGCCTCAGCACTTGTTGCCCTATCTCACATTCTCAGGCAGGAATGGAAATTCTTCTTTGGGAATGAAGGCAACATGTTGTGACCAGCTGATCTCCTAGGAAGAAGATTAATCTCCGTGATCACAGAGAACCACAAAAACTCTCCAGGCAAGCAGCTCCCTAAGGCTGTTTTTGCTGTAAGGTCCAAACAAAGGATTCTGAAGAGCCTTTGCCTTCATAATCTTTAATCCAGAAATAGAGATAAAATGGAAGAATTTAGACTTGGAATAAGCTTCTCTGTGGCAATTTACTTTCAATTTGTCTAACAAAAGAGTGACAGCTTTTCCTCAGCACTTGCTTTTGTTTTCTATGGCTGTGCAGATGGAGTTTACAGCAGCATGACATATGCATTCCTGTTTACCAGATCCAAGGTTGACACTGACGTCATTCCTTGTGGATGTAACTGGTGACGCACGTGTACCCGGGCTCGGGCTTATCTCTCTCCTGGCAACAAGGAGAAGAGGCAGCAGCCACGCTTCCCAATCCACTTGGGGATGGTTGCTTCTACTATCTTCTTACTTTACTCAGCATCTCTTTATGAAGTAGTTACCCTGTCAAGTGATTCTGCAGGTGAGAATCACACTTGCACAGGCAGCATCACATTGGCTCAGGAATACAGTTTCCCTGTGGCATCAATTTTTCCTTAATTTTGTGTACTATCAGTTTTCCAGTTTCCCAGGCACGCAATCCTCAACTAGGCCAGCAGTAAAAGACAGTCAACTCACAAACCACATTCAGTCTGGTTGGGCTGAGTTTCTGTCTTTCTCGAATGCACCTGAGCAGATCTGTATTCTCATCAGAACAAGAGAAGAATAACTTACAAGAATTTTTAAACCTAAGATCCAAACTTTTATTGAAGTCAGAAATAACAAATACTAAACGGGAGCAAACCAATGATTTTAAACTCTTAATTTTGCCCACGTGTATTGATATGATTTGAATAACTAAATCAGGAAGAAAGGAGAGGGGAAAGGGAGGAAGGAATTTCTATTGCTTTAAAAATAAAATGTAAGTATTTTCCACCCCAGAACCCCACACCTTTAAGCTCAGTATTTGAGTGAAGTCTGCAGCTCACAGCAGAATGGCAAATCCCCAAATAGGAGTAATTAATGACCAGAGAGACCATGAAGCAGAATCCATATTCAATCAGCTCAGCCTAAAACAAAATGACCAAATGGGTAAAAGTAAAAATTAATACTGCCTGCCTTTCCCACAAAAAAGCTTTCACCTCCTTATTTGACCCAGTTAGTCTCTCTAATATGTTTTCCTCCTGGAAATAATTGACAGATAGGCTGACTATTGGGTAGAATAAGTGATCAAATATTTTAAGGCCCCTTTAAATCTCAGAGCCAGTTATTTAATGGCTTTATGGGAAGAAACCTGCAGAGGGAAAACATCTAGTGGTAAATGAGATAAATGTGAAAGTGGATGGTAAATTGGGAAGTTCTATTTAAGAGGTGTACCTTCACTATATATAAAAAATAGGCAGACTAAGGGTACTTTAAGAAAGAACTTGATGATAGTAACAAACCCTTCATCTTTCATCCTGAAAACAGAAATGGAACTCATGCCAAGATTAATCCTCCAACATCAAATTATTACGAAAATATAATTTCACTAACTCATTTGAAGTAAATATACGTGCTCAGTTGTGTTCAACTCCTTGGGACTCCATGGACTGTAGCCCACGAGGCTCCTCTGCCCATGGGATTTTTCAAGCAAGAATACTGGAATGGGTTGCCATGTTCTACTCCATATAAATTCTCTGGGCAAGAACACTGAAGTAGGTAGCCATTCCCTTCTCCAGGGGATCTTCCTGACCCAGGGATCAATCTCAAGTCTGCTACAGTGCATGAAGATTCTTTACCATCTGAGTCACCAAGGAAGCCCCCACCAGGGAAACCCTCAAATACCTCCCTATACTTAACTCACTGATTACACAGTTCTTAGAGGTAGGGGCAATTCCAAATACATGTCCCCTGGTACATGTAATATACTAAACACACTGCTGAATACCTATAGCATCCAAAACTAAAATCCCATTTCTCAAAGATACCATGTTAAAATGAGAACATAATCAATGATTTTGAGAAACAGATAAACAGTTACACAAGCAGCACAATCACTGAACTGACTTGATTCACTTTGCAAGCAAGTCAGACACACGTTTGGAACAGATGGCCTTTTAATCAATGACCTTCCTCCCTCAGTGAGATCAAGACATTAGTGTTAGTAATGATTTCTAGTTGTTTGACATCCTAACACTTTATAGCCTGTAAATCATTCTTACAGAATGAACCCTGCAAGTTTCCTAGAACTTGTGGGCAAATAACAGTCATTAATCGGCTCCTGTGTTAGCATATCCTAGCAACCCAAAATGCTGAGCAAATTCCTAAAAGAAATGCAAATAAACAATGCAAGAGTGTGACTATGGTCATAAAATTAGATTCCTCTTCTACAGAAGTGATGAGAAGCAAAAAAAAGAAGAAAGGGAAAAAGAAATATTTTAATTAAAATATTTGTCTTCACATGAAAATGCTAGATTACAATGAGAAGCTGGTAAATATTTAACAGCCAGCTCTGATCTGTAGTATTTGCTAATTTCCATGCTGTAAATACTCCCACCACAGCCAATTTGAAACTATATGTCTGAGGTCAATTTGCCCACAAATTTACTGAATAGTAAAAAATAGGTCTCATAAACCAGTACGATCGTGTTCCAGCACACCACTGCATATGGAGAGCAATCATTTGGGATGTAGGACTCTCAGTTTCTTCATAAGTTTTCCAGAAGGGGAATCTGAGGCCTAGAAAATCTGAAGGCTTTTCGAACACATGATAAGAAATATAATCAGATTAGCTTCTACTCTACTGTCTTTATGTTTAATTTTATACAGGAAGAATTGAAAGAGGTTCAGATTTTTTTTTTCTTATATTGAGATAGACCTGTTTTCCAAAGCATTGCACCATTGTTCATTCATTCTAGGAGGAAGGAAAGGTAGACAGAAGTGGGGAATATTTGGGGGCTGAGTTAATTATCCTAGCAGTTACTAATTCACTGGACCCTTTGCTCTAAATTTGGCCACAATAAACCAATGAAAAAAAATTAACTTTGACCTATTCAATAGTTTTTCTAAGATATTTATCAGCAACTTCATGTCTTCAAAGTTCCTCTGTTCTTCTTACAGTCTTGAATTACAAGGCTATCTTTATGATGGAAAAGGCAATATAATTTCTGTGCCCACTCACAGACATCAGTATTTAAAGTTAGTAATGTGAAACATTTTATAATTACTGAGGGGAGACTGCCCACAAAAACCTTTAGATTCAGAAAAAAATCTTTGACTTAAAAACGTCTTGAAGTGAACACAGAGAACTTTTAGTACAGAGATGAGATAAGGCAGATACTGTTTTAATGATGTAGTCTCATGATAGATAATCTTTCTGTAATCAGAGGTGCTTTAAAGCACCACAACGGTTATGGATCTCCTCAAAAGCTTGGTAGGATGTGTTTGAGGATTCATTTACTAAAAATGGCTTTTGGAACTTAAAGCATCCTTTAAAAGTATTAATTTCTAGTTATTTTAGATAACTCAGAAGATTCTGCTGTCTTTCACCAGTATCCTTATTAAATAAAATAAACTATAAGGAAAAATCTATCTAAGACACCAGGAACAGAATAGAATTAAAAGAACTGGCACTAGAAGAGAAAAAAGGAAACAGGAAAGGACCTAGTTTCAGACAAGTGATTATGATTCAGTCTTTGCCTACTCTCTCACTAATATATTTGGCTGTGATTGTTATGTCTATTTGAAAAACAATGCTCACGAAGAATTCACTTTGTATCTTGAGAAGATTAGGTGTAGCATCAAGTTTCCAAAGATAGAAATTTAAGTTTCCTAAAGTTGTTATGTGGGGAAGGATTTAATTGATTCTGCAAAAGTCCAGAGGACAAAACTAGAATTGAAACTAGAAGGTTCCAACAGGGAGCATTTAACACAGGTGAAGAACAAATCTTTCAGCTAGAGCTGTTGGAAGATAGAATGGCTGGGATGAAGTCATTAATTCCTCTAGAAGGCACAAAGCTATCTCAGAGACATGGTATAGAGGTTGGACTGGATGGTCTCTTAAACATCATCCTATGATTCCATTGAAATAGGACCTTTGACAAACTATTGGTATTCAAGCATCTAAACTTGTATTATACAAATCACAGCCCTAAATACATGATAGTTGACAATTTTGATAGTTCTCTGAAGGAGAAAATGGTAAATCATCATAGTGAACTAAAACATGATCACAAAACGTAATGAAAAAACATGAGTCTATTTCCACCAATGCCCATGAATAAAGAGTTCATCTTATTTCAAAAACGAATATTTGAGAGGGTGAATAAAATCTGTGTGGGTGGAAAATGCCAAGCATTTCTAGCAGACATGGATGAATGATGAAGAAAACCCTCAATTTGCTAATAAGCAGATAAAGTAGTAACACAAGTATGTGCACTACCTAAAACAAAATCAGCAATGTAAAAGCTTAGTTCATCAGTCCCTCACCAGAAACTCCCTGGAACTTACTCAAAAGTCACATTTACTTGTCAAAACATCTTCAAGATGCTGTTTTGTTCAACATCATAACTAAAGACTTGCCATGCTAAACATTTACCAGTCTCAGAAGAAACAGGCAATACAGTAGAACCTTTAAAGATGAGTCAAGGATCAAATAGAGCCTGGGTCTCTCTGCTGCCTCAGCACTGAAGCCAGCACCTAGCCAGTTATGGCTCACCTGCGGGAGGGCTGGGTCTACTCCAGGTCTCCCTGCAGCAGATTACTCCATATCAGGGCATGCAAGAAGTATCTTCTTTTTTTTCAAAGTCTTTAAAGAAAGCATGCTGACATAACAGCTCTGTAGGTCAGAATCACTTGTGGGCTTCCTATACATACAGATTTGTGAGCTCCATTACCATAGATCATACTTCAAAAGGTCTGAGGAAGAGGCTGAACACATGTATTTTTTAAAAGATCTAGAGGCGATTCTGATGCCTTCCAGGACTGAGAAGGAGTGGTTAAGGAGGCAGGTACAGGGAAAGTCTAGTGGTGGGAGGAGGTCAGTAATGACACCAGACAGGTGGGAATTCCAACAGCTAATTCCATCAGAATATAACCTGAGTAGGGTGATAGTTCTTAACAATTTATGGGTCATAAACTTTTTTTGAGAAGTTGATTTAAAACACTATGAATTCTTTTTCCTCACATTTGCAAGAAAATAATCCACAAAATTATGTAAAGATCTTACAAACGTAAGGAATCGTATACTAAAGAATGTATAGAAAGAGGGAATTACATGTCAGGAAAGAGGGAAAAGCACAGCCACCATAAATATGAATCTTTCACACAGGCTTGTTTTCTCTTCTAAACAAACAGGAGACTATTATGTGCATTTCCTTCCTGCAGATGGAACACAAAAGCAATTTGGCATTGTTTAAAAAGTTGGGGAAGTGGGGAGCATGCGCCTGGCTAAGACAAACTTGGGTTTGAATTTCAGCTCTAACATATCTAAACTTCTGCACCTTCTCTGAGACCTAGTAGGTCTTTCCTGTAAATTGCCTTATTAAAACCTCTTTCATTGACTTGTTGAGAGGGTTAAATAAGAAAATATATAGGTATTTTGCACCATCCCAAACAAATAATAGGTAACCAAGAAACGGAAGTAACATTACCCATGACAAACATCGCTAAGACGATATGAACAATCTCCCCTACCCAAGACATACAGAGGCTAGAAGCTTCCAACAGGAATATGAGGTTATGCTTGGATCTTTCAAAGAACTACGGAACTGAAGTGGGTTTGGAAAACTAACCAATCCTTCCAGGAATGTAGGTAATAATTTCAGTCTAGTGTCAACCTATCCCATATAGCAGGCTCTCTGAGCCTGGATATGCATGTGAATTGCCTGGAGATCCTGTTAAAATGTAGATTCCAATTCAGTAGCTCTGAAGTGTGGCATGAGAGCCTGAAGCTCTAATAATCTCCCTGTTGAGAGCATGCTGTTATTCTGTGGACCACTCTTTCAATGTGGAAAGACTACCTGAAACCTCTAAAATCAAGAATAGAGGAGAGAAGGAGATAATAAGAGAGACTGACTTTTAAATAATAATAACTCTTTAGAAACTTGAGTGCTTTTTCTGATTGTTGGCTTACTCCAATCAACCTGAGCACCTACCACCCCAAAGGCATACAGCATAATTCTGGAGGCCATGTCACAGCCTTGGGTCTAAGATTCACTATAAATACTAAACTGTGTGACTAAAAAACTATCTGCTGGTGTATTCTGAACCCAAGTTAGATGCAGCAAGATGGTAGACTATTACAGGGTTTCCTGAAATAACCCTAAGCACTCTGAAACTATTCAGATCATAGGAAAGCACATGGTTCTTCTCAATTCTAAATTCAATGTTTAACTTTTAAATATACATGAAATAATTATGTACAGAGCTAAATTTTTAATACAGTTATGAATAAATTATGAGTAGAGTCTTTAGGACATGTACTATCATATTTTTATTGTTTCTAGTTTTCTAAGTACTTTCATGATTTTCACTGATTGAAACTCTTCTAATTTTACCTCCCACTCCATCTCACCCATTTTCTGTTACTCTTTTTATTTCCTCAGAGACTAAGACCTATAGAAAAAAATTTTTTTCTGCAATGAAGAGAAAAGGTTAGTAAAATAAGGGACAAAATCATACAAGATCAAGTAGTCAACTAAACAAATTCACATGGCCCCCCAAAAGACTAGAGTTTTCTGATCTTATATAATACTTAATATTAGTTTGTATTAGTATTTTACCTTAGGGATCTTTTAATGTTAATTTAAATAAATGTTCTAAAAGCATTCAAAAGTAAAAAAAATATATATTGAAATGTTTTTATGAGTTACCTGGCTTCAGTTAAAAGACAATGAGGAAATAATGTCCCAAATATTAGATAATTACTTTTAATTTCATGTGATCACAAATAAACCATATCTAGAATCCCAAAATATCACCATAAAATTTTATATTGAACCTTGTCGTTATCTTGCTATCATTGGTTTTGTTCATGATTCTTTTAAAGCTATTTAAGATTGTATATTTGGATGGTTTGAGATATGTTGTCAAAACATTCTTATGGGAACATTTCTTAGTGAACAGAATAAACAGTTGTCTGTTTTCAAGTTTAATGATAAGAATCATCATGTGTATCAAAAGTTTCTATCTAAAAAGATTTTCTAACGGCTTAACAGCTCAGAAAAAGAAACATAATTATATCCCAAGCCCAACAAGAGAAAAGAATGTGTTTTCTGGGAACAGAATTAAATAACTAAAAACAAACAGAAAAAATGCACATGAAATCAAAACAACCAAAAACTTACACAGCTCTGTTTACACAGATATGTATACTTCAATAGCTTCTTCCAAAAAGTTACAGTAATTCACACACCCATCAGCAATATATGACAGTATTTGTTTACCCATACCATTGCCAGCAATGGAGCTTATTGTTTATTTTTAATTTTAATAATAATTTTAA
This sequence comes from Okapia johnstoni, assembly GCA_024291935.2. NCBI lineage: Eukaryota > Metazoa > Chordata > Mammalia > Artiodactyla > Giraffidae > Okapia > Okapia johnstoni. Next base: position 64,090,208 of record CM044310.1, read on the forward strand.
TTTAATTTTAATTTCTTTTATTACAGAAGTTGAACCTCTTTTATATATTTCATACATTTGTACTGGTCATCTGCCTTCCATCTTAAATACCTTGTTTAATTGCAGGCTTTGCCTATTTTTTTAATATTTCTATTTTTCTTATTGTTTTATAGAAGCTCATTGCACATTAAGTACAAGTTTCTTGTTTATCATGCAGTCTTGCAAATATTTTGTCAGTTTAGACTTATATTTTTACTTTTTGTCATATATTTCCCACACAAAAATTCCTAATTTTGTTAGTCAAAAATTTTCAACTCTTTTTAAGTGGCATCTGGATTTTTCCTCTCTTTTAAGGAAAATTAAACAAATGTAATTCTAAAGTTTCTTCTATTTATCACTTTAATCTTTGTATTTAGATCTTTATTCTACTTCAAATATATACATTATATATATATATATGATGTGAAATAGCTTTTAACTTTATCTTATTCCAGATGGAGACCATATTGGAGGCCTATAACATTTTCCCTCTGAATTTAAATTAGACATTTATCACAAATTAGATTTCCATATATAACTTATATCTATTTCTGGATGTTTTTCTTTTCTACTAGTTTCTAGATTTCATATCATGCTGTTTTGATTAGATAATCTTAAAAATATATTTTAACAGCTGGTAATACAATATAATTTTCCTTTTCCAAGATATTCTCTAGAATTCTGATACATTCATTCTTTCACATAAAAGTGAAAATAATTTCCGTCATTTCAAAAACATAAGACTCTGGTTGGAATCTCATTAAAAATGTACATTCATTTTGGAAGAATTACTATTTTCATGATTTAAGTCTTCCTGTGAAATCAGTTTTCATTTATTCAACTCTTATCAATAATGTTGTACATCGTTCCTCACATAGAAGCTGCACCTTCTTGTTAAATATATTCCTGGATATATAATGATGAAAGGAATATATTTTCCACTACTATATCTAACTTATTATTGCTACTATTTTCAAAAAACAGTTAACTTTTTGTCATTCCCTTTATTTTTTCAAATGCAAAGAAAATACTAAAATCAGCAAAAGAAGGTGGGGAATTTTCAAAGCTATAAGCAAAACTTAACCAATACAATAGGAAATATTCATTAAATAAGTTTTGTTGAGCCTGAAAAGGGGGGGGGGAAGGTAAAATAAATTTACATAGTATTAGAAGAAAGGGAAAAAATAACATAAATGTAGACAAAGTTAAAATCAGTTTTATTCTTATTAGTTAAAAAAAAAGCCTCAAAAGAGAAAGGAAACAAGTGGGACTACATCAAACCTGTGAACTGTTTTCCCCACTTGGCCATCATCATCCCCAAACCTCCACCTCAATTAAAAGCTATTTCTTTGTCTAATACGTTTCAAACTCAAATGGACTGTCAACTTAAAATAATGTCAAAATGCAAGTTCTGGAGGTAGACAGGCTAGACTTCTGTGTTTCATCATTTACCAGGTGGTAGACTTTGGACAAGGTATTTATCCTCTGTACCTCAGTTTCCTCAACTCGGACACTGGAATAATGATAAAACATACTTCATAGGGTTATTGGGAGGATTAAATTTAAAAATGTATTAAAAGCACTTACGATAGTGGCTTGCATGTAATAAATTTCTCAAAATGTTAACTATTTGACAATGGTGACGATGGTGGAGAGGAGGGAGGAGAGAGAGGGGTAGGAGAAAAGAGGGGAAGAGGAGAAAGCACTCAGAAAAACGCTGCTTGCTGAATTCTTTATCCTGACTTCTATGTGGAAGGCACTTCCAATGACTTTTAACATGCTCCTTCTCAGAATTCCTAGAGAAACTTCAAAGTGATCCAAACCTCAAGAGATGCCCAAATCTTTGTACTTAGGACCCCTTTAATTGGTCTTTGCTAAGCTCTTTCATTTATTCATTCACAGAAGTATTAACTGAGTGTCTGCTATGAGCCAGGCCCTGGGGTCACAGAGGAAAACAAAGCAGATGTAGACCCTGCCTTCATGAAACTTCAAGTCTCTTAGACCTTGGGTTCCAAATTCTGGGATCACTCTTAGGTTTCATTGCTCTTCCTCAAAGTAACATTAGGGCTTCTTCTACAGCTCTGACTCACTAACACACAATCAATCTGAAGACACAACTGTAGGTTGACTCAACTATATTTTAACTGGAGAATAAAAGGAGTGTTTATACAAAATCTGACTATTCCTTTGTTATCTCAGTCCAGTAGAACTTTCTGTACTGCTGGCAATTTCCTATATCTGTGCTGTCCACTATAGTAACACGAGGGCATCCAAAATGTGGCTAGTGCAACTGAGAACTGAATTTTTAATTATACTTAATTTTAACAGCTGTATGTGCCTACCATATTGAAGAACAAATATTGAAGAACATTTTTGTTGTTTGTAACAATCTGGAAACTGAATTTGGCTTTATTATTATTATTATTAATTCCCTGTATGCTGAGTTTATTTACATTGCAAAAAAAAGGATTGAGGAATATCGGAAGGAAGTTCAGAAATAGTACTGTGGACAGACAAGCACAAGCTGCACTACTATTTTGGAATAAAACTTCATTGTTTTGCATAGAAAGAAATGTTCCTTAGCAGGGAAATTTTAAAAGGTTCTGCCAAACAAGAAATGCTACTTGAATAATAAGAATTTACTCACCTCACCCACCCCCCAAAAAAGAATTTACTCCCTTCTCTTAGCAGGAAAGATGATCAATGATTAGAACAATTTACAAATGTCAATTTGAACACATCTGCGTTCACAGCCTGGGACGGCAGTGAGAGAATGGAGGGGGTGTTTCAGCACCTGCATCTCCCTTGCTTTGTCTCCCTTTGAATGGTCTTTGTACTGATGAAATTTTCCATCCAGTGACATCCCGCAGTTCCTTTAAGGTACAGCATTTTATATTCTTCTTTTACTGATGAGATTAGATTGTAGGAGGTGGATTTTTAAGATTTATGTCATACTGATATTTTTTGATGCTGCCCCTGCAATAAGGAGCATAGAAGCCGCACTGGAAACCAAGTCCCTAACTCAGAGCGGGCTATCAGACATTCAGTAGAAAGTGCTGATCAAGAATTCACAGGTCTCAGGGAAAGTCCTTCAAGGTAAATATTACCCGTTGGAGATACAGAGACAGATGTGGCTACACTTTCTTGCTCAGTCCTCGGAATTTCCCCAACACTGATGTCAACATTTACTAAAGGTTAGAATGCTCAAACTACCGCACAATTGCACTCATCTCACATGCTAGTAAAGTAATGCTCAAAATTCTCCAAGCCAGGCTTCAGCAATACATGAACCGTGAACTTCCAGATGTACAAGCTGGTTTCAGAAAAGGCAGAGGAACCAGAGATCAAATTGCCAACATCTGATGGATCATCAAAAAAGCAAGAGAGTTCCAGAAAAACATCTATTTCTGCTTTATTGACTATGCCAAAGCCTTTGACTGCGTGGAACACTATAAACTGTGGAAAATTCTGAAAGAGATGGGAATACCAGACCACCTGACCTGCCTCTTGAGAAACCTGTATGCAGGTCAGGAAGCAACAGTTAGAACTGGACATGGAACAACAGACTGGTTCCAAATAGGAAAAGGAGTACGTCAAGGCTGTATATTGTCACCCTGCTTATTTAACTTATATGCAGAGTACATCATGAGAAAAACTGGGCTGGAAGAAGCACAAGCTGGAATCAAGACTGCTGGGAGAAATATCAAAGCATTTAAATTATCATATGTGAAACGAATCGCCAGTCCAGGTTTGATGCATGATACAGGGTGCTCGGGGCTGGTGCACCGGGATGACCCGGAGGGATGGGATGGGGAGGGAGGTGGGAGGGTGGTTCTGGAAGGGGAACACATATACACCCATGGTGGGTGTACACCCATACACTGACATGATATGGCAAAACAAATACAATATTGTAAAGTTAAAAAATAGATAAATAAACTGATTTTAAAAAAATAACCTCATTTATGCACATGACACCACCCTTATGGCAGAAAGTGAAGAAGAACTAAAGAGTCTCTTGATGAAAGTGAAAGAGGAGAGCGAAAAAGTTGGCTTAAAGCTCAACATTCAGAAAACTAAGATCATGGCATCAGGTCTCATCACTTCATGGCAAATAGATGGGGAAACAGGGGAAACAGTGGCTGACTTTATTTTGGGGGGCTCCAAAATCACTGCAGATGGTGACTGCATCCATGAAATTAAAAGACGCTTACTCCTTGGAAGAAAAGTTATGACCAACATAGACAGCATATTAAAAAGCAGAGACATTACTTTGTCAACAAAGGTCCGTCTAGTCAAGGCTACGGCTTTTCCAGGAGTCATGTATGGATGTGAGAGTTGGACAATAAAGAAAGCTGAGCACTAAAGAATTGATGCTTTTGAACTGTGGTGTTGGAGAAGAGTCTTGAGAGTCCCTTGGACTGCAAGGAGATCCAACCAGTCCATCCTAAAGGAGATCAGTCCTGGGTGTTCATTGGAAGGACTGATGGTGAAGCTGAAACTCCAATACTTGGGCCACCTGATGTGAAGAGCTGACTCAATGGAAAAGACCCTAATGCTGGGAAGGATTGGGGGCAGGAGGAGAAGGGGACGACAGAGGATGGGATGGTTGGATGGCATCACCGACTCGATGGACACGGGTTTGGGTGAACTCCAGGAGTTGGTGACGGACAGGGAGGCCTGGCGTGCTGCGGTTCATGGGGTCGCAAAGAGTCAGACACGACTGAGCGACTGAACTGAACCAAATAGGTCATAGTGACACTATAACATAGCTCAGTTGGGAGTGTATGAAGAGCATATCTTGTAAAGTGGATAAGACTTAAAGTATTACATAGAAATTATTATAAAAATTTACTATTGTTCATTCCCATGGTGTTTCTATGAATCATAAAATCAGTAACATTTCCCAAAACCTTGAAGGTAATACCAATGTTTCAGAAACCAGTTTGTGAGGGGGTATGGCAGTAGCTGAGGGAATTATGAAACTTATGTTTGGTTCATTTCTGCTGCAAACTGAATACTTTGGTAATACTTTCATTTGCTAACATGCATGTTATAAGAGGGACTTAGATGATCTGAATGCTGAATAAGTAAACAAAGCTGTTTTCTGTGATGGTGAAGATTAACTCTAAAGCCACCAATCTTCTTGCCTCCCACTGATTCAGCACTGACGAAACCATTACGGGCCTCTGTGGTTAAAGACATCACTGCATGAGAAGTATTTTGAAAACTTGGGAAAGATACATGGAAAATAAAAACAGAAAACACACATAAACACACTGCTTTTTGCAGGGAAAACTGAACAAGAAAGAAAGGCTGGTGTGGAAGTCTTATGTAAAGCAACATAACAGCATAATTATAGTATGAAAACAATAGCCTTTCAGCTAAGGTATTCAAATCTAAAAAATTCTAGAAAGCAAAGAAGTAAATCTTCAAACAGGAAAATTGTATTTTATTCATTCATCAGGTTAATGAGTTGATCGGGTAGGTTTAGCCGTCTCATAAGTCCATCAGCTCCCCATCACCACAACATTCTTTTCTCTAGAACACTGACATTTTCTCAATTTGAGATATCTGCTCTCCTTTTCTAATCAGATGGCTGCCCCAGGCTTCTGGTATACAGAAAATTCTAGCAGCAACTGCAAATTTATATTCTCCTCATTAGTAACAGCATTCTTTTATTGTTAGTCTCTCTGAATTTTTTTGAGCAGGAAATGCAGCATAAACTTTTTGTTACATAAGAAATAAGTTTAAAACTGAGTAAAATCTTCAAAGAGACATAAAAAAAGTTGCTGCAGCCAGCTTCTGCCACAACATATTGTTTTACCCATGTGGATAAATCAGCAATAGAGAACACAGATGGCTCTTACATGAATAATTTACTTTTAACAATTTAAATAGGAAATGAATTCCTCTTAACTTATAAATCAAAATGAAAAACAAGGACATGGTCTACTGTCCTTCGCCAGTTAAGTTTATGGATTTTCCTCTCTTCTACCTTATCTATTTCCCTTTTCATATGATCTATTTGTTGCCTTGACAAATTTTAAAGTTGGCTTAACCGAAAGCCACTCTTGGCGATTACTCAGTTCAGTTCAGTTCAGTTGCTGAGTCGTGTCTGACTCTTTGTGACCCCGTGGACTGCAGCACGCCAGGCTTACCTGTCCATCACCAACTCCTGGAGTTTACTCAAACTCATGTGCATTGAGTAGGTGATGCCATCCAACCATCTCATCCTCTGTCGTCCCCTTCTCCTCCCACCTTCAATCTTTCCCAGCATCAGGGTCTTTTCAAATGAGTCAGCTCTTCCCATCAGGTGGCCCAAGTATTGGAGTTTCAGCTTCAACATCAGCCCTTCCAATGAATATTCAGGACTGATCTCCTTTAGGATGGACTGGTTGGATCTCCTTGCAGTCCAAGGGATTCTTAAGAGTCTTCTCCAACACCACAGTTCAAAAGCATCAACTCTTTGACGCTCAGCTTTCTTTATTGTCCAACTCTCACATCCATACATGACTCCTGGAAAAACCATAGCTTTGACTAGACAGACCTTTGCTGGCAAAGTTACGTGTCTGCTTTTTAATATGCTGTCTAGGTTGGTCATAACATTTCTTCCAAGCAGCAAGTTTCTTTTAATTTCATGGATGCAGTCACCATCTGCAGTGATTTTGGAGCCCCAAAAAACAAAGTCAGCCACTGTTTTCCCTGTTTCCCCATCTATTTGCCATGAAGTGATGAGACCTGATGCCATGATCTTAGTTTTCTGAATGTTGAGCTTTAAGCCAACTTTTTCGCTCTCCTCTTTCACTTTCATCAAGAGGCTCTTTAGTTCTTCATTTTCTGCCATAAGGATGGTGTCATCTTCATATCTGAGGTTATTGATATTTCTCCTGGCAATCTTGATTCCAGCTTGTGCTTCATCCAGTCCAGCATTTCTCATGATGTACTCTGCATATAAGTTAAATAAGCAGGGTGACAATATACAGGCGTGACGTACTCCTTTCCCGATTTGGAAGCAGTCTGTTGTTCCATGTCCAGTTCTAACTGTTGCTTCTTGACTCGTATACAGATTTCTCAGGAGGCAGGTCAGGTGGTCTGGTATTCCCATCTCTTTAAGAATTTTCCACAGTTTGTTGTGATCCACACAGTCAAAGGCTTTGGCATAGTCAATAAAGCAGAATAGATGTTTTTCTGGAACTCTCTTGCTTTTTCGATGATCCAATAGCAATTACTAGACACCCAGTTTTTATGTTTTGTTATTTGGAGGTGGGAGGTTTTTTGGTGGTGGTTATTAATTGGGTTGGTTTCTTGGTTGGCTTTTTAGAAACGTGAAACTAGACTATTTATCCAAAAACACCTTTGGTGAAACAGGCAAATGAAATGCTTTGTCAATATTCTTTTTTACTATGTCAGAATTATAAGAGCCAGATTTTCTGAAGGTTTAAGTCTCTTCCCGGCTGCAAATCAGACACGTTTGAAAAATACACTTACTCTTTTAAAACACCAGGACACATTAGTCAGAACTCTTGTGCCAAATCACCCATTGTGAAAGGGACCAGTCTTCACACTGGAAGTCAGTCCAGGCATCTCTGCCTCTGCCCAGTCTTCGCACTAAAATAATAGTGAGCTTACTATTTTTTTAATTTCCTTATATATTTCAGGAGTAAGAGTTTTTAATGTTTTAGCAAAAAGTTTTAAAGACTGTAACTTTTCCCATTACTCATTAAGACTGCTCTGTATGGTCAGTCATTTTTATGATCCTACATTGCTATGCAAAGTGAAAACTGCCCATGTATTTAGGTATGATCAGCACAAAAGTGGCATCTAAAGCTGTGACACTGTGTGAGACCTACTTAGAAAAATGTTTTATCAACTGCAAGTTGTGACTCGTAAGTGTGTACTGCAATAAATTTAGTGGATGTGAAGAGAATGTTTCATGAATTAGAAAAGAGAAAAGAATAAATCAAAGTGCATTGTGTTGTGAGGACTTTGACTCGGTGTGTGTGTTGGGTGTGTGTGTGTGAGAGCGCTCAGAATATCATAAAATGTAAATTTTTTTTTACTACATATGAATCAAAATGAGTTTCAAAGTCACTGAACAAACAAATGTATACAGACAGAGAAAAAGCCTCAAGGACAAAGTCCCAGATACTCTAAATATTGAGTTTGGGTAGTTGAAGGAACTATAAAGCAAATAGAGAAGAATCAGCCAATGAGAAAAGAGGAGAACTAAGAAACCAAGTCAACAAGTGTTTTTATTAAGAAGGAAGACATGACCAGCAAGAGTGACTACTAATAATTACTACTGTATCAGCAATCTAGGCCCTGACAGGCTTAGTCACAGAGATAGTAACCTTCAGTGGGGTTGAGGGAGAAAAAGCTTAACTGTAACTTATTCAACAGGAAGGAAGGTGAAGACTCCAACACAAAGGTCTTCCAGTAAAATGGCACAGGCTGATATCCAAATGTGTGAAGGGCATGGCACCAATGAAGTGGGAAAATGTCAGTACACATGGTATCAGTTATGGCATATAAAACGTGTTAAAATGTATTATTATAAATATTATTTTTCTCTCCCCTTCTACACCTTTTATGAATCATAAAGCTAAAAGGGCACACAAGAGGTAATAGTACTGATATTTCCAAAACTTTAGGTAATTGTAATATTTTGCATCATAGTTATAATCATTTTCTATGACTAAACAACCTATGACCTATTCCACTAATGAATTAACTATATATCTCTTTGTAAAAACCCAAGCTCAAGCCTTCATCCTTTCTTCCTTTGTATCTCTGAATTATTTTCCAAGTTGTATTCTCTTCTACAGCCCACAAAGCACTAGCATTTCAATTCTCCCAGGGGTTGGGAAATTAAAATGGGGGAAGCCTTGTTCAAGTTTCAGAAGCAGGAGAGCAGGCCTCTGACCTGCCTGGACACTGCCCGGATTCCGTGTCTGCCCGCAAGCACAGCAAGTCAGGTGGCACTTTAGATAAGGAGGGAGTGAGTCTTGAAATTCTTAATCCCCTGAAGTTCTGACCAATACCCAAAGTCTAACAAAATCCTATGACTCACAAGGTAAAAAGGTTAAAGTAGATCCAGAGCTGAAACTTCTGTGTGCAAACTGATGATAATATCAGTCTGAGGCTTGGGATTATAAGCAGGAGTCCTCGAAACTGCAATTTGAAGTCTCACCCATGGGGTGGATTCACTACCTGGGACCCTTTCCCAAGTGGGATTCCATATTGCTGTTAAGGAAGGGACTTCTCAGCACGGTTTTTAAGTCTGGATATAGATCGGCCCAATTTGAGGATGTGTACATTATTACTTCTCTCTATTGTTTCTTTTCTTTTAATGATTGTATATTGAAATTAGGTCAAATAATCTTCTATAAAAAACTGAAATTGTTTATGTGTGTAACAAGTGGTTTCTTCTGTTAACAAACTCTTCAAACCTAAAATGGAAGTAAAACTTTCAGCACAACACCCAGAAAGTCCTAATGTGCAAAATCATGGTCCCTTTTCATTTCACAGAGGCTACATAGATTATTTGAGACTATAACTTTTCCATGTTTTTCCTATAGTTTTGACTAACTAGCTCCAAAGATCTTTTGTTAGCACACATCAGTCACCAAGTCTTGCTACAGCTCTTCTACCTGCTCACACCCTACTAGCAGATTCCCTCATTCTTACTTCCAGAGCTTCATCTCCATCAGGAGCTCATTAAACCCAATGTTCATGGCAACACAGTCCAGGTGGGCACTGTGGTCCCATGTTGGTGTTTGTCGGTTCCAATGAGATCTATAGGTGCTGAAAGTAGAGAACTATAAGAAAGAGGGCACATTAGGTTGAGACACAAGAAATTGCCTCTTTTGTAGGTCAAGAATAGTCAAATGGAGGCAGTTTCATACGGTTCAGCCTCTGCAAAAAAATGTTTTTCTTGTAAAATCTGTGTGTCCTCCATGGCTACATATCAAGTTTCACCTTGATACTAGAAACTAGAAACAGTTTCTCTAATATCAATTTTCACATTTACAGATAACAATTGTACATTTATTTATTTAGCAAATATTTGCTAACTGCCTAATCTAAAGGCACTTCCACTGTATAATCATAAGGGATTTGATTTAGGTCATACCTGAATGGTCTAGTGGTTTTCCCTACTTTCTTCAATTTAAGTCTGACTTTGGCAATAAGCAGTTCATGATCTGAGCCACAGTCTGCTCCCGGTCTTGTTTTTGCTGACTGTATAGAGCTTCTCCATCTTTGGCTGCAAAGAATATAATCAATCTGATTTCAGTGTTGACCATCTGGTGATGTCCATGTGTAGAGTCTTCTCTTGTGTTGTTGGAAGAGGGTGTTTGCTATGACCAGTGCATTCTCTTGGCAGAACTCTATTAGCCTTTGCCCTGCTTCATTCTGTACTCCAAGGCCAAATTTGCCTGTTATGCCAGGTGTTTCCTGACTTTCTACTTTTGCATTCCAGTCCCCTATAATGAAAAGGACATCTTTTTTGAGTTAGTTCTAAAATGTCTTGTAGGTCTTCACAGAAGCGTTAAACTTCAGCTTCTTCAGCGTTACTGGTCAGGGCATAGACTTGGATTACCGCGACGTTGAATGGTTTGCCTTGGAAACAAACAGAGATCATTCTGTCGTTTTTGAGATTGCATCCAAGTACTGCAGTTCGGACTCTTTTGTTGACCATGATGGCTACTCCATTTCTTCTAAGGGGTTCCTGCTCACAGTAGTATATATAATGGTCATCTGAGTTAAATTCACCCATTCCAGTCCATCTTAGTTCACTGATTCCTAGAATGTTGACGTTCACTCCTGTTTGACCACTTCCAATTTGCCTTGATTCATGGACCTAACATTCCAGGTTCCTATGCAATATTGTTCTTTATAACATCGGACTTTGCTTCTATCACCAGTCACATCCACAGTTGGGTATTGTTTTTGCTTTGGCTCCATCACATCATTCTTTCTGGAGTTATTTCTCCACCGATCTCCAGTAGCATATTGGGCACCTACCGACCTGGGGAGTTCATCTTTCAGTATCCTATCTTTTTGCCTTTTCATACTGTTCATCCAGTTCTCAAGGCAAGATACTGAAGTGGTTTGCCATTCCTTTCTCCAGTGGACCACATTCTGTCAGACCTCTCCACCATGACCCGTCCATCCTGGGTGACCCCACATGGCATGGCTTAGTTTCATTAAGATAGACAAGGCTGTGGTTCATGTGATCAGAGGGCCGTCTAGTCAAGGCTATGGTTTTCCCAGTAGTCATGTATGGATGTGAGAGTTGGACGGTGAAGAAAGCTGAGTGCCGAAGAATTGATGCTTTTGAACTGTGGTGTTGGAGAAGAGTCTTGAGAGTCCCTTGGACTGCAAGAAGATCTAACCAGTCCATCCTAAAGGAGATCAGTCCTGGAAGGAATGATGTTGAAGCTGAAACTTCAATACTTTAGCCACCTCATGCGAAGAGTTGACTCATTGGAAAAGACCCTGATGCTGGGAAGGATTGGGGGCAGGAGGAGAAGGGAACGACAGAGGATGGGATGGCTGGATGGCATCACCGACTCAATGGACATGGGTTTGGTTAAACTCTGGGAGTTGGTGATGGACAGGGAGGCCTGGTGTGCTACGATTCATGGGGTCACAAAGAGTCAGACATGACTGAGCGACTGAACTGAACTGAACTAATCTAAAGGCACAAGATTTGATGTTGAGAATTCATAGTTGAAACTCCAGACATGTTTCCTGACCCTCAGGTTTCACTGTTTAGTAAGAGGCTAAATGTTAGGCAAACAATGACACAAGTGTTTGTTTCATTAAAACTACAATTAAAAAACATTTTTTAAAAGTATGGACATAGCAGAAAGAACCTAAATTAGTCTGGGGGGGTAGGGACAATTTCCCTTGGAAAGTGATATTTAAGCTGGGAGCAGAAGGTTGAGTGGGAGTTAGGAAAGTGAAGTTTTCCATAGAAAGAAAAACAACTTGTGTAAAGATCACAAGTCAGGAAGGAGCTTGGATCTTTCAAGGATCTCACTGACATCAGGCCAAAAGGACTGGCTTAAAATGATCAAGAAAGAAGGGGTCACAAGCAGATCAAAGATGCAGGCATTTCCAATTTACTCCCATGAGCTGTGAAAGAATTAGGCAGGAGTCAGACACCATTCACTCAGCATTTAAGCATCACAAGCCAGAGTACAGAGCAGGATTCTCAGCAAACTATAGCTAGGACACTAAACTCTGTTGCTATCTGTCTGTAAATAAATTTTTATTGGAATACCACTACCATTTTGTTTATCCCTTCGATGACAGGTTGAATAGCTGAGACAGAGAGGGTATTGCTGAAAAGCTGGAAATTGTATCTATTATTTGGACCTTTACAGAAATGATTGACTCCTGATGTGGAGAATGAATTGGAGGAGCCAATAATGTAAGAGGAAAGAAGTTAGGAAGCACTGTACTGGCCCTAGGACAAGCAGGACTGCAACTAGACGGTGGTGGAAATCATGAAGAGCAGTGGACAGACTTGAGAAAGATTAAGAAGAACCAACAGGGCTCTCTGATGGGCTTGGGGAGGCAGAAGGGCAGCTTGCGGGTGGTGGTGTCACTTATGCAATTAGGAAGCAAAGAATAAACGGGTTCAAGAGGGCAGATTAGGAACTGTCCCTGAACTTCCAAGACAAACAAGAATAATCCAACTGGCTTCCCTGATAGCTCAGTTGGTAAAGAATCCGATTGCAATGCAGGAGACCTGGGTTTGATCCCTGGGTTGGGAAGATCCCCTGGAGAAGGGAAAGGCTACCCACTCCAGTATTCTGGCCTGGAGAAATCCAAGGACTGTATAGTCAGTTGGGTGGCAAAGAGTCAGACACAAATGAGCGACTTTCACTTCACTTCACATCTGGATGACAGAGTCACTGGTGAATCCATCATCCGCACCCAACACCATGACTAGAATATAGCTGTACTCACAGAACATCAGGTGAAGGAAGGCAGGGCAAACAAATCTTCTCAAACCAATCACTTTCTCATTTTTTGACTATCCAGAGCCTCTTTTTCCTTTGATAGTCTTACATTGTTTTACAATGGTTGTTTTTGTTTTGTTTTGGGGAGTGGATGGTGAGTGGGAGAGACAGAGTACATGTTTTGTTCTGTTTTTCTATCTACCACATTCTTCTTTCTTGCCTTTTTTACTTAGGTTCTCTATTAGCCCCTGCAATTGATGGGAATATCGATTCTGTGAAATCCTCAATATACGCCCTTCCCTTTAGATCTTTTCTCATATATTTAACCATGCTTATTACTCTCTGGGATCTTTATTATCCTTTAACACACTTTAGTGCCTTCATGTTCAAATAATCAAATAATCTACAAATCAGCTTTCCCAAATCTATGTCCAAAATTCCAAGTCCTTCAAGCACTTAATTTCAGTTATCACCATTGTATGTTGTACAGAAAAAGCAGAAGCTCTTCATTTCAAATGTTTCAAACTTGTAAGGCAGCAGCATGTTGTGGTGGAAAAAGCATGGTTTTTTGCCCTTATTATCAACTATGTGTCCTGATGTGATGGGGCTATGAACACCTGCTTCATAGAGAGCTAAGGGAATTAAATACAAAGATTCCATATGGAAAGCACCCCCAAATTATCATCTTTCCCTTCCCCCCTTTCCCTTCCTTCTCTTACACAGAAAGAATCAGTTCTGCTAGTCCTTTGCCCTTTTTTACAAGGGTAATTTTGTAGTATTAACATGCCTAAACCACAGCCAGAGTGGTATGGAGTTGATACAAAAACAAATGCTAACCCTAAGCTCGGTGACATAATGTCGGTATGGACAGTGAGCAACAGCAGTGTCCCCTTAGGACAAGGGAGCCCTACCAGAGGAGGATCTGATGGGTATGGAGCCCACTCAACACCAATGCTCCTGAGCTCACAGGAAATATGGCTCATAGATCAATACAAGAAGATCTAAGGCAAAAAAAAAAAAAAAAAAACACTGGGAAGCTGGGGAAAGGCAGGGACATGGTGAAAACTCACGAGGAGAGGGGGCTGGAGCTCCATCTCTCCAGAGTGACCAGCTACGGCAGGGGGCTGAGGCCAAGGGCTGAAGGGCTGGCTGTCTTTGGAGGTAAGTTTACTGGAAAAGGCCAGAGCACAGGGCTGCTCATGAGCAACCACCAAAGCCAGAGTTTCCTCTGGTAGGGCAGGCGCTGCATCAGTAACAGGAGACTATGGCTTGGACATGCCCAGAGTCCCATTCAGTCCTTAGTCTCTTCCAGACTGTGCCAGCATCCTTCCACATAAATCCAAATATTCAACTTAAATCATTTTCTGATTGTTCTTTTCACTTCTGAAGTACAACTTGCTCACCCTAAATTTCACTCTCCTTTAATAAGCCTGAAAAGTGCATATCCTTACATTTCTTTTTACATTTCTTTTATAAAGCATATAGATCTATCATTTTCATATAAATCTATATTTTTTTTCAAACTCCAGCATGAAATGAAAACTATATATTTTACTAGCACACAGTTTCAATTATCAATCATAATTTGAATTTCAGAGAGCCCTTATCACCCTCCTTTTGGGACTTGTGCTAAAAATGATAATACTTAATATTAATTGACAACCATTGTAGCCTGTTACCTTCAAAATGTCATTGAAATGGGACCCTGCAGAATATATCTATGAACATCATTCTGAAATCCTACACTAGCACTTAGGTTTAAAACTAGGCCCCCATAATAGTTTCTATGTTATTTTGTCACACACTGTTTTGCACTGCTTTAAAAAATTTTGTGCAAACTTACCAATGTGACATTTTCTCCAGAGAAGAAGAAGTCTTGTAGCAAATATAACTAAGATTACTTCTTCCCAAAATTGAAGTTAAATTTTTCAAAATAAGTTTTAAAATTTGCAAAATAAGCTAAAATTCCCAAAATAAGTTAAAAATTAACTTATTAAGCAGTTAATTTTTTTTTAATCGAAACTACCCCTCATATATATTTACATACACATATACATGGACTTCCCTTATGGCTCAGCCAGTAAGGAGTCTGCCTGCAATGCAGGAGACCTGGGTTCGATCCCTGGGTTGGGAAGATCCCCTGGAGAAGGAAATGGCAACCCACTCCAGTATTCTTGCCTGGAAAATCCCATGGACAGAGGAGCCTGACAGGCTACAGTTCATGGGATCGCAAAGAGTCGGACACGACTGAGCGACTTCACTTCACTTCACATCATACATGGAAAGAGGGGAAAAAAAGACTAACGCCAAAATCACTACTGTGATTATTTATATTTTTAATTTTCCCAGCTATGTGCATGTCTTTCTTTTATAAACCAGAAATTGTCCACTTCAGATAGACACAGGAGATTTTTACTGCCTCTTACTTCTAAAAGACTTTGAGGCAGCTTACACAATTTAACATTATATAAACCGTTGTTGTCCCTGTTTAGTTGCTAAGTTGTATCCGACTCTTTTGTAACCTGATACGAAAATAAATAAAAAGACTAAAAGCAATCCATTTTAAAAAGCATGGTATCAGTAAATAACATTATTTCTATTTTTCTTTAATATTTGCACTCAGCTTGCAAACAGAAGAATGACTCCCAAGAGAATCCTGGCTGAAATCATGCTAGTTGAGGTTATGACTTCCCCACGGATTAAAAGCTAAGCATTATCTTTTTTATCGGCCATTAGTTATATATAAGCATGAAAAATAATCTAAAAACACAAGTCCAGCATAAACAAGAATATCTTGGTGGTTTATTTTTCTAATATTATATGTATGTATGTTTAACTGTTCTTATAAACTGTAAGTGTTGGTATTGTGACAGAAGCTTAATAATTTTTAAAGTGTGTGTAAAAGAACAAAGAATCTTCTCAATATGCTTACTTTGGGAATGCTTTCATACAAGTTTGGATTTCTAAACGTTTCAAATAGGGGAGATGCAGGGAATCACTAGAAACCGTAAAATCAGTGACCTTTAAAGAATCACAACTCTGAGTTCACATCTTCTGTCATGCCCTCTGGCCTGCTGTTAACCCACAGCCTGCACAGGCAGATATAAGTGCAGTTATGAATCCACCAGCTTCTGTATGAACTCAGGCAAACTGAGAAGAACCGCCCAGCTGAACCTAGCCCAAACTGCTGACCCACGGATTTCTGAAAAAACTTAGATGACTGTTTTAAAGCCACTGACTCTTGAGGGTGGTTTGTTATGAAGCAACAGATAACAAACTGATCCAGGAGAGGAGAGTGACAGGACTGGTGAAGGGAAACAGTAAAGACTGACATTGTTAAAAGACAAACTAAAGTACACTAAAATTGTTTAGAATTTATTTCAGCAAAATTTGATTCAAATCAGGCAGTATCCAATCTAGCAAATAGAAAGGAGCTTCATGAAGCTGTACAAAATGGAAAACTTCTACAGGCAGAAGGGAGCACAAAAAGGAAGTTATAGAAGGCAAAAAAAAAAAGCAGGCCGCTTATTGCAAAATTACTTTCCTTCAGTGAATGGCAGAGATCTATCGGGCAGATTACCTACTAGTGCTGACAGGTGCTTCCTAATTGACTGGTTAAGATTTCATTTCCAAATTTGCTGTATGACCCAGGGCACTCAAACCAGGGCTCTGAAACAACCTAGAGGGTTGAGAAGGAGGTTCACGAGGGAGGGCACACAATCCCCCTATGGGGGATTCATGTTGATGTTTGGCAGAAACCAACACAATACTGTAAAGCAATTACCCTTCAATTAAAAATTAATTTTAAAAAAGAAATTCCATTTCCAAGAGACCTGAAACTATAATTAAGTCTGGTTTGGTGATGTGGGGCTCAGCATGAGTGATTCCATATGCTATAAGAGGAGATACCACATACAGAAGAGGAGAAAGCAATGTGACTACAAAGGCAAATACTAGAGTGAGGTGGCCACAAGCCAAGGAATGCTGGCAGCAACCACATGCTGGAACAGGAAAGGAAGGGGCTCTCCCCTAGAGCTTCCGGAGGGAGCACTGGCCCTGCCAACACCTTTACTACAGCTCAGTAATACTAATCTCAAAATTCTGGCCTCCAAAACTGTAGAGAATAAATTTCTGTTGTTTTAAACCACCAAATTTGTTACATAACCCACAGGAAACTAACAGAATGGGTAATGCATGTATATGGGAAACAAGCTGTCTTTACGTGTGATGTCAAAGAAAATACTATCTCCCATTACAGATAGATATTTATTCTTTGAGCAGTAGGTCATTCTTTGAGTGTTTTCACACTGGAATACTTCAAAATTGCCAAGGAGTAAGAAAGTACAGCATAAAGCATAAAATCTTAAGGAAAGAGTTCATTTCACTAGTAAGTAATAAAAACATTATTTTATTTATAGAATGCAATATAAATTCATATGATTTTTTTGAAGAAGAAAATTACACCTAAAGTAAATATCAAATGTACAAGGTAGGGGTGCTTAAGAGTGCACCCTGAGATTGCTGGAGATTCTAAATCACTATCCCCTACTGCTAGAGGAAATTTTATGAAAACTACCGAGATGAGTTATATTCACGTGTATTCACACGACAGGGACAATGGATACTTCTGACAGAGTCTTCGAGAAATGAAGCATCATCAGTAGGGAGTTCTGTCCACATTGTAGAAGACAGGGTCTGCTTCAGAGGATCTAATATTCAGAAACAAAGAATCAAAAAATTTTGTAGGTTCTTACCCAACGTCCATCTAATTTTTTTTTTAATTCAGAAAGCATTCTCCACAAAACAAATAAATTATTCTACATCCACAAAATGGAATATTATGCAACCATTAATATGTCTTCCAAATCCCTGTAGGAAATGGTTGAGGAGACGTTTCTGACAAAATGCTTTAAAAAAGCACGACAAAACTATAATATCTACATAAACATATGCATGGAAAGAGGGCAAAAAAGGAGCAATGCCAAGGCACTGCTGTGGTTATTTGTGTTTTTCATTTTCCCAACTGTGTGCATGTCTTTCTTTTATAAACCAGAAATGGTCCACCTCAGACGGACACAGATTTTTACTTCTTCCTATGTCTGAAAGAATTTGAGGCAGCTTATAGAAATTATGAGGCTTCCTTGGTGGCTCAGACAGTAAGAGATCTGCCTGCAATGCAGGAGACCCGGATTCAATCCCCGGGTTGGGAAGATCCCCTGGAGAAGGGAATGTTCTCCACTCCAGTATTCTTGTCTGAAGAATTCCATGGACAGAGGAGCCTGGTGGGCTACAGTCCATGGGGTCGCAGAGTCAGACATGACTAAGTGACTAACATTTTCACTTTACACAATTTAGCATTACATAAACTGCTGTTGTTTTTGTTTAGTTACTAAGTCATGCCTGACTCCTTCTACCCCATGGACTGCAGGCCACCAGGCTCCTGTGTCCATGGGATTTCCCAGGCAGAGTGGGTTGCCATTTCCTTCTCCAGGGGATCTTCCCGACCCAGGGATCGTACCCTCATCCTCTGCATTTGCAGGCAGATTCTTCACCACCGAGCCACCAGGGAAGCCTCTTACATAAACTAGACAACTGAAATTGAAAATAGAACCAAGACCAACCAAAGAGGTGTCTCAACCTTTACTGTGCAGAGAAATCACCTGGGACCTTGTTAACTCAGAGACTTTGATCCAGGGAGTCTGTCTGGAACCTGAGAGACTGCACTTCTAAAGCAGGTGTTGCCAATGCTGCTGGTAGAGAGGGCGGGATGGGTACCACACTTCAGAGAGCAGGGAAAGAAGCAGGGAGCAGGTGGCATAGAGCACCTGAGATGACATACTCGATGTAACTGGATGCTGGATTTAGCATTTTTCCTACTTGTTTAAACTGAACGAATCACCATACATAATAAAGGCTAACTTTGGAAACTGTAGTTTAGTAAAAGGAATTTCTCCAAAACCTGGCCTTAAATTTTATTTTTAAAAAATGCAGAAGTTTGCTGCACACGCTTCTTGAAAAAACAGTATTTATAGATTTACAAAGGCTTCAGTTGAGCCACTAAAATAGAGCCTTAAATTTCTAGTTGTGAAAGCCATTCCCCAAGAGGTTTTTTCAGTGTGGGAAAATTACCAGTTATTTTGACTTGGCTGAAAACTCTAGATCATAACTAGTAAGAGCTCTGAAATCCAAAATACAGAGAACAATACAGAAAGTTTATTGCTGAAGTTTTCAAATGATTCATTCAGGCACTGATAGGTATTTGGATTTCTCCTTCTGTCTTAACAAAAATTATATAATGAACATCAACATTATAAAAAACATTTACTACTGTACATAACCACTTAATTTAAGATACCCCTAAGCTAAAGAAGGTATAACTATGGCACTATTGCCCTTTGGGATAAGATTATTTATCATTGCGGGGCTGCCCCGTGCCCCATAGGATGTTTAGCATCATCTATGGCCTCTACACAACAGATGCCAGTAAAACCTCCCCATGAGTTGTGACAACCAAAAATGTCTCCAGACATTGATAAATGTTCCCTGGGAAGCAACCTCCCCTTGCAAACCACTAATTTAAAACATCTACTTAGACTTATTGGTATTAAGTAACTTTTTAGAGAAATATTTTACTTTTAAATGTATCTGAACTTGAGCAAATCTTTGCACGATTTTAAGTACATTGTCAATATATTAACAACTCTGACAGATTATCTTTCATTTACGGCTCATCTTTATCCAAGAAACAGGCAGGTTGAATTTTCTATTAAATATTTTCCTAAACAAGAATCAGGCAAAGTTTTCACCCTGTCTCTGTTTGTGGGCACATAAAGGGAATATTAATCCAAAATATTGCTTGAACAGGGTTTTATAAATAC
Organism: Okapia johnstoni; assembly: GCA_024291935.2. Lineage (NCBI taxonomy): Eukaryota > Metazoa > Chordata > Mammalia > Artiodactyla > Giraffidae > Okapia > Okapia johnstoni. Next base: position 64,110,081 of record CM044310.1, read on the forward strand.
CTTAGACTTGAAATTAATTCAAGAACCAGAAAATATAGTAAGAAAAAAGGAACTGTAGCAGTTTCTTAACAAGATAAAGGTATAGAAGCTGAAAAATCAAAGTAAAAACTCATAAGTTAAATACAAAGAACCAATAAATATTAAAAGAGAATTTATATTTTTATATTAATAAAAAGATTATAAATCTATGTTATCTTTATAGTCAGCAACAGTGGAATTAAAAAGAGATTTCTACTTTTTAAATCATTATAGAAACTAAAAGATGATGCTCCTTGTTGCAAAATGCAGAATAGAAAGCAAATAGTAATAGAAAATAAAAGCATGACAAGATTAAACATCATAATTATGGCAATCAATATCAATCTTTTATATTTTAATATCAAAATGATAAAAAGCCTAAGATGTGATGAGAAATAACTAACTCTACAACTTCTGATAAATATACCTAAAATAAAATGACATGGAAATATTTTTTAAAAGAATATGTATAATGCATATAAAGCAAATCAAAAAATAAAAAAGTAAGCTAATTTGCAGAGTTGACTTTAACTTTTTCTAAAAGGAAGTCATATTTTGAAGTTACAATATTAGGAGTACATATAAGTCTGAATAATGCATCAAAAACACCTTTGGAGATATAAGTAGAAAACTGTCAAAGGACAATTACATAAGAAACCAATCAACTTTAATCAGTTTTCAGTAGGTCAAGCAGACAAAAAGAAAAATAGCAGAGATTTTTAAAAAGAAAGATAAATATTAATCAAAACATATTCAACTTGATAATCTAGAAATGAGGACTTCACCTTCTAAGCATACAAATGAAACATAATGACTAGTTACATAACTGGTCACAGAAAAATTTCTGAGTAATTTTAAAAGGCAAAGTTGTATAAATAAAACTATAGATCACATTCTCTAATAACCATACAACAAACCTGGTAATTAATAAAAAGTTTGAAAAGAGGCTTGTCACCCTGCTTATTTTTAACATATACAGAGTACATCACATGAAATGACAGGCTGGATGAAGCTCAAGCTGGAATCAAGATTGCCGGGAGAAATATCAATAACCTCAGATATGCAGATGACAACATCCTAATGACAGAAAGCGAAGAAGAACTAAAGAGCCTTTGATGAAAGTGAAAGAAGAGAGTGAAAAAGCTGGCTTAAAATTCAACATTCAAAAATCTAAGATCATGGCATCCAGTCCCCTTGCCACTTCATGGCAAATAGGAAAAAAAATGGAAACAATGACAGACTTTATTTTCTTGAGCTCCAAAATTACTGAGGATAGTGACTGCAGCCATGAAATTAAAAGACGCTGCTCCTTGGAAGAAAAGCTATGACAAACCTAGACAGCGTATTGAGAAGCAGAGACATCACCTGTGGCTGATTCATGTCGCTGTATGGCAAAAACCACCACAATCTTGTAAAGTCATTAGCCTCGAATTAAAATAAATAACAATTTTAAAAAAAAGAAAAGCAGAGACATCACTTTGCTGACAAAGGTCTGTATGGTCAAAGCTATGGTTCTTTCAATAGTCATTCATGGATGTGAGAGTTGGACCATAACGAAGGTTGAGTGCTAAAGAACTGACGCTTTCAAATTACGCTGCTGGAGAAGACTCTTGAGAGTCCTTTGGACAGCAAGGATATCAAACCAGTCAATCCTAAAGGAAATCGACTCTGAATATTCATTGAAAGGACCGAGGCTGAAGCTGAAACTCCAATACTTTGGCCACCTGATGCAAAGAGCTGATTCACTGGAAAAGACTCTGCTGGGAAAGATTGAGGGCAGGAAGAGAAGAAGACGCAGAGGATGAGATGGTTGGACGGCATCACAAACTCAATGGAGATAAGTTTGTGTAAACTCCGGGACATAGTGAAGGACAGGGAAGCCTGGCATGCTGCAGTCCATGGGGTCACAAAGTCAGACAAGACTGACCAACTGAACAACAACAAATAAAATTAGAAACTTTAAAACTTTTTCCCTAAAAAGTTTTGCAATATTTTTAAAGAAAAAATTGAAAATAAAAGAGCAATAATGAGTTTGCTTTACCAAAACCTTTAGGATTGGTCCCTTTAGGGCTTCCCTGGTAGCTCAGCTGGTAAAGAATCCACCTGCAATGCAGGAGACCCCAGTTCGATTCCTGGGTCAAGAAGTTCACTGGAGAAGAGATAGGCTACTCACTCCAGTATTCTTGGGCTTTCCTGGTGGCTCAGATGGTAACAAATCCACCTGCAATGTGGGAGATCTGGGTTCAATCCCTTGGTTGCGCAGATTCCCTGGAGAAGAGAACAGCTACCCAACTCCAGTATACTGGCCTGGAGAATTCCATGGACAGAGGAGCCTGACAGGCTAAAATCTATGAGGTTGCAAAGAGTTCGACAGGACAGAGCGACTTTCACTCAGGATTTAGTGAGCTGGCATTGGTCAAAGGTGTATGTATTCAGAGATGTTATCATTATTTTTTCATATTTATATATTAAAATAAATGGATGAAACTATTTAAAAATTTAAAAAGATGGAAAATTCCTTTAAAAGTAAGTTAAAGTAAACAAATAAGATGGAAAAGCTGTGAATTGAATAAACAAATTCCAAAGCTCCTTTTTTGAAGCAATAATAATGCTGATGAAATATACTGTGTGTGTTAGTTGCTCAGTCATGTCGGACTCTTTGCGACCCCATGGATCGGGGGCCCAGCAGGCTCCTCCATCCATGGGGTTTTCCAGGCAAGAATACTGGAGTAGGTTGCCATTCCCTTCTCAAGGGATGAAATAGACTAACACTTTCCAAACTGGTGTTAAGAAAAAGTCAGTAACTGTGCCAAGAAACTCTTCCTCTACACAAATAAGTTCTTTATTTTTAAGTTCTTTAAAGCATTAAGTAGACCAGGAGTTTTCTCTTTTACTTTAAAACTTCTCAGATCTTTTCTTATGTTAATATGTACTTTGAATCCTCAAAGAGGTATTTACTACAATTTACCAAGCTTATTTGCCCTCTTTTTTAGTATTCTGAAGAGAACAGCTTGCAAAATCCTGTACTAGACAAACTCCTAGCAAAACTACTAATGAAAAAAGCAGAAATAATAAATTAGAAAAATATAAATAATATATAGAGAAAAATGTGCTAAAATGGAATGCTATGCACAGTCACGCATTAATTAAAATGGGAGAACACAGTAAGAAAACACTACCTTCTCATTTTAACTTTTGTTTCAAATCAGGATGTGATATCAATTAGGATTAGAAGATGGATGAAAATGTAAGCACAAAATATTTAGTCTAAATCAAATTTTAAGTGAGGATCTATAACTATAATTCAAATCGCCCTTTCTTCCGCTGAAAAGATAGGCTGTTTGAAGGGAGACAAAGAAATTTCAAGTGTTTCTCTTTTAAAAGCGAGAAGGATGGGGGATTTGTTCGGCAAATGTTACGGGTTCTTTGGGCAAACTTGGAGAAGAAAAGGGAATTCACCCATTGGGAATGATCCCTACTTCAGTGAGACACGGGGACAGGAACTTTAAATTGCCAAATCCAGGAAATGGAATGGGGCAGAGGTTATTTGCTGATCAGTCACACAAGGGACATAAACATTAAGATTCAGTCCCTTCTCTGCACTCTGGAGGACAAGGAGTCAGGCATGCACATCCTGAAAGTAAACCCTTCAATATATCTATTATTTTCTTCCCCAAAGAAACCATCAGCCTACAGAGCACAGCAATGAAAAGTCTCCAGATCCAACTATGAGGGGAACAGGAAAAAAACAGATTTAGATGATAAAATACTTCTTACTTTACTATCACACTTACGTGTTTGCCTTAAGATTATGCTTAATTTGGCCAGTCTTAGGCAACTAAAGGAAAACAGCAGATAATCACACAGAGTGTTAAGAAATGTAATTTTCTTATATGATGCAGATCTAAATATATTTACTATTACATTAATAAATATGTTGATCTCCTTAAATGATTTTCTGAAAATAAATTACAACTCTAACTCCAAATCTGACAAAATTATATAAAATAGAAAAGTCAACTGAAAAAAATGCACAACCTAAAAGCTGAGAATTATTGGGGACAATATGAGGACTTAAGCCAGGGATACAGGCTCTCAGAAGCTCTGAGAGACAGCTCTGAAGAGGGAAGGGAGGAGCCGGGATTCATAGGAGTTTTTGCAGCCAAGACCAGGTAATCAGAACATCAAAAGGTTACTGTTGATTAAAGACAACCAGACATCTCAAGTTAATGAATTTAACACTTCTCTATGTTATCGTCCTTATGCTCGGTCACTTAAGTCGTGTCCTTCTCTTTGCAACCCCATGGACTGTGGGCCGCCTGGCTTCTCTGTCAGTGGGCTTCTCCAGATAAAAATTCTGGAGTGGGCTGCCATTTCCTTGTCCAGGGTATCTTCCCTACACAAAGATTGAACTCATGTCTCCTGTGTCTCCTGCCTTGGCAGGTGGATTCTTTACCACTGAGCCACCAGGGAAGACCTTTTTCTATGTGTAGGAAGATGCAAGCGTCAGGGTTTATTAAATTACTCCTTTGATATGCATCTTCGCTCTCTAGGGTCAGTACCCTGCTTTTCTCCATCCTGAATCCCCTCAGGTGCACGAGTGGGAAGGAGGGTGCCTGCAGTGTCTGACTGCTGGATGGTGGCGCATCCTGTTTCCGCCCTGAGTTCTCTTAAGGCTCACTGTTGGGGCAGCTGTAATGTGATGGCTTGAAGGCTGCAACACCGTTTGTGACTGAGATGGCAGGCAACATTTTTCATTGACAAAGCCAATCTCCTTTATGAAAATAGACATAAAAATCTAAGTGAAACATCAAAAAACAGAATATATTAGAACAATCCACCCCAGTCAGAGTTTTTTGCAATATCTTTTAAATAAAAAATTATTTCAAGTCAAAATAACATTTGATAAAGCTAATTAAAGGCTAATTAAGGCTTAACATATTGAATCTGCAAGTGTAGAAATATAGTCTTTTACCTGCTCAAGTAGGCACATGGACCATCATGCAGTGATACAGAGCCATTTCCTTAAAAGTCAGAGCAAAGAGATATCTAATGGTATTGTTATGTAACAGTGTATTAGAAATTCTGAACTTTTACTATACACATGTGAATAAATTAAGATATGTAAACTCTGAAAAAGAAAATGCAAACATCATATACAAATTATATCGTATATTCAGAAAAACTGAAAGGATCAACTGAACTATTATTTGAGAGGTAAGCAAAATGGCCAAAAACAAGATACATATACAAAAAATGAATGTTCTTATACTCCAGCAATAACAACTTTAAAATACTATTGAAAGGCAATTCATCCACAGTAGCAATAAAAGCATTGTTTATACAGGAATGACTATAATGAAAAGTATATTACCAATATCAATAAACTGTTAGAATCTTCTGAGAAACGAAAGATATAAAATATTTTCATTTTTCCCAGATTCATTCTCTGACATATTTTCAGTCAGTATAAAAGAGGATATTTTTGTTACATGATAAAATGATTCTACAGCCAACATCACAGCCAATGGTAAAAAGCTGAAAGCACTTCTTCAAAGATAAGGAACAAGGTAAGGATGCCCAGTCTTGCCATTTCTATTTAGTATAGTATTAGAAGTCATAGAGCAATCAGAGAAGAAAAAGAAGTAAAAGCAATCTAAATTGGAAAGAAGTAAAACTGTCACTGTTTGCACATGACTGATACTATATATAGAAAATCCTAAAGACATTACCAAAAAGCTTAGAACTCATCAATGAATTCAGTAAAGTTGCAGCATACAGAATTAGCAGTATATATACTTCTAACACTAATAATAATATATATACTAATAATATATGTACCATATAAAATGTATATTATAATAATATATAGTATATAATAATAATATAGTATATAATAATAATTATATATACTATATAGTAATATATAATATATATACTGTGTATATATTATAGCATATATTATATATAATATATGTCATTATTAGTATATTGTAATAACAGTATTATATTATATATAATATCATAATATATATACTGTATATAGAAGTTTATTGCATTTTTATACATTAAGAATGACCTATCAGAAAGAGAAATTAAGAAAACAATTTCATTTACAATTACATCAAAAAGAATAAAATACCTAGGAATAAATCTAGCCAATGAGGTAAAAGACTCATACTCAGAAAACTAAGACTAATGAGAGAAACTTAAGACAACACAAATTGAAAGATATACTCTGTTAATGAATTGGGAGAATCAAAACTATTAAAATGGTCATACTAATCTACAGATTCAATGCAATCCCTATCTAAATACCTAAGTCATTTTTCACATAACTAGAACAAAATAATTCTAACGTTTGTATGGAAATACAAAAGATCCCAAATAGCCAAGTAACCTTATGAAATGAAAACAGGCTGAAGGTATTAAACTTCTGATTTCAAACTCTACTACAGCGGTATTGTAATCAAGCCGTTATGGTACCTGCACAAAAACAGACACATAGATCAATAGAATAGAACAGCCCAGAAACAAATCCACATGGATATGGTCAATTAATCTGTAAAAAAGCAAGCAAGAATGTACAAAGACAGCTTCTTCAATAAACAGTATTGGGAAAACCGGACAGCTAAGTGTAAAAGCATCAAACTGGATTACTTCCTCACACCATGTACAAAAACAAACTCAAATATGGATTAAAGACTTAAATGTAAGACCTAAACCCATAAAAATCCTAGAAGAAAACATAGGTAGTGCACTCTTTGACACTGGTCTTACCAATATCTTTTTGGATTTTTCTCCTGAGGCAAGGGAAACAAAAGCAAAAATAAACAAATGGAAACACAACAAACTAAAAAACTACACAGTGAAGGAAACTACCAACAAAATGAAAACTCAGCCTAGGGTGTGGGAGAAGAGATTTGCCAATTATATGCCTGATAAAGGGCTAATATTCAAAATATACAAAGAACTTACAACTCCATGTCAAAAAACAACCAATCTGATTTTAAAATGGGCAGAGGATCTGAATAGACACTTTTCAAAGAAGACACACAGATCATCAACGGGCACATTAAAAAAAAAAGCTCAGCATCATTAACCAACAAGGAAATACAAATCAAAACCACAAAATACCATCTCACACTTGTCAGAATGTCACCTGATAGCTGTCTTCAAGGACAACACATAACAAGTGCTGGTGAGAATGCAAAAAAAGGGGGGGACCCTAATAACTCTTGGTGGGAATGTAAACTGGTGCAGCAGTTTACTGTGGGAAATAGCATGGAGTTTCCTCAAAAAATTAAAAACTATTTTAATGAAAATTTTAATTAAAAATTAAAATTAAGAACTATGACACGGTTCAGTAATTGCACTTTTTCTTAAGAAAGCAAAAACATTAATTAATTCAAAGAGATATATGCGCCCCTATGTAGAATGCAGCATTATTTATAATAGCCAAGATACAGAAGCAACCTAAGTGTCCATCAACAGATAAAGGACATGTGGTATATATATACAATTAAATATTAATCAGTCATAAAAAATGAAATTTGCCATTTGTGACAACATGGATGGATTTAGAGAGTATTATGTTAAGTGAAATAAGTCAGAGAAAGATAGATACTGTATGATCTCACTTATATGTGAAATCTAGGAAACAACACAACATGGAAACAGACTCAGATCCAGAGAACAGATGTGGTTGCCAAATGGGAAGGCAGTGGGAGTGGGCGGAGGAAACTGGTCAAGGGGATTAAGAGTAAAAACCTCCAGTTACATAATAAACAAATCCTAAAATGGAATATAGAGCATAAGTAATATAGTCAATAACATTTTAATAAATTTGAGGACAGATGGTTAATGAACTTATCATGGTGATCATTTCATAAAGTACTTTGATGTCAAATCATTATGTCGTATACCTGAAATAATATTGTACATCAACTACATTTCAATTTTAAAAATTTAAGCATAGACAATTAAGTCCTTTACTTAAAACCTATTCCCAATTCTAAGTGTTTGATTGTGTCTATCTTAAAACATTGACAATGAATTTTTTTCAAATTCTCCCAATACCACGCCAAATGATCCATTCTCCCTGCTATATTTTCCCTTCAACTTTCTAATTAAAATTCTGTACCTTAAACCTCAACATTTTTATTTCTCCTTTTCTATATCCCATACCAAAGGCCTTTCTAATGGAAAAAAAATCCAAAAATGTTTTGTATTTTCTTTCGGTTAAAAACTTAAAATTGCCTTCCTATTGCCATTCTTAGGGGAACTGTTTATTACATCAAAAATGTGAAAAACAAAGCTTTTAAAATAATTTTGGTCACAGTCTCTAAGTAAACAAAATCTCTAATGGAATAACCCATATCACATTTCTGTTATCCTGACACAAATACACACTTAATACTCTGTTTTGGTACTATTACCATTTCTTTTAATAAACACTAGCCAAAGTTAATTTCTTCCCCAAACCTCAAAATATAGATGAATAATTTTATAGTCTGTGATTTTTAGCACAATTACCCCTCACTGAATACTTCCTGTCACCATATGCCTCTGTTAAGGCCAAATAGAACATTTCTTGGCTTGCTTCCTTTTCTGCAATCTGTTGTCTGGCATTTTTCTCACCACCTCCTGGCCTTCTGTATTTTGGGAGAGCTGCTCCAATCTGATCATGTCTCAGCTCTTCCCACTCATGTGTTCCTGGTTTTTCCAATGGATCCTGAATGTCAATCAATGGGCTAAGTTCTCATTCACATAAAATGTGTTTGCCTTGCTGCCAGCTGATGATACTTGTGTTTTAAGCCAACATATTTATTACTTCCTGTATCTATTATTCTAAACAACTGTTGCATCTGTATCTTCTGTCAAGGTGTAGAGGACAAGAAACTTAGTTCCACTCAGAATTTTATTCCAACAGTGAGTGTAACAGTGCGTGTGTATGCTAAGTCGCTTCAGTCGTGTCCGACTCATTGCGAACCTATGGATTGTAGCCTGTCAGGCTCCTCTGTCCTTGGGATTCCCCTGGCAAGAATAATGGAGTGATTTTGCCATGCCCTCCTCTAGGGGATCGCCCCAACCCAGGGATCAAGCCCAAGTCTTACGTCTCCTGCATAAGAATAGGTGGGTTCTTTACCACTAGCGCCACCTGGGAAGCCCAAGTGTAACAGTATCATATGAATTTGATCGTTAAAGTCCTTCGGTGGGGGAAAACATCAGACTTTGTTAATACTGAGTAGAAAATGATTTATGGGCCTGACTTGACTTTTCTCATCCACCATAAATTACTTATTAAGCGTCTACCATGTTCCAGGCATTATTCCAGGGGCTGAAGAGTCAACATATTAAAGTTATTATTAAAAAGACATTATTATTAATAATAATAATAATTAAAAGTTATTAAAGAGACAACATATTAAAGTTATAACAGAAGTTACAGAACTTACAGCCCTAGACACTTTTGGATGAGTTAAATGGTGAGGTTTCTCCCTTATCCTGACATTATCTACTTATTTTAGTGCTCTTTTCTACACAGCTTTTTCTGGAATAAAATCTAGGCGCTTCTAAGTTTAATGTACTTGTTGCCATTGAAAAAGACAAAGCCAGTGATGAAAAACTCTAATTGCCAACAAATATTTGTTTATGACTGAATAAGTGAATAGCTCCCAGCTTTACTGTTCATTAGTTTTGCAACTCTAAAGCTAATTAGTCCCTCTGAGCTTGTTTTCTTATCTCTAAAGTAAAATACCCACTTCAATAGATTATTGTATTAAAGAAGGTAATAATCCATATCAAGTCCCAGCCCATAAATGTTGCTCAGTAATATAGTTCTATATATACCTATCCCTGGTGGCTCAGATGGTAAAGCATCTGCCTACAATGTGAGAGACCCAGGTTCAGTCCCTGGGTCGGGAAGATCTCCTGGAGAAGGAAATGCTACCCACTCCAGTACTCTTGCCTGGAAAATCCCATGGACGGAGGAACCTGGTAGGCTACAGTCCACGGGATCGCAAAGAGTCGGACACAACTGAGCGACTTCACTTTCTTTTCTTTCATATATACCTCTGGCTGATTCACGTTGATATATGGCAGAAACCAACACAATATTGTAAAGCAATTATCCTCCAATTAAAAATAAATTTTAAAAATAAGAAAAAATAATATAGCTGTCTCTAAATCAAATGTCATCCAATAATATCAAGAGAACCATATTTCACTGAGTCCAAACATTTTCATATGGCTACACATGCCTTTTAGGAAATTCACTCAAGAAAAAAAAAGTTCAAATTAAACAGAATGGACAGTTTTCCAATTTCCATAATCATCAACACTGCAACTGCCACTCACCCTGTACCAACTACCCCATTCCATATTATCCTCAGGTCTGAGAAAATGCCCTCTCTCTCTGCCTCATGAATTCAGTGGTCAGTTTACACCTTTTATAAGAAACCTACAAGCTTTCCAAATAAAATCCAACCCCTACCCTGAAACATTACAGTGAAGGTAGCATCATCCAATATGGTGAAAGGAAACTGGATGGCAGAGTTTCAGCTCTTTTTTTCTGAACGCCCATTCACTTTGACTCACTCAGACTTTTTAAAAAGTCAGACTTTGTTAATACTGAACAGAAAACGATGTACAGTTCTGCCTTTTCTTGTCTACCATAAATTATTTATTAAGTGCCCACTGTGCATCAAGCATGGTTCTGGGTGCTGAGATTACTGTGCTGGAAAAGACAGACAAGATGCCTACCTCTCCACGCAGAAGGCAAAACAGGGTGATGAACAGGCAGCTGTGGGTTTACCAGAGTCTATATGGCCAATCTCAGCCAGGCCTTGGGAACCGGGGGAATCTTACCTACTCTGAAATCTAAAGAGTAAGAAGACGCTAGTCAGACGAAGATAGGAAGAGTAGACTGTGAAGAGGGAAACAGCATGTGCAAATCCTGGAACTGGAGTGTTTGGGGGCTGTCGAGATAAAGTTACATGGAAGGGCTTAAACTTCCTATTGCATTTCCTTCCCTTGCTGGTTTCCAATCTGTTACCTCAAAGCCTCCAACTTCCCATGTGTAAGAGCTTCACCTTGCCATGAGCTGTGCTAATGAAAACTGGAAACAATATTTTGTGTCCTCACGGGGGGCGAGTGTGAGGAGAGCAGGCCCCTGGGGCCAGGCCTGTGATGGCAGTTGGACTGCAGACAGCCCCCAGGGGAGGAAGTGGAGGGAGGCGGGCAGAGTCAGGAGCAGGCTTGCTTACACCTTCCGTGGATACACGTCTCCCTGTATCACCCAGCATGGAAGATCAGGCTGAGTTGTACCAAAGAGGCCAGAGTTTCCCTGCACTGGACCGGAAGGCACTGACTTGGTCTCAATCAAAATTATGGCTGAGCTAGCACAGGAATATGGATGGTGGCCCCGCTGGCAGGGAATACAGATGAGAATGTGCTCACCTGGACCAGCACCTAACTCTCCAAAAAAGCATGAATGCAAGGCACAGAACTAGAGAACTCAAGCCAAGTTCATATTCTATTTTATATCTACTGTTTAAATCTAGTGGATCTAGATCTTAAAAAAAAAAAAAAAAAAACTAAACTACACACTCAACCAAAGAGCCTGTCTTCTTTGAGGGCTATATATAATAGCATGGTGAAGTTTTATATAGTCTTCCCTGATAGCTCAGTTGGTAAAGAATCTGGCTGCAATGCAGGAGACCCCGGTTCAATTCCTGGGTGGGGAAGATCTGCTGGAGAAGGGATAGGCTACCCACTCCTACCCACTCCGGTCTTCTTGGGCTTCCCTTGTAGCTCAGCTGGTAAACAATCCACCTGCAATGCGGGAGACCTGCGTTCGATCCCCTGGCAAAGGGAACGGCTACCCACTCCAGTATTCTGGCCGGGAGAATTCCATGGACTATGTAGTCTATGGGGTCGCAAAGAGTTGGACACAGCTGAGCAACTTTCACTTTCACTTTCACTTTTTAATGAAATTTAGTTCATTTCTCCCATTTTACTTACAAGGCAGACCAAGGACTTATTCGTGACAATTTTGATCTATACATAATTATTATCTACATAATTGAAATTATGCACTTTCAAGTTATGAAATAATTAGGTGATTCTGGGGGACCAGAAGGCTTCCCTGGTGACTCAGACGGTAAAGAATCTGCAATGCAATGCAGAAGACCTGGGTTCGATCCCTTGATTGGGAAGATCCTCTGGAGGAAGGCATGGCAACGCACTCCAGTATTCTTGCCTGGAGAATCCCCATGGACAGAGGAGTCTGGTGGGCTACAGTCCATGGGGTCACAAAGAGTTGCACATGACTGAGCAACTAAACACAGTACAGCGCAGGGGACCAGAGACAGACACAGAATATAAATGTTCACCCAAAAGTTTGTACTTGTGAAAATCTAAGTATTATTATTGTTAATTACCTCAAAATACATCTTCAAGGAAAATAACACTGAGAAAATGTTAAAGACTGTGGTGACAGCTACCCTAAATAATGATGCTTTCATTTTGCTATATTTAATTCAAGTGGTAAAAAAATTTATTAAAATTACCTTCCGGGTAGCAGGGTAGCTTTAAAAGACAACTCAAGTCAGTTCTTACAAAATCATTCCCTAGAGAACAATTTATTTTACATGGGAAGAAATACAATCCTACCTGTTACCCCCACATCAGAAGAAGCAGATTAGTTCACCACCACCTGTAAAAAACTTTTGGTGAAGGTTTTCCCAGTCAGGAAGTCAATGATGCAGAGAAACTTTCAGGTTTGGCACTATTAATTTTTCACTGACTTTAGCTGTTAAAGATTTGTGATCAGCAAGGCTAAGGATGTAATAAAGATTCCAGACCAATGTTCCCTTCAAACATACTAATTTGGAGTCAACTTAAACACGGAGGCAATAACTGGGAAACTCATCCTAGTGTTAACATTGCCACAAACATCGGCTTCCTGTCCTTCCAATATGGAACTTGCTCTTTGCAACCCCAGGGACTGAAGATTGGAGAGTTAAACAAAAAGATTTGTGTTCTGTACTGGTATGTTCTAGCAACCTTAAGTACTGAAAGCTTTTGTAAAGGGAGAGGAGAAAAAGACCATACAGTAGTTACTTGACTTTTTGACAAGACATAGTATTACGTGATAGAAAACCTTGGACAAGGGCAAAAATGCTCTTTTGGTTTTCCTCCTACCTGATTCATGTTCCATCCCTTCACAATCTCTTATATTGTCTCTTCTTGATTTTCTTGACCTCTAAAAGTGAGGGTCCCAGATAGAATACACAGAAGAACTATACAAAAAAGATCTTCATGACTCAGATAATCACGATGGTGTGATCACTCACCTAGACCCAGACATCCTGGAATATGCAGTCAAGTGGGCCTTAGGAAGCATCACTACAAACAAAGCTAGTGGAGGTGATGGAATTCCAGTTGAGCTATTTCAAATCCTCAAAGATGATGCTGTGAAAGTGCTGCACTCAATATCCCAGCAAATTTGGAAAACTCAGCGGTGGCCACAGGACTGGAAAGGTCATTTTCATTCCAATCCCTAAGAAAGGCAATGCCAAAGAATGTTCAAACTACCACACAATTGCACTCATCTCACACACTAGTAAAGTAATGCTCAAAATACCCCAAGCCAGGCTTCAACAATACATGAACCGTGAACTTCCAGATGTTCAAGATGCATTTAGAAATGGCAGAGGAATCAGAGATCAAATTGCCAACATTTGCTGGATCATGGAAAAAGCAAGAGAGTTCCAGAAAAACATCTATTTCTGCTTTATTGACTATGCGAAAGCCTTTGACTGTGTGGATCACCACAAACTGTGGAAAATTCTGAAAGAGATGGGAATACCAGACCACCTGACCTGCCTCTTGAGAAACCTGTATGCAGGTCAAGAAGCAACAGTTAGAACTGGACATGGAATGATAGACTGGTTCCAAATTGGGAAAGGAGTACCTCAAGGCTGTATATTGTCACTCTGCTTATTTAACTTATATGCAGAATACATCATGAGAAATGCTAGACTGGATGAAGCGTAAGCTGGAATCAAGCTTGCTGGGAGAAATATCAGTAACCTCAGATATGCAGATGACACCATCCTTATGGCAGAAAATGAAGAATAACTAAAGAGCCTCTTGATGAAAGTGAAAGAGGAGAGTGAAAAAGTTGGCTTAAAACTCAACATTCAGAAAACTAAGATCATGGCATCTGGTCCCATCACTTCACGGCAAATAGATGGGGAAACAGTGGAAATAGTGACAGACTTTATTTTGGGCTCCAAAATCACTGCAGATGGTGACTGCAGCCATGAAATTAAAAGCCGCTTGCTGCTTGGAAGAAATGTTATGACCAACATAGACAGCATATTAAAAAATAGAGACATAACTTTGCTAACAAAGGTCCATCTAGTCAAAGCTATGGTTTTTCCAGTAGTCATGTATGGATGTGAGAGTTGGACTATAAAGAAAGCCGAGAGTTGAAGAACTGATGCTTTTGAATGTGGTGTTGGAGAAGACTCTTCAGAGTCCCTTGGACAGCAAAGAGATCCAATCAGTCCATCCTAAAGGAAATCAGTCCTGAATATTCACTGGAAGCACTGATGCTGAAGCTGAAACATCAATACTTTGGCCACCTGATTCAAAAAACTGACTCATTTGAAAAGACCCTCATGCTGGGAAAGATTGAAGACAGGAGGAGAATGGGACGACGGAGGATGAGATGGTTGGATGGCATCACCCACTCAAACGACATGAGTTTGAATAAACTCTGGTAGTTGGTGATGGACAGGGAGGCCTGGAGTGCTGCACTCCATGGGGCTGCAAGGAGTTGGACAGGACTAAGCGACTGAACTGAACTGGAATGACTCAGGAGAAGCGAGTTCCACCCCTGGGTCAGGAAGATCCCCTAGAGGTGGAAATGGCAACCTACTCCGGTATGTCTGTCTGAAAAATCCCATGAGCAGAAGAGCCTGGTGGGCTATAGTTCAAAGAGTCTCAAAAAGTCACTAAAGTTCACTTCAAAATGCAATATTATCATCAGCAAATGACCAACTATTGCTGCAGTCATGTGAGGTGGTACTTTTTAAGCTCAATTTTATTTCTGGATACATTTTTCTGATTCACTTTAACATATATATATATGTATGTATATATGTATGTATGTATGCCCACCCAGGTTATTTTTGCCAACATTTCTTTGGATAAACAGTACAGACTAATTTGGATTTTTATCAACCTACTGTAACAATGGAGCCAGGCAGCCTTCAAAGGAACACTTTTCAGCTTGTTAACACACGCACAGTTTATTCAGAAAAAAATATTCTTACCTTCCTGACTGCATTACTGCTGCTATTTTTCTGACATAAAAGCTATTCTTAGAAGCTAACAAATTTTGTTTTTCAAATCAGAACATCTGGCTTTAGGTTGCATACAACTACACTTATTATTTAAATTCACCCTTCTTTCAGGCAGGTCATCCTATTCATTACAAGACTCTTTAAAATTTATAACTTTTCTTTTATTTATAATAAAAAAAAAAAAAAAACTTTCTTTGGAATAAAATACATCTTACCCAAAGAGGCAGAACTATTTTCAAAATATGCTCATCTGACCAATTTGATACATAAAGCCTCTTCAAGGAGTAATTCCTCAAGTTATTTTAGGAGAAATAATGAAAGAGTAAAAGCTTAAAATGCAAATTACATACTTTTAAAAATTCTAAATCCTTCATTGATTTTATTTTGCTATTCTATTCTAAGAAAAGTAAACAAATCTTTCAAGAAATAATAAAGCTAAGACTTTTTTCCCCAGTAAGCTATAAGCAAGCTCAGAAAATGTTTCAAATTGAGCATTCTTCTTACCCATATTAGAAACAGTATTCTCCAAGTGCTATTAATAATTTAACTTAGAATCATAAATATGCATCAATGGAAGATCACTTGTCCTATTCCAATGCTCAGAAAGACCTTGGACTACTACACTTTTCCAGAAAACTAAATGTTTAGTATCTCTGGGCATGTCTAGGCCAGATGCTCTAAGGAAGATGAAGACTTTAGTGGCAGCTGGACTCTGGGCTGCACTGGTTGCCCCTCCTCTGTGTTCCCACGGCAGTATCCCATAATAGGCATTATGTGCCATAATTATCTGTCAACAAGTCAGTTTCCCACAGAAAAGTTTCCAAGCCATTTTAGTCATCCCTGCTTTTTCATTTAAGAAGACAAGCTCAGAAAGGTTAAGTAACTGGCTTAAAGTCTCAAAAGTAGTAAGTGATAAAGCCAGGATTCAATTAAGAGACATCTGATGACAAAGTCCCTCAGACTCTCCATTATATGTTATATGTCAATTAACTTTCAATTGAAAGAGAGAGATTGAGAGAGAGAGAGCCTGCTAAGAAGTTTGAGTCTGACCAGAGTACAGGCAGATCACTGGAGGGTTTTGAGCAGAGGGGCTGTCTAGATCTATGTTTGGCAGAAAACACTCTACAACAGTGGGGAGAATGGGGAAGGAGGGCATGCTGATTGGAGGCTGGTAAGCCAACAAGGAGCCTGGGGCATTAATCAAGCTAGAGATGGAGGAGCAGGCCCCAGAACTTCCCCTTGATGTAGCGATTCAAATACAGCACTTTCTAATTTTTTTATCTTTTCCTATGTTTTCAATGTGAAGAAAAATGCTTGCCCTGCTTGCCTCACGGGCTATTGTTATGGCTAAGACAGCACACAGTGGCAGGGCTGACTGCATGAACTGGGTACGTGG
Source organism: Okapia johnstoni (assembly GCA_024291935.2). Classification (NCBI taxonomy): domain Eukaryota; kingdom Metazoa; phylum Chordata; class Mammalia; order Artiodactyla; family Giraffidae; genus Okapia; species Okapia johnstoni. The sequence continues at coordinate 64,126,872 of CM044310.1, forward strand.
CCATGGGAGCACAGACGTGGGGGTAAGAAAGTCCGGGTTCCATACTGTCTTCTCTGTTTCCTCTCTGAAACTTTGGGCAAGTTATGTCACCTCTCTGTGCCTCGGTTTCCGCATATGTGAAATAGAGGTAATACCGGTGCCTAATTAACAGAGTTTGTTGAGAAGATTTAACGAAAGAATGTGTTTTATTTATGGCCTTATTTACAGCATCTAGAATTGTTCCTGGTATTTAGTAAGTGCTTATTAATGTTAAAATTAATTTGAAAATTATAAAGGACTATGTAATTGTAATGAGTTCCTCTTCTTTTACCAGATGGTTTTGGCTATCTGAGAGCTTCCCAGATGGCTCAGTGGTAAAGAATCTGCCTGTCAATTCAGGAGACACGGGTTCGATCCCTGGGTCAGGAACAGCCCCTGGAGGAGGAAATGGAAACCCAGGCCAGTATTCTTACCTGGAGAAACCCATGGACAGAGGAGCCTGGCGGACTACAGTCCACAGGGTCACAAAGAGTCGGACACGACTGAATCACTGAGCACTCATATGTAATTGTGAGGAGTCGTTGTAACTATAAATTGTATTTAATGTCTCCAATTTCCCCCACCAACACTATACTAAAAAAAATCCACAGTCTTTGTTAATAGCACATCTATTCTGTTAAACATAAAAAGGAAGTTTACATCCTTCTCTTTTGTTTCTTTCTTAATTTTTCCATTATGTGCTCTATTCTTTCAAACAAAACCCCATCTGTTGAATGTATTTGTAAACCCTCAGTTTCAGGCTGGCTAGGACCCAAATGCCCTGCAGCATCACCTACACCTGCTGTGCTCGTGGACAGATATTGTTTCACCAGAAGAGCTGTCCCCTGGGTAAGACACACTAGCTCAGATGATGGCAGCCGCTTGCTGTGCCAAAAGTTATGAATGATTACAAAACAAGATGGTTCCATTGTAGACAGAAAGTACTTTCATATTTGAAGGCAGGGGCTCATTCTCATGGAGGAATTTAGACACTCAGACCCTACTGTTCTGCACACTTGCTTTCTCCACTCCTTCCAGTAAAGAAAGATTTTCTTCTCCAGTCATCAGCAACAGGTGTAGTGCTCCATCCAGCAGGGCCAGAATCCACTGAACAACTCATAAGACACTAATAAGAGCAAACTCTTCACCTTGAACACAATTATTGAAAAAATCATTTGATCATATAAACAATGTGCTTGCCATATACCGTATCCCAACAGGCCCTACCCATGAGAAAGTGGCTTCAAGCACATTACAAGGTTTCCACTGTGTCCCATAAAGGATTAGAATTCAAGTGGCCACACCTAACAAAGAGGAGAACACAGATTTCCATCTTCATTCAAAAGAGACTAAGGAGGCCACTGTGGGCCAACTTCTATGGTACCGACTGGCCAACTGTATGGAATGTCAAGTGGATTCTACCAGATGGTTGACAGTGAACTCCAGAATGAGATAAACAATGAAACAAGGGGTCCCGGGAAGTTGAGGGGAAAAAGCAGCAAGGAGTTAGGAGGAAGGGAGAGAGGGAAAGGAGGAAGGGGAGGGAGAAAGGGGGAAAGGAGAGGAAGATGGGAAAGATGGAGGAAAAGAAGCAGGGTTGACAAAGTCATTTTTTAAATAAACAAGCACTGACAGTGCCTCTCTTATGTGGCTAAAAAAGCTTCCTTTCTAATAACGTTTGTTTTAATTTCTTTTCACAGAAGACAAAAAGAGGAGGCGGTGGTTAATATTTCCTCCAGAGAAGAAAAAGGCCAACTCTCAGAAACCATGAGTTAGATTTTTATCTTAAGTGATAGTGTGGGCAAGATCCTGTACAATAATACTGAAATAATCACTTCCCTATATCTTTCACGTCTGAAAGACTATAATGGCTTCCATTCACACACTCTCTGGGCCTGGATTCATCTCCCTGTGCAGTCAGGAAATTACCTTTGACATCCCCCAAACCAGACTTCCTGCTGAACTGTTGTTCTTTAGCCCCAAATCCTGTAGCACCCACAGAAAGAGAATGCCAACACACACACATAGACACACACACACACACACACACACACACACACACACACACACACACACACAATGTACCTAAGAGGCGAGGTAGCACCATGAATAAAAAAAAATTTATAGCAAAATTTTCTCATTCTCTAAATTAATCCCAGGTTTTTAGTTTTGTGTGTTAATCGCTCAGTCTTGTCCAACTCTTTGCAATCCCATGGACTGTAGCCCACCAGGCTCCTCTGTCCATGGGATTCTCCAGGCAAGAATCCTGGAGTGGCCTGCCATTTCCTTCTCCGGGGGACCTTCCCAACCCAGGTATCAAACCTGGGTCTCCTGCATTGCAAGTGGATGGTTTACCATCTGAGCTACTAGGGAAGCCCAGGTTTTTAGTTAAGCCTTTCAAATATCTGCTAATAAATTATTCCACCCTTCATCTGGGGAAGGAAGAAATGTGAAAGGCTTCAATGATCATTTTTTCTGATCCTTTACAAATTGAATTGTCCTTCTCAGTAGATCATTCATATGGTTCAAGACTGATCCACTAAGATCCCTGATTTTTTAAATTAATTAATTTAAAAGCCTTGTATGGTAGATAGATACAGAGGCAACCAGTACACAATCCTGAGATTCTATAAATTCCATTAATATTGCTTCTGCAATGAATTTACAGAACTCAGCAACACGAAGATTACTAGGTGAGCATAAAATCTAAAAAAACTATAGTGTAAAACAATAAAGACTAGTCCATTTATGTTTACTGCAGGATGAGGTTATCATAGTATTTCAAAGCTTCTTAGAAAAGGAACACATATGAGTCAGTTCTGATGAGGTGGATGAACCTAGAACCTATTATACAGAGTGAAGTGAGTCAGAAAGAGAAAGATAAATATCGATTCTAACGCACATATACGGAATCTAGAAAAATGGTACTGAAGAATTTATTTACAGGGCAGCAATGGAGAAACAGACATAGAGAATAGACTTATGGACATGGGGAGAGGGGAGGAGAGGGTAAGATGTATGGAAAGAGTAACATGGAAACTTATATTACCATTTGTAAAATATAGCCAACAGGAATTTGCTGTATGGCTCAGGAAACTCAAACAGAGGCTCTGTATCAATCTAGAGGGGTGGGATGGGGTGGGAGATGGGAGAAAGTTTCAAAAGGGAGGGGATACATGTATACCCATGGCTGATTCAGGTTGAGGTTTGACCAAAAACAACAAAATTCTATAACGCAATTATCCTTCAATAAAAATATAAATTAAAAAAAAGAAGTAATCACCCCCCCAAAAAAAACTTCTTAGAAAAGCTTCTATTTTTATATTTTCTTTATCAAGATTTCATTTGTACTTTGAAGGACTTAAAGCCAAAGAGAATCATCAAATTAAGTCCATTATTTAATTTTAGTCTCTCATACAAATGGCATCAATTCACTGAAACTGACTGTGGGTTAGGAGATTCTAACCAGCCTCACTCACATTACTTTCCTGAATCAGATTCAAGTCTACACTTCTTTCATCAACTGCTCCTGAACCACCACCCACTCCACAATGAGATAGCCTAGGCACTCAGCAGCTCAGCTGCTGTAGGAAAAGTTGTGATGAAACAAATGTAAGAAAATACATTTCTGCTCTGTGATTTCAGCAGCTGGAAGCAAAGACTTGAGGTGGGTTTCTTTTTTACTTTTTTAAAAAATGTATTGCTATAAAGTTGATTTACAATGTTGCATCAATTTCAGGTGTACAGTAAAGTGATTCAGTTATACATATGTATATATATATATTTTTAATACTCTTCCATTGTAGGTGATTATAAGATATTTAGTAGACTTCCTTAGTTATCTATTTTATGTATAGCAGTGAAGTGAAGTCGCTCAGCAGTGTCTGACTCTTTGCAACCCCATGGACTGTAGCCCGCCAGGCTCCTCCGTCCACACAATTTTCCAGGCAAGAGTACTGGAGTGGGTTGCCATATGTATATTTTAATCCAAAACTACTAATTTATCCTACTCCTAGGTAACCATAAGTTTGTTTTCTATGTACTTCAGTCTATTTCTATTTTGTAAATAATTTCATCGGTATTTTTTTTAGAGTCCACATATAGGCCATATCATATGATAATGTCTTTCCCTAACTTACTTCACTTATTATTATAATCTCTAGGTCCATCAATGTTGCTGTAAATGGCATTGTTTGATTCTTTTTATGGCTGAGTAATACTTCCTTGTATTTGTACACCACATCCTTTTATCCATTCAGTGCTGCAATTAACATTGGGGTGCATGTATATTTTTTAATTACAGTTATCTCTGATTATGTGCCCAAGACCGGAATTGCAGAGTCAAGGAGGCAAGAAAATACAATGGAGAAAGACAGTCTCTTCAATAAGTGCGCTTCCCTGGAGGTTCAGACGGTAAAGAATCAGCCTGCAATGCAGGAGACCCAGGTTCAATCCCAGGGTTGGGAAGATCGCCTGGAGAAGGAAACGGCTACCTACTGCAGTACACTTGTGTGAATATAAGTGGTGCTGAGAACACTGGACAGCTACATGTGAAAGAATGAAATGAGAACACTTTCTAACAGCATGCTGTTTTTGTTCAGTCACTAAATAACGTCCGACTCTTTCTGACCCCATAGACTGCAGCATGCCAGGCTTTCAAGAACAAGGACAAGCCTTCATTATCTCCCTGAGTTTGCTCAAATTCATGTCCATTGAGTCAGTGATGCCATCCAAACATCTCATCCTCTGTTGCCCCCCTACTCCTCCTGTCCTCAATCTCTCCCAGCATCAGGGTCTTTTCCAGTGAGTCAGCTCTTCCCATCAGGTGGCCAAAGTACTGGAGCTTCAGCTTCAGCATCAGTCCTTCCAATGAATATTCAGGCTTGATTTCCCTTAGGACGGACTGGTTTGATCTCCTTGCAATCTAAGGAACACTCGAGAGTCTTCTCCAGCACCACAATTCAAAAATATCAATTCTTCAGCACTCAATCTTCTTTATGGCCCAACTCTCACATCAGTTCATGACTACTGGAAAAACCAAAGCTTTGACTATACAGATCTCTGTCAGCAAAGTGATGTCTCTGCTTTTTATTAGTAATTATTAATATATTAATTAGCAAACTTAGACAAAACATCTAGGCTTGTCATAGCTTTCCTTCCAAGGAGCAAGTGTCTCTTAATTTCATGGCTGCGTTCACCATGTGCAGTGGTTTATAAAATAAAATCTGGCATTGCTTCTACTATTTCCCCTTCTATTTGCCATGAAGTGATGGGACCAGATGTTGTGACCTTAGTTTTCATAATGTTGAATTTCAGGCCAGCTTTTTCAGTCTCATCAAGAGGCTCTTTAGTTCCTTTTTGCACATGTGTGCATGCACAGTAGCTTCAGTCATGTCTGACTCTCTGCAACCCCATGGACTGTAGCTCGTCAGGTTCTTATGTTCATGGGATTCTCTAGGCAAGAATACTGGAGTGAATTGCCATGCACTGCTCCAGGGGATCTTCCCGACCCAGGAATTGAACTCAAGTCTCCTGCATCTCCTGCACTGCAAGCAGATTCTTTACCGATGACCCATCAGGTAAGCCCAGTTCCTCTCCACTTCCTGCCATTAGAGCAGTATCATCTGCATATCTGAGATTGTTGATATTTCTCCTGGCAATCTTGATTCCAGATTGTGACTCATTCAGCCCAGCATGAGTTTCACATGGTGTACTCTGCATATGTTAAATAAGCAGGGTGACAATATACACCCCTGTCATACTCCTTTCCCAATTTTGAACCAGTTCCTGTCCCATTCTAACTGTTGCTTCTTGACCCTCATACATTTCTCAGGAGACAGGTAAGGCCATCTGGTACTCCTAAGAATTTTCCACAATTTGCTGTGATCCACACAGTCAAAGGCTTTAGCACAGACAGTGAAGCAGAAGTAGATGTTTTCCTGGAACTCCCTTGATTTCTACATAATCCAGTGAATGTTGACAATTTGATCTCTGGTTCCTCTGCCTTTTCTAAATCCAGATTGTATATCTGGAAGTTCTCATTGCACATACCGTTGAAGCCTAGTGAGAGGTAACAGGCAGGAAGGTCAGGGGTCTCCAAATGGAGGAAATGGGCTGCAAGTGTCAGACATTTTTCTCTCTCTCTTAAGCGGCAGGAGAAAACAGACTAGTGATATATTTTTTTTTCCCCTTCTCTATACAAATTTAAAAGGTTTCTCTTAAAATACTGTGTTGCCATAATGACACCTGGTTCCACCTGAAGTTAACTATTCTCAAACCTTGAGTTAACCAATGTGTTCTTCTTATGGAAATGCTTGTCTTAAGCTATGTTGATGTACTATGCATTTACCCCAAACTCTGTCTTCAAGTCGGTTCTCCCTGATGGCTCAGAACTGACTTGCTGCTGCTGCTGCTGCTGCTGCTGCTAAGTCACTTCAGTCGTGTCCGACTCTGTGCGACCCCATGGACTGCAGCCTACCAGGCTCCTCCGTCCATGGGATTTTCCAGGCAAGAGTACTGGAGTGGGTTGCCATCGCCTTCGAACCAACCTGACAAACCAGTATGTTATACTCAGACATTGTTCCCCTAATCTGTGTAAACGGAACTATTTGTATGGCAATCTGTCCTTCTACAAGATTCAAGTCAATGGTTTTATGGCCCGGGATGACTCGTCTGGTGCCAAGATTATCCCAAAATACATCCAGTGGATGAAGGGCCTGGGGCCATTCTGAGTTTTAAGACATTCCTTTCTTTCATTAACAGACTGCTGGTGACTATATAACATCCAGCTAGGATCTAGCAGGGGGTACTCTTTCTGCCCCCTTCTGATGCCTATGTCAGAAGCTTTCTCTATCTTCTTTATACTTTAATAAAACTTTATTACACAAAAGCTCTGAGTGATCAAGCCTCGTCCCTGGCCCTGGATTGAATTCTTCTCCTCCGGAGGCCAAGAATCCCAGTGTCTTTTCGTGGTTCGGCAACAACCTTTCACTAGCCTGAAGGATTTTGAAACTTATCTTGCTAGCATGTGAAATGACCTCAATTGTATGGTAATTTGAACCTTCTTTGGTATTGCCTTTCTTTGGGATTAGAATGCAAACTGACTGTTTCTAGTCCTGTGACCACTGCTGAGTGTTCCAAATTTGCTGACATACCTACTGCAGCTTGTTAACAGCATCATCTTTTAGGATTTTAAATAGCTTAACTGGAATTCCACCACCTCCACTAGCTTTGTTCGTAGTAATGCTTCCTAAGGCTCACTTGACTTCGCACTCCAGGATGTCCAGCTCTAGGTTTGTGACCACACCATCATAGTTATCCAGGTCATTAAGACTTTTTTGTATAGTTTTTCTGTGCATTCTTGCCACTTCTTCTTAATCTCTTCTATATCTGTTAGGTCCTTACCATTTCTGTCCTTTATCATGCCCGTCCTTGCATGAAATATCCCCTTGATATCTCCAACTTTCTTGATCTCTCATCTTTCCCAGTCTATTGTTTTCCTCTGTTTCTTTACATTGTTCATTTAAGGCTTTCTTATCTCTCCTTGCTGTTCTCTAGAACTCCGATTCAGTTGAGTGTATCTTTTCCTTTCTCTCTTGCCTTTCACTTTTCTTTCCTCAGCTTTTTGTAAAGCCTCCTCAGACAACCACTTTGCCTTCTTGCATTTCTTTTCCTTTGGGATGGTTTTGGTCACTGCCTCCTGTACAATGCTATGGACCTCCGTCCATAGTTCGTCAGGCACTCTGTCTACCAGATATAATCTCATGAATCTAGTCATCACCTCCACTGTATAATCATAAGGAATTTTATCTAGGTCATACCTGAAAGGCCTAGTTGTTTTCCTACTTTATTCATTTTAAGGTTGAATTTTGCAGTAAGAAGCTCCCTCATTTGAGCATAAGAATCATTTTAGCAGGTAGCATTAACTCAGCAGAAGGCTTGCCCTGAAATATACTCTCCAGTAAGTCTACTCCCATCTTTAATATTCTCAGTATTTGAATGAAGCAAAGATGAAAGTGTGAGTTAAGAGTTGCTTTCAATGGTGGAATGGAAGCTGGTTTGGGTGGCAGTCTCTAGGAAGACTCAGCCAAATGCTATCCTCTCCTGCCAATCAGATGTGCTCAGGTAAGGATCACAGTGAGGGAGATAGTCATTAATGCATCCTGACAGGTTCCTGAGAAAAAAAGAATAAGGCTTTCTCACTTTTTACAAACTGCTCTATGGTATGAAAGAGGTACGAAATGTGATGCAGTTAGCTCCTGGGAAAAGTGATGCCACGGCAGTGAAAGATGAAATTCTCAGCTAGTTGAGGTCATTTTGTGAATAGCACGTGTCACTTCCTGGAAATATACTGGTTGGCCTGAAAGTTCATTTGGGTTTCCATAAAATGTTATGAAAAACCCAAACTTTGGGGCCAACCTTATAGTAAATAAACCCCAGGGCAGGAAATGGCAACCCGCTCTAGTATTCTTGCCTGGGAAATCCCATGGACAGAGGAGCCTGGTGGGCTACAGTCCATAGGCTCTCACAGAGTCAGACATGACTGAAGCAACAGCACACACGTGTACTTCCCCAGTAGCATACTGTACACCTTCCAACCTGGGCAGGGCTCATCATCTGGGGTTGAATCTCTATGCCTTTTCATGCTGTACAGGAGGCTCTCTAGGCAAGAATACTGGAGTGGGTTGCCATTTCTATGCCCAGTGGATCACATTTTGTCATAACTCTTCACTAAGACCTATTTGGGTGCCCCTACTTGGCAAGGCTCAAAGCTTCATTGAGTTGCGCAAGCCCCTTCACCACAACGGAGAAGGCAATGGCACCCCACTCCAGTACTCTTGCCTGGAAAATCCCATGGACGGAGGAGCCTGGTAGGCTACAGTCCATGGGGTCGCTAAGAGTCGGACACGACTGAGCGACTTCACTTTCACTTTTCCCTTTCATGCACTGGAGAAGGAAATGGCAACCCACTCCAGTATTCTTGCCTGGAGAATCCCAGGGACGGCGGAGCCTGGTGGGTTGCCGTCTGTGGGGTCGCACAGAGTCGGACACGACTGAAGCGACTTAGCAGCAGCAGCAGCAGCTTCACCACAACAAGGCTGTGACCCATGAAGGGGAAACAAGGGACATACAAAAGGCACATGAAAAGATGCTTAGTATCATTGATTGTTAGAGAAATACAAATCAAATAACAATGAGATACCACTTCACACCTACTAGAATGACTATGTCAAAATGACGTAAAATAACCAGGTATTGATATAGGAAAATCAGAACCTTCATATATTGATAGGAAGAATGTAAAATGGTGCAGCCACTTTAGAAAACAGTCAAGCATTTCCTAAACATGTTAAACTAAAAGTTACAATATGACCCAGCAATTTCATTGTTAGGACTGTATGTAAAAAAGTGACAACATATATCCACACAAAAACTTGTATATGAATGTTCATAGCAGCATTGTTCATATCATCAAAAAGTAGAAAGCAATCCAAATGTCTATCGGCTGGTGAATGGCTAAACTGTGGAATATTCATATAAATAAATACTATTTGGCAATAAAAATGAATTAGGTACTGATACATGCTACAACATGGATGAATCTTGAAAATATTATGCTAAATGAAAGAAGTCAATTAACAAAAGACCACACATTGTATGATTCTATATGTATGAAATACTTAGAAAAGGCAAATCCATAGAGACAAAAAGTAGATTAGTGATTGCCAAGGGTTGCAGGAAATGAGGAAATGGAGAATTACTGCTAATGGGTACAGGGTTCCTCGTTAGGGAAATAAAAATGCTCTAAAATTGCCTGTGGTGATGGCTGCATAGAACTGTGAATACACTGTGTGAACTGTTTGGTGTGTGGTATCTTTCTCAATAAACAAAACTTACTGTAATAAATATACTATAGTAAAAATAATAATAACAGTAAGGCTTCAGCCATTAAAATAAAAGAAGCAAGTTCTAGGATAGAGCTTGAGAACAGTATGACTGAAATCTCAGGGACAAAATCTGTGATGTCAGTTCAATTATATTCTTCTTAATTACAGTGTATCAAAAGGAAATATTTTAAAAAGATGAAAATAAGATTAAAAATGTGAATTCAAGGGGCCACTGACTTTATCTTTTGCTATGTCATTAGCAAGCCAGAAAATACATCCCTGTGGCATATATGTAATTTAAATTTTTCAAAAATTAAATCATTGTCACATTAATAGTCATGACAACATTTCAGAGCTGGGGCCCTAGTGATTGTCTATTTCTACTTGTGGTTTTCACAAAAAGAAACTTCTCTAACATTTTCATACCACTCCACGCTGCCTCCTCACCAGTATGCAAACATTAGCTTTTACTTAATGCGGTTCTAAGAAGCTGTCTTCTGGAACATGTGTTTCAATGGTCTCAAGTTTGAAGTTTCTTTTGTCTTCAGTTTTTCATATTACCTTCTTTTCAAGCTTTTCTCACTTGAATATTTGCTATAATGGTAGGTGGTGATGGTTTCCTTTGGTGATATACATATATCATAAACCTTTCAGCTTTTTCCTTTTAATACATTTTCTAGGTAGTTACACAGAGCTAGAAAAGAATCAAGTAGCCATCTAAGAGCTCTTCATAATTGCCATTCATTTGTAGTTCTTTCTCAGTGCTGGAGTTTTAAAAAGTTTAATATCTGAGCTCTAACATCTCACATTTAAAATCTGAGCTCAAATTTGGTGTGTCTACACTTCAAGACCAACTATTTCCCAATATTTGTTCCAAATTTTGAAAAAAGGAGGAAGTCTGGCAATTTACATTCCATAGTTCAAAGTAAAAATTATTCCAAAGGAAAAGAAAAAAAATTACAAGTACTTTAAAGACATAGATAGTTTTCCCCTTTCCATTTTTTAACTTGCCAAATTTATTATATTTCCATATCAAATCTTTTCTCTTCAGTGGAAATCAATCTTTTTGTGATATATTTTTGAAAGTCTGTATCTTACTTCACATGGTATCATATAACAAGCTAGAATCACCTGAGGTACAAACGTCCTTCAACAGTGAATTATGTATTAGAAGAAGTTTCCATGTGCTGTGCTTAGTCGCTCAGTCGTGTCCGACTCTTGGCGACCCCATGGACTGTAGCCCGCCAGGCTCCTCTGTTCATGGGATTCTCCCGGCAAGAATACTGGAGTGGGTTGCCATTTCCTTCTCCAGAAGTCTCCATAACTGTGAGAATAATAAAGGCATCACAACTGGGGCCAGTCATTTACAAAAATCATGCAAAATCTCAAGAGGCAAATTAATATCTAAGTAAACAGTGGGTGAATCAAGCTGACGATGTTTTCCATCATTATTACACATTCTCCTTTCTCACACATAGAATGGCTCAAAACAGTCATGATAAAGTTTTACTAAATCTTTAATAAAATATATCTTATCAATGAAAATGAAGTTATAGTCTTCTGAAGAGCAGATATAAAAAATAATCTACAGATTTATCACCTTGCCCTACCTATCTTTTCCTCTTTATCCCAGTCATCACCCTAAGTCCTCATCAAATTATGCCGCTACTATTTCAATGGCTTCTTGGCCATTTTCCCTGCCTTCACTTTTAATACATCTGGCTTGATAATAAAATAATGAATTTTACTAAAACACCACTTTTCAGTGAAAAAAATTAAATAAGGTCAAGTAAGATAAAAAATGAAAACTGCTCACTAAAATTGTTAGTTAAGAGCTAAGGTGACTCAGAACTTGTCATCCCAACCTGGACAGTTTTGAGAGTGAAAGAGAGCTCTATTAGCAAATACCTCAGGATCATGGAATATTGTCCCATGCAAACCAGGACATAAGGACACCCTGTTAAGGGGTCACCAGTCCCCTTCATGCAAACAGTTTCAATAGAGAGAAGCAGTACAAGCCACACTGTTGTGCGATCAGAAGGAAAGTGCGATGAAGACGTAAACAGACTAGTCTTTCAAGAATTTCGGTTTGACTGATGGGTAAAAAAAGGTGAGTGTTGTAGTGGAACACTTCCTCCACTTCCTCTGTCTGGCTCGCTCCTCTCAACTCTACTGAAGCTGCTTCCCCAAATGGCACCAATGATTTCCATCATAACATGTATTAATACAGTATCATCCCTACCATATTAGAAGCTCCTTAAAATAAGGGTGTCTCTTAATAGATAACCATTAATTTATTATTAAGAATGGATAGTTATCATTTGTGTAATAGATGCACTTGACATCTTTTCACTTCTTACTTGAAAATCCCTTATGTTTTTCACTCTCAAATGCAAAAGAAAAACCAACTATTCATGCTCTAACCTATTAAGCATCCTCAGTAATCATTATTTTAAAAAACATAGTGTGAGAGGATGTTTTATTGAATAGGTACACTTTTAGGTACATAAAAATTAATGTGACCATGTAAAGGTGTGTATTTAGAGAATTAAATGTATGTAACATATGTTATTTATGTAATATATATAAAGCTCAAAAATAAAGCTTTTTAATTTCTAATCTCATAGCCAAGAATTATGAATTACTAATTGGCTATAATAGGCAGTGATTTGAAGTAGAATTTCTTAGTCACTTATTTCTTAAAACAACTAATGCCAGAAAAACCTGTTTCTAACACCTCAGTATGTCATCCTGTATTCTTTGTCCAACAGAACTGTACCTTTTGAAACAGCTAATGCCAGATGGTCTCCTCAATAAAAAACAGCAGGAGGCAACATATTAATGCCACTCAGCAAGCAAGTCTGCAGACACTCAACCAATGAAATTAGTCTTCAGTTGCTAAGCCATTCTGTCACCATGGCAACATCTAGTTCAGAAAAAATATTGGAGTTTCAAGTTAAAAGGGCCACCCATCTTAAAATTGCAGTATCCTCCAAGCTTATGATGATCATACTTCAGCTAAAAGAACTGCCTAGATTTTCTCACTCATCTCAAATCAGACCTACCCATGAAAAGCCATTTGCCCTTTCACTTAAAAATATTTATTTACACTCAGTTTCTAACTTTATTGACTTCCTAGATAAACACATTCCATTTAAATGTGTTTTTGTGTGTATGTATTTATGTGCACATACTTGCAGGCTAATAGTTGTAAATATAATGACAAATGTTACTGCCTTAGAAAATTTTCACTGTTACATACTCTTATCAGTCTGTTATTATATCTGACTAAAGAGAATAAGCAAAGAAGTAAATAATGTGGTAAGACCAGAATGACATTCTTATTATTACTTGAGATACCTAATATGAACATTCAAAGTTAACAATTAAATCTTATTTTTAAAACAGCTTCATATTTAAGTTGAAATGGTCATTTGCCCGAGGAAAAGATCTTATTTTACCTCATGAAAATGCAGAGAATCTGAAATAATGTTTGGAAACACACTGTAGAATCAAGATATGATGGTGAGGTGGAGAGGAGGCTTATTTTGGAAGCAAGGACACAGGGTATCTTAGAACATGGCAGCAACTCTCACTCAAATCACATGGTGAGAAGGAGAATTCTCCAAAATGAAAGAAAGGCAAGAAGAAAGGAGATAATTCAGAAGGAAAGGGGATGAAGCAAATGGTGTCTAATGTACTTATTTTTATATTTAACTAACAATATAGCTATATATAAATATATTTTTCATATCTTGGTTTTGCCACTTATAAGCCTGTGATCTCTCAGGTAAGGGAATAAATCACTTATCTCTCCATGCTTTAGCTTCCTAATTTATAGAATAGGAATAATAACAGTACCAACTCCATAGGGGTTGAGGATTAGATGAGTTAAGCTTTTAAATAGTACTTGATATATACTGAGCATTATTTAACTATGAGGGGGGAAAAGTATATTCATTATACATTTTGCAACATTTAAATTTTTTGTTTAATCTATTTCATCTTTAAATTTGATTTTTTTCTTACTTCTACTGTTTCCTAATTTTTTTTTTACGTTTGCCTCACTTCCTGCTTTTATTTTGTTATATTTCAGTCTGTCTTAATCTTTTTAGCCATCTTTTATTACCTTAACTTCCTATCTGAGATTTCCTATATTTGATGGCTCACTTCCTAGGAGATACCTCAAAGCCAAGTTGTAGGAGTTACAACAGACAGACTGACGCCAGCCACAAACCATGGTTGTGACACCGACAGCTCCTGCATCACCTCTGTCACCTCCCCCTAATTAAAGATGACTTCAGGAACTCATCCCAGGAAACAGAACCCTCACTGTGCAGAAAAATGCAGCCGATGGTCTGAAAAGTTTTTTTCATGAAAACAGTTGTATTTGAAATTTCTGCCTAAGAGCACATATGTACGTGCACACACACGCACACACACACACGCACACACACACGCACACTTGCCCTTTGAAGGGAGGAGAAGAGAGCAAAGTAAATGGAATATCTTTGAGGTGCCTCCTTTTTGTGGGGAGAAAAACATTGCAAAGGTCTTAGAATAACTGACCGGACAGAGGTCAATATAATTTTTTATTTATCACACTTAAGAGAAGGGTGGAATTCCACATCTCAGAATTAGCCAGGTCCTCTGGCCCATGCATGCGTGACTGGGTCATCACATCCTGCTTCTGAAGTACTCCAGGCACCCATGGGCCCTGCACGTAATGGATGAGCATCTTCTAGAATTAACATTTCCCAAGGGTTCTGTACAATTTCCTAATGGGAAAGAACAGCTAATACCTTTGAACTACATAGAATGCACAGCATTTATGATTTCAAGGTTTATCCTAAGTGTCTATTTAGCTTCTAAACTGAACATATACTTAACAGAAAGCAAGAAAGAAATGAAACCTGATTCACAGTCTTTTCTCTTTATTCTAATCCATGTATATAAAAGGACTTGGAAATGATGGTAATAAGTCACTGTTTATTAGTCTGTCAAAAAGAAATGGCTGCTAGTAAAACCGCCCAAAGGATCCCAGAATTACTTACTGACCCAGCTACACACAGAATTCTCACTCCCCAGCCTTTTTCCTGCCCTTGCACCTGATTAGGCTCTGGGCTCCCACTCTCCTAATGCCCAACAGCTATGACTGTACACAGACCAAAAGAAGATTACAGTAATTATCAGAATCATTCAGACCAAACACTTTCACCTGAAATAACATGCTCATCAAAAGGTAAGTTATTTACCCCAAATTAACTGAAACTACCCTGCCATTTCACTGTGTTATTAGCCCCCCTCCTGCTCATGAGAATACAACCTCTCATACAAACATCAGCCTGAAGATATGGGCGTGTTTTTTGTTTGTCCATATCCTGATTACAAATTACCAACAGAATTTGTATCATCTACTCATCTTGGTAGAGTTTCTCAAAAGGCAAGAAACAAAACAAAAAATTTCAACTGTATTTTATAAATATTCTTAAATTCCTGCAATAATGAATTCCACTATTCCCTGAATAATAATTTAAGGACACACTTTACTCCAAGCATAGCTCTTATATATATTTATTATTTTACTATAGGCTATTTGTTAGATATGCAAGATAATATCAATAATTCTTATACCATTGTAATGTGTTATAAAAGATTCACAAACATGGAAATGAAGTTCTTTTTATTTGTAATTGGAGTATAGTTGCTTTACAATGTTGTGTTCATTTCTGCTGTACAACAGTGTGAATCAGCTCTATGTGTACATAAACCCCCTTCTGTTAGGCCTCCCTTCCACCCTTCCCCATCCAACCCATCTAGGTCATCACAGAGAACCGAGCTTACTGCCCTGTGCCATACAGCAGCTTCCCAATAGTTATCTAATGCCAAAAAGAAAAGAAAACCCTCTTGCACTGTTGGTGGGAATATAAATTGATGCAACCAGTATGAAGAACAGAATGGATGTTCCTTAAAAAACTATAAATAAAACTACCATATGACCCAGAAATCCCACTACTGGGCATATACTCTGAGAAAAGCATAATGAAAAAAGGCATATGTACCCGAATGTTCACTGCAGCACTATTTACAATAGCCAGGCCATGGAAGCAACCTAATCGTCCATCAACAGATGATGAATAAAGAAGATGTGGTACAAATATACAGTAGACTATTACTCAGCCATAAAAGGAACAAAATTGGGTTATTTGTAGTGATGTGGCTGAACCTAGAGTCTGTCACACAGAGTGAAGTAATTCTGAAAGAGAAAAATAAATATCATATTTTAATGCATATATATGAAATCGAGAAAAATGATACTGGAGATGCAGACATAGAGAACAGACTTACAGGCACCGTGGGGGAAGGAGAAGGCAGGGCAAATTGAAATACTGGAAATAAAGTTCTTTAAGAAACTGTACGCTGATGGTTTAGAAAAATTCTCAATAAATATGTAATCCTCTTTTGTACAAACAACTTTTTTCACATCAAAATATAATGCAGACACTTGAACAGGTCAATATAAGTACTATTTTTCTGAAAGGAAACCTCACCCAATTTCAGTTATGTATATTCCATGCACTTAACCTCCACCAGTACAACACATGATTCATTCTGCTTGCTGCACAAATCTCAAATTAGCTTACAAACCATAACCCACAGGCTCTCACCCAGTGCTAACATTCTCTTGGGATCAGGATTCCAATTTGGAATACACAACCCAGGATCTGGAAGTATACTGTAAATGATCAGAAAGGGGGGGACATCTGGCTGACATCCCCAAAAAATGCCTTTGTGGCTTCTAGGAAGCACTGGGGTATAGTGTATATCTGGTCTTTGTCAATAAGGTTAATAATTTCTTGTTTCATAACTTCTGTGTAACTTTCTTTCCTTGGACAACCTCTGGTTTTGGCGATACTGAAACAAGATTAAGTACTTCATCCCATCTCCCAAAGCAGCCTACCACACAAAGCATCACAGCGCGTGGAGGGTTCTGTGATGTCTCCATTCACAATGTCTGTTATCCCCAAAGTTCTCCTGAGACATTGTCTTTCCGTCCCTCTCTGACTCTCCACCAAGCCTCTGAAACTATTCCTCTTCTTTTTATTCAACTTAGCCCGTTCCTGAGCCCCAAAGACCCAGGTCTCAAAAGAGTTCATTAGAGCAGCCTTTCAACAAAAGCCTGTTTCTTCCTTGAGAAAGGGTTCTACTGCCAAGAAAAATAAGATTTTCTGTATATACTTACAGTATGCCAAAGTGATTTAACCTCAGTCCTTTCTGGATTTCTTGCCTCTCAACATACTTTCCCACCACCCAAGTCCTATTATTCTACCTGGAAACACAGACCCATTTACAGATTACAGATCAGGAAACTGCGCTAAAGACTTGAAAATACACTAAGTTACATTCCTGCACACACCAGCACAGACTTCAGTTCACATAAATAATTCATGACCCTTATTGGCCACAGAATAAATAGTTATATTTATCCCCCATCTGTATACATTGCTGTGGGGAATATTTTGAGAATAATGCCCAGCCTCCTATATCAGGAAATGGGTTCTAGCCTTCAAGGCTCTATAAGCTTGAACACAGCATTTAAAAATCTCTCTGAAACAATTTATTCGTTTTTAAAATAAGAGTACTCCTTTCAGCTAGGGGAAAAACCTATACTTCAGTGTTTCACAATTCTGCGTAACATTAATGAAGATTGGGTTTAACATCAGGAGTAATTCAAAATAAATTTAACCTAATCAAAAATGTATAATTGTAAATAATAAATCTTCATAGTGAAATTTGAAGCATTCAACAAACTACACAAAAGCATTCAACAAACTACACAATCATGGTTAAGTGTTAGATAAGAGTAGCCAGATGAATGTTCTAGAGGGGCTGCAGCACATGAAGAAAAACTACGGGTTGCATCTTCCTTCAACAACTCAGACTATAGCACTTCTTGTTGTGGTTCTTATTTTGTTGTTAAACACAGGTTTTGAAACGCATAAATGGGTTGTATATAACTGCTGGAAACTGGCCTAATAAAATCAAAATTATTTGACATCTTTTTACTCTGTGCCTTTAAGAGAGTGTTCAGTAATAGCTACCTCGAGGGGCTTCCCTGGTGGCTCAGATGGTGACGAATCTGCCTGCAATGTGGGAGACCCAGGTTTGATCCCTGGGTTGGGAAGATCCCCTGGAAATGGCAACCCACTCTAGTATTCTTGCCTGGAGAATCCCATGAACAGGGGGGCCTGGCAGGCTACAGTCTGTGGGGTTGCAAAGAGGCAGACATAACTGAGCAACTAACCCTGAGGGGAAAGGAATTGTTCCTCTACCTTGAGGCGAAAAGGAATTATTACCTATTACAATGTAATATATATTATATGCTTAATATCATTACATTTATATGATAACCGTATCATTATATATATATATACACATATTTGTTGTTGTTGTTCAGTCACCAAGTCATGTCTGACTCTTTGCGACCCCTTGGACTGCAAGGGATCCTTGTCCCTCACCATCTCCTGGAGTTTGCCTAAGATCATGTCCATTGAATCAGTGATGTCATCCAACCATCTCATCCTCTGTTGCCCTCTTCTCTTTCTGCTTTCAATCCTTCCCAGCATCAGAGTCTTTTTCAATGAGTTGGCTCTTCACATCAGGTGGCCAAAGCTTCAGTCATCAGTCATTCCAACAAGTATTCAGGATTGATTTCCTTTAAAATTGACCGGCTTGATCTCCTTGCTGTCCAAGGGACTCTCAAGAGTCTTCTCCAGCACCATAGTTCAAAAGCATATATATATCATAACCTCCATCTCAAATAGTTTTACCCTCATGATGAGGGAAATCAACCCTAAAGGACAACACTCTAAAAACCAAATTATCTCTATCAAGGTGGAAATGTCAAATTAATGGAATGTGTCATTATTTCACATTAACAGAATATAATCATATGTCACAACGCTAACTGAATATAGCTATGACACCACCATTGGGATAGTGGAGAAAAAGACATAAGATGCATCAATGATCTAATATTGGCACAGAATGAAGTCCTCTCATCTACCTTCCAGATGTGGTTCATCCTTTAAGACCTGTTCAAATCCCCATATCCTTCTGAACTCCTTCCTTTGATGGTCTCTGCCAACTTACTGTAGAAATTGAATTATACCTTCATATTAAGTACCCAGTTAAAAACTGCCGTGTGCTGCTCCTTTTGTAAGTATCTCTTCAATGTTCAGAATGTCACTAAAACAGCAGGCACTTGGCTATTCTTGTGAAGTACATTAGAGATACAAATATAATAGCACACACAGTAGTGAAAGATACACTTCATTCTGCCCTGTGCTATTCAAGGGTCTGAGTTTTAAGTGTGAACTGGTTTAAAAGCATTTCTATCTGGTATTTCCAAATGTCTAGTGAATGAATGCCTTCAGTTTTCTTGGTAGTTTGTACAATTAGGGTGATTTATACCTGCAAGGTTAATATGATATAAAAACACTAAAGTGTTACTACTTTGGTCTGGAAACAGGACACCATGGAAAGTCTGGTATGAACTAGCTACAAAGGAGAGCCTTCTTGGCCTCTTGAAAATGCTGGTAAGGGTATGAATGTTTTGCTTATGCTGCCGTCTTTACAGAGGCTATACATTACCTTTATTCTATAAATTTGGGGGGAAATACCAGCCAGCCTCGCTCTCTGTAGATTCACTTCAGAAACACATTTTCATTCATTCCCTCCCCTTGTGCACACATGGCATAGAATTACTGCAGCCAACGATTCAGCCTCAATGTTAAAAAAAACAACAGCGACAATACAAGTTTTAGAGCTATTCAGGAAAAATGCTTGATGTTCCTGAAAGTTACGTGTCATTTTTAAAAATATACTTTGTGCAAACTGAAACAGAGTCCAAAGAGAAGGGGAAATGTTTGTTAGAACAATACAAGGTGCCATCCAGTGATTTGAATCAACTATGAAAAGCACACCAAAAGGTCTAGAAATAACGTAAAAGATGTTTCAGAAATATTAAAGATATTAATCACATATTTCATGGCTTTTACCATTAGTTCAAGACCTAGAGTTGTCCTCAACATACAGCACCTCATATAGACACCAGAGTGAAATTCTGTCAATGAGATTTCTCCAGGTCGTCCACAGGTAACAGTGAAGAATGACAAATTAGGCACTAAGGTGGGTTTGAAAAGTACGTGAGATTGTGTGAAATACACATGTGAACCAGTTCCCCATGGATACTGAAGGATGACTGCACAGACTTAACCAAAATGTGCATTATTTAAAGACTCAAACTGCTCCTTCTACAGCTGTTAAAAATAACTTCGTTAAAAAATAAACACCTGAAGTTACCTGTCTTTTTTACAGTGTAACTGTTCTTAATATATTCACTAAGATTTTTCAAAATGTAAGTAACAGCAATTTTTGTGCCTTTTAATAGGGAATTAAGATCATTGTGACAAGGTCTCTAAAAAACAAGACAATCCACATTTCTAATTTTTCTTTTAAATATCTCTTTTCAACAACAGGCAAACTCTCCTTGGATCTTTAAGTCCCCATAAAGATAAATATTATCTAATTCCTCACCCATGATAGGTATGAAAAAGCTGTTTATTTAGGACCAAACTGGAGATTATTTATGGGGAGCCATGAAGTAAATGGAGAAGGAAATGGCAACCCACTCCAGTATTTTTGCCTGGAGAATCCTAGGGACGGCAGAGCCTGGTGAGCTGCCGTCTATGGGGTCGCACAGAGTCGGACACGACTGAAGTGACTTAGCAGCAGCATGAAGTAAATGAGCCAGGACAACGTGGGTTTGTGCATGCTAAGTCGCTTCAGTCATGTCCAGCCCTGTGCAACCCTTTGGACTGTAGCCCGTCAGGCTCCTCTGTCTATGGAATTCTCTAGGCAAGAACACTGGAGTGGGTTTTCAGGTCCTCCTCCAGGGGATTCTCCTGACCCAGGGATCAAACCCAGGTCTCCCACGTTTGCAGGCAGGTTCTTTACCATCTGTGCCACCATGGAAGCCCCACATTTATCAGAGGAAAGCCTCCCAGCTGATAACCAGATGATGACCCTTTCTTATTCTAATACCCACAGAAGAGGAGGAAGCAGAGTGGGAGGAGCAGAAGAACAGGAAAGGCTACATGCATCTATTATGGTCTCCAAACTAGGCTCAGAGGGTACCCACGCAGAATCCTCATGAAAGGCAAGGCAAATGTGGCCAAATATTTAAAATCCTGGTGGAATATATGACCATATTTAAAGAGGAAATAATAGCCCAAGAAAATTTTCTGGAAAAAAAAAATTTTGAGAAATGATTTTTCAGATAAGCCACTTACATAAAAGAGAAAATTCTTTAATTTCTGATAAAAGCTACAGATAAAAGTAGAAACAATTAAAATGAAGGTATTCTATAGATGCAAGTGAAATTTAAAATAATGTAAAATGACTGCTCCACTCATGATTATCCCGCCATTATCAAGACTTAGACAAAACCTACATGTCTATATGATATTTTAGTCTACATGCCAATATATTGCTAGTCACTATACATCTATAAAATACTTACATAAGAAATATCCATATTTTGCATTGCACTAGCATCTTCCAAAAACTGAATTTGACTCTTGAGAGAATATATTTAACAAGCAGATTTGTCTCTATATATTTCACTATATAGATCCCTGCTGATTTTATAGAGTTAGTGCTGTTTCCCAAAGTATATTAACTTAATTTTCATGAGGCTGATTATGTGCAGAATCTGGCCTAACATAATATACTGAGTTCCACAGTGAATAAGACTGGTTTTCTCTAATAAAATTTTTAAAATTGTGCTTAACAACATCACAACTTGCGACAAATGGAGCTATTTTAATAGAACTATCATACTTTAAAAGCAGATGTCCAGCGCCACATCTAAAACACAAAAGGACAAAAACCATTTTATTTTGCAAATGTCTAAGATTTCCAGTAGTTTGACTTGCAGATACTGTCTTTATATCTACTACATCAAGAATAGCATAAGGAACTATTTGACCCTTGCATCTATGTCCAGCATACATTTTGCAGAATCAAAGGATGTGTCCACAAGTTATGTGCATGTGTGCATACTAAGCCATCTCAATCGTGTCCAACTATTTGCAACCCTATGGACTATGGCCCACCAGGCTCCTGGATCCATGGGATTCTCTAGGCAAGAATGCTAGAGTGAGTTGCCATGCCCTCCTCCAGGGGGGGATGTTCCCTACCCAGGGATTGAACCCATGTCTCTTATGTCCCCTGCATTGACAGACAGGTTCTTTACCACTAGCGTCACCTGGGGAGTCCATCCACTGGCTATACAACATGTCAGTTAAGCTCAACATTCATGAAAGAGTGAATCTAAGACCAATACCCAAATACACATTTCAGTACACTAAGGAACTGCCTGAAAGGGTGACTAGCAGATAAAGGAAAATAGCATGTACATCATGAATATTCACTAATTATTCCCTAAGTTAAATTGACAGTACAAGCTATATTAACAAAAGCCTATAGTTTCTTTTCATCTTGCAAAGTTGATTCCAGCTTAGAATGCTACATAGCAATTTTTATAATGGTTATGAGAAAAGGTTGTTTTAAAAATTACCCCTTGGCTAGGAAGAGAAACATGCGAAGTATTTAGGACATGGATCAGGGAGGTAATGGTCCAACCTGTATATTCAAGTTATCCTACCCTGAACTCATGGTCAAAGCTTATGATTTGTACAATTTGCTGAACTGAGCACTAGAAACACGACATTTCTTGGGGGAAAAATTATAGCATGGCAATGAAGGGAAATTTTCTGGTTTTGAATACTTTAGGCTATAGAGGAAGGGAAGTCAGGCAGGTCCACTCTGGCAGCATCACATGTAGGACCTACACGTTTGAGTAGCTGCCTGCATGTGCAAATACATGAGATAATTGTTGCCTTTCCTAATTACCTTGACATGAATCACCACAGCAAGGGAATTTTTTTAGAATCCGTAGAAGTCCCATTTAAAAAATAAGTAATCTGTGTCCACTTTTTAAATATATTAAAATTTCTATTTGAAATCAAGTACCTTTAATATCAGCAGCATTATTATTATCGAACTATGGTGTCAGAGTGATTTCATAGTAAACAGATCTCTATTTAAAAAACAAAATATTTACTGGTAGTAGAAAGTTGTTTCAGGGTTTACTATCATAATTAACTTACTTGTTTTTGTTTTGTTTAAGAATCAACTCTGTAACTCTGTACAAAAGCTACCCTCAAAGTTACTAATTGTGAAAAAGTCGAAGATAAATCATTCGAACATATTAAGAGACACTGACAACACAGTCCCTTCTTCGAGGCCATATTGTATTAGAAAGAGCTGGCTGCTAGAAGGCCTAGGAAAACTTCATCCTGAATTTCAAAAGAAAGAGAAACATTCACGGAGCAAAGGACTGGCAGAAATTCTCGTAATTAACATGCTTAGTCACTCAGTCACTTCAGTCCTGTCTAACTCTGTGCAACCTATAGTCACATGGACTGTAGCCTGCCCGGCTCCTCTGTCCATGGGATTCTCCAGGCAGGAATACTGGAGTGGGTTGCCATGCCCTTCTTCAGGGGATCTTCCTGAGCCACGGATCGAAACCTGTTCTCCTGCATTGTAGGCAGGTTCTTTACCACTGAGCCACCAGGGAAGCCCCAAATCTTTATGCTACCGCTCTTCAAAGAACTGTGGAAACACAAAGAAAAGATCCCGGTGCGGGTAAGAAAATTAGGCAGGGGTGAGACAGGATTCGAAGATCTTTCACTTATACTGAGTCAGTAAAAGAATAAAGCAATCAGGACTGGAGCACTTTCATTATAAATTCTCCAGAAAAATTAGTTTGTTTGCCAAAGTAAATCCTGGAGTTGCCCTAGGTTTATTTAGCTACCTGAAGATACAGTCACAAAGACATTCTCAAGTAATGATGAACACTTTCACTGTTTCTACTTAGTGAAGCAAAATAAGATGTCAAACTGAAACAAAGAAGGAATGGCCTACATTTAAAAAATGGAGAGAAGACAAACACTTGTTAACAAGGATACCCAGATAATGGGAAGAAGTCCCTCAGAGCCTCCCACTGGGCTTATGCAGATGGGTTTCCACTGTAACAGGTGAGCATCCAAGGGCTCCTGTGATAACCAGCCAAGGAGGCCCCCGTCCAATGGGGAAAGCCGATGGAGCACATGCTAGACCGATGTGCAATCATGAAGAAACATTTTACCAAATCAGCCCATGTTCTTCATCACTACATGAAAGCAACTTCATTAAATTATTTTCTATATTACTTCGGTTTCACAGCAGCCCTGTGAGGTTTGAGTTCTTAAAGCATTCCTCTGGCAACCCACTTCAGTATTCTTGCCTGGGAAATCCCACGGACAGAGGGAGCCTGGCAGGCTACAACCCACGGAGTCGAAAAAGAGTCAGACACGACTTTAGCAAATAAACAACAATGAGTTTATTGACAAGAAAAGGAGGTAAACAGAAGTTAAAAGGATGAAGCTACTTAACAATAAAAGAATTGGAATGCATTTGTCACTTTAATCTTTCCAATCAAAAGTATCTGTCCTCAAAATCATGTTCTCAATTCAATAAGCATATCTTAAGAGATTATATAAGTCATTAAGTTAGCTATTTATGGGCAAAAAAAAAAGAAAATTGGAAAACATATGCTCCACATCCCTGAGGAACTCCTTATTTGAGTGTCTCCGCTAAAGAATTACCAAATAAATCCCTCAAAATATGAAAATGAATAATAGTAAGGACTGCAAGGAGATCCAACCAGTCCATCCTAAAGGAGATCAGTCCTGGGTGCTCATTGGAAGGACTGATGTTGAAGGTGAAACTCCAATACTTTGGCCACCTCATGCGAAGAGCTGACTCATTTGAAAAGACCCAGTATCAGGGAAAGATTGAGGGCAGGAGGAGAAGGGGATGACAGAGGATGAGATGGCTGGATGGCATCACCGACTCGATGGACATGGGTTTGGGTGGACTCCGGGAGTTGGTGATGGACAGGGAGGCCTGGCATGCTGCAGTTCATGGGGTCGCAAAGGCTCGGACTCAACTGAGCGACTGAACTGCCTGACTGACTGAGGGCTATACTTTTCAAACTAGTGTAATACCAGCTACAAGATAAGCTCCTTGGGGACAAAAAGAAGTTCCATGGTGAAAATACTGTAGGGTATACAGTCGGAGGTTTGAAACCCACATTATCATATTTCAAGTCTTGCCACATGCAAACCTTTTTATCTTTTGTTTACGTAATTCTTTTCAAACCAAGCTTAACTAATATTCCATTAAATATACTTTGGGAAAAGCCGGTTATGTGTCACTTCTTCTTCTGGAGCTGTTTTTGTATTTGTCAAAAATAGCTTTCCCAAAGAACTACAAAGGTGAGTGTTGGACTATCCTCTGTGCTACACAGTGAGGGAGATGCTGGCAGATAATTCCTTTGCGGCCTCTCAAATCAGTTTTCACAGAAACACACTTATTTTATCTGAGCACAGGATATAAGGTTAGGAGCCAGCTCAATTTCCTCTCTTCCTTTAGCCAATTACAAGTTTATCAAATACATTATTTCTGGCAAGAGCTACATTGACTGACTTGGATCTAAAAATAACTCTTGACCACATGTAGTACATCCAGATCCTTCTCCAGAATCTAACATCAATATTCACCAGTTGTGTTATTCAGCTGTAAGCATTTCCCACTAATACACACTAATCTAGTATTAAAAGAGGCCATACAAAATAGCCAAAATCCTCACTTCTTTTTTTCTTTTTGAGTTGCGTAGAAATTTTGCCAGCATTTAATGTTCCATCACAATATTTGGCAAATGCACACTGGCATTCATACACTTTAAATCTGAACAGATTTGAGGAGGAACAAGTCCAAAATAATCATTCCAGACTTTGAGAGAGGAAAGTCTATGCTCTAAAGAACATTTCTAGGAAAACATTTTAGCTATAAATCAGATTTACTTCCCAAGAGCAATTTTAAACTACATGTAAAAGAATTAAGAGCTTTAAACAAACTAATCTTAACTCATGTTTAGCCCTGAGTGGAGTGAAAACAGATTCCATTGCTTAAACATAGCTTGATAAAGGTTTCTTTTATGAGTATTGCAATGGTGAATATGTATGCCTAGGAAAGCATATGTTTGGGTTCAAGCATATGAGCCCCTATGTGTATAAATATTTTAAATATATAAAATATAAGCAAACAGAAAGAAAAATGGGAAATAAGAACAGGCTTGGCAGGTATATCTCAAGGGAACACATCTGAGTGCAGAGTCTACATCTTAGCTGAGCCTCTACCCCAGCCCCAGGTCTGGAGTCCAGATTCGTGACGTGTGAGGAGATGAGACTGGGGCCAAGACCACGCGCAGGTCTTCTGAGAGTGGCTAGACCCACCACCCTCCTCCAGATCTGTTGAGTCCTCCAAAGTAATGAAATCGATAACTGAGATCCCGCAGCCAGCTGGCCAGAATAGATGTTGATATTCCTCCCTCACCAATTCCAAATAGAATTTTCTTTCCCTTGTGATGAATTCAAATGCAGAATACCTGAGAGAATACATCATTTTCAGGAGAGCAGTTCAGATTCAGCCCAGGCCCTGGTGCCAAACAAGTCTGATGATCATTTTTTTTCCACTTCGGGAGGGAGTTGGTGGGATCAAGGAACACCCTCTGTCCATAACTGCAGATCTAACCACGTCAACTTCTACCACAGAGAAAGGCTTGATGTTGTCTTGTTCTGGGAGAGTTTTTCTATGATGATAGTAAATATTTGGGCATGATCTACAATTTTTTAAAGTTCAGGAAAATAATTTAGATTAAGAAAACCCGTGACCATGTTGGAAGATAAAGTGAGTATAGCAACTTCCTCAATGTTTAAGTCAAGTAAATGAACTTGTTAAGCTAAACATTATTTCTGAGTAACTTCATCAGAAACATTACCTCAACCCTCCCCAAAACACTTATAATATGAAAACAGTTGAGGTACATTGGAGTTGGTAAATTTCAGTAATCAGTATATCCCTACCTTCTCATCATCCATCCTCCAATAACCAAATGCCCCTGACCTAACGTCCATTGTCTCCTTTCTCGGGGCCTCCCACTCCCTTCTTGCAGCCCTGACAACCTTTAAACTGTCCTCCAACCTCCCAACTCTCAATCTCCCACAGGGCGAGGACCATCCTGTGTACAACCCATGTACACAGGATGTACAACCCACTATACAACCCATGTGAGTTGGCTCACCTAGTGTGTGAGTGTTCAAAACACACTGAATTAATCCATTTCTATCTCAAAATAAGTATGAAAAGTCCTTTTCATTCCTTAAAATATTTTAATCTAAAAAGGAATATGAAGGCCATTTAAGAACGGTGACTTCATCCCTTCATTTAAAACTTCCTAAAAGTTAATTCCCACAAGTGCTATTAAACTTATATACTGATCCGATCTCTGCACCCAAAGCCAGTGCTCTAGGACAACCCAGAGAGGTAGGGGGTAGGGTGCGGAGGGAGATGGGTGGGGGATTCAGGATGGGGGGACACATCCATACCTGTGGCCAATTCATGTTGATGCATGGCAAAAACCATCACAATACTGTAAAGTAATTATCCTCCAGTTAAATAATTGAAAATAAACAAACAAAAAAAAGACAGGGGCTTTCCTGGTGGCCCAGTGGTTAAGAATTTGCCTTGCAATGCACGGGACATGGGTGAAACCCTTGTCGGGAAACTAAAATCCCCCATGCCATGGGGCAACTGGGCTCACGTGCCTCAACTAAAGATCTTGCATGCTGCAACTACTGGAGCCCACACACAACAACTGGAGAGTCCATGTGCCAAAGCAAAAACTCACACCTGACCAACTAAGACCAGATGCAGCCAAATATATAAATAATTTTTTAAGAAAAGACAAAAGGCGCCACATGGAATTGCTCATGCTAAAGCCTCACAAGACCAAACCAAGACTAAATTACAGTTTGGGCTCTTTCAGAAATGAAATCTTAACCTAATCAATTAGGAATCCTGTGATCAGTACAACGTCCTGTAAAAGGGAGTAACTTTGCAATAAGCAACCCATTTTTTTTCCTAGTGTAACTTCCTTCTTCCTGCTCCCATCTACCTATAAGTCTTTCATTTTGTACAAATGTTAGGAACGTCTTTCTATCTGCTAGATTGAATGATGTTCAATTCATGACTCACCAAATAGTCAATAAGATCTTTAAAATTTACTCAGTTGATTTTTTTTTTTTTTAATTAGTTCCCTGAAGATTTCCAACCTGTTCATCTTTTCTTAAAAGATGGTGGAGGGGGAAATCACCTGCGTTTTTCATGCTGGCTCATAACAGTTTATTGCAACCTTTAAAAATACAATTGGTAGACATTTTGTATTCTATTTATTAAGTAATATCATGAACTTAGTTTCCTTCATTTAACAAGCAGTAAAGCAGGTAATGTAAATATTTCTTTCTTCACCTTCTTAAAATGAGTTAAGTTGCTGTATTTTGTGTTTAAAAGGAACAAAACATAGAAGGCACCGTGTTATTCAGCAAATGACTGACTCCTCTTTTTCCCTAATGTGACCTGAGTGCCTGCTGTGTGCCAGACCTGGCCGGGGTGCCGGAGACACAGCTCTACCCCAAGGAGCCTAGAGCTGGAGAAAGGGACCTGCAGATCTTGACAGACTATACATTTCAGATATTTAAGCAAAAGAAGTATGGTTTTCATTTTCAAAAGCATATCAAATTTTAACAGTAATATCACTTTACAATTTGTTTCTAAACTTGAAGACAACAAAAAGTAAACATTTGCTTTCAGATGATCTCTTTGAAGAAACAACAAAATCTGAGGAGCAATCTATGATAGAATAACCAAAGGTTCCAATTAAATAGGCAGGAGAATCACAAATATTTAGATTTTCTTTATCTAAACCTAAGATGTCTTGACTTCAATTATCTAAAATAACTGAAAATGAGTTTTCACATATAACATTTTTCTTTATCTTCAGATACAAATATGAAATTAACTTGCCAAATTTCTGATTCTACATGCTGAATCCTGCTAGAGAGCATTCAGTTCAGTTCAGTTCAGTCGCTCAGTCGTGTCCTACTCTTTGTGATCCCATGGACTGCAGCACGCCAGGCCTCCCTGTCCATCACCAACTCCTGAAACCTACTCAAACTCATGTCTATTGCATCGGTGATGCCATCCAACCATCTCATCCTCTGTTGTCCCCTTCTTCTCCCACCTTCAATCTTTCCCAGCATCAGAGAGCATTACTGAAAATGTTTTCCAGGATCTAGTTTTAGGGTTTTGATGGCAAAATTACACAAACCTTTCTATTTACATTATTCGAAGGTAAGAAATGTTTCCCATTTTACTAAAAATTTACTATTGATCAGACCATACTCCTTCCATTTGAAGATCAAAGTGTCTCCATGGATCACATATTTTAATCCCATCTCACTTTGGTTCTTAAATATCATTATAAAACTATTCTGGCCCTACATTTGAGAGTTTTTACCTGTTTTCTTGCTTTGTCATTAAAAAAGAAAAAAAAAAGCATACCATGCTGATGTAATTAGCCCAGATTACTTTAACCTTTATGGTCATTAAGACTAGGCCTTAAAAGTTATATTATTTTCAAAGAGCGAAGAAAAAGAAGGACCAAGAACATTTTTCAAAATATCTCTTTATTAATACCAATGGTGTAACATTTAACATAGATTAAAACGTGCCCTAACACACTCAAGAGGAAGATGAATAAGATGGTCATATGGGAACATCCATTGTAATAAAATCCTGATCGCAAACTACTCATCTCCAAGGGCTAGAACAGAAAAGAAAAAAAAAAAAAAAAAAAAAGGAATATTCCTTTTTCCTTAGAAAGACTGTGCAGTTTTGAGATCGGAATGCCTGCCAGAGGCGGTTTATCACCCTCTACCCGCCAGTGTTACCAAGATCCTCAACATCCCAGCAGCGCGTGTTACCTAACACGCACATACAGGTAGAGATGGATACCTAGAGCCTCCAAGGCCAATAAACTGGTCCTCTGGAAATTAGGAAACGAAGGATAAATGACTTTTCCTCATTTCCTCAATGCCTGCCTTCTGCACCTTCTCGTTCTACTCCAGCTTGCTGGAAGGACGACCTCCTTCCTGAGGCCTCACAGTTATTCCCTACGGTCTTAGGCACAGAGCAGTGGGGGCTGACAGCGGGTTTGCGGGGGCGCAGATTTATTTGCTGCGCCCCCACCCCCACCGGCGGCAGCCTCTCAGCCCTGGGCTGACCCAAGGGGCAGGGGTGTGCAAGGCTGGGGAGGCCAGCCAGCCGACAGGGCTTGGCAAGTGCCAGCGCCAGCCCTCCCCCCGCGTCCACTTCCCACCCCGGGTGCCTCTCGCCCTCCTCTCCCACTGCCGGGCCACCCCGCGCGGCTCCCTTACCCGGCTCGTGGACGCCGGGGCTGTCGGACAGCTCGAGCACCAGCAGCTCGCGGCCCTCGAAGCTGCGCCCCACCGTGTAGATCCTGCTGACCGCGGCGCACTGCAGCCACACGGACACGAGCGCCTCACGAAGCTCCGGGTAGCGGTGGTACTCGAAGGAGATGCCGTCCTCCTGCGGCCGCCGGCGCCGCCTCGCGCCCGCCGCAGGGCCGCCAGCCCCCCGGGCCTCGGCGCCCAGCAGCCACGCGCAGGCGGCCAGCGAGCCGCAGAGCGCCAGCAGCGCGCAGCCCCCTCGCCGGGCCATCGCGTCCCGCGCCTCCCGTGCGGCCTCCTCTGGGCCCGGAACCTCGGGGCGCACGGCCTGCGGGTCCCCTCGACTCGCCTCCCGGCGGCCTGGAGCACGGAGGGCAGCGAAGCCCTAAGCAGGGACCGCGGAGCAGGAGAGGAGCGCAGGACGCACCGCCGCCGAGTGCGGGACGCCAGGGAGCGGCGGCGCGGAGCCGGGCGAGGCGCACGGGCGGGGCAGGGAGGGCGGCGCCGCCGGCCGGATTCGCGGCTAACCGGGGGCCGCTATGCGATTTGCGGGCTTGGAGCCACGTCAGAGTCAAATGGCGCCGCTAGGACCCAGGTGAGATATGACAGCTAAGGTCGGATGTGGGCACGTTGCTGTCATCATGGAGAGACCCGTGACAGTGCCTGGGGGGGTGGGCGGGGGAACCCCTCTGAAATTGTTAGTGAATCTTTTAACGTGCCATCGGTTCCAAGCCGACCAGGTTTCCATCTTGATGCTCCCAAGATTAGAGAATATTCCAGAAAAAAAAAAAACCACAAAGGCAGCCACTTGCCTTCTGCCCATGATGTGTCTTTAATAATTAAATTGATAGTTCAAATACAAACCCACCGGTTGGATGTTGATTGATTGCACGGTCTGTCTGAAAAACAGAACACTGGGCACTTGGATTTAGAGGTTTAAGAAACTGAAAATGCGTTCTATCGATTTGCAGATAGTGCCTTTAATTGTATTTATGCACATACCTGCCTTCTTCCAGCCGGGAAGGAAAAGAGTAAGACACTGTCATCTGCCAGTGTCTGTGCCGCCCCGCTTCTGTAGTTCCTGTGGGGAAAGCAGAGTACAGCCCGAGCGCTGGTCACGGGATTTAGTTGGGTATTAAGGTTAAATCTTTCCAAAACAGCTTTTCTGGGTGGTTCAGGCTCAGAGTCTCTTACCTGGTTGTAACTAAGATGCTGCCAGGACTGTAGTCATCTGAAGGCTTGATTGGGGCTAGAGAATCTTCTTCCAAAAAAAAAAAAGTTAAAGATCAAAACTGTTACAGAAAGAAAACTCTGATCATGAAAGATAATATCTCCATTCTCCTCCCATAATTATTGCAAAAACATAAAATCATTTATAGCTTTAGATACCCAGCCTTTACACAAAATTTGTAGTGGAGCAAATGTTATTCTGAAGAGGTTGCCTTTTGGATTCAATAATAGCACAAATCTAAGTAAATAATCCATGGGGTATTTCAGCCAAGCAGGAAAAATAGACATCATGTGGGTAATTTTTTATGTTAGACATTTTTTTGTCTTAACTCATTCTTTTTTCCCCTAACATTGCAGTGCACTGAATAAAAAACTCTCTCCAGGGAATGGATTCATTTGAAAAAAAAAAAAAAATGACGCCGGTTTCAAAACTTTCTGACAGCAGCATGGATCTTTTTTGAATTTTGGGGGATGAACTGCCACTGTGAAGACATGCCACTCAGTTGAATTTCGACCTGGCCATGTTCCTTGTCAATTTAGGCAGAGCTAAGAAGCCTATATTTTTCTCAGTGACCAATCTCGGTTTGATTACATGGTTCAAAAGTTTGAAACCAGAGTTATAATTAGATTTCTAAAATCATGCCCAAAAGAACAACCTTGTAAACCTAGAAAAAGAAAACAGTGTAGCTGAAACCAATAACTTCAGCAGTGGAAGGTTAAAATTTTCAGGTTAGCAATTTAAAGTAACCACACTAATTTGTGGCAAGATGGGTCATATACTAGAGACAACACATGTAAACAACATATGGTTTGGTGAAGTCCTGTGTTGCCCTTAAGTTTCTCTTCAAACAAAGGGTGTGTTTTCTATTTTCTCCCAAATCTCAGTTTTATGGATTTTTTTTTTTTTTTTTTGCTTTTTTATAAACGGGTGAAATCCTGCCAGTGCTGTGGTCTCACTTGAAAGGGATCTTTTGGAAGAACCTTAGAAGTTTGTTTTCTTTATTAAAATGAAATATTTGGATTCAGTCAAGTGCAGCAGGGTCATCTAGAGAATTTGTAAAACGTGCAGATTCCTAAACACCCACCAATACAGAAGGTCTGAGATGGGTTTCACGTATTAACAAGGTTCCAGGTTTTAATAAGAACCCAGGTAGTTTTTATTTTGATGTTTGATTGATGAACATGCTTCAAAAATCTCAAATACTGCAACTCTGGCAGTTTTCTTTTTGAGAAAAGTTCCTGTTCACCAAAACTCTGAAGCACACCACATAAACCAAGAAATCAATTCACAGGAATTAAAACTTTGTTTTTCAATTTGTGGGCAATTTTAGGTGTAGGTCAGCTTCACTGGAGTGTAATTATTTTTTGTAGTTTCATAGGCAATTATGTAAAAGGTTATATACCCATCCTGACGGCTAGATAGAAAATCTTGCATCCTAAACATTTAATATGCTTGGCCCTGTGCATTCATAGGTAAATCTAGTGTGCAGGCACATTTTAAATTATTCATATATATGCACACACACACAAGGAAGAAAGAGATCTGTTTTTTGTGTCACTTCTGAACATCTATATGAGCGTATTTAAGCCCCGTGAAGCTTCACTTCCTGCATCACTTCTATTATTTTCAAATCCACAAACTGTCTCTTCCTATATCCCAAACCGTGTATTCAGTTCAGTTCAGTTCAGTTCAGTCGCTCAGTCATGTCTGACTCTTTGCGACCCCATGAACCACAGTACACCAGGCCTCCCTGTCCATCACCAACTCCCAGAGTTTACTCAACTCCCAGAGTTTACTCAAACTCCCAGAGTTTACCCTCACATCCATACATGACTACAGGGACAACCATAGATTTGACTATAGAGACTTTTGTTGGCAAAGTAACATCTCTGCTGTTTAATATGCTGTCTAGATTGGTCGTAGCTTTTCTTCCAAGGAGCAAACAGCTTTTGATTTTATGGCTGCAATCACCATCTGCAGTGATTTTGGAGCCTAAGAAAAGTCTGTTACAGTTTCCATTGTTTCCCCATCTGTTTTACATGAAGTGATGGGACCAGATGCCATGATCTAATTTTTTGAATGTTGAGTTTTAAGCCAACTTTTCACTGTCCTCTTTCACCTTCATCAAGAAGCTCTTTAGTTCCTCTTCACTTTCTGTCATAAGGGTGGTATGATCGGCATATCTAAGGTTACTGATGTTTTTCCCAGCAATCTTGATTCCAGCTTGTGCTTCCTCCAGCCTGTCGTTTCACATGATGTACTCTGCATGTAAGTTAAATAAGCAGGGTGACAATATACAGCCTTGAGATACTCCTTTCCCAATTTGGAACCAGTCCGTTGTTCCATGTCCAGTTGTAACTGTTGCTTCTTGACCTGCATACAGATTTGTCAGGAGGCAGGTAAGGTGATCTCATATTCCCATCACTTTAAGCATTTTCCACAGTTTGTTGTGGTCCACACAGTCAAAGGCTTTAGCGTAGTCAATGAAGTAGAAGTAGATGTTTTTCTGGAATTCCCTTGTTTTTCCTATGAATAAGAAAACAGTGAAGGACTGAGGAAAAGATAAAAAATTTCAAAAGGTACTGCTTTTAGATTTGTTCAAAAATCTGACACTAAAACTGTAATGGTAGAAAGCACATTATGGGGAGAAGTTCTCATCCCAATAACCAAAAACCAACAGGTGGGTAACTGGACACTTATGTTTTAAGTTCCCTTAGAGAAGGCAATGGCACCCCACTCCAGTACTCTTGCCTGGGAAACCCCATGGATGGAGGAGCCTGGTAGGCTGCAGCCCATGGGGTTGTGAAGAGTCATACACGACTGAGCGACTTCACTTTCACTTTTCACTTTCATGCACTGGAGGAGGAAATGGCAACCCACTCCAGTATTCTTGCTTGGAGAATCCCAGGGACGGGGGCGCCTGGTGGGCTGCCGTCTATGGGGTCGCACAGAGTCCGACACGACTGATGCAACTTAGCAGCAGCAGCAGCAAAGTGTGCTTTCTTCATTTTTTTTTTAATGACTCTTCTCTTTAACTGATTCTTTCATTAAATACCCACCGCATATTCCAGTTGTATCAGCTTAGTGGGTGGATATACCACGCAGACAGGTAACCGCCACGGCACTCTGAACCCACCACATGAATCAGCAAGATAAAACTCCCATTTACAGATATCACAGCCTAAAACCTAATAACCAGCTCAAATTAAATATAATCCAAAGGGCTTATCACTGTTATTATACAGATCTATGTGTGCATGCTAAGTTGCTTCAATCCTGTCTGACTCTTGGAGATCTTATGGACTGTAGCCTGCCAGCCTCCTCTGTCCGCGGCATTCTCCAGGCAAGAATACTGGAGTGGGTTGCCATGCCCTCGTCAAGGGGATCTTCCAGACCAGGGAGCAAACTCTTGTATCTTGCATTTCCTGCTTTGGCACGCACCACCTGGGAAGCATTCTGCAGCTCCAGTGCTCAGTCGCTTCAGTCGTGTCAGACTCTTTACAATGCCATGCACTGTAGCCCACCAGGCTCGTCTGTCCGCAGGATTCTCCAGGCAAGAATGCTGGAGTGAGTTGCCATGTCCTTCTCCAGGGGATCTTCCTGACTCAGGGATCGAACCTGAACCTCTTATGTCTCCTGCATTGATAGGTGGATTCTTTATAACTGACTCACCAGGGAAGCCCCTTCTACACCTCTATCTATACCAATTTCTCTGTATCCCAGTGGCCACCCCAGTATTTTTGATCTCCCAGCAGCACAACTCAACACAAACATATTATGAGTCATAAATGTAATTTTGAACTTGTTAGTAGCCATGTGTCTTAAAAAGGGAAGAGAGGAAATTAATTTTAATAATAATTTTAACCCAATATATTCCAAATACTATGATTTCAACTTGAAAACAGCATAAATTATTAAAGAACTTTTTTCGCTCTAAGTCTTCAAAATCGCTTCTGTAATTCACATTATAGCACATCAGCACAATTCACACTACTCATATTTCCTGAGCTAACAGCTCACAAGTGGCTGGTGACAGCTATGTTGGATAGGTGAGCTATCCTGCTGTTCTTACATCCTATCTTCTAAAATTATTCCTTCTGCTTTATCTTCCCAGATAATGCCTTAGCACAGGCTCTTTCTTGCCTGGACTATGGCAATATCCTCCCCTGAAGATTATTCGTCTCATCAGCGGGCAACCTCAGTTTCTAATCTTGCTGCAAAATCAGCTTTTTCCTCATTCACCTGGATTATGCCATCCACCGTCCTGTCCTGTCCGTCAGTCAGTGGATCAACGCCAAAGCCACAATCCTCTTCCTCAGAGAGTTTCCTTAGAGAGTTCACTTCTTGTGACTCCTCCTGCTTCTTTCACTAGCACATTTTCTCTCTCAGATTCCTGCACCATCACCCCTCAAACCACAGCACAGTTATGTCTGCTCTTTCCTTACCCCTGCGCTGTCCCTTTCTCCTCCCTAGTCCAGCCTCAACCCACTAACCTACGCCTGTCCTCACTTCCCCACCAAGCACGCTTCCTCTCTCCTGAAATTGCAGCTGTTTGCTCTCCTTGCAAAGAGAGAGCAACTCTCTTTGGCCAACTCTCTTCTCTCCTCTAGAAAAAACTGCAATTCTCACTTTTTACTTTCCCCATTAGTTATCATCCAAACACCTCAACTTTCTCATAGTGCATCCTCTCTGCCACGTGAATTCTCCTCTTGGATTCTGCCCCCCCACCCAGACTGAACACCCCCTGGCCTTGCCGGGGCTTCCTCAGGCTCGCACTTGGCCTGCTGTCCTGCTCCCTCTTCACATGCTCCCTCTGGGTGACCTTGTCCCTGCTCGCCAATTATCACCTCTCAGCTTGTCACTCCTCAGGTTGAGTCCTTTATCCATTCCCTCCCACTGAGACACAGAGACTGGCCAGGCTTCTGTGTTGGCCTCCCCAGCCCAGCACAGAGAGAGCCACGGCCCCCGGGACTCAACATGCTCGCAGACAGTGGATAAACTGCTAACTTGCTACCAGCTGCCTTCTACTTTTGGCACTGAGACTAACACCTGTGTTTTTAATGCTCTGATTGCTCAGTGGATTCCAGGGCTCTTTCGTTCTTCTGCAGGCTCCCTTCCTTGGTTTGACACAACCAGTCTCCTCGTCACTCATCAATCACAGGCACTGAGTTGCTTGCATGTAACAAGACATTTGCCAGGGATCTCCTTTTTTCTGTGTTAATTCTTCAACGGAGTTCCTATCCCTGTCGACACTGTAGTTGTTCATGTGGTCAGTTTAAGCCAACCGCATCACACATATAATACGCACAAGAGAAAGGTGGATTTTTCTGTGATGTTCTTACCTTTGGAAACCAAATTACTGAAATGAAAATCAAATTGCCATTTTCCATCATGTAAACCTCTCAAAGAATGATTGGTTTTCCCTTCAACTGCTGGAAACCGATCAACATGAATAATTCATGACAACTTCATACACAGGACACCAACTTTATGGAGCTCAGGAATATTAAACATTATGTAGATCATGAAGAAACTACTGAAACTCATTACAAACAATCAACATGCCTTATCTGTTACATAATATCTCTTGTATCTTTTTAAATCTCAAATGTCCAAGAAAGAAAGTTGTTCACCTCTTAGTTTTGCCACTCCATGGACTGTAGCCCACCAGACTCCTCTGTTCGTGGAATTTTCCAGGCAAGAATACAGGAGTGGGTAACCATTCCCTTCTCCAGGGGATCTTCCTGACACAGGGATCGAATCTGGATCTCCTGCATTGCACGTGGAGTCTTTACCTTCTAAACCACCGGGGAAACCCCTTTATAGAACATATGGAATGTCAAAGTAAAACAGTCTCTTATCTGTAGAAGCTGCCTATTTTCCAGTAAACTCAAAATTATTAATATAAGTAAATATATGTTGCACCCACACATATAAGTTAAGGTGTCTTCTGCCTTGGCCAACATTTGGAAGCTTCTGCTTCTAGAGAGACTGACCAAGGTGCTAATGAGATTGAAATTGAGGCTGACTGATGTCTCCGGTACAGAGAGGAAAATAAGAAAGTCAACAAGCAAATTTCTCACTCATTACCAGGACTGTACCTTTAATTTCAAAGAAGCTTTGTGGATGACAACAAACGCACTGAAGGAATGGCTTACATCATCCTGTGGGTGGGTGAGCAGTCAGTCACATCATTATTTGCAAAAGAAAAAAGTATAGCACATCCATCAAGTGGATGCTCAAACACTGTTCATAGACATCTACGACTTTAACATGGTACGGTTGCAGTCATTGCTATCGTGCAGCTCGGTGTGGACTGATTAGTCTTTGAAGTTAAATCAGACTTCTCCTACACCCCGTACACAGGACTGGGGTTGGCCTTTTTGTCGACAAGTAACTCATAGGTTGAATCTTGCTCCAAGTTAAAGAAGAAAACGGTTTGGCTTGTTCCTCTCTCAGTTGCATGATTTAGTCCACGACTCTGCATCCGGAGAGGGAGAGGGCAGACTAATACACCAGGGGATGAGAGGCCAGGAAGTCTGGAGTGGTGGCTGCCCAGAAGGTTCTGCTGGCCAGTCATGCCATCTTATGAGTGCCTTAGTAGACTGTCCCCTTTAGGGAAAACTCCATGGTGAAAGGAAAAGAGTGTAGCTGAGAACCTAGGTGGGATTTGTGTGAGAGAGGAAGAGAGGGGTGGAAGGAGAGAAATAGTGAGAGAGAGAGGAGGGCAAGAGGAAGAGGGGAAGAAAACAAGCAAAAGTAAGGCAGCTGAAAATCTGGTAATCTCTCTATTCAAGGGTCTTAGAAGTTTAATAAACTTCATCTACTTTGTGATAAGTGTGGGAAATTTGGAAGATCAGTCCTAAATCAAACTGAGGAATCTCTTCATATATCTTATTTGAGATACACAGTTGCAGAACAACAACAACAAATAAAATCTGTTAACATTTACAAAGTGTTTCCCCTGCATTTTCTAACTTGATTCTCACAATGACCTCATTTCATTATCCACATTTTAGAGACAAGTCATCTAAGTTTATGGAGGATAAATTCCAAAGCAAGGGGACACTGGGTCAAAGAGAAATATTATAACTCAAAGATATATTTTACAGTTACTCCTTCATTTAATCTTTTGGATCTGAATGATTATATTTTAGAAAAACATACTATAAATCTAGAGGCTTAGTATGTTACTGGAGCCAAGAATGAATTTTCTTTCCGCCTACTCCTCTCCACTCATGAACAAATTGTTCCTCAGTCTTTGTCAACGATAAATTGTGATATGTCTTTAACAACTATAAAATGTGGTGATGGAGTTTACCACCACCATCATTTAACTTAAAATGATATACTCTGCTATTTAAAACAATATTCCAAAAATATAGTAAAAAAGATAACAAAAACATAAAATATTATGCTAGACCTAGTGACTAGAGGAATGCTTTGCTTTATAGGTCTCAATTTTTCCACTAGTTTTTTACACCCATTATGTTTGGGAATGACATTACCAAAATAAAAATCAAATGCCACACTCTCATCAGACAAGTATCACAAAAGATGACTGGTTTTCTCTTTAGCTATGATAAGTTGGCCGTCATCAGTTCAGTTCAGCCACTCAGTCATGTCCAACTCTTTGCAACCCCATGGATTGCAGCATGCCAGACCTCCCTGTCCATCACCAACTCCCAAAGTTTACACAAACTCATGTCCATTGAGTCGGTGATGTCATCCAGCCATCTCATCCTCTGTCGTCCCCTTCTCCTCTTGCCTTCAATCTTTCCCAGCATCACGGTCTTTTCAAATGAGTCAATTCTTGCATCAGGTGGCCAAAGTATTGGAGTTTCAGCATCAGCATCAGTCCTTCCAGTGAATATTCAGGACTGATTTCCTTTAGGATGGACTGGTTGGATCTCCTTACAGTCCAAGAGACTCTCAAGAGTCTTCTCCAACACCACAGTTAAAAAGCATCAACTGTTCAAGACTCAGCTTTCTTTATAGTCCAACTCTCACATCCATACATGACTACTGGAAAAGCCATAGCCTTGACTAGATGGACCTTTGTTGGCAAAGTAATGTCTCTGCTTTTTAATATGCTGTCTAGGTTGGTCATAACTTTCCTTCCAAGGAGCAAGCGTCTTTTAATTTCATGGCTGCAGTCACCATCTGCAGTGATTTTGGAGCCCCAAAAAATAAAGCCTGTCACTGTTTCCACTGTTTCCCCATCTATTTGCCATGAAGTGATGGGACCAGATGCCATGATCTTAGTTTTCTGAATGTTGAGCTTTAAGTCAGCCTTTTCACACTCCTCTTTCACTTTCATCAAGAAGCTGTTTAGTTCTGCTTCACTTTCTGCCATAAGGGTGGTGTCATCTGTATATCCGAGGTGGTTGATATTTCTCCCGGCAATCTTGATTCCAGCTTGTGCTTCATCCAGCCCAGCGTTTCTCATGATGTACTCCGCATATAAGTTAAATAAGCAGGGTGACAATATACAGCCTTGAAGTCTTCCTTTCCCAGTTTGGAAACAGTCGGTTGTTCCATGTCCAGTTCTAACTGTTGCTTCTTGACCTGCATACAGGTTTCTCAAGAGGTAGGTCAGGTGGTCTGGTATTTCCATCTCTTTAAGAATTTTCCAGAGTTTGTTGTGATCCACACAGTCAAAGGCTTTGGCCTAGTCAGTAAAGCAGAAGTAGATGTTTTTCTGGAACTCTCTTGCTTTTTCAATGATCCAGCGAATGTTGGCAATTTGATCTCTGGTTCCTCTCATTTTCTAAATCCAGCTTGAACATCTGGAAGTTCTTGATTCATGTACTGTTGAAGCCTGGCTTGGAGAATTTTGAGCATCAATTTGCCAGCATGTGAGATGAGAGCAATTGTGCAGTAGTTCGAGCATTCTTTGGCATTGCCTTTCTTTGGGATTGGAATGAAAACTGACCTTTTCCAGTCCTGTGGCCACTGCTGAGTTTTCCAAATTTGCTGGCATATTGAGTGCAGCACTTATAAGTTGGCCATCTTATAAATTTTTAAATAAATCAGTCCTGTCAATAAATAAGATCTTTATGGTGTGAGCTAAGTTGCTCAGAAATCAACAATGCACAGATGTGCACTGCATACCCCTCCTGTGTCTCCCCTCCCCCATCACCTCTCCCTCCCCCCTCTTCTCTCCTCCCTCTATCTCCTCTCTACAATCTCCTCTCTTAGATTTCCCAGGCACCCCTATTACCACTTGTCAGGTCTTTGGGCTCATTTCTCTCTTCACACTCAGCAAAAGGTGATGTTCTTTACTTGGGTTGTTTCTTTTCCCTTGAGAAAGTGAGCATCTTGATGGCAAGCTTCATCTGCTAAAATCTAATCCATAAAGAAGATGATAAATATTTGCTGAAAAGTGAGACACGTCTTAACATTTTAAATTAAGTTCACAAAAGCTTTATGTCTTTTAAACTTTAAAGATTTCGGGGAAATAACCGATTTACCTGTAAAAGAAGAATATCATTTCTAGTAGTCTCAATATATAAAACCACTATACTAATTGTTGGCTTTAATCTTTCATCATTTTATTGCATTTTACAAATAAGAAGACTAAGGTTTGCTGCTGACAAGTGCTCAGTCTTGTCCAACTCTTTGTGACCCAGGGACTATAGCCCGCCAGGCTCCTTTGTCCATGGAATTTTCCAGGCAAGAATACTGGAGTGGGTTGCCATTTCCTTCTCGAAAGTTTTAGAGAGGTTAAATAATTAGTACAAGTTTATATGTATAGGAAGTGATGAAAGCAAGGTGGTAGAGAAACACGGCTTTATTTCCATGCAGTACTGTAGAGCTTTAAATTCATTTGTTCACCGGACAAACTTTTATTTAGAAGCATGTACTTGGTAGTTACTTGGTGGATTGTGGTCAGTGAAGAATACAAAATTGATTAACACAGAGCTCATAGGAGCTAGTTTTTATCTCCTTATGTTGTTCAGGCTGCCTCCCAGTCTCTGCTATCTAGTTAACCATTTAATTTGTCTACCCCTGGATGTCTATGACTGGCCCAGGCTCAACTTGGCAGCCAATGGGCTCTGGGCAACAGCACCAAATAAATGGTACCTTGAACTGATGGGATTACATAGGAGAGGAAAGAGGGAATCAGTGACGGTAACAGGTGCTGTGATGAAAAATGAACTACACATCCCTTGACTATTTTTCCACTCACCTGGCTTCTAGTTATTGGCTTCAGGGAAGGGCAAGCTCTCTTGTTTAAAACACCTCCCAAGCACAGACGAGGTTTTTCTCTCTGACTTCTTTCACCTTCACCCTACTGCTTCCATCCTTCTCTCAGTGGGTGGCACTGTAACCCATACTCTCACCACCAGATCTTAGCACAAGGTCCCCTGATTTGGATGACTCATCCCCTCCTGCCCTCCCTCCCCCCTCTTCCTGGGTAACTTGCCATCATTCATTCAGGTCTCAGGTAAACATTACTTTCTATGGGAACCTTCTCTAACAGCCTTCATCAGGCAAAAAAGATCCTGCTACCCTGTGTCCCCAAAGTTCCTTGTGCCTCTTCTCAGAGCCCTTTCATAATTATTAATGCTTGTTTAATCAACCTTAATCTTCCTTATACTATACATTTTATGAAGACAAGAATCACTCTCTCATGCCTCCTAAAGCATCCTACTGCCTAGTAGAGTTTGATACATAATTAAAACTAAGTAAAAATTTGCTGAAAGAAAGACAAATATAAATCCTTAAAAAACAAGCTCCTGTCTTAGTTATAACTGATACCACCAGTGAAGTTAAGCCTTATCAATTCAAAATTACTTGCTCAAAAATCTATGTTCACTATGCTGTAACAACTTCCATTACCACAGGAAGCACTCATGTTATAGACATATGCAGCATCCAAGAGGAAATAGTGTTCTGAGCTTGAGAAAGGACCCATTCCTCACTATCACTTCAGCCAGTTGTGTAGAAATACACCTGAAACCAAAGGAAAATCTGGAATGTATCCACTGACTGTAAGGTCCCTGGAAAAAAAAGGGGGGGTAGGTGAACTGATCATTCCCCCTTTGTTGCAACTTAAAATACACTGAATCAAAAGCAGCATAATAAATAGAAGAGGAAGGAAAAGAAAAAGTAGGGAGGGAAGGTAAAAATAAGGTGGAAAAGAAATGAGGCAAATTAAGAAGACTAATCACTTTTGTCACATAATTATCTGGGGGGAATAGCCACCTAGACCAATCTAGTTCCAGACTTAATTTTATCTTTCAATTCAGCATAGTAGGAAAGAGCAATTTCAATTTTGCAGTGTTATAAGAGATACTAAAAAATAAAACGATGATTTCTTTGACTAGAAAAAAAAAATAAGAAAAACTGACAAAATGGGCTGAAAAACATCATTGCAACATAAAACTCCAATCAAATTGAAGAAATATCAGATTTCCCTGGCAGTCCAGTGGTTAAGAATCCGTGCTTCCATGCAGGGACTCAGGTTCAATCCCTGGTCAGGGAACTAAGATCCCACATGCTGCACAGCAAGACCAAAGCGTGGGGGGAAAAGGAGTAAAAAAAAGTTGAAGACAAATTTTTCAGGTTTTTATTTTTATATAAATCTGCTTTGTTACAGCATTGTGAAATAATAACTATTTTTAGTTTTCAATGATGCATTTTATACTTATACCATTTAAATTTAGTGGAGTATGTCTGTCAGGATACATTTAACAGGAGGCTTCCTGTGTGCTGTTTTCAGTCTTGCATGAATTCTATGTTCCTTAACAGCACCTGAATACAGGTGCCAGAGAGCTGGCAAGCCAGCTTTCAGGGATAATATAAACGACACGTATCTCATTCGTATGAAATTCCATACGTGAAAGAGCAGCCCATTTACAAACACACCTCCTTCTGATAT
Organism: Okapia johnstoni; assembly: GCA_024291935.2. Lineage (NCBI taxonomy): Eukaryota > Metazoa > Chordata > Mammalia > Artiodactyla > Giraffidae > Okapia > Okapia johnstoni. Next base: position 64,170,435 of record CM044310.1, read on the forward strand.
GTAAAGTAACTTTTACAACCCCCTCTATTGAGAATGATTCTAGCCTCTGGCTTTCTGGATGACTTGTTAGATTTTTGATCCCTGTCTCTGCTAAAAAGGGCTATCTTGTAAGAGAGTATATATATGCCCACAATATGTTAAATAAACGCCTTTGTTCCATCAAGCACTGGTCCCCGCGTCTCTCTCTCTCTGTCTCTCTCATCTCTCTCTCTCTGTCTCTCTCTCTCTCACTCCTCGCCCCCTTCAGGCTTGCTCAGCCTCCTTTTTCTTCCTTCTTCACTTTCTACGTCGACTCTGTACCCCCAAGTTCCGGTCCATTAAAGGACCACAACAATTGGCGCGCCAGAACAGGGACTTGGGATACGGCAGGTAGGGCAGAGTGACCCCAGAAAGCTTATTAAAGCTGTTACTACTAAAGACCATGGGTATAACGGCGAACTATTCAGGCTGGTAAATATTAAGGACATAAATATAACGACAGGAAAGCCCAATCACTTTTTTACTTTAGTTTATCACTTATTTTTTACTTTATCACTTATTTTAAAGCTCAGGGGTTTTTAGTTTTTACACCAGAAATTTGGCACCAGGTCAAAAAGAATGCTAAACGAGCCGCCAGAAAGGGAAAAAACATTCCTACAGATTTCTGGCCTTTAAGGGCTCCTATTGAAACTATGATTCTGCCACTTCAAGGTAATCCTGGCCCTCCTGATATTCAACAACAGGCAGAACACTTATTACATAAACATAAACTAAATGATAAAACCTTACAAAAGGCCCAATTGGAACAACATAATATATTTACAAACCCTCCCTCGGTTGTTCCAAGCTCTCCCGTCTGCCAGCAGACAACAATTTAAAAGCCTCTCCTTTGCTAGAACCTAATGATTTTAGCAACGACTCCCCTAAGCAATCTCCTTCACGACAGAGGTTTTCTGAATGGCTGGCTTCTCAATCACAGGTCTCTGAAGCCGATGGTTTTTCTGCTTTTCCAGTTTTAAGAAATTCTGATGCTCAAGGGCACGTAATACCTCAATATAAAGCTATTAACTTTTATCCCATGCAACAAATAAAAAGGACTATAACTATGTACGGCCCACATTCTCAAATACAGTGCCCTCCTTTGTTGCATGAACAAGTTAAAAACAGTGGCCCTAAGGCTTGGTGACATATTACTCCTCAAGAGGGAGCCCTACAGGTAGCTACACTAAAATATTGCAAGGACCTAATGAAACGTATGCAGATGTTTTAGCTCGATTGCAAACTGCTATTTCCCATACTGTAATTGGAGAGAAAGCTAAAAGACAACTAGAGAAACTACTTGCTTATGAAAATGCAAATCAAGAATGCCAAAAAGCCATAGCTCCTCTTCGGGAGGCAGGGACTATTATAAATTATTTGAAGGCTTGTTGAAATCTAAGATCAGAAACTCAAAAGAGGCAAAATGCTAGCTAAAACAATCGTTTGCTGCTCTAAAAAGAGAAAAGAAAGATTTTTACATTGGAGATAAAAGCACATTTAAAAAGGGATTGCTCTAATGAAGGTTAATAATAAACCCCCCAAATCGCCTTGCTTACTGTAAGGAATGCATAGGGCAAGAAGATTGTAAATCTAAATTTGACATTAAAGGGAAACCTATTCCGAAAAAACTCCAAGCTGAGGGGAACCCCCCCCTTGTCGCCTCCAACAATAACCAGGAAAAAATTCCATCTTTTCCCTCAAACCTTCAAACAGACCCCTCTCCAAAACCTACCAACTGTTTGAAGCCCTGCCCCCACAAACTTTCAGTCTTTTACTTGGCCGATCTAATTTGACTTCTAAAGGAATTACTGTTCACCCTGGAGTAATTGATTCAGATTATAGAGGAGAAATTCAAATTGTGATGTCATCCAGATTTTATGGCAATTTTCAAAAGGGAGACAAAATGGCTCAATTATTTCTTTTACCTTACATTTCTATTAACTCCTCTAAAGACGTACGGACTGGTGGATTCGGCAGTACGGATCAAAAACAATTCTTGTGGACTTCATTAACATCTGAATTTGCCCGACCAAATATAAATATCAAAATTAATGGTAAAAAATTTTCTGGTCTCCTTGACACTGGATCTGATATTACTATCATTTATGGCCCAAATCTTGGCCTATACAAAAAATTTCTTGCCAAATTGCAAGAATTTCTCAAACTAAAGTACAGGAGGTTTATCAAAGTACTCAAATATATCCATGTGAGGGACCAAAAGGCCAACCTGCAACATTAAAACCTTATGTGATAGATGCCCCCCTTAATTTAACAGGGAGAAACTTACTTATGCAATGGCAGACTCAAATTTACATTCCACGTTTTTCCTAGGGAAAAACTGCTCATTTAACAAACAATGCATTTATTAAAATAACTTGGAAAAATGACGAGCCTATTTGGACAGAGCAGTGGCGCCTCACGAAAAAGAAATTACAGGCGGCTAAAAAACTTCTGATACACAACTGGAATTAAAACATATTAAATAATCTTGTTCCATGTGTCAATACTACATAGCTAAAGCCCTTAGGTGATATAAATTAAATTAGACCTTCTTTAGGCATTGCTAATTACCAATTAAATAACCTATTTAATACTTTAAAAAGAGATCTTGATTTAAATAGCCCTCGTTAGCTTTCTCAAAAGGCACGAGAAAAACTCTATTTAGTACAAAAGAAATTACAACAACAATTTCTTACTCGTTGTAGCCATGCGTTCTGGGAAACAAACTCGCTCAGAAGGACAATGCAGATAGTGGAGTGCAGTTTTTTTCACTGGTGGGCCCAAGGCAGTCTTCTCTTAGCCAAAGACCCTGACCAGCATTTATGAAAATCTTTGATACTCCATGTGTATATGTCCAAACTCACCACTCCAAATTCCTTGAGACTTGCATAAACTAGGAAGGGTAAATGCAATCACAGTAACCCCATCATTCGTGTGTTGTGTGTTCAAACAGTTAAACAATTGGCCAATAATCAATAAGCACGAGGTTACACTCCGAGAGGTACAGAAAAATTTATGGCCTTTCTGGAGACAGGGGTAATTAGTATATGTTCTCTAAAAATTAAAAAAGGGGGAATACACAGGAACAGTACTGTCTTCCCTATCTAAAGCAGACTCTACTAGAATATAGCTTTATTTGTTTTAAATTTTTTTAATTTTTAAAATTTACCACAGAGAGATATTTTAACTAGAGCAGAAAAACATTTTGAGGAACTGAAGGACACTTCTCTTCCTCTGCCCATTTGTTACCAAGACGGGTTAACACAACAATGGAAATCTGGGAAACTAATCTTACAGGGAAAGGGGTATTCTTTTATCTCCCCAGAAGGATCCAACGAATTCACATAGCTTCCTCTTCAGAAAATTGGACTCAAGGGGGCCCCCAGCCTTCAAAACAGAGATGAAACAACAAAAACCCCTGGAGGAAGAAATCCCAATACGGGCCATGGCAGCTCTAAAGATCTCCAGGAAGCGCCACTCTTTGGCGACATCAACCTTATAACCTCCCCACTTGGGGACAAATAAAAACCCTTACCAATCGAGCTGAAAATTTGGTCTCTCAAAAGGGAATTCTGCAGAATCCAGAAAACATTTTCCTAGCCATGCTTAGCTTGGTCGCTTGTGCCACCCCTTCACCCGAGGCAAATTAATCATTCATACCCAACCCCTTTCTTGCTACAGGTGATATAATGGACGGAGAGAAGATCCATTGTTTCTACTAACGACGCTATACATGTGCCTTCTCCCTAGAGCATTAAAGGGCCCTCACACCCTGAAGTAGAAGAAAAAACTAATTAACATTTCTCTAGGTTATGAAGTCTTTCCTTTGTGCATGGGACCAACAGAATTCCGACAAACTTGGGCTTTCACTCTGCCTCCCAAAAAAGACTTTCGGACTTTGCTTAAAGTGTAAACCATGGTTACACTACAAAAACCTTAGGGAAAGAATTAGGGAAAGAATTCATTACCATGACAAAGGACTTCTTGAGTGATTTAACAGGAAAATCTCCCCACCTCGCCTTCAAATCAATAAACAGATTGGGCCTAAACTACAAGACACCTAAAAACTTGAAACTTGAAACAGACATTTTACAAGGACATGCTAATAAGACTTTACCTTCTGTAACCTGTATTAATCGCTAACTTTATACTTGTTAAAAAATGATTCCCTTTTGATTGTGATTGAGATTCTACTCAATATTGTGTTACTCCTGTTCAATCTAATTATAGTACCTACAACTGGGTACAAGTCAAAATTCATTTATGAAACATACATAATAATGCCTCACTGTATCTACAAAAAGAACTCCTTGTTAAAATGTCTGCCTTCTTCCACTAATCTAGAGACTTTAGCTGAGCAACTAGCAGTTTAATTATGGGCTAAACCCACAAGGTTGATTTCAAAATAGTATTCACAGCATCAGGTCTGAAACTGTAATTTTGGTGTTTGTCTTGGTGGCTTTATTTGTTGTTTACCGTTGCCTTTCTATGAGATTGGTTATTACTAAACAAACTCATAGGGTCAGGACCTTTTTTACAAATATAATAAAATGGGGAGTTGTCAGGATACATTTAACAGGAGGCTTCCTGTGTGCTGTTTTCAGTCTTGCATGAATTCTATGCTCCTTAACAGCACCTGAATACCGGTGCCAGATGGCTGGCAAGCCGGCTTTCGGGAATAATAGAAATTCATGTATCTCATTCGTATGGAAATTTCATACGGTGAACAGCAGCCATTTACAACTCTCCTCCCTTCTGATATGTAAAGTAACTTTTACAACCCCCTCTATGGAGAAGGCAATGGCAGCCCACTCCAGTACTCTTGCCTGGAAAATCCCATGGACGGAGGAGCCTGGTAGGCTGCAGTCCATGGGGTCGCTCAGAGTCGGACACGACTGAGTGACTTCACTTTCACTTTTCACTTTCATGCATTGGAGAAGGAAATGGCAACCCACTCCAGTGTTCTTGCCTGGAGAATCCCAGGGACGGGGGAGCCTGGTGGGCTGCTGTCTATTGGGTCGCACAGAGTGGGACATGACTGAAGCGACTTAGCAGCAGCAGCAGCTATTGAGAATGATTCTAGCCTCTGGCTTTCTGGATGACTTGTTAGATGTTTGATCCCTGTCTCTGCTAAAAAGGGCTATCTTGTAAGAGAGTATATATATGCCCACAATATGTTAAATAAACGCCTTTGTTCCATCAGAGCACTGGTCCCCATGTCTTTCTCTCTCTCTCTCTCTCTCTCTGCCTCTCTCTCTCTCTGTCTCTCTGTCCCCTTCAGGCTGCTCAGCCTCTTTTCTTCCTTCTTTCACTCTCTTATCGGTCGACTCTGTACCCCCAAGTTCCAATCCATTAAAGGACGACAACATATATCTACCATCACTTTACAGAAAAAAAGAGCTCAGTTGGTGTGTCTATGGGAAAACAGAACTTGCAATGAAAAGGGTAAGTATTGGTTCCAAGCTTTTCATTTCCTTGATGGTGCATTTGAGAAACATCAGTCAATTAATTTAGAAAATCAAATCTCAGTTGCTTTGTTTAATTTGCAGCTTCTTTTGGTCTAGTTTCTGTTTTGTATTGGGTACTTTGCTATTTTAAAAAAGCCTTTTTTTTAGCTAACTGTGCAAGGTAAGCATTAATAGTATCATTTTATAGACAAAGAAACAAAGACTCAGTTAAGCAACCACCCAAGGTCACACAGACAGGCCGCACAATAAACTGGCTCCAAACCTGGGAACATTGTAGTTCTTATGCCCTTTCCTCAGACTGCAGGGCTTCAAGCAAAATACTGTCACCAGTTGGAAAGGAAGTTACTTGAATTGCTCTTAGAATCGGATGGTCCCAGTTCCAAGCCTTGTTTCGTGTCCATCATTACATAAAGGAAATTCAAGTCTAGAAAGGTGACTAAATTAAATGACTTTTAAGGTCATTGAAGGACACAGAAACATTCTGAAATTTCACCTGGAAAAGTTCCACTTCTTCCAAGTAAGTATTCAAGCTAACAGGAGGTTAAAAAGGAGAATATCTTCTCTCTGTATTGCAGTCTTAAAAAGAGAATGCAGTGAGTTTTTTAGAAGGAAACAAGATTCTTACATCTTGGCCTCTATTTAGAAGAAATAGAAAGAAAAAGAAAGAAAAGAATAATGTCCTAACTGTTACTTACTGCATTGTAATGTTCCCGCCCCCCAACCCCCCACCCCCACCCCCAGCCCCGCAAAGAATTTGGAGTTCTAACCCCCAGGATCTGTGAATGTGACCTTACTCGGAAATACGGTATTTGAAGAAGAGCAGGTTAAGATGAGGTCATTAGGATAAGGCTCTCATCCAGTGGCTTCCCTGGTGGCTCAGATGGTAAAGAATCTGCCTGCAATGCAGGAGCTCTGGGTTTGAATCCTAGCTCAGGAAGATCCCCTGGAGAAGTGAATGGTTACTCACTCCAGCATTCTAGCCTGGAGAATCCCATGGACAGAGGAGCCTGGCGGGCTACAGCGCATGGGTCCCAAACAGCTGGACAGAACTGGGCCACTGTCACTTTCACTTTTGCTTTCACTTTCCTAATCCAATAGGATTGGTGTCCTATAAAAGGGGGAAATTTAGGCAAAAAGATAGACACAAACACACACACAGAACACTGTGTGAATGTGAAAGCATGGATCTGAGGGATACATCTATCAATATACATTACAGAACACCAGAGATTGGAATATCCACCACAACCCGGGAGAGAGGGGTGAAACAGGCTTTCCCTCAGAATGTTGCTCATGGAACAGACTTCAGAAGAAATCAGCTTTGGCAACACCTGATCTCAGCTTCCAGCTTCTTGAACTGTGCAAAACAGCTTAGGAATGTGTATCTATCTGACAGTGTTATCTACATCCTTCAGTGGGAAAACTAAATATTCTGTGATTGTCATATGACTGATTCACTGTTTAAATTGTTAGCAGTTCTCTTGGCCTAACTGCTATTTTTGTCATGTATGTCTGTATCTTTTCAATCATTAATTCTTGAGCTATACTTCTGTGGTCGGGGGATGCCCCTCGGAGACTAAAGCCTTTTTCTACAAACAAGAAACAGGGAACAAGGAAGGGCTTTTGTACCTGGGAGGGCCCCTCGGGGTCCTACTTGATTTCATTAGTGCATAGAAACACAATTCATGTTTGTATATTGTTCTTGTACTCTGCATCCTAGATAAACCCATTTAGTTATTCTAAAAGGGCTTTGCTGGTGGCTTAGATGGTAAAGAAGCCGACTGCAATGCGGGAGACCCATTTTTGATCCCCGGGTTGAGAAGATCCCCTGGAGAAGGGAATGGTTACCCACTCCAGTATTCTTGACTGGAGAATTCCATCCACAGAGGAGCCTGGCAGGCTACAGTCCATGAGGTCATTATTCTGATTAGTTTCAGTTGACTAATAGTTATAATTTTCAGTTATAATAGCTAATTAGTTATTCTAATTAGTTTTAGTTGAGGACTTTTTTTTAAATAAAAGATTATGCCATCTGCAAATAGTGGTAAATTTACATCTTCTTTTCCAATCTAGATATCTTTTATTTTTTTTTCTTGCTCAGTTAGCCTGTCTAGAGCCTCCATTACTATGACAAATAGAAACGACAAGACCAGACATCCTTGTTCTGTTTCTGATCTTACAAGAAAAGCCATCAGTATTTCATCGTTGAATATGCTAGCTGTGGTAGATGTTTGATATGGATTGTGGTAGATGCCCTTTATCAGGTTGAGGTATTTCTCTTCTAGTGCTAGTTTGTTGAGTGTTTTCATTATGATACTGCTGGATTTTTGTAGAATAACTTTTCCTCCACCCATTGAGATGGTTTTTATTCTTTTTTTCTATTAAAATGATGTTTATTCATTTGGGAATGTTAAACTAACCTTTATATTTCTGGGATGCACAAAATGGTTGTCTGAGGAGGCCTTACAAACAGCTGAGAAAAGAAGAGAAGCTAAAGGCAAAGGAGAAAAGGAAAGATATACTCATGTGAATGCATAGTTCCAAAGAATAACAAGGAGAGATAAGAAAGACTTCCTCAGTGATCAGCGCAAAGAAATAGTGGAAAACAATAGAATGGGAAAGACTAGAGATCTCTTCAAGAAAATCAGAGATATCAAGAGAACATTTCTTGCAAAGATGGGCACAATAAAGGACAGAAATGATATGGACCTAAGAGAGGCAGAAGATATTAAGAAAAGGTGGCAAGAATACACAGGAGAATGACACACAAAAAAGATCTTCATGACCCAGATAACCACGATGGTGTGATCACTCACCAGACATCCTGGAGTCCGAAGTCAGGTGGGCCTTAGGAAACATCACTACGAACAAAGCTAGTGGAGGTGAGGGAATTTCAGCTGAGCTATTTCAAATCCTAAAAGATGATGCTGTTAAAGTGCTTCACTCAATGTGCCAGCAAATTTGGAAAGCTCAGCAGTGGCCACAGGACTGGAAAAGGTCAGTTTTCAGTCCAAGCCCAAAGAAGAGCAATGCCAAAAGTGCTCAAACTACCTCACAATTGCACTCATCTCACACGCTAGCAAAGTAATGCTCAAAATTCTCCAAGCTATGCTTCAACAGTACATGAACCAAGAACTTTCAGATGTTCAAGCTGTATTTAGAAAGGGCAGCGGAACTAGAGATCAAATTGCCAATATAAGCTGGATCATCGAAAAAGCAAGAGAGTTCCAGAGAAACATATACTTCTGCTTTATTGACTACGCTGAAGCCTTTGACTGTGTGGATCACAACAAACTGGAAAATTCTGAAAGAGATGGGAATACCAGGCCACCTGACCTGCCTCTTGAGAAACCTGTATGCAGGTCAAGAAGAAACAGTTAGAACTGGACATGGAACAACAGACTGTTTCCAAACTGGGAAAGGAAGACATCAAGGCTGTATATTGTCACCCTGCTTATTTAACTTATACATAGAGTACATAATGTGAAATGCTGGGCTGGATGAAGCACAAGTTGTAATCAAGATTTCTGGGAGAAAGATCAATAACCTCAGATACACAGATGGCACCACCCTTATGGCAGAAAGCAAAGTGGAACTGAAGAGCCTCTTGATGAAAATGAAAGAGGAGAGTGAAAAAGTTGGCTTAAAGCTCAACATTCAAAAAAAAAAAAAAGATCATGGCATCTGGTCTCATCACTTCATGGCAAGTAGGTGGGGTAACAATGGAGACATTGACAGACTTTATTTTCTTGGGCTCCAAAATCACTGCAGATGGTGACTGGAGCCATAAAATCAAAAGATGCTTGCTCCTTGGAAGAAAAGCTATAATCAACCTAGACAGCATATTAAAAAGCAGAGACATTACTTTGCCAACAAAGGTCCATCTAGTCAAAGCTATGGTTTTTCCAGTAGTCATGTATGGATGTGAGAGTTAGACCATAAAGAAAGCTGAGCACTGAAGAATTGATGCTTTTGAACTGTAGTATTAGAAAGACTCTTAAGAATCCCTTGGACTGCAAGGAGATCCAACCAGTCCATCCTAAAGGAAATCAGTCCTGAATATTCATTTGAAAGACTGATGTTGAAACTGAAACTCCAATACTTTGGCCACCTGATGCAAAGAACTGACTCATTTAAAAAGATTGATGGTGGGAAGAGAAGGGGATTACAGAGGATGAGATGGTTGGATGGACTCACTGACTTGATGGACATGAGTTTGAGCAAGCTACAGGAGTTGGTGATGGACAAGGAAGCCTAGTGTGCTGTAGTCCATGGGGTTGCAAAGAGTTGGACATGACTGAGCAACTGAACTGAACTGACATTTCTGGGATAAATCCTCTTCAGTTCAGTACAGTTGCTCAGTTGTGTCCGACTCTTTGGGACCCCATGGACTGCAGCACGCCAGGCCTCCCTGTCTGTCACCAACTCCCGGAGTTTACTCAACCTCATGCCCATTGAGTCAGTTACTCAAATCCTATTAGATAATGGTATCCTTTTTTGTTACTAGATTTGGCTTGCTAGTATGTTCTTGTGGATTTTTGCATCTATAGTTGTAAGGGATATTGATGTGCAGTGTTCCTTTCTTGTGATATAATTGCGTGGTTTTGTAATTGCATGATATTAGTCTCATAGAATGTATGTTAACTGAGTGGTAAACAAATTACCATTTTTTTCTCTCTCTCGCTCTCACATCACTGCCAAGTGTTTAACTTTCTTGAAAAGTTTGTGTACCTATAGGTATGCTGATTTTGTTCAGTTTAGTTCAGTTCAGTCGCTCAGTCATGTCTGACTCTTTGCGACCCCATGGACTGCAGCACGCCAGGCCTCCGTCTCCATCACCAACTCCCAGAGTTTACTCAAACGCATGTCCATTGAGTCAGTGATGCCATCCAACCACCCTATCCTCTGTCGTCCCCTTCTCCTCCCACCTTCAATCTTTCCCAGCATCAGAGTCTTTTCCAATGAGTCAGTTCTTCACATCAGGTGGCCAAAGTATTGGAGTTTCAGCTTCAATATCAGTCCTTCCAATTAATATTCAGGACTGATTTCCTTTAGGATTGACTGGTTGTATCTCCTTGCAGTCCAAGGGACTCTCAAGAGTCTTCGCCAACATCACAGTTCAAAAGCATCAATTCTTCAGTGCTCAGCTTTCTTTATAGTCCAACTCTCACATCCATACATGACCACTGGAAAAACAATAGCATTGACTAGATGGAATTTTCTTGACAAAGTAATGTCTCTGCTTTTTAGTATGCTGTCTAGGTTGGTCATAGCTTTTCTTCCAAGGAGCAAACATCTTTTAATTTAATGGCTGCAGTGATTTTGGACATCTAATCTTATCATATTTTGATCAAAAAGATGCTTGAAATGATTTTGATTTTTAGAAATTTACCAAGACTAGATATGGCCCAGGATATGATCTGTCCTGGAAAATGCTCTGTGTGCACTTGAGACAAAGGTGAAATCTACTGTTTTTGGATGAAATGCCCGTAGATGTCAATTAACCCTAACTGGTCTATTGTATCATTTAAAGCTTGTGTTTCCTCGCTAATTTTCTGTTTGGTTCATCTATCCATAGGTGTGAGTTGGATATTAAAGGCCTCCACTATTATTGTGTTACTGTTAAGTTCCCCTTTCATACTTGTTAGCATTTGCCTTCCATATTGCGGTGCTCCTATGTTGGGTGCATATATATTTATAAATATTATATCTTCTTCTTGGATTGATCCCTTGGGCATTAATGTAGTGTTCTTATCACAGTCTTTATTTCAAAGTCTATTTTATCAAATGATATGAGTATTGCTACTCCTGCTTTCTTTTGGTCTCCATTTGCATGAAATATCTTTTTCCAGCCCTTCACTTTCAGTCTGTATGTGTCCCTAGGTTTGAGGTAGTCTCTTGTAGACAGCATATATAGGGGTCTTGTTTTTGTATCCATTTGGCCAGTCTTTGTCTTTTGGTTGGAGCTTTTAATCCATTTACATTTAAGGTAACTATTGATAAGTATGATGCTGTTACCATTTCCTTTGTTGTTTTGGGTTCGTTTTTATAAACCTTTTCTGTGTTTCCTGTCTGGAGAAGACCATTTAGCACTGGTTGAAGAGCTGGTTTGCTAGTGCTGAGTTCTCTCAGCTTTTGGTTGTCTGTAAAGCTTTTGATTTCTCCTCCATATCTAAATGAGATCCTTGCTGGGCAGAGTAATCTTGGTTGTAGCTTTTCTCTTTCATCACTTTAAGTATGTCCTGCCATTCCCTCTGGCCTGAACAATATCTATTGAAAGATCAGCTGTTTTCTTTATGGGAATCCCCTTGTGTGTTATTTGTTGCTTTTCCCTTGCTGCTTTTAATATTTGCTGTTTGTATTTGATGTTTGTTAGTTTGATTAATATTGGTTTTGGGGTGTTTCACCTTGGGTTTCTCCTGTTTGAGACTCTCTGGGTTTCTTGGACTTGGGTGGCTATTTCCCTCTCCATTTTAGGGAACTTTTTGACTATTATCTCCTCAAGTATTTTCTTGTGCCCTTTCTTATGGTCTTCTTATACTGGGACACCTATGATTCAAATGTTGGGGCGTTTTACATTGTCCCTGAGGTCTCTGAGGTTGTCCTCATTTCTGTTTATTCTTTTTTTCTTTTATCCTCTCTGCTTCATTTATTTCCACCATTCTATCTTCCACCTCATTTATCCTCTTTTCTGCCTCAGTTATTCTACTGTTGGTTCCCTCCAGAGTGCTTTTAATCTCAGTTAACGCATTGTTCATTATTGATTGACTCTTCTTTATTTCTTCTAGGTCCTTGTTAAACATGTCTGGCATCTTCTCAATCTTTGTCTCTGGTCTATTTATCTGTAACTCTATTTTGTTTTCACGATTTTGGATCACCTTTACAATCATTGTTCTGAGTACTTTTTCAGGTAGACTCCTTATCTCCTCCTCTTTTGTTTGGTTTGGTGGGTTTTATCACGTTACTTCACGTGCTGAATATTTCTCAGCCTTTTCATTTTGCCTAGATTGCTGTGTTTGGGGTACCCTTTCTGCAGGCTGGAACTTCGTGGTTCCTTTTCATTGTGGAGTCTGCTCCCTGTGGGTGGGGTTGGACCAGTGGCTTGTCACAGTTTCTTGGTTGTGGGAACTTGTGTCTGTGTTCTGGTGGGTGGAGCTGGATCTTGTCTCTCTGGAATGCAATGAAGCATCCAGTAGTGATGTATTGGGGGGTCCATGTGTTTGGCATAGCTTTGAGCAGTCCATCTTTTAATGTTCATGATTGTGTTCCTGGTTTGCTGGAGAATTAGTGTGGTGTGTTTTTCATGGGGACTTGTTGGCCCTTGTGTGGAGCTTGATTTCAGTGTAGGTATGGAGACTTTGGGGTGAGCTCTTGTCTATTAATGTTCCCTGGAGTCGGGAGTTCTCTGATGTTCTAAAGTTCTAGAGTTAAGCCTCCTGCCTCTGGCTCAGTCCTTCTCTTACGGTAGACTCAAGACTTCTCCATCTATACAGCACAGAAGATAAGACCTCTATGTTAATGGTGAAACAATTATCCACAGCCAGTAACACCCAGAGATATTTACAGAATTATATAGAGAAGAGGGAGTAGGGAGATAGAGGTGACCAGGAGGAAAAAAGGGAGCGTCAAAAGAAGGGAGAGCAATCTAGCCAGTGATCAAATCCCTAAGTGTTCTCCACAGCCTGGAACACTCAGAGAAATTCACAGAGTTATATAGAGAAGAGAAAAGGGAGGAGGGAGATAGAGGTGACCTGGAGGAGAAAGGGATGAGGCAAAAGGGGAGATAGCAATCAAGGTAGTAATCAAATCCCTAAGTGAAAATGGATACTGAAGATTAGATTCTTAAAGGTACAAAATTGCACAGTTTGGTGGGAGATGCAGTCTCTGGGGCCGAGATTGCAGCAGCCTCTTGCTTTCTGGCTCTGGTTGTCACACACCTGCGTCTCTGCCTCCGGGGAGGGAAGACCCTCCCTACAGGGCAGCCAGCTTGCTGTCCTTGGGTATTTGCTCACTCCTTTGTTCCGTGAGTGTGCCAGGGGTCACTGTGCGGCATGACAGCCCTTCTCAGAAAGGTCTTTTTCTTCTGTCTCTGCGGCGATCCCACAGTTTGGGCTGCTATCTCACATTAGCTTCCTCAGATAGTCCTCAGGGCATACGGCCCGGTCCTTATTCTAAGGACCGATGAGGCAGCCGGTGCCTCCCTGCCCACCCCCCACTTGCCAGTGGTGGATGCGAGCATCTGTGTCACTTCTCTGACTTCATTAGTGGTTGTGGTTAGGTGCATATTCTGTGGCTTGTTTTTTTTTTCCCTCCCAGTTATGTTGCCCTCTGAGATTTCAAAACTCCCCACAGACACTCCTGTAAGAGGGTTTCCTACTGTGTGGAAACTTATTCTTCACAACTCCCTCCCCAGGATGGGTGTCCATCCCTAAATCTTTTGTCTCTATTTTCATCTTTTATAATTTGTCCTACCTCCTTTTGAAGAGATTGGGCTGCCTTTCTGGGTGCCTGCTGTCCTCTGCCAGTGTTCAGAAGTTGTTTTGTGGAAGTTGCTCAACATTCAACTCATATTTTGATAAATTTGTGGGGGAGAAAGTGGTTTCCCCATCCTATTCCTCTGCCATCTTGGGACCACCCCCCTACATTTTTCTGATTAGGTAGGGTTTTTTGTCAAGTTAAATACACACTCATATGCCCTCTAATCTGTAACTGGTTCCCCAAAAGAGCACATCAAACTGCATATTCCATGAGAATTTGTACCTATGATATTAAACTTTAGGATCCTGAAGAATTAGCACAAAGACTTCAACTGGCCCAAGCAGCCCCACACCTAGCTTTGGTTTTGTCATGCACTTCAAACACCCCTCACTCTCCTCCTGCACCCCCACTGTTGGCTCTTATTACTTAAAACATTCTGAAATGTTTCAGTCAGTTCAGTTCAGTTCAGTGGCTTAGTCGTGTCCGACTCTTTGCGACCCCATGAACTGCAGCATGCCAGGCCTCCCTGTCCATCACCAACTCCCTGAGTCCACCCAAACCCATGTCCATCGAGTTAGTGATGCCATCCAACCATCTCATCCTCTGTCGTCCCCTTCTTCTCCTGCCCACAATCCTTCCCAGCATCAGGGTCTTTTCCAATGAGTCAACTCTTCACATGAATTGTTTAAATGGCAATACAATTGGAAAATCCTATATTAAGTTGCTATTACAATAGTCTCCCCTTTTTTTCATTAATAAAACATTTCTTGATCTCCTGTCATGTACAAGGCATCATGCCAGATGTACCGAGGATATGGGAGGAAAGATGGAGAATAGCAAGGTCCCAGCTCTGCAGTCACTCATGACCTGCATGACTTTGACCTTATTAATAACCCTCACTGAACCTCTTAAAGGCTCAGAAAGAGATTAGCAAGAACAATGTTACAGGAGAATGAAAGTACATAGAAATCTTTGGATTAAAAGAGGTAGCAATCCAAGGCAGAATGTGCTGAGGCATGATAGAGGTTAGTGACACAGAATGGGGAGTGAGGGAGAACGTGGAGGGTGCCGTTAGCTGAAGCAGCACAGGACCTCAGTGAGGAAGTCGGGGTTGGTGGGAAGAGGCTGGAGCTAGTTCAGTTAAAAAAAAATGGAGTGAATTCATAACACAATAGCTAACATTTATTGCACACAGCAACATGTACTTCACATGTAACATTTTAATCAATCCTCACAAACTCCCTCATCATTTCAGGATGAGGAAATTGGTGTAGAGTAGCAGGAGAGGGAAAGGTTTTCCAGGAAGTGGACCAGTTACTTGGAGCAAAGAGACAAGGCCATGGCTCAGTCCTGCCTGGTGCTGGGCTCATTCTCCTGTGAGCAAGTCTACTGGGAAGAGAGCCTAGGCTCTGAGCCTCCAACTGCACAGTGAGATCCACCCTTCCCGAGTTTTACTTTTTCAATAGTTCGAAAGTAGCATTTCAAAGAGGTTCTACCCTCTTACATCGTCTTCCTTTCAACACGTGGAGCACAACAGTACTCAGCGTGTCCTAAGACGTTTTACCACAGTCCTCTCATGATTTCATGGGAGAACGTCAGCATTTGACAATCACTTGCCACAGCAGCTATTTGACCAAAGGCATAGCTCACTCTTCTGAATATTAGCTGGAAGATTTTGATCTTTTCAAAGAATAGACTGGAATTAAATCCTCAGAGACAAACATGCAGCCCTCTGTGCATTCATGCATGGAGATATGAACAGAGTCTTTCTCCAACTTGGGGAATTTAATAGCCCTAGGCTTTATGTGCGAGTTTAGGAGTTAGAAGTTGAGATAGGAATTTCTTTAAATATTGCAGTTCCAAGATTTTCCAAAGGTTGAAATGTCTTTAGCCAGATTATATAGAAAAGAGTAAAATACAAATTGCATGCATGCTCAGTCACTTCAGTGGTATCTGACTCTTTGCAACCCTATAGACTGTAACCCACCAGGCTCCTCTGTCCATGGGATTCTCCAGGCAAGAATACTGGAGTGGGTTGTCCTGTCCTCCTCCAGTGGATCTTCCCTACCCAGGGATTAAACCTGGGTTTCCTGTGTTGGAGGCAGATTCTTTATCACTGACCTACCAGGGAAGCTCAAAATATTAATTAAAGATTATAGATATTAACTATAAGCATATCCCACACCATCATTTTAATTATGATATTAACTTTAAGCTTTCACATTACTACTTCAGCAAAATTCAAAATAGATAATCCAAGAAACAAAGAATCCCTTGTTTTCTAGACAGATCTATGTATTGTTTTTGTACTCGAGCCTTCATATTTATTTGTTTCTGTCCCACTATCAAGTGCTAAAAAAGATAGCTTAATTCAAGTAATCTTAAAAGAAGTCTGGTCAGTAAATCATATCAAAATTCATTTGTACTGAAGTGCCTATTAATGAGTCTCTCTTTCTGGATGGCTACTGGCTTAGAACTTTTTCTTTCCTTTCAAAGCATGTCTTCTCAAAAAATTGTGCATAAGGGGGAAATTCTGGGAAGCGTTTTCTGAAATTTTCTAGAAGATGCAAGTCTGCTGTGTGTGCATGTAGTGGCCACAATCATGGTTTCTAAAGTCAAAACTGTGGCCCCATACATCCGGATTAACTTCACCTCTGAGACAATGCCTTCACATACGACTAGGGGAAAAAAAGGCACCTACATTCCAGAGCAACAAGTGAGATCAAGCACCATGCACAGTAAAAGTTATCAGGTGTGAAAAGAGAATTAGAACATAACAAGCTGTGTAAAAATATTTAGCACCATTTTCAACAATAGGTGTCACTCTACTCTTAGTTCAGACCCCTGTGTTCCAAGAGTATTAGGGAATGAAAGTAGATGATAAAAGAATTCCCTTAGATACCTTATAACTAAACAGCATAGTTTTAGGTAAAGCCACACACACACACACACACACACACATTGAGGGAGGGTTGGAAAGTGACCCTCCCCCCGCCCAGGTCCGTAGGTGTCCACTATGCTACTGGGGAGGAGCGGGTAAACAGCTCCGGGAAGAATGAAGAGGCTGAGCCAAAGCAGAAAAGATGCCCAGTCTGTCTGGTGGTGAAGTAAAGTCTGTTGAAAAGAAAAAGTAAAGTTCAATGCTGTAAAGAAGAACATTGCATAAGAACCTGGAATGTTAGGGTCATGAATCAAGGTAAACTGGACATGGTCAAGCAGATGACAAGAGGGAACATCGACATTTTAGGAATCCGTGAACTAAAATGGGTGGGAATGGGCTAATTTAATTCAGATGAACATTACATTTACTACTGTGGGCAAGAATCCCTTAAAAGGAATGAAGTAGCTCTCATAGTTAAAAAAAAAAAAAAGAGTCTGAAATGCATTACTTGGGTATAATCTCAAAAACAACAGCATGATCTTGGTTCATTTCCAAGGCAAACCATTCAAATATCATAGTGATCCAAGTCTATGCCCCAACAACTAATGCCGAAGAAGCTGAAGTCAAACGGTTCTATGAAGACCTACAAGACCTTCTGGAACTAACACCAAAAGAAGATGTTCTTTTCATCATAGGCAATCGAAATGCAAAAGTAGATAGTCAAGGGATACCTGGAGTAACAGGCAACTTTGGCCTTGGAGTACAAAATGAAGCAGGGCAAAGGTTAACAGGAATTTTGCCCAGAGAACGTACTGGTCATAGCAAACACCCTCTTCAAACAACACAACAGATGACTCTACACATGGACATCACCAGACGGGTCAATGCTGAAATCAGATTGATTATATTCTTTGCAGCTGAAGACAGAAATGTTCTATACAGTGGGCAAAAACAAGACCTAGTGCTGACTGTGGCTCAGATCATAAACTCTTTATTGCAAAATTCAGACTTAAATAAAGAACATATGGAAATCCACTAGGCCATTCAGGTATGACCTACATCAAATCCTTTATGATTATACGGTGGAAGTGACAAAAAGATTCAAGGGGTTAGATCTGAAAGACTGCCTAAAGAACTATGGATGGAGGTTAGTAATACTGTACAGGAGGTGACCAGAACCATCCCAAGAAAAAGAAATGCAAGAAAACAAAATGGTTGTCTGAGGAAGCATTACAAATAGCTGAGAAAAGATGTGAAAGGCAAAGGAGAAAGGGAAAGATAGATCCAACTGAATGCAGAGTCCCAGAGAATACCAAGAAGAGATAAGAAAGCCTTCTTAAGTGAACAATGCAAAGAAACAGAAGAAAACAATAGAATGGGAAAGACAAGAGATGTCTTCAAGAAAATACCAAGGGAACATTTCATGCACAGATGGGCATGACAAAGGCAGAAATGCTAAGGACCTAACAGAAGCAGAAGAGATTAAGAAGAGGTGGCAAGAATACACAGAAGTGTACAAAAAAGGTCTTAATCATCCAGATAACCACTATGGTGTGGTTACAAATCTAGAGGTGGACATCCTGGAGTGTGAAGTCAAGTGGGCCTTAGGAAGCATTACTACCAACAAAGCGAGTGTGGGTGACTGAATTCCAGCTGAGCTATTTCAAATACTAAAAGATGTTGCTCTTAAAGTGTTGTACTCAATATGTCAGTAAATCTGGAAAGCTCATCAGTGGCCACAGGACTGGAAAAGGTCAGTTTTCATTACAATCTCAAAGAAGGGCAATGCCAAAGAATGTTCAAACTACCATACAATTGCACTCATTTCACATTCCAGGAAAGTAATGCTCAAAATCCTTCAAGCTAAGCTTCAACACTACGTGAAACAAAAACTTCCAGATTACAAACTGACCATGGAAAATTTTCAAGATATGGGAATACCAGACCATCTTACTTGCCTCCTGAGAAACCTGTACACAGGTCAAGACTGGACATGGAACAACGGACTGGCTCAAAATTGGGAAAGGACTACATTAGGCTGTCTATTGCCACTCTAATTACCGTTTAACCTACACGTAGAGTACATCATGTGCAATGGCAGGCTGGATGAACCACAAGCTAGCATCAAGATTTCTGGGAGTAATATCAACAACCTCAGATACGTAGATAATACCAATTCAATGGCAGAAAGTGAAGAGAAACTAAAGAGCCTCCTGATGAAGATGAAAGAGGTGAGTGAAAAGGCTGGCTTAAAACTCAACATTCAAAAAACTAAGATTACAGCATCCAGTCCCACAACTTCATGGTAAATACATGGGGAAACAATGGAAACAGTGACACTTTTATTTTCTTGGGTTTCAAAGTCACACTGGACAGCAGCTGCAGCCATGAGATTAAAAGACGCTTGTTCCTTGGAAGAAGTTATGACAAACCAAGACAGCCTATCAGAAAGTGGAGACATTACTTTGTGGACAAAGGTTCATCTAGTCAAGGCTATGGTTTTTCCAGTAGTTACGTACTGATGTGAGTTGAACCATAAAGAAGGCTGAGTCTAAAGAAATGATGCTTTCAAACTGTGGTGTTTGAGAATTCTTGAGTCTCTTGGACAGCAAGGTCAAACTAGTCAATCCTAAAGGAAACCAACCCTGAATATTCATCAGAAGGACTGATGCTGAAGAACCAATACTTTGGCCACCTGATGTGAAGAGCTGACTCATTGGAAAAGACCTTGATGCTGGAAAAGACTGAAGGCGGGAGAAGGGAACAGAGGGTGAGATGGTTGAAAGTCATCACCGACTCAGTGGACATGATTTGAGCAAGCTCCAGGAGATACTGAAGAGCAGGGAAGCTTGGCCGTCCATGGGGTTAGAGTGGGACGCGACCGAGTGACCAAACAACAGCCAGAGTCTCAGCTGTAACTTTCTCAGTCCTTATTTGAACCTCTTTACTGTATAAGTATTAAAAAAAGAAACTTACCAGAAGATAGCTCCATATTTTTCAGAAATTACAAATTGGTACTGCCATATACGAAGTTAGAATTATCGGCTCTGTTTAAGCTAGACTCTAGATGTGTATGTGTGAGCTCCGTCATGTCTGACTCTTGGTGACCCCATGGACTGTAACCCTCCTCACTCTTCTGTCCATGGGATTTCCCAGGCAAGAACACTGGAATGAATTGCCATTTCCTCTTCCTGGGGATCCCTTCAACCCAGGGATTGAACCCACGTCTCCTGCACTGGCAGGTGGATTTTTTTCCACTGGGCTACCTACTTGAAATTAAGTCGGCCCTAAAAAATTTGTCTCTATTCTTCCATCTGTATATTTTCTAAGTGGAGTAAAGAGCTGTTTCAATATCCTCCATTTTATTAGGTTAAAATTTTCCACAATAGCCTGATAAATACATGTTGAAACTGTCAAACAGTTTAAGAAATGAAGCATTTAAAAAGATAAAACTATTCCTTTTGTTACAAAACTTAATAATTTAGTGATTTATATACTTTTCCTGATAAGAATAAATAAAAGGGGACAAACGATGTTTTAAATTGGAAATGAAATAATCAAACAAAATCACATTTATTTCAATAGCTCCAAGTGCAAATACAGCAAGTCAGTACACAAAGTTTCAGGACACTGCTTTAAGTACAAAGAAAACTTGATATACAAAGATGAAAGGGTAAATAGCAGAAATAAAGCTCAATTTTTTAAAAAGTTCAAGTAACCTGAAAACCTTTAGACTAAAATAGTCTTACATCAATTCATAAATGCCTTAATTTATAGATAACAGTGGTACATTACAATCAAAAAGGACTTTCCAAAGAAAGAGTCACTTCAAACTGGTCAGTTCCAGATAAGAAGAAATTCCTGGCACTGGCTATTCTGGATTTAGCACTCACTCATACTGTACAGACGGGTATAGTTCAATCTATGGCATTTGATTTTTATGCAAATTCCAAAAAGGTATCTAAAGTTCAATAGGAGGCCAACACCACTACCAAGAGTTCCTGAAATGGTCACTATTTATTTAAAATGTTTAAAGACCAATTTTGGCTTCAATGTTGGGGGGCCTACGGTTTACAATTTTGTAAGATTAACAAAAAGATTTTCAACTGTACTTAATGAAATCCCCTTCCATTGTTTTTAAATTCTCACTTTTGCCAAAGATTATTTCTGCTCCCCAGAAGCAATGTTAGCTACTAGCTTCAATTCAGGAAATGCATATTTTCCGCTTAACCATTCAAATAACATTCCACTGGACCTAAGTCACTTATTTCTGACTTGTTTACACAAGTTCACAGCAAATGGTACATACTCTAGAAACCACTTTCAGTAATTAAAGAAAAAGCTGAACAATTTACAGAATTTAATATTAATATTATAATCAGGAGATGAGGGAAGGATTATAGTAATGAATTCTTAGACATAGATTTTCATGAATTTTTTGTCTTAGAGGAATTTGCTTACCAAAGTTTGTAACACCCATAATACTACGTACATCTTTTAGGAAAAGTTATACGAAATTAGTACCGAGCATTACAAAGGTTAAATCTGAGGATTACTGTTTTGCAACTTCTTTTTAGAGTAGCTGTCTTTATTTCTAACTACAAGTCTAAAATCTGATGTCTACAATTATACCCGTCTGAATCACCTCAGTCCTTCCCTCCCTTGAGCAGGCTGAGAAGGAAGGATGTAGAAAGGAGCAATGGAAAGAAAGAAAGAAGGAAACATCACCTACCACTTCTCTGCCTAAGACCAGAAGCATTAATTTTAATATTTTAATGATTCAGAAATAATTTCTAGAATTTCATATTCTGCTTTCACAGATGAAGTAAAAGGTCCCCCCAAAATTCAAAAAATATATAATCATGTTTAAATAATGAATTAGGGTATTGTATTAGGCATTTGAAAAGGAATTAGATAGAAATAATTTTACCAAAAAATGCCTTCTAATCAACAAAAAGGAAGCATGTGAAATATGCACATATTTGTCAGTGGTGGGCAGAAATGTACAGAAATGTTCTATTTAGTGAAGGCTGGATGTTTCAGGATTTTTCTTCAAGTAAGGGTTAGGCTTAGGGTCATTACAGAAGAATAAAATAATTGCTGTCCTGAATTACAGTATTTAACCGAATTTTTTATCAAAACCACAAATATTTTTCTTTCAACAGTGTTTTAGGAAGACATTAAACTTGCTTTTCCAGTTTAAAAGCCATAAAAAAATAAAAAGCCAAAAGCCATAAAAAAATAAAACTGATAGATTTTACTACATAAAAATTTAAAACTTCTGTACTGCAAAAGAACCATCATGAGTTAAAATTGAAATGACAGATGGGAGAGAAAATATTTACAACACATGTAACAAAGTTACGTATGTTGCAATTTCATGTAACAACCATGAAATTAAAAGATGCTTGCTCCTTGGAAGAAAAGCTATGACAAACCTAGACAGCATATTAAAAAGCAGAGACATTACTTTGCCAACAAAGGTCCACCTAGTCAAAGCTATGATTTTTCCAGTAGTTACATATGGATGTGAGAGTTGGACCATAAAGAAAGCTGGGCACTGAAGAACTGATGCTTTTGAACTGAGGTGTTGGAGAAGACTCTTGAGAATCCCTTGGATTACAAGGAGATCAAAGCAGTCACTCCTAAAAGAAATCAGTCCTGAATATTCATTGGAAGGACTGATGCTGAAGCTCCAATACTTTGGCCACCTGATTCAAGAACTGACTCCTTAGAAAAGACCCTGATGCTGGGAAAGATTGAAGGTAGGAGGAGAAGGGGACGAAAGAGGATGAGATGGTTGGATGGCATCATCGACTCGATGGACATGAGTTTGAGCAAGCTCCGGGAGTTGGTGATGGACAGGGAAGCCTGGCGTGCTGCAGTCCATGGGGTTGCAAAGAGTCAGACATGACTGACAGACCAAACTGAACTGAACTAAACAAAGCTTACACGTGAACCAAAATGTTGTAAGTCTCCCTGGTGGCTCAGGCGGTAAAGAATCTGCCTGCAATGCAGGAGAGACCTGGGTTCAATCTCTGTGTTGGGAAGATCCCCTGGAGAAGGGAATGGCTACCCACTCCATCCTTCAGTATTCTTGCCTGGAGAATTTCACGGACCGAGGAGACTGATGGGCTACACACCACGGGGTCACAAAGAGTAGGATACAATGGAGTGACCAACACTTTCACTTTTTCATAATAGGTTATAAAACATATAACCTAACAAAAAGTAGGCAAATGATATAAAATGCTAATTCAAAGGAAAAAACAGCTGTTGGTCAACAAGCACACAGGCGTGCAGCCTCACCAGTCCCTGGGGAACGCAGATCACAACCTGAAGGTTCTCTGCTCTCCTAATAACCAAGATTAACAAGATTATAATGTCCAGGCTGGAAAAAGTATCAGAAGCAGGGAAAGCATTCTTGTAGGCTCCTGCTGGGCATGTAAAGAGGGGCCCTTTGGAGGGCAGTTTTGCAGCACTTCCAAAATTTTGTTTCGTTTTCTCAAATAACGCATGAATATAGTTTCCATAAAAATGACAACAGTTATAGACAAGAATGCAAAAAAAAGTCTATTATTTGAACTTTTTCCCAATGATAATGTTCTTCTGTTTGCTTAAAAACAGTAACATTAACAAGGTTTAACTTCTCCTATTAGTCTACTTAGGAGAAAAGATAATCTCTGACAATGACTACGAGTGTGTAAAATGGGTGAAAGTGGTCAAAGGTATGAACTTCCAATTGTAAGATGAGTAAGCCTTGGGCATGTAATGAAGAGCATAGAGGCTGAAGTCAACGGTCCTGTGAATTTGAAAGCTGCAAAGAGAGTAAATCTTAAAAGTTCTCATCACACACAAAAAATTATAACAATGTATAAAGATGGATCAGCAATATATGTATCAAACCATTACACTGTATACCTACAACACAATATGTCAATTACATCTCAATTAAAAAAAAATAAGAAAGATAATCTATGACCATGAAGAAAGGATATTTTATGATACCTTCTACCCGAATAGAAACCAAACCTTACCTATGGACATCAATAGTCTCCATCAAACGAACAGTCACCCAGGCCCAAAGAAGAAAAACATGATCACATAAAAGCATGATTCCAATGAAAAATCCAGCTCCAAGAATTATGGTTTCCAGAGGATGTGCATATTCAGCTTCCATTCCAAATGGAGCCTAAAATAAGTAAGAATTGCTTAATATATTGTGACGGCTAATTTTATGCATCAACTTATCTAGGCCATGGTACCCAGTTGCTTGGTCAAACACCAGTCTAGATTTGGTGTGAAGGCCTATTTTAGATGTGATTAATATTTAAATCGGTAAAGAGGATACTCCATAATGCAGGTGGGTTTCATTCAATCAGCTAAAGGCCTTAAAAGCAAAGACTGAGGCTTCCCAAGGAAAGAAGGAATGCTCAAGACTACAGTACAGAAAACCCATGTGCTTTCTAGCCTGTTGCCCATGGGAATTCAGATCTAGGCCTGCAACATCAAGTCTCTTCTGCATTTCCAGCCAGTTAGCTGCCCTACAGATTTCAGATTTGCCAGCCCCCACAATTGCATGAGCCAGTTCCTTAAAATAAATCTGTGTGTATGTATCTCCTATTGATTCTTAGGAGAACCCTAATATATATACGTATTTTAAATTTATTTGTGCATATCATTTTATTAAACTATATCCCTTCTATATGCTATGATAATACAGTCATCCCTCAGGATCCTAAAAGGATTGGTTCAAGGACCCCCATGGATACTGAGCTTTAATAAAAAGGTGCAGTATTTGCACATAACCTATGCATATCCTCCCATATACTTTAAATCATCTACAGATTACTTACAAGACCTAATACAATATAAATGCTATGTAATTGTGTAATTGTTGTAAATACAATTTAAATGTTATATAACTAGTTGCCCACTCAAGGCAAATTCAAGTTTTGCCTTTGGAAACTTTCTGAAATTTTTTTCCCAAATATTTTCAATGAGGGTTAGCAGAGGATGTGCATATTCAGTTGGTTGAATTCATGGATTCAGAACCCATGGATACTAAGGGTCAACTGTGTATCTAACCACAGGTATATAAACATTAACAGCAATTCTCAATAAAGATATCTCTTTGTTTTTACCCAACATTAAAAGGCCTAGGGATGTCCTTAATATGATCTATTTTAATGGTTTGAGATAAAGGCATTAAAACTGGCTTGAATTCTAATTTTGGTTTACGCACCTGAATTTGTTCTGCCAAGAAAGAGATATTTGGTTTATCATATCAAGTAATCAGGATCAATGCAGAACATACCAACGTAACAAATCTGACAAAGCTAACAACAAAGCACTTCTGATTAAAAAAAAAAAAAAAAAAAAAAAAAAAAAATCCCTGTTTTGTGGGAAGAAGTCAGCAATGAGGCAGAAAAGCATTAAAACTAAGTTGAAAATTGTTTTAAAAATTTAATGATTCAAGATTTGTTGTTTTGGGGTCCCACTTAAATGATCGTGACAGCATTAGAGCCTCCATCAAACTGCCAGGTACCCAGCTGTGTAAGGACAGTGCTCTGAACCAAAACATAAGAATGAATATTTTTCTTTCAGGCCTCAATTTACCACGAAATTAGGATAGTAGAAAAAATCTGCAGAACTAGCTTTGTGTTCATGTTTATGTGTGTGTGCATTCTAAACAATCATGCCAAAGGAAAATGAAATAAAAGCATCACTGACAATTTAAATTCAGATTTTTTTTTTTAAATTAACATTTTTGCCTCAAAGAGTAAAACATATATTAAATATAATTCTAACATACCTGAAACTCATGATGAATTTTATGAATGTATTTGTATATCCTTTTGTGGTGTAAAAGCCTGTGCAAGAAATAGTGCCATGTATCCTCGATCACTGCACAGCCAAAACATCTCGCCAAAAGCATGTACCTTTAAGATGAAAATACTGTAATGAGGATAAAACAACTTACTAAAACAATCTAGGCTTTTACCTAGGATCACTGCTGGAGACACTGCATAAAATCAAATACCATCTTGACCCAGCTGGTTATATTGATCAACAAATTCTCAAAACTATACATAGAGATACAAGCTAGATATATGATACCACCTGAAGAAGGGTTAAAGAGGCTGACCACCATACCAATTCTAATTCAATTAAAAAAAAAAAAGTAACTTATAAAGTCAGAGCTAAGAAACAAAACTCAAAATTTCTAGGCAAAGAGTAACACTGATAGAGGACTTACTATTAATAATAGTAAAATTCTTCTGCCAGAGAAGCATGTAAGTGCAATGGGCAAAAATATTTTATTTATATAGGAACAAATACACAAATTCTCTTACATGTTGCATATACAGTAATAGGAAAAGCACATATCTATATATTGTACATCTGTATTCAGGTTTAGTCAGAACAGAAAGCTAGAATACAAAAATTATTTTATAAACTTTACACTCATTTTTTTCATTCATTTTTGACTAAATGTAATGTATTTTTTCTTGGTATAAGCCCCTGTATCCCATACATAATCATATAAAGGATGCGGTGGAAACTTCTGATGTAAGAAACTCACCCTCCAATAGATATTAAAATATAGAAACACATCAAAATGGGAACATTTCAAGTTTCTACTATAGTTTTCTATATTTTAGTTACTTCAAAGTTGAGAACAAACATTAACCAAATGAAGAAAGAAGACAATACTAAGGATATTTTAATTGGATGATAAACCATAACTGAGTATAAAAATCAAACCTTTATCTACATACCATCTTGGCATTGTTTCCCAATCATAGGGAATACTGAAATACTCTGTAAAATAGTAAGTTCCACAAATCAACGGAAGCTGGATGCAAAAGTGATTAAACAGAAGCACTTTAAAACATTTCCATTGGTTTTCCCATGTTTCTGGTTTATCCTATGGAGAAAAAAATTAAAACATTTAGTATTAGCCCCTGCTATCAGAACTTTCACCTGAAAAGTAAAAGTAAATTCTTAGCCTTTTCTCTAATGTTTATACGGGACCTGAAATTTATGTTATCTAATTAACCCTATGTTATGTGGATTCTGTATTGTCATTGCCATGTTGCAGTAAGTTAGGCCCAGGAACTACGACACTCAGCCCCACCTTCTAAATTCTTGACAACTATTATCACTGCTATATACAGATGAAGAAATTGTCAAAACTCAGGCCCAGGCATAATGGTCCCAACGATCTTTAAGCAACACTACACAGCAAACCAAAGGAACACTACGGAATGAGTTACTCTTGCTTTTGCTGCCCATGGATCATTTCCTTTTCTCAGGAATTCCAGAGATGAAGATGTGTGACCTGCTACAATCACAGCTGAGTTCTCCCAACTGCTGAGGCAGCTATACACACAGCACTGAAAGCCTTACTACACAGGGAAATCAACACCATTCAGCGGTTTTCATCCCCAGAAATAAGTGCATTTTTCTTCATACACATTGACAGAATTAGAAACTCTCTGAGCTGAAAGAACTCCAGAAACAAATGTGTCCGGTGGTTCCCAAAGAACTGGCCACAGATGAAGTTCACAGAGTAAAGTCAAATGAGGAAGTGATCAATGTAGAGAAATGTTCACAAAACCCCATCAGGATTATCAACTTGCTCAGCAAGCCATAAAGAAAAGTGAAAATGTGTTCAATTCAAAGGGCTGTACTTAGTTAAGAAGTGCTTTTGGTTTTACAAAAAGATAGTAATAATAAATAGTTAGTGCTCTTTTAAATGTCCTTACCCCTAAATTCAGAAATCTGCAATGGAAACCACTGACCTCAGCAGAGGCCCAGAGGTCAACCACCTGGCCCAGGATCACACAGGCAGTTATTAGCAGAACTTGGGACTAACTAAAATCTAGGGTTCCAGTATTGTTCCTGAAATTCTTTAGAAGAGCTTCCTTCTCAGACAAAAAAGGAAGAGTTCAACTGGTAATCTGTCAGAGAGATGGTTCTAACCTCAGGGTCTCTGTGAAGCTCACATCTCAGTCTCAACAATAAAAAGAGGGATTTACGCAAGATTAATTTATAATTGTCTATTTCTGCTCTGAGCATGATCTGACCTTGCTCCTCTGAATTTCCAGTCTGTGACTGGGGACCAAATAAATGAAAGATTCTGGCTTGGGTGGGAAAAGCCACTCTTTTCCCCAAAGAACTATGTTTAACTAACTGGTGATATCTTGGCTAGAATCTAACACTGATGTAGCTGTAGAAATTAACAGAAAAAGAAATCAGTTATAACTAAGAAGAAATCACATGCTTTACTATTTATGAGGGTCACAGATTTCAGAAAGAATGTTTTTAATGTATAAATCCTTGAAGAAAATTCCTAGAGAATTGTTAAGATGTATGACATAAAGAAAAAAAAATCCTGCAAGGTCTATTTCCTTACTTTCACAGAATATCACCCTTCCCCCCTAGCAAGCACGTACATTAACTGTCTATTCCATTTCAAAGCAGAATTTTTGGTGTTGCTGCATCAGCAACGTTTTTCTGGACTGTCAGTGTTTCAGGGTATCTGCCTTCAAAATGCATAAACCTGTAATTAACTTATACTGACTTACTGGCTTGTTTTTAAATGCCTCTATATTGTGAAAACTTGTATTGATTTATCTTCAGTTAATTTTATTATCAAAAAATCTCAAAGCAGAGACTTGATTGATTGTGAAACTCAAGAAACACATGCCAAGTACAGACTTGAAGGCTTTTGATCTCTGTTTTTAAGTAACTAGCTGTGAGCTAGATTATTGCTTGTCCTTTCTTTTGTCACATTTCTCTGGAGTCTTCATAAAATCTTGACTGAAACAGGCCTTTCTCTCTCTGAAAAAGTTACCACTTCTGACCAGTGACTCAACTGTAGAGGGCAGAAGGCAGAGAGGATAGTTTGGGCTGGACAGTCATACAACCAATCAGCCCCACAAATAAAGCAGTGGGTGACCCACTGCAGTCAGAATTCCAAACATGCATGAGAACTTAAGACATCCAAACACAATTCTGCCTTTCAAAGCAGGCCTTTTGATAAAAAAAGCATTTTGGAAATGTTGTGTCCTTTATTTACGGTAACAGGATACTCTCCTTTAGGCCACAGCCCTTTTAATTCCTTTTCCCTTTACTCTTTGTTCTTCCCTCCTTTGACCTGGAGTCTACAAGCAGCTGGCCCCCTGCAGTATCCCCAGAAAGGATCAATGTTAGTAGTTGCTTAAAGTGAGAGGCATCAGGAGAGGCTACAAAGTGAAGAGACTGATTACAGAGGTTGTGTGTACTGAGTGCTGCCAGACATGAACTCAGCGAGTGCCACCAGTCTCCTTTGGATGCACATTCCCAAAATGCCTACTCTACATCAAGACTGTGTGCCCGAGTCTGAGTTTGGCATGACTTTTTGAAAAAAGTTAATAGTAAGCATTAGAAACTATTATAGGTTTACTAAGTGTTGATAAATTATTTCTTTCTCTAACAATATGGTACAGATTCCTTCCTGAGAACCGTGTCAAACTCTCTAGTTACAAGAGTTCATTATTGTCCCTATGTTTAAACCTGAGAAGATGTACCATATATGCAAGCTCTCAAGAAATACTTAGTGCACTGAAGCAAATACTGAGAAGTTAGGAACATCATCATTTTGGGGAAGATGACATGAATGCTACAGAAATACCATGCTATATTTAGAATAAAAACAAAATCTTAACAGTTTTGATCAAAGTCTTAGCATATTAACAACACTGAAGAGTTGAGACATCAAGGATTGTAGTGAACTGCAAAATAATACTCACGAATCCCCATAAGATTCCCTTCCAGCTAATTCAAAAATTACAATTTATATATGACAAAACTTCTCCATAAAGTGAGTATAAAGGGAGCATATCTCAACAAAATAAAGGCCACAGATAAGTCCACAGCTAACATAGTCAATGGTGAAAACCTGAAAACACTTCCTCTAAGATTAGGAACAAGATAAGGATGCCCACTTTTATTCAACATAGTATTGGAAGTCTTAGACACAACAAAAGGACAAGAAAAAGAAACAAAAGGAATCCAAATTGGAAAGGAAGAAGTAAAACTGTCACTGTTTGCAGATGACATGAAAAATCCTAAAAACACCATGACAAAACACCTAGAGTTTATCAATGAATTTGGTAAAGTTGTTGGATACAAAATTAACATATAGAACTCCATCAGATTTTTATACAATAACAATGAACTATCAGAAAGAGAAATTAAGGAAACAATCCCATTTCCCATTTCAGCAAAAAGAATACCATACCTAGTAATAAGCCTGCCTAAAGAGGTAAATGATCTGTACTCAGAAAACTCTTTAAGACATGGATGAAAGAAACTGAAGATAACACAAATGGAAACATACATCATGTTCTTAGATCGGAAGAGCTGTTACATTGAATTGAATTATTATTAAAGTGACCACACTACTCAAGATAATCTGTAGAGTCAATACAATCCCTATCAAAACACCACGGGCATTTTTTTTAGAACTGGAACAAATAATTTTAATATTTGTATGGGAACACCATAAAACTCATAGAATACAACACATCACAACACCACCTTTTTAGATCTGTCTCCTAAAGCAAAGGAAAC
This sequence comes from Okapia johnstoni, assembly GCA_024291935.2. Taxonomy (NCBI): domain Eukaryota; kingdom Metazoa; phylum Chordata; class Mammalia; order Artiodactyla; family Giraffidae; genus Okapia; species Okapia johnstoni. Next base: position 64,200,903 of record CM044310.1, read on the forward strand.
AACAGCAAAAACGAACAAACGGGACCCTAATTAAACTTAAAAGCATGTTTTTCACAGCAAAGGAAACTCCTGACAACACAGGCAACTATTGAATAGGACAAAAATATTTGCAAGTTATTTAATTTGCAAGACTGACTAGGGGTTAATATCTAAAACATAAAAACAGCTCATATAATTTGATATAAAAATAACCGTAAGACTTGAACAGATATTTTCCTAAAGAAGACATACAGACGGCCAATACACACATGAAAAAATGCTCAACATCACAAATCATTAAGGAAATACAAATAAAAATCCCAATGAGGTATCACCTCACACCTGTCAGAATGGCTATTATCAACAAAGACTACAAATACAAATGTTGGTGAGGGTGTGAAGAAAAGGGAACCCTGGTACACAGTTGGCACGAACGTAAACTGGTGCAGACACTGTGGGCAGTATGGAGGTTCCTCAAAAGACTAAAAACAGAATTATCTTATGACCCAGTAATTCCACTCCTTGGTATATATCTGAAAAAACACAAAAAAACTAATTAGAAAAGATGCATGCAGACCATACATTCACCCCAGCATTCTTTACAATGGCCAAGATCTGGAAGGGATCTAAGTGTCCGTCAACAGATGAATGGTGGAAGGAGACGGGGTATATCTACACAATAGGCTACTCAGCCATTAAGAAGAATGAAATTTTGCCATTTGCAACAACGTGGATGGACCTGGAAGGTATTACACTAAGTGAAATAAGTCAGAGAAAGGCAAATATGTATGTTATCACTTAGACGTGAGAAAAAACCCAAACGAATGAACAAAACAAGACATAGATTCAGATATAGAGAACTAGAGGTTACAACCAGCAGCGAGAGAGAAGAGGGAAGGAGTGAGATAGAGGTAGGAGATTAAGAAGTACAAACTACTACATATAAAATAGATAAGTAACAAGGCTATTACTTCCTTGTTACTTCCCTGTTACTTGTTATTTCCCTTGCTAGCTTCCCTGGTGGCTCAGACGGTAAAGGATCCACCTGTAATATGAGAGACCTGGGTTCGATCCCTGGGTTGGGAGGATCCCCTGGAGAAGGGCATGACAACCCACTCCAGTATTCTTGCCTGGAGAATCCTCATGGACAGAGGAGCCTCAAAGGGGGGTTGCAAAGAGTTGGACACGACTGAGCGACTAAGCACAGCAAAACAAGGACAGCATAGAGAATATAGCCAGTATTTCATAATAATGTTAAGTGGAGCACAATGTACAAAAATTCTGAATCACAATGCTGTACATCTGAAACTAATTTACTGTATATCAACTATAACTCATCAAGAAATTTTTTTTAATTAAAACTTATAAACTCAAATTAGATAAACATCACATCTATTGAAGGCACAATTCAACCAATTCTTTCTGAAACCTTATCAGTAATGATCTAGGGTTGTGCTGTGTAATATGGTAGCAACTAGAAGGAGAAGGCAATGGCACCCCACTCCAGTACTCTTGCCTGGAAAATTCCATGGATGGAGGAGCCTGGTAGGCTACAGTCCATGGGGTCGCTACGAGTCGGACACGACAGAGTGACTTCACTTTCACTTTTCCCTTTCATGCATTGGAGAAGGAAATGGCAACCCACTCCAGTGTTCTTGCCTGGAGAATCGCAGGGACGGCGGAGCCTGGTGGGCTGCTGTCTATGGGGTCGCACAGAGTCGGACACGACTGAAGCGACTAAGCAGCATAAATGGGGCTACTGAACATTTTAAATACACCTAGTCTTAATTGAGATGAGCTGAAATTAGTGTAAAATATACACTAAATTTTGAACACTTATTGTAAGAATAAGAACACAATATATCCCATTAAATACTTTTTAATTTTGATTACTTACTGAAATATAATTGAGATTTATTGGATTAAACTAAATACATTGTGAACATTATTCCCCCCTTTTTGTTACTTTTTAATATATTCTAGTAGGAAATTATGTATGCGGCTTTATTACATGTCTATTGGACAGCCTTGACGTACAGTCTATTTTCAGTTACAAATTATATTTACTTTAAAAATATTCAACAAGACTAATGATAATGTTCCAATGCAAGTATACTCACCTTTTGAATTTTGTATTTTTTCATGTAAGGTATAAATTGAAACAAAAATCCAGGTAAACAGAACAAGAAATAAAGGGCCTCATGAACTATGAGAGATCCCCACGTTGCAATCTGGAACTTCGTATAATTATTCAACATATAGTTCCAAGCATTTTTAAATGGTTCCTGCAGAGGATTCTCAGGCAAAAGTGAATCTACATATTCCACAGCCAAGGATGCTGAACTAAAGATGCTGATACTTTCATTTGTTGCCATTTTTCAAATCTTTGCAGACAGCCTTATAATTCTGTAAAAATAAATGAATAAGTAAATAAGCAAGCGAAACAACAAAATTATAAGATAACAGTTTTTAAAATACTTCTGATTAATTTTTAAATTGCTAAAGGACTGCCAATCTCTCAGGTCCTAAACCCGTGATTAAAAATACCAGTCTATAGGATGTCACCACCACCTCCATTTGTAGATAGGATTTAAAAGCCACATGTTAGCGTTCAAGAGCAGCATCTAAAGAATAGTGGATAAGAAATTTCAACCCATCTTTAAGGAGACTTATCAGTGTGGTCTCCCAGGAAAAACTTTTCATTTCAAAGAGCAATAGCTGGGTTTAAAAGTATCACTTAAGAACCTATTTAGAAAAAGTCTGCCAAATATGACCACATAAATACTAAATACTTATAATCAGGACTAAAAAGACAACCATAAATAAAATCAAAGATCAAACAACAAACTGGAAAAAATATTTCCAAGAATTATGACATAGGGCTACAATGAGTGCTTTAGAAAAAGCCTAAAAACCCATCAGAAAAATGACAGACCACTCATGGAAAGTTCACAGAAAAATAAACAAATACTAAGCAAATAAACAGCTCAGTTCGACTCAAATAGGAAATGCATCCTAAAACAAAAACTTAGTTCCCCAGTGCGCCTAGCAGTAACACTTTGGGGAAACCGGCCCCACTGTACATTGTTGATGGGAGGATTAGTTTATTCTTTGAGGAAAAAAAAAATCACAGTATTTACTACAATTGCAAACAAATACATCTTTTGATCCAGCAATTTTCTCACTTCAGTACACAAAGATGCGCACACCAAGACTGAAGGAAGCATTGCTCGTAACAGCAAAAACAAAGAAAAATACAGCAGGATGTCAGGGCCATCAACAAGAAACGAATTAGCTAAATTCTATCAGGTCCTTCCAAAGACACTGCCACCGAGGAGGAAGATCTACATATTCTACATAGAAAGACATCTAAGTGAAATAGCAAGTTGCAGAATGTATAGGAAGAGCCTCACCTATGTTTTTGTGAAAAGGTTATGTCTTTATCTATGCACTTTACGCATATATACATAGGAGAAACACACAAACAGAAAATGTGCAGAAAATGCATATGCACAGATAGTAGGGAGGGGTTATGAAGAGGAGAAAAAATTCACTTTCCATTTTATACCTCTTATACCTTTAATTTTTTCATGAGTATGTTTTACTTATAAATAAGTTTACTAGGTCACCAAATCAAAAAACAGAGAAACTTATGAAGAATGTCACTTTCCTAAAAACATTTACTGATGTCCCTAATTTATGAATTACGATGGGCCACTCTAAAAATAAATATATTAAACCTCAAAAGCATTCTTAATATTGTTTAAAATGCTCCTTTGTCCTCGAGCACCACCCCATAACCCACTCAGCTACGGCCAACCCTTCAAAAACACAGCTTTGAACTGTGCAGGCAGGTCCACTTAGACTTAGGTTTTTTCCAATAAACAAATTGGAAAAATTTGGGGAGATGTGTGACAATTTGAAAAAAACTCACAGATGAACTGCACAGCCTAGAAATATATAAAAAAAAAAATTAAAAAGTTAGGTATGTCATGAATGCATAAAATATGAAACTGTGAAAGTGTTAGTCTCTCAGTCATGTCTGACTCTTTGTGACCCCATGTACTGTAGTCTGCCAGGCTCCTCTGTCCATGGAATTCTCGAAGCAAGAATACTAGAGTGGGCAGTCATTCTCTTCTCTAGGGGATCTTCCCAACCCAGGGATCAAACCTGGGTCTCCTCCATTGCAGGCAGATTCCAAATCTAACAATGTTGAATCAACACCACTTACTAGCTGTGTGGCCTTTAGCAAGTTAAGTAACTTCTCTAAGCCTCAGTTTTATTATCTGCAAAATGTAAAGAATAATAACAATAACTAGACGATGGGAATCTTTTCATGATGTACATGTATATCAAATTACCACAATGTACATTTTGCTAACAGGACCTCAATAAAGTTGAAAAAATAAGGAATAACAATATAGTTCTTCTAAAGAGTCCAAGAAATAACACATATGAAGTACTTATGTTGAGGTGACACATAAGCTAAAAGAAGCTAACAATTATTAAGCGCTTTATATACACCAGTAACTTCCAAGAGTGTCACATGCTCTCTCTATATTATAGACTTTACTCCTTACCACAGCTTCAAGGTAGGCACTTTCATTATTTCCATTTTACAGATAAAAACTAAGGTTTAGAAAGATTAAGTAACTTTCCCAAATTACAAAAACACTAAGTGGGGGAGCCTGTGCTCTCATCCATTATATCATACTGTGATCCTAAGTAATAAAGCCCACAAAAAATAGTATAGTAAGAGGGGAATAATTCTCAAAGTTCACCCAAGCCTCCTGAAAGAGCATTCCATATAGGCTATCTTCATTTGCAGATTTCACACCCATTCTCTAGCAATTACAATCAGTTTTGTATTCTAATCAATGCACTGAATTTACTCTTACTAAATAAAATTACTAAGTGTCCCAGCTGCCAGATCCAACAAAAATATTTTGGAGTTTATTTTATCTGGCCCTTCTGGAAAATTTGATACTTCTCACCTTGATATACCCGCCTTTCTCACTTCTTGGGATTCACATGTATTCACTCTGATTTAACATGTGGTACTATTTGTAGCCACTGTGCTTCCTGCTGCTCTCACCCCTGACTTCAAATCATAAAATCTAGGGAGGAATACAAAGAAGTAACAAGACTGTCACAACATCTGTGATAAGAACAATAAAGGGTTGGAAATATAAAACAGAGAGGCCCAGGGAACAGATCCTAGAGAAAGAGGCATGTAAACTCAAACCTGGAGTGTGGAGGGAAGGCAGTTAAATCTAATTTAACTAGATTAAAAGAGAGTAAAGTAGGCGGGATGGGGTTGATGGGTAGTTTTGAGCAGAAGAAACATCAGCTCCAGAGACTCAACTAGGAGATAAGAAAGGATACAGCACTTTCCCATTTAGTATGTCTGTGGTACAGCTTTTGAGAAAGAAAGGCTCAAGAATTGAGGCTGAACAGTTTCCCAGAGATGCTTGATTTACTCCTTCCAACTATCCTAGATTGTCAGGAGTGATCATATCTGTTCCCTGTTGTGAGAATATGTTGATATCCTCTCCCTCTCTCTCTCTCTAAAACCCCAGGTTCTGATTATGCAAAAGTATACTGGCCATCTCCAATTTAGGCAGTTTGGAGGCATGACAAAGTCAACATGTCCCAAATTTGGCCACTACTCCTTGCAATCCTGCCCACATACTCCCTCCTACCTACTTTAACTTGGGGAACTGATGCCACTACCTATTTAGTCATCTAGGACAGAATATTCCAGATCTCTATCTCTGCTGCCTGGATTAAGTCTTCAAACACCCAATTTAGAAACAACTGGTTTAGTTAACATTCAGGAGTTTACTCTCTAGATTTAAGGGAGGGAAATGGATACACTACTGCCAATTGAAACAAAAGCAAAAAACAGGTATTAAGGAAGACAGGAGAGGGGAAATAACCAGTGAATTTTTTTCTTTTTTTCATCCTTGCACAACTGGATTGACTTGAGGTCTGCTACAGACTCAGAAAAAAAGAAATGTAGTCGTCTGTGGATCCCCCTAGAAACTGAAGTTTCCCTGTCTCTGAGACCCGCCAGCAGTGCCTGGCCTTTGCCCGGCCCGGACGCCTGGCACCTCCAAGTGTGCCCTTCTTTAGCCGCCCCTCTAAAACACGAGGCCAGCGATCACGTAAACAGCAGACAGGGTTCACCCCTTCTGCAGACCCTTCGTTTCCGGGAGCGCCTCCCCACAGATGGAACACCTGGGCCTCTGCTCTCCTTGACTCGCAGCTTTCCGCCCCCACCCTCCGTACTGATGCACGAAACCCTGACTGTCCTCCGCTTCGGGCCTCTCTGGCCACGAAACAGCATCTACTGCTGGTGGAGCCCTCTGCCCGGTTGCTACTCATCCTTCAGAACCCTCCCAGGACGCCCTCCCCGCCCGCGCGCCCCGCCGCGCATACAAACACATCTTGCTTCTTCCTTCCGTAGAACTCTGGTCACCCTGTCACCCTGTGCTGTGAGCACTGCCTGGGTCCGAGATTAAGAGATCTCATTCGTTCCCACCCATACCCGCCGCCCCGCCCGCCGCCCGCCGCCCGCCGCCCGTGCCGGCCTCTGCAGGCGGGAGCCGACCGAGGCCCCTCCACCCGGGTCGCTCACCTTGCGCGCCACCCCGTCTGCCGCCGCCGCCTCCAGAGCTGCGAGAGGCGCTGCCGCTCGGGAGTCGACGGGCTCCTCCGCGGTTATTGGCTTGAGTGGGCCCCGCTCCGCCTTCTGAGAGCCGTGATTGGCCTACGCAGCTGCCGGCATCGTGTGACTCGTGCGAACGCAGCTCTGGAAGCGCGGCCATTGGCTGCTCGGATGGAGTGAGGATCGTGAGAGCTGGGCGTCCGGCCAGTAGCTGGTCCGCCAGCCGGGCTGGGCTGACGCGAGGCCGTGAGACGTCGCCCAGCAACCTCAGCCCCGCCCAGCACCCGAGGCCCCTTTCGGGAGCTCGCGCACGCGGAGAGTTTGCAGGCGCGCTGGCCTTGAGCTCTTGACCACGCGCTGTATTCACTGGCGCCCTTTTAACGCTGTTGGGCCTAAAGTTTAGAGCTCCTTCTCGTTCCAACCCCAGCGTCCTTTGATGACCCCTATATGTACGTGGGAAATGGGAAACTCCAAATGCAGCGCGATTCCTGTTTGAGGACAGGAACCCAAGAGTCGGAGGTTTAGAAGAGACGACGCGCAGCAGTTGGTCTTGCTGCCAGGGTCGGCCGCCTCCCGCTCCTGCGGGGATGCAGTCGTGTGCACGGATGGGGGTCATCCACGAAATTAAGCTTTCGCTTAAGAGAGCCTTTTAAAATTTGCACAAGGGCACTTACTCGCTCTCGTTGAAGGCACTTTCTATGCAGGACTTTGTGCAAACGGGACGCTATCGCTTCACATGGCTGTGATCAGACTGACTCCCGTGCCTGAAATAACAGGCCAGGTGCCATCTGCTTTAGGAAAGCCCTCAACCCATTCATCTAACTGCCCCACGTGTTTGACAACCACGTTCTTTGTAAAGTATTATGACAGAAAAGTCATATCAAGTGAATAGAAATGGGATCTGTCCCTTGCGTGCTCAGAGCTCTGTCTTCAGGAGGCCTGTGGTATCCTGGGGTAGATGCTGTGTTGCACAGCCTAGGTTCTCTTCAGGACTGAAGCAGGTCTTCAGTGACCGAGAATGAGTAAAGCCATTTTCCCATGAAGCATTTTTCTTTCCAGGGGGAGTATAAAGGCCCAGACCCGCAACCCAATTTAGGATTCCTTTGACTGGCCAGCTTAGCTCCAGACCACCACCACCCGCTGTCCCATTGACTGAGTGAGGTTGTGGGTGTGACTGTGATGCAGCCCACTTTTCCCTCTGTCTAAACGTGCTGCCCTCTGTTAGGGGAGGATTAAGAGCATATGCCATGAGGTGAGACCTACCAAGCTTTGCCACTCATTAGCAGTGTGCTCTTAGATAATTTACTTCTCAAAATTTTATCCAGTAAAGTGGGTATTATAATAGTTTCTTATGACAATAAATGTGACTATATATGTAAGCCCTTTGCACAGTATATGGAATACAGGAAGTGTTCAGTAATACTAAGTCGGTTATTATCCCTGACTTAGAGTCCTACTTACATTAAAGATATATTATTTTTAATATTAGAGAAGATGTAAGTATGTGAAAGGGTCAAATGATTATTTTAAATCTTGGAGATTTAGAACTGAAAGGAAACATAGATATAACTCCAAAAAACAAAACAAAACAGAAATATGCTCAATTCCTTCCAGCGAAGAAATGGGAGGCTTCTTCAAACAGGAGGTTAGCTCAAACAGGGGCTCTGTATCAACCTAGAGGGGTGGGATGGGGAGGGAGATGGGAGGAAGGTTCAAAAGGGAGGGGATATATGTATACCTGTGGCTGATTCATGTTAAGGTTTGAAAGACAACAACAAAAGTCTGTAAAGCAATTATCCTTCAATAAAAAAATAAACTAAAAAAAAAAAGAGAAATGGGCGGTTTAGAGAACTTCAATAATAGTGGTAATTTATTGAGACACATCCCTTTGCTGACAAAGGTCCATATAGTCAAAGCTTTGGTTCTCCCAGCAGTCATGTACAGATGTCAGAGTTGGACCATAAAGAAGGCTGAGTGTGGAAGAATTGATGCTTTCGCATTGTGGTGCTGGAGAAGACTCTTGAGAGTCCCTTGGACTGTAAGGAGATCAAACCGGTCAATCCTAAAGGAAAGCAACCCTGAATATCCATTGGAAGGGCTGATGCTGAAGCTCAACTTTGGCCACTTGATGTGAAGAAGTGACTCATTGGAAAGGACTCTGATGCTGGGAAAGATTGAAAGCAGGAGACGGGGACGACAGAGGATGAGATGGTTGGATGGCATCACTGACTTCAATGGACGTGAGTTTGAGCTAATTCCAGTAGATAGTGGAGGCGTGCTGATAGAGAAAAGCCTGGCTTGCTGCAGTCCATGGGGTCTCAAAGAGTCAGATACAATTTAACTACTGAACAACAACATTGAGGGTCTTTGGTACTTCAAGCACACTACTATACATCTTTTCTTTCAAACTCCACAATAACCTTGTAAGCGATACGCTTTCGTTGTTTTTTGTTGTTATTATTCAGTTGTGTCCAATTCTTTGGATCACGGAGAAAGCAAGGGAATTCCAGAAAAACATCTGCTTCACTGTCTACACTAAAACTTTTGACTGTGTGGATCACAACAAACTGTAGAAAATTCTTAAAAGAGATGGGACTACCAGTCCACCTTACCTGTCTCCTGAGAAACCTGTATGCGGATTAAGAGGCAATAGTTAGAACCAGACATGGAACAGCCTGGTTCAAAACTGGGAAAGGAGTACAACATGGCTGTATATATTATTACCTTGCTTATTTAACTTATATGCAGAGTACATCATGCGAAATGCCAGGCTGGATGAATCACAATCTGGAATCAAGTCTGCTGGAAGAAATATCAACCTCAGATATGCAGATGATACCAGTCTAATGGCAGAAAGTGAAGAGGAACTACAGAGCCTCTTGAAGGTGAAAGAGGAGAGTGAAGAAGCTGGTCTGAAACTCAACATTAAAAAAAACTAAGATATAGATACTTATGTTGCCATTTTAGAGAAGACAAAATAAGAGTCAGAGGTTAAGAAATGTGTTTAAAGTTACAATTAGCAACTGACAGAAAAGTTAATTGCTCAGTTGTTGGGACTCTTTTGTGACCCCACAGACTATAGCCCGCCAGGCTCCTCTGTTCATGGAATTTTCCAGGTAAAAATACTGGAGTGGGTTGCCATTCCCTTCTCTAGGGGATCTTCCCAACCCAGGGATTGAACCCAGGTCTCCTGCATTGCAGGCAGTTTATTTACCGTTTGAGCCACCAGGAGAGCCAGTAACTGAGAGAAAGGGATGCAAACTCAGAGCCATCTGATTCCTAAGCCCATGAGCTCTGCAACACTCACACTGCTTTTTTTCCCTTTAGAATTGTGAAGCCAGAATTAGAATGCCAGAAACTTGATTCAAAGTGTGATTCCACTTTCCCATCTACCCTTCTCTCCGAAATCAGACACAGCAGCCATAAGAGCCAGTAGGAGGGAATCTGCTCAACAAACTGAAACAAGAGGCAGGCTAATCCATTATATCACTGTGCAATACTATGCTAACGTGACGGAGTCCAGCTCCGACAGCCAGGGAAGCGCTGAAGGGATGAACGGGGTCGGCAGAGAAAATGATGCAGTCTCTCGCTCAGAGCACTGGGCTGCATGTTTATTTTAAGCATCAGGTTTTCTTTTATACTTTTACAAGAGCATTAGGTCAGAGGTATGACATCTTCAGTTTCCCGTCACCCATATTTACTGTCTCTATAAATCATTGTTGTCCTTCAGAGTTCCCTCTTAAGTGTCCTTGTGGTAACATTGTAACTCGTTTGTCTCTGGGCTGTATACCACATTCCTCAGTTTATTTCTTATCTTTCTAAATCCTGCTTGAGCTCATTAACTCCTAAAAAGACTTCTTTGGCTATTAGTATCTCTAAAATTCCTAGTTTCTATAAGCTATAGTAAAATATGCCAACACTACAACAAACCTTAAACTTTTAGCTTTTAACTATTCTTAATTATTCCTCACCCCTAAACTCAGCAAACTTCTTTTTCCATAAACATTCCCCTTACAGGCAGGTTTCAGATAACAATGCTTCCCATGGCCTCAAGCTGCAGCCTATGTGCTCATTCTGGAACATTCTTTGTAAAGATCCTTGAACAAATGTCAATAGTTAACTTTATGGATTATAACATTCTTTCCAGCCAACTCAACCGGAGGAAGGAAAGGACAAGTCAGAATCACAAGACCTAACTCCTTCATCCCGGGACCGTGCCTGCGGGATGAGGAGAGGGGGTTGGGGCCGTGCCTCCATTTTGTCAGTAATGCCTATCGCGGCTCCCGACACTAACTCATCAACAGCTGAGATTATAAATACATGGATCCTCACGCTATCTGTAGGGATGGTAATAAAAACCAGGAATCATGGGAAGTGAGAGTATACACATCATTTACCTAAACCCAAATCATCACTGCTTTTAGTTATGAAGGTGCAGAGTCAAGTGGAGCAAGGAGCAGAGCTGCTTTAAAATGTATTTTCATGGAACTAGCCTTGAACTCTGCTCATACCTGGTGGTTCCCCTGGCAGGATTTCTAAGACTTGTGACCTCTTTTCTGGACAATAATAGAACAAGCCAGGAACACTTTTATAAGCTTGAAGAGAACAAAACAAGATGTTTCAAACTGGAGAGATAAAGACTGGCATGGAGGGGAGGGGAATAAATTCAAATCCTTTGAAATCAAGAGTTATGAATCTAGTTACTGAACCTTGGCAAACTGTTTTATGGTATAGCTGTATAGCTTATTAAATCTTTAAAGAGAGAAAAGATAAAGAGGTATCTGACATGCTAAGTATTTAGAATTTTGTCACCCTAGTAGACTGTATTTTAAGAAAAGCTTTAAAAAGTTTTAGATAAATCATTGATTGATTAATTCATGGAATATTAGTGTTTGGAAGTGATCAGGAGAGATAATGACTCTTTTTTTGGTGCCACTGTCTGAAGGAGTTAACAGTGCTCCAAGTTCATTAGATCCTCAACATGTTTGTTGACTATGGATGTGCTTGGAGCAACACTAAAATGCAGAAATTTATTTTCATAAGGTGAGCACAGGCTTTTGCTTTTCCTGATTAAATTATTTATAATTCCACTTACAATGGAAAATTCAACTAAGTTGGTAATAAATGTGGTTCTATGTTTAAGTGCGACTCTATTAACTAAACAGAACTTTCATCACAGGTATAATCCTCTCCTCTTATTGACTGTTCTGGCAAGAGCTCAGGCCTACTACCTTCTAAATTGCTGAGAACAGCCACCATATCCCATCACCCCATCCCATCCCTTCCTCCTGTGTTCAGTACCTCAGGTATCCACCCCACTTCCCTATGTCCATTTCCTCAATTCCTTCTATTTGGTATCAAAACCACAATTCATTTCTCAGTTGTGTCAGAGTAGATATTTTTTCTTTGGCTTCCTTTTGATTCAATGCTATTTCTTTTACTTTTATCTTGTGTCCTGCCCATACTAGGGGGAGAACACTATGAAAACTTTTAAGTTTTATCAATCCTTGGGAGATGTTTTCCTTGATAATTAAGGTAGTTTTTTCTTGGAGAACAGTTTTCAGTGACTTTAGTTCAGTGACTTAACTGACTTGCCTTGTAGTTTACTTTGGCAACAAATTTTAAATACTGATTTATGAAGTAGAAAATGCAAATTTTATAAAAGAATACAAGAAGTGAACAGGCAACTTTCTTAATAGCAGACTAAATAGATAAAAATCAAGGACAACGTGAAACAAATAATATACAAACTTTTATTCAAAGTTAATTCAATAAAGACATATTTTGGTCATTTTTAAGGTGAGATTAACTGAAGATCTCAGAAAAACTATCTGATCAATGCACATGGCTACTCACAGAAAGTTCTCTCTTCTGTTAATAGCAGCTGAATTTATACACATGGAAAAAATTCTTTAGAGCATGCAAATTCAGTTGAATTCCATACATTCATTACATTCATCAAAAACCTGCAATAACGTTCATGCCGAAGTGTTAAGAAAAAAATGTGAAATTCACACCAAAACCTGACCAAGATTAAACCAAAGAAAATAATAAATAAGCATAATTTATATTTTATTTTAAAAAGTTTGGCATCACACAAGTATCCAAGTGTGCTATACCGTGTTCATTCCGCAGAAGGGGCATTTTAAAGTGTTAAGCGTTGTTAAATATCAAAAAATACAACTCTGTTTTACAATGTAGTACTGGCATAATTCAAAGTACTGTGCCAATTATAAATAGTATAATCAAGTTTCAAACATCTTTTCAAACATATTTAAAGGAAAGCATATAGACACACATTTATATGCATACAATTTATTATACTCATGTAATCAAACATATTTTATAAAAGCAAACAGTTTTATCCCTCAACTAATTTATATACTTACACAGAGTTTAATACCTGTTCAAAGATTTTCAGTTCCTGTGCATACAGATTTTCAGGAGAAGGAATAAAGATGAAATTTAATTTTACAAGAACACATATTACTTTATCCCCCTTCACAAAATAATCCATAGTTATTCAAGGTTGATAACTACTCTTTGTGAAAGCAACTGTTGTCCAAAGACTACAGAATAATACTGCAATCCAAATTTCTTATTAAAATTCAGTCAGCTGCTGCTCACTGCAGAAAAAGCCTACACGGTGCATCTACCAAAAATAATCTTCAGTATCTGAGGCCTATAGAGGCAGATGATCTTATCCTCTGCAGAGACTTAACGTGCAGCTACAAGTGGAGAAGTGCTAGACTCGCAGTCACTTCAGAAGTACTTGTTGAAGTCTGCTTCTCATGTGTAAATGCGCCAAAAATGTCCTTTAGGCTCATAATGGTTTATCAATAACTGTGACCCCTGAACAAAGAAACAAAGAAATAAAACTGAAGTCACAGGAAGCATTCTGTATCTCTGAGAAAATCCTGAATTTTTTTATAACTTAAGTGACAAGGACTGAACAGATCATGATGTTTCAAAATCTCTAAGAAACTTTAGTATTACTATCATTTTAATCTAAATGACAATGAAATCTTTGTTTAACAACTATGTACCAAACTATGGCAGACTATTTAATCCAGAACTCATCTTTTGCTCTTCACAGTTATATAATGAAGAGAAAATAATTTTACTCAAGAAATACTAAGATCCACCTAATACTAAAAGAGGCACAAAGAAATTTGTGAGAGTGATGAATATTAATTATCTTGAATGTGGTGATGGTTTCATACATATGTCAAAACTAATGAAATTGTACACTTTAAATATAAGCTATTTATTCTATGTCAGTTATATGTCACTAAAGCTGTTTTAAAAAATTTTACATAATTTTGAGGAATGCTATCCTGGAAGCTTACTGTATATATTTCTATTACATGTTGTTTTGGATGATACATAAATAACAGTGATGGTTAATTTGTGTAAATTTCTTTTTTTTCCAGTAGTAAATCAGTATTAGAATGTTACTGAAACATTCCAATATTTAAAGCAATATAAATATAGATATCAGAAAATTCATATGCAACAGTTTTAAAGACTCATATTATTAAAGAGTATTATCATATTTCTTATGAAGAGAATGGACCAAAATGATTATTTTATAATTCAATCAGTGCTGTGCTTAAAAAATATTACTCTGTAGCCTCACCATAATAACATCACACGGAGCCCTGCCAGGAGAGATTTCTTTTAGCATGCGTGACGAGTCGCTCAGTCGTGTCTTGACTCTTTGAGACCCTTTGGACTATAGCCTATCAGGCTCCTCTGTCCATGGGATTTTTCAGACAACAATACTGAAGTGGGTTGCCATTTCCTCCTCCAGGGGTATTTTCCCAACCCAGGGATGGAAACTGTGTTTCCTGTATTGCAGGCAGATTCTTTACCCAGTGAACTATTGGGGAAGCCCCCATATCTTTTAGATATCTGAGTAATTAAAGCCTTGCTACATAGTGAATTCCCTGCCACTGCATACAGGTGTAGCTATATTAAATTTTATTATATGATTCTACAATGGAAATATCTGTAATTTTGAATACAAATGACTACAGAATGACAAAAGAATACTAGTCCTTTATTTTAGAACATACATATCTGACATTAATTATTTTGAGAATAAGAAGATAGATATACTTTGAGAAAAGACTTTCTTCTTATATGAGAAAAACATTCTTAATGTAAAAATCACAATGATTTTGTACTATAATAGAAGACTGTAAGAAAACTGAACAATCATTACCTGCATAACTTCTCCCTGTGCTCATACAAGATGATACAACTGTCCATTTATCAGTTGTTGGGTTATAATATTCTACTGATGCCAAGTTACAGGAACCATCATCCCCTCCAACTACGTATAACAGACCATTAACTGCACAAACTCCTTTGAAAAAATTAAACAGAGAGAAAACAAGTATTTTTAAAATCTAGATGACTATAAATGGCCCTGAACGTGTCTGGTCAAGTGATCCAGATACACTTATTTCTGTGTAAGAGAAGAAAAGATGGGGCAAGCGGAAAAGAATTTCTCTACACGAGGAATTTCTCTAACATCAACTGTAAGCTTCTACTCATGTTACTTATACAGCAGTTGCTCTATATATGCATTATTTCATTTAATCTTCAAAATAACCTTACTTTATAGGCTAGAAACTATTTTATTCCCCACTTTATTAAAAACAGTAGAAAATTAAAAAGTCAAAGAAGTTTAGTAATTCTCCCAAAGTCAGCTTCTAAGGAAGTCCTAAGGAAAAAGAGAAAATAATAAATATATATATTTGTAGAAGGTAAAAATGATTCTGAATTTTATTATACTGACTAGCTAATTATTTTATCTCCTTTAAAGGGAGAACAGTATTATTTATTTCATTATTATGAGAATGCTATGTTTTTTTCTTTTTTGGAAAAATTCAAAACCCCTAGAAAAGTACAAAGAAGAAAAGACCACCACTAATCTTATACCACTTAGAATCCCGATCACTGAAATTCTGGCTCTTTTCTATGCATATATTCTCAGACTCTCCTTTTTTAACCCCAAAGTAGCTCATGCTACATAAGTTACTTTTTACACACTCACACCAAACAATATATACCTGGATATTTCCTCAAGTTAATAAATACAGATTTATATTATTTTTAATGGCTGCACAGGATTCCATATATGATACTACCATAATTCATTTGTCTTTTACTGATAGATTTTAAGTTATTTTCAGCTTTCTTGTTCTTATTGCAAATAAATTTCCTAATCCAGGAAGCATAAGCACATATGCTTTTCTAACTTCAAATGTGCTGGGGCCAGATTTGTGGGGTTTTACTAGTTTTGGACTATCCATAGCTGAGAGAGCTTTAGTACTTCACCTAGTACAACTGATTGGATGAGGTACAAAGTCAAGTGAATTAACTATATATTTTGTTCTGCTGAATGAGTTCTTGGAGTCCCACATACTTATCTTCCTTAGTGATCCCATTTAAAGTAAATAGAAAAAGGAAGAGCATTTCTGGGGGGGATGGAGGGTGCATCTTCCAACATCAATCAATGGTACACAGTGATTCTGAGAATCATCAGGATTGTTTCGGATTATGGGACCTGGCATGAAGACAATGGCATTTTTAAGAAGATGAGCATTTCCCCAAAAGACTACCTAGCTATCCTGAATCTATTTTCCATTTCTATTTCCCTTCTACGAATTTTCTTTTTAAGGCGGCAGTTCCCTAATCTTAAGACCTCAAGTTTCTAAAAATTGCTGTTGTTTTAGCTTTTCCATTCTCTAGAAACCCTGAACTGTATTAAATTGTGGTTGCCTTCTTTAGGCTTCCCCTCCAGATTCAGATAAACAACCAGCTTTTTAATCTGGTATAAGTATTGACTTAACTAGACTCAAGTCCCTGAAAACTGAACTCCAAAATGTGATATAGACAGACATTCAAAAATGTCTGTGGTACAAAAGAATGAATTCAAGTATCAAATAGAGTTCTTTTTCTAACTTAGTATCACCAACAAGTAAACTCTGACAGAAATCATAAGTTAACAGAAGGATCACATTAAACTGCACGCCCCACATCATGCTTGGCATTCACTACCTAGGATTATTATAAGTTTCTGCCTTTAAAGAGCAAGTCTGTTAGGAACTCAGATCAGTAAAAGAACAATGGAAATATACAGTGATACTAGTAAAACTCTGAATACAATTCAATACAAACTTCATAATCTTAAACTAGACAGATACCTGCATTCCTTCTGCACATGTTCATATCTGCAACCTGTCTCCACGTGTTGGTGGCAGGATCGTACACTTCAACACTTTTTCGTACTAAAGGGCCGTCATGACCCCCTACAGCATACAATAAGTTGTTTAACACACCAACACCTACAAAACACAAAAAAACAACCTATAGTAGAGTAAAAGGGACAGGAAATTTGTAACATTTTAGCATTTATTCAAATGACTTGTAAATAAAACTTCTGAAATTATTCATATTAAAAATCAATATTAAAGCATTCAACCTAGAAAATGGAAATGAAAATAATTGCAAAGGAGAATCTTAGTAAGAACTATGGTTATTGTCAAACACAATAAAAACAATGTATAGGTGAAAACAGAGAGGGAAGTCCTCTACAACATAACCCTTTTGAAAACAACTTTCATGATAAAAGGAAATCAGTAGTAAGAGTATTAAATCTGTAAGAAATGGATATGAAGGGAGTTGATTATTAAGCAAGTTCTCCAATAAGCACTAAAAACAAAAACCTAAAAGTAATGCCAAACAATATGAATAATTAGCTGAAACACAAGAAGCCTTTAATATAGCACATGAGAAATTTTACAAAGTGAATTTAAGTGCATCTACCTACCACTCTACCTGTATAATGCAAAACACATTTCAACAGTGTCACTAGAATCAGTATATATTTTCTGATAATATAAAGAGATGTCATTATTCCACTTGTTTAATTCTTTTCCATCATTTTTGTGTTTCAACTTCTGAGTGAGGTTCCTATTCACCTGCCCCACTCCGTCTGGTGCTCATTTCCGCTATGTAGGTCCACTCATTCGCCGCGGCACTGTAGCATTCTACCGTGCTGAGACACTGACGCGAAGCTCCATCATAGCCCCCAACAGCATAGAGCAGACCTGAACATGGAATCACAAACAAAGTCAAATTCATATTTTTCCAAGTCATGAAATGTTGAATTTTCCTCCATGGTAGCAGAGTTTACCTTTAAAGTATTACTGATTTTTATCAACTATTTAAAATCTTGCCTAATGGTCACAGGTGGAGTTACCAAATCACATTATAAAGATCTGTAGAATATACATGATATTTAACACTTCCATCATTAATCTGACAGAAAAGAAAGTACACTTATTATATCTTTGGATAACACTATTTGCTAAGTGAACATATCCTAGAAAACCAAATTAAACAGCAAAGTTATCTTGTATATGTGTGTGTGTGTGCTCAGTTGTATCTGACTCTTACAACCTCATGGACTGTAGCCCGTCAAGCTCCTCTGTCCATGGGATTTCCCAAGCAAGAATACTGGAGTGGGTTGCCATTTTAAAAAAATAATATTAAGAGCCAGTACAGTATACAATGAAATATTATTTGCTAGTAAAAATAAATGAGGTATTGGTAAACGCTACAGCATGAATGAACCTTGAACATGATGCCAAGTCAAAGAAGCCAGCTGCAAAAGGACAACATACTCTACAATTTCATGAATATGAAAACGTCCATAAGTGGAAAATTTATACAGAGACAGAAAAGTAGGGTAGTGTTTGCCAAGGGGTGGCAGGATGCGGGTGATAACCGAGGGCAATAGGGTTGCTTTGAGGGTAATAAAAATGTTCTAAAGTGAACTGTTATGGCAGATGCACACCAAATTGTACACTTTAATGCGTGAAATGTATTGTATGTGAATTAAAATACAATAAAGCTGGTTAAAAAAAAGTGCAGAGAATTATACCCAACATGGAGAGGTAGGTGGGAACCCACAAATTTGCCCAACGAGTAAAAAAACTCAATACTTACAGCATTAAATTCTTTGGGGCAAGAAAGTAGCATATACACAAATAACTGTGGCAACCCATCACTTAAAAGTTAAACAGCCCTTCTCTAGAAGTAAAACTTCATATTCCTGCCATAATAATTTTACATACGTTACACAAAGAGATGAGAAAAAGAGGGCAGGAGGACAGAGAGAGCCCAGAGGGCAGGCAAAAAAGGACGACTAACGTTTCATAATAACCATGGTATGTTTCCCTCTTAAAATCATCATTTGCTTGCCCATTTAGAAAACTGGGGTCTGGGTTACTGGAAGAAACACTCTTAACCCCAGAAGGTTGCCCGCACCTCCAACAACACCGACACCCACACTGCTCCTCCTCGTGTTCATGGGAGCCACGTGGAACCACTCGTTAGACTTGATGTTGTACGCTTCCACAGAGGACAGCCCTGTAATGAACAAAGCACAATGTGCTTCATCTCCTCCTCAGGTTCCTTACACATACATTAGGGGAAATGCTTCAGTCGCATTAAAATGGGCTAACATCCAATTATATGATGAAGAAAAATAATTTCTTTTCTAGAGAACACCTACACAAGCTACTGACATTCATTGGCTTTTTAAACTTGAGAAGATGACTGATACTGAAGCATGAGAAAAAACTTACATACTCAGCACTCTTGACATCATTTAAAGGAATTCTGGATGGACATTTTAAACTTATCTTTATAATACCTAGTAGAACACTCAACTGACTCTTAATTATGCCAGGCCTTGTTCCATAAATGTGATTGCTATGTTAATTTCTAACAGCAATTTAGAAAATATGAAAGAAAATTGCCTGTACTCCCGTCAAAGCCTCCCACCGCATATAACAGTCCATTCAACACAGCAGCCCCCAGAGTGCTTCTACGGTCTCGCATGTTAGCAACGCTGGTCCACTGATCTTTCACAGGGTCGTAAGAATCCACAGTGCGGACCCTCAGGGAACCATTAAAGCCACCAACAGCAAAAACGAGCCCGGCCATGTACACCATCCCTGCAAAAGAAATACAGCAGTTAATAGTGAGTGTGCAACCAAACTGCTACCACCACCTAAAGACTGCATTCCAAACAGTCTGAAACTGTTGTCAGATTTTAACTTTCCCTAAGGAGAAGCTTGGCTGAACAGGTCCTAAGAAACACTATTCATTAGTGAGAATACAGAACAACAACTAGACTGTGCTCCTTTCTGCTACGAAAAAATGTAATGGCATGGGCTGAGGTATTACCTTGACTCCTGACTTTTTCAAAGATATACACAGACTTAAACAATGAGCAAGAATTTTCTAACTACCTGAACATGTTTGTATTTAATTTGCATAATGTGCTTCTAGTTTATCATGTTAGAGGGCTAAATCTGGGGTTAGCAACTTATAGTCAGTAGGCTATTTCAGTAGAAGCTCACTGAGCTGAGAATGATTTTTACACTTTTAAATGGTTGAAAAGCAGTCAAGAAGAAAAGAATATTTCATCATACATGAAAAGTTACACAAAATTAAAATTACAGTATCCATAAATAAAGTTTTATTGGAACACAGCTCCAGACATTCATCATGCTGCTTTCAACTATGGTGGCACTTGATTAGCTGTGACAAAGATCATATAACCCACAAAGCCAAAATTCTTACTCTCTGGTCCTTTAAGAAAAAGTCTGCTGGCCCCCAGGCTAGTGAGATGCTAGGAGGTCCCTAGGTGGAGAAACTAACTTGCAGACTCTGGATTTCACCACTTCTTCAGCTTCCCAAACAGTTTCGTGCTGCTGTCCTGTTCTGAGAAGCTCCTCTTCAAGTTGGAAACCCCAATGAAAGTTCCATATTTTCTGAGGCCTTCCCCAAACCACTAATCCTGAAGGGATTATCACTAACTCCTGAACCACTAGAGCAAATAACATCTATTTCAAGGTTAATAAATCTTACACACTTTGCAGTATCATTGTAAAACATTCTTCAAAATATCTGATCAAGTGCTCTTCAAAAGAATCAAGGGCATGAAAATACACACATACTATGGAACTGTCACAAGTCAGAAAAGATTAAGAAAACATGACAACTAAATGCAATATTACAAGGATCAAAATGGCAAAGCAGGAGGAAATGGAGCTCATCTCACCCACAAATGCATCAAACATGCATCTACATGTGGAACAACTCTCACAGAAAACTGACTGGAAACTGGCAGGAGATCTCTTTTACAACCAAAGCTGCAATGAAGATTTCCATGTAACCAAGGAGGATAGGGGAAAAAGGCATTCGGGACAGGCCTGGCACCCCTGAGAGGGAGCTGTAAAGGAGGAAAGGTTCACATGGGCAGGACCTTGTCCTGGGGAGCCCCTCTTGCTTTCTTCAAGGTCTGCTAGAACAGATAGAGGGGCTGGAGGTGTTATAAATGTGGGTTCCTTGACTCTTGAAGCAATAGAAATTGATAAGAGGCCAGATCAGGAATTCAGGCAGGCCTTTACTGGGATATGTGCTTAGCAAAAGGGAGCAAAAACAAGTAACAGGTTCCCTTGCTCACTCCCTGAAGAGAGGAGAGCTGATTTCTTAAATGGTGTGAAGGTGAGAGAGGATTGGTGGGCTGCACAGGGCATGTGACTCAGATGGTCTGCCCACCCCTTGGTAGTGTTGTGTGCAGGACCCTGCTTTTGCTCCCAGCACGTCAGAAGTGGCGGTTGTGTTTTAGCCTTGTTCATAAGTGCCTTGACTATGCATGTGTGAAGTGGAATTCCTTCATAGCTCAGTCAGTAAAGAATCTGCCTGCACTACAGGAGACCTAGGTTCTATTCCTGGGTCAGGAACATCCCCTGGAGAAGGAAATGGCAACCCACTTCAATATTCTTACCTGGAGAATCCTATGGACAGAGGAGCCTGTCAGGCCTCTCAGGTCTTGAGACCATGGGGTCTCAAGAGTTGGACATGACACACCGACTAAACTACCACCAGAGTTTCTTTATATTCTGCTGCTAAAGGTGTTTCCAGCACTACAGTAAAGGATGCCATGTCCCAGCCTGTCTCAAAGGGGCCTGGTCTTTGCTCTTGAGGAGTGTATGCATGCTGGTTTACTAGGAATCAGAGCAGAGAGACCCTGGAGCTGATCGCTGCAACTTCATCATTGTTCCCTGTCTAAATTTAAATGCACAATGGGTGGGGATGCTAGTATGCACAGCTGCTAGATGCTGAATCTTGGGCAGATGGGCCCAGGTTGAGGACTAAGTCTATGCATGGAGACAGCTTGGAGCGCCTTGTGTAGGGCCTTATCAAATCTCAGAGCCCACTGTCAGCATTCACACCATGAGGGCAGGTCCAGCCCAGCAACACTCTTGGTGTATACACCGGGTGATACCACAGAAACATAGAAACAGAAACACAGAAACAGCCCCTGGGGAGGAGTGCACAGGGGTTCCTTTTCTGGATGGAGCACTCTGGTTCTGCCCATCTGACACTGAAGCTTGGAGCCAGATCTAATGCAGATAGGTCCTGGGAGAGGCCTGTCAGAGAGGCAGCCCAAGTATCAGCAGCAGCACAGCCATCTTGATTCCTGCAGCTACAGCACCCTGGCCCCTAGCACCAGCCCACTCCACACCATACACCATAGCCTAGCAATAGATCTGGGATGAACACCAGGGAGAAAGGGACATGACCACGGGCTGTTTCTGGGCAGAACCACAAATGACTGCACAGGGGCTCACACTGTGACCACACGGTCCTCACTTGCTTCTAGAGCTCACTTCCTCTGGGTCAGAGCAAGGGCAGTGGCGCCATATCGAGCCTGAGACTCAGGGCTTCTACTCAAACAACCCGGGGGAAGATCTTGCCCCTGACAAGGCTGTGACAGCCAGGAAGAAAAGAGGAGGCCCCGCTCAGCAGATCCTGCCCCTGGCAAGGCTGTGACAGCCAGGAAGGAAAGAGGAGGCCCCACTCAACAGCTAGAGCAGGTTCTGGACACAACAACTTCACTCACATCCCCTTACCAAGGGTTAACAGCCAGCACATTCTGAGGAGAGATGTGGCTAGCATACAGACCAGAAACAGCCCTCACATCAAAAATACTGGACTTACACAGCCTACACAGGGATTTGACAGCTCTCTGTGTACGTGCTTTGCTGCGTTCGACTCTTAGTGACCCCACAGATTATAGCCCACCAGGCTCCTTTGTCCATGGATTTTCCCAGCAAGAAAACGGGAATGGGTTGCCATTTCCTCTTTCAGGGGATCTTCCCAAGCCAGGGATTGAACCTGAGTCTCCTGCATGGCAGGCAGATTCTTTACTGCTGAGCCACTGGGGAAGTCCTAATAAGTACATACCTATCAATAATTACTTCAAATGCCAATGGAATAATCAAAAGATATCTAGACTGGCAGACTGAACAACAAAAAAAATATGACAAGAAATTACACTGTGTTGCCAACAAAGAGACTCACTTCAGTGTGAGACAAACACAGATTGAAAGTGAGAAGACGAAAAAAGATACTTCATGCAAGTGGAAATGACAAGAAAGGAGAGGTTGTAATACTCATATATGACAAAACAGACTTTAAAAGTCCTAATGAAAGACACAGAAGGATACTATTTAATAATAAAAGGATCAGTATTGGAAGAGGATACATGTACCCAAAAAAAAAAAAAAAATACTAACAGGCATACAGGAAGCAATTGACAGGAATACGATAATAGTAGGAAAATTTAATACTCCATTGCTCAATGGACAGACATTCCAGACAAAAAAATCAATAAGGAAAGAGAGATCATAAATGATATAACATATTAGTTGGATTTAACAGATATCTATAGGACACTACATCCAAAAATACCCAAGACATACATTACGTTTTTTTGAAGTGTGCACAGACCATTCTCTAGGATACACCATACACTAGGTCACAAAACAAGCCTCAACAAATTTAAGAGGACAAATTATTTCATGTATCTTTTCTGACCACAATAGTGTAATACTCGAAATCAACTACAGAAAGAAAACAGAGGAAAAAATGAACATATGGAGACGAAACAACATGCTACTAAAAAACCAATGGGTCAATGATGGAATCAAATAAGAAATCAGAAAATGCCTTGACTCAAAGGACAATGAAAACAGAACATTACAAAATTTATGGGATGAAGTAAAAGCAGTTCTACAAGATAAGTTCATAGCCATAAAAGGCATTCCTCAAGGAAAAATTCAAACAACCTAACCTACCAACTAAAAGTATTAGGATAAGAAGAATAAACAAAACTCAAGCTTAGCAGAAGGAAAAATAACAAAGATCAGAGAGGAAATAAAGAAAATGAAGATTAAAAAGAAAAACAACAGAAAAGTTCAATAAAACCAAGAGCTGGTTTTTAGAAAAGATAAGCAAAAATCAACAAACCTCTAGTTAGGCTCAACAACAAGAGAGCAAATCCAAATAAACAAACTAAGAAATAAAAGAAGAGAAATAACAACCAAAGAAATACAAAAAAATAAAATCATTAGAATACTGTGAACACTTACATAATGACAAACTGGACAGCCTAGAAATCCCATGGACTATATGTAGCCCACCAGGTTCCTCTGTCCATGAGATTTCTCAAGCAAGAATACTGGAATGGGTTGCCATTTCCTTCTCCAGGGGATCTTCCCAACACAAGGACTCAACCTACGTCTCCTGCATTACAGGAAGATTCTTTACCACTCAGCCACCTGGGAAGCTCAGCCAAAACTGAAGGAACAGATAATAACAGAATGTGTAATAAAAACAACTCACTGCAAGCAAAAGTTCAGGACCATACAGCTTATCTATGTTCCTCAAACTGTTCCAAACAGAGGAATACTTCTGAAGTTACCCTATGAGAGCACCATCATCCTGATACCAAAACTAGACAAAGATACTACAAAAAAGAGAAAATTACAGGCCAATATCTCTGAAGAATATCAATGTAAAATTATTCAACAGAATATTAACAAACCAAATCCAGCAATACAGAGAAAGGATCACATTGATATTGCATTCATTCCAGGTTAAAAAGGATGGTTCAAGATAAGTAAATCAATCAATATGATACACCACTTAACAAAAGGAACAAAAAAAACTAGATGATCATATCAATAGATACAGAAAAAGTATTTAACAAAATTCAACATTTACTCATGACAAAAAATCTCATCAAAGTGGGTATAAAGGGAACATATATCAACATAATAAAAGTCATTGATGACAAATCCATAGCAAACATAATACTCAACAGTGAAAAGTTGGAAAACTTCCTGCTAAATTCAGGAAGAAGACAAGGATGCCCACTTTTACCACTTCTGCTCAATACTGTATTGGAAGTCCTAGTCTTATCAGTCTGACAAGAAATAAAATGTATCCAAATAGGAAGGGAAGAGAGAGAACTGTCGTTATTTGCACATGACGTGACATTCTCTATAGAAAACGCTAAAGACTCTACAAACAACTATTAGAACTATTAAATAAATTCAACAACATGGCAGGATACAAGATTAATACACAGAAATCTGTTGCATTCCTTTACACAATGAAGTATCAGAAAGATAAAGTTTAAAAGATAAGTCCCATTTGAAATTCCAACAACCTAGGAATAAGCGTAACCAAAGAGGTGGAAGATCTATATGCTGAAAACTGTAAAACAGCGATGAAGGAAACTGGAGATGATTCAGAATTGGAAAGAAATCTCTTGCTCTTACAAAAATTAATATTGCTAAAATGACCATACAATTTACAGACTAAATGCAATCTGTAATACCCAGGACAGTTTTCAGAGAACTAGAACAAACAATACTAAAACTTATATGGAACCATAAATGACCCATAAATGCCAAAGAAATACTGAGGAAAAAGACTAAAGCTGGAGGCATAACTCTTCTAGACGTCACACAACACTACAAAGCTACAGTAAACAAAACACTATGGTAATGGCACAAAAACAGACATATAGATCAACAGAAGAGAACAGAGAGTCCAAAAATAAAGCCACATACCTATGGTCAATTAATCCAACAAAGGAGACAAGATTAAGCAATAGAAGAGACAGTCTCTTCAACAAGTAGTGTTGGGAAAGCTGAACAGCTGCATGTAAATCAATGAAATTAGAACACTCCCTCACACCACCTACAAAAATAAATACAAATGTTTTAAAAACCAAAATGTAAGACATGTTACGCCTGGAAGGAAAAACAGGCAAAACATTCTTGGGAATAAAACACAGCAATATTTTCTTAGGGCAGTCTCCCAAGGCAAAAGAAATAAGAGCAAATATCAACAACAAGACCTAACCAAACTTAAAAATTTTGATTTTTAAGGAATCAAAGGAAACCATCATAAACACAATCACAGAAAAGAAAACCATCAACAAAATGAAAAGACAACCTATGTAAAGGGAGAAAATATTTCCAAATGATGCAACTGACACGGGGTTAATATCCCAAATATACAAACCACTCATATAAGTCAATACAAAAAGAAAAAAAAAATCAACCCAATCAGAAAATGGGCAGAAGACCTAAACAGACATTTCTCCAAAGATAAATAGATGACCAAACAGGCACCTGAAAAGATGTTCAACATCTGAGATTACCAGAGAAATGCAAATCAAAACCACAATGAAATATTACCTCACAGTGGTCAGATGGCTTCATCAAAAAATCTACAACTGATAAATGCTGGAAAGGATGTGAAGAAAAGGGAACCTTCCTACACTATTGGTGGGAATGTAAATTGGTGTAGCCACTGTGGAAAATGGTATGGAGTTTTCTTAAAAAAACTAAAAATACAAACTACAATATGATCCAGCAATCTCCCCCCTGGGCATATATCTGGAAAAGATGAAAGTTGTGATTTGTAAAGATGCATGCCCCTCAATGTTCACAGTAGCACTATTTACAATAGCGAAGACATGGAAACAAACCAAGGGTCCACCAACAGATGACTGGTTTAATATGTGTTACATATACAGCAGAATATTACTCTGTCATAACAAAGAACAAAATAATACCATTTGCAGCAACATGGATGAACCTAGAGAATATCATACAAAGATAAGTCAGAAGACAAATACTACATGACGTCACATATGTGGAGTCTAAAACATGATACAAACAAATCTGCATACAAACAGACTCACAGACATAGAAAACAAACCTATGGCTACCAAAGGGGAAAGGGGGGAAGGGATAAACTAGGAGTGTGGGATTAACACATACATACTACTACACATAAAGTAGATAAGCAACAAGGATTTACTGTATAGCACAGAGAACTATATTCAATATCTTGCAATAATGTATAATGGAAAAGAGTCTTAAGATAAATATAAGTGAATCATTTTGCTGTATACTTGAAACTAACACAATATTGTAAATCAACTACATTTACTTCAATTATAAATGCATGCATGTATGCAACGTGAGGTCTTGAAACAGAATAGGAACATTAACAGAAAAAACTGTAAAATACAGTGAGCCTGTAGCTTGGGTATCAGCAATATACCAATACTGATTTCTTAAGTTTTGAAAACTATCACAGCTATGTAAGATATTAATAATATGAATTATACACACAAATAATACTTGAGTAAGGCTTTTCTACACAAGAAAGAAATCCATAAGTACAAGGACAAAATTCTGATGGTACAGGAACCCATAGAAAGTAATAGTGTTACATGGCAAAAGTAACACAAAAGTAATGCAAATAAAGTCAAAAGATTAATACAAATAAATATTCACACCACAACTGACAGGAAAAAAGGGCTATTCTCCTTAACATATCAAATCAATAACAAAACAATGGCAAAAATCATGAAACCATGAACTGACCATTTAGAAAGATGTTTAACTTTCCTCAAAATAAAAGTGCAAACTAGATATGAAAGAATTTTTCACCTACCAGCTTGCAAAACTCAAACATTTAATTATAAGGTGTTACAGGGGCTTTCCTGATAGCTCAATTGGTAAAGAATCTACCTGCAATGCAGGAGACCCCATTTCGATTTGTGGGTCGGGAAGATCCCCTAGAGAAGGGATAGGCTACCCACTCTAGTATTCTTGGGCTTCCCTTGTGGCTCAGCTGGTAAAGAATCTGCCCGCAATGCGGGAGACCTGGGTTCAATCCCTGGGTTGGGAAGCCTGGAGAATTACATGGACTGTATAGTCCATGGGGTTGCAAAGAGTTGGATACGACTGAGCAAATTTCACTTTCATAGGGTATGTAGGGAAATTAGTACCTTCATATTTACTGTTAGTGGAAGTGATAATTAGTATATCTTAAGATACCCTTTTAATAATTATTCCATTTCTAGAGTTTTATCCAGCTAAAATCTATTAGCACACATACATAATGATATATGTATAAGGAATTGCAGCACTGTTCATAAAGAAAGATTAAAAACAATTTTAATGTTCAATTAAAAGCTAGTAAAAATTATACTACATCCAGAAGCCCCCTCCAACATACCAGACAGCTATAACGTAATGAGTTAAATCTATGCTCTTATATAACAAGCTCCGGATGTACTGTTAAAGGACTATCACAATAGAAATGTTCTGTTACGCTTAGAACTCATTTTGCTATGGGAGCTATGAATTTACAGATCCAGGTTTGAGTCTCAGAAAGAATTCTTAGAAACTGCAAATGTCTTTTTCTGATTGCAGTTTTGGCTAAATTAAGGTCCATTTCAACAAATGTTTGAAAAGCAGATGCTTGGAAGAAAGCAACTGTTGCTTATAGCTAAGTTAGGAATTTCTTAGCAGTAAGTGTCCCAAGCTAAAGAATTCCTTCTCAATACTTCAACAAAGGTAGCTAGGAAAACATCCAGCAAATTGCTAGCTACTCCACCTTACATTAGAATCAGAAATATATGTAAATTAAAGAAAGAGTTGCTAACTCCATCAATGTCTTGTGAGTTACATGAGGCTCCTGAATCACTGTTTAATCACATAGCTATTTTAATCAAAGTTTTCCCAATAAAGATTCTTCTGGTTAGTAAGATATGACCTGAGAGGAAACTCCCAGCGGCCCAGCAACAGGGAAACGACCACGATACACCCTGCTCACCTGCCCTGCATCTCCTAGAAGGCAGCTCTGCCACCTGGTGCCAGCGCTCTTCTTTGAAGTCATAGCATTCCACACTCCGGATGGCCTTTGGTGCTTGGCCCCCGACCACCACCATTAACTGCAAGGGCAGAAGAATAAGCACTTGAACTGACAACTACTGCACATTCGGGGATTTAAAATGTCTTACTGATACAAAGACAATGACATGGAGAGTATTAGGATGAAGATGGCAGGGTGAGCTGGGGGAAAACAACCACCTAATAAACATTGAATAAACATCACCAAAGGGGGCACACATATGTTAGAACTACAATTCTATTTTCTAGCACATTTAGTCAAAAATAAGGATATCAGAAACTAAAATAAGTTTCTGATCCTTCAAGCAAAAGCAGTATTTAAGCCAAAAACAGCAGGCAATCAGCACTGGCAAGGCTGCAGTATGTCATAGGGCTTGCTATAAACTAGATCCCAGCTTTGTAATGACCAGGGATTAGATCTCCACAACCTAGGAGAGCAGACAAAAGTGAAATTTATGTTAGTGGGTAGATGAGGTGAAGAAGACAGTATGGCATTAAAACAAAGATGGAAGGAAAAAAAAAATGAAAAAGGAGCACTAATTAAAGTTCATGAGAGAGTACAGACTCCTAGATATCACGTAAAGAGATCTCCACAGATGTCCCACAAATACAACAAACAAGAGGCCAGATAATAGAGATACTAGAAGTCATAACAAATGAATGAACAGAGAATAAGTGAGGTCAACTCAATTCACCATTTATTAAGTGTCTATCATCTGTGTTTAATCAGAACTGTGCTAAGGTGTTCTACACAAGAAATAGTCTCTATCCCTAAGAGCTTATAGATTTCACCAGGGAGACAAGATTCTGAAGTAGTTCAAGAATAATATACAATTATATATGATTATAGACATTAACTGCTATTCCTGATCAGAAAATGAAATGCAGCCATAATTTAGTGAAAACTTCCTGGAGGGGGAGAACCTTTAGAGACAGATGGAATTCAGCCATCAATGTGCTTGTCTTTTAATGACTATGAATGACCACACTGAGCACTCTTTGGACAGCTGTCAATTCAGAAGAGTGTAAAGTTAATGATGTCACATGTAGAATGCCGTAAAGAACGGCAGGGACCTTTCAAGTGAAAAGCTAGATAACCATAGGAAAAACAATGTTCAAAAGGAACAAAAACTCAAACAGAAGATGGAATAATTCATAGACACAAAAAGGGGAGGTCTGCACCTTGACTGAGCAATGACCTACTTGTACTTAAAACTATAGAAAGATGGGTACACAGAAATCAAAGTAAATCCTGTTTCCAAAAAGAAGCCTATGCTAGTAATTTACAAGAAAGTAGAAAGAATTTTAAAGGTCTTAAAAAGAAGATCGGATACGGCACAAATACGTAAGTTTTTTTTCAGACCTGTCATTCCCCTAGTGTTGAATGCAAATAAATAAAAGGCTGAATTAACAAAGAAAATCTGCATTACCCTTCCTTACTATTCCTAAAGGAAAAAAAGGGAAGGGGAAAAGTTGTGAAATCACAGAGCTGCAACAGACAGTAAGATCAATCCTGTATCTAGGGATCTATAGAAGATCTATCTGTGCTTAAACTTTTAAACTCTGCCCAGCAGTTACACAACAGTTAGAAGAGGCTTGGTTAACATCTCTGATGAAGATCAAAAAATCCTTGAGAAACAAAACAGCTGAATAGATTTCATGATTCGCAACTATGAATCTTATGATTTCCATGCAACAGTTCACTTCTTGTAGATCAAAATGGGAAAGGAAAATGTGCTACTGATTACAGAGAAAGGTAGTAATATCTGTCCTTAACTCACCCAAGAGAAGTAAAATGGGATGAGGATTTGGAACTCCAAAAATCAGAGATAACCAGGAAAGGAAGGAAGTATAATGGGAAGACAAGAGCAGGGATATTTGTACAAGATCAAGAGACAGTGTTACTACCATCAAAAGTGTGTCATGACTCTGACATCCGAATTGTTTGTAAAAGACAGCTGGGTTTCACTTGAGAAACACCATACTTCTTATGCTAATATAAAGGAATAGAAAACTACAAAGACATGTGTATGGAAAAGTTAAATATGACATATTTAAGGAAGGTAAGAAGTAGGGAGTTATACAAAATTAAGTGATCATTCTGAAATGTAGATCAATTAAACTTTGTTCTTTCATTTTCCTCACCTATTAAATATTAGTTTAGTTTAAATTGCCTGTTGAAATATCAAGTTTAGATATCCTGGGTAAAATAAAGAAAAACAGACAGAAATAATAGGATAGCATTTACAAAAATACAGATTCCAAATAAAAAAAGAAGCTAACAGTTAACATGGGACGTCCCTGGTGGTCCAGTGATTAAGAATCTTCATGGCAATCCAGGGGATGAGGGTTCGATCCCTGGTCAGGGAACTAAAGTCCCACATGCTGAGAAGCAACTAAGCCCACACAACACAACTACTGAGAAACAGTGGAAACAGTGACACACTTATTTTTGGGGCTCCAAGATCACTGCAGATGGTGACTGCAGTCATGAAATTAAAAGACACTTACTCCTTGGAAGAAAAGTTATGACTGACCTAGACAGCATATTAAAAAGCAGAGACATTACTTTGCCAACAAAGGTCCGTCTAGTCAAAGCTGTGGTTTTCCCAGTAGTCATGTATGGATGTGAGAGTTGGACTATAAAGAAAGCTGAGCACCAAAGAATTGATGCTTTTGAACTGTGGTGTTGGAGAAGACTCTTGAGAGTCCCTTGGACTGCAAGGAAATCCAACCAGTCCATCCTAAAGCAGATCAGTCCTGAATATTCAGTGGAAGGACTGATACTGAAGCTGAAACTCCAATACTTTGGCCACCTGATGCAAAGAAGTGACTCATTGGAAAAGACCCTGATGCCGGGAAAGATTGAGGGTGGGAGAAGGGGATGACAGAGGATGAGATGGTTAGATGGCATCACTGACTCAATGGACATGAGTTTGAGTAAACTCTGGGAGTTGGTGATGGACAGCAAGGCCTGGCGTGCTGCAGTCCATGGAGTCACAAAGAATCGGACACAACTGAGTGACTGAACTAAACAATAACATATAGGAGCAAAACATACACAGTTTTTCATTATACTGTCCAAATCCAAGAGTGCCTTACACAATCCCAAAACAGTTTACTGAAGATACAAAACTAATGTCTGAGCTATAAAAAGATTTATATTATGCAAATAAGTATGATTCCACAGAATTAGAAGCTAATAAGTCACTGTCATGGTATCTATTATTCCAGGACTACTACCACATTTGTCTGATGTGTCTTATTGTGATTATAATAAAATGCATCATTATTGTGAATTATGTTGCCTCATTCTTATCTAGTTAGAATTAATCTTGAATATAGCCCCTCTAAAATGACAAACAGTGCTATTGTAAAAGCATCCAGTAGAAGCACTTTTCAAAAATATGTGCAGATAAATAAACTTTCAGGAGAGGCTATGCAATACAAAACTAGCAGCAGTATATCTCCCTGCGGCCTGTCAGGTCTGCCGCCCTGCTCCCCAGTTACCCTGAGAGAGCGGAAGAGAACCTTCGTGGATCGGCACACCCACTGCAACATCAAAGCTGAAGACCTGAGAAATCCAAAGCTTAATACAGTCGGGAGGGCCAGCCAAACCCACAGACAGAGAAGAGCCCAGAGACGGTGTCAACTGAACAGATGATCCCAAAAGAGAAAACAACTGACAGGATTTCCCCAAGAACTCTTTAGAATGTTTTCAAAAGTAGCATGCTTATTACAGAAATTAGAAGAGAATTAGTTTTCACTCTAAAGGTTAAGGCATAGCCAAAGACAGCAAAGCTAAAGATGCCAGCTAAAGGAAGAGACCTTTTACAAATGTGAAATGTTTAAAAAGTATTAAAAATAAGACAAACCTTTTAGAAAGAAGTTAAAAAGACCAGCAGGAAAGAAATAATAATTCAAATGGGCTAAGGCTATAGACGGCTTTTATAAATCTGTATTTTTTTGTAAGAACAAAAACTGACACCAAACAATATGGACAGATATGAAGTAATGAAGACTTAATAGAGATGACTTCTTATAAAAGGAGGTAAAAGGTATTTGGAAAATGTAAACACTTATAAAATCAGCAGACCCAGATGGCATGCATACTAAGGTATTAAGGGAACTAGCTAATGTACTTACTGAGCCACTTACAATTATTTTTGAAAAATCTTGGAGAACTGAGGAGAGATCAGAAAATTTAAAAACGGCAAATACCAGTTTTCAAAATAGGGTAGGAACTGAGTGCCTTGTAAATATCTTTTAAGTGATAATAATTCTCACTAAAACTTTAGAATATTTTGAGAAAAGCATTCAAACTTCTAGGAGCCTATGAAATGATGAGTAACACACAGAGGGATATTTTAAAAAATCATGCTAAATTTGAATCTATATGATCCTAGATCTCATCAGATGCTATTTGCCAAATTACTTGCTTTTGGTTTAGATAATAAACATAATAATGTGGACTGACACTTCTTATAAATAGACTATATTGGTAAGTGGGTATTTCTAATGAGGAATCACAAGGAAGAGTACTGAAGTCCACTTTAAATTATTTACTGATAATTTAGAAAAAAGGAGGGAGTAGCACACTGGCAAAATACAGTCAGTTCTAAATTGAGAACTCTTAACAATGGGCAAAACAGAAAAACACTACTAATATGGATTTGAAGCAATTAAAATGTAGACTCAAAAAAAAAAAACTTTGAAAAAATACTAAATAAAAGTATTAAATTGAAAGAATGTAAAAGATATAATTTAATGGAAATATAAAACGTAATAACTAAAGATGATGTAAGAAAACAGTAGATACAGATTAATTCTTGCTTCTTAATCCATCATTGCCCCCAAACACACGAGAGCTAGAAATCAATACATAAGTAAAAGTATTAAATTATGTATGGATCATTCTGATCAGACCAAACACAAAATGCTGCTTACAGTGCTGGCCTCCTAGTACTACAAAGATGCAAACAGAGCAGAAGAAACTGCAAACAGAAAGAAATGAGGGGTTATTTGTAAAGAAAATTTAATCAGTAAGAAATGAATGGCTTCAACTAAAAAGATAAAGGTAGAATACAAACTTTCACATCGGAAATTTAGGAACACAGGAGATCTGGGAAGACATATGGGAAATCTACACTGAAATGGCTATGTATGATGTGAGTGAACCATCAAACTGTGTGCTATCTGTACACAACAGACAATAGGCGGGAACAAAAGGAACAAGCCAGCATCCTTAGTTGTAAGCAATTCTGTGAAACTGCTCAGTTTTCACTTATCATCCAAATATGTAGCTTACAAAGAAATCTTTAGATCTACATATTCTGATTATCCTCTCTGCTGTTAACTAGAGTTGAAGAAACTCAGAAGGGATAAATACCAGTTGCCTCTGTTCCAGAAGAGCGATATCATGTGGTTTATAAAGATTAAATGAGTCAAACACTGCCCACCCTCCACAGACAAAATCAAAAGAGAAGTTGAATTACATATACTACAATGAATTCCTGGGTACATGGAAATTCAGATGAGTAAAATAAATTAAGAGCCTCGTTATGGGCCTTTCAGATGAGCTAGTAACAGGTATGAACAGCAGATCCTACTTTGGGAAGGTTCATGGGTGTCCTCAGCCGGGTGCGGACACTCTTCATTAGCACACGCTGCTCCGTTGGTAGCAGATGGTACTTCATAGCTTCAATGAGGTAATCTTTGCAGGCACTGCTGTTCTTCACCAGGGCTTCTTCCTCAACCCTCTGAAAGAAGAAACCAGACTCACCCTGTGAGGGGTCAGCTACTTCATGATAAAATGACAAAGAGACAAGAAGAGGAAAAAAGAATAACTATCTTCTGGTTCAATCTAAAAGTCACAGAGCCAAGTCGATAAATATCACTAAAAAAAAATGCTTGCTATCTGGTCTGCAGAGAAAAATATATAAATAATAAAAAAGAACTGCAATGAAAATCATATACTTCAATGTCAGTTATAGAATAATCTTTAGTAGTACTATGTTCATCTGTTTATTATCTTTAAGCCAAATTAAGAAAGAGTTTAAGCCAAACAGTAAGTAAAATCAGAAACTTGAGAGAATGGGTCCTTCAGGCAGAGGAGGTGATATTTACAAAGCCTTTTAAAGCTTAAAAAAAATAATATCCAGGGAAGGGATTCAAAACACTTTATAACAATGTGCCTGCACCACAAATAAATCTTGTCCCTCCCATCCCTATCCTCAAGTGCAGGATAGGTTTCTTCTGTTTTCCTTTCTTTTGTTTTTCCTGTTCATTTTCTTAAAGGCGGAGTACCAGTGATTACACACATTACAACAAGTAAACAAGCTTCAAACAATTCTAAAATGTTCAGATCTAATGCTAATAAAGAAATGTTTCTTCATATTGATAAATGGCAGAAACCAACACAACACTGTGAAAACAGTGTTTTTACACTGTTAAAAACAAATAATTAAAAAAAAATTTCACTGGATGGCTTAAATTATAAATAAAATGTTGAAATGACCCTAGTATAAAGGAATGCTAATAATAAAACAGTACATTTAAAATTGTTCAGAGACTACTAAAGATCCATTTATTGCTATTTGTTTCAAATAATCTGGTTTTCTTCAGGTTAGAATTCCATTCTATTCCCTTCCATTCACTAATCAGAGGAGGCTATCAGAAGGAAGGCAAAAGAGATGCAGAAGTGACACAGAACTACAGATGTGGTTTCTGCATGTACTTACATCACCACACACAAAGCTTCCACAAGCTCCAGTACGTGCTCATGCAAATCAGATACTGGGGAGAAGCAAACTTTAAGACTGGGAAGTAGCCCAAGAGGTAGCAGCTGTGGAGGACATCGGGTATATTTACTGCCCTATGCCCGGTTACCGTCATGTAACGGGAATCTACACACTGCTGCCCCAGCGACATGCTGCTAGTGCCAACTTATGTGTTCTGCAAATACTTTTACCTGAACTAAATATTCCCGAGGAAGCAAAGGTAACCGTACATGTTCCATCAGCCGAGCCATAAATTCTTGCCTCACATCCTTGTCATGATTCACCCAAGCTATTACTGCTTCAAATACCTTGCAGAGAATATGGGGGAAAGAAAAGTAATGAGTTATGTACCAAGGTATCTGAATAAAATACAAGGAGATTACATTTTATATAAAACTCTTGTGAAGACATCCAAGGTTCATCCATGGTTGAAGTTTTTCAAATCATGACTATGCTGTTGCTGTTCAGTTACTCAGTTGCATCCAACTCTTTGTGACCCCACAGACTGCAGCATGCCAGGCCTCCCTGTCCCTCACCATCTCCCCAAGTGTAAGCTGCCAGGGCCAGTCTAGAGGAAGAGGCTCAGTGTGGAACCTGTTCAACTTTGCTCAAACTCATGTCCACTGAGTTGGTGATGCCATCCAACCATCTCATCCTCTGTCATCCCCTTCTTCTCCTGCCTCCAATCTTTCCCAGTATCAGGGTCTTTTCCAGTGAGTTGGCTCTTTCCATCAGGTGGATGGCCAAAATACTGGTGCTTCAGCATCAGTCCTTGCAATGAATTTTCAGGGTTGATTTCCTTTAGGATTGACTGGTTTGATCTTCTTGCTCTCCAAGGGACTCGCAAGTCTTCTCCAACACCACAATTAGAAAGTATCACTTCCTTGGTGCTCAGCTTTCTTTATGGTCCAACTCTCACATCCATACGTGACTACTGGAAAAACCATAGCTTTGACTAGATGGACCTTTTTCAACAAAGTAATGTCTCTGCTTTTTAATATGCTGTCTACGTTTATCATAGCTTTCCTTCCAAGGAGCAAGCATCTTTTAATTTCATGGTTGCAGTCACTGTCTGCAGTGATTTTGGAGCCCAAGAAAATGAAATCTGTCACTGTTTTCACTTCTTCCCCATCTATTTCCCATGAAATGATGGGAAAGGATGCCATGATTTTAGTTTTATGAATGATGAGTTTTAAGCCAGCTTTTTCACTCTAGCACCACTCTATCCACGTAGCCACTGATGGACCTTCAAGTTGTTTACACATCTTGGTTATAGTAAAAAAATGCTACAGGCAAAGGGGAATGCAGATATCCCAAGAATCTGTTTTCATTTCCTTTGGATATATGCTCAGAAGTGGGGCAGCTGGATCATATGGTAGATCTACTTTTAATTAAGTATGTACTTTAATAAGTATGTTTAGTACTTTTACATATTTAGTGAGTACTTTTCACTGGGTATTTACTATGTATTTCAGCAAGTACATTATCTAATCTTCTTGAACTTCAGTGACAGAGGTGATAATTTGAAGATATATGATCTAATTCATTGTTGACAACCTTTCCAAACTGAACTTGGTTCTACTAGATTAAAATCTTAAGTCCCTTTTGAATAAAACACCCAAAATAATAAAGCAAAGTGATACCTGGAATAACAATCATCTACTCTTAGCATTTTTGGCTTTTTCTTTGGGTTTGCAAAATGCTGGACTACATACTTCTAAATAATCTGCAGATAGATTACCTTTCTTTCATCATAATAGTAGAACGTATTAAAATGTGATATTTAAAATTTTAAAAATCTAAATAATAAGGGCATTAAAACATATACCTATGAGAAAGTTAATAAGCTATTAAGAAGACGGTATTTAACCACATAATTTCCTTCCAGATTGATGAGAATATAACCCAATAATCTTTAAAGGGTTATAGAAAATGTTTGATGATATGTAAATGAATAACTGGGGAGCAAAAATTAGGTTATTGTACTGCAAGTATAGAGCAAGACACTAAAAATAATCTACACTATAATTAACATGCGTCTTCAATTCATTTAGTCAACAAGTACCTTTATGTGCCAGATGCCAGAGATTAGGAGGGTCCTGCCAATTTTATCTGCTATTTCTTGGTTCTGCTGTCTCTTCTCCACCTCCCTTTCTACCACCCTACACCAACCAGATCTTACTGCACACTGGTAACTTCAGCATCCTCCCATCTGATCCTCACCCAACTTCTGATCTATTAAGCACATTACCATTTTAGAGCTAGTCTCCAAAAATGGTCCCTAGTAAAACCATTTCTCTAGTATCCACACCTTATATAGTAACCTCACACAGGAATCTAAGTCGGCCCTGAGAAACCAACAAGGAAGGCTGTGGAGGCAGTACTGTGGAGTCATATTTGTTCTGGTGTCTTGAAATGCTCATTTGAGGGGAAGCCAGACATCATGTAAGAAGTCTGATTACTGATGGTGAGATGCCATGAGAGACCCAAACCAGTTACAAAGGATAAGTGTGTGGGAGAATACCAGCCAACAATCGGACCAAGAGCCAGGCAAGCGAGTGAAGAACTATCCTGGGTGTTCCAGACACACGAGATGCCATGTGCAAAGGGACTGATGCCTCAGGCATGTGGCTTCAGTTAGAACCATGCCACCTGTCAAGCCAACGCAGCTGAAGCCCCAGGCTCTGTAGAGCAGAGACAAACTGTCCCCATGCGCCCTGGATGAATTCTGTTCACAGGCTGTGAGCCTAAGAAAATGGTTGGTGAGGTTGTTATGCAGTAGTAGAAAACTAGAATAGTCTCCAACATGCCTACAGGGCAGGTGTTATGGCGTTCTCCTACTGCTAAGAGCTCTTCAGACGCTCTTCATCACCAGGATAAAGACAATTTTCTTTAACATGGCTGAGGAAGTATTTTATGTCATCTTCCCATCTTATCTCCAATCACTGCCTATACACATAAACTCTATAGTGTATAGACACTATGCTGCTGCTGCTGCTGCTAAGTCGCATCAGTCATGTCCGACTCTGTGCGACCCCGTAGACGGCAGCCCACCAGGCTCCTCTGTCCCCGGGAATTCTCCAGGCAAGAAAACTGGAGTGGTTTGCCATTTCCTTCTCCAGTGCATGAAAGTGAAAGTGAAGTTGCTCGGTCGTGTCTGGCTCTTTGCGACCCCATGGACTGTAGCCCACCAGGCTCCTCCATCCATGAGATTTCCCAGGCGAGAGTACTGGAGTCGGTTGCCATTGCCTTCTCCGGTATAGGCATTATAGTATAAACTATAAAGATACACTATAAACTCTAATCTTACTAAACCAACCAAATTCAATCATTCTTTCACGTCTCTTTATATTTACGTATTCTGTTCCCTCTATCTGGGCTGCCCTTTTCATTCCCATCCATCCTGTTTCCCTGGAAAACCCATACTCACTTAAAAAAAACTTGGATCATACTCTGGAGTCATGCTAAATTCCAATCTCTATTCAAGGAATGATTGCATGCTCCTACTGGATCCTCTACAGCATTCTGTGATCATTTATTACCTCACTGGTTGCTCTACTAGTCATAACTAAAGAATTTTATGGTGTCGATCTTCTTATATCCGGAATTCCATAGCGATATCTGGTACACAGTAGAAACTCAACACACATCTATTAAACATGAATAGTAGTGTCTTCCTCTATATTTCTGGGCTGTTAAAAGATTATACCTTTCACGACATTCACATATTTTTTCATTTGGTAACTATTATAAAAATGTGTCTTCCCCTCAAGCAGGATGAATATCCTTGAGGGAGAGAACTAAAGTTTAGACAACAAAGCACAAAAAGGAAAAACTAAAGTTTCACTTCTTCCAAACACAGCCTGTGCATAAGCTTTTGTGCCCTGATTCCCACAAGGTGTAAAACCTATCCAAAGAATAAAAGCCACTGAGAAGCTTCTCTCTCCACTGATATGAAAGGTGCAGGTGGCTGCCAGAGGCAACTTCAAATCTGGAGAGACAGGCTATACAGCCAGACAAAGGAACTGCACATGGCTCTGGAAGTGGGGGAAGAAAACACAGGGAGAACGCTGTGCAAGCTGCAGGCCCAGTCTAAAGGGAGAGGCTCCGTGTGGAACCAGTTCAACTTTGCCACCTGGGTGCCTTCCAACTCACAAGATGACAAAATCAGTTTGGTTTGAGAATATTATGTTTTAGATCACAATTCTTCAAGGTATCTATCTAAGCTGTGAGCAGAAATCCAGTTCCCAAAAGGTCCTTTGTTTCAGACAGTTTAATGTGTGCAAGCTCTTGCTGTGGGGTCCAGTACAAAACTTCAGTGTCTGAACAGTTAGGAAGCTCCTATGGAATGAGAAGACAGTCATTTACACAACCAACAAGTCAACTAACTGAGTTGCTCAACTTCTGATCAAAGATAACTGGCTGTCACAAAACAAAGCAAAAAAAAAAACAAAGGAAAAATACCGTATCACTGTACACCGGAAAAAGAAAAATACACGTACCTTCTCTTCTGAAGAAATGGTAAGTTTGTCACTTGAGATTAAGCTGCACACTTGTTCAATGCCAAGGTTGAGAAATTCTTCACTGAGCACGACATCTGCAAAATGTTGCTCTGTTTGGAGGTTACAAAGAAAATTGATTCTATTATCATAGTTTCAAACTACTTAAAAAAGAAGACGTTTTTCTTAATCTAACGTATGAAGGAGAAAATCACATGTATTTCATAAGTGAGAACTAGTAACTAGTAACAACTCAAACAAACTCAGTGGCAGCCCAGGCAGGAAGGCTGCCTGACTGTACACTCAGATGGACTAACTTTTATTTTATTAGAGGGTATTTTAGAGTTAAACATCTATTCCTTATGTGTTAATAAGACTATCAGTATTGAAATTTGTAAAACCTTTTGTAAAGTCAGATAAAGGACATGATGTATTATTCACACATTTAAATGTATTATGTAAAATATCAGAGGGCTTTAGAACATAATGATGTAAGGAGAGGAAGCTGCTTTATTTAAAAACTAAAGACTTTTCATACAGATGGCTAACAAACACATGAAAAGATGCTCAACATCACTCATTATTAGAGAAATGCAAATCAAAACCACAATGAGGTACCATTTCACACCAGTCAGAATGGCTGCTATCCAAAAGTCTACAAGCAATAAATGCTGGAGAGGGTGTGGAGAAAAGGGAACCCTCTGACACTGTTGGTGGGAATGCAAACTAGTACAGCCACTATGGGGAACAGTGTGGAGATTCCTTAAAAAACTGGGAATAGAACTGCCATATGACCCAGCAATCCCACTGCTGGGCATACACACCGAGGAAACCAGAATTGAAAGAGACGCGTGTACCCCAATGTTCATCGCAGCACTGTTTACAATAGCCAGGACATGGAAGCAACCTAGATGTCCATCAGCAGACGAATGGATAAGGAAGCTGTGGTACATATACACAATGGAATATTACACAGCCATTAAAAAAAATACATGTGAATCGGTTCTATTGAGATGGATGAAACTGGAGCCCATTATACAGAGTGAAGGAAGCCAGAAAGAAAAACACCAATACAGTGTACTAATGCATATATATGGAATTTGACAGATGGTAACGATAACCCTATGCGAGACAGAATAAGAGACACAGATGCATAGAACAGTCTTATGGACTCTGAGGGAGAAGGTGAGGGTGGGACGTTCTGAGAGAATAGCATTGAAACATGTATATTATCATATGTGAAACAGAACACCATTCCAGGTTCGATGCATGAGACAAATGCCCAGGGCTGGGGCAATGGGATGACCCAGAGGGATGGGATGGGGAGGGAGGTGAGAGGGAGGTTCGGGATGGGGAACACGTGTAAACCCATGGCTGATTCATGTCAGTGTATGGCAAGAACCACTGCAATATTGTAGAGTGGTTGCCCCCAACTAAAATAAATAAATTTATTAAAAAAACAAAAAACAAAAAACTAAAGACTAAATAAACACATCTTAAAAGCTGATCAGTCTGAATATACGACCATTATTTAAAAAATCAGAATTGGTTTATGATACAGATAGCTCTGGGCTATCCTGGTGACTCAGATGGTAAAGAGTCTGACTGACCCTGGGTTAGATCCCTGGGTTGGGAAGATCCCCTGGAGGAGGGCATGGAAACCCACTCCAGTATTCTTGCCTGGAGAATCCCATGGACAGAGGAGCCTGGTGAGCTACAGTCTATGGGGTTGAAAGAGTCAGATAAAACTGAGTGACTAACACTTTTACTTTCCTAGATAGCTCTGAATACTATGTAAGCAACTTATTTGAGGATCAAGTTATATATACTATTTTATACCCTCAACTCCCTTCCAGAAACCAGTGAGATTAACAATTCTTTAAAACACAAACAAACAGAAAACCCCAAAACAAAAAAAACACATTTCTTTGATTTCATAAATATACCCATTCCTCCAAAGGGGAAGAGAGGACTATTAACACAATCAGTAACTTCAAAACTTAAACATAAATAAATAAATAATCATTTACAAAGTATCCTTTCCTCCACACCCAGCTCTCATTTTAAAGTGTGAACTCACAAGGAAATGTGGTTTTCAAATCCCAGCTCTGCCATGTGCTAGCTTGTAAAACCCTGGCAATGTTTTGTAATTTCTCTAAGTCTTGGCTTCCTCAACTGTAAAATGGGGATAATAAAAATACCTTACATAAGAAAGACTGCTGTGAGAATTAAATACCTTAAGAGCTTATAAATAAGCATCTAGAAAAGAAATGGCAACCCACTCAAGTATTCTTGCCTGGAAAATTCCACGGACAGAGGAGCCTGGCTGGGCCACATACAGTCACACGGATTGCAGAGAGTCAGATAACTGAGCATGCACACACACACAGGGCAAATCGGAAAGATTCGATAATTCAGCTCTTACTGTATTGTGATACCTATGTTCTAAAGTAAAAATCTGCCAGGAATTGTAGGTGTTTTCTAGGTCTTTACAATTAACTGTATTCTGCTAGCAATTTATTTCAAAGGTTTTTTTAAAAAAGATTCAAGTACATGTTTTAACATACCATAAAAATGAATAGTTGGCTTCCCTTGTAGAAAACACAGGGCAAACCATGTCCCCAAGACTGAAGACTTCAAAAGGAGAATACAGGGAACTGCAGCTGATTGGAGAAGATCCCCACAAGTGGAAACCGCACGGGAACTGGTCCAAGTGTAGGAAAATATCAACGTGGAGACTTAAGCATTAAAACCTCCATGGGGACCCAGTCACAGGGGGATTCTACAATACCGGGAGATTTCCTCCAGAAGCTCAAACAGGTTTCCACAGTAAATATGCGACAAGAACCCCTGTAGCTTCTGTAGGGAGATGAGAAATGAAACAATTTTGAAATACCCAATGTACTCTGTTCTTAGTGTTACTGAATCGCAAGT
Organism: Okapia johnstoni; assembly: GCA_024291935.2. Lineage (NCBI taxonomy): Eukaryota > Metazoa > Chordata > Mammalia > Artiodactyla > Giraffidae > Okapia > Okapia johnstoni. The sequence continues at coordinate 64,243,927 of CM044310.1, forward strand.
CTGTGTGTCTGACGCAGAGAGACCTGTCAATACTAAAACATTAGAGTTTGGAACAGAAAAAGGTTTATTACAGATTCATACAGGGAGATGGGTGGCTCACACCCTAAGAACCACAAAGTTACCGAAAGCTTTTAGCAAGCCCCTTTAAAAGCAAAAATTGAGGGATGAGTAGTTAGTTGTTGCAAACTTCTTGGTGTCAGATCCTTTGTTCTTGAGGTCAGGTCATGGTTTGGTAACGATTTTCCTGTGAATCTCTACTAAACGAATGTTATTCGTTTATTATTAACAGAATAATGTTACTCTGTCCTGACAAGAAAGGGCAAAGTCCCAAGGCACAACTTTCAACCTCCAAGGTCCCAGTCCTGGCTAAGAGGAGGCAGAGCTCAGCTACAGCTCCTCAGGGCCAGGTTCCCCACACTGCCCACCTGTCAGCCCTGAGGGAGCCGGGCACCCAACCCAACTGGCCCTCAGTCTCCTCAGGCTGCCCAAGTAGGGGAGACCAAGCCTCACAGACAAACGGACACTGCTATTAGGTCACAGACGGTTCACTGCTGCCTCAAGGCCTGGGCCTCGGCGAGGAGGGCCTGAGTGAGGGCTCTGGAGCCCTGCAGAACAGAGGTCCCAGCCTTCTCCCTGGGCCCGCCAGCTCACCCGCTGGCCCAAGGCAGGGTAAGCTGGAGGGCCTCCAGGAGAAGGCCTGAATCCGCCTCTTTCCTCACTCTCCACCTGATGACCACCACACCACTGACCCGGCTGAATCGCTTCCCTAATGGTCCCTCACTGACAGTTACTTGCGGGCAGGGCCCACTGTGGTGCTGACCAATAGCTGGGCAGGACAGTTGGTTGCTTGGGGTGGGGAGGGGGCAGTGAGGCGGCACCAACCAGTGGCTGAGTAAGACCGGTTGCCTAGTAACAGGGTGGGGAATAATGACGCACAACAATGGCTGCCTGCTAAGAGCTGTGCTCATTCTGATCTGTTACATTAACAAGATCTGCCCTCAGGAGAATCTAGTTAACCAGAGCCTAACTGACTGAAGAAAGACCCAACTCCAGCCCACTCTGCCCAACCAGTTCCCCCTAGGAGGGAGAAAGAAACCAGAGAAACACTTGTAAAGCTCAGTCCAGAGCCAAAAGCTCACTAACAAACCCTTCTAGTCATGTATAGAAGGGTTCCTTCCCCACATTGTACTGCCAAATCTCTAAAGGTCTGTTTACAGCAGTTCACTGGGTACATCACATATGGCTATCAAGAAAAGAATTATGAGGCAATCCAAAAGGCAAAAGACACAACTTGAAGAGACAGACCAAGCGTCCAAACCAGATATGGCAGGGATGCTGCATTTATCAAACTGGGAACTTAAAACACAATTTAACAACTATGATAAATTCAGGGTTTCCCTGGTGGCTCAGATGGTAAAGAGTCTGCCTGTAATGCAGGAGACCTGGGTTCAATCCCTGGGTTGGGAAGATAGCCTGGAGAAGGAAATGGCAACCCTCTACAGTATTTTTGCCTGGACAATTCCATGGACAGAGGAGCCTGGCAGGCTACAGCCCATGGGGTCTCAGGAGTTGGACACAACTGAGTGACTAACACTTTCACTATCATGATAAATATGCTCAGGGCTCTACTGGATGAAGTAGACAGCATGAAAGAATGGATGTGTAATGTAAACAGAGAGATAGAATTTTCTAAGAAGGAAATCAAAAAGAAATGCTAGAAAACAAAAACACTATAAGAAAAATGAAGAATGTCCTTGATGAGCTTATTGGTAGACTAAACAGGGCTGAGAAAAGAACCTCTGCCTTTGAGGGTAATGGTGGATACATTGTCAAAACCCACAGAATATACAACACAAAGCGCAAACCATAATAAATACTATGGTCTTCAGTTAATAATAATGTACCAATACTGGCTCAGAATCTATAACAAATACACCACACTAATGTAAGATGTTGAAAATAGCAGAGACTGTCAGAAGAGAGAGGACACAGGAGAACTCTGCTCTGCCCCTCTCTGTCTATAAACCTGCAACTGCTCTAACAAACGAATATTACTGAAAAAAGAATGCACTAATAAAGAACAGAAATGAATAATTTGTAACTGAATCTGTAATAAATCAAAAGTCAATGGAAAAAAGTAAAATTGGTATTTGAAAGACTACAAACTAAAGATTAAATTTAAATAGCCATTTTTAAGCGATACCTAGTCTTGATAGCATATTACTTCACAACAGGATTTCAAAGCCTAGCATGAAATATTTAATAGGATTATAGATTTTAATAAACCATCATGATTAATTACAAAGGTCACGTCTACACCTAAAATAAAATCCTAATTTTCATGATCTTAAAAGAAGTTGACACAAAAAATTTATTTCAGAAGTTTTTATACTTTCCTTATAAAGAAATATAGAAAACCTTTTTTCAGTGGTTGGATTTGCGTTTCAAAGAAAGAACATAAAAAAAGCCCAAAGAGATCCTTTGTATTTAAAGTTACCAAATAAATTCATTTCAGCGAAAATCTGGCAAATAGCACATAAACTTTAAAATGCTTATGATAACAAATTGGAAGTTCAAAGATAAATGTACAGCAGCTACTGAATAAAAGACAAGTGAATATAAACCTCTTTACTTCCTAATCATAAAATATTTCACTTCCAAATATAGGTCTGCAGTGATTTTACACCAAGTTCCTTTTATAATTTTAAAATCTGAATCAAAGAAAGAGGTTACCTCTACATACTTTTCACATGGGAAAAAGTACCTAGTAGTAACAAATACATTACTTTTCCAAATCATGACTGTACAGGTTACTCTAGTCTCTGCTTCATCAATCAAAACAACAGACTTGCTAAAAAATAAACCTGGTGACTTTTTAAAAATAAATAACTATTCATTAGTAAATTTTGAAGTAAGGGCATTAGTAACCTATCCAAAGTCAAGTTTGGGCTCTTAATTTATCATGTACTCTTCATTAGTAGTACCCAAGAAGGTCTAGTCACAGTGCCAAGTTCTGACAAAACGCGGTCCACTGGAGAAGGAAATGGCAGCCCAGTCTAATATTCTTACATGGAGAACCCCATGGACACTATGAAAAGGCAAAAAGACATTTCACCGCAATATGAGTCCCTCCCCCACCCCACCCCCAGGTTGGAAGGTGTCCAATATGCCACCAGAGGGCAATTACTAACAGCTCAAGTAAGAATGAAGTGGCTGGGCCAAAGTGGAAACAACAGTCAGCTGTGGATGTAGCTGGTGGTGAAAGTAAAGTCCGATGTCGTAAAGAACAAAACTGCATCAGAACCTGGAATGTTAGGTCCATGAATCAAGGTAATTGGCTGTGGTCAAGAAGGAGATGATGAACATCAACATCTTAGGAATCAGTGAACTAAGGACAGGAATGGGAAACTTTTATAATAATTCAGATGACCATTATATCTATTATTGTGGGTATGAATCCCTTAGAAGAAATGGAGAAACCCTCATGGTCACCAAGAGTCAGAAATGCACTACTTGGCTGCAACCCCCATTTTCAAGGAAAACTATTCAACAACACAGTGTGTATTAAGCCACTTCAGTCATGTCTTTTCGACACTATGAACTATACCCTGCCAGACTCCTCTGTCCATAGGATTCTCTAGGTAAGAATACTGGAGTGGGTCTATGCCCTAACCACTGATGCCAGAGAAGCTGAAGCTGACTGGTTCTATGAAGACCTACAACACCTACTAGAACACCAAAAAAGATTCATCAAAAGATTTCTACAAAAGTAGGAAGTTAAGAGATACCCAGAATAATATGCAAGATTGGTCTCGGAGTACAAAATTAAGCAGGGCAAAGGCTAACAGAGTTCTGTCAAGAGAACACACTGGTCATAGTAAACAACCTTTTTGAACAACCAAAGAGATGACTCTACATATGGACATCACCAGATGGTCAATACTGAAATCAGACGGATCATGTTCTTTGCTGCCAAAGATGGAGAAGCTCAGCAAAAAAAAGCTGACTGTGGCTCAGATCACGAGCTCCTTATTGCAAAATGCAGGCCTAAATTGAAGAAAGTAGGGAAAACCATCAGGGCATTCAGGTATGAGCTAAGTCAAATCCCCTATGATTATACAGTGGAAGTGACAAATAGATTCAAGGGACTAGATCTGACAAATAGAATGCCTGAAGAACTATGCATGGAGGTTCATAACACTATGCAGGAGGTGGTGACCAAAGAAAAGGAAATGCAAGAAGGCAGAGTGGATATCTGAGGAGGCTTTACAAATAGCTGAGAAAAGAAAAGAAGTGAAAGGCAAGGGAGAAGGGAAAAGATATACCCAACTGAATGCAGAGTTCCAGAGAATAGCAAGAAGGGATAAGAAGGCCTTCTTAAATAAACAGTGCAAAAAATAGAGGAAAACAATAGAATGGGAAGACTAAAGAACCTTCAAGAAAACTGGAGATATCAAGGGAACATTTCATGCAAGGATGGGCACCATAAAGGACAGAAATGGAAAGGACATTAACAGAAGCAGAAGAGATTAAGAAGAGGTGGCAAGAATACACAGATGAACTATACAAGAAATGTCTTAATGACTTGGATAACCACAATGCTGTGGTCACTCACCTAGAGCCAGACATCTTGGAATGTGAAGTCATGGGCCTCAGAAAGCTTTACTATGAACAAAGCTAGTGGAGGTGATGGAATTCTAGCTGAGCTACTAAAAATCCTAAAAGAAGATGCGGTTAAAGGGCTGCACTCAATATCCTAGCAAATTTGGAAAACTCAGCAGTGGCTACAGGACTGGAAAAGGTCAGTTTTCATTCCAATCCTAAAGAAGGGCAATGCCAAAGAATGTTCCAACTACCATACAGTTGTGCTCATTTCAGATGCTAGCAAGATTATGCTCAAAATCCTTCAAGCTAGGCTTCAACAGTACTCGAACCCAGAACTTCCAGATGTACAAGCTGGGTTTGGAAGAAACAGAGGGATGAGAGATCAAATTGACAACATTCATTTGATCATGGAGAAAGTAAGGGAATTCCAGAGAAACATCTACCTCTGCTTCACTGACTACACTAAAGCCTTTGGCTGTGTGGATCACAACAATCTGCAGAAAATTCTTAAAGAGATTGGAATACCAGACCACCTTACCTGTCTCCTGAGAAACCTGTATGTGAGTCAAGAAGCAAGTTAGGACTGGACATGGAACAGTGATTTGTTCAAAACTGGGAAAGGAGAATGACAAGGCTGTATATCATCACCTTGCTTATTTAACTTATATGAAGAGTACACCATGAAAAGCTGCAGGGTGGACAAATCACAAACTGGAATCAAGACTGCCAGGAGAAATATCAAAAACCTCAGACATGCAGATGATATCAATCTAATCACAAAAAGTGAAGAGGAACTAAAGAGCTTCTTGATGAGAATGAAAGAGGAGAGTGAAAAGCTAGCTTAAAACTCAACATTCAAAAAATGAAGATCCTGGCATCAGTCTCATCACTTCATGGCAAGAGAATGGAAAAAAGTGGAAGCAGTGACAGATTTGATTTTCTTGGACTCCAAAATCACTGTGAACAGTGACTACAGCCAAGAAATTAAAGGATGCTTCCTCCTTGGAAGGAAAGCTATGACAAACCTAGGGAGTGTATTAAAAGGCAGAGACATTACTTTACCAACAAAGGTCTGTATAGTTAAAGCTATGGTTTTTCCAGCAGTCATGTAGAGATGTGAGTTGGACCATAAAGGATGAGCACCAAAGAACTGATGCTTTTCAATTGTGGTTTTGGAGAAGATTCTTGAGAGTCCCTCAGACTGCAAGGAGGTCAAACCACTTAATCCTAAATGAAACCAACCCTGGAATATTCATTGGAAGGATTGATGCTGAAGCTGAAGCTGAAGCTCCAATACTCTGGCCACCAGATGCAAAGAGCTGACTCACTGGAAAAGACTCTGATGCTGGGAAAGATCGAAGGCAAGAGGAGAAGAGGGTGGTAGATGATGAAATGGTTAGATAGCATCATGGACTCAATGGTCATGAATTTGAGCAAGTTTCTCTATTTAACAGCATCAATCTTCAAATGTTCTGCTGTATTAATTGACAGGCAGCATGACAGAACTCTTTCTGTAATACACCACATGGACCCAGAAACACTAGAATACTGGCTTAGTCACTGAAAGGCACTCTGGGGCAAGAGTGACACTTTAAATAAATGTCTTTGATTACAAAAGTTTGTCCTGTGAAAAATATTTTTAATTTAATATCACCTAACATGAGCATTTACTGATCTTTCCCACTAAACCTGAAGATTCCACTTACCTACCTACAGCAATTTACACAATTTGTCTGGCCTGATCATCCCACAGGCCAACACGACCTGGGGGTATCCTAGGGCCACTACCCCTGACACAATGCTCAGTAAACTGTTTCCAAAATAGCTTATACTTGACATTGCCAACAATCTGCTACTTTATATATTCTGAAGCCTTGGTCTCCAGTTCCTACTGGGTTTTTTTTGTTGTTCCTCATTTGTGCTTTGAAGTCTTTTGCTTTTCTCTAGTTGCAAGGAGTGGGGGCCTCTCTCTAGCTGCAGTGCACAGACTTATTGTCGGGCTCTAGGGTGTGTGGGCTTCAGCAGTTATGGATCCCCTGCTCTAGAGCACAGACTCAATAGTTGTGACACAGAGGCTTAGATTTTCGAAGCATGTGGATCTTCATGGACTTGGGATTGAACCTGTATCTCCTGCACTGACAGGCGGATTCTTTATCACTGAGGTGCCAGGGAATCTCCATATTGTTTCATATCAGCCCATGTTTGCGCTGGATGATCCTACCAACCTTAAAAGTTTAACCAATTTATTCATTATCAAGCTAAAAACACTGAAAGTAGCATCCATTCTTTTTGATGTGATTGTATTAATAAGGACTTTAGCTGAAAGTGAAGCTCCAATACATTGGCCATCTGATGTGAAGAACTGGTTCACTGGAATAGACCCCGATGCTGGGAAAGGTTGAAAGCAGGAGGAGAAGGGGACAGAGGATGAGACGGTTGGATGGCATCACCAACTCAAAGGACATGAGTTTGAGCAAGCTTCAGGAGATGGTGAGGGACAGGGAAACCTGGTGTGCTGCAGTCCATGGAGTTGCAAAGAGTCGGACAGGACTGAACAACTACAAATGTACTATTGGAGTTGGTTGGGTAGTATTTTGTTGGAAGATTTTTACATCTGTGTTCACCAGTGATTTTGGTCTGTAATTCTCTTTTTTGTGTGTGATACCTTTGTCTGGTTTTGGTTTCAGGTTGTTCTCAGAGGATGACTTTAGAAGTGTTCCTTCCTCTGCAATTTTTTGGAACAGCTTGAGAAGGACAGGTGTTAACTCTTCTCTAAGTGTTCTATAGAATTCACCTATAAAGCCACATGGTCCTGGACTTTTGTTTTCTAGAAGTTTTAACAATACTGATTCAATGTCATTACTTGTAATTGACCTGTTCATATCTTCTATTTTTCTCTTGTTCAGTCGTGAGAGATTATATTTTTCTAAGAACGTATGTATTTCTTCTAGGTTGTCCACTGTATTGTCATATAGTTCCTTGAGGTAGCCTCATAATAATTTTTTTGCATTTCTGTGGTGCTGGTTGTAACTTCTCTTTTTTCATGTCTGATTTTATTGATCTGGGTCCTTTCCCTTTTTTTCTTAACGAGTCTGGCTCAAGATTTATCAACTTTCTTTGCTTTTTCAAAGAACCAGCTTTGGTTTCATTGATCTTTTCTATATTTTTTTCTTTAGCCTCTATTTTTTAAATTTCTGCTCTAATCTTTATGATTTCTTTCCTTCTACTAACTCTGGATTTTGTCTGTTTTTCTTTCTCCAGTTCCTTTAGGTGTAAGATTGGGTTGCTTATTTGAAATTTTTCTTGTTCCCTGGGGTAAGCTTGTACTGCTATAAACTTTCCTTTAGAATTGTTTGCTGTTTCCCACAGGTCCTGGATCACTGTGCATTCATTTTCATTTGACTTCAGGTATTTTTTTTTTAATTTCATCTTTGACTTCTTCACTGATCCATTGATCCTTCAGCAGCTTACCATTTAGCCTCCGTATGTTTGTATTTTTTACAGTTTTTTTTCCTGTAGTTAACTTCTAATATCATAGTATTGAGGTCAGAAAAGATAAGGAGATAAAAGATCTGTACTTGGAAAACTAAAAGACACAGATGAAAGAAACGAAAGGCAACACAAACAGATGAAAGATACGCCATGATCATGAATTGGAAGAATAGTGCTAAAGGGACCATACTGCCCAAGGCAACCTACAGATTCAGTGTAGTCCCTATCAAAGCAAAAGGGCATTTTTCACAGAACTAGAATAAATAATTTTAAAATGACTACAGAAACACAAAAAACCCCCAAATAGCCAAAACCATCTTGAGAAAGAAGAACAGAGCTGGAAGAATAATGTTCCCTGGTTTCAGACTACACTACAAAGCTATAGCAACCAAAACGGTATGCTAATGGCAGGAAAACACATACAGATCAATGGAACAGAAGAGAGAGCACAGAAACCCACACATTTATGGTCAATTAATCTATGACAGAGGCAGGAGTAAACAATGGAGAAAAGGCAGTCTCTTCAATAAGTGGTTCTGGGAAAATTGGACAGCTACATGTAAAAGAATAAAATTAGAACACTCTCTAATACCACATACAAAAATAAACTCAAAATAGATTAAAGATCTAAATGTAAGAAAAGACACTATAAAACTCCTAAAAGAAAATAGGCAGATTACTCTTTGACATAAATGGCAGCAATATTTCTTTTCTGATCTGTCTCCTAAAGCAAAGGAAGCAAAAGCAAAAACAAAAGGGACGTAATTAAACTTAAAAGCTTCTGGACAACAAATGAGACCATCAACAAACTAAAAAACAACCTTCTGAGTAGGAGAAAACATTTGCAAACAATATGATCAATAAGGGGTTAATATCCAACATATATATATATAAACAGCTGATACAAGCCAACATCAAAAAGACAAATCCAATTAAAAATGGTCAGAAAAACTGAACATTTTTCCAAAGAAGACATACAGATGGCCAACAAACACATGAAAAATACTCAACACTGCTAATCATCAGGAAATGCAAATCAAAACCACAATGAAGTATCAGCTCACACCAGTCAGAAAGACTATCATTAAAAAAGAACACAAATAACAAATGTTGGCAAGGATGTAGAGAAAAAGGAATCCTTGCTCACTGTCGGTGGAATGTAAATTGTATACTGGTGCAGCCACTGTGAAAAACAGTATGGAGGTTTTGCAAAAAATTAAAAACAGAATGACCATATGACCTACCATATGACCTAGCAATTCTGCTCCTGGGTAAATATCCAAAAAACAAAAAACAAACCTCAAGAACACTCATTTGAAAAGATGCATGCATCCCAATGTTCAAGAGTGCATTATTTACAATTGCCAAGGTATGGAAGTGACCTAAGTGTCCATTAACATCCATTAACATGGATGAAGATGTGGGGTGTGTATATTTTATATATATATATATATATATATATACACACACATATACACACACACATATATATATATATATATTTGTATGTATACACACACACACACAATGGAATTTACTGAGTCATAAAAAAGAATGAAAAATTTCCATCTGCAGCAAAATGAATAGATCTGAAAGGCATCATGCTTAGTAAAGTATGTCAGAGGAAGATAAATCCTGTATGATATCACTTATATGTGGAATCTAGAACACACAACAAACTAGTGAATTAAACAAAAAGGAACAGACTCACAGATTTAGAGAACAAACTAGTGCTTATCAGAGGGGAGAGAGAACGGGGGAAGGGTAGGGAGAAAAAGGTTATTATATAAAATCATTTGTGGGAAACTTTTTGTATGTGTGTGTGAATGTGCACATGTGTGTTACTTACAGTTTTATTTTATTACAGCAAAAGGATGGAGATTAACATTAGCCAAAGGAAAAAGCATATAGGGAAGAGTCCAGAAAGCTAAATTCAGAGGTTCCAGTTGTCTTTTTCATAGAATCAAGACAGCATGATTCTCCTGATAATGATGCATGAAAAAAGCATGAACTGTTGCCAAATAGGAAACCCAACCAAGCCTTGGTGTCAAGAGCGTTAAATAGGGCTCCATCTTGCAGGCGTAGCTGCCTGCCCATTAGGGCAGTTTCCAATCCTGAGTAAGTCAAGCTGCATTACTGAAAGCCCACGCCCTTCATCATGCTGTGGGTGTAGCTCTGAGGCCACGTAATTACTATCTAACTATCTAATTACATAATTACTATCACAAGGACCTGGGTAAACAAAGACATTCCTATCAAGCATAACATTCCAAGGGTCTAGAGATTACTTCCTAGAAACTGAGGCAAAGAAGAGACATTTCTGTGCCTGAGGTTCAAATCTTTACTACACAGGCCTTTACCTGGCCTTTCAGAGCAAAATATATTTGTCTGGGAATCTAGTTTCAGTATAGCATTTATATGACATACAACAACAGTAAAAAACAAGCCCACCTTATAAAGCCATTACACACATTTTTGTATTTTTATACCAACTTCTTCTTTGATCTACCTCAATTTGTACTTTATAATAAACTTAGCTGATGGTTAGCTGAATCAGTTTTCCCTCAAACTACTCATTTGCCATCATTTTTATTTTCTGGCTGCATTGAGTGGCTTGTGGGATCTTAGTTCACCAACAACAGACCCAGGCCCTCAGCAGTGAGAGAGAGTCCTAACCACTGGATCACCAGAGAGCTCTCTGCCATCAGTATTATATCCTGAAAAGCCTTTAACTCAATTCCCCCATATATATGACCATCAACAGAAATATAACCTTAGCAACAATACAGTGTATTATGATACACTGTATCATAATACGATAGATGTAACTTACATACAACACTATATCTATAGTCAACATAATAAACTGTAGACTTAAAATTTGTTAACAGAGTAGATGTCCTGTTAAGTGTTCTTTCTGAAGTAAAATACTCAAAAGATACTGGCATATTACTAGAGTCCTACTCAGTCATCAACAATGGTTCAGTCGATCTCCCAAAGCAAAGCCACTCAGGTTTGCAGGCTTCCATCTGATCTTCTCAGGTTCCAAAAGGAGGAGCAGTCTTGGCAACATATGGCTGCATTCTTTCCAACATCTGCCAAAACTGAATTAAGATACAGTATCACCTCTTACCCTGAGCCTCTTAGGGCACCAATGGAACGGACTTCTCTTGTTGTATGTCCTATTTATTCATTCTTTTACTCTCAGCTATCAGTTCAGTTCAGTCACTCAGTCGTGTCAGACTCTTTGTGACCCCATGGATGGCATCATACCAGGCGTCCCTGTCCATTACCAACTCCCTGTCCATAAGCCTCTTATCCTTCTCCATCAGAGGGCAGACAGAATGAAAACCACAATCACAGAAAACTAACTAAACTGATCACATGGACCACAGCCTTGTCTAACTCAATGAAACTATGAGCCATGCCATGTAGGGCCACCTAAGACGGATGGGTCAGGGTGGAGAGTGCTGACAAAACGTGGTCCACTGGAGAAGGGATGGCAAACCACTTCAGTATGCTTGCCTTGAGAACCCCATGAACAGTATGAAAAGGCAAAAAGATAGGACACTGAAAGATGAACTCTCAGCTGTATTTCTCCTTTTCTCCATTTATCATTGAATTTGACCCAAACTTTTCCACTTCTGGAAGGGACATTTTTCAGTGTGGCCACTGTGCTGGTTCAGACTGCCAGGAGCAACACCAGAGCACCAAATGCTCCCCCTCAGCCCACTCTCATTTACACAGAGTATCACTGTAGTGGTCTATCACAACCACCAGGTAATACAGCTGTGTTCACTGTCAACCCCAATTTTGCCAGATGAGGTGAATATACAACCTGCCATCAGGCCTTTAGGAATTCGGGAGTAAAAGTTTAAAAGTAGAGTTAGAGTTTCTTGCTTAGGAATCAGCCCTGCTTCTGGCCCCTGTAATTGCAGCCCTGTTCCTAGGACCACTGAATCAGTTGAGGTGTTGTGAGGGGAAACTGTATAATCATATCAACATCTTCCATCTCCGTGATCCCCAGGTACTTCTGAAAAGTGAAGGACTCTATCTATTGAAGACCTTGCTTTGATTGCCTCACATCCAGTGTGACGCATGCTGTTACATGTCCTTCATACCTGTGAAGACGTGTACGCCAGCCCTCCATGCTTTACCTTCCCCAGTTTTAGACAAGTGTTCAGTTGCCTATTCTAAATCTCAATCAAAGCACTGCTCCTAGGATATCTCTTGGCTCATTGTTGAACATTATTAATTGATCCTGTGAATGAACTGTGTTCTCCCAAATTTATATTTTGAAGCCCTAACCCTCAATATGGTTGTATTTGGAGATAGATCATTCAAGGAGGTAATTAACTTTAAATGAGGTAACAAGAGAGCCTTAAATGAATAGGACTGGTGTGGCTATAAAGAGGGACATGCACAGAGAAAATGCTGTGTGAGGACAGAGTGAGACGGTGGCTATTTATACTCTGGGATGAGAGGTCTCACCAAAAACCAACCCTACTGGAAGCTTGATCTTCGACTCCTAGTCTACAGAACTACGAGGAAGAAAATTTCTATTGCTTAAGTCACCCAGTCTATGGTATTTTGTTATGGAAGGGAGACTTCTGAAAACTGTAAAGCATGACAGAATTTAAAGAATCTTTCATTTAATTAAAAATAAATAATTTTAAAATTTGTATGAAACACAAAAGACACCTAATAGCCAAAGCAGCCTTGAGAAAGAAAACCAAAGCTGGAGGAATCAGGCTCCCCACACAAACGCTACACAAACAAGATGGAAAGACAATCCTCAGAATGGGACAAAATATTTGCAAACAAAGCAACGAACAAAGGATTAATCTTTAAAATAGACAAACAGCTCATGGAGCTCAACATCAAAAAAATAAACATCTCAGTCAAAAAATGGGCAGAAGACCTAAATAGACATCCCTCCAAAGAAGACTTACAGATGACCAACAAACATATGAAAAGATGCTCAACACCATTAATTATAAGAGAAATGCAAATCAGAACTACAATAAGGTATCCCCTCACATGGATCAGAATGGGCATCATCAAAAAGTCTACAAACAATAAATGGTGTAGAGGGTGTGGAGAAAAGGGAACGCTCTTACACCACTGGTGGGGCAAACTGACACAGCTACTGTGGAGAGCAGTACGGAGGTTCCTTAAAAACCGAACAGAGAACTACCCTATGACCCAGCAATCCGACTAATGGGTATATACCCCGAGAAAATAATAATTCAAAAGGACACAGGTACCCCAATCGCTGCAGCACTACTTACAATAGCCAAGAAATGCAATCACCTAAGTGTCCAACGACAGATGAATGGATAAAAACAATGTGGTACATACACACAATGGACTATCACTCAGCCACCAAAGGAACGAAATAGGGTCGTTTGTAGATACATAAATGGGCCTAGAGTCTGTCATACAGAGTGAAGTAAGTCAGAAAAAGACAAACAAATATCATGTATCAATAGATATATATTCCCTGGTGGCTCAGATAGTAAAGAATCTGCCTGCAATGTGGAAGACCCGGGGTCAGTCCCTGGGTGAGGAAGATCCCCTGGAGAAGGGAATGGGAACCCACTCCAGTATTCTTGACTGGAGAATTCCGTGGACAGAGGACCCTGGTGGGCTATAGCCCATGGGGCCGCAGTCAGACGCAACTGAGCAACTAACATTTTCACGTAGAATCTAGAAAAATGGTATAGGTGAACCTACTTCCAAGGCAGGAATAGAGACACAGACCTGGAGAAATGACATGTGGATGGCGGGGAGGGTAGAGTAGGACAAACTGGGCGATGAGGATTGACATGTATACACCACCATATGTAAAACAGCTAGTGGGAAGCTGCTACAGAGCACAGAAAGCTCTACCTGGTGCTCTGCAAGGACCTGGGAGGGGTGAGTCGGGAAGTGGGGGGCTCAAGAGGAAAGGGATAAATGTGAACATACAGCTGGATTACTTCATTGTAAAGCAGAAACTAACATAACATTGTTAAGGAATCATATTCCAATAAATTTTTAAAATATCTACAAAAAAAGTAGCATCTGAGCCTATTGTATTATTTTATTTTCAAAAGCCTGTAACATGTCTCTTTACTTCTTTGCAATACTTGCACTATCAGAAAAAATTTTTCTCATGAAAAACAGTTTGGTGATTCAAGCTTCTGACAGTATGACTGGAAACTGAGAAGAGAGGAGGGAATTAATTATTACTCAGTTAATGAGAGAGTATTAATGAGTGGCCAAGACAACACATACAGCACATCTAAACAATGTCCTAATAAACTCTTCTCTAAACTACATTAGGGTGTGCTTTAATCTACTACCTTTCCTGTGTGTGTGTGTGTGTGTGTGTGTGTGTGTGTGTGTGTGTCTTCGTGTATAAAGTGGCTTCAGTCGTGTCCAGCATTAGGGTGTGCTTTAATCTACTACCTTTCCTGTGTGTGTGTGTGTGTGTGTGTGTGTGTGTGTGTGTGTGTCTTCGTGTATAAAGTGGCTTCAGTCGTGTCCAGCATTAGGGTGTGCTTTAATCTACTACCTTTCCTGTGTGTGTGTGTGTGTGTGTGTGTGTGTGTGTGTGTGTGTGTGTGTGTGTGTGTGTGTGTCTTCGTGTATAAAGTGGCTTCAGTCGTGTCCAGCTCTTTGTGACCCTGTGGGCTGTAGCCTGTCAGGCTCCTCTGTCCATGGGATTCTTCAGGTGAGAATACTGGAGTGGATTGCCATGCCCTCCTCCAGGGGATCTTCAGGACCCAGGGATTGAATCTGAGTCACTCACATCTCCTGCATTGGCAAGCAGGTTCTTTACCACTATTTCCACCATCATTCTCAAAAACTTATGCTGAAGATGCTAGTTCCACTGTTGCCATGAAACCATCCTTCTTTTTGACTGTGGCTTATGACAACTACATATAGAGTAGTATTATCACATGCAAAGGATCTACATGTGAAAGACGTGCAGAGGAACGGCACATCTGTGCAGGTGCACAGGCAGATGCATACCACAATGGGTCCATTAGCCTTTTCCAGGGAATATTCCCGACCCAGGGATTGAACCTGGGTCTCCTGCATTGCAGGCAGATTCTCTACCATCAGAGCCCTGTTAGCCAGCCACACTTCACCGCAATTCAGTTTTATGCCTCAAAATGCTTTAGGGTAAGAAGAATCGGAAGTAGTTTGTTTTAAAGTACCTATAACCAATTATCTTGAACTAAAGTAAAGCAAGCCTTGTCATTTGAATAGAAAAGTTTAATTCTGTATCTGCTGAAGAAAAAAACAAAAACAAAAAACCCTGTTGTCAAACTTGAAAGGGCAAAAGCAGCTTTACAAAGTTGTTATGGGAACATATAAAATCCAAACCACATTTATAAAGGGAGTCTCCTGGCCATCTCAAAAGGAAGAGCTTGGGGTAAGATGAGATCACAAATGTTAGTCAGCTAATGCTGAGAGCTAATTGTTAGCTAGGCTGACAAAGACTCCGCGGCCCTAAAGGAGGAAGGGGTCCAGGGGTCTCAAGATGGAGAAGGGAAAAACCTTTTTCCTATATTGCTTTGCCTTAGTCACATAAGATATGTTTTTCTTAAATTCTAAGTTGTTATGACAACAATCTTTAAGACTAACTTTCTTTAAGACCAGAGCTGATAATTACACAACAAAATAACTCATCTTAAACTACATAACAGAAACTTGGATTAAAGATTTACTGAGCATGGCCCCGCCCATCAGAACAAGACCCAGTTTCCCCCTCAGTCAGTCTCTCCCACCAGGAAGCTTTCGTAAGCCTCTTATCCTTCTCCATCAGAGGGCAGATAGACTGAAAACCACAATCACAGGAAACTAACCAAGCTAATCACATGGTTCCCAGCCTTGTCTAATTCAATGAAACTATGAGCCATGCCATGAAGGGCCACCTAAGATGGATGGTTCATGGTGGAGAGTTCTAACAAAATGTGGTCCCCTGGAGAAGGGAATGGCAAACCACTTCAGTATTCTTGCCTTCAGAACCCCATGAACAGTATGAAAAGGCAAAAAGATAGGACACTGATAGATGAACTCCCCAGATGCCCAATATGCTACTGGAGATCAGTGGAGAAATAACTCCAGAAAGAATGAAGAGACGGAGCCAAAGCAAAAACAATACCCAGCTGTGGATATGACTGGTGATGGAAGCAAGCTCTGATGCTATAAAGAGCAATATTGTATAGGAACCTGGAATGTTAGGTCCATGAATCAAGGCAAATTGGAAGTGGTCAAACAGGAGATGGTAAGGGTTAATGTCGACATTTTAGGAGTCAGCAAACTAAAATGGACTGGAATGGGTGAATTTAACTCAGATGACCATTATATCTACTACTTTGCACAAGAATCCCTTAGAAGAAGTGGAGTAGCCATCATAGTCAACAAAAGAGTCCGAAATGCAACACTTGGATGCAATCTCAAAAATGACAGAATGATCTCTGTTCATTTCCAAGGCAAACCATTCAATATCACTGTAATCCAGGTCTATGCCCCGACCAGTCATGCTGAAGAAGCTGAAGTTGAACGGTTCTATGAAGACCTATAAGACCTTCTAGAACGAACACCCAAAAAAGATGTCCTTTTCATTACAGGGGACTGAAATGCAAAAGTAGGAAGTCAAGAAACACCTGGAGTAACAGGCAAATTTGGCCTTGGAGTACAGAAGGAAGAAGCGCAAAGGCTGAGAGAGTTCTGCCAAGTGAACGCACTGCTCATAGCAAAAACCCTCTTCCAAAAACACAAGAGAAGACTCTACACATGGACATCACCAGATGGTCAACACTGAATGTGACCATCACAGATGGTCAGACTGATTATATTCTTTGTAGCCAAAGATAGAAAAGCTCTACAGTCAGCAAAAACAAGACCAGAAGCTGACTGTGGCTCAGACCATGAACTCCTTATTGCCAAATTCAGACTTAAATTGAGGAAAGTAGGGAAAACCACTAGACCATTCAGGTATGGCCAAAATCAAATCCCTTACGATTATACAGAGGAAGTGAGAAACAGAGTTAAGGGACTAGATCTGATAGACAGAGTGCCTGAAGAACTACAGGCAGAGGTTCCTGACATTGTACCAGAGACAGGGATTAAGACCATCCCCAAGAAAAAGAAATGCAAAAAAGCAAAATGGCTGTCTGAGGAGGCCTTACAAATAGCCATCAAAAGAAGAGAAGTCAAAAGCAAAGGAGAAAAGGAAAGATATAGCCATCTGAATGCAGAGTTCCAGAGAATAGCAAGGAGGGATAAGAAAAGCCTTCCTCAGTGATCAATGCAAAGAAATAGAGGAAAACAATAGAATGGGAAAGAGTAGAGATCTCTTCAAGAAAATCAGAGATACCAAGGGAACATTTCATGTAAAGATGAGCTCGATAAAGGACAGAAATGGTATGGACTTAATAGAAGAAGATATTAAGAGGTGGCAAGAATACACAGAAGAATCATACAAAAAAGATCATCATGACCCAGATAATCACGATGGTGTGATCACTCACCAAGAGCCAGACATCCTGGAATGTGAAGTCAAGTGGGCCTTAGGAAGCATCACTACGAACAAAGCTAGTGGAGGTGATGGAATTCCAGTTGAGCTATTTCAAATCCTAAAAGATGATGCTGTGAAAGTGCTGCACTCGATATGCCAGCAAATCTGGAAAACTCAGCAGTGGCCATAGGACTGGAAAAGGTCAATTTTCAGTCCAATCCCAAAGAAAGGCAATGCCAAAGAATGCTCAAACTACAACACAATTGCACTCATCTCACATGCTAGTAAAGTAATGCTCAAAATTCTCCAAGCCAGACCTCAACGATAGGTGAACCGTGAACTTCCACATGTTCAAGCTGGTTTTAGAAAAGGCAGAGGAACCAGAGATCAAACTGTCAACATCTGCTGGATCATGGAAAAAGCAAGAGAGTTCCAGAAAAGCATCTATTTCTGCTTTATTGAGTATGCCAAAGCCTTTGACTGTGTGGATCACAATAAACTGTGGAAAATTCTGAAAGAGATGAGAATACCAGACCACCTGGCCTGCCTCTTGAAAACTGTATATAGGTCAGGAAGCAACAGTTAGAACTGGACATGGAACAACAGACTGGTTCCAAATAGAGAAAGGAGTACGTCAAGGCTGTATATTGTCACCCTGCTTATTTAACTTATATGCAGAGTACATCATGAGAAACACTGGGCTGGATGAAGCACAAGCTGAAATCAAGATTGCTGGGAGAAATATCAATAATCTCAGATATGCAGATGACATCACCCTTATGGCAGAAAGTGAAGAGGAACTAAAGAGCCTCTTGATGAAAGTGAAAGAGGAGAGTGAAAAAGTTGGCCTAAAGCTCAACATTCAGAAAACTAAGATCAGGGCATCCAGTCTCATCACTTCATGGCAAAGAGATGGGGAAACAGTGGCAGACTTTACTTCTGGGGGCTCCAAAAATCACTGCAGATGGTAACTGCAGCCATGATATTAAAAGACACTTACTTCCTGGAAGAAAAGTTATGACCAACGTAGATAGCATATTAAAAAGTAGAGACATTACTTTGCCAACAAAAGTCCATCTAGTCACGGTTATGGTTTTTTCAAAAGTCATGTATGGATGTGAGAGTTGAACTATAAAGAAAGCTGAGCACTGAAGAATTGATGCTTTTGAACCGTGGTGTTGAAGACTCCTGAGAGTCCCTTGGACTGCAAGGAGATCCAACCAGTCCATCCTAAAGGAGATCACTCCTGGGTGTTCACTGGAGGGACTGATGTTGTAGCTGAAACTCCAATCCTTTGGCTACCTGATGTGGAGAGCTGACTCTTTTGAAGAGATATTGATGCTGGGAAAGATTGAAGGCAGGAGGAGAAGGGGACGACAGAGGTTGAGACGGTTGGATGGCATCACTGACTCAACAGACATGAGTGTGAGTGGACTCCGGGAGTTGGTGATGGACAGGGAGGCCTGGTGTGCTGCGATTCATGGGGTTGCAAAGAGTGGGACACGACTGAAGGACTGAACTGAACTGAAACTAGGTAACAATGTAGCCTGCTGGAGGACTTGTTTCTCCTTCTGAAGAACCTTCTGACTAATCCTGTTATCTTAAAATGTATATTGTGGGAGTGGGTCTGTAAAAGTATATACGGCCTTGATAAGACTAGCCAGTGGGGCACTCACTCTCTGTCCCCCTTCTCATGTCTATTCCGAAGCTTTCTCTGTCCCTTTTTGTACTTTAATAAAACTGCTACATAAAAGCTCTTCAGTGATCAAGCCTGGTTCCTGGTCCTGAAGCTAAACATTCTTCAGAGATCATGCATCTGACATCATTCACTGTATGCTATCAGTGCTAGACAATCGCAAGACAGCAGGCCATTTCTCCAATATATATTTAAAAAAGAAATAGTATGGTTTCCTAACAATACCTTTAACGAATGAGTAAAATGTTGCAATATGTTTCCAAAACATTGAAATAACATAAGCTTGGCATGACTGTCAGTAACAGTTCTAAATTTAATGATTCCTATATGCATATTCAAATATCTAGGCACCAAAAGCAACTGAAGACATGTTTGGGTAGAAATGTGTTCAAAGGAACTCTGTAGGAAGAAAGGCAATAAAATGGTCAGGGCCAATTCTTTGTCATTTTGTATTCTTTATACAAGTCAGTATTTGTCTCTCTGTTGCTTAGCTTCTATTGTCAAATGCTCTAATATTACCACTACTATAAATAAAAATGATATATGAACATTTCTTCTCTGGCCTCAAGCTACAAAACCATGAAGACCAAAACTAAAAACAAATAGCAAAACAAAATAAATCCCTACTATGAACCAGGGTACTATTTCATACTGCTGGTAGGAACATAAATTGGTACAGGCTCTACAGACAGCAATACTGAAATCTCATTCTACAAACACACTTGACTAATTATGAAATAACACATTCCAATTTTTTCACTGTAACATTGTTTTTAACAACTGCAAGAGTTCATTGGTTGGCACTGATTAAAAATAGTAAAATTACACAATGGAATATTCTTCATCTATTAAAAAAAGCATAGGAAAGCTCATGCTATGGAAAGAGCTTTAGGAAATATTGCCAACTTGAGGCAGGGAGATGGTAGTGAACAGAGCACACAGTGTATCAGCTGCCTTCTGTGTAAGAAAGGGGAAGGGTAACACTATAGACTAACACACACTGGAAAACTATAAAAAGAGCTAACAGAACCAGTAACCCACAGAGGAGGGTGTACCTAAGGAGGAGGGAAATAGGGGGCAGAGGTGGAAACATTTTTTCAATGGATAGCTTTGTACACTGTATTAAAAAAAAAAACAATCTCCAGCCAGTTAGAGAAAAATTGTACACGATTTATTTTTCACCAGTCTGTTCTGGCACGCTTCCAATGATATCAGTCACCGGGATCAATGACAGTCAGTGTACATACTCTGTAGTATTTTCCACATGCTGTGCCCAATTCAATATTATTCCCGCTGCAGCAATGGACACCAGTTTTGGCCAACATGGCATAGTACCCTATTTCAGATTTCCTCAGGGCTAGGCAGTTGTTGGCAAGGATGACCAGTTTTGCTTTGCCTTGTCGGAACATTTTCAGAGTCGGCTTGTACCCAACTACATATATTCCGCTTTTCATAATCAATTGGAGCATAGCATTGATTAATTCCAGTGACTTTTACATCTTCTTTGTGGCTACCATCTTTCTACCTTAGGACCAGGAAGCCCCCAACCAAGAGCAGCCACCAAGATGTCCAGGGAGCAAGAAAGGTGTGTGCTGTACTGTTACATGAATATACATATACATTTATCATCTATATACATCAATGTACAGAGATGATCTAACCTCCCTCACCCCCACAAAACAGAACATAAAATCCAAAAACTAATACTAGTAATTACCTCGACAAGGGGATGGGGGTGAAGGTGATGACGGACAAGGGTGAGAGCAGTGGCACTGCTAGATCATATGGCAGTTCTATTTTTAATTTTTTAAGGAACCTCCATAGTGTACTCTTCAATGTACACCTTTCAATATTGCCTTTAAATTTGTGTGTACACCTTTCAATTTGTGTATACTTCCAAATGATCTTTGATAAGGATACCAAGACCACTGAAAGAAGAAACAACAGTTTCTTCAAAAATAATGTTGGGAAAAACTGGATACTCACATGCAAAAGAATGAGGGTGGGCTCTAATCTTATACCATACCCAAAATTAATTCAAAATGGATTAAGTTCCTAAACCTAAAGACCCCAAACTATAAAACTCTAAAACAGAACACAGGGGAAAACCTTATGATGTTTAATTTAGCAATTTTTTCTTAGATATGACAACAAAAGAACAGGAAACCAAAACAAAAATAGACAAATGGGACTATACTGAACATAAAAATGTTGTGCATCAAAAGACACAATAATCAGCATGCAAAAGCAACCTACTGGAATGGGAAAAAAATACTTGCAGATCATACATCTGATTAGGTATAATATATTAAGAATATAAAAATAACTCTTACAACTAAACAACAAAAAACCAAAAATCTGATTAAAAAAATAGGCAGAGGATCTGCACATTTTTGCAAAGAAGATATACAAATGGCAAACAAGCACATGAAAAGATGCTCAACATCATTAATCATCAGAAAATGTAAATCAAAACCACAGTGACATATCACCTGGCAACTGTTAGAAGAACTGACATTGAAAAGACAAGTATTGGTTAAGTTGTGGAGAAAAGGGAACCCTCCTGCACTGCTAATGGAAATGGTACACTGATGCAGCCACTATGGAACACAACATGGAGGCTCCTTAAAACACTGACAACAGAACCACTACATGATCTAGCAAGCCCACTGCTGGTATATATTTGAAGGAAATGAAATCACTACTTGAAGAGATATTTATATTATCATGTTCACTGCAGTGTTATTCACAATAGCGAACATATAGTTGTTGCTCAGTCGTGTCCAGCTCTTTGCAACCCCACGGACTGCAGTATGCCAAGCTTCCCTGACCTATCCTGTCTCCCAGAGTTTGCTCAAACTCATGTCCATCAAGTCGGTGATGCCATCCAACCAGATCATCCTCTGTCGTCCCCTTCTCCTCCTGCCCTCAATCTTTCCCAGCATCAGGGTCTTTTGCAATGAGTCGGCTCATCCCATCAGGTGGCCCAAGTATTGGAGCTTCAGCTTCAGCATCAGTCCTTCCAATGAGTGTGGAAACAACCTAAGAGTCCATTAGCAAACGAATGAAAAAGGATGTGTGACACACACACACACACACACACACACACACACACACAACTTATGAAGAAAGAAGAAAACTGTGTCATTTGTATCAACTTGGATGGACCTTGAGGGCATTATGCTAAGCGAAATAAGTCACATGAAGACACATATCACTTATATGTGAAAGCTGAAACAGTCAAAGCAATATAAACACAGTAGATTGTGGCAGTTAACAGGGCTTAGAGGGGTTAGGTCAAAGGGGACAATCTTCCAGCTATAAGCTGAATAAGTTCTGCAGATCTGACATATAGAATGGTGATTACCGTTAACAATAAGGCATTACACAGTTGAAAGCTGCTAACAGAATAAATCTCAGGTACTCAAAAAGGCAATAATAATTATGTTTTGTTACTGAATTGTATGAGACCATCATATATTTTAGATATCAATCCCTTACAGATATATGATTTGCAAATACTTCCTCCTACTTTATAGGCTGCCTTTTCATTTTGCTGATTGTTTCTTTTGTTGTGCAGAAGCGTTTTGGTTTTTATAAAGTCCTATGTAGTAATTTTTGCTTTTTTTGCCATATCTGAAAAATCACTACCAACACCAATGTATTTCACAAAAACTCTCTGTTTTCATCTAGGAGCTTTATGGTTTCAGGTCTTATGTATAAGTCTCTAATCTATTTAAGTTAATTTCCTTAAGTGATGTAAGATAGGGGTCCAATTTCATTCTTTTAAGTATCCAATTCTTCCAATACCATTTACTGAAGAAATCTGACATCCCTCATTGAACATTCTCAACTTCCTTGCCAAATACTGGTTGGCTATATATGAGGGGGTTATTACCATGTGCTCCTTCCTGCTCCATTGGCCTATGTGTCTATATTTATGTCATTATCACGCTGTCAAAGTGCTGCACTCAATATGCCAGCAAATTTGGAAAACGCAGCAGTGGCCACAAGACTGGAAAAGGTCAGTTTTCATTCCAATCACAAAAAAAGGCAATGCCAAAGAATGTTCAAGCAACTGCACAATTGCACTCATTTCACGTGCCAGCAAAGAAATGCTCAAAATTATCCGAGCTAGGCCTCAACAGTACCTGAACTGAGAACTTCCAGATGTTCAAGCTGGTTTCAGAAAACGCAGAGGAACCAGAGATCAAACTGCCAACATCCAATGGATCTTGGAAAAAGCATGAGAATTCCAGAGAAACATCTACTTCTGCTTTATTGACTACGCTAAAGCCTTTGACTGTGTGGATCACAATAAACTGTGGAAAATTCTTAAAACAGATAGGAATTAGGCACCTTACCTGCTGCCTAAGAAACCTGTATGCAGACTAAGAAACAGTTAGAACTGGACATAGAACATCGGACTGGTTTCAAATTGGGAAAGGAGTACGTCAAGGCTATATATGGTCACCTTGCTTGTTTAACTTCTATGCAGAGTACATCACGAGAAATGCTGGGCTGGATGAAGCACAAGCTAGACCCAAGATTGCCAGGAGAAATATCAATAACCTCAGATAAGCAGATGACACCACCCTTATGGCAAAGTGAAGAGGAACTAAAGAGCCTCTTGATGAAAGTGAAACAGAAGAGTGAAAAAGCTGGCTTAGAACTCAAGATTCAAAAAACTAATATGGCATCCAGTACCATCACTTCATGGCAAATTGATAGGGAAACAACAGAAACAGTGAGAGACTTTATCTTCTCAGGCTCCAAAATCACTGCAGATTGTGACTGCAGCCATGAAATTAAAAGATGCTTGCTCCTTGGAAGAAATGCTATGACAAACCTAGACAGCACATTAAAATGTAGAGACATTACTTTGCCTACAAAGGTCCATCTAGTCAAAGTTATGGTTTTTCCAGTAGTCATGTATGGATATAAGAATTGGACTATAAAGAAAGCCGAGAGCCAAAGAACTGATGCTGTTGAATTGGTGTTGGTGAAGAGTCTTGAGAGTCCCTTGGACTGCAAGGAGATCAAACCAGTCAATCGTAAAAGAAATCAGTCCTGAATATTCATTGAAAGGACTGATGCTGAAGCTGAAGCTCCAATTCTTTGGCTACCTGATGCAAAGAACTGACTCACTGGAAAAGACCCTGATGCTGGGAAAGATTGAAGGTAGGAGAAGGGGTTGACACAGGATGAGATGTCTGGATGGCATCACCGACTCAATGGACATAAGTTTGAGCAAGGTCCAGGAGGTGGTGATGGACAGGGAATCCTGGCGTGCTGCAGTCCACGGGGTCTCAATGAGTTGGACACAACTAAGCCAGTGAACTGAAATGATAGATTTTGATATGGTAGATTTTCATTTTTGTTTGCTTCAAGACATTTTTCAATTTTCTTTTTGATTTTTCATTTTGTAGCTGTTTTCTTTAAATTTCTTTTTTTTGATCTACTGGTTGTTCAGAACGGTGTTGTTTAATTTTCACACATTTGTGAATTTTTCAATTTCCTTCCGTTACTGATTGCTAGTATTATACCACTATGGTCAAAAAGAATACTTGCATGATTTTAATTTTCTTAAATTTGTTAAGACTCGCTTTATGATCTAGCCTATGGTCTATCCTGGAGAACGTTCTGTGTGTGCTTGAGAAGAACGTGTATACTGCTACTTTTGGATGTAATGTTCTGAATTTATCTTTTAGGTCCATTTGGCTTGAAGCCTGGTTGAAGTCTAGTTTCCTTGTTGATAATCTAGACGATTATCCAGTGTTGAAGGTGGAGTAATGATGTCCTTGAAGATTATTTTATTGCTGTCTGTTTCTCTTTCCAGACCTTTGAGCATTTAATATATTTTGGTGTTCCAATGTTTGGTATACATGTATTTATGACTATTTTATCTTCTAAATGAGTTGACCCCTTTATCACTGTATAATGACCTTTCCTGTCTCTAATTACCACTTCTGGCGTCACATCTACTTTGTCTGACATCAGTATAGGCACCCCTGTACTCTTTTGGCTTTCACTTGCATGAAGTATCTTTTTCATCTCTTCACTTTGAGCCCATGTGCGTGTCCTTAAAGCCGAAGTGAGTCTCTTAAGTACCATAAATTACTTTTTGTTTGTTTGTTTTTTAAACCCATCCCACCACTCTATGCCATTTGACTGGAGAATTCAATCCATTTATATTTAGCAAAATTATTGATAGGTAAGATATTAGGAATTCCATCTTACAGTTTTCTGGCTGTTTTTACAGTTTCTTTGTTGTCTCACTGTCTTCCTTAGTAAACTGGTTTTCTGCAGTGGTGCATCTTTTGTGTATCTACTTTAGGTTTTTGCTTTGCTTTGTGGTTTCCAGGCTTACATAAAACACCTTATTGATGTAACAATCTATTTTATGCTGATGACAACTTTAATCACATACAAAAACTACCCTTTTACTCCCCTCTACCTTTCATGTATTTTGACGTATGGTTTACCTCTTTTTATATTTTATATTCATTAACAAATTGTTGTAGCTACAGTTAATTTTAATGCACCTGTTCTTTAATCTTATATCATCATTTTAGAGTATCAGAGTACTCTTATTTGATTATATACTCACCGTTACCAGTATGTTGTGTTTATATTTTTATACATTTTCATCTTATTTCATGTTGTCATGTTAGTTGTATGTACATTTTCATACATTTTCATTTTATTAATAGGCACCCTCTTATTTCAGCTTGAAGAACTCCTTTCAACACTTCTTTTATGGCAGAACTAGTGGTGATGAACTCCCTCAGCCTTTGTGTCTGAGAAAATCTTTCTCTCTCCTGCACTTGTGAATCATGGACTAAAGAAGGAAGGTTTCTCCTGGCACTAAGCTGCGCTGCCACATGGGTAAACGGACACAGGTGAAGCCAAACTGCTTTTCTCAGCCCCTTCAGTATGTCCAAACATGTGTTGATATTGTTTTTGCTTCAATGGAATGCTAAATCGTCTCCTCTGGAAACCTAGACTTCTACAAAAGCTCCCTCATCTGTGGGGAAGACTCTAGGTCAGTGTTCTCTGGGTGCTCCCAGACTGCAGTCAAGAGGGGCTAAAACTGATTCACAGATCACCTGAGAGCCACAGCCAGGACAAAGGTCTGCTTGCCTACTGCCTAATGCACAGCAGGCAAGGCTCCTTCTGGGTCCCTTAGTGTGTGGTGATGGATCCCACAGCTGCCACAAAGACACTTTCTTTTGTGGATGGATACAGGATATTTGGTGCACAGGGAGGGAAGACCAGAATGAGGGATGCGTTATGCTCATGACTAAAAAAATGTTTTTAACCGTGTGAAAATATTTTTGATTGAAATTTTAAAAACAAAAGGAAAAAAAGTCACCAAACTAAGCCTAACTACTTTCTGTCCCCAGTGAGAAAGAAAAGTGTTGGTACAGAAAATCAATGCATTTTATTGTGTTCACTTCAGTGAACAAACATCTCCTATCCTCCCCTACTTGGGCCACTGCCCTACCTTGCTGGCCTTCACACCAAAATTCTTTAGGGCAGACCTTAATACTGACGCCTCCACATACAGAAGCAGGCACACCTTTATCTGTGGTAACAGAGCCTCTGGCCCCCTTTCCCATTCAGTTGTTCTTTGGATGTTCTTTGTTGAGATGAGTATAATCTGCCTCAACCCCTGTGCAGCGTTTCCCCCTAAGAACCCCCTCTCTTAGCGAGATTCTCTAACACTTCTTTCTACCTTTCTAACTACTCGGTCTGTCTCCAATAGCTCCCTAAAACTAGATGTTACCTATGGTCCTGCCTGCCCCGACATCCCTTTTCATTTTCTGTTCAATCTCCTTTAATCATTTCATCCACATTTGTGTGTGTCCCAGTTACTGCCAACTGTCACGCCAGCACGGTTGTTCCCAGACTCAACCTCTCTCCCAAACCCCAATAAATGAATTTCCAGCTATCTTTAGTCTCTATATGATCTGTCTAACCGTCATGGCTCTTTTAAACAAATAGATCCACCCCTACACAATGCACCTGCAACATATCCAAGCAGTCTTTGCCATAGATCACTTATTTTCATCTGTTTTGAGTTCTATGGTCTTTTTTAATCATTATGCATCTTTCCATTGATGGCACTGCTTCACTTCTTGGCTTAAATCTCAACAAAGATGCTCTGGCTGAGTCTACTGATTATCTTCCTCAAAAACAAATCAACGTCTTCTGCTGGCCAAGCTGTCTTTTGCTACTGCTAATAATCTTGCCAAGTGTGAGAACCTGTAAATTGATACCACATTTCACTGCTCATTGTCCCTTGAGCAATCAAGACTAACACCCACCTACACCTTCCTCCAGACACCTGCCTGACCTCTCGTGTTTTTTGGGGGTATCAATGGCTCTATTATCCACCCTGACTCCAAGGCCAAACAGTCTCAGTCACAGCTGATTCCTCACTAGTCCCTCCTCTTTTTATTGTGGTAAAAACATAAGATAATTTGCTACCTTAACCATTTTTAAGTATGCATATAGTTCAGTAGTGTTACGTATGCTCACACTGTAAAATCTAAAACTGTGGACCCAGTAAACAACTCCTCTCTTCCTCTTCCTCCATCCTCTCCTCTCTATAACCTCTAAAATAAATTGCTTCTCAAATCCTGGGAATCCTTCTCAATAGTGACTTAAGAAAGTCATAAGATTTAGTGATACAAGGGACCTGACCACAACTTCCGAATGAAAGAGTAATCTCTAAAATGTTCACATTCAATGGGTATCTGGCTATCGTTTGTAGACATCAGCAGAGAGCAAAGCAGCCACATCACCCTTGAGCACATGCTGCAAGCTTCTTTATGTTGCACTAAAATTTTTCTCCTTAATTTTTAACACTGATGCTACTTATACCCACCACAGAACAAGGTTAAGCTCTTTCTCTCATGAAATTCCCTCAAACTTTTACGAGAACATTATATTCTTCAGAATTTTACAAATTCTTTTGACTACTCCTTGTAAAACATAGTTTCAGGTCTTCAGCATCATCCTGGCTCTGAATTCAGTGCTTCAGTTCATCACTCTCTCTTAAAACATGTAACTGAAAATGACAGATATGATCTGATATGATCATATGATAGATATGATTCATAGATATGATCTGACCTGGGTGGAAGAGAATGAGATAATCACCTTACATCTTTATAGATACAGTTACATTACTGATTGCTATTGAATCCACTATCAACAAAAACCCTAATATCTTCGGATTGGTTTGGTCAATACAAGCCTAATAGTTGTCACCAGGGCTTCCCTGGTGGCTCAGATGGTAAAGAGTCTGCCTGCAAACTCTTTACCATGAAACCTGCAAACCCAGAGACCAAGATTCGATCGCTGGTCGGAAGGTTCCCCCGGAGAAGGAAATGGCAACCCACTCCAGTATTCTTGCCTGGAGAACCCCATGGATGGAGGAGCCTTGCTGACTACAGTCCATGGGGTCGCTAAGAGTCAGACACGACTGAGCGACTTCACTTTCACTTTTCCCTTTCATGCACTGGAGAAGGAAATGGCAGCCAACTCCAGTATTCTTGCCTGGAGAATCCCAGGGACGGTGGAGCCTGGTGGGCTGCCGTCTATGGGGTCACACAGAGTTGGACATGACTGAAGTGACTTAGCAACAGCAGTATCTCAGTAAGGTATAGTAAAATTGAGCAGCTACTGCACATTGGCAATACATATGCACACAATGAAATGTACCTACAAAGCTTTACCTAAAAGGTAACGCTAAAAGGCAGAACATTTCAGAGTCTAGTCTGTTTCCTGTACTCATATCCAGGGTCAGTTCCAAGATCCACAACCTTCTCTCTATCTTCACTACTCTAATTCTGTTACCAGCCTCACTGACTCTTTCCAGTCTTCCCAACCATATGTTAACAGATTATTCTGTTTATAGCACAGAGCTTTTATTGTGGTATTAGTGATTTGCCTCTACTAGTTTCCTCTGCCACTGAGTAAAGCCAACCAGTAATCATACTGCCATTTGATGATCAGTTACTTCTCTCTCAAAAGAGCATGATTCCCAGCAGTATTAACTATGCTCTAGCCATGCAATATACATTAAACATATATGTTATACATATATAATGTACACAAGCATTCTTCCTTATATATAAGAAATCTCTTCACTCTGTAGAGCAACCAAATTTTCCTGTTTGCTTCCCTCCTACAAATAAAATAAGTTTATCAAGAAATGAGAGACAGTCACTAGGATTTATCACACCAGGTCTAAAAGGCTCAAGCTGCTCATACCAAACTAAGCTGATGAAGTCAACAATACAAGCCCAAAGTTCTTTTTGTTTTGCACCCTCTGCTCAGAAACAAAGTAGTCTTCATACCTGATTTCTACACAAGAACCTTTTTGATCAAAATTAATTGCCATGAGGGGTTCGTATAATTCCTCTATACTCCATCAAGGGCAGAATCCTACCTGAAAAGTGAGGTTAAGTGACTGGATAACAACAGTATTTTAAATCCACAAACAGCTTACCTTTGAGAGAGAAAGTGTTCTGGGGAAAGGAAAGATATCTCTAGTCTTCATTTTCTTAATTAATACAATGAAAGGGTTAGACTAGATAACTGCTAAGGTTCCCAACTAGTGTGAACACTCCATGAGTCTTTCATTCTGAATACTATTAGTTTCTAGCGGGGAAAAAAATCCATATATGTATCTCCAGCAGTTTCCATTAACACACAGTTTGGTGAAACCTGAGAATAGCTAACTCATCTCACCTAGAAAATCTGTCAATAAAGCAAAACAGAGAGACTGCATGTAGTTAACTAGGACATAAATGAGGACTATAATGAATTTAAGAATATAAAAATTATTAATTCTTTTAAGAGCTGTCATTTAAGTCAGCAAACAGCCAATCAGTGGTGCACATCAAATGCTTTCATATATCTTCCAAAGGAAGAATTTTCTTTAGCAGTACATTAACATCGCAATAGACTCTCAATAATCAGCATCTATTCTTTATCACAAAGTCAAGGCTGGTGACACCATTATTAGAACCACTCTCTCAAATTTCTTTCAACAGGGCTGCTTTCAAAATCATGAGTTTATTTTGACAGATGTTTACCCAGAGTAGTGATTCCTAGCCTAAATTAGAGAAATGGAAAAATGACCAAAGGAAACTGATAGCAGAAGAAAATGTCATGGCATCAGCTCTCACAGAGAACAGAGCATAATCTGGATATACTAACACTGGGTGTGAGCTGACTATTACTGGCCAATAAACTCCTCGGAATCAGGGGTTACATCATATTGAACCTGTTATCATCCACAGCAGTTCAGGCAATACCAGGCACACAGACGGTAGCTTTGAAAGGACTGACTACTGCGTCCAAGCTCAGCAACCAAGAGATGACTGGAAGAACTGGGACCAGAGAACACAGATTTATGAAGAAATACAAGAGCACGAGGGCAGGAAATGGTCAGCATCGGTCGGCTGATACCTCGGAGCTCCAAATGGGAACAAGGTTCAAAATGCCCTAGAGATGTGTGGCAAACGGGTTTATGGAAGGAAGACAGTAGTCACAAGGAGGTAGGAAGAGGGGGTCTCAGGAGAGACAACAGGACAGATTTTGAAGTTGCTGGCAGCAAGAGAAACAGCGCAGAGGGAAGAAACAATGGAGGCCTGAAGGCGTAGAGAGCAAACAGGCTGCAGAGAGAGTGCTGCAGACGGCCAGCCGGCCAGCGCAGGACTGAGGAGGGCGGCAGTGAGAGAGGAACAGGCTGGGAGTCTACCTCCTACCCACCTTTCTGGTGAGTCACTCTCTTTAAGGGGGAGTGCCACTTAAAGAAGTCTGCCCCCAACATACAGGTATGGGAAAAAGCAAAGTTTCACTTAAGGTAACGGGAAAGAGGGTACACATGAAAACAGCTGGCATATAAAAATGCTTGATCATCACACAAGCACAGTGGGAAGCCTAAAGAAGGGTACTATGGGGCTCACGGACAGGCCTAGGATATACAAACAAATAGGGTTAAGTGCAAGGAGAATGAGAAATAAACTGAAAGCATGTAAGAGACAGAAGAAAGGGAGTTCTTCACAGGTAGCTTTGTTACAGAGGAATGCCAGGTTCCTCAGAGTTTCAGCTGATTTGAAAATGATCATAAATATTTCCCCAAAGGTCAGTTAGAATCCATATTAAGCAGCTTCTCAGATTTTTAGTGTGGGGAGTGTTAAGATGTTGGAATGACTAAGAATCTGGAATTTATTGCTTCCCTTAAATTTGTTAGAAATTCTCACAATTCAACCACTGGTAACTTTTGTTTATCAACAAAGAAGGCTGAATAAAATTTGTGTTTCAAATTAAAATCTAACTTCCAAAAGCATCTTTTACTGGGACTATTAAAATGCACCTGAAGTCATAAGTTCAGTTTTTATCTCCTGTATATTTTCAGTCCAGCAAAAATGCTCAAAATCCTAATGATTTGGGGAATGAACTAAATATAGACATCACTCAAAACACATCAGAAGAGTTCAGAAACCAGCAGTCTCCAAACAAGTCCACGCTCTTGAAGAACTTGGCAGCATGGGCCAGGGGGCGGGGCAGGGCTGAGACCAAGGTGGGGTCGCCAGGCTGGGCAGGGCAGACTCTCCCGCACTGCTCAGACCTCCGACCTTCTCCACCTGCTTTCCCCCATTTTCACTTTTTCTCAAGATGCTGATACTAACAAAAACAAGCACCGTTCACAGAGATTCCCGTAGAATATCTTAACTCTTCCATTATATCTGCACAATTTAACTATAATGAACACAACAGAGCTCATTCCCCATCTCCAAGAGAAAGGAATGATGCAGATCTTGTGCCCAGAGCCCTGGTGAATTTTCAGAGGATAAGGGTGCTCCAGTCTCAACGCACAGTGAGTGATACCTTGGATCAGAAAGTACCCTGAGGTCATGTAACTTTCTTCCCTTCCCCACCCTCTCTCTCAAACTTCTTTCTCCCCCCTCCTTCTTTCCATGTATGTATGGACTTCTGTATGCATTAACTTGTCTATTGCTCTTTATTTCTTCCTTTCCTTCTTTCTTGCCTGTATGTCTCAGACCCTACTCAAAAGCCTAGGAGAGGGGGGAAAAAGTTAAGATTTTCACTTCCATCTATTACCATTGTTATGGAAATACCTTCACTCTCCTAGATCTATTCACATGTTCTAATTTGAACTCAAAAGCAATTTGGGTGTTTGGGTAGGCCTTCTGGACATATAAGTGCTTGAATTGTAAAAATAAACGAGGAAAAGATTGAAAAACAATTATTATGGAAGAAAAAGAGAACTCCAGGTATCTTCCTGTGTTGACTCTTTACCTTCTGTTTGCTTAAGACATAAACAACATTCAGATATTTTCACTATGAAGAACAACTGCTTTAGTTTAGTATTATACTGGATTATTTATTTTAGAAAGAGCACCCCAGGTGGCTCAGTGGGTAAAGAATCCTGCCTGCAATGCAGGAGACACGGGTTCGATCCCCTGGAGGAAGGCATGGCAACCCATTCCAGTATTCTTGCCTGGAGAATCCCATGGACAGAGGAGCCTGGTGGACTACAGTCCACAGGGTTGCAAAGAGTCAGACATGACTGAAGTGACTGAGTATGCATGCACATTTATTTTAGAAAGTTTCCTGCAGCTAGTTATCAATACACCAAAGTTATGGAAATAGTTGACTGTATGAAGTTGGTCACTGCAATTTTATTTCTTTAAAAGTATAAGAAATATGTAGATGAAATAATATGACTGAATTCCTCCAAAATAATACAAGAATTCAAAAAATTCATCCAGCTGTAGATGTCTAATTTGCATACTTTACATGTTTACTAGTCTGCACTAAAAAGTTGACATAAAAAATAATAACATAGGAGGGAGAAGTCAAGAAGGGTGTAGTTAAAATAAAATTATCCATGAATTGACAACACTCAGTGTTGGGTAGTGAGTACTATCCTGTTTTTGCATGGTTGCAACTTTTCATAATAAAAGATGCTATAAAATGTTACTTAGAAACCTAAGCAATTTTAAGATTCAGATGCATGGTATAAAAAGCAGCACATCTTTTAAAATAAGACTTTGATTTAAAATTATAGTGTATAAATATAAGAAATCAAGTTTTCTT
The DNA here is from genome assembly GCA_024291935.2 of Okapia johnstoni. Classification (NCBI taxonomy): domain Eukaryota; kingdom Metazoa; phylum Chordata; class Mammalia; order Artiodactyla; family Giraffidae; genus Okapia; species Okapia johnstoni. The sequence continues at coordinate 64,277,382 of CM044310.1, forward strand.
TGTAATTTCGTTGAAAGTGATAATTTTTTCATAAAAAATTCTTGGCATAATTATGTAGAAAAAGTCTGTATACTAAGAGGTAGAAGTGTTGTAATTCTAGTAGAAAATCGTTGACATTCTGTCATATACTACAATAAATTTAAAACTGTAAAGAAGAGAAAGAAATAATAAAATCTTACTGTCTTCTAAAACACAGTAAGTGAGTTGGTTCTGATATGAGTAAAACTAAGAGTTCTACCACAGCATGAGAACTATGTATGGACATTTTTTGCATTAATTCTACTTTATTCCTTCTCTTTCTATTTCTTAAAACTCAGTAACATTTATCAAGTACAAAGGACAACTAGCAGTCCAAGAAAGATATTAACTAGCGATTGTTTCATATAGAAAAAACTATTCAAAAAAATGCACAAAGCCTCCTTGACTTTCCTAATATAAATCACTTAAAACAGGTGCATTATGCCTAGCAATTAAGGCGTCTAATGGATTTCTATTTAGCTGAAGAACAGAATTGGTTGCACTGGAACACATCAATAAATACAAATTTGTGTTTGGTTTTCTTAAAATACCTCATCCTACTCAAAAGGACTATATGAATATTGCTACATGTTATATGTATTCCCCAACTTACAGAAATTATATTCTAAAAGTTTATCTGTAACTAAGCATTCTGGGACTCAGATCACATTTTCCCACTGAAACAATTTTACAAAGGGTAGTTAAACCAATCAGGCCACCCCAGAGAAATCCATAAATTTCAAAATTACTGGACCTATTATGGTTTACTGCAGCACTTTCCTCCCCCCGCAACTAACTGCTTTGTACTATTTCTCTGATAAATGCAATAGGGATTCTAGGAATAAAGCTCCTGTTAAATACTCTGTGCCTTGCCTGTGTCTGTGTTCCTTAGTTATCAGAGTAAGCAGAGTGGAGTAGAGTTTAGATGAGGGGCTTTTGCATTTGAAGGGTGCAGGAAGTTGGGGCCCTACAATTTACTAAGGGGCAGCAGTCTTGGAAGGTTCTTTAGTAACTTGCTCCTACTGGGTCTCACAGATACAGGGCAGAGAAGTGGGACTGTATCTTTCGCCAGATTTATCGTCTAGAAAATGTTTTTTTTTTTAATTAGAAACTTCTTAATAATCACTTTTAATATGAATTTTTTAAATGTTTATAAACTCAGAGCTAAATAAATTATAGGTTACTCCTGTGTACTTTAGCTACACCTAAAGCTGCGACAATAACCTGCTCCGTGACTGGACAGCCACAGGCCTCCACCCACTATAGGGAGAGGATGCCACCAGGAGGTCCTGAAAACCAGCACTTAATCTAAGGAGAGGGCTGCCTCTAGTTGGAGTCAACATTTCTCCTCTACTCACTGTCAACTAGATTTCATTGCTTTGAAAATGTTCAAGCCACAAATTGTTTTCTTGGATGCAAGAAAAGGTTTCAAAAAGCCACAGGGATAAAATTACTTAATTTCATATGTAAACACTTTTTTATATCCTACTCTATCATTTAGGCCTAATATCATGTACAGTTTATGTTTTTCTTTTAAATTCAGAATTCTATGAGTATGCTTCAATTATGCAGTGCTATAATACCAGTATAAGATTTTAAATGTATTTTTATAAAGTGCAGATCCAAAAAATGAGACAAATTTCCAGAAATCACTATAGAATCATATTAGAAATCAAGAGTTCCAGATTCTTTCTGTCTCAAATTCAGTTGAGATTTATTCCACTTGCCTGCATAGGTGTTGGCCTTGTTTAGGAGGTCCGTGCATGCGTGCATGTCAGCGAAAGCCCGGATTCCTAAGCAGTTGACAGGGTGAAGCTGAGATTCCAAAAATTCACAGCAAGTCTTCTTCACATCCTGTAACTGTAACAGACCGGCTGCTGGGAGAAGTACCTGTAACACAAGTGAGCATGGTGAGCCGACTGGCTAGAAGTTTACTCTTCATTTATCTACAGAGGACTCAGGGATTCAGCCACAGCTCAAGATCTGCACCCAGACCCCAGCATCCCATAGACAAGTAAGGCAAGTATTATTTGCAAAAAGGATGATGCCTCCTTCCAATCCCCGTAATTTCTATGGAATCTGTCAAAGGTCTCTTCTTGGTCATAAGAATATAACAGACATCAGATTATATTAGATTAACAATTCTTTTTATAGAACTAAACAAATGTTTCCTTGAATTTTAAAAACATAAATTATTACGCTGCTAGGGGGTGCTATGGTTCCATGAAAATGATTTTCTTCCCTTAGAGTAGTCATGAGATTCAGTGATTTGTGAAGAAGGGGTGAGCACACAGTAATAATGCTGAAGTGGCTTGCCATGTCCTCCTCCAGGGGGTCTTCCTAACCCAGGGATTGAACCCAGATCTCCCACATTGCAGGCAGATTCTTTCCTGTCTGAGCCACCAGGAAAGCCCACAGAGTAATATATGCCACACCAAAGCTTCATCTTTTTGTTATTGCAAGAGTAACACCACAAACTACTTTCCTTAGCAGGGTAGAACAATTTAACACTCAACAGTCTAAATGCAACCAACTTCTCTGAAATACATGTGCTAAAAAAGAGAACAAAGGGAGTAATTTATAATAACTTTTTAATTTATATTTTTATTTCATTAACTCCATGAGACTCTGTATTAATTAGCTTATTCTTTGGGATTTAACCAGTGCCTTCACTATAAATATGATATCCAACACAATTACTTTTCAAATAGGCCAACAATGGAGACATTTTTACTTGTACGTAAATTAGTACAATGCTATGTAAAAGGACCATACTGAAAAGTCAAATTGGAAAACTTTATAAAAATGTTGGCAAATCCTTCTATAAAAGCCAAAAAGGTGGGGGGAAAACTATTAGAACAATAGTCAATTTTAGAAAAGGTAACCTGGGCATATTAGCATAAAAATTAAGTTCGTTCTAAGTTCCTTCAGGAACTGATTTTCATACATTCCAAGCTGCAGCCCAAAGAGAAAATGAGAAAAGAGATAGTAGTTTTAAACATCCTTCAAAATTTTCCTAAATATATACAGTAAGTCCTAAATGTAGATGAGAAAAAGTGTATCTCTGTCTTTCTGTAATACAAACTGCTTTATTTTCTTAAAGGAACCATAGCAGCTTTAACTCTCTGAGCTAAAAACTGTGTGTGTCCACATATACAGTCAAATAGTCATAAATCAAGGATTAAGAAGACGACCTTTTGTGTTTTATAGTTCAACTCCACCAACTAAATAACTTATCTCTGAAAATTATGAAAACAGTATCTGGTGATAATAACTTTTCTTTCTGAACAGGAGAAATAAAATGCAAACAACTCTGTTTATACTCAAATCTTTTATATAATATGGATAGTGTGCTTCATTATGTTATGGGAATGTATCTCCATGGAAGGCTGACAATTTGCAAACTGGAGTTTTTCTACACTGGTATAATTATGCTCTGAAGCAATGTAAAGTACATTCCATGAAGCTTAACTGTATGGCCATTTAATTTAGCAAATACATATATTAAGAAAGTGGTCTTCTGTGTAAAATTCAATCTCTGTGAAATCTGCAAAAATGGTAATGATCACCCATCTAGTCAGCATTTTCCCAGAGACAACATAGTGTAATATAGTAGTATGCAAACTGCTTTGTAATACAGAAAGACAGGAATCCTTGAGGGGGAAAGCAGTCAAGCAGAAGCAAGTTCACCCACACATTGTTGGTGGGTGTGTACACTGGTTTAATCTCCATGAAGAGCAATTTGTCTATTTATTCAAAATTACAAATGCACATATCCTCCAATACAGCAATTTAACCTACAGATACACTAAAGAAAGAAAGAAAGTGAAGTTGCTCAGTCGTGTCCGATTCTTTGCGACCCCACGGACTATAGCCCATCAGGATCCTCCGTCCATGGAATTTTCCAGGCAAAAGTACTGGAGTGGGTTGCCATTTCCTTCTCCAGGGGATCTTCCCAACCCAGGGATCGAACCCGGGTCTCCCACATTGCAGGCAGACGCTTTACCATCTGAGCCACCAGGGAAGCACAGATACACTAACATGCACAAAAGCTCACACATACACACAACATTCATTACAGTATGGGTAACAACAGAAGTTATAAAAAAGCCTAAATGCCCACCATAAGGAGACTGGTTAAACACTGGTGTTCATCCATTTGATGGAACACTCTGTATAGATTAATGAGGAAACTATATGAATAGGACAATTTCTAAGATACATTCTTAAACGAAAAAAAAATCAGCAATTGGTTGACACTATGCTAACATACAGGTTTCCCAGCTGGCTCAGTGGTAAAGAATCCAGCTGCCAATGCAGGAGATGCAGGTTAGATCCCTGGGTTGGGAAGATCACCTGAAAGAGGAAATGGCAATCCACTCCTGTATTCTTGCTAGGAAAATTCCATGGTCAGAGGAGCCTGGCAGGCTACAGTCCATGGGATTGCAAAGAGTCAGATGCAACTGAACACACACACACACACACACACATGGTAACATATACATACCCACTCACAGTTATACATACATCTATATAAAAAAACAACTATAGTAGACTTTTAAAAATGTATTTTGCTTCACCAGTTTCAACTTCATCATTACCAAGTCTAGACCTATCCAACATAAACTCATAAAACTGTTGAATCCCAGATTTGGAAAGGATATAACAAGGCCAGGGATATAAAAGTTATCTTAATTGTTGGCCACACGGCTAGAAATTCACATGTAATTATTATGGTGGCAATACACACTGTAAATTCTAGTAAAATATAAAAAATGAATTCATTTATATTTCCTTTTATCAATAAATCCTTCAAAACACCTCAGTTTTATGACACAATTTTACTAAGACTAAAGTTCAATAGAGAAGCAAAAAGCAAAGGAGAAAAGGAAAGATACAGCCATCTGAATGCAGAGTTCCAAAGAAGAGCAAGGAGAAATAAGAAAGCCTTCCTCAGTGATCAATGCAAAGAAATAGAGGAAAACACTTGGCACTTGACAGGCAACAACATCTCACTGAAATGCTATGGGAACAGCTGCCAGCAGAAAGCTTCTTAGAACTTCCTGAAATTGAGGGTTTTTTTTAATTTTTAACCTGTGGTGGTTGGTTGAATCAGCAGATGTGGAACCTGAAGATATGGAGGGCCCACTGAATTAAAGAGATATAGTAGATGAATATTTAATGACTAGGACATTTGTTCCTAATATATTTAGTGTAAAAAAATCTAATTTTTAGACAGTCTCCTTTTTGTAAGCACACATATACATGATCACAGAGATAGTACTAGAGGAATAGTCCACAATTGTTATTTGGGATTACCTCTGGTTAACAGCAGTATGGAGGCTTTTCTATTTTCTTCTTTTGATTTCTATTTTCTAAAATTTCAATAATAAATCTGCACCATTTAAATAGTCACATTCTAACAAAAGTCAGGGAGAAGCAAGTAAAGAAATGCCTTTCTGGGAACGTTCCTGGTGGTTCAGTGGTTAAGAATCCGCCTTCCAATGCAGGGGGCATGGGTTCAATCCTGGGTCTGGGAACCAAGATCCCACATGCCATGGAGCAACAACTGAGCCTGCATGTCGCAACCAGAGAAGCCTGTACACAGCAACGGAGATCCTACCTGCCACAAAGACCCAATGCAGCCAAAGAAAGAAATGCCTTCCTGCATCTCTAGAATTCTAGCCAATCTCACAGTGGTAAGGCAGCTGTTTATTTAGTGACCACCACACTCACCAGAGACTACCACAGTTTGGCCTGTGCTCTGAGTATTGTGAGGTTGAAAGACCTTTAGTCTTTCTCAAGCCAGTGTTTCGTAGAGCCTTAAGAGGTTCTACACATTCCTTTTCTTGTTCATATGAATAGCATCTGTTTAAGTGCTCAGAGGAACATGATAGCTGATTAAATAAACTTTAACTTCGTATGTTACCATTTTGTTAAGCAGAAAGAAAATTTTCCATCTAGATATGTTGATTTCCAGCTAATGGAGACACATAAAGGCTAAACATCTTATACTGTGGAGATGTTTTCTGCAACGAACAAAGAAATAGGGGGAAAGCTACCAAGGATTCCTGAAGACAAGTGGAACATCAGACACGGAACACACCCGAGCCAAACAATAAGCACCCATATGACATCTTACACCAGCTGCACATTTTAAAGTAAGAAGCTTCCATCCTACCTCACGTTATCTGACAAGCCAAATTACATATAAGATGTCTCGCTTAGACAAGTACACGCCTTCTGCCTGGCTATTAGGATATGCAGTTTATTTTTAGTTTGGGCACCTACTCTATACAGTGAAATAATTTATGTAGTAAATCTTTTAAATCCTGAGCCCTTAAGGGATATTTATTAGAAGACACTACCACAGAGTCTGATTATTCCATGGATGTAAGATTTCCAGATGTCTAGGAATGATGCTTACATGATGCCCATAGCTCAGTCACTGTTAACATTACAGTCAGTGCACTGCCAAAAAGCAAATTTTTATTAAGTTTGCAGCCATCTTATAACCATATCAGAAGAACCTGTTTGTTTAAAGTGCCAGGGCCTTGTATGCCAGGAATAATGTGAAAACAAGGAAAATAGCTATCCAAAGGGCGTGAACAGAGGGTAGAAATTATCCCCAAAGTTAAGGAAGCTGTATGTTGTTAGACTAAAAAAGCTTCATTATGAAATATAACCTGTAACTTTCATGAGCATACCTCTTCTGAAATCTGGGATTTCCCTGGTTGTCCAGTAGCTAAGGTAGTGGTTAGCGTAGCTCCCCTGGTGGCTCAGATGGTAAACCATCTGCCTGCCTGCAATGCGGGAGACCCGGGTTCGATCCCTGGGTCAGGAAGATCTCCTGAAGAAGGAAATGGCCACCCACTCCAGTACTCTAGCCTGGAAAATTCCATGGACTGAAGAGCCTGGTTGGCTACAGTCCATGGGGTCGCCAAGAGTTGGACACGACTGAGCAACTTCACTGTCACTTTCTTTTCAGTGGTTGAGTCTGCCTGCCAATGCTGGAGACATGGGTTCCACCCCCAGTCTGGGGAGATTCTACATGCGGCACCGCAACTACTGATTCTGTGCTCTCAAGTCCAGGAGGTACAACTACTGAAGCCCACGCACCCTAGAGCCCATGCCCTGCAACAAGAGAAGCCACCACAATGAGAAGTCTGTGCATTGTAACAAAGTAAACCCCACTGGCTACAATAAGGGAAAAGCCCATGTGCAGAAATGAAGACTCAGCGCAGCCGAAAAATTAATAATAAAATTTTTAAAATGAATAAAAATTAAAATCTCCCTTTAGTCCCCAAGTTATAAGTAAGTCATATGCCACAATTTTATTTTTGTACTTGGCTATGTGACACACCTTGCACATTTGCTCATAGAAACAGTATTAAAAATTGCTAGACACCGCAATAGCAATGAACACAGCAATACTTCTTGATGGCTATGACCTCAGGGGGCAGTAGGTGCAAAGAAGGAAGAAGAAAGTTTCCTTCCTCTTTGTGGGATGTAGGCCTGGCTGGGGACAGAGTTTTGAAATAGGAAACGTGTGTCTCTGGCATCCTGCCACCTCATTCGCACTGTGCTGTGTGTGTGTTCAGTCACTCAGTTGTGTCCAACTCTTTGCCACCCCATGGACGGTAACCCGCCAGGCTCCTTTGTCCATGAGATTCTCTAGGCAAGAATACTGGAGTGGGTTGCCATGTCCTTCTCCAGGGGTTCTTCCCCACCCAGGGATCGAACACACGTCTCCTGCATCTCCTACATGGGCAGGTGGATTCTTTCCCACTGAGCCCCCAGGGCTTCCCCTCAAATGCACTGCTATGCCTCAAAGCCCTAAAGCTGGGCCACAGGCAGCCAGCTCTCTGCTCTGTGCACTCAGCTATGATTTTCCACCCCAATCTGTCTTTCCTGCTAAGTGTTTCATTTCATTCTCTAAATACACTTACCTCACCTCCCAACACATCCCATACCCAAGCTTCATCCCTTGGGAGAGCTACTGCCAGCAGGGTCAAAAGAAAAACCATCTGATTATTAATTCAGATTTAGAGTCAATAACATATCACCTTCCAGGAAAAATTTCTTCCAGAGGTAAAAGTTTCACAAGCGGCTGACTCTTATGCAGAACATATTTGTAATTGATGTCATTTCCATGATACAATAAATGATGGAGAAAGGCAAAGGAAGCATGAAAAGAAAAAGTATGGGAGCAATACAGCTTTCAGACAGAATGAAAGTCCCTCTTATACTACCCTTTTCATAGCTGCTGGCTCAAATTCACAATGAAGACAGCATCTGCCTGCAGAATTGTTGAAAAAATTTTAAAAATTGGTCAACCACTCAACCCTGTCTGACACATGACCAGAGAAGCACACTAGCGCTGATTCAAGGCTATTGCTCTGTGAACATCCAATCTCGTTACAATGAGATGCCACAATTTCTCCTCCCTCACAACATGACATTCTATGCCAGATCATTCACAATAAACATAAAATGGCTTTCTTTTCACATCAAATATTCTAAAAGTAAAAGATATAATCAGGGACAATTTGGAAAAGAGCAACACAATATACAAAAATAGGAAATATATTTGATACCTCACTAGTCATCAAATAAATATAAATTAAAATGAAAGTATTTTATGACTATTGATTAAAAATGATTAACATCAAACATTCAAGGTATAGTAAGCCTTGGCCCCTAGCTCATTTCTGCTGTCACTGTAAATTAGTCAGTTCTTTTAGAAAGGAAATAGGCAACAGTCATCAAGAGTTACCAAAAAAATAAAAGTTTAAAGTCTTTGGCCCTGAAAGTATGTTCTGGAATTCTACCTTGAGAAAACAGTTCAAAAAATGAAATAGGCTCTATATCCATGAATTCTACTTTAGCATTACTTATTAGAGTACGGGGAAAAAAACTAAAGGTTTAAGAGTATGGCAATTTACTAAATTAGGTTACATTCACATAATGAAATATTATAATCAATGACAATGAAGACTAATAATGGTTGAACACACTAATATTTCTAAAATATTTGCAATAAGATACAATCATATTATAAAAGTAAATGAATATACAGCTTTAACCTACAGTCACATTAGTAACAGTTTAATGGACATCAATTACATTTGCTTTAATCTCAAGGGACATAAGACAATGCCGAATAAACAAAACACTGAACATTCACACGTGATTCATTCCTCTTGACACACAGTGGACATAAATAAAGAGGGCCTTTCAATGCCAGCTTGCCTTCCCGCCCTTGCATCCATAAGTTTCATAATTGGTAGTTTTGGATATGAATCTAATCTTATCTCTAAGCAGAGAGAACGTCTCAGCTCTAATAAGCAGCTCGATCCACTGGACATTTATTTCTGCCCACACTGATGTGGCCCTGGACACTGATGCTCCACTCTCCAGACCCAGTTCTAGTTCACGTGCCCCTCGATGCCTCTATCTAGGGCTCTTTTCCCAGTGGACCCTACATTAGTATGCATTGACCACTTCTCCAAGAAATTAAAATCGTGCCCAGAAGATACAGAACGGTTGTTCTCAGGTATCTTCCTCCTGTCCTGCCAGGATGTCTTGCTTGTCTCAGCCTCTATTTATCACACAGGGCCAGCCTATCCTACAGGCATTCCCTCATTATTCACCTGACAATTGTTTATCAAGCTTCTGATTAATACCAATCACTAGTCTAAGTTCTGGGGATTTGGAAGTGACCGGCCACCCTAGAACCTGGATTCTAAAAGGGAGTGCTTACATTTAGTAGGGGTTTGTGGAGTTTCCATCACTCAAGTTCTTCTGCCCTTCACAGTGATCTCTGGATCTCAGAGTCTAAAGTTCACAGGTACGACAGCACTTAGGAGCCACAGATATTAATCCCCAATCTATTACTGAGTTCCTGTACAGCTTCAGGGGCAGAATGGAGTTACGTGAAAAGAATGGAGAATGGAAACTACTCACAAGCTCCAGAGTCAGAGAACTCTGGCCTTGAAGGCTGTATGAGCAACATACTCACCATGTCACCCTAGAAAGTCAAACCATTCAAAGTTGCAATTATTTGATGTGTAAAAAAAGAAAAAAACAACCCTCTGTCCAGGAGGTTACAAAAACTAAATGAGGTCAGCATTTCAGCATTTAGCAAAGTAACTGGAACACAGAAGGCAGGTAACCCCCTCTTCCAAAATGAATATTTCATTCCAGTTTTCCTATCATTACTCAGAATTAATCCACTTTAATCTCCTCTACTTTAGTCTCTCCTCTCTAAAATCACCACAAATAAAAAAACATGACTGCTGGTCTCTAGACAAACTGAACATATGTTTTACTCCTATAGGTCAAAATTCTCTTCTGTATCTCCATCAGATCCTCCAAGATTCTTCCTTTCAACAACCTCAGAATTTCACAAATAATTACCTTCAAAACCAGAACTTAAGCTGGTTAAATCATGGCTGTGAGGTGAGGCCTCAAGTCACTATCTAAACAAGAAAACAGGAATTGACAAGTGCTACCAGTGGGCCTCAAAAATATTTTTTTTAATTAAAATAGAAACAAGTTTAAAAGATTATCAGTTAACTCAAAGAACAGACCATCTCTTAATACCAGGGACTAAGGACAACTTTGACTTTTCAAAGGTGCTGCATATATTTACAACTGTGAATGACAATAACCAAATTAGCTGCCAAATACAACTGTCAAAACAGTTTATAGTCACTGTCCCTTTTGTGTGTCAGTCATCTGGCCTACACACAAATAATCATCCAAAGCATTATAAATACAGGACTTGGTTAAACTTTCATTCAAACGTGCTTGAAAATCGGAAAATTTTTAAGTGAAAAATGAAAATCTCAATATGATCCATTTGAGAAATCCTTTACCAAGGGTTCATTATTTTTCCACCAAAAAATATTTCTTCCTTGTACCAAAATCTGTAGTGTTGGTTAAAATGGGAGAGTATTTTATCTAACCATCACGGTTCAGTAAGTTCCAAATTAAGCAAGATCTCTGTCTTAACAGAAAAACAGCTGGGTCACGTGATAGCACAGCATGACTCACTTATACACTGCACCCTCCTCCTCCTCTCCTTCCTCTGTTCTCTCCCTCTCGCTCCTTTTGTTTACGCCTATTACTTTTCCATCGTCTTTCTAAATTGTTTTGTATTATTCAGAATATCCACAAATCACCACATTTATTTCAATGGCATTTTTTTTTCAATGCTGAAGAGATTGCTAATCATTTTTTTTTTAATAAATTTATTTATTTTAGTTGGGGGCTAATTACTTTACAATATTGTAGTGGTTTTTGCCATACATTGACATGAATCAGCCATGGGTTTACACGTGCTCCCCATCCTGAACCCTCCTCCCACCTCCCTCCCCATCCCATCCCTCTGGGTCATCCCATTGCCCCAGCCCTGAGCATTTGTCTCATGCATCGAACCTGGAATGGTGTTCTGTTTCACATATGATAATATACATGTTTCAATGCTATTGTCACAGCATGTCCCACCCTCACCTTCTCCCTCAGAGTCCATAAGACTGTTCTATGCTAATCATTTTTAAAGATTTTTTTTGTTTTTTTGCTAAATATAATGCTAAATCAAAACTCTCTCCTGCATAATACACTCTTACTCCTTAAAAAAATAACTCTTTTCAGGTACATGTTATTTTTCATCAGAAATTATTCTACACTCTCTCCTCTCAACTGTCTGCAATCAATATTCATACATCATATCTCAACTTTTTTTCTCAAAGCCTAGACATAAAAAGAGATTCTAAGATAAAATTAAATTACTATTGGAGAATGAAAAGGGAGAAAATACATGATAATAAAGCACATGTGAAGCAAACCAAAGAAAAAAATAAAAACATATTTAATAGGCAATTAAGTGACATCATCCATCTTAATCATAGCTTCTACCTGACCCCAAATAGCACTTAAATTGTAGCGTTATTGTTAATGCTCCTTATCAGAGTGCTTTAAGTTTTCTTCATAACAGCCAAAAACCTTTAAATACATGTTAATCAACGTGGTGAAAGTGAAAGTGTTAGTTGCACATCGTGTTCGACTCTTTGGAACCCCATGGACTGCAGTCCACCAGGCTCCTCGGTCCATGGACTTCTCTAGGCAAGAACACTAGACTGGGTAGCCATTCTCTTCTGCAGGGGATCTTCCTGACCAAGGGATGGAACCCCGGTCTCCCGCATTGCAAGTGGATTCTTTATCATCTGAGCCACCGGGGAAACCCTTACCTGTATACATGGAGAACTGAAATAAATACATACAACAGAATACTCAGCATATTTATAAAGAGGAACAAACTACTGGAACGTGTGATAACATAAATGACTTCCACAAATGTTATGTTGTGCCAAAAATGTCACCCTCAAAAGAGTACATTCTGTGTGATTCTATTTATATGAAGTTCAATAGGCAAAACTAATCAGTTATAATAGAAATCACATCACCCTAGAGTCGGGGTGAGGGATTTACAGGGAAGAGGCTTGAAGTTATAAATCCTCAATATCTTGATCTGGGTGCGGTATACGCATTTGTTAAAACTTAGCAAACTGAAAAGTTAAAATCCATGGAATGTAAGCTACAGCCCACTAAGTGGTGGAAAATGATTGCTTTAAGCAAATGCTGAGATTAACCAAAGGTCAATGGAAGGTTTTTATAAATTATGAAACACATTTTTTAACGGAAAATAATAATCCTATCTGATAGAATCCAAAATAAGAATGTAACGCCTCCCCAAAAATCAAACATATTTACATGACCAAATTTCTACACTAGTCATTACAAAGTTAATTGAAAACAGCAGCTTATAAATACATGTTAGTGACACAAAGTAAAATAATTGTAACTTATACAACCTAGGGGAAGGCACAAGTACACTTAAACTAGAGGAACACATTAATTTTACTAACCTGACAAGGGATTAGTCACCAAGGTTCAAGAGGTAAACAGTTTTATGTCAATAATGTTAGGGTTTATAAAACCTTTGGCTTATCTCAAACCAAATATGCCAGAATCACAGATAAATTAAGAAGTCTAGATTAACAACCTAAACTGGTTTGGTGAGACAAACCCTTCCCTCACACTTGCCACACACCTGATGCAAACATGCCATCTCCCATGCAGGCTCCATACCTAAACAAGAGGCAAGATCAAGGAAAAAACCCCACATGATAAGGATTTTGACTTATTTCTAATTTTTCTCATCCCTGCTCAAATTATTCAATATTATTTGTAAGATGCTAAATCATAATCAGGGTAGACTTATTTTTTATTCATCAAGATACATACTTCGTATATACCACATGAAGCTTCTTAAAACATGAACTGCAAAATGATTCAACTGTCTTGACATCTTCAAAGATTATATATTTTAATGATATGAATCTATAATAAATAATATAATTAGTAATGCTTCTGGAGTAACTAGCTTTTCTCCAAACAAGAACTTAACAAACCACTTCAAGTGTGACGTCCATCTAGTTCTACAGAATGTTCTTATAATAAAGCTTCTAGATTTTCTCAAGCTAGCTGACCCCAGTGACTTTTTCCATATTAAATTTTCAATAAGTTCTTCATCTGTTCTATACCTTAACTTACACAGAGTAAAACATAATTTAACTGGCATGACTAAAAACTGGATGTTCTCACTGGTCAAATATTTTGATTAAATTTATGCAGCTTACGGAGTTCTAACTAAAAACACAATAATATACAACTAAGATCAAACTCAAGCTTCCCTGGTGGCTCAGATGGTAAAGAGTTTGCCTGCAATGCAGGAGATCTGGGTTCGATCCCTGGGTTGGGAAGATCCCCTGGAAAAGGAAATGGCAACCCACTCCAGTATTCTTGCCTGAAACATCCCATGGATGGAGGAGCCTGGTGGGCTACAGTCCATGGGGATGCAAAGAGTCGGACCTGACTGAGTGACTAATACATAAGATCAAAAGTCAACTGTAAGTAATTTAAAATTTTACAGTAATTTCTAATGTAAAAGAAATTCAGCATTCAGTTTTGCCTCTAGATAATAATAATAAACTAAAATTATCAGTATTCCAGAAAAATGATAAAATACTAAGTTAACAGATTTCTAGGTATTAGAATGTCAGATAAATTTACTCCCATAAGATTTCCATCGCTATGCCATAAACAACCACTAACCCTAAAGGTTTGGTTCAAGGCATTTTTACTGTTTTTTAAGTGTTAACTGTGTTTTCCAAGCATTTCATCTACCAAAATCCTTTTAGATACAAGGCACTTACTCTCTATTTCCTAAGAGAAACAGAACTTGAATGGAAAAACAGCAAGTGTTCCATAGATTCTGCTAGGGGAAGCGTCTCCAGCCACCACAGTCAAACCAATGGAAAAGGCTGTTATAAATCAAAGATAGAAAACAGTACCGCAATCATCCCAGAGTGCTATTTCCACACTAATCCAAATATACAAGACTTGTTGGGTGGAGAGGAATCAATAGCAAATTATGAATCTTTATTTGGGTGGGATCACAAATAATATATGCCGATTATAAAGAGTGAAAATATAAAGAGTAAGGGAAAGATTACATGAGCACTTTTGATACAGTGATCCCAAACAATCTCAAATGAGTTCTTCCTCAAGGACTCACGGCCTTTTACTGCTGTTGCATTTTCTGGCTAACATCCATCGTTGTTGTTGTTTAGTCACTATGTCTTAGCTGACTCTTTTGAGACCTCAAGTATGTAGCCTGCCAGGTTCCTCTGTCCACGGGATTCCCCAGGCAAGAATACTGTAATGGGTTGCCATCTACTTCAGCACGGGACCTTCCCAAACCGTGTCTCCTGCATTAACAAGCAGATTCTTTACCAATGAGCCACCCAGGAAGCCTGACCAACACAATAGAGCATCTTAGTACTTTCAGAAGTGTTCGCTGTGACATTTTACCGCATCTCTATGAGGTACTGAATCATTATTAGCCTCATTTAATAGCTGTACATCAGACAGAAAACTTAATGTCTTACTCAAAGCCATTATTGAAGTTGATAGTAAATTCAAGATTTCAGCTTTGAAATCTAATAGGACAACTATCCCGAGTCCCATGAGCCATGAAGTTTCAAGCAAACAGTCAATCTACAGGTTCCCTATTATCTTCTAAGTTGTTCAATGATAATTTAAATATGCAGTATTATATGCTAAATTGAATAATTTTATGCTAAAATGCCACTGTTAACATCTGGGAAACTATTCAGCAGATGTTTTTTCACCTTGGAGATGAGCCTTCCTTTACTGAGCCCCTTTGGTACTCAGGAAACTTCTACATGTGTGGCTGAGAACGGAAACTGGTCATTCAATCAAAATAACTAAAGGGCAGATCTCAAACATGACTGTAACCGAGCTTAAACCATGATTATGAGTATAGTTATAGTCTCTCTCAAAGAAATTAGTTTTGAAATTATTTTGACATAAGGCACATGAACAGTATGAAAAGGCAAGAAGATAGGACACTGAAAGATGAACTCCCTAGGTCAGTAGGTGCCCAATATGCTGCTGGAGATCAGTGGAGAAATAACTCCAGAAAGAATGAAGAGACGGAGCCAAAGCAAAAACAACACCCAGTTGTGGATATGAGTGGTGATGGAAGCAAAGTCTGATGCTGTTAAAGAGCAATATTGCATAGGAACCTGGAATGTTAGGTCCATGAATCAAGGCAAACTGGAAGTGTTCAAACAGGAGATGGCAAGAGGGAACATTGACATTTTAGGAATCAGTGAACTAAAATGGACTAGAATGGGTGAATTTAACTCAGATGACCTTTGTATCTACTACTGTGGGCAAGAATCCCTTAAAAGAAATGGAGTAGCCATCATGGTCAACAAGAGAGTCCAAAACGCAGTACTTGGATGCAATCTCAATAACAACAGAATGATCTCTGTTCGTTTCCAAGGCAAACCATTCAATATCATGGTAATACAAGTCTACGCTCTGACCAGTCATGCTGAAGAAGCTGAAGTTGAATAGTTCTATGAAGACCTACAAGACCTTCTAGAACCAACACCCAAAAAAGATGTCCTTTTCATTATACGAGACTGGACTGCAAAAGTAGGGAGTCAAGAAATACCTGGAGTAACAGGCAAATTTGGCCTTGGAGTACAGAAGGAAGCAGGGCAAAGGCTAACAGAGTTTTGCCAAGAGAACTCACTGGTCATAGCAAACACCCTCTTCCAACAACACAAGAGAAGACTCTACACATGAACATTCACCAGATGGTCAATACCGAAATCAGATTGATTATATTGTCTGCAGCCAAAGATGGAGAAATTCTATACGGTCAGCAAAAACAAGACCGGGAGCAGACTGTGGCACAGACCATGAACTCCTTATTGCCAAATTCAGACTTAAATTGAAGAAAGTAGGGAAAACCACTAGATCATTCAGGTATGAACTAAATCAAATCCCTTATGATTATACAGTGGAAGTCAGATGTAGATTCAAGGGATTAGATCTGATAGACAGAGTGCCTGAAGAACTATGAATGGAGATTCGTGACATTGTACAGGAGACAGGGATCAAGACCATCCCGAAGGAAAAGCAATGCAAAAAGGCAAAATGGCTGTCTGAGTAGGCCTTACAAATAGCTGTGAATAGGAGAGAAGCAAAAGGCAAAGGAGAAAAGGAAAGATATACTCATTTGAATGCAGAGTTCCAAAGAATAGCAAGGAGAGATAAAAAAAAGCCTTCCTCAGCGATCAGTGCAAAGAAATAGAAGAAAACAATAGAATGGGAAAGACTAGAGATCTCTTAAAGAAAATTAGAGATACCAAGGGAACATTTCATACCAAGATGTGCACAATAAAGGACAGAAATGGTATTGACCTAATAGAAGCAGAAGATATTAAGAAGAGGTGGCAAGAATACACAGAAGAATTATGCAAAAAAGATCTTCATGACCCAGATAATCATGATGGTGTGATCACCAACCTAGAGCCAGACATCCTGGAATGTGAAGTCAAGCGGGCCTTAGGAAGCATCACTATGAACAAAGCTAGTGGAGGTGATGGCATTTCAGTTGAGCTATTTCAAATTCTAAAAGCTGATGCTGTGAAAGTGCCAGCAAATTTGGAAAAGTCAGCAGTGGTACGGGACTGGAAAAGGTCAGTTTTCAGTCCAAGCCTAAAGAAAGGCAATGCCAAAGAATGCTCAAACTACCACACAACTGCACTCATCTCACACACTAGTAAAGTAATGCTCAAAATTCTCTAAGCCAGGCTTCAACAATACATGAACTGTGAACTTCCAGATGTTCAAGCTGGATTTAGAAAAAGCAGAGGAACCAGAGATCAAATTGTCATCATCCACTGGATCATCAAAAAAGCAAAAGTTCCAGAAAAATATTTACTTCTGCTTTATTGACTACACCAAAGCCTTTGACTGTGTGGATCACAACAAACTGTGGAAAATTCTGAAAGAGATGGGAATACTAGACAACCTGACCTGCCTCTTGAGAAACCTGTATGCAGGTCAGGAGGCAACAGTTAGACCTGGACATGGAACAGACTGGTTCCAAATAGGAAAAGGAGTACGTGAAGGCTGTATATTGTCACCCTGCTTATTTAACTTATATGCAGAGTACATCATGAGAAACGCTGGGCTGGATGAAGCACAAGCTTGAATCAAGATTGCCGGAAGAAATATCAATAACCTCAGATATGCAGATGACACCACCCTTACGGCAGAAAGTGAAGAAGAACTAATGAGCCTCTTGATGAAAGTGAAAGAGGAGAGTGAAAATGATGGCTTAAAACTCAACATTCAGAAAACTAAGATCATGGCATCTAGTCCCATCACTTCATGGCAAATAGATGGGGAAACAGTGGAAACTGTGAGAGCCTTTATTTTCTTGGGCTCCACAATCACTGCAGATGGTGACTGCAGCCATGAAATTAAAAAACACTTACTCCTTGAAAGAAAAGTTATGACCAACCTAGATAGCATATTTAAAAGCAGAGAGATTACTTTGCCAACAAAGGTCCGTCTAGTCAAGGCTATGGTTTTTCCAGTGGTCATGTATGGATGTGAGAGTTGGACGGTGAAGAAAGTTGAGCGTCGAAGAATTGATGCTTTTGAACTGTGGTGTTGGAGAAGACTCTTGAGGGTCCCTTGGACTGCAAGGAGATCCAACCAGTCCATCCTAAAGGAAACCAGTCATGAATATTCATTGGAAGGACTGATGTTGAAGCTGAAACTCCAATACTTTGGCCATCTGATGCAAAGCGCTGACTCTTTTTGAAAAGACCCTGATTTGGGGCAAGATTGAAGAAAGGAGGAGAAGGGACGACAGAGGACAAGATGGTTGGATGGCATCACCGACTCAACGGACATGAATTTGAGTAAACTCTGGGAGTTGGTGATGGACAAGGAGGCCTGGCATGCTGCAATCCATGGGGTCGCAAAGAGTCGGACACAACTG
This sequence comes from Okapia johnstoni, assembly GCA_024291935.2. Taxonomy (NCBI): domain Eukaryota; kingdom Metazoa; phylum Chordata; class Mammalia; order Artiodactyla; family Giraffidae; genus Okapia; species Okapia johnstoni. The sequence continues at coordinate 64,295,863 of CM044310.1, forward strand.
AGCAACTGAACTGAAGAATAAGAATTTTTTCAACAATTTTTACAATGTTATTAATTGTAGAAACGTTATCTAATTTCCATCTGGAGACAGATAAGAGTTCAAAAATACTAGTCCTCTGCCCTCTGGTTAGAATTTTGGCCTAAGTAAGAACTGCGGCTGGTATACCAAATTGGCCACATCCTCAAGAGTTTGAGGGTAGGAAAGAGACCTACTAGAATATCAAATGTTCAGAAATGGGTTATCTGAAGAGAAGTTTTTCTGGATACCACACAGGGTGGAGATACATTAGACTTGATGGCACTTGATCAATATTTCCTTACTAGAAATGCATGTTTGATAGTGGGATGACAATTCGTTACAGCCCTCTCTTACCCATTAGAAGCAACCCCCACCCCCACCTCCGCCACTTCTCTGTGATTCCTCATTAACTACATCATCCTCTGATTACTAATGCTACCACTAGTGACCTAGATCCTAGCAGTGATGTACGCTGAACACTACACACATCTGTAGTCACTAGAAACACCCAATTAGCTGAAAGTAATAGGTTGTTTAAGGTTCTCAGGACAGGAGCCTTGTCTGTGTTACTTGGTATTGCATCGCCAATTCCTGGAATATTATCTGGCATAAAATAGATGTTCCATAAATTTCTAATGAACTATTATTGAAAACTGAAATTTATCAGAATCAACACCAGCAGTGGAAAATACAAGCAAGCTCAATAGCTGAGAAGGATGAAAGGGAAAGAGCAAGTCATGCATGAACAGCAGTAAAACGGTCATTAATCCTTATGTGAACTAGCCTGGTCTAGCTGCACACCGTAAAAGGCTGAGATCTTCAACTTCAGCCCTAAACTAATCCTGATCAAGACTGCAAAATTTATTAGTAACCTAATCAGTGATTATGGTCTGTCACTAAACTTGCTGTTCTAAATGCAGAAGGCTCCCCAACACACCCGCAGGCTTACTAAGCCACATGTGGCCCTAAAGCCCCATAGGACTGAGCATAGCCCCAGATTCTAGGTTTACAGTCTGCTCCCTGATGGGAATACAGACATGATGATACCAACCTTACTTAGCTCTGGATATAATAAATGCCTAGCCCTTACTAAGCCTCTTTCCAGACAAGCTAGAACCTAGAAGCTGTAGGCTTGAATCACTGTTCACTCAGGGCAGCTCTTTCTGGATCAAAGACGCCGTCATCAGTCTAACAGCAGGCATTACCACTGCCACAAGAGCCCACTGCCATGCAGCCTGAAGCACCTCATTCATACCTGAATCTATCACTCATACTTGAACATTTTAATTTGGAATGCATACCACTCTCAACTTAAGAAATATTTATCGAATACTTGCCCCTGTCCCACCCTGGATTAGCACCCTTATTCCTAGCTTTCATTTCTGGCTCAAACCTCAATCCAAACTGGGCTTTTAATGAAGTCCCAGCATGTCTCACTTCTATATAAACCAGCTATCTAATCACAATGTTCCACAAGCTCTTACATAAGAAAGAACAGAATCATCCCCCTTTTGCAGACAGGCTCAGAGACGTTAAGGACTTCGAACAAGGTCACACGGTGTTTAAATAGTAAACCCAAGATTCAAATCCAGCTTAAAGCCTATACTCTATTTATTATGCTTTTTGTTCCTTGTTCATTTCTTCTGGCATCAGGACCATAAGCACAGGCCAGAGTACTGAGCAGATATTCCGTCAATGTCTGTTTAACTGATAGGGTATCTTCAATGTCCATTTTAAAATAAATTTTCATCAATGGGCATCTCATCTCAGTGTTGGTCTATCCAATGCAGAAATATAGAAAGAGCATCCCTTACTAACCCCCACTTAACCTACTGGCCTGACCAACCAAGTCTTGTGGCTCTCTGTGCACCCGACAGGCTTGCACACTGCCTCCTCTCCTCTCAGCTGACATGATGCAGCTCACCAACACACGCACGTTATCAGATCTGTCTGGGACATATGCACTTGTCACTGAAATAATTTAAGTAACTATATGTAATCCAATGAAATGTGAGTGCAAAAAGAGTGCTTTTATGTGAAACCTAACTTGACTGCTTTAGAATGATTTGATCAATATGTTACCACAAAAAAAATTTTTAATCAAATTAGACGTGTGAAGAATGTCAGAGAAAGTCTATAGTCCAAAGATGACCTTGCAGTGGAATTTCTTTTCAAGTGTCTCAGTTCTTTTGCTAATTTTAATTTAATTTAATTTATTTATTTCTGGCCATGCTAGGTCTTTGTTGCTGTAAACAGGCTTTCTCTAGTTGCAGCGAGTGGAGGGCAGTGCACGGGCTTATCATTGCCATGGCTTATCCTGTTGCAGAAACATTACTTTGCCAACAAAGGTCCGTCTAGTCAAAGCTATGGTTTTTCCAGTAGTCATGTATGGATGTGACAGTTGGACGATAAAGAAGGACGAGCACTGAAGAATTGATGCTTCTGAACTGTGGTGTTGGAGAAGACTCTTGAGAGTCCCTTGGACTGCAAGGAGATCCAACTAGTCCACTCTAAAGGAGATCAGTCCTGAATACCCACTGGAAGGACTGATGCTGAAGCTCCAAAACTTTGGCCACCTGATGCAAAGAGCTGACTCATTAGAAAAGACCCTGATGCTGGGCAAGATTGAAGGCAGGAGGAGAATGGGACAACAGAGGATGAGATGGTTGGATGGCATCACCAACTCAATGGACATGAGTTTGAGCAAGCTCCGGGAGATGGTGAACGACACGGAAGCCTTGCCTGCTGCACTCCACGGGATCACAAAGAGTCGGACACGACTGAGTGACTGAACAACAACAACATCGCGTTGCAGGGCATAAGCTTGAGGGCGAGAGGGCTTTGGTAGCTGCAGCAGGCAGGCTCAGCAGTTGCAGCTCACAGGCTCTGGACTGCAGGGTCAGTAGCTGCGGCACATGGGCTTAGTTGCCTCATGATATGTGGAATCTTCTCAGGCCTGGGATGGAACCTGTGTCCTCTGCACTGGCAGGCAGATTCTTAACCAGTGGACCACCAGGGAAGCCCTCAAGTTTCCCAGTTCTTGCTGTACTTTAAGAACAAGCATGTGTCTTTCCAAGCAGCTGGACACACTTAGTTTTACAACAAAATACTGGCATAATTTGTACAGTAACATGTTTGGGGTTAAATATTTAGGGTATACAAGTGCTCTTTAATAATTTCTCCACTTCAACAGCCTTTTTTGATTAAGTGCTCAACTGTATCAACAGGCCTCCTACCGTGGAAGCCCTTCCTGTAATACCCTCCTTTCAAGAGCCCTCAAGTAAAAGGCTCGACGATGACACACCGCTGACACTTCTGATCTCAAACAGACATCCTAGTCTACACAACCAAGAAAATCGACACACCATGTTCAATTTTCTATTGTACTGAGGTTGTACTAAACATTCCAATCTGTTTCTTTTGAAAAACTCGTGCTTAAATTCTGTTCCTTTTGAAAAGGGATGAGCTTTCCTATCTCAAATAATTTCACTTTATGCAACACACAAGTTTCATGAACTGTTTAAAACCAATCCATTCAAAATTACATCAGATGCTTCTTAAATTCTGGTGTGACAAAAGTTTCATATTTATACAGAACCTTCAGAAAAACAATCATAAAATTAATTTGGGAACAAAATCATTTACTTACATATGGCACTGTCTATTAATGAGCTCTTATCTTAGTTTTCACACTTACATCAAGTTAAAAAATCTTTTACCTACTTTTAGCAAAGTCAAAACAAATACCCAAAAGCTGAAAAGTAAAATGCATGTAACAAAACCATAATTCTGCAATGAAGTGAATGTTTTTAAAAATTTCAGTACCTTTAGGAATTCTTCAACATGTTAATCACACATCAAATGAAGATAAAAAACTTTCAATAATTTTGGGGGATCTAAAAAATTTTTTTCAGTTACAAAGTGATTTTATTTTCGAATTCACAAACTTTTTAAGTAACACATAGTAGTTAATGACAACTTAATAGTTGGTTGTGTGATGCTGATTATTACTTAATCCTCCTAGCTTTCCCTCATTTGAAAAAATGGAGTAATACCCTATCTACTATGCTGATGAATATCAACAAAGACAATATGTAAAATGCCTAGCATACAACTGAAAATAAAACCCAGTAAAAATCCCCTTCATACACACACCACACAACACACTCACACACAGAGTCAACTATTTATCCAAGGGGGAGATAAGGGAGACAAAGTACAAGAAATCTCTGAAAGCATGTATGCAAAACTGCATATATGCCTTAGTGTCACTTTACTTGGGAAAAAGTTCAGTTTGTCATACAGCTTCTCAAAGATACCATACCCCAAAAAAGTTTAAGACTACTTTTTATAGCAGCCTTTGCTTTATTTCTCTTCCCAGATTAAATAAAATTTATTAAAATTTGATTGTATACTCTAGACACAAGTAATTCAATTATCCACACAACAACAGCAAAAAAAAAGTTCAATTAAAAGTGTGGGTCATGACATTGCAGTATGATTAGACCCTCAATTACAAGAAAAAACTATTAAAAGAATTCCAAACATATGGAGGCTAAACCAACACGCTTCTGATAACCAACGAAATCACAGAAGAAATCAAAAAATAAATCAAAATAATGCAATAGAAACGAATGAAAATGAAAACACAACAACCCAAAACCTATGGGACACTGGTAAAAGCAGTGCTAATGGGAAGGTTCATAGCAATACAGGCATACCTCAAGAAACAAGAAAAAAATCAAATAAATAAACTAACGCTACACCTAAACAACTGAGAAGGAAAAATGAAGAACCCCCAGGGTATGTAGAAGGAAAAGAAATCTTAAAATTAGGGGCAGAAATAAATGCAAAAGAAACAAAGAGACCATAGCAAAAAAAACCAACAAAACTAAAAGCTCATTTTTCGAAAAGATAAACAAAATTTCAAGCCAATAGCCAGACTACATCAAGAAACAAAGGGAAAGATATCAGATCAACAAATTAGAAATGAAAATGGAGAGATCCAAAACAGACTACACAGAAATACAAAGGAATCATTAGGAACTAACACGAACAGCTATAAAGCCAATAAAATGAGACCACCCTGAAGAAATGGAACAAATTCTTAGAAAAGTATAACTTCCAAAACTGAACCAGAAGAAACAGAAATCTTACAGACCCATCCCAGCCGGAAATCGAAACTGTAATCATAAATCTCCAGCAAACAAAGCTCAGGACCAGAATGTCTTCAAAGCGGAAATTCTAACCAAAAATTTAGGAGAAGAGCTAACACCAATCCTACTCAAACTCTTCCAGAAATTGCAGAAGATGGTAAACTTCCAAAACTCATTCTATGGAGGCCACCATCACCCTAATTCCAAAACCAGACAAAGATGCCACAAAAAAAGAAAACTACAGGCCAATATCACTGATGAACATAGATGCAAAAATCCTTAATAAAATTCTAGCAAACAGAATCCAACATCATATTAAAAAGATCATACATCAGACGCAAGTGGGCCTTTATCCATGAATGCAAGGATTTTTTAAATATATGCAAATCAATCAATGTGATACATCACAATAACAAATTGAAGAATAAAAACCATATGATGGTTTCAGTAGAAGCAGAAAAAGTCTTGGACAAAATTCAATATCATTTATGATAAAAACTCTCCAGCAAGCTGGAATAAAGGAACATACCTCAACATAATAAAAGCTATATATGACAAATCCATAGCACACATTATCCTCAATGTTGAAAAGTTGAAAGCATTTCCCCTAAAGTCCCAGGAACAAGCAAGAATGCCCCACTTTCACCACTACTATTCAACATAGTTTTGGAAGTTTTGGCCACAGCAATCAGAGCGAAAAAGAAATAAAAGGAATACAGATAGGAAAAGAAGAAGTAAAACTCTCACTGTTTGCAGATGACATGATCCTCTACATAGAAAACCCTAAAGATTCTACCAGAAAATTACTAGAGCTAATCAATGAATATAGTAAAGTTGCAGGATATAAAATTAACACACAGAAATCCCTTGCATTCCTATACACCAATAAGAGAAAACAGAAAAGAGAATAAAGGAAACAATAACATTCATCCATTGCAACAAAAAAATTAAAATACTTAGGAAAATTATCTACCTAAAGAAACAAAAGACCCTATAATATATGAAAACAAATAAAACAGCTGATGAAAGAAAATCAAAGAGGACACAAACAGATGGAGAAATATACCGTGTTTCATAGGTTTGGAAATTTAATATAGTGAAATAAGAAGTATACTACCCAAAGCAATCTATAGATCAATGCAATCCCTATCAAGCTACCAAATTGTATTTTTCACAGAACAGAACAAATCATTTCACAATTTGTATGGAAACACAGAGGACCCTGAATAGCCAAAGCAATCTTGAGAAAGATGAAGAGAACTAAAGGAATCATTCTGCCTAACTTCAGGCTACACTACAGTGCTACAGTCATCAAAACAGTGTAATACAGGCACAAGGATAGAAATATAGATCAATGGAACAAAATAGAAAGCCCAGAGATAAACCCACGCACCAATGGACACCTTATCTTCGACAAAGGAGGCAAGAGTATACAATGGAGAAAAGACAATCTCTTTAACAAGTGGTGCTGGGAAAACTGGTCAACCACTTGTAAAAGAATGAAACTAGAACACTTTCTAACACCATACACAAAAATAAACTCAAAATGGATTAAAGATCTAAATGTAAGACCAGAAACTGTAAAACTCCTAGGGAAAACATAGGCAAAACACTCGTCTGACATAAAGTCACAGCAGGATCTCCATGAACCACCTCCCATAATATTGGAAATAAAAGCAAAAATAAACAAATGGGACCTAATTAAAATTAAAAGCTTTTGCACAACAAAGGAAACTATAAGCAAGGTGAAAAGACAGCCTTCAGAATGGGAGAAAATAATAGCAAACGAAGCAACAGACAAACAATTAATCTCAAAAATATACAAGCAACTCCCTGCACTCAATTCCAGAAAATAAACAACCAATAAGAAAATGGGCCAAAGAACTAAACAGACATTTCTCCAAAGAAGACATACAGATGGCTAACAAACACATGAAAAGATGCTCAACATCACTCATTATTAGAGAAATGCAAATCAAAACCACAATGAGGTACCATTTCACACCAGTCAGAATGGCTGCTATCCAAAAGTCTACAAGCAATAAATGCTGGAGAGGGTGTGGAGAAAAGGGAACCCTCTTACACTGTTGGTGGGAATGCAAACTAGTACAGCCACTATGGAGAACAGTGTGGAGATTCCTTAAAAAACTGGGAATAGAACTGCCATATGACCCAGCAATCCCACTGCTGGGCATACACACCAAGGAAACCAGAATTGAAAGAGACGCGTGTACCCCAATGTTCATCGCAGCACTGTTTACAATAGCCAGGACATGGAAGCAACCTAGATGTCCATCAGCAGATGAATGGATAAGGAAGCTGTGGTACATATACACAATGGAATATTACTCAGCCATTAAAAAAAAATATATCTGAATCGGTTCTATTGAGATGGATGAAACTGGAGCCCATTATACAGAGTGAAGTAAGCCAGAAAGAAAAACACCAATACAGTATACTAATGCATATATATGGAATTTGAAAGATGGTAGCAATAACCCTATATGCGAGACAGAATAAGAGACACAGATGCATAGAACAGTCTTATGGACTCTGGAGGGAGAAGGTGAGGGTGGGACGTTCTGGGACAAGAGCATTGAAACATGTATATTATCATAAGTGAAACAGAACACCATTCCAGGTTCGATGCATGAGACAAATGCTCAGGGCTGGGGCACTGGGATGGCCCAGAGGGATGGGATGGGGAGGGGGGTGGAGGGGGTTCAGGATGGGGAACACGTGTAAACCCATGGCTGATTCATGTCAATGTATGGCAAAAACCACTACAATATTGTAAAGTAATTAGCCCCCAACTAAAATAAATAAATTTATTAAATAAATAAATTAATAAATAAATAAATAAATAAAAGTGTGGTCATGGTAAAATATTCTCCTTTTATTTCTCTTAAAAAAATTCACTTGACTCAAATTATTAAAATAATTAAAAGCAACTACTCAAAATCAAAATCTGAAAACCTAAACAAAAACCAACAGCAATATCAAAAAAAAAAAAAAAAATCAGGAAACCCTAAACAGTCAAAATTTAAAACCCTATTATTAATACTTATCTAATAAAGTGGCATTTATTGGTCCTTTAGAGTTAATTTTTCAAACTACTTAATTCCCTCATTCCAACTCAAAGGTAACAACTTTCACTTCAAACAGTATTTTTGTATATTTCAAATTTGTGTAATAAGGAGACTGTATGGTATCACAGAAGTGACCCTTAACTAGGAATCAGGGAAACCAGGGTATGGTCCTGCTCTGTCACCAGCAGACTCTATAAAGACAGCTGTAAAGAGTAAGTTGCTCAGCATTCTATGGCGCTATGTATGATTGTACATAAAACATGCAATCCCAAAGTAGAATACTAAGATACTATAGCACCATACTATGCTAAGACTATACTTTATTACTAAAAGAGAAATGTACGAAAGGAAGTTTACCTACCTACCTGACAAAAGATATGATTCTAGGTCTCATGAGAAAATCTATCCACAACAATAAACCTTTGAATTACAGAAAGTTCTATCCCCACTGCCAGCACTTTCAAGGCAGATATACTCAGAGCAGGGCTTCTAGTTAGGACCATCGAAAATTTCAGCTTCATATTAATAAGAACACCATATACCTCCCCAGAATTGTTTCTTTCCTTAAGGTGAAAAGCATTTAGAAGAAAGATCTCCAAAGTGCAGACAGACAAAAATACACAAAATAGAGGAAACAGCAGTTTAGCATATCTTAATAGTTAAGCCCTTACTTTGTACTTTATTTTTAAAAATACTTGTTATGGAAAAAGTGGCTTATTTTAACCAATTTTATTTCCAAACTGACTTTTCCAAAACAAGTATTTTTCAATGGAGCGTAAAATAAGGCTTTATATACCAAGATACCCCTACATCCCTCTTCCAAAACAATCAAATACAACTCTTTGACTGTATTCCTGTAAGAGTCAGCAATACACACAAAGGCAAATGAGCAGGACAAGAGGTGTGATGAGGGGTGAGAGGTCTGAGAGGGGTGATGTCTGGAGCGTGACGGCTGTTAAAGGAAACACGAGAGGTGTTCCCAGGTCCTCACAGGCCAATGTCTTTACTGCCAGAGTTACTGCAAGCAGCATTCAGGGCTGAATTCACACAGTCCAGTCTGCTAGGCCTAAACCATCTTTTGCAATTTTACCCAGGTGACACATTATGTGAATCAAAGAAACCAATCAGTAACTCATTTACTGAAGGCCAGATACAGGACACAATGAGACTCTGCACTCAAACTAATAAAAACGGACAAAAGAAACCCAAGATCAGGGTTCTTGTTAAAATAATGCTCCAGAATCTACCAAATCACATTACTGGTACAGAAAAGATCAGAATGAGATAACATGCACCAAACATTTCCTCCATGTTTAAAAAAATGTTCACAGAGCATCTGATTCACACCTTTATATATGACTTCAGGATCAACCAAGGCTTTTCAAATGCTTTACCTTATGAATGGGACTCCCAAGCAGAGATTTACTGAGGCTATCTAGGAAGGATCACCAGGAGGCCTTACCAATGCCAATATTTAAAATTTAATAACAGCATGTCCTAACAAGTTGAAGTGCAAGACTTCAGTCTCCCAACTCAAATATTCCGTGGCATATTTCATATGCCATAATTACATAGGGACATAATTACAAGGAACAAAAGATTTCCTATTTGTGCAAGTAGAATTTATAGAGATTATTTCTTAAGAAGTTAGCCCTAGTTCTTTTTGCTATCTTCAAAACCCAGTCAATCTATTGGAAGGAGTATAAATAAATACAAACTTTTAGATGGCAGTCTGGCACGTCTATCAGAAATCAAAATATGCAAGTACCTTTTGATCCAGCAATTATATGTTGAAGAATCTATCCCATGAAATTTAATGCAAATATAAAAATGCTCATTCACTGCAACATTTTTTGTAAAGGTGAAAAGTCATGTATGCTAACCAGCACATAGGACATCCCACAGAAGAAATGAGCGGGACCCACATATATCGACACACCAAGGATTTCAAGACACTCTGCTCAGTGAAAAAGCAAGTTACAGAACAGCAGGTATAGTAAAAACATACTTATGTCAAGAAACTTGTGTACGCGTGTGTGAGTAACTGCACAGAAAACAGTCTTAAAGATTAATAGCAAACAGAGTCTACCCTTTAGGGAAAGAGAGTAAATCACAGAGTGTGGGATGGCTAAGTACAAAGAGAAGTATAGTTTTAAATAGGGACTTTTACTTTCTACTCCCACACACCCGCATTAAACATTTGCATCATACATATAAAACATTCACTCTTTATAGAAAGTAAGAGAGATGCAATATCAAATTTTAGCTGAACTCTGGAATCACTAACAGAGGATGCTTAAATAGTCAAAAGAAGTAAAGATTCTTGGGCATCAGAAACACCCTTTACAGACTTAACCTTCCAGGAAATAATGGAAAATGTGGGCAGCACTGACCAGTACTTATAAATGAACATGTCATGTTTTTATCAAAGAACAAGCATCATTCAGAGAACTAACGGCTTTGTGTCTTAGAACTTTAAGAAAAGATACTGAAATCAGAAACATTATTAAAAAGCTATAATCATTCTAAATGTCTCAAAAATACAGTTATAACAAATTCTGTTACTTTGGTACTGTCGACTACAAAATATAGTCACAACCTCAAAGTAGAGTTATTTTATTTGGTGGGAATATTTAGGACTTGGAGTACAGGAGGCAGTGTCTCAGTAGCCCTGAGAGACTGCTCCAAGGAGGCAGGAGGGAGAGAGTCAGGCTATCTATAAGTTTGCCACAAAGGGGGCAGGTAGTCTGAACATCAAAGATTATTGGTAAGTAAGAAAAAAACAGATATCAAGTTAAGGAATTTAGTATTCTTCTATGTAGGGAAGGCACAAGAGTATGGGATTATTGAAGTCATGCCTTTCATATGCATCTCAGCTATCTGGGGCCAGCATCCAGCATATTTATAGAGATCTTTTTCTCTCCTGAATTCCCTTGGGGCCTTCTGGTTCACACAGGAGGGCTGTAACCGCTGATGACTGTTACATCCTTAAGGTCCTTGTGTAGGGAGTGGGGCCGCTTGTCAGCATGGCTCAGGAATTCATGGCTACTGCTTGCCAGCATCACTTAGAAATTCACATTGGAGGGCCAGAATCTCGGATCGCTATGGCACTTTGTTTACTGATATGGCAGGAGATATTCCATTTCATGATGCAAAGTATCTATGTATAGGTATGCTCTTTTGCATTAGAAACCTGGCATGTGTGAAGAACCAAATGGTGTGAGCTGTCACCCTTACCTGTACATTCTCTTCTGTCACCTGAATCTCTGCCGTGTAAACATAGTCAATCAGCATCCTCAGGGTCCAGCCATCCACCTCCTTGATGCGAACTCTCTTTGCTCGGCTCTCACTCATCTCACCTAAAACATAAGGAGCAATGTTGACACTGCACCAGACACCCAGCAGGAAGACCAAGGCCAGGCAGATGGCTGGCCACTCACTGTATTCGGGGGGCAAAAGGGGCAGCCCCTTCAGCAAACCTACAATGTTCCCTTACCTCCCGTAAAAGCTTACCTGAACAAACCGTACAAAGTACCTCTGTTACCCACTTATACCTGAAAATTACATCATGGTGATGAACATGCCACATGTCCAACCGCATGAACTCTTAACACCTGTGCATTATAGATTCATGGCCTGGTGCTGCCCATGATGTTTTTTGGCCCATGCTGTGGATAAAGAATGTCATCTGCCATATCGGTCAACAAAGGATGTTACAGCCATCAGTCACTGCAGGCCACCCCAGGCTGTACACCGTGAGGGAATTCAGAACGGGGAAAAAAAACCAGGCGAACTAATATATAATAAAGGAATGATTTCAATGAGCCCAGACTCGTCTATCTTCCCATACATAGAAAGGCACTAAATTAACTTGTCTGGTTTTTCATCTGTAGATGTTCTGACTACTCATTGTTTTGTTTGTTTTTTTTTTTTGCAAACACTCCTCCATATCCTGGCTCCTCTTATTTCTTCAGAAAGATCTGAGAGGCTACCCCCTGAGCTAAAGTCCTCCAAAAGTTCAATGAATAAAACATAATCTTCAACTTGTAATATGTGCATTTTTTTAGTTGACAATGCTTTAAAGCAGTTTCTTTCCCTTTTAAATTTCGACTCCTGACTAGAACACAGTGTTACCCCACGAAGCTAATCGCCAGGTTCATAGCACGCACTCACTCACAAGCCTCACTCACTCACAAGCACTCCAAGGCCTGCCCCTGCCCTCAGGAAGGACACACCTCTCAGGCAGGAAACAATCAGAACACAAATTATACAAAATGCCAAGGAAATACAAGACAAAAGAGGGATTTTAAAGAGGTGAGTCAACCAAGGCAAATGTCAAAGGGTCTTCTAGCCCAAAATCCATTCCTGCTTGTCATATGTAGCAACTTAATCCTGAGGTAATTTTCATACCACCATTTATAACCACTACGCTAAAGCCTTTGACTGTGTGGATCACAACTGCGGAAAATTCTTAAAAATATGGGAATACCAGACCACCTTACCTGCCTCCTGAGAAACCTGTATGCAGGTCAAGAAACAATAGTTAGAACTGGACATGGAACAACAGACTGGTTCAAAACTGGGAAAGGAACATGTCAAGGCTGGTATATTGTCACCCTGATTATTTAACATCTATGTAGAGTACATCATGCAAAATGCCAAGCTGGATGAAGCACAAGCTGGAATCAAGATTGCCAGGAGAAATATCAATAACCTCAGATATGCAGATGACATACCCTCATGGCAGAAAGTGAAGAGGAACTAGAGAGCCTCTTGATAAACGTGAAAGAGGAGTGAAAAAGCCGGCTTAAAACTCAACAGTCAAAAAACTAAGATCATGGCATCTGGTCCCATCAGTTCATGGCAAATAGATGGGGAAACAATAGAAACAGTGACAGACTTTATTTTCTCGGGCTCCAAAATCACTGCAGATGGTGACTGCAGCCATGAAATTAAAAGACACTTGCTCCTTGGAAGAAACCTAGACAGCATATTAAAAAGCAGAGACACTACTGTGCTGACAAAAGTCCATCTAGTCAAGGCTATGGTTTTTCCATCTGTTACGTATGGATGTGAGAGCTGGACCATAAAGAAGGCTGAGGACTGAAGAATTGATGCCTTTGAACTGTGGTGTTGGAGAAGACTCTTGAGTCCTTTGGACTGCAAGGAGATCAAACCTGTCCATCCTCAAGGAAATCAGTCCTGAATATTCACTGGAAGTGAATTCACTGGATGCTGAAGCTGAAGCTCCAATGCACTGGTCACCTGATGCAAAAAGCCAACTTATTAGAAAAGACCCTGATGCTGGGAAAGATTGAAGGCAGGAGGAGAAGGGGACGACAGAGGATGAGATGGTTGGATGGCATCACCGACTCGATGGACATGAGTTTGAGCAAACTCAGGGAGATGGTGAAGGACAGGGAAGCCTGGCATGCTGCAGTCCATGGGGTCATAGAGAGTTGGACATGACTGAGCAGCTGAACAAGAACAATTTATTACTAAAGCCAGATGGCTTCTACATCACTGAACTAAATAAGTAGTACAAGACCTCCTTCCTACTACCCACTGAACTAGTTAAGCATTTAGGGATCATAAATAAGATCCTCTCTTATGGAAAGAAATGGAGAAGCAGAAAAGAGAAGGGATTGCTTCTAAACCCAGGGGCCTCATGAAGAGTTAGACGCAGGCTTGGGCACACATGCATGGACATATAATGGCCCAAGAATAGGAAAATATACACAATGGTGAAAAGAAAGCTCAGTTAAAAACAAGACAGTCTAAAAATAATGTGGAGCACTAGGGGACTCCTTGGCAAAAGATTTAGTTCTACATTCATCAGGTTTTGATACCATGCAGGGCCCTTTGGGGCTCCTGGTCACAAGGCCTTTTTGTCCCCCATTTCTTTCATTATAGAAACAGCCTTTATTCAGCCTCCATGACTTTCCCTGAGTTCCAATGGGCAGATTCAAGTAGTTGTTAATTATGGAAGGGAGGTGAAACAGTCAAGAGCAGCCTTGGGGCAAGGTCCTGTTTCCCCATCAAAGGATACACACGACAATATTTTTGATCTATTTTGCAGATACTGAAATTCTCTCCAGGTGGGAGAAGTAGATGATTAATGAAGGTATGCCGCCCAAAAGCATGCAGATCCCAGACCAGTTGAACCTGAAGTTTGATGATGCTGACTCATACTTATCTCACCACCAACCCATTAGAATGTCCATGGACTGATAATGCCCTCTTTGAACAATTATTATAGAACTTCTGTCTTTCCCAAGAAGGGACACATGGTTTTGAGGGCATGAGCCCACTGTGTCATCCTTTGCCTGGCAAAGCAATAAAGCAATTCTTTTCTACTTCACCCAAAACTCTGTCTCTGATATTCAATTTGGCACTGCTGTACAGAGAAGCAAGCTTTCGGCATCAAAGATTAAAGAAGTATGAAAACAACGCCACCATCCCTTGCCTGTTAGAAAAACAATACAATGGTCGCCAGATTTCTTGAAAATTTGTTTCTTTTTCAGGTACAGTATACTGTACCATCTTTGGCTAAGTCTAGTCAAAGCTATGGTCTTCCCAGTAGTCATGTATGGATGTGAGAGTTGGACTATAAAGAAAGCTGAGTGCCAAAGAATTGATGCTTTTGAACTGTGGTGTTGGAGAAGACTCTTGAGAGTCTCTTGGACTGCAAGGAGATCCAATCAGTCAATTCTAAAGGATAGCAGTCCTGAATATTCATTGGAGGGACTGATGCTGAAGATGAAGCTCCAATACTTTGGCCACCTGATGTGAAGAACTCACTCATTTGAAAAGACGCTGATGCTGGGAAAGATTGAAGGCAGGAGGAGAAGGGGACAACAGAGGATGAGATGGTTGGAAGGCATCACCGACTCAGGGACATGAGTTTGAGTAAACTCGGGGAGTTGGTGATGGACAGAGAAGCCTGGCATGCGGCAATCCATGGGGTCGCAAAGAGTTGGACACGACTGAGCAAATGCACTGAACTGATACTGTACCATAAACTATCACAAAAGCCTACAGAAATCCATAATTATACAAAATTCTTTTGCAAACTTAAACACTGGAAAGAGAGAGGTGGCCCAGTAGTAAAGAATCCGCCTGCCAATGCAGGAGACACAGGAGACCCAGGTTCGATTTGTGGGTCAGGAAGATCCTCTGGAGGAGGAAATGGCAACCCACTTCAGTGTTTCAGTCTTGAAAATTCCATAGACAGAGAAGCCTGGTGGACTACAGTCTATAGGGTCGCAAAATGTCAGACACAACTGAGCACAGTACACATATTTAACTACCTGCTTCCTTGGAGATTATCTCTCACAAGATCTCAGAAAAAAGCTGTTCTCCTAAGAGCTAAAATATCTGAAAAATAGTACCTCCAGCTACCCCAGCTACCTCCTGGGATGAAACAGCCACTGGTATTTATTATAAGGGAGAGAGAAAGTTAATGATATGCTTCTGTTACATGCTTAAATGGCAGGAAGACAAGGTATTGGGCTATGTATCTGCTGCCTCAGCACTTTTTTTCCTTTCCAGAAAAGGGGGAAAGCAAAGAATATGGAAACATAATTCTTAACCTACATATAAGGCATCTTCCTTTGTCCTACTCTCTCTGGACCTTGTAGCTAGACAGGATTTGTGTCATCTAAAAGTTCTTTTGTGACAAACGTGAGAATACTTTCCTAATTCCTACTTGGAATTTAACAAAAGGCCACTCTTAATTCACCTCTATGGCCCTGGCAATGCGCAAAACCCCACAGGGCCTGGAGCCACACAATCATAAAGCTGTGTACTTAGTCCCCAAGGAGTAAATTCATTCCTCAGGACTTGGGCACAATTTAGACAAGAGCCAATTTGACTTTAATTTATATGTATGACTAAAAAATTATCAGTTCTCTGCCAAGCTATTCTTCATATTATAGTTAAGGTATTGCTGTAAGATGCACTCCACACCACTGACCGTGGTGCTCAAAGCCTCCAGCTCCTCCCGTTTAAACCACGTAGGCCCTGTCCACGTTCCACCCCTGTCTCGCCATCTAGTCTCCTCTCTGCCACTTCCAGTCTTAATTTATACAAGGAAGGAACTTTGTACAGTTCTCCACACACATTCAGCAAATTCCTACCTTACTGTCTTTGTCGCGCTTCATCATCTGTCTCCCTATGCCCTCATTCCCCAGGCTAACTCCCACAGAGTCTTCAAGACTCAGCTGCAACCTCTTCAAGTAGGCTTATCAGCTGATGACCCAAGGCTAGGGAGGATCTTACCCTAGGTTACCTCCTACAAATCCACTGTCATACAAATATCTGATTCTTCCCACCTGGATTCTTAAGCCTCTTGAGAGTACAGATATTATCTTTCTTACCTCTGTATCCCACAATACCTGACACATGGTAGATATCCAATAAGTAATGACTAGAAAAGTGATAAGCAAAACAAGTGCCAATTTGAAGTGCAGCACCTTTCAACACAATTAGCACTGGGTTGGCCTAAAACCTCATCCAGTTTTTTCAGTAAGCTGGCTCTAGCAGCGCTTGGTTGTCTTTAACTTCATTTGAAAAATTTTGTTAGCTTGTATTGTGTATTGCAACCCACTCCAATATTCTTGCTTGGAGAATCCCATGGAGAGAGGAGCCTGGCAGGCTACAGTCTATGGGGTTGCAAAAGTCAGACATGACTAAACACATACATTACAGTATTGTGTATTGTATATGTGCTATCACAAGAGCATGCATTTTAAAAAAACATTAAAATTGGTGAATTATTGTGTAGCCATTTTAATATTGAAAAAAGGAACACTTTCAGCATATTATGCTTTATTACTTCAAGAAAGGTAAAAATGCAACTGAAATGTAAAAAAAAGAGAGAGAGAGATGTTTGCAGTGTACAGAGAAGGTGTTATGACTCAGCAAATGTATCAAAAGTGATTTGTGAAGTTTTGTGCTGGAGATTTCTCACTGGACTATGCTTCACAGTTGGGTAGATCAGTTGAAATTGATCAAATCAAGACATTAACTGAACACAATCAACGTTACATCACATAGGAGATAATCAATATACTCAAAAATATCCAACCTAAGCACTGAAAACCATTTGCACCAGCTTCATTATACTAATTTTTTGATGTCTGGGTCCCACATAGTTAAGTGGAAAAAAACCCTCTTGGCAATATTTCTACCTGCAACTCTCTACTGAAATGTAACAAAAACGTTCCAATTTTAAAACAAATTGTGATGAGTGATGAAAAGTGGATGCTATACAATAATGTGGAATGGAAGAGATCATAGGGCAAGCGAAATGAACCACTACCAACCACACCAAAGGCCAATGTTCATCCAAAGAATGTGATGCTGTGTATATGGTAGGGTAGGAAGAAAGTCCTCTATTATGAGATGAGCTCCTTGGAGAAAACCAAATGATTAATTCCAACAAGTACTGTTCCCAATCAGATGAAGTGAAAGAAACACTCGAAGAAAAGCATCTGGAATTAGTCAACAGAAACTGCATAATCTTCCATCAGGATAACAATACATAAACGTGAGTTTCTTTGATGACCAGGCAAAAACTGTTACAGCTTGGCTGAGAATTTCTGATTCAACTGCCACATTCATCAGATATTGCACCTTCTGATGTCCATTTATTTTACTCTTTACAAAATTTTCTTAACTGAAAAAATTTCAATTCCCTGTAAGACTATAAAAGGCACCTGGAACAGTTCTTTGCTCAAAAAGATAAAAAGTTTCCTGAAGATGGAATTATAAAGTTGCCTGAGAAATGGCAGAGGATAATGGAACCAAGAGTTCCAGAGACTAGCAAGGACAGATAAGAAAGCCTTTTTAAGCAAACAATGCAAAGAAATAGATGGAAACAAAAGAATGGGAAAGACTAGAGATCTCTTTAAGAAAATTAGAAATACCAACCAAGAGAACATTTCATGAAAAGGTAAACACAATAAAGAACAGAAACAGTATGGACCTGACAGAAGCAGAAGATATTAAGAAGAGGTGGGAAGAATACACAGAAGAACTGTACAAAGAAGATCTTGATGACTCGGATAACCATGACGGTATGAACACTCACCTAGAGCCAGACATCCTGGAATGCAAAGTCAAGGGGGCCTTAGGAAGCATCACTATGAACAAAGATAGTGGAGGTGATAGAATTCCAGCTGAGCTATTTCAAATCCTAAAAGATGATGTTGTTAAACTGTTGCCAGCAAATTTGGAAAACTCAGCAGTGAGCACAGGACTGGAAAAGGTCAGTTTTCATTCCAAGGCCAAAGAATGTTCAAACTGTTGCACAATTGCACTTACTTCACATGCTAGCAAAGTAATGTTCAAAATTTTTCAAGCTTCAACAGTATTTGAACCAAGAACTTCCAGATGTACAAACTGGGTTTAGAAAAAGCAGAGGAACCAGAGATCAAATTACAAACATCCACTGGATCATAGAAAAAGCAAGAAAATTCCAGAAAAACATACTTCTACTTCACTGACTATGCTAAAGCCTTTGACTGTACAGGCCAAAACAAACTATGGAAAATTCTTAAAGAGATTGGAATACCAGACCACCTGACCTGTCTCCTGAGAAACCTGTATGCAGGTCAAGAAGCAACAGTTAGAACCAGACATGAACAACAGACTGGTTCAAAATTGAGAAAAGAGTATGTCAAAGCTGTAATTGTCACCCTGCTTATTTAACTTATATGCAGAGTACATCATGTGAAATGCCAGGCTGGATGAAGCACAAGCTGGAATCAAGATTGCCAGGAGAAATATCAGTAACCTCAGATATGCAGATGACACCACCCTTATGGCAGAAAGCAAAGAGGAACTGAAGAGCCTCTTGATCAAAGTGAAAGAGGAGAGTGATAAAGCTGGCTTAGAACTCAACATTCAGAAAACTAAGATCATGGCATCTGGTCCCATCACTTCATGGCAAATAGATGGGGAAACAATGGAAACAGTGACAGACTTTATTTTCTTGGGCTCCAAAATCACTGCAGATGGTGACTGCAGCCTTGAAATTAAAAGACGCTTGCTCCTTTAGAAGAAAAGCAATGACAAACCTAGACAGCATATTCAAAAGCAGAGAAATTACTTTGCCTACGAAGGTCCATCTAGTCAAAAGTATGGTTTTTCCAGTAGTCTTACATGGATATGAGAACCAGACAATAAAAAAGGCTGAGTGCCTTTGAACTGTGGTACTGGAGAAGAATCTTAAGAGTCCATTGGACTGCAAGATCAAACCAGTCAATCCTAAAGGAAATCAACTCACTATTCACTGGAAAAACTGATGCTGAAGCTGAAGCTCCAATACTTTGGCCATCTGATGTGAACAGCTGACTCATTAGAAAAGACCCTCATGCTGGGAAAGAGTGAAGGCAGAAGGAGAAGGGGACGGCAGAAAAGGAGATGGCTGGATGGCATCACCAGCTCAACAGATACAAGTTTGAGCAAACTCCAGGAGATGGTAAAGGTCAGGAAAGCCTGGTGTGCTGCAGTCCACAGGGTTACAAAGAGTTGGACACAACTGAGCGACTGAACAACAATGGAACAAAACAGTGAAGACGTTGTTTATAAAGTTCTTGGCAAAAATGAAAAACATGTCTTTTATTGAGTTGGCCAGAAAGTTCATTCAGGCTTTTCCATAAAATCTTAACAGAAAAATTCAAACCAACTTTTTAGCCAATCCAGTATTTTTACTTAAAAACCAAAGACAGTTTTTGGCCAACCCAATAACACTTAATTTATTGTGTTCTAGCTTTGAAGGATTTCAGGCATCAAACATTTACTGAACATTTACTATACAGGTTGAGCCAAGCACTTTCACTAGTGAACACTGTACTTTTTTTGAGAAAAGAAATGAAGACCAGTTTACGGACATACGTATGGATGGAAATATTTCCATCTCAAGGACCTTAATCGGGACTCTTGAAGCCCAGAACAAACTGATAACTGTGTTTACCCATTCTGAAGTTCTAAGAAGTGAACAGATTTAAGAGGGCAAACCCTAGGATCAACAAAAAGTTCATATGATTCTAATTTTAGTTACTGCTTAGCACACAAAAAATTGAAAAAATAGTAAAAGTATAATATAGACTTTATACTATGCTGAAACACTAAGACTTCAATGACAAATTACAGCCACATTTAATAAATAAAATATATTCCATTACTCTTCAAGTTGCATGTATCAACCCCTCCAATCATTATTGCCCTTTTGCTTTTAGGTTACAAAGACACTACCAACATACTGGTATCTTCCTTCTGGTAAGATGACCCGAATGCCCCTGCCAGGCACTGGCTATGGTGGTATAGTACAAAGTTCCCCAATTCTACAACTAATCTAAGGCAAACGTGGTACCTGCATTTCCCTGCCAATTTGGCTCTAGTCTGAGTAATTTCTGGAACAGGTCTCTTACTTCCTAAAAGAAAACAGGGAAGAGATAACCCTTTTCCTTCCTTGAGATATTAGGTCCACTCTGGCAGGTATCTTGCATTCATGGGGGAAGCAATCAAAGGATAAAATTTTTAGTGAGTACAGCATGGTGATAAAGACGGAAGAGGATCCTTGTGACCAGCTTACTTTCTAGTTATGAGAGAATGTATTTCCTTGCTATTTAAACCACCTTAAGGGGAGTTCTCCGTCATATGCAGACTAAAGTCATATGCACTTTATGGGCAATACCCTATTTAATGTTATTCATAGCAGTCAGCAATATAAGAAACTTGGTTTCCTCTCTGTGTAACCCTCTTCCTTTCCCCAAAGCCTGGGGTAACACCCAGCACACAGAAGGTGCTCCCTGAGTGCTCCTTGATGAAGAAAAGCACAGATCTTAAGACAAATGTAACATGCTCGCAACTTTAAAAAAAACTCACATCTTACGCAAACGATAATCTGTCTTCCTATTCTAGTTTACCTTACTAAATGATGTTCAATGTGACAAAAGAAATTATCAAAAAGCACTCTCCAAAAAGAAGAGTGAAATAATTTCCTATTTCCCACTAGATTTCAGATATTTTAGCCTGTGGCACGAAAGAAGTCTTAAATATATTTGTTAAGGAAAAGGGCATTTTAAATGCCACATCTGTACACAAACAAGTAATTTAAAAACACAAGGACCCAGGATTTCCCTGGTGGTCTAGTGCTTAAGACTCTACACTGTCCCACAGTGGGCACGGGTTTGATCCCTGGTCATGGAACAAAGATCCCACATGCCACCATCAACCAAAACAAAACAAGCCAAAGAAGATAGATAAATGAATAAAAACACAAGACATCAATTTGATATATTCTTTTTCAAGTAACAGTTAAACAACCTGGCCTTAATCTAAACGTCACAAAAGAAAAACTGGTGATAACATCACAGAATTACTTTTCACTTCCCTTCTTCTACCAGAATACTTGGAACTAAGAAGAGTAACAGAATTCTTTTTTAGGTGATATAATTTGAATGAAAATTTCACTGAAAGTTTAAGGGAGATGAAAAACAAGGGCCAAAAAGAGTATCTGCAGAGTCCCCATTTCCAAATAGGCAAATCACAAGGAACAAGAGGAGAGCAGGGTGGCCCTGTAGCCATGGCTGTGTATAGCGGATCACTGAGCCAGGGGACACAAGCATCACAGCGCGTAACAGCATACAAGCACGCCAAGGTCTACTTGTGGGCCTCCTCATACTGTTTATGAAAGATAATACAAATACAGTAAGACTTCAGCCAGGAAAATAGATAAACAATGGGTTCATAGTCTAACAAACCTTAAATATATGTACACTAAACCCTCCAGACCAAATCTCCATGTCTTATTTTACCTAATCTCTGCCAAACTGCTATTTAGTGGATTCAAAAGAAGAAAATGAACAAAGATTGCCAGAAAGGTAAATAACATCTGCTACCAAAGAACCATAAAATTCTAGCCTACCAAGTACATGAAAAGATGCTCAACATCATTAGTCATCAGGGAAGTGCAAATGAAACTATAAGAGATGCCACTTCACATCCATTAGAATGACCACAACTGGAAAAAAAAAAAAAAGATTAACAAATGTTGATAAGGACATGGAAAAATGGAAACACTTATACATAATGCAGGAATGTAAAATGATGTAGTCACTTGGGGAAATAATATAGCAATTTTTAAAAAGTTAAATATAAATTTACCACCTAACCCAGCCATTCCACACATATGTATCTGCCACCATGATAAATAAAAATTTGTGTCCACACAAAGAACTACACATGAATGTTCATAGCAGCATTAGCCATAATTGCCCAAAACTGGAAACAACCCAAATGTCCATCAGCTGGTAAATAAATAGTCAAAATGTGCTGTTTTCATACAATGGAATCTACTTAGCAATAAAAAGGAACAATCTGATGATATATACTACAACATGGATGACCCTCAAAAATATTACATAGGGACTAAAATGCTGTGAAGTTCATTTATGGTGATGGCAGTACTACTCAGTAAATTTATTAAAAATCACTGAAAATTACAATGTAAAATATGCCTCAAAAAATTGTAAAAATCACAATCAAGGTACTCAATTCACATTTTATATGTGTCAGAAATTAACATAGTATTCCCATTTTGCACCTTGGCATAGCAATCTAAGATTTGATCAAGTATTCTCAGGCAGAAACAGGCTGAACTGCAAGAAGTACTCAGCTACCAGTTAACTGAGACATTAGGAATACTTATAGAATCAAAACATCTTCAGGGTCTCATCCCCATCATTAGGCAAAATTCAAAAATTGCATGTCAACTAAAATATGAAGAGGTGAGAATCATTAGGTTAAAAAAAAAGAAAGGAAGGATGAAAGAAAGAAAGGAGGGAAGCTGAAATGTAGTTTAGATTAAAAAGTAAACAGGGAAGAAAAACAGAGACATAATGAGATCTCCCATCACTAGCAACCATGTCTCTGGATGTCAAAGGCTCAGGGAGTTTGGAGACTCTTAAGTGTCATCTTTTGAAAGGAAAGGAAACTAACTCTGATCTTGTAATTTTAATCATTACATTTTGTAACTGGAAAATAAAATATTTATCAAAAGAAGTCTACTTTAAGACATTGTCGATCTTTTACCCTTACAATATAACGACCTTAAGGAACTAAAGGTAAAAAATAATAATGATAACCATGAAAATTACTGCCAATATTAACTGAACATTTTCTATGCGCCAAATAAAGGACAAACATACATGATCTCATATAATCTTTATAAGAATCCTAGGAAGTAACATTATTCTCTCTATTTTCCAAAAGGGAAAACTGAAGCCCAAGCTGAAAAAGAGACTAATGACCCCAGATTCAGTAATTCTGACAAGGACTTGAAGGAAGGCACTTTACTAGGGAACTCCTAAATTAGGCCAACACAATGCAGATCAAATACTCCTTTTACAAACCTAGAAATTCTGTTTGGAAAAGTCTCCAGGAGTAATAAATAAGATGGTCACTGAAGTGAAATCAGGCCATAAAAGTGTGACTGGTCCATCTCTGACGTTTCTAATCAGCCTCAGTTAAAGGCACCGTCCCCAAATCACTTGCCCAGTTTGGCTCACAACCCCTCTACTGTCTTTCCTACATTTGCCTTTTTCATAATTAATTAATTTTATTTATTTATTTTGGCTGAGCTGGGGCTTCGCTGCAATGGGCTTCTCGTTGTCATGGCTCCTCCTGTTGCAGAGCACAGGCTCTAGGTGTGTGGGCTCAGCACTTGCAACACATGAGCCCTAGGGTGTGGGCTCGGTAGCTGTGGTGCTGTGGCGTCACTGCAGCATATAGAATCTTTCAAGACCAGGGATCAAACCCGTGTTCCCTGAACTGGCAGGAGATCTTAACCACTGGACCACCAGGGAAGCCCCCTTTCTTACGTTCTTGAATTATTTAACTCAGTTCAGGAACAGCAAGAATATAATAGGTTGAAAAGTGAGGTGGTCTCCTGAGTCCTCAGTACTCTCAAAACACCAAGCCTATTCTCTCCACATTGCCTCTGCACTTTTTTTATATGTATAAACCCTTTGTATTCATTACATTTCGGGAAATGTCAGATCCCCATCTCTCAATGCTGTCCATCACAGTCCTCACTATCTGTATTACTGCTCTGAACAGATCTTCCACAAACTGTTATGTATTTAAAGTGTGCACATCTATTAATACATGCCATGCTGTTAGTCTGCTTGGACTGTTCAATGCTTGCATCTTGACCACTGTAATAAACCATCCTTCAAGAAAAAGTACAAAAGCATAAAAATAAAGTGTGTACAACTCATTTCTCCAATGATATTAATAAATTACTGGTACAAGAAGTATGTTAATATTGTTTATTACCCCCTGAAGTATCTAGCAAAATGTTAGGCATAGAAAATATTTAAGTTTCTAAAATGAATAGATTTGCATTTGTGCTTTTTTTCTATAACTATGTATTTACAAGCATTTGTCTGTTCTATCTAAGATTATAAGCTCATTGTTGGAAAAGAGAATAACTTCATTTTCTTGAACAGTACTATGCTGGATGTTTAAATTTTGTCTTTTTAACAGTGAAGTTAAGGGAGGATGCAGCCAGGTGGCAGAGTAGGAAGCCTGGAGTTCACCAGCTCCTGCAGACACACCAAATTCCAACGACTCACAGAGCAACTATAAGTGAGAATGACCTGAAGACTAGCAGATATCTCCCACATAAAGACACAGAGAAGGAACCACAGTGAGAAGGGTAGAAGGGACAATGACAAGACCTAGTCAAGATCTAACTCACCTGAATGAGCAACCCACAAACAAGAGTATAATCACAACTAAAGAGGTTCTCCCCAAAGAGCAAGGGTTCCAAGCCCCACCTCAGGGTTCCCAGCCCAGGAATCCTACACCAAGAAGACAAGCCACTACAACATCTGGTTTTGAAGGGCAGAAGGGCCTGAGTGCAGGAGAGCAAGAGGGCTGTAGGAAACAGACTCAGCTGTTTCAGGGATGTGCAAAATCTCATACACTCTGAGACCCAGGAGAGAAGCAGTAGTTTGAAAGAAGCCTGGCCTAGACCTATATACTGATCTTAGAGAGGCTCCCAAGAGGCAACAGATCACCCTGAGGGCACCAGTGCTGGTGGCAAGCATTCTGGGGATGTCATTCTACCACAAGGACACTGGTGCTAGCAATGCCATTTTGGGACCCACTCTACAGACTATTAGCTCCAGGGGCTTACCTATATAAGGCCACTTCTCCAAGATCCAGAAATATAACCAACTTACCTGATTAATACAGAAAATTAGGCAAAATGAGGAGAGAGCAAAATATGCTCTACACAAAGGAATAAGACAAAACTTCAGAAAAAGAACTAAAAGAAATGGAGGCAGGCAACCTACCTGATAAGAGTTCTCATTAATGATCATTAAGATGCTCCATGAGTGTGGGAGAAGAATTAGATGAACACAGTGAGAATTTTAAGAGAGTTAGAAAATATAAAAATAAACCAAACAGAAGTGAAGATAAAATACCCAGAAAAAAGAAACTGGAAGGAAAAGCATTTTAGATGCTACAGAGAAGTGTAATAGCAATACGGAAGACCGAGTAGTGGAAATCATCCAAGGTGAACAGGAAAAAAAAGAATTTGAAAAAAGTGAGAGCAGTTCAAGAGACCTCTGGGGCAACATCAAGCATACTAACATTCATATTATAGGGGTACCGGAGAAAGACAGGAAAGGGCAGAGAAGTTATTTGAAGAAATAACAGGTGAAACTTTCTTAACCTAGGGAAGGAAACAAACATTCAGCGAGAGGAAGCAAAGAATCTCAAACAAGAGGAACTTAAAAGAGGTCCACACCACACCACATTGTAATTAAAATGGCAAAAATTAAAGATAAAGAGAAAATCTTAAAAAGCAGCAAGAGGACACCCCAGACTGCCAGTTGCCTCTTCAGCAGGAACTTCGCGGCCAGGAGGAATGCCATGATATTCCAAGTGATGAAACAATGAGATCTGCACCACAAATGTTCTACCTGCAAGGCTCGCATTCAGATGTGAAGGGGAAGAGGAAGAGTCCTCCAGATGAGCAAAAGCTAAGAGAGTTCAGTACCACCAAACCAGCTTTATAAGAAATGAATTCAAGGAATTTCTCTAAGTGAAAAAGAAAGACTCCAAACAGAAACATGAAAATTGGGAAATGAAAATTCTCACAGGTAAAGGCAAACAAATAGTAAAAGTAGTAGATAAGCAACTTAAAAGCTAGAAGGAAGGTAAAAAGGCAAAAAAAATAGTAAAATCATTTATAGCTACAATAAATAGTTAAGGGATATACAAACAAAAAGATGTAAAATATGACATAAAAAACATTAAACATAGGGAAGTAGAAGTAAAAATGCAGGGCTGTTACAATGCATTAGAGCTGCAGAGATCTTCAATTTAAAATAATCACGTATATACACGCACAGGTTGTTCTATATGAACCTTATGGTAATAACAAAAGAGAATCATCAGGGATTCCCTGGTGGCTTAGTGGTAAAGAGCTCGCCTGCCAATGAAGGAGACGTGGGTTTGATCTCTGGGCCAGGAAGAGACCTCATATGCTGTAAAACCACCCACATGAGCCACAACTACTAAGCCCATTTGCCACAATCCCTGAAGCCTGCACACCCTAAAGCCCGCGCGCTGCAGCCAGGGAAACCACTGCAACGAGAAGGCCTCTCACAGCATTAAGAGCAGACCTGACTCGCTGCAACTAGAGAAAAATACACACAGCAGGAAAGACCCGCCACAGCCACAAACAAACAAGTAAATAAATCTTTTTAAATTAATTAAATCACAAGATATTTTTAATAGGAATATTGAAGAAAAGGGAACAAAAGAGAACCATAAAAATGACCAGAGAACGATTAACAAAATGGGAAGAACTACATACACATCAGTAGTTCAAATGCAAATAAACACACTGCTCCAATCAAAAGACAGAACGGCTGAATGGATTAAAGAAACAGAACCTGTCTATCTGTTTCCCAGGTGATGCTAGTGGTAAAGAACCTGCCTGCCAATGCAGGAGACATAAGATCCTCTGGAGGAGGGCATGGCAACCCACTCCAGTATTCTGGCCTGGAGAATCCCCATGAACAGAAGAGCCACGAAGTCTACAGTCCACAGGGTCATACAGAGTCAGACACAGCTAAAGCAGCTTAGCACACACATGTGCTACCTACAAGAGACTTACTTCAGATCTAAAGATACACCCAGACTAAAAGTGAAGAGATGGAAAAAATATTCCACATAAATGCAAATGAAAAGAAAGCCGGGGTGGCAGATGTATATCAGACAGGACAGACTTTAAAACAAAGACGTTATCAAGAGACAAAGATGGGTATTACCTAACGATCAAGGGATCAATCCAAGAAGATATAACAATTGTAAATGTATACGCACCCCACATGCGTGCATGCATACTAAGTCACTTCAGTTGTGTTTGACTCAGTGTGACCTTATGCACTGTAGCCCACCAGGCTCCTTTGTTCATGGGATTCTCCAGGTAAGAATACTGGAGTGGGTTGCCATGCCCTTCTCCAAGGAATCTTCCCAACCCAGGGACTGAACGTGCGTCTCTAATGTCTCCTGCACTGGCAGGAGGCTTCTTTACCACTAGTGCCACCTGGGAAGCCCAACACAGGAGTACCTAAATAAATTAAGCCAACAGGATTACAATAATAGTAGGAGACTTTTAACACCCCATTTATATCTATGGACAGATCATCCAGAAAAAATATCAGTAACGAAACACTAGCCTTAAATAACACATTCGACTAGATAAATTTTCTATGTATATACAGAACATGGGCTTCCTGGTAGCTCAGATGGTAAAGAATCTGCCTGTAACACAGGAGACCTGGGTTCAATCAGAACATAAGCAAAAAGCAGCAGAATACACATTCAAGCGCACAAAGAACATTCTCCAGGATATGTTGCCACAAAACAAATCTGAATAAATTTGAAATGACAGAAATCATATCAGAAGAAAAATCAACAAGAAAAAAAATGAAAAAGCACAAACACATGCAACCTAAACAATATGCCACTGAACAACCAACAGGACACTGAAGAAATCAAAAGGAAATAAAAACCTAGAGACAAATTAAAATGAAACACAATCCAAACATGACACGATCATCCGAAGTTTATGGAACACAGCAACAGCAGTTCTAAGAGGAAGGTTGACAGTCATACAAGCCTACCTCAGGAAATAAGAAAAATCTCAAAGCAATCTAACCTTATACCCAAAGGAACCAGAAAAATTAAAATAAACAAAACCTAAAGTTAGTAGAAGGAAAGAAATAATTAATATCAGAGCAAAAATAAATAAAGACTAAAAACCAGAAAAGATCAATGAAAGAGCTGGTTCTTTGAAAAGATACACAAAATTAATAAATCTTTAGCCAGACTCATAAGACAGGGCCCAAATAAACAATTGAGAAATTACAGATGAAACCACAAAAATACAAAAGATCATTAGAGATTACTGTGAACAAGTATACATCAACAAAATGGGCAATTTAAAATAGATGTATTCCAAACAATATACAATCTCCAAAGACAATCAGGAAGACACATAAAATATGAAGACTGGTTACCAGTAATGAAACTGAACCAATAATTGTGAAAATTACCAACAAAGAAAAATCCAGGACCAATAGGTGATATTCTACCAAACATTCAAAGAGTTAATACCAACTCAAACTGTGCCAAAAAACTGAAGACAAAGGAACACTTTGGAACGCATTCTGTAAGATCAGCATCACCCTACCAAAACAGGCAAAAACACCACCCCAAAAATAAAATTACAGGCCAGTATCATTGATGAACACAGGTGCAAAAACTCTCAAAATATTAGTAAACTTAAATCAACAATGCACCAAAAGAATCATATACCGTATCAAGTGGACTTTATCCTAGAGACATATGACTAAAGATGATTTAACAATCCACAAACCCATCAATGAGATATACCACTTTAACACACTGAAGAATAAAAATGGTAGGATCATATCAATCGATGCAAAAAAGCTGTTGACAAAATTCAATATCCAGTTATGATAAAAAAAAACTCTCTAGAAAGTGAGCACAATATATATATTGTGAACCTACCTCAATATAATAAGGCCATACATGACAAGCCCACAGTTATCATACTCAATGGTGAAAAGCTGAGAGCATTTCTTCTAAAATCAGGAACAAGACAATGATGTCCACTCTTGCCACTTTTATCCAACATAGTTTTGGAAGTTCTACCCACAGCAAACAGAGAAGAAAAATAAATAAAAGGAATCTAAATTGGAAAAGAAGAAGTAAAACTGTCAATGTTTGCAGAGGACATGACCATATACAGAAAATCCTAATAATGCTACCCAAAACTATCAGAATTAATTTAATACATAAACTCAGTAAAGATCTAGGATAAAAGTGTAATATTCAGAAACATGTTGTGTTTCTATACACTAATAAACTATCAGAAAGAGAAATTAATCACATTTATAATTTCATCCAAAAGAATAAAATACCTCGGAATAAATACAACCAAAGAGGCAAAAAAACTTGTACTTTGAAAGCTATAAGACATGGATGAAAGAAACTAAAGACAACAAAAGCAAATGGAAAGAATACTACGCTCATGGGTTGGAAGAATTAATATGGTTAAAATGATCATAAATCCTAAAGCAATCTATAGATTCAATGCAATCCCTATCAAAATACCCATGACACTTTTCACAGAACTAGAACAAATAATTTTAAAATTTGTCTGGAAACACCCCAAATAGCCAAAACAATCTTAAAAAAGGAGAACAAAGAGGGACATATATCATGTTCCCTGACTTTAAATTATATTACAAAGCTACAGTAATCAAAATAGTCTGGTATTAGTACCAAAAAAAAAAAAAATACATGGGTCAATGTAACTAAATAGAGAGTACAGAAATAAATTGAAACTTAAATGGTCAATTAATCTCCAACAAAGAAGGCAATAGGGAGTAGGCAGTCTCTTCAATAAATGATGCTGGGAAAAGTGGACAGCTACATGCAAAAGAATCCAACTGGATTGCTTTCTAATATCATGCACAAAAATAAACTTAAAATGGATTAAAGACTTAATGTAAGACCTGAAACCATAAAATTCCTAGAGGAAAGCAGAGACAGTATGATCAAAGCAATATTTATTGGATTTCTCTCCTCAGGGAAGGGCAACAAAAGCAAAAATTAACACATGGGACTACACGAAACTAAGAAGCTTTTGCACAGCCAAAACTATCAACGAAGGCAGCCTACCAAGTGAAAGAAGGTATTTCCAAATGAACCATCCAACAAGCAGTTTCCTTCCAAAATAAACAAAAAACTCATACAACTCAACATCAAAAATAAAAATAAAAATGGGCAGAGTACTTGTATAGACATTGCTCCAAAGAAGACATACAGATGGCCAACAGACATATAGAAAGGTAGTCAGCATCATTAATTACTAGGGAAATGCAAATCAAAATCAGAATAAGATCTATATCATACTTGTCAGAATGGCTATTTCAAGAAGTTAACATGTAAGAAATATTGGTGAAGATGTAAAGAAAAACACTTGTGCACTGTTTGCAGCATGGTAAACTAGTACAACCACTATGGAAAACAGTATGGAGGTGCCTCAAAAAATTAAAAATACAACTACCATATGATTCACCAATTCCACTTTCTTCACACCTGAAGAAAACAAAAACAGTGACTGGAAAAATATGTGCACCTCTACATTCATCGCAGCACTGCTTACAACAGCCAACATATAAGAGCAACCTGTGTCTATTGATAGATAAAAGGATAAAGAAGACGTGGTATATATACAACGAAATATGAATAGGCAAAAAAAAGAATGAAATCTTACCATTTGCAACAACATGGATATACCTAGAGGACGTCATGCTAAGTGAAATTAAGTCAAACAGAGACTACAAATACTACATGATTTCATATGTGAAATCAAAGATGACAAAACAAACAAAATAAAATGAAAACAGAATCAACAAACACAGAGAACAAACGGGCGACTGACACAGGTGAGTACGGTGCAAAGGGGGAGAATTAGGTGAAAAGTGATACAAACCTATAATTACGGAAAGCATGAAGTCATGGGGATGTAATATACAACGTAAAGACAGTAATAATACAGTAACTCTGGGGACACGCGGTTCAAGGACTTATACAGGGATCATCTGATCATTTCATAAAGCATGCAAATGTCAAATCATTAAACAGTGCTCTTGAAACCAAACACTGTACATCAACTGCATTTTTTTAAAGGGTTTAAAGACAGAAAAATGAGTTTAAAGGCTTCTAGTGTGGCGTGAGTAAACTATTTTTTTGTCCGAAATACTAAAATTATTCTATGTATTTTTATAACTAAGTATCCACTCTATTTTCTTATATTTCTGAATCAAAAGGCATTTACTAAACATTTATTTGTTCACTATAAACACTGATGAGGCAAATGTGAAAATCATTTGAAGAAATGCAAAATAGTAAAAGCAATTTACTTTCGTCAAAATAAGAAAGTGCTAAAAGCTTTTATAAACTGCAAGAAGGCAAAGTTAGCCAATATATGCAAATACAAATGCAAAAGGGGGAGGCTGAGCATAAAATTCTACTTGTATGTAATGTACACACATATGTACACAACATGATAACAATAATGAAAAACAAAGATGAAGAGTAATTTAAAACAAAACAATAGCATTTTCTTCTACTACAACGCTTAATTTCATAACAATAAAATGTTAATAAGAAAAGAAAATGTGGGACTTCCCTGGTGGCACAGTGGTAAGAACCTGCCTGTCAATGCAGAGGAGAAGGGTTCAATCCCTGGTGCAGGAAGATTCCACACGTTATGGAGCAACTAAGCTCATGTGCCACAACTCCTGAGCCTATGCTCTAGAGCCTGCAAGCTGCACCCACTGAGCCTGTGTGCTGCGACGACCGAAGCCCGTGTGCCTAGAGCCTGTGCTCTGCAACGAGAAGCCATCACAACGAGACGCCTGTCACTGCAACGAAGAGCAGCCCCTCTCACCACAACCAGAGAAAGCCCTCGTGAAGCGAGGAGGCTAAGTGCACCAGAGATAAGTAAACGTAAAAAAAGAAAATGTGGAAAGATGAGCCCAAATCTGCATACCCTTTATAAACGTCCATAACCAAAACATTTCATACCTGTAAACATGGCGTGGAAGTAAGGACTACAGGCAGCCAGCACCACTCTATGAGCAGAAATTTCCATGTCTTCAGCCACAATCGTGACATCACACAGCAAATTCTGACTGTTTACGAGAGAGAAAAAATTTAAATGATAACAACAGTAAATGTATTGAATATTGAACATCGTATGCAAAACTTTTACAGTGAAAGCCCAATTTTCTGAAGACTTAACTAAAAACTGCCATCCTTAAAAATGAGTTCCCAGCTCAGAGCTCTGGAATGGTAGAACGAACTAACTGGACACTAAAGGAGACACTTTCTAAATGGATTATAGAAACTGACTGTTCCTGGGTAGATTTACTTCCCATGGCCTTGCTCACGTTCAGGATGACCCCACGGTCCCACGGCTACTCTCCCTACGAAATTGTGTATGGGAGGCCTCCTCCCATAATAAGACAGTTAAAGTTGTAGGCATTGCCCCTTGGATCCATCACACCAGAGCGAAGAAGGCATACCACGCTGACCTGGAAGACGCCGAGTGGACCACCCAGAAGGACCCCACTGACCCTCGGGAAACCAAGATTATTCTGAAGAGAAAGAAGAAAACGAGGTCCCAGACGAGCCCTCTCTAGGATGGAGCTGGGTAAACGACTCCTGCTACTCGGCCTCACCAACGCAGTTCTGAACCTGACCACTGTTTCTGCACAGGACAACGTCTTCATCTCATGGGTGCATTCCTACGTGGACTTCCACAACTCCTCCAACTGTTGGGTATGTGGGGCTATGCCCCTGTCAGTTATGGACGGACTCCCCTGGTGGGTGTCGCCACTTCGTTATGGAGACTTTATACCACTGTGCTCCTTCTTGGAACAACAGAAGGGAACTTTCCTTTCTCTCACCAATCATAACCTTTCTTTGCTCTCCTGGTGTAAGAAAAGGCCATCAATGGGCCAGGGACATGGGGTTACATTTAATATGAACACTAGTCTTATGGAGGTAACAGCTTATACCTCATATATGAAAAATAAAAAAGAGAAGGGCTCCCTTTTTGTAAGGGACAAAAGGGGGACAGGCCTCCCGGTACCTTGAGCAATACTACCAGGTCTGGGATGAATATTTTTGGATGACTCCTGAGAAAGGACAGTTGATCATTCCCGCTACTATTTGCTGGGAACAAAAAGAACACAAAGTTGGATTTGGAGACCGCCACCTAGACCCAAAAGAATTAAAATACATGGGTTATTTGTCTCCTGAACAATGTAAACAAATCATAGAAGTTACCTATCACCCCAATCAGTCAGTTCAGTGGCCCGGTTCCAACTGGAAGTATAATCCTGGAATCCGTTGGGTAGCCCCCAACGGGACCCAGTGGCTCTGTGGGCTTAACTTATGGCCATGGTTACCAGTTGGCTGGGTAGGGCGTTGCACACTGGGATTTGCTTTCGCCCATGGCAGTATTAAGCCTAGCCTACACCAACCTACAGTAAACCTGCCCTATCTGCATGCAAGATGGACAAGATCTGTGTTCCAATGGTATGACTATCTTGCTGCCTTGTTTGTACCCTCTGTAGGGACAACAGATATCATGATTAAGGTGGAGGCCTTAACTAATTTCACTAAACAGGCCCTCTTAGACAGTACAAAAGCCATTCAAGCCTTGAACGAAGAACAAATTCAGATGAGGAGGGCAGTAATTCAAAATAGGATGGCATTAGACATACTCACAGCAGCCCAGGGAGGGACTTGCACCATAATTAAAGTCGAATGTTGTGTATACATCCCTGACCTGTCTAAAAATGTATCTACTGCCTTGGAAGATATGAAAAATCAAGTGAAAGCCATGTCTGATGAAAATATTCCCTTTTGGACTTTGGTCCTGTCCTGGGTAAAGGGAGATTGGTGGAAAACTATTGTTACTGTTGTCATAATTGTTCTAATCATACTGCTTTATGGGCCCTGCTTCTTACAATGTCTTGTGAACTTTGTAACCCAGAGGTTGATAGCGTTCTCTCATGTGGGTGGCCAGAGGGCTAAAGTACAATATATCTCAATAAATGATGCTCGTTACGAAAACTAGGAGCATCAAGAGGGGGGAATGAAGAAGGAATTCATAGGGCCTGGACTCCATCTTAGGCTTGTTTGTGCTGATCATGTTCGGCCACCTCTCTAATGGACTCTGAACTCTGTGCTTAGTGCCTGTGGAAATGACAATAGAAGGATAAGACCCCCTCCGGACAGGTCATAAATTTTTATCTGTAACCTCAGGCTTATTGATTATTGACTGGAATGTAACCTCAGGCTTATTGATTATTGACTGTTTGGAATGTAACCTCAGGCTTATTGATTATTGACTGTTTGAACACATAACACATGAATGATGGGGTTATTGTGATTGTATTTACCTTTCCTTTGTTTATGTAAGTCACAAGGAAATTGGGTGGTGGGTTCAGACACGTACACATGGGGTATAAAAGATTTTCACAAATGCTGGTCGGGGTCCTTGGCTAAGAGGATACTCTGCCTTGGGCCCGCCGGTGTAATAAACTGCACTTCACTATCAAAAAAAAAAAAAAAAAAAATGAGTTCCCAAACATGAAGCACAAATAAAACAGCATGACATAGGCCAACATGCCTTTGCCCTCACTCAGAATTTTGCTTTTGTTAACTCAACCTAATGAAAGTTACTGGCAGCAAATTATCGATGGAGTATGAAGGAGAAGTTGTTTGCATTAAGAACTGCATCAGCAGAAGCGGCAGACGGTGGTATGACACTAAGACAAGACAAAATAAAACACACATAGAAAACTAAATCGGTCAAAGTACCAAAACTATACAGACACAGAAAATGTCCTGGGTCATGAAAAAGGTAAAGTTATATTCAACTACGTGCTGCATCAAAGGCATTTGAGCATTTGAAGTTTAACTTAATCAGAACATTTTCCCACTGCAAAACATCTCATTCTTCAAAGTCAGAAAATATTGCCACACATAAAATTAAAAAGCATTTTGTTAACCTTAAAAGTTATTCAATACATATAATTAAACTTCCGGTTCTAAAATATCCATTTTAATGTATTCAAAAACATGCAGTGAACACTTTTCACAAGCTATATAAGCTGCTAGATGAAACGCTCCAGCTAAATAAGAATGTCACAGAGTATCTTTTTGGGAAAAAACTTTGCTGGAACTAATTCAGAAAAAAAGAGGAGTCCACCAACCTTACTGGCAATCACTTCACTAATGACTGAAACAAGGTGTGATGAGCCCAAAGTCCTCTTTGCACCTCAAATATCCT
Organism: Okapia johnstoni; assembly: GCA_024291935.2. Classification (NCBI taxonomy): domain Eukaryota; kingdom Metazoa; phylum Chordata; class Mammalia; order Artiodactyla; family Giraffidae; genus Okapia; species Okapia johnstoni. Next base: position 64,331,625 of record CM044310.1, read on the forward strand.
GACACTGAATTCATGTGTACAGTGTACCTAGGTGACACCGGGCCTCCTGCTCAACCACCCCCATTCCCCACAAGGGTGCCTACCAGCTTCTGCAATTTCTAATAGCTTACAAGAAACATTTTCACAGGCGCTTAACCCAGTCCTTGCGTGCTCCATCTTCCCACGCCACTTTCAAACTTCTTTCTGTGCTCTGCTGTGTGCGCTCAGTCGAGTCAGTCATTTTCAACTCTCTGCAACCCCATGGACTGTAGCCCACCAGGCTCCTCTGTCCATGGGATTATCTCAGCAAAAATAGTGGAGTGGGTTGCCATTTCCTCCTCCAGGGGATCTTTCCAACCCAGAGATCTAAACTGCGTCTCCTGTGGTTCCTGAACTGGCAGGTGGATTCTTTACCACTGAGCCACCTGGGAAGCCCTATTTCTGTGGAGTTCACACCAAAACTTCTGAAGATCCTACTGGTACTCACATTCCCTCCAAGTCTAGAAGAAACTGTAAGAAAAGAGGCCAACCCAGCCCCAGTGAGGACAGCATCCCAGTGATAAGCACGGTGTGTCCTGTAAGCTGAAGCATGGGTTATGATGAGACATGAGGCAAGTTGCCTGTTAGGCTCCAGAGGTGGCCCATCACTCTCTGTAATTCTTCCAGATCAATGTGGAAAACTGACAAAGCCACAGTACACTCTGAGCAGTTAAAACCACTCTGCAATTCTATGAATTCCATGCACTCTCAAGTAAGCAGGAGGAAGTCAGTGGTTTTTCAGGAAGTTATGCAGGAGCTCCATCCACATGTATAATTTTACTTAGACCCTGTCAAAATCTTATATGAGGTCCATGTTACTGTAATTTCTACCCTTAAAATGTATAGCTGGGGAAACCAAGGTAAAGATGAAGAAGCAGTCTAAAGTCACCACTAGTGGCAATGCCAGGATTCAAATCTAAGGAGTCTAGTTTACAAAACCATCTAAAGCTATGTGATTTAAGACTTGTTAAAGCTTGAATAAAACAGGGAATAGAAAGTAGAAACAACACCCATTTTTTACCAGACATATTGTACACCAGATACGATGTAGAATTATATATATAGTTTACAAAAGGCCCAGTTTTAGTGGGTTTTTAGCACTACCACTACAAAAATAGTTAGAAAAATCAAATTCAACAAAGTACTGCAAGACCTTCTCTGCCCTTAAGGAGACTAGCAGAAAGGTCTGACAATGGCAAGGGTTACCGAACAAAGTAGAAAGTGCCAGAGTGAAGACATGAGGGGAACAGGGGAGCATCTAGATCAGACTCGGGGTCAGAAAAGGCACCCTGCAGCTACGGCACTTAGTTGAGTTCTAATCACAGCTAAGTGTCACCTGGATGGAGAGGAGCGAAAGAATTCCACACAGAGAGAAGAGCAGATGCTGCTGGACAGAGACCTGAAGCAGCAAAGTACAACAGGGCGTGTGGCACAAAAAGAGCATGTGAGGAGAAGAGGGATGCTGGGGTGAGCAGAGCCATCCAGGTTTCCCACCATGACCATCTGCACAGAGCTCAAACATGAGTCAGCTGCATCTTTATGTCTCTTTTCCTTTTGTCCATAATCCTTCCTAGCACTCTAGTTTCAAGATGGAGCTTAAATGGAATTACACTGAACACCTCAAAATCACATAATTACATTTGGCTTCAATTATAATTACTCATTGATCCAAACCTTTTATCACATAATTATCTTGGCCTTACTGGCTTATTGGTAAGTTAGTCAGTTAGTCACTCAGTTGTGTCCAACTTTTCAACCCAATGGAGTATAGCCCACCAGGCTCCTCTGTCCATGGAATTCTTCAGGAAAAAATACTGGAGTGGATAGCCATTCCCTTTTCCAGGGGATATTCCTGACCCAGGGATCAAACCAAGTCTCCTGCACGGCAGGCAGATTCATTACCATCAGAGCCACCAAGGTATAATAGTTTGATGTTAATTAACTAATAAGATAAAAACAAAGGCAAAACAGTATGCAGTCACACCCTGAGATAGGTCACATGGAGTGTAACGCCACATTATAGATCAAAGACATGCTCAGTTTTAGTATTCAATTCCAGCAATAACATATTTTTAAAACAGTACTTGCAGACAAGAGAGATCTGACCAATCTTCTTATCATTCAGCCAGTTTGTGTCTACTGAATGTGGCCCTTACCTTTTCATTTCAAGTGTGCATGCTCACAAGAAGCTGAATGACTTTGGAGGAGAAGAGAGCTACAAATAAAATCCAGCAATAAAAATAACAGAAATTTGTCTTAGCAGCCCATACCCAAAGTATACATGGTGAGTTTATATTTCTACTATGTGAAATCTAATGAGGTAATTGACTATAAAAATTAAAGTCTTTCAGAATGAAGGTATAAAGTTGCTAATTAGCAAAATCTGCATTTATTCACTCATTCATCAAATATCTAAAGTGCATACAGGGCACCAAGGACAATGTCGGTTTACCATAATAAATAAGACAATGCCCATGATAGTAAGGAATCTACCCTGGAGGCTGAGAAAGAGACAAGCTAACAGATACTTACAAAATGAATTGACAGCTATTCGGGCAACTGTGGGAGGTTGGAGTACACAGCACACAGGCCAAGCCCTAACATACAGGAAAGCTTTGGAAAGAGAATAACTTCTAAGCTCAAGTCTGGAGAAGAACAGGGGCTACACAGGCCTCACATAGAACTCAAATGACACAGAAAAAAGATAGGCACTCATCTCCCAAGTGAAACATCGTAACAATTGGTCCTTCTCAGGAAAAAAACTCTTTGAAAATAAATCATACCCAAATGTATCAACACACTCTTTGGTTTTCAGGTATCAAAGGAGTGAATTTCTAAGACTAGAAAACTCTATCGTTTCTGTATATAAAGAAGCCTTCCCTAACCATCAGGAAGGCATTTCAAGACCTCCGGTGGATCCCTAAAACCGCAGATAGCACCAAAACCTGTGTGTACTATGTTATTTCCCATACATATATACCCATGATAAAGTTTAATTGATAAATTAAGCATAGTAAGAGATTAACAACAATAATAATAGAACAATAACTATACTGTAATAAAAGTTACGTGAACGTAGTCTCTTGCTCTCTCAAAATATCTTACTATACAAATTTAATGTGTTTTCCATCTTAACTGAGCAATTATCATGCCCTGTGGCTGTAACTTTCAGTTTGAGGTGTGACAGCAAAATTAGCAAAAATTTCTTTTTCGTTTTTCACAATTTCACAGATGGAAGGTTCATTCTTACCACAGATCTTAGCAACCTCAGCATATGATGTTTTTTTCTTAAGTCAAGAACATTTACACTTTTCACTTAAAGGAAGTACTTTACAGCTTATCTTTGGCATATCTGAATTGCCAGCATCACTTCTCCTGCACTTTGGGGCCATTATGAAGTAAAAGAAGGGTCACTTGAACACAAGCACACAACAGTCAACCTGATCACCAAGAGAGCTGCTGAGTGGCTAACGGCTGAGACACACCGGGCAGAGGGCCGAGTCCTGTCTCCAGCTGGAGAGACAGGACAGCATCATCACACTACCAGAACAGCGCTCAATTTAAAACTGCTGAATTCTCTATTTCTGGAATCTTCCATTTAATATTTTCAGACTAGTTGACCATGGTAACTGAAACACTGGATGAGGGGGGACTAATGTATATCTTCTTAAAAGTTAGAATGTGCCATTAGGCTCTGAGGTATCTAAAATAATTGGTAGTTCCAGGAAACAAGAATTTACTTTCTACTGGAGGTGGGGGTGGTGGAGAGATTACATAGCGTCTGTCCACCTTTCTTCCTCAGGTGCACAGGATGAGCCAGACTCAGAGCTGGTCAGCTGCTTCATCAGATTCTGGCTGCTCAGCACGAGGAGAGGTGGGATAGAAAAACAAGCTGTTTTTAAAATGAAAGACTTCCTGATCTCTGACTTAAATCAGTCATATTTAACCAAACCTCCTATAACTTATAATGTCATTCAACAGACAAGCAAGATGAAACCTAGCTAAAATGTCAATAATCTTGAAGAGCAACACAACTCCATAACAAGTGGCACCACCATCAACTTTTTCTCCTTAAAACAACGATGGTTCAAATGTGAACTTCTGCAGCAGTGAAGCGCAAGGAAAACCTAGCTGCTGGTTCACCACCACATTCAGAGTCCTGAAAAACAGCAGAGATTGTACCTGATGAGATTTCAAAGCAAAGTAAGAAAGGGTGATGGCCAAGTATGGTCAGTGATTTAGAAAGTGCCTTAAACAAGAAAAGGGTCCGAGAATAGAGAACTTCACATAGAAACACGAGCGCAGAATGACAGGGAAAAGAGACGAGAGTCACAAGAAGATGTGGCACATTACTGAGTATTTATAGAGAAGGGAAGGTAAAGAATCCAGATTTAAGGACTTCTAAGAATACTTGGTCACAGTTACGAGGGGAAAAAAAGCCCCAATAATTGGAAATAAAGTGAAAGAAGATATGAGCAACAGGGAAAAGATAATAGGGATGAAGCAAAGTGGAAACATGAGGATTTTACAGAGAGGAAACAGTAATGGTAGAAATGAGTTTCTGAACATGTGTGATGAAAACTCAAATACATGCAGAAAAAGGAAAATATGTACAGGGAAAACGTCTTCATTAAAAATTATTTTAAAAATCTGATAAAATAAAATGAGCTAGATATTCTTGCTGTTATTGTTGCTGCTGTTCAGTCACTAAGCTGTACCCGACTCTTTGCAACCCCACAGACTGCAGTACACCAGGCTCCTCTGTCCTCCATTATCTCTGGGAGTTTGCTCAAATTCCTGTTCACTGAGTCGGTCGGTGATGCTATCTAACCTTCTCATTCTCTGCTGCCCCTTTCCTTTTGCTCTCAATATTTCCCAGCATCAGGGTCTTTTCCAATGAGTCATCTCTCCCCATCAAATGGCTAAAGTACTCAATCTTCAGCATCAGTCCTTCCAATGAATATTCAGGGTTGATTTCCTTTAGGGTTGACGGGTTTGATCTCCCTGCTGTTCAAGAGACTCGTAAGAGTCTTCTTCAACACAATTCGAAAGTATCAATTCTTTGGCATTCAGCTGGCTTTATAGCCCAACTCTCATACCTGTACATGACCCCCAGAAAAATCATAGCATTAATTACATGAACCTTTGTTGGCAAAGTAATGTCTGATTTTCAAAACGCTGTCTAGGTTTGTCACAGCTTTCATTCCAAGGAGCAAACATCTTTTAATTTCATGGCTGCAGCCACCATCCGCAGTGATTTTGGAGCCCAAGAAAATAAAATCTGTCACTGCTTCCACTTTTTTCTCTTCTTCTTGCCATGAAATGATGGGCCTGGATACCATGATCTTAGGTTTTTGAATGCTGAGCTTCAAGCGAGCTTTTTCACTCTCCTCTTTCACCTTCATCAAGAGGTTCTTCAGTTTTGCTTCACTTTCTGCCTTTAGAGTGGTTATCATCTGCCTATCTGAGATTGTTGATATTTCTCCTGGAAATCTTGATTCCAGCTTGTGCTTCTTCCAGTCTGGGATTTCATGTAATGCATTCTGCATATAAGTTAAATAAGCAGGGTGACAATATACAGTCTTCTCATACTCCTTTCCCAATTTTATATCAGTCAGTGGTTAGTTACATGTCCGGTTCCAACTGTTACTTTTTGTCCTACATACAGGTTTCTTGGGAGACAGGTAACTTGGTCTGGTACTCCCATCTCTTTAAGAATGTCGCACAGTTTGTTGTGATCCACACAGTCAAAAGCTTTAAGCATACCCAATGAAGCAGAAGCAGATGTTTTTCTGGAATTCTCTTGATTTCTCCATGATTCCACAAATGTTGGCAATTTAATCACTAGTTCCTCTGCCTTTTCTAAACCCAGCTTGTTCATCTGGAATTTCTCACTTCAAGTACTGTTGAAGCTTAGCTTGAAGGATTTTGAGCATAACCTTGCTAGTATGTGAAATGAGCACAATTACACAGTAGTTGGAACATTCTTTGCCATTGTCCTTCTTTGTGATTGAAATGAAAACTGAACTTTTCCAGTCCTGAGGCTACTGTTGAGCTTTCCAAATCTGCTGATATACTGAGTACAGCACTTTAACAGTATCAACTCTTGGGATTTTAAATAGCTCAGCTGGAACTCTATCGCCTCCACTAGCTTTATAGTAATGCTTCCTAAGGCCCACTTGACTTCATACTCCAGGATGTCCAGCTCTAGATGAGTGACCACACCATAGTGGTTATCCATGTCATTAAGACATTTTTTGTATAGTTCTTCTGTGTATTCATCGGAGAAGGCAATGGCACCCCACTCCAGTACTCGTGCCTGGAAAATCCCATGGACAGAGCAACCTGGTAGGCTACAGTCCACGGGGTCACACAGAATTGGACACGACTGAGCAACTTCACTTTCACTTTTCCCTTTCATGCACTAGAGAAGGAAATGGCAACCCACTCCAGTATTCTTGCCTGGAGAATCCCAGGGACGGCAGAGCCTGGTGGGCTGCCGTCTATGGGGTCGCACAGAGTCGGACACAACTGAAGCGACTTAGCAGCAGCAGCAGCTGTGTATTCATCACCACTTCTTATTCTCTTCTGCTTGATAGTTCCCTTACTGTTTCTATCCTTTATTGTGCCCATTCTTATATGAATGTTCCCTTGCTATTTCCAATTTTCTTGAAGAGATCTCTCGTCTTCCGCGTGCTGTTTTTTTCTCTATTTCTTTGCATTGTTCGCTAAGAAGGTCTCTTTATTTCTCCTTGCTATTCTCTAGAACTCTGCATTCAGTTGGGAATATCCTTCCCTTTCTCCTTGACTTTCACATTTTTTCTCAGCTATCTATAAAGACTTCTCAGACAACCACTCCGCCTTCTTGCATTTCTTTTTCTTTGGGATGGTTTTGGTCACTGCCTCATGTACAATATTAGGAACCGCCACCCACAGTTATCAAGGTACTCTGTCTACCAGATCTAATCCCTTGAATCTATTCATTAACTCTACTGTATAATCATAAGGGATTTGATTTAGGTTATATTTGAATGCCCGAGTGGTTTTCCAAACTTTCTTCAAGTTAAATCTGAATTTTGCAATAAGCAGCTCATGATTTGAGCCACAGTCAGCCCCAGGTCTTCTTTTTGCAGACCGTATAGAGTTTCTCCATCTTCAGCTGCAAAGAATAGAGTCAATCTGATTTCAGTATTAACCATCTGGTGATGTCCATGTGCAGTCATCTCTTGAGTTGTTGGAAGAAGGTATTTGCTATGACCAGCATGTTCTCTTAACAAAACTGTGTTAGCTTTTGCTTTGCTTCATTTTGTACTCTGAGGTCAAACTTGCCTCTTCTGGTTATCTGACTTCCTACTTTTGTATACCAATCCCCTAAGATGAAAAGTACGTATTTTTGGGTGTGAGTTCTAGAAGGCACTGTAGGTCTTCACAGAACCAGTCAACTTCAGTTTCTTCATCATCAGTGGTTGGGACACAGACTTGGATTACTGTGATGCTGAATGACTGCCTTGGAAATGAACCAAGGTATTCTGTCATTTTTGAGATTGCGCTCAAGCACTGCATTTCATATTCTCTTATTGACTACAAGGGCTACTCCACTTCTCCTAAGGATTCCTGCTCCCAGTATTAGATACAATGGTCATCTGAATTAAATTTGCCTTTTCCCATCCATTTCAGTTCACTGATTTCTAAGATATCAATGTTCACTCCTGCCATTTCCTGTTTGACCAAGGACCAATTTATGGACCTTGATTTATGGACCTAACATTCCAGGTTCTTATACAATATTGTTCTTTATAGCATCAACTTTCCTTTCACCACCAGGCCCATCCACAGCTGAGCATCATTTCTGCTCTGGCCCACCTGCTTCATCTTTTCTGGAGCTATTACTAATTGCTCTTCGCTCCTCCCCAGTAGCATACCGCACACCTTCTGACCTGGGGAGGCTCATCTTCTACTGTCATATCTTTTTGTCTTTTCATACTGTTCATGGGGTTCTCCTGGCAAGAATACTAGAGTGTTTTGCTACTACCTCCTCCAGTGGACCACGATTTGTCAGAACTCTTCACTATGACTCGTTTGTCTTGGGTAGCTCTGCACAGCATGACTCACAGCTTCATTGATAAGCCCCTTCACCACGACAAAGTTGTGATCCATGAAGGGGTGATACTCTTAGCTATAATTCAAATGAGAAACAGTCAACGTAAGATCTTACAGTTTTCTGAGTTAGGAGGGGAATCTGAAGGCAAACCCTGAAGCAGCATAGCAGGTGCTATGCTGGTGGGCAATCAGCAATGCCACGAAAGAGAAGACAAAAACAGAAGCGAATTCACTCCCTACCATCCATTCTTCACATCTTTGAAATGTTTAATGATTCTATCCACGGTCAATAAATACCACCTAATAGGAAATCTAGCACAAGTGCTTAAGATACCCTGTAGAAGATTGTAAGTTAAACTGAGACTGTTAGCTTCAAAATGTCTCTTAAATTTTCTTAAATAAATGAGTTTGCTTGGGTTAGGGCTCTTCCCAACTACTCTATCCTTCAAGGAATGTTTTATATTCTACTTTAGTACAACATGAAAACAAAAGAAGCTGATTATGTTTTACTACAGAAACATATGTATATATACACACACATATGTTAGGAATAAAAAAAAATTCATACCCTGTGCAATTTCCTAAAACCTTTTAAAAAACAGTAATATGCAATATAAAGCTATGAAGTGAAAGAAAGCCAGCCTCATTTCAGTTTATTGTTTAATTCACTTGCGGCCTAAGAAACAAAGTACAAATAACCAAAGAAGAGCCACAACTCAGTGTTTTCATAGATGCAAAACAGATACAATCCTAGTAGTGATCTCTGTCCAGGATGTCTAAAAGTCCTAAATGAAAACTACAATAAGCAATCCCTTAAGAGAGACCTCAGGCTCTTATGCTTATCCTATCTTCTAGAATGTAAAAATGCTATTGTAACTGAACTAAATATTTACAACTTCTGTGTGATCCACAGGCAAACATTCAAACTGCTTCAGTGATTTACTAAAGAGTTTCAACTCCTAAATGTAACTTAAAGATCAATATTTGTTGCTGTTATTTAGTCATCAAGTCATGTCCAACTCTTTTGAGACTCCAAAGACTACAGCTCACATGGCTCCTCTGTCCATGAGATTTCCCAGGCAAGAATACTGGAGTAGATTACCATTTCCTCCTCCAATGGATCTTCTTGATTCAAGGATCAAACCCACATCTCCTGCTTAGTACCACTGAGCCACCACGGAGGCCCAAGGATCTATATTAGCTTCCTTCTCAACAAATAATAGGTTGGCTCCCACTAACACTCACTGAAACTTTTAAAACACAAGTCCAGTTTTATCCCATATCCTAGAGGACAGTCATTTTGCTTACTTTATTTTAAATGCAAAACATTAAATCCGAGAGTTCTCTTCTGGTTACCTCAAAAAGCTCACAGTGTAACGTCCTCAAGCAAAGGTGTACTGGGGATACAGCCTGTTTCTCTGTCTACCCCGTAGGCCCAATACACTCTGTTGCATGTTAAGCACTCTGTAAAGGTTTACTGCTTTGCTTTTGAAAATGTTAGTGTGTTAGTGCTTTGAAAAACTCCTCCCTTTGCCAAGCCACGCCTAGGAAATGTACAGGGCTGACTTCCCCACCAGAGATGTGTTGCTGTACCACTCACCTTTCACTACACTGAGAGGCTGTTCCTCTGAAATCACTAGCTTTACAATGCTACACCCTTTCTCAGAAACCACTGATTCCCACTGCCCTTGGAATTAAGTCCCAATAAATCACCATTTAAGCCTGCCATAATTTTGACCTTTTCTACAGACTCCCCAGCATGAACCCTTTTTGATGCACTTTACCAAACAAGATACATTCGGCCCGTCCCTAGTTTGTGCAATTATCTAAACCAGGAACTGCCTTTCCTCTCCAGTACTTTTTATGAATCCTACTGCACCCCTATCAGGCCCAGCCAAAATCACTTCTGTGAATTTCTCTTGTGAGAACCCTCTTCAGAACCCACATTTTGCACACAATCTTCCACCACCTCATTCTCTTCTCTATATCTCCTGCACAAAGGGTATGGGCAACGTCAGACGCTGGCTCTTCTGGCTCCCACACAGCCTTCCAGGCATGCTAGCTGACTTCAAAGGAGAACTAGGTATCTGTAAGTAGTTGTTGAATACACTGTTTAGAAGTGACCACAGGGTTTTTAAACAAAATAATTTCGAGTTATTCAAGCTCATACTGAGATAGGACATAGAGCTATATCTGGGCTTCTGAAGTAAAAGAAATGAAAAACTAGTTTAAAGAAAAGGTAACATTTCACTTTTATAAGCTAAAATTATAATTCTTAATTTAAACTTAAATTAAAATTCTATAACTTACTCCTGGTCCTCCTATTTCCACAACCATACCTTACACAAAGTATAATTGGAAGAACAGTGAATTGACTTTTACTTCTAAAACTTCACTTTCATCAGCCAAAGGTTCATAAAAACACCCCAGTGTACAGCTGATATTCTACCTATTAGCAGTGACAGCCCAAAAGCAGAATGGTGAGAACAAGAAGTTCTCCCTTCCCAGAAGTCAGGAAACTACTCTCAGCTACCCATTTCTGGCAGCAGGAAGTTGATACAAGAATAGGAAATAACTACAGATTTTCAGCTGTACAAGGAATAGACCTCTTTAGAGTTTTTTAAGAATTACATAAAATTGGCAATAATGGGTAAAAGAAAAGGGTTTGACATCTAAAAAAAAAAGTTCTAATGAGCCCCAAAGAGAGTTCATTTTTTAAAACACTAGTGGTTGGTGACTTCATTTACAATCCCTATTGTGGACGTGGCAGTCAAGATTCAGCTATTCAAAGCTTACCTTTCTTTCTGAAAACCAGTATCAACTATTAGCCTGCTTATATGCTAGCTACTGAAATGGTACAACACAAAGAACAAAAGCATACTGTCCACAGCCACACAGTTCACCCCCAAAATGGGACAAACAGTTGAATGAAGGGTAAAGCTAAATAATCCTTGAATGAGACAAGGGCACCATACAACCTGCAGGGAAACAGAAGAAAAACCTCACAGGCTAAGATAATGTCAGGGAAGCAATGAAACTTAGACTGCACTCCATCCACTCCCCTCATAGTTATGGCACAAAGAAGTAAAACAACTGGCAAGGCCAAAGACTTTGTCTCAAAACTTGGGTCATCTTCCTCAGGGGAAGGTGAGCTAGGTGTGGCCTTCCCTGTAGGTGAGTGAGTCAGACCTTCGTCAACAGGGGCCTACACACATGTAAGTGAAAAACCAGGCTACCAATCCTGTAGGAGCTGAGGGAAAGGTAAGAGGAACAGGCCTATTAAAAGTCAACCTTTAAAGACTTTTCAAAGAAAAAAATGTCTCAACATAACCAGACTATTTTTCCTAGTTTTATTTCAATGTCACTTAATAACTATCACATTTTATATCCCAATAACTATTTTTCAACCAGACTGACTGAAACAGCAGGGCCAGACCTGCTGGATTATTCCAACTATGTTTTCTCCCCAAAACTTAATGAAAACCTACTGATTGAAACTGATGTCAAAGCAGCACTAGGAAACAAATCAAATATCCAATATTCAGTTTACCTTCCCTCATCTTTCTCTCTCCGATCCACTCTCCACCCAGCAGCCAGTGTGTTTTGTTCAAAATACAAATCTGATCATGCCACATCCCTGCTTAAAACTCTAAATTGCTTTTCCCATGGCAATTGCTGATAAAGACCAAAATGCAGAAAGCTCTAAGAATGCTGGCCTTCACGAACTCACTCAGGCTCCTCTCTTGCCATGATACCCCACCCACCTGACTCCAGCTACCCATTAGTCCCCACAGGAGGCTGGCTCTCTCCCACCACAAGACTTGGATATTGCTATTCTCTATGCATAACTTCATTTTCTTATTTCTCTCTTCCTTCTGATTGCAGCACAATCATTCTTATCTTCTCAGGGAATATTTCCCTGACCACTGTTATCTACCTTCACAGCCCTCAATGTAGCAGTTACTGCCACTAAAATTTGCAGTAAATTATTTGTATGATTGTTTCATTAACGCCTGCCTCCTACAATCAATCATAAGCCCCATGAAGGCAGCAGCCATGTGTTTTGGCTCACCACTGTTATCTCCAACACCCAGCAGATGAATATTCATTGAATCACGAACTTAAAGAAGCAAACAAATGATGGAACAAAAGAAAGGATCGCCTTTCAAAACATAGCAGAAATTAAAGGAAAGTTTAAGTCACTCCCTTCTTAGCCCAAGCTTTCAAATATACGTGCTTTCCCAAAGAAATGATGGGAAAATACATACCTTTCACAAAATGCTAGGGAAATAATACCAAGACTGTTCGTTCATAACAGTCTTCTAATTAAAAAAGCTACTCATTTTTCATTCAACACTTAAAGTCACTCTTTTCATTGCAGTGACTCAAGTATTTGAGAATACTTTAGCAATTGGCAGGTCACTACTGCTTAAAATCACTAACACTACCACCACCATCATTAAAGAGAGAGTTATATTTTTCTCTATCTAAAAACTTTCCCATATTTCATGCAAAGGAAACAAGTAAGCAGGGGTAGAAAGACTGATATCAGACAAAACAGACTTTAGAACAAAGTCTATAATAAAAGACAAAGAATGGCATTATATAATAATAAAGAGATCATTATAAGACGATGTAATACTCATTAACATATATGCACCTAATATAGGAGCACTGAAGTATATAAAGCAAATATTAACAGACACAAAGGGAGATATGATGATAATATAGTAATAGTAGGGGACTTTAACACCCGATTGATATCAGTGGACAGATCATCCAGACCAAAAAATCAGTAAGGGAACAGCAGTCTTAAAAACCACATTGGACATAATGGATATCTGAAAGACATTCCATCCAAAACACCAAAATGCACATTCTTTTTAGTGCATTTAGAATGTTCTCCAGGATAGATGACATGCTAGGCCACAAAACAAGTCTTAAAACTCTGACAAGATACAAACCCAACCAAGCAACTTTTTTGACCAGAACAGTGTGACATGAGAAATCAAATACATGGGGAAGGAGGTGGGAGGTATATTCAAGTGGGAGGGGACACGGGTAAACCTATGGCTGATTCACGTTAATGTTTGGCAGAAACCAACACAGTACTATAAAGTAATCAGACTTCAAAAAAAAAAAAAACAAATAAATTTTTTAAAAAAGAAATCAAAGATGTATGGCAGGAACTACTACAGTATTGTAAAGTAGTTGGCCCCCAACTAAAATAAAAAAAAAAAATAAATAAATAAATAAAAATAAAAAAAATAAAAAAAAAAAAAAAAAAAAATAAAACAAAAGAAAAAGTGTGAAAAGCACAAATACATGGAGACTAAACATGCTACTAAAAAAAGAGAAAAAAAAACCAATGAGTCAAGAAAGAAATCAAAGAGGAAGTCAGAAAATACCTCAAGACAAATGAAAACGGAAACACAACTTCCCAAAATCTATAGAAGGCAGCAAAAGCAGTTTTAAGAGGGAAGTTTATAATGATACAGGCCTTACTCAAGAAAACAAACTAATCTACACCTAAAGGAATCAGAAAAAGAATTACAAAGCCCAGTCATAAGGAAAGAAATAGTAAAGATCAGAGAAAATATTGAGTAAAACAGAGACAAACATACATACGCACACACACACACACAAACCAATGAAACCAAGAGCTGGTTTTGGGGTTTTTTTTTTTTTTGGTTAAAGGAAAATAAAATTGATAAACTTTCAGCCAGGCTCACTACCAAGAGAGAATTTAAACAAAAAACTTAAAGAGGAAAAATAACAATCCATACCACAGAGATACCAAAAAATCTTAAGAGAATACTAAAAATAGTTATATATAACAAGTTAGATAACCTAGTAGAATGGACAAATTTCTAGAAACATACAACCTTAAAAGACTGAATTAAGAAAAATCCAACAATTTCAACAGTGAAACTGAATCTGTAAAAAAAAAAAAAAAAAAAAAAAAAAAAACTTTCAGCAAAAATAAAGTCCAAGACATGATGGCTTCACAGAAGAATTCTACCAAATATATCAAGAAGAAAGCTAATACCTATCCTTCTCAAATTATTCCAAAAAACTGAAAAGAATGGAACACTCCCAAATTGATTCTATGAGGACATCATTACCCTGATAACAAAACCAGAAAAAGACACTGCAAAAAAAGAAAATTCTAAGCTAATATCTCTGATGAATATAGATGCAAAATATCCTCACGAAGTATTAACAAATCAAATTCAACAATATAAATAGGATCACATACCATGATTAAGTAGAATTTATTCCCGGGATGCAAGGATGGTTTAATATCCATAAGTCAATGTGATATACCACATTAACAAAAGGAAGGATAAAATTCACATGATCACCTCAATAGATACAAAAAATGTATTTGACAAAATTCAACATCTATTCAATATAAAAAAAATCTCAGCAAAGTGGGTAAAGAAACATATCTCAACATAATTAAGGCCATTTATGATAAATCTTCAGTCAATGATTAAAGCTGAAAGCTTCTCTAGAATTAGTGACAAGAATGTTCACTCTTGCTACTTCTATTTAACATAGTATTGTAAATCCTAGTTACAGCAATTAGAAAAGAAAGGGAAATAAAAGGACTCTAAATTGGAAGGGAAGAGGTAAAACTGTTACTACTTGCAGGTGACATAATACTATACATAGAAAACCCTAACATCTCAAAGAATTTGGGATGAGGACCTGGGCCTTGGGGAGGGAGCATAAAGAAGGAAAGGTTTCCACACATATGGGAATCCCATCGCAAGTACAAACTAGGAGAACTTTGGAGCCTCAGAGGGCAGTGCCAACAGCAGGTGCTTAAAAGGCGAAACAGAATTCAGCACAGAGATCAGTGCTGACCAGCACTTCCAAGCCTGAAACATATGTCTCCATGGCCACTGGTGAGAGGAGGCTGGGTACTGAGGGTTAGGCTTCCGGGGTCAGGTCCCGGGAAGAGGACTAGAGCTGACTCCTGTGAAGATACTCTGAAGAGGGTAGTGAATCCAGGGAAAAGCCTGCACCTGCTGGAGATGCAAGGGATCACTGTCACAGGGACACAATAGCTCTGCCAGCACACAGACAGGACTTGGCCTCGCCAAGTGTCATAGACGGGAGAAGCCATGGCTGTGAACTGCAACCCCAGAGGTAGAAATGTTGACTAGCCGCCACCAAAGAAGGGAACGAGTACCAGAGGCAGGACTAGCCAGACTTCAATCTGCCATCCCAGAGGAGGAATGCAGGGCACTTGGCCACCACCAAGAGTACCAGGGGCAATGGAAAAGACATCACTGCGGTCCCAAACCACCAAGCTATGAGCAGGCATAGGTCATTATCCACACATTCCTGGGAGCCTCTGCAGATATGCTCTGCCAAGGGACCCACGACACAGGGCCAATTGCCCTCAGGGAGCGCATGACCTGCCTCAGACTGGCAAACTCCCCCAGGACTCAGCAACAGCAGGCACACCCCACAAACCCTAACCGTGTCTCCCGCACCCCTCCATCTCCTCAGCCCAAGTAAACAACTGAACCCTTGTAAGTAGCAACTTTCTGCCCCTCTTGTATGGGCAGGAAACAGACACAGGAGGGGAGGCTACAAGCAGAGGTGGGTTCAAAATCAAAGCTGAGCACCAGGGGCTGTGTGATCTAAGAGGAAAGGAACTCCTTCCTGCAGCCACAGGGACAGCAGATTAAATCCCCACGATTAGTTTGAGCCTGTGGACTTTGGGGGCAACTGTAGACTTTGGAAGCAACTAACTACAAGATGCCGTAAGACCAGATCTGAGTCTGAGCTGACCCCACAGCAGGTCCAGAGAACTTCCTAGAAACACTGGCGGACTTCCTGAGCCGGCAGATTGGCGGGAACTCGCTGTGTGATGAGGACAATGGAGGACATTCTCACTACTGCTCTCTCTCTGTATACATAAATAATTTTTCTTCTTTTGTCTTTTTCATACTGTTCCATTGTTACTCCCTTTTCATTATTCCTTTAATTTTGGTTTTACTTATTACTCTTTTAAATGTGTCTATTTTAAAATTATTTTATTTCTATTTTTACAGTACTTTCATTATATTGCATTTTCACCCAGGTTTTTGGTTTGGTACTTTGGCTAGTCTAATTTTAAGTATTTGTTTTCACTTATGGATTTATTGACTAGACTGTTCTCTTTCATTTTTTAGTTCCTGTTTCCATTTTTTTTTCTTTCTCTCCCCTGTTCTCCTTCTGAGTATATGAGTTTATGAGTGTGTGAGTTTATTTAGCTGTTTCTTTGACCCTTTCTCATGGGGATTTGTTTGTCCGTTCCTTGTATGACTGTTGATTTCCTTTTGTTTTATTTTGTTTTCTTCTTTCTTTTCAAGTCCCTTTTTTTCTCCTTCTCCTCTGAGCTGTACAGCTTGTGGAGTCTTGGTGCTTACAGTAAGGCGCTGGGCCTGGACCTCTAAAGTGGGAGACCCAAGTCCAGGATGCTGGACCACCAAAGAACTCCCAACCCCGTGGGATACTAGCTGGCCAGGGCTCTCCCGAAGGTTTCCATCTCAACACTAAGACCACGGCCCACCCAACAGCCAGCAAGCTCCAAAGCCAGATGCCTCACATCAAATCATTACCAAAACAGGAACAGAACCCTGCCCATTAGCAGACAGGCTGCCCACAGACATGCCAAGCCAACAGATATCCCAAAGCACAACAATGGAAACAGCACTGCCCTTCAGAGAGACAGTATCCAGCTCAAGGCAATACAACACAGGCACTACTTCACTCAACCAAGAAACCTTCACAAAAGCAGAATAAGTGAGGAAGAAGAATGAATAAGTGAGCTGGAAGATAGTGTACTGTAAATAACTGAAGCATAGCAGAATAAAGAAAAATGAATGAAAAGAAAGGAGGACAGCCTCAGAAACTTCTAGGACAACATTAAATGCACCAACATTTGAACTAGAGGGGTACCAGAAGAAGAGAGAAAGAAAGAGAATGAAAAAATATCTGAGGAGATTACGGTCTAAAACTTCCCTAATGTGGGAAAGGAAAATAGCCACCCAAGTCCAGGAAGCTCAGAGTCCCATACAGGATAAACCCAAAAAGAAACACGCCAAGCCACATACTAATCAAACTCACAAAAACTAAACACAAAGAAAAAATATTAAAGCAGAAAAGTAAAAGCAATAAATAACATATAAGGGGATCCTCATAAGAATAACAGCAGATATTTCAACCAAACTCTGCAGGCCAAAATGGAGTGATAGGATATACTTAGTGATGAAGGGAAAAAACCTACAACCAAGATTACTGTACCCAATGATGATCTCATGCAGATTAGATGAACAAATCAGAAGTTTTACAGATAACCAAAAGTTAAGAGAATTCAGCACCACCACACCAGCTTTAAAACAAATGCTAAAGGAACTTCCTTACAGTAAGGCTCTGGGCCTGGACCTCTAAAGTGGGAGACCCAAGTCCAGGATGCTGGACCACCAGAGAACTCCCAACCCCGTGGGATATTAGCTGGCCAGGGCTCTCCTGAAGGTTTCCGTCTCAACACTAAGACCATGGCCCACCCAACAGCCAGCAAGCTCCAAAGCCAGATGCCTCACAGCCAGAGGAAACACAAGAAAAAGAAAAGAATACAAAAACAAACCCAAAACAATAAAGTGAAAGGTAAAAGGATCATATATATCATTACCTTAAATTTAAAGAGATTAAAGGCTCCAACCCAATGACACAGACTGGCTGAATGGAAACAGAAACACGAATTGCATGCTGTCTACAGGAGACCCACTTCAGAGCTGGTCACATACAGACTGAGAGTGAGGGACCGAAAAGAGTCGACGCCAAAGGGAAACAAAAGAGAACGCAGCATCAATATGGCATCAGATAAAACAGAATTAAACAAAGACCATCACAAGAGACAAGCAAGGACACTACATCATCATCAAGAAAAGAAGAAACAGGAGCATCACAAACATTAAGGCAAATGCTAACGACTATAAAAGGGGAAGGAAGACAGTAACACAGTAATACCAGGGGACTTTAACACCCCACCCACACCAATGCAGATTATCCAGACAGGAAATTAATAAGGGAACACAAACCTTAAATGACACATTGGACCAGTTAGACCAAATTGACATCTATAAGAATTTCATCTGAGAATAATAGAATTCACTTTATTCTCAAGTGTACATGGTACATTCTCCAGGACAGATTACATCTTGGATCACAAATCAAGTCTGGGTAAATTAAAAAAACCTGAAATTATATCCAGCATTTTTTCTGACTACTATGCTGTAGGGTTAAATATCAACTAGAGTAAATAAACTGTAAAACACAAACACACGGAGGCTAAACAATATGCTTCTGAATAACCAAGAGATCACTGAAGAAATCAGAGGAAATCAAAGAATACCTAGAAACAAATGACAATGAAAACATGACAACTCAAAACCTATGCGAGAGTAAAGGCAGTGCTGAGAGGGAAGTTTATAGCAATACAGGCCTACTTCAAGAAACAAGAAAAACATCAAATAAACAATCTAACCTTGCACCTACAGGAAAGAAAAATAAATAACTCCCTTTTAAAAGAAGGGGAACAAATCATGAACATCAGAGCAGAAATAAATGAAAAAGAAATGAAGGAGACAATACCAAAGGTCACTAAAACTAAAATGCTATTCTTTCAGAAGATAAACAAAACTGACAATCTATTATCCAGATTCATCAAGAAAAAAAGGGAGAAGACTCAAATCAATAAAATTAAAAATTAAAAAGAAGTTAACAACAGACAACACAGAAATACAAAAGATCATGAGACTAGTACAAGCAATAAAATGGATAACATGGAAGAAATGGACATATCATCAGAAAAGTATATTCCTCCAAGACTGAATCAGGTGGTAGTGGTGGTTCAGTTGCTAAGTCATGTCTGACTCTTGTGACCCCATGGACAGAGGAGCCTGCCAGGCTCCTCTGTCCATGGGATTCTCCAGGCAAGAATACTGGAATGAGTTGCCATTTCCTTCTCCAGACTGAATCAGGAAGAAACAGAAAATACGAAAAGATGAATCACAAGCACTGAAATTGAATCTATGATCAAAAATCTTCCAACAAACAAAAGCCCAGGGCCAGACGGCTTCACAGGCAAAT
Organism: Okapia johnstoni; assembly: GCA_024291935.2. Lineage (NCBI taxonomy): Eukaryota > Metazoa > Chordata > Mammalia > Artiodactyla > Giraffidae > Okapia > Okapia johnstoni. The sequence goes on from CM044310.1 coordinate 64,350,897, forward strand.
TCCACCAAATATTTAGAAAAGAACGAACATGTACCCTGCTCAAACTGTTCCAGAAAATAACAGAGGAAGGAAAACTCCCAAACTCATTCTATGAGGCCACCATCATCCTGATGACCAAAACCAGACAAAGATACCATAAAAATATTATAGGCCAGCATCACTGATGAACATAGGTGCAGAAACCTTCAACAAAATTCCTGCAAACAGAATTCAACAACATGTTAAAAGGATCATACAACATGATCAAGTGGAGTTTATCCCATGCATCCAAGGAATTGTCAATATACACAAATCAATCAATGTGATACACCATATGAACAAACTGAAAGATAAAAAACATATGATCATCTCAATACATGCAGGAAAAGCTTTTGACAAAATTCAACAACCATTTATGATTAAAAAAAAAACTTCAGAAAATTGGCACAGAAGGAACCTACCTCAATATAATAAAGGCCATATACAACAAATCCACAAAAACATTATTCTCAATGGTGAAAAACTAAAAGCATTTCCTCTAAGATTAGGAACAAGACAAGGGTGCCCACTCTCATCACTATTATTCAGTATAGTTTTGAAAAGTCCTAGACACAGCAATCAGAGAAGAAAAAGAAATAAAGGGATCTGTATTGGAAAAGAAGTAAAACTCTCATTGTTTGCGTGTAACATGACACTATACATAGAAAAACCCCAGGTTTGCAACCAGAAAACTACCAGAGCTAATCAATGAATACAGTAAAGTCACAGGATATAAAACTAATACAGAGAAATCCCTTGCATTTCCATACACTAACAATGAAAAATCAGAAAGAGAAATTAAGGAAACAATTCCATTCACCACTGCAACAAAAGAGTAAACTATCTAGGAATAAACCTACCTAAAGAGACAAAAGATCTGTATACAGAAAACTGTAAGACACGGATGAAAGAAATCAAAGACAACACAAACAGATGGAGAGAGATACCATGTTCCTGGATTGGAAGAATCAATATTATGAAAATGACTGTACTTCTTAAAGCAATCCAGATTCACTGCAATCTCTATCAAAATGCCAATGGTATTTTTCACAGAACTAAAACAAAAAATTTCACAACTTACATGGAAACACAGAAGACCCCAAATTGCCAGAGCAATCTTGCCAAAGAAAAATGGAGCTGGAGGAATCAAGCTTCCTGACTTCAGCCTATGCTATAAAAACACAGCCATTAAGACAGTATAGTACTGGCACAAAAACAGAAATACAAACTAATGGAACAAGATAGTAAGCCCAGAGATAAACCTACAGACCTATGGGCACCTCATCTTTGATAAAAATGGCATTAATATAACAATGGATTAAAGTTTCTTCAATAAGTGGTGCTGAGAAAACTGAACAGCTACATATAAAGGAATGAAATTAGAACACTTCCTAACACCATATACAAAAATAAACTCAAAATGGATTAAAGACTTAAATGTAAGGTCAAAAACTATACAGTTCTTAGAGGAAAACATAGGCAGTCCATCCTTTGACATAAATCACAGCAAGATCCTGTTTGACCCACCTCCTAGGGTAATGGAAATAAAAAAAATAAACAAATGGGACCTAATTAAACTTAACAGTTTTTGCACAGCCAAGGAAACAATAAGTAAGATTAAAATCAACCCTCAGAATGGGAGAGAATAATTACAAATGAAGCAACTGACAAAAGATTAATCTGCAAAATATATAAGCAGCTCATATAACTCATTATCAGAAAAACAAACAGCCCAATCAAAAAGTGGGCAGAAGGCCTAAACAGACATTTCTCCAAAGAAGACATACATATGGCTAATAACACTTGAAAAGATGATGCTCAACATCACTCGTTATTAGAAAAATGCAAATCAAAACTACAATGAGGTTACATTACCTTACACCAATCCAAATGACCATCATCAAAAAAAACTAGAAACAATAAACGTTGGAGAGGATGTGGAGAAAAGGGAAGTCTCTTGAACTGTTGGTGAGAATGCAAACTGACACAGCCACTATGGAGAGCGATATGGAGATTCCTGTAAAACTAGGAATAAAACTACCATAACCCAGCAATACCACTACTGGACATATACCCTGAGGAAATCATAATTCAAAAAGACATATGTACCCCAATATTCACTGCAGCACTATCTACAGTAGCCAGGACATGGAAGCAACCTAGATAAGACGTGGTACATATATACAATGGAGTAGTATTCAGCCATAAAAAAACCAAATTTGAGTCAGCCATAGTGAGATGGATGAACCTAGAGCCTGTTATACAGAGTGAATTAAATCAGAAAGAAAAAAACAAATATCATATATCAACACATATATACGGAATCTAGAAAAACAGTACTGATGAAGAACCTATTTACAGAGAAGAAAAGGAGATGCAGATGTAGAGAACAGACTGGTAGACACAGTGGGAGAAGGAGAGGGGGCAAACTGGCAAAGCAGCATTGACATATATACAGTATTATACATAAAACAGATAACTAGTGGGAAGCTGCTGTATTAAAGAGACAGCCCAGCCTGGTTGGTGCTCTGTGATGATCTAGAAGGCTGGACTGAAGGTTTGAGAGATGCTCTATGTGTATATATATATATGATTATGACTGATTCTCGCTGATGTACCACAAAGACCACCTCAAGATTGTAAAGCAATTATCTACCAATAAAGATAAAAATAAATTAATTAAATAAAATCACACCAAAAAAATACAATGCCTAAGAATAAACTTAACCAAGGAGGTGAAAAAGTTATACTCTGAAAATTATAAAATTCTGACAAAACAAAAAGAAACAGATGACACAAAGAAATAAAAGATATCCCATGTACACAAGTTTTGAAGAATTAATATTGTTAAAATGTTCACATCATCAAAAGCAATCTATAAATTTAATTCAATCCCTATCAAAATACTCATGACATTTTTCATAGAACTAGAGTATATAATCCTAAAATTTAATGGAACCACAAAAGACCCTGCACAGCCAAAGTACTCTTGAGGGAAAAAGAAAAAAACTAGAAGTATCACACTCCCTGACTAAAAGGCTATCATCATCAAAACAGCATGGTACTGGCACAAAATCAGACACATAGATCAATGGAACAGAATAAAGAGTCCAGAAATCAAGTCATGCATCTATGGTCAATCTACAACAAAGGAGGGAGGAATACACAAAGTATAAAAACCAGTCTCTTCCACAAGTGGTGCTGGGAAAACTGAACAGTTAATATGTAAGAGAATGAGATCAGAACAGTTTCTCACAGTTCATACAAAAATAAACTAAAAAATGGAGACCCAAAACCATAAAACTCCCAGGAAAAAACATAGGCAGAACACTCTTTGACACAAATTGTAGAAATATTTGTTGGATCTGTTTTCTAAGGCAAAGGAAACAAAAGCAAAAATAAATGGGATCTAATTTTACTCAAAAGCTTCTGCACAGCAAAAGAAATCATTGACATAATGATAAGGCAACCTGCTGAATGGGAGAACATATTTGCAAATGATACATCTGATAAGCTGTTATCATTTATATAAATACATAAACAGCTCTTACAATATCAAAAACCTGATTAAAAAATGAGCAGGAAGTCTGAATAGACATTTGCCAAAGAAGATATACAGATGGTCAAAAGACACACGAAAAGATGCTAAACATCTGTAATTTTCATAGAAAAGCAAACCAAAACCACAATGAGATATCATTTCATACCTGTAACAATGGCTACCACCAAAAAGTCTACAAATAACAAATGCTGGCAAAGATGTGGAAAAAAGGAAACACTCCTACACTGTTGTAGGAATATAACTTGATACAGTCACTATAGAAAACACTAGGGAGGTTTCTCAAAAACTTGAAAATAGAACTACCAGCAAGTCCACTCCTGGGTACACATCTGAAGAAAAGGAAAACACTAATTCGAAAATGCATGCATTTGAATGTTCAAAGCAGTATTACTCATAAAAACCAAGACACAGAAGCAGCTAAAGTGTCCATAACAGTTGAATGAATAAAGAAGACGTGTTTTATCTATACAATGGAATACTGGATGGTGGTGATATATATGCGTGTGCTCAGTCACGTTCAACTCTTTGCAACCCTCTTTGTAGCCCACCAGGCTCCTCCGTCCATGGGATTTTCCTGGCAAGAATCCTGGAGAGGGTTGCCATTTCCTCCTCCAGGGGATCTTCCCAACTCAGGGATCAAACCATGTCTTATGCATTGCAGGCGGAATCCTTACTACTGAGCCACCAGGGAAGACCCCACAATGGAATACTACTCAGTCACACAAAAGAATGAGATTCTGCTGTTGACAACAACATGGACGGACCTAGAGGATATTATATAAGCTAAGGGAAGTAAGTCAGACAAAGAAAAATATTCTACATTTTAACTTATATGTGGAATCTAAAAAAGAAAACAAACTAGTGAATATAGCAAAACAAAAACAGACTCAGGTATAGAAAACAGACTGGTGGTTACCAGTGGGGAAAAGGAGGGGAGAAAAGGGATTGAGGTAGGGATGAGAAATACAAACTAGTATGTGTAGCCTACATACTGTACAGCACAGGGAAATATAGTCATTGCTCTGTAGACTTTAAATGGAGTATGATCTATAAAACTGTTGAGAGTCTAAGTTGTACACCTGAAACTAATAACATAAATTAACCAATTACAAAAATTTTAATAAAAGTTTTCTTTTCATATGCTTTGCAATGATAAGTTAGAAACCCTAGACTAGCCAGTCCAACAGAAATATAATGCAAGTCAGAATTTTCTAGTAATCCCTTTTAAAAATAAACAACTGAAATTAATTTAATAGAATTAAGTAGAATTCTATTTAACCCAAAATATCCAATATTATACAATAATAAAAATCATTTCAAAATGTAACATTTTTAAAACTTATATTTTATATTTTTTTGTGGTAAGTCTTGAAAATCCATTATGTATTTTCCATTTACAGAACTTCTCAATTCAGACTAGCCAAATATGACTAGTGGCTACCATATTGGACAGAACAGCCTTAAATACCATTCACACTTCTGATAAATTACTTGCTCTTTTCCTTCCTTTAAAAAGATAGCAGAAAAAGCTTTAAATGTTTTCTGTAGCAAACAAAGCAATAATGAGGGACAGGGAATATATTCACTATGCGCTATATGCTACGTCGCTTCAGTCAGTCTGCTTCTGTGCAATCCTATGAACTGTAGACTGCCAGGCTCCTTTATCCATGGGATTCTCCAGACAAGAATACTGGAGTGGGTTGCCATTTCTGTATTCAGGGGATTTTCCTGACCCAGGGATTGAACCCACATCTCTTAAGTCTCCTGCAATGGCAGGCAGGTTCTTTACCACTAGCACCACCTGGGTACCCCTGAATATATAAAACTGAAAAATAAAAGCATGTTAAAGTAATAATACCTTCTTAATTCATTCATGACTTTAAAAGCTTTCTTCATATGCCAAGGATTCACTGTCACCGGGCAGTGTTTTTCAGTATTATCATCTTTTGAATCGAGAGGCTTCTGATGACCCTGATTTGTGCATCTGTACATAAGAGAAAATAACAAAACACAGAAAAAGATCTTATTAAAGATAGTTTCGTTCAGACTTACCAGGTCACAAGAGATATAATGAACACACCTCTCCCCAACTTGCTTAGAGGAAGTCTCACAGTATATTCCAACATACGACTAAACAACAATTCAGAACACTTTCTGATGGTCACTGTGATTTTAACAAAAAAAGTAGGTAATTACCTCCCTGGTGTCAAAAGTCTCTCAAAGATGAGCACAGAAAATTCAGTAAAATGGTTCAGAGATACCTTCAAAAGAAATGTTGAGAAATGATCTTCCCTGTTGGAAATTAACCTGCTTTTCACATTCTGCAGTAGGCCTATTTACAAACCAAGACAGGAACTGGTTCACATTTTATACATACTTCAGAAGCTTAAAATCTGAACTGAACATTGTTCTCTATCGCAAGGTTATTTACCCCCTATATTTCAGAGCTACTTTAATTCTTTACTGAATATTAACTTACAGGCAGCCTCTGTACTATATTTTTTTTCCATTGTTTCTTTAATCCTCATAACTCTGCAAGCTAATTACTATTATTATCACCAAAAAACATATAAAAAGACTGAGGCAGAAAATAATTTGGGCAACTTGGTAAATGGTAGAGCTGGATTAGAGTGTGGCCAGTTTGAGTCTCAAGTCCATTCTTTTCAGTAATGTTAGATACCATTTCCTGCATTAAGCAGTGGATACTTAATTCCATAGTTATATGTGTAATTTGTTAAGAGTACAAAGCTATTAGTATGGCTCTGTAAATTAATTATTCTTTCAAGATCTGGGAACCAAAAAATTAACAAATAAAATCAGGGTGCCATTGTGAGGAGGGTTAACCACATATGGGCAGACACAGGAACTTTCTGAGATGGTTGCACAGCTCTAGAAATTTACTAAGATCACAATTATAATGGTTGAATTTTATGGTATGTAAATTATACCTTAATAAAGCTATTAAATTAAAAACTTAGGATACCAAATTGAGCCTAAAAAAATTCATTCTTGTATATACATCACACACAGAACAAAAGGTAAACATCATTAGTATTGCACAATTTCTCATCATGCCTCTTCCTTTCCTAAAGATAATTCATTCTTTAAATATTATTTTATTAATTCAGCATCTAATTTTTGGCACTATGTACCAAGCACTATTCTAGGCTCTAGGCCCTAGGAATATTTCAATAAACAAAAACAAAAATTCCTGTCTTCATGGAATTTGTAGCTCGGGGTGGGGAGGGGGTAATGATATACACAACAGACCAGTAGACAGCATGTTAGAAAACAAGAACTACGGAATAAAGAAAATGTGTCAGGTAGAGAGAGTCAGGAATATGGGGTTGATGAAGCTTATAGTATTAAACATGGTGATCAGGGCAGGCTGAACTGAGAACTGAGATTAGAACAAGGACCAGGAGGTGGGAAATGGCCAAGACGGAAGGAATGCCTAGAGCAAAAGGCCACTATGCACCTCATGTGCTCCAGGACGTGAGAGCAGGGCTGGAGAACGGAGCGCAGACTGTGTCTACTCCAAGGCCTCGTATGTGTGTGCATGCGCGTGTGTCTACTCTGAGGCCTCATGTATGTGCATGAACACACAGAGGGATGAGTTACACCTGGCCGAAGAGAAAGAGCTAGTAAGTCTAGAAGCCAAGAGAGAAAGAACATCCAGACCTGACAGAGGAAAGTGTGGACACTCCTAACAGTATGAGACATATTCTCATAATGCCATTTCTACCACTCTTTCATTAAGAAAACAGTAGGAAAAGGGGAAGTTATGTAGATACATCCAACCTACACAAACTTTCTTACCATGTAACACTGAACACCCACATATGTAGCAAGTTGATGTTATTTATATATGCTTCAAGTTTAATTACTTAAGCTTACAACAGAGAGAAAATACAATATTGAGGACTGGCAAAACTATCACATAAGGCCTTTCAATGCTCACAATGGAAACAAAAGCAACTGTGCCCTACAAAGAATATCATTAAGAGTCATGAGTATTTATATTTGCTAAGAAACTGGAACTAAAACTTACTGCATTAAAGAATTCACTTTAAGACAGATACCATTCAACAACCAATGTCTATATTGCTGCCTTTTTAAAGCTATTTTTAGCTCTTGCTTTTCTAATGTACTCCAGAAACTCTGCAAAGAAAAGATTCTATTCAAAAGCTTAAAGGAATAAATAAGGAATAACACTGCTTCTTTTAAGTGTTGTCTGTATTGAAAGTCCCTTTCAAATGCAGAACCCTGCCAGAGGTCTACATTTCTGACACTAAACTCTTTTCCACTATTTTCTAATTCCTATTTGATTTTGTGTCAGATGGTCTCTGGTTCAGAAGCAGAACTGAGTTAACAGAAAATGACACAACATGTCTAAAACTACAAATGCAGAAGAGGAACATCCACTAGGAAGCAGTCAAACAGGAGGGAAAGATTTACCTTTTAAGTTACATTATAAGTGCAGTTGGAGTAGGAAATAGCAACCCACTCCAGTCTTCTTGCCTAGAAAATTTCCATGGACAGAGGAGGCTGGCGGGCTACACTCAATGGGTTCACACAGAGTCGGACACAACTGAGCACACACACATAGAAGTGCAGTCACACCTTCTCCCTGCTTCCCTTGAGAAGCAGAGTGCTACCCTTTCCCAGAAAAGCTCCTTACTATGAAAACCTTTAAGGTACCTTTTCAAAGTCCTTTCACTTTTAAGTCTTTCCCCCAACTCTACATCCCATAACCAGGTTAAAATTACCAGCAGCCTGTTGTTACAACACATACTCTACAATCGTTGAGGTTTCAAGGGTTTGGATCCCAGAACACTTCTAACAGACAATCCTGAAGCCTTCCTTCCACGAATAACTCTTCTACAAACTCCCAGCTGTAGGCAAGGTTGGCTTCTCAGACCACCTTTCTAACTCTGCTTAAGAACATACTACTGCCAATAACGGATTCTCAGAGAGGAGGCCAATAAAGACTTTTATATGGGTTGTCTCCTTCAAACAGTCAGGATTCCACAATCAAGCAAAGGTTTAAGCCTACTGCAAAAATTTTGAGGAAATCTGTGAAATAACATAGTTTCCTTAGATGCATATTATTTGTTCTGGAATAGCACTTTCCAGGGAGAAGGAAATGGGAACCCACTACAGTATTCCTGCCTGGAGAATCCCATGGACAGATGAGCCTGGTGGGCTGTTGTCCATAGGGTCGCACAGAGTCGGACATGACTGAAGCAACTCAGCGGCGGCAGCAGCAGCGTTTTCCAATGGAGGATGTAGGGGAGAGAAGGACTACATGACCCAAGCAATTTTTCTAAACTACACATAATTGTCCTTCTTCCTCTGAAGATTCAGGCAAGCTCCTTTTACAGGTCTAAGTATACCAGAATGACAGCATCTCCAGCAATAGAGGTGAAAGGCAGCTATGTATAATTAAAAAAAAAAAAAAAAAAACGGAGGGGAGTGATGTAATATGCCCCACCACCCACTTACCTCCCACCACAGGACAATCATCTCAGATTGAGAACAAACACATTAGGAAATAGTGATTGTTTACATTTTCAAGGTTTTTTTGGTGGAAACAATGCTGTAAGTCATGTGAGTGATGCAGCTGAAAAATTTAACAGTGGACCAGACATTGTCACATTCAAGACAAATACTCAGCTCCTGGGTGACCACTACCTTTGCTCTTTCCTTTGCCTGTTCACCTCAAAAGCTGCAAGATTCCCCTGCCTGCAATGTTACCCACCATTACTCACAAATTTCTGCCAAGTTCACGTCAGAAGCTGTTGTTTTCAAAGTCACCATCCATGCTGTACTGCTAAGAAGTTTGTCCATTACTTTCTATCTCGTCTATTTTCTCTGCTGTCTTCTAAGTACACTTGCATTCAGAAGTTGATTACCACAAGAACATTGCTCCCATAACAAGTCCAGGATATGAGAAGTAGAGACTCGACCATAAGTCTCATTTTAACATACGTTATGCCGCTCTATCCTTTGCCAACAAAATACCCTCACATCCTTCACCTCACTCAAATGACCACCATGTTACTTAGAGGTTGTAAAAGCGGAAGGCTTTCTCCACTGGAAACATTTTGGTTTGTGGTAGAGTTTTTGCAATTAGGTACAGGCAAAAAAACATGCTCTGCAAATTTCCTTCAAGTGCTTAGAATTTAAACTTTTATTAGGTACACACCCAGCAGACTATCCGTAATCTATGAACACATGCTCATATTACCAAATAGTGTTAACATCTGCCCTACAGACATGTAAGAACTTTAGTCAGACCTTCAGGACGGAGACCTTTAGAACTGATTATGAAGCATCATGTGATTAAAAAACACCTCCCATCCAGTCACAGAACACCTTACAGACATCATAACAAAGGCACTGAATACATTAGCATAGTAGATACACTGCTAAAAGTTATGTTTCCAATTTCCCAGAGCAAGAAAGAAATAGTCTAGAAAAGCTGACAATGCCCAATTTACTAAAACGGCTTAGCACTTAAAGCAAAGGGCTGACCCTCCCGGAGGACAGAATGGAGGCTTACACACTGCCCTGTACTCCCCCAGGATGTGGTGTGCGAAACACCCGCAGGATGTGAATGGGACTCAGGTGGAGAGGTGAAGGAAGCTCTCAGATCAAACGGCAGTAAGGGCTGTAAAATGCTCTGCTTCAGTTCCACCTTGCTCCCTCTCCCACTCTGCCTCTTACCGACATGACAAACAAGAGCACAAGCAAGCACTTTTTGTCCTCGACAGTGACTACTACCAGAAAAGTGACCTGCCTTCTGCGAATCAGTCTTATTTTAAATAATGTATTATAAACAATTCACAAAGTTACTGTCAGAGTGGGATATATGGGAGATGCTAAAATTGGGAGGAGGCTGATGATCCACTTCAAACATTTCCATGTCTTTTATCACTCATATTTCTGACCTATCTTTTGCGATTTTTCCCATTACCATCACTTGGTTGGTAAGGGGGCAGCAATATGAGTTGGCAATTCAGTTGACTGGGCTACATTTTCCAACACTTGACTGAAAAGGTACTAGAAGAGGAGCAACATCAGCTGCAAAACATGCCTGGCCTGTGGCAGATACTAACCAAGTGACCCTGGATTAGTCACTTAGCCTCTCTGGGCTTTAGACTGTGTACTTAAAAAATAAGGTTTTGTTATTTTACAAATCTGTCTAGTAAACGTAATATGGAGTCGAAGACAGTAATACCTACATGCCTCAGGGAGCCATATAAACACTAAACACTATGTGAAAATAAACACAGAGTTAAGAAAAATGTTGGGGTTAGAAGCTAAACTAAACATGAGTATATTTTTAAGAATTTTCTTGGCCTTCCTCATTCTTAATTGCAACACTAAATTAAAAATCACTGACAATAGTCCAGACCACACCACCACTATTAATAAATCAAGTAGGGAAGCACTGCCTAGACAACCACTAATGCCCTATACTAGGTAGAGTGAGGAATACAAAAGATGCCAAACACAGATGCCTTCTCCAGTTACCAGCTAAGAGAGGAGGCACTTTGGAACCCACCAGGGAACAGCACGAAGTCCATACACAAGTGCAAGCTTCTGGGCTACCAATTATAAACAGTATAGGAATTGCAAAGAGGAGCTACAATGAGCTGGAGTAAACATGGAAGACTTTGTGAAGGGGACGGGACTCCACCTGGGCCTTAGAGAAGTTTCCAGAAGTTTCCAGCCTATAAGGCAGAGTTTACTCTAGGAGGTTAAGGCACAAAATGATTTTGAACATATAAGATAAGCCAAAATGATGGAGGGCTGAGACTTCCTGGCCTCAGTCTTTACAATACCTGGTTTTGTAAAGTCTTTGACTTGACTCTTGTTAGGCGGTCAAAACAGTAGGTGAACTGAAAGGTGGTAAGAGACAATCCAGGTATCAAGGGATGAAATCCTGAGTATCATCAGAGTATCAGCAATCAGAATGGACACTTGAAACCAATAATGTACAGTTCCTGGGAGCTGATAAAATGTGAAGGATAATTAAAGAAAGAGAAACCAAAGACCATTTCAAGGCTTTGGGTGTCCAGGACCAAAAGAATGACTACTCCATTGAGTAAGTGGAGATGTTATAAAGGGAAGTCAATTTGAGAAAAAGATTATGAAAACTCAGTTTTAGACATGCTGAATCTGATGTATGCGCTAAGGATAAGTATACTGTAAGAAGCTCAAAATTCAAAACTGAGGCACAGATCTAGAGCTCAGGCTTAAGATACAGAGCCACAACTTAGTGATAAATAGTTGATTGAAAAGAACTGGCCAAGGTCTGTATCTGTGAGAAACAGTTACTGCCAATGAACAGAAGCCTTGTAAGCCAAAAAGTGAAGAGAGAGAGAGATTAGAGTCCCAGTTTCTCCTCTATTTGATAAGCTTAGGAATGTAACTTAACCCCTGAAAATTAATGAGATCTACTTAGTAAAGAATCCTCCTGCAATGTGGGAGACCTGGGTTCGATCCCTGGGATGGGAAGATCCCCTGGAGAAGGGAAAGGCTACCCACTCCAGAATTCTGGCCTGGAGAATTCCAGACACGACTGAGCAAATTTCACTTTCACTTCAGTTCCACTTCCACACTTAATAAAGTAGGCTACTGACAAGATTAAATGAAATAAAGTAATAAAATAAAGTAAATCTCATTTAACAACCTAAAAACAAGAGCAGGAAACCAAGAAAAAGTAGTGTTAGAGGGAGCAAGGGCCTGTTTTTCAAGACAGGATCAGTGGTCAAAACGATACTGTAACAAATGCCCATAGCCTGAGATGTGAGAGAGAAAAGCACACAACACAAAGTACCCTGACCCACCCTCTGGAGTAACTGGATCATGTATTTGTTTACTGTCAGTTTCAACCATGAGGAAAAAGACTGTTGTGTTTTCTGAGATATTCCTTTGGGAATATTTACTGGGTGCTTGGTCACCAAAGGCACCCAATAAATATGGAAAAAAAACTCCCTCATGTTGTTGCAGTTTAGCCACTAAGTCATGTATGACTTTTCGACCCAATGGATGATAGTCCACCAGGCTCATCTGCCCATGGGATTTCCCAGGCAAGAATGCTGGAGTGGGTTGACATTTCCTTTTCCAGAGGATCTTTCCGACCCAAGGATCAAACCTGCATTGGCAGGCAGATTCTTTACTGCTGAGCTACCAGGGAAGCTTCATAAAACTCAATGTATTCAATTTAAGAAGTATCCTTTAGCCTGAGATTATGTCCTTCTTTGTCTTTGGGGAGAGGCACTAAAACGTGCTTTCTTTTACAAAAAGATGAGAGTTGATAATTATAACTTTTTTTTAACTTGACAAAACAAAAAAACTTAGCAATTCTATGTCGGACTCCAACTGTTTTTTTAATTTCTCAGTCAGTTCAGTCACTTGGTCATGTCTGACTCTTTGTGACCCCATGGACTGCAGCACACCAGACTTCCCTGTCCATCACCAACTCCAGGAGTTTACTCAAACTCATGTCCATTGAGTTGGTCATGCCATCCAACCATCTCATCCATGCTCTGTCGTCCCCTTCTCCTCCTGCCCTCAATCTTTCCCAGCATCAGGGTCTTTTCCAATAAGTCAGCTCTTCACATCAGGTGGCCAAAGTATTGGAGTTTCAGCTTCAACATCAGTCCTTCCAATGAATATGCAGGATGGACTGGTTGGATGTCCTTGCTGTCCAAGGGACTCTCAAGAGTCTTTTCCAACACCGCAGTTCAAAAGTATCAATTCTTCAGCACTCGGCTTTCTATATAGTCCAACTCACACCCATACATGACCACTGGAAAAACCACAGCTTTGACTAGATGGACCTTTGTTGGCAAAGTAACATCTCTGCTTTTTAATATGCTGTCTAGGTTGGTCATAACTTTTCCTCTACAGAGCTAGCATTTCATGGCTGCAGTCACCACCTGCAGTGACTTTCGAGCCCAAAAAATTATTGTCTGTCACTGTTTCCCCATCTATTTGCCATGAAGTGATGAAACAATGGGACCACATGCCACGATCTTAGTTTACTACTGAATGTTGGGTTTTAAGCCAATTTTTTCACTTTCCTTTTTCACTTTCATCAAGAGGCTCTTTAGTTCTTCTTCACTCTCTGCCATAAGGCTGGTTTCATCTGCGTATCTGAGGTTATCGATATTTCTCCCAGCAATCTTGATTCCAGCTTGTGCTTCATCCAGCCCCCAGTTTCTCATGATGTACTCTGCATATAAGTTAAATAAGCAGGGTGACAACATACAGCCTTGATGTACTCCTTTCCCTATCTGGAACCAGTCTGTTGTTCCATGTCTGGTTCTAACTGTTGCTTCCTGACCTGCATACAGATTTCTCAAGGGACGGGTCAGGTGGTTTGGTAGTCCCATCTCTTTAAGAATTTTCCACAGTTTGTTGTGATCCACACAGTCAAAGGCTTTGGCATAGTCAATAAAGCAGAAATAGATATTTTTCTGGAACTCTCTTGTTTTTCGATGATCCAACTGATGTTGGCAATTTGATGTCTGGTTCCTCCGCCTTTTCTAAATCCAGCTTGAACATCTGGAAGTTCATGGTTAACGTACTGTAGAAGCCTGGCTTGGAGAATTTTGAGCATTACTTTGCTAGCGTGTGAGACGAGTGCAATCGTGCAGTAGTTTGAGCATTCTTTGGCATTGCCTTTCTTTGGGACTGAATGAAAACCGACCTTTTCCGGTTCTATGGCCTCTGCTGAGTTTTCCAAATTTGCTGGTATATTGAATGTAGCACTTTCACAGCATCATCTTTTAGGATTTGAAAATTTTCAGTCAGTGAAGTCCAAAAATATGGGAACCTCTGCTCTAATTCAACGAATTTTCTGGCTGCCTAAATCCCTCAGTTCTTCTTCACTTTCTGCCATAAGGGTGGTGTCTTCCGCATATCTGAGGTTATTGATATTTCTCCCAGCAATCTTGATTCCAGCTTGTGTTTCTTCCAGCCCAGCATTTCTCATGATGTACTCTGCATATAAGTTAAATAAGCAGGGTGACAATATACAGCCTTGACGTACTCCTTTTCCTATTTGGAACCAGTCTGTTGTTCCATGTCCAGTTCTAACTGTTGCTTCCTGACCTGCATACAGGTTTCTCAAGAGCCTCTTGATGAAGGTGAAAGAGGAGAGTGAAAAAGTTGGCTTAAAGCTCAACATTCAGAAAACTAAGATCATGGCATCTGGTCCCATCACTTCATGGGAAATAGATGGGGAAACAGTGGAAACAGTGTCAGACTTTATTTTTTTGGGCTCCAGAATCACTGCTGATGGTGATTGCAGCCATGAAATTAAAAGACGCTTACTCCTTGGAAGGAAGGTTATGGCCAACCTAGACAGCATATTTAAAAGCAGAGACATTACTTTGCCAACAAAAGTCCGTCTAGTCAAGGCTATGGTTTTTCCAGTGGTCATGTACGGATGTGAGAGTTGGACGGTGAAGAAAGCTGAGCGCCGCAGAATTGATGCTTTTGAACTGTGGTGTTGGAGAAGACTCTTGAGAGTCCCTTGGACTGCAAGGAGATCCAATCAATCCATCCTAAAAGAGATCAATCCTGGGTGTTCATTGGAAGGTCTGATGTTGAAGCTGAAACTCCAATACTTTGGCCACCTCATGCGAAGAGTTGACTCATTGGAAAAGACCCTAATGCTTGGTAGGATTGGGGGCGGGAGGAAAAGGGGACAACAGAGGATGAGATGGTTGGATGGCATCACCGACTCGATGGACATGGGTTTGGGTAGACTCCGGGAGTTGGTGATGGACAGAGAGGCCTGGCGTGCTGCAGTTCATGGGGTCGCAAAGAGTCGGACACGACTGAGCGACTGAACTGAACTGAAATCCCTCAGAATATAGTCAACAAGATGTTAGTCTGCCTATGTTGAACATCTCTAATGTTCAAGAACTTCCAGTGATGTGGAATCAACTGAAAAAAGATACAGCTGTGTATCTGAAGCATGCTTACTTAGCTTCATGAAGAAAGAGCAAAAAACCAAAGCCTGTAGTGAGAAAGCCAACTTGTGAAAGAGGGCCATTAGAGAAACAAAGGTCAAGAAAACTTTTCAGTAAGTTCAAAGGGATGCATCCTGTGCTATACTCATAGTCTTCCCTCAACTTAGTGATTATGAAAATCGTCACAAAAATAACTATAAAGGCTAGAAATGTATAAAACACTCCTGAGGTCAGGGGTGATCAGCTTACATTTCCTTTCACACATCTCAGTACTGCCTGAGATGACTCGTTTGCTAACCTATATAAATTTTAGCTGAACACTTTTCAGGTTCAATCAGAGGCAAATATCTCACAGTTTTAATATTGCCCAGACCCAAAAATATATTAGAGTCTAAAAGACATATATACTTAAGGATGCAAAAAACAACAGAGATATAAAGTCCATGAAAATCAACATGAGAATCAAAAAGGATGAGAAGAGCTTGAAGGCAAGGAGTAGAAACAGGAGAAGAAAAAAAAAAAAAAGACACCTAATCTCAACAAGCCCATCTAAAGGAACCAGAGACCTGGGCACAGCTGCCTCCAACCTTCCAAGACATACCAGGCTGAATAGGAGCAAGGTGGGATTTGAAAATGATGCAAAACTGGTTGCTAGAGAAAGCACAAGCAAAAGTATAATACTCAGTGCCAGGTAGAGACAGGCATTTCAAATATTTGGAGAAACAAATATTTGCACAAATAAAAAGACATTCATACAAAGAGGATGTGAGTCCCCGCTTCCAACCACATCATCCAAAGCACGTAGGTCCCCATCAAACAACTTTCTTTGCATTTAAGCTCAGGCTAAAAATATAACCTTATGAAAAGCTGAGCCCTCCCAATAACCCACACTGGCCTCCTAGCCCAGTTCTAGCACAGCAAGGCCCAGCAAAGTTCCTTCCCTAAGAACGGTCATTTCTCAAATCCAGCACCCATGAGTCAGTGCAGAAGGGAAAACCAAAGTTATTGCGGCGGAGGCAAAGAGGCCAAGGGGTGGGAAGAAAAACTATTTTTGATGTACAGAAAGGTAAAAAACACTCCAGTTCTGGAATTAAGGGTATTCCTAGATAGACCAAATGAAAATAAAACCTATTTCTATTTATCATTAAATGAACAGAAATAAAAGTCTCACCAACTTAAGCCACCAATGACTAAAAGGAGTTTTTTGTTTTTCTTTAACTTTCTTTCACCCCTGGTTTTCCATTACATCTCAGCCTCTCATTGTTGCAGCACCACTGATGAAGTCTCAGTAGCAAAGAACTGTGCTGGACACCAAAATTCTGCTTAGTTGATCTATATTAGATTCAGTTTATCAGTATTCGCATGCACACATTTATTTCATTTTTTCATTACTTATATTTAAATGATGTGTAACATTCTCTTTTCTCCCCTTCAGAGCCTGCCTTCCCACACCCTATTTTCGTCTGCATTCTAAGGCACCCCTTTTCCTTCCTTTAGTTCACTTTGCTTCCGAAGCAAAACAGGGTCTGCAGGGAACTGATATAAACGCGGCAGGTTTACGACAAATACCCTACCTAGGATATCCTCTATACCGTGTGTTGTCTACAGTCAGGTAGCAATTCCCTTCATGCCTCTGCGCCTGAGCAGAACTCATGTGTTGACGCTATGCTCACATTGCTGATACTAACCACCACCATCATGTTTCCTAGAGGTTCAGGAGTGTTCCCAAACCTGCTAAAGAACATGAACAAATCACAAAGCCCTCAAAGCCACAACCATCATCAAGCAACTGGGCTCTTGTTCCTACCAGTCCAGGAATTCAAGAGTCTCAGGTACTCCTTAATCCCCATGACCTGTTCTTCTCAAGCTAAAAATTCTGTAAGGCACTTTTAGAAGCTGTAGTTTCCGAATTCTATTAGCTCTCCTAAAAGGACTCAACATCAAACAAATTTTCAGCCCAAAACAAACATTTATATTTGGCTGGCATTCTGCCAAATAGGTACAAAAGGCTGCTGTGGTACAACTGCCCTGGAGTGAAGCTGGCCAAATCTAAACGAAAAATGATAAAGCTCCAAGAATAAGCTGTCATAAAAAGGTACATGGTTCCTCAGAAGAAATTTGCTGGCGGTTTGAAACGTCAGATTCAAAGGGCTCTTGTCCCTTTATAAAGATTAAAGAAAGTAAATCAAAATTGAAATGTTCAAAATCCCTGAGGATTAATAGTCAACTTTTAACAAAATGCTAAAAGAAAAATCTTGTATTGAATAATGCAGTATCTTCAATGTCTCCCACGTAACTGTTTAGCTTATTTTGGAAGCAATTTTGTTGCTGCTGGTCTTGAATGTACTTGGGTACCAAGGAAAAGACACCTGTGCCTGGCAGGTCGTACACTACTAATTCGCCCAGGGTGCCAGAGAAACAGAAGATACTGTGATTTCTGGGTACGATTTTCTGCAGTGCATGCCCTGCACAGCCGCGGCTCAGCTTTTTCCGAGTGATGTGCAAAGCTCCTCGGACAGAATTTTGCTAGGAATTCGGAGAAACAGGCAAGCTGAGAGGAATTCCTCTCGGCACCGGTGTCTGGACTTTGCAGCTTCCTTTTCCGACGGCCTCGCGCGCATCCTGTGTCTCCAGCCAGCCGATGCTCGGCCCTCCCTGGGCTCCAGGAGCCCGCGAAGGACCCTCGCTACAGCCCCGCGCGGCGACGCCCCGCCCGCGGGTCAGCTGGGTTCGGCCTGCCGCCCGGCCGGCCGCTGCGCTGCGGCCCCGCCCGCTGCCCTTCCGCTCACTCACGCGGGAGGCCGCGGCGGCGTCTCCATGGCGGCTCCTCTCGGGCTTCAGCTCTGGGTCGCCCGCCGCCGCCAGCACCATTCCAGCTGCGGACGCCTGCCCCGCCCCCGCCCGTCGCGCCGCGTCCCATCCGCCCGGGCGCCAGCCCACCGCCGCCTCGCACCCGCGCCCGCACCAGCACCCGCTCCAGAGGCGGCCCCGCTAGCCGGCCCAGCTCTGCAGCCCCACTTCACGGGCGCTCTCCGCCTGCCGGCGATGCTGGGGGCGGAGCGGCAGGAGGGCACTTCCGGGTGTGACGCGCCCTGGAGACCCCGCCCCGCCTCTTCCTGCCGCCGCCGAGGGGGCTCCCAGGGTGGGTTCGCCAGCCCGAACCCTTGAGCGGGAGACCTGAGGGCGGGGTCCGGCCGGAAAGCGCGTGGCCCCGGCGTTTGGCGTTCCCTGACAGCTCCACTCCACAGGCGCGTTTGTTTTGTCCTCTCCCAGTTTGCCGCCAGGGAGGCGGGAGGAGCGGGCGCAGCCGATCCTTCCTTTACAGATAGTGAAACTGAGGCAAGAAGAAATGGCTCCCCTGTCCAGCGTTCCAAACAGGAACTGGAGCCTCCCTTCTCAGGCTGTGATCTCCTCGTTGCACTTACTGGGAGAGATCTGCAGCACTGGAATGGGATGCAGAGAAGAACCAGGTATCCGTGCCCGCGCACCTGCCTGCCGTGAAAATACCAAATAATCAGGTGAGGAGACCGGATGCTAAATGGTGGTCAAGGAAGGCCTCTCAAAATATGTCATTTGGAAGAGATGCAAGAAAGCGAATCTTGAGTAAAGCAAAGGGTGCTCCGGGCAGAGGGAAGAGCAGTGCAAAGACTCCTGGACCTTGAAGAAATGAAAGAGTACGGTGCAGCTGATGGTTCCCCCAAGTATGCCACTGGGCCGTGGTAGGATCTGGGAACTTGTTAGAAAGGCAAATTCTCGAGGCCCATTTCGGATCTGAATCAGAAGTTTTGAGGATGAAGCCCAGCAGCCTGTGCTGTGACAAGCCTTCCAGACGATACGAAGGTTTAAAGACCTCTGTGGTAACTGAAGCAGTCAGGACAGGAGACAGTGGAAGAAGATGGTGTCCCGGGTGTAGTGACAGATCAAATAGGCCTGGTAGGCCTTTGAAAAGATTTCAGCTTTTATTGAGAAGAGAAACAAATGCTGTGAGCAAGGTGATCTGATCACTGAAAGGATGACTTTTCTGGGATTTATTTTAAAATCCTCCACCAAAAAAGGGAGGGTAGGGAATGAAAGAAAGAAGATGGCAAAAATGTTGATTTTTGTTGCTGAGTGATGAGTGCACGGGGTTAGTCATTTATGTGTAAGCTGATTCTTCTTTTGTTGTATGAGCCATAGATGCAAGAAAGCAAACAAAAAATTACCTGCTGGGATGATGAAAGTGATAGAAGTTTATAGATTCTGATTTTACTGAAAATATAAAGCAGATCAGAATTACTGATAGATTAAATATGAGTATAAGAGAGCAGAGTGAAAGATGATCTCAAGTTTTGGTCTGGGCTCTTGCGAGAGTGGAGTTGACATTTACTGAGATTGAAAAAATAAAGAAGAAACAGATTTTATGTAGGGAGGAGAGTATTTGTCAATTCTGATTTAAACATGGTTAAATCTGAGGTGTCCGTTAAGCATCCATGTGTAGATAGGTGTAGACACTTAGATATGTGGAGTGGGCATAACTGTGGGGATTGTCACCATATAGATGGTGTTTAAGGTCTGATTAAAATCAACTATATAATATAACTAGAGAAGAAAAGACCAGAGAGTGAACCCGGGGCCCTCCAACACTAAAACAATAAGATAAGGAGGATTTAGCAAAGGAAACAGAAAAGGGAGCAGTAGTGAAGTAGGCGCAATGTCTTGGTAACCTACTGATATGTGCTAGGAAAACACTGCATCTAGTAGCACTCACCCCTCAGTAACTTGGTGGCATTGTTGACCCACCATGAGGAGGGCATACATGATTCAGTTATTTCTCTAGTGTTAGTAATGATTTTGTTCAGGTCCAAAATAAAACTTCCTGCTTTATAAGGTCATTGTAAGAATTAAAATAATCTATTTAAAGTATATAGCACTGTGTATAATGGAATCACTTCATAAATGTTCATTGCTATCATTCAGTTCAGTTCAGTTGCTCAGTCCTGTCTGATGGCTTTGGGACCCCATGGACTGCAGCACACCAGACTTCCTTGTCCATCACCAACTCCCAGAGCTTGCTCAAACTCAATGTCCATAGAGTTGGTGATGCCATCCATCTCATCCTCTGTCGTCTCCTTCTCCTCCCACCTTCAATCTTTCCCAGCATCAGGGTCTTTTCTAAGGAGTAAGTCCTTCACATCAGGTGGCCAAAGCATTGGAGCTTCAGCTTAAGCATCAGTCCTTCCAATGAATATTCAAGACTGATTTCCTTTAGGATGGACTGGTTGGATCTCCTTGCAGTCCAAGGGGCTCTCAGGAGTCTTTTCCAACACCACAGTTCAAAAGCATCAATTCTTCAGCATTCAGCTTTCCTTATAGTCCAACTCTCACATCCATACATGACTACTGGAAAAACCATAGCTTTGACTAGACAAACCAATGTCAACAAAGTAATGTCTGCTATTTAATACGCTGTCTAGGTTTGTCATAGCTTTTCTCCCAAGGAGCAAGCATCATTTAATTTCAAGGCCACAGTTACCATCTGCAGTGATTTTGGACCCCAAGAAAACAATGTCTGTCACTGTTTCCATTGTTTCCCCATCTATTTGTCATGAAGTGATGGGACCTGATGCCATGATGTTAGTTTTTTGAATGTTGAATTTTAAGCCAGCTTTTTCACTTTCCTCTTTCACTGTCATTAAGAGGCTCTTTAGTTCCTCTTCACTCTGCCATAAGGGTGGTATCATCTGCACATCTGAGGTTATTGATATTTCTCCTGGCAATCTTGATTCCAGCTTGTGCTTCATCCAGCCCAGCATTTCGCATCATGTACTCTGCATGTAAGTTAAATAAGCAGGGTGACAATATACAGCCTTGTTGTACACCTTTTCCTATTTGGAACCAGTCTATTGTTCCATGTCCAGTTCTAACTGTTGCTTCCTGACCTGCATACAGATTTCTTAGGAGGCAGGTCAGGTGGTCTGGTATTCCCATCTCTTGAAGAATTTCCCACAGTTTGTTGTGATCCATACAGTCAAAGTCTTTGGCCTAGTCAATAAAGCGGAAGTAGATGTTTTTCTGAAATTCTCTTTCTTTTTCTACAATCCAGTGAATGTTGGCAATTTGATCTCTGGTTCCTCTGCCTTTTCTAAATCCAGCTTGAACATCTGGAAGTTCTCAGTTCATGTACTGTTGAAGCCTAGCTTGGAGAATGTTGAGCATTACTTTGCTGGTGTGTGAGATGAGTGCAGTTGCACAGTAGTTTGAACATTCTTTGGCTATCATTGCTATCATCATTTCTACACATTTACATGACCATCAGTTATACTTGATTCAGTTGGGAACTGAGGTTAAGTGCTAGACCCAAGAGACCCATACATACTAACTTAGATTTGATCAAACCTTTGGTCTGACTTTCTTCTTCTACATGTAAGCAGAGTGAACAGGACTGTTTGATCAGCCATTTTAGGAGCTCTCTCAGGACAAAACAAAAACATTAAATTCTTCTAATGCTTGTGTGTCTTCCCACCGAAATAATGTTATAGGTACAAGTACATACTGAAAAGTGACGCTATGTTTATCTGATAAGTGAGCACACAACTCCAAACCATAACCAGTTTCACATCCTCCCCTGGATTATGTCCAGTACAATTCTTTCTTGTCCAGTACAATTTTCTGCTTCTTAAGGGATCCAATTGAGCTAGCATGTGGAATGTCTACTCAAACCTTTTCTTTTTCACACCCATCCCTAAGTTCATAGGCCTGAGAAACAGTACTTTTTTTTTTATTCTCAAGCTTGGTAAGAGTTAAATATCAGCCCACAAGCTCTAGTATTCCTAGTGTGATGGTCATTGTGCATTTGAAGGTGGTCCGTTTTCCTAATTCAATTCTCTGCCCTGACTCCACTCCCTGCAGAGAAGAGAAAGAACCAGGTCCGCAGCTCAATATCTCATCTGTGAGTCTTGAAGCAATTTGAAAATTTGTTAGTTTATATCGAACCTTTGTTGTTTTCTGAGAAGACAAAAGTGATAGGACCTTTGGCTTTCAGACATAAGCATACCTGCTTAAGAGAAGTGGCAATTTATGAGCCCAGTTTCCATTTTCATCTTTGTATGGGCCAGGTAACTGCACGAAACTGGTCCTTGGACAGATACAGTCTCAACAGTTAACCTCATCTCACCAAACACAAGAAAAACAAACAAACCTTGGCAAGATGGGCACAAATCCATCTGGGGGGGGGGGCAGACTTTAACTATGTCTTCCTTTATATGTCAGTTTCACCATTTTCTGAAGTAAAAGATTATGAGGCCACCAAAGACTTCCAAATGCTTTAGAAGGAACTATAAAACTCTTAGAGGAAAACATAAGCAAAATACTTGATGACATAAATCAAAGCAAGATCCTCTATGATCCACCTCCTAGAGTAATGGAAATAAAAACAAAAGTAAACAAGAGGGACCTTATTAAACTTAAAAGCTTTAGAGCAGCAAAGGAAACTATAAACAAGGTGAAAAGACCACCCTCAGAATGGGAGAAAACAATAGCAAATGAAACAACTGACAAAGGATTAATTTCTAAAATATACAAGCAGCTCATATAACTCAATACCAGAAAAACAAACAACCCAATCAAAAAGTGGAAAAAAGACCTAAATAGTCATTTCTCCAAAGAAGACATACAGATGGCTAACAAGCACATGAAAAGATGCTCAACATCGCTCATTATTAGAGACATGCAAATCAAAACTACAATGAGATATCACCTCATACCAGTGAGCATGGCCATCACCAAAAAGTCTACAAATGATAAATGCTGGAGAGGGTGTGGAGGAAAGGGAACCCTCTTGCACTGTTGGTTGGAATATAAATTGATACAGCCACTACAGAAGACGGTATGGAGATTCTTTAGAAAACTAGAAATAAAATCACCATATGATGCAGCAATCTCACTCCTAGGCATATACTTTGAGGAAACCAGAATTGAAAGAGACACTTGTACCCCAACGTTCATTTCAGGACTATTTACAATAGCTAGAACATGGAAGCAACCTAGATGTCCATCAACAGATGAATGGATAAGGAAGTTGTGGTACATATACACAATGGAATATTACTCAGCCATAAAAAGGAGTGCATTTGAGTCAGTTCTAATGAGGTGGATGAACCTAGAGCCTATTACACAAAGCTGAAGTAAGTCAGAAAGAGAAAGATAAATATCGTATACTAACACATATATATCGAATCTAGAAAGATGGTACCGAAGAATTATTTTCAGGGCAGCAATGGAGAAACAGACATAGAGAACAGACTTATGAACATGTGGAGAGGGGAGGAGAGGGTGAGATGTATGGAGAGAGTAACATGGAAACTTACATTACCGTAAGTAAAATAGATAGCCAATGGGAATTTGCTGTATGTCTCAGGGAATTCAAACAGGGGCTCTGTATCAACCTAGAGGGGTGGGATGGGGAGGGAGATGGGAGGGAGGTTCAAAAGGGAGGGGATATGTATACCTATGACTGATTTGTATTGAGGTTTGACAGAAAACGAAATTGTAAACCAATTATCCTTCAATTAAAACATAACATTTATTTTTATAAAAAAGGCCAAGGCCACCAAAGACTTCCTATCTCCATTTCCATTGGCATAAGAACTAGTTGGACATGCTGAAGTTTTTGACTCCCTCTTCAGGTTACTAGCTTCAACCACCTACCAGTTTTTATTTAGATGAGCTTGTGAATCCCCCACAGAGGGATGAGATCTTGTCAATATAGAAGTCTATTCACTTATTATACTGTTGAAATAGAAGAGTTGCTGTATTAGTAACCATTACCTAAAGTGAACGGAAGTAATCAGAATATACCACTGGTAAAGTGAAAGTGAAAAAGTTGCTTAGGCGTGTGCGACTCTGCGACCCCATGGGCTGGCTGTATGGTCCATGGAATTCTCTAGGCCAGAATACTGGAGTGGGTAGCCTTTCCCTTCTCCAGGGGATCTTTCCAACCCAGAGGTCGAACCCAGGTCTCCTGCACTGCAGGCAGATTCTTTACCAACTGAGCCAAAGATGCAACCATGCAGAGGAACAAGTCTGTGACAGTAGCTGATAAGTCAAATCAGATGGTTCAGTAGAACTAATGACATGATGTGGCAAGAATCTGGAAGCTAAGAATTGCTCCTATAAAGACTTAATTTCACCAAAGAATATAAAACAGTAAGAGTCCTTGTGATTCCTACCAGTGGAAAGGTAGCAAAAATGAAAAGCATCACTCATTCAAAACTGATATTAGGCAATTCCCTGGTGATCCAGTGGTTAGGCCTGCGTTCAATCCCTGGTCAGGGAATCAAGATCCCGCAAGCCACATGGCCAGAAACAAACAAAAAAAAGGCATATTAAAGAAGATGGAGACCTTCTAAAAAGTCTTATTTTTTATCCTAAAGGGTTAGTCTAAAATGCATTGCTTGAGTTGCTTTTCTAATTTTAAATCAGGGTTTTGTTTTTATTCTTTTGATTTGGAAGCAGCTTAGTGTACAGAATATATTATGAGGCATTTCAAATTATTCTTGTGAGACTTTGCTATTTTGCAAATGGATTTGTCAATACATGAAGGTATTTATTACAGGCTTTGTGGTGTTAAATGGGGTAATGTTAGTCTGCTCAAGACCAGTAGAAAATCTTTAATTGAAGGAATCTTTCATTGCTATGAGTACAGTTTATTCTACAAATGTCACTTCCTTGTTTTTGTAATCTTTAAGATACAACTCTTACTTCCAGCACAACACACCTGCCCGTTATCCTGTATCAGACATTCCTGGAAAAATGAAAGCAAATTATTTGCTGTAAAGTTCAATTGGAAATCTGTTAGAACTGGTACAGGAAATATCCCCAAATAGACTTCACACTAATGTATATCAGGTAAGAAGTTTCTCTGCACTTTTTTAAGAAAAGGAAATTTGCTTAATCTATTTTTACTTGTATACAGTTATATGGTATCTATTTATATAGTCTGGTGATGTAATGCCTCATTATAGAATTACCCGGGACTAAACATCATAAAGGTCCATCTACTCAAAGCTATGGTTTTCCCTGTAGTCATGTATGGTTGTTAGAGTTGGACCATAAAGAAAGCTGAGCACCAAAGAATTGATGCTTTTGAACTGTGGTGTTGGAGAAGACTCGCAAGTCCCTTGGACTGCAAGGAGATCAAAACTGTCCATCCTAAAAGAAATCAGTCCTGAGTATCCATTGGAAGGACTGATGCTAAAGTTGAAGCTCCAATACTTTGGCCACCTGATACAAAGAAAAGACCCTGATGCTGGGAAAGATTGAAGGCAGGAGGAGAAGAGGACAACAGAGGATGAGATGGTTGGATGGCATCACCGACTCAGTGGACATGAGTTTGAGCAAGTTCCGGGAGTTGGTGATGGACAGGGAATCCTGACGTGCTGCAGTCCATGAGGTTGCAAAGAGTCAGACACAACTGATCAGCTGAACTGAACTGAAGCATCACAAACATCTTTCTACACAGTCAGCAATGCTGGAAGAAGAAAAAACAAGTAAAAGCTCTTGACAAATTTTGCAAAGCATTATGAGCTTGGTGTCACTCATCTCAAGTTATACACACACATACTCTGCTACCCACAGTTTCTGTTTGTCCACCACTGATAGTTGTTAATAGCATGGACCCTAAGCTAAATTGTGAAATAAGGGGTATTTTTGCCATTCTCCTTTTCTCCAGTGTTCCCTTTTTTCCTTTTGACATCTACATATCTATCATCTCTGACCCTCGCCATCTGCAGGACTCTACTATCTTCTCTTCAACCCTAATCAAACTTAGAAATTATCTAGTATCACTCAGAAAAATTAGTGGATTACACTATAACACAAAGGGATAATATTGGTATTGTTTCATATTGCTATTATTTTAGCCAAATAATATGTTTATACCCTATCCCCTAGTCTTATTCCTCCTAGAATGCTTTCCAGTGCATTCTACATTATTTCAATAACAACATTTTTGATAATAAAGTGTATGTCCTTTTCATTAATAGAGGTATTTCTGTATAACATTGTCAAAGAAATGTTTTAATAAAGGACCACTCTGAGAGAGATGAAAAATATCTTCTTAAACTCGAGGACTTTTGAGGCCAAATCTCTAAGAGCCTATATATTTTTTTGTTCAATTTGTTCATATGGTAATGTGAAAAGGAAAGTCTTGAGTTTCCACATAAATCCTAAAATTTGAGCTTAGCCCAAGTCTTGGAATTATTTTTGCAAGTAAAGACCCTTGGCCAAGAAATCCTTTCTCATTCTTAATCTGGTACTAGTCAGCTTCTGGATGCAGAGAGGCATGTTTAATGCAGGATCTAAGTGGTTAGTCAATCTTGAGGCATCCATATTTCTTCATTTTTCATCTTAAGATCTTGATAAGGATCCAACCCAAGGAATAGAATTGAATCCACGCTGCATGTGTATAAGAACTATTCTTCATTGAACTAAAAATGAACCTAAGGTGCCAGTTTGAAGTCTTTGTTAAAAGCCAACTAAAATTAAGTCAAGAGAAAAATATTCCTAGTCATATTTTCTGAGGCAAAATGATTCAGGCAATCTTATGTATTATATCAACTTATTTTCTATGCAAGTTAGGGGAGATGCTGATGACCTGTTGTAAACTGCAGCTGCCTCGGCACCAGTACTCCCTAAAGTCCTTTCCTGTTTTATGTTTCCCCAAAACTGTTACCGCCACTGGACAAACTTTGTGTTCTACTTATTTTTTTTTCATTTATTGCCTAACTTCTCCCTTAGAATGTAATATCTGTGAAAGCATAGATTTTGTCTGCTTAGTCATTGCCAAACCCACAGGGCCTAGAAAAGTACTGCAAATAGTATGCCCACAGCAATACTGTTAGGTGGACAAACTGGCATGGTTGTGTACACCAACCAAATAGTGTACCTCCAAAAACATACATTTTAATTCAAGTTCATGCAATGTACATTGTAACAGCTATAAACTACATTTATGTGTTAGTTTTCTTTTTACTTTTGGAAGCATAAAATCAGTGCTCCCTGGAAATAAGGAAAGTGAAAGTGAGAACTATTTTCACTCAGTCTTGTCTCTATATAGGTTGGCACCCCAGTGTTGCATTCTTAATTTTTAAGTTTTACAGTTGTTCAAATAATTCATGATTACATTGTGATAGTTAAAATTCAAACCATAAAGTGAAACTATCCATCTACCTCTCCTCAAATCCCCCGTGTAAACAGAGATTACACATATTAACAATTTTATGTATCTTTTCAAATATTTTTCAACCCAGTTACATACATGTGTGGTACATACGAAAATGCATGGGTTTGTATTTGTTTGCTTCACATAGGTGGAATCATGCTGTGTGGTACCATTTAGCCTGTTAGCACCTGCTAAGGAAGGCTTACTGCCAGTTTGCTGTAGCTTTGGGACCCAGGCAGGGGGAGCTGAGCTGCCAGCTGCCAGTGAGTCCAGGATTTTAACTGATGCTAATTTCAAGCATCAGTGAACAGGAAGATTGTGAACATCAGAAGTTTGGCTGATGAATCAAACAGTACCCTGCCAGATAAACACTCCTTTGCATCTTAGTACCACAGACAATTTTCCCCTCTTCTCTCACCAAAGCAAACATACTCTTTTGGAAATCTTATTTTCACTCTAATCCTGAGGGAGCAAGATTCAAAGTCACTACTTCCCCAGTAAAAATTAGTTTTTAAAATTAGATTTACATTTCCAGAAATCTTTAGTGTTTCTAGATTCTCTATTTCTTTTTTCACATCTTTTGTTTCAATCTGTAATTTTTCTCCCCAGAATTTTTCATCCCAGTTACATCATCTAAAAAGAAAGCTTTATCTTTCAAATTCAGGATGTGAGGAAGGTCTTGAAGAGGTGAATTTGATGAATATCTGTTCATTTTATGTTGGTCAATAGCCA
The DNA here is from genome assembly GCA_024291935.2 of Okapia johnstoni. Taxonomy (NCBI): domain Eukaryota; kingdom Metazoa; phylum Chordata; class Mammalia; order Artiodactyla; family Giraffidae; genus Okapia; species Okapia johnstoni. Next base: position 64,379,404 of record CM044310.1, read on the forward strand.
CTGAAATTTTATTCTTTTGTGTTTTGGTTCCTGATTAAACCTCCCTAAAACTCTAGTAATAACATGCCTATTTATAATGATTTACTTTAAAGCATGTTTAAATATTGCAGTAACTTGCATTTTATTTAGCACAGTCTACTTTTAAAGTTCTAACTGTAAGAAGCTATATATGTTCATAATTACAGTTTATTTGAATGTGTAGTATTTTTGGAACAGTGAAGTACCATACTTTGGGGAGGTGGAATGAAAATAATTTATGTATTTTTAAATGAACTAAAGTTTTTTTTAATGTTCAGTGTCTAGAGTAATTTTAAAATTCATTGTTTCTATTTTATATCATAATCTGTGAATTAAAGCATCTTTATACAATAGAATATCACTAATGTGGTTTTCAAAATCCATGTCATATGGCCACCACTAACTACTTTGTAATTGTGGTGATTAAATAATCATTGAGAGATTTTCTTTCTCTTATACTGAACTTCATGCCAGTTAATTTTTGCAAGTAAGTGAAAGTGTCCTTCAAATGACTAGCTAAAAATTATTTATATTTCCTCAAAAACTTGTTATAGTCATGTTATTAGGAAAGGATGGCTGAAGCCATTTTGAAAACTCACCAGATCTATTCATCCAATTTCATATGGGAGTATGACTGAATTGAAAGGCATTCAGGGAATATTTCAGAATTTTCTCCAGTAACTCATTCTGTACTTTTATAGTCCTTTTTAATATTCAGCACCTAGCTCTGTTTGCTTTGGGGACGTATTCAAAAAATAACCTGTCTTGGAATAGCTTGCCGACCCCGAGGAAATGAGATATACATACCTAAAATTATAGGGGAATATGATTCGTGAGTGAAAAGATAATTTGGGGGTGAAAGTATCCCAGAAGCACTTTCTGGAAGAGGTATAACTTGATCTGGGTTTTGGCAGACATGTAGGATTTGTATTAGTGGAGAAGAAAGAAAGCAGTTTCCTCATGTGCTGTGTCACTTCAGTCATGTCTGACTCTACAGACTGTAGCCTGCCAGGCTCCTCTGTCCATGGGATTGTTCAGGCAGGAATAGTGGAGTGGGTTGCCATTTCCTACTTCAGGGGATCTTTTCAACCCAGGGATCAAACCCATCTCCCTTTCATCTCCTGCATTGGCAGGTGGGTTCTTTACCACTAGCACCACCTGGGAAGCGCAGTTTCCTCATACAGGGAAGTTAAAAACAATTAATGGGTCTGGCAAATAACAGATCTGCCCTAACTGGAGCTGAAAAGTAGTAGATGAGGTTGGACACGTAAGGCAAGGTGTTTTCCCAAAGCCTGAGTTGGGGTGGTTTTGAAATTGATCTAATAAGCCAGAAGACACTAAGCCTCCTTAACAAGGGAATAAATTATGCAAGCATTACTTTAGTGAGAGTTTTTCAGCTGAAGTGGAAAGATTTGTTGGGAGATTTTAGAAGAAAGGGCATTGTCAAAGATATATCACACATGCATCAAAAATATTTAAAAATTAGATGTGTCCTGTGATGGCAATTCTACTCCTAGGAATTTATCCTAAAGAAGTTATCACAGATGCACATAATAAGTCATCTGTCGGAAAATTAAATCAGTATTTCATACAATAATAAATTGGAAATTTAAACTGACCAAAAGGTGACTGGCCAAATATTATAATACCACCATATTATGTAGGACTATTAAAATTGTTACAAGATAAGACTATTTAATGTTATAGAAAGGGGACACTGTTGGAAGGAAAAAGGAAGTTACATAATATTCTGTATAATATGATTCTAGGCATGTGCAAGGGGAAAAATGTGCATGTGTGTGTTGTGTTGTGCATGCACTTCTGTGTACAATGAGTAAATTGAACAAATATGACACACTTTAATTGTATGGAAAATGCAATTTTTGTCCTTTTCAATACGTTTTCATTGATATTATCTTCTCTTGCCAGAACATGAAGCATTAAACAGGCCCGTCACTCTTAGACAATAAAAAATCCTTCAGTCAATCATAGTCCTAGCAAGCCACAGTTCAGTCTTAAGTAATACTCAAAATTCCAAATTTAACTTTGTGTTAATTCTTCTTCCTTCCCCAACCTTCAACGACTCCAGTCTGAAGTGTTGTAGGGAGGAAAGTTGAGGAGGGGGTGAGATACCTTTGTAAAATGCCTCAGATGACCTACTAGAAAATTTGAATTCTAGAACCACCTCTACAGCCCAGACTAGTAAATCAACCTCTCCAGTGTTTCGTTATATCTTGTGAAAAATGGAACTAATAATACTTGGCCTACCTATATCTGAGATTTATTATGAATATCAAATTATATATAGAAGGAGAATTATTTTGCAGAGTTAGTGTTTTAATAGTGTATAATCAAATGCCAAATTCAGACTTAAATTGAAGAAAGTAGGGAAAACCACTAGACCATTCAGGTATGACCTAAATCAAATCCCTTACAATTATACTGTGGAGGTGAGAAATAGATTCAAGGGATTAGATCCGATAGACAGAGTGCTTGAAGAACTATGGACAGAGGTTCGTGACATTGTACAGGAGGCAGGGATCAAGACCATCTCCAAGAAAAAGAAATGCAAAATGGCAAAATGGTTGTCTGAGGAGGCCTTAAAATAGCTGTGAAAAAAAGAGATGCAAAAGGCAAGGAGAAAAGGAAAGATATACCCATTTGAATGCAGAGTTCCAAAGAATATCAAGGAGAAATATGAAAGCCTTCCTCAGTGATCAATGAAAAGAAATAGAGGAAAACAATAGAATGGGAAAGACTAGAGATCTCTTCAAGAAAATTAGAGATACCAAGGGAGCTTTTCATGAAAAGATGGGCACAATAAAGGACAGAAATGGTATGGACCTAACAGAAACAGAAGATATTAAGAAGAGGTGGAGAGAATACACAAAAGAACTGTACAAAAAATATATTCACGACCCAGATAATCACGATGGTGTGACCACCAGCCTAGAGCCAGACATCCTGGAATGCAAAGTCAAGTGGGCCTTAGGAAGCATCACTATGAACAAAGATAGTGGAAGTGATGGAATTCCAGATGAGCTATTTCAAATCTTCAAAGATGATGCTATGAAAGTGCTGCACTCAATATGCCAGCAAATTTGGAAAACTCAGCAGTGGCCACAGGACTGGAAAAGGTCAGTTTTCATTCCAATCCCAAAGAAAGGCAATGCCAAAGAATGCTCAAACTACTGCACAATTGCACTCATCTCACACGCTAGTAAAGTAATGCTCAAAATTCTCCAAGCCAGGCTTCAGCAATACGTGAACTGTGAACTTCCAGATGTCCAAGCTGGATTTAGAAAAGGCAGAGGAACCAGAGATCAAATTGCCAACATCTATTGGATCATCAAAAAAATAAGAAACTTCCAGAAAAACCTCTACTTCTGCTTTACTGACTAGGCCAAAGCCTTTGACTGTGTGGATCACAACAAACTGTGGAAAATTCTTCAAGAGATGGGAATATCAGACCACCTGACCTGCCTCCTGAGAAATCTGTATGCAGGTCAAGAAGCAACAGTTAGAACTGGACATGGAACAACAGACTGGTTCCAAATAGGGAAAGAAGTGTGTCAAGGTTGTATATTGTCACCCTGCTTATTTAACTTATATGCAGAGTACATCATGAGAAACACTGGGCTAGATGAAGCACAGGCTGGAATCAAGATTGCTGGGAGAAATATCAATAACCTCATATATGCAGATAACACCACCCTTTTGGCAGAAAACAAAGAAGAACTAAAGAGCCTCTTGATGAAAGTGAAAGAGGAGAGTGAAAAAGTTGGCTTAAAGCTCAACATTCAGAAAACTAAGATCATGACATCTGGTTCCATCACTTCACGGCAAATAGATGGAAACAGTGACAGACTTTATTCTTGGGACTCCAAAATCACTGAAGATGGTGACTTCAGCCATGAAATTAAAAGATGCTTCCTCCTTGGATGAAAAGTTATGACCAACCTAGACAGCATATTAAAAAGCAGAGATGTTACTTTGCCAACAAAAGTCCGTCTAGTCAAAGCTATGGTTTTTCCAGTAGTCATGTATGGATGTGAGAGTTGGACGGTGAAGAAAGCTGAGCACCAAAGAATTGATGCTTTTGAACTGTGGTGTTGGAGAAGACTCCTAGGAGTCTGTTGGACAGCAAGGAGATCCAACCAGTCCATCCTAAAGGAAATCAGTCCTGAATATTCATTGGAAGGACTGATGTTGAGGCTGAAACTCCAATACTTTGGCCACCTGATGTGAAGAACTGACTTATTGGAAAAGACCCTGATGCTGGGAAAGATTGAAGGTGGGAGGAGAAGGGGACGACAGAGGATGAGATGGTTGGATGGCATTGCCGACTCAATGGCCATGAGTTTGAGCAAACTCTGGGAGTTGGTGATGGACAAGGAGGCCTGGTGTGCTGAAGTCTATGGGATCACAAATAGTCAGACACGACTGAGCGACTGACCTGAACTGAACTGAATCAAACGCAACCCACTAGTCTAGCAATCTAAAACGCAAATGCCCACAGGCAGCCAGGAAGTTAAGCTAAATGACCAGATCAGGCCAAGGGAAAGATAATAGCACCTGGCATCTGCCCTTGACGTAGAGAAACAATGGTAGGAAAGATGAGGAACTAGAGATGGAGCACTTAGGAAGCTCCTCCTTGGATCTGATCGGCTATCGCCAATGTTTCTAGATCCTCTCATATTTCAAGGGAAACCTCAAATTCTGATTTTTTGTGAGATCTTCTCATTTTCCAATGTTAATAACTAATTTAATTATAAAATACACATAGACCAACAATGTGTAAGTTGAACGAATAATGAATAAGGTCTAGATTCAGTCCCTAGGATATTGTTTCATCATTCTGAACAAGTCTGTAAACAACTTGAAGGCAGATACCTTGACTTTTCTCTCTGTGGTATCAATACTTTATACAATATCTGATATATTTGGTGCTTAATAAATGCTGGTAAAACTCTGGATGCATGCTGCTAACTATTTCTGCAGGTGAAGGTATCTAAGAACTCAACACTGCCTTTGGCCTTGTGCATAGGGTTCTTTAGTTTTTCCTAAATTATTTATTTATTTATTTATTTTGGGTTGCCCTGGTCTTCATCGCTGCATGTGGACTTTCTCTAGTTGCAGTGGATGGGCTTCTCATTGCAGTGGCTTCTCTTCTTGCAGAGCACAGGCTCTAGGAACACGGGCTTCAGTAGTTGCAGCACACGGGCTCATTAGTTACGGCGCACAGGCTGACTTGCTCCACAGCATGTGGAATCTTCCCTGGCCAGGATCGAACCTATGTCCCCTGCATTAGCAGGTGAATTCTTAACCACTGTACCACCAGGGAAGTCCAAGGGGTTCTTTATGTATGTGCATTTAACTGTAACAATCCTTCTTTGTATTTTTTCCCAATTTGTCAAAGTAGAGGCTGGAAAGGAAGTAGAAGAAAGCTAAAAGGAATAGATAGAAAATAAGAGACCAATGTGAGCAGAGATAAGTTAAATAAATAAAATCATAAAATATTTAGTTATTTCTGGTGCTCTGTCCTATAAGGAAGTTAGACTGGTCTGATTGAAGTGAATGGATTTGACTAACTTTAGATCAATGAGAAGAAAAGCAGCACCTTATTTAGGAGATGTGGGTGTCTCTGGGGGGATGGACAGCAGGTAGTCAGAGAAGACTTCCTGAGGGTGTGATGTTATTTCATTGAATGAAGGCCTATTGACTATTTACTGTGGAATACATCAGCAAGCAAAACAAAGGCCTCTCACCTTCATGGAATTTATTTTTAGTAGATAAGACAATTGACATAAAAATTAGAAAATTATATAGGATGTTAGAAGGTGTGCTGGTCAATATTATGTGACAGTTGACTAGGGTATAGTCCCTAGTTATATGGTTTCCGAGATAATCTGGGTAGGACTGGTTCAATTAGTTGAAAGACCATGAGAGCAGAACGGAGGCTTTCCTAAGAACATGAAATTCCCCTAATGGATTGCAGTTTTGGCTCATGTGGACAAGTTTTAGCCTGCCCTTCCTGACAGCCTGCCCTGTGGATTTCAGACTGGCCTAGCTAACCCCCACAGTTGCAAAAGCCAGCTTCTTAGATATATACCTCCTTCTGGTTCTGCTCTTCTAGTGAATCACTGACTGATACAAAAGGTGGTAGGGTACAGGGGTGAGTGGGAGTGTAACCTGATATGTAGGAGCAAGTTGCAGTGTTAAGAGATTCAGCTTAGGTTACACTGAGAAAGTGAGATTTGAGCAGACTTGGCAGAGGCAAGCATCGTTCCTTTGGGATGATGGTTCCAGGAAGAAAGAACTGCTAGAAAAAAGTCCCTAATGTAGGCAGCTTTGAAGAAGGCATCCAGTGTAGCTGTTGCAGAGTGTAAGCATAGCAGGCAGATGATAGGATGTCAGAGAGGTAAGGGTCCAGAGCAGAGGGCTTAAACATTTTAATGACCTTACATTTTACTTGGAGAGACCCAAGAACCATTGCCCAGTTTTGAGAGAGGGGTGCATAATCTGACTTATGTTTTTAAAGGATCATTTACACTTTAAAAGATGACTCTGTTGAGAACAAACTACTGGATGGGGAACATGAGAGCAGAAACAGGGGAATCTGATGAAGTGCTCTAGTAACTCAGGCAGCAGGATGCTTGAACTGCGATTCAAAGACAGTCTTGACATTCAAGTGGTTCACATTTGATTGCTTGCTGCCCATGCCATATCAGTTCTTAAACATTTTTAATATCCCTAACTCAATCTTCACTTAATTGCTAAAGAGTCTGTGTGTAGGCAATTTGAATTTAGTTGGTAAAATTCATCTCTGCTCCGTATAGTGTCACCTTGAAGCATTCATGTGTTTGCAATCACTTGGCAATTTAGCCAGACTGACTAGTTCCAAATGGCCTCATTCACACGTCTAGTAGTTGACCAAGGGAAGGTTGGATGGGGTGGGTTAGCTGAACAGTTGTCTCTCATCATCCAGCAAGTCTACCCAGGCTTCTCTAAGTGGTGGCTGCGTTCAAAAAAGCAGCAAACAAGAGAGTGTAAAAACACAATGTACACACACTGATCTAACCTCTGCTTCTGTCGTTGGCCAAAGAGGCCACGTGGTGAAACCAAATCAATATCATAGGGGATCTCCCAAGGGCAAGGGTCCAGGGAGGCATGACTCACTGGGTTTGGCAGTAGTACTTCAGCGATCTACCAGTCTTCATTAAAAACCCCAAGAGATATGTCTTGTTAATATCTCCATTTTTCAAATGAGGAAAGTGAAGCCAACACGTGTTGTATACCCCATCCCCAGCAGGAAGCAAGGCCAAAGTCTGGACCCAGTCCAGCTCCAGAGGTTGAGGAGAAGCCAGGTCCAGAGGGTGACAGACCTGGAATACTCTCCAGGTCAGTGTGACTGTGATGGTGCTCTGGGCTGCAGTGACCAGAGGACTTGCAGGTGCGATTCCTGAGAAAAAGGCAAGAATAAAGCTTTAGCCAAGAAATGGAGTCAGGGTTACAGACTGGGAGAAGAACAAACCTCAAACCAAACTGTAGAGGAGGTGGAGGCATAAATGGAAGCCAACACCAAGGAAGGTGAAGGGAATAGAGTGAGAGCAGAATGTTCTTTATGTGTCTCATTGTTCTGCAGACAAATGAGGTACACTTAAAAGTGATGTCTGTGTGTCAATTTTATATCCTGCAACTTTGGGGAGGGATGTGGGAGGAGGGTTTAGGATGGGGAACACATGTACACCCATGGCTGATTCATGTCAATGTATGGCAAAAACCACTACAATATTGTAAAGTAATTAGCCTCCAATTAAAATAAATTAATTAAAAAAATAAAAGTGATGTCTGGTTTTGTAGCAATTTATCTGGAGTCATGGTCATCACAGTAGAAATAAAATTCTGCTTTACTGCTTTTTATGAGGGTGTGGGTATATATAAAAACTGGGAATTGTGAATGTGCTGAAATACCAGTGAGCAGCTCCGAGCAGCTCTGAGTGTATTTATAGATGTCAAACACACGAAACACGCCCACACCACACACCCGCTTCCAGGGATCCAGAAGGTGGGGAGATTAACACCAAGTGTACATGGGCGGGCTGTGCCCCACACGGCTGTGCAGGGCATCATCACTTAAAGATCCTCTAGAGTACTCAGTCAGGTTTAGCAAAGTTGTAAGATGAATGATTGGAAGACTTGAAAACAAAATTATTTTGAATGCAAGGTTTTTCTTCCTTCAAACACAGGCCCTGTCATAATCTGCTGAATATCTCAAGACATGTTCTTTGTGACCTCAGGTGAATGGATAAATAACAGGATGGCAAAATTCTCTACCATCACTATTAACAATAAAATATGTTGATTTTCTGATCGTGGATACTTTATTTTTTAAAAAGTAATTAGCTCTGTAGACAGAGCTGCCTGGCTCTGCTGATGTGAAAGGCAGACAGGTCCATAACAGAAACAGGAGGAATGGGCATTCAGATCAGAGGGCGCTTCCTGACTTCCAGTGCTCCAAGGTTTGAGAATAAAACCCTTAAACTTGAGAACCACTTCTAACCAATAGTAGTCTCTAGGCATGAAAAATGGGGGCCCTGCTGGCCTTTTGGTTTGTCATCATTAGTGGCAATGAAGACATTGTTTGCCACAGAAGGTGTCACTTTTTCACTGCAGAAAAAGAAGTGAAATAAATTACTGTGCGACCCAGGCTTAGAATAGATAGTACAAAAGACTGAGGGCATCTGCTTTTCTGTGAAGTGCCCAGAACAGAAAAGATTGGCAGAGACTCAGAAATGCTTGCTATGGGAGAGAATACAGGCATGTCCTGGCCCTTCCTAGACCAAGTGCGCCTCAAAGATTTTGATGCACCAGACATCTACTGAGTGCCTCCTCTCTGCTGCCTAGCAAACAAGGAATTCACCGGTGAGCAAAACACAGCTTCTTCCTCAAGGAAGTGATAATCCAACTTTGCTTTCCAGGACTTTGCAGCAACTAAAGCACTATTTCTTGAAATCAGATCTGCTCATTTGTTTTATTTTCATTTTTGTCTGTCACTGTTCTTGAAGGAAAGTTACACAGCTCAAAATAGCCTGGAGTTAAAACTCCCCTTGGGGTCCTCCCCACCATTCTATGCAAAACAAAGAACATTACGGTTGATTACGCCCAGCTCCCAGCAGGTCCCAGCCTCTGGCCAATCTCCAGAATTCCTTGCCCCAACCATTTAAGAGAGAACTAATCCGAACAACCTTGGAGAAAAACAGGCCCCCTTAAGACAGTAGATTCCACGTATATACTTCCTCTTTTCTTGGGTTAGTGCAGCAGCTCACTAATCTGACTGCTGCCCCTTCTCGCCTCATTAAAGGTGATCTGTTCCTGTAAAGTGCTGGTCTTGTTCTTTCTGCGAACCTCACTTTCTCTAATTTCCTTACCCTACACTTCTGCCACTAGTTTCTTCAGAAATTTGATAGGTGCTACTTAAGTTTGTATTTCTAATCTCTCGTGTATAGTTTCTCAGGAGAAGAGACAGATTAACAATGTTACCTCTTAGGACTTTTCAGTGACTCACTTGTCAGGATTTCCAAATTCACAAAGGCTCACTGACAAGAGAAGACATCTCTTTTTTTGAGCTGTTAATTCCTCCTTTAGGTATAAACCATCTTCTATTTAAACATGATTGCATAATGAGTTCTTTTTTAGCATAATAATAATAGGAAAAAATTACAGATGCTTCCTTTATTACCTTTAAATTGCCTGTCGGTCACGACACATGACTGCTGCGGCCCTGAGACACATGACTGCTGCGGCCCTGAGACACGAGCAGTCATGCCATATCTGCAACTACCTGTCACTCAAAGGGGAAACCAGAGAAGAGCTGAATGCATCTAGCTCGTGGTCTCCCATACATCCCGGGATTTCATTCCCCCCCCCACCTTTTTTGATGCTCTGAGGGAAAACCTTAAGCCCCTGGACAGGTTCATAGGAATAGGGAGACATTTATAAAGGTCATTTACTGAAAAGAAGGGAAAAGGGATGGGGCCAAGACACATTTCATTATTTTTCTGGAGCAAGACAGCCCTCTAGGTAGAACAGCCTTCCTGTCTGCACAAATGTCAGTAGTGTCCTGAAGGAGATGTAAGGGTCTCTCCTCTAGCACCAGCAAGCCTCAGTGGAGAAGCAGCCCCGGACAAGGGAAAAAAGGACAGGACGCCAGGACAAGCAACACAAAACTGTTGCTCTGCTAAATTCAGAGTTCAGTGACCTGTGGAGATTCAGAGGTGAAAGAGAAAGGAGGAAGGGATGGTTTTTGAATTGAGCCTTAAAGGATGGATGGGGTTTCCACTCAGAGATGATGAATGGTGAGAGATAAAGATCTGCTTCTGCCACGGTGTGAGCTTGCGACTCTTGTCTTCCCAAGATCCAGTATCATCCACTCTTAAAAATGAGGACTGGGACTTCCCTGGTGGCCCACTGGTAACAAAAATCCACTTTCCAGCTTTCCTCCGCTGCCGTTAGGTGTTCAGTCCTGCCAAGGTAGCTAAGGTCATTTTGGGGTGAGGTCCTCACATCAACTGGCAGCACCCCCAGCACTCACCGGCACCATGGCCTCGGTCTTGGAGCGCGCCTGCATCTACTCGGCCCTCATTCTGCACAACAATGAGGTGATGGTCCCGGAGGATAATATCAATGCCCTCATTGAAGCAGCTGGTGTAAATGTTGAGCTTTTCTGCCAGGCTTGTTTGCAAGAGCTTTGGCCAAGGTCAACATCGGGAGCCTCATCTGCATTGTTGGGGCTGGTGGACCTGCCCCCTCCACCACTGCTGCCCCAGCTGAGGAGAAAAAAGTAGAAGCAAAGAAAGAAGAATCTCAAGAGTCTGATGATGACATGGGCTTTGGTCTTTTTGACTAAACCTCTTTAGTAACACATTCAATAAAAACCTCTTTAAAACAGAACAAAAAAAGGCATCCAGCTTCCAGTGCAGGGACATGGTTCGATCCCTGATCAGTGAACTAATATCCCACACGCCGCGGAGGCAGCTAAGCCCCGTGGAACACAACTGTCGAACTCAGTGCTCTGTAGCCAGTGGGACACAACTAGAGAGCCTGCACATTGCAGCTAAGACCCGACAGCTGTCAAGGAAATCAATAAACGTTTAAAAATAATGATAAATAAGTAAAAAAAATAAAAATGAGGAGTGGAGGGCGTGGGAGGTTTCCCTCAGCTCAGCGCTTGTTGCAGTGTGCCATTCAGATTACAGCTAACCAAGCTTTTTCCCACCTGCCTTCCATTTTATGCCACATTTTGTCTTCCTCCGTTTGCTCCCATTTATCCTCTTTATGTTAATAATGAAATGATTACAGCTTATGTAAATGTATTTGGGGGAGTTGCTCAAGCGGGTGCTTTACTGGGTGGTTCTGGCTCCCCCTCCAGCCTTACTGAACTCTACTTTGTTCTCATCACTTCCAAAGAATGTTTTGGATTCTTACCTTTGTCTACACCGTCTCGTAATACAGTGCTTATGTGGAGAAAGAGTCAGATAAATATTCATTAGGACTTCCCTTGTGGCTCAGCTGATAAAGAATCTGCCTGCAATGAGGGAGACCTGGGTTCGATCCCTGGGTTGGGAAGATCCCCTGAAGAAGGGCAAATATTCATTAGCTAAATAAACCCACAAAGTTTCCCCAAATCTTGTTTAATGTTTGAACGAATATTCTAGAAATAGCTAATCAAATCATAAGGAACTGCCATTTGGACTGTTTTCCACCAGGTTTGTAGACATGACACAATTATCATTCTTGTGTGATAAAGGTAATAAAGAGGATATCAGTAATATCTCCTTAAAGAAATCTAGTGTTTAAGAGATGAAATAATTCTGCAATGGCAAGGTCACAACCTTTGTATTTTTTCTGAAGAAAGTGTTTGCTAAGTAAATTATTAATGAAAAAAATTCCGGAGGGCGCTATTAGCCTTCGTTTGGAAGATGCAGCACCCTTGATATTGTGCGGCAGCGCTTATTTGCATGTAAATGGTAGCAAATTAAAAATGACTTTTATCTATGTGTTAAAAAATTCCCAAGAACACCTTCCTTGAAAGTTTTGTGGAAATTAGCCCATGTTCCAGGGGACCTTTAAAATACAAACTTGTAGATCTCAAAAATAACTTTGTAAATCAGACTTTGATTCATTTGAGTCTTCCAGAGGACATTTCTGAATAACTATGGTAAGTAACTTTACCCACCTATGGGTGATTTTTAATGGAGCATATTTTAACCTAAAAAAGTCAACCCCGACAGGCATCAGTGTACAGTGACCCACCTGTACCACATAGAGTGCAAAGAAAGGCCATGAGAAACCCAAAAGATGTGAGGGTTATCCTTTCAGAAGTGACTTTTAAAGCATGTTCCTCCATGGGGTGTAGACATAGAGTCCCTGTTTGATCTCCAAGGACTGTATTTCTCTCGCCGTTCAGAGAAATTGCTGTGGTTAGAGAGTGAAAATGTGTGTGTGCCTGCTCTGCTGCTTGCCTCCAAATAATACATGCTTTTGAACACTATTTGTAATTTTAGTTTCTGGCAGCCGTAGACTTGTTACCTTAAAAGGCTAAAGTTCTGTGCATTATAGTGAACAGTGTTTTTTAATGATTACTATACACTTAATTTTATGATGATCTATTGTTAGAGATTCTGTGTTTCTTCATAAGTGTAAAATTCAATACAAATTTTTAATTTTCTCTCCCTCTCTTCTAGAGCTTGATTGTTCTCTCTTGCACACAGCTCTCCCAACTCCCACCTCTTCTCTCTCTGCCTCTCTCTGTTTCTCTTTCTCTGTCTGTCTCTCCCTCCCTCTCTCCTCATTTTGTCATCTTTACTTTCCCAGTCACCTTTACGCACATTTAAAACCCTCAACCTTTTGGAATTGCCACTGGGCAAGGGTTATGTTTCTGAGTTTCGGTTCTGAAGCACAGTGCCACAATTTCAACTGAACTTGGCCTTGATTGAAGCTAATCAAGTTGCAGTTCTGCCTTCCAAATTCACAGCTTGCTGTGAGCAGACAGGCGTGGGAGGGGAGGAAACTGGAACACTGGGTCCTGGAGATTCCCCCACTGCTCTGTCACCTCTTCTAACAGAAAGTTTTCTTAAGATTCCAGCTAGATGACCAGTTCTTTTAAAACCTTCCTCCTTTGACAATAATGTTCACTATTGGGACTTCTGTAGTGGTTCAATGAAACGGCCTACAAACGGGCACATGGGTTTGATCCCTGGTCTGGGAAGATCCCACATGCTGTGGGGCAACTATGCCCCAGTGCCACAACTACTGAGCCCGCATGCTGCAACTACTGAAACTAACACACCCTAGAGCCCCGGCTCTGTAACAAGAGGAGCCATCACAATGAGCCCTCAAACCACAGCTAGAGAGGAGCGTCTGCTCACCACAACTAGGGAAAGCCCGTGTGCAACAACGAAGACCCTGCACGGCCAAAAACATTAATAAATAAATAATGTTCAGTATTTGTTAATGCTTCTCAAACTGCTAAAATCTACACACCTATTTTTTCCAGACTCGTACCTTCTCTAGTCTTATTTAAAAAGTAGGAGTATTTCCCCCAAATACAAAATTATAATTGAAGTTTCCCCCCACTTAGATACACCTAAAGCTTCTCAGCCAGCTCTGAGTGAAGAATGTGCAGGTTGACTGCCTACCCTCCCACATGGCCCTCTTTGAGAATCACTTGTTGCCACTCTGCTGCTCCCTGGAGCTTGATTAGTAAATCTTCCAAAACTGAAAAGAAATTCTAAGGAGTAGAATTGTTGTAGATACCTCAAACTGCATTGAACCAAGAGCTGGGGCTATAAAATAGGAATTTAGTTGGTCCCTGGGGAAAATGTTCAGATTTCCTAGATGTTCTGCAGTTGGTACTAGAACCTTGCAGTAACGACTTTCAATTTTGTAACTAATAAAAAGTAGCAACCCACAATAATCCTTGTGTTTGCAGTCGACCAAAATGGAATTTAGACAGTTCTTTGGTTAGTCTAAATGAGTTTTCTATTTTCAATCCCTTTTCCAAAATATGTGGTTGTGCATTTCAGTTTTTATAGTAAACTGACTTACACATTTCTAAAAAAGTGAGACCCAGAAGTTAGTGACTAATGGATAAAGCTGAGCAATATTGAAACAAAGTGGTAAGGTTGCCTTCCTAACATTCATATGACCTTGGGAACATTGGTGTTTCTAAAGTTGAGGGTTTTTTTTTTTCTTTCCCCACCTTCCTTGGTAAAGCATATAAATTGAATTTCTCTATGAGTTTGAAGCATTGAAAGTATTAAAGTTTACACATGCTTTTTGTTTGTGGGGCTATATTTTTCTTTTTAGTTATCAATATGCAATAAGCATATACATAGCATTTTTCTCCTTTCTCCTAATGATTATTAGTTATCTCATTAACCCTTACTGCCCCCTGTGGAGTAAGGCAATGCTCTTGCTCTCTCTTTTATTTTTAAATTGGACTGACCAAATTCCAGAAATAAGAGTATGTCCAAACTAATCAGTGAAATAGTGCTGCAAATTGAAGTAGAAATCAAGACAGCAGGAACCTAGAACTTCTCAAGATTGTAATAGAATGTAAAATTTGACTCAATCTACATAGTGTTAAGGATGCTTAACACAGCATTTTCTTAGAGGATGCCTGTTGGCATCATTACATGAAAAAAAAAAAAAAAACCCTAAAAAAGTATGTGTGAACCATAAAGCATACATTTATTCTTTCCAATGTATGGCTGCTGCTGCTGCTAAGTCGCATCATTCATGTTCAACTCTGTGCGACCCCATAGACGGCAGCCCACCAGGCCCCGCCGTCCCCGGGATTCTCCAGGCAAGAACACTGGAGTGGGTTGCCATTTCCTTCTCCAATGCATGAAAGGGAAAAGTGAAAGTGAAGTCGCTCAGTCGTGTCCGACTATTCATGACCCCATGGACTGCAGCCTCCCAGGCTCCTCCGTCCATGGGATTTTCCAGGCAAGAGTACTGGAGTGGGCCACCATTGCCTTCTCCTCCAACAGAATGGAGATTTTACCTAATAGTTGTTAGTGTTCAGAAATGCTTCAGGTCAGGGAAGGGAAAACCAAATCTACTTCTAAATCTATTCTATTTCCTCTGGAACATAATACCCTCTTGAAATATATTTGATACTTCCATGACCAAACCTTGTTTCTGGCAATGTTGTGCTGCGTATTTGGCCTCACCCAATACTATTGCGTGATACTGTCTTGTTCTCTGACACATTTGTCCTCTGACTGCAAATGTAAGCTTCCTTCATGAGAGGCAGTGATGCTTTTCCTGACCTTGTTTTTAGATATTTCACCACCCAAATATGTACCAATTCAAGAGATTCAATTTGAACAGTGAATGCCACTTTTGAGAATAAATGTGATATTTTAGGCTAGACTGTTTTAAGGGGATATGCAGATGCTAGGTGAACTCTCTGAAGCCATGCTGTTGAATACAGAGCTGGACTTCATACAAGCCACTCTGTACTAATCCCTCCCAATATCTCTTCTACCCTATGAGCTTTTTAATACTTTTCTGTAGACTAACAGTGTTTTTTAAAATTTATTCTTTAATTGGGAGAAAATTGCTTTACAATGATGTGTTGATTTCTGCTATACAACAAGGCAATTCAGCCATAATTATACCTATATCACATCCCTCCTGAGCCTCCCACCCCTACCCCCTCACCCCTCTAGGTCATCACAAAGCACCAGGCTGGGTTCCTTGTGTTATACAGCAACTTCTCAGCAGCTATGTGTTTTACACATGGTAGTGTATATATTAGACTAAGGGTGTTTTAAGGGAGAAATGCCTTGGATATAATCATTGCTTCCATACATGTGCAGACTGCTAACACATGCATGCCATGCTGAAAAAAGCTGCAGTTATGGTCAATATGTGAAACACTAGCTTATAGTTTTTAAAATATGATACATGCTCATTATGAAAAAAATTCGAACATGATAGAGGTGTACAAATATACAGAAAAAATTAAAATATACAGAAATTCCCAGAGAAAGCATGTGACATCAAGGGACATTCAAAGGTTTATATCTGATAGAAAGAGTACCTGAAGAACTATGGATGGAGGTTTGTAACACTGTACAGGAGGTGGTGATCAAAACCATCCCCAAGAAAAAGAAATGCAAAAAGGCAATGTGCTTGTCTGAGGAAGCCTTACAAACAGCTGAGAAAAGAAGAGAAGTGAAAGGCAAAGGAGGAAAGGAAAGATATACCCATCTGAATGCAGAGTTACAAAGAATAGCAAGGAGAGATAAGAAAACCTTCCTATGTAATCTAAAGAGCCTCTTGATGACAGTGCAAGAGAAGAGTGAAAAAGCTGGCTTAAAGCTCAACATTCAAAAAACTAAGATCGTGGCATCTAGTCCCATCACTTTATGGCAAATAGATGGGGAAACAACGGAAACAGTGACAGGCTTTATTTTCTGGGCTCCAAAATCACTGCAGATGGTGATTGCAGCCATGAAATTAAAAGACGCTTGCTCCTTGGAAGGAAAGCTATGACAAACCTCAGTTCAGTTCAGTCACTCAATGGTGTCTGACTCTTCACAACCCCACTGACTGCAGTTTGTCTATGACAAACCTAGACAGCACATTAAAAAGCAGAGACATTACTTTGCTGACAAAGGTCCGTCTAGTCAAATCTATGGTTTTTCCAGTAGTCATATATGAGAGTTGGACCATAAAGAAAGCTGAGCGCTAAAGAAATGATGCTTTTGAACTGTGGTGTTGGAGAAGACTCTTGAGAGTTCCTTGGACTGCAAGGAGATCAAACCAGTCCATTCTAAAGGAAATCAGTCCTGAATATTCATTGGAAGAACTGATGCTAAAGCTGAAGCTCCAATGCTTTGGCCACCTGATGCAAAGAACTGACTCATTGGAAAAGACCCTGATGTTGGGAAAGACTGAAGGCAGGAGGAGAAGGGGACGACAGAAGATGAGATGGTTGGATGACATCACCAACTGGATGGACATGAGTTTGAGCAAGCTCTGGGCATGATGATGGACAGGGAAGCCTGATGTGCTGCAGTCCATGGAGTCGCAAAGAGTCGGACACAACTGAGTGACTGAACTGAACTAAAGTGACAAAGCAAAGAAATAGAGGAAAACAATAGAATGGGAAAGACTAGGGATCTCTTCAAGAAAATTAGAGATACCAAGGGAACATTTCATGCAAAACGGGCACAATAAAGGACGGAAATGGAATGGACTTAACAGAAGCAGAAGATATTAAGAAGAGGTGGCAAGGATACACAGAGGAACTATACAAAAAAGATCTTCATGACCCAGATAACCATGATCGTGTGATCACTCACCTAGAGCCAGACATCCTGGAATGCAAAGTCAAGGGGGCCTTAGGAAGCATCACAACAAACAAAACTAGTGGAGGTAATGGAATTCCAGTTGAACTATTTCAAATTTTAAAAGATGATGCCATTAAAGTGCTGCACTCATTATGCCAGCAAATTTGGAAAACTCAGCAGTGACCACAGGACTGGAAAAGGTCAGTTTTCATTCCAATCCCAAAGAAAGACAATGCCAAAGAATGCTCAAACTACTGCACAATTGCACTCATCTCACACGCTAGCAAAATAGTGCTCAAAATTCTCCAAGCTAGGCTTCAACAGTAAGTGAACCGAGAACTTCCAGATGGACTTCCCTCATAGCTCAGTAGGTAAAGAAACTGCCTGCAATGCAGGAGATCCGGGTTCCATTCCTGGGTTGGGAAGAACCCCTGGAGAAGGAAATGTCAACCCACTCCAGTATTCTTGCCTGGAGAATCCCATGGACGGAAGAGCCTGGCAGGCTACAGTTCATGGGGTCACAAGAATCGGGGACGACTGAGTGACTAACACTTTTACTTCTTTCAAGCTGGATTTAGAAAAGGCATAGTAACCTGAGATCAAATTGCCAACATCCGTTTGATCATAGGAAAAACAAGAGAATTCCAGAAAAACATCTACTTCTGCTTCATTGACTATGCTAAAGCCTTTGACTGTGTTGATCACAACAAACTGGAAAATTCTTAAAGAGATTGGATGACTAGACAGACCACTTTGCTTGTCTCCTGAGAAACATGTATGCAGGTTAAGAAGCAACAGTTGGAACTGGACATGGAACAACATGGTTTCAAATTGGGAAAGGAGTACATCAAGGCCATTTATTGTCACCCTGCTTATTTAACTTATATGCAGAGTGAAAAGTGAAAGTTGCTCAGTTGTGTCTGACTCTTTGCGACCCCAGGGACTATAGTCCATGGAACTCTCCAGGTGAAAATACTGGTGTGGGTAGCCTTACCTTCTCCAGGGGATCTTCCCAACCCAGGGATCAAATCCAGATCTCCTTCATTGCAGGCGAATTCTTTACCAACTGAGCTATCAGGGAAGCCCATGCAAGTTACATGCAGAGTACATCATGTGAAATGCCAGACTGGATGAATTACAAACTGGAATCAAGATTGCCAGGAGAAATATCAACAACCTCAAATATGCAGATGATATCACTCTAATGGAATAAAGCAAAGAAGAATTAAAGATCCTTCTGATGAAGGTGAAAGAGGAGAGTGAAAAAGCTGGTTTAAAACTCAACATTTAAAAAACTAAGATCATGGTATCCAGTCCCATCACTTCATAGCAAATAGATGGGGAAAAAGTGGAAACAGTGGCAGATTTTATTTTCTTGGGCTCCAAAGTCACTGTGGACAGTGGCTGCTGTCATGAAATTAAAAGACACTTGTTCCTTGGAAGAAAAAGTATGACAAACCTAGACAGCATATTAAAAAGCAGAGACATCACTTTTCCAACAAAGGTCTGTTTAGTCAAAGCTATGTTTTTTCCAGTAGTCATGTATGGATGTGAGAGTTGGACCATAAAGAAGGCCGAGTGACTTAGAATTGATGCTTTCAAATTGTGGTGCTATAGGAGACTGCCAAGAGTTTCTTGGACAGCAAGGAGATCAAACCAGCCAATTCTAAAGAAAATAAACCCTGAATATTCATTGGAAGGACTGATGCTGATGTTCCAATGCTTTGACCACCTCAGGCGAAGAGCTGACTCATTGGAAAAGACCCTGTTGCTGGGAAGGATTGAGAAGTGGGTTATAAAGAATGGGATGGTTGGATAGAATCACGGACTCAATGGGTATGAGCTTGCACAAACTTGGGGAGATTGTGAAGGACAGGGAAACCTGGCATGCTGCAGTCCATGGGGGTCATAAAGAGTCAGACATGACTGAGCGACTGAACAACAATCATATACTACGTTCAAAGTCAATTTGTTTAAAATAGTGTTGTTGTTCAGTCACTCTGTACAGTTCATGGAATTCTCCAGGCCAGAATACTGGAGTGGGTAGCCTTTCCCTTCTCCTTTCCTTTCCCAAGCCAGGGATTGAACCCAGGGCTCCCGCATTGCAGGCAGATTCTTTACCAGCTGAGCCACAATGGAAGCCCAAGAAAACTGGAGTGGGTAGCCTACCCCTTCGCCAGTGAATCTTCCAGACCCAGGAATTGAGCTGAGGTCTCCTGCATTGCAGGTGGATTCTTTACCAACTGAGCTACCAGGGAAGAATACATCTCAATAAAGTTGTTAGTTAAAAAAGGATTGTATGAGGGAAAGGTATTGAAGTGAAACCGCAAATAGGAAGCAATTATTTACTCCATTTTTCCCTCTTTTCCAAAAGCTAGCCTAGGAATTTTGAAGGCACCTGTTCAAAACTGAAGCTTTGGAGCAAGAGGCACAAAGAACCCTGTAAATGTCTTGACTAATGCACAGTGAAACTTGTGTGAGGTTTCCAACTCCCAACCACAGACCTGCACAGTAGTTTAATTTTCCTGATCGTTAAAATTTTGATAACAAAGGGTTTATATTTTAGAAGATAAAAGCTGAAAACACATTTGCACAAATCCAGCTGATTTTTGAGTCTTATTGCAATTACAACAAAGGTAAGGACAAATCTCCTGGGAGTGGGTTTGCAGGGGAGGGGTGGGAAGGATCTGCAGAGGTTAAAATGAAGGGGAGAAGTGAGAGGGTCAGACGTGTTTGTCAGAGAATGGTGCTTTAATTCATCAACATTTCCTCCAGGCTCTGTCCCTGTCACCAGACCTCATAATGGTCCTGAGGCATCAGGTCCTCCCCAGCATCCCTGGAAGGGCATGTCAACTCATGAGCATCACTCATCAGTGAAGACCCAAGTCGCTCTTCTGTTGTTGTCTAAAAGGTCCTGCTGTTTTACATAGTCAGTGAGAATCTGGTCTAGGGAACTTTTAGGAAAATGTAATCAAGTTTGTGTTTATTTTTACTGAATTCTGAATTTAGGAGGGTATAATGAACACTGACTAATTTGGAAATTATAGTACTATAGGGAACAGTTACACTGATTTTAATTCTCACAAAGGAAAAATTTTACCTCTGTGTTTGCCCACACCTGCAATCAATGTAGATTCAGCAGTACGCTTTGAGAAACTTGGATTTAGCTTTTGAAATATCATTTTAAAGGGTTATATTATCCAACAGTTGTTAGGGTACCTGCCTTAAAAGTCTGCTTCAAGAAATAAAAAACATATGAAAAGTACTTGTTTTTTATAAATAGTAAGTGCTATACTACTAATGCTTCCGCCACTACTAGTAGTAGCTTAATAATAATTGTGTAGGGCTCTTCATGTCCTAGTCCAATATACCTGGAGTCCATCATTTAAACAAAAAGAGAGAATTCCTGGTAATCAATCTAATAATGAGTTGCTGTTGTTGTTGTTTAGTCTTCTGTCATGTCCAATTCTTTTGCAACCCCATGGACTGTTGCCCACCAGTCTCCTCCATCCATGGGATTTCCCAGGCAAGAATACTGGAGTGGGCTGCCATTTCCTTCTCCATGGAATCTTCCTGACCCAGGAATTCGAACTCACATCTCCTACATTTCAGGTGGATTTTTTACCGCTAAGCCACCAAAGAAGTCAATAAGGAGTAGCTAGAGCATTTATCATGATAATAAGTGTCCCATAGGGGAAAATGTTACAAAGTGTGTCTTCAAGGATGACTCTTTACCAAGACTTATTATCTTACCAAGATTTTCTCATAAGAGCAATACTTAACAGATGTGGCAGCTGAAATATCATTTCTTATTAGTCAGAAATGGGTCCCATGGACACCCTATATGGAGGAGGTTGGCTAGGAAGGTCAAGGATGGGGTTCAGGTTGGGTTGGCCAACAGCATTAGCTCCATCATCCTTCCCCTCACTCCTTCCTAACCCCACTGAACTCAGTGAAGTTCAGTGATGGGGGAGAAGCACAGATGTTTGGAGGCTCATAGAAAGGAAAAAATGTCTATTTCACAAATTACCTAAAGATCAGTTTTTATTTATAAAAGCTTAAGGGTTTGAGAACAAAGTTAAGGATTTACACTATGTAATTTCAAGACATTATTAACGCTACGGTAATCAAGAGAGAATGATATTGAAATAAGGTGAGGTGTAGGTTAGTGAAATAGAACAGAATGTCTAGAAATAGACCCATGCAAAATATGATCAAGTGATTGCCAACAAAGAGGTTGAAGCCAGTTGATTGAAAAATAATTGTCTTTTCAACAAATATTAGTGTCACAATTGGACTTTTGTATGGGGAAAAAATTAGCCATGTACACATAAACAAATATTAACTTGAATTAATGTAAAAGCTAAAACTGCCAGAAGAAAGCAGGAGAAAATCTTTGTGATCTGAAGTAGGCAAAGTCAAAGTACAAACCATAAAAAATTTGATAAATAGACTTCATCATAATTTAAAACTTTTGATCAGTAAGAAAGATGGTTAAGAAAATAAAAAAGCAAGACAGAAAAATTCTGAGTTTTCTTTCTTACTAGTGATTTGGGGATGGAAGGTAAATTTGTACACATTCTGAAGATCAATCTTCAGAAGCATACTTGGAGTACTTAGTTAAGTACACATATAATCAGTGACTCAGCAGTTCCCCCAGGCATATACCATAAAGACATTCTCACACAGGCCTCCAAAGAGACGTATATATTAATAACTGCTCTCATTGCAGTGCTGGTGGTGTTGGAGATGATTGGAAGCCATCTAAGTATCTGTCACTGGAGGAAGAGGTCAGCAAACTAAGGTGGATACATAGCTTGAAGTGTGGCAGTGAGAAGTAAAGGACCAGAGAAAAAGAAGCAGCAGGAATAATCCCAACAACCTGTGCTGCCTACAGAGAGCAGCAAAAGGAATGAGATGGATCACACTTACTATTATGTAAATAATAAATGGCACCCACTCCAGTACTCTTGCCTGGAGAATCCCATGGACGGAGGAGCCTGGGAGGCTGCAGTCCATGGGGTCGCTAGGAGTCGGACATGACTGAGCGACTTCACTTTTACTTTTCTCTTTCATGCATTGGAGAAGGAAATGGCAACCCACTCCAGTGTTCTTGCCTGGAGAATCCTGGGGACGGGGGAGCCTGGTGGGCTGCCGTCTATGGGGTCGCACAGAGCCGGACACGACTGAAGTGACTTAGCAGCAGCAAATAATAAATACATACATACAAAACACATAATCTCACACAAACAGAAAAAGGTACCTTAACCACACTAGAAATGTGGTAGAGATGTGGGAGGAGGGTGGAGAACAGGTGTAGAAAATGAAGATACAAGGGAATAAACAGAACAGGAAGGGTCGAATGAGATCAAATAGCACATTTGAAAACAATGAATAATGTAGGGGAGGAAAAATAATTTTCCCTCTACCTTTCTAGGTTCTTGGCTGAGACCCCTTTGCAGTGAAAAAAAAAAAGAAAGAAAGAAAGAAAAAGACAGACTAATAGGGAAAAAAAGCGAATTTAGTTACACGTGTACATACAGGAGACCCATAAAGATACTAGACGCAAAAAAGTGACCAAAGCAGGAAGCTTTTATACCTTTTAGACAAAAGAAACAATTTATGAAGAATCAACAAGAAAAGGAGTTTTGGCTTAGGAGTAGCATAATGGTGAAAAAGTAAGAGCTTTGTTTACATGGGCTTCTCAGTCCTAAATTCCGTCTGGTGATAAGGATGCCTTCCACTCTCCTGGTACATGGAGAGTACATTTCACAAGGGAGATTTATCTTTTGCTTTTAGAAAAGAACGTGAAGCGTGGTTCAGAGTGACCTTTCTGCTTCTACCATTTTCTTGAGCTCCTTGAGCCTAAGATATTTAATATATCAAAGTGCCATGTTTGGGAGCAATGTATCCTGAACCCCAATAATTACTTAGCACTAAACTCAATAAATGTAAGTTTTACTTCTTTCCTACATCCTTTTGTACACACTGAGGCACAAAAGAAGGAATTGGGGATAGGAGAAAATTGAAAATCCCAAACATTTGGTAGGGGTGCAAATAAATATAACAAGCATGTTAGAAAATAATTTGCCAAATTTTTAGTATAGCTGAAAATGTGCATAATCTGGATGGCCCTTCAGTTCATCTCTAGGCAATCCTGGAGAAATTCTTACATATGTGCATCTGAAGATATGTTCAAGGATATTTATTATAACATCACTTGTGATGGTGAAAAACTGGAAACCTCCCAGATGTTCACCAGCATGTCAGTGGCTCAGTTTTGAAGTTGTGGATAAGAAACATTAGGCCTTTTGTCCCTGGTTCCTGTTACAGAGCTCCTAAAACCCTTGGGATTTCCTGAGTGATGAGACTGTATTTTGGCACTCACTAGGAGTGCTTTTACAGCATTCTTGAGTTCATGCTAATGAAGTGACTTAAGATGGGGAGACCCACCCACAGACCTAGGGGAGAGAGAGAGGAGGCATTATACACTGAACTCTATAAAAATTCTTGAACAAGGAGATTGGAAAGCTTCTGGGTTGGTGCATATATTACAGTGCTAAGAGGGTAATATGCCTTGAGAAACACACTAACACAGAAGCATGGAAGCAAATTATATATATATACACACACACATATATATAAATTTATTATTTTATATACGTGTGAATGTGTGCTCAGTCGCTTCAGTCATGTCCAACTCTTTGCGACCCTATAACCTGTGTCTGCCAGGCTCCTTAGTCCATGGGTTTGTCCAGGCAAGTATACTGGAGCAGGTTGCCCTGCCCTCCTCCAGGGGATCTTCCCAGCCCAGGGATCTCACTCGCATCCTGTAGCTCCTGCACTGCAAGCGAATTCTTCACCGCTTAGCCACTGGGGAGCCACCTGTTACTTTATATATACCACACCAGTTACAAAGTTCAAATCTGAAAATGTTGCCATAATCATGGCCTCTGTTCTCCGGTGCCAAATAAAAACACAGAGTTTTGGGTAAAGTAGAAAAGAATAGCTTTCACTGCTTTTCCAGGCAAAGGGGGCCACAGTGGGTTAATTCTCTGAAGACTCAGTGACACACCCTGGAGGAGGTAGTGAGGAGTTTTATAGTGTTCAAGGAGCAGGTTGTGATCAGCTCGTGAACTGTTCTTGGCTTGGTTGGCATCAAAGTGAAGTTTCAAGCATCATCAACCTTCTGGTTTCAACCAGTTTAGGGTCTATGTTCTTGTGGTCAGCAGTTTTCATCCAGAGAGGGGTCTCCTTTCCGTAAAAACAACTTAGGAATGTGTGTCAGACCTTTATATTTTTCAGGAAACAGAGTTTGGCGATTCTATTATGTGGCAGAATTATAAATTGTTGCCAGTTCCTTAGCCCAACAGCTATTCTTTGTTTCTATATCTTCACATTTCCCAATCATTAATTCTTCAGTCAGCATTTTACTTCAAAGACAAGGACACCGGGGCGTGTACCCGGTTTCAAAAACAACTCACCCTAGTAGATCCTATTTAATTTTACAAAAAAGAAAACCAATTTGCAGCTGTTGTTGTTGTTCAGTAGCTAAGTCCTATCCGACCCTTTTGCAACCCATAGACTGTAGCCCGGCAGCCTCCTCTGTCCATGGGATTTCCCAGGCAAGAATACTGGAGTGGGTTGCCATTTCCTTCTCCGTTGGACTCAGTAGGATGGCAATTCGTTTTTAAAAAGGGAAGCGGTAAATAAATATCGGTGAGGATGTGGAGAAAATGGAAACCTGTGCACTGCTAGTTGTTCTTGTTCAGTCGCTCAGTCAGGTCTGATTCTGTGACCCCATGGACTGCAGCACGCCAGGCTTCCCTGTCCTTCGTCATCTCCCAGAGCTTGCTCAAACTCATGTCCATCCAGTCGGTGATGCCATCCAACCAACTCATCCTCTGTCGTCCCCTTCTCCTGCCTTCAGTCTTTCCCAGCATCAGGGTCTTTTCTAAAGAGTCAACTCTTCGCATGAGGTGGCCAAAGTATTGGAACTTCAGCTTCAGCATCAGTCCTTCCAATGAATATTCAGGGTTGATTTCCTTTAGGATTGAGTGGTTTGATCTCCTTGCAATCCAAGGGACTTTCAAGAATCTTCAAAAGCATCAATTCTTTGGTGCTCAACCTTCTTTATGGTCCAACTCTCACATCCATACATGACTACTGGAAAAACCAC
Organism: Okapia johnstoni; assembly: GCA_024291935.2. Lineage (NCBI taxonomy): Eukaryota > Metazoa > Chordata > Mammalia > Artiodactyla > Giraffidae > Okapia > Okapia johnstoni. The sequence goes on from CM044310.1 coordinate 64,404,970, forward strand.
AGCTTTGACTAGATGGACCTTGGTTGGTAAAGTAATGTCTCTGTTTTTTAATATGCTGTCTAAGTTTGTCACAGCTTTTCTTCCAAGGAGTAAGCATCTTTTAATTTCATGGCTGCAATCACCATCTGCAGTGATTTTGGAGCCCAAGAAAATAAAGTTTGTCACTATTTCCATTGTTTCCCCATTTACTTGCCATGAAGTGATCGGACCGGATGCCATGATTTTAGTTTTCTGAATGTTGCGTTTTAAGCCAGCTTTTTCACTATCCCACTAGCACTGTTTGTGTTGCAGCTGCTGTGGCAAACAGTGTGGCAGTTCCTTAAAACAGTTAAACACAGAAATATGATATCACCCAGTAATTCCTATCCTAGGTATGTAGGAAAACAGAAAATCAAACGCATACTTTTGTATGAATGTTCACGTAAGAGTTATTCAGAATAGGCAAAGGTGGGAACAACTCAAATATCCATGTGAATGAATAGAAAAAATGTGGTACATATGAACAATGGAACATTATTGGTCTGTAATGAGGAATGAAATTCTGATACATACATACATATGTTCTCATACTTGCAACATGGATGAAATTTGAAAATATTACGCTAAGTGAAATATAGCAGACAAAAAATGACAACTGTTTTTATAATTTTACTTATATAAGTTTGCTAGAACAGGCAAATTCATAGAGACAGAAAGTAAAATAGAAGTTACCATGGGCTTGGGGAAGAAGAAGATGGGATATTATTGTTTAATGGATACAGAACTTCTGTTTGGGTGATGAAAAAAGTCTGGAATTAGATGGCAACAATTATTGCAGAACATTGTGAATGTACTTAATACCACAGAATCGTATACTTAAAATGGTTAAAACCACAAGTTTTGTGTTTTATCTGTTTTACTACAACAAAAAAAATCAAGAGAGACACACCAACATGGAGAGATGTGAGACAGACATGAGAACCAGAGGTTGCCTTGGTGACTTGCCTGAGGTTTGTCTCACTAACACAGAGGCCAGAGCTGAGATTCAAGCCCCTCCAACTGGCCTCAGAGCTGAGCCTTCTGTGCAGTCCTGCCCTCTACCTCCATTCTCTGGTCCTTTCACCGTAAGAGCTGGAACAAAGTGTGCATCTGGCCATTCAGATTTTTTGAAGTTCTGCACACATCTGCAAATGAACTCAAAGGGCTACAAGTATGGATTTGGGGGTTACAAGCTAATTTTAGCAAGCAGGGGAAGTCACAGATATGGAATCTGCAAATAATGAGGGCTGACCATATATACAAAATTGTATATTTAAGTTTGCGAGGCTCTGGAAGTGACTTCTCACGGAGAGGTACCAGTGTGGGTGAGGTGCACAGTACCCTGCTGGCTTTACTTGGATGGACTCTTCTTCAGCACCTGTGGAAACAGGGAGCTATGTACATTCTTTTTACACTTAAGAATCACCTGGGGAACTTGTGAAATACAGATCCTAGGCTTCAGCTGAGGCTCGGGGGACCTAAAACTGAACCCAGGAAACTTCATTTTTTAGAAATAGGTTCAAATGATCCTGACACATTTTGAAAATAAAATATTTAGAAATTTTAAATCTGAACTTGCCTCTTGTTGATGCATTGTTGCCAGAAACCAACAGTAATACAACTGCAGTCAAACAAAATTGGGTTCATTGGCTGGACTCATTAAAACCATAGAGACCATACACCTGGGGAAACTATGGGGTCTCTCATCAAGAAAGAGTTAGAAGGGAGTTGAACGTTAATTTGATTTGTGTGACACGTCTTGAGGAAGGGCTGAGAAAAGCAATCAATTGCCATGAATTGGGTGTTGTCGGGGTGTTATGATTGGGTATCATAATCACTTTTCTCTAGAAGGCAGGATAAAGGAAGCGGGACTAAAACTGCAGTTGGTAAAGAATCAGTAATTACTCTCCTGGGAGAGGCTGCATTTGACCATGTTTATGACTTCACAGTGATCTTGTTTGTTATCGGGCTCAAAAATGATTACAGAGTGGTCTTTCATCTGTTTCCCTCAATCACGGGCCCAGAGCAGCCTCATCCAGGGTAAGTGTTCCAGGAGCCCTCATGGGCACCACAGAACAGCAAGGCCAGCAGTGAGGGTCGGCAAACCAAAGGACAACTGGGAGGACCAGGTTGGCGTTCAGCTGTGGAGGGTTGCGTTTTTCCATTCTCACACATGGATCTCAATTTTTTTTTCCCTATCCCCTCCTTCTTCCATGGTCCTTTCACTTCCCTAGGTCTTGTTTCTGCCACTGTCTTAACAGAATCAAGCCTGGCACTGCAGGCATTGGGAGGAATAGCCCTTGCTCTTCACCCCTTTCACAATTAGCTTGTCCATGCTCAGATGGATACCAGCTCCTATATTTTTGCTAATATTAATACACAGATACTTGTTAGAGAAAAATGCTCCCCAAACACCCACAATAAGATAAAAGTAATGTAATTTTTTAAGTTTCTCTTCCAAGGTAAGAATATTTGTCTTTTACATAGCTTTGGCTTATCATAAATGTTAAGCAAGTATGAAAGAGGGAGTGGTGATGATTTGGTAAAACAGCAGAGTTAAATGGTGTCAGAGGTGTTCAATCTTATTTTAAAGCTATAGAGAAACTACAACCACTTCTAATAAACAGTTTTAATTGTATTGCAGTTAAAAAATGTGAATTTAGTGATCATAAGGTCATTAAGAAAATAAAAACAGATAGTTTAGGTTTTTTTAGACGTACAGAATCCACTACATTTTAAGAATTTTAGAATGGCCAAATTTGATTTTCCATTGGTTTTTGGTCTGCCTTAGATAGGAGGACTACAGCTGATGGGTGTGCATAGTGATGCCAATGGTTGTTAAAACCTAGATCTTTGTAAGTAGAGTGACAGTTACTGTAAATATGTTAATTATTACTAACTATAAATACTTAATTCATGCATTCTAAATATGCTTGTACTTGCTCAGAATGTGGGGAGTAGAAATGTCAAGTCAAATATTTACATCATAAAAAATATATAATTTGCTCATCAAGAATATTTGTCTTTGTCATATATTTGGGCAACGTTCCCCACTTGCTCATCAAAAAATCATCGTGAAAATTTTGAATTATTGTCCCTATAAGCCAAATATTTGGTAGTTCTCAGAAAAACAAACTGTTTTATGCCTGAAGAAGAAAATCTACTTTTACCAAAAGTAAAAAGAAAAAGTAAAGAATTAGGATGAAACTAGCCTGGGGAAAAGAGAAATCACATCAACCTGGCAAGTAAAATAGTTTGGATAATCTATTCATAGCAGCTCATCACAGATTCCAGGTGATTTTAGTTCTTCTCTGAAACAATACACTCCTTCAAACCATTATCTTAAGAAAAGTCATTTTTCTAAATATAGAATACCATACCTCATTATCTGCTTACTATCCTACCTCTTAATTTCCCCATATATTGTCTCCAGACAACATTTTTTTCCAAACAGAATATATCATAAACATACAGAGAATCTACTATTTTTTTTGAGGCTAGACCTATTCCAATCTTGGCAATCACATTAAAACACATGGTTACTCTACAAAGGATTCAAGTAAAATGTATGCTTCAAGATCTTTACTGATGTATTGGCAAAATATTCAATATTCAATAAAAGTTGTATAAGAGGAAACATATATGAAGTAGACCAGTAGAGGGAAGAGGGAAGGATATTTGGGTTTAGTCTAAAAAACTAAAATGTTGATTGGATAAGCAAGAACAAACATCAACTAAATTTATAGATTTTCCAATTTTCAAAATTTTAAATTGAAGTGTATTGTTGCTGATGTTCAGTTACTCAATCATGTCTCACTCTTTGTGTTCCCATGGAATGCAGCATGCCAGGCTTCACTGTCCATCACCAACTCCTGGAGCATGCTCAAACTCATGTCCATTGATGTTATTGATGCCATTCAACCTTCTGATCTTCTGTCATCCCCTTCTCCTCCTGCCTTCACTCTTTCCCAGCATCATGGTCTTTTCCAATGAGCTGGCTCTTCACATCAGGTGGCCAAAGACTGGAGCTTCAGCTTTAGCATCAGTCCTTCCAATGAATATTCAGGACCTATTTCCTTTAGGATTGACAGGTTTGATCTCCTTGCAGTCCAAGGGACTCTCAAGAGTCTTCTCCAACACCACAGTTCAAAAACATCAACTCTTTGGCACTCAGCTTTCTTTATGATTCAACTCTCACATCCATACACAACTACTGGAAACCATAGCTTTGACTAGATGGACCTTTGTTAGCAAAGTAAAGTCTCTGGTTTTTAATATGCTGTCTAGGTTGGTCATAGCTTTCTTTCCAAGGAGCAAGTGTCATTTAATTTCATGGCTGCAGTCACCATGTGCAGTGATTTTGGAGCCCAAGAAAGTAAAGTCTCTTACTGTTTCCATTGTTTCCCCATCTATTTGTCATGAAGGGTTGTGACAGGACAGCATGATCTTAGTGTTTCAAAAGCTGAGTTTTAAGCCAGCCTTTTCACTTTCCTCTTTCACTTTCATCAAGAGGCTCTTGAGTTCCTCTTTGCTTTCTGCCATAAGCATGGTGTCATCTGCATACCTGAGGTTATTGATATTTCTCCCCACAATCTTGATTCCAGCTTGTGCTTTATCCAGCCAGTATTTTGCATGATGTACTCTGCATATAAGCTAAACAAGCAAGGTGATAATATACAGCCTTGACGTACTCCTTTCCCAATGTGGAATCTCTCCATTATTCCATGTCCAGTTCTAACCGTCGCTTCTTGACCTGCATACAGATTTTTCAGGAGACTGGTAAAGTGGTCTGGTATTTCCATCTCTTGAAAAATTTTCTACAGTTTATTGTGATCCACACAGTCAAAAACTTTAGCATAGTCAATAGAGCAGTAGATGTTTTTCTGGAACTCTCTTGCTTTTTCAATGATCCAACATTAAGCAATTTGATCTCTGGTTCTTTTGCCTTTTCTAAACTCAATTTGTACATCTGGTAGTACTTGGTTCACAAACTGTTGAACCCTGGCTTGGAGAATTTTGAGCATTACTTTACTAGCATGTGAGATGAGTGCAATTGTGTGCAAGTTTAAACATTCTTTAGCATTGCCTTTGTTTGGGATTGGAATGAAAACTGACCTTTTCCAGCCCTGTGATCACTGCTTAATTTTCCAAATTTGCTGGCATATTGAGTGCAGCACTTTAACAGCATCATCTTTTAGGATTTGAAATAGCTCAGCTGGAATTTCATCACTTCACTCGCTTTGTTAATGCTTCTTAAGCCCCACTTGACTTCGCATTCCAGGATATCTGGCTCCAGGTGAGTAAACACACCATCATGGTTATCTGGGTCATGAAGATCTTTTTTGTATAGTTCCTCTGTGTATTCTTGCCACCTCTTCTTAATATCTTCTGCTTCTGTTAGGTCCATACTGTTTCTGTCCTTTATTGTGCCCATCTTTCATGAAATGTTCCCTTGATATCTCTAATTTTCTTGAAGAGATCTCTAGTCTTTCCCATTCTATTGTTTTCCTCTATTTATTTGCATTGATCAAGTGCAAAGGCTTTTTTCCCCCCTTCTCCTTGCTTTTCTTTGGAACTCTGCATTCAGATGGGTATATCTTTCCTTTTCCACTTTGGCTTTAGCTTCTCTTCTTTTCTCAGCTATTTGTAAGGCCCCCTCAGACAATCATTTTGCCTTTTTGCATTCCTTTTCCTTGGGGATGGTCTTGATCATCAACTCCTGTACAATGTCATGAACATCTGTCCATAGTTCTTTAAGCACCCTGTTTATCATATCTAATCCCATGAATCTGTTTGTCACTTCCACTGTATAATCATAAGGGATTTGATTTAGGTCGTACCTGAATGGTCTAGTGGTTTTCCCTACTTTCTTCAATTTAAGTTTGAATTTGGCAATAAGGAGTTCGAGATCTGAGCCACAGTCAGCTCCCGGTCTTGTTTTTGCTCACTATATACAGTTTCTCCATCTTTGGCTGCAAAGAATATAATCAATCTGCTTTTGGTATTGACCATCTGGTGATGTCCATGTGCAGAGTTGTCTCTTGTGTTGTTGGAAGAGGGTGTTTGTTGTGACCAGTTCGTTCCCTTGGAAAAAGTCTGTTAGCCTTTGCCCTGCTTCATTTTGAACTCCAAGGCCAAACTTGTCTGTTACTCCACATATCTCTTGACTTTCTACTTTTGCATTCCAGTCCCCTATGATGAAAAGGAAATCTTTTTTTTTTTTGGTGTTAGTTCTAGAAGGTGTTCTTGAGTTTACTCAGTAAACATCAAACAAAAATAATACAAAAAATAAAAATGCCCTATTTAGAAGAAGAATGACAAAGTGCCTCAGTTTCATGACTGTATTCTTGAAATTTATACATACATAAATAGTTTACATATGTTTATGCAGTTAAACTACTTTTTCTGCAAGGCATACATCTGCAATGCCTTTTGAGAACAGACCTGTTATGGAATAGTGCAATTGTGAGAATGGCTTTTAGGTGTATTCTCTTTCAGAGTTAACACACTACAATTTTATTCAGTCTGTTCATGTGTTTAATTGCCTTCTGTTATTATTTTTTAAATTAATCTATCTATTTTAATTGTAGGATAATTACTTTACAGTATTGTGGTGGTTTTTTACCATGCATCAACATGAATCACCACGGGTGCACATGTATCCCCCCATACTGAACCCCTCTTCCACCATCTCTCTGGGTTGTTCCAGAGCACCAGCTTTGAGTGCCCTGCTTCATGCATTGAGCTTGCACTGGTCATCTGTGTCACATAAGGTAATACACATGTCTTAATGCTATCTTCTCATATCATTCCACCCTCACCTTCTCCCAAATAGTCCAAAAGTCTGTTCTTTACATCGTGTCTCTTTTGCTTCCTTGCATATAGGATTGTCATTACAATCTTTCTAAATTCCATTAATTTAAATTGCATTAAATTGCATTAATATACTGTATTGATGTTTCTTTTTCTGACTTTTCCTGACTTTTCACTCTGTATAATAGGCTCCAGTTTCATCCACTTCATTAAACCTGACTCAAATGTGTTCATTTTTACAGCTGAGTAATATTCCATTGTGTATATGTACCACAGCTTCCTTATCCATTCATCTGCTGATGGACATCTAGATTGCTTCCATGTCCTAGTTATTGTAAACGATGCTGTGATGAACACTGGGGTACACTTGTCTCTTTCAGTTCTGGTTTCCTCGGTGTGTATGCCCAGCAGTGGGATTGCTGGGTCATATGGCAGTTCTATTTCCAGTTTTTTTAAGGAATCTCCACACTGTTCTCCATAGTGGCTGTACCAGTTTGCATTCCCACAAACAGTGGAAGAGGGTTCCCTTTTCTCCACACCCTCTCCAGCATTTATTGTTTGTAGACTTTTTGATGGCGGCCATTCTGACTAGCATGAGATGATACCTCATTGTGGTTTTGGTTTTCATTTCTCTAATAATGAGTGATATTGAGCATCTTTTCATGCGTTTATGAACTATCTGTATGTCTTCTTTGGAAAAATGTCTGTTTAGTTCTTTGTCCCACTTTTTGATTGGGTTGCTCATTTTTCTATATTGAGCTGCACGAGCTGCTTGTATATTTTGGAGATTAATGCTTTGTCAGCAGCTTCATTTGCTATTATTTTCTCCCATTCTGAAGGCTGCCTTTTTACCTTGCTTATAGTTTCCTTTGATGTACAAAAGCTTTGAAGTTTAATTAGGTCCCATTTGTTTACTTTTGTTTTTATTTCCATTACTCTGGGTGGTGGGTCATAGAGGATCTTGCTATGATTTATGTCAGAGAGTGTTCTGCCTATGTTTTCCTCCAAGAGTTTTATACTTTCTGTCTTACATTTAGATCTTGAATCCATTTTGAGTTGATTTTTGTGTATGGTGGTAGAAAGTGTTCAAGTTTCATTGTTTTACACATGGTTGACCAATTTTCCAAGCACAACTTGTTAAAGAGATTGTCTTTTCTCCACTGTGCATTTTTGCCTACTTTGTCAAAGACAAGGCATCCATAGGTGTGTGGATTTACCTCTGGGCTCTCTATTTTGTTCCATTGATCTATATGTCTTTCCTTATGCCAGTACAATACTGTCTTGGTGATGTAGCTTTCTAGTATAGTCTGGAGTCAGGAAGGTTGATTCCTCCAGTTCCATTCGTCTTCTCAAGATTGCTTTGGCCATTGCTTTGACTATTCAAGTTTTTTGTTGTTGTTTTTTTCCCCCCCACACACAAACTGTGAAGTTATTTCTTCTAGTTCTTTGAAAAATACCAATGGTAGCTTGATAGTGATTGCATTGAATTTATAAATTGCTTTGGATTGTGTACTCATTTTCACTATATTGATTCTTCCAATCCTCAAATATAGTATATTTCTCCATCTATTTGTGTCATCTTTCATTTCTCTCATCAGAGTTTTATAGTTTTCTATACATAGGTCTTTTGTTTCTTTAGGTAAGTTTATTCCAAAGTATTTTATTCTTTCTTTTCTTTCCTTAATTTCTCTTTCTGTGTTCATTATTAGTGTATAGGAATGCAAGGGATTTCTGTTCAATAATTGTATACCTTGCAACTTTACTATATTTGTTGATTACCTCTAGTAATTTTCTGGTGGTGTCTTTAGGGTTTTCTATGTAGAGGATCATGTCATCTGCAAACAGTGAGAGTTTTACGTCTTCTTTTCCAATCTGGATTCCTCTTATTTCTTTTTCTTCTCTGATTGCTGTGGCTAGGACTTCCAATCTATGTTGAATAGTAGTGGTGATAGTGAGCACCCTTGTCGTATCCCTGATTTTAGAGGAAATTCTTTCAATTTTTCACCATCGTGGTTGTTTGCTGTGGGTTTGTTGAATATGGCTTTTATTATGTTGAGGTATATTACTTGTATGCCTGCTTTCTGGAAAGATTTTATCATAAATGGGTGTTGAAATTTGTCAAAGGCTTTCTCTGCATCTATTGAAATAATCATATGGTTTTTATCTTTCAATTTGTTAGTATGGTGAATCACATTGTTTGATTTGTGAATACTGAAGAATTCTTCCATCCCTAGAATAAAGCCCACTTGCTCATGATGTATGATCTTTTTATTATGTTATTGGAATTTGTTTGACAGAATTTTGTTGAGGATTTTTACATCTATGTTTTTCAGTGATATTGGCCTGTAATTTTCTCTTTTGGCATCTTTTTCTGGTTTTGGTATTAGGGTGACGGTGACCTCATGGAATGAGTTTGGGAGTTGACCTTCCTATGCAATTTTCTGGAAGAATTTGAGTAGAATACGTGTTAGCTCTTCTATAAATTTTTGGTAGAATTCACCTCTGAAGCCATCTGGTCCTGGGATTTTGTTTGTTGTAAGATTTTAATTACAGTTTCGATTTCTGTGCTTGTGGTGGGGTCTGTTAAATTTTCCAGTTCTTCCTGGTTCTGTTTTGGAAGGTTATACTTTTCTGAGAATTTGTTCATTTCTTCCAAGTTGCTCATTTTATTGACATATAATTGCTCATAGTAGTCTCTTATAATCTTTTGTGTTTCTGTGTTGTCTTTTGTGATTTCTCCATTTTCATTTGTAATTTTATTGATTATTCTCCCTTTTATTCCTGAAGAGTCTGGCTAATGGTTTATCCATTTTAGTTCTTCTCAAAGAACCAGCTTTTAGTTTTGTTGATCTTTGCTGTAGTCTCCTTCATTTCTTTTTCAATTATTTCTGCTCTGATTTTTATGATTTCTTTCCTTCTACTAACTCTGGAGTTCTTCTATTCTTTTCCTAGTTGCTTTAGGTATAAAACTGAGTTGTTTTGTTTGATGTTTCTCTTGTTTCTTGAAGTAGGCTTGTACTGCTGTGAACCTAGTTCTTAGCACTGCTTTTACTGAAGCTTACAGGTTTTGGGTTGTCATGTTTTCATTTGTTTCTATGCATATTTTTATTTGCTGTTTTGACTTCTTCAGTGATCTGAAGCGTGTTATTTAGCTTCCATATATCTGAGTTTTTTATACTTTTTTCCCCTGTAGTTGATATCTAATCTTATCACATTGTGATCAGAAAAGATGCTTGAAATGATTTCATTTTTTAAATTTATCAAGGCTAGATTTATGGCCCAGGATGTGATCTATCCTGGAGAACATTCCGTGTGCATTTGAGAAAAAGGTGAAATCCATTGTTTTTGGGTGAAATACCCTATAGATATCAATTACATCTAACTGGTCCATTGTATCATTTAAAGCTTGTGTTTCCTTGTTAATTTTCTGTTTGGTTGATCCATCCATAGATGTGAGTGGAGTATTAAAGTCCCTCACTATTATTGTGTTGCTGTTAATTTCCCCTTTCATACTTGTTTGCATTTGCCTTACATTCTTGATGAAAGTGAAAGAGGAGAGTGAAAAAGTTGGCTTAAAGCTCAACATTAAGAAAACTAAGATCATGGCATCTGGTACCATCACTTCATGGGAAATAGATGGGGAAACAGTGGAAACAGTATCAGACTTTATTTTGGGGGGGCTCCAAAATCACTGCTGATGGTGACTGCAGCCATGAAATTAAAAGATGCTTCCTCCTTGGAAGGAAGGTTATGGCCAACCTAGATAGCATATTTAAAAGCAGAGACATTACTTTGCCAACAAAAGTCCGTCTAGTCAAGGCTATGGTTTTTCCAGTGGTCATGTATGGATGTGAGAGTTGGACGGTGAAGAATGCTGAGCACCGCAGAACTGATGCTTTTGAACTGTGGTGTTGGAGAAGACTCTTGAGAGTCCCTTGGACTGCAAGGAGATCCAATCAATCCATCCTAAAGGAGATCAATCCTGGGTGTTCATTGGAAGGACTGATGTTGAAGCTGAAACTCCAATACTTTGGCCACCTCATGCGAAGAGTTGACTCATTGGCAAAGACCCTAATGCTGGGTAGGATTGGGGGCAGGAGGAGAAGGGGACGACAGAGGATTAGATGGCTGGATGGCATCACTGACTCGATGGACATGGGTTTGGGTAAGTTCCAGGAGTTGGTGATGCACAGGGAGGCCTGGCGTGCTGCAATTCATAGGGTCACAAAGAGTCGGACACGACTGAGTGACTGAACTGAACTGATATTTATCACATTCACATGTTCAAAACCAGATATTCTTTGGCCCAGGAATGTGGCTCTAGGAGGGCTTAGAAAGCTTTAGTGCCTTCTCTGCAGTAAGGCTCGTTGTATTTTTGTTTTCTCACTGTTTTTTCTCAATAGTTAATTAAACATTTCTAATATAATACTTATACTCATACTCATATGTTTCACTGTCAGTTTTACTCCTATCATTTAAGTTGTTTTACCACTAATTCCTAAATTTATTTATTTGACATAATTACTAAATTTTCTCTTTTCATAAAAAGGATTTCTTTTGGATCTACATTAAGCTTTTTTTCCTTATCTTTTACTTAGGTTCACTTTTCCATTCTCTAATATATTTTTCTCAGTTTAATAGTGTCTTAGTTTCCTGACTAAGAACTATCTTGAGTTTGGTGTTAATATGGTTAGAGTCAATGTTTGCCATTTCAATAAGTGTGCATACTGTCTTAGATAGTTTTTGGTTCAGTTCCATCCATTTACCATTGCCCTGCTATCTACAGTATATTCTCACTTTTTGCACTTATCTTTACACATTTTAATCCCCTTAAGGAAAAAAGCTCATATTTACAGCTTTCAGTTCAGTTTAGTTGCTCAGTCGTGTCCGACTCCCTGCGACCCCATGAATCGCAGCATGCCAGGCCTCCCTGTGCATCACCAACTCCCGGAGTCTACCCAAACCCATATCGATCGAGTCGGTGATGCCACCCAGCCATCTCATCCTCTGTCGTCCCCTTCTCTTCTTGCCCCCAATCCTTCCCAGCATCAGGGTCTTTTCCAATGAGTCAACTCTTTGCATGAGGTGGCCAAGTATTGGAGTTTCAGCTTCAACATCAGTCCTTCCAATGAACACCCAGGACTGATCTCCTTTAGGATGGACTGGTTGGATCTTCTTGCAGTCCAAGGGACTCTCAAGAGTCTTCTCCAACACCACGGTTCAAAAGCATCAATTCTTCAGCACTCAGCTTTCTTTACCGTCCAACTCTCACATCCATACTTGACCACTGGAAAAACCATAGCCGTGACTAGATGGACCTTTGTTGGCAAAGTAATGTCTCTGCTTTTAAATATGCTATCTAGGTTGGCCATAACCTTCCTTCCAAGGAGTAAGTGTCTTTTAATTTCATGGCTGCAATCACCATCAGCAGTGATTTTTATAGTTTTACCCAGAGGTTAAAAAACTCATGTAATTTGGATTGTTCAATCTTCATCCTTTTTTTGTAGACCGTATTGCAAACATGACTGCATTGCAATGTAACATGCTATGTGTTACTTTGATTTCTTAAGCTATCAATGGAGAATCAAGGTTCTTCTATTAAACTTAGCTTATGGAATTTTAACTCAGCCCTAAAACTGCCTTAAAATAGATGAATAATCTTCCTTGGTGGCTCAGATGGTAAAGAATCTGCCTGCATTGTGGGAGACCTGGCTTCAATTTCTGGATTGGAAAGATCCCCTGAAGAAGGGAATGGCAACCTACTCCAGTATTCTTGCCTGGAGAACTCCATGGATAGAAGAGCCTGGCGGCTACAGACCAAGGGGTCACAAAGAGTTGGATACGACTGACCAACTAACTCTTTCAAGCAAACAGGAGCATGTATATAAAGAAAAATCAGTTCAAAAGGAGAAGGTTACAGACTGATAATGTAAAGGAAATAACTTGGGGAATTAATAATTTGCTTATCTTATATTATTATCTTTAATTATTGATTCTACTCATCATCTTGGCTGCCTATGGTTAGATTTGTGGTTTTGTTCCTTAGGAAAGCTCCTCTGGACCTGCATATGTTGGAAGCAATTCCAGAATGCCTTGGATGAAGATCAAAAAAAAGAAATTAAAATAATTGTAAGAATTCAAAATCGTAGGGAACAACATGCTAATTAGGATGCCTGGTAACTGAAGTTTGTTATTTCCCTCTCTTCTGGCTGGCCTTCTTATCCATTGAACAGCAGGTATCTCTGGAAGTGTCTTTGCTTTCTGGAAAAAGAAAGTTGCAGACTTAACTTGACTTTTCCTGCTGCAAGACACAGACTCTTTTGAAAAGTTATGGTTCATTTTAAAAGAGAATGATAGCGGAGAAAAAGGAAGAAACAATACACTGGATGGCATTTTACTTACTGTTTACATGACTGCTGGAAAGTGGCAGGATGACATCAGAGAACATACTTCTCCATTTACTGTGGTAACAGCAATAATCTCTTAAGAAAGACAGATGAGGAGTTCATGTTAATGATTTCAAATTATCTCTATTCTAAGTCCCTTTTGTCTTATTCTGTTATGAGAGTGTATTTTTCCACTTAAGATAATAGAGCTTTTCTATTTTATGTTAACCTTAATATGCCATTTTGTATACTTTCATACCAAACCATATGTCTTAAATATGGTATTGTCCCCTAAATGTCAAATTCTTGGAATTCATCTAATTTTAGGAGAGTGTATCAACCCAGGTATACTGGAAATGCCTCAAACATATGCAAGTTCAGAGAGCTCTCTCTACCCATTATCAACATTATCAGAAGCTCCAACTATCTTAAAATGAGGTAACTCCCCCCAGCCCCATCTTAGGAACACAACCACAAGCCTGATGAATGGAATGAACACTTAATTGAAGATAATAATACCTGATGGGCAAATCATTGATTCTCTAAGTTTGGTGGTTTTGTTAACAATGCCTTCTGCTTTTGAGCTTTTTCCTTTATTTTTTTCTTCATGATTGTGTCATTGTTTGTTTGTATATTTGTTTAAGGCTGTCTTAGGGCTGAATCCCAGTTTTAGAAGTTCTTGGATACTATTGTCTCAGTGTTACACAACGTCATGATCTAAAAAAGGCAAAAAAAAAAAAATCTGAAAACCTGAAAGTAAAACAAAATTATAGCTACAGTCACTGGAAAATCATATTAAATAGAATAGTTAAGAGAAATCTCTTCTTAGAAAGTTTATTTTGAAAAACTTTTGTTTTATTTATTGTTGACTCTGCTGTATTCCATAGGAATCTTTTAATAAAAGACAAAAGATTAGTTGAATTATATTATTTTCATATTCAAATAACTTTTAGATATTCTCCTAATAACATTACGTGCAATTTCCAGACATCTTGGCTCTTCTACAGAAACTTGCAGCCCAAAGAATGTTTTAACTCACCTGCTGCTAAGTCGCTTCAGTCGTATCCGACTCCGTGCGACCCCATAGACGGCAGCCCACCAAGCTCCTCTGTTCCTGGGATTCTCCAGGCAAGAATACTGGAGTGGGTTGCCATGTTTAATTCAGCATATTATAGTAATTGAAAATTTCAGTGCAACAAATCAGATTCTTGACGGATTAGCATATTCCATGCCTATACCCCAATACTGCAGTCTATGGTAACTACTCAGTCCCCACAGAATTAAATAACCATAATAATTTTATTTCTAAACAGAAAAAAGAAGAAAAACATTATTTTCTTCTTTAGTTAGAAGCACATAAAGAGAAATCTCACATAACTAAGAATTATTAACTTCTTCAGTTTTATTGTGTTATATATGCTAATCTTCTTTTTCTCCACAATATGAGGAGAGAGGTTTACTCCACTGTAACTAGATGGAAGAAAGAAAAAATAAAGAGTCCAAATAGGCAGATTTGTGGGTTTGGTGTCAGAAAGATGAAAAAGTTGAAGTCTGATTGTTTCTGTCTTCTCAGTGAACAGATTTTCACAATGAAGTATGAAGTAAGTGCATCACACAGAGTGTGGGTATGCAGGAGCAGGTGTGAAAGTTTGCAGAGAGAGGAGGGGATAGAAAATAATCATCCCACCTAAAGGAGTGGGAAAACTTGTCAGTAGGAATCAGTGTGATTGGTAGGAAAAATCGCCATGAATTTAAAGTGAACATATTGACCTGGGTTGTGTGGTCCCCAAATGTCCAACTGCTTAGGTGGCAAAACCAGAGATTCTCTGATTATGCCTCTCCTCAACTCAAATGAATACTAAGGATGTGGTGGTGGTGGGGGGGTGGACAGGAGGTAAGACCATGGAAGCCAAACCAGCAAGAAGGGAGATAGGTGAGAGGAACCTGAAATTATGGTATGGTCCAGGGACTGGATGTCTCCATGAATAGAAGAATGGGGGTTAATTGGCCAACTGAGCTAAAAAGAAGGAGGTAGTGGTTGCAGAAGTGAGTATTTGAAAACAAAATTTCAGAAGTGGAGACATTTTTTGAGATTGATATCTTGATTGTGACCATGGAAAGTGGCATCTGGTATCAAGTAGAAGAAAAAGTCATTAGAGATGTCTTGGACCCTTTTTAGCCTTACATTTTTAATTGTTTATTAATATGTATAGAACATTGATTTTTGTATTTGTTTTTATATGTGATGATCTTACCAAACAATCTGATTAGGTCTGATCATTTTAAAGTTGATTCTCTTGGATTGTCTAGGTAAGTAATAATATTCCTGGCAAACAGTGACAGATTTCCAATAATCTTACTTACTTTATTCTTCCTGTCTTATGAACTGGCTAGAACACTCAGAAAAATATTGGATGTGTGCACGTACTGTCACTTCAGTCATGTCAGACTCTTTGTGACCCTATGGACTGTAGCCTGCCAGGCTCCTCTGTCCATGGGATTCTCCAGGCAAGACTACTGGAGTGGGTTGCCATGCCCTCCTCTACTATTTCATCACTAACTGTGGTGCTGGCTATGACTTTCTGATATATGCTGTTTATCAAATTGAGAAGTTTCCTTTCATTCCTGGTATATAAGCTTTTTGTTTTACTTCTTGGTATGAAATTGGGAGTGTGCAAATTGGGAGTATTTATCAAATACTTTTTCATCATTTATGAAGTTAAATGTGTTTTTCTCCCTTAATTTCTTATTATAATGAATCTTATTATATTAAAATGTAGATGCTATTTGGTTCATTTTAACAATTTTTTTTGAGTGCTCACTATAGTCCACATTTACCTATCTACATCTATGTCCTCAATGAATGGATAAGAAAGTTGTGGTACATATACACAATGGAATTTTACTCAGCTATAAAAAGGAACACATTCAAATCAGTTCTAATGAGGTGGATGAATCTGGAGCCTATTATACAGAGGGAAGTAAGTCAGAAAGAGAAAGACAAACACTGTATATTGACACATATAAATGGAATTTAGAATGACAGTAACAATGATTCTACATGCAGCATAGGAAAGGAAACACAGATGTAAAGAACAGACTTTTGGACTCAGTGGGAGAGGGTGAGGGTGGGATGATATGAGAGAATAGCATTGAAACATATACATTATCATATGTAAATAGATGACCAGTGCAAGTTCGATGCATGAAGCATAGCACCCAAACCCAGTGCTCTGGGACAACCCAGAGGGATAGGGTGGGGAAGGATCTAGGAGGGGGATCAGGATGGGATGACACAAGTATACCCATGCCGATTCATGCTGATATATGGCAAAAACCATCACAATATTGTAATGTAACTATCCTCCAATTAAAATAAATTAACTGGGGGCAGTCCTAAGATGGCAGAGAAATAGGACAGGGAGACCACTTTCTCCCCCACAAATTCATTGAAAGATCATTTGAACGCTAAACAAATTCCACAAAACAACTTCTGAATGCTGGCGGAGGACACCAGGCACCCAGAAAGGCAGCCCATTCTCTTTGAAAGGAGATAGGGCAAAATATAAAAGACAAAAAGAGAGACAAAAGAGTTAGGGATGGAGATCTGTCCCAGGGAGGGAGTCGTGAAGGAGGAGTTTTCAAACACCAGGAAACCTTCTCACTGGCAGGTCTGTGGGGAGTTTGGGAATCTCAGAGGGCAACATAACCAGGAGATAAAAAAAAAAGAAAACCCCACAGATTATCTGCCTAGCTGTGACTCCCAGTGGAGCAGTAGCTCGGACGTTCACATCTGCCAGCAGCAGGCTGAACAGGGAGGTGCGGGCTGCATGTATAGGGTGAGGACTGGGCCTGATCACCCTGAGGACAATCTAAGGGAGCTAACAAGAGATAGCACCCCAAACTGTGGGAATAGCCAGAGAGAAAGAGAGAGAGAGAGAGAGAGAGAGAGAGAGAGAGAGAGAGAGAGAGAGAGAGAGAGAGAGAGAGAGAGAGAGAGAGAGAGAGAGAAAACTTTCCCACAAAAAGCTCTGAGGCACAGCCTGGCCCAATCACAGAACAAAGGATTGAGCAAATACCAGAGGAGAGCTAGCCGGCAGCACGGACTGGCCCCTTCCCCCACCAGAGGCAGAGAGGCAGGCAGGCAACAGCCAGAGCCAGAAGGCGAGGGGCAATCTCAGACCCAGAAATGGCATCCTCCACCAAACTGCGAGCAGGCTCCCAGTTGCCAGTGAAGTCTTCCTGGGATCCTGGATGGTTGACATTCACCAGGAGGGTCGCAGTCAGAGATCAGCTCCCCAGAGAAGACATATGGCACACCTGAGACGGCACTCTTGTGGCAAACCCAGGAAACCAAATAAAAAAAGAAATCAAAATATGCATAGAAATGAATGAAAATGTAAACACAACGACCCAAAACCTATGGGATTCAGTAAAAGCAGTGCTAAGGGGAAGGGTCATAGCAGTACAAGCTTACCTCAAGAAACAAGAGAAAAATCAAATGAATAACCTAACTCTACACCTAAAGCAACTAGAAAAAGAAAAATGAAGAACCCCAGGGTTAGTAGAAGAAAAGAAATCATAAAAATTAGGGCAGAAATAAATGAAAAAGAAACAAAGGAGACCATAGCAAAAATCAACAAAGCTAAAAGCTGCTTCTTTGAGAAGATAATTAAAATAGACAAACCATTAGCTACACTCATCAATAAAATAAGGGAGAAGAATCAAATCAACAAAATTAGAAATGAAAATGGAGAAATCACAACAGACAACACAGAAATACAAAGGATCATAAGAGACTACTATCAGCAACTATATGCCAATAAAATGGACAACTTGGTAGAAATGGACAAATTCTTAGAAAAGTATAACTTTCTAACATTGAACCAGGAAGAAATAGAAAATCTTAACAGACCCATCACAAGCACAGAAATTGAAACTGTAATCAGAAATCTTCCAACAAACAAAAGCCCAGGACCAGATGGCTTACAGCTGAATTCTACCAAAAATTTACAGAGGAGTTAACACCTATCCTACTCAAACTCTTCCAGAAAATTGCAGAGAAAGGTAAATTTCCAAACTCATTCTACAAGGCCACCACCACCCTAATACCAAAACCAGACAAAGATGTCACAAAATAAGAAAACTACAGGCCAATATCATTGAGGAACATAGATGCAAAATTCCTTAACAAAATTCTAGCCAACAGAATCCAACAACATATTTAAAAGGTCATACATCATGACCAAGTGGGCTTTATCCCAGGGATGCAAGGATTCTTCAACATCTTCAAATCAATCAATGTGATACACCACATTAACAAATTGAAAGATAAAAACCATATGATTATCTCAATAGATGCAGAGAAAGACTTTGACAAAATTCAACATCCATTTATGATAAAAACCTTCCAGAAAGCAGGCATAGAAGGAACATACCTCAACATAATAAGAGCCATATATGATAAACCCACAGCAAACATTATCCTAAATGGTGAAAAACTGAAATATTTCCCCTAAAGTCAGGAACAAGACAAGGGTGCCCACTCTCACCACTACTACTCAACATAGTTCTGAAGTTTTAGCCACAGCAATCAGAGAAGAAAAAGACTTAAAAGGAATCCAGATTGGAAAAGAAGAAGTAAAACTCTCACTGTTTGCAGATGACATGATCCTCTACATAGAAAACCCTAAAGACTTCACCAGAAAATTACTAGAGGTAATCAATGAATATAGTAAAGTTGCAGGATATAAAATTAACACACAGAAATCCCTTGCATTCCTATACACTAACAATGAGAGAACAGAAAGAGAAATTAAGGAAACAATTCCATTCACCATTGCAATGAAAAGAATAAAATACTTAGGAATAAACTTACCTAAAGAAACAAAAGGCCTACATATAGAAAACTTATACATAGAAAACTATATAGAAAGCTATATATTTTTCTATATATAGAAAAATATAAAGCACTGATGAAAGAAATCAAAGATGACACAAATAAATGAAAAATATACCATGTTCATGGATTGGAAGAATCAATACAGTGAGAATGAGTACACTACCCAAAGCAGTCTATAGATTCAATGCAATCCCTATCAAGTTACCAATGGTATTTTTCAAAGAACTAGAACAAATAACTTCACAATTTGTATGGAAATATAAAAAAAACCTCGAATAGCCAAAGCAATCTTGAGAAAGAAGAATGGAAGTGGAGGAATCAAACTGCCTGACTTCAGACTATACAACAAAGCTACAGTCAAGTCAAGACAGTATGGTACTGGCACAAAGACAGAAATATAGATCAATGGAACAAAATAGAAAGCCCAGAGATAAATCCACGCACCTATGGACACCTTATCTTTGACAAAGGAGGCAAGAATATACAATGGAGAAAAGACAATCTCTTTAACAAGTGGTGCTAGAAAAACTGGTTAACCACTTGTAAAAGAATGAAAGTAAAACACTTTCTAACACCATACACAAAAATAAATTAAAAATGGATTAAAGATCTAAATGTAAGACCAGAAATTATAAAACTCCTAGAGGAAAACATAGGGAAAATACTCTCTGACATAAATCACAGCAGGATCCTCTATGACCCACTTCCCAGAGTAATGGAAATAAAAGCAAAAATAAACAAATGGGACCTAATTAAGCTTAAAAGCTTTTGCACAACGAAGGAAACTAGAAACAATGTGAAAAGACAGCCTTCAGAATGGGAGAAAATAATAGCAAACGAAGTAACTGACAAAAAATTAATCTCAAAAATATACAAGCAGCTTCTTCAGCTCAATTCCAGAAAAATCAACGACCCAATCAAAAAATAGGCCAAAGAACTAAACAGACATTTCTCCAGAGAAGATATACAGATGGCTAACAAAAACATGAAAAGATGCTCAACATCACTCATTATCAGATAAATGCAAATCAAAACAAAAATTAGGTACAATCTCATGCTTGTCAGAATGGCTGCTATCAAAAAGTCTACAAACAATAAATGCTGGAGAGGGTGTGGAGTAAAGGGAACCCTTTTCCACTGTTGGTGGGAATGCAAACTAGTACAGCCACTATGGAGAACAGTGTGGAGATTCCTTAAAAAAACTGGAAATAGAGCTGCCATACAACCCAGCAATCCCACTGCTTGGCATACACACTGAGGAAACCAGACTTGAAAGAGACACATGAACCCCAATGTTCATCGCAGCACTGTTTACAATAGCCAGGACATGGAAGCAACCTAGATGTCCGTCAGCAGACGAATGGATAAGAAAGCTGTGGTACATGTACACAATGGACTATTACTTAGCTATTAAAAAGAATGCATTTGAATCAGTCCTAGTGAGGTGGATGAAACTGGAGCCTATTATACAGAGTGAAGTAAGTCAGAAAGAAAAACACCAATACAGTATACTAACACATATATATGGAATTTAGAAAGATGGTAATGATGACCCTATATATGAGATAGCAAAAGAGACACAGATGTAAAGAACAGACTTTTAGACTCTGTGGGAGAAAGTGAGGGTGGGATGATTTGAGAGAATACCATTGAAACATGTATATTATCATATGTGAAATAGATTGCCAGTCCAGTTTTGATGCATGAGACAGAGTGTTCAGGGCTGGTGCACTGGGATGACCCAGAGGGATGAGATGGGGAGGGAGGTAGGAGGGGGGTTCAGGATGGGAAACACATGTACACCCATGGCTGATTCATGACAATGTATAGCAAAAACCACTACAATGTTGTAAAGTAATTAGCCTCCAATTAAAATAAACAAATTAAAAAATAAAATAAATTAACTAATTAAAGAAAAATGAATCTCACCTCATCAAGTGTATATTCTAATGGATCTTTATAAGTAGTACTTTTCTTTCTGGGGACTTATTCTACAGATATATGCTTAAATATAGCATAACAGTTCAGTCATCAGATCAGTTGCTCAGTCCTGTCTGATTCTTTGCTACTTCATGGACTGCAGCACGCCAGTCTTCCCTGTCCATTACCAATTCCTGGAGCATGCTCATACTCATGTCCTTTTAGTCATTGATGCCATCCAACCATCGGATCTGCTGTCATCCCCTTCTCCTCCTGCCTTCAGTCTTTCCCAGCATCACGGTCTTTTCCAGTGAGTCAGCTCTTTGCATCAGGTGGCCAAAGTATTCAAGTTTCAGCTTCAGCATCAGTCCTTCCAAAGAATATTCAGGACTGATTTCCTTTAGGATTGATGGGTTTGATCTCCTTGCTGTCTACAGCACTCTCAAGAGTCTTCTCCGACAGCACAGCTCAAAAACATCAATTCTTTGGCCCTCAGCTTTCATTATAGTCCAACTCTCATATCCAAAAACGACTACTGGAAAAACCATAGCTTTGACTAGACGGACCTTTGTCAGTAAAGTAATGTCTCTGCTGTCTAGGTTTATCATAGATTTTCTTCCAAGGAGCAAGCATCTTTTAATTTCATGGCTGAACTCACCATCTGCAGTGATTTTGGAGCCCAAGAAAATAAAGTCTCTCACTGTTTCCATTGTTTCCCCATCTATTTGCCATAAAGTGATGGGACTTAGTTTTCTGAATGTTGAGTTTTAAGCCAGCTGTTTCACTCTCCTCTTTCACTTTCATCAAGAGGCTCTTTAGGTCCTCTTCAATTCTGCCATAAGGGTGGTGTCATCTGCATATCTGAGGTTATTGATATTTCTCCCAGCAATCTTGATTTCAGCATGTGCTTCATCCAACCCAGAATTTTGCATGATGTACTCTGTATATAAGCTAAATAAGCAATGTGACAATATACAGCCTTGACATACTTCTTTCCCAATTTGGAAACAGTCTGTTGTTCCATGTCCAGTTCTAACTATTGCTCCTTGACCTGCATACAGGTTTCTCAGGAGGTAGATAAGGTGGTCTGGTATTCCCATCTCTTGAAGAATTTTCCACAGTTTGTAGTGGGCAACACAGTCAAAGGCTTTGGCATAGTCAATGAAGCAGAAATAGATGCTTTTCTGGAACTCTCTTGTTTTTTTGATGATCCAATGGATGTTGGCAATTTGATCTCTGGTTCCTGTACATTTTCTAAACCCATCTTGAACATCAAGAAGTTCTCAGTTCATGTACTGTTAAAGCCTAGCTTGGAGAATTTTAAGCATTTCTTTGCTGGCTTGTGAGAGGAATGCAACTGTGCAGTAGTTTGAGCATTCTTTGGCATTGCCTTTCTTTGGTTTTGGAGTGAAAACTGACATTTTCCAGTCCTGTGGCCACCACTGAGTTTTCCAAATTTGCTGGCATATTGAGTGCAGCACTTTCATAGCATCATCTTTTAAGATGTGAAATAGCTCAACTGGAATTCCATCACCTCCACTAGCTTTGTTCATAGTGATGCTTCCTAAGCCCACTTGACTTCCCACTCCAGGATGTCTGGCTCCAGATGAGTGATAACACTATTGTGGTTATCTGGGTCATGAAGATCTTTTCTGCATAGTTCTTCTGTGTATTCTTGCCACCTCTACTTGATATCTTCTGCTTCTGTTAGGTCCATACCATTTCTGTCCTTTATTGTGCCCATCTTTGCATGAAATGCTCCCTTGGTATCTCTAATTCTCTTGAAGATATCTCTAGTCTTTCCCATTCTATTGTTTTCCTCTATTTCTTTGCACTGATCACTTATGGAGGCTTCCTTACCTCTCCTTTCTATTCTTTGGAACTCTGCATTCAGATGGGTATATCTTTCCTTTTCTCCTTTGTTATTAGCTTCCCTTCTTTTCTCAGGTATTTGCAAGGCCACATCAGATAACCATTTTGCCATTTGAATTTCTTCTTCTTGGGGATGGTTTTTTTCACTGACTTGTGTACAATGTCATGAACCTCCATCCATAGTTCTTCAGGCACTCTATCAGATCTAATCCCTTAAATATATTTGTCACTTCCACTGTATAATCATAAGGGATTTGATTTAGGTCGTACCTGAATGGTGTAGTGGTTTTCCCTACTTTCTTCAATTTAAGTCTGAATTTGGCAATAAGGAGTTCATGATCTGAGCCCAGTCAGCTCCTGGTCTTGTTTTTGCTGACCGTATAGATTTTCTCCATCTTTGGCTGAAATATATAATCAATCTGATATCGGTGTTGACCATTTGGTGATGTCCATTTTTACTGGAATGATTTTCAATGTTAAAAATATTCAACAATGGCTAAGTGATAATGAAATGATACATTCATGAAGAGAATGCTGTGTAACTATTAAAGAATGCATTAGACACCTGTACTGACACTAAAACATTCTTTATGATGATTAAATTTAAAAAGAACTGCATCATCATAAACCAGCTATAAATCAGTGGAACAGAATGAAGAGCCCAGAAATAAACCCACATACTTATGGTCAATTAATCTACAACAAATGAGCAAGAGTATACAATGGAGAAAAGACAATCTTCTCAATAATGATGCTGAAAAAGCTGGACAGCAATATGTAAAACAGTGAATTTAGAACATATTTCCACACCATATACAAAAATTAACTCAAAATGGATTAAAGACCTACACATAAAACATGATACCATAAAACCCCTAGAAAAAAACACGAGCCGAATGCTCTTTGAAATAAATCACAGAAATATTCTTGGATCTCTCTCCCTAAGCAAAGAAAACAAACAAAAAAAAAAACCACAGTTAACCCACTGAATGAGAGAAAACATTTGCAAATGATATGACCAATATGAGATTAGTATCCAAAATACATAATACAAAACATAGAACTCAATATTTTTAAAAGAAAGAAACAAAAAATAGGCAGAATACCTAAATAGACATTTTCCCAATGGGCACATGAAAAAATGCTCAACATCATTAATGATCAGAGAAATGCAAAGAACAGACTAGTGAATAAAAAGGGCTTCCCAGGGAACAGAGTCACAGATACAGAGAACAAACCATGGGTTACCGTGGCGAAAGAGAAGGGAAGAGGGGCAAGTTAGTGGTAGAAGATTAAGAGATATAAGCTACTATCTATAAAATAAATAAGCTACAAGGATATACTGCACAATACATGGAATATAGTCAATATTTTATAATATTTATAAATGGAATATAACCTTTAGCCTTGTGAATTACTATGTTGTATACCTGAAGCTTATATATTATACATTAACTATACCTCAATTTAAAAAAAAACCTTAAAAAGTGCATCATAGATACATTTTATAAAGATGTGTATATCCACGATATAAATGTACAGAAAGGGAAGTGAAGGAAACTGTGATGGTTAATTTTATGTGTCAACTTGAATGCACTAAGGTGGTAAAACATTAACTTTAGGTGTGTCTGTGAGGGTGTCTTTGGAAGAAATTAGCATTTGAATCAGTAGACAAGTAAAGAAGATGTACATGAACATCATCCAACCCACTGAAGGTCTGAATAGAACAAAAAGGTGGAGGAAGGGTGAATTTGGTACCTCTGCTTCAGGTGAGATATGCATCTCCTCCTGCCTTCAGACATCATGCTCCCTGTTCTTGGGCTTTTGGAGTCAGATTGGGACTTACACCATCATCCACTGACCCCCCATTCTCAGGCCTTCAAACTTGGACCTAATGACGCCACCAGCTATCCTGGTTCTTCAGATGACAGATTGTGGGACATCTTGGCCTCCATAACCATGTGAGCCAACGTCTATTATAAATCCCTTCTCTCTGTATCTATAGCCATATGTATATTATATATATGTGTGTATATATATATATATATATAATCTCTATCTTTATCTATAGTTATAGTTATAGCCATATAGGCTATAATATATGATATAACATAGGATATATATATATATATATATATGCATATATATATATAAATATATATACATGGCTATAATTATAGCTATAGATACAGATAAAAGAGATTTTATATATATATATATATATATATATATATATATATATATATATATACATACACACACACACACACACTAGTGATTCTGTTTCTTTGCAGATCCCTGAGTAATACAGTTACCCATCAAAATGTAATAGTGGTGGTTACCTCTATGAAGGGAATTAGGATTGAGAGATGAGAGTGGGGTGAATAGGAACCCAAAGTGATATTCTATAAACTTCTATTTTGTTTGACCATTTGCACTGAGAATTTTTTGTGTATTATTTGAGCAGATTTAAAAAGAGAGAGGGAAAAAAACAAGCATGCAGCTGCTGTGAAACTAGCAAAATTTTGACAGATGGTGTGTTAGAACTACCAGGGAAGAAAAATGCAAGCACTGGGGAAATAAAAGAGAAATAATATCAGGGAAATATCCTCAGTTAATTAATACTAAGGGGAAAAAAGGAAGAGAGTTAGAAAAACAATCTAAATAATTGGTATCTAAACCCAAAGCAGGAGATCTGAGAGATCTAGAAGAACTGTTAACTTGACCACAGCTCATTACATCTGTGAATTATGAAGATCATTTTGTCAAAATGAGAGCATCACAAGTCTTTCTTACAACTCTATTTCAGAAAAACTGGAAGACATCATTTCATTTTAACACACAAGAGGAAATGATCATGAGCCAAGAAAGATTTAAATATCCTCAGAAACAAGACTTTTGCTTGCCAGCTTTTAAGGAATCAGAATTTACTTGTCATGATGAACCAAGATGTTGAGCAGAAAACAGATTCTCAAGTAAAAGGCAGGGACGAAGCAGAGAGATATCTGCAAGTCAGATGTTTTTATTAAGTTTGGGTTCTCTAAAATTTTAGCACTTTTAAATTGAAAAATTATTTGACACACGCTTCTCTAGTCAAAATCAGATCACATCAAAGGGGAGACGGCAGCAGCTTCTTGGAAACTTAGCTGTTCACATCACTGGGCACCCTTGTTCTTGCACACTGCTTGGAGGTTTATAAAACAATTTATCATGTGTTATCTTAGGGGGTTCTCACAACAAAGTCCTTTTGATCTTATTTTATAAGTGGGAAACTGCTCAAGGGAGTCACTTCAACAAGGTCACAAGTGAATGGCATAGCTGGGAGGCAGATCTATGACTGCTAACTCCAGTGTTGCCCACAATGATCTCTCAGACAGAGATAGTTAACGTAGTTGATCTTACTTGAACGATATCTGTGTATTAACACAAAAGAAGGAAAACTGATAGTTTGGGATGGAGCTGAAGAATTGGGACAAAAAGTAATATAAATAAGCTTGGGGGTGCTTGTAAGGAGGAGTGAATTTAGCAGTGCTGATTTTGTTGGAGGCTTTTTATCTGTTATGATTAGGCATTCCAAATGCCACTGCATAACTTTGAAAAGGGAAACACCATGATGAAAACTGTGTTTAAGTGAAATTATCTGAAGAATTCAGCTTCAGAGGCAATGGGAGAATGGTGTATTAGAAATAAGGAAAGTACTTCCCTAGTGGTCCAGTGGTTAAGCATTGACCTACCAATGCAGGGGACACAGCAGGCTTGATCCCTGGTCCAGAACGATTCTATGTGCCATAGGACATCTAAACCAGTGCACCATACCACTGAGCCTGAACCCTAGAGTTCGTGATCCACAACTACTGAGCTCATGAGCCACAACTACTGAAGCCCTTGTGCCTAGAGCCCATGCTCTGCAACAAGAGAAGCCACCGCAATGAGAAGACTGTGTACCACGATTAGGGAGTAGCCCTCGATTGACATAAATAAAAATTTTAAAAAAGAAACAAAGAGAGTGAGGTGGTAAAAAAATGATAAGAATAGGAAATATCAAGCATAGGAAGGTTCTCAACACTCTGAAAAGAAGAGCCATTCAGACCATGAATGAAAAGTAAAGAGTGAGTCCAAAGATATAGCACAAGATTTGGTACTAAGTATGCCAAACTGGTGCTTCCCTAGTGGCTCAGCAGTCAAGAGCCCATCTGCCAGTGTGGGAGATGTGGGTGTGATCTCTGGGTTGGAAAGATCCCCTGAAGAAGGAAATGGCAACTCACTCCCATATTCTTGCCTGGGAAACCTCATGGACAGAGGAGCCTGGCAGGCCGTAGTCCCTGGGTCACAAAGAGTCAGACATAACTTAGCAACAAAACAACAACAAAACACTACAATGACAGGCTGGTTGTATTGCTAGAAACCAGTGGGAATGCTGACAAGTGGGTAAAGATGATCTAGCCAATTACCAAGAGGTAAAGCTTCAGGTGTCAATAATTAAGTGAAAGGCTCTTATAAGGACTTGGTATATAGATCTAGAGAAAAGTGAGAAATGAGTGCTTGTTCCTAGTATTTGAAAGCTGTTTATTTATTAATAGTTAGGTGATTTTGACAAATAGGAAAATAGAGAATTGCCCAGGCATAAGAAACACTGAAGACATCCACCTGATAGTAGTCAGAAAGGGAACTCCAGCTGGGCAGAAGGGATGCAGCTGATGGTGAAGGTTTCAGCAAGCAGAGCATTAGCCAAAGCAGAAGGAAGAAATAAGAGTTACTATCTACCCAACAAGATCTGTAAGTCTGTGAATACAGCCTCATGGAACATGCCTGATAAACTCTGGATTCATAGCAGCCCTCCTTTTTGCTTTTGCTAACCTCTTATTGAGTGGAGGCAAATCGTCGGCTTAAAAGCACTCATTATGGTTATGAAGAGGCTATTGGAGAAAGGCAGGGTGTTGAAATTACTTCATTCTGAAGGTGGCTACTATATAAAAGGGAGAAAAGTCAAAGCCAAAGATAAAGTTTAAGAGATAAGGCACAATTAAGGAGAAGGAGAAAATTTGGCGAAAGAGAAAGAGATGGGGAGAGATCAGGAGAAGGAAAGAAGAGAATAATAGTAGCCCAGATCTCAGGCTAAGGTAAAGCAGAGATACCAGTGCTGTTAATCTAATTTGAAAAGATGTCCACCCCAATGTTCATAGTGACACTGTTCACAATAGCCAAGACATGGAAGCAACTTAAATCCCCATTGACAGATGAAAGGATAAAGAAGACATGGTATATATATATATATATAACTGAATATTACTCAATCATAAGAAAAAATGAAAGAATACCATTTGCAACAACATAGATGGACCTAGAGATTATCATACTAAGTGAAGTAAGCCAGAGAAAGACAAATATTATATCGCTTATGGCTTCCCTGGTGGCTCAGATGGTAAAGAATCTGCCCACAATGCGGGAGACCTGAGTTTGATCCATGGGTTCGGAAGTTCCTCTGCAGAAGGGAATGGCAATCCAGTCCAGTGTTCTTGCCTGAAGAATTCCATGGACATAGGAGCCTGGCAGGCTACAGTCCATGGGATCTCAAAGAGTTGGAAATGACTGAGTGGCTAACACTTTATACTTAGAATTAAAAAAAAAATGATACAAATGAACTTATTTACAAAACAGAAATAGATCCACAGACATAGAAAACAAAACTTATAGTTTCTAAAGGGTGGGGGAAAGATAAATTAGGAATTTGGGGTTAACATAAACACACGACTATATATAAAATAGATAAACAGTAAGGACCTACTGTATAGCACAGAGAATTATATTCAGTATCTTGTAATAACCTGTAATGGAAAAGAATCTGAAAATTATATATATATATATATATATATATATATATGTATATGTATAACCCAATCATTTTTCTGTATACCTGTAAATCAACTGTACTTCAATAAGAAAAATTTCAAAACCAGAAAAAAGTACTATTAAAGTGCTGTTAAATGAGCTAGCATATCAAAAAGGATGAGAGCACACCAAAAAATTTCAGTTATTCTATAATCAGGAAATCAGTGGTGATGAGAAAGGATAATTTTAGTGAGGATGAATGCCAAATTGCTGGGGATAAAGATGGTTAGAAAAGCCATAGGAAAAGAATAACCTTGCAAGATAGTAAAACAATATAATGACAATTGTTAGAAAAGGCAGATTGAATATAATTGAAGAAACATTTATTAAATACATAGCATCCTGTTATGCACAAAAAAAGTTTTAAGAAGAAACAGAGGAAGGTAAGGGATGGGTAGGAAACTTGGCACCAGCAAGGTGGTCTCCAAAAGGTAAATAGGAAAAAAGCAGGGTGACAATCTGTCAGCTAAGTGCTCAGATACTGAGTCAGCGTGGAGTGCAGCCAGGGTAGACAAAATTCAGAGTAGCAGGGTGACTTTAAAGCTGGGTTTAATTATTAATCAGTGAAAAGATTGGCATGTGTGCTAAGATGCTACAAGCATATCTGACTCTTTGCAACCCTATGGACCGTAGCCCACCCGACTCCTCTGTCCATGGGATTGGCAACTCCAGTCAAATTACAGTACAGGTAAATATAAGACTTTGAGCAAGCTCCAGGAGTTGGTGATGGACAGGGAAGCCTGGCATGCTGTAGTCCATGGGGTTGCAAAGAGTCGGACAGGACTGAGCGACTGAACTGAACTGAAATGTACGACTGCAGTTGAGGGCAGCAAGATGAGAGGAGGGGTATTTAGAGAGGTTTTCATAATGAAAGTGCAGAAATTTTCAGGCAGACCAGGTCATTTCCAGTGGCACTTTGCCTCTGTAGTCAAAACAGACTCGGGTTTGAAGGCTGGTCATGTCACACTCTAGCTGTGTGACCCTAGGGAAATTGTTTAACATTTTGGAGCTCTAATTCCCCACATAAGTAGCTATCTCACAGTATTATTGTAAATATTATATGAGATAATGCCTGTGAAAGCAAGTGCCTGATATTTGATAAGTACTCAACAAGTAGGATGAGATGATTGGATGGCATCACCAACTCAATGGATGAGTTTGAACAAACTCCAGGAAATAGTGAAGGACAAGGAAGTCTGGCTTGCTGCGGTCCATGAGGTCACAAACAGTTGGACATGACTTAACAACTTGGCAACAACAATAAATAGCCAATATTATTAATATGATTTTGAATTGATGTTTCCGAATTGTGGTGCTGGAGAAGACTTTTGAGAGTCCCTTGGAGAGCAAGGAGATGAAACAAGTCAATCTTAAAGGAAAGTGAAAGTGAAGTCGCTCAGTCGTGTCCGACTCTTTGCGACCCCATGTACTGTAGCCTAACAGACTCCTCTGTCCATGGGGTTTTCCAGGCAAGAATACTGGATTGGGTTGCCATTTCCTTCTCCAGGAGATCTTCCCAACCCAGGGACTGAACCCGGGTCTCCTGCATTGTAGGCAGATGCTTTACCATCTGAGCCACCAGGGAAGTCATCGTAAAGGAAACAAACCCTGAATATTCATTGGAAGGACTGTTGCTGAAACTGAAGCTCCACTATCTCGGCCACCTGATGTGAAGAGCTGACTCACTGAAAAAGATCCTGATGCAGGGAAAAACTGAAGGCAAAAGCAGAATGGGGCAGCAGAGGAAGAGATGGTTAGATAACATCACCGACTCAGCGGATGTGAATTTGAGCAAACTCTGGGAGGTAGTGGAGGACAGAGGAGCCTGGTGTGCTATTATCCATGGGGTTGCAAAGAGCCAGACATGCCTTAGTGACTGAACAACAACAACAGTTATTAATATGAGGTGCACGGGGAAAGATGCATTGGGGTGGGATACAGGACTGGATTGCACCTGAGACACTAAAGCACTATGGTTCTGAGGGAATGGGTCAGGAAAGAACACTTAGAACTCAACAGTCAGGCAGAAGAAGCCTGGAAAGATAGACAGCCTTTGTTACTTTCTAGAAGGTGCCATAATAGTGCTATCAAAGTGCACCCCTAGAGACTGGCTGAATAGCACTTCAACGTATTTATTATAAAGCTAATACACATGATTGATATACAAGCTAGAAAATAAAAATAAATAAATAATAAACTCTAAAAAATTATGTAGTTCCATATGTGGGAGATAGCCACTATTCAAACGGTGGAGTAATTCCTTAGTTTTGTTTTCTATATTCATGTGTGTTTGGGGGTAACAAACTGAATCCTACTGTTTTTCACTTAACACCATTCTATAGCTTTTGTCCAGACTCTAATTTATGGACATACATTTATCAAATAGTTTTTACATTTATTATATGTACTATTGAACATTTGAGAATTGTCAATTTTCTCTAATATAAGTAAATGATACTAGTATCTGGGCACCATTTAAAGCACTTTTATAGTGTTCTATTGTGTTGCTAAACCTTAATTTACTTAGCCATTTAATCCTCTCATACTTGATATTTTAATTTTTTCTTACTCTTTGATCTTTATTGAAACAGTGTCATAATGAATGTGTGTGTGGTGGGGGGGATAAATTATTTTTAAAAAAAACTTTAAAAAATCCACTTGATATACATAGTTAAATTTACCTCTAGAAAGTTTGTACCAATTTTCACCCTATCATCAGAACCTGATAGTGTTTATTTTGACACATTCCTGTCAATAATGAACAATAATCATTTTCTTAAATTCATTTCCAAATTTCACACCAAACCAATGATTTCTGTTTTATTTTTTCATTTATTTTATTATTAATGAAGTTGCACACATAAAATTTTATTAGTCACTTGTTTTTCATAAAATGCTTTTTAGACCCTCTCTAGGCAAAATGATGATCACAGAAGTCAATTTTCAAGTATTATTACCAGAATCCCAGAAATAATGCTTTCTGCAAAATCTTAAGAGGGCTTTGTTTTGTTTTCTTTCTAGCTATAGCTGGATAACAGAAACATTTGGCTTTAACTCCCAACAGCTCTTCACTATTTAAATGCTGGTATGGAAAACTCGTGGATATCTGAGAGTATGTCAGTAACAGAGTTTTTCTTATCTTCTGAATGCTATTTTTTAATCAGTCTCATTGGAGTTCACTGAAAGGTTAGGTTGAATAGACTGTACACCTTTCTACTCAGTTCAGTTCAGTCACTCAGTCGTGTCCGACTCTTTGCGACCCCATGAATTGCAGCGCGCCAGGCCTCTCTGTCCATCACCAACTCCCGGAGTCTACTCAAGCCCGTGTCCATCGAGTCAGTGATGCCATCCAACCATCTCATTCTCTGTCGTCCCCTTCTCCTCCTGCCCCCAGTCCTTTCCAGCATTAGGGTCTTTTCCAATGAGTCAACCCTTCGCATGAGGTGGCCAAAGTATTGGAGTTTCAGCTTCAACATCAGTCCTTCCAATGAACACCCAGGACTGATCTCTTTTAGAATGGATTGATTGGATCTCCTTGCAGTCCAAGGGACTCTCAAGAGTCTTCTCCAACACCACAGTTCAAAAGCATCAATTCTTCGGCGCTCAGCTTTCTTCACCGTCCAACTCTCACATCCATACATGACCACTGGAAAAACCATAGCCTTGACTAGACGGACTTTTGTTGGCAAAGTAATGTCTCTGCTTTTAAATACGCTATCTAGGTTGACCTTTCTACTATATATGATTAAATTCCCCCTCCTTCAAATTGGAAAATAGACATTCGACATTGGAAGTGTTGACTGTAATTTTCAAACAAAGCAGTGAGTATATTTCTTCTCTTGTGGCCATGATCTTAGTTTTTGAATGTTGAAGTTTAAACCAGTTTTTTCACTCTCCACTTTCACATTCATCAAGAGGCTCTTTCATTTCTCTTTACTTTCTCATGTAAGGGTGGTGTCTTCTGCATATCTGAGGTTATTGACAATTCTCCCAGCAATCTTGATTCCAGCTTGTGCTTCATCCAGCCTGGCATTTTGCATGATGTACTCTGCGTATAAGTTGAATAAACAGGATGACAATATACATCCTTGATGTACTCCTTTCCCAATTTGGAACTAGAGAACTTTGTCCCATGCCTTGTTCTAACTATTGCTTCTTGCCCTGCCTACAGGTTTCTCAGGAGACAGGTAAGGTGGTCTGTTACTCCCATTTCTTTAAGAATTTTCCACAGTTTTTTGTGACTCACACAGTCAAAAGCTTTAGTGTAGTCATTGAAGCAGAAGTAGATTTTTTTTTTTTAATGTCCTTGCTCTTTCTATGATCCAATGGATGTGGGCAATTTGATCTCTGGTTCCTCTCCCTTTTCTAAAACCAGCTTGCACATCTGGAATTTTTCAGTTCATATACTGCTGAAGCCTAGCTTGAAGAATTTAGATGGATGAGACCACACAGATCACTGTAGTGAAAATCTATTTGATTGCCCAAATTTCTCCTCTTATGGGAACTCTTTCCTGTTCTTCTTACCCCTGAAATCTATAAATTATCACTGACAGATTTGTTCTACTGTAAACAACTATCCCAAACTGGGCCAGTTCCAATCCTTGGGAATCAGAAAATTCTTTTACCAGGTGATTGGATATGTATAGGTTAGTAAATACTGGGGACATTTTGGCAGCTAGATTTTCTACAATGTGGCTTGGGAAACAGAGAAAGCTGGTCAGTAAATAAAAAAAAAATGGTGTCAAATATTTCTTTGGTTTATTCAGATGCTATAGGCATCCTGTTTCCAGTCCACTATCTCTTTGTAATAAATTCTCTCCAGTTTTCCCTCCCTCCCCCTCCCTCTCCTCCACCACTCCTCTCTCTCCCCATTTCCTTCTGAGTGCTGGCTATGGTTGGTTTCTCCTCTTTGCAGACAAGATAACTCTAAATAATACAACCACCCACGTCCTTTAAAAAAAATTTTAAACCACGCTACCTGAGAAAAAAGAGCATGCTAATTATTTTTAACTGGTGAGGAAACAATATATTTTCTCCCCTACTGTCCTTATTCCATCTGTTCTTTTTTCTTAGCAAAACAATTGAAAACAATTTATTATCATAGCATTCATGATCAATTAGCAAATGCAATAAATTTAATTGTAGAACAACGTAATTATATACTTACCTTGGATATTCCTCTTACTCAAAAGAATTCTGAATCTTCCAAAGTGTATTTCAATTAACATTTTTCTCAGCATAATCTTCCAAAGTAAAGTAAGCAGGTTTTGAGGCATTCTGTTGAAAAATTTTCCTGCTCAAAAATTGTTCCCCATTCCCCATTCTGAAATTAGATAATGGTAACCTTGTAAATATATTTTTAAAAATCATAGAATTATCCACTTTAAATGGCAGTTTTATGATATGTGAATTAAATATCAATAAACATTAATAAAAACAACAAATAGCTACAGTGTTTGGTTTAAATTAGAACATGATGCAATAAAATTAAATTTGTTGATGATATAATTCAGAAAAAAATCCCTCGCCATGCCAAAATCTGTTCAGTTCACTTCAGTTCAGTCACTCAGTCATGTCCAATTCTTTGTGACTCCATGGTCTGCAGCACGCCAGTCCTCTCTGTCCAGAGCTTGCTCAAACTCATGGCAATCAAGTCGGTGATGCCATCCAATGATCTCATCCTCTGTCGTCCCCTTCTTTTCCTGCCTTCAATCTTTCCCAGCATCAAGGTCTTTTCCAAGGAGGCAGTTCTTCACATAAGGTGGCCAAAGTATTGGAGTTTCAGCTTCAGCATCAGTCCTTCCAATGAATATTCAGGACTAATTTCCTTTAGGATTGACTGGTTGGACCTCCTTGCAGTGCAAGGAACTCTCAAGAGTCTTCTCCAACACCACAGTTCAAAAGCATCAATTCTTTGGCCCTCAGCTTTCCTTATAGTCCAACTCTCACATCCATACATGACTACTGGAAAAACCATAGCTTTGACTAGATGGATCTTTGTAGGCAAAGAAATGTCTCTGCTTTTTAATATGCTGTCTAGGTTGGTCATAGCTTTTCTTCTAAGGAGCAAGTGTCTTAATTTCATGGCTGCATTCACCATCTGCCGTGATTTTTGGAGCCCCCCCAAAATAAAGTCTGTCACTGTTTCCATTGTTTCCCCATCTATTTGCCATGAAGTGATGGGACCAGATGCCATGATCTTAGTTTTCTGAATGTTGAGTTTTAAGCTAGCTTTTTCACTCTCCTCTTTCACTTTCATCAAGAGGCTCATCTTTGCTTTCTGCCATAAGGGTGGTGTCATCTGCATATCTGAGGTTATTGATATTTCTACTGGCAATCTTGATTTCAGCTTGTGCTTCATCCAACCCAGCATTTTGCATGATGTACTCTGCTTATAAGTTAAGTAAGCAGGGTGACAATATACAGCCTTGACGTACTCCTTTTCCTATTTGGAACCAGTCTGTTGTTCATGTCCCATTCTAACTGTTGCTTCTTGACCTGCATACAGATTTCTCAGGAGGCAGGTAAGGTGGTCTGGTAGTCCCATCTCTTTAAGAATTTTTCAATATCTGTTGTGATCCACACAGTCAAAGGCTTAGGTGTAGTCAGAAGTAGATGTTTTTCTGGAACTCTCTCGCCTCTAATTACATTAGTGGAGAAACTGGTCCTTTAATTAAGGCATTGTCACTTCCAGAAACTCCAATTTATAAGCAATACATTTTGCAGGGTTCAATTCAGTTCAGCTCAGTCGCTCAGTCGTGTCCGACTCTTTGTAACCCGATGGACTGCAGTATACCAGGGTTCCCTGCCTATCACCAACTCCTGGAATTAACTCAAACTCATGTCCATTGAGTTGGTGATGCCATCAAACCATCTCATCCTCTATTATCCACTTCTCCTCCTGCCTTCAACCTTTCTTCAATCTTCAAGCATCAGGATCTTTTCAAATGAGTCAGTTCTTTGCATCAGGTGGCCAAAATATTGAAGTTTCAGCTTCAGCATCAGTCCTTCCAATGAATATTCAGGACTGATTTCCTTTAGGATGGACTGATTGGATTTCTTTGCAGTCCAAGGGATTCTCAAGAGTCTTCTCCAACACCACAGTTCAAAAGCATCAAATCTCCAGCACTCAGATTTCTTTATAGTTAGCTCTCATCCATACATGACTACTGGAAAAACCAAAGCATTGACTAGATAGACCTTTGCTGGCAAAGCAATGTCTCTGCTTTTTAATATGCTGTCTAGGTTAATCATAACTTTTGTTCCAAGGAGCAAGTGTCTTTTAATTTCATGGCTGCAGTCACCGTCTGCAGTGATTTTGGAGCACAAGAAAATAAAGTTTGTCACTGTTTCCATTGTTTCCCCATCTATTTGCCATGAAGTCATGGGGCCAGATGCCATGACTTTAGTTTTCTGAATGTTGAGTTTTAAGTCAACTTTTTCAGTCTCCTTTTCACTTTCATCAAGAGGCTCTTTGGTTCTTCTTTGCTTTCTGCCATAAGTGTGGTTTCATCTGCATATCTGAGGTTATTGATATTTCTCCCAGCAATCTTGATTCCAGCTTGTTGCTTCATCCAGTCCAGCATTTATCATGATGTACTCTGCATATAAGTTAAATATTTGCAACATTGCATAAACATATATTATTGACAGTTCACTCTTGTAATTATTGGGAACATATGGAGAGAAAATATGATGGAAAAGTATATGTTCTTTTCAATATAGACAGTTGATGAGGGGATGATACAGTGGTGAGAAGGTAGGCAATGGTCAAAAAATAAACTATGTCCTTCTAGGTCCTGAACACTAGAAGGTAGCATTAATGTTTGGGGTCTATGGTAAGAGTAATAGGGGATCAGATAGCGGAGTTTGAAGAAGAAAGAGGAATATAAAAAAGGACAGAAGACTTTGGTGGATAGGAAAATACTTAAGCCACACTTTCCCCCTCTTATAACTACCCCAGAGTGGATCCAGTCTGTTATTCATCCTAGAACCCTGCACTTTCCATGAAAATTGATGTCAAAGACAAATCTTAGAAGAAAATTAAATTATTAATGGTCCTTGAAACAAAATGGACTTTTTATCTCTTTGACAACATGCTTGTTCTCCTTTGTTTGTTAACTGCTGATTACATAGCTTATAGTTCCCTTTGTTCTCTGAGTGGTACATTCACTTTTTGAATTTTTACCGTATGACAGAATGACAGAATGGGGTTTCTATATGAAGTGTGATGGTACATCAGTTACACAGGCAACCACGCGTTAAGCTTTTCACTACATCAGACCCTATTGCAAATGAAGACTCAAGAACACAATAAAAAATTAATTCTTTAGAAATAACATTTACTAATCTTCAAAAAGAGGTTCACTGGTGTCTCAGATGGTAAAGAATCTGCCTGAAATGCAGGAGACTCGGGTTCAATCCCTGGGTTGGGAAGATTCCCTGGAGGAGGGAATGCAATCCACTCTAGTATTCTTGCCTGGAGAATTCCATGGACAGAGGAGTCAGACAGGCTATAGTCCATGAAGTTGCAAAGAGTCGGACATGACTGAGGGATTAACAGCACACATGTGCATAGAGAATTTAGATAACATGCTACATTCTTATCAAAATATTTTGGGAAAAATTTTCCCTGACCACTGTCTTTACCCATGTGAATAACTGCCTATGAGCCACGATATGTAAGGGAGTTAGCTATTACCCAAAAGGGACCAATTATATTACATAAATTCAACATTTGTGGTTGGGTACTAAGATACGATTGTTCTAATAATAACAGTTAAATTTTATTGAGCACTTACTGTGTACAAAGTTTGTAAGCATTTTACTCATGTAACTCAAAGTTTTACCACAATCATATGAGATAGGTACTCTTAGTATCTCCACTTACAAAATGAAGAAACTAAGGTACCAGCCTGGTAGTGGCAGCATAAAATGCAGTATAGAAAGATCCCAAACTTAAAGTGAAATTCAAGAAGGCAAATGGGTTTGGTAAGTTACTTCCCTCTCAGGAATTTCTCCTTCCAATGTTAAAACCTGAAGGTCATGGGTTTTGTCTCGTGTCAGTTCTGTGATACGGTATCATGAATGCCTTATCCAAATCCCCTAGGATCTTCATGATTCTGTATGAATTTTGTGGGTTTAGATCTAGAATCTCTCAGATTAAAAGTGAGTGCTGATGTTTTGTTCTCCTTACCCAAAAACCATGGCAAGGACTTCTGATTTTGTCAGATTGAGATGGCAAACCATTTGAGCATTTTGAGCAGAGAACTGTCATGATTTAATTTTTACTTTCACAGATTACTCTGGCTGATATGTAGAAAACAAGACTCGGATGAGGGTAAGGATTGAAACAACTATTTGAAAGCCATTGAAATAGTTTAAGTGATGGGCTTTCCTGGTGGCTCAGTGGTAAAGAATCTGCCTGTCAATGCAAGAAATCCAGGTTCCACCTCTGATCTGGGAAGATCCCACAAACCAAGGAGCAACTAAGCCCATGTGCCTCAACTAATGAGCCTGTGCTCTAGAGCCCAAGAACTACAACTACTGAGCCTACATGGTGCAACTAGTGAAGCCCACACACTCTGGAGCTTGTGCTCCACCACTGGAGAAGCTGCCACAATAAGAAGCTCGCACATCACAACTAGAAGGTATCCTCCATTTGCCACAACTAGAGCAAAGCCAGCACAGCAACAAAGACCTAGAAGAGCCAAAATTAAATTAGTTAATTAATTAAAAAAGAAATAGTCCAAGTGAGAAGTAATGATGATCTAGATTAGGAGATGGTGGAGGAGGTAACGAGAGATAGATGTTTAAAATATATCAGTCTATAATTTAGAGAATAAGTACCTTAATTTTTTCCCTTCCTCCCACCAAGTTCTCAGGCAAAGACAATTCATATCAAGCTATGAATTTTGATGAAAATTTTATACATTCTCCTTTTCAGTTCAGTCGCTCAGTCATGTCTGACTCTTTGTGACCCAATGGACCACAGCATGACAGGCCTCCCTGTCCATCATCAACTCCCGGAGTTTACTCAAACTCATGCTCATTGAGTCGGTGATGCCATCCAACCACCTCATCCTCTGTCGTCCCCTTCTCCTCCTGCCTTCAATCTTTCCCAACATCAGGGTCTTTTCAAAAGAATCAGCTCTTCGCATCAGGTGGCCAAAGTATTGGTTTGTTTCAGCTTTAGGATCAGTTCTTCAAATGAACACTCAGGACTGATTTTCTTTAGGATGGACTGTTTGGATCTCCTTGCAGTCCAAGGGACTCACAAGAGTCTTCTCCAACACCACAGTTCAAAAGCATCAATCCTTCAGTGCTCAGCTTTCTTTATAGTCCAACTCTCACATCCATACATGACTACTGGAAAAACAATATCCTTGACCAGACGGACCTTTGTTTGCAAAAAATGTCTCTACTTTTTAGTATACTGTTTAGGTTAGTCATAACTTTTCTTCCAAGAGGTAAGTGTGTTTTAACTTCATGGCTGCAGTCACCATCTGCAGTGATTTTGGAGCCCCAAAAATAAAGTCTGTCACTGTTTCCCCATCTATTTGCCATGCAGTGATGGGACCAGATGCCATGATCTTAGTTTTCTGAATGTTGAGCTTTAAGCCAACTTTTTCACTCTCCTCTTTCACTTTCATCAAGAGGCTCTTTAGTTCTTCTTCACTTTCTGCCATAATGGTGGTGTCATCTGCATAGCTGAGGTTATTGATATTTCTCCCAGCAGTCTTGATTCCAGCTTGTGTTTCCTCCAGCCCAGCATTTCAGATGATGTACTCTGCATAGATGTTAAATAATCAGGGTGACAGTATACAGCCTAGACGTACTCCTTTTCCTATTTGGAACCAGTCTGTTGTTGCATGTCCAGTTCTAACTGTTGTTTCCTGACCTGCATACAAATTTCTCAAAAGGCAGGTCAGGTGGTCTGGTATTCCCATCTCTTTCAGAATTTTCCACAGTTTCTTGTGATCCACACAGTCAAAGGCTTTGGCATAGTCAATAAAGCAGAAATAGATGTTTTTCTGGAACTCTCTTGCTTTTTCGATGATCCAGCGGATGTTAGCAATTTGATGTCTGGTTCCTTTGTCTTTTCTAAATCCAGCTTGAACATGTGAAAGTTCACGGTTCATGTATTGCTGAGTCCTGCTTTGGAGTATTTTGAGTAGTCTCCTTTTAGAGGTTGTTTAATTTCAATAAGGGACAAAATGCTATGCCATTTTCTGGTGGCAAAATTTCAGAGATTTATATTTTTTCACCTTGGGGTGAACAAAAGGCACCTAAGTGCTGCTTGAGCTGTACCCCATAAGTATGTATTTACAATACTTTATAGTCAGTCCTTATGATAATCTCAGTGGTCATGAAGCAGATATCCTTATAGAAACGCCAATGAGCTATTTGATATTTCACCACTTTGCAAGGAAATTTCTTGGATTATATATATTCTTAGATTAAACAGAGAGTTGGTGTAACTGTGCTTAAAATAAACTGACTTTTGCTCAATAAATAACACTAGTGTTTTAATGTTGCTGAAGAGAGAGTTCAGTTCAGTTCAGTCACTCAGCCGTGTCCGACTCTTTGCGACCCCATGAATTACAGCATGCCAGGCCTCTCTTTCCATCACCAACTCCTGGAGTCTACCCAAACCCATGTCCATCGAGTCAATGATGCCATCCAACCATCTCATCCTCTGTCGTCCCCTTCTCCTCCTGCCCCCAATCCTACCCAGCATTAGGGTCTTTTCCAATGAGTCAACTCTTCGCATGAGGTGGCCAAAGTAGAGAGAGGTAATTAAGATCTTTTCAGGCTGAAACTGTAACAGGAAATAAAGACATAAAAATTACAACACCAGGTCACTAAAAGGTTCTGGTTCAAGATGGTTGAGTAGAAGGACATGTGCTCATTTCCTGCTGCAAAAACACCAAGATCACAACTAGCCGTTGAACAACCATCAACAGGAGGATGCTGGAACCCACCAAAAAAAGATATCCCACATCCAAAGACAAAGAAGAAGCCCCAGTGAATGGTAGGAGGGGCACAATCATGATAAAATCAAATTCCATACCGCCAGGTGTGACTCAGAAGCTAAAGAACAATAATACCAAAGAAGTTCTCCCCCTATTATAAAGGTTCTGAACCCCATGTCAGGTTTCCCAGCCTGGGGATCTGACAAAAAGACTGGGAATCCCCAGGGAAGCTGACCCTGAAGGCCAGAGGGATTTGATTACAAGAATTCCACAGGACTAGGGGAAATAGAAAGTCTAATCTTGAAGGGCACAAACAAAACCTTGCATGCACCAAGTTTCAGAGGAAAGGAGCAGTGATCCCAGTTTTGGTTCAACCAAAACTACCTGCTAGTGTTGGAGGGTCTCCTGTGGAGGCATGAGTCAGCAAGGGCTCACCACGGGGATGGGGGCACTGGTAGCAGCAGTCTGGGAAGGTCCTCTTTGGTGTAAACCTTCTTGAAGGTCACCATTAACCTTACCATAGAACCTGAAGACACAAGGACTGGGTTGCCTTTTTCCAAAAAACTACCTCTAAAACAATAACCACATTACAGAAAGTTAATCAGCATGAAAAAGCATAAAATTATGTCCCAGATGAAAGGAGGAGGTAAAACCAAAGAAAAAGAACTAAATGAAGTGGAGATAGGCAACCTCCCCCAAAAAAGAATTCAGAATAATGATAGTGAAGATAA
Organism: Okapia johnstoni; assembly: GCA_024291935.2. Taxonomy (NCBI): domain Eukaryota; kingdom Metazoa; phylum Chordata; class Mammalia; order Artiodactyla; family Giraffidae; genus Okapia; species Okapia johnstoni. The sequence goes on from CM044310.1 coordinate 64,446,476, forward strand.
TTCAGGATCTCAGAAAAAAGAATGGAGGCAAAGATTGAGAAGATGCAAGAAAGGTTTAGCAAAGACCTAGGAGAACTAAAGAACAAACAGAAATGAATAATACAGTAGAAGGAATCAATAGCAGAATCAATAGCAGAATAACTGAGGCTAAAGAACAGATAAATGACCTGGAAGACAGAATGGTAGAAATCACTGCCACAGAACAGAATATAGAGACAAGAATGAAAAGAAATAAAGATAGCAGTCTCTAAATATTAATATTTAATATTTGTTGGGACAATATTAAACACACCAACATTTGCATTATGGGGATCCCAGAAGGGAAAGATCCCTTTCCCACAGAGAGAAAGGACCTAAGAAAATATTTGAAAAGATAATAGTTGAAAAGTTCCCTAGCATGGGAAAGGAAATAATCAGCCAAGTCCAGGAAGCATAGAGAGTCCCAGGCAGGATGAACCCGAGGAGGAACACACCAAGACACGTAGTAATCAAACTGACAAAAATCAAAGACAGAGATAAAATATTAAAAGCAACAAGGGAAAAGTGACAAATAACATACAAAGGAAATCCCATCAGGCTATCAGCTGATTTCTCAACAAAAACTTTACAAGCCAGAAGGGAATGGCATGATATATTTGAAGTGATGAAAGGGAAGAACCTACAACCAAGAATACTTTACCCAGCAAAACTATCCTTCAGATTTGATGGAGAAATCAAAAGTTTTCCAGACAAACAAAAGTTAAGAGAATTCAGCACCACCAAACCAGCTTTACAACATATGCTTAAGAAACTTCTCTAGGGAAAAAACAAGAGAAGGAAAAGAAAATAAACCCAAAACAATTAAAATGATAATAGGATCATACATATTGATAATTACCTTAAAAGTAAATGGATTAAATGCATCAACCAAAAGACAGAGTGTCAGCTGAGTGGATAAAAACATGAGCATGTATGCACTTCTACTCACCACATCACTTTGCTTGACCCTCCAAGTTGTATGTAATTATTTTATTTTGTTAGGCTATTCATGTTCCCATTATGGCTTGCAATTGTAATTATCTTTTATTTTTTGTCTGGTTATTGATTGTGAAAACTGATAAACATCTTTCACTATGGTAATTATGTAACAATTATTTAATACCATTGTATCATGATTGGTCAATGGAAAAATAATAGAATTCCATATCACCAAAAATACCATTTAGTAGGAAAATCTGTGATCATTTAAAAAAAAATTTTTTTGTGTGATCACTTTTTAAAATCTAGAAGTATATCAGAATTATCTCAGAATTTTTCGAAGAATGAAAATGCTCAAGTATTCCTTTTTTTTTTTTTTTTGCCAGAGCTCCAGGTATGTTTCTAATGAGCAGTCATGTTTAAAAACATCTGGACTATATGAGGATCTTTCACTTTTATCTAGCTTGTTTCACTTTTTCTATTTCATATTCAGTGTTCCTATTTCATTTAGTTTATGTATTCCAATTTCTCCATATCTTTTTTTTTATATTCTTTCTCAAGCCTTATCAAGTGTAGTAGAAAAGCTCTTGTATACATATATATAAATAAAATGTACAATATATATTTTAGAAAACTTAGGAATTTTTGCCTAACTAAAAAATTTATGACATTTTGATTCCACTTGTTTGACTTAGTATAAATAGAATGCTAGATTTCTAATTTTAAAAAGTAGATATGCAACAAGCATCAAAGGTTTGCTGTATAGAAGAGGGGACTATAGTCAGTTCAGTTCAGTTCAGTTCAGTCGCACAGTCGTGTCCGACCCTTTGCGACCCCATGAATTGCAGCGCGCCAGGCCTCTCTGTCCATCACCAACTCCCGGAGTCTACCCAAACCCATGTCCATCGAGTCGGTGATTCCATCCAACCATCTCATCCTCCGTCGTCCCCTTCTCCTCCCGCCCCCAGTCCTACCCAGCATTAGGGTCTTTTCCAATGAGTCAACCCTTCGCATGAGGTGGCCAAAGTATTGGAGTTTCAGCTTCAACATCTGACCTTCCAATGAACACCCAGGATTGATCTCCTTTAGGATGGATTGATTGGATCTCCTTGCAGTCCAAGGGACTCTCAAGAGTCTTCTCCAACACCACGGTTCAAAAGCATCAATTCTTCGGCACTCAGCTTTCTTCACCGTCCAACTCTCACATCCATACATGACCACTGGAAAAACCAAAGCCTTGACTAGACGGACTTTTGTTGGCAAAGTAATGTCTCTGCTTTTAAATATGCTATCTAGGTTGGCCATAACCTTCCTTCCAAGAAGTAAGCGTCTTTTAATTTCATGGCTGCAATCACCATCAGCAGTGATTCTGGAGCCCCCCAAAATAAAGTCTGACACTGTTTCCACCGTTTCCCCATCTATTTCCCATGAAGTGATGGGACCAGATGCCATGATCTTAGTTTTCTGAACGTTGAGCTTTAAGCCAACTTTTTCACTCTCTTCTTTCACCTTCATCAAGAGGCTCTTTAGTTCTTCTTCACTTTCTGCCATAAGGGTGGTGTCATCCGCATATCTGAGGTTATTGATATTTCTCCCAGCAATCTTGATTCCAGCTTGTGTTTCTTCTAGCCCAGCGTTTCTCATGATGTACACTGCATATAAGTTAAATACACAGGGTGACAATATACAGCCTTGACGTACTCCTTTTCCTATTTGGAACCAGTCTGTTGTTCCATGTCCAGTTCTAACTGTTGCTTCCTGACCTGCATACAGGTTTCTCAAGAGACAGGTCAGATGGTCTGGTATTCCCATCTCTTTCAGAATTTTCCACAGTTTCTTGTGATCCACACAGTCAAAGGCTTTGGCATAGTCAATAAAGCAGAAAGAGATGTTTTTCTGGAGCTCTCTTGCTTTTTCGATGATCCAGCGGATATTGGCAATTTGATCTCTGGTTCCTCTGCCTTTTCTAAAACCAGCTTGAACATCTGGAAGTTCACGGTTCACGTATTGCTGAAGCCTGGCTTGGAGAATTTTGATCATTACTTTACTAGCATGTGAGATGAGTGCAATTGTGCGGTAGTTTGAGCATTCTTTGGCATTGCCTTTCTTTGGCATTGGAATGAAAACTGACCTTTTCCAGTCCTGTGGCCACTGCTGAGTTTTCCAAATTTGCTGGCATATTGAGTGCAGCACTTTCACAGCATCACCTTTGAGGATTTGAAATAGCTCCACTGGAATTCCATCACCTCCACTAGCTTTGTTCGTAGTGATGTTTTCTAAGGCCCACTTGACTTCACATTCCAGGAAGTCTGGCTCTAGGTGAGTGATCACACCATCGTGATTATCTGGGTCGTGAAGATCTTTTTTGTACAGTTCTTCTGTGTATTCTCGCCGCCTCTTCTTGATATCTTCTGCTTCTGTTAGGTCCATACCATTTCTGTCCTTTATCGAGCCTATCTTTGCATGAAATGTTCCTTTGGTATCTCTAATTTTCTTGAAGAGATCTCTAGTCTTTCCCAATCTGTTGTTTTCCTCTATTTCTTTGCACTGATTGCTGAGGAAGGCTTTCTTATCTCTCCTTGCTATTCTTTGGAACTCTGCATTCAGATGGGAGTATCTTTCCTTTTCTCCTTTGCTTTTTGCTTTTCTTCTCTTCCCAGCTATCTGTAAGGCCTCCTTAGACAGCCATTTTGCTTTTTTGCATTTCTTTTCCATGGGGATTGTCTTCATCCCTGGCTCCTGTACAATGTCACGAACCTCTGTCCATAGTTCATCAGGCACTCTGTCTATCAGGTCTGTTCCCTGAAATCTATTTGTCACTTCCACTGTATACTCATAAGGGATTTGATCTAGGTCATACCTGAGTGGACTAGTGGTTTTCCCTACTTTCTTCAATTTAAGTCTGAATTTGGCAATAAGGAGTTCATGATCTGAGCCACAGTCTGCTCCCGGTCTTGTTTTTGCTGACTGTATAGAGCTTCTCCATCTTTGGCTGCAAAGAATATAATCAATCTGATTTCGGTGTTGACCATCTGGTGATGTCCACGTGTAGAGTCAGTATCTTGTAATAACCTATAACAAAAAATGGTTTCAAAAATAATACATGTGTACATGTATAACTGAATCATACAAAAAAGAAGTCTACTGTTTGAAATTTAGTAATGTTTATCTTTTTGTCAGTTTTTCTAAATGTCCTGTGGACATCTAACAACAATGTATGAGATACAAATTTCAAGTATATTTGTGTGGGATATAAGATTAATATAAATAGAACTCTATTATATTTAAATTATTAATGACATTATTCAAGATGCTCCTATTCTTATTTTTTCTGCACTTGATAAAATATTCTCAGAGAAATGTTAATATGTCTCACTATGATTATATGTATATTTTTTCCTTTATATTTCTTCTGATTTTTGATTTATGTATCTTAGTTTCTTTGTGGTTGAGTGTCTAATGGATTATGATGTCCATCTTCTTTATGAATTGTTTTATCATTAAAAATATTCATCTTTGTTTCATTTTAAAATAAATAAATACATTTAAAAAATCACAACACCATAGAATATGTAAGAAAAATACAGCATATTAACAATGCTTCAAAGTCAGTCTTTTGTAGATGCATAAAGCACAAGTTTTATTTGTAAAGTACACTTAAAGTTAATCATATTTCTCAATAGCTAAATTAAATTTCTTTAACTGGATTTATAGTTGGGAAAAAGGAAACTTTCCCCAAAATCATTCAACAGAAAACATTGCTGAAGCCATTCATTTTATTTTTGTGTTATTGTTTGTTGGTTCCAAATGTCCTTCAAAATAAAAACCTTTATCTTATTATGTCTTGCACTAAATTTAGAATGCTGTATTTAACATATCTAAGATATAGTACTTTACAAAATATACTCACACATGTGCTGTATTTATCTAGTTGATTTCTTCAACAACCTTTTAGAGTAAGTGTTATCAATATCCCCATTCTGCAGCAAAGGAAATTTGAGGCCTAAAAATGTTAAATGATATACCTAAGATAACATAATTAATTGATGATTCTTATCTAATTCTTCAGATTCCATAGTGTGTGTATCTTTGCATTTTTCTCCTCCTAACTAGCAATACTGACTCAACTTTGAATCATTTTCCTTTACCTTGAAACAGTAACTTTTCTATCACTACAGGCTTTTTCAAGAAAATACACACTGCCCTTGCCAAGGGTGAAAAGATAATCAAATGCTTTGTATGAGCCTGACAGAGAAAGGGACAAACTTGTCTGTGTATGTCATTTGTCCATCTTTCTCCCCCCTTTCCACTTCCGTCTACAAATCCTATTTCATACTTCTTTTCTGAGTATATTTCCATTTTTCTGCATTAAAGTCCTTTAAATTCTAACATCTGGTTCATCTCATGATTGACCTCTACTGATATTCTTCCCCTTGAGAATAGTTCAGATTTTCCTAGTTCTTTGTAAATCAAGTAATTTTGGACTATATACTAGACATTGTGGATGCTATGTTATAGAGATATGGATTCCATTATATTTCTCTGAAGAATGTTGACCGTTCTTTTTTAGCATATAGTCAATTTAACTTTGCAAACTTATCTCACCTGCGGTGGGTGGCAACTCACAAATCTTTCTTTTAAAAGGCTAAGCCACCCTAAAACAGAGAACCAAATGTATCATTATTAGGCTGCTATGTTAGAATGTAAAGGTCATGTAATCCCTGCCTAGAGCAAAAAAAGAACATCCCTAAAATGTATAGAGTTCATTTGAATATAATATCTGCTGCTGCTGTTGTTTAGTTGCTCAGTTGTGTATGACTCTTTGCGACCACATGGACTGCGCTAGGCCTCCCTGTCCTTTAGCATCTCCTGGAGCCTGCTCAAACTCCTGTCCACTGAGTTGGTGATGCCATCCAATCATCTCATCCTCTGTCATCTCCTTCTCCTCTTGCCTTCAATCTTTCCCAGCATCAGGATCTTTTCCAATGAGTCAACTCTTCACATCAGGTGGCCAAAATATTAGAGCTTCAGCTTCAGCATCCATACATGACTACAGAAAAAACCATGCCTTTGACCATATGGATCTTTGTTGGGAAAGTAATGTCTCCGCTTTTTTAATATGCTGTTTAGGTTTGTCATAGCTTTTCTTCCAAGGACCAAGTGTCTTTTAATTTCATGGCTGCAGTCACCACCTGCAGTGATTTTGGAGCCCAAGAAAAGAAAGCCTGTCACTTTTTCCATTGTTTCTCCATCTGTTTGCCATGAAGTGATGGGACCAGATGCCATGATCTTCGTTTTGTGAATGCTGAGTTTTAAGCCAGGTTTTTCACTCTCCTCTTTCTATTCTCCTAATATCTGCTGAGGAGTCTGCAATAGATTTATATTGCTTTGCATTTAGTTGAAATCCTCAACCATTTAAGATTTCTATAAAGGCAATCAATATTGAAGAAAATGGCTTAAAAAGAGAATGAATGTACAACACTGATCTTCTAGAAAACACAACCTTAACTTTCCTAATTTTGCAATTTTTAAAAATAATTTCAAAAACTTGAAAACACTCAGTCCCATCAGAAATATCTGCTTTCTGTTTGTTGTTGCAGGGTGTATGTCTAGGCTAAAAAGTCATCACTCTACTGTTATATATATTTGACTTTGGGCTTCCCAGGTGGCTCAGTGGGTAAAATCCCTACCTACAATACAGGAGACGCCAGAGATATGGGTTTGATTCCTGGGTCAGGAAGATACCCCAGAGAAGGGCATGGTAACCCCCTCCAGTATTCTTGCCTGGAGAATTTCAGGGACAGAGGAGTCTGGCAGGCTACAGTCCATCGGTTGCAAAGAGTCAGACAGGACTGAACTGACTGAGCACAGCACAGCACATTTTTGAGTTTATACATTGGTGTAAGTATGTGACTTTAGCCAAGTCATTTGGCTTATCTGAGCCTTGGTTTCCTTTTCTGTAAACTGAGCAAGCTGAAATCAAGATTGCCGGGAGAAATATCAATAACCTCAGATATGCAAATGACACTACCCTTATGGCAGAAGGTAAAGAGGAACTAAAGAGCCTCTTAATGAAGGTAAAAGAAGAGAGTGGAAAAGCTGGCTTAAGTCTTTTTTTTTTTTTTTTGAATTTGCAAGTTTTTATTTGAATATGCAAATGTTCACTTTTCTTCTCTAGCTGATTTCAATTTCTTTTAATTAATTAATTTTTTTATTGAAGGATAATTGCTTTACAGAATTTGCTGTTTTCTGTCAAACCTCACCATGAATCAGTCACAGGTATACATATATCCCCTTCCTTTTGAAACTCAAAAAACAAAGATCATGGCATCCGGTCCTATCACTTCATGGCAAATAGATGGGAAAACAATGGAAACAGTGAGACACTTTATTTTCTTGGGCTCCAAAATCACTACAGATGGTGACTGCAGCCATGAAATGAAGACCTTTGCTCCTTGGAAGAAAAACTATGACAAACCTAGACAGCATATTAAAAAGCAGAGACACTACTTTCCCAACAAACGTCCATATAGTCAAAGGTATGGTTTTCCCAGAAGTCATGTGTGGATGTGAGTTGGACCATAAAGAAGGGTGAGTGTCAAAGAATTGATGCTTTTGAACTGTGGTGTTGGAGAAGACTCTTGAGAGTTCCTTGGACTGCACGGTGATCAAACCAGTCAATCCCAAAGGAAATCAATCCTGAATATTCATTGGAAGGACTGATGTTGAAGCTGAAGCTACAATACTTTGGCCACCTGATGTGAAGAGTTGACTCATTGGAAAAGACCCTGATGCTAGGAAAGATTGAAGGCAGGAGAAGAAGGGGATGACAGAGAATGAGATGATTGGATGGCATCACTGGCTCAGTAGACATGAGTTTTAGCAGACTCCAGGAGATGGCGAAGGATAGGGAAGCCTGGTGTGCTGCAATCCATGGGGTAACAAAGAATCAGACATGACTGAGTGACTGAACAACAAAACTCACTTACCTCATAAGGTTATGAGGTTTAATGAGGTAATTTTATAAAATAACAACATAGTACATAACGTACAGTGGTCATTTAATAAATATTAATCTCATTTCCCTGCTCGCCTTCTCAAGAAAGAAAAGATTAAGACACCTGAATGCCTCTTCCCAAACTCACAGGTAAAGAATTTTGGTTCTGTTCTCCGGCTTCATGTTCCTGCCTCCTGCACAAAGACAAGAGTATCCAAGTACAGGGCAACACTTAATATAGAACTAAAGCTTCCAACCTTAGTGATAATGAAAATGATGATGATCATCATCACAGTTGAGGTATGTTATTAAGGTCTCACATTTTAAAACTCTGTCTTTAGATATTCCGGTATGTCAATCTCTTAACACAATGCCTGATGCATACTAAGTGCTATTCAAATAATAGTTTGCTGCACTTATTTAGTGCCCACTAAAGAGCCTCTTCATACATGTCATGAAAAGGAAACAGAATCTATCTTTCAACAATTAGCTAGAAACACTAAATATTTATCCATTTGTGAGAAAGATTGCACTTTTGAGGGACTGTTGCCTATTTACTAATGGAGGAGCACCACTGCTGGGTGGCCTGGATAAGAACTGCATCTCTAATTACAGGGGTGGACAGAGAACTTACAGCTAGATTGCTCAGCTTTTGCGAAGCAAGTCAGTTCAGTACAGCTTCTGTACAGCGTTCAGCCCTTAGCGCAATGAGATAAGTACTCTACCCTTACCAAACTGCAGTGCTTGCTGCTAGGGGACATCTACCTGAGCAGTGCAGGGAGGGGGCAGGAAATAAAGAGGAGGAGGAAGAGTGTGAGCTAGAGAAGACTCCTCGCCACAGAATTTCTCCCAGGGAGAGTCCTGAGCTCAGAAGCTGTTAGGGAAGGAGGGCAGGGTCTTAAGGGCCTGATCGGACAACAAAAGATGTAAGCAAGGGTATACATGGAGCAAGAATGGGGAAAGGGGCTGAGCCAGCAGGATGGCAGAAAACCCACACTTCCTCAAAACCTCAAAGAATTCTACAACCTACAAACACCTGGTATAAATTGGTTTCTTGCAGAAAACAGTGAAGGGAGAAGGGCCAGGAGACCCCAGCTAACATCTGATTTGCTACTGAAAGCCTCCTCTCACCCTCCTGACCTCAAAGGAGCACTCCGGACCTTTGAAGGGGTGGCGACAGTGAACAAGAGACAAGGAATTTCATCCGTCTCTCTAAGTAGACTCCAGCTTAACCTCTTTGCATCTATAATTATGTGGTCGAAGGGCAGGCCCTCAAATTCTAGACATCTGACTGCCCAGTGACATAGAAGCAAAGTTGTGAGACTGATGTGAGAGTATCATCCCACCTTGGGGAGACATGAATTGAAGTATCATTATATGACTTGCCAAAGCAACACTTTGAATCAGCATTGTTGCCATCTGAATTTCTGCTTAGGAAAAACATCTAATCAAGGTGATAGAGCAAAGTGCTTTTCACCTGCTATGATGCTGCTAAACTTAATCAAAAAGCATATGTGTAGTACTTAATTACAGGAGTTGCTGTGCTCATAGACAGAACTATGTGCTCCTGGTCCCTCCTTCAGCAGTTTAGAGTATAGAGAAATGGCCAGGTTGGAGGGTGAGACATGAAGGAAGCTGTTAGGTAGTTAGAATAGGAAAAAGGAGTCCAGAATGGTGGTGGCTAAAAGACTCTGAGCTGTAACACTGGTCCACCATTTCAAATCTTTGCTGCGGTGAGATAGAACCAAGGAAATTACACACTCTCCGTACATACCTGGTGCCAAGACGCTGGTGTAACCTGGCTGAAGCAACCTTGGCTCAGCCCCAGTGAGGCAGAGACCAAGCACAGCAGAAGCCCTACTTGGCAAAAGTTCATGCCGTGAAAGCTGAACACAAAGAAACCCCATGCAGTGGAAGTGACAAGAAGCCCAGGGTGCTGGAAACCAGGACAGCAAACACAAACTCGCAGAAAGCCCATGTGGCTCAATCTCAGATTCCAGGAAGTCCTTGCCCCGATGACTGGAAGGACATATGATTAACAAAATCTTATTTCCTTTACAATCTCCTTGCAATCCTTTACAATTCTTGAAATGTATGGTTAGTTTTTGTGAGCTAGGTGATTTCATATGCTGATCAGAGGGCGGATCATTCCAACAATTGGTGAGCCACCCACTCCTTGGTCTTTTGATTGTGCCTTGGAACTGTCATGGGTGTGTCATTTAGCTTGCAGATTGAGAATCAAGGTTTACCTGAGTTTGCCATCTTGGACCCATTTGATTTTAATCAGTTTATGTTATGCCCTTGGGCTATGTCATTCTTTCAGAGCTGGGCCCTGTCCTCTTCCCTCCTGCTTCATGCTCTTTTCATGAGCCCCATCCGGGACCACAATGTTGCCTCTACAATCTTCTGGCAGGACAACCAGAAAATACCTGTACTTTGGAAGGGAAATGTACAACATACAATCCCTCTAGAGATTCAGGCCTTCATCTTCCATGTTTCCTACATGTGTGACAACAGCACCTCCCAGTGGACCCACTAGGGTGGGTGACAGGCACACAATACCTGGTAGAAGTCCATCTGTTGGTTGCACCCTTCAAGGGCAATTGGGCTACCGGGGGCAGTCTTTGCCACTTTTGGAGTTAGCCATGCAGACCATTTGGGCCCAAACCCTTACCACCCTTCTCTTAAAGCTGCAAATACACCCCCAGATCCAATCTGTTGCCTCATCATTTTGTCCTTAAGCCGCTTATGAACTCCTACAACCACGACCCTGCCCCCTCTGTAGGCAACATCACTCTACTCAGCCAATTACTAAGTACTCTTAACCCCCCTAACAGGACCATATACCCCTCTCCTTTTTCATTATTTCTATTACTACCTAGAATGGGTCTATGACAGTGGAATATTTACCATTGGAGACACCCTAAACTGCTCTTATGGAGGACTAGAGGAGGAAATCAATGACTTATATCACCTCAGAGCAATAAGTTCAATTCAGTTCAGTTGCTCAGTCATGTCCGACTCTTTGCGACCCCATGAACTGCAGCATGACAGGCCTCCCTGTCCATCACCAACTCCCGGAGTTTACTCAAACTCATGTCCATTGAGTCGGTGATGCCATCCAACCATCTCATCCTTTGTCATCCCCTTCTCCTCCTGCCTCCAACCTTTCCCAGCATCAGGGTCTTTCAAATGAGTCAGCTCTTTGCATCAGGTGGCCAAAGTATTGGAGTTTCAGCTTCAACATCAGTCCTTCCAATGAATATTCAGGACTGATTTCCTTTAGGACGGACTGGTTGGATCTCCTTGCAGTGCAAGAGAGTCTCAAGAGTCTTCTCCGACACCATGATTCAAAAGTATCAATTCTTCAGTCCTCAGCTTTATTTATAGTCCAACTCTCACATCCATAGATGACTACTGGAAAAACCATATCCTTGACTAGATGGACCTTTGTTTGGAAAGTAATGTCTCTGCTTTTTAATATGCTATCTAGGTTGGTCATAACTTTTCTTCCAAGGAGTAAGAGTCCTAATTTCATGGCTGAAATCATCATCTGCAGTGATTTTGGAGCCCCCCAAAATAAAGTCAGAACAATAAGAAGATAAGGCTTATGGCTATTTCACCAGGTTTTCAGTCTCAGGGCACAGGCTTGGATTGCTTTACGTCATGGTATCTATTTCCATCAATGGTAGACAAACCACCAATGAGTTAAGATGACAATCCCTTAATCTTACCCACCACAAGTCATGCTGGAGAACTTGGGGATGCTTAACTCCAGTCTGGGGATCCCAGGAGGTCAACCTGCCTTGACCTGCCTAGGGATCTAGTCCCCGGGAGGTTGTCATGCCTGGATCTGCCCAGGGACCCAATTCTCTGGAAGGCAACATGCCTCAACCTGCCCGGGATTCGATCTCTTGGAGGTTGTCACACCTCAGACTGCCTGGGGATCTGCACCTTGACCCAAGGACACCCAGTTCTCAGATTGCAACAGTACTGGGTAGGGTAAACTTCAGAAAGACTCAGCCCTAAGGAGGTCCACCCTTAGAAATAGGGGGCCTATTAGTTTTGTTCTTTTTCTCCATGCTGCCACTGTCTTTCAGATGGGAAATAACCAACCCACTTCCCGACAGACATCCTTGAGATGCATCCTTGATAACTGGAAGCTGTTCGGTCCCCTAAATCTAAGGAGAAGTCGCTTAATATCCTTTTGTGCCACTGTGTGGCCACAGTATCCTCTGAGGGATGAGGAACACTGGCCTGAGGATGGGAGTTTAAATTACAATACCATCCTGCAGCTGGACTTATTCTGCAAAAGACAAGGGAAATGGACCCCCTGTGCAAATTTTCTTCCGACTAAGAGATATGAAGGAACTCTGTCTTAAGTATGGGATTGTTGTATGCCCTAAAAATGACCCTACTAGGCAAATGGTGTAAGGCACAGACAACCAAGAGAAGGAATCCTTCACCCCCACCCCGTGAAGGCTCACCTCCCATGGCTCCCAAGTTGCCTGGTGCTCCTTCCTTGTATTCAAATGTTCCCCCCATATCCAGGAGCACCCCTTCCACAAAACCCAACTTGAGTATGTCCCTTAGTTGAAACTGGAGGAGAATTTGGACTAAACCAGGTGAGAACTAAGACAGATCAAACAAAACCTGGGAAGCTATACAGATGACCCAGGTAAATATACAGATACACCCCAACATATTACCTTGGCCTTTGACTTGACGTGGAAGGACATCATGGTCATATTTAGTCAAACTTTATTTGACCCTGGGCCTTAGAAGTGTCCTAGGAGATCTGAAGATTGCCCTTGGTATTTAATGCTTCTGGACAGTCAATCTGCCACAGATTCTGGTGCATTTTGAGAGTAAGGCTGCAAGGCTATGGCAGGATCCGAGAAACGTTGAAGAAACTGCAACGATTGGTGGCCGGTCGAGACCTGTAGCCATTCTCTCGCGGCCTGGTATCCGTCTGCCACCATCCATCAATGCAGTGTCGGAGTGCTGGGGCCTCTCCAGCTTGCCTCCAGAACCTACACGACTCAGCTCCCCATGCCCCTACCAGCCCTTGTGTTTCAGTAGACCTCCTTTGCCACACCTTGGACTAATTACTGACAGGAGTAATCTTGAGGTCAGTGCCCCTCAAGACTCTCCCGCCACTTCTCTGTACCTCTGCTCAACTGCCACAAGGGTTCTTTTCTGTTCCTCCACCGGCCTCTCTCTCCTTCTTCCCACAACTCTCCTTCTAGCCCATCCTTCTTGATCATCTTTTTCCCACTCTGACCTTCCAGCTGCATTTTGGTTTTGACTCCTTTCCCCCCCATTTCTCTTTGAGTTCATATCAACCTCCATTTGTTGCATGTGTGAGGATCACATTTCAGAGTCTCTGATGTTTGCAGGGTTGGGGGGCAGGGTGGTGGTGGCACGGGGTCAGGAGTCATAACCATGAAACTAGGCGATGACAGGAAACTCTTAATGGAATTCAGAAACATGGTGTGAACTGGGATCTAAAGATATGAGAAAGGCTTTGGTCTTCTTTTCAAACTTCTAAACTCTAAATATCTGACTTGAAATTTGCTAATTTCACACTCATTAAAGGATAAAGGTCAATTTATATATACATATATATAAATTACGTGTATATATATATAATATATAATGGAAAAATCAAATACAAATGTATGCTATAAAAGTATACAGAAAAACATATAAAGTGTATGTTATAATGTGTAACAAAAGGATACATTTAATAAATAAATTCAGGTTTATTACTTTCAAGTGGCTGGAGAAAATCTGTTAGAGAAAGAAGAGGATCCACGCGTCAAGGAGCGTCAAGGAGCTGAAGGGCATCAGCGTATCTTTCTGCCTGAATCCCACCTGATCCTGACTGAGGAAAATCTTACTCTCATTCCCCTTGTCTATAATCCTGGAGGACTCCTCTTCCCATTCCTGTTGATGTTTGTTTTTGTTACATTATTTCCTTTTTCTTTTTGTTTAATTTCTTTGGTCACAGTTTTCATCTTTGACTCAAAATACTTAATTCAAACTGTGTTTCAGATATGAAGACTATGAGGTAGGTTTTTAAGTCACACTCACCCATGTTATTTCTCTTGAATACTTTCCAATGATACATAAAGAGACATCTTCATCCTTTAAATATATCGTCTATTTATATTGCTGGATATTTATTCCTGAACTTTCCAAATTTGTGTCTTCTAGCTTTCCAAAGCACAATTCTTTTTCAAACTACTTTTAATTGCAAAAATAACATACATATCTGTTCCAGAAAGTTCACTAAGAGGCACACATGTACTTTAAGAAGGAAGTGGAAAAACATTCATTTTTTGCATTGTTTGAAATATCAAATGAAACAAGCTGAATATCCATCATTTGAGGATATTATTATTTGAGGATATATATTATTTGAATTTATATAATATGTGAGGATATATATTATTTGAGGTTAAATAGACTATGATATTCATAATTAAATTACTACTTAACAGTTTTTGGATAATGAAGTGGATTTATATACATTAGCAAAAAACTCAGTTCTACAATGTATAAAAAACAGTTATTATATCATTTCATTCATGAAAATGTATACATAATAGAAAAATCAAATGCAAATGTATGCTATAAAAGTATACAGAAAAATGTCTGCAAGAATACACATGCCAAACTGCTCATGATGTAGTTATTAATTACCTGATTAATGAAACATTTAAAAGTTAAAGTGTTAAAAGTCACATATAGCAAACATTTTAAACTGTGGAAAAATTTAACCTGAAAAGAAAGCATTCTTAATAACCTTTACTCCTAATTCAGTAGAGGTAACTTGACAGAAACATATATGTAATATACATAATTGCAAATTGAAGATTTTTCCTTACCTACACCATTCTGCAGCATTTGTAGATCAGCAGCATTTAGACCTACACTTATGCTTTTTAATGGTAAGTTTCATTAGAGCAGTATTTTATTTAACTGTAACAGGCAAATTTGCCCTTGGAGTACAGAATGAAGCAGAGCAAAGGCTAATAGAGTTTTTCCAAGAGAACGTAAAGAGAACGTGTTTGCTGGTCATAGCAAACACCCTATTCCAACAACACAAGAGAATAATCTACACATGGACATCACCAGATGGTCAACACCAAAATCAGATTGATTATATTCTTTGTAGCCAAAGATGGAGAAGCTCTATACAGTCAGCAAAAATAAGACTGGGAGCTGACTGTGGCTCAGATCATGAGCTCCTTATTGTCAAATTCAGACTTAAATTGAAGAAAGTAGGGAAAACCACTAGACCATTCAGGTATGACCTAAAACAAATCCCTTATGATTATACAGTGGAAGTGAGAAAAAGATTGAAGGGACTAGATCTGATAGACAAAGTGCCTGATGAAATATGGATGGAGGTTTGTGACATTGTACAAGAGACAGGGATCAAGACCATCCTCGTGGAAAAGAAATGCAAAAAAGCAAAATAGCTGCCTGAGGAGGCCTTACAAATAGCTGTGAAAAGAAGAGAAGAAAAAAGCAAAGGAGAAAAGGAAAGATATTCCCATTTGAATGCAGAGTTCCAAAGAATAGCAAGGAGAGATAAGAAAGCCTTCCTCAGCGATCAATGCAAAGAAATAGAGGAAAACAACAGAATGGGAAAGACTAGAGATCTCTTCAAGAAAATTAGAGATACCAAGGGAAAATTTCATGCAAAGATGGGCTCGATAAAGGACAGAAATGGTATGGGCCTGACAGAAGCAGAAGATATTAAGAAGAGGTGGCAAGAATACACAGAAGAACTGTACAAAAAAGATCTTCACAATCCAGATAATCATGATGGTGTGATCACTCACCTAGAGCCAGACATCCTGGAATGTGAAGTCAAGTGGGCCTTAGGAAGCATCACTACAAACAAAGCTAGTAGAGGTGATGGAATTCCAGTTGAGCTATTTCAAATCCTGAAAGATGATGCTGTAAAAGTGCTACACTCGATATGCGAACAAATCTGGAAAACTCAGCAGTGGCCACAGGACTGGAAAAGGTCAGTTTTCATTCCAATGCCAAAGAAAGGAAATGCCAAAGAATGCTCAAACTACCGCACAATTGCACTCATCTCACAGTCTAGCAAAGTAATGCTCAAAATTCTCCAAGCCAGGCTTCAGCAATACGTGAACCGTGAACTTCCAGATGTTCAAGCTGGTTTTAGAAAAGGCAGAGGAACCAGAGATCAAATTGTCAACATCTACTGGATCATCGAAAAAGCAAGAGAGTTCCAGAAAAACATCTATTTCTGCTTTATTGAGTACACAAAAGCCTTTGACTATGTGGATCACTATAAACTGTGGAAAATTCTGAAAGAGATGGGAATACCATACCATCTGACCTGTCTCTTGAGAAACCTGTATGCAGGTCAGGAAGCAACAGTTAGAACTGGACATGGAACAACAGACTCGCTCCAAATAGGAAAAGGAGTACGTCAAGGCTGTATATTGTCACCCTGTTTATTTAACTTATATACAGAGTACATCATGAGAAACGCTGGGCTGGAAGAAGCACAAGCTGGAATCAACATTTCTGGGAGAAATATCAATAATCTCGGATATGCAGATGACACCACCCTTATGGTAGAAAGTGAGGAGGAACTAAAAAGCCTCTTGATGAAAGTGAAAGAGGAGAGTGAAAAAGTTGGCTTAAAGCTCAACGTTCAGAAAACTAAAATCATGGCATCTGGTCCCATCACTTCATGGGAAATGGATGGGGAAACAGTGGAAACAGTGTCAGACTTTATTTTGGGGGACTCCAAAATCACTGCAGGTGATGATTGCAGCCATGAATTTAAAAGACGCTTACTCCTTGGAAGGAAAGTTATGACCAACCTAGATAACATACCAACCTAGATAACATAAAAAGCAGAGACATTACTTTGCCAGCAAAGGTCCATCTAGTCAATGCTATGGTTTTTCCAGCAGTCATGTATAGATATGAGAGTTGGACTGTGAAGAAAGCTGAGTGCTGAAAAATTGATGCTTTTGAACTGTGTTGTTGGAGAAGACTCTTGAGAGTCCCTTGCACTGCAAGGAGATCCAACCAGTCCATCCTAAAGGAGATCAGTCCTGGGTGTTCATTGGAAGGGCTGATGTTGAAGCTGAAACTCCAATAGCAATTCTTTGGCCACCTCATGTGAAGAGTTGACTCATTGGAAAAGACCCTGATGTTGGGAAGGATTGGGGGCAGGAGGAGAAGAGGACAACAGAGGATGAGATGGCTGGATGGCATCACCGACTTGATGGACATGAGTTTGAGCAAGCTCTGAGCTGGTAATGGACAGGGAAGCCTGGCATGCTGCAGTCCATGGGGTCACAAAGAGTCGGACATGACTGAGCAACTGAACTGAACTCAACTGAACTGGTAACCTCAGATCTAGTTTCTATCTCTATGAACTTGTTTATTCTAGATGTTTCATATAAGTGGGATCTTATCATTTGTATTTTTAATCAGATTTATTTCAGTTAGCATATTTTCAAGGTTTGTCCATGTTGTAGCATGTATCAGAACTTTATCCCTTTAAATCGCTGGATAATATTTCATTGTATGTTATTTACCTGGTCATCTATTGATGGACACTGGAGTTGTGAGTGAAGGGAGGTGCTGGAAAGGAGAGGCCTGGCCTTCACATCCTCACCCCTACAGAGAGAGGCTTGTGATCGCAAGATGCCCAAAGGGTTCAGACCATTTGCTATGGACCAGAGTGGCACGGTAATTTCTAAAAATGGAGTTGTAAACAGTGGGCTTGGTGGGTAATTATATGCATGATGTGACTTCCCTGTGTGTCTCACCATAGCCTGTGAGGAACAGCTCGGTTCTGAAGCTCTTGGTTCCATTTGTTTACATTTATGGTGCTTCCAGAGCCATATCTTAAATCTGTCCATATTCTTAAATTTCAGTGTCAAGAAATCATAATTCCCGCTGCTAATTACAAAGATTTAAGTTCCCTGACTCATTTCATATGTAAATATGTAATGTCAATCCTATGTATGTGTAAGCATGCATGCTCGCTCAATTGCTCAATTGTGTCTTTGTGACCCTATGGACTCTAGCCTGCCAGGCTCCTCTGCCCATGGGATTTTCTAGGCAAGAATACAGGAGTGGGTTGCCATGCTCTCCTCCATGGGATCTTCCCCACCCATGGATTGAACCTGTATCTCTTATATAGCACCACCTGGGAAGCCCATGTGTACGGTATGTATTAGTTCAGTTCAGTCACTCAGTCGTGTCCAACTCTTTGCAACCCCATGGACTGCGGCACGCCAGACTTCCCTGTCCATCACCAACTCCCAGAGCTTGCTCAAACTAATGCCCATCGAGTCAGTGATGCCATCCAATCATCTCATCCTCTGTCGTCCCTGTCTCTTCTTGTCTTCAATCTTTCCAACATCAGGGTCTTTTCCAAGGATTCAGTTCTTCGCGTCAGGTGGTCAAAGTAATAGAGCTTCAGCTTGAGCGTCAGTCCTTCCAGTGAATATTCAGGACTGATTTCCTTTGGGGTTGACTGGTTTGAACTCTGCAGTCCACAGGACTCTCAAGAGTCTTTCCCAACACCACAGTTCAAAAGCATCAATTCTTTGGTGCTCAGCTTTCTTTATTGTCCAACTCTCACATCCACACATGACTACTGAAACAACCACAGCTTGACTAGATGGACATTTGTCAGCAAAGTAATGTCTCTGCTTTTTAATATGCCATCTAGATTTGTCATAGCTTCTCTTCCAAGGAGCAAGCGTCTTTTAATTTCATGGTTGCAGTCACCATCTGCAGTGATTTTGGAGCCCAAGAAAGCCTGTCACTATTTCCATTGTTTCCCCATCTATTTGCCATGAAGTGATGGGACCAGATACCATGATCTTAGTTTTTTGAATGCTGAGTTTTAAGCCAGCTTTTCCACTCTCCTCTTTCACTTTAATCAAGAGGCTCTTTAGTTCCTCTTCATTTTCTGCCATAAGGGTGGTGTCATCTTCATATCTGAGGTTATTGATATTTCTCCTGGCAATCTCAATTCTAGCTTAGGCTTCATCCAGCCCAGCATTTCACATGATATACTCTGTATATAAGTTAAATAAGCAGGGTGACAATATACAGCCTTGTATACACTACAGTATATATATATTCACACACACAAGTAACCATTTTTGCCTTTAACCAGACTGCTACTCAAACTGATTTCAGCTACGTTACTTTATATTTCCACAAGCAATGTTTGGGATTCCAGTTTTCCCACATTTTTGCTTGCTGTTTTCTTTCTGAATATAGTGGACATGATGTGGCATTTCATTGGGGTTTTTGATTTGTGTTTCTCTGATGACTAATGATGTGGAGCACTTTTTCATGTGCCTGTTGTCTATTTGTATGTTTTCTGTGGAGAAATGTCTTTTGAGTTTCTTTAAACATTTTTTTAGTTTTTTTTTTCTTTTTTAATGTTTTTGAGCTGTGAAAGTGAAGTCACTCAGTCGTGTCCATCTCTTTGTGCCCCCATGGACTGTAGTCCCCCAGGCTCCTCCATCCATGGGATTTCCCAGGCAAGAATACTGGAGTGGGTTGCCATTTCCTTCTCCAGGGGATCTTCCCAACCAGAAATCTATTGAGTTGTAGGAGTTTTTTATATATTCTGGATATTAAACCCTTATTACATATGTGAGCATCAAATATTTTTCATTCTCTCTTTTCACTTTCTTGATAGCATCTTTTGATGAACAAAGGTTTTCATTTTAATCAAGTCAAGTTTGTCTTTTCATTCTTTTGTTGTCTGTGCTTTTGATGTCATATTTTTAAAAACTGCCAGATTCTAGGTCATGTAGATTTGACTCTACATTTTCTTCCAATAGTTTTACAGTTTTAGTTCTTAAATTTAGATTTTAATCAATTTTCTGTAGTTTTCATTCAATTAAAGTTGAATGATCCCGGAATCCTTGTTGAAAATCAGTTGATTATTAATGTGTGGGTTATTGCTGGGATTTCAGTTCTACTTTACTGGTCTAAAGCCTAGCTGTATGTTGGTATCACACTATTTTGATTACTATACCTTTGTAGCAAGTTTTGAAATCAGGAAAAAGATGAGTCTTCCAAATTTGTTCTTCTATTTCAAGATTATTTTGGCTATTCTGGGTCAGCTAAAGTTCCATAAAATTTTTAGGATGAAGTTTTCCATTTCTGAAAAAATACTGTTAGGATTTTCATAGTGATTGCATTGAAACTGTTTGTAACTTTGAATAGTATTGTCATCTTAGCGATATTGTCTTACAGTCGATGAACATAAGATGTCTTCCCCTTTATTTAGGTCTCCTTTAATTTTTTTCAGCAATGCTCTTCAGTTTTCAGTGTACAAGCCTTGCACTTCATTGGTTAAATTTATTCCTAGGTATTTTATTCTTTTGATGCCATTATAAGTATAATTATTTTTGGAATTTCTTTTATTCTGACTCCAGAACAAACACTCGTTTGTTGCTAATGTTTAGAACTGCAAATCATTTTGTGAGTAGTTGTGTATCCTGAGACTTTGCTAAATCTGTTTATTAGCTCAAGTGGTGTGTTTATGCATTCCCTAAGGTTTCCTGGATGTAAAATCGTGACTTCTATGAATAGAGATAGGTTTACTTCTTTCTTTTTTATTTGAATGTCTTTTATTTTTTTTCTTGCCTAATTTCTCTTGCTCTGTATCTGTTTATAATATATATTTACACATCAAAATATCTGCTTTTTGCACTACATATGTACTCTTTTTTATGAAAAAATTTATAGCAGACTACTATTTTGCTGTCTGCTTTCATGACACACAGTCAAAGGCTTTAGCATAGTTGATGAAACAGAGGTGGATGTTTTTCTGGAATTCCCTTGCTTTTCCTATGATCCAGCCAAATGTTGTCAATTTGATCTCCGGTTCCTCTTTCTTTTCTAAACCTAGCTTGGACACCTGGAAGTTCTTGGTTTGTGTTATGCTGAAGTTTGGATGCTAGATTTTAAGCATGACTTTACTATCATGGGAGATGAGGGCGACTGTCTGATGGTTAGCACATTCTTTAGTACTATCCTTCTTGGGAATTGAGATGAGGATTGACCTTTTGCAGTCCTGTGACCACTGCTGGGTCTCCCAGATTTGCTGACATATTGAATGTAACACCTTGATGGCATCATCCTTTAGGGTTTTGAATAGCTCTACTGGAATTCCCTTCCATCCACTAGCTTTATTAACAACAGGGCTTCCTAAGGCCCACTTGACTTCACACTCCAGAATGTCTGGTTCTAGGTGGCTGACCACACCATAGTAATTCGGTTCATTAAGATCTTTTTCGTACAGTTCCTCCATGTATTCTTTCCATCTCTTCTTGATCTCTTCAGTGTGTACTAGTTCATTACTGTTTCTGTCCTTTAATGTGCCCATCTTTGGGTGAAATATTCCCTTGATATTTCCAATTTTCCTGAAGAGATCTCTAGTCTTTCCCCTTCTGTTATTTTCTTCTAGTTTTATGCACTGTTCATTGAAGAAGGCCTTCTTGTCTCTCCATGCTATTCTTTGGAACTCTGCACTTAGTTGGATATACCTTTCCCTTTCTCCCTTGCTTTTTGCTCCTCTTGTTTCTTCAGCTACTTGTAAAGCCTCCTCAGGCAACCGCTTTGCCTTCTTGCTTTTCTTTTTCTTTGGGATGGTTTTGTTCACTGCCTCCTGTACAACATTACTGACCTCAGTCCATAGTTCTTCAAGCACAGTGTTAACTAGATCTAATCCCTTGAATCTATTCATTTCCTCCACTGCATATTCATTGGGGATTTGATATAAGTGGTGCCTGGCTGGCCTAGTGGTTTTCCCCATTTTCTTTACTTTAAGCCTGGATTTTGCAATGAGAAGCTGATGATCTGATCCACAGTCAGCTCCAGGTCTTTTTTTGCTGCCTGTATACAGCTCCTCCACCTTTGGCTACAAAGAACGTAATCAATTTGATTTTGGTGTTGACCGTTTGGTGATGTCCACATATAAAGTCGTCTCTTTTGCTGTTGAAAAAGGGTATTTGCTATGACCAGTGCATTCTGTGGGCAGAATTCAGTCAGCCTTTGATTCATTTTGTTCTCCAAGGCCAAACTTGCCTGTTATTCTAGGTATCTCTTGACTTCTTACTTTTGCGTTCCAATTCCCAATGATGAATAGAACATCTTTTTTTGATGTTCGTTTTTCTAGGTGAGGTCTTCCAGGTCTTCACAGAACTATGAAGAAACTTCAAAGAAACTTCAGTTTCTTTGGCCTCAGTGGTAGGGGCATATGTTTGAATTACTGTGATGTTGAATGGCTTACCTTGGAAACGAACCAAGATCATTCTGTTATTCTTGAGGTTATACCCAAGTACTGCATTTCTGACTCTTTGATTATGAGGGCTACTCCATTTCTTCTATGGCATTCTTGCCCACGGTAATAGATATAGTGGTAAACTGAATTAAATTCTCCCATTCTTGTCCATTTTAGTTCACTGCCGGAGTCCAGCTCCAGCTGGTCCAGGGGTTTTTTCAGGATGGACGGCGTCGGCGAATGCGAATGAGAAGACACAGCGAGTTTCGGTGTTTTTAAGTGTCTTCTGACTTTATTGTTTTTTAAGACAGCTTTTATATCTTTAGTTGTATTTTTTAAAGAATATAGGCACAGCAGATTATGACAAAGAAAGAATTCATTAACAGAAAGTTTTAAAGCAAAACCTGTTTTTCTAAGGGTTGATCAGCCAAAACACTTTTGTATCAGGCACAGCAGATTATGACAAAGAATGTGTTCGTCAACAGAAAGTCTTAAAATAAAACCTGTTTTTTTATAATCTATCTTACGCCTTGAGCCCAACAAAAAGGAATGTGGTCCTATAAAGTCATGGTACAGCAAGCTGAAACAATGTAGTACAAAGGTCAGTTCTTAGCAAAAATCACTGACTAAATTAACAATCATCTTATTATTTGTACTAAGGCTAAACTTTTATTTCTATAAGTTTTTAACTATTATACTTTCATTACGCAGGCTAAATATGTTAAGAGCAAAAACATAGTGAGTAAATATAGACTAAATAACAGTTTCATAAAGCAATATTTCTTATATTTCCTAACAAGCCTTTTTCCTACGAAGAGCTCCGTACCTATTGGGGCTTTTGTGTGTTAGGCTCCCAATGCTGTTTATTGTTAAAGGGCAGTCATGCACATGAGCTCCAAAAGCACAGGTACATTTATTAAATAAACCAATATGCCAGCAAGAAGAATTTAGATTAATAAACTCCATATCCTAGACAATCCCATCAGGGTGCCACCGTTTTTTAGGGGCCTTGTCGATTGAGGTTTTAGATTGATCTATATTGGAAGAGAATCAGGGAAAGGCCTTTTACCTAAGTCATGGAAAATAAGAAGAGGTCTGTTGTAGCAAACATCAGAAAGATAGATGTCATCTTTAAGGTGAGCGCTGAGGCAGCCTTCCGAGAATCCCTGAGGCCTGAGAAGCCGTGCTCGATCAGTCCTGTCCCTCATGACACTGTCATGGGTGGGATCTCATGGGCTGGCTCCCAGCATCTCCCCCTTTTTTATTTTTTAAGACGGCCAGATGAATTTTAGTCTCGAGCTTCTGAGTGTTCAGCTAAAGAACTCTGACAATATAAGGAAGGATTATAATGAGAAGCAGAATTAAGGCAGCTACAGCAACATAACTGAAGATAGTGGATAAGACATTTTTTCTAGTAATGAAGTTAGAAAAGGTATGAAAGAAATCATTAGCGGCCCCTGCAGTAGTAAAATCTAGATGGGACTGTTCTAGGGTCCTTATTTGATCATGAAGTTTTTTGAGATCTAAACCAATGTGGGAACTATTCCAAATACTTGAAATATGATTTTTAATCTTTTTCCAATTATAATCTGTATCATTTACTTTTAAGGGTGTTACACAAATCCATCGATAGTCCGAATGACAGGATAGTGTTAACTTTATTTTTAAAGCCTATAATTCAGTTCCAATATGCATGACTGCCTCTTCTAGGGCGTCTACTTTCATTTCTAACTCCTTATCTATAATCTCCTGTGTAGCTAGGGTTAGAGAAACATTTTTGGACAGAGTATTGACATATTGAGCAGTATATACTTGTTGAGTCAACGATATTGTTGCCACAGTAACAGAAGTAATTGTTGTTATTAAAGCTGAAATCCCTAAAATAAGTAGCCCTACAAATCGTCGTGGACGCATAAATCTTGTAATTGTTGTAGAACAGCCAGACCGTAATTATCATATCAATAGGTATTTACTGTGACAGGCAAGCAATGTAAGCATAACAACAATAACAACTAAAAGATGCCCAGGAGTCGTGGTGGCTCCCCATTCGGCCACCAGCCCGTGAGCGTCCCCAGTCAACCTCTTAACTCGGCCCCAGGTAGGAAGATCAGCGGCTCTAGTTGAAGCAGCAGGGCGAGGATGTCTGCGCTGCACAGGTGTAGGTCACGGTCTGGGGCGAATGGGTCTTGGAGCGTCGCTCAGAGTGAGATTTTGAAACTGCTGACAGGGCGGTGCATGTTTTGAAAGAGGCTGTGGTTTTTTTGAAAAGAAAGTAAGGAGAGGGTGGGGGCTGCTTTTTCAGCGGCGGCGGAAGATGGACTGGAGTAGTATGTCTTTCTTAAAGCGCCAGATGCCTGAAGCGATGCACTAGTAGTGAAGCCTCAGGTGAAAAGTCATTCGTCTTTTGGTCTTTTCTTGGTTTTTTCAAGTCAAGAATCTAAACAGGACAAGTGGAATCTTGCGGAAACACAGGCATACCTTCTCCCGCAAGTTAACAGCACAAATGGTCCTTTTTAATCTCTAGTAAGGAGATCTTTTTACTTGACCAGAGGCCAAGTCGTAACCCCTTTAGGAATTTAGTGTCTCATCATTGTAGTCCGCCCCTGTGTGTCTACGTTTAAATGATTAATTATAAACAAAGCTTGGTGTTAATCTCTTGATTGTACATCATGGAGCATCTGATCTTTATTTGAAGATTGGTTACTGAGATAAGCCTTAGAAACAAACTTAGAGTGTCCTTTTAATAACTTAATTAAATTTTTTAGCAATATAACATAAGAAAGAACTATCTCAGAAGTGAGTCTTAGTAAACACTAGACCTTAATTAACAAAACTAGAAATTTAGTTTAACAATTTATAAAACTTAATATTTAGTGAAACATGATTTTTTCATTATGGAGGCTTTAACCCATCAAATAAAAATGAGGTTTGTCAGGGAGCTGGGAAAAGCCAAGCGGCCGTCTTGGATCTCCTGTAGCCCTGACTCTTTGATTTTTAGCTATTGTTTATCTATTTTTAATTTCCCAGTTTAGGAATAGACTGTTGCCATGTTTTAAGGACATTAGGATAACACAAGTCTAACAGTGAGGGGTTATTTTTTGTATAAGCAGAATGAGCTTTTATATATACCAGAATCTTAAATAATGCTTATTTATTTTACCAAAGTAACAAAAGACTTTAAAAACAAATATACATCACTTAAAGGTAAAGAAATTTATAATCTGTTATTGGAAGAAAATGAACTCAGGTAGTTTAATAGCTCTTTGGGATGTCTCAGGGGCCCTCTGAAGCATCCCAAAGTTAGCTAGAAGTCTAAGTTATTTAGGCAGTTTTGTCGATAGATATCAAAAGAGTTTATACCACTCAGTCAGACAGAATCATATAGATCACTATGAAATAATATGTTCACTTAGCCAAAATGATAAAGAAGATTTTAGGTAAGGTAAACATAGAACAGATCACTTCAGATGTAAAGAAACTTAAAATTCATTATCAAAGGCAGTTCACTATCTCAAGAAAACTTGCAAAACTCTTTTCTTGGGGTCCAGTTTCTACAAAAACCTTTTATCACTTACTGTACCCGTTTGTTTTTTCCATCTTGAAACAGCCACCTGTAAGTCAGACCTACTTCCTTTTCCCTTCATAAAATGTAACTTTATTTTTCATACCTTCTTTATTGAAAGCACACATCCCACTTTTCTTAAGCGACTAAGAACAGACCTTTATATTAGCATTTTATAGATTGGTGAACATAAAGACCAGTGATAACATTTTAAAAATTTTAGCGAACATCTTAGGATGGCATCAAACATTATTTATTAATAGTCCAAAATCTTTAGTTTCTCTGTAAGTTAGTATTCAGTAATGAATGTTTCAGAATCTTATTTTATTTGGAAATGACCTAGCTATTCAATAAACTTCTGTTACTTAGTTTAGCACAACCCTAAAAATTTATGTTATTGAAATTTAGAGAGACTGTTTTAGACAGACATTTTTAATCTTAATAGAGTTTATCTAAAAGGTCATATCTCATTTATATGTATATATATTTTAAGTTTCTTCACTTGAGGTACCTTCCTTATCGACAAACTTGTGACAGATATAACAATATAACAATATTTAACTTATAATGAACTTAGGTACAATAAAAATATGCTTAATATTAATGACCATTAGACATGTCTATATTAGATTAGCAAATAAACATTAATACTAGATATTTAATATTGAATATTTTTCAGTTCACGTGAATCTGAAATTTAGTTAGGTTAATTTCTCTTGTATTTAGAATTGTCTGATTTGTAAGCGCTTACTTTTTTTTTAGGCCAATTAAATAGAGCTCATTGACTAATTAGGCTTCAGCAATGTTGTACAACGACAGAGACACACATTGAGACATACATAAATCTGGACAGACAGAACACACTGAGACACACATAAATCTGGACAGACAAAAACCTCACAGTTTTCCACTTCAAATTTAAAATGTCTATTTGCCTTTTTTGCTTCTCTGTTTTGATTTTGGAGCCTGATTAGATTTCATGGATGGTATAATTGGAGATATTTCTTTTAGACTTTTAGGAGCTTCTTTGGCTAAGAAGGGCCAGTTTTTATCAGATTGGTAATGAGCTGCTGCTTTTTCCAAATTTCCCTCATCCTGGGGTGAAAGTTGTTTCTCTTTTTTATCTCTCTTCTCTACAGGCCCATCGGTGGTCATGGCAGCCAGCATATTTTTTTTGTTGTTGGTGTTGATAGCTAGGCTTGGGCTCTTCTTTTTTATTTTTGTCTTTAATGGGTATTGTTTTAGATTTATGCACGCCGGAGTCCAGCTCCAGCTGGTCCAGGGGTTCCCTCAGGATGGACGGCGTCAGTGAATGCGAATGAGAAGACACAGCGTGTTTCGGTGTTTCCAAGTGTCTTCTGACTTTATTGTTTTTTAAGACAGCTTTTATATCTTTAGTTGTATTTTTTAAAGAATATAGGCACAGCAGATTATGACAAAGAAAGAATTCATTAACAGAAAGTTTTAAAGCAAAACCTGTTTTTCTAAGGGTTGATCAGCCAAAACACTTTTGTATCAGGCACAGCAGATTATGACAAAGAATGTGTTCGTCAACAGAAAGTCTTAAAATAAAACTTGTTTTTCTATAATCTATCTTACACCTTGAGCCCAACAAAAAGGAATGTGGTCCTATAAAGTCATGGTACAGCAAGCTGAAACAATGTAGTACAAAGGTCAGTTCTTAGCGAAAATCACCGACTAAATTAACAATCATCTTACTATTTGTATTAAGGCTAAACTTTTATTTCTATAAGTTTTTAACTATTATACTTTCATTACGCAGGCTAAATATGTTAAGAGCAAAAACATAGTGAGTAAATATAGACTAAATAACAGTTTCATAAAGCAATATTTCTTATATTTCCTAACAAGCCTTTTTCCTACGAAGAGCTCCGTACCTATTGGGGCTTTTGTGTGTTAGGCTCTCAATGCTGTTTATTGTTAAAGGGCAGTCATGCACATGAGCTCCAAAAGCACAGGTACATTTATTAAATAAACCAATATGCCAGCAAGAAGAATTTAGATTAATATACTCCATATCCTAGACAATCCCATCAGGGTGCCACCGTTTTTTAGGGGCCTTGTCGATTGAGGTTTTAGATTGATCTATATTGGAAGAGAATCAGGAAAAGGCCTTTTACCTAAGTCATGGAAAATAAGAAGAGGTCTGTTGTAGCAAACATCAGAAAGATAGACGTCATCTTTAAGGTGAGCGCTGAGGCAGCCTTCCGAGAATCCCTGAGGCCTGAGAAGCCGTGCTCGATCAGTCCTGTCCCTCATGACACTGTCATGGGTGGGATCTCATGGGCTGGCTCCCAGCAGTTCACTGATTCCTAAGATGTGGATGTTTATTCTTACCATCTCCGGCTTGACTACGTCCAATTTACCTTCATTCATGGACCTAACATTCCAGGTTCCTATGCAATACTGTTCTTTGCGGCATTGGATTTTACTTTCACCACCAGAGACAACCATAACTGAGCATCGTTTCTGCTTTGGTCCAGTCGCTTCATTCTTCCTGGGGCTATTAGTAGTTGTCCTTTGCTCTTCCCCAGTAACATACTGGACAATTTCTGACCCGGGGGATTTATCTTTCAGTGTCATATCTTTTTGTCCTTTCATACAGTTCATGAGGTTCTCATGGCAAGTGTACTGGGGTGGTTTGCCATTCCCTTCTTCAGGGACTGCAGCCATGAAATCAGAAGATGATTGCTTCTTGGCAGGAAAGCTATAACAAACTTAGATAGTGTGTTGAAAAGCAGAGACACTACTCTGCCGAAAAAGGTCCATATAGTCTAGTCTATGATCTTCCCAATGGCCACATACAGTTGGGAGAGTTGGACCATAAAGAAGGAAGAACACCAAAGAACTGATGCTTCTGAACTGTGGTGCTGGAGAAGACTCCTGAAAATCCCTTGGAATAGCAAGGAGATCAAACCAGTCAATCTTAAGGGAAATCAACCCTGAATACTTGTTGGAAGGGCTGATGATGAAGCTGAAGCTGAAGTTCCAGTATTTTGGTCATGTTATATGAAGAGCCAACTCATTGGAAAAGTCTGTGATTCTGGGAAAGATTGAGGGCAGAAGGAGAAGAGAGTGTCAGAGCATGAGATAACTGGGTGGTATCACTGATACAATATTTATGAACTTGGGCAAACTTCAGATGATAAGGGACAGGGAGGCCTGATGTGCTATAGTCCATGGGGTTGCAAAGAGTTGGAAATGACTGGGCAACTGAACAACAGCTGCTTCTTTTTTCAGTCCAGCATGTGTAGATCTAAGTCATTTTAAAAATTGTTGGATAGTATTCTAATTATAAATACCATAGTTCATTTAACCATTTCACAAATAATGAGTATTTAGGCTATTTCCAATTATGTGGCATTTATATTTTAACTTTATGTTGTCTTTTTTTTCTTATGCAGTAGTCTCAAACCTTTTATGTATTCAGATTCATTACATTGTTTGCTTTGGCACTTCTGGGTTTGGGGTTATGCATGGAAAGTCTTTCTTTATATAATTTAACATAAAATAAAACTAATATAAATACATGTTAAAAATCATTCTTTGTTATAGAGCGCTTGTCGATTTATCTTATATGTTTAAATCTTTAGAAGTTTAGGAATTTATTCTGTCTTAAGGAATGTGAGAGTGATCAGTTTCATTTTCTTCTAAATGACTATCTGGTTTTCCCAACATCATTCGTTAAATAATCCATCAACTGGGAGGTACTTATAAAAGAAATATGAAGTTCAAGTTAAAAAATGACTAGGGCGTTTTTACTCCCAGAAGGTTTAAAAGGTTTATTCTAGGACGTGAGTCTCGTGACAGAAAACTACTTATCGTTCAGAACTGAATTGGAGCCAGATTAGGGAACTACTGTTAGCCCAGTGTGTGATACTATGGTTTCTAATTTGGGTTCTTTGCTCCTTCCCTTTAATTTAAATATCCCTCTCTTTCTACTTTTCTCTGTGAAATCCAACTCAGCTGCTACCTCAACCATAGTGAAATATTTAGAAGTTCTCTAAACGTTTCTGTGTTTTCTCCTGGTCCATTTCAAACACACATATCAGAACATCCAGGAATCATTTTCAACTGTCAGCTGAGAATAGAAAGCTGAAGAGGGGAAAGTGTTGAAAGGAGACCAGAGAATCGGGCTGATGCTGGCAAGCAGACCATCATGTGAGGGCATAATTGGGAGAGTTATGGACTCAGTGCATGTAGAGATTAAGCCTAAAAACAGGAGTTTAAGGGCAAATCTTAGAGCAGACTTTATAATGATTAGCCAGGAGACAAGGAATAGAACATGAAGGCTGTATTTTGTCACCTCGCTTATTTAACTTACATGCAGAGTATATCATGCAAAATGCCAGGCTGGAAGAAGCACAAGCTGGAATCAGATTGCCAGGAGAAATATCAATAACCTCAGATATGCAGATGACAGCATCCTTATGGCAGAAATCAAAGAGAAATCAAAGAGCCTCTTGATGAAGGTGAAAGAAGAGAGTGAAAAAGCTGGATTAAAACTCAACATTAAAAAAAACTAAGATCATGGCATCCAGTCCCACCACTTCATGGCAAATAGATGGGGAAAAAATGACAACAGTGAGAGACTTTATTTTTCTGGGCTCCAAAATCATTGTGGATGGTGACTGCAGCCATGAAATTAAAAGATGCTTCCTCCTTGGAAGCAGAGCCGTGACAAACGTAGGCAGCATACCAAAAAGCAAAGACATTGCCTTGCTAACAATGGTCCATATAGTCAAAGCTGTGGTTTTTCCAGTAGTCATGCATGGATGTGAGAGTTGGACCATAAAGAAGGCTGAGCGCCAAAAAATTGACGCTTTCGAACTGTGAAGACTCCTGTGAGTCCCTTGGACTGCAAAGAGATCAAACCAGTCAATCCTAAGCGAAATCAACTCTGAATATTCATTGGAAGGACTGATACTGAAGCTGAAGCTCCAATCTTTGGCCACCTGATGTGAAGAACCTACTCCTTGGAAAAGATCCTGATGCTGGGAAAGATTGAGGGCAGGAGGAGAAGGGGAAAACAGAATGAGATAGTTGGATGGGATCACTGACTCAACAGACATGAGTTTAAGCAAGCTCTGGGAGATGGTTAGACAGGGAAGCCTGGCTTGCTGCAGTCCATGGGGTTGCAAAGAGTCAGACGTGGCTGAGTGATTAAACAGCAACAACAAAAGAATAGAAACAAGGAAGCACAGGTGAGTTCATTTTAGTTTCTCATACTGCCTATCAATGTCCCACACTGGAGGACTTTAGCAAATATTTATTGATGAATGAATACATGAATGAGGGCGTGCTGAACATACACTCAAACTCTAGTTTCCCTGTGATCTTGGGAAAGTCATTGAAACACTCTTACCAGTTTTCTGAACTGTAAAATGCAAGCAATAATATTTTACAAGCCCGTCTCTGAGGATTGTTATTAAGACCAAAATAGAAATGTTGCTTAAAAATGTGTAAAGGTTTTGTAAATTGTCACGCCCACATAAATGCTGTACATAGGATCCTTCTTAGAGAGAGGCAGGATATACACATGCCCATGTATAAATGTACATGTTATTCCTTTGTGTCTTCTGTTTTTTTCTCCTTTATAACACTTTAAGTAACAATTTTCATTTATTTTAAAGAATCAATTCATCTCTAGCTTATATTAACAAGAATGCTGTAAACAGCAAATCATCACGTCCTGTTTTATGTCACCTTTGTACAAACAACTTCAGAGACTGAAACTGCAAACTTTTCTAAATATTGGAAAATCAAAGTAATTATTTTATAAGTTGTTGGAAGATACTTTCAAATGTCTTTTAAACCTCAGCACACAGAATTGTGAATTGTATTTTAAAAGAAAAATTTTACTTCTTAAAGCCTAGAACGTAATTAAATGAGGTATCACTGCAGAAAGCTGAAAGCCTCATCTTCTGGTTATTTCTGAAATAAGGAAATCCTCCATGGAAATAGTAAGAACTAACCTGGCTGGATTTCAGAGCCTGGGACTTTGCTTTAGAGTTGAATCAGGCAGGAGCAGAGATCAGATGAGACCAGCTCTAAATTACTTAGTAGTAGCCATGATTTCCATGAAGTGTTCAAAATTCATTTCATCCTGAGTTTCTGTAAATGGTTTTTCTAAACTTTTAGAGAAATTTTGCTTTTGGTCTAAATCTTCACATTTTGGTGTCTATCCAAGGACAAATTATTTTTGGAAGTTTTAGCAAATTTGTTCTCCCACTCTGAATTAGTCAGCAAAACCAACATAAAATTTTTCTGTCTTCAAAAACAAGTGTGTTTTTAAATGTCAGGCACAAGAACTCCTGGAGAACACAAACCAATAACTTGGGAGAAAGTGCTGGATAAAATCTGAAATTTCATGGGTCCTCAGGACCTCTGATAGAACATTTTCACCCAAATTTTAAAAGTTTTGTTACAATTGGATTCTATTTGTGGTACACAGTGCTCTGAAATATACAAACATTTATGGAACAAATAAATGGAAACTATGGAATATTTCCAATTGCTTACACTATCCTTAAATTTCTTTCTAGAAAAAGTTTATAAGCCAAAATAATTCGACACACTAAAATAACTGTTGACTTACTTTTTCTGACTGTTGATTGGAAGGAAAAATTTCAATGACACATCTCTGGGGATCTAAGAGAGACTTAGCTACAAAGCTTTATTCCAAAGCTTGAATTTGGAATATATGCATTCCTGATAAAGGTACAGGGAAACTTAAGAGATTTGTAAAAGGGCCAAACTTGAAATTTGATTTAAAGCCAAGTTAAAAATCAGTATCAGCTTTCCTGATGCCTCAGTGGTAAAGAATCCACCTGCTAATTCGGATCATTCTCTGATTGGGAATCATTCCACATGCCACGGTGCAACTAAGCCCATGTATCACAACTATTGAGCCTGTGCTCTTAAGCCCAGGAGCCACAAGTCCTGAGCCCATGTGCCACAACCACTGAAGCCTGTGAGCCCTAGAACCTATGCTCCACAACAAAAGAAGCCACCACAATGAGAAGCCAGAACACAGCAACTAGAGAGTAGCCCCTGCTCTCCACAACTAGAGAAAGCCTACACACAGCAATGAAGGCCAAATGCAGCCAAAAATAAACAGTTTTTAAAAACTATCAATGAAAGTCTTAGCCACTCAGTCATGTCCAACACTTTGCGACCCCATGGACTGTAGCCCACCTGCCAGGCTCCTCTGCCCATGGAATTTTCCAGGCAAGAATACTAAAGTGGGTGGCCATTCCCTTCTCAGGGGGTCTTCTGGACCCAGGGATCAAACTGGGGTCTTCTGCATTGCAGGCAAATTCTTTATTGTCTGAGCTACCAGGGAAGCCCAAAACAATATCCAGTATCAGTAGCTAAAGAAAAACCTCAACAAGGCAGTGGGAGGGGCACACAATCATGTTAAAATCAAACCTCATACCCACCAGAGTCTCTTGGAGGGCACAAATAAAGCTCCTTATGTGCACCAGGACCAGGGAAAAGGAACAGTGACCGCCCCCCCAACTCCAGGAGACTAAGCCAGACCTGCCTATGAGTGTTTGAAGGTCTCCTAAAGAGGCGTGGGTCAGCAGTGGCCTCCTGCAGGAACAGGGGTACTGGCAACAGCAGTTTGGGGAGACATGGCTTGTTAGCCTAAGTCCTCTCGGAGGAGGTCACCATTAGCTCTACCTAGGAGCTGAACCTGCACTTCTTTTTTTCAAATAAAATGTTGATGGTATTACCAAGTTCAAGCTTGTACTGCTCACTTCACATACAGGACAATAAATTGACAAGTTGTTGGGCAAGGAATACCAACTTTATTCAGAAAACCAGCAGACCAAGAAGATGGTGGACTAATGTCCCAAAGAACCATTTTGTCTGAGTTAATATTCAGGCTTCTTTGATACTAAAATGGAAAGGAATAAAATCAAACATTTCCTGGTTCCAATCAGCCTTCAGAGGGGATATGTTAATTTCTTCTTTCCTGCAGTCTTCACAGGTTGATCTGGTCTGGATGTTTCCTACGAGTAAAACACAGCTAAATGCTCATTATCTGGGAGGTAGGATTCCCATAGATGGGCCATTATGTATAATTAAGCTTATAGGCAAATCATTTTAATGACTAACTTGTGACAGAATACAAAGTTTCTTCCCTATTGCATGTGTGGTAAGATGCTTCAGTTGTGTCTGACTCTGCAACCCTATGGAGAGTAGCCGACCAGGCTCCTCTGTCCATGGGATTCTCCAGGAAAGAATACTATAGTGCATTGCTATGCCTGTCTCCAGGAGATCTTCCCAACCTGGGATTTGAACCTGCATCTCTTATGTCTCCTGCATTGGCAGGCAGGTTCTTTACCTCTAGTGCCACCTGGGAAGCCCTCCTCTCTATTATAGGGGGACAAAGATGATGTGTAATCACAGATGATTTCTACCCTAAAGTGTAAGTAAGTCCTTTAGCCTACCAAGTACACCATCATCATCCCAGGTCCTTCCAATGAATGTTCGTTGATTGAACCCTAGAGGGTTGATTTCCATTAGGATTGACTGGTTTGATCTCCTTGCAGTCCAAAGGACTCTCAACAGTCTTCTCCAACACCACAGTTCAAAAACATCAATTCTTTGGCACTCAGCCTTCTTTATGGTCCAACTCTCACATCCATGTATAATTACTGAAAAAACCATAGCTTTGACCATATGGACTTTTGTTGGTAAAGTAATGTCTCTGTTTTATAATATGCTGTCTAGGTTCATCATTTCTTTTCTTCCAAGGAGCAAGCATCTTTTAATTTCATGGCTGCAGTCACCATCTGCAGTGATTTTGGAGCCCAAGAAAATGAAAGTCTGTACTGTTTCCATTGTTTCCCCATTTACTGTCACCACCAGACACATCCATAACTGGCCATCATTTCCACTTTGGCTCAGCCTCTTCATTCTTTCTGGAGGTAATTCTCTGCTCTTCCCCAGCAACATAACGGACATCAACCAACCTGGCAGGCTCATTACCCAGTTTCATACCTTTTTGCCTTTTCATACTATTCATGGGGTTTTCAAGTCAAGAATACTGAAGTGGCTTGCCGTTCCCTTCTCCGGTGGGCCATGTTTCACCAGAACTCTCCACCATGACCCATTCATCTTGGGTGGCCCTGCATGACATGGCTCATAGTTTCATTGAGTTACACAAGGCATGATCCATGTATTCAGTTTGGTTGTTGTTGTTCAATTGCTCAGTCATGTCTGACTCCTTGTGATCCCATGGATGCCAGGCTTCCCTGTCCTTAACCATCTCCTGAAGCTTGCTCAAACTCAGTTTGGTTAGCTTTCTGTGATTGTGTTTTTCATTTTGTCTGCCTTCTGATGGATAAGGATAAGAGGCTTGAGAAAGCTTCCTGATGGGAGGTACTGGCTGTGGGGCAAACTAGGTCTTGCTCTGATGGGTGGGGCCATGCTCAATAAACCTTTAATCCAAATTTTCTGCTGAAGGTGAGGTGCTTTGTTCCTTCCCTGTAGTTTAGCATGAGGCCAAATTATGATACCAGCATGTGTGGCCCCCAGGACTGTTGTATTCAGTGCCCCTAACCCCATGGCAGGCTACTGTCAGCCACGTCTCTGCCGGAGACTCCTGAACACTCACAGGAAAGTCTGTCTCAGTCTTTTGTAGGGTCACTGCTTCTTTCTCCTGGGTCCTGGTGCTCACAAGGTTTTGTTTATGCCCTTCAAGAGTCTGTTTCCACAGTCCTATGGAAGTTCTGTAATCAAATCCCACTGGCCTTCAAGGTCAAATTCCCTCGGGTTCACAGTCCTTTTGCTGGATTTACAGGTTGGGAAATCTATTGTGGGCCCTAGAACTTTTGCAACATTGCAAGAACTTCTTTGTATAATTGTTCTCCTGTTTGTGGGCGTTCTGCTCAGATGCTCTATGGTTGGCTAATGATCACCTCCTCCAAGTGGACTTATGCCACATGCCATGCCTCCCAGGTCTGCTGCAGCCAGAGCCCCTGTCCCTTTGGGAGGCCACTGCTGACCCACGCCTCTGCAGGAGACACTCAGACACTTAAAGGAAGGTCTGGTTCAATCTCTTGTGGGGTCTCTGGGTCCTGGTGCACAAGGTTTTGTCTGCGCCCTCTGAGTGTCTCTGGCAAGCATGAGGTTTGAATCTAAATGTGATTTCACCCCTTCTACCATCTTGTTGGGGCTTCTCCTTTGCCCTTGGGCATGGGATATCTTTTTTTGATGGGATCCAATATTTTCCTGCTGATGGCTGTTCAGCAGCTAGTTGCACTTTTGGAGTTCTCATACGGGAGAAGATGAGCACATGTCGTTCTACTCTACCATCTTGAAAGCAATATACTGTACACGTTGACATAATAACTAAATGTTGTGTGTGAATCTTGACTGTGTTAAGTAGTTAGAATAGGGAAAAGGAGTCCAAAATGGTGGTGGCTAAAAGACAAAGGGGAAAAGCCCACGCAAAGGAAACAAAGGAAAAATCCACAGACCGGAGTGAGAACCTCAGGTGAAACAAACACTCCCCCTTCCTGGCTAGCCCTGATTTGTATAGGGCAGGCTCCGCGGGGAGGAGACAAAATGTGTAAAAAGAGGAAGTCAAACTGGGTTGGGGTCTTGGCTCTCCTTTGGAGTCAGCCTGCCCTCACACCTTGAGGATGTACCTTGCTTGCAGAATAAAACTCTGAGCTGTAACCAAGCTGTACCACTGGTCCACTGTTTCAAATCTTTGCTGCAGTGAAACAGAACCGAGGAAATTACACACTCTCCCTACGTATCTGGTGCTATGATCTGAATGCAACCTGGCTGAAGCAACCTTGGCTCGGCCCCAGTGAGGCAAAGACCAAGCACAGCAGAAGCCCAACTTGGCAAAAGTTCATACTGTGGAAACTGAACACAAAGAAACCCAGTGCAGTGGAAGTGACGAGAAGCCCAGTGTGCTTGAAACCGGGACAGCAAACACAAACTCGGCAGAAAGCTCATACAGCTCGGTCTCAAATTCCAGAAGACCTCCAGTCAAGGTAAGAAGTCCTCACCCCTATGGCTGGAAGGACATATGGCTAACAAAATCAATTCTTTTACAATCTCTCATTTCTTGTTTCCTCGAATCCTCTGCAAACAGTGGGTGCAATTGAGGGACTCTGGTAGGGGCTACTCCCTAGTGTGTCCTGAAAGCTCCACTATCTGCTGTGCCCCAGTGACTGTTGCCCAAGCAAGTGAGAGCTCCTTCTCTCCTTAATCTCCTTTGCCCCAAGGATCAGGCCAATGAAAACTGTGGGCACAGGTCAGGCATTTAAGTTTTTCCAGCGGGTTATGAAAGGGATTCCTTAGCACGTTCTTCCCACTGTTTTTTCTTCCCGTCCTTCAGCTCCTCTCTGCACCTATAGCACTGTTTACAAAGTATTGTGCAGGTCATCATCTTTCCATTTTCAAAAGTTGTGCTTGAAACCATTTACCTAAGACTGGAACTCGAATCCATGTGACCGGGACCCTGTGCTGTGTTGTGCTTAGTTGCTCAGTCATGTCTGACCAGGAATCCAGCCCGGCCAAAACCCATGGTGCCTGGTTTCAGGGCCTAATGAAGCTCAGGTTCTTGATGTCTCATTGCAGAAAGAATTCAGTGAGAGACACAGGGATAGGTAAGAGGTAGATTTGTTCAGATTCAGAGAGAAACACACTCCACAGAGTGTGGGGCCATCCCAGAGGGCAAGTGTGGTGGCTGTGGAATGTGGTGTGGTTAGTTTTTAAGGGCTGGAATATTTCATATGCTAATAAGTGGGAAGATCATTCCAACTATTGGGGAACTGCCCACTCTTTGTCTTTTGATAAATGCCTTGGAACTGTCATGGCGCCTCTGGGTGTATCATTTAACTTCCAGATTGAGGATAAAGGCTTAGTTGAAGTCGACTTGTCTGCCATCTTGGACCCATTTGATTTAGTCGGTTTATGTTATGTTCTTGGGTTATGTCAATCTCTCAAAAGTTGTGATCTGCCCCCTTCCCTCCTGTTTCATGCTTTTTTTGTGAGCCCTGTCTGGAACCACAATGTTGCCTCTACAATCTTCTGGCAGGACAACCAGAAAATGCGGAGGTTCAAAAGGGAGGGGTTATATGTATACCTATGGCTGATTCATGTTGAGGTTTGACAGAGAACAGCAAAATTCTGTAAAGCAATTACCCTTCAATAAAAAAATAAAATAAAAAAAGAAAATAGCTGGTCTTTGTGAGGGAAATATGGTATAATAGCCAATCCCTGTAGAGATTCAGGCCTTCACATTCCATGTTTCCTACATGTGCGGCAACAGCATCTCTCAGTGGATCCACTAGGGTGGGTGACAGGCACACAATACCTGCTAAAAGTCCATCTGCTGGTATCCCTTCAAGGGCAATTGGGCTACCACGGGCAATGTTTGCCACTTTGGCAGTTGGCCATGCAGACCATTTGGGCCCAAACCCTTACCACCCTTCTCCTAAAGCTGTGAATGTACCCCCTGGATCAAATCTCCACTCCACCTTATTGAACATCAGTTTGTTGCCTCTTGTCATTTTGTCCTTAAGCCACTTTGCCTCAAATCCTACAACCACAACCCTGCCCCCTCTGTAGGCAACATCACTCCACCCAGCCAATAACCCACTCCTTTATCATTACTTCTGTTATTACCTAGAGTGGATCTATGACAATGAAATGTTTCTCTTATGGAGGACTAAGGGAGGAAATCAGGAACTTACATTCCCACAGAAGGGTTAAGAGAATTAGCCTTGCGGCTATTTTGCCAGTTTCCCAGTCTCAGGGCACAGGCTTAGATTGCTTTACATCATGGTGGACAAACTGACAATGAGTTAAGATTACAACCCGTTAATCCTACCCACAACTAGTTATGCTGGAGACGTTGGAGACACCCAACTCCAGCCCAGGGATCCCAAGAGTTCAACCTGTCTCGACCTGCCTAGAGATCTGGTCCCCAGGAGGTTGTCATACCTCAGCCTGCTTGGGGATCCGCCAGTCCAGGGGTCCCAGGAGGTTGACCCTCGGAGGCTGACAGGCCTTGACTTGTCCGGGGATTCGATCTCCAGGAGGCTGACATGCTTCAACCTGCCTGGAGATCTGCACCCAGACCCGGGGATGCCTGGCTCCCAGGTTGCAACAGTACTGGGTAGGATAAGCTTCAGAAAGACTCATCCCTAAGGAAGTCCACCCATGGAAATAATGGGAAGCATATTAATTGTGGTGCTGCACCCAGTCTTAGCAACAACTCAGGAGCCCAACAAGAACCTGACTGCCTTTCTGGAAAGGCTGAAAGAGGCCCCATGCAGTCCATGGGGTCGCACAGAGTTAGACACGACTGAGGTGACTTAGCAGTAGCAGCAGCAAGACCGGCTGGGGCCTCTCCTTTGGGTTTGGCCTGCCCTCATGCCTAGTGGGTGTACTATCCTTTGTTTGCGGAATAAAACTCTGAGCTGTAATGGAGCTGTAACACTGGTCCACCATTCAAACCTTTGCTGTGATGAGACAGAACTGAGGAAATTACATACTCTCCCGACAATTGGATCCTAGATGGTTGGGTGAAGGGAAGCAGAAAAACACACATTTGCAGGACAATTTGGAAATTTTTGCCATGGATTTGCCAATATGGAATTACTATTGGTTTTCTTAAGTATAGGAAAGTGTAAGTCACTCACTTGTGTCCAACTCTTTGCGACCCCATGGTCTGGAGCCTGCCAGGCTCCTCTGGCCATGGAATTCTCCAGGCAAGAATAGTGGAGTGGGTTGCCATTCCCTTCTCCTGGAAATCTCCCCAACCAGGGATAGAACCCAGGTCTCTTGCAGGTAGATTGTTTACCATCTGAGCCACCAGAGAAACCTGCAGTTAACATGAAAATATCCTTCCTTTTAGGCAATGAACTATCTAGAAACAACTTCATTTTGAACTCAACCTACTTTCAAATGGTTCAGTTTAAAGACATGTGGCACACACACAAGCACAAGCCTCACCCGGAGCAGCTAACTGTTGCGATAATGTTAACCACCGTTGAGTCAATGCGAGGGGCACACAGGTGTTCTCTGTACTAGTTTCTCAAAGTTTCCCGGGTTTGGAAACTTTTAAAATAAAATGTTCAGGGGAAATGCACATCTAGACAAAGCTCTTGAGGTATAATTCATAGAGTCTCAGAAAATTTTAAAGATTTAAAGTTGCCTTGGGATTTTAAAGATCAAAAGTTCATCTTTTATTTTGTTGTGGCTCAGTTGCTAAGTGCAACTGTCTGTGACCTCATGGACAGCAGAAAGCCAGGCTTCCCTGTCCTTCACTACATCCCTGAATTTGTTCAAACTCATAGCTATCAAGTCGGTGATGCCATCCAACCATCTCACCCTCTGTTGCCCCCTCCTCCTCCTGCCCTCAATTTTTTCCAGCATCAGAGTCTTTTCTAGTGAGTCGGCTATTCACATCAGGTGACCAAATTGTTGGAGCTTCAGCTTCAGCATCAGTCTTTCCAATGAATAATCAGGTTGATTTCCTTTAGGATTGACTGGTTTGATCTGCTTGCTCTTTCATCTTTTTCTTTGCTGATACTTAAATGATTTTGTTTCAACAACGGTATAAACAAGATTACACCATACACAATGTACAAATAAGCATTAAAAGTATGAAAGCATATTACTACAATATCAGATTACTACAATATCAGAATATAATGGGGGCTGATATTGACAAAAATTTTAACTTTCTTTACATTTTAACAATGATAGTGTATTCTCAGAAAAAATGCCATAAAATTTCTTGTTCAATTCCACTTGGAATAAAAAGTCCAAAAAAACCCCTCTTATTGCCTCCTTTCCCACTGGAGGCTGGGCGGCCCGGCTGCGGCCTCCGGCGGCCGGCGGTATGGAGGACGTGAGTGCTCAGTTGCAGGTGGCGAGCGACCGGCCCGCATCCCCCTCTTCTGATGCTGGGCGCCCCGGGCAGAGACGGGGTTGGGAGCAGCCTTGGCGGAGGGGCTCCTTCTGCGCGCGGCCACTGGGGTGCGGTGTGTGGGAGGAGGCACAGGGGCGCCGGCGGGGTCCGCGCCTTGCTGGCCCTGGGCTTATTTTCTCGGCAGAGGCGGCAGGAGGGGCGCCCAGCCCCTTGCGGGCGCTTGTCGGGTCCCGTAACTGGGGAGGCCCGTGGCGCGCGCATGGCCTCGGGCGCGGGGGGGCTCGGGCGCAGGAGCGAGTCCACCTCCTCTTGGCCTCTGGCCTTGGCGCTGAGGGCAGATCTGTCGCTATCATCACCCGGAAACACACATTGGAGAAAAACAATGTCGTGATGTTTTGAATGGAGGCCTGGTAGGAGTGAAGGGATTTTTAAATCTTCTTACTTAAGATGGATCCAAACCAGATTATTAAGAAGCCACTACACTACTTACAGTGCACAGAGTGCCGCGTAACTGCAAAAGTCTTTGCTTAAATGTATTAAAACATTTTTAGGAAAAGCATGTATTTGTGCCCAGAATTAACTAGATTACCCATTGACACAACATTCTTGCTCTTGAGAAAATGCAAAGTTGATAGTTACATTAAAGCACTGATTTGAGTTAATAAATTAATAGGAATATTACTGTGATCCTGCCACTGAATGAGATGCATCAGGCAAGACACTTGAAACACAATTCCAGCCCTACAATACCTTAGATTCTTGTGCAAATAGTGACCATAGTTCAATTATCTTGACTAAATAAAGACCAAACAATTTCTAATGATACGACTAAAAACGATGTTTTTTTCCACTATGAGAAAGTGGAAAGCTAACTAACACCAGCAAGTAGACTTGAGACTCATATATTTAAAGAAAAATGGATTGTTCTTGAATTTTTAAAGGGTGAGATTCATGAATTGAAAATATGTGGAGAAAATGAATATCTAAATGGAAAATGAGACTCCTAAAAATGTGTGCAGTAAATGCTTTTCGGTTGGTGCTAAGCTGCCTCTGGGTTCTTGGATCTGTAACTTTTAGCTTTAGGATTAGTACAATCCTAGAAATTTGTTTCACCAAACAATTGGAGAGTAATGTTTCACCAATAGCTACATAGCTAGGTCACCTTAGGTATGACCAGTTGCCTACCTTTGGTATTTGTGGATATGATTTCTCCCACCCAAGAGAAAACTAAAAACTATGTGCCATGTCCTAGGCCCAGACACCCAAATGAATTAAAAGAGGCAAAGACTTTTTAGTTTGGGTTCTTTGTTTGCAAGTGGGCAAACCAATTTTGGCTACTTTAAGGAAGAAAGGGATTTATTTGAAAGGATATAGGGTAGATGAACACCTAATTCTCTGAAAAGATTCAAACAAGGGCTGCTTAAGGGATCCAGTGACAGGAGTCCTTTCAGACTCTGTTCTGGGATGGATCTGCCTCAACCATGGCCTCTTGCTTGCTTTGTTACTCTGAGAGAGAGTTAGATTGGCCTAACTCTCTTTGGTTTCATGACCATCCTCAGACCAGAGGAAGGTGAAGAGCACTGAAGGATGTTCCCCTTGAGATTGCAGAGGTGACTTTGGGTCCCCAAAGGGGAAGTAGTAATTGTGTCAAAAGAGGGAGGAGATGATGTGGACAAACAACAGGTATCTTTTCCAGGTAGCAGTATGATTATTAATCACGGAGATTATTTGAATCAGCAGTCTTATTCCCTTCACTTTTCTCTTGAAGATGACAAGTTACAGAGAGAGACAGGATGCTGTTT
Organism: Okapia johnstoni; assembly: GCA_024291935.2. Classification (NCBI taxonomy): domain Eukaryota; kingdom Metazoa; phylum Chordata; class Mammalia; order Artiodactyla; family Giraffidae; genus Okapia; species Okapia johnstoni. The sequence goes on from CM044310.1 coordinate 64,489,061, forward strand.
GTGTAGTTTTCCTGTTTCTTATAGGATCCAAAGGATGGTGTATTTGATAGAGTCACCAAACACATTGTATTTCATGAACATTGAATAGGTGACAGAAACCATATTGTCCCCAACCCCTTCAGTGTAATGAAGGAGAACAAAAGGCATACACATAAATGAAACAATACACGGCAGCGTAAGAAATATTCCAGATTAATATCATGGACAACACCTTTTTTGGTTTTAAAGTAGAAAGAAAACACTTGGCAGGACAAGTTTTATAGAGAATGCAAATTTTGTTGGACCTTGAAAGATGAGTTGGATGCTGAAAAAGGTAAGAGAGGGTATTTGTGGGCACTCCAAAAAGCTCATGCAGACTAGAGGAGAAAGTGCATGAAAGGGACCAGGAGAGAGATGAAGTAGACTATTGTCTTACAGTCAGGGTTTCAGTGCTATCTTTTAAAAAATTCCTAGATCCCAACTGTTCAAGAAGTTGGGCCATCTTTCATTCACTCTATGCACATATTGAGCATCTGCTGTGTATCAGGTACTAAAGGTGCAAAGAACATAGTATAATGTAGAGTCCCACCCTGTGAAGCACACCTTATTCCAACCACTTTGATACCTTGTGCTTCTTTCTGCCTGGAAGAACAAAAAATTTGTATATAATACATGAAAGGACATTGTTTTGAGATAGTGGACATCAAGCAATGAAGTAGAGTGATCTCTGAGAGACAGGAAACGACGTGAGTGGTGTGCTTGCCCCAGCTCACTGCCTTAGGAGAGTTTGCGGGCTATGGCAGAGGTAGGGGCACCAGGTGGGCTTCAGTAGACCCTGAGCTGAGGAGGTGGAGCTGAACCTGGGGATACCGAAGCAGCTTGGGTTCACCAGACAGAGAACCCGGAGAGCGGAGCGCTGTGCAGAGGGAGAGCTCCAAAGAGTGCAGAGTCCCTATTCAGCTAAGTGCTGTTCTGTATGCCTTTGAGGAAATGCCCTAATGACTGGGGAAAAAAAAACAAACGACCCAGAAGGACTAGAAGGAGCAGTACTCTCACACAGGGCCAGGATAGTGCTTGTTCTTCCAGCTGGATTGGAAACCTCATAATCACAGGGTACTGAGTACTCAGAAAGGTCTTGCTTCACTTGTAGGGAATATTTAGCACTTGACCAAACATGGTATGGTCCCAGCTAAGAAACCCCTTAAAAGAGTAAAGAGATCAAATTGTTTCCAGTGACTTAATTGAATCCAGAAAAAAGCTCAAGAATATTTACAGGAATACAAAAGTATCCAGCACCCAAAGAGGTAAATTTTTTTTGCAGTGTCTGGCATCCAATCCAAATTACCAGGCATTGCTAATTATGTGATCTAATGGAGATGTTAAGTAATGCTATCGTGATAATAATGTTGCAGTGTATAAGTATATCAAATCAACTCATGATACACAAACTTACACAGTGTGACATGTTAATTATATCTCAATAAAGTGGAAAAAATGACCAAGCATGCAAAGAGGCGGGGAAATATGACATAATAAATCAATTAAAACTGATTCAAAAATGACATGAAATAGCAAACAAGGACATTTAAAAAAACTACCATAACTTTTCTATATGTTCTAAAGGTTAAAAAGATATGAGAGATATAAAATAGACCCACTCAAACTTGTAGAAATAAAAACTACAGTGTCAAAATGAAAAGGGCAGAGGGAACAGAGTTGAGGCATCAGGGAAGGCTGCATGTTTGCAAGACAGCCGTTTGACAGGTGGGGAGGGATGAAGAGGCACAGAGATTGGAAAAATGGCCCCTGGAGGTGTGCATGGACATTAGCTAAGGGAGGACCCAGGGAGGTGATACAGCTGCTGAAGAAGCTAGAAGAATAGAACTCATGAAGAAAATGGAAATTATCAGAATTGCTCCTTGAGTTATGGCAAACTAATCAGGAAGCTATCTAGGCATTGAATTAAAAAAAAATTTTAGCAGTGTTGAATGCCTGCTAGTGGAAATCGAGACGTCCATCCCAGATCTGGTCATGTCCCAGACAGACTTCTGTGTTGTCTTTATAATCTCGGTGCCCAGAACCCACCCTTACACCATTTGTCCCCCTCTCTACCCCTTCCAAAGTAAATATATATATAATATAATATATAAATGTTATATATATTTAATATATACTAAATATATATAAATATCAATTAACAGTCTATTAATAATAACTATAATTAATATTAAATATATAATATATGTATATATATTATATATATATATTTACTTTGGAAGTAAACATATAAGTTAAGTCACTAAGCCATATCCAACTCTTTACAACCCCATGGACTGTAGCCTGCCAGGCTCCCCTGTCCTTGGGATTTCCCAGGCAAGCATACTGTAGTATGTCGTGTCCTTTACCAGGGGATTTTCCTGACCCAGGGATCGAACCCACATCTGCTTGGCAGGTGAATTCTTTACCACTGAGCCACCTGGGAAGCCTCACACACACACACGTATGTATATATGCACACGTGTGTGTGTGTGTGTGTGTGTGTGTGTTGCGAAGTCACTTCAGTTGTATCGGACTCTTTAAGACCCTATGGACCGTATGTAGCCCACCAGGCTCCTCTGTGCATAGGTTTCTCCAGGCAAGTGGGCTGCCATGCCCTCCTGTGGGGGGTCTTCCAGACCCAGGGGTCCAATCCGTGTCTCTTCTGTGTCCTGCGTGGCAGGTAGTTTCTTTACCACTAGAGCCACATGAGAAGCCCTATATATTTATATACATACATACATATATATGCGGACGGCTGATGCTAACAGCCGACTCATTGGAAAAGTCCCTGATGCTGGGAAAGATTGAGGGGAGAAGGAGAAGAGAGTATTAGAGGATGAGATGGCTGGAAGGCATCACTGATGCAATGGATATGAACTTGGGCAAACTTTGGGAGATGGTGAGGGACAGAGAGGCCTGGCGCATTGCGGCCCACGGGGTCACCAAGAGTTGGACACAACTGGGTGACTGAACAGTAACAACAGTGTTTATATATATGTGTGTGTGTGTGTGTGTGTGTGTATATATATATATATATATATATATATATATATATATATATAATGTTAAATCAGGAGATCAAGTGAAGATGGTGGAGTAGAAGTACATGTGCTCATCTCCTCCTATAAAAACACCAAGATCAGGACTAGCTGTTGCACAGCCATTAACAGGAGGATGCTAGAACCCACCAAAAAAGATACCCCATGTCCAAAGACCAAGGAGAGGCTGCAGTGAGACAATAGAAGTGTATACAATCGTGATAAAATCAAATCCCATACCGTCTGAGTGGGTGACCCACAAACTGGAGAAGAAAAATACCTAAGAAGTTCTCCCTGTGTTGTGAAGGTTCTGAGCTGTATGTCAGTTTTCTTAATATGGGGACCCGGGAAAGGGACTAGGAACTTTGCAGGCCAGCAGGATTTGATTACAGGATTTCCAGAGGACTGGAAGAAATAGATACTCCACTCTTGGAGGGCACAAGCAAAATCTTGCATGCACTAGGACTCAGGGGAAAAGAGCAGTGATCCTACAGGAGACGGAACCAGGCCTACCTGCTAGTGTTGGAGGGTCTCCTGTCGAGGTGTGGGTTGTCAGGGGCTCGTGGGGACAGGGGCACTGGCAGCAGCAGTCCTGGCAAGTGAGCTCTCTTGGAAGAGGCATTAGACCTACCATAGAGCCTGTAGACTCCAGGCCAAAATACTAGCCCCACCTGTCCCATTAGCCGATAATTGGATTAAAGTTTTGCTGAGCGTGACCCAGCCCACAAGAATAAGACCCAGTTTTCCCCACCACCAGTCCCTCCCATCAGCCTCATTCACCTGAGGGCAGAAGGAAGAAGCAGGAAGAACTACAATCCAGAATGAAAATCACAACCACAAAAGTTAAGTGCAAAGGATTATCTCCCAGATGAAAGAACAAGATAAAACTCCAGAAAAATAACTAAATGAAGTGGAGCTAGGCAGCTTTCCAGGAAAAGAATTCAAAATAATGATAGTGCAGATGATTCAGAATCTTGGGGAAAAAATGGAGCAGATGCAAGAAATGTTTATGAAAGACCTAGAAGAACTAAAGAACAAACAAAACAGAGATGAACAATACACTAGAAGGAATCAGTAGAAGAATAACTGAGGCAGAGGAGCAGATAAGTGACCTGGAAGACAGAATGTGGAAATCACTGCTATAAAACAGAATACAGAAAAAAAAAAAAAAAAAAGAAAAAAACTGAAGTCAGCCTAAGAGTCCTCTGGGACAACATTAGGTGCACCAACATTCACATTATAGGGGTCTCAGAAGGAGAAGAGAGAGAAAAAGGATCCAAGAAAATATCTGAAGAGATGGTTTTAGTTGAAAACTTCCCTAATATGGGAAAAGAAATAGTCAACCAATCCAGGAAGTGCAGAGAGTCCCAGGCAGGATAAAACTGAGGAGGAATACACCAAGCCACAAAGTAACTGACAGAAGTTAAAAACAAGGATAAAATATTAAAAAGCAATGGGGAAAATGACAACATGCAAGGGAACTCCTGTAAGATTATTAGCTGATTTCTCAACAGAAATTCCTTTCAACAGAAGAGAATGGCATGATATATTTAAAATGATGAAAGGGAAGAACCTGCAACCAAGAATACTCTACCCAGCAAGACTCTTGTTCAGATTTGATGGAGAAATCAAAAGCTTTCCAGACAAGCAAAAGTTAAGAGAATTCAGCATCACCAAACCAGCTTTACAACAAATGCTAAAAGGACTTCTCTTGGCAGGAAATACAAGAGAAGGAAAAGACCTACAAAGAATTAACCCAAAACAATGAAGAAAATGGTAATAGGATCACACCTATTGATAATTACCTTAAATATAAATGGATTAAATGCACACCAAAAGACATAAACTGGCTGAGTAGATGAAAACATGCATGTATGCACTTCCATTTACCACGTCATTCTACTTGACTCCCCAAATTGTATGCAGTTATTTTATACTGTTACGTTAATCACGTTTCCATTATGACTTGCAACTGTAAATATCTTTTTTGTGTGTGTATAGCTATTAAATGTGAAAACTGATAAGCATCTTTTACTATTATAAAAAAAATTACTCTCTTCGCAACACTCAAATATATATACATTACAGATAACGGTGGTCACTGGGCTACAAATTATGTTTCCCCAGGACTTATTGACTTTCTAAGTTCAGATTTTTACATTTTGACCACCTTCACCCATTTCTCCTACTCTCCCATCCCCCTCCTGTGACGACCACCAATCTATTTTCTGTATCTATCTTCAGTTTTTATAGATTCCACATAAAAGTGAGATCATACAGTAATTTTCTTTTTCTATTTGGTTTATATTCCTTGATATAATTCCTTCAGGATCCATTCATGTTGTTGCAAATGACGGGACTTCATTCCTTTTTATGACTAAATAATAATATGTTGTATTCAGTTCAGTCACTCAGTCGTGTCCGACTCTTTGCGACCCCATGAATTGTAGCACGCCAGGCCACTCTGTCCATCACCAACTCCCGGAGTCTACCCAAACCCATGTCCATCGAGTCAGTGATGCCATCCAACCATCTAATCCTCTGTCGTCCCCTTCTCCTCCCGCCCCCCAATCCTATCCAGCATAGGATCTTTTCCAATGAGTCAACTCTTCACATGAGGTGGCCAAAGTATTGGAGTTTCAGCTTCAACATCAGTCCTTCCAATGAACACCCAGGACTGATCTCCTTTAGGATGGACTGGTTGGATCTCCTTGCAGTCCAAGGGACTCTCAAGAGTCTTCTCCAACACCACAGTTCAAAAGCATCAATTCTGCAGCGTTCAGCTTTCTTCACTGTCCAACTCTCACATCCATACATGACCACTGGAAAAACCAAAGCCTTGACTAGACGGACTTTTGTTGGCAAAGTAATGTCTCTGCTTTTAAATATGCTATCTAGGTTGGCTATAACCTTCCTTCCAAGGAGTAAGTGTCTTTTAATTTCATGGCTGCAATCACCATCATCAGTGATTTTGGAGCCCCCCAAAATAAAGTCTGACACTGTTTCCACTGTTTCCCCATCTATTTCCCATGAAGTGATGGGACCAGATGCCATGATCTTAGTTTTCTGAACGTTGAGCTTTAAGCCAACTTTTTCACTCTCCTCTTTCACCTTCATCAAGAGGCTCTTTAGTTCTTCTTCACTTTCTGCCATAAGGGTGGTATCATCCGCATATCTGAGGTTATTGATATTTCTCCCAGCAATCTTGATTCCAGCTTGTGTTTCTTCCAGCCCAGCATTTCTCATGATGTACTCTGCATATAAGGTAAATAAGCAGGGTGACAATATACAGCCTTGACGTACTCCTTTTCCTATTTAGAACCAGTTTGTTGTTCCATGTCCGGTTCTAACTGTTGCTTCCTGACCTGCATACAGGTTTCTCAAGAGGCAGGTCAGATGGTCTGGTATTCCCATCTCTTTCAGAATTTTCCACAGTTTCTTGTGATCCACACAGTCAAAGGCTTTGGCATAGTCAATAAAGCAGAAATAGATGTTTTTCTGGAGCTCTCTTGCTTTTTCGATGATCCAGCGGATATTGGCAATTTGATCTCTGGTTCCTCTGCCTTTTCTAAAACCAGCTTGAACATCTGGAAGTTCACGGTTCACGTATTGCTGAAGCCTGGCTTGGAGAATTTTGAGCATTACTTTACTAGCATGTGAGATGAGTGCAATTGTGCGGTAGTTTGAGCATTCTTTGGCATTGCCTTTCTTTGGCATTGGAATGAAAACTGACCTTTTCCAGTCCTGTGGCCACTGCTGAGTTTTCCAAATTTGCTGGCATATCGAGTGCAGCACTTTCACAGCATCACCTTTGAGGATTTGAAATAGCCCAACTGGAATTCCATCACCTCCACTAGCTTTGTTCGTAGTGATGCTTTCTAAGGCCCACTTGACTTCACATTCCAGGATGTCTGGCTCTAGGTGAGTGATCACACCATCATGATTATCTGGGTCGTGAAGGTCTTTTTTGTACAGTTCTTCTGTGTATTCTTGCCACCTCTTCTTAATATCTTCTGCTTCTGTCAGGTCCATACCATTTCTGTCCTTTATCGAGCCTATCTTTGCATGAAATGTTCCTTTGGTATCTCTAATTTTCTTGAAGAGATCTCTAGTCTTTCCCAATCTGTTGTTTTCCTCTATTTCTTTGCACTGATCGCTGAGGAAGGCTTTCTTACCTCTCCTTGTTATTCTTTGGAACTCTGCATTCAGATGGGAATATCTTTCCTTTTCTCCTTTGCTTTTCGCTTCTCTTCTCTTCCCAGCTATCTGTAAGGCCTCCTCAGACAGCCATTTTGCTTTTTTGCATTTCTTTTCCATGGGGATTGTCTTCATCCCTGTCTCCTGTACAATGTCATGAACCTCTGTCCATAGTTCATCAGGCACTCTGTCTGTCAGATCTAGTCCCTTAAATCTATTTCTCAGTTCCACTGTATAGTCATAAGGGATTTGATTTAGGTCATACCTGAATGGTCTAGTGGTTTTCCCTACTTTCTTCAATTTAAGTCTGACTTTGGCAATAAGCAGTTCATGATCTGAGCCACAGTCTGCTCCCGGTCTTGTTTTTGCTGACTGTATAGAGCTTCTCCATCTTTGGCTGCAAAGAATATAATCAGTCTGATTTCGGTGTTGACCCTCTCATGATGTCCATGTGTAGAGTCTTCTCTTGTGTTGTTGTAATAGGGTGTTTGTTATTACCAGTGCGTTCTCTTGGCAAAACTCTATTAGCCTTTGCCCTGCTTCATTCTGTACTCCAAGGCCAAATTTGCCTGTTACGCCAGGTGTTTCTTGACTTCCTACTTTTGCATTCCAGTCCCCTATAATGAAAAGGACATCTTTTTTGGGTGTTAGTTCTAGAAGGTCTTGTAGGTCTTCATTGAACCATTCAACTTCAGCTTCTTCGGCGTTACTGGTCGGGGCATAGACTTGGATTACTGTGATATTGAACGGTTTGCCTTGGAAACAAACAGAGATCATTCTATTGTTTTTGAGATTGCATCCAAGTACTGCCTTTCGGACTCTTTTGTTGACCATGATGGCTACTCCATTTCTTCTAAGGGATTCTTGCCCACCGTAGTAGATATAATGGTCATCTGAGTTAAATTCACCCATTCCAGTCCATCTTAGTTCGCTGATTCCTAGAATGTTGACGTTCACTCTTGCCATCTCCTGTTTGACCACTTCCAATTTGTCTTGATTCATGGACCTAACATTCCAGGTTCCTATGCAATATTGCTCTTTACAGCATCGGACTTTGCATCTATTACCAGTCACATCCACAGCTGGGTATCGTTTTTGCTTTGGCTCCATCCCATCATTCTTTCTGGAGTTATTTCTCCACTGATCTCCATTAGCATATTGGGCACCTGCTGACCTGGGGAGTCCATCTTTCAGTGTCCTATCTTTTTGCCTTTTCATACTGTTCATGGGGTTCTCAAGGCAAGAATACTGAAGTGTTTTATAAATTTGTTGTATAAAAATATATTTGATTGTGTCCATGTCTTGGTAGTATGAATAATGCTGTGATGAACATGGGAGTACAGATGTTTCTTTGAGATAAGATTTTGTGTCCTTTGGATATATACCCAGAAGTATATGCTGGGCCATATTATATTTCTATTTTTGATTTTTTGAGGCCCCTCCATACTGTTTTCCACAGTGGCTGTACCAACTTACATTCCCACGATCAGTGCTCAAGGGTTCCCTTTTCTTCATATCTTCTCTAGCACATATTATCTCCTCTGTTTGATAAAAGCCATACTGACAGGTGTTAGTTAATAGCTCATTGTTGTTTTGATTTGTGTCTCCCTGATGATTAGGTATTTTAAACATCTTTTTGTATATCTGGTGGCTATCTGTATGTCCTCTTTGAAAAAATGTCTATTTGGTTCCTTTGCCCATGTTTTAATTGAATTGTTTTTGGTTTTGTTTTTTTTGCTATTGAGTTGTATGAGGCAGCATTATTATTAATAGACATCAACTTATAATGGTCAAACAAAATGTGATATATCCGTATAATGAAATACCATATTCAGCAATAAAAATGAACTAATTACCAATACATGCCACAACACAGATGAACTCAAAAACATTCAGTACTAAGAAGCAGGACTCAGCACATTTTTTTTTTATTTCATTTACATGAAATGTCAAAAAAAAACACAAACCAATCTGTAAAGACAGATTAGTGGTTACCTAGGTCTAGGGACTTATTTAACTTATATGCAGAGTACATCATGAGAAATGCTGGGCTGGAAGAAACACAAGCTGGAATCAAGATTGCCAGGAGAAATATCAATAACCTCAGATATGTGGATGACACCACCCTTATGGCAGAAAGTGAAGAAGAACTAAAGAGCCTCTTGATGAAGGTGAAAGAGGAGAGTGAAAAAGTTGGCTTAAAGCTCAACATTCAGAAAACTAAGATCATGGCATCTGGTCCCATCACTTCATGGGAAATAGATGGGGAAACAGTGGAAACAGTGTCAGACTTTATTTTGGGGGGCTCTAAAATCACTGCTGATGGTGACTGCAGCCATGAAATTAAAAGACACTTACTCCTTGGAAGGAAGGTTATGGCCAACCTAGATAGCATATTTAAAAGCAGAGACATTTACTTTGCCAACAAAAGTCCGTCTAGTCAAGGCTATAGTTTTTCCAGTGGTCATGTATGGATGTGATAGAGGAATTGGACAGTGAAGAAAGCTGAGCACCGCAGAATTGATGCTTTTGAACTGTGGTGTTGGAGAAGACTCTTGAGAGTCCCTTGGACTGCAAGGAGATCCAATCAATCCATCCTAAAAGAGATCAATCCTGGGTGTTCATTGGAAGGTCTGATGTTGAAGCTGAAACTCCAATACTTTGGCCACCTCATGTGAAGAGTTGACTCATTGGAAAAGATCCTAAAATGTGCTGGATAGGATTTGGGATTTGGCTTGGTTATTTTTCTGGAATCTAGGAGTTGGGCGGGAGAAGAAGGGGACGATTAGGTCAGAGGATGAGATGGTTTTATGGATGGCATCACTGACTCGATGGACATGGGTTTGGGTAGACTCCCAAGTGGTTGACCAGTTTTCCCAGCACCACTTGTTAAAGGGAGTATACTCTGGTCGAAGATAAGGTGCCCATGTGCGTTTTATCTCTGGGGTTCCATTGATCTATAAGATCGGCCAGTACCACACTGTCTTGATGACTGTGGCTTTGTAGTAGAGCTTGAAGTCAGGCAGGTTGATTCCTCCAGTTCTGAACTGCTTTGGCTATTCGAGGAAACTTCCATACAAATGGAAATGATTTGTTCTAGTTCTGTGAAAAATATCATTGGTAGTTTGATAGGGATTGCATTGCTGTAGATTGCTTTGGGTAGTATACTCATTTTCACTATATTTTCTTCCAATCCATGAACACGGTATATTTCTCCATCTGTTTGTGTCCTCTGTGTTTTATATAGTTTTCTATATATAAAGTTTCTTTAGGTAGAAATATTCCTAAGTATTTTATTCTTTTTGTTGCAATGGTGAATGGTATTGTTTCCTTAATTTCTCTTTCTGTTTTCTCATTATTGGTGTATAGGAATGCAAGGGATTTCTGTGTGTTAATTTTGTATCCTGCAACATTACTATATTCATTGATTAGCTCTAGTAGTTCTGGTAGAATCTTTAGGGTTTTCTATGTAGAGGATCATGTTATCTGCAAACAGTGAGAGTTTTACTTCTTCTTTTTCCTATCTGTATTCCTTTTATTTCTTTTTCCGCTCTGATTGCTGTGGCCAAAACTTCCAAAACTATGTTGAATAGTAGTGGTGAAAGTGGGCATCCTTGCCTTGTTCCTGACTTTAGGGGAAATGCTTTCAGTTTTTCAAATGTTTGCTGTGGGTTTGTCATATATAGCTTTTATTATGTTGAGGTATGTTCCTCTAGATAGCATAATGCAGAGACATGCCAACAAAAGTCCATCTAGTTAGTTTTTCCAGTGGTCATGTATGGATGTGAGAGTTGGACAGTGAAGAAAGCTGAGCACTGCAGAATTGATGCTTTTGAAACTGTGGTGTTGGATTGGACTGCAAGGAGATCCAATCAATCCATCCTAAAAGAGATCAATCCTGGGTGTTCATTGGAAGGTCTAATAAACCTCATGTGAAGAGTTGTTCACCGACTATGGATAGTTGGTGATGGACAGAGAGGCCTGGCGTGCTGCAATTCATGGGGTCGCAAAGAGTCGGACATGACTCAGTGACTGAACTGATGGGAAGTGATATAACAAGTGTTCTAAAATTGTTGTAATAGTTGCATAACTATAAATATACATTTATTGAATTGTATACTTAAGCTAGTATATATTTTACATTATATACATTATATCTCAGTAAAGCTGTTGAATAAAGTATTTTAAAAATCAGTAAGTTTTCAGGGCTTGAAGAAAATTATTTGCTTTAATCTCATTATGTATTACCTCATTTGGAGATAAAGAATTGATGTTTCCTTTACTTGTTTTAATAATTGTTATTTTTATCAATTTATTTACAGTAGTTATTAAGAGGTTTATGGTATTTTTTCAAATTTGGCTTTAGGTAGGGAGTGTGTTTTCTTGTCTGTAATTTTTGTAATGGATTTTAAAGCTTTATAGTTAGTTTTTTCTTGAAAACGTAATCCAGAAAGTGTTGTTTATTGCTTGCTTCCTTTTTCTGTACCTCAGGGTTCCTTGGATCTCATCCAGAGTATTGAAGATGACCCCCTTCTGGACACCCAGCATCTTCCACATCACTCTTTACACGCTCATTTTAGGCCCAGATTCCACCCTCTTCCTACAGTCATCATAGCAAATCTTCTCTTGCTGATACACGTAAGTTGGCTGGGGGAAAGTGATCCATTTAGAGGTGATGTTTTTCTAGAGGTGATGTTTCTAAAAAACATTTATAACCTCCTCAGAGGGCAGAGGGCAGTTTGGCTGTATCTATCAACATTTAAAGTGTGCATAATTTTTTACTCATACTTCTGCTTCAAAGAATTTATTGTAAACATGTTTGCACACACACAAGGATATTGTTTATGATAGCAATGTTGTCTGCAATATGAAGGCGCTGCAAACTACCACTGCCCAGAAGATGTTTTGTATGTCCTTTCCATATGAAGGAATGCTTATGTAACATTAAAAGAGAAACTTAGAAATTTGGGGTAGATGCCTGTGTATTTAAACTACTCTTCATGATTCATTGTTGCATGGAAAAAAATGAGGTTTACAATGATATGAACAGAATGTTCCTATTTGCATGTTTTAAAAGGGAGTTGAGAGAGCTTTTGGGCAAGAGGGTGATATTGTGACTTAACAAGAAATCCATTTGGTCATTCAGGGGGTCAGAGTAGAGTTCTCGTGTGCATTTGGTCATCATCCATGGTTTCTGGCTCTCAGCTCCCCCAAACCCTGGGAATTTCCTGAGCAATAAGAGCAATGGGAGTATCTTTTGTTATAATTCTTGGGGTCTTTTGTCTTCAGTTCCTAAAATCACTTCAGTTTCATAAAGGTGAACTGGTTGTCTTGATATTCATAGCAAGCATCTTTCCACCATTTCTGTTTATGTTGATGAATTGACTTTGAAAACACCTAAAGGGTGGGGGCAACAGCCAGGGAAACCAAGCAGGGACAGAGGATTGGAACATACAGTCCCACCCTCTGACTTCTGGGGATGGGAGGGGGGCTGGAGGTTGAATCATTCACTGACGGCCAGTGACTTAATCAACCAGGCCTATGTAGTGAAGTCTCTGTAAAAGCTCAAAGGGAAGGGGTTCAGACAGCTTCCAGGTTAGTGAGCTAGAACACTTGTTATGTGCCACACTGCCAGGCCCCAAACTCCACCAGGACAGAAGCTCCTTTGGGACCTCACCCAGTGTATCTCTTCATTGGGCTGTTGAGGTGCATCCTTTATATCCTTTGTAATAAATTGGTAATCTGGAGAGTAAATAGGTTTCCTGTGTTCTGTGAGTCCCTCTAGCAAACTGATTGAGCCCACTAATTGGGAGTTGGTGGGAATCTTTGATTTGTAGCCAGTGGGTAAGAAACTCTGGTTACAATCTGGACTTGGAATTAGCATCTGAAGTAGGGGTAGTCTTGTGGGACTGAGCCTATAATCCGAGGGAATCTGATACCTCAGTGGATAGTGGAAGTGATTTTAGGTGGAGAGTGGATATACCAGGTGGATAGTGTCAGAATTGAGTTGAACTGCAGTACATGCAGCTGGTGTTAAAGCTGGGGTTAAAGGCTTGCTCGCCTCCTGCTCACCCACCCCCTTGGAATTGGTACTGGAAACATTTAACATTTATTCCATATTCTGTAATAGAGTATTTCCAGAAGCAGACATGACCCTTTTAATACTAGCTGCACTGAACACCTCAATGGAAGGGACACCTAATATGTTTTAATGTTTACCTTTTGTACTATTTGAAAATTTTTTTTTGCTATATCATGTATTACTTTTTCAGTTATAAAAACAAAAAAAAGATATAGTTAAATCTATATGTTGACAGACATTTATCAATTTATTTACACCTAGGAAATAATGTTAAGCAGAGAAATCAGTATAATAATTTCCCATGTTTTATATGATAAAATTACAAATGTCTGGGGATTTTTAAAACATGTGTTGCAACCACTAGATAAATAAATCCTGGAGATCTAATGCATAGCATAGTGATTATAATCAACACTATATTATTATAAATTTCAAAGTTGCTTGGAGACTAAATAATTGCTCTTACCACAAAAAAGAAATGGTAATTATATGATATGATAGAGGTGTTGGCTAAAGCTACTGGTGGACATCATTTTGCAACATATGAATGTTTCAAATCAACACATTGCACACCTTAAACTTATACAATGCTATGTCAGTTATATTCCTCAATAAAAAGAAATAAGTAAAGTTCAACATCATAAAAACAAGACACATGTATGAATGGTCTCAGAGGCTTCCTGGGGGCTCTGATCCAAGTCTCTTCCTCATTTTGATGTCTGCAGTCTCAAGCATTAGGGGCTGCAGTTGCTCTTTGCTGAAATGTGAAAAATCAAAAGAGGGCAAAATCTTGCCACTCCTTGGGTGTTCATGAGGAGGGTGGATGTCTCCAGTGAGGTGCGCTGCGAGAGAGCTGGCTGCCCTGAGGAGAGGGGCTCCTGTTCCTCACATTCATCTAGTGAGGGGCCTGGTTCTGCCCTGGCTTCCTAATCTCCAGGCAGCAGCTGAAGCACTTCTTTCCTGGTGCCTTTTTGTGTAATCTGTATTACATACTTTTTATGTATGTGATACATACATACACACACATGCACACAACACTTAAAAAAAATTGCCTGCCTTTGCTATTATGGCACTGATTGCCCTAATTTTAGGACTAAGATAATCTTGTGTTAAAGAACAAAAAAAATTAATGCCTTTATATGCTACTTTGTGTAAAATGGTTCAATTAGGTTCAATGTACAGTACATTACAGTAGAGGGAGTATGTTGACTTTTCCACTTTTGCTTTATGAGGATGTGTATCTTGAGCTGCTATAGCAAATATTACTGCTCTTGACAAATCACATACATTTTAAATAGATTTATTACATGATAAGATTTCCTGCTTGATGATAGGTGCCTGCTTGGTGATAGACGCCAATGACAGCATTTAAAATTTTCTTTAATTTGATTTTTTAAAATATTAGAGAATAATACTTCCTTATTGTAACAAGTAAAACACAGTATACAAAGATATAATCTTCCCATTTCTCTGTTTCACCCCTTCTCCCTGAGTTAATGAATGTATCTCAGAGTTTGGTGTATTTCTTACAGTATCTTTTGTTAAGTTCATACAAATATATACAAAAAGATTACCACATTGTAAAAGGAAGTCTCCCATTTCCAAGAAAAAAATGGGTACTACGGTATTTATTTCTAAACAACATTTCTCAAACTTGAACGTACAGCAGACACCCTGACAGGCTTATTACACCACAGGCTGCTGGCTGCTTCCCCAGAGGTGTTGATTTGGGGCATGAGAATTTGCATTTCTAACTGGTCTGGAGACCTCACTTTCAACTGCTACTTAACACCTTAGTGTTTTTAAATCTTAACATGTCATAGATATCCACCCAAACTAATACATAGAACTTCAGTTAATTCTTTTGTAGCTAAATAACATTCTATTATGTGAGTGGGTATGCCTTAATTTATTAAAATATTCTGCTATGGATACACACATATACTTGGGCAGTTTACATTTTTTTCATTTCAAATCCAGAGAAAGCTTCAGTAAAACATCTTAGGTACTGTGCTTTTACTTCTGAGTGATAGGGTCCTTAAGATTGGATTTCTCAGTCAAGATATATCCAAATTATTTTCAACAACATATCCCAGACCAGTCAGCATTTGATGAGACTGTCTGTCTGCCCATATTTTGATACCAATCTTTAAAATTTTGTCAATCTAATTGGACAATTATTGTAGTTCTCTTAAAACTGAAATTATAAATAAACTTTAATGCATGATGTTTATTAGTTACTTTTGAGGTGCTGAATTAATTGTTTTTACTGTTGTTAGTAAAAGAGAAGTGGATAGGAAACTGCATTTAACACTGAAGTACTCATCTCTAGCAGATGGGATTCAGGGTGGTTTTTATTTTCTTATTTGCAATTTTGTCTGTTCCCCAAATTTTCTGCAAATTTTTCTCCAGGTTATCTGTTTAAAAAGTTTGTAAAGATAGCAAAAATGTATTTTTAAATTCATAGAAAATAGGATAGTGAAAGTCATAGGTATAAGAGTATGTGCTGGGCATGGACATTATTGTTTCTTAAATCCAAATATTGAATGTTAATCCTACTGTTTTCCTTTCCACCAGCTTGTGTTTGTTATTTTAGCATTTTTAACAGGTGTGCTTTGTTCTTACCCCAATCCAATGGAGGACAAGTGCCCAGGAGACTATACCAACCCATTGAAAGTTCAGACAGTCATAATCCTTGGAAAAGTTATTTTGTGGATTCTGTATTTCATTCTTGAACGATACATCCAGTATCACCATTGCAAAGTAAGAAACCGCGGCTATAACAAGATCTACCGGTCAACAAGACATCTGAAAAGACTTCCACTGATGATACACTCCACTGGTAAGTTCAGTTGTCACTCAGCTCTTTGGCGGCTTGCTTGAGTGGCATAAATGACAGCAGAATAAAGTGTTAAGTTTGATTTTATAATCAAATATATGCTGTTATTTCTGTGAGAGTGATGTGGCCACTAAAATTCATATTACCTTAATGTCTTGAAATTTTTCTTGTATTCTCCTTTGAAATCTGTATTTGTATTATAGGGGAGGAAAAGTATTTCCTCTTCCCTTCTAGGTTTTTAGCTGAGATTCCACCAAAAAAAAAGACAGGTTAACAGGAGAAAAACAAACAGAAGTTTAATAACATTATACCTCCTGTATAGAAGGGAGATGCTTCCCTGGTGTCTCAGTGGTAAAGAACTTGTTTGCCAATGCAGGAGATGCAAGTTCAATCCTTGGGTTGGGAAGATCCCCTGGAGAAGGAAATGGCAACCCATGCCAGTATGATTGCCTGGAAAATCCCATTTATAGAAGAGTCTGGCGGGCTGTAGTCCATGGGGTCACAAAAGAGTCACAGTTAGCAGCTAAACAACAATATACAAGGGAGAGACCCAAGAGAACTGAGTGACTCTAAGATGGCCTAAGCCACCCACTTCAATAACGTCTACAGCTAAAGACCAGAGAAGATGGGAAAGATTGCAGGGGGCAATAGTTCTGAGAGGTGACCAGGAAAAGCACAGTAAGCAATGGTAAGGTTGGTAAGCAGATTTCCATTGATTTCTTACCTTGTCCATGATTAGAGTTTCTGGAGAGTTAGAGTCATCATGGTATTTGTTGTTGTTCAGTCCCTCGTGTCCATCTCTTTGCGACCCCGTGGACTGCAGCGCACTAGGCTTCCCTGTCCTTCACTGTCTCCCAGAGCTTGCTCCAACTCATGTCCAATGCATCAGTGATGCCATCCAACCATCTCGTCCTCTGTCGTCCCCTTCTCTGCCTGCTTACTATCTTTTCCGGCATCAAGGTCTTTTCTGATGAGTCAGCTCTTCACATCAGGTGGCCAAAGTATTGGAGCTTCAGTTTGAGCATCAGTCCTTCCAATGAATATTCAAGGTTGATTTCCTTTAGGATTGACTGGTTGGATCTCCTTGCTGTCCAAAGGACTCTCAAGAGTCTTCTCAAAGACCACAGTTCAAAAGCATTGATTCTTCGGCACTCAGCCTTCGTTATGTTCCAACTCTCACATCCATACGTGACTATTGGAAGAACCATAGCTTTGACTGTACAGACATTTGTTGGCAAAGTGATGTCTCTGCTTTTTAATATGCTATCTAGGTTTGTCATAGCTTTACTTACAAGGAGCAAGCATCTTTTAATTTTGTGGCTGCAGTCACCATTTGCAGTGATTTTGGAGCCCCCAAAAATAAAGTCTCTCACTGTTTCCATTTTTTCCCCCATCTATTTGCCATGAAGTGATGGGACCAGATGCCATGATCTTAGTTTTTTGAATATTGAGTTTTAAGCCAGCTTTTTCACTCTCCTCTTTCACTCTCATCAAGAGGCTCTTTAGTTCTTCTTCACTTTCTGTCATTAGGATGGTATCATCTGCATGTCTGAGGTTACTGATATTTCTCCCTGCAATCTTGATTCCAGCTTGTGCTTCATCCAGCTTGGCATTTCACATGATGTACTTTGCATATAAATTAAATAAGCAGGGTGACAATATACAGCCTTGTATGCTCCTTTCCCAATTTGGAACCAGTCTGTTGTTCCATGTGCGGTTCAACTGTTGCTTCTTGACCTGCATACAGGTTTCTCAGGAGGCAGGTAAGGTGGTCTGGTATCCTCAGCTCTTTAAGAATTTTCCACAGTTTGTTGTGATCCACACAGTCGAAGGCTTTAGAGTACAAAATGAAGCAGAAGTAGATGTTTTTCTGGAATTATCTTGCTTTTCCTTGATCCAATGGATGTTGGCAATTTGGTCTCTGGTTCTGCTGCCTTTTCTAAATCCAGCTTGTACATGTGGAAGTTTTTGGCTCACATACTGTTGAAGCCTAGCTTGGAGGATTTTGAGCATGACCTTGCTAGCCTGTGAGATGAGTGCAATTATGCAGGAGTTTGAGCATTCTTTGGCATTGCCCTTCTTCGGGATTAGAATGAAAACTGATCTTTTCCAGTCCTGTGGCCACTGCTGAGTTTTCCAAATTTGCTGGCATATTGAGTGCGGCACTTTAACAGCATCCTCTTTTAGGATTTGAAATAGCTCAGCCAGAATTCCATCACCTCCAGTAGCTTTGTTTGTAGCGATGTTTTCTAAGCCCCACTTTACTTCACACTCCAGGATGTTTGGCTCTAGGTGAGTGATCACACCAGCATGGTTATCTGGGTTATTAAGATCTTTTTTGTATAGTTCTTCTGTGTATTCTTGCCACCTCTTCTTAATACCTTCTGTTTCTGTTAGGTCCATACCGTTTCTGTCCTTCATTGAGCCCATCTTTGCATGAAATGTTCCCTTGGTATCTCTAATTTTCTTGAAGAGATCTCTAGTCTTTCCCTTTCTATTATTTTCCTCTATTTCTTTGCTTTTTTCACTTAGGAAGGCTTTCTTATCTCATCCTGGTATAGAGAGGGATATAACCTTATAAATGGAGATTTCCCTTATAAATGTAAATGTCTCTCGTAAAAGGTAACTCCTAGTTGGTTTTCAGAACTTCATCCTTGTCTGCCATTTCTTAAAACTAATCAGCTTAAAACAACGTTTATGACAAAAAGGCATATTTGACTGTGGCACTGTCTGTCTACTTCATTGTGAACAAGGTATGCCTGGGTGAAATGTGACTCCCCACATTCCTCTTGGTACTAGCAGGCTTGTTTATCTCAAGGAGATATAAAACTGATGCTAGTTTATACTTGTAGGATAAGAGCGAGTTGTTTTATTTTAAATGAAGCTTCATGCTTTTCTCACCCACTTCAGTATCCTTTCCTGGGAAAGCCCATGGACAGAGGAGCCTGGTAGGCTATTGTCCATAGCATCACAAAGAGTTGGACATGACTTAGTGACTAAACAACAGCATAGTGCTTTTCTTGCAGTAAGAGAGAGACTGTCTTATAATAAGACGTATTATTTAAAACAGAAATGTGGAAAACACTTTATGAATGCAAGATCAGAAAATCCACTGAAGACTTTGAACATATGCCTACCTGCTTTTCTTTATTGCTGCAGACATTTTAAAGGCTTAATGGAGTTAATTTGAACTCTCTTATGTATTTTTGCCTAATTGTCAAGGTTTCTACGTTTTTTAAAAAAAGCCCTCTGTTTCAATTTGAGTCCAGAATAAATGTTTAAACATTTTGACACTAAAGTAGAAATTAATTTTTTCACAGAAAAACAGCTCTATAGAATTTAATTTTTTTTTTCCTTTCTGTATTCTGTAATGCATTTTCTTAAAAGTCACGCTGCTAGTTCATCTGCTCAGTGAGGTTCTCAGTGGGGGGTGGAGGGCCCAAGGATTGCAGAGAAAGAAGCATTGTAGTGGGATGACTAGTCCTGATACATCTCCAAGGGGGCGGCCTCTACTGCCCCAGAGGAAGAGCTGTTCCTGCCTTCTCCTGCTAAGGGCGCGGGCTTCCCTCGTAGCTCAGTTGGTCAAGAATCCGCCTGCAATGCAGGAGACCCTGGTTCAATTCCTGAGTTGGGAAGAGCCCCTGGAGAAGGGAAAGGCTACCCACTCCAGTATTCTGGCCTGGAGAATTCCATGGGGTCCCAAAGAACTGGACACAGCTGAGTGACTTTCACTTTCACTTCACGGATAATGTGTAGTACTTGTTTTTGGCCAGAAGATGTCAGTTATACTCTTTGTGCCTCTGACAAAGCAAAAAGGGGAAACCTATCTGTATACTGACCTGTATACTGACTGTATGTTCAGTTTCTCCAGTGGTGGTCTGGAAATAGTATTGTTGAGGCCCACCAAGAGATTGTCTAATCTTTTTTTTAATTAATTAATTTATTTTAATTGGAGGCTAATTCAGTTCAGGTCAGTCGCTCAGTCGTGTCCGACTCTTTGCAACCCCATGAATTGCAGCATGCCAGGCCTCTCTGTCCATCACCAACTCCCAGAGTCTACCCAAACCCATGTCCATCGAGTCAGTGATGCCATCCAACCATCTCATCCTCTATCGTCCCCTTCTCCTCCTGCCCCTAATCCTACCCAGCATCAGGGTCTTTTCCAGTGAGACAACTCTTCACATGAGGTGGCCAAAGTATTGGAGTTTCAGCTTTAACATCAGTCCTTCCAATGAACACCCAGGATTGATCTCCTTTAGGATGGATTGATTGGATCTCCTTGCAGTCCAAGGGACTCTCAAGAGTCTTCTCCAACACCACAGTTCAAAAGCATCAATTCTGCGGTGCTCAGCTTTCTTCACTGTCCAACTCTCACATCCATACATGACCACTGGAAAAACCATAGCCTTGACTAGACGGACTTTTGTTGGCAAAGTAATGTCTCTGCTTTTAAATATGCTATCTAGGTTGGCCATAACCTTCCTTCCAAGGAGTAAGCGTCTTTTAATTTCATGGCTGCAGTCACCATCAGCAGTAATTTTAGAGCCCCCCAAAATAAAGTCTGACACTGTTTCCACTGTTTCCCCATCTATTTCCCATGAAGTGATGGTACCAGATGCCATGATCTTAGTTTTCTGAATGTTGAACTTTAAGCCAACTTTTTCACTCTCCTCTTTCACCTTCATCAAGAGGCTCTTTAATTCTTCTTCACTTTCTGCCATAAGGGTGGTGTCATCTGCATATCTGAGGTTATTGATATTTCTCCCGGCAATCTTGATTCCAGCCTGTGTTTCTTCCAGCCCAGTGTTTCTCATGATGTACTCTGCATATAAGTTAAATAAGCAGGGTGACAATATACAGCCTTGCCGTACCCCTTTTCCTATTTGGAGCCAGTCTGTTGTTCCATGTCCAGTTCTAACTTTTGCTTCCTGACCTGCATACAGGTTTCTCAAGAGACAGGTCAAATGGTCTGGTATTCCCATCTCTTGAAGAATTTTCCACAGTTTATTGTAATCCACACAGTCAAAGGCTTTGGCATAGTCAATAAAGCAGAAATAGATGTTTTTCTGGAACTCTCTTGCTTTTTTGATGATCCAGCAGATATTGGCAATTTGATCTCGGGTTCCTCTGCCTTTTCTAAAACCAGCTTGAACATCTGGAAGTTCACGGTTCATGTATTGCTGAAGCCTGGCTTGGAGAATTTTGAGCATTACTTTACTAGCATGTGAGATGAGTGCAATTATGCGGTAGTTTGAGCATTCTTTGGCATTGCCTTTCTTTGGCATTGGAACGAAAACTGACCTTTTCCAGTCCTGTGGCCACTGCTGAGTTTTCCAAATTTGCTGGCATATCGAGTGTAGCACTTTCACAACATCACCTTTGAGGATTTGAAATAGCTCAACTGGAATTCCATCACCTCCACTAGCTTTGTTCGTAGTGATGCTTTCTAAGGCCCACTTGACTTCACATTCCAGAATGTCTGGCTCTAGGTGAGTGATCACACCATCATGATTATCTGGGTCATGAAGATCTTTTCTTTACAGTTCTTCTGTGTATTCTTGCCACCTCTTAATATCTTCTGCTTCTGTTAGGTCCATACCATTTCTGTCCTTTATCGAGCCTATCTTTGCATGAAATGTTCCTTTGGTATCTCTAATTTTCTTGAAGAGATCTTTAGTCTTTCCCAATCTGTTGTTTTCCTCTATTTCTTTGCATTGATCGCTGAGGAAGGCTTTCTTATCTCTCCTTGTTATTCTTTGGAACTCTGCATTCAGATGGGAATATCTTTCCGTTTCTCTTTGCTTTTCACTTCTCTTCTCTTCCCAGCTATCTGTAAGCCCTCCTCAGACAGCCATTTTGCTTTTTTGCATCTCTTTCCCATTTCTGGAATGGGTGAATTTAACTCAGATGACCAATATATCTACTACTGTGGGAAAGAATCCCTTAGAAGAAATGGAGTAGCCATCATGGTCAACAAAAGAGTCCGAAAGGGAGTACTTGGATGCAATCTCAAAAACAATAGAATGATCTCTGTTCATTTCCAAGGCAAACCGTTCAATATCACAGTAATCCAAGTCTATGCCCCGACCAGTAATGCTGAAGAAGCTGAAGTTGAACGGTTCTATGAAGACCTACAAGATCTTCTAGAACTAACACCCAAAAAAGATGTCCTTTTCATTATAGGGGACTGGAATGCAAAAGTAGGAAGTCAAGAAACACCTGGCATAACAGGCAAATTTGGCCTTGGAGTACAGAATGAAGCAGAGCAAAGGCTAATAGAGTTTTGTCAAGAGAACGCACTGGTCATAGCAAACACCCTATTCCAACAACACAAGAGAAGACTCTACACGTGGACATCACCAGAGGGTCAACACCGAAATCAGATTGATTATATTCTTTGCAGCCAAAGATGGAGAAGCTCTATACAGTCAGCAAAAACAAGACCAGGAGCAGACTGTGGCTCAGATCATGAACTGCTTACTGCCAAATTCAGACTTATATTGAAGAAGGTAGGGAAAACCACTAGTCCATTCAGGTATGACCTAGATCAAATCCCTTATGAGTATGCAGTAGAAGTGACAAATAGATTTAAGGGACTAGATCTGATAGACAGAGTGCCTGATGAACTATGGACAGAGGTTCATGACATTGTACAGGAGACAGGGATCAAGACCATCCCCATGGGAAAGAAATGCAAAAAAGCAAAATGGAGGCTAATTACTTCACAATATTGTGGTGGTTTTGGCCATACATTCACATGAATCAGCCATGGATGTACATCTGTTCCCCATCCTGGACCCCCCTCCCACCTCCCTCCCCATCCCATCCTCTGGGTTGTCCCAGTGCACCCTGTCTCATGCATCGAACCTGGACTGGTTGATCTATTTCACATATGATAATATACATGTTTCAATACGATTCTCTCAAATCATCCCACCCTCGCCTTCTCCCACCGAGTCCAGAAGTCTGTTCTTTACATCTGTGTCTCTTTTGCTGTCTCACATATAGGGTTATTGTTACCATCTTTCTAAATTCAATATATATGTGTTAATATACTGTATTGGCGTTTTTCTTTCTGGCTTACTTCGCTCTTTATAATAGGCTCCAGTTTCATCCACCTCATTAGTTAGAACTGATTCAAATGCGTTCTTTTTAATAGCTGAGTAATATTCCATTGTGTATATGTACCACAACTTTCTTATCCACTCATCTGCCGATGGACATTGAGGTTGCTTCCATGTCCTAGCTATCTTTTGCCTTTCTTCTGACTTTCAAATTATTACTACATGTGTGACCCTTAATCACAACCTGTTTCTAAACAATCACAGAAGTTATCACTTTTAAGTTGCTTATATAAGGACCCAGAAAATCCAAGAGATTGGGGCAGATGTTTACTTTGTTTCTATTTTCTTTAAATATGTATTTTTTATAATTTGAAGAAAAAGAACATAAATCTATGAAGATATAGAACTTCCAGCTAATCTAAAGGGTGTAACCATTCTTTTTTTTGCCTATGATAGTATTTCTGGGTATTGTTTAGCTTCATCTTGACACTTGTTTTTCTCTACAGAGAGAAAAATAAATTGATTTTACTTTATTTTGTAGAGATGGGAGAAAGGGCTTTGGTTTCCTTCCAGTAAGCTGGAAGTATTTATCTGATTTATCTTTTCTCATTCCTTAATCTTGAACTCTGTCAAATATTATTAGCTACATAGCAAGTTGCACATTTAGTTGTTTTTTTCATTGATTTGAAAACTTAACCCTTTGCTGAAACATGAGCAGGGTGGGTGGGGTACCTTCAGTGTGTCTACAGTGTTTGTCATCAGGAGAATGTCTTACTTCAGCAGTCTCTGCTGCCATCTGCAAGCTTACCCCATGTCCTGCCACCCTGCTGACACAGGCCTTCTCAGGATATCAAAAATCCTTTGGAAACTGTGTTCACTTTCCCTGCAGAGGTTTTTCCCTAAATTTTTCCTCTTCCTAAAGCTGTAAAGTTAAATATTCCTTGTACATAAAACTAATTCATAAATTGAGCTCTTGGTCAACATGCTAAGACACAGTGAGTGTAAGGCAAGGCCTTAGGGCTTTGTGCTAGACTATTGCTTTGTGTAGAGGGACTTCTGATAGGTTATTTAAAATCATGGCTCAACATCATCCCATTGTACCAAGAAATAGAAGGTAAGTCAAATAAGCATCTCCCCAGCCATGACCAGATTTAGATAAATGTGTTAGTTTTAGGAAATTCCAAGATAAAACACTATAGGAATGATTTCTGCCCCTAAACTCTTCTTTGATGCATGTGCATGCTCAGTCACATCCAGCTCTTTGTGACCCCATGGACTGCAGCCCTCCAGTCTCCTCTGTCCGGGGAATCCTCCAGACAAGAACACTGGAGTGGGTTGCCAGTTCCTTTACCAGGGGATCTTCCCAGCTCAAAGATCAACCCCATGACTCCTCCAGCCCCTGAATTGGCAGGCAGATTCTTTACCACTGAGTCGCCTGAGAAGCCCAAACTTTTCTTTGATAGTCTTCAAAATAAAACTACAGGATGAAGTTAGAATGATCTTCAGAAATAAATAATGGATATCTGAGCAGGGGGAAACAGCTCATATGTATTGAATACTTACAGGCTAGGCATCATTGTAAGTATTTTTTACACACAAACTTACTTATTCCTCACAGCAGCTCTGTGAGGAAGGTACCATCGTCCCATATGTCACAGTAAGTAGAGGTGTTCGGTCATCTGTCCAAGGTCAGCAGCGTGTCCTGGGTTTTTTCTGAACCCTCGCCCTGCCCTTGACTGTGGCGTCTGACCAGAAGGGGCCACTGAGTGCTCGTGGAAGCTTACTGCTTGAGTTTTAATAAAGTCTAGATTCTTCTCTATTTGTGTTATGGGCATCATTTACTTTTGGCAGTGTTGTTTATTTGTGTTTGATTTCCATCCTCTAACTTCCTTCTTGCCGAATAACTGGGGGTGTGTGCGTGCCCTTGTGGCGCCCTGCTGTGGTGGCCGGGGTCACTGGGGGGCGTGCATGCCCTTGTGGTGCCCCTGCTGTGGTGGCTGGGGTCACTGGGGTGCGCATGCCCTTGTGGCGCCCTGCTGTGGTGGCCGGGGTCACTGGGGGGCGTGCGTGCCCTTGTGGTGCCCCTGCTGTGGTGGCCGGGGTCACTGGGGTGCGCATGCCCTTGTGGCGCCCTGCTGTGGTGGCTGGGGTCACTGGGGGTGCACGTGCCCTTGTGGTGCCCCTGCTGTGGTAGCCAGGGTCACTGGGGTGCGCATGCCCTTGCGGCGCCCTGCTGTGGTGGCCGAGGTCACTGGGGTGCGCATGCCCTTGTGGTGCCCTTGCTGTGGTGGCCGGGGTCACTGGAGGTGCACGCGTGCCCTTGTGGCGCCCTGCTGTGGTGGCTGGGGTCACTGGGGTGCGTGTGCCCTTGTGGCACCCCTACTGTGGTGGCCGGAGTCACTGGGGCTCACGTGCCCTTGGGCGCCCTGCTGTGGTGGCTGGGGTCACTGGGGCGCACGTGCCCTTGTGGTGCCCCTGCTGTGGTGGCCGGGGTCACTGGGGTGCGCGTGCCCTTGTGGTGCCCCTGCTGTGGTGGCCGGGGTCACTGGGGTGCGCGTGCCCTTGTGGCGCCCCTGCTGTGGTGGCCGGGGTCACTGGGGGCGCGCGTGCCCTTGTGGTGCCCCTGCTGTGGTAGCCAGGGTCACTGGGGTGCGCATGCCCTTGCGGCGCCCTGCTGTGGTGGCCGAGGTCACTGGGGTGCGCATGCCCGTGTGGTGCCCTTGCTGTGGTGGCCGGGGTCACTGGGAGTGCGTGTGCCCTTGTGGCGCCCTGCTGTGGTGGCCGGGGTCACTGGAGGTGCACGCGTGCCCTTGTGGCGCCCTGCTGTGGTGGCCGAGGTCACTGGGGTGCGCGTGCCCTTGTGGCGCCCTGCTGTGGTGGCTGGGGTCACTGGGGTGCGTGTGCCCTTGTGGCACCCATACTGTGGTGGCCAGAGTCACTGGGGCTCACGTGCCCTTGTGGTGCCCCTGCTGTGGTGGCCAGGGTCACTGGGGTGCGCGTGCCCTTGTGGCGCCCCTGCTGTGGTGGCCGGGGTCACTGGGGGCGCGCGTGCCCTTGTGGTGCCCCTGCTGTGGTAGCCAGGGTCACTGGGGTGCGCATGCCCTTGTGGCACCCTGCTGTGGTGGCCGAGGTCACTGGGGGTGCGCGTGCCCTTGTGGTGCCTATGCTGTGGTGACCGGGGTCACTGGGGCGCGCGTGCCCTTGTGGCGCCCTGCTGTGGTGGCCAGGGTCACTGGGGGGCACGTGCGTGCCCTTGTAGCGCCCCTGCTGTGGTGGCCGGGGTCACTGGGGTGCGCGTCCCCTTGTGGAGCCCTGCTGTGGTGGCCGGGGTCACTGGGGGTGTGTGTGCCCTTGTGGCGCCCCTGCTGTGGTGGCCAGGGTCACTGGGGGGCACGTGTGCCCTTGTGGTGCCCCTGCTGTGGTGGCCGGGGTCACTGGGGTGCGCGTGCCCTTGTGGCACCCCTACTGTGGTGGCCGGGGTCACTGGGGCTCACATGCCCTTGGGCGCCCTGCTGTGGTGGCTGGGGTCGCTGGCGTGCGCGTCCCCTTGTGGAGCCCTGCTGTGGTGGCCGGGGTCACTGGGGGGCACGTGCGTGCCCTTGTGGCGCCCCTGCTGTGGTGGCTGGGGTCACTGGGGTGCGCGTGCCCTTGTGGCGCCCTGCTGTGGTGGCCAGGGTCACTGGGGGGCACGTGCGTGCCCTTGTGGCGCCCCTGCTGTGGTGGCCGGGGTCACTGGGGGTATGTGTGCCCTTGTGGCGCCCCTGCTGTGGTGGCCAGGGTCGTGGACCCTGGCTGCGCCCCCACCTGTGTGCATCTCCTCCCTGCAGGCAGCACAGCACTCCTCCTCCTCCTCTGCCTGCAGCACTCCTTCCCTGAGCCCAGCATGTGGTACCTGGACCTCATTTTGGCCACCCTGGCCCTGGAGCTGATCTGTTCCCTCACGTGCCTGCTTGTGTACACAGGTGAGCATGACAAGGAGCCTGTTAATACTGAGAAAGGTCTTTAACTGCGGGTCGTATTCCCACCTGAAGTCCAGCCTGGTTACCTTTCTGGCAGGAAAGCTTTTCTACCTGGCTGAGACCCTATTGAACACCCATGTCTCTCATTGCTGACCACATCCAAACTCCTCTAATTTCAAGCCACTAGGAACATACCAGTGAGTCATAGTTCTAACTCTGTGTCATCAAATAAATTCTTATTAAATAGAATGAAGGCTTTTCATTAAAAAACAGAAATGATAAAAAAAAAAGAAAGTCCATAAATTCTGCACCCTCAAAGGCAACTGAGATGTAAGTCGGGCTTTAAATTAAAAAATAACAAAATGTAGAACTTGTCTGGCGGTCGTGTTGTTTAAGACTCTGTAACTCCCATTGCAGAGGCATGGGTTCTATCCCTCATCCAGAAATTAAGATCCCACATGCTGGTGGGGTCAAAATTGTAATAAAAAATGAAAGTAAATAAGTTAATACATGAAAACTGCATTTAGACCAAACTTGTTTTTGTAAACCATTTAAGAACCTACTTCTTTCTAAATTTAGAATTGTCTGAGGATTGCTCTGTATGACTGTCTCTCAAAAGTCTGAGGGGTAAAATTAAATAAGCTTCAAGGATGTTAACATGAAAAATAGGTGGAAGGATTCTTGAAGAGAAAAAAATCCAAGCCTGGAAGAAATCAAGATTTCATTCCTGTTGCAATATCGACATGCACCAAAATCTGTAATACAGCTAATTTGGTAGTGTTGATCAACAGTTGTTTTGTGACAATAAAATACCTTATCTGTCCCATTTGAAAGAGATAATTTCTTCAGTTATGAAGGAAAAGTCACATGGACCAAAACTTGTGTTCTATTTTACTATTTTGTGCCTCTAATTGAGACTTCAAGGGCAAATATTGCTTTTGTTATGATACACTGAAGTGTATCACAAAAAGTTTAAGGTTAATTTCCTGGTACATGCATTTTTCCTCCCTATATTAAAAAGATTTAAAAGATACCCAGTTTTGGTAATGTGGATAGTAACTCTTCATGACGTGATTCTTTGATACACTAATTCTAACCTAAACTTGACTAACTTGTCTGTAGTAAAGTAGATAATCTCTGGAAATACAGATGGACTTTTTCATTGAGCACTGGCCTGCCTCTGTAAGAAAAAATGAGGAACATGAAACTTAAAAGCTTTGTGATTTGATTAGCTCACCACATTTTTAAAAACCAGCCAAGCTTCAAAAAATACTACTAAGTTACCAGTCTTGTAGTAGCCCTGATGTTCTGGCTTCAGCTCAGGAGGAAAGGAGTGTAAGGGCAGCAGGCCCATGTCCCATGTCCTGCAGTTGAGTGAGAGCTGTCCTGGGCTTCTTGTAGCAGAAAGAATGAGTGGAAGATTCTTGTTCTTTGTAGACTGCACTCATGTTGTTGCCTGGCCTGTGATCCGTAAAATGCTGACTGCATGCAGTTTATTTTACAAACCACAAACAGCAGAAGCTATCACAACATTGTAAATCAACTATAGTTCAATTTAAAAAGTGGAAGATCTTCAGGAAAAAAAAAACCTGCAAAGATGAGTCTGATAGTTGGACATTTTTATATTGTCGAGCTATGTCTTTTATTTCTGCCGCTTAAGTTTTATTTTAATACTCTGTTAAGTGTTATTTCTGTTCCTGAATTCAAGAAACTTAAACTTGTTCCAAGTTTCTTCATTTATCTAGGAGTTATTATGCAGAAGACAACGTTAGAAGGAGATGCTATATGAACATAACTCCAATTCAGAGGCAAACCTCCTGGACAGTCAGGTCTCATCCTTCATCTCCAGAGTGGCACTGGACACGGTGGTTTGCTCCCTCCTCAAGATGCATTCTTTACTTCCTGGGATCCTGCCTGCCCCCTTGGTGGCCTCATCTCTTTTGCTGAACTCCCCCAGCCTGCACTGTGGAGCCCAGTGCTCAGTCCCTATCTGCTTTTGGATGAGGGCGCTGTGCTTGTGCCACTGGAAGCCAAGGGGCTATTCATGTCTTTTTTTTTTCACTGAAGTGTAGGTGATTCACAATGTTGTGTTAGTTTCAGGTTTATAGCAAAGTGATTCAGATATATATATATATTGTTTTTCAGATTCTTTTCCATTATAAGTTATTATAAGATATTGAATGCAGTTCCTTATGCCATATAGTAAGTCTTCATTGTTTATCTATTTTATGTATGGTAATGTATATCTGTTAATTCCAAACTCCTAATTTATCCCTCCCTCTGCACCCCATTTCTCCTTCAGAAATCCTAGTTTGTTTTCTGTGCCTGTGAGTCTATTTCTGTTTTGTAAATAAGTTTATTTGCATCATATTTTAGATTCTAAGTGATATCATATATTTGTCTTTCTCTGACTTATTTCACTCAGTATGATAATCACTAGATCCATCCATGTTGCCGCAAATGGCATTATTTCATTCTTTTTAATGACTGACTAGTAGTCCATTGGAGAAGGAAATGGCATCCCACTCCAGTATTCTTGCCTGGAGAATCTCAGGGATGGAGGAGCCTGGTGGGCTGCCGTCTATGGTATTGCTGAGTCAGACACGACTGAAGCGTCTTAGCAGCAGCAGCAGCAGTATTCCATTGTATATATGTATCACATCTTCTTTCTCCATTCCTCCATCAGTGAGCATGTCAGTTGCTTCCATGTGTTATCTATTGTAAACATTGCTGCAATGAATATTGGGATGCATGTACCCTTTAAAACCATGTTTTTCCTCCAGATATATACCCAGGAATGGGATTGTTGGATCATGTGGTAGCTCTGTTTTAATTTACATTACCACCAACAGTGTGGGAGGCTTCCCTTTTCTCCACACCCTCTCCAGCATTTATTATTTGTAGACTTTTTGGTGATGGCTATTCTGACTGGTGTGAGGCAATACTTCATTATAGTTTTTATTTGCATTTCTCTAATTAGTGATGTTAAGTATCTTTTCATGTCTGTTGATCATTTTGATGTCTTCTTGGAGACATGTCTATTTAGGAGTTTTGCCCATTTTTGTTTGGGTTGTTTGTTTTTTTGATATTGAACTGTATGAGCTGTTTTTATATTTTGGAAATTAATCCCTTCTGAGTGTCATGGATTGGTTTGGAAATATTTTCTCCCATTCTTTAGGTTTTCTTTTTGTTCTGTTTATCATTTCCCTTGCTGTGCAAAAGCTTTTAAGTTTAATTATGTTCCATTTGTTTATTTTTGCTTTTATTTCCATTACTGGAAATAATTGCTGCGATTTATGTCAGGGTATATTACCTATGTTTTCTTCTAGGAGTTTTATAGTCTCTAGCCTTACATTTAGATCTTTAATCCATTTTGAGTTTATTTTTGCATATGGTGTTGGAGAGTGTTCTAATTTTATTTTTTACATGTAGCTGTCCAGTTTTCCCAGCACCTCTTATTGAAGTTAAGACTTTCTTTTCTCCATTGTATTCTCTTGCCTCCTTTGTCATAGATTAATTGACCGTAAGTGTGTAGGTTTATTTCTGGGCTCTCTACCCTGCTGCATTGATCTATGTGTCTGTTTTTGTGTGAGGGGCTTCTCGTTTCTGATTTTCTTGACCATCTCCTGAAAGTCAAGGGCTTCTCGTCACATCCCCTCACTTCGTTCTTTTGGCATCTCACTTCCTTCTGGTCCTTTCTGCTGAACCCTCTGCATATCTCCTAACCTTCCCACATTTCTCTTTAACTTCATTGCTTAAGCTTCTTTTGCCTTGTTCTCAGCTGAGAGTCACATCAAAATCATCTGTGGGTCCTGGTGGTTCCATGACAGATTGAACATATGACTCAGCACATGCACTTCTGGGCATCTGCCTACTTCTACACTTTGTGTTCCAAGTGGCATTATTTATAGTATGGATTGGGAAGATCCCTTGGAGAAGGGAATGGCAACCCACTCCAGTATTCTTGCCTGGAGAATTCGATGGACAGAAGAACCTGGCAGGCTACAGCCCCTGGGGTCGCAAAGAGTTGGATACCACTGACCAACTAACACACACACACACACAGAGAAGTAGAAACAACCCAAAAGGCATAAACGGATGACTAGACCAACAAAAGATATTCTGTCTATACAGAGGATAGTGTTCAGGCACAAAAAAAGGAGTACATGGAATGAAGTACTGATATGTACAGTGTGAATGAACCTTGAAAGCATTATGCCCACAGGAAAAAACAGTCATAAGTTTTAGATGATTCTATAATACTTGAAATGACCAGAACAGGCACATCTATAGAGAAAGAGAATGTGTAAGTGTTGCCTAGTCCTAGAGGCTGGGCTACATGAAGAACGACTGCTTAAGGAGCCCAAGCTTCTTTTTGGGGTGGTAAGATGTTCTAAAATTGATTGTGGAGATAGTTGCACAACTCTTTGAATGTATTGAACCACTGAATGGTACACATTAAAGGAATTACATGTGAACTACATAATACGTAAATTATATCTCAAGGGTTATTACAGGAAAGGAAAGAATCCTGTGGAGTTTTTAAAAATTGTGTCAGGGCCTAACTCACCTCCTCTCCCTTCCACACATGCTGAGTACTCCACCCATTTCGAGCTGCAGAAACAATTCTCAAGGGCAGTCACTGCCTGTCACGGAGACCTGCCTCCGCCTCTGTCTCCTTGTGCCATCTCTGGTGGGAGTGCTCCTTCCAGCCACGTCCCGGGGTTGTTACACAGTTGGAGTAGGTGCCTGGACAGTGGCTGTTATTCAAACATGCAGGTGTGTAGACAGATCTGAGGTTGAGAACAGCAGCCTTGTCTTTGCAGCTGACTTCTGCCAGCGGCGTTAGTCGTCTGGGGCTTCCAGAACTGGATGACTAAGACACACAAACTCTGTTTCTCTCAGTTCTGGAGGCTGGACATCTGAGACTAGGGTGCGGCAAGGATAATTTTCCTGAGGCCTCTCCCTTGGGATGTAGGTGGCCGCCTTCTCACTGGGTTCTCCCGTGGCCTTGGCTCTGGGTAAGTTTATCTGTGGTGTCTCTTCATGTATCAGATCAGCAATCCCATTTGTTTGTACCTTGATTACTTCACCAAAGGTGCTGTCTCCAAGGACAGTCATGTTGGCATTAGGGCTTCAAGTTCCTCAGTGGCCTCCACGTCACCAGACTCTCTGGCTGCTTTACGTGTCTTCACTTCCTGGCAGTGACCACTGACGGCTGTTTCCTGACTCTACTCCTGCCTCTCTGCATCAGCATTTCCATTCCCTTTTAGTCAATTTTTCCCATTTTTGTTTATTCGCTTTATGAAGTGCTTTTTTTTTACATTTTGTTTGAAAAGAATAGGCAATTCCTAATGTAATTCAAATAAATGGAATTAGAAAATTTTTTGTGATTGGATAACCTGACAATAATGACTTTCTTATTTCAGTGAAAATTCTAAAATTTAATGGAGCCAAGCCACAGCCTGATGTACTTGAAGAAGAAAAAATCTATGCTTACTCTAACAATATTACCTCGGAGACTGGATTCAGGTATGTGCAGAGTGAAAGATTAGAGAAAGAGAATTAAAAGTTTTTTCATCTAAAAATCTAGAGACCATTCTGATGCTTGGAGTTTAGGACTCTGCCTATGTTAGAGTATGTTTACAACTGTGTTTGATTTGTTTCTCTCTTTCTTCTCAGCTGTGGTGAAACTAAGTCTAAAGAAAGAATCTCATTTGGGGATATTGCTTTGGCTTATGACATCTAAGAAAAATAACAAATGTTATATGCTTTACTGAAAAGTATTAGAGCTCCATTGGCAAAGAGACTGTTGGTGAACATATGTAACCATGGCCACTTTGGTTCTATGCAGGCCTCTCTCGAGCCTGGAGGAGGTTGTGGAGAAGCAGGGAGACATCATATTGTACTTGAAGCGGCACAACGCACTCCTCAGTCAGCGGCTGCTGGCCTTCTCATCCTCTGACCTAGGCTCTCAGCCAAGTGGGATTTGACAGCAAGTCCAGAGGAACCAGAGTCACTTAAGACTGATCAACTCCCTGACAAGGTGTCACAGGAGATTGCAGCTTTGCCAAGTAACATTCTACAGTTTCTGTTGGAAACCTGAATCCGATTCTCACCTGTGTGACTGTTTAATAAGTAGGACTCATGGATCATTTGACAGGCACTTTGAAGAGCCTTGATAACTCATGGAAAATATATCTTTTGTACATTTTGAAATTATTTAACCACTTGGTTTATCCTAGGTCAGAGTGTAGTTTAAACATCTCCTTAGCCAACACTTCTTCCATACTCTTTGAAACCTGGTGATAATTTGTCTTTTTGTAAAGAAAGTCTGACATGACAACCTACTTAAAATGGGGTTTTGATCAAATGAGTTTTTCCCACTTTTATACAGGTGAGAGAAGGCATCATTTCTCATGGTTAGTGGTTTTTTCCATGGAGCCTATGTATTTTATATGCTTCTGTGGTATTGGATATCCTTGGCCCTTATAGTTTTTATAAACAATTTCCCACTAGGTGATTTACCTTCCAAACCCTACAGTTTTCCATCCTCCAGAAATAAGATTTGAAGTTTACTTGGACCAGTGTTAGGCCAACCTGTGCTGCCTGTGACAGCAGCAGTGCCTGCGATTGGCAGCAGTTGAAATGGAGTAGACTTTAGGCTTTCTCTTTCTTTACTTTGACCCTTCTTTGAGAGATTGCTGTTTCAGTATTGACCAGTTATCACTGAATCAATAAGTTCACTGATTTAAAAGGAGTCTTCTGTGGCTTTAAATTTGTCTGAAAGAAAAAAAAGAACTTTTTTTTTAGTCTTGGATTATACTTAAAAATTATGATGGGAAAAAATGTTGTATCAACTGTTTATATACAGATATTAAACATATCTAATGCTTCAGATAAAATGAAGCATTTTTATGTATAAATGGCGTTTTTCCTCCATTTGTCCTTCTTTGCCCTTTCCATTTATCAGTTTGCTTTTGGCACCTTTCCATGCTGCCTCAGAAAACTTCTTGGTTGAATGCTCAACACGAGAGAGGAGATACTTGTGATTAGGTATGCTGCTAAAAATCTTTTTCGTATTTAGCTGAATAGTGAATATTTGATTTAAAAATCTTTGAGCTATACATAACTGTTTGACAAGGAATGTCTTCAGTGGATCATACCATACTTATGAAATGGCAAACGTCTGTTTCCCTCGGATACAGCCCTTTCAGAGCACTCTCAAGATTTTCTGCTGAGGACAGGTGATTGATTGCTTGTCACCTGCAGTCAACCCCACTGAGTCCCCAAAAATGACAGCATTCACAAACTAAAGCCAAATTTGTATTTTTAAAGTTAAAATTGTATCCAGGTTTCCTGACTTTCTCTTCCTCCCTTTTTTTCTTTTTCCCTTCCTTTTAGCATGTCTCAAAGCCATAGCATTCTGTGGAAGTTTGTCTCTGTGTCCTGGAGAGATTTTGCCTTTAGCTGTTTTCCTTAAGGAAAGCGCTGGTGGTAGGTGATCAATGTTTTTAAAATTCAATTTGTATCTATCGTCAGTTTCTAAGGTTATAAGATGAACTTTGGTTTATAGAGAAAAGTATAGTTTAAAAGTTAGAATGCTCAAGTTCTGATGGGATGTCTGTATAATCACCAACACACTTTTCTAAACAGAATGCTGAACATTTCAAACAATAAAAGAAATTTAAAAAAGAATGAACAAAACAGTTTAAATGTTAATCATTCTATGCACCAGAAACACTGTGCTAGCACCATGGATACAAAAATTAGTGAGACGGTCCTAGTTTATAACTTACACTCTAAGGAGAGGACTAGGAGTTCCAGGCTCTGTGCTATGTGAGATGATGGCAGCAACCCCAAGATACCATAGGGGCTCCAAGTCAGAGAGTTCTCTAGTGGGGAGGGGGAAGGAGAAAGCTCTAGGGATTCCAGGGAAATTCATGAGTAAATAAGAAGTGTGACAGCTACTGATGATCATATGTGCTGTGTATAACTTGAGCCCAAATGTGAGGCAGAACTGGAAGGAGGAACAACCAAGATTCTGGGGACCCCGACCCTGCACTGGAATGGGTCCCACTGAAGAGTTCTAGGCAAGGAAGTGGCAGTTGGTTTTAGTCTCAGGAGGATCAGACTGTTAGGGTGGAATGGGAAAATGGGTGTCAGAGTACATGGTGCTGAATGAACAAAGGCAGGTGGAGTAACATTTTATCATGCATATGTATGTTTATATCTGTGATGTATTTCTATATTGTTCATTTGAAAATTGTATTTCAAATGACAGTAGCATCATGACTTTCTGCATTTCTTTGAATATTAATAAGGTTGACCTTTTTTTTTGTCATTCTTTGTCCTTTTACAAATCTTTTGTGATGTGCCTGTGTAAGTCTTTTGCTTATTATTCTCCTAAGATATTCTTTTTTTTAACAAACATGATCTTCCTTTCTATATCAGGATAGTCCTCAGTTTATATTTGTTGGGAATATTTTCTAATTTGTTTGGGGTTCTTTTGCCATGTACTCTTCAGCTACAGCCTGGATTCTGTCCCTGCAGCATTGGTGGGACTGACACAAATAGATCCCTAAAGTACATTGGGTAAAAGCCAGGAGTATCTGGAGGGAATTTTAATATACCCAGATTTGGGAATTCCCTGGAGGTCCAATGATTAGGGCTGCTCTGCGCTTTCACTACTGAGGGCCCAGGTTTAATCCCTGATCAGGGAACGAAGATCCCACAAGCTGCACAGCAAGGCCAAATATATATATACACACACACACACACAAGCTTCTGCTGGCGACCTTTTTCTTCATCCAGAGATTCAAACAGAGGTCTTATATGAATTGAGTTAACTCTTTTTCCTTGTTTCTCTAAGACGGGGTTCTCCATCCTTGGCACTATGGACATTTGGAGTTGTATAATCTTTGTTTCAGGGACTGTCCTGTGCATCATAGGATGTTTAGCAATATGACTACTGGGATGCCTGTAGCAACCTCTAGTTTTGACAACCAAAAATGTCTCCATGTAACAGCAGGATGAGCACAGCCCTTAGCAGCAGCCATTGCTGTGCCTTATTACTCCGCACCCTGTTACTAGGCAAAAGGTCTTGCTCAGCTGTTGGTTGGTACCTCAGCAGGCCCTGCCCACAAGCAAGCATCAATGAGTGGCTATTAGTTGCTCTGCCCAGCTATTGGTCAGCACCACAGTGGGCCCTGCCCACAAGTAACTGTCAGTGAGGGACCATTAGGGAAGCGATTCAGCCGGGTCAGTGGTGTGGTGGTCATCAGGTGGAGAATGAAGTAAGAGGCAGATTCAGGCCTTCTCCTGGAGGCCCTCCAGCTTACCCCGCCTTGGGCCAGCGGGTGAGCTGGTGGGCCCAGGGAGCAGGCTGGGCCCTCTGTCCTGCAGGGCTCCAGAGCCCTCACTCAGGCCCTCCACGCCGAGGCCCAGGCCTTGAGGCAGCAGTGAACCATCTGTGACCTAATAGCAGTGTCCGTTTGTCTGAGTCACAGTCTGTGAGACTTGGTCTCCCCTACTTGGGCAGCCTGAGGAGACTGAGGGCCAGTTGGGTTGGGTGCCTGGCTCCCTGAGGGCTGACAGGTGGGCAGTGTGGGGAACCTGGCCCTGAGGAGCTGTAGCTGAGCTCTGCCTCCTCTTAGCCAGGACTGGGACCTTGGAGGTTGAAAGTTGTGCCTTGGGACTTTGCCCTTTCTTGTCAGGACAGAGTGGCATTATTCTGTTGATAATAAATGAATAACATGCATTTGGTAGAGATTCACAGGAAAATCGTTACCAGACCATGACCTGACCACAAAAACTGACACCAAGAAGTTTGCGATAACTCAACAACATTCCCTCACCTTTTGCTTTTAAAGGGACTTGCTAAAAGCTTTCAGTAACTTTGGGGTTCTTAGGACATGAGCCACCCATTTGCCTGTATGAATGCATAATAAACCTTTCTCTGTTCCAAACTCTAAAGTTTTAGTATTGATGGGTCTTACTGTGTATCGGGCTCACAGACTTGTGATTCTGTAACATCTGTACACAAGCATTTCATTTCATTTAATACTTACATTTTGTGGGAGCTAATGTGCACCAGGAAGTGTTGTAGGTGTTGGCAACAGGGATCAGTCAGACAGAGATGGTTTCTGTTGTCATGGAACCTGGGATCAGTCAGACAGAGATGATTTCTGTTGTCATGGAACCTACATTCTGCAGTGGGGTTGGGAGGAGTAAGGTAGAGGGAGGGTGGAAGTGAAGGCATAGACAAACAAGCCAGTATCTGGTTTAAAGAATATAATTCTTTTTCTGTAAATCAGGCCTCGTGGAGATTTTAATGTTAATATACTTATGGAAAGAATTTAGCTTCAGTATCCTATAAACATTCAGAAAACTGAATGGCAGAGAAAATGAACTTTATGTCTGCTTCATACTTTTTACAAAAGACACCAGTATTTAGTGGTCTTACAGCCTGATCAGAAATGCTCTTGTGAGCCTTGAATACAAAACTCCCATCTGGCAGCCTCTTGAATTCTTGAGGAAACAAACCTCAAATATACGACAATCACAAATCACAAAAATCTCAAGACATTTCCTAAAGAAGACTGTAGTAAACATGTCTCTAAATTGTCCCCTCCCATTCTTTTTGTTCTGACCCAGCTGTTTTACCCAGCTACTCTACTGGAACCTCTTATCAAGGCAAAGGGTAGGATATCTCTTACCTGGGACTGAGTGCACCTTCTCAGCCTGCCTGCCGTGGTCCTCTCAGTTCCTCGCTCTCTCCTCACTTGATTTTCTTTACTCTGGCTTTCAGGACACTGCAACCTCCTAACTTTCCTTTTCACTGGCCTCCTGTCCTATCTCCTTTGCAGGCTGCTTTTCTTGATGTTAGTGTCTCCTGGTCCTCTTTCTTCTCCATCAGTTCTTGCTCTTGCTGACCTCATGGCTATAGAAGAGTGTAGAAGCTGGCCACTTCCAGATGTGTCCTCCCTGACCTCCAGATGCATATAGCCAGCTGCTCCTCTAGATCCCCACTGTGATGTCTGAAAGGCATTTTGCAAAACTAAGCCCTCCAACACAGCCTTCTCTATCTCCACCAGGGTAGCTCCTCTTCCTCTCATATGCCCACAAAATCTGTCAGCAAACCTTGCTGGCTTTTCCTTTAAAATAGAGCCAGAATCCATCACCTTCACATGGATTGTTGAAATAGTCCCTTCATGTGGCCTTTCAGCTTCTAACCAATGCTCTTCCCCCTCATATCCCCACCCCAAACATCAACATTTAGTGTAGCAGCCAAAGAGGCCCTGCTAAAGCATACATATACTATGCTACTTGGATGTTTCTCTGCTGCTTAGTCGCTTCATTCCTATCTGACTCTCTGTGACCCCATGGACTGTAGCCTGCCAGGCTCCCCTGTCCAGGGGATCCTCCAGGCAAGAATACTGGAGTGGGTTGCCATTTCCTTCTCCAGGGGATATTCCTGACCCACAGATCGAACCCAGGTCTCCTGCATTGCAGGCAGATTCTTTACTGCTGAGTCACCAGGGGAGTCCTAAATGTTCAATAAAAGTCCAAGTCCCTGGCAGTGACATCCAGGGCTCTAGAAAATCAGCTCCCACCCACCTCAGCTTTTCCTTCACTTTCGGTGCTCTGGTCTTGTTGTTTCTGGACTGTGAGACAGATCCCCAACTCAGGACTTTGCACCCCTGTTCCCTCTGCCTGGAAAGATCAACTCCTATGGAACTTTATCTCCTTCAAGTCTGTGTTCACATGTCTCTTGCTTATTGAGGCCTCCTGCTCACACTCAGCCCATCTCCCTTACCTTGTAGGAGTTCCGAATATACGTCCCCTCGAAATAGGTCAATTTGGCGTATTGGTTATTTTGAACTAAAGTTATTGAGAAACAACCACTTACAAACAAGTAAACACTTGGGACTGACCAGGTGGTCAGTTGAGTAGTTTATACTCTGCCTTCCACTACAGGGGGCTTGGGTTTGAACTCTGGTTGGGGAACTAAGATCCCACATGCTGCATGGCCCAGCAAAAAATGAACCCCAGCAGAAAAGAATCCACAAGAGAAAACCCACCACTCATGAAAGAGTCACTTAAAAAAATAGAAGTAAGCTCTTATTCTCCTTTGTCCCTGTGAAAGCAGGAGATAAAACTGCCATGTGAAAGGTACCTTCCCCTCAGCAGTGAAACAGTAGGACCCTGTATGGCCCTCCTGGATTCAAAAGACCCTCTGTGTCCCCTGTTTCTTGTTTATATAGAAAAAAGGCTTTAGTCTCTTAGGCCTTCACTGAGTTCCAAAGAGCAGGCACAAGAAGTTACTAATTAGTGGAGAGAGGGAATACAGACAAAGGAAAAGCAGTCAAGAAATAATCATCATCATCAGTGTTAGTCACTCAGTGGTGTCCAACTCTGTGACCCCATGGACTGTAGCCCACCAGGCTTCTCTGTCCGTGGGATTCTCCAGGCAAGAATACTGGAGTGGGTTGCCATTTCCTTCTCCAGGGGATCTTCCCTACTCAGGGATCAAACCAGGGTCTCCCGCATTGCAGGCAGATTTTGGCTGTCTGAGCCACCAGGGAAGCCCCAAGAAACAATAGTGCGGAGATAAAAAGTGTCCCGGTTCCTCCCTTCCCTGAAAGCCATCTGGGGGTCTTTGGAGCATGAGCTGCCCATTCTTCTTACTTGGACCTGAAATAAATGCTGTGCTTTCTTCAGCACAACCTGGTGTCATTAGATTGGCTTTGCAGCACAATGGGCAAGCAGACCCAGGACTGATCTGGTAACACCAGTAGAAAAGTCATACTTCTCACCAGACGGAATTCAGAGCCAGGAAGGTTTTAAATAAACAAACCTGGTTTAGGGAAGGAAAAATAATTTTCCCTCTGCCCTAGTAGGTTCTTTCCTGGGAAGCCACTGTAATAAAAGACAGTAAACAAGAGATGAAAAAACCCAAACTTTATCAGCATGTATACATTCTGTGTACATGGGAGATACCCTGGAATACTAAGTAACACCCCAAAATGGCCAAGAGTTACACAGAGTGAAAGTCGCTCAGTCGTGTCTGACTCTTTGCGACCCCATGGACTTCATGGAATTCTCCAGGCCAGAATACTGGCGTGGGTAGCCTTTCCCTTCTCCAGGGGATCTTCCCAACCCAGGGATTGAACCCAGGTCTCCACATTGCAGGCAGATGCTTTACCAGCTGAGCCACAAGGGAAGGCCAAAGACACCACCTTAAATACCTCCAGCAAAGGACCAATGAAGATGTTGAAGGGTGGGGAAGCCAGTTATTGGAGGCTACAGGAAAGGCACAGCTAAGGAGAGTGTGATTGTTATGTAGATTTAGGTCTTTGTCTTCTCCATTGGTCAGATTATAAGATGTAGAACTATCTGCCTCATCCTGGCACAGAGAGGGAGATACCCTTACAAATAGAGATTTTATTTATAAATGTAAATGTTTCTTTAAAAAGAGTAGCTCACTGCTTGGTCACCTCTTTGCAAGTCATGTTTTTATGGGGCTCCCATGTGTACAGAATTAAACTTTTTTCTCCTGTTAATCTAATGGCCTTATAGCCATTCTATTATTAAAACAGTCAAAGAAACAAGGAGGGAAGGAGAGAAGATTTTTCTGCCCTTACATCTTGTTTGTTTTTCTCCCATTGCACTTCTCACCTTCCATATTATGTAATTTACTTACTTGCTTTTTCTCTCCCCTGACTAGAATGCAACATATTAATTTCAGATGTAACAAAGATTTAAAAGTAAAAAAATACAACCATTTTCCTACACTATTCAGTTCAGTTCAGTTCAGTTGCTCAGTTGTGTCCGACTCTTTGCGACCCCATGAATTGCAGTACGCCAGGCCTCCCTGTCCATCACCAACTCCCGGAGATTACTCAAACCCATGTCCATCGAGTCGGTGATGCCATCCAACCATCTCATCCTCTGTTGTCCCCTTCTCCTCCCACCCCCAATCCTACCCAGCATTAGGGTCTTTTCCAATGAGTCAGCTCTTCACATGAGGTGCCCAAAGTATTGGAGTTTCACCTTCAACATCAGTCCTTCCAAAAAACACCCAGGATTGATCTCTTTTAGGATGGATTGATTGGATCTCCTTGCAGTCCAAGGGACTCTCAAGAGTCTTCTCCAATACCACAGTTCAAAAGCATCAATTCTTCGGTGCTCAGCCTTCTTCACTGTCCAACTCTCACATCCATACATGACCACTGGAAAAACCATAGCCTTGACTAGACGGACTTTTGTTGGCAAAGTAATGTCTCTGCTTTTAAATATGCTATCTAGGTTGGCCATAACCTTCCTTCTAGGGAGTAAGCGTCTTTTAATTTCATGGCTGCAGTCACCATCAGCAGTGATTTAGGAGCCCAAAAAAATAAAGTCTGACACTGTTTCCACTGTTTCCCCATCTATTTCCCATGAAGTGATGGGACCAGATGCCATGATCTTAGTTTTCTGAACGTTGAGCTTTAAGCCAACTTTTTCACTTTCCTCTTTCACTTTCATCTAGAGGTTCTTTAGTTCTTCTTCACTTTCTGCCATAAAGGTGGTGTCATCCGCATATCTGAGGTTATTGATATTTCTCCCGGCAATCTTGATTCCAGCTTGTGTTTCTTCCAGCCCAGTGTTTCTCATGATGTACTCTGCATATAAGTTAAATAAGCAGGGTGACAATATACAGCCTTGACATACTCCTTTTCCTATTTGGAGCCAGTCTGTTGTTCCATGTCCAGTTCTAACTGTTGCTTCCTGACCTGCATACAGGTTTCTCAAGAGGCAGGTCAGATGGTCTGGTATTCCCATCTCTTTCAGAATTTTCCACAGTTTATTGTGATTCACACAGTCAACGGCTTTGGCATAGTCAATAAAGCAGAAATAGATGTTTTTCTGGAACTCTCTTGCTTTTATGATGATCCAGCGGATATTGGCAATTTGATCTCTGGTTCCTCTGCCTTTTCTAAAACCAGCTTGAACATCTGGAAGTTCACGGTTCATGTATTGCTGAAGCCTGGCTTGGAGAATTTTGAGCATTACTTTGAGCATTACTTTACTAGCATGTGAGATGAGTGCAATTGTGTGGTAGTTTGAGCATTCTTTGGCATTGCCTTTCTTTGGCATTGGAATGAAAACTGACCTTTTCCAGTCCTGTGGCCACTGCTGAGTTTTCCAAATTTGCTGGCATATCGAATGCAGCACTTTCACAGCATCATCTTTAAGGACTTGAAATAGCTCAACTGGAATTCCATCACCTCCACTAGCTTTGTTCGTAGTGATGCTTCCTAAGGCCCACTTGACTTCACATTGCAGGATGTTTGGCTCTAGGTGAGTGATCACACCATCGTGATTATCTGGGTTGTGAAGATCTTTTTTGTACAGTTCCTCTGTGTGTTCTTGCCACCTCTTCTTAATATCTTCTGCTTCTGTTAGGTCCATACCATTTCTGTCCTTTATCGAGCCTATCTTTGCATGAAATGTTCCTTTGAT
The DNA here is from genome assembly GCA_024291935.2 of Okapia johnstoni. Taxonomy (NCBI): domain Eukaryota; kingdom Metazoa; phylum Chordata; class Mammalia; order Artiodactyla; family Giraffidae; genus Okapia; species Okapia johnstoni. Next base: position 64,531,765 of record CM044310.1, read on the forward strand.
ATCTCTAATTTTCTTGAAGAGATCTCTAGTCTTTCCCAATCTGTTGTTTTCCTCTATTTCTTTGCACTGATCGCTGAGGAAGGCTTTCTTATCTCTCCTTGCTGTTCTTTGGAACTCTGCATTCAGATGGGAATATCTTTCCTTTTCTCCTTTGCTTTTCACTTCTCTTCTCTTCCCAGCTATCTGTAAGGCCTCCTCAGACAGCCATTTTGCTTTTTTCCATTTCTTTTATTCAGAAGTACACAAAGACATGTAAAATCATGGCAGTAATGATTATAAGAGTGAAAATTTCATAATACACTGAAATAGTTTCAGAGGATTAAGTATATATATATACATATAAAGTTTTATATATATATATATATATATATATATATATATATATGTACACATATACACTGATATAGAAAATGTCTGGTGCCATATATAAAATTAAGAATATGTGGGGAAAATATTTACAATGTAAGAGTCAAACATGCTTATTTAACATTTTCATTTTGAAAAGAATGCAACAGAAAACAGACAAGGGTAGTAGAAAACATCAGATATGTTCCCATTAACATTAGAATTAAGATAAAAATGTCCACACATTATCATTCTGTTGGTTCCAACAAAATATTCAGATGAGAAAAAGTATATGGATCTTTATAGATGGAAAAAGTAATGAAAATTACCATTACTTCCAGATTATATGATTCAGTTCAGTTCAGTTGCTCAGTTGTGTCTGCCTCTTTGCAACCCCTTCGACTGCAGCATGCCACTCTTCCCTGTCTATCACAAACTCCTGGATCTTGCTCAAACTCATGTCCATTGAGTTGGTGATGTCATCCAACCATCTCATCCTCTGTCGTCCCCTTCTCCTCCTGCCTTCAATGTTTCGCAGCATCACGGTCTTTTCCAATGAGTCAGTTCTTCACATCAGGTGGCCAAAGTATTGGAGTTTCAGCTTCAGCATCAGTTCTTCCAATGAATATTCAGGACTGATTTCCTTTAGGATTAACTGGTTTGACTTCCTTGTAGTCCAAGGGACTCTCAAGAGTCTTCTCAAGCACCACAGTTCAAAAGTATCAATCCTTTTGTGCTCAGCTTTATTTATGGTTCAACTCTCACATCCATGCATGACTACTGGAAAAATCATAGCTTTAACTAGATGGATCTTCGTCAGCAAAGTAATGTCTCTGCTTTTTAACACGCTGTCTGGGTTGGTCATAGCTTTTCTTCCAAGGAGCAAGCATCTTTTAATTTCATGGCTGCAGTTACAATCTGCAGTGATTTTGGAGCCCCCCAAAATAAAGTCTGCCACTGTTTCCATTGTTTCCCCATCTATTTGCCATGAAGTGATGGGACCAGACACCATGATCTAAATTTTTTGAATGTTGAGTTTTAATTTTTTCTCTCTCCTCTTTCATCTTCATCAAGAGGCTCTTTAGTTCCTTTTCACTTTCTACCATAAGGGTGGTGTCATCTGCATATCTGAGGTTATTGATATTTCTCCCTGCAGTCTAGGTTCTAGCCTGTGCTTCATCCAGTCCAGCATTTCTCATGATGTACTCTGCATATAAGTTAAATAAGCAGGGTGACAATATACAGCCTTGATGTACTCCTTTTCCTATTTGGAACCAGTCTGTTGTTCCATGTCTAGTTCTAACTATTGCTTCTTGACCTGCATATAGATTTCTCAGGAGGCAGGTCAAGTGGTTTGGTATTCCCATATCTTTAAGAATTTTCCAGTTTGTTGTGATCCACACAGTCAAAGGCTTTGGCCTAGTCAATGAAGCAGAATAGATGGTTTTCTGGAACTCTCTTGCTTTCTCTATGATCCAGTGGATGTTGGCAGTTTGATCTCTGATTCTGCTGTCTTTCTAAATCCAGCTTGAACATCTGGAAGTTCCTGGTTCACGCACTGTTGAAACCTAGCTTGGAGAATTTTGAGCATTACTTTGCTGGCGTTTTAGATGAGTGCAATTGTACAGTAGTTTGAACATTCTTTGGCATTGTCTTTCTTTGGTTTTGGAGTGAAAACTGACCTTTTTTAGTCCTGTGGCCACTGCTGAGTTTTCCAAATTTGCTGGCATATTGAGTGAAGCAGTTTAACAGCATCATCTTTTAGGACTGAATAATATGATTGAATACCAGGAAAGCTTCAAAAATCCTACTAGGAAAACTGTTATTAAAAAATATAGATAACCTGGAGTGATGGGATGGGGAGGGAGGTGGAAGGGGGGTTCTGGAAGGGGAAAACATGTACACCCATGGTGGATTCATGTCAATGTATGGCAAAACAAATACAATATTGTAATGTTAAAAAATAGAAAATAAATTAAAAAAAAAATATATAGAGATAAAAATAAACATAGGAAGGACATTTTCACAGGACCATAATAGGTACTTGGTTCATGCATCTTGCCTAGTTCGGACCCTCTCTTTGAATGGTGGTCTTTTTTCCCCCCATAATAATTTCTAATCAATATTTGCTTTAATGAAACAGAAAAGAATTACAGTGACTGGACAACCACAAAAAGAATTTTATGTTTTTGCTACCTGTGAGTATATAAATATGCTTTTGGAATTCCTGGAAAACAATAGAAATAGTAGCATTCAGTAAGATAGCGGGGTGAAAACTTAATATATAAAAATACATTGCTTTATACAGATAAGTACCAATTAGAAGGTACAATTCAAGAAAAGGCCTCATCTGTAATAACAACAAAAAAAGATTAAATAATCCAAATCTTTTTGAAGAAAGCTTAAGAACATTACTAAAAGTTACAAAAGAAGACTTGAAAAGGCATGGCATGTCCTCAGAGTTTTGACACCATAAACATGTCTGTTTTTGTCCAGGCAATCTATGAAAGAACTAATGCTATAGGAAACTGGGCTCATTATTATAATAATAGCAGCAGTTAAATACTGTCCATTAATAATCAGATCAGAGGGATGGACTAGGAAATAAAGAAATAGCCCAAAGTGTGTATGGAAATTTAGTATATAAATTCTGATACTTAAAAGCACCACAGAAAGGCTAGCTCAATCACTAAATGATATTAAAACCACTGGGTAAAGCACCAAAGAAAAAACTTAGGTTATTATCTGTATCTTAAAATTCACAGCTTCTAAATCCAAGTAATTCAAAAATTAATGTTTTAAAATGAAACTATCAACGTATTAGAAATAAACAATGGTTATATTTTTACAATCATTTCGGAGAGGTGAAATCTAAGACCTTTAGGATTGGCATAGAAGCCCTAAGTGAAAAGCCTGATATATTTAACTGCATAGAAATTAAAATTTCCCCTTGGGAAAAAACTGTTGTAAGGAGATCATGACAAAAGTTTTAGGACAAATAAGAAACTGGGTAAAAATTATCTACAATTCAAGTCACAGGCTAAGAATTTGAGTTATGATTAAGAAATATATATTCGGCACAGAACACCTGATAGCTTCCTGTGAACGATGTCGAATTCGTGATCTCTGAAGATTTAGCTTTGGGACCACAAACTAGGCTTGATCACTCAAGAGCTTTTGTGTAGCAGCGTTTTATTAAAGTATAAAAAAGGACAGAGAAAGCTTCTGACATAGACATCAGAAGGGGGACAGAGAGTGCTTTTATACTTTAAATACTTTTCATATGCTTTTTAATTAGTTATTACAATAAATCAAAAGACGATCTCAAAGGTCTTACCACAATTTACATTTTAGAATGACAAGATTAGAACTAGCAACAGAAAGATCTTACCAGACCCACTCCTATAATATACATTTTAAGATAACGGGATTAGTTAGAAGGTTCTCAAGAAGGAAAAGCATGTCCTTAAGCAGGATACATTGTTGTTATATAATCCTTAGTACAGAGCTTAAGCTGAGTTGTTTTGTTGTGTAATCATCAGCTCTGGGCTTAAAGAAAAAAACAAAAAAGTTTTATGTGACTAAGACTAAGGAATGTAGGAAAAAATTGTCCTCTTCTCCTCCTTGAGAACTCCAGGCTCCTATCTCCTCCTTGAGAGCCCCAGACCCCTCTCTCCTCCTCGGGGGGGTGGGGGTGGGGGCAGACATCTTATCAACCTACCTAGAAATTGACCCTGTCACATCTAAAACCCTTGAAATTTCCTATGTGATAAGACCAGTGGGAACATCTTGTTATAATATTTGGTCTGTTGTCATCATTTCTTGAATAGCTCCAAAGGTATTGAAGTGGAAGGATAACAAGCCCCTTTCAACTGCAGTTGAGCTGATATTCCAAAGGTGACTCTTGGAAAGACCCTAAGGATTGGGTTTTGATGCCTTGGAAAGCAAGCAGGTGATCAGAGGACTGGAACTTACAGCCCCTTCTCTACCAGCCTCCAGGGAAAGAGAGAGGATTGTGGTTGACTCAGTCACAAGTGGCCAACGATTTACTCATTTGTGCCTCCATAAAACCCCAAAGAATGGGGCCCAGGTGTTCTTGGTGAGCACTTGGAGGTTGGAGGGGGTGCTGTGCCCAGAAATGGGTAGAAGGAAGCTCTGTGCCCCTTCCCACACATCATGCCTTATGCATCCTTTCCATCTGTCTGTTCCCAAGTTATTCCTATTAGAGTAACCTGGAAATGTATTAATAGTAAATAAAGTGTTTCCTGTGCTCTATGAACTGCTCTAGGATATTAAAGGAAACCAAAGAGTGGGTTTTGGGAAGCACAAGTGACAACCTAGGCTTATGATGGTTTCCCAAGTGTGTGGGAATGAAATTGGGGGCAGCAGCTTTGTGCGACTGGACCCCTAAACCTGTGGGAGCTGATGCTATATCTCCAGGTAAGTAGTTTCAGAATCACAAATTGTGGGATGCCCAGCTGACATCGCAGAATTGTTTGACGTGTAAGAGAAGAGAAGACACATGGGGTTAGGGAGGGGTGGATAATCTCCCTTACACAGACTAAGAGCAGAATTCTCTAATAGAAAAAGAATGACTGCCACAGAAAGGGCCAAGTATATGAACAACGTATACAGGAAAGGAAACAAATGCTTTATAAGCCTTTGAAAAGACGATAAATCTCAGTCATAAGAAAAAATGCAAACCGACCTCCACTGTAACAGCAAGCCAGATATGTGAACGTGTTACTCCTCTGTGAACAAGGGTGTGGGAAACAAGCATGTTTCTGTCCCTTTGGAACCTGTAAATTGTGGAAAGCAAATTTTAAAATATCTGTCAAAATCACAATTGCATATGTCCTTTGACTCAGATGGTAAAAAAATCTATTCCCAATGCGGAAGACCTGGATTTGATCCCTGGGTCAAGAAGATCCCCTGGAGAAGAAAAGAGCAACCCACTCCAGTGTTTTTGCCTGGAAAATTCCATGAACAGAGGAGCCTGGTGGGCTACAGTCCATGGAATCACAGAGAGTTGGACATGATTGAATGGATAACAATCTTGACCCAGCAATACCACTTACAGGAATTTATCCCAGGGATATACTCACACTGATGTAAAAGCATTAACTGAATGATTATTTGTTTTAACCCAAATTAGGATACAAATTAAATGTCCATCAGGTGAAGAATGGTTAAATAATACCATCAAAAAGGACAAGGCAGCCTTCTACTGACTGAAGAACAATAATGTCTATATATGTTTTTGAGTAAAAACAGGGTACAGACTAGATAGTATGCTACTGTATGTGTAAAAAGGAGATATGTGTACATTTTCCTTATACATGTACTGTGCTAAAACTGTAAAAACTAATACCTCTTTTACCTGTGAGAAGGGGGATTAAGTCAAAATGAAACTTCATTGTATCTCCCCTTCTACCTTTTAAATTTTGAATCTTGATTTTTATACCTATTCAAATATTAAATTTTAGTTTTAAAAAAGCAAGTGAAGTGAAAGTCGTTCAGTTGTGTCTGACTCTTGGCTCCATGGACTATACAGTCCATGGAATTCTCCAGGCCAGAATACTGGAGTGGGCAGTCTTTCCCTTCTCCAGGGGATCTTCCCAAAATAAGCAAAAATATAAATATATGCAGTTTGTAGATGAAGCACAGTGGTCAAAACTACAGGCACATCTCAGAGATGTTTTAGTTTCAATTCCAGACACTACAATCAAGTGACTATCACAATGAAGTGAGTCACAGGAATGTTTTGGTTTCCCAGTGCATATAAAAGTTATATTTACATTATCATCTTTCACATGTGCAGTAGCATTGTATCTAACAAAATAATATACATACTTGAATTAAACAACATTTTATTACTAGAAAATGCTAACATCATCTGAACCTTCAGCAAGCTGTAACGTTTTGGTGACAGTAACAATGTGAGAATTACCAAAATGTGATGCAGAGATGCAAAATGACCACATGCTGTTGGAAAAATGGTGACAATGATTTACCATGGTAAAGCAGTCACAATTATTAGTGGAAAATCCCATGTTCAGGTAACTGTAGAGACATCTGCCCAAAGAGCTGAGTTAAGAGCAGTTATTTGGGCTTTTCAACATTCGAGAGACCATGCCTTCAATCTTTTGACTGACTCCCGATATATTGTAGGGTTGTTCCCTCATATTGAGACTGCTAATATCCCGGAAAATAAGACTACTATCTTCTCCTTGTTATTCAATTTACAGAAAGAGATTAAGCATAGAGATAAGAAATATTTTGTGGGACATATTAGAACCCATTCCGGCTTGCCCGGCCCTTTACATGAGGGAAATGCTTTGGCAGATGCATTAACTCAAGTAATTGCTTTAAACTTACATGAAAAGATTGACAAGGCCAAAAATTCTCACAAAGTTCACCATCAAAATGCAGCTGGTTTAAGGTATGAGTTTCACATCCCTAGGGAGGTGGCTAGACAAATAGTTATGTCCAAACTGCCCAACATCTAATCCATCTCTACCATTAGGAGTAAATCCCCGAGGCCTTAGGCCTAACGCTCTCTGGCAAATGGTCGTAACTCACAACCCAGTCTTTGGGAAACTGTCCTTTGTGCATGTCACCGTGGATACCTTTTCTCCTGTTACTACAGCTTCTGCCAGATCAGGTGAAGCAGCAAAAGATGTAATTCAGTGCTTGTTTCAATGCTTTGCCCAAATAGGACTCCCTGAACAGATAAAAACAGATAATGCCCCAGCTTATACTTCTGCTGCCTTTAAGAGATTTTGTCAACAACTTTCTATAGTGCATTCAACAGGAATACCTTATAACCCCCAAGGCCAGGCCATAGTGGAAAGGGTGCACCAGACTTTAAAAAATCAGATAGCTAAATTAAGACAGGTAGAATTTAAGTATTTCTCTCCACATCATGTTCTACACCCTGCTTTGTTTGTAATTAATCATTTAAACGTAGACACACAGGGGCAGACTGCAATGATGAGACACTGGATTCCTGAAGGGGCTGCAACTCGGTCAAGTGGAAAGACCTCTTTACTGGAGAGTGGAAAGGGCCAGATGTGCTGTTAACTTGCGGGAGAGGGTATGCTTGTGTGTTTCCGCAGGATTCCACTTCTGTTTGGATTCCTGACAGACTGATTCGACATGTCCAGCCCCATGAGATCTCCAAGATCACAAAGACCCCTGAGGTCACTGAGATCCCCGGAGTCCTGGAGTCCGAGACCGAGGGAAAACGGGGAGATCAGAAGCTCGTCGAATCCGGACCTGAGGGAACCAAGGAGAAGCCGAAGGGCGAGTGACCCTTCACCTGAGGCTACACTGCTTGTACATTGCTTCAGGCACCTGGCACTTCAAGAGAGACATGCTGATCGAGTCCAGCCGTATTCTGCTCCACCTCATCGCCGTCATCGTACTCAAGCAACCACCCCCAGCACGGTGTCAACATGGGGTCGGCTGAAACACCTCACTCAGCAGGCTGAAGAATTAATAGAAAGGGGGAGATATGAGGCCACTCCTATGGTAATGTTTGTGGCTATGCTTGCTGTGTTGGCTTGTCAGCCGAGGCCCTTGAGCACAGAAAAAGTTCATTGGGCCTATTTGCCTAATCCACCTTCTTTCCAGCCTGTAGATTGGATGAATGAGCCCATTCGTGTTTTTGTTAATGTGCTCATCTTTTGGGCGGGGCTTCCATCTATCCTAATAATGTTAAAACAGTGGTCAGCGCTCCCTTCAATTTTTCAGGCGTGTCCGTTTATCCACGTATTTGCTTTGTCATACCTTCCTCCTTACTAGGATCAGCTCTGGTTTTGAATGGATGTGTTAGCACTTCCTTGAAAGGCATGCTTACTGATTCTCCGAGAAGCAATGGCAAGAGAGACTTTTGGTCCTTACAGCTGCTGATGCCGGGGGAACAAGAAAAGCAATATGATGCCATAAAACAGGCAGCCTCTCATTTAAAGGCCTTTCCGAGCTGTACACTCCCCCCCACCCCACCCCGACCCCGGATTCTGATGAACAAGGACTACAGGCCTGGGAAAGCATAAGCAGAATTACTGGCTTTCCTCATTGGAAAGAATGCATGTATGCCCTAAAGTTACTTATTCCCATTGTTGCCACCAGACATTTTCTGATTGAATGGGGGTGCCCCTATCTTTCGGGTCAACGATTGAATTTAATTTTTGAAGAATCTCATAGATCCATATGGAATGATTCATTTATCCCTTATCCTTTAGCAATTACTAGGTGGCATGTTAATAGATGGGTTCCTCCTTTAGTGAGTTTCGATGGAACAGGTCCCATGCAACCTGAATTATGGAGAGCATTGGCTGCTATGGCACCTGTGATTTTACACAGCCCTTTAAATGAACAAAGATGTATTGTATGGGCCTGCGTACATTCTCCCTATGCCTTTCTGTTGGCCAAAAATCAGAATGATTTGGGAGTTTTTAAAGGAGAAATTGTTTATAATGTTGAATCTGTGAATTGTTTTATATCAAATTGTGTTGATGGGAATGATTATAGTAATTATAAGGCTGTGATGATTGTAAAGCAACCACCATATTTTATGGTTACTGTAAAATTAGAGGGACAATGGTTTGATGATTATGCATTGAAAGTTTTGTATGAATTTAATGGCTTAATGTCTTGACCTAAGAGATTCAATGCAGCTCTGTTTGTGGGAATAACTGCCTTGATTGCCATAACTGCTTCAGTTACGGTTTCTGCTGTTGCCCGGTCAAAAGAAGTGCATACTGCCTCGTTTGTCGATCACCTGTCCAAAAATGTCTCTGTAGCTCTTACTATACAGGAAATTATAGATAGGAAGATAGAAAATAAGGTCAATGCTTTAGAAGAAGTAGTCCTGCTTATAGGGAAAGAAATTACAAATTTAAAAATTAAGTTGTCTTTAAGGTGCCATGCTGAATTTAAATGGATGTGTGTTATCCCTCTACAAGTGAATGATTCCATGCATTCTTGGGAATGCGTTAGGAATCATATTTTAGGTGTTTGGAATCACTCAGATTTTAGTATTGATATTTCTAAGTTACATCAGGATATTCAAAATATGAAGCAGGCAGAGTCTGACTTTTCCTCTCAATGGCTTTCTAATTCCCTTTTTAAAAATCTGGGGGGATATCTTTCCCATGGATCCTTTTTTACAATAATGATTAATGTGGCCATGTGCTTATGCCTGTTGGTTCTGATTTGTCTATTAGCCCTGTGCCTTTTCAGAATACTCAACCGAAGTGTTTCTGCTTTATCTACCGAGTTTCACACTTATGCTCTAAAAAATAAGAAAGGGGGAGATGTCGGGAGCCGCGTTAGGCATTACTGACAAAATGGAGGCAAGGCCCCAACCCCCTCTCCTCATCCCGCAGGCACGGTCCCGGGATGAAGGAGTTAGGTCTTGTGATTCTGACTTGTCCTTTCCTTCCTTCGGTTGAGTTGGCTGGAAAGAATGGTAAGGTGCTTATTGTTCTTGTGAGGAGCATAAGAAAGCACGAAGCCTTCTGCTGTTATGCCCAGGAAATAATCCATAAAGTTAACTATTGACATTTGTTCAAGGATCTTTACAAAGAATGTTCCAGGATGAGCACATAGGCTGCAGCTTGAGGCCATGGGAAAGATTGTTATCTGAGACCTGCTTGGGAGGGAAATGTTTATGGCAAAAGAAGTTTGCCGAGTTTAGCGTTTAGGAATAATTAAGAATAGTTAGAAGCTAAAAGTTTAAGGAATGTTGTAGTGTTGGCATATTTTACTAGAGCTTATAGAGACTAGGAATTTTAGAGATACTAATAGCTAGAAGCCTTTTTAGGAGATAATGAGCTTAGGATACTAGGGGCTAGCAGGATTTAGAAAGATGAGAAATAAACTGAGAAATGTGGTATGCAGCGCAGAGACAAACATGAGTTACAATGTAATCACAAGGACACTTAAGAGGGAGCTCTGAAGGGCAACAATGATTTATGGAGACAGTAAATCTGGGGGAAGGGGGACTGAAGATGGCAAACTTCTGACCTAATGCTTTTGTAAAAGTATAAAAGAAAATCTGATGCTTGAAATAAACATGCAGTCCCCCACTTTGAGTCAGAGGCTGCATCATCCTCCACCAACCCCACTCATCCCTTCAGGCCGATTCCCTGGCTGCTGGAGCTGGACTCCGACATATGCTGAGTTGGAATTGTTCCCATTTTTCACTTTCTCTGGAAGAATTAATGTGTTTTATTTCTACAATCCAGCCTGGATATATCTGTGAGAAGCTGACCCAGGTGGGAGGGAGGCAGAACCTACCTGTAACAGAACTGAGGAATAGAGAGAGGGTCACCTGAAGGAAACAAAGTCAGAATGTGTATGACTTTTACTACCTGGCTCCTTTCCACACAAAAAGGACACAACGTCCAGTCTGGAGGCCTGGGGAAACTTCCTGACCCTGCGTCCATGAATGGCTGTCTTCCCTGCTACACCAACCAACACCAACCACTAGAACTGCGTGAACTCCATTCTTTGCCCATTCTGGCTCTTTTGTTGTAATTGTGGGGCCCAAATAATTGAGGGGCCCAAATCTCAATTCCTGCTGCCTCCCCCTCAAAGTACTCACTATTTCAGGGCTGGAAGTTGCACTGAGTGTGGTTGATCATTTTTAGAAAATAAAGGCGGGAATACTTCCCAAGGCATTTTGGAGCCCAGCACATCCCTGATACCCAACTAGACAAGGACATAACAAGAAAATAAAATTGCAGGTGGTATCTCTCATGAACACGGGACAAAAGTCTCAACAAGATATTAGCAAATTCATACATGAATGACATATAATCACTTTCTTGTTGTGCGAGCTTTGTAGTTTACTTAACTGCTCTGAACCCCATGTTAAGTCATTCAGTCCCGGCCAACTCCTGGCAACCCCGTGGACTGTAACCCTCCAGGCTTCTTGGTCCATGGGATTTTCCAGGCAAGAATACTAGAATGGGTTGCCATTTCCTTCTCCAGGGGATCTTCCTGACCCAGGGGTCAAACCCACATCTCCTGTGTCTCCTGCATTGGTAGGTGAATTCTTTACCACTGGGAAACCTGGGAAGCCTACTTTCCTCAAAAAAAAAACCCAGCAACAAAAACCTTCCTGAGGACAGTGCTTGGAGATCTGTTACAGTCCTTTCTTTTCTCAGTAGTAGGGACAGGGTTTGGGCCTGCCAAACTCTGCGTGCCACCAGGAATGGCCACTGGACTAAAGTAGGCACGTCACCTAAGCAGAGATAAGAAAAGCTTCTTAAGTGAAAAAAGCAAAAAAAAAAAAAAAAAAAAAAAAATAGAGGAAAAACTATAGATATCTTCAAGAAAATTAGAGATACTAAGGGAACATTTCATGCAAAGATGGGCACAATAAAGGACAGAAATTATATGGACTTTATAGAAGCAGAGCATAGTAAGAAGAGGTGGCAAGAATACACAGAAGGATCGTACAAAAATTGTTCTTAATGACCCAGATAACCACGATGGTGTGATCACTCACCTAGAGCCAGACATCCTGGAGTGTGAAGTCAAGTGGGTCTTAGGAAGCATTAGTATAAATAAAGCTAGTGGAAGTGATGGAGCTGAGCTAGTTCAAATCCTAAAAGATGATGCCATTAAAGTGCTGCACTCAATATGCCAGCAAATTTGGAAAACTCAGCAGTGGCCACAAGACTGGAAAAGGTGAGTTTTCATTTAAATCCCAAAGAAAGGGTTAGTTGATCTCTGGTTCCTCTGCCTTTTCTAAATCCAGCTTAAACATCTGCACAATTGCCCTCATTTCACATGCTGGCAAAGTAATGCTCGAAATTCTCCAGGCTAGGCTTCAATAGAATGTGAACTGAGAACTTCCAGATGTACAAGCTAGATATAAAATAAAGTAACACACTTTATTTTCCTGGGCTACAAAATCACTGTGGTTGGTGACAGCAGTCATGAAATTAAACTTGGAAGAAAAGCTATGACAAACCTAGACAACATATTAAAAAGAGCCATTACTTGGCCCTCAAAGGTCTATATACTCAAAGCTATGGTTTTTCCAGTAGTCATGGATGCATGTGAGAGTTGGACTGTAAAGAAGGCTGAGCACCAAAGACCTGATGCTTTCAAACTGTGGTGTTGGAGACAACTCTTGAGAGTCCCTTGGACAGCAAGGAGATCAAACCAGTCAATCCTAAAGGAAATCAACCTTGGATATTCTTTGGAAGGCCTGCTGCTGAAGCTGAAGCTCCAGTATTTTGGGCATGTGATGTGGCAAGCCAACCCATTGGAAAAGACCCTGATCCTGGGAAAGATTGAAGATAGGAGGAGAAGGGGACGACAGAGGACAATATGGTTGGATGGCATCACTGACTCAAGGGACATGAGTTTGAGCAAACTCTGGGAGATGGTGAAGGACAGGGAAGCTTGGTGTGCTGCAGTCCATGGGGTTGCAAAGAGTCGGACACAACTGAGCGAATAAACAACAACAATGCCTGTGGTGGGTGTAGAGTTTTTCATAAGATAAAAAAGACTTCCATCCATCAGGAGGTGGATGCTAGGGATAGTAGCACAGCATCATGGATATATTCAATACCACTGAAATGTACACGAAAAAATGAGCAAGGTGGGAAATTTTGTATAAGGTACATTTTACCAAAAGAAAAAAAAGTAGAAAATACTTTGAGACGAATGCAAAAGAGAACACCAAAACTTGTGCAAAACAACGAAGAAGTCTCAGAGAGAAATTTATAAGGGTAAATATGATTTTTTTTTAAAAGAAAGCTCACAATCCAGCAAATAACTTTACTCCTTAAAGGTGTAGAAAAAGAAGAGCAAATTTAACCCTAGGAAAGCAGAAGGATTGAGCTCTTGAAATGTGCAACAGCTTGGATGGATCCAAAGAATAATGTTATGTGATAAAAGCAAATCCTCTAAGATCATATGTGGCAAAATGATATGATTATATTTAGATAATGTTCTTGAAAAAACTAAATTGTAGTGAATAAGAGGTAGCATGAAGGAAAACTCTGTGTGGATGGAACAGTTTCATATTTTTTTTTGACTACACTGCAGCTTGTGGGATATTAGTTTCCTGACCAGGTAGAGAATCCAGGTCCATGGCAGTGAAAGCCCAAGTCTTAACCACTGGACCCCCAGCTTTGCATCTTGATGGAGATGATGGTTACACAAATCTACACAGGTGACAAAATTATATGACTATACATGCATATTGTATTAATAAAAACTTTTAAATTATAATTATGAAAGATGCAACATTGGGAAAGGTTAACGGGACTTCTCTGGACTATTTTTACAACTTCCTGTGAATACATTTATTTAAAAATAAAAGGCTTACATTATAAAATGGAAATTTTTCATGGGTTTGAAACTGCATAAATTATATCAATGTTTTATACTGCAAATGCAAATAAAAATTAGTTTGGTCATTGAACAAGATAAAGAAATACGTTCGCTTTATATGGAAATTTCAGAAACCTGAAATTCAGCTCTGAAGAGTCACTGCTCCAGCCTCAAGGATGATACATGGTGACCAGTGTAACACTGAATATTGACACAATTTTTGTCAGCTGAGAGAATTAACTTATGATTATCTTCTTGGCATAGTTCTAGAACCCTGAGGAATAATTACCAAGCTTAGTCCAACTCAGGAACAATCTATTACCTCAGAAGGTAATGGCGCACTTGAAAATGATGAATAACTAACAGGAGACACATGGCGTCAGAGAGGGCAATTTAGGCTCCCCTGGGCGTGCCAGAGTGAGTCCCTGTACTCAAGGCCATTCCCACTTTGGATAACAGACAAGTTAGTGCCCAGGGGGAGATGAAATCACACAGCCCCTTCCCCATAACTCTGGCTGCCTGTCTTTGCATTTCAGTGCAGCGGGTGAGAGTTAACCTGCCATCACCGGGCCACTGAGACCAGCTTTGTTAAGGATGCTGTTGTGATTGTGGTCTCAGGGCTGCAAGGAGATACTCAGACTTTTCTAGAATCTCTGCTACTCATTCTATTCTCCTCTTTCCAAATCTAAACTCATGCTCCTATCTCTTACATCCCCGCATTTCAATTTCTTCTTTGCATTGGTTTTATAAAAATATTTTTATGGTGTGATTACATTGTTGTTTTACTACATTAACTTTTAAAATTTCTTCAGTTCATTTTTGCTTTCTATTCTATTAGTAATTCCTCTTTTCTTGAATCCTTTTCTCTTAAAATTTCTTCCTTGGCTTCTTTGGTCATTTCCATTTCTCTTCTTTAATTTTTGTTCAAAAAGAAAATAATAATAATAATTTTTGTTCATTTTCAGAAAAAAACTCTTCTGTGTAATTAACATAATTCTGTATACTTGATTATAGATCAAAATATGTCATCTATTGATCGGGTAACCTTTTTGCCCATTTTCTTTTATTATTTTTTTTCTTTGTCCTTTGCACTTTAAGAGTGTGTCTTAACCCCTATTCTATTTTTATTCCTTGTCTCTTTTCTTGGTGGCATTTTCTCTTCAACTTGCATGCGTTCGTTTTTTAGAGTTTTTGTTTAAGTATATATTCAATGATTTTTCCTACCAATTAATATTTCTAGTCATTTTCTTCATTCTTCCTTTTATCTACTTCTGCAATGTGTATCACTCTTTTTTCTTTCTGCTACTAATTACAGTATTTCTGCTGTTTCCATGATCTTCTCTACCATCAGCTATTTTCAGAAGAGTATTTGTCATCCTTTTGTTTCTCTTTCCCTTGTCCTTTGGTTTATACTTAATTCTGTCACCTTTTATCCTAACTAAATTTTGCTTATCCTAATACAGCTGCATGCCAGGATTGGCAGTTTTGTTGTGGCAGATATCTTCCTCCTCCACTGTTGCTGCTGTTCAGTTGCTAAGTCATGTCTGACTCTGTGACCCCATGGACTACAACACGCCAGGCTTTCCTCCTCCATAGGACTGGTTATTACATTCACTTTATATTAATTGTAACATGGTCAAATTTTAAAAATATTTTTATTTGTATTCCTTTTTTTAAACATTTGAGAAAAATGTATCTGGCCTAAACTCTTGAAGATATTCTCTATATTAATTCCAAAATATTTAATAGATTTGTTTGTATAAAGTAGATGTTCAGCGCGTTTTCTGATAAAATAATTGCACTATATCAGAAATATCTAAGATCGTTTGTGGAAAAGAACATCGTTTTTGTGAAAGACTCTTTTCCCACTTTACTTCCTTCATCATATATCAGGACTGGGAAAATGTGTAGGTTGATTTCCAGGAATTCTACTGTGTTTCATAGGGATCTCTTGGGCCAAAATCATTGTATTTAATGATTTAGCTTTATAATTATCTATTTTGATATCTCCTAAAACAACTATTTACACATTCTCCTTCTTACACATTTATTTGACTATTCTTGACATTGTGCATATCATTCTATAGTTGGAATAATCATTTTTCAGAAATAGTTTGCATTATGTAATATTCAAATATTATTTCTGAAACTTGTCATCACTAACATATTATAGCTTTGAGTCTCTGAATATAAGGTATCTTAACAGGTATTTAGGGCTTTAATATTTCTTAACAGAGTCATATACTTTTTCTCTTAGTGCTCTCATGTCTTTTGTCTTTGTATTTATAGTTGCCTGATATTTCTATGCTATTTAGAGAGTATCTCAACCTTAAACTTATAGTATATAGAAATAGAGCTTGTTTCTGACATCAACAAATTTATTGCTTATTATGTGGTGATATTTTTATCCACTTGTGAAGCTCTCTTACTTCTAGTTTTTCAAACCTGAGGTTCTTTGGACTTTATATACATAAAATAATGACACCTGATGGGGAAAATATGTTTCTTCCTTCCCCAAACTTATGCTAGTCCTTTTCTTGCCCTGTTTTGTGGATCATCTCCTCTGGTACAAAGATGATGAAAAGTTACCCTGTTTTCTTCCTGCTCAGAAAGAATAAGTTCACAGGGTTTAACCATTATACAGGATGATTATGGACCAAGGGTTATAATTACTTTTACTAGGTTAAGCAGATACAATGCTTATCCTTACTTTTCTACAAGTTGTTTTGCTTTTGAATGCATTTTGGATTTTACTAAGAAATTTTGATGCAAGTGCTGGGGTGGTCATAGTTTAACTTGTGAACATAGGTATTTCATTGAGTAATTTCTTTTTAATATTAAGGTAAATTTGTTTTCTTGAGACAAAGCTAACTAATTTTTGGAAACTATCTTTTATATATTATTGGATTAACTGATTTGTTCAGGATATCTTCATGGATAATATTGATATGTCTTTTCATTTTTATGTATCATCAGACTTGTGTTTTATTTCAATGTTATACCACTGCAATAAATGAGTTGTGGAATTACTTGTACCATGATGTTTTGATATAATTCACTATGACCTTCTCTGGTTCTAGAAGTTACTTGTGGAAAGGTTTCTGACAACCTCATTTTAAGGGCTGCTTCTTAAGAATTCAATTTAGGGCATAATCCATCAGCAGTCACTTTTTCGTCTGAAAAAGTGATTGAAAGCATTCTTTAGAATTTTTTTTGTAGTGACTGGGGTGGTTTTGGGCTGTGTATGTGTGTGTGTGCACGTATGTGCATGTGTGTGTTAAAATATTCTTATACCTTTATAGTGATATTTTCTTTTATATTCAGTTTCTAGGACACCAGTTGTTTTCCTTTACATCAAATCTATAATTCTGTTCTCTGTGACTTCTTTTATGGTTAAAACATTCTTAAGAATGATAGTCTGTCTCTACCTAGAGCTAAATTCTTTCACTTCTCAACTTTCTTTTTAAACTGTGGTAAAGGTGGCTCGGATGGTAGAGAATCTGCCTGCAGTGCGGGAGACCTGGGTTCGATCCCTGGGTTGGGAAGATTCCCTGGAGAAGGGAACAGCTACTCATTCCAGTGTTCTGCCCTGGAGAATTCCATGGACAGAGGAGCCTGGCAGGCTGCAGTCCATGGGGTCACAGAGAGTAGGACAGAACTGAGCTACTTTTCACACCACATACACAAAATACACATAACTTTCCAGGTGGCTTAGTGGTAAAGAATCTTCCTGCCAATGCAGGAGATTCAGGAGAGGGGAATTTGATCCCTGTGTCAGGAAGATCCCCTGGAGTAAGAAATGGCAACCCACTCCAGTATTCTTGGCTGGAGAATTTCATGGACAGAGGAGCCTGATGGGTGAGAGTCCATGGGATCACAAAGAGTTGGATTCGACTGAGCATGCACACATGCAAGCAAAATACACACAGCATACAATTCACCTTTGGGACCTTTTTTAAGTCTACAGTTCGGTGACCACATATATGTTCACAATGGTAGATGATTGTCACCAGACTGCTAAGTTTCATATCTTTTCCATTGTTCCAAATGAAAACTTCATGCCCATCAAAGCAGTCATTCCCCATTCCCTCTTCCCCACAGCCTCTGGCAAACGCTAATCTGTTCTCATGGTGAACTTGCCTATTCTGCGTATTTCATGTCAATAAAATATGAACCTTCTGTATCTGACTTCTTTTATGAGCATATTTGCCAGGTTCATCTATGTTGCAGCATGTATCAGTGTTTCATTCCTTTCAATAGCTAAAAACTGCATTTTGCTTATTCACTCCTCCATTGATGGGCCTTTTGGCCATTGCAACTATATATACTACAAATATTTGTGTACAAGTTTTTGTTTGAATACCTGTTTCCACCTATTAAGAATATGCATAGGAGTACTATTGCTGAATCATGTGGTACTTCTTTGTTTTATTTATGGAAGAACCAGTAAATTATTTCTTGTGAAGGCTGAACCACTTTAAATTTTCACCAGCAATGTTTGGAGACTTCCAACTTCTCCACACACCTGTCATTATTCTCCTTCTTTTGAATTATTATAAACCTAGTGGATTTGAATTGGCATCTCATTGGGGCTTTGATTTACATTTCTAAAGAATAATAATATTGAGCATATTTTCATGTTCTTCTTGGTCTTATGCCTATCATTTTGGGAGAAGTGTCTGTTCAAGTTCTTTGCCCATATATTAATTGGGTTATTTGTCTTTTTGTTATTGAGTTGTAACAGTTTTTTTTTTTTTTTTTTTTTTATTGCAGCTACTAGACCCTTATCAGAGATATTATTTGCTAATACTTTCTCCCACTTCATGGGTAGTCCCTTTAATTGCTTGATTGTGTCCTTTGATGTACAGAAAATTTTAATTTATAAAGTCCCGTTTTATATTTTGTGGTTTTGTGCTTTAGGTGCCATATTTAAGATACCATTGCCAAATTCAAGGACATGTAGGTTTGTCCTTTTTTTCTCCTAAGAGATTTATAGTTCTGAGTTTTAGTTATATGGTCTATTTGGGGTTAATTTTCGAATATGACGTGAAATAAAGGAGCAGCATACTCATTTGCATGCAGATAGTCTGTTGTCCAACACTAGACACTGTTCTCTCCCCTACTGAATTTCCTTGGCATTCTTGTCAAAAATCATCTGGTCATTGATGGATGGGTATTTCTGGGCTTTCTGTTCTATTCCGTTCACTAATATATCTGTCTTTATGTCAGTATCACACTGTTTTGATTACTGTAGCTTTGTAGAAAGTTTGAAAATCAGGAAATGTGAGTCCTCCAACTTTGTTCTTTAAGGTTGCTTTGGTGGTTTGATGTCCTTTGAAATGTCATAGGAATTCTGGGATTAGCTTTTTCATTTCTGCAAAATGGCCACTGGGAATTTGAAAAGGACAACAATGAACCTGTAGATCACTTTGGGAATAATGCCATTTTAACAATATTAAGTCTTCTAATTCACAGACATAGGATGTGTTTCCTTTCATTTATGTCTTCTCTAATACCTTGCTACTATATTTTTTAGATTTAGTGTATAAATCTTTCACCTCTTTCATTGAATGTTTTCCTAGGTATTATATTCTTTCTAACACTATTGTAAATTTCATTTTCTTAATTTTTTTGGATTGTTCATTGCTTAGCATACAGAAATACAGCTGAATTTTGTGTGCTGATCTTGTATCCTACAACTTTGGTAAATTTATGTATTGGTTAAAAGTCTTTTTGTAGATCCCTTCAGATTTTCTACATGTAGAATCATATCATCTATGAATAGAGCTAGCTTTACTTTTTCTTCCTAATATTGATGACATTTTTTTTTCTTTACTAATTGCTATGGCTGAAAATTATAGCTCAGCATCGAATGGAAGTGGTGAAACAGGCATCCTTGTCTTGTGCCTGATCTGAGGAGAATGAAAGCTTTCAGTCTTTCACCATTTAGTATGGTGCTGTGTGTATGCATTAGTCACTCAGCTGTGTCCAGCTCTTTGCAAACCCATCGACTGTAGCCTGCCAGACTCCTCTGTCCATGGAATTCTCCAGGCAAGAATATTGGAGTCGGTTGCCATTCCCTTCTCCAGGGGATCTTCCTGATCCAAGGGTTGAACTACCTTTTGGTTTTTCATATGTTCCCTTTCTTGTGTTGAGAAATTTTTCCTCTTCCTGGATTATTGAGTGTTGTTTTTTTATCATGAAAGGATGATGAATTTTTTCAAATGCCTTTGAAGCATCATTGAAATTGTGATGTAGATTTTCCCCTTATTCCTTTAATGTCATATATTGATTTATTTTCATACGTTGAATTACTCTAGCATTCCTAGGATAAATCCCACCTGATCGTAGTGTGTTATTCTTTTAGTATGGTAATGGATTCAGTTTGCTCTGAACCTGTTCAAACTGTGATTCATTCTGTACTTTCCACCCTGGAGTGGAAGTAGGAATGAACAGACCTGTCAGACGCCATTTCAGATAAGCTACAACAGTAATAGGGCAGCTTGGTGCTACCACAGATATGGCCCTGGGGTTTCTGGGCTGAAGGCAGAGATGGAAGTAGCATCGATAACAGTGACATGGAGTTATTCTTATGTCACTTTTTGAAGTTTTCTTCATCTTGCTAGATGTCATGTCTGAAAATAACCAACACCCTCTGTTGACATTCAGCCACAGATGTTCTAAACACAGACAAAATCCTCTAAGATAATGAACTTCAGACCCAAGCTATTTAAGATACAGTAAGAACTTCTAGTTTCAGCTCAGAGTCCATGCCTAAGAAAGAAAGTGAAGTCGCCCAGTTGTGTCTGACTCTTTGCGACCCTGTGGACTGTAGCCTACCAGGCTCCTCTGTCCATGGGATTTTCCAGGCAACATTACTGGAGTCGGTTGCCATTGCCTTCTCCGATAGCTACAGCAGGTGACATCTATAGTTACACTAGAATATGCATAACTACTAGGCGGTAAGGCGGAAGATAGGAATGCAGAGGATAGGGAGGGGCAGGAGTGTCAGTGTTAGTCCATGTTGAAAAGCTACATTTACACTAGTTAGTCGCTCAGTTGTGTCCAAATCTCTGAGATCCCATGGACTGCAGCCCGCCAGACTCCTCTGCCTGTGGAATTCTCCAGGCAAGAATACTGGAGTAGGTTGCCATTCCCTTCTCTAGGGGATCTTCCCAACTCAGGGGTTGAACCTGGGTCTCCTGCATTGCAGGCAGATTCTTTACCAACTGAGCCATCAGGAAAGCCATTTACATTTACACTAAGGGAGTGAAGAATAAACTGTGAAGAATTATGGAAGGAGTAATCCAGAAGGAGCGATTAAGAAATGCAAGACCCTTAAGTGGGAGTTGCCAGGTGTTTTTGAGACCAACAAAGAAGCCAGTGTGAATTATGGTTATGGCTTTATAGTTTTGGTTTTTTTTTTTTTTTTTTTTTTTTTGGTTTTAATGGATAAATGTTTGTGTGTTTGGGTTAAGATTATAGGTTAGGTTTTATGGTATAGTTTAGGGGTTAGGCTTTTGGAATTAATGACTAAGTTTTAGGGATCATGTGTTAGGTTTTAGGGAAAAGATGTTAGGAATTAGGTTAATGGGTTACGGCAGGGGTCAAGGTAGGGGTGCAGGTTAGATTCAGGTATGGGTTAGTGTTGTTGTTTCAGTCACTAAGTCACGTTCAACTTTTTGCAACCCCGTGGACTGAGGTTGTTGATATTTCTTCTGGAAATCTTGATTCCAGCTTGTGACACATCCAATCCAGCATTTTGCATGACATGCGCTGCGTGTAAGTTAAACAAGCTGGGTGACAAAATACAGCCTTGACGGACTCCTTTCTCAACTTGGAAACAGTCTGTTGTTCCATGTCCTGTTCTAACTGTTGCTTCCTGACCCGCATACAAGTTTCTCAGGAGACAGGAAATGTGGTCTGTTATTCCCATCTCTTTAAGAATTTTCCACAGTTTATTGTGATCCACATGGTCAAAGGCTTTCTCATAGTCAATGAAACAGAAGTAGGTGTTTTTCTGGAATACTCTTGCTTTTTCTATGATCCAACGGATGTTGGCAATTTGATCTCTGGTTTCTCTGCCTTTCCTAAACTCAGCTTGTACATCTGGAATTTCTCAGCTCAC
Organism: Okapia johnstoni; assembly: GCA_024291935.2. Lineage (NCBI taxonomy): Eukaryota > Metazoa > Chordata > Mammalia > Artiodactyla > Giraffidae > Okapia > Okapia johnstoni. The sequence continues at coordinate 64,553,600 of CM044310.1, forward strand.
GTACTGTTTGAAGCCTAGCTTGAAGGATTTTGAGCATAACCTTACTAGCATGTGAAATGAGCACAATCGTATGGTAGTTTGAACATTCACTTGGCTTCCCTGGTGGCTCAGACAGTAAAAAATCCACCTGCAATGCAGGAGACCTGAGTTTGATCCCTCGATCAGGAAGATCTACTGGAGAAGGGCATGGCTACCCACTCCAGTATCCCTGCCCGTAGAATTTCATGGACAGACGAGCCTGGCAAGCTACAGTCCATGGGGTTGCAAAGAGGAGGGCACAACTGAAAGACTAACACTTTCACTTTGAACATTCTCTGGCATTGCCCTTCTTTGGTATTGGAAAGAAAACTGACCTTTTTCTTTCCTGTGGCCACTACTGAATTTTCCAAACTTGCTGACATATTAAATGCAACACTTTAATGCATCATCTTTTAGGATTTTAGGATCCACCATAGTGACAGCATTTTACCTTGCTCAGCTCTTTGAAAACTCCATCTCCAAATATAGCCACATCCCGAGGTCCTGGGGGCTAGAGGTTCAGCATGTGAATTTTGGGGGACATAAATGAGCCTATAATGCCCTGCTTAGGAATGAGCTAACACGTGCCTTGGTCCCTCCTTCCCTCAAGTCCCATGGGGGTGATGTAATGGCTGAGGGAGAGGCCACCCTTGCAGTGTTTGTGTCCCAGCTGGCGAACCCTTCTCTGATCTCTTTGATCAGGCAGCAGCAGTCCCAGCCCCATTCTGGGGTTTTGTGTTTTGTCCTGCTGAGGTGCTCAGTGTTCGGGAACCAAGGAGCCAGCAGCCTAATGAGGACAGGGCAAGACACCCCAACTAAAGGGAGAAAACCTATGGGGCATTACAGATGGGAGAGAGTCACGGTCTGGTTTACGCTTCAGAACACATTGAGATGGGGTATGAGATGCACCATGGGGGCAGGGGGTTTTGAAGGTCCTGATGGAAGGATCAGGCTTGGGCCAGGGCTGTGGCTGTAGAGGGGAATTACTGGCCAAAGGCTCTGGGGGAGGAGCTGACAGTCACTGGATCACAAGGGAAATGGGAGGCCCTGAGTGTCTGGGCTCTGCTGCCAGGAAGGTGGGGCTACTTCTGGGTGTGGGTGTTGCAGTGAAAAGGAAAAAAAAAAAGAGGAATGAGTTTTTTTTTTTTCTTTCCTTTTTCTGAGAACAAAGAAGATAAAGAGAACAGTGATCAGGCCTGAATATTCCTAGTATTTTTGCTTTGTTGTTGTTCAGTCACTCAGTCGTGTCTGACTCTGTGACCCCACGGACTGCAGCACTCCAGGTTTCCCTGGTCTTCACTGTCTACCAGAGTTTGCTCAAACTCATGTACATTGAGTCAGTGATGCCATCCTGACTTGGGACAGATGTATGTATTTTCTGACCAATCAGTTTAAATGTTGCAATGTCCAGTTTGTAATTTTTATGGGTTTCTCGGGTCCTCCAGTTTCTCAGTTTTTCCAGACGTTGCAACACCATCCCTCAACCATTTCTTAAGACCTCCGACCATTATTTAGGGGTTAGATGCATGTTTAGCAGCTAATTGTCTACCTGGAGTTTTTCTCCTTGATTAAGTGAACAGCAGGTAATGATTGTCTTGTCCTGGGTCTGAATGCTTTATGACCCTCCAGACCCAGGGAGGCATTCCTCTGAATGTCTGGAAAACTGGAACAAATATGCAGCTTCAGGCTTGTGGAGCCAAAAACGGTTTAACTGTGAGTGAAATAAAATTGGAAATTAATAAAAGAACTGAGGCTCTGCTTCTAACACTTGCTGCCTAACAATTTCTACATCATGGGACAGGTTAAGGGGAAGTTGTACCCTCACAGTACTCTTATCTGCCTAGGGGGAGAATGTCTTAAAAGCTGCACCAAGGCAGATCACGGAAGGTGAGGTGTGTTTTTGTTAGCAGGTGTGGTTGGAAAAGATGTCCCTGTTCCTACGTCAGCCAGGGACTTCAAGTGTAATGACCTGTGCGGTTCACAAGGCCAGTCAATCCCCACATCATCCTCCCACGAAGCTGAGCATCCAGGATACAAGGGCAGAGGCCCTCCCCCTTGTTCATCTGTAAACTTCCGCTCCACAGTGAGGAACCTGGTGGCCACTACTTGCTAGTTATCCATTTATTGCTCCTATCCAGATGAAATGTTTGCAGGAACTTTCAGCACTGTTAAGCTACTGCACCTTGGGAAGAACTCACAAAATAAATCCCATAGTCTATGTGTGATCCATTTTGCCTTTAGTCTACCGTGTCTGTTTGTTGCAGGGAAAAAGACGATTCTGACTCATGTTGGAAACTGTTTCTTTCACTTTTCTTATGTTGTTTTGGTTTTTTAATCCATCATTAATAGCATGAACACTGCCCTTCTGCTTGGACTGTAAACAAAAGCACCTTGGTCAGCTCATAGAGAGATAATTCATCCATACTCACTCAGCAGTGGCAACAGGGTTGGAAAAGGTGAGTTTACTTTTCAATCTCAAAGAAAGACAAGGCCAAAGAATGTTCAAAAACTATACACAACTGCACTGATTTCACAAGCTAGAATGTAAGCTCTAAATTCTCCAAGCTAGATTTCAACAGTACGTGAACTGAGAACTTCCAGATGTTCAAGCTGGATTTAGAAAAGGCAGAGGAACCAGAGATCAAATTGCCAACATCTGCTGGATCATAGAAAAAGCAAGAGGATTTCCAGAAAAACATCTACTTCTGCTTCACTGACCACGCTAAGTTGTAAACTGTGTTGGCTCAACAACAAATGTGGAAAATTCTTAAAGAAATGGGAGAATACCCAGACCACCTACCTGCCTCCTGAGAAACCTGTATGCAGGTCAGAATTAACAGTTTACAAACTGGACAATTGGAATAACAGACCGGCTCAAATTGAGAAAGGAGACCTCAAGGCTGTATAATCATCACCCTGCTTATGTAACTTAATATGCTGAGAACATCATGCAAAATGCAGGCTGGATGAAGCACAAAGTGAGATCAATAGACTGCTGTGGAGAAATGTCAATAACACTCAGATATGCAGATGACACCAACTTTTAGGCAGGAAAGTGGAAGAGGAACTAAAGAGTCTCTTGATGAAGGTGAAGAGGACGAGTGAAAAAAGATGGCCTGAAGTCAAATTCAAAAAATAAGATAGGTCATCCAGTCCCATCACTTCATTGGAAATGGATGGGGAACAATGGATGGGAAGTGACGACTTCACTTTCTTGCTCCAAAAATCACTGTGATAGGTGAGCGGGGGGGGGGGGGGGGGCGGGGGGGGGGGTGTGAAACCATGAAATTTAAAAAAAAATGATGGCTTCCTTGGGAAGAAAAGCTATGGGACCAACTCTAGACAACATATTAAAAAGTACAGATACTACTTTTGCAGGACAATTGTTCCATCCTAGCCACAAGCATGGTTTTTTCCAGAAGTCATGTTGGATGTGAGAGTTGGACCATTAAGAAAGCCGAGTATCAAAGAATTGATGCTTTTGAACTGTGGGGTTGGAGAAGACTCTTGAGAGTCCCTTGGACTGCAAAGAGATCAAACCAGTCAGTCCTAAAGGAAGTCAACCCTGAATATCCATTGGAAGGACTGATGATGAAGCTGAAGCTCCAATACTTTGGCCACCTGATGTGAAGAAACTGACTATCTGAAAAGACTGATGTTGGGGAAAATAGATGGAAGCAAGAAGGGGACAACAAAGGACGAGTATGGTTAGAACGGCATCATTGACTCGATGGTATGAGGTTTGAGCTCTATCTTGGAAAAATAGTGATGGTCGGGAGAAGCCTAGTGTGCTGCAGTCCATGGGATTGCAAAGAGTTGGACACGACCTTACTGATAGAGACCATTGCTGAACAAAAAATATGTCAGATATGATTTATCTTTGCCTTTGTTCATCTTGGTCTTTCCTTTCTACTTGCTGTGCAGAATCCCATTGCTGTGATTGGGAGGAAAAAACAATTTTTCCTTTACCTCTTGTAGGTTTATAGTTGGACTTCTCCTGTAAAAAAAAAAACAAAAAACAAATAAAAACAACAAAAGATATAGATTACCGGAGAAAAAACAGTTTAATTAAGATTGTATACCTCCTATTTCGTAGAGAGCTACCAGAGAAAAATTGAATCACTCCCTGAAGTGTCCAAAGCCATCACCTCACATTACCCTTTTTAGAATACAAAGCAAATGATAAGATCTTTGTGGGAAAAAATAAAGACCTTGGAGAACTGGGGGAAGTCAGTTTTTTTGGAAGGTCATCATGCAAAATAAACAGAAAAGGAGTGTTTGATTGTTTGCAGTTGATATCAGAATTCATCACACCATCAAATTCTATGTGAGATTTACTCATCCTTATTTTTCTTATGGCAAAGAAGGACTGCACTTTAGATATGGAGAATTCTCTATGTAAAAGTCCATCACAAATAAGTACAATATTGCTCAGTTTTCTCGAGCTGAAATTTCTGAGTTTTATTTCTCTTTATTTTTTGTGAAATATAATCCTCAGGACTGAAATAATCCTTACATCTCAGAGAGGCACATTTTGGTGGTAGCATATTCTTAATTGCATTGTCATGGATGTAGCCAATTTCTTATACGTTACATCTTCTTGAAGGATATACTGTTTTCTTCACGTTTTTTGCTATTATGGATAGTGTTGTTGGCTTAATTGCATCTCTGTTGGATTTGGGATAGATTTTCAAAGCCAGTTGAACTAAATACAGAAGCATATTGTTGGACCCTCTAGTGGATGAGACTTTTTTAGCTTTGAAAAAAAAAAACTGCCCCAAACTGTATTACAGAGTGGCTACTACAGGCATCCTATCAGCAGTGAGGAAAAGTTCTGTTGTTCTTCCCCTCTAGCAGTTGATATTGTCTAATATTTTATGGAGTTTAGCAGCCCAACCTGGGTGTGAGTGTGATATCTCATGATTTTAATCTGTAATTCCCTATAGTAGGATTGATATTTTGTATATTTTTTTGTGTGATATTTGCAAGGCAAGTGGAGAGAAAAAGAAGACAGCTGGACAGTCTGGCTAAGAAAAGGGAAAATTTATCTAGACGGGAAAAGAGAGGGTGACTTGGTCTTAACGGAGAACCAGTGTCCTTCCCTTGCTGACAGGGTCCTTCTTCTATCCCACAATAAAATATTCTCTGAAGTGATGGACACAGAGCCAGAGGTCTGGAATCTGGTGGTCTCACAGCTTTGAGAAGATAGGCGCCAGTGAGAAAACAGGATGCCATTTGGGCAATTTGGTCAGTCTCAAGGATCATTGTGATTTATTCTTTGTTTGCGAGGTCGACATAAGGAGCCATCTTAACAATGAGACCCCAGTGGGCCCTATCATTCCAGCCTTTTGATTTAGGATAAGGGCCGAAGGTCAATCTTCTGTAACTGCTTCCTGCAGGACAGGGGCATCGTGGGGGTGAGATAAGAAAAGGCTGGAATGTGGGTCAAGGGGATTTGTGTGGGGTCGAAGTTTTTGATAATCTGAGTGAGTTAGAAGTAGCTCGTGGATAGTTCAGTTGGTGAAGGCTTGTAAGCGATCCTGAAGAAATTTTGAAAAAAGACGCATTAAACATGGACTGATGGAGAAGGCAATGGGCACCCACTCCAGTACTCTGCTGGAAAAATTCCATAGGTACGGAGGAGCCTGGTAGGCTACAGTCCGTGGTGGTCTTAAGAGTAGGACACGAATGAGCGACTTTACTTTCACTTTTCCTTTCATGCATTGGAGAAGGAAATGGCAACCTACTCCAGTGTCCTTGCCTGGAGAATCCCAGGGACGGGGGAGCCTGGTGGGCTGCTGTCTATGTGGTCGCACAGAGTCGGACACGACTGAAGCGACTTAGCAGCAGCAACATGGATGAAATGTTAGCAAATGGGGAGTGTAAAATCCTCTGGGTGAGAAGATTGATAAGACAAATCCAACAGGGTTTGGCCGGGTACTGGTCAGGGTTCGGGTTGAGTATTGTGTAAACTTTGGGTCAGATTTAAAAAGTTCTGAAACAGGTAGGCAAGTTTTGGGACAGGTAGTAATGTGAAGTGTTGGGCTGTAAAAGAAGATGAGAGTTCGAGTATAAACAGTGATGTGATGTTCATGTCTAAGGGGAGAAAATGATAAAAATAAAAATCCAGGTGTGGAAATAAATTTGGGTTGGTGTGAACTCTATGAAATCTCCCTGGAGCCAAAGACTCCGTTAATAAAGTCAAGGAGTTAAGGGGAGATCAGTAACAATGGTGTTTCCAGGAAAAAGTAAGGGCTTGTGTCTACTAAGTAAGGTGAAAGTAGGAAATGAGACTCATCAGGATATCACAGTAAGAGGCGGGGCACACGTCCCAAAAAACAAGGACTATTGAGAAGCAAGTAAAAGAGAGGAAAGTTTTTGAATGATTCGTCCACTCAGGGGGAGAGACAGAGTAAACTCTATTGTGAATAGGGTAAGTAGGGGAAAATCCCAGTTGTTTTTGGCTGTCTGATTCTTTATGGGAATTTTGATCCCGTCGACGCTAGTGGGTCCCAGAACAGTGCTGTTGCTTGCAAGGAGTGTTTGAGTGGGAAATGTTTCTTGGAAGAGATGGAGAGTCCTGGGCTGATTGAATCTAGAGATAGAAACCAAGAGAATGATCCTGCAGTTTAGCAGAGGTTGGTGTGGTTTGAATGACCTCTAATGGACCAGGTCCATAGAGGCTGGAGACCATTAAGGTGGTAGGTTCCTAGAATAGGGGGGGGGGGGGGGGGGGGGGGGGGGGGGCCGATTCTCAGATATGGGGTTAAGTCAGATGAATTCATTTGATGAGGCTTGAGAGTTAGAAGGTTCAGATGTCTCTCATGAAGTGTTAAGGTAAGGGTGGGCAGATAATCTGCAGCAAGGGGCGGCAGTAGGGAAATGACTAAGAGTAAAAAGGGCTGCCATATGTTACAGCCAAGAGTTCCAGGTAACACCCACTATAGAAGATCAGTGTGAATAGTACAGTGCAGTTTAATCACATGGCGGGCACGAGCAGTTTTCTTAGGTGGACCCTGACCGCTTTTGTGACAAACCTTATATACTATATAACCTTAAGTATACGTGCCCTAACCCAACATCCACAGATTTCTCAAGTTAATATGGAAAAAACATTAGAAGGAGATACAATCAGGTTATAGTCAAGATTCACAATCTAAAGGTCAAACTAGTCGCAGTGCAGCCTACACCAATGGGTATTTACTAGATTTACAGAAGGTGATGATTACACAGTAAACCATTCTTCTTGTTCCAGGGAGTTAGGTGTGAGATTAGCTGGTCATTTGTAGGGTAGGGAGGCTCATGTGTGGTCATTCTATTATGTCGTTTCCTATGACTACCAGATCTAGGTTTCAAGTTGCTGGAGGGTTCAAATGGAAATTCCTTTCTTTTAAAATGGAGCAGTTTAGTCATAGCATCCTGCTCTTTTCCTCTTCATTACCCCACTTGAGCTCTAAACTTCCAGTGTGAGCATCACCATTGGGATGTATTGTACCTTAAGCCTTTTGTCATATACTTGGGTGAATGAGGTTAATCTTAATGAAACAAAGTTGACAATACATTAGAGAATACAAGGCCCGCATACAAAATTAACAGAGCAACTATCACATTGGTTTATGTAGTTTTACACTAATCACCCTTTATCCAGGACAAACAGGAAATCCTAAAGGAAGTCATTATCAGCATAGCTTTTACTTGGCTTTTCATATCACCTAAAACAGCAGATACATTGCCAGATAAATCAGGAATATATACACAATACAGATCACCTTAATGTATTGCACGGCCCCTCCTGAGCGGCTGTGTATAAGCCATCGATTTGAATTACTGCCTTTGTCATTTGTAATTTGTCGTATTTAATGCTTGAATTGTCTCCAGGCTATCGTTAAGGGCTCTCTGGGTTGAATTTAGTGACAGCCTCAACCTAATCATTTATCTGAGGTGTCCAAAATGGAAACAAAAATATAGCAGCCAAATAATCATAACATTGAAAACGACTGTGACCATCCTGGCGGTAGTGAGGGGCACATTTAAGGGAGCTCATTGCATTGTTGGTCCTGTTGTTTCCACGAGGAAAGGCCAGAACTAAAAGTATATCTTCCTACCCATCTAGGGGTAGCAATGGGTCACAGGGACTGTCCCCATATAGCACAGTGGGTGCCAATAAGGGCAATCCACCTGATTCCTGGGTTGAATTTTCCAGTTGTCCCTGGCCATTGAGGGAGTTGATTGGGGGGTCATAAGTAACTTTAAAAGTTTTATAGCATTGTTTTGTCCATAGAAAGCCCATCGGTTTCAAGTCTTTTTTGTCTATCATCTGGTTATAATAACCAAATAGTGTGAGGTATCCTGGCTCCTCAGCAATGTCAGTATATAACCTGTCCCTTTTTTGGAGTAACCCACATGTTATCATCCATATTTGGTAGATTTGGTCAAAATATCCATTAGCTTTTGATTGTTTGGAGTTATGGTTGTCACATACTATTGATAAACATTTTCTGTGCTAAGGTATAATTAAAACGAATTCTTATGGCTTTCTGCCAGTGATATCAGCCTTTTATCACACTCTCAGTTGTAGGTGACATGTTGTATATTACGTTTCTGCACTCAGTTTTTGTGGCTTTGTATGATTGCAGGAAGTCCACATAAAACTGGGCATGTCACCTTCCGTAGGGATGACCACCCACCATGGAGTCCATTCCATGACGGCCTGGGCATAGCTCCACGCACCCAGCAATTAGATTTCTTAAGGAAGTCGGGCATAGGAATGTGTCCATGAAATGTAAATGTTATTTGTGCTCGAAAATCCTATAGCTACACCCAGGATAATTCGACAAGCCAAGGTAGTAGAAGTTGATTGTAGAGTTTTCATTTCTTCCCCGTATCTTTTTAAAGATGATCTTGGTTTCACGAGATCAGCAGGGTCCTTCTGCATAGTCCACTCGCATACTCCAGGTCTGCATTGGTATGCATTCTTCACCCCTATGTGTGGATCCAGGGAGGAGTGACACCTCGCAACATTTAATGCCATAGGTGTGGCTAAAACATCAGTATAAGGCCTTTCCAATGTCGGCCAAGGAATTGTGTTTCTAGATCCTTGACCCACACCTGATCACAAAGCACAATTATTGAATCTGTTCCCAAGGGGGAATGATACTGCTTTCTTGTACAAATTAGTTACTGATTTATATCCTTAAATAATTGTTCCATTGCTGTGAAATCCTCCCGTTCTTGTGGCATAATCTGCTAACATCTTGTTCACTATGGGAGTCGGTCTCCTTAGAAATTCATAAGGAGCATAACTGTGGGAATGTGGGGTTACCTTAATATGGGGGGGTAAGTCTGCCGGAAGCAAATGTCTGCGGAGTCCAGCCCGGCAGCCAGGGAATCGCCCTGATGGGGATGACCGGGGTCGGGCGAATGTTGCAGCCTCTCACTCATTTGGACTGATCTCAGCGGAGAAATGAGGCAGTCTCTCGCTCAAAGCACTGGGCTGGCCTGATTTATTTTTAAGCATCAGGTTTTCTTTTATACTTTTAAAAACATTAGGTCCAGAGGTATGACATCTCTCAGTTTCCCTCACCCATATTTTTCTGCCCTCTTAAATCATTGTTGTCCTTCAGAGTTCCCTCTTATGTGTCCTTGTGATAACATTGTAAATCAAATATTGTCTATGGGACTGTATATCACTATCCTCAGTTTATTTTCTTGTCCTCTTTAAAATCTGTTATCCCCTAGTAATTAAGCTCATCATCTCCTAAATGTCTTTTAGCTATTAGTACTCTCTAAAATACCTAGTTTCATAAGCTATAGTAAAATATGCCAACACTACAAAATACTTAAACTTTAGCTTCTAATTTTTCTTTAATGATTCCTAACCTCTAAAAAACTCAGCATAACTTCTTTTGCCATATACATTTCCCTTCAGGATGGTTTCAGATAACAATGTTTCCATGGTCTCAAGCTGCAAGCCTATGTGTCACCTCTGGAGCATTCTTTTTAAAGATCCTCGAACTAGTCAATAGTTAACTTTATGGATTATAACATTATTTTCAGCCAACATCAACTGGAGGAAGGATAGGACAAGTCAAAATCACAAGACCTAACTCCTTCATTCCCAGGACCATGCCTGCGGGATGAGGAAGGAGGGGGTTGGGGCCGTAGCCCTCCATTTTGTCAGTAATGCCTACGCGGCTCATGATACAAATCACCATCCATGATCAGTCTAGTCTATGATGAGCATTTTAAAGTGTTTCTTCAAAGAGTTAGTTTGGGTTTTCCACCTTTACAGACCTCTGGTGGTCTATATGTTGTATGTAATTTCCACTTGATTACTTAGAGACTTTACTTACCTGTTAAATTAAGTCAGGTACAAGGCAGGGGCCATTGTCGGATACTATACTGGTTGGGAAACCCAAATTGGGAATTTATTTTCTCGAATCAGACAGTGAGCTAATTCATTTGCTTTTTCGGATTTGGGTGGGGAAAGGCCTCGCCATCAGAGATGAGTACCCTTAATATACTAGTAAAGAAATAATAACTGGTGGCTCGCACTTTGACTTCCCTGATGGATGCTCGCTTTCTCCTGCATCTGCGAACTCCGCTGTCACTGCCTGTTGGAACAAGCGCTTCTTGGGGGGGTTTCCTTTCTTAACCGGGAAAGGAGATGCATGGGCCATTAGGGTGGGGACACACACTCAAAGAGGAAAGGCAGAGCCAGTTCCACATGGCCAGAGCCACGTCCACACGTCCTGTTCCATCACCTTTGACTCAGTTGGAGCAGATCTATGAGCCTAGGTCTGTCAGGAAATTCTTGGCCCTCTGGGGACAACCTGTGTGTGAACCTGCATCCGGAACTAGGGGCCACAAGGGCGCTGGTTTCTCTTGGGGGGGGGGGGTCACTGAAATCGGCTTCAACTCATCCAATTGTCTTTTCTTACCTCTGACCGAGCTAGCTTTGCCTCCATCCTTTGGCATTTGGGAGGCAAACGGGCCCCAAAACTCCCCAAGTCGACATGGGACACTACTTAGAGTGGAAAGGCCCCTCGCGCGAGTGACACAATAAGGCACCCAGTCCTGTCTGACACATCCAAGACCTGCTTCTTCATGGGCAGTACTGCTATAAGCTAGGAATGTCTTTGCAAGGCTTCAGAAAGGGCAAGGGAGATGACACGGCCTGACTCTGGAATTTTCGGTCTTTTGAGCAGACTGGAGTTCTTCCCTTGTAGAAGTGCTAACCAGTTCTTCCAAAATACGGCGCTTTGCAAACAATGCTAGGTGGCTGCCTCTTCTTCCGAAGGAGGCATGCTTTCCCGCATCCTGCGAACTCCGCACCAAGACCTGCTGGAAAAGCGCTTCTTGGAGGTCCTTTCCAGGAGCAGTTTCCCCTGGAGCCTGGGCACTTGGGGGGGTGGGGGGGCACACTCACGGGAAAGGCAGAGCCACATCCACACGTCTCTTTCCTTCCCTTTACTCGGTAGAGATGCATTAGTGAGCTAGGTCTGTCAGGAAAATTCTTGGCTCCTACGGGGGACACATCATGTGTGTGAACCTGCATACTGGACCTTGGCGCACAAGGCGCCTGTTCCTCTCCGGGGGGCCCTGAAGTGGTGTGGCCCAGCAATCAGCTTCAAACATCCAATCCAATTGCTCTTTTCTTCTTCTCGCAGAGCTAGCTTTGCCCTTTCTTTCTTCTCCATCGCTTTGCCATTTCGGAAGCCAGAGGGCGGCCCACCACTTGTGTCCTGGGCTATTGGAGTGCCAGGTTCCCTCAATCCAGGTGGACCTCCAGCATGGCACCCGGCCCCCCAGACACATCCCGCAGCCTCCTTCCTCATGGGCAGGACCGCTCTGACTTAGGAAGGTGTTTGCAAGGATGGGGAATTGCAGGGAGGACTGAAGGCCCTGACTCTGGAATTGAGTCCGTCAGAGCAGGCCCTGCAGGTCTGATGTCTTAGAAGCCAAAACACTTGCTGCAAGATAGGGCTGAAAACACAACTTATAGGGCTGCCTTTCCTTCTCCTATGAAAGATAGTTTTCCAGCCTCCTGTGGAGCTGAGAGTCACACATGGCTGAAAAAAGTGCTTGCTTGGAGGTTATTTTTCAGTGGCCATGGTCCTGAGGCCTTGTGCCCAGGAAGGCTCCCACCCTCCAGGGAAAGTCAAAGGAGAACTCCAAATGGACTTGTTGGACTCTTTCGAGAGATTCATTACCTGGGCAGGTTGATAAGATAGTAGTCCAAGGGTCCCCAAGGAGAGAGGGGTCTGGTAATTCTCAAGGTGAAAGTATGGAAAAACTTGTTTCCCTCTACATTCCTTAGGATTATATAACAATAATGTATCCTGCTTGAGGACAGTCTCTGGAAAAAACCTTCTGGCTAATCCTGTTATCTTAAAATGTAAATTATGGGAGTAGGTCTAGTGAGGGTCTTCACAACCTCCAGACATTCTTTTGATTATGTAATACTATTGGAGTGTATATAACTCATTGTCCTAACACTAGCAAGGGGGTATTCTTTCTGCCCCCTTTTGATGTGTCTGTCAGAAGCTTTCTCTATCCCTTTTATACTTTAATATAAAAACTCTATTGCCCAAAAGCTCTGAGCAATCAAGCCTCGTCTCTGGTCCCGGATTGAATTCTTCTCCTTCAGAGGCCAAGAATCCCGATGTCTTTTCATGGTTCAGCAGCAACCTTTCATTTCTCTGAGGAGGCGCTTGTTGAGCCTAGGTCTGTTCTAGTATCACATTCTTGGATCCTGCCGGGAAAATAAAAAACATGTGAGGCACCTGGATAAGGGCCTTAGGGGCCAAAATTCACATTTTTCTCAGGAAGCCTACGCGGTAAGGCTAGCAACTGCTTGAAAAATCCTTCCATTGTGTTTTCCTCCTTCTGACAGAAGTAGCTTTGCTGCCCACTTTGGGAGTTCAGAAGAAAGGGGCAGCCCGCAACTCCTCGCCTGTCCGCCCATTGGTGGTCCAAGTGCCTCTCGGACAGGTGACCCCAGCATGGCACCTGGCCCCCTCAGAACATCTGCAACCTTCTTCCTCATGCGCAGCACGCTCCGACCTAGGAATGTTTTTGCAGGTCTGGAAAGTGCAGGAAGACACATGGCCCTGACTCTGGAATTGAGTCCGTCGGAGCAGGCCTGCAGGTTGTGTACTGAGAGAAAAAAACACTTGCTGCATGATGGAGGCCTGAATAACACATTCTCAGTGGATGCCTTTCCTTCCTCCAAGAAGAGAGCTTTCCCAGTCTCCTGCGTGTTGAGTGTCACTACAGCTGGAATGCGCTTGCTGGATGGTCCACGATCAGTGGCAATGGACCTGAGGCCCTGAGCCCAGGGAGGGCTGCCCACATCAACAGGCAAATCAAAGGCAACTTCCAAGTGAGTTCTGCTCTTGCATCAAGTGGCCAAGTTATTGAGAGTTTCAGGTTCAATATTAGTCCTTCCAATGTAGATTCAGACTGATTTCCTTTAGATGGAATGGTCTGGGTCTCTTGTAGTCTATGCGATCTTCGCGAGCATCGTCTCCAACACCACTGCTCAAAAGATCATATCTTCAGCTATCAAAACTTTCTTATAGTCCATCTTTCACATCCATACATGACATATGGAGGAAACCATAGCTGTGACTGGACGAATCTTTGTTGGCAAAGCAACGTCTCAGTTTTTAATATGTGTCTAGTTTGGTCTCAATTTATCCTTACAAGTGTAAGACATTTTAATTTCTGCGCTGCCAGTCACCATCAGCAGTGTTTTACAAACACCCATAAATAAAGTACTCTCACTGTTTCCACTGTTTTCCCATCTATTTGCAATGAAGTGATGAGACTGGATGTAATAGATCTTTGTTTTGAATGTGAGGATTTAGATAATTTTTCACTCTCTTCTTTCAGTTTCATCAAAGAGGGTCTTTAGTTCTTCTTCCACTTTGCCATAAGGGTGTGGCATCTGCATATCTGAGGATACTGATATTTCTCCAGCAATCTTGATTCCAGCTTGTGCGTCCTCCAGCCCAGTGTTTTTCATGTTGCATTATGCATATATAGCCTAAATTAAGCAGGGTGACAATATAAAACCTTGAAACATATTCCTTTTTCTATTTGAACAGCTGTTGTTCATGTCCAATTTAACTGTTGCTTCCTGACCTGATTGCAGGTTTCTTCCCAAGAGCAGGTCAGGGTGGTCTGGTATTCCATCTCTTTCAGAATTTTCCTCAGTTTATTGTGATACACACAGTCAAAGGCTTTGGCATAGTCAATAAAGCAGAAGTAGATGTTTTTCTGGAACTCTCTTGCTTTTTTGATGATCCAGTGGATGTTGGCAATTTGATCTCTTGTTCCTTGGCCTTTTCTAATCATTTTGAACATTTGGAAGTCTTGGTTCCCGTATTGTTGGCTTTGAGAATTTTGAGCTTACTTTACTTCGAGTGTTGAAGATGAGTGACCATTGTTGCAGCAGTTTGCATTCTTTAATCATTGTCTTTTTTGGACTGGAATGAAACTGAACCTAAAACCTAGATGTTTCAATTTACGTATGTTAAAAAGAACAGCCTTTGCTGTTTTCCAAGAAAAAAAATTGATTCATTTTAACAAATTTTCTCTGAAGTCCAAGGAATATCATGGCCATCCTGCATCAAAACGTCATCTTTCCTTTATGTAGTCATAGTTTCATGCCTAAATTATAGACCAACTAGTGCTCAAATTGACTCTGATATCAGGGGCAGATCAGCTGATAAAAAGCTTGGATTGTCCCTCTGGAGGGATGTGAGACCTTGGTCCCATCAGAAGAATCTGAGGGGTTAAGGGATTTGTGCAGGAGTTGGGGAAAGCTTGGTACATCTACATGTACCATAATCTTAAATAATGTTTATTTACTTTACCAAAGTACAAATTGATGATAAAACAAATATAAATAACGAAAGGGTTAAAGAAATTCATAATCTGTGATCAAAAGCTGCATTCTAAGAAAACTTTGTTCTCTTAACCTAGAGAGGAGACTAAATTCCAGTCTGGTACCAGCTTACAGAGAAAACAACAAACAAAAAAATGTTTATGGGTAAGCTTAGAAAAGTCTTTTCCATGTATCTTGAAGTAGCAGTATTTTTGCAAAGGCATCAGTGTGAAACCATAGAAGGCATGTTTAAAACCTGATTAAATTGAAATTGACAAAGTAATCTGGTCATTGCTGTGACTTGAAACACTTTAATATGATAACTAGAATTATAACTGACAGCATTTTACCAGGACATATCAGATTTTCATGAATGTCACATAATTTCTAGGATATCTATATACTGTAACTGCAGGTGTCTTTGGATAAAAAAGAAAACAACAGTCTCAAAGGCCCTTGCTGAATCATCTAACTTCGGAGAAAACAAAACTGAACTTTAGGTCCCGCCTGAGGCTCCAGGCCGGTTGATAATACTATTTGGGACTTATCAACCAACTACACATTGCCATCTCTCTTCCCTTTTCTGCCTGGCCCAAACTTTACCTTACAGTAACACAACCATACAAATATTCTTTGGGAAGACTTCTCACTCTTCTGAAACACTTCCCATGATTTAAACATGCCAAATGAACTCAGGTTGTTTAATATCTCTCTTTGGGAGGTCTCAGGGGCCCTCTGAAGCATCCCAAAGTTAGCTAGAAGTCAATTATTTAGGAAGGTTTGTTCATAAATATCAAAAGGGTTTACACTCAGTCAGGTGGGATTACATAAGTCCCGTGACAAATAGTTATCCACTTGCCAAAGTTAACAAAAAGATTTAAAAGGGTATAACCTAGAACAGATTGGTTAAGAGGTAAAGAAACTTAAAATCCATTATCAAAGGCAGTTCAACATCTCAAGAAAACTTGTAACTAGGCACAATAATCTTTTTCTGGGGGGTTAACTTCATTAAACGTCCTTATCCCTTTCTGTACCCATGCCTTTGCTTCTTCCATCCTGAAAACTGCAATCTGTAAGTCAGAACTACTTTTGCATTCATTAATAAATGCATATTTCATTTCTCATACCTTCTTTAGTAACAAGATATACATTTTCCTTAGGCAACCAAGAACTGAATTTTGTATTGGCGTTCTATAGATTGGTGACCAATACCTATCAGTGATATATCTAAAAAAAAAAAACAAAAAAAAAGAAAATTGCTTTTTTCACTGAACATCTCAGGATGGCACCAGACACTATTCATGGATTAGTCAAAAAAAGTCTTTAGTTCTGTGTAAGAGAAGGTCTGTTCAGTAGGTTGAATGTTTCAGTGAAGTTAATTTTTAGGAAATGTACCCTTTGTTATTCACACACTGTCATCACTCAGTTGTCGCCACAATGATAGAAACCTCAGGTAACCAAAATTTGGAGATACTATTGTAAGTTATGTTCAGTTCAGTTGCTCAGTCGTGTCTGACTTTTGGGAACTCCATGGACTGCAGCACTCCAGGCTTCTTGTCATCACAACTCCAGGGCTTCGCTCAAACTCATGTCCATTCCATGTCAGTGATTCCATCCAAACATCTGATCCTCTGTACGTCCCTTTCACTTGCCTTCAGTGAGACAATTATACACAGATATATTAAAGTTATAATTAGTTATTTATAGTTTATATTAAAAGTTATATCACTTTTACATTTCTTAGGAGTTTTTTCTGTTGTTGTTTTTAGAGGTTACTTCTTGTTGACAAGTGTGTGGACAGACATATTGATATACGCAATTTTTTTACTTATAATACCTGGCACTATGAAAATTTTGTGCTTATGTTAATGACTCTTAGAATGTCTATGTTAGAGTAGTGAAAAAAAAAAAAACTAGATATTTAAATATTGACTATTTCCCAGTTCTATGAATCTGAAATTCATTTAGGTCAATTTTTTCTTGTATTTAGAACTGTTTGATTTGTAAGGGCTTCCTTTTCTTTAGATCATTAAATAAGCACTCACAACTTTAGTTTTATTTATCAAAAAAATACAAGACTCAACACTGAGACATACCATAATCCAGACAGATCAGACGAGGATCTCCTAGTTTTCGCCTTAGATTTAAAAATATCTCTTGGCCCCCATTTTTGGGGGGGAGTGGGCGGCTTGAGTTCTCATTTGCCCATGGCAGCGGCCTCAGAAAAGTCGGGCAGTGTTTTTCAAGGACCTTGGAAAGGGTAACTTCAGCTTTGCCATAGGGCGGTCTTTGTAAAATGTAATTGTTTGATTTGTTATTGCAAATGAACCAGAGTACTTTTCCAAGGGAATAAAAATATTATTTTAACCATTTTTCTCTGATTCTATAGGATAGCTCATGGCCATCCTAGGTGAGGTCATCTTTCCTTTCTGTGGTCATAGTTTTCTCCCTGAATTATAGATAGATCAGCGGATAGAAACCTCGGGTCGTCTCGTTGGGGTGGATTTGCTGTCATTTTATTTCACTGGCGGGCAGTAGGGAGGCGCAGGCCTTCTGGAGTGGGCGGGGGGCGGGGCGCCTCCCGAGGCGGCATGTCGGGGGCGGGGGCTTCCAGTTGGGCTTCAGGGGTCTCCATTTCGCTGGGAACGCCCATACTGTGGGCTCCTGGGTCCGCTCGATTGGCATCCCGTGAGCGGAGCGGAGGGGTGCGGACCACAGGTAAGGGAACTGGGGCTCGGTGGCGCAGGGCGGAGCAGGGAACCACGTATTCCGCCCTGTCTGTTGGCACAGTCTCGGAGCCCCCTAACCTGGCGGTGGCAGACAGGCCTCGCCATTGGGGTCAAGGCCTTTACCACTTTACCCCGTCGCCTAAAGCTCAGACCCGCGCGGTTTTCCCAAGCAGCCTAGTGCCTGCAGCGAAGTCCGAGGGATTTATACTGCCTGGTGATTTCACCTGCTGGGACTCCACAACCCTTCCTCTGGCCGGCTGGCCCAGCCCTGCTTCCGGCAGTTTGCAGCCCAGCGGGCCCTTGACCACCTTCTGAGGAATGGGAAAGGGAAGGGTCCACGAATTGCACCCTAGAAACTTAGTAGGGTGCATGGATTTAAAAGCCTGGTGGCCACCCAGGCAGAAAAGAAGGGAGGAGGGCACCTTGCTGCCCTTTCATGGTGGAATCTGTGGCTGTCCTGCAGAGCGGGGTCCTTTCCATGGGGACCCTGTGCAATAAGTGTGGTGTTTTGGAACTGAATAATTAGAACGTGTAAAATTTTTAAATTATGTGGTGCTTTAATTAAAAAAACCAAAAAGCTCCAAGTTTTTTGCAAATTGAGGTCTAAAAATTGAAGGCCTATTTTCCTTCCACTGTGGCATTCTATGAAGCAATGTGCGTTTTTTTAAGAAAAGAGTCAGAAAAGTGAGGGAAACAGAAAACCCAGAGGTGCCCCTGTAGTTTGGTGAAGGCCTTAGGAGGTCACTTGCAAATGCTGCTGGCTGTCGGGAGGCAGTCTCTTCCTGTGGCTGATGGGCACAGAGCTCTGCAGGCTTGTCCTTTGCATGGATGTTCTTGTTTGTGGAAATCCAGCTCGGAGCCATCTCCTGATGTGTAAGAATTTCCCCGCTAGACCATAGGCAAATCTCGAGGGCCTGGAGGCCTCCTTCCTTCATGGTATTGTCTGTTTGACGACAACCAGCAATGGGACATATGTTTCTTTCAATCTGGTCTATCATCCAGGCCTTGGAGTAATATTTCCCCTCCCCCTTAATAGGCTTGGGTTCCAGGGATGAATTATAGTCAGTTGTCCCTGAATTTAGCAGATGTGGAGTCAGAGAGGGTAGGAGGACTCATGCGAGATGGGATAATCTATTCCAGGAACCCTGGTCTGGTTTTTAATTGAGCTTTCCTACCAGCATGGTCATTATTTGCAAGTGTTTACATTGAGAAAAACTACTGGTGGAAAGTAAAAGGCTTTTTTAAAGAATGTGCCTGCCAGCTGTGCTCTTATGGAGTATTTTCATTGTATCCCAACCCTTGGAAAGTGATCTGAGCACAGGGCAGATGGTTCATTCATTTTTATTGAATAAGTCAAATTTCACATAATTATTCCCATTGTTCAGCAGCACTTTGATGGTATATTAGATAATAAAAACAGTGAATGTCACAGATGGTAATTACAGAATCAGTAAAAGAAAGAATATTTTTTATTAGGAAGATGTAAGAGGGGGGGGGGGGGGTGAATTGCTAAGTTTTAACTTTATCCAACAAGGATATTAAAAAAAAAAAAAAATGAAACAAACCTCTCCGATCATCACAAGGCTCTTGGACCGTTGTTGAGGACCCCACGCAAGGGAGGTTCTACCTCTTGGGACACCCCTGCTTCAGCATCTCCCTAAGCCAGCAGCCTGGGACAGCTGAGTACACGTGAAGTTCCTTCCTTGACCTCGGGAGTTTTTCTGGAAGACATTTTTTGACAGTACAAGGGGTGGGGTAGGTTTTGGGATTGTTTCAAGTGCAGTCCATTTATTGTGCACTCTATTTCTATTTCCTGTTCCTGGTGGCTCAGTTGGTAAAGAGTCTGCCTGCAATGCAGGAGACCAGGTTCAATCCTGGGTCAGGAAGATCTCCTGGAGAAGGAAATGACAGCCCACTCCAGTATTCTTGCCTGAAGAATTCAATGGACGAGGCGCCTTGGTGGGCTACAAAGAGTTGGACACAGCTGAGTGAGCGAACACTTATTTCTATTATTATTTCATCAGCTCCATCTCAGATCATCAGGCATTAGATCCTAGAGGTTGGGGGCCCCTGCTTTAGTTCCTCTTTCATTCTTCTACAACAGCTCCAGCCTGCTTCCTCCTTCCTATTCCTCATGCAGAACTATCTGCCAGGCTTTCTGAGGTGATATGGGAGTTCCTTCCCTCACTTCCTATTCCTCTGTGTCCCTTCTCCTAACTGTTTCCCTGTTCCCTCATTTAGGCACTTTTGCCTCTAGTGGTGCTAGTGGTAAAGAACCTACCTGCCAATGCAGGGTATCGATCCTGGGTTGGGAAGATGAGAGCATTCTGGAAACCCATTCAGTAATCGTGCTGGAAAAAATTCCATGGACAGAGGAGCTGGTGGGCTTGTCAGTCAGATGTTACTTGAAGCGACTTAGCACAGAAACACACCAGAGGACCTTTGAACTGCAGACTCATGTGATTATTTTGGCTCATTGAGTTCCCTTGTATTCCAGTGTATGTTAGGGTCAGTTGTGTTACTTGCTTCCTAAAGGCCTCGATGTGGGTAACAGGCAGAAGGCCAGGGGTCTCCAGACAGAGGAATAGGCTGCAAGTGTCAGACGTATTTTCTCTCTCTCTGAAGCAGCAGGAGGAAACAAACTAGTGTTACATTTTTTCCCCTTCTCGATACAAATTTAAAAGGAGGTTTCTCTTAAAATTCTGTGTTGCCATGACGATATGGCTCCAACTGTAACTTAACATTTCTCAAACCTTGAGCTAACCAATGCATTTTTCTTATGGAAATGTTTGTCTTAAGCTAATGTTAATATGACTATGTATTTCCCCTAGACTCTGTCTTCAAGTTGGTTCCCCTAAAGGATCAGAAACCGACTTGACAATCCAGTATGATTTATACTCATACATTGTTCTCCTAAATCTTTGTTAATGAAATATATATTTGCTTGGAATCTGCCCTTTCGTCAAGTTTCATGTCAATCATTTTATGGCCTGGGATGACTCACCTGATGCCCAGTGTTATCTCAATGCTGTTGTGGGTGAGGGGCCTGGTGCCATTCTCTGAGGAATTGCCTTTTTTTCGCATTAAACAGACTGCTAGAGGCGTATAACATTGGCTTAAAAGACTCTTCTTCAGCCCCCTTCTGATTGTATATGTCAGAGCTTTCTCTAATCTCTTTTAAACTTTATAAAACTTATGGACGACAAAAGCTCTGAGCGATCAAGCTTTGGTCACTGCCCTGGATTGTATTTTCTCCTTGGAGGCCAGAATCTTGGCGCGTTTGTGTTTCAGAATCGGGAATTTCAGTTTTGTAATTATATTGAATTTCATTTCAGATGAAGATGCATTCCATGTATTGCATTTTAAGTCTTTCATTGCTATGGAATATCTGTACATGTATTCAGGTAGATTTTTTCAGTATTGTTCAGCCTCATGACATCCATGGACAAAGGTCTTTTTATTATTGTTTGATATTATTGAAAAGGGGAATTGATTTTTTAAATTCCTTTTAGATTATTATTTGCTAGTGTATTACAGATAAAACTGTGTAATCATATTTTTTTCAGTTTGGACAGCTTATTGTTGTCTTAACTTTCTTTACTTTCTCATATTTTAAGATTATTCCTGGTATAATATATACTGTCACCCGTAGTCTCAGTTCATTTCTTCAAGACTTCTGTCCTTTTTTTTTAACATTATTTTTGACTATGCTGGGTCTTTGTTTGCTAGATGTTAGTTGTAGTGAGCAGTAGCTACCCTTAGAATCTGCCATGGCTTACCATTTGCAGCACTTTCTCTGGTTGCAGACTTGGGCTTGGAGCCAAGAAAGTACTTTCAATAGTTTTACGGGGGCTTGTTGGCCTCTGGGACATGTGGAATCTTTAGGACCAGGATGGAACGATGTGTTTCCCTGCATTGTAGGCAGATTCTTTACACTGGACCACCAGGATAAACATTTCCTGGTTCCACTGTCATTAGAGAATGATATTTTAAAACATACACTGTAGGAGCTAAATATGTCTCAGCTGGACAATACTTGGAAAATATATACATGTATTCCAGATTACCTTTGAACATATTCTGTTAAAAGTATTTGTGATGATGTCTCCATGGATATTGTAACCTTTCCTTTTGTGTATCTGTAACGTCCCATTCCAATGGTAAGATACCTGGCTTCCACCACTTGTCGTGTATAGAATTCAGTGCTTGTCCCATGGGGTTACTGAAAAAACTGTCAGACTGTCTTCCAAAGGGGGCTGTGCATGCATCCCACCAGTATCTTGAGTATGTTTTTGTCTGATAGTTTACTATCAGTATACCCTCCGTGGCCAGGTGTCTATTTCAATCTTTACCAGTTATGAATGGGCTTGTTTGCTCTAGCGTTCTTGGACAATTTGAGGACAGATTCTTTGTCAGATATGCATTTTTTAGGAAAACGATTTTATTTATTTTTGGCTGTGTTGGGTCTTTGTGTGTGGGCTTTTCTCTAGTTTTGGTGAGCATGGGCCATAACTAGTGGTGTGCGGGCTTCTCACTGCAGTGGCTCCTCTTGTTGTGGGGCACAGGCTCACGGGCTTCAGTAGTTGCAGTATGTGAGCTTGGCGTTGTGGCTTCCAGGATCTAGAGCACAGGCTCAGCAGTTGTGGCACACGGGCTTAGTTGCTCCGTAGCATGTGGGATCGTCCCACACCAGGGATCACACCTGCATCTCCAGCACTGGCAGGCGGATTCTTTACCACGGAGCCACCAGGGCATATTTTAGATTCTAGTTTTCCACACATGTATCTGGTGAAAGAGGCCCCCCCCCCCCCCCCCCCCCCCCCCCCCCCCCCCCCCCCCCCCCCCCCCCCCCCCCCCCCCCCCCTCCCCCCCCCCCCCCCCACCCCCCCCCCCCCCCCCCCCCCCCCCCCCCCCCCCCCCCCCCCCCCCCCCCACGGGATGAAGACTGGCCGGGAGCATGGGGAGTCCTCAGCCAAGTTCTGGCTGTACCATCAAAAGCTCTGGGGCCTTTGGCGAGCGCCTCAACTTTCCTGGGACTGTTTCCTCCCCTCAGAAATGCCCTGCTGTTGGACTGTAGCCCACCAAGCTCCTCTGTCCCTGGGATTTCTGAGGCCGGAATACTGGAGGGGGTGCCATTTCCTTTTCTACAAGATAGCATTTTGAAGATATTTTCTCCTGGGTATTGGCTTTGATGAAGGAAGGAGGACCCCTTCCGGGGCTTGAGAGTGGGTTCTTGTCTGACACTTGGAAGTGAGTTGTCCGAGGACGGAGCGCTGTCCAAGCCAGAGGCTTGATTGGGAAGGGCTGCCGGGGCGGAGGGCGGGAGGGTGAGGGAAACGGAGAGAACTGCTCTGCCACGTGGCTCACAGTCTCAGGTTTTATGGTCATTGGGTTAGTTTCTGGTTTGTCTCTTGCCCGTCATTCTGAATTGGGATCCTTCCTGGGGGCACACGCATCCCTCAGCTGAGAGGGATTCCAGCGAGGAGGATCCTGGGAGGTTGGTAGGACCTTGGACTGGAGTCCCCCGTCTCCTTTTGACCTCTCCAGAGCGTCCGGTTGGTGGTAGCTTGTTAGTTCCAGGTCTCTTACTGGGACTTCCTGTTGTAAAGTGATTGCAGGTTTTCTCTTGTTGCCTGGCAAGGGTGGGGGTCAGTGGTTCTTTATCGTTTGTCTTTTGGTTCTCTCGAATAGGTCCTTCACAGAGTAAATGTAATAAAATTGTAAAATGTCAATGTTTTAAATAATTTATAATTATTATCTGGTAGTTGGCTTTTTTGTTGTGTGTTAGAACTCATCACCAGACCAAAGGTCATGTAGGTCTTTTGTTGTTTTCTAAAATTTTTATAGTTTTTAAAATTGAATTACGGTGTTGCAAAGTCTGTGTTTATGTTCATTTCATTCCATATTTTTTTTTAACAGTTATTTATTTTTAGTTGATTGATCATTGCTTTACAATATTGGTTTGATTTGTCATACATCAACATGAATTAACCATAGGTGTACATATGTCCCCTTGCTCTTGAGTCTCCCTCCCACGTCCCACCCTTTCCCACCCTCTCTAGGTTATTACAGAGCCCCAGTTTGAGTTCCCTGAGTCATACAGTAAATTCCCACCGGTTGTCTATTTACAAATGTTGGTGTACATGCATCCGTGCTGCTCTCTCCATTCATCTCACCCTCTCTCTCTTGTTCCCCACACTTGTCCGTCAGTCTGTTCTCTATGTCTGCATCTCCATTGCTGCTATGTGAACAGATTCGTCAGTACCATCCTTCTAGATTCCCATCCTTCTAGATTCCATGTTTTCTCTTTCTGACTGACTTCCCTGTTTAATACGCTCTAGAACTTCCAGATGTACAACCTGGTTTTAGAAAAGGCAGAGGAACCAGAGATCAAATTGCCAACATCTGCTGGATCATCGAAAAAGCAAGAGAGTTCCAGAAAAGCATCTATTTCTGCTTTATTGACTATGCCAAAGCCTTTGACTGTGTGGATCACAATAAACTGTGGAAAATTCTGAAAGAGATGGGAATACCAGACCATCTGACCTGCCTCTTGAGAAACCTGTATGCAGGTCAAGAAGCAACAGTTAGAACTGGACATGGAACAACAGACTGGTTCCAAATAGGGAAAGGAGTACATTAAGGCTGTATATTGTTACCCTGCTTATTTAACTTATATGCAGAGTACATCATGAGAAACACTGGGCTGGAAGAAACACAAGCTGGAATCAAGATTGCTGGGAGAAATATCAATAACCTCAGATATGCAGATAACACCACCCTTATGGCAGAAAGTGAAGAAGAACAAAGAGCCTCTTGATGAAAGTGAAAGAGGAGAGTGAAACAGTTGGCTTAAAGCTCAACGTTCAGAAAACTAAGATCATGGCATTTGATCCCATCACTTCATGGGAAATAGATGGGGGAACAGTGGAAACAATGTCAGACGTTATTTTTCTGGGCTCCAAAATCACTGCTGATGGTGACTGCAGCCATGAAATTAAAAGACGCTTACTCCTTGGAAGGAAGGTTATGGCCAACCTAGATAGCATATTTAAAAGCAGAGACATTACTTTGCCAACAAAGGTACGTCTAGTCAAGGCTATGGTTTTTCCAGTGGGCATGTATGGATGTGAGAGTTGGACAGTGAACAAAGCTGAGTGCCGAAGAATTGATGCTTTTGAACTGTGGTGTTGGAGAAGACTCTTGAGAGTCCCTTGGACTGCAAGGAGATCCAACCAGTCCATCCTAAAGGAGATCAGTCCTGGGTGTTCATTGAAAGGACTGATGTTGAAGCTGAAACTCCAATACTTTGGCCACCTCATGCGAAGAGTTGACTCATTGGAAAAGCCCCTGATGCTGGGAAGGATTGGGGGCAGGAGGAGAAGGGGACGACAGAGGATGAGATGGCTGGATGGCATCACCGACTCGATGGACATGGGTTTGGGTAGACTCCAGGAGTTGGTTATGGACAAGGAGCCCTGGCGTGCTGCGATTCATAGGGTCACAAAGAATTGGACACGACTGACCGACTGAACTGAACTGAACTGTCGTTCATCCACTTCTTTAGATGAACTGACTCAAATGCGTTCCTTTTATGGCTGCATTCCATATAGGCTCTAATTGTTCCTTAGCCATGTTTTGAGGAGGGTCATGGAGCTATTCTGCTCCATTTCATTTGGGCTTCCAGTCTGAGTGCTCACAGCAGAGCTGCTTCTGGGTGAGCCCTCTGGGCTTTGTGAGCGCAGGGCTGCCCGCCCTTCTCTGACGGCCCGCAGGGGGCGCCAAACCCGCCTCTGACCCGTGGGCACAGGACGCTTTGCCTTGAGACTGGGCTCGGTGACCAGCTGGCGGGAGTTTTGTCTCCTCAGGGCCGTCAGGGCTCGGGGCTTCTGGATAACGGGGCTGCGTCCAGGCTGAGAGGAGCGGGGTTGCCTCAGTGCCCACCAGCAGGGAGGCGCTGCAAGAGGGAAAAATGAGGACGAAATAGACATTTCCTGTGTCCAGCTGAGCGCTGACCGGAGGTCCGTCTCAGAGGACTCGGGGGTGGGAAAGAGCTCCATGTGCAAAATGGCAGGTTTTCATTAGATTTCTGTTAGATGATCTAGAGGGTGACCAGTGATGTTCTTCAGTGTAGGTGGCCGGTTTTCCTGTCACTGTCTCTCGAGAAGACTGTCCTTTCCTCTTCGCTCGTTCCTGGTTTGATTTTCATGAACTGACCACGTGCATGTGGGTTCACTCCTGGGCTCTCTGTTCTTTCCTCGAGTCCACGTGTCTGTGTTCGTGCCAGTTCCTCACTGTGGTGGTTACTACAGCTCCGCGATGTAGTTTGAAGTCGGAGAGGAAGATGCCGCCAGCTGTGTTCTTTTTCTCAGTCTTTTTGGCTGTTTAAGGTCCTTAGTTGTTACAGACTAATATTAGGAATATTTCTATTTCTATGAGAAATGCCATTGGATATTTTTTGTGAATGCAGTGCATTTGGTGATGGCTTTGGTTGGAATGGATATTCTAATTATTCATTGTTCCAGTGCTTGAGTGTGGAATATATTTCTGTTTATTTGTGTTTTCTTTGGTTTATCAGTGCTTTCTAGTTATCTAGTTTCTATTATATGGAAACAGACTACTGGTCTTTTATGTCCTTGGTTAAATTCATTGCTAGATGTTTTATTCTTTTTGATGCAATTAAAAGTGGGATTTTCTTAATTTATTTTTCTGATTGTTAGTAGTGTATAGAAACACAACTGATTTTTGTATATTGATTTAAAATTATTCAACTTTACTGAATGTATTCTAACAAATTTTTGTGAAGTTATGTGGAAAATTTTATTTGTAAAATCTGTTTCTCCTGCAGTAGGTCATCCAGAGGACCCAAGGCGTGGTGGCTACTAATAGACTCTTTCCTCGGTGCTTCTTCATACCATTCTCCTGCAAGGACAGTGATTATCATAACTTCTCTTGAACTTGGTCTGGGTAAGTCTTGGCCTCTATAAGAAAGTTTCATGCCTGTCTTACCTGATTTTATTTTGTGTATTGACATGGTTGTTTTGAAAAGTAATTTACTTTCCAGTAATTTAAAATGTAGAGAAAGCTCCTAATAATGGTAAAAAGTACTCCCATTTAAGACATCACCTAAAATACTCCAGGCATTTTATGCAAAATGGATGCGTTCTCCCGCGGAACCAGCACATAACCACCAAAATCAGGATATCATATGGTTTCCACATTATGATGTAATTCACAGGCCTACTTCCACTTTCAGCAGTTGTCCCAATTGTATGACTATATCTTTTTTCCCATTCTCATCTAGCTTTTGTTTGGAGTGTGACTGAGATTTTCGGTCATTTGGACAACCTTGGTGGACTTAAAGCAGACAAGGTGAATATGCAATCAGAGTGGCATTTTCTGTATGGAATTTTTTTCACTAAAGATGTTTGTAATGTTTATTCATGTTGTAACATGTATCAATACTACATTCTTTTTTCCCATTGTAATTAAAAATAAATAGCATGCCATTTACCATTTAAATCATTGTAAACATACAGTGTTGTAGTATGAACTACCATCACTAGTACAAACCAGTTTAGTAACATGTGTACCTTGTGTGTTCTTTGGAGAAACCATTCAGTGTCTAAAGCTTTGCCCTCCTAAAGAAGTATGCCCAGGTTCAATCCTTGGTCGATGCCACAGCTAAGAGTTTGCATGTTGCAGCTAAATATGTGGCTTGCCTAAGTGGAGGTCAACTCGGTGCAGCCAAACAAACAAACAAATAAAACACAAAAGAAAAGAAGTGTATGGTTGCTGTGCAGATTTACATCTTACATTTTCCTGTTGATAAAGAGTTTCTCAAGACTCTTCCTTCTATCTGGTATAGAGAGAGACTTCCTTCGAAATGAGATTTCTCTTGTAAATGCGACTCACAGAAGAGCCATCTTGACTTAGGTCTCAGAGATGATCGTGTGTCCTCTAAAAAAATTAATTAGCTCCAAATAATCCTCATGCTTTTAATTCTCATGAAATTAAAAGACACTTACTCCCTGAAAGAAAAGTTATGACCAACCTAGGCAGCATATTAAAAAGCAGACACATTATTTTGTCAGCAAAGATCTGTCTAGTCAAGGCTATTGCTTTTTCCAGTGGTCATGTATGGATGTGAGAGTTGGACTATAAAAAAAGCTGAGCACCGAAGAATTGATGGTTTTGAACTGTGGTGCTGGAGAAGACTCTTGAGATCCCTTGGACTGAAAGGAGATCCAACCAGTCCCTCCTAAAGGAGATTAGCCCTGGGTGTTCATTGGAAGGACTGATGTCAAAGCTGAAACTCCAATCCTTTGGCCACCTGATGTGAAGAACTGACTCATTTGAAAAGACCCTGATGCTGGGAAAGATTGAAGGTAGGAGGAGAAGGGGACGACAGAGGATGAGATGGTTGGATGGCTTCACCAACTCAATGGACATAAGTTTGAGTAAACTCCAGGAGTTGGTGATGGACAGGGAGGCCTGGTGTGCTGCAGTCCACGGGGTCACAAAGAGTCAGACACGACTGAGTGACTAAACTGAATTCTCATGCTGAAGAGGTGTATTTTGGGGTAGCCTTTGCTCCCCCTCACTTTGGATGTATCCCAGTTTGCTTACACAGTCATCTATGGAAGACATGTTGATATTTGAAAGTTTGTAGTTATTACAAGTAGAGCTGCTGTGCATGATTGCATGAGAGTTTTTCTATCAACACTTTTTCAAAGCTGTTTTCTAAATACTAGACATGCAATGTTTGATCCTCAGGTGAGCCTTGTTTAGCTTTGGGGGGAAAAAAAAGCAACAGTTAAATTGAGCTGTGGCATGTGGGATCTTCCCAGATAAGGGATCAAACTTGAATCTCTTGCATTGGCGGGTGGATTCTTTACCACTGAGCCACCAGGGAAGCCATTGTTTTTTTGGTGGGTTTACTGGTTCTAATAGGTGTGTAGTGCTACTTCACTGTAGTTTTAATTTGTAATTTCCTAATGATGTATAATTTTTGATGTTTATTTACTATCTGTATGTTTTCTTTGGCCAGGTGTTCAGATTTATACATTTTTAATGAGGTTGTTCCAGATTTTTTAGTATTATTTAAGTACAACCCTTTATCAGATATGTATTTTGTACATATATTTCTCTGTTTGTGGCTTGTGTTTAGGTTTTCTGAATAAGGTCTTTTACAGAGTTTAAATTTTTAATTTTTTAAAGGTCATGTTATAAATTTTATATCCTTTTTTGGATAGACTTTTGTTTTTTTGGTTAAAATTCACAAGCAAAACTGAAGTACTGTAGATACAGTGTTGCATTTTGTCTGTTGAGAAGTTTGAGTGAATTTGATGTAAGTTGGGAAATTTCTTTCTACGTTCATTTGATAGCACATGGTTTCCAATTATTCGTATAATTGGTTTTGGAGATGTCATGGGAAGTCAGTTTCCCCACGTGAAGTTGCGTCCATGAAACATCAACTCTTTTCAACCCTTGGGAGTCACTTTCTGTTTTTTCTGTCTTTGAGTTTGGCTTGTTTGGATGTCTCACACTCGTGGGATCACAGAATGTTTGTCCTTTTTTGGTCTGGTGTGTGTCACACAACATAATGACTATAAGGTTAATCCACATTGTAACGTAACGGCTGTAAGGTTCATCCACATTGGAGCATGGTCAGAATTACCTACTTTTAGAGACTGAATCATATACCATTGTGTGTATGCTATAGTTTGTTTGTGGAATTGTCTGCCCATGGACACTTGGATTCCTTCCATTTGTTGGCCAGTATGAATACTGCTGTTGTGAATATGAGTGTAGAATTGTTTTTTTGTCAGCCCATTTTTTTCAAACCTTTTAGGTACAAAACCTGAATTGGAATTGACATTGTATGTTAATTCCATTTGTTAGTTTTTGAGGAATTTCTGTAATGTCTTGCATGGTGGCCACACCATTTCACTATATTTTTTGTATAGTAGAATATTGTTGAAGCTTTTGCGTGTGCCCTATGTTGCATATTCACTCATCTCCTGATGGACAGTTGAATGGGTTCTGAGAGAAGGCCAGGGGTCTCCAGAGGGAGGAAACGGGCTGCAAGTGTCAGACATGTTTTATCTCTTTCTTAAGTGACTGGAGGAAACCAACTACAGGTGTCAGATTTTTTCCCCTTCTTCATACACATTTTAAAAGAGGTGTCTTTTAAAACTCTGTGTTGCCATGATGACACCTGGTTCCACCTGAACCTAACTTTTCTCAAACCTTGAGCTAACCAATGTGCTTTTCTTATGGAAATGTTTTTCTTAGTTATGTTAATGAACTATGTATTTACCCTAGACTCTGTCTTCCTTCAAGTCAGTTCTGCCTTAGACTCAGAACCTTCACAAACCAGTGTGTTTTACTCATGCAAATGTTCTCTCAAGCTGTGTTCATGAGACTCTGTTTTTGCCTCCAAACCTGCCTTTCTTCAAGATTCATGTCAATCCTTTTATGGCCTTGGATGACTCACCTTGTGCCAATGTTATCTCAATGCATGTTGTGGGTTAGGGGCCTGGTGCCAGTCTCTGAGTTTTGAGACATTTCTTTCTCTAATCAGCAGCCTGCTAGTAGCTATGTATCATCTGGCTAAAGACTAGTGGGAGGGGGGAGGGAATTGAACCCAAGTCTCCAGCATTGCAAGCAGATTCTTGCACATTTCAGATAAATAGTCTGTTTATGTGTTTCCATGCACAGACAACCACATACACGCAGTGGACTATTACTGAGCCATAAAGTAGAATGAAGTAATGTCTTTTACAGCCACATATAGATGGACCTAGAGATTATCATACTAAGTAAAGTCAGAGAAGGACATATACCATATGGTATCAGTTATATGTGGAATGAATGTAAAAAAATACTAATGAACTTATTTATGAAACAGAGGTAGACTCACAAAAATAGGAAACAAATGTATGGTTACCAAAGGGAAAAGGTAGGGAGGGATTAATTAGGGGGTTGGGATTCTTAATGATACATACTACTGCACACAAAAGAAACCACCAGGACCTACTGTAGAGTGTGGTGGTGGGGGTTTAGTCTTTAAGTTCTGTCCGACTCTTGTGACCCCATGGACTGTAGCCTGCCAGGCTCCTCATTTCATAGGATTCTCCAGGCAAGAATACTGAAGTGGGCTGCTATTTCCTTCTCCAGGGGATCTTCCCGACCTAGGAATCAAACCCAGATCTCCTGCATTGCAGGAGATTCTTTACCAACTGAGCTATGAGGGAAGCCCACTGTATAATATAGGAAACTATATTAATATCTTGTGATAATGTATAATAGGATAGAATCTCAAAAGGAATATATGAAAAAGACATGAAAAAAATAATCATTGTGCCAACACTAATAGTTATCCTAACACTACTCAACACGTATTTGTACATGCAACTAAAATGTTCACATAAGTAAGTGTATTCACTTCAGTTCAGTCGCTCAGTCTTGTCCAAATCTTTGTGACCCCATGAGCCGCAGAACAGCAGGCCTCCCTGTCCATCGTCAACTCCCAGAGTCTACCCAAACCCATGTCCATCGAGTCGGTGATGCCATCCAGCCATCTCATCCTCTGTCGTCCCCTTCTCCTCCTGCCCCCAATCCTTCCCAGCATCAGGGGCTTTTCCAATGTGTCAACTCTTCACATGAGGTGGCCAAAGTATTGGAGTTTCAGCTTCAACATCAGTCCTTCCAATGAACACCCAGGACTGATCTCCTTTAGGATGGACTGGTTGGATCTCCTTGCAGTCCAAGGGACTCTCAAGAGTCTTCTCCAATACCACAGTTCCAAAAGCATCAATTCTTCAGTGCTCAGCTTTCTTCACCATTCAACTCTCACATCCATACATGACCACTGGAAAAACCATAGCCTTGACTAGACGTACCTTTGTTGGCAAAGTAATGTCTCTGCTTTTAAATATGCTATCTAGGTTGGCCATAACCTTCCTTCCAAGGAGTAAGCGCCTTTTAATTTCATGTCTGCAATCACCATCAGCAGTGATTTTGGAGCCCAGAAAAATAAAGTCAGCCACTGTTTCCGCTGTTTCCTCATCTATCTGCCATGAGGTGAAGGGACCGGATGCCATGATCTTAGTTTTCTGAATGTTGAGCTTTAAGCCAACTGTTTCACTCTCCTCTTTCACTTTCATCAAGAGGCTCTTTAGTTCTTCACTTTCTGCCCTAAGGGTGGTGTCATCTGCATATCTGAGGTTATTGATATTTCTCCCGGCAATCTTGATTCCAGCTTGTGCTTCCTCCAGCCCAGCGTTTCTCATGATGTACTCTGCATATAATTTAAATAAGCAAGGTGACAATATACAGCCTTGACGTACTCCTCCTATTTGGAACCAGTCTGTTGTTCCATGTCCAGTTCTAACTGTTGCTTCTTGACCTGCATACAGGTTTCTCAAGAGGCAGGTCAGGTGGCCTGGTATGCCCATCTCTTTCAGAATTTTTCACAGTTTATTGTGATCCACACAGTCAAAGGCTTTGGCATAGTCAATAAAGCAGAAAGAGATGTTTTTCTGGAACTCTCTCACTTTTTCGATGATCCAGCAGATGTTGGCAATTTGATCTCTGGTTCCTCTGCCTTTTCTAAAACCAGCTTGAACATCTGGAAGTTCATGGTTCACGTATTGCTGAAGCCTGGCTTGGAGAACTTTAAGCAATACCTTACTAGTGTGTGAGATGAGTGCAATTGTGCAGTAGTTTGAGCATTCTTTGACATTCCTTTCTTTGGAATTGGAATGAAAACTGACCTTTTCCAGTCCTGTGGCCACTGCTGAGTTTTCCATATTTGCTGGCATATTGAGTGCAGCACTTTCACAGCGTCATCTTTCAGGATTTGAAATAGCTCAACTGGAATTCCATCACCTCCACTAGCTTTGTTCGTAGTGATGCTTCCTAAGACCCACTTGACTTCACTTTCCAGGAAGTCTGGCTCTAGGTGAGTAATCATACCATCGTGATTATCTGAGTCGTGAAGATCTTTTTTGTACAATTCTTCTGTGTATTCTTGCCACCTCTTCTTAATCTCTTCTGCTTCTCTTAGGTCCATAGCATTTCTGCCCTTTATTGAGCCCATCTTTGCATGAAATGTTCCCTTGGTATCTCTAATTTTCTTGGAGAGATCTCTAGTCTTTCTTATTCTATTGTTTTCCTCTATTTCTTTGCATTGATCGCTGAGGAAGGCTTTCTTATCTCTCCTTGCTACTCTTTGGAACTCTGCATTCAAATGGGTATATCTTTCCTTTTCCCCTTTGCTTTTCACTTTCCGTCTTTTCACAGTTATTTGTAAGGCCTCCTCAGACAGCCATTTTGCAGTTTTTGCATTTCTTTTTCTTGGGGATGGTCTTGATTCCTGTCTCCTGTACAATGTCACGAACCTCCATCCATGGTTCATCTGGCATTCTGTCTATCAGATTTAGTCCTTTAAATCTATTTCTCACTTCCACTGTAAAATCATAAGGGATTTGATTTAGGTCATACCTGAATTATCTAGTGGTTTTCTCCACTTTCAGTCTGAATTTGGCAATAAGGAGTTCATGATCCGAGCCACAGTCAGCTCCCGGTCTTGTTTTTGCTGACTCTATAAAGCTTCTCCATCTTTGACTACAAAGGATATAATCAATCTGATTTCAGTGTCGACCATCTGGTGATGTCCATGTGTAGAGTCTTCTCTTGTGTTGTTGGAAGAGGGTGTTTGCTATGACCAGTGTGTTTCTTGGCAGAACTCTATTAGCCTTTGCCCTGCTTCATTCTGTACTCCAAGGCCAAATTTGCCTGTTACTCCAGGTGTTTCTTGACAATAAGTATATTGTCACTGATCAATTACATACAGTTGCTTATTCTCTACAACTGCTTCAGCATTTATTTGTAGACTTTTTAATGATGGCCATTGTCCAATACTTTGGCCACCTCATGCGAAGAGTTGACTCGCTGGAAAAGACTCTGATGCTGGGAAGGATTGGGGGCAGGAGAAGAAGGGGACGACAGAGGATGAGATGGCTGGATGGCATCACCAACTCGATGGACATGAGTTTGGGTAAACTCCGGGAGTTGGTGATGGACGGGGAGGCCTGGCGTGCTGTGATTCATGGGGTCGCAAAGAGCTGGACACAACTGAGCAGCTGAACTGAACTGAACTGATTCTGACAGCTGTGAGGTGATATCGCTAAAATTTATTTTTTATTTTCTTCCAAGTATAAAAGTCAAAACTATGGAATGTCTGTCTCTATGAGCCTTACATATTTAAGAACTTGAATAGTATATTTAACAAGCTAGGTCGTAGTTCTAATACCTTGGGTTAGAAAAGTAAGGGCAATATGTTAGTAGTTGTTGTTGTTGTTGTTGTTGTTTTTAAAGAAATCCCTATGCTGCTTTGCATATTTCCTGTACACATTTGCATACCAGCAAGGAGAAAAGGAGGATTTCTTTTTCTCTAAGCCCTCTGTGGGACTTAGTTTCAGTAGATCTTTTTGATACTGGTCTTTCTGAGCAGTGTGAGGTGATTCCTCATGGTGGGTTTGATTGGCCTCGTTTTAGGTGGTAGTCATGTGGAGTATGTTTCCAAGTGCTTTTGGACTTTAGACTGAGTACAGCGTAACTGTTGAAATTAGGCCCTGCTTTGAATTATTTTTTTTGATGATTTTCCTAGGGACATTACTTGAAGGGCAGGTGTCATTTACAGCCTCTCAGGCCTTTTGAATAAAATTAGGCTTCCTTGGTGGCTTAGTTGGTAAAGAATCTGTCTGCTATGCAGGAGACCTGGGTTCAATCCCTGGGTCGGGAAGTTACCCTGGAGAAGGAAATGGCAACCCATTCCAGTATTCTTGCCTGGAAAATCCTATGGACAGAAGAGCCTGGCAGGCTACAGTCCATGGGGTCACAAAGAGTTGAACACGACTGAACTGCTAACCACCACAGGCCTTTTGAATAGGAAGACTCCTTGAGAACTGGTTTTAAAGTTGTTCTACTGGATATAGCCACAGGGTGGCAGCAGATCTTCATGTTCAACTCTGGTTCCTTGGACAAGCAGAGCCTCAGGGAAAATTGTGTGTGTGGATTGTCAATTAGAGTGAAATGCTTTGGCCACCTGATGCGAAGAACTGACTCATTGGAAAAGACCCTGATGCTGGGAAAGATTGAAGGCAGAAGGAGAAGGGGAAGACAGAGGATGAGATGGTTGGATGGCATCACTGACTCAAAGGACATGAGTTTGAATAAACTCCCGGAGTTGTTGATGGACAGTGATGCCTGGCGTGCTGCAGTCCATGGGGTCGCAGTCAGACACGACAGCAACTGAACTGAACTGAACTGGGCCAGGAGAAACACCAAATACCCAAAGGTCTGGTTTTCCCCCTTACCCTTGATCCACAGGACATGTCTTAACTCCTCTTCCCTGGGTCGGGAGGTTTCTCTGGAGAAGGAAATGGTGACCCACTCTAGTATTCTTTCCTGGAAAACTCCACTGACAGAGGGGCCTGTCGGACTGCAGTCCATGGGGTCACAGAGCTGAGCACGCCAGAGCACACACACACTGCAGGAAGCACAGCCTGGCTTGGTGACACGTGTCACTCAGATCATTAAAGGTCCTAATACCTGTGAATACCTAACACCCAGCCTAGTGTGCGATGAATGCAGGAAAAATGTTCCTATTTCTCATCAACCTGGGGGAGCTCACTGAAAGTTTCTGCTGCCCACACCAACGGGCAGTTCAGATGCACACCTTGGTGTGTAAATAAACAAAGCTCAGATGAATTCATGTTAAATGTTATATTGTAGAGGTATTAACTTTTATTATTTACTTTGTGGTTCTAGTAACTATTTACTCCAGGAAAACATAAACAATTCTGAGTAATGAACATTGGGTTTCTGATTAGCTTATCTTCTGAAATTCACAGTTTCTCTGATGGCTCCATGTGGCTTCTGAAGTGAGTAAGTTGTGAGCACACAAAGAACAACTTCACCCCACATCCTAGTAAACAGGCAAAGCTAGTGAAAAGTATAAAGAAAAAAAAAACATTGCAGGTCCTAGAGATTGGCCAGTCCTTCTCCCATCCTCAGTATCATGTTAAAGGGCACAATGCAAGGGTAAGGTTAAGGGTTCCATCTCCTGTCTGTCTCCTTGAAAGCAGGAAATCAACCTCTCCTGTGAAAGGTACAGTCTGGAAGCTGAGGCCTGAGGGGGGAGGGCTGCAGGCCCAAACATCAAAGTGATTAACCAAGTTAATGCAATGGTTTTCAGCACTTGAGTTGGGTATTTCGAGTATGTCATCTATCGCCTGCTTGGTATAATGTTGATTGTTCTCTGTTAATGTCTCTATTTGATCACGGTCAACTTCAACAGGCCTACCCGAATGTGGAGCATCATCCAGAGAGAAATCTCCAGCATAAAACTTCACAAACCACTTGGGACACATTGAAACAGTGTGGGCTCCGGGGACGCCCGGACCCCAAAAACCTGGAAGAGGCAGGAAGGAGCCTGGGCTGGAGCCTCTGGCAGGAGCGCAGCGCTGGGACACCTGACCTGAGACGTCTGGTCTCTAGGACTGAGAGAGGGCAGGCTTCTGTTGTTCAGAGCCTCCGTGTGTGGTCGTTTGTCGTGGCCGCCCCAGGAAGCTCATGCAGGCCCTGCCCTGATCTAAAGCCTACCCCCCATTAGGGGCAGCCCCCTGCACCTATGCTGTCTGCACCAACCGTGAGGTTCATGGTGAGCCCTGGCTCCCCTTCTCGGCACTGGCATTTTGGAGGGTGAGGGCAGACACCACCATGGGACTAGCCTCCAGCCGGGTGCCAGGTCTCTAGTGAGCTTCCCTGAGGGGACCGTGTGGAGGTGACTGTCAGGGTTCCACCCTTCCTCACTGGGGGAAGAGACCCAGACACCCTCGAGGGAGGAGGCGCAGGAAGGTGGTGAGTGACCTGCTCTGGGCCCCGCCCACCGGGCAGCCTCATTGTGCCCTGAGGCCCGTCTCTGCAGGGAGCACCCAGCCAGTGCTGAACCTGGAGCCTCCCAGCAGATCCGGGGTGAGGCGGCCCTGCAAACGCTGCCCCTGCCTCCAGGTCTAGTAGGGGGACACCCCTTCTCCCTGCACTCCAGGAGCCCTGCAGACCCCGCCCCTTCCTCCACAACTAGTAGGTGGGACACCCCTTCTCCTTGTCACTCCAGGAGCTCTGCAGACTCTACCCTTTCCTCCAGGTCTGGTAGGGGGACACCCCTTCTCCTTGTCATTCCAGGAGCCCTGCAGACCCTGCCCCTCCCTCCAGGTCTAGTAGGTGAGACACCCCTTCTTGTCACACCTGGAGCGGTTCTGGAGCCAATCTGTGAGTGGTTCTGGGGTTTGCAGGCGGAGCCCCTGTTGCTGTGCCCCCCTTCCCCACACAAGCATCCAGAGCAAGCTGTCTGCTCTGCAGCCTGAATGCACCACCCCCCACCCCCGGCAGTATTCTCAGGAAAGGATCAGGGGGTACTGTAGCAGCATCTGAAACCTCCTTTAATAAGGGTGTCCTTTTCTCAACCCTTTAACATTGTTCACACCTTTAGCAGGATGTAACAAAAGTCTTTAAGGTAAAAGGTCTAGAGAGAAGAGAGGAAGCTACAAACAAAACCAGATGGAACCAGCTGGGACCACAATGACAACGCATCTGACTTCCAACAGACCCCGAGTCTCATTGTGTGTTGATTTTAGTGTATTATTGATGTAGGGGATAGATGGGGCCCAGATTAGACCTTTATAACTGGCCTCTTGTTTGCATTTCATGGGACATGAAGAAGTGAGCTTCAGGCTGGATACTTACAACTGTTAGCATTTCTGAGAGAAGAGGGAGATGGGCTTCAGTCTAGGTATTTACAGTCAGCCTCCTGTTTGCCCTCTGAAATGGAAGTCACAACAGAGGGTAAATAGCCAGTGTTTGTCTCTTGTAAACACCTTACGGTAATAGTCATGGCAAGGACGAAGAGAGGGCAGAAGCCTGTGTGAGGAAAGGATTAAGGGATCTCTGTCCCACCCCCCAGACTTTTGGGACAAGGGAGACACTACACATGCACAGAAAGGCTTCTTGGGTTAGAACTCAAGAGAGAATGCCAGGCCCTAATGAGTCTTGCTCCTCCCAGAAGCCTTCACTTCGAGATCCATCCTGCCTGCAGGGTGAGTGTGCACCCAGGGGAGGGTCCCAGGGTAGGTCAAGTGTGGGAAAAGAAACCAGGTAAGCGGCCTGAAGGAAGACAAAGACCCGGAAGAACTGCCCTGTATAAATGACTTGACCGCTTCTGCTGCGCTCCCCTCACTGGGGAGGGATACCCACACCCTTTCTCTGCCTTGCTTCTATCTTAACAAACCATTTCTCTGTGCTCTCCCACTTGTTGCTAGGCTATGTCCCTAATAATAAATTTTACATCTGCATTTACAGTTTCTGCCTCCATGGTAAAAACATTT
This sequence comes from Okapia johnstoni, assembly GCA_024291935.2. NCBI lineage: Eukaryota > Metazoa > Chordata > Mammalia > Artiodactyla > Giraffidae > Okapia > Okapia johnstoni. Next base: position 64,591,696 of record CM044310.1, read on the forward strand.
TTCACTGGGGGCAAAGCTCTGGGGAAAAACAGGTTCTAGCCTCTAGCCCTTGCTGGTTTGGTGGCTAGGATTCCTGGTTTGCATCCAGGCTTCCCAGGCTCAATTCCCGGGCAGGGAATTAAGATCTCACTTCAGGTCAGTGCTCGCTGCTAACTTGATCATTATATTAAGTGATACACCAACCGTTGGGCCATGACCGAACATGAAGAACCAACAAAAGGTAAAAAGGAGGTGCCACCCCACTAACTCAGAAAGCCCTGCCCCTCTCCTAAACGGACCTGCCTCCCCAGGATTAGCCTCACCCCTCCTCCCTTAGTCTTTACTTTTAAAATCAAACCACTCTCTCCAGGAGGGCAAGAAGTTGAGCTATGAGCTCTGTTCCCACCTCTCCATCCTTGGCCTCTGAACAAAGTCTGTTTTGTGTTGGTCTCAGCTTTGGTTTCATAATCACCTACTTGAACCCGAATGAAAGAAGTAAACCATCCCTGTCGAGAAAGCGAACCCAGGCCAGGCTAGGGCCAGAGCAGGGTCCATAGGACTAACTTAGTGACAGTCTGTAAGGGGATGGTGGTCTCTGCCTTGGGGGCGGGAGGAGGGCGCCAGGTTGTCCGCCCAGCGCCACTGGTGAGAATGCCCTTCGGGGACCCTCTGTCTCTGAGGGGCCGTCGGTGGCGGTTGGGCGCCCCAAGGGGGGCGACTTGGCTCCTGGGTCAGCAGGGCTGGAGCCCGGCCAGAAAGTCGGCCTGAGTTGGAGGGGGCCGTGGGGGCTGGGGGCTGGGCTTCAGAATCTGGGGAATACCTGCTTCGTGAATGCAGTGCTGCAGGAGAAAGTCATACAACGTTCATTTCTGAAAGCAAAGGGCCTCCCCACGCTGAGGAAAGACCCAAGTCTACCCTAGATTGTGATAGAAAGACAACTGGACATCCGACTCTGCCCATCCTCTCTGTCAGTCAGTTGTCTCATACAGCTTGGCCCCAGACAAACGCTGCTGGACGTGATGAGATGCGGCCGGCCTCCAAAGTGTCTGGGGCGGTGGGCAAGCTGTCCTCGCCTAGCTGCTTTCTCGACTGCCTCGTGATCCCGCCACCTGGTGGGGGCGGGGGGTGCGCCTGAGCACCCCTATCGATCGCCTCTTGCGGTTCCTTTCTTTCTCTTGGTTGTTGGCTTCAAACCCGAAACCCTCCAGCAAACGGTGGGCCGGGAATGTGCGATGTAGCATCTCAGACCTAGAGGGACAACAGTGGCTCCTGACCCGGCTAGTCGGCTGGGAAAGGAACAGAGAACGTTCCGTGGGCTATTTCTCCCCGCACGGTTACCGACACCGCACCACGCTCTCCACAAGTCGACAGCGAAACGAAAGATGAGCAGCATCTTCCCCCACGGACACGAACAAGCGTGCCCTGGACGGGGAAGTGGAGCCACCCACAGCCCGACCTCATCGTCACCACGCATCTTCCTCTGCCCCATCGCCTAAATGGACTAGCTGCTTGCCCCATCCACACCCCCTGAAGAAAAAGAAAAAGAAGAATGGTGATTGGAGCGGCGTGGCAGAAGGAATGGGAAGGTTGCCTTATGTTGGGGGGAATTCTTGCAAAAGAGAGAAACATACTGGCTGATCTCGCTTCTCGGTGCCATGGAAAGGAGGCAAAAGGGCAGCAAGGTTGTGAGCACTTGGATCATAAAGCACAGAGCGCTAGGGTCCTGGGATGGGATGGGGGAGCGGGAGGTGGGAGGGGTGCAATCGGCTAAGGAAGAAAGTTGAGTCAGGGCCGTTCTTTCCTAGTAAGGATCAATGGAATCAACACTTAAGCTATGGTAAACTCTTGGACTGTGGAACCCTCATAGTCCTGGAAGGCAAGCATAATGTCCAGGACGGGAGAGCAAGCAAACACGTGTCACACATCCAGAAGGAAAGCAACAGTCGTTCTCGTCCAGGAGTGAAATCTGTTTCTACCTTGAGTTATAGTGCGTTTTGAGCCCCTCAACTGCAAAGAAGACTCTATAAGTCAATTAGAGCATTTAGAATAGAAAAAGAGAATGCCCTTCTAAGAGAGATGAGCAAAGAGAGCTATTTGCAGGAGCCCTTGTAGAATAATGTGAGAATTAAAGAAGTTAAATGAAAAAATAAATCATAAAAAGAAAGGAAAATATTGCAAACATCAAAACCACAGCAAATCTTGAGTGCTAAGATCTATATGGGTGAAGTAAGAGAAAGCAGCATTGAAAAAACTGTTAAGTTTTTTTCCTGTTAAAGTTTTTCAAGTTTAATGATTCCTAGTACATTTTTAACTGTGAAATTCACAAACAGATCCCTTGCATGCCACCATCTGCTCTATTTTGTCCTTTCTATAATTTGCAGACACCCAGATACATTCAATTCAGAATCCAGAGGAGGGTGTTTGCTCTTATCGAGAGAATGCAATCTATGTGGTACATTGATGAGAGTTTTCGAAAGAAAATGAGGCCTAAAATCGTTGTACACAAAAGTAAACATTGGGCTGTGAAACTAATTATAAAGTGAATGTTCCTGTGAATCACAGACCAGGACATGAAAGGAATCAGCTGTTGAACATAATGTTTTTCTACTTTGCAACTTAATTACGGTTCGTCACCATTCTGTCTATTATCAATTTAACAACCCTTCTTAAAGACTAATCTCTCCTCCTAAACCTAAAACCCACAAATAATCTTGTATTATGTCCTGTATCCTTACGCGCACACACACAGGTATAAGTATATATTTTGCGTGCAGAACACACGCTTTTGATAAGAGTGCCAATTTCCAACAAAATAAACAGAAGGCCACACTGGAGAGATCACTAGAAGGTTTTAAATGTAGATTTAAATACTGAAGTATATATTTGGACTGTGGAAAGATGAAAAAAATAGAAAGAAACACTCCTGGGTCCAAAGCTCTAAGAGAAAAGCATACACTTAACAGATTCTTATCCAGCAAATGCATCCGTAACACTGCTGAGATAGGACGATCTTCAATTTGAATTAATTTGCAAATATGAAATGCAGCAAAAGGTTTTGTTTGAGAAAATGGACCAATCTGTAGCTCAGCTGGAGCTTTTGGTAACCTCCTAAAAGATTCTCATAGTTGCTGAGAAGGCACTTCACAGTTATCAGCGCTGAGAAAGGTGGATGTTCGTCCATAGATATATACACCACCTGGTATATGCAAATACATCAACACACAACAAATGCCACAATAACTTAGGAGCAAAGCAATATTGTACATTATGGTTTGGCTTTAGGAGAGTGATGCATAGATCTTAGATTTTGTATCTGAAACTCATTTTGGCTGAAGTACAATTCTCCTTCTGATTTTAAGATCCACCCCCAAAACACCATTCGTTCAGGAGATTACAACATGCCTCAGAGAAATGATTACTTAAGTTAAGAAGACAGCACTGGGAATAAAATTCATGACTGTAAAATTAGAAAACAAAAAAAAAAAAAGATCCACATTTTCCCTTCCCGGCTTATGTCAGACTTGCAATGAATTAGAATGAACAGGAGCATCCAGCTTTCAATGCCTGGAATAACAATAGCTTAAAGAAATCCTTGTGTAAAACAGGATGTTTAGTCAGTGGTAAAAGTGTTTCAAAAAAACTGCCTAACAGATTAGTCAAAAACTTTATTTCTGTATTTCATTATCCTACAGAGTTTGGGTTTTGCAGAATATCAAAAATGTAAATTAATGATCTCGTGGAGAGGAATCTCTCAACCCTTTCACAGCATAGCCATGACCTCTGCACGAGTCAATTAATTTTAGCTAGCAAAGTACAAAGGGACATGACGTCTGATTACCCCCCTTTTATCCTCAGTTGGGACTGGACAGATCTAGGGAGGCTACAAAGCCAGGGATAATTCATACCTTTCTAAAGTCTCTAAAAGAGAACATAAGAAAGGAAATAATTATCCCTGGCTTTGAGAGCCCTCTAGCTCTGACAGTCCCCACTGATGAACAAGGGGGTCTCAGACGCGATGTCCCATTGCTACTTTGCTAGCTAAAATTAAGACTCGCAGAGGCCATGGCATGAAATGGGCATGAGAGAAATCACTCTCCACTAGATCATAAATACATTTTTGAAATTCTGCAAAACCAAACCTTTAGGAAAACTGAAATACAGGAAATAAAGTATTGACTATCAGTTAGCATTTTGAAACACTATACCCTACTAAAACAACCTGTTTTACACAATATCTTTAAGCTATAGTTATTCCAGGCATTGAAAGGCTGATGCTCCTAGTACATTTCTAACATCATTGCCAAGTCTGACATAAGCCTGGAAGGAAAATAGTGGAATCTTTTTTTTTTTTTTTTTTCTAATTCTACAGTCATAATTTTTTTAATTCCATGCTGGCTTCTATACTAAGTAATCATTTCTCAGAGGCAGTTTGTAATCTCCCTGAAAGAACTGGTGTTTTGGGGTGGACTTAACAATCAGAAGGAATTGTCTTCACCAAAATGAGTTTTTCAGATACAAAATCAAAGATCTATGCATCCACTCCCTAAAGCGAACCGATAATGTACAATATTGGCTTTGAGCCTCCTAAGATAATGTAGGGCATTTGTTGAGTGTTGATGAAAATGAGTCATATACAGGTGGTGTATATATTTAAGGACGAACATCCACCTTTTCTCTAGGCGCTGAAACTTTGACAGTCCTTCTCAGCACCTATTAGAATCTTAGGAGGTCCAAAAGCTCACTTGCGCCTACATATGCCAATTTCTCAAACAACACCTTATGCAGCATTTCATAATTTGCCAAATTAATTCAAACTTGAAGCAATCGTCCTTACTCCAGCCATGAATACGGAAGCATTTTTCTGTTAATTAGAAAAAAAACAAAATAATCCAGTTAAGTGTATGCTTTTCTCTTAGACTTTTGACCCCAAGATTGTTTCTTTCTTTTTTTCATCTTTCCCACAGTCAAATCATATACTTCAAGTATTTAAAACTCAACATTTAAAACCTCCTAGTGACCTACCCCGTGTTGCTATCTTTATTTTGTGGAAATTGCACTCTTTCAAAAGCTGTGATGTTCACAAGCAAAATATATACATTATACCTTGGTGTGTGCGCGTATGTATACAGACATAAATACAATGCAAATTTGTGGGTTTTAGAAGAGACAAGGTCTTTAAGAAGGGTTTTAAAATTATATAGACAAATGGTGACAACCTAATAAAGTGCAAAGTAGAAAAACCTTAAGTTCAACAGCATGATGCCCTTTCCATGTCCCTGGTCTGTGATTCACATGGACCATTCACTTTATAATTAGTTTCACAGCCCCACTGTTTTACTTTTGTGTACAACAATTTAGCCTCATTGTCCTCAGAACTATCATTTACCAAAGATGCATTCTCTTCAGGAAAAGAGCAACACCCCTCCTAAGGATTCATGAAATGAATGTAGCTGGGTTTCTGCAAATTATAGAAAGACAAAAAAGGCAGAAGGTGGCATCAATGACTGTTTGGAATTCATATATAAAATGTACTAGGAATTTCATGCTAAAAACTTGAAAAAACTCTACCAATGAAAAAAACTTAACATTTTTCAATGACTGCTTTCTCTTCATCACCCATAAATAGGAAAAAAATTTTTTTTCTTAGCACTCAAGGGATTGCTGTGGTTTGATGTTTGCAATAATTTTCTCTTTTTATTGATTTATTTTTTCATTTAACTTTACTTTAATTCTCAACATTACTTCCAGGCTCCTGCAAATACTCTCTTTGCTCACTCTCTTAGCAATAGGGTGATCGCTATGTTATAATAGGTGTTTCCCCCCAAATTATGCATTCAGCCTTCACAGTTCCTCTGACCTACTAATAGATTTCAAATCTGCTTGCTGAATCTTAAATCCTTAAAGGAGACTTCTTACCTGATAAATCCAGCCAAGAGCCGATTACTCTATTAGTGTTCATTGGAAAGCTCTAACACTTTCTAAAATCCATCTGTGCCACAATTGGAGATTTTTTTAAAAAAGACCTTCCAATAATCCTTCTTTTATCAGCTTAAAAAAAAAATGTATTTCTCTTCCGATGCTACTTCCCCAGTAAAGAAGACATTGGTTTCATTCAGACTGTATTGTCAGTAAAAAGGAACCAAGGTTTGAGGACTGGAAACCTTGTCATATTCACCTTTAAATCATCTCCTGGTCGTCACCTCTGCCAGACTAGAACCTTTGAAATGATGGTTAATCATGTGCAGTATCCTGATGAGAAACAGTTTATAGTTAATGACGGACCATCCCCCACTCCAGAGCATACAGGCAGAGTAATGCGAGCAAAATGTTGGAGCAGGGCAGCTATACGGCGCTGTAAGTAGCAAAGTCCTCCTTTCAATAACATCCCTCCTCAGTAAAAGTATCACAGGTCTTAAAGTGACATTACACTCTATTACAGCTACAGTGAAATTGTAATACCTGCACACTAACTATGAACAACTCAAAGCAGCACTTTACAATGTATTGCCCATTACTTTACTGGTTAGAGATTTTAACTGATACTAGGTTTCATTTTACCAAAAGAAGTAAGAATGTAGGAGAAACAAAAGAAAAAGCATTCAGGCAAAATACAATAGTGAGTAATGGGTGTTGATTTCTAACAGCAAATGGGAAAGAGAAAAATGTAAAGCCAAATCATACCACTAATAATGTTCTATTAACCAGTAAGTTTAACCCAAAATATTGTTGAGTTTAATCAAATTTAAGTTCTGTCAATATTTCAGCAGCTAATGTGTTTTTGGGAACATGATCCTAGCAAGACTACAGTATAGATGTTTATAGGAATAAGCCTAAAACAACAACCCTTATGAGTTGTTTTTTTAACATGATTAAAACCTAGACAGATATCATTCACACACCAAATAGTGGGTATTTAGGACAAAGAAATATGCTCAAGACATTTCTATAAAAAATTTTCCTTCAAATAATATGCTGGGGTTGGGAAGAGGAACCCTCAAAGTTCAACATTTTGTTTTCCATTGCCAGGGGTTTAGACACTTTCTTCCATTGGAAATACAAATAACGAAGGTACCTACACATAAATGATGTATATAAAGTGACCTAGTTTTCACTTACAGATTGCATTGACAATGATTCCCGTTGAAAAAGTCAATCAAATATTCCACTTATACAAGTACCTACATGTGTGTTCGAAGCTCTGGGACAAAAGGGAAAATAACATTTATTGTGATTGCCACTGTCATACATCATACTGCCTAGTCTTTTCTTTCTATTGTTTTTTATTTCACAAATAAGGTAGTTATAATATTCTGGCTTCAACAACCTCTTCAAGTGCCTCAGAGTACTCCTGGGCTTTCACAACATAAAAAGAAAGTTTAGGAGGAGAAAATGTGGCAGTGCTCTTCAGAAGCATACTCTTACTCACTCCATTTACACAAAGTGAGACACTGATAGACCCATCAAACAAATCAGGCTCTATCATCCTACTGCACGAATAGCTACTATTGGGACCCAAACAACTGTTTTAATTAAAGCTCATCATTAAAACAAATTTCAAGGTAAACAGTAAATACAAATCTTAGAGTGAAAATAAGTCGAGATGCCAAAGTTCTATGGTGTGATTGTGTATTTCAATTCTATGGTTCCAATTATTGTTTTTGAGTGGTGAATGTATATAGTAAGCCTCCACACCAATCAATCTCAAACAAAAGTGATAAAACTACAACTACATTGTTTGTTTGATGCTAAGTCATGTCTGATCTTTTGCGAACCCATGGAATTGGCAGCTCACCAAATTCCACTGTCCATGATGTTTTCCAGGTAATGAATATAAAGAATGAGGATTGACATATTCATTCTCTGGAGGATCTACCAGATCATGAATCAACCCGCATCTCCTGCCTAGGCAGGCCCATTCTTTATTGCTGAATCACCAGGAAGCCCACAGTAGCAGTAGTGTAAGTTGTGATCTATAACCCTTACATATGTGCTGATGCCAAAGTAGTTTCATATAATGGTGTAATTAATCATTTTACCAATTCCCCATATAAAGTTATCATTATTTTGTCTTCATTTCATGAATGGGGAAACAAGGGTGAATATGGAGATTAAAAAACTTACTCAAGGTATATAGCTGCTAAGGAGATATAGCAAGGACCCAAGTGATTGGGTCAACAGCCCATCTCTAAACACTAGGAATTAAAACTACATAGTAAAAACCAAACAAACAAACAAAAACCTACCTTACACAATTAGCCCATGTATATTATTCTTATTTCTTTACATATAATATAGTACTTCTAAAATTATTGTATATACATTCAAGACTTACATGCTGAGTATCATTCCAGGCATTTGAATATAGAAATATGAAAGGCAGTCTTTACCTCATTGTTTATTTTGTTTTTGTTTTTTGCTATGCTAATGTGTGCATGTCTGACTCTTTTGGAGCTTATGGACTGCAGCCCATCAGGCTCCTCTGTTCTTGGGATTCTCTAGGCAAGAATACTAGAATGGGTCCCATGCCCTCCTCCAGTGACTCATTTTTTTACCTTCCCAACCCAGGGATCAAACCCACACTCTTATGTTTCCTGCATTGGCAGAGTGATCTTTACCACAAGCGCCACCTGTGGAAGCCCTTGCTATGATAATGCATTAAAATAAGAAGGAAAGGGCTTCCCTTGTGGCTCAGCTGGTAAAGAATCTGCCTGCTCAGCGGGAGACCTGGTTTGATTCCTGGTTGGGAAGATCCCCTGGAGAAGGGAAAGGCTACCCACTCCAGTATTTTTTGAGGCCTGGAGAATTCAGGAGTCCACAAAGAGTTGGAGGTAGACAGCTGCAACTTTTACATTTACACATTTGCTAAACAAAGCCTACCATTTTAAAAACTGTACAATATATTTTTCATTTCTAGGGATTAAACTAAGGTTCAACATCATTTCATATCTATGATTCAATTAAATAAACAATGAAATACACATACAATGGATTATGTTCCAAGGCAACTCATATAGGCTGTTAAATTTTTTTAAAAAGAATGAAATAAGACTTACTTTTCAGTCTTAAGTGGCTTGCTATAATTACATATGAATGGAACAAGAATGTCCAACTAGCTCCAAATTCTTTCTAAATACCCTGTCCATTGTATTGCTGCCAATGATCATTTTTCCTAATAATATAAGCATTAACCAATATTGACTCTTAAGACAATTTAGTCCATTCCTCCCCAACACAAAGCAAAGTTACGACTCTTACGCCTTTCAAAGAAGTTGAGCCTTTCCACCATTGGCTATCATAGTACTCATCACCTGATCACTTTTCTTGTTGGGTGGGCCAATAATTTTGGGCCAATGAGGTGTCAACCAAACTGCCTGGTATCTCTTTGAGGCTGAAGGACAGTTGAAGCAACACTTTTTCGATCACTCTTTGCCCCTGAACAGGGACTATACTTTCTGGATCCTTGAGAGACTGCAAAGAACAGAGGCCCTCACTCCCTTCACCTTGTCGACCCACTCACAACAATGTATGATAGTAAATAAATATTCTATCTTTAAGACAATTAAGATTTGGTGGGGGGTTTTTATTTGTTACTGCAATATAACCTAGGCTGTCCTGAACTGATGACGACTTAACCCATATAGCAAATCATGTATTACTTGAATTATGTTTCCATTAACATCCCTAAGCTATAGCAGTATATACATCAGCCCAGTTCATGTTTTTCATAGAGCTCCATGGTATAGAAACCCATAGGAAATTTTTGATCAGAGCAGTAAATCCAAAGCATTGTGATTATAGCATAAGTAATCCCTTCAGATTCTCATAACCAGGAGTTATAAACTGAACATAACACAGGCCCAAAGGCCAGGCTGGTTCAGTTTATACAAGCAAGATATTGCAAAAAGGCAAAGTGGGCTACGCGCACCACGTTACAGCCCTTCCAGTTACAGACTTACAAGAAACCTACACGGCATTGGGGCAAACTCCTAAAGATATAATTTCAAAATACAGTATCCATAGTGTATTTACAACTCCTTATGTAAAAAAGAGAGAAAATCATATTCACTAGAACTTCTCCCCATGGAAAACCCACCTTAACTCAGAAGACACAATGAAAATAATGGGGATGAAAGATAAAACTCAGAATGATTCATATACCAAGAATGTATCAGCATATTGCCTGCATAAAGAAAGGCCTGGGGATGGAGGAAATTGAGGATAGAGGAACCAAGCCGAAATCCTAGAGGGAACAAATGGTGGGGGTGGGCAGAAAAACAGAGAAGAGAGAGGTACAGAGGTTCTCATAGAGGCTCAGGCAGAGAAGATCTAGGGCGCAACAGAAAATAGTCCAAAGGGAATTTCCTGGTGGGAAACTGCATCCTATGGAGTGGAGACTTCACCTTTGTCATCTACAAAATGATTAAAAACAGATTAAAATACAAAAAATTCATAAACACTTTGGTGATATTAAGTTAATAGGGAAAGGCATATGAAGGGGCAAAATCCTGGATTCCAGGCCGAAGTACCACCAGAAAATCCCACAGTTTCCCTGATTAACCACACTTAACATTTCTTGGCATTATGAAATAAAAGCCATCTTCACTTTAGATTATAGGAACCATCCACTAATAATTTGGCTAATTTGAATTCACCAATGTGCAGAAACAACACATTGAGACATGCCAGATTTTATGTCTATGCATACTTTCTAAATTAAAAAAAACTAAAGGAAATTAAATAAATTACATCTGGACTGAGAAAGAAGCCAAGTTTCAGTCCAATGCAAATGAAAGTGGTTTAGATGGTATGCCATTTAAAGGAGTTCTAAGTATTTCCCGAAATAACACAATTTGGTTGTGGAATTCACAATACTATTTTTTTTTCTTGTTCCATTTCAATTGGCTAAATGGAAATGAAGGTATGGATGAGAGGATCCTGTAATAACTCTAATTAAGATGCTTTCTATACCACTTGAAAACTCAGTTTCTCTTTTCTGTAGTCCACTGGCTCATGACATCAATTGGCTGACAAGTCTGTTTTCAGTCCCTGATTATGAGAAGAACCAATATACCTCATTCCTGGCTAAGTAATAATGCTACCCTATCTTTTTTCCTGTAACACAATTGGGATAAATCATTTCTGTTTACATACACGACTTTGTCTGGAATCCACTTAAAATTTTTCTGCTCCCCTGGTGTCCTAAATGTGCCCCCATATCAGATACACACCAACATCCGTAGCATTTGAAAGTCTTACTTAGTGGACCTAAATAAAATGTATATACTTGACTTTATTTTCTTTGATCTGTACCTTTGGGTTGTTTTAAAAAAGTATTAAGGTAAGATGAGGAAAAAATGAAGAAAAGCAAAAGAAGTACAAGAGAATATGAGTATATATAATCTACAATATCTAAGATGATTTGATGAACAGATATTAAATAATATGATGATGATGAATGCTATTGTATTAATACCTGTTGTCTAGAAGATGATTATTTTCATGTGCCCAAGCCCCTGCTAAGCATTCACATGCAGTTCTCATATAAAACACACAAATATGCTAATAGTCTGTATTACAGTATCTCTAATTTTATCATGAAAACACAAATTTCAAAAAGTTTAAGTGATTGAACTAATGTCACACCTCTCATAAAGTTGAACAACTTTGAATCAAACTGGTTATTTGATTTTCAGAAACTGAAGCTCTAAGTAACCAAATTCTAGGCAAGCAATAATGCCAAGAAACGAAAAAAAAATTACAAAATATAGATCCAAGCCACGTAAGCCCTAAGGAAGATAAGCCAAATGAAACTTTGAAAGTGAACTCCAAACCAACAAGGACAGAGGAAGTAACTAATTTGACTCAAAGCTTCCTAGCCGTAGAGTGAAGATGAGAAGAACTAATTTCATAAAAATAGAACAGCATACATAAGGTAAAAAACCAAGCAAAAACACCACCCACACCAAGAAAAGCCAAAAAACAGCTCCAATAAATAACCTTAATGAGCTGAGGCGGAATCATTTGCTATAAAACTGGTGACTCTCAGTTTGGTAATTTGGATGTGGACACACAAGCCCAGAATTTTCAGTAACTGTAAGAAAAGGTAAATGGAAAGGTAAGATTTCCTCTTAGGCTAGAAGAAAAAGATAACTTTTCATGTACGAGGACTCATTTTTCACCTCCCAGCAGCCAATCTCTTCAATTACTTTATCAATTTTAATAATTCCTCACTGCATATCTTGTACTGTCATCCAGGCAGCCAAGGAAAAGAAAGAAAAAAGGTCGTTTCTTTTGTTTCTTCCCACATCTCATCCTCCTCATTCACTTTTTAGAACAGAAAGAAAGTTGAAACCACAAACAGCTTCCACTACCATTGCACTAATGAAAGTGATAAATAAACTGAACTTTTAAAGAGCCAAGTGGTCCTCTTTATTATGAAATATGAATATATTATTATAAGCACCTAGAGGTTGTGAAAATGACTGCTTTGATGATAATAATAAAAACAATAACTATTTTTTGGATTAAAAATGCTCAATCGTATAGCCAGAATTCATATCCCAATGCTTAACCCAACCCTAATACTAATCCCATCCCTATCCCTAATTCTATCCTTAAACCTAATCCCAAACCCAACACTAAACTTAATGCTAACCTAACTCTAACCCTAACCCCAACCCTAACACTACCCCAAACCCTAATCCTAACCTAACCCTAAGCCTAACCTTGGCCCTAGCCTTAAAGTTAACGCAAACTTAACACTTACTCTAACCCTATCCCTATCCCTGACTCTAACCCTCACACTAACCCAACCCTAGCCCTATCCCGATCCCTAACTCCACAGTAACCCCAACCCTAACCCTAACTTTGACCTACCACTAAACCTAACGCTAACCCTTACCCTAACCATAACCCTCACCCTATCCCAACCCTAACCCTATCCCTAACCCTAACCCAACTGTAACCCCAACCCTAACTCTAAACCTAACCCTAACCCAACCCTATTACCAACCATAAACCTAACCCTAAACCTAACCTTAACCTTTACCCTAACCCAACCCCTACACTAAACTTAACCCCAACCCTACACCAACACCAACCCTAACCCCAACCCAACCTAACAATAACCCTTACCCTGTCCCTAACACTAAACCCTAACTCTACTCTAATCCTAACTCTAATACTAACCCTAAATATAACACCAACACTTAACACCAACCCCAATCCTAAAGCTAGTGCTAACCTTAAACCTAACCTTAACCCTAACCCAACCCTAACCTTAATCCTAACGATAACCCTAACCGTAAAACTAACACAACCCTAATCCTTACCCTAACCCGAACCTTAAACCTAATGCAACCCTAACAATAACCCTAACCCTAACCCTAAAATAACCCTAACCCTAACTCTATCCCTAGCCCTGCCCATAACCCTAACCCTAGCCCAAACCTACCCCTACCCCGAACCCTAAACCTTACCCTAACCCTAGGCGTTACACTACCCCGAACATCAACCCTAACCCTAACCCTAAACCTATCCTTGGCCCTAGCCCTAACCGTACTCCAGTCCTAACCTTAACGCTAACCATAACCCTATTCCTAACTCTAACACTAACCCTAACCCTAACTCCACGCTACAGCCAACCCTAACCCTAAACCTCACTCAATCCTAAACCTAACACTAACACTAACCCTAAATCTAACCCTATCCCTAACACCAACCCTAAACCTAACCACACCCTAACCCTAACTCTATCCTTAATACATCCCTAACCCTATTCGTAACCCTGCCAAATACCTAACCCCAATTCTAACACTAACAATAACCCTACACCTAACCCTAACCATAACCCTAACCCTACACCTAACCCTAACCCTAAAACTAACCCTAAACATTACCCTAACCCTAGCCCTAGCCTTAACCGTAACCAACCATAAACCTAACCCTAGAACTCTCCCTACCCATAATCCTTACCCAAACTTAACCTTAACCCTAACCCTAACCCTAACACTACTAAAAGCCCCAACCTTAACCCTAAACCTAAACATACCCTTAGCCTTAGCCCTATCCTAACACAAACCTAACCCTAATGCTAACACTGACCTATCCCTAACCCTACCCCTACCCCTACCCCTAACACTAAACCTAACCCAAACCTAAACCTACCCTAATCCTAATCCAACTCTACCCCTACCCATAATGCTAAACCCAACCCTAACCCTAACCCTAAGCCTAAATCTAACGTTAACCCTAACACTAACACTAACCCTAGCTAACCCTAATCATAACCCTAAACCTAAACCAACCCTTAATCTATCACCAAACCTAACCCTAACCCTAAACCTAAACTTAACACTAAAGCTAAACCTAAGCCTAACCCTAACCCTTACCCTAACATTTAACTTAACCCAATCCCTACATTAAACCTAACCCCAACACTAACCACAACCACAACCCTAAACCTAACCCAACCCTAACACTAAACCTAACCATAACCCTAACCCTAACACTAAACCCTGACACTAACCCTAACCCTAAACGTAACCCTAACCTTAACACCAACTCTAACACTAACCCTAACCCTAATTCAACCTTAACCAAATCCTAACCCTAACCCTAACCCTAAAACTAACCCTAAACTGAACACAAACCCTCAACCCTAACCCTAACCTCAAACCCAACATGAACATCAACACTAACTCTAACCATAACCCAAACCCTAACTCTAACTCAACCCCATCCCTAACCCTAACCCTAACCCTTACCCTAGTCCTATCCCTAACCCAAACCGAACCTCAACCCTAACCCTAACACTTACCCTAACACTACCCCTAATCCTAACATTAACCCTAAACCTAACCCAAACCTAACCCTATCGCTAACCCTAACCCAACACTAACCCTTACAATACCCATAACCCTACCCTTAACCCTAACCCTAACCCAACCCTAACATTACCCCAATAATACTCCTATGCCTACACTAACCCTAATCGCAACCCTAAACGCAAACTTAACCCTAACCCTAAACCTATCCCTAACGCTAACCCTAAACTTAATCCTACCCTTTACCCTACCCCTAACCCCATGTTAAACCTAACCCAAACCTAACCCTAACCCTAACCCTAATCCTAAACCTAGCCCTACACTAACCCTAACACCAACCCTAATTGCAACACCAACCTTAACCCTAAACCTAACCCAACCCTAACTATAAGGCTAACGCTAACCCTATCCTTAACTAATCCTACCTCTACCCCTAACCCTAACACAACCCTAAACCTAACCCTAACCCTAATCCTAACCCTACTCCTACACTAACTCTAAACCCAACCTTAATCCCTACCCCAACCCAACCCTAACCCTAACCCTAATCTTAACCATATCCCTAACACTAAGCCTTATCCTAATCCTACACCTAACCCTAACCCTAACACCAACCCTAACCCTAACCCAACCCTAAGCCTAAATCTAAGCTTAACCCTAACCCTATACCTAACCCAACCTTAACCCTAAGCTTAAGCCTAACACTAACGCTATACTTTACACAACCCTAAACCTAACCCTAACCATAAAGCTAAACTTAGCCTTAACCCTAATTCTAAACCATACCTTCTTCTTAGCCCTAAACCTAACCCAACCCTAAACCTTCATTTATCACCAACAATAACCCTAACCTTAACCATAAACTTAAATATAAACTAACCCTAACACTAAACCCTAAACCTAATCTTAAACCTAACCCTAACAGTAACCCTAACATTAAACCCAACACCAAACCCAAACCTAACCCCTACCCTAACCCCAACCCCAACCCTAACATAACCCTAACACTAACCCTATCCCTAAACCTCACCCAAACCAGACCCCTAACCCTAACTGTAACCCAACACTAACCTTAACCCTAATACTTACCCTAACACTACACTAACTCCAACCCTAACACCAACCTCAACCCCAACCCTAACCCTAATCCAACCCTAACCCTAAACCTAACCCTATCCATAACCCTAACCCTAAACCTAAACCTACACCAAACGCTACACCGAACCCTAAACCTAACCCTAACTTTAACCCTAACACTAATATTGCCACTAACTAAAACCCCGACCCTAAACCTAACACTAACCCTAACCCCAACCCCAACCTCAAACCTAACCCTAACCCTAACCCTAACCCAAACTCAGGTCTAAACCCAATGCTAACTCTAACGCTAACCCTAACCCTAACCTTAACTCACCCCTGATCCCAAACCAAACCCTAACGCTAAAACTATCCCTAGCCCTAACCCTAACCCCAACACTAACCCTAACCCTAAAATAAAACTAACTCTTACCCTAAACTTAACCAAACCGTACACCTGACCCTAACCCTAACCCAACCCTAACCCTAACCCTAACCCTAATCTTAACCCTGTTTCTAACCCTAAACCTAAACCTAACTCAACCCTAACCCCAACCCTAACCCTACCCCTAACACTAACCCTAAAACTAAACTTAACCCTAAACCTAACTCTAACCCTAACCCTAACCCTAAATCAACACTACCACTAACCCTAACCCTAACCCTAACCTAAACCCTAACCATAACACCAACTCTAACCCTAACCCCAACCCCAACTCCAACTCTAACCCTAAACTGAAACCTAACCCTTATCCAAACCTAACCCCAACCCTAAACTAACCCTGACCCTAATCCTAACCCTAAACCTAACCCTAAACCTAAACCTAATCAAAACCCTAACTCAAACACCAACACCAAGCCTAACGCTAACCCTAACTTTAACCCTAACTCAACCCTAAATCCAACCCTAACTCTAACCCTAACCCTGACCCTAACCCTAAATCAACCCTAAACCCAACTCTAACCCTACCACTAACACTAGCCCTAACCCTAAACCAACTCTAACACTAAACTTAACCCTAAACCTAAACTTAATCCTAACCCTAACCTCAACTCAACACTAAACCTAAACCCAACCCCAACCCCAACCCTAACCCTAACCCTAACCCCAACTCTAACCCTAACCCCAACCTCAACCCCAACCCTAAACCAAAACCGAAACCTAACCCTTATTCAACCCTAACACCAACCCTAAACCTAACCCTAACCCTAACCCTAACCGTATCCCTAAACCCAACACTAATTCTAACCCTACACCTACCCCAAAATCTACCCCGAACCCTAACCCTAAACATAACTCTAACCCTACCCCTACCCCTAACCCGAACCCTAAACCTATTCCTAACCATAACCCTATCCCTAATCCTAACCCTATCCCTAACTCTAGCTCTAGACATAACTGTAATTAAATGCAAACCCTAAACCCTACCCCAACAGTGGATCGTAACCATAATCCTAACCCTAATCTAATACAAACACTACCCCTAATCTTAACACTAATCCAACCCTAACATTAACCCTAACCCTAAACCTATCATCAACCCTAAGTGTAACCCTAACCCTAATCCTAACACTAAACTCAAACCCTAACCCTAACACTAACCCTAACCCTAAAACTATCATCAACCCTAAGCGTAACCCTATCCCTAAACTTAATCTTAACCATAATCCTAACACTAAACCCAAACCCTAAACATAAACCTAACAGTAACCCTAAGCTTAACCCTAACCCTAACCCAACCCCAGACCCAACCCTAACACATCCCTAAACCTAACCCTTACCGTAACTCCAACCGTAACCCCAACCCAACCCCAACCCCAACCCTAAACTTAACCCAAACCTAACCCTTTCCCTAACCCTAACCCTAACCCTACCCTAATCCTACCCCTAACCCTACCACTAATCCTAACCCTAACCCTAACCCTAACTCTAACCCAACCCTAACCCTAACCCTTAAACTAACACCAAACCTAACCCTAACCCTAACCTTAATCCAACCCTAATACTAACCCTAACCCAAACACCAACTCTAAACATAACCCTAACCCTAACCTTAATGCTATCCTTAACTCTAACAGAACCCTAAACCTTAACCTAACATTAACCCTAACCCTAACCCTAATCCAAACCTAAACCTAACCCTACACCTAACCCAACCCTAACCCTATCCCTAACCGTAACTCAACCCTAACCACAACCCTAACACTAACCTTAACCCTACACCTACCCCAACCCCTAAACTTAACTCTAACCCTAAAACTAAACCTAATCCTAAACCTAACCCTACCACTAAATGTAACCCTAACCGTAACCCTAACCTAACCTAAATCCTATTTCTCAACCTTACCCTAACCATAACCATAACCATAACCCTTACCCTAACCCTAAAAATAACCCTAAACTTAACCCTAGCCCTAGTCCTAACCGTAAACCAACCCTAACCCTAATGCTAAGCATAACCCTTTACCTTACCCTAACCCTAACACTAACCCAACCATATCCCTAACCCTAATCCTAAACCTAACCCCAACACTTATCCCAAACTCAACCCTAACCCTAATCATAACACTAACGATAGCCCATGACTAACTGTAACCGTAAACCTAACCCAACCTTAAACCTAATCGTAACCCTACCCTACCCCTAACGCTAACTCTATCCTAACCCTAACCCTAACCCTGCACCTAACCTTAACCCATCCCTAACTCTAACTCTACCCCTACCCCTAACCCTAACCCTAAACCTACCCCTAACCTAACCCTATCCCTAACCCTAAACCTAACCCTAACCATGACCCTAACCCCAACCCAACCATAACCCTATCCCAACCCTAACACTAACCCTATCCCCAACCCTAACTCTAACCCTACCCCTACCCCTAGCCCTAACCCTAACTCACCCTAAACCTAACCCTTCCCCTACCCCTAGCCCGAAACCTAAACCTAACCCTGACCCTATCCCTAAACCCAACACTAAACCTATCCCAAACTCTACTCCGAAATCCAACCCTAAACATAACTCAAAACCTACCCCCACCCGAAACCCTAACCCTAACCCTAACAGTACCCCTAATCCTAACCCTAATAAAACCCTAACCCTAATCCTAACCCTAACACTAACCTTAACCCTAAAAATAATCTTTGCCCAACACTAACCTTAATTCTAAACCTAACCCAACCGCAACCATAACCTTAAAACTTACACCAACCCTAACCCTATCCCTAACCATAACCCAACCCTAACACTAACCTTAACCGAACCATAACCCCAGTTCTAACCTTAACTCTAACCTTAAAACAAGCCTAACCCTAACCAAACCATAACCCTAACCCTAACCCAATACCAACCTTAACCATAACGGTAACCCTAACCGTAAACCTAACCCTAACCCTAACCCTAAGCCTAACCCTAAGCCTAACCCTAGTCCTAATCTAACAGTAAACCAACCCTAACCCTAATGCGATGTGTAACCCTATCACTTACCCTAACCCTAACCCAACCCTAACCATAACCTTAATCCTAAAACTACCCCTACTCTAACCCTAACCCCAACACTAATTCCAATCTGAACCCCAACTCTAACCATAACCATAACCCTAACCCAGCCCTAACTCTAACCCTAACCCTAACCCAACCCAAACCCTAACCTTAACTCTAAAACTAACACCAACCCTAACCCTAACCCTAACACTAGCCCTAGCCCTAACCGTAATCCAACCCTTACCTTGTGCTAAACCTAACCCTATCCCTAATCCTAACCATAATCTTAACCCTACCCATACACTAACCCTAAACCCAACCCTAAAGCCAACCCCAACTCCAAACCTAATGGTACCCTTAATCCTAACCCTAACTTTATCCCTTACCCTAGCCCTAAAACTTATCCTACCCCTAACCCTACACCTAACCCCAAACTTAACCCTAACCCTAATTCTGCCCAACCCTAACTCTATCCCTAACACTAACACTAAATCTAACCCTAGCCCTAAGCTTACCCCTAACCCTAACCCAACCCTAATCCTAACCCTAACTGTAACACAACCCTAACCCTAACCATAATCCTAATCCTACCCCTAACCCTACCTCTAAACCCAACCCTAAGCCTAAGCCTAACCCAACCATATCCCTATCATTTACCTAACCATAAACCTAACCCTACGCTTTACCCTAAACCAAATTAACCCTAACCCAACCCTAAACCTAACCCTAAGCGTAACCCCACCCTAACCCTAACCATAACCCCAACCCTAACCCTAACCCAACCCTAACACTAAAACTAACCCTATCCCTAACCCTAACCCTAAACCTACGCCAACTTCTACCCCGAACCCTAACCCTAACCATAATTCTACCTCTACCCCGAAACCTAAACCTATCTGTAATCCTAACCCTAACCCAAACCCTAACCCTAACACTACCACTAACCCCAAGCCTAAACATAACCCGAGCCCTAGCCCTTCCTCTAACCTAACCCTAACACTAACCTTGACCCTAACCCTAACACTGCCCTAACCCTAACCTAACCCTAATCCTACCCCTAAACCTATGCCTACCCTTACCCCGAACACTGACCTTAACCCAACCATAACCCTAACCCTTAAAGTAACACCAAATCTAATCCTAACCCTAAACCTAACCCAACCCTAACACTAACCCTAACCCTAACACCAACTCTAAACATAACCCTAACCCTAACCTTAACACTATCCTTAACCCTAACAGAAAACTAACCCTTAACCCTATCCTTAACCCTAACAGAAACCTAACCCTTAACCTAACATTTATCCTAATCCAAACCTAAACCTAACCCTAAGCCTAACCCTAAACCTAACCCGACTCTAACCATATCCCTAACCATAACCAAACCCTAACCACAACACTAATCCTAATCTTAAACCTACAACTACCCCTACCCCTAAACCTAACTCTAACCCTAAATCTAACCCTAACCCTAACCCGACACCCTAACCCTAAACCTAACCATAACACTAACCATAACCCTAACCCTAACCCTAACCTTAACCTTAACCCTAACCCTAACCCAATGCTAACCGTAACCCTTACCCTAACAGAAACCTTACCCTAACCCTATCACTAGCCCTAATCCTAAACCTAACCCTAGCTCTAGTCCTAACCTTAACCCAACACTAACCCTAACCCTATTTCTAACCCCAACCCTGTACCCAAGACCAAGCCCAACCCCAAACCTAAACTTTAACCCAACTATTATCCAAACCCTAACCCTATCCCTAACCCTATCCCTACCCCTAACCCCAACCCTAATCCTCACCCTAACCCTAACACAAACTTAACCCTAAACCTACCCCTAAACAAATCCTAAACCTAACCCATTCACTTCAATTCACTTCACTTCAGTTGCTCACTCTTGTCTGACTCTGCGACCCCATGAATTGCAGCACGCCAGGCCTCTCTGTCCATCACCAACTCCCGGAGTCTACCCAAACCAAAGTCCATCGAGTCGGTGATGCCATCCAACCATCTCATCCTCTGTCTTCCCCTTCTCCTCCTGCCCCCAATTCTACCCAACATTGGGGTCTTTTCCAATAAGTCAACACTTCACATGAGGTGGCCAAAGTATTGGAATTTCAGCTTTAACATCAGTCATTCCAATGAACACCCAGAACTGATCTCATTTAGGATGGATTGATTGGATCTCCTTGCAGTCCAAGGGACTCTCAAGAGTCTTCTCCAACACCACTGTTCAAAAGCATCAATTCTTCGGCTCTCAGCTTTCTTCACCGTCCAACTCTCACATCCATACATGCCCACTGGAAAAAACCATAGCCTTGACTAGATGGAATTTTGTTGGCAAAATAATGTCTCTGCTTTTAAATATGCTATCTAGGTTGGGCCATAACCTTCCTTCCAAGGAGCAAGTGTCTTTTAATTGCATGGCTGCAATCACCATCAGTAGTGATTTTGAAAGTCTGACACTGTTTCCACTATTTCCCCATCTACTTCCCATGAAGTGATGGGACCAGATGCCATGATCTTAGTTTTCTGAACGTTGAGCTTTAAGCCAACTTTTTCACTCTCCTCTTTCACTTTCATCAAGAGGCTCTTTAGTTCTTCTTCCCTTTCTGCCATAAGGGTGGTGTCATCTATGTATCTGAGGTTATTGATATTTCTCCCGGCAATCTTGATTACAGCTTGTGTTTCATCCAGCCCAGCGTTTCTCATGATGTACTCTGCATATAAGTTAAATAAGCAGGGGGACAATATACAGCCTTGACGTACTCCTTTTCCTATTTGGAACCAGCCTGTTGTTCCATGTTCAGTTCTAACTGTTGCTTCCTGACCTGCATACAGGTTTCTCAAGAGACAGGTCAGCTGGTCTTGGGTTAGTGTTAGGGATAGGATTAAGGTTAGGGTTGGGGTTATAGGGTTAGGGTTATAGGGTTAGGGTTAGATATACGGTTAGTTTTAGGGTAATAGCCCATGGGAGGTTCCATGTGCCCTCAGCCAGGTGACACTGCCATGTGACCAGGCCTGCTCAAATGCACTTTGCAGCCTCCTTCCCCATGGGCAGGACTGCGTTAACCTAGGAATGTGTTAGGGTTAGGGTTAGGGTTAGGGTTTACGTTTAGGGTTAGGGTTGGGAATACTGTTCGGGATTAGGTTTCGGGTAAGGTTTTGGGTTAGAGATTTCATATAGGGTTAGGCTTATGGGTTAGGGTTCAGATTAGGGTTAGCTTTAGGGTTATGGTTAGGATAGGGTTTGTTTTAAGATTAGCAATAAGGTTACGTTTAGTGTTTGGGTTAGGGTTAGGTTTAGGGTAGGGCCCATGGGAGGTGACAGGTGCCATTCACAAGGAGACCGTAGCATGGCACCCAACCCCATCAGACGCTCTGCACAGCCTCCATGCCCATTGTCAGGACCACGTTGACATAGGAATGTGATCATAAGCCTTGCAGAGTGCAGAGTAACACACTATTCTGACTCGGGAATTCAAGGTTAGGGTTAGGGTTAGAGGTTAGGGTTAGGGTTATGCTTTAGGGATAGGAATAGGGTTATGCTTTAGGGATAGGATTAGGGTTATGCTTTAGGGATAGGGTTAGGGTTAGGGTTAGGGTTTAGGCTTAGGGTTAGGGTTAGGGTTAGGGTTAAGATAAGTGTTACAGATAGGGTTAGGGTAGCTTAGGGTAAGTGTTAGAGTTAGTGTTAGAGTTATTGGTTATGGTTAGGATATTGGAAAGATTTAGGTTTAGGGTTAGTGTTAGTGTTTTGGGTTATCATTAGTGTTAGTGTTAGTGGTTAGGGTTAGGGTTAGGGTTAGGATTAGTGTAGGTGCCCATAGGATGCTCCACGTGTCCTTGGCCAGGTGTCCTCGGCATGTGACCCGGCCCACTCAGATGCAGATTGCAGCCTCCTTCCCCATGGGCAGGACTGTCGTAACCTAGGAAATTTTTAGGGTTAGGTTTAGAGTTAATGATAGGGTAACGTTAGGGTTAGGTATAGACTAAGGTTTGGGTTAAGGTTAGGTTTAGGGTTAGGGTTAGGTTTAGGTAAGTGTTAAAGTTAGGGTTAGAGTTAAGGGTTAGGGTTACAGTTTTGGTAAGGTTAGGGTTAGGTTTAGGGTTACGGTTAGGGTTTTGGGTTAGCATTGGGGTTACGGTTAGTGTTAGGGTTAGAAGTTAGGATTACGGTTAGTGGTAGTGTTAGGGTTAAGGTTAGGGTTAGGGTTAGCAGTTAGGGTTTTGTGTTAGCATTAGGGTTACGGTTAGTGTTAGTGTTAGGGTTAGTGTTAGGTTTAGATTTAGCACTTAGGGTTAGGGATAGCGTTAGGTTTAGGGTAATAAGGGCCCATGCGATGTTCCAGGTGCCCTCGGTCAGGTGTCCCCAGCATGTCACCCAGCCGGCTTAGATGCACTTTGCAACCTTCTTCCCCATAGGCAGAACTGTGCTAACCTAGGAATGTGTTACGGTTAGGTTTAGGATGGACAGAGGTTCGTGACATTGTACAGGAGACAGGAATCAAGAAAATCCCCATGGAAAAGAAATGCAAAAAAGCAAAATGGCTGTCTAAGGAGGCCTTACAGATAGCTGGGAAGAGAAGAGAAGCAAAAAGCAAAGGAGAAAAGGAAAGATATTCCCATCTGAATGCAGAGTTCCAAAGAATAGCAAGGAGAGATAAGAAAGCCTTCCTCAGAGATCAGTGCAAAGAAATAGAGGAAAACAACAGATTGGGAAAGACTAGAGATCTCTTCAAGAAAATTAGAGATACCAAAGGAACATTTTATGCAAAGATAGGATCGATAAAGGACAGAAATGGTATGAACCTAACAGAAGCAGAAGATATTAAGAAGAGGTGGCGAGAATACACAGAAGAACTGTACAAAAAAGATCTTCACGACCCAGATAACCAAGATGGTGTGATCACTCACCTAGAGCCAGACATCCTGGAATGTGAAGTCAAGTGGGCCTTAGAAAGCATCACTACGAACAAAGATAGTGGAGGTGGGAATTCCAGTTGAGCTATTTCAAATCCTCAAAGGTGATGCTGTGAAAGTGCTGCACTCGATATGCCAGCAAATTTGGCAAACTCAGCATTGGCCACAGGACTGGAAAATGTCAGTTTTCGTTCCAATCCCAAAGAAAGGCAATACCAAAGAATGCTCAAACTACCGCACAATTGCACTCATCTCACATGCTAGTAAAGTAATGCTCAAAATCCTCCAAGCCAGGCTTCAGCAATATGTGAACCGTGAACTTCCAGATGTTCAAGCTGGTTTTAGAAAAGGCAGAGGAACCAGAGATCAAATTGCCAATATCCGCTGGATCATCGAAAAAGCAAGAGAGTTCCAGAAAAACATCTATTTCTGCTTTATTGACTATGCCAAAGCCTTTGACTGTGTGGATCACAATAAACTGTGGAAAATTCTGAAAGAGATGGGAATACCAGACCATATTACCTGTCTCTTGAGAAACCTGTATGCAGGTCAGGAAGCAACAGTTAGAACTGGACATGGAACAACAGACTGGTTCCAAATAGGAAAAGGAGTACGTCAAGGCTGTATATTGTCCCCCTGCTTATTTAACTTATATGCAGAGTACATCATGAGAAACGCTGGGCTGGATGAAACACAAGCTGGAATCAAGATTTCCAGGAGAAATATCAATAACCTCTGATATGCGGATGACACCACCCTTATGGCAGAAAGGGAAGAAGAACTAAAGAGCCTCTTGATGAAGGTGAAAGAGGAGAGTGAAAAAGTTGGCTTAAAGCTCAACGTTCAGAAAACTAAGATCATGGCATCTGGTCCCATCACTTCATGGGAAGTAGATGGGGAAATAGTGGAAACAGTGTCAGACTTTCAAAATCACTACTGATGGTGATTGCAGCCATGCAATTAAAAGACACTTGCTCCTTGGAAGGAAGGTTATGGCCAACCTAGATAGCATATTTAAAAGCAGAGACATTATTTTGCCAACAAAATTCCATCTAGTCAAGGCTATGGTTTTTCCAGTGGGCA
Source organism: Okapia johnstoni (assembly GCA_024291935.2). Classification (NCBI taxonomy): domain Eukaryota; kingdom Metazoa; phylum Chordata; class Mammalia; order Artiodactyla; family Giraffidae; genus Okapia; species Okapia johnstoni. Next base: position 64,617,073 of record CM044310.1, read on the forward strand.
TGTATGGATGTGAGAGTTGGACGGTGAAGAAAGCTGAGAGCCGAAGAATTGATGCTTTTGAACAGTGGTGTTGGAGAAGACTCTTGAGAGTCCCTTGAACTGCAAGGAGATCCAATCAATCCATCCTAAAGGAGATCAATCCTGGGTGTTCATTGGAAGGTCTGATGTTGAAGCTGAAACTCCAATACTTTGGCCACCTCATGCGAAGAGTTGACTCATTAGAAAAGAGCCTAATGCTGGGTAGGATTGGGGGCGGGAGGAGAAGGGGACGGCAGAGGATGAGATGGTTGGATGGCATCACCGACTCGATGGACATTGGTTTGGGTAGACTCCGGGAGTTGGTGATGGACAGAGAGGCCTGGCGTGCTGCAATTCATGGGGTCACAAAGAGTCGGACACGACGGAGTGGCTGAACTGAACTGAACTAACGTTAGTGTAGCGTTAAGGTTAGTGTAAGTGTTAGGATTAGACTAAGATTTCAGTTAGGGTTAGGTTTAGGGGTAGGGGTTGGATTAAGGTTATGGCTTAAGTTAAGATTAGGGTTAGGTTTAGGGTTAGTGTTTAGGGATAGGGTTAGGGTTAGGGTTAGAGGTAAGGTTAGTTTTAGGGTAAGGGCCCATGGGAGGTACCACGTGCCCTCGGCCATGTGACACCGGCATGTGACCCGGCCCCCTCAGATGCACATGGCAGCCTCCTTCTCCATGGGCAGGACTGTGTTAACCTAGGAATGTGTTAGGGTTAAGGTTAGGGTTAGGGTCAGGGTTAGGGTTAGTGCTAAGGTTAGAGTAGGGTTGGGGTTTAGTTTAGGTTTAGGGTTACGCGTTAGGGTTAGGGTTAGGTTTGGGGATCCTGTTAGGGATTAGGTTTCGGGTTAGGTTTTGGGTTAGGGACTAGGTATAGGGTTAGGCTTAGGGGTTAGGGTTCAGAATAGGTTTAGTGTTAGGGTTACGGTTAGGGTAGGTTTAGTGTTAAGATTAGTAAAAGGGTTACGGTTAGGGTTTGGGTTAGGGTGAAGTTTAGAGTATGGCACATGGGAGGTGTTAGGTGCCCTTCACATGGAGACCGAAGCATGGCTCCAGGCCCCCTCTGCTGCACTCGTTTGACCTCATGCCCCATGGGCAGGACCACGCTGCCCTAGGAATGTCTTTGCAAGGCTCCCAGAGTGCAGGCAGACATCCAGGCTTGACTCGGGAATTGAGGCCCTGGGAGCAGGCCCGGAGGTCTGATATCTGAGGAGCCCTGACTGGCAGTGCGTGAGAGGCCTGGAAACCCACTTTCTGCAGCTGCCTTTAATGTCTCCAAGCAAGATAGCATCCCCAGCTGCCTGCGGGCTGAGAGTCACCGCCGGCTGGGAAGCACTTGCTGGGAGGTCATTTTTCAGGGGCCACGGCCCCTGGGGCCCCACGCACCGGGAGGGTTCCCACACTGGCTGGGAACATCCGTCACGATTGCTCTGCAGGAGATAGCTCGCGAGATTAGGCCTATCTGCACCGTGCTCAGCTCCTGCGGAGAGATCACCCTGAGCGCCCGCCTGGATCCCAGGTCTAGGGGCCCCAACTGGCATTTTTCTCCCGGGGAGGCCTCACTTGGGGTGGCCCAGCAACTGCCTGAGGAGGTATCCTGGGGCTGTTTGCTTCCTTCTGCCGCAGCTTTTTCCCCATGGCGGCGTTGGGCAGGCCCATCACCACTCACCGGGGGTCCCTGGGATCTGTCAGCTGCCCTCGGCCAGGGGAACCCAGCATGGCCCCCGGCCCCCTCTGTCACACCTCCGTGGCCTCCTGCCCCATGTACAGGACAGGGCTGCCCTAGGAAGGCCTTTGAAAGGCTCCCAGAGTGCTTGTAGACTCCCGGGCTTGACTCGGAAACTGGGGCCCTGGGAGCAGGCCTGGAGGTCTGGCGTCTGAGGAGCCCCACACTGTCTGCACGCAAGAGGCCTGAAAACCCACTCTCTGGGGCTGCCTTTCCTACCTCCATCAAGATAGCATCCCCGGCAGCCTGCGGGCTGAGAATCATCCCCGGCTGGGAAGCGCTGGCTGGGAGGTCATTTTTCTGGGACCATGGACCTGGGGCCCTGTGCCCAGGGAGGGCTCCCACACTGCCAGGGAATGTCAAGGCTCCCTCCACACGGCTGTTCCATCACGTTTGCTCTGCAGGAGAGAGCTCACGAGACTAGGCCTGTCTGCACCATACTCGGCTCCAGTGGGGAGAACACCCTGGACGCCCGCCTGGATCCTGGGCCTAGGGGCCCCAACCAGCATTTTTATCCCAGGGAGGGCTCACGTGGGGTGGGCCAGCAACTGCCTGTGGCAGCATCCGGGGCTGTTTGCTTCCTTTTGCCGGAGCTAGCTTTGCTCCCTGCGGTGGTGTTGAGCAGGCCTGGGGCAGGCCCGCCACCCCTCGATGGGGGACCCTGGGAGGGTACCAGCTGCCCTCAGCCGGGGGAACCCAACATGGCCCCTGGGCCCCTCCACTGCACTTGCATGGCCTCCTTCTCGATGGGCAGGACCGTGCTGCCCTAGGAAGGCCTTTGAAAGGCTCCCAGAGTGCGGGCAGTCACCCTGGCCTGACTCGGGAATTGAGGCCCTGGGAGCAGGCCCGGAGGTCTAGCATCTGAGGAGCCCCACACTGGCTGCACATTAGAGGCCTGAAAACCCACTCTCTGAGGCTACCCTTCCTGCCTCCAAGCAAGATAGTGTCCCCAGACGCATGCGGGCTGACAGTCACCCCTGACTGGGAAGCACTGGCTGGGAGGTCATTTTTCAGGGGCCATGGCCCCTGGGGCCCTGCGCCCACAGAGGACTCCCACACTGCTCAGGAACGTCAAGGAACCCTCCACATGGCTCTTTTGTCACGTTTGCTCTGCAGGAGAGAGCACGCGAGACTAGGACTGTCTGCACCGTGCTCAGCTCCTGCAGGGAGAGTACCCTGAGCACCTGCCTGGATCCTGGGCCTAGGGTTCCCAACTGGCATTTTTCTCCTGGGGAGGCCTCACGTGGGGCAGCCCAGCAACTGCCTGCAGAGGATTCCTAGGGCTCTTTTCTTCCTTCTGCTGGAGCTAGCTTTGCTCCTCACAGGGGCGTTGGTCAGGCCTGGAGCATGCCTGCCAACCTTCACCGGAGGTCCCAGGGTGGTGTTGACTGCTCTCGCCGGAGGACCCTAGCATGTCCCCCAGCCCACTCCGCTGTACTCGTGCAGCCTCCTGCCCAAAGGGCAGGACAGTGTTGCCCTAGGAATGTATTTGAAAGGCTCCCAGATTGTGGGCAGACTCCCTGACCTGACTCGGGAACTGAGGACCTGGGAGCACGCCCAGAGGTCTAGCGTCTGAGGAGCCCCACACTGGCTGCATATGAGAGGCCTGAAAACACACTCTCTGGGGCTGCCTTTCCTGCCTCCAAGCAAGATAGCGTCCCCAGGTGCCTGTGGGCTGAGTGTCACCCCTGGCTGAGAAGCACTGCCTGGGAGGTCATTTTTCAGGGGCCATGGTCCCTGGGCCCCCACGCCCAGGGAAGGCTCCCACACTGCCCGGGAATGTCAAGTCCCCCTCCACACGGCTCTTCCATCACGTTTGCTCTGCAGGAGAGAGCTCGCGAGAATAGGCCTGTCTGCACCCTGCTCAGCTCCTGCAGGGAGAAAACCCTGGGCGCACGCCAGGACCCCAGGCCCAGGGGCTTCAACTGGCATTTTTCTTCTGGCAAGACCAAACCACTTGTCCTGCCTCTTGAGAAACCTATATGCAGATCAGAAAGCTAGTTGGAACTCAACATGGAACAACAGACTGGTTCCAAATAGGAAAAGGACTGTTTCAGGCTGTATATCTTCACCCTGCTTATTTACCTTATAATCAGAGTACAACATGAGAAACGCTGGGTTGGATGAAGCACCAGCTGAAATCAAGAATGACTGGAGAAGTATCAATAACCTCCAACATGCAGATGACACCACCCTTACAGCATGAAAGTGAAGTAATAAAGAGCCTCTTGATGAAAGTGAAAGAGAAGAGTGATAAAGTTGGCTTAAAGCTCAACATTCAGAAAGCTAAGATGATAGCCTCCGGTCCCATCACATCATGGCAAATAGATTGGGAAAGAGTGGAATACTTTATTTTGGGGGGCTCCAAAATCACTGCAGATAGTGACTGCAGCCATGAAATGAAAAGACACTTAATCCTTGGATGGAAAGTTATGACCAACTTTGACAGCATTTTAAAAAGCAGAGACACTACTTTGCCAACAAAAGTCTGTCTAGGCAAGGCTATGGTTTTTCCAGTAGTCATGTAAGGATGTGAGAGTTGGACTTTAAGAAGGAAGCTGTGGTACATATACACAATGGAGTATTACTCAGCCATTAAAAAGAATACATTTGAATCAGTTCTATTGAGATGGATGAAACTGGAGCCCATTATACAGAGTGAAGTAAGCCAGAAAGAAAAAAACCAATACAGTATACTAATGCATATATATGGAATTTGAAAGACGGTAATGATAACCCTATATGCGAGACAGAATAAGAGACACAGATGCATAGAACAGTCTTATGGACTCTGAGGGAGAAGGTGAGGGTGGGACGTTCTGAGAGAATAGCATTGAAACATGTATATTATCATATGTGAAACAGAACACCATTCCAGGTTCGATGCATGAGCCAAATGCTCAGGGCTGGGGCAATGGGATAACCCAGAGGGATGGGATGGGGAGGGAGGTGGGAGGGGGGTTCAGGATGGGGAACACATGTAAATCCATGGCTTATTCATGTCAATGTATGGCAAAAACCACTACAATATTGTAAAGTAATTAGCCCCCAACTAAAATAAATAAATTTATTAAAAAAAAAAAAAAAAAGAAAGCCGAGTGCCAAAGAATTGATGCTTTTGAACTGTGTTGCTGGGGAAGACTCTCGAGAGGCCCTTGGACTGCAAGAAGATCCAACCAGTCTATCCTAAAGGAAATCAGTCTTAATATTCTTTGGAAGGACTGATGCTGAAGCTCCAATACTTTGGCCACCTAATGTAAAGAACTGACTCATGGGAAAAGACCCTGATGTTGAGAAAGATGGAAGGCAGGTGGACAAGGGGATGACAGAGGATGAGCTGAGTGGATGGCATCACCGATTCGATGGACATGAATTTGAGGAAGCTCTGGTTGTTGCTGATGGACACCGAAGACTGTTGTGCTATGATCCATGGGGTTTCAAAGAGTTGGACACGACTGAGCAACTGAACTACACATCTTGCAATGAATCACCAATAATTTAAATAAAAGATCAATTTTCATTAATGGTTCGTTAAACGTTGACTTCAATTATGAAGTCAAAGGCCAAAGAACAGGACAATAGGAAAAATGCATAAAATTCATAAGATATAAATAATAATTAAAAGAAGCTTATAACTAGGTCCAAAGTAACAACATATATACTCTTGGGCACTTTCAAGTAAGGCTGTACAATTATAGGGACAGCATATGGCCATTTTGCATGAGAGACAAAAAATAATACAAGAAGATTAAAACTTTATTATGAATCAAACATTACTAAGTTTCCCTAAGAAACCAGTGAACAAAATTACCCAGGAATGGCAAACCGTACTTTTAATCAGGCCAAGTTCAAAGAAAAAAAAATGCTTCATAATGAACAGTTCAAGGAAGCTACTAAATAAACCCTCAAATAAGTTTAATAGATTTGTTAAAAAAAAAAAAAGTGAAGAAGAGCTATACCTCTCCCATCTTTGTGAACTTAGGTTTAAACTAGTTTTGTCTTGTCCATTATATAAGGCAAAAAAACCCACAACCCCCACTTCCCTCCTAAAAAAACAGTGTTTTTAATATATTGTGTTTGTGTGTGCTCAGTTGTGTCTGATTCATGGCAACTCCACGAACTCTACCCGCCCAGCCTCTTCTATCCATGGAATTCAGGGCTATTTTTTCTGTCACAGTAAATGCCCACTGTGGGTGACCCAAAGGTAACGGTTCAGAGGCTCATTAGAGACTAACTCCTTTTAGCTGCGCACAGAGCTGGCTCCTCACTGGGATGCCTGTGGCCTGGGGCTTCCAGAGGGGAGAGCAGCACTCGCCCCACCATGTAATCAGTTCTGGAAGTGAAGGCTGCTCCTCACTCCCCCTTTACAGTGTCCCTGTGGGCAGAACTGTGTGAATCTATTCAAGGTGGAAATTCAAACTCAAATGCAAGCAAACTTCCCGCAAGGTCTCCAAAACAACTCAGAAACAGGGAATTGGAAACTGGAGGGGGTGACATGAATGGAGATGGAGACTTGACACCTTATACCAAGTTCACTTCAAATTATCCCTAGACAAACTTTCCAAGAAAACTTGTCACAAATCTAGAACAATGAGCAGAAATTGGACACGTGCTTTGAGTCTTCACACACAAAACTACAAGGCAATCCACAAAAAAACAAACAAACAAACAAACAAAAAACCCAGAGAATACAGTGGACTTTGCAAAATCAAAGATATCTACTGTGGTAAAGACCTTATTACAAAAGCAAAAGACAGGTCATACATCGTGAGACAAATAAGTGCAAACACATAGCTTATCAAGGATTTGTCTCCAAACAAGAACACTAACAAAACAAGCCTGTGAAAACTAGGGAAAGTTCTGAAGGGACACCAGATCAAGGAAGACACACACAGAGTATACCGGATGATGTCCAGCACTGAGGGCCTGAAGAAACAACAGTCTAGTTGCTCTCCCTCAGTCCTTTGTGACCTTGGATTAGGCTTGTGTTTCCCAGTGGCTCTGAGAGATGGACAGGGAGGAAGGGGAAGAGAAATTATTTGCATTTCTAATAATCAGAGCAAAGTCTTCCAAGGAGAAGGGAATTATCACCCCCACTGACAATGACATTCACTGAAGTGAAATACCCACGAGTCCATCTAACCCAAAAGGGAAGGAAGGACCTGTTCTCAGAAAACGGAAAGAGATGGAATAAAGAAGATCAAGCCCACACAAACCAGAGGAATGATAAGCTGTGCTCATGGATTGAAAGAATTCCTGTTGGTAAATGGATGTCACACCCCCACAAGGCAATCTATAGGTTCGATGCTATTCGTGAAAAGAAATTAGACTACTAAACTAGCATCCTCAGGACAGTATTGGAGAAGGCAATGGCAACCCACTCCAGTACTCTTGCCTGGAAAATGCCCTGCATGGAGGAGCCTGGTAGGCTGCAGGCCATGGGGTCGTGCAGAGTCAGACACGACTGAAGCAACATAGCAGCAGCAGCAGTAGGACAGTATGAAGGGGAGAATAATACAAATGTGAACAATAAAGCAGATCCAGATCTTCAATAAATGTCCATGGGAAAACCCAGACAGCTACATCTGAAGAAATCTATTGGTTTTTATCTCAGTGACCTCAATAAAGCCTCGGTGGAAATGTCCAACGTCAACCTAAAGACTGAGACCACCTCAATATGAACCTAAAGACTGATGTTAGAAGAAATAAGCATCGGTCAAATATTCCTTAACATCAGAGTCTCCTTCACATTTAGTGGGCAGAAGCATAAATGGGTCTCTACAAGTAAGGAAAATAGGAAAACTAAGTACACGAGTGGGTTTCCATCGAATTGAATATCTTCACAACAGAAAAGCTAAGCATTCACAAGCCCAAATATAGTAAACTGAACATGAGAGACTACTTTCAAGTGGTATATCTGATAAGGGGTTCATATGTAAAGAGACTAAGAATGCACAGCACTCATTCTCCAAGAAACACCACCACCACCCTTGACTGTTCCCCCAATACCAACTCCAACCTAAAGCCTTTATCTCACTCTAACCTATCCCTAAGAAATAACCCTCATCTAATCATATACATGTGCATTCATAGGCATCAATCCATCCACACAAGAGAGAGAGAAAGAGGAAGGCATAGACTGAATTTAGAAAGGAAAAGACAGAGACACATCCAGAGAGAGACATGGAACATAAGAGAGGAAATGAGTAGATTGTACAGATTTTTCAAAAATGCATATCGAAGTTAGAAGCAATGAAAGTGTCCATCCACCCCAGATGGGGGAAAATGACCCAAGGTTATGAGACTAAAAGACAAGAATGCAGGGAGACATTATAAGCTCAGACACCCACAGAAGCTGAGCTGGGACACTTGAAAAGAATCTCAATGGAAAAAGAGAACCAGAAAGTTGGCTACTCTTTTCTATAACAGAGGGAGACATTCAAGTCTTCCTTTCAGTCCTCCAACTTGGATGTGGGGTGTCAAAACAGTCAGGAGGGGGATGCCTTTTCCTGGGTACCACAGTGCATCCAGGCCTCATTCTGCCCCATCTATGCTATGTCAGCCCTGTATTGAATCCTTCTTTCTGACGTTTCAGTGCATAAGCTCCATGTGATATTGGCCCCAGTTTGAAAGGCATGGAGGTGCTCGTAGGCCGAAAGACCTAGGAAGCAGGTGGGAGAATGACCCCCACTCTGCAAATGGAGAGCCTGGGGAAACCCTGAGGGGCATATGCTTGTCCAGGGCCACATCACTTATGAGAAGAAGGAGCCTGGTCTTAAAGCAGTGGGGTCCTCAGAGGTCAGGCGTTGGCTGCACCGAGGCCCCCCCCAAGGCTGTGGGTTCGGTTGTGTGGGTGTCACTGTGCCTGCACATGGCCTAAGGGGGTGGTTGAGCAGTCAGAAACCCAGAGATTCCTTTGGGGAGCTTTGTGTAAAGGACCTCAGCATGAACCCCAGGAAATAATGTCACTTCCCTGCTACAGAACCCAACAGAACCCAGAACCAGGCATCCAGGCCTCCAGAGTGGAGAGGAGCCCCCATCCAGATCACTTGTTGCCAAAATGTTCTGCTGTTTGCCCCTGCCCAGAGGTTGGGGCCTCAGGAGAGCTCACAGGCAGATTGTGTGGGAACCTTGTCGACGCTGGCTCAGGGCCCCCCCGAGAGGCCTCTGGCCCTTTGCGCAAAGGAACAGAAAGGTAAAACAGGGAGCCTCAGGCTGGGCCAGGCCTTCTCTCCCATGCCACCAGGAAACACTGGGTCCTTTCCCTGTATGTGTGGTTGCGGATTTCTCAGGTTGTGTCTCCCTCAAGTAAGCCCAAGTGGATGTGGGGTCAGAAGCCTGGGGACAAGTTGTGTCCACACCCCAGGGGAGAGCAGACTGGGAGGGGTGGGGAGAGTGCAGGCAGCACCGGCTGCCCAGGCTGACCTCACGCCCTCAGGTGGGTCTCCTTCCTCCCGGGGTGGGATCTGAGCAGACACACGTCTCTGCCCCTTCTGGGAACAGAAGTTCGAGCGGGCAGAAGCAGCAGCTCTACTGGCCAGGCCCAGCTCGGAAAACTCCAAGCAGGGCTGACTGACGGTCACTGTCCTTGCAGAGCTTCCAACGTGATGAGGCCGATGACGGGGACACCCCATCCACTTCCCCGACGGAGGGGTCGGAGCACCACCACCCCCGGCCGTGAGGCTCAGTGCAGGCTCCAGGTGAGCGTGCCCACAGAGGGTTCAGCCCAACTGGGGGTGAAGAGGAAGCGGGGAAGGCCTGCTGCCCAGACACCACCCAGGACACACCCGGCGGCCCAATCTCAGACTGCCACGGAGCTCAGCACACCCAGCTCCTACCCAGAGCACTGAGAACCCCTTCCTCTGAGGCAGCAGGATGACCTGGAGCCCAACACAGCAGAGCACAGAGGTGAGGACGCTGGGGATGTTGCATGGGAGTCTGTGGGGAGGGGTGCTGAGCTACTCAGGTATGAGTTCCCGAAAGTTGGTGCTGGGCCTGGAGCAAACGCTGGCCTCACACCACCCATCTCGCACACCTCAGTCCGAAAAGACATCCTACTCTAGGTATTCTTTGGGAATCTCTTGGAAGATTTCTGTCCCGGGATATGCACATGACCACGCTGTTGGACTGTGGGTAAATTTTCTTCTGTCCCAGTTCTAGCACTGGCCTCCCACTGCAACCAGGCTCCACTTCCCAGACCTGTCCCTACAGAGGTGGTTGCTCCAGGTGCAAGACCCAGGGATCCACTGAGGGGAGATCGAGACCTGAGACTTGCCCTCACAGAGACACCAGGCCAGCTGGGTAGTGGCCAGCACACTGGGCAGATCGGCTCTCTGTGCCTGCAGGACCCCTAGCCCCAGGCACTGATGTCCCACCCCCTCAGCGAGAACCTCCACCTCCACGTGCACCTGCACCTGCTCGGGCTTTGGCAGGTGAACCCCAGGCAGAGGAGGAGTCACCACCTCAGCAAGGAGAGCCTGCCCTGGCTCCTGCCCAACACCCAGACGCCCACGATGACTCACCCACTCCAACAGGGAGAACGGGCCTCTGCTCTGGACAGAGACCCTGAGCCCTTTCTGGAAACACCAAGTCCAGGGGAGCAGTCGCCTCTGCAGCCTCCATCCCTGTCTGCTCATCGTGGACACCATCAATTCAGTCCGCACCCAGGGGAGATTGAGTTCCTTTCCCCCAAACTTCTTTTCATCTGGTTTGTGTGTAGCTTTCTTTTGATGTTTTATTTTTTTAATAGCTTCCTGTATTTTTTTTGGTACTTTTTATTAATAAATTTTACTTTAATTGATGCAATTTCGGAATATTATGGCCTTCACAGTGGTGTGTAACCATCACCACTGTCTACATTCGGACCCTCTCATTCTGTCCCCCCCACTTCCCAGCAAAGCCTGTATTCATGTCAAGCACTCCCTGTTCCTCCCACCCTCACCCCAGGCCCCTTAAAACGTTGTTGCTGAACCATGAAAAGGTGCCGGGATTCTTGGCCTCCAGAGAAGAAGAATTCACGGCCAGAGACGAAGCTTTATTGCTCAGTGCTTTTGTGTGATAAAGTTTTATTAAAGTATAAAGGAGATAGAGAAACTTCTGACATAGCACTAGAAGGTTGCAGAAGGAGTACCCCCTTGCTAGATCCTAGCTGAATGTTATATAGTCACCAGAAGTCTGTTAGTGAAGGAAAGGAACATCTTAAAACTCAGAGTGGCACCAGGCCCCTCATCCATAAGATGTATTTTGGGATAATCTTGGCACCAGACGAGTCATCCTGGGCCATTAACAGTTTGACTTGAATCTTGTAGAAAGGCAGATTACCATACAAATAGTTTCGTTTACATAGATTAGGGGAACCATGTCTGAGTATAACATACTGGTTTGTCAAGTTGGTTCTGAGCCATTAAGTGGAATCGACTTGAAGACAGGGTTTGGGGTAAATGCATAGTTCATTAACATAGCTTAAGACAAACATTTCCGTAAGAAGAATAAATTGGTTAACTCAAGGTTTAAAAATAGTTAACTTCAGGTGGAACCAGGTGTCATTATTGCAACACAGTATTTTAAGAGAAACCTCCTTTTAAATTTGTATAGAGAAGGGGAAATTAAATATATCACCAGTTTGTTTCCTCCTGCCGCTTAAGAGATAAAAATGTCTGGCACTCGCAGCTTATTTCCTCCATTTGGAGACCCTGGCCTTCCTGTCTGTTACCCTCTCATTCCCCCCTTTTCTTTAAGGATAATTATGTCGCCTAGGGAAAAGGGGCGTCATTCTCATTCTGTAACTGCTTCCAAGCTGACAAGGGGCGTTGTTTCTAAATTGGTGAAGCAAAATATTCTCCTAACCCTCATACTGAGGATTTCTGATCCAGGGGCCCCAAGTAGTAGTTGGAAGAAGCTGCAGCAGTAGCAGAAGTTTGAGCAACCTTTTGTAACTTAAAAGCTTTCATGTGACTAGAAACAAATCCAGTTACACAGTTACAGATGCAGGGAGCAAACAGCAAAAACAAAACATTCGGCATTAAACCGAGACAATGTATAATCAAAATTAAAAGTCATGTTATGTCCATAGTTAAAGTACAAAGTGTTGCACCAGTCCATTTTAGGGTTGTTAGATGTCACCAGACGGAAAAGAGGCATCACATACGATTGTTGTTGAAGGTATTCACAGACTTGGAGGAAGTCTCTTCCTTGAAGTTGGGATGTCCACCACGGGAAGCCTTCCACTAATGAAGACAGGAGTGCTCCACAGACCCAGCAGTTAGACTGATTGTGGAATGCAGTGTAGGAGTGAGCCCAGGACAGGAAGTCATTGTCTTGAGGATCAAACGGCAGACTCAGGATTTTTGGTGTCATCAGAAGTAGGCTCACATAGATTATCAGGCCCATCTAAAAAGTACAAAGTCAGAGCATAGAAAGTAAAGACATCAAATGAAGTCACTTAGTTCTGGTCAGGGTGCCACCTCTTAACTCGAGTGTGAGGTACCCACGAATCAATTCCTGGCACTTTGACAGCTGTGGGAGAAGAAAGAATAACCTGGTAAGGGCCTTCCCAGAGGGGTTGGAGGGATGGGCCCCCAGACCCCAATGTTTTTATGAGGACCTCGGTTCCTGGCTCAAATAGAGGCTTGCTTGACTCAGAGGCTGGATCAGGAGTCATCTCCCAGAGTTCCACTAATGTCTGTCGAAAAGCTGAGAGATGAGTTACACAATTAGTTAATTCCAAGTCTTCAGGGTCTATAACAATACCTATGCATAAGAAAGGCCTTCCAGAATACATTCAAAGGGGGACAGCCCCTCCTTTTTTATGGAAGTTCAAGCCCTCATTAAAGCTATGGGTAGGACTTTAATCCAGTTGTCCTGTGTCTCTTGAGTTAATTTGCACAGATGTCTTTTGATAATGTCATTAGCTTTTTCAACCTTTTCTGAGGATTGGGGTCTCCAGGAACAGTGTAAGTGATATTCTATTCCTAGAGCTTTAGACACCCCCTGAGTTACAGCAGCTTTAAAGGCAGAGCCATTGTCACTCTGAAGGCTCCATGGCAGCCCAAACCTGGGGATAATTTCATGGGTTAAAATCTTTGTAACCTTAGCCTGTTCACTACGACAGGGAAAAGCCTCAACCCATCCAGTAAAAGTATCTACCCAAACTTGTAAGCAAGAATATCCATTAGCTTTGGGCATATGAGTAAAACCAATTTCCCATTCCTCTCCAGGATGCTTTCTACTTGGTTGTAATCCAGATTTTGCTAGCTTTTCAGTCTTTGGGTTATTTTTCTGACAATCCTTACACCTTTTGATAATGTTCTTTAAAGTTTTCACTACATTTTTACCTTCAAACAAACGAGAAGCCATCTGATAAGTACTCTCTGCACCCAAATGATAACTCTGGTGTAAACCCTTAAGAATTTTCCAATGAGCATATTCAGGAATTATTAGTCGTCCATCCTTGGACTGTAACCATCCTTTATCAGTAATCTTTGCTTCTCTTTTCTTATATCTTTCTAATTCTTCCTCAGTATATTGTGGTTGTTCCTGTTCCACAGGACCTGTCCAGATCAAAGGCATCTGCAATGAAGGGGTTCCGTAAAGTGCCACTTTTCTGGCTTGACAGTCAGCCAACTGATTACCTTTGGCCACTTTACTCCCATCCCTGCTGTGCCCTTTGCAATGCATAACAGCTGCTGCTTTAGGACAATATATAGCAGTTAAAAGTCTCTCGATCTCTCTGAAATGCTTAATAGGTTCTCCTGTTGCTTTTTTTAAACTGTCTTTCTTTCCATATTGCAGCATGAGCATATAAAGTCAAATAAGCATACTTAGAATCAGTGTAGACATTTACCCACTGCCCTTTGCTTAACTCTAGAGCTCGGGTCAGAGCCACAAGCTCCGCTAACTGAGCACTGGTTCCCTGGGGGAGAGATTTTGCTTCTAAAACCTGTACAGCTGTCACCACGGCATAACCTACTTTACGCTTTCCATCCCGAACAAAAGAACTGCCATCTGTAAATATTTCCATGTCAGGATTGTCTAATGGGGTATCCATTAGATCTTTCCGAGCTGCATAGTTTAAAGTTAGAAATTGGGAACCATCGTGATTTTCTTTCTCTGGACTGAATGTGGCAGGATTTAAATTTCCACAAACTTTAAGCTTAGTTACTGGCCCTTCTAACAACAATGACTGATATTTAAGAAGGCTACTGTCTGTCATCCAAATTGTAACCTTAGAATTTAAGATTCCACTCACATCATGTGAAGTCAGTACAGTAAGTTTTCATCCATTAATCATTTTTAAAGCTTCAGGTGTTAATAAAGCAGCTGCCCCAATTACTGTTAGGCAGTGGGGCCACCCACGTGAAATTATGTCTAATTCTCATCTTAGATAAGTGATAGGTTGCTGGTGAGGCCCTCAGGGTTGTGTCAAAACTCCAAAGTCCATACCTGTTTTTTCAGTGACAAACAAATTAAATTCTGACCCTGTGGGCAAGCTCAAAGCGGGAGCTTACAGGAGAGCAGTCTGAAGAGCCTTAAAAGCCTTTTGAGTATCTGGAGAGGAAACCATTTTGTTGGTTTGGGCCTGCTGAATTTCAGCTATAAGATTATATAAAGTCTGGGAAAGTTCCCCAAGCCCAGAATCCAAATGAGACAGTAGCCTGTGATTCCCAAAAATCCTCTCAGTTGTCTTAAAGTCATAGGTAGAGGATGATTTGGTATAGGTTTAATTCTCTCAGGGCCTATAGCGCTAGTCCCTTCTGATATGATTAGGTCCAGATATCTGACAGATTGTTGACAAAGCTGAGGCTTTTCTTCTGATGTTTTGTAACCACAGCCTGCCAGAAAGTTGAAGAAATCGTCTGAGGTTCGTGAACAAGCTTCCTCTGTCTCAGCACAGAGCAAAATATCATCTACATATTGTAACACCATTGCTTCAGAGCTATTAAAGTTTTCTAGATCTCGTGACAAACTTTGTCCAAATAAGTGAGGACTGTCATGAAATCTCTGGGGCAAAATTGTCCAGGTTAACTGAGAAGCTGGCTGCTTAAGGTCTTCAAAGGTAAATAGAAATTGACTTTCCTCCACCAAAGGCACTGAATAGAAGACATCTTTCAAATCAATTACTGAGAAATATTTGGCTCGCTCAGGAATTTCAGGCAATAGAGTATAAGGATTAGGCACCACGTGGTATAAAGGAACTAGAGACTCATTTATTATTCATAAATATTAAACTAGTCTCCATTTACCATTTGATTTCTTTATACCCAAAATAGGAGTGTTGCATGGACAGTTACAGGGAATTAATAGTCTCTGCTTCTTTAATTTTCGATGATGGGTTTTAACCCTTCCTTAATCTCAGGTTTCAGTGGATACTGCTTCTTATGTGGAAATAAGTGTGGGTCTTTGAGTTTGACAGCTACAGGGATAGCATTTTGTGCCCAACCCACAGATTTTCCGTTAGCACATACTCTAGGATGTACATTTTGTTCAATTAAAGGGAGGGATCCATATTCATGGAAACAGAGGCATGGACATTGCTCAGTACATCTCTCCCCAAAGTGGGTGAGGGAAACTCTGGCACGATCAGAAACTCGTGTGAAACTAGCACAGAGTCCCAGTTACGACTTAAAGAACACTGAAGTAATACCTTTTGGCTTATTCAGACAATCCCATTACGGAAGCGGATTGGGAAGAAAGTGGGCCAGGAGCTTCAGTAAGCACGGAGTAAGTTGCCCCAGTATCTAAAAGGAAATAGACGGATTGGCCCCCCACAGTTATTAATACCCAGTGTTCCTCAGGTGTAATTAGGATGGGAGCTTGTGATCTTAAGTCCTGATCACCTTCAGTCCTGATTGTCTTGAGAGTCTGACCCCTGAAACCTACGCCTCTGGGGGAAGTCTCTCCTCCAGTGTGGTCCCTTGAACACTGGACATACAGCCGGGGACAGCTTGGATGCCTGAGAGCAATCCCACTTGAGGTTCCCTTCCTTTCCACAGTAATAGCAAGCCAATCCCTTTTCACCTGGGTCCCTCTGGACATTTTTCTCAGGCTGTTTAACAATGGTTCTCATAGCCATTGCGAGGGCTTCCGCCTGTTCTTTTGTCTTTTTCATCCCTTCTTTCTTTTCCTCATATTCCCTACCATAATAGACTGTCTGAGCCAGTTGTAACAGATTATCTAAAGACTGATTTGGTCCATACGCCCCTTTTAATAGATTACGGCAGATATCTGGAGCCGACTGAGTGAGAAATACATCCTTTAAGATCACTTTTCCCTCTTCACTTTCGTGATCAATCTCAGTGAATCTGGGAAGGGCTTCTCTCAGTCTATCTAGGAATTTACCAGGAGCTTCCTTCTCCTCCTGTTCTATGTTTGCCAATTTGCCATAGTTTAAAGGCTTAGCACGCACCTGCCTGAGTTCTTCAAGAATATATCTGACAAAATAACTCTGATCTTATCTTCCTTTAGCTGTGTTGTAGTCCCAATCTGGTTCTGTAATGGGGACTGCCTGATTCCCAGTGGAGAGGGCAGCTATCTCCTCCTCCCTCTTCCCTACCGATTCATTACCAAGCCTTTCATCTCTGTAAGCAACCGCTTTCCCCAAAACTCGACTTTTTGAGTCGGGAATCAGCCTTTGTCCCAAGATATATATCACATCCTTCCAAGTAAGGTCATAAAGCACATGACACATTTAAAAGCACTAATATATTTTTCTGGGCCCTCTAAATATTCTCCCAGAATCTCCTTGATTCTTTGTGTTGCTTGTTAAGAAAAAGGCTTATTAACTCTCATAGACTGATTATTTTTCCCAGTGGGTGCTTCATGAAGAGGCAATAGCTTGTGTGGCTGTTCCTCAGTCTCTCTGGGTGCTCTGAGCATATGATCCCAGGGATATATTGGAGAAACTTGCTTTTCTTTATCTCCTTGTCTCCTGTCCTCCATCTCATCTCTTACTTTGATGGTCTGAGTTTCTATTGAAACCAGAGTAGTCTGAGGTCATACTGAGACAGAAGTTGTTTGGACCTCTACATGGGCAGTTTGAATCTCAGTTTGGGTTTCCACTGAGACCAAGGTAACTCTTCTTGGTGGGGGAGGGGTTCTCTGGCTTTCAGTTTGTTCAGTTGGGAACCCCAGATACGGGGGAAAAGTAGGAGGACAGGGGGGAGCTAAAGGAGTCACACCCAAATCTATACCCTTAGGACACAAGTCTGGCGTATTTCACAGAGAGAAAAAGGGAAACCTATATGCTACTTCTACCTATTTCCCTTGTTTTCTACAGAACTGGTCTAATTGTAAAACAGTATTATACTTAAGAGACCCGCCAAATGGCCACCGTTCGCCGTCCTCCGGTAGGTACCGTGGCCATGCAGTATCACATAGGAAGACCAGGTGTGTCTTCTTTAAACCCTGGGGATCAAATCTATCTCAGTTTTTCAGGATACAGGTCAAAGGAGTGAGGCTGGAATTGTTAGCTCCCATCTGTAAGAGAGAAAAAAAGCGACCAGTGCCCTCTTTCTACTGGAAGCGTCCCTCCCTGCTCTAGATGGGGGTATAGACAGACTTTACACCAAAGCTTTTCTTTCCTGGTTGGACTTAGTCTGACCCTTACCGATGCAAGCGCCGTACTCTTCCCTCCCAGTTCTACCACCGAGATGGGGTGGGGATGCACCAGGGGTAGACCTGATGGCATCCCTGACTGACGTCCAGCTCCTCATCGTTAAAACCTTGCTTGCCTCTGATGCCACCCAGGTGCAATCAGAGTAACCTTCCGGAATGCCTCCCAGGCCAAGACCACTGTGGGAGACATTCATCACCTGAGTGCCTGTGCACGACCCTGAGTATATTCCTGACCACAATAAGACTGAAATGGACATAAAACTGAGTTGTTCCTTCCAAGCATCACCACACCAGTATAAGAGCCTCCTCTGGTCCACTAAGAGCCAGCGCTACCAAAGGAGAAAAGACCCATTGCAGTTCCAGTCTGAGTAACCTTTAACCTCAGAGATGCTCTTGCAGCTAGAGCTCCAACTAGCTTCCAAACTTTCGATTCCTAGCAAGGCTAGGTGCTTCCTGACTACCAACCCCAAATTTGGGACCTAAGTAACGGTACACAGTAACAGCATAGATTACGAGTCCCTTGAAAGTCTATGACCCAACAGATAGGTTAGTACTTCTAATTTTCAAGAAGTTATGAAAGGTCAAAGATACCGAAAAGTTTGATCAAGAAAGGAGAGTTCAGCCCACATGCTTTGCTCATTTCTGCTCGGTCCCCAAAGGAGACATTGGGTGCCTCTTGGCATTGGCAAGTCGGTATAAACCCCCAACAGGTTTCTGCCATAAGCCGTATGAGGTCACCATGGAACCACAGAGTAGGGCTCCTCACTGCTTCCCACAGGGCATTTCATTCATTCACACAAGCACACCGTAGAGTTAGTAAAGTACGGCAGAAAACGTGTTCGCTAGGAGAACAAAGAACTAGAGCTCCAAGCATCCTTACCTTGTCCTGAAGAACCCCGGGCAGCCCCCAAGATGAAAGGTTGTTGCTGGACCACGAAAAGACGGCCGGGATTCTTGGACTCCGGAAGAGAAGAATTTAATCCGGGGCCAGAGACGAGGCTTGATCACTCAGAGCTTTTGTGTGATAAAGTTTTATTAAAGTATAAAGGAGATAGAGAAAGCTTCTGACATAGGCATCAGAAGGGGGCAGAAAGTGTAACCCCTTGCTAGTGTTAGCAATGGAATTATATATTTTCTAATTAATTATTACACTGAATCAAAAAATGTCTGGAGGTTGTAAAGACCTCACCAGACCCACTCCCATAATTTACACTTTAGGATAACAGTATTTGCATTTGACAATAGAAAGATCCCTCAGACCCACTCGCATAATATACATTCTAAAATATCAGGATTAGTCAGAAGGTTTTCAGGAAGGAGTAACTGTCCTCTAGCTGGATGCATTGTTGTTGTATAATCCCTAATACAGAGTTCAAACTGAGTTGTGTATTTGACTAAGACAAAGGAATGCAGAGGGAAAAAAAGTTTGTCCTTTTTATCCTCCTTGAGAATTCCAGACCCCTCTCTCCGTGGGGACCCCTAGACTTCTTATCAACCTGCCTAGGAAATGACTCTCTCACTGGTGGGCTGCAGTCTCTGGGGTCGCACAGAGTCGGACATGACTGAAGTGACTTAGCAGCAGCAGCAGCAGCATACAACAATGCAAAGAGATTCCATATTTAGAAATCCCAGCACACAGAATTACTGAAATTAAAAGGAAACTTCACTGTTCAGAACATTTGCCACATGGTCCTTGTAAATCACATCAATCTCACATCGTGTTATATAAAGGGAATGGTGCCTCTGGAGACATTCAAAAGCCTGGAAACTGGCAAGGGCAATTGCCCTCCAAAACACAGAGTGTCAAAGCTGTGGTGAGATTTGATAAAAACATATAGAAGGAGTTTCCCTGGCTGTCCAGTGCTTAAGACTCTGTGCTTCCATGGCAGGAGGCATGGGTTTGGAGAACTAAGATCCCATATGCCCTGACATGTGGCCAAAAAAAAAAGAAAAGAAAGAAAGAGCATACCAATTTTCTTGTTATGAAGTAAGATATCTGCCCTTCTGGGGGCAGCCATGCCTGCTAAGCAGCTTTTTTTTTAATTGGAAGAAAATTGCTATGCAGTGCTGTGTGGTTTCTGCCATGCTTGTAGTGCTTGTGAGTATGTGTGTTAGTCACTCAGTCATGTCCAACTCTTTGCAACCCCATGGACTCTAACCCACCAGGCTCCTCTGTCCATGGAATTCTCCAAGTAAGAATAGTGGAGTAGGTTGCCATGCCCTTCACCTTGTAGTGCTTAGTCGCTCAGTTGCATCCAACTCTTTGCAATCCCTGGACTATAGCCCTCCAGGCTTCTCTGTCCATGGGAGTCTCCAGGCAAGAATACTGGCATGGTTAGCCATTCCCTTCTCCAAGGGATCTTCCCCACCCAGGTCTCCTGCATTGAAGGTGGATTCTTTACCATCTGAGCTACCAGAGAAGCCTGCCATGCAACAATGCAAACAAGCCATAATTATACACACATCCCCTCCTACTCAGGGACTTTTTGCTCAGATTGGCCAGAAAAGTAGTAACAGCCAAGTCATTCCAGAGGTAATTATGGCCCCCTAGTGCAGGGCAGGAAAACGGGCAGGCTGGGGATGGCCTTCTGGCTAGGCTGGGTCCATGGCTGCTCATTTCCCAGGACTTGGTACAGGTCACTGAAGTCATGAGCTTTGGGCCATTTCCTCAAACTGGGGCCTACTTAGGTCTCTTTAAGAAAGAGACCAGGTTCCTGGGCATCCTTTAATAAGACAAGGTTGTAAAATGAATCTGCTAGTTTCAAACTAGGATGGGAAAGGGAGAGTGTGAAACTTAAAAAAAAAAAAAGTTTAAAACCCTGATGTATACTGAAGAATTGAGCAATTAGGAACACATGAATGGATGCATTAAAAATGACAGTAATTGTTTTTCCTTGAATTTATAGTTTTATAACTTTGCATTTCACACACAATTATCCCATTAATCCTCGTTTTTAATAATTTAAAATTGATTTTATGTACTTCTGAGTTTTTAGTAAAGCTTCTGAGAGAGTCAATTCCTAGGCAGATTGATAAGAAGTCCAGGGGTCCCCAAGGAAAGAGGGGTCTGGAATTCTCAAGGAGGAAGAAAAGACAAACTTTTTTCCCTCTACATTCCTTAGGATTATATAACAGTAATGTATCCTGCTTGAGGACAGTCTCTAGAAAAAACCTTCTGGCTAATCCTGTTATCTTAAAATGTAAATTATGGGAGTAGGTCTAGTGAGGTCTTTATAACCTTCAGACATTCTTTTGATTTATTGTAATAACTAACTGGAGAATATATAACTTCATTGCTAACAGTAGCAAGGGGGTACTCTTTCTTCCCCCTTCTGATGTCTATGTCAGAAGCTTTCTGTATCCCTTTTATACTTTAATAAAACTCTATTGCACAAAAGCGCTGAGCGATCAAGCCTGCTCTCTGGCCCCAGATTGAATTCTTCTCCTCCAGAGGCCAAGAATCCCAGCGTCTTTTCATGGTTCAGCGCCTTGTCATTCATTTTTTAGCCTCCAGTGTCCATTTCAGTTCTCAATAATGCACAATATAATAGCTAATAAATAAGTGAATACTAACATGAATAATGCCTTGCAATAATTCTTGTGTTGGGCAATAGTTTCTCTTCCTAGCTACATATTCCCAGCTTGACTGTGTTTTCCTGAGATCAGCAACCATGTGTTGTTTTTTCCTTCTTGTCCTTTTCTGTATGTGATAAAGTAACTGACAGGTGCTAGAAGCTTAATAAATGTCTATTCATTGAGTTAACTCAAATTTTCTTCATGATTCAAACAATTATCATGAGAGGGTAGCAGAAAGAAACATGTTTAGAGTTCTCTATCTTCCTTGTGGATCAAAGATGGTCTTGGTTTAAATTTTCCCCAAAGTAGAGCTTGAGACAAGAATTTGAATACAGGTAGTTTCCTTTGGAGGAAATTAGACAGGGAAGGGAAGGCAGCAACAAGAGATGTGTTATCAAGTCAGGGACCACTATGAGCAACTGAGCTGGATCCCACTGGAGGACACTGGGGGACAGTGTAGAACACATTCTGAGCTATCCCACTCCAGGGTTGAGGGTCCTGAGATATTTATCCACCAACACCCATTAGTCATTTTTGGGCCACTCCTAATTGATTGCCTAACACTTTGAACCTGATACGGTTCTGACAGTCAGATAAAGTCTTTAGGCAGATGAATGCAAGTCCTATCTGTTAGGAGTCAGAGCAGAATACACAGAAATGGTGAGCACTGTGGAGAGATGGGTGAATCCTGACGGCATCTGCTATAATTCCTTTTTAAATACAGAGGCAGGTGATACATGGGACACAGATCTTGACTATAACCTGAGGATTCCAACTCTGGGTCAGAGTTCTCAAGATTTTTTTTGCCTCTTTCTTGGCTGCCACAAGTGAGTGGAGGACCCACCATCATTCTTTGAATCCAGAGCTTCATGACAGGAATGAAAAACCTTGCCAGGACTCTGTGATGGAAAAGGGAAAATCCAGAAGTCCTGACTTGCATATCTGCTCTGCTTTTAATCAGCTCTGTGGCTCCCCTCTGGGTATTTACTGAGGGCATTCTTCATGGTTTGTAAGAACCCTCCCTTCTTGCTCTGGTGAGCTCAGCAGACTATATGGCTCCCTTCTCTGAATGATAGTATTTCTTTCATTGATTTTTTGCTATTACATAAGTAATATACATGTTTTATTGTAGTACTATTAGAAAAATGTAAAAGTGTTGATAATAACCCATAATCTTTTAACACAGAGAAAACTACCATGAACTTTGGTGCACAGCCTTCATCGACCACACACATAGACACATTCAGAATTAGTGAGTATGCTAAAAATTGCCCAAAATCTGTTCTAGACTCTTGAAACCCCAAGATAAAAAAAAGCCTACAAGTGCGCTGGTATTTGACTGAATGCCACAGAAAATATACATATTATAAATAAGAATTTCAAGTAATAACTGTGCAAAAAGTTGATGTGATGACAAAAATGTGGTGATTTTCTTCTAATCCCCTTTTAAAAAGCGTAGGTTTTAAGATAAGCTGAAAGTAAGACAACTCTAGCAAGATTTAAACGGTCTTTGGCAGTGAGGGCCTATTGCAATAGTATTTTTTAAAGCTTTTTGTCCGTATTTTCTAAAAATTTAAAATAGAGATCTCTGTGCTGTTTGTCAAAATACTGCTGAATAAAAAGATAGACCAATTTAAGGGAGCTATGGTTGCACAGCAAGGGAATGGCTGTGAGGAGATACTCCACGTCCATGGGCAGAGAAGCCCCAGAAAGATGGTAGGTGCTGGAGCGGCAGCTGAGCAATGTCTGTGCAGCATGGGAGTGACTCTGAGGAAATACGCCATGTCCGGGGGCAGAGAAGCCCCAGCTAGACAGTAGGCGCTGGGACAGGACTGCACAGCACTTGAGCGACTGTGAGGAGATACCCCACATCCAAAACAAAGGAGAAGCCCCAGCAAGATGGTAGGAGGGGCGAAATCATGTTTATAATCAAGCCCCATACCTGCCAGAAATGCTCAGATGGCTCAAACAAACCTTGTGCACACCAGGATTCAGAGACCCCACAGAGACTGAGACAGAATTGTGTTTGACTGTCTCCTGTGGAGGTACTGGTCAGCAGTGGACAGCCGCAGGGGCAGGGGCTCAGGGTGCAGCAGAGCTGGTTATGGCAAAAGCCCTCTTGGAGGAGGTCGCCATTAATCCCACCATAGAGCCACCAAAACTTACACAAGACTAGGAAATAGACTCTTGGAGGGTGCAAACAGAACCTTGTGTGCAATAGGACCCAGGAGAAAGGAGAAGTGACCCCACAAGAGACTCACGCAGACTTGCCTGTAAGTGTCCAGGAGTCTCCGGCAGAGGTGTGTGCCAGCAGTGGCCTGCTGCAGGGCTGGGGCGCACTGAGTATAGTGGTGCGTGCATGGGACCCTTTGAAGGAGGTTGCCATTATCTTGATTACCTCCACCATAGTTTGGTCCCAGGTAAATAACAGCAATGCAACACAGCCCCACCCATCAACAGAAAATTGGATTGAAGATTTACTGAACATAGCCTTGCCCATCAGAGCAGGACCCAATTTCACCCTCATTCAGTCTCTCTCATCAGGAAGATTTCATAAAGTTCATACGTTTCTCCATCAGAGGGCAGACAGAATGAAAACCATAATCACAGGAAACTAACCAATCAAGACCACAGCCTTGTCTAACTCAATGAAATTATGAGCCATGGCATGTAGGGCCACCCAAGATGGACAGGTAATGATGGAGAGTTCTAACAAAACGTGGTCCACTGGAGAAGGGAATAGCAACCCACTTCAATATTCTTGCCTTGAGAACCTTATGAACAGGATGAAAAGGTAAAAAGATAGGACACTGAAAGATGAACTCCCCAGGTCGGTAGGTGCCCAATATGCTACTGGAGATGAGTGGAGAAATAACTCCAGAAAGAATGAAGGGGTGGAGCCAAAGCAAAAACAAACCCCACAAAATTGTGGATGTGACTGGTGATGGAAGCAAGGTCTGATGCTGTAAAGAGCAATATCGCATAGGAACCTGGAATGTTAGGTCCATGAATCAAGGCAAATTGGAAGTGGTCAAACAAGAGATGGCAAGAGTGAACTTTGACATTCTAGATATGAGTGAACTAAAATGGACTAGAATGGGTGAATTTAACTCAGATGACCATTATATCTACTACTGTCAACAAGAATCCCTTAGAAGAAATGGATAGCCATCATAGTCAAAAAAAGAGTCTGAAATGCAGATGTAATGTTAAAAATGACAGAATGATTTCTGTTCGTTTCCAAGACAAATCGTTCAATATCACGGTAATCCAAAGCTATGCCCCGTCCAGTAATGCTGAAGAAGCTGAAGTTGAATGGTTCTATGAAGACCTACAAGACCTTCTAGAGCTAACACCCAAAAAAAGATTTCCTTTTCATTTTAGGGGACTGAAATGCAAAAGTAGGAAGTCAAGAAATACCTGTAGAAACAGAAAAATTTGGCCTTGGAGTACAGAATGAAGCAAGGCAAAGGCTAATAGAGTTTTGCCAAGAGAACATACTGGTCATAGCAAACACTCTCATTCAACAACACAAGAGAAGACTCTACACATGGACATCACCAGATGGTCAATACCAA
The DNA here is from genome assembly GCA_024291935.2 of Okapia johnstoni. Classification (NCBI taxonomy): domain Eukaryota; kingdom Metazoa; phylum Chordata; class Mammalia; order Artiodactyla; family Giraffidae; genus Okapia; species Okapia johnstoni. The sequence goes on from CM044310.1 coordinate 64,641,588, forward strand.
AATCAGATTATATTCTTTACAGCCAATGATAAAGAAGTTTTATATAGTCAGCAAAAACAAGACTGGGAGCTGACTGGGTCACAGATCATGAACTCCTTATTGCCAAATTCAGACTTAAATTGAAAAAAGTGGGGAAAACCACTAGACCCTTCAAGTATGACCTAAATCAAATCCCTTATGATTATACAGTGGAAGGGACAAATAGATTCAAGGGATTAGATCTGATAGACAGAGTGCCTGAAGAACTATGGACGGAGGTTCATGACATTGTACAGAAGGCAGTGATCAAGACCATCCCCAAGGAGAAGAAATGCAAAAAGGTACAATGGTTGTCTGAGGAGGCCTTACAAATAGCTGTGAAAGGAAGGGAAGCAAAAGGCAAAGGAGAAAAGGAAAGATATTCCCATCTGAATGCAGACTTCCAAAGAACAGCAAGGAGAGATAAGAAAGCCTTCCTCAGAGATCAATGCAAAGCATTAGAGGAAAACAATAGAATGGGAAAGACTAGAGATATCTTCAAGAAAATTAGAGAAACAAAGGGAACATTTCATGCAAAGATGGGCACAATGAAGGACAGAAATGGTATGGACCTGACAGAAGCAGATGATATTAAAAAGAGGTGGCGAGAATACACAGAAGAACTAGACAAAAATTATTTTCATGACTCAGATAATCACGATGGTGTGATCACTCACCTAGAGCCAGACATCCTGGAATGTGAAGTCAAGCGGGCCTTAGGAAGCATCACACAAACAAAGCTAGGGGAGGTGATGGAATTTCAGTTGAGCTGTTTCAAATCCTAAAAGATGATGCTGTGAAAGTGTTGCTCTCAATATGTCAGCAAATTTGGAAAACTCAGCAGTGGCCACAGGACGGGAAAATGTCAGTTTTCATTCCAATCCAAAAGAAAGGCAATGCCAAAGAATGCTCTAACTACTACAAGTTGCACTCATCTCATACACTAGTAAAGTAATGTTCAAAATTCTCCAAGCCAGGCTTCAGCAATACATGAACCATGAACTTCCTTGCCAACACCCATTGGATCATCAAAAAAGAAAGAGGGTTCCAGACAAACATCTACTTCTGCCTTATTGACATGCCAAAGCCTATGACTGTGTGGATCACAACAAACTGTGGAAAATTCTTAAAGATATGGGAATACCAGACCACTTGATCTACCTCTTGAGAAATCTGTATGCAGGTCAGGAAGCAACAGTTAGAACTGGACATGCAACAACAAACTAGTTCCAAATATGGAAAGGAGTACAGTAAGGCTGTATATTGTCACCCTGCTTGTTTAACTTATATTCAGAGTACATCATGAGAAACACTGGACTGGATGAAGCATAAGATGGAATGAAGATTGCCAGGAGAAATATCAATAACCTTAGATATGCAGATGACACCACCCTTATGGCAGAAAGTGAAGAACTAAAGAGCCTCTTGATGAAAGTGAAAGGGAGAATGAAAAAGCTAGCTTAAAACTCAACATTCAGAAAACTAAGATCATGGCATCTGGTCCCATCACTTCATGGCAAATAGATGTGGAAACAGTGAAACAGTGACAGACTTTATTTTGGGGGGCTCCAAAATCATTGCAGATAGTGACTGCAGCCATGAAATCAAAAGATGCTTGCTCCTTGGAGGAAAAGTTATGACCAACCTAGACAGTATATTAAAAATCTGAGACATTACTTTGCCAACAAAGTTCCATCTAGTCGAAGATGTGGTTTTTCCAGTAGTCATGTACGGATATGAGAGTTGGACTATAAAGAAAGCTGAGTGCCAAAGAATTGATGCTTTTGAACTGTGGTGTTGGAGAAGACTCTTGAAAGTCCCTTGGACTGCAAGGAGATCCAACCAGTCCAACCTAAAGGAAATCAATCCTGAATATTCTTTGGAAGGACTGATACTGAAGCTGAAGCTCCAATACTTTGGCCACCTGATGCGAAGAACTGACTCGTTTGAAACGACCCTGATGCTGGGAAAGATTTAAGGTGAGAAGAGAAGGGGACAACGACAGAGGATGAGATGGCTGCAAGGCATCACTGACTCAATGGACATGAGTTTGAATAAACTCCTGGAGTAAGCGATGGACAGGGAGGCCTGGCGTGCTGCAGTCCATGGGGTGGAAAAGTGTCTGACACAACTGAGTGACTGAACTGAATTGATCGTAAGGGAGCATTTAAAGCCTTAAGGCTGGAAACCATCTTAGATTAAAACAGTAGGAGTTTGTGAAATATAATCTGCATACATTAATTAATGAGTGACTTTTATATGTTGTTTCCAAAGTATCCCCTCCTTCCCTAGCATCAAGCTCTTGGTTATACTCTTTTGTTGTACAATTATTTGGTGGTTCTCCCTACCATGAAACATTCCTGTCCTCATTATTTCTGGTCTTGTTTCAAAGCCTTTTCAGAAAGGCTTTTCCTGACAAGTATATATAAAAGAGCTCCTCCCTCATTCAATGTTCTTCTTAGTCCTTATTTTTTTTGTTTGTTTGTTCCCCACCTCCAACCTTCAAACCTCATGACTGCCAAGTCTCAGGAAACTAGTATATTCCTTGGCATACGGTAAACATTTGATAATGATTTTTACTGTTTTTGATGAAGAGTAGGTGTATCAAGTAATGAGAAGGTGGTCACTTTAGGTTGAAGGAGGTTAAGAAAGTCCTCTGTGGAATGTCAACATTTGAACTGAAACCAGAATGATATGAAAGAGACACCCAAACAAAGATCTATGTCAGGGACTAACAAACTTTTTCTGTAAAGTGTAATATGGTAAATGTTTTAGCCTTTGTGGGTTACATGTGACCTGTCATATCTTCTTCTAAAAATGAATCCCCAAAAACCTTTAAAATTATAAAAATAAACTTTTACCTCATGGCTGTACAAAAACAAACTATGGGTCATGGTTTATTGACCCTTATCTACAGGGAAAGCATTCCAAGTGAGGCAGTAGCTAGTGCAAAGGCCCTAAAGTGGCATGTACTGGGAAAATTTCACAGACAGAAAGATGGCTAGTGTGACAAGAACATATTGACCAGGGCCCAGAAAGAGAGGAGGCAGAGAAAAATCCAAAGATGTAAGAGGGACCACACCAGTGAAGACTGTAGGTCATAGTAAGGCATTTCTATTTGATTCTAAATGCAATGGAAAGCCATTGGAAGATTTTAAACAAGGTGAATAAATGATACAGTTTATCTTTTACAAAATATCTCTAGATGGTTTTTGGAGAAAGGCATTTGGTGGGAAAGAGGAAAGGCAGTGAGGCCAGGCATGAATAAAGCAGGAGGCAGATGAGAGATGAGGTGAAAGTCATTATCAGATTTGGGACAGCACTATGGGAGTTGTTTTTCAACCTGCTTCTTTTTGTTTAACATCTACTATATTGCATTCAGTGGCCTTCCCTCTTGGCTCAACAGTAAAGAATCCACCTGCAGTTCAGGAGATGCAAGTTCAATCCCTGGGTCAGGAAGACCCTGGAGGAGGAAATGGCAACCCATTCCAGTATTTTCACCTGGAGAATCCCACGGACAAAGGAATCTGACAGACTACAGTCTGTAGGGTCACAAAGAGTTGGACAGGGCTGAGCATACATGCATGCACGTGGCATCTTATTAAATTTTATTATTCTTTAAATACACCCTTTCATAGAATAGAAAGAAATAGAAATCTGAAGAATATCACATTGTGCTATAATTTATTTCAGCCATTTCTAAATGGAACGCTTTGAAGTTGTTTCCAACTATTTGATACTAGGGATAATCCTCCAGCAGTGTTAGATTTGCTTGAAAAGACCCTGAGGCTGGGCAAGATTGAGGGCAGGAGGAGAAGAGGACATAGGATGAGATGATTGGATGGCATCACTGACTCGATAGACATGACTTTGAGCAAGCTCTGGGAGTTGGATATGGACAGGGAAGCCTTGCGTGCTGCAGTCCATGGGGTCACAAAGAGTTAGACATGACTGAGTGACTGAACTGAACTGAACTGAACCAAGGTATTCTCTGATGGAAACCAAAATTTTGGTGGTGAGCACTCTTACAGTGTATGAGTGTATATACATACATATATATATATAATGTTCAAAATTCTCCAAGCCAGGCTTCAGCAATACGTGAACTGTGAACTTCCAGATGTTCAAGCTGATTTTAGAAAAGGCAGAGGAACCAGAGATCAAATTGCCAACATCCGCTGGATCATCGAAAAAGCAAGAGAGTTCCAGAAAAATGTCTATTTCTGCTTTATTGACTATGCCAAAGCCTTTGACTGTGTGGATCACAATAAACTGTGGAAAATTCTGAAAGAGATGGGAATACCAGACCACCTGACCTGTCTCTTGAGAAACCTGTATGCAGGTCAGGAAGCAACAGTTAGAACTGGACATGGAACAACAGACTGGTTCCAAATAGAAAAAGGAGTACGTCAAGGCTGTATATTGTCACCTTGCTTATTTAACTTATATGCAGAGTACATCATGAGAAAGTCTGGGTTGGAAGAAACACAAGCTGGAATCAAGATTGCCGGGAGAAATATCAGTAACCTCAGATATGCGGATGACACCACCCTTATGGCAGAAAGTAAAGAAGAACTAAAGAGCCTCTTGATGAAAGTGAAAGAGGAGAGTGAAAAAGTTGGCTTAAAGCTCAACATTCAGAAAACTAAGATCATGGCATCTGGTCCCATCACTTCATGGCAAATAGATGGGGAAACAGTGGAAACAGTGTCAGACTTTATTTTTTGGGGGCTCCAAAATCACTGCTGATGGTGATTGCAGCCATGAAATTAAAAGATGCTTAATCCTTGGAAGGAAGGTTATGGCCAAACTAGATAGCATATTTAAAAGCAGAGACATTACTTTGCCAACAAAAGTCCATCTAGTCAAGGCTATGGTTTTTCCAGTGGTCATGTATGGATGTGAGAGTTGGATGGTGAAGAAAGCTGAGTGCCACAGAATTGATGCTTTTGAACTGTGGTGTTGGGGAAGACTCTTGAGAGTCCCTTGGACTGCAAGGAGATCCAATCAATCCATCCTAAAGGAGATCAGTCCTGGGTATACATTGGAAGGACTGATTTGAAGCTGAAACTCCAATACTTTGGCCACCTCATGCAAAGAGATGACTCATTGGAAAAGACCCTAATGCTGGGTAGGATTGGGGGCGGGAGGAGAAGGGGACGACAGAGGATGAGATGGTTGGATGGCATCAGTGACTCGATGGACACGGGTTTGGGTAGACTCCGGGAGTTGGTGATGGACAGAGAGGCCTGGCGTACTGCAATTCATGGGGTCGCAAAGAGTCGGACACAACTGAGCGACTGAACTGAACTGAACTGAACTGATATATATATATATATATACACACACACACACACACACACATATATGAAACTTATATAATGTTATAAACTCATCTAGGACAGTGCAGATATCATAGTCCCATATACCCCAGGATGGTGCCAATATTGTTATCCTTCAGAGGGCTGAGCAGACACCATAATCCCTCACAGGCTTGGACTGTACATACATTCTCTTCCCTACAACCCAGGTCTGTGCAGACTGCACCTCCCTTATAGCCCAGCATAGGGCAGACAGTAGTCTCTCATAGCTCACAAGTGAGCAGTCACTGAAGTATCTCACAGCTCAATACTGGAAGGATGAGAAAGTTCCTTAAACAGACCTTGTTAACAGAACCTTGGGCATTCAGAGTGTGTATTTAAAGATTGAAGCTCATTAAGAACCAGACAGCATTAAAGATGTCAGTGTTGGCAGAGGCTGCCCAAGAATAAACCCACTACTTCTCAAAAAAATATTTCAAAATTAGATGAGTGTTACATATTTAGATACCAATCTGGGGAGAAAATTTCTGGATTAAATTTATCTGGATTAGCTATTAGGCAAAACTTATATTACAGAAAAATGTATTAACACCTTTGTGCACACTTGGATTTTAAAGAATTAATAATCAGCATACTACGTTTTTTCCTAGGTTCTATAATCCTCTTGCTTCTAGCCTAGAAGACTATTATGGGAGCACATGAAGAAGGACACCCTAAACGTGATGTGTGCTACCTCTTCTCTCGCAGGATGATTCCCATTGCCAAGAAATTTGGACTGGTTATTTCTCAGTACTAAAGGAAACCTTGTCAGAGAAATCAACCTTACTATCCCCACCTCAGTCTCTTTAAGAGTTCTTCATAGAAGACAGAAGGCAGCGTGGGTTACATATTCAGTTCAGTTCAGTTCAGTTATTCAGTTGTGTCCAACACTGCATCCCCTTGGACTGTAGCACGCCAGGCTTCCCTGCCCATCACCAACTCCCGGAGCTTGCTCAAACTCATGTCCGTCTAGTTGGCGATGCCATCCAAACATCTCATCCTCTGTCCTCCCCTTCTCCTCCTGCCTTCAATCTTTCCCAGCATCAGGGGCTTTTCCAATGAATCAGTTCTTCGTATCAGGACGCCAAAGTGTTGGAACTTCAGCTTCAGTATCAGTATTTCCAATGAATATTCAGGATTGATTTCCTTTAGGATGGACTGGTTGGATCTCCTTGCAGTCCAAGGGAATCTCAAGAGTCTTCTCCAACACCACAGTTGAAAAGCATCAATTTTTCAGCACTCAGTTTTCTTTATGGTGCAACTCTCACAAAAACAATAAAGTATTCTCACCGTTTTTCATTATTTTTCCCAACATGTTTGCCTTCAAAAGCCTGTTTCACCAGGAATGCCAGACTTTTTTCTGAATGTTGAATTTTAAGGGTTTTCATTCTCCTCTTTCACTTTCATCAAGAGGCTGTTCCTCTTAATCATAAAGGGTGGTGTCATCTGCATATTTGAGGTTATTTATATTTCTCCTGGCAATTTGAATTCCAGCTTGTGCTTCATCCAGCCCTGCATTAGATTTAGATATGACAGTGGAATATACAGCCTTGATTACTCCTTTTCCCAGTTTGGATCCATGTTCCAACAGTTACATATTATATTCAAGCTTTATTTTCCCCCAGAGATGTTTCTTCAAAAGCCTGTTTCCACCAGGAATCAGACTTTGATAAAAGGGTCCTTCATGCTGAGTGCTAATCTCATTACTCCTGTTTTCTCTGTGTTTAGATAGAGACAGTGGATTCGTGTTTTATTGAACAGTGGTAGGCCTAGGAAAATCAAAGAACAAGCTGAGTGATCAGCAGTAATCATGATCATTACCATTTGCCAAGCTCTTATTATGTATCAGGCACCACACAAGCACTCAAATGCGTTATATCACTTTATCATAACATACAGAGACAGAAATGTTTATCTTTTTCACTTTTTTAAGGAAGTAAGAGGCAGAGAGAGGTTAACTGACATTCTCAGTCACAGAACTGCTAAGTGGTATATCAGAATTTCAAAACAGATTGTTTTTGTAGATCTTGCATTAAACAGCAGCGGCTGCAGCCAGGCCTCACACTGCACACTGTGAAACTTCAGGGAATCGCCAGGGACTAGGATACCCCAAATGCAGTTGGATTGGGGCAGGTTGTGAACAGCCTGGAACAGACACTGTGAATAATTTTTGTGCCCCTCTTTTTTTTTTTTTCAGAAGTGGGTAATTTGGTTTATTTTCTTGTCTTCTGCATTTAATTTAAAATAACACCATCCAGTTAGTAAAGCCTGCAAGGAAACCCATTTTGTTACTTTTTCTAAATACAACCTGAAAAAGTTGCTGACCCAGAGCCCTGGAGAAGAAGCCAATTATGCAAGGTCTTGTAAAAAGGGGAGAGATGGCATGTGTAGTTACATATGTGGGGTTCTCAAATGAACTTTTGTAGAGAAGCTAAGGCCCACATTCTTGTTCTCTTCCTAATGTAATAATCACATTAAAGTAAGAATGAGTGCTTTTCATAAACTGTGTTTGAACTTCATGATATTTGTAAGGAATGCCTCTGAGCCCCGATAGAAATCACACTGCCTCCATGAAGTGTTCACTGAGCCAGCTTGCCAAAGGCTTTCAGGGGAAAGCAGGAGTTGTGTCTCCTACTTACTCCTTCTGTGTCTGTCAGCGATGGGCATTTCAGCTCTCAGTAGTCAGTTGCTGTTTGATAATGTTCTTTGTCTAAATTACTTTTTGCCTCCTTAATATGTACTTTCTTGGGTTTGGGAGGATTAAAGATAATGAACAAAAAATATTCATCACATTGCATGCTGTGCAGTAAGCAATTAATTATTGGTGACTATTATAATGTGTTTCAGAAATAAATGGTTGCAAATGGAACTCAAGTTAATTCCCTTCTGCGTTGGCAACAGGTTGGAAATGCAAAAGAGGAGGTGATAAGATAATTTTCACACCTAAGAGGATGGATAAATTACTCGAGACTTAAGGATTTTCTTTTTTTTTAAATTTATTTATTATTATTATTATTATTTTTACTTTACAATATTGTATTGGTTTTGCCATACATTGACATGAATCCACCATGGGTGTACATGTGTTCCCCTTCCATAACCCGCGTCCCACCTCCCTCCCCATCCCATCCCTCTGGGACATCCCAGTGCACCAGCCCCAAGCACCCTGTATCATGCATCGAACCTGGACTGGCAAAAAAAAAAAAAAAAAACCTGGACTGGCGATTACATGGGAGGACTGCTGGGGAAGAAACACAGATGCAAGCAACTTGAGTCTGTCAGAGGTATTTAGATGTCTAGTGATCAAATTGTCTCATTATATATAAGCAAGAGCTGATCATAAAGGTGGAAGGACTTGTCCAAGATTCCAGAGGAGGTGAACAGCTATTCTTTTTGTTGTCTTGTTCTGCTTCCAATATATGTGCATATTCTTCCAGGAAATAACTTCCACTCCTACTTTTAGTTTATGTGCCCCCAGTTAGACTCCAGGGCCCGCTGGTTCCAGGGCATTCATGTGACTCAACCCTGGACAGTTGGCCCCTCAAATGCCCTAGATATGATGATTAATTTGTGGCACATCCTGTGACCCAAGCTGATCCAAAAAGAATGGCACCCAGGAGCTATTGGAAATAATAGTTTTTTTGTTTGTTTGTTTGTTTGTTTGTTTGTTTGTTTTTATTTTTTTTATTTTTTTTATTTTAGTTGGGGGCTAATTACTTTACAATATTGTAGTAGTTTTTGCCATACATCGACATGAATCAGCCATGGATTCACATGTGCTCCCCCTCCCAAACCCTCCTCCCACCTCCCTCCCCCTCCCATCCCTCAATGTCATCCCAACGCTCCATCCCTGAGCATCCGTCCCATGCATAGAACATGGAATGGTGTTCTGCTTCACATATGACAATATACATGTTTCAATGTTATTGTCCCAGAACGTCCAACCCTCACCTTCTCCCTCAGAGTCCACAGGACTGTTCTATGCATCTGTATCTCTTATTCTGTCTCACATGTAGGGTTACCATTACCATCTTTCAAATTCCATATACATGCATTAGTATACTGTATTGGTGCTTTTCTTTCTGGCTCACTTCACTCTGTATAATGGGCTCCAGTTTCATCCATCTCAATAGAACGGATTCAAATGTATTCTTTTTAATGGCTGAGTAATATTCCATTGTGTATATGTACCACAGCTTCCTTATCTCCCACTAGATTTGATGCTAGGAGAATGTGAGGGTGGAGCATTTAAGAGTCCTATAACCACCAGGTGGAGTCTGAAAATAAAACATGAGGGAGGAAAGTAGAGTGGAGAGGTTGGGTTCCAGTGATTTTTTTTTTTTGAGTCCCTGGATCAAAATGCACCTGTGTTTTACAGTTATGTAAGGCAGTAAATTCCCTCTATTCTTGGTCAGTTTATGGTGCATTTTCTTTCACTTTAGTACTCATAATTTGAGACACTGGGTCTCAGTGGGGAATACAGTAGGTTGGCTTATTAAACATCTGTTCCAGTCTCTTTCTAGTGGGTTTTCCTCTACTTCAGGAAGAAGGAGAGGGAGCTAACATTTCCAAATCAAAGAGTTCTTATAGCTAGAACCTTGTATGTGATTTAAGTTTTATCAATCAGCAGCATTCCTGTAAGACTTGATTGCAACCAAGTTAAATGGGAAAAGAGACTTTTTTTTAACTTGTGTTGAGACAGCAGCTGTAGAGTTGACTCTTAGTTCCCATATCACTGTCAAAGTGGTAGAACCTGGAGTTAGGACAGAGACATGTTGATATAACCCTGTGTACGTGTGACGAAAGTAGAAAGAAATTAATTTTGTGGCCACTTCTACAGTGATGGACTTGGTCTCAATCTCACAAATCCTGCAGAGACCCAGGATTTCCAAGGACTTTGCAAGCACTTTATTTCTAGTATTAAACACATTTCTGCTTGAATTAGCTAGAACAGTTTCTGTTTCCTGCAATGGAACTTTGACTAATAAAACAGAAATCCTGCCTCTGGACAGGGTGCTTGCTTTCCATGATTATGCAACAGCATCCAGGCTCTCACTGACCTAGGACATCTTAGTATTGTTTGGTGGCAGGAGACTGGTAACTGCCACATGGACTCCCAGAAGTATGTTTTGGCTGTTGGTGATGCTTGACTCCCAGATGACACAGATTGGGGGCAGAGAAGATGTGAGGAGTGGTGTAAGGGAGTAAATGAGATGAATTAGAAAAGAGAAAATGTGGTGATGAGCTTTGCACAGTCTCCCAGAAAAGGCTTCTGTAGGCTTTGGAAAGAATAGTGTTTGAGCCTTTCTGTGCATATTCCAAAGGGCTAGCTTAATGGCAGATTATGCAGGGGTCATTGATTGTGACTTCCCTTGTGGCTCAGCTGGTAAAGAATCCATCTGCAATGCAGGAGACCTGGATTCTATCCCTGGGTTGGGAAGATCCCCTGGAGAAAGGAAAGGCTACCCACTCCAGTATTCTGGTCTGTATAGTCCATGGTGTCACAAAGAGTTGGATACAACTGATCGACTTTCACTTCATTGATTGTGATGCAGCCCAGTAACATGGCAGGGGAATGTGATGGTATCTTGATAGTTTTTCAAAAGGCATATGCCATTGAGATCACTGGTTATAAAACCAATGACCTTATGATTTACACTAAGCAGGTGGGGCAACATATTTTCATATCACCTAGTCTGAACATGTCTCAAGGTTTTCTTCAGGTTTCTGGATCTTAAGTCTTCTCAGAAATACAGCTTGTTCCCTAAGATTAAGGATAGGGCCCAGAGTTCTCACAGTGTAGTTGGGCCCCAGTATTTAACTCTGAATTTACATTTGAGTTCAATCTCCAAATAACATCTCCTCAATATAAAGAATCTGCAGATTTGCTGATTCAACCTCCTATCTGACTCATTGTGGTCCTCATACCAGCAGTATCAGCATCACCAAGGAACTTGTTAAAAATGCAGATTATCAAGCTCCATTCCAGACCCATAAAATCTGAGCTCTCTTTTAGGGTTACTGTGGTAATTAAACTGGAAGTGTGTAATACATTTAGCTAAGCATCTATAGCCACAGAGCTGACTCTTTGCATTTGTATGAGTGTCTAGGTCTTTGTGCAAACTAGTGCCTCTGTCTGCATTGACTCCTTCTCCCTCAACCTGCTGGACCTGTGCTCTTTTTCATTTTAACTCAAGCATCCCTTTGCTTATTTGTATCTACAATTTTTTCTTATTGTCTTCCCCCCTGGTACTGACCCCTCCCTTCATTGAGCTTTCATTTTGTAAAAGCAGATGTGTCCCTCAATACTCCATGGTTGTATGTCTAGAGTAACTGTTGTTGTGACTGGTCTAGAATTCACACATGCATATCCTGTTCATGAAATTCTTCCTGTATTTTGGGAAATCTTGCCTTCACCAGTCTCAGTCCATGCAGTTTGGATGGAATTGACCTTACATCCCCACCAACAGCATATTGCATGGATCTGGCTAATCTTATTTCACTTCATGACCGCAGTGGATGATTAACAGGTGGGCATGTGACGCAAATGTCAAAGCGGTGTTGGTCTACAGATTTTAACTTGAAGTATTGGGAAATATAGGTTTATTTTTAGATGGGGATCGGGGTAAGTTGCTGTAATAGGAGAAATCCTGCTGAACATAAGATCACCTTCTGGGGAAGCAGAGGGAAGCCATGGAGTCAGATTTCTGGCCCCTTTTCACACACAGATCTGTCAATGCTTGCAGTCAGACCCTGCAAGGTGACAGCACTGTGCATGAACCAAGGCATTTTTCTGTTTCCCCACATCAGTGTGAATTTGGTTTCTACCATTCATAATAAAAAGAGCTCTTGTCTTTTGTGATCCCCTTAAAGGACCTTGCTTAAAGGCTCCTGCAATGTACTTAGTCTGTAGTGGGCTCCCAAGAAATGTTGACTGATGTGATGAATATCAACAAAGAGCAAAGAGAGGACCGAGTCCCTATCCTTGATGTGCCTGCCCTTCATCCCTTTCTTTTCTTTTTTATCATCCACACATCAGGCACCTCTCAAGTGCCAAACATCTTTCCACTACACAGTTTACCTTATAGGGTCTTTCCTGACCTGAGCACCTCAGTCCTCAGAGAGTAGGCCAAGCTGTCTTAACACTCAGAGCCAAGGAGAGGCCACTCCAAAACTCCTGAAAGACTTTCTTCTTGATGGCCATGCTGAATTGCACCCCAGAGAGGAGAACAAATGCTTTTGTCAAAATGCCCCTTTGAAACGGTCTCTGTATGCCTCCCTCCCACATGAATTAATTCCCTCTTGTAAGTGAGTATAACCAACCTGTCATCCAAAGGACATTGTCAATCATGTGAGTCCCTAGCAAAGCCTAGATCTGAAATCCAGGCTCTGGGCCGCTGAGCAGTGCCCTCCCACTCACCATCATGTGGAGGAGGAATGGAATTAGAGAGAAGATAAGGTGAGGCTAGGACTTCTCAGGTGGTGCTAAGTGGTAAAGAACCTGCCTGTAGATGCAGGTGACATAAAAGACACAGGTGCAATCCATGAGTTTGGAAGATCCCCTGGAGGAGGGCATGGCAACCCCCTCCAGTATTCTTGCCTGGAGAATCCCTTGGGTAGATGATCCTGGAGGGTTACAGTCCATAGGGTCACCAAGAGTCAGACACGATTGAAACAATTTAGCATGTATGCACACAAGGTGAGGCTAAGAGCAGAGTAAGAGAGTAAGAGTAAAGAATATCAGTGATGCTCCAGACCCTTTTTAAAACCATAGGTTAAATTGTAGGTAAGTGTGGATCTAGAGAGCTGTAGGTGTAGGTATAGTGTGTTTACAGACCCAGTGCCACAGGTGTCTAAATCCACTGGAGCAACTAGTACCTGGAAACTCAGAACAGGAGTTTCCTTAGAAGAGGAAAACTACTCCTCCATGGACATGGTTACGTCCGGAGCATCAAGGACCAGATATTGTATCAGAAAAAGGACAACTTTTGGTCAACTGCTCCTTTTACATGTGAGGCCCCAGGCCCCGGGGATTAAGAGGTGCTGGGGGAAAAAAACCAAAACCAAAAACAAAACCAGAAGGGCTGAATCTGTTTCTGCACTTCTACCCATAGGCCTCCTGTCTAAAGGAGTTTTTGCCCCACCTAGCGTTCTAAGTTGCCCTAAACTATACAAATCCTGGATGCTGGTGCACTAGTCTGAACAATATGTTATCCTATAGTGACACTTAGTGGATCTTTGGATGACTTTCTTTTAAAATCTATAGGAAAGACTGAAGTGTAAGGATCATAACAGAGCCCTCTTTCTTCCAAAGCTGTGAGGTAATTGGCCCCATCTACCCCTCTCTCTCTCACACACCTGTGGTGAGCATCCTTTCCCCACTTCTTCAATCCTGATGCGATTATTATACTACAGTTTTTCTTTCTCAAATTCTCTCTGCTTTTCTGTCCAAACACTGAACAGAATGTGTTACCAAAGGCATTTGTGTGCCAGACACACAGTGAGGCCAAATTGAAATGGTCAGAGTTGGAGCAGAGAAAGGTTTATTGCAGGGCTGAGCAAGGAGATACAGGTGACTCATGCTCAAAACCCCCTAACTACCCAAAGGTTTCAGCAAAATATTTTTAGAGGGAGGAGGGGTGTCGCAGGGTATGTGATTAACTCCTACACTATCCTTTGATTGGTGAATAGTGAGGTAACCGAGTGGATAACATTATCAACCTTTAGGCTCCAGAAGGTTTGGGGGATACATGCTTGTGATCACCCTGTAGTTAATTTCTTCCACATGGTGGTGGTTTTAGCATTGGAAAAATAGGAAATACATCAGGCACTATTACTTAGGTACTTCCAAGAAGAGCTATAACAGAAGATATGGGGGAGGCATCCGTCCTGGGAAGGCCCACAGGATCCTGCTCCATTATAGGTAAGTATGGATCTAGAGAGCTGTAGGTGTAGGTATAGTGTGTTTACAGTGGTCTCCTCACTAGGTAGGGGGCCTCCTGTGGGAAGGGGCCTCACTGTTGTTGTAACCTTATTATTTGATGCCTATACCTGGCACAGGACCTAGTATGTACTAGGTACTCAAATGTGTCTTAAAGGGAGGTAAGAAGAGGGGCAAGGACACTTATTTTAGACAATTTTGAACGCCCAAAGTAGAGCCTGGTGCAGAGTAGCATTGATCAGGGCTGGACCGGAGGGTGAATGAAGAAATGCCTCTCTCCAAGACCATTGTCTTGTCAGGCTCTCCCTGCTGGGCTCCAGCAGCGTCAGTCCCCTGCAGTGTCCTAGCTGTTGTCTGGGTCTACAGTGCAGGGTCAACCAAAGCTTGTTTACCCTTCCTCACACTCCTTTGGGTGTTGCTTTCAGACTCATCCAGTTTTTATCCTTCATTGATTCATTTACTAATTTAGCAAACACTTACCAAGCAACTTTAAGTATCATAACTTTGGGTAGGTGATGTGGCTATCAGGACAGATAAAATACAATCCCTGCACTCAAGCAGTTTCAGTCTCTGGGTGAGGAAACAAGACTAGAGGCAGGGCGACTAGTTAGTAAACACTTGCAGGCCAGGAGAATTGTGGTTGTTACAGCTAAAACTGATTGGACTAGCCAGGTCACCTTATGCTTCACTTACACATCCTCTTTCCCATATATAGTTTTCTTTCTTTCATTAATGATTCCTTTCCATCTAATCACTGAAAGCAACTCACTCGCTAGCTAAAATTACATTAGACACCTGGTGGTTTTCCTCAGAAACATTCCCTAACACTCCTCTTCTTTGAGGAGGAGCTACCATGGGCTTCCCTGCTGGCTCAGATGGTAAAGGATCCTCTTGCAATGCACGAGACCCAGGTTCGATTCCTGGGTTTGGAAGATCCACTGGAGAAGGGATAGGCTACCCACTCCAGTATTCTTGGGCTTCCCTTGCGACTCTGCTGGTTAAGAATCTGCCTGCAATGCGAGAGACCTGGGTTTGATCCCTGGTTTGGGGAGATCCCCTGGAGAAGGGAAAGGCTACCCACTCCAGTATTCTGGCCTGGAGAATTCCATGAATTGTATAGTCCATGGGAACACAAAGAGTCGGACACGACTGAGCAATTTTCACTTCACTTCACTTCATTCCAGAAGAGAAGGTCATGGTATGGAAACCCCAGAGACCACCAGGGCCTGTCTCTGGACCTCCCAACACCAGCCTTGATGGATTTGAGATGTTCCATGAGAAGAGAAGAGTGCATAACCTGCACCTTCCCTAACCATTATCAAGAATCCTATTTTGAGCTAACCCTATAAGTTTTACTCACTGAACCCTTTTAGGGAGGACACAGTCTTGAGGGCACCAGGCTGTTGTGGCCTCCTTTGCCTGGCAAAGAAATAAAGCTACTCCTTTCTTCTTTATCCAAACTCTGTCTGCATTATTTTGATTCAGTGCCAGTGTACAGAGGCCAGGATTTTGTTAGTATGGTGAGGTTTTGAGACCAAGTGTGTGGTAAAAGTGAACAGTTAAGGCTGAATTTGAGCCATATGACTGTTATATAAACTTGAGGTCCCCTTGCTTATGGACTTTCAATGGCACTTTCTGCGCATTTCCATCTGCAATGGAGCTCAGAGATCAGATGTCCTGGTCATTGTTACAAAACCACAGTATCCCTGATTGCCTTAGAGAAAGTTCCTGAAAGTCCATTAAAAAATGACTTGATTTTGGCTACATTGAGGTCCAGATAGCCTGAACTGGTTATTTTGACCATCATCTCTGCTATTACAAGGAAAGTTTCGATTGAGGAGAGGTGAGGGACAGGGCTGATGTTCATTTACCTTTCAAGCAAAGGCATCAGAGACTATAAATAGGGAAAGAAATTATAACTAATGAAATTAAATTCACGGAAGAAAGATGAGTTCTGCTAATGATTAATATTCAGCTTAATAGATGAGCAAGACATGCTGAGTTAAGTCACCCAGAGGGTTCCAGTCTGATACCCATGAAAAAGAAGAACATGAAAGAAACAATTTCAGCTCCACTGCCTCCTCTACAGCTTGTCTCTGGGGAAGCACAATTATTAATTGCTCTGAAATGTTGCTTCACTTCAAAGTAGCCACTTCCTCAGCTACTTCCTGTTTCTTTCCCAACTGCCCCCACAAAAGGTTTACAGTGTGAAAATTGACTCTTCTGTTTTAAATTGAATTTGGGGCCTGACACCCATTCCTTCTATATCCAATGAGCTTTAAATAAAGGGACAACTAAGCTCAATGCAACATATGTGGGTGGAGAGCATGCTTCTGCTTCCTGTGCCTGCCCCCAGGGGCCATAGATAAGCCCAGAACAGTGCAAAGCAGGGTCTAGAGGCAACTGGAGGAGAGACAAGGGGCAAAAGAGGGCAGCTCTGTTTTTCTGGAGGGACAAGCTCTGGACTCAGGGCACTGGGGGAGGGGTCTGCTGCTCTTTCTTCTCTAGACATAAGTGGTCAGAAGGAAAAACCACTCTCTGCAGGCTCTCACATTAGGCATATGTCTTCCTTACTGCTCTCTTCCCTGTTTGGGTTTCATGGAATCCCAAATATGTGCCAGACTCTGGGATGGAGAGGAGGAGGAGCAACTGGGAACAGTAGGCTCCAAACCCTGTAGTTCACAGGAAGACCCTGTAGTGTCTGGAAAGTGGAGACCTGGGAAGTAAAGTGCCAGGAGAACTCAAAGCAGGCAGACAAAAGGGCAATGGCATAGGGGAGGGGACATCTCTGTGACAGTCAAATAATACCCTTAATTTTGGACTCTTGTATTTAACTCTGCAGTTTTAAAAATAATATAATCTTTAAGACTCTGTAGAGTTGCCAAATCCTATTGATCTATGAGTTGGGTAAGAATTGATCTCATTTGTGTCCGAATGAATGAATGAATGGATGAGTGTTGTCTGTGCAAACAGTGAACTTCAGGGCCAGACCGGTACCCAGCATAATAAAAGCAAACATGTGCTTTGTGGTTACAGATAGGCACAAGAACACCCAGCCACCCTCTTCTTATGGGGCCCACAAAGGTCTGGGGATGAGGGGACACATGCTGAAGGCCTGCCTCAGTGCTTGTTTACTGACTATCTCATGACCTTGCTAGCAGTGTGCCATTCATTACCCCTGTGACTAAATGGTCATGGAAGTAGGAGAGAATTCCACCAGTAGACAGCTCTATTTTTAAGGCTCAGGTTTTGCTTTCTCTTTCCTATGAGACAGCCCCTCTGGCAGGCTCAAGCATCTCTCAGTGACAGTAATCCTTGCATAATGTTAAGCAGATGTCTGATACTTGCTGGAAGGCAAAGAGAATCAGTGAGAAAAGCTAGAGTTGGGAGACTGTGTTCCTTGGGTGAAGGCAGTTTCTGTACTATCGGGGAATCCATTTGCCTAGCTAAGGTGATGCCTGCTTCACACTCCCTATGATGTATGTGTGCATGCATGCATAATGCAAATTTCCTACCAGTTCTTCCATTACCCACCCAAAGCACCCTTTCTCCAACCTAGCTGAACAGTTCATTCACTCACACTCCCTAGTAATGCCTGTCTGCTCTCTTCCCTTGTCCTGCCTTCAGGCATCTTCTTTCCTTCCTTTCCTTTTGTTCCTTCAAAACTGAATGGAACAGAATCCTACATGTAGCTTAATCCCGACTCTCCTATTGGCTGGCACTGTGGTCTTTGGCAAACTGTCATTAACCTAAGGCCGTTTCCTTCTCTTTAACAATATTCCCCTCATAGGGATATAGTGGAATGCTGTGCTCAGAGCCACTTCAGAGGGTTAGCAACTCTTGTACTAAAGGTGAGCTTGAGGCATTAAAACTCTTCTGTTATACCTCAGTCATTCATGACCCAAGGCATAGTAGGTTTGCATAGGCAGTACTCCTGGCATCTGAGTAAAGAAAGTGTAAGAAAACTGACCCACTTTAAGCCTTTCTCAATACACATGGTTCTTGCCCTTCTAGGAAACAAATAGAGGAGCACAGCTGGAAGTCAGCCTAATAGACATTAATTCATTGTCTGAAAACATCTTGGAAGATGCTCCTTCCAACCAATATCTTGAGGAGAAATCCCAGTGAAAGGACCCTGTTCTTTAGGGATACCAGCCTACTTCTCAACATAGTGATTGTTCATACTCAACAAAAGAGGCCAAAATGCAGTACTTTGGTGTAATCTCTAAAACAACAGAATGATCTTGGTTAGTTTCCAAGACAAATCATTCAAATCACAGTAATCCAAGTCTGTGCCTCAACCAGTAATGCTAAAGAAGCTGAAGTTGAATGCTTCTATGAAGACCTACAAGACCTTCTATAACTAACACTTAACATTAATCACAGGGGATTGGAATGCAAAAGTAGGAAGTCAGGAGATACCTGAAGTAACAGGCAAGTTTGTCCTTGGAGTACAAAATGAAGCAGGGCAAAGGTCAACAGAGTTTTTCCAAGAGAACACACTGGTCATAGCAAATGCCCTCTTCCAACAACACAAGAGATGACTCTACTCATGGACATCATCAGATGGTCAATACTGAAATCAGATTGATTATATTCTTTCCATCCAAAGATAGAGAAGCTGTATAGGGTCAGCAAAAACAAAGGCAAGACCTGGAGCTGACTGTGGCTCAGATTGTGAGCTCCTTACTGCAAAATCCAGACTTAAATTGAAGAAAGTAGGGAAAACCATTAGACCCTTCAGGTATGACTTAAATCAAATCCCTTATTATACAGTGGAGGTGACAGATTCAAGGGATTAGATCTGGTAGACAGAGTGCCTGAAGAACTATGGATGGAGGTTCATAGCATTGTAGAGTAGGTGGTGACCAAAACCATCCCAAAGAAAAAGAATCCAAGCAGACAAAATGGTTGTTTGAGGAGGCTTTGCAAATAGCTGAGGAAAGAAAATAAGCAAAAAGAAAGGGAGAAAGAGAAAGATATACCCAATTCAACCCACCTTCTGCAGAGTTCCAGAGAATAAGGAGAGATAAGAAAGCCTTCTTAAGTGAACAATGCAAAGAAATAGAGGAAAACAATAGAATGGGAAAGACTAGAGATCTCTTCAAGAAAATTGGAAATATCAAGGGAATATTTCATGCAAGGATGGGCATGGTAAAGGACAGAACTATAAGGACCTAACGGAAGCAGAAGAGGTTAAGAAGATGTGGCAAGTATACACAGAAGAACTATACCAAAAAGATCTTAATTACCTGGATAACCACAATGGTGTGATAACTCACCAGAGCCAGACATCCGAGAGTGTGAAGTTAAGTGGGCCTTAGGAAGAATTATTATGAACAAAGCTAGTAGAAGTGCTAGAATTCCAGCTGAACTATTTCGAGTCCTAAAAGATGATGCTGTTAAAGTGCTGCACTCAATATGCCAGCAAATTTGGAAAACTCAGCAATGGCCACAGGACTGGAAATGATCAGTTTTCTTTCTAATTCCAAAGAAGGGCAAGGCCAGAGAATGTTTAAACTGAACAATTGCACTCATTTCACATGCTAGCATGGTTATGCTCAAAGCCCTTCAAGCTTGGCCTCAGCTATATGTGAACAAAAACTTCCCGATGTACAATCTTGATTCATATAAGGCAGAGGAAACAGAGATCAAATTGCTAATGTTCATTGTATCATAGAGAAAGCAAGGGAATTAAAAAAAAAAGACAAAAAAACATCTACTTGTGCCTCGTTGACTATGCTAAAGCCTTTGACCGCTTGGATCACAACAAACTGAGAAGTTCTTAAAGAGATGAGAATACCAGACCACCTTACCTATCTCCTGAGGAACATGTATGCAGGTCAAGAAGATGTATATTGTCACGCTGCTTATTTAAATTTTATGCAGAATACATCACATGAAATGCTGGGCTGGATGACTCACAAGCTGAAATCAAGATAGCCAAAAGAAATATTAACAACCTCAGATATGCAGATAATACTATGCTAATAGCAGAAAGCAAAGAGTGAAAACTGATACTCCAAGTTATGGAAGCCATCAGTTGGAAATAGCCACCTGAATTCTGTTTTGGTGTTTTTCTGTTTGGCACCTTTACTGCACGGGAGGTGGGAGATTTTGAGATACATTTGCACAAAGTGCTTCTAAGGCACTTTGGAAAGGTCACTAGAATATGATGTAAACTCTAGGGAATTTAAAAAAAAAAACAATGAATTTGGCAGCCTATATGTGTCAAGGCAAGATAGCAGCAAGCTTCTGACCAAATTTTGAATAGAAATTATACAATTTCTGAAAATAAATTGTGTTGCTGTAGGGCTTCCTTGATAGCTCAGTTGGTAAAGAATCTGCCTGCAATGCAGGAGAACCCAGTTCAATTCCTGGGTCGGGAAGATCTGCTGGAGAAGGGATAGACTACCCACTCTAGTATTCTTGGGCTTCTCTTGTGACTCTGCTGGTAAAGAATCTGCCTGCAATGCAGGAGACCTGGGTTAAATCCCTTGGTTGGAGAGATCCCCTGGAGAAGGGAACAGCTACCCACTCCAGTATTCTGGCCTGGAGAATTCCATGGACTACAGTCCATGGGGTCACAAAGAGTCGTACATGACTGAGCAACTTTCACTTTCACTTTCAATGGGGCTTACATGTCAACCTGATCGTGTTTTCCCTTTGACAAGTTGTGATTTTAGCCTATTAGGTACAGAGCTGCAGAACCCCATACCTCCCACAGGCCTGCTGCTTGGTGGATACCCTGATACTGGATATTTTGAATCCATGATCTGGATCAGGTAAAAGCTGCCATGAAGAAAGGGGAGAACCCAGGCTCAAGCAACATGAGGATGCTCTATTGTGAGTTTACTACAAGAGATGAGTGCAGACAAGCAGTGCTATTTAAGTTGTTGGATTTGTAGGCACCAGGATCCAAGGCTCTACTGAAACTTCTCCACACTGAGCTCTAATTGGCATCAGATTCTTTCTGGGATTTAGAGCAGCAGTTAGAGACTTAGATGGGAAGGGGAGATGTGAGAGATTAGAGACAAATATGGTCAACTTCATAATTTGACTGAGAGTCAGCTCAGGTAGCAGAAGGGCTGAGAAAAGGCAGAGTTGTGGCCAGCTTGAACATCTTGAGGGAAGATTTGGCTGAAGAGAGGATATAAGAATGTAACCAAAGTGGCCAGCTCCTCCACTTCCTGACAATGAGGCCTGCAAAACAAGCAACCCAGAAGGGGCAGTATAGAAGTTTTCTTAGCAGACTGATGAGTACCTGGGTCAGTGCCCCATGGGAGCTGCAGAAAGCTCAGGCTACTCAAGGAGTGTGCTCTGGGCTGTCCTTGTTACTAAGGGATTACTAAGACATGCCTCCAGTTCAAGAGGTCTCTGACAAATACAATCCAAGAGCCAGGGCAGAACTCTTATCAGGAATGAATGGATGCCTTAGCTGGTATTCAAGAAGCATTGGTGTGCTTATGAAAACTTCTCTTTCCTAGTCCTGACTCAGAGGCACTGAAGTGTGTGGGAGGTGGGTATACCTCCCAGTCTGTTTTCTACCTAGAGAACCACAGGAGCCCGAGTCCAGAAATGAGCAGGTGACTTGTGCTTCTGGGACCCCGATCACTACTGCTGAGATCTATGAGGACTCAACCCCATCCATCTGGGGAAAGCAGCTCTGTTCACAAATCAGTTATGCTCCAAAAGAATTTTTTTCCAGCAAAGCATACATAGGCCATTCCTCAATAACTGCTAAATTTACATAATATGTCTTATTACTATTTCCTAAGATAAAGTCAGGTTAGGAAGGCTGGTTGGCTCCTGTGTGTCTGACAACTGGCCAGATTTTTTCTGTGTCTGCTTACAGGGCCCAACCTGGATCTTGATGGAATGCTCTAGTACAAAGGAAAGTGAAAGTGAAAGTCGCTCAGTCCTATCTGACTCTGCCACCCTATGGACTATAGCCACCAGGTTCCTCTGTCCATGGGATTTTTCAGCAAAAAAATACTGGAGTGGATTGCCATTTCCTCCTCGAGGGGATCTTCCCGACCCAAGGATTGAACCCACACTTCCTGCATTGCAAGCAGATTCTTTATCCTCTGAGCCATTGGGGAAGCCTATGACTGGTATTAAATAGTGATTATGTGAAGAAATGATAATAAATATTTTTGGCAGCACAAGGCTGGTTGGTGACTGCTTGAGTCTCGATGGCTGAGACTATGTCGGCCTTTCCAATATGAAACCAATATTTCAGAGTTTGTAACTTGGAAATAAGAATGTGCTCCAGTCAGAAACCGCATAAGAGATCTATGTCTGGAAGGAGCACTTGAGCAGATTTACTCAGATCAGTTTGAGAGTGGTAAAGGGAAACTTCCTGGTGTGCTGATGAATCCAGTTCTGGGATAAACTGCCCAATTTTGACTGCAAGAAAGCTGGTGCTGAGAGAGAAGTTAGGGAAAACTCTTCCCAGAAAGTACCTGCCTGGTGCTCTTTACCTGGTAGTACCAATAGGTGAGTTGAATCCTGAGGGCAAATAACCCCAATAGCTGTTGGAGAGTAAGGGACTGGATGCCTTCCCCACTAAAAGGAGCTCAAAATATCTGAGTCTAAGATCTGTGTGTGACATTGTGACTAGAAAGGATTTATTGAGCCTGGCTTCTAAATGCTGTCTTTCCAAAGTCATGAGCCAAATTCATTCTTCTAAGTCAAGTAGGCCCCAAAATAATCATTTAGAATAATAAATCAGCACCAAAACAGAGAACCCTAGTTTTCCAACATTAGATTTTTTTCTATTTCCCAAAGACCTCAATAACAAGGTTAGCTATATTCCTTCCTAAATGTAATTTTCAAGGTCTATGAAATAATCATATTAAATAAAGTTTCGTTCTCTTCAATATCACTAATAGGGTCAGAGGTATCTTTCTGGTCAGTTCAGTCACTCAGTCATGTCCAACTCTTTGTGACCCCATGGACTGCAGCATGCCTGGCCTCCCTGTCCATCACCAACTCCCAGAACTTGCTCAAACTCATGTCCATTGAGTCAGTGATGCCATCCAACCATCTTATCCTCTGTCATCCCCTTCTCCTCCTGCCTTCAATCTTTCCCAGCATCAGGGACTTTCCTAGTGAGTCAGTTCTTCACATCAGTGGCCAAAGTATTGGAGATTCAGCTTCAGCATCAGTCCTTCCAATGAATATTCAGGACTGATTTCCTTTAGGACAGACTGGTTGGATCTCTTTGCAGTCCAAGGGACTCTCAAGAGTTTTCTCCAGCACCGCGGTTCAAAACCATCAATTCTTCGGCCCTCTGTTTTCTTTTTGGTGCAACTCTCACATCCATACATGACTACTGGAAAAACCATAGCTTTGACTAGACAGACCTTTGTTGGTAAAGTAATATCTCTGCTTTTTAATAAGCTGTTTATGTTTGTCATAACCTTTCTTCCAAGGAGCAATCATCCTTTATTTTCATGGCTGCTGTCACCATCTGCAGTGATTTGGGAGCCCCCCAAAATACTCTGTCACTGTTTCCATTCTTTCTCCATCTATTTGCCATGAAGTGATGGGACTAGATGCTGTGATCTTTGGTTTTTGAATGCTGAGTTTTAAGCCAGCTTTTTCAGTCTCCTCTTTCACTTTCATCAAGAGACTGTTTTGTTCACCCTTTGTTCCCGTAAGGGTGATGTCATCTGCATATCTGAATTTATTGATATTTTACCCTGAAATATTGATTCTTGACTCTGCGTATGAGTTAAATAAGCACATTGACAATATACAGCCTTGATGTGCTCCTTTCCCAATTTTAGAACATGTCCAGTTCTAACTGTTGCTTCTTGACCTTCATACAGATTTCTCAGGAGGCAGGTAAGATGGTCTGGTTTTCTCATCTCTTGAAGAATTTTCCACAGTTTGTGGTGATTCACACAAAGTCTTTAGCGTAGTCAGTGAAACAGAATTGATTCAACTATGGATGTGGATGCCATTTGCATCAATTGTTTTAATTAGAGGGCAACAAGATAAATGTCAATGAACTGAGGCAGAACTTTCTGGGAATCTCAGTTCTAGGAAACGTGATCCAAATTCTTATTGCAGTTTGGTTGGGAACCTCCATCATCAAAGAACCCCTGTGATCAGCTTAGCAACTTAAAAACAATTGTCTATTTTTTTCTGTAGGAAATTTGGAAAACAAAGAAGGAAAAAATAAGAAAACAAAAAGTATTCAGACTACATCATCTGTCCGTTGTTTATATCTAGCCAGTGTGGGCAATTTTCAAACTTCCATCCAGTTATTTCTCAATGATACAGATCCAAATGTGTTACAAAACTAAGATTATATTCTATATTTCTATATTTTGCTTTATTCATTTAGCGTTATGTTAGGTGCATTTTCCTATATCATTAAATCTCCTTAGACCCTTTGAAAATTAACTTTGCAATTCTTCCTTCCTCAAATGGATTTAAATATTCTATTTCTGGACATATTGTTCTTATTTTTTGTTATGATTAAAAATATGTTGATGAACATCTTCACACATAAATATTTTCCTATATTTCTGTATATATTATTAAAATAGGCTCCTGGAAGATTCTGAAAGTAACTGTGTCAAAGGATGAACTTATTACAAATCACCAAATTGCTTTCATGCTAAGTAAGGCATTGGACCACCATACATAGCATAAAATATTTCTGCTCCCTTCTTGCAAAGAGAGAGTTTGTCAAGCAGAGACGAAGTTCTCGCATAGGTTATTGTCAATGTCCCTTTTTCACTTTCTGTCATGGAGGTGAAAATAACAAATTAATAATTATTAGGTCACTGTTTTTGAGCACTCAACTCTGTGCCGGACACTAAACTAACCACTTTTCTTCTGTTGACTTTCACAACCTTGTAAGGAAAGCACCTTTTCCTCTGGATTGGTTGGATTTGTTATTGACAGTTCTTCCTCTCCCCACCCTTTACCTGCTTTAGTTTATTGAATGAAAAGCATACATCCCCATTCCACGGGCTATAACTTCGTCTTATGACTTTCTTGGCTAATATGATAGGAACAGATATATGCCAGAGGCTTTAACTGTTTTGTTTTGTGGGGTTTCTGGTAATCATCTTCTACTCTTGAACTCATTTGTGAAAAGAGTATATCCCAGCTAGCCATTAGTCCAAGAATAAAGAGATATATGGGGCATGTTAGTTGCTCAGTCATGTCCAACTATTTGTGACTTCATGGACTGTAACCCGCCAGGCTCCTCTGTCCATGAAATTCTCTAGGCAAGAATACTGGAGTCGGTAGTCTTTCCCTTCTCCAGGGGATTCTCCCAACATCATACACATGATGTGAAGATTAAATGAAATAATACTTATAAATATAGTGAAGAGCATTTGGCACACGTAAGTCTTCAATAAATATTAACTATTTATTAATTTGCTAATCATCTCTTTGTGGTCTAGGGAAATAATGTAAAGCATTAACAGACTTGGCTTATTTTTTCTGCTAATTGAAGAAATGAATGGTTCTCTGGTTAAAGAATCAGGTTTTCTCTTGAAACGTAAGTGGCATTTATTTAAAGCTGTATTCCTTTGGTGCCAGGGCCTTAACATGGCTGCTGCTGCTGCTGCTAAGTCGCTTCAGTCGTGTCCTACTCTGTGAGACCCCATAGACAGCAGCCCACCAGGCTCCGCTCTCCCTGGGATTCTCCAGGCAAGAACACTGGAGTGGGTTGCCATTTCCTTCTCCACTTAACATGGCAGGACCTTAAAAATTAATATATAAGGAAATGAACAATAAAGAAAGAAATGCATTTGAGCCTGAAGATGATAGACCACAGGGATTCGTGGTCGTGACCAATTTGTCATCTAGGAGTTAACACAGTGGTTAGCAGAAAGTTAGCTCACAGACAGTCTTTTCTCAAACACAAGAGAAAAACCAAAGCCTAGAATACTCTGCTAGGGAACGGAATTGAGGAAATTGACCAGCTTTGCTGATTGGGTCAAGTGCTTTGACCTACAGTGAGTTAGCTTTTAAGTTTTTACTCTGAAGGGATGATGCTACTTCCTGCTGACATGAATTTATCTGGTGCCCTTTGACCCTTGCTGCACCAACGAGGTGCTGAGACTCAGGCACATGGCCTTCTATGAACCGACCCTGAGTGTATTCCTGGTGACACATGAAATAAGAGCTGTGGACAGGAGTTGCTGAAGAAGGTACGGGTCCTAGAAGTCAAGAAGGGTTAGTGCCCACTGCCTGCTTATTAAGAGGAAAAGAAAATTTCCCAGCTGTTTGCCATCCTCTTGAAGCCTGAGGCTCTGTGGTTGCCATCTCTGGCCTGTGCCTACCACAATGCTTATCACACAACAGGTCTTCAATTAATGTTTGTCTTTATCTCTCTCCAAGACAGATTAGTTGTTGCATCCAGAGCTGCTTAGAAGAAATAAATCATTACTGAGTAGAAAGATACCTCGGATGGTAGCTATTGCGTATCTTCCACAGTTTGCAGACTCCTCATGAGAAAGATTACTATATGCTGATGCAATTAATTCCATTGATAGACAGCTCTGCATATTTATTATATTGAGTGGAAATTTGCCTACTGTTTAGCAAAGTGAAAAAAAGAAGATGCCTGAAGTCCTGTAGACAGACATGCTCCTTTCTCCTTTCCCCATTCATTTTCATTCAGATGAGCTGTTGGAACAATAGAATGGACCTAGGTGGGATTTAGGATTAATGGACCTAAGTGGGATTTGGGATTAACAAAGAGCTTTGTTAACAGGAAGGAGTTTGGTCTCCAGTTGTTTTACACTGAGGTCAAGGGTCTTTCAAGCCTGAGTAGTTATAAAAATTAACCAAATGCAAAGTTTTGAATAAATATTCAGATCTTCCTATTGTAAATCATTTATTATGGTCACCCTCTCAGTGGTCATGGAACAAGATGTGAGCTTTTCTTAATGAAGTATTTTATATAAATATATTTTCATTTATCTTAGTGTTAGCTGCTACATGAACTGAATGGCAAATGAGATAATAGATGTGCAAACCCTGGAATGTACTCATCTCCTCAAGTTGCAGAGCAGGAGCAGAGAAAGCTATCCTCTAACTGACTTCAGAAGCCACAACCTTGAGCAGCGTTCCCCCATCCTTACCCTGAACCGTGATATTCAGAGGGCATTTGACTTTGGTTGTATTAAGTTTCCAAGAGCTTCCCTGGTAGCTCAGCTGGTAAAGAATCTGCCTGGAATGCAGGCAGTTTGATTCCTGGGTTAGCAAGTTCCCCTGGAGAAGGGATAGGCTATCCACTCCAGTATTCTTGGGCTTTCCTGGTGACTCAGATGGTAAAGAATCTGCCCACAATATGGGAGATGTGGGTTCAATCCCTGAATTGGGAAGATCTCCTGGAGAAGGGAAGAGCTACCCACTCCAGTATTCTGGCCTGGAGAATTCCATGGACTATATAGTCCATGGGGTCGCAAAGAATCGGACACGACTTACCAATTTTCACTTTCATTTTTCACTTTACTTTTAAGGTTCCAGATCTCCTTCTTCAAGGAGTTTTGTGGCATCTAAATTGCCAGCATCCGTTGGATCATCAAAAAAGCAAGAGAGTTCCAGAAAAACATCTACTTCTGCTTTATTGACTGCGCCAAAGCTTTTGACTGTGTGGATCACAACAAACTGTGGGAAATTCTTCAAAAGATGGGAATACCAGACCACCTGACCTGCCTCCTGAGAAATCTGTATGCAGGTCAAGAAGCAACATTTAGAACTGGACAGGGAACAACAGGATAGTTCAAAATGGGGAAAGGACTACATTAAGGCTGTATATTGTCACCCTGCCTATTCAACTTATATGCAGAGTACAACATGAGAAATGCCAGACTGATGAAGCACACGTGGAATCAAGATTGCTGGGAGAAATACCAATAACCTCAGATATGCTGATGACACCACCCTGATGGCAGAAAGTGAAGAAGAACTAAAGAGCCTCTTGATGAAAGTGAAATAGTGAAAAAGTTGGCTTAAAATTCAACATTGAGAATACTAACACCATGGCGCCTGGCTCCATCACTTCATGGCAAATAGGTGGGGAAGCAATGGAAAAAGTGGCTGAATTTATTTTTTTTAGGCTCCAAAATCCTTGCAGATGATGACTTCAGCCATGAAATTAGAAGATGCTTAGTCCTTGGAAGGAAAGCTATGATCAACCTAGACAGCATATTAAAAAGCAGAGACATTAATTTGCCAACAAAGATCCATCTACTCAAAGCAATGGTTTT
This sequence comes from Okapia johnstoni, assembly GCA_024291935.2. Classification (NCBI taxonomy): domain Eukaryota; kingdom Metazoa; phylum Chordata; class Mammalia; order Artiodactyla; family Giraffidae; genus Okapia; species Okapia johnstoni. The sequence continues at coordinate 64,670,159 of CM044310.1, forward strand.
TCCAGTGGTGATGTATGCATGTGAGAGTTGGACTATAAAGAAAGCTGAGCACTGAAGAATTTATGCTTTTGAACTGTGGTGTTGGAGAACACTCTTGAGAGTCCCTTGGACTGCACGGAGATCTAACCAAGCTATCCTAAAGGAAATAAGTCCTGAATATTCATTGGAAGGACCGATGCTGAAGCTGAATCTCCAATACTTTGGCCACTGATGCGAAGAACTGACTCACTAGGAAAGACCCTTATGGTGGGAAAGATTGAAGGCAGGAGGAGAAGGGGCCAACAGAGGATGAGATTGTTGGATGGCATCACTGACTCACTGGACATGAATTTGAGTAAGCTCAAACTCAGTGAGCTTTGAGTTGGTGATAGACAGAGAAGCCTGGTGTGCCGCAGTCCATGGGGTCTTGAAGAGTCAGACACGACTGAGGGACTGAACTGAATTAAACTGTAAGGAAGCATTAATTGTTGAGGTGAAAAATTATCAACATTGAAACACAATTTGAACTTTATGCTCATGAGTTAATCTGTATCAGTTTCCAGCAAAGGTAATGGGTTGGCCAAGACAGGTGCTCAAATGAAATAAATTCATTTTGTAGATGACAGTAACTTAGCAGGGATGGGAACTGTTAGGGTCCCCTCCACACAGTTATAAGCATCAACATGTTAAGTCTTAGAAATGGGATCAAAACATTTATTCCAGCTTTATATAACATGTGTATCTCAGGTTCAGCTAATTTAATTTTAATCTTGGTGTTTGACACTCTCCACTTGACATTGTAAAGACAAATGTCATAGAACCAAGGTTAAAATACCAGAATGACAGGGAAAAATTGTACCTTGAGTATATCAAAAATCACATGTGTTCTAGGGTTGCACATTTAATTTGAAATATCTGTATTCCCTGTTCATGACATCTCTGCAACTGGCTTCCCTACTATATTGATATTAAGTAAGTAAATTTAAATGAGTCAAAGTGCCCCTTTCCCTTCCATAAAATGTCAATGTTGTTGTTGTTGTTACTGTTTTTTAAAGATCCTATCTCTACCAAAAGGGATTAACACTGGATGTGGAGGACTTTGTTCATCTCAACTAGGTTTCCAATCCCACATAAGATTGTGATTTCACTTTCCATCAGATACTGGCTCTGCAGAAAACAGTAGATGAAGAAGATCTGTGCTAGACTTAGGGGCCCAGGGACACAAAGCGGAGAGAATATTTCCCTTGAGCTATGAAAATTTCAAACAGAGCCATCCAATGGGCCATTGTGACATGTATGCTGCACCTGAGGGAAGCTGTCCCAACTTCTATCCACCATGTATGAGACAATATTTACAGAGCCAGATCTGACCACAAAATTGCTCATCATCAGAGAAAAGGCCATCCAGTAGCTAAAGAATAACCTCCCATTCCAATTAACCAGTAGAGTACGACAGACTAGAAGCTAAAGCCTGCAGTCAGATAGTTGACTTCTTTTTAACTCTCTCTCCCATTTTGACCCTGCATCCCAGTCAGCTATCTCTCTCTAAACCATTACTCTGGTGATGCCTCTCCTCTGTTCCAGACCCTTCAGAAGCTCCATTTTGCCTACAGTGAGCTGGAGAGTTCTCTCTAAGACCTAGCCGCCTCTTTGCCACTCTTATGCCTACTCCCCTGTAGCATGGTCTCTTCAGTCAAAACACCACAGTCTTTCCAGCCTCGGAGGTTCCCATTGTGTCATTCTTTCTGCCTGGAACCTGCTTTCTCACCACTGGCTTGCTAGTTTCAGTTTACACTTCAGGGCTATGTCTACAGGAGCCTGCTAGTCCAGTAGCCACGTATGGATGTGCGAGTTGGACCATAAAGAAGGCTGAGCACCAAAGAATTGATGCTTTCGAACTGTGGTGCTGGAAAAGACTTTTGAGAGACCCTTGAATTGCAAGGAGATCAAACCAGTCAATCCTAAAGGAAATCAGTCCTGAATATTCATTGGAAGGACTGGTGTTGAAGCTGAAGCTCTGAATCTTTGGCCACCTGATGCAAAGAGAGGACTCATTGGAAAAGACTCTGATGATGGGAAAGATTAGAGTAAGAGGAGAGGGGATGACAGAGGATGAGATGGTGGGATGGCATCACTGACCCAATGGACATGAGTTTGAGCAAACTCAGGGAGATAGTGAAGGACAGGGAAGCCTGTTGCACTGCAGTTCATGGGGTCGCAAAGAGTCAGATAGGACTGAGCAACTGAACAACAACAACTAGTCAGCAAACACTGTAACATTCTCATCTCAGGCACCCTTCTAAGCACTTTACCACTCTCCAGTCATTAACACTTTCAACAAGCTGGGAAATAGGAGCTAATACTATCACAGTCCTGGTTTTATGGGTAGGGAAATCACCCAGTGTCATGCAGAGAATAAGTGGTCAATCTGAGCTCAGAAAGTCACTTTGCTATGCTTTTCCTCTGGCTTTCTTCATGACAATGTCCTTTGACAGCCTTCACACCCGTCCCCTCCACTGAGCCAGGGTTCCTACTGCACTCTAACATAGACTTCACTGTTCTGATTACAGTTTGTAAATTTATAAGCCTCACTGTGATCACTACTTTAAGAATGTCTCTCCTGCTAAGTGGTTTGGTCCCTGTGGGCAGATCCTTGTTTCTTTTGCCCTCCACTGCGTATATTACCATTTCCTGACAGAGTCCCTGGACTGTAGTGACTGACCTGGTCATTTGTTCTTCCAGTGGGTGAGTATTTCAGCCATCCTGATACGTGGGGGCAGGGTGAAGCAGTGCACTTCCAGATGTCTTGTCTGCACTTTTGAATGGTTCCTTTGCAAGGGTCCTGTGCACCATGGCTCAACTGACCTGAGCTAGGAGAGACAGAGCAGAAGCCACACTTGGTCTTGCGGGGTGTGTGGTGTTCTCATGATCTGGAGAGAGAAGTGAGCACAATGTTAGAGATGCTGCAGCTCCCCACATGAGGGCACTCTTTTTGCATACCTAACTAGAAGTCTTCCTTTTGAGAATGACAGAAATTAGCAGAGCAATGATGAAACATAAAGAAATAAGGGGACAGAAGGTTATTTCCAAAATTCTTTATTGAGACTCTGTTTGTAAAAGCATTCCCTGACTGTCTATCCCAGGCTGCTAATGGAGAATGTGACTGTTTTGCTACATTATGGGCCATCAGGGATATAAATAAACCATTTCTCCCTGCTGACATTAAGAGAAACCTTCCTGGAAAGGATGTGTTAATGCTGGCATGGAGCTTTCTTGGGTATAAATGCAGTAGAAACAGGCAGCAGCTTGATGAAGGGCACATTGGGTAAACTGGTAGGCCCCCTACACCTGTCAGTAATCTCATGGTACAGACATCTCAGAGGCAGCTCTCCAGAGATGCCCTAGGTTCAAATTCAGGTTCTATTACAGGTTCTATTACAAACAAACCTCCACTTTCTGTACTAGAAAAACCATAGCCTTGACTAGACGGACATTTGTTGGCAAAGTAATGTCTCTGCTTTTTAATATGCTGTCTATACTGGTCATAGCTTTTCTTCCAAGGAGTAAGCATCTTTTAATTTCATGGTTGCTGTCACTATCTGCAGTGATTTTGGAGCCCAAGCCGTGAAGTGACGGGACTGGATCCCATGATCTTCTTTTCTTGAATGTTGAGTTTTAAGCCTACTTTTTCACTCTCATCTTTCACTTTCATCAAGAGGCTCCTTAGTTCTTCCTCACTTTCTGCCATAAGGGTGGTGTCATCTGCATATCTGGGATTATTTGTATTTCTCTCAGCAATCCTCATTACAGCTTGTGCTTCATCCAGTCCAGCATTTCGCATGATGTACTCTGCATATGTGTTAAATAAACAGGGTGTATACAGCCTTGATGTATTCCTTTACTGATTTGGAAACTGTTGTTCCATGTCCAGTTCTAACTGTTGCTTCTTGACCTGCATACAGATTTCCTGGGAGACAGGTAAGGTGATCTGCTATTCCCATCTCTTGAAGAATTTCCCACAGTTTGTGGTGATCTACACACTCAAAAGCTGGTGTCATCAATAAAGCAGAAGTACATGTTTTCTCGGAACTATCTTGCCATTTCAGTGATTCAGCAGATATTGGAAATTTGATCTCTGGTCCCTCTGGCTTTTCTAAATCCAGCTTGAACATCTGGAAGTTCATGGTTCATGCACTGTTGAAGCCTGGCTGGGAGAATCTTGAGCATTACTTTCCTAGCGTGTGAGATGAGTGCAATTGTGCGGTAGTTTGAACATTCTTTGGCGTTGCCTTTCTTTGGGATTGGAATGAAAACAGACCTTTTCCAGTCTTGTGGCCACTGTTGAGTTTTCCAAATTAGCTGGCATATTGAGTACAGCACTTTCACAGCATCATCTTTCAGGATTTGAAATAGCTCAACTGGAATTCCATCACCTCCACTAGCTTTTTCATAGTGATGCTTCCTAAGGCTCACTTGATTTCACATTCCAGGATGTCTGGCTTTAGGTGAGTGATCACATCATCGTGGTCATCTGGGTCATGAAGATCTTTTTTGTATAGTTCTTCTGAGTATTCTTGCCACCTCTTCTTAATATCTTCTGCTTCTGTTAGGTCCATACCATTTCTGTCCTATATTGGGCCCATCTTTGCATGACATATTCCCTTAGTATCTCTAACTTTCTTGACGAGACCTCTAGTGTTTCACTTTCTATTGTTTTCCTCTATTTCTTTGCATTGATCACAGATGAAGGCTTTCTTATCTCTCCTTGCTATTCTTTGGAACTTTGCATTCAAATGGGTATATCATTCCTTTTCTCCTTTGCCTTTCACTTCTCTTCTTTTCTCAGCAATTTCTAAGGCCTTCTCAGACAACCATTCTGCTTTTTTGCAAATCACTGCAGATGGTGAGTACAGCCATGAAACCAAAAGACACTTGCTCGCTGGAAGAAAATCTATAACAAACCTAGGCAGCACATTAAAAAGCAGAGACATTACTTTGCTGACAAAGGTCCATTTAGTCAAAGCTATGGTTTTTCCAGTAGTCATGTATGGATGTGAGAGTTGGACTATCAAGAAAGCTGAGTACTGAAGAATTGATGCTTTTGAACTGTGGTGTTGGAGAAGACTCTTGAGAGTCCCTTGGACTTCAAGGAGATCTAACCAGTCAATCCTGTAGGAAATCAACCCTGGATATTCATTGGAAGGACTGATGCTGAAGCTGAAACTCCAATACTTTGGCCACCTGATGCAAAGAACTGACTCATTGGAAAAGACCCTGAAGATGGAAAAGATTGAAGCCAGGAGGAGAAGAAGACGACAGAGGATGGATAGTTGGATGGCATCATTGACTCAATGGACATGAGTTTGAGCAAGCTCCGGGAGTTGGTGATGGACAGGAAAGCCTGGCATGATAAAGAGTTCACAGGGTTGCAAATAGTTGGACACTACTGAGTGGCTGAACTGAAAGCATGCCAACCTAGGCAAATTAAGAATTCCAGGAAGAGAAAAAAGAGAAAATGGAATAGAAAATGTTTTTGGAATAATTATGGCTGAAAAATTCCCAAGCCTAAAGAAGAAAACAGATATTCAGGTATTGGAAGCACAGAGGACCCCCCAAAAAGATGAACTGAAACATATCCACACAAATGAACATTATAATTAGAATGGCAAGAATTAAAGACAAAAAGAGGATACTAGAGGCAGCAAGATAAAAAAGCAGAGTCATTTAAAAGAGAACCCCTAAAAGGCTATCAGTATTAGTTGATTTCTCTGTAGAAAGTTTGCAGGCCAGAAGGGAGTGTCATGATATATTCAAAGTCCTGAGAGGGAAAAATCTGCAACCTAGAATATTCTACCCACCAAGATTATAATTTAGAATAGAAGGAGAGATAAAGAATTTTTCAGACACAGAAAAGCTAAAAATATTAGGAATGCTAAACTTACCCTAAGAGAAATATTGAAAGATCTTCTCTAAATTGAAAAGAAGCAAGAACTTGTAGGCAAATCAAAATAGGAAGGGAAAGTACATAGTAAGGGTTGAAGATAACTTAAATCAATCAGTATGTAGATTTAAAAGACATTAAAAGACTTGTAAAAGTGATTATAACTACAATAAACAGTGAAAGGATAAGCATGATGATGTAAAACTACATAATGTTGGAGAGGGGAGTATAAAAATATAGATCTGTTAGAATGTATTTGAACTTGAATGACTATCAGTTTAAACCAAGTAGATATAGTTATAGGTCAGCATACAAAACTCCATGATAACCACAAATCAAAAATAAACAAATAAATTCACAAAATCCAAAAATAATAGCACTCAAGCACATCAAAGCACAAAAAAAAAACCAAAATGAACAAAGAACTACAAAAGCAACTGGAAAGCAAAGATTATAATGGCAATAAATACATACCTATCAATAATTACATACTTACCAGTAATTACTTTATATATCAACAGACTAAATGTTCTGGTCAAAAAGACATAGAGTGACTTATTAGATTTTATTAAAAAAGAGAACCCACAATATGCTGCCTATAAGACACACACTTTACTGTGAAAGACAAACATAGATTGAAAGTGAGGGGATGGAAAATGATTTCATGCCAATGGAAATGATAAGAAAGCTTGGGTAGCAACACTCATATGACAAAATAGATTGTAAAAGAAAGGTCATAAAAAAAGACGAAGAAGGGCATTGTATAAATAATAAAGTGATCAAGAAGAAGAAATTACACTTGCTAACATATACACACTCAATGTAAAAAAAACTATATATAAAGCAAATGCTAACAGACATTAAGGGAGAAATGGTTAGAATTACAATAATGATAGGAGACTTTAACACTCTTTTGATACAAATGGACAGATAAACCAAATGGAAATCCATAGAGAGGTCCTAAATAACAAAATAGACCAGTTGTACTTAATTGTTATTTACAGGATACTACATCAAAAAAGAGCAGAATGCACATTCTTTTCAGGAATTCATGAAACATTCTCTAGGTTAGATCACAGACTAGGTTTCAAAACAAACTCAACAATTTTAAGAGTATAGAAATTATATCAAGCATATTTGCTGACCACGATTGAAGCTAGAAATCAACTACAGAAAGCAAAAAGGGAAAAGAACAAACACATGCAAACAGCATGCTACTAAAAAACCAATGAGCTAATGATGAAAAAAAATCAGAAAAAATACCTCAAGACAAATGAACATGAATATGAGCAAAAATCAATAGGATGGAGCAAAAGGAGTTCTAAGAGGGAAGTTTATAGCATATAGCAGGGCTTCCTCAACAAACAAGAAAAATCTCAAATAAACAACCTAACCTACTACCTAAAAGAATTATAAAAATAAGAACAAACAAAGCCCAAAGTTAACATTAAAAAGAAAATAATAAAAAAAGTGAGGAACAAATAAAATAGAGACAAAAACAGTGGACAAGATAAATGAAGCAAACAGCTGTTTTGTTTGGTTTTTTTTTAAGATAAAATAGACAAACCTCTAGGCAGGCTCAAGTTATTCAAAACAACTGAAGAAGAAGGAACTTTCCAAAATTCATTTTAGGAGACCTCCATTATCCTGCCAGCAAAACCGGGCAAAGACACTATGAAAAAAGAAAATGAAAGGCCAATATCTTTGATTAATATAGATGCAAAAACCCTCAACAAAATACTAGCAAACTGAATCCAACATTTACAAAAGGAAGGATTGGAAAAAAAAAAAAAAAAGAACAAAAGGAAGGATTGGACCATGATCAAGTCTGATTCATTCAGAATCATAAGGATGGTTCAACATATGTGATCAATCAGTGTGATACACATTGATACACATTGCTGACAAAAGGAGAGGCAAAAGCCACATAATCATTTCAGAGGATGCCAAAAAAAACTTGACAAAATTCAACATCCATTCATAATAAAAGCTTTTATTCAAGTGGGTATAGAGAGAACAAATCAACATAATAAAGCTCATTTACAGCAAATCCACAGCCAAGATAATCCTCAAAGGTGAAAAACTGAAAGCCTTCTGGTAAATTCAGAAATAAAACAAGGATGCCCACCCTCACCCCTTCTATTCAATACAGTATTGAGATGGCCAGGGTACTTTCAAAATAGCAGAGGAGTAAAACGGGGAGGTCACCTTCTCCCCACAAACACATCAAAAATACAACTGCATGTGGAAAAACTCCTACAGAACACCTTCAGAACACTGGTAGAAGACCCCAGACTTCCAAAAAGATAAGCCCCAATCTTCTCAGAATGAGATAGGGCAAAAGATAAAGATAAAAAAGAGACAAAGGATTTTAAAACAGGGATCTGTACCCCAGGGAAGGAGTAGTGAAGAAGGACAATCCTCTGCACACTTAGAAACCCCCTCACTGGTGGGGACAGGGGGAGCTTCAGAAACTCTTGGTGGAACACAGCAACAAGTGCTCTGAAGGCAAAAGGGAGAGAATTCACCACAGAGATTGTGGCCAAACAGCACTTCCCAGCTGAAAAGTGGCTTGCATGCTCACTGTGGTGAATGGAGGCTGGGTGCTGAGGCTCAGGCTTTGGGGGTCGGGCCCCAGGAGAGGACCAGTATTGACCACTGTGAAAATATTTGGGGGGAGGGGCTAGTACAATGCAGCTGATGGAGTCCAAGGAAAAGCCTAGGCCCACCAGAGAGGCAAGAGGTCATTGCCACAGGAATGCTCTAACTCCCTGCGCTCGCAGATCACAGAAACCCCCTTTTTCAAAGCCCATAGGTGGGATGAGCTGGCTGCAGTCTGGGACCCCAAGGTAGATACATCAAAGACGGAAAGAGTGCCAGAGGCAGAACTAGATTCAGCTTCAGTTTATGATCCCAGAGTTGGGGGAGGCAAAATGACTGGCCACTGCCAAAGCCAGGGTGAGTACCTGAGGCAGTGGAAAAAATGCCACAGCTGTGGTCCTGACCCCAGAGGTAGAAGCTGCCACCAAGCTGTGAGCAGGCACAGTTTACTGCCCATACCTTCCTGGGAGCCTATGCAGCTTGTTCTGCTGAGGGACACAAGACCTGGGGTCACTCCCCCTGGGAGAGCACATTGCCTGCCTCAGACTGTAACAATATTCCACAGGCCTCGACTTCAGCAGGCACTCCTCAAATAGCCCAACTGTGGCTTCCAAACTCCCCCCTCTCCCCAGGCCAACTGAGCAAATGAGCCCTAATAAACTGCTGCTTTCCCACCCTCTGGTCTGGGAGAGGAACAGACACTGGAGAGGGCACCCCATAGAGGTGGGACCAAAACCAAAGAGGAGCACCAGGGGCAGTGTGAGAAAAGAAGAGGAAAATAATTCACTTTTGTAGGTGCAAGGAATTATATACTCACAATTAGCCTGAGACTGTGGACTTTGGGCAATTGTGGACTTTGGGAGAAAGTGCAAATTGGAGTAAGGCTAAATCTGAGCCTGATCTTAACTCACAGCACCCACAGCTGGTCTAGAGACCTTCCTAGATATTTTGGAGGACTTCCTGAGTAGGCAGATTGGCTGGTGCTCATGTGTGGAGAGCACAACAAAGGACTCGGGAGGACATTCTTCTTACTACCAGTCTCTCTCTGTATATTTTTCTTTCTTTTTTCTGTATTATTCTAATGTTTTTCTTTCTTTATTATTCCTTTAATTTTTATTTTTTAACTTACTTTTTTCTTTTTTAAAAAAAAACATTCTCTTTTAAAATAAACTTATTTTATTTTTTTCCTATTTACAATACACTTTAGTTATATTGCATTTTCCCCATGTCTTTGGTTCTGTATTTTTGCTAGTCTAGTTTTTAGTATTCATTTTCACTTATGGATTGGTTTATTGACTTGATTTCTCTTTTTTGATACTTGCTTTTATTATTTTTTTCCTCTTTTTTCTCTCTTCTTTTATCTTTGTAAGTGTACGTTTCTTTGGCAGTTCGTGGCCACTGCCTGTTGCTTTCGACATTAGTCTTGGGGCTTTGTAGTCTATGCTGTGTGGCATGTGAAGTTTTAGTGCTACAGTAGAGATAGGCCTGAACATCTAACATGCAAAACCTGCATCCAGGACTTTGGACCACCAAAGAACTCTTGACCCCATGGAATATTAATCAGCAAGAATTCTTCCAAAGGCCTCCATCTCAACACTAAAACTAGGCCCCGCCAAAGGACCAATGCTGGATAATTCACACCAAACCTTCAGCAAAAAGGAACACAACTCTGCCCAATAGCGTACAGGATGCCCAAACAATATCAAGCCCATGAACACCCCAGAATGCAGCACTGGATACAGCTCTGGCCTTCAAAGGCAAGGTCCAGCTCCATCCACTAGGATACAGACACAAGTATCACCAACCAGGAAACCTTCACAAGGCACTGGTCCAACCCCACCCACAGGAGGCATACTCCACAATTAAGAGGAACTATACCTTTCAGTGTGCAGAAAGGAAACCTCAAACACAGTAAATTAAGCAAAAAAAAAAAAAAAGAGAGAGAGAGAGAGAAACATGTAGCAGATGAAGAAACATGTTTAAAGATCCACAAGACCAAACAAATGAAGAAGAAATGGGCAGGATACCTGAAAAAGAATTCAGATTAATGACGGTAAAGATGATCCAAAATCTTGGAAATTAAATGGATGTGAAAATAAATAGAATGGAGGCATGGATTAAGATGATACAAGAAACGTTTAACAAAAACCTAGGAGAAATAAGGAATAGACAATCAACAATGAACAACACAGTAACTGGGATTAAAAATACACTAGTGGGAACCCATAGCAGAATAAGTGAGGTAGAAGAATAGATAAGTGGCTAGAAGATAGAATGTTAGAAATAACTGAAGTAGAGCAGAATAAAGAAATGAAAATAAATGACTACAGTCTCAGAGACCTCTGGGACAACATTAGGTGCACCAATATTCAAATCACAGGGGTCCAAGAAAGAAGAGAAAAAGAAAGGGTATGAGAAAATATTTGAGATTAGAGTCGAAAACTTCCCTACCATGGGAAAGGAAATAACCACACAAGTTCAGGAAGCCTAAAGAGTCCCGTATAGGATAAACCCAAGGAGAGATATGGCAACATGTATTAATCAAGCTTACAAACACAAAGAACAAATATTTAAAAGCAGCAAAGGAAAAGCAACAAATAACATACAAGCAGATCCCATGGGGGATCTTTCAGCAGAAACTCTGCAGGCCAGAAGGAAGTGTCTGGATATACTTAAAGTGATGAAAGGAAGAAGAAAAAACAAGCAAACCTACATCTAAGATTAATCTATTCTGCAAGGATCTCATTCAGATTTGAAAGAGAAATCAAAAGCTTTTATACAGACTGAAGTAAGCCAGAAAGAAAAACATCAATACAGTTGGCCATCTCATGTGAAGAGTTGACTCGCTGGAAAAGACCCTGATGCTGGAAAGGGTTGGGGGCACAAGGAGAAGGGGATGACAGAGGATGAGATGGCTGGATGGCATCACTGACTCAATGGACATGAGTTTGGGTAAACTCCAGGAGTTGGTAATGGACAGGGAGGCCTGGTGTGCTGTGATTCATGGGGTCGCAAAGAGTCGGACATGACTGAGTGACTGAAATGAACTGAACTGAACTGAACGCATATATATGGGATTTAGAAAGATAGTAACGATAACCCTATATGCAAGACAGCAAAAGAGATACAGATGTATAGAACAGTCTTTTGGACTCTTTGAGAGAGGGCGAGGGTGGGATAATTTGGGAGAATGGCATTAAAACATGTATATTACCACATGTGAAATGGATCACCAGTCCAGGTTCGATGCATGGGACAGGGTGATCAGGGCTGGTGCACTGGGATGACCCAGAGGGATGGGACCGGGAGGGAGGTGTGAGGGGGGTTCAGGATGGGGAACACATGTACACTCGTGGCTGATTCATGGCAATGTATGGCAAAACCACTACAATATTGTAAAGTAATTAGCCTCTAATTAAAATGAATAAAAAAAAGCTTTACAAACAAACAAAACTTAAGAGAATTCAGCATCACCAAACCAGCTTTACAACAAATGTTAAAGGATCTTCTCTAGACAGGAAACATAAGAGAAAGAAAACACGTACAAAAACAAAGCCAAAACAGTAAATGGTAATAGGATCATACATGTCAATAATTATTATTTTTTAAATTTATTTATTTATCTATATTTTTACTTTACAATACTGTATTGGTTTTGCCATACATTGACATGAATCCACCATGGGTGTACATGTTAAATGTAAATGGAATATATGCTCCAACCAAAAGACACAGTTTGGCTAACTGGAAACAAAACAAGACCCTGATGTATGTTGTCACAGGACATCCACTTTGGACCTAGGGACACATACAGACTGAAAGTGAGGGGCTGAAAAAATACATTCCATGCAAATAGAAATCAAAAGAGAGCAGGAGCAGCAAAACTCATATAAGATGAAATAGACTAAAATAAAGACCGTTACAAGAAACAAGGAAGAACACAACATAATGACCAAGGGATTAATCAAAGAAGATGATATAAAATTGTAAGTGTATATGTACCCAACAGGATCACCTCAATTGGTAAGGCAAATGCTAACAACTATTAAAGGGAAAATCAACAATAACACAATAATAGTGGGGGACTTTTAACACTGCACTCATACCAATGGACAGATCATACAAACAGAAAGTTAATAAGGAAACACTAGCTTTAAAGATACTTCGACAAGCTAGACCTAATTGATATCTATAGGGCATTTCATCCAAAAACAGTAGATTTCACTTTTTTTCTCAGTTATGTGTGAAACATTCTCCAGAATAAGGTCGCAAATCAAGCCTTCATAAGTTACAAAAACATTGAAATAATTTCAAGCAACTTTTCTGGCCACAACGCTATAAGATTAGATATCAACTACAAAAACCTGTAAAAAACCGAAACATATGGAGGCTAAAAAATATGCTTCTGAATAAGCAAAAAGTCACTGAAGAAATCAAAGAGGACATTGAAGAATACCTAGGAACAAATGACAATGAAAACACGACAACCCAAAATGTATAGGATTCAGTAAAAGCAATGCTCAGAGGGACGTTTATAGCAATATATGCCCTCCTCAAGAAACAAGAGAAACATCAAATAAACAACCTAATATTACGTATAAAGCAATTAGGAAAGCACAAACAAAGAAACCCCAAAGTTAGTAGAAGGAAAGAAATCATAAAGATTAGAGCAGAAATAAATGAAAATTAAATGAAAGAGACAATAACAAAGATCAATGAAACTAAAAGCTGGTTCTTTGAGAAGATAAGCAAAATTGACAAACCATTAACCAGATTTATCAATAAAAAAGGGAGAAGACTCAAATCAATAAAATTAGAAATTAAAAATAAGTTACAAGAGACAACACAAAAATACAAAGGATCATAAAAGACCACTACAAGCAACTGAATGCCAATAAAATGGCCAATTTAGAGGCAATGAACAACTTCATAGAAAAGTATTACCTTCCAAAACAGAACCAAGGAGAAATACAAAATATGAGCAGATCAATCACAAGCATGGGAATCAAAACCGTAATAAAAAAATAATCTCCCAAAAAGCAAAAGCTCTGGGCCAGATTGCTTCACAGGTGAATTTTACCAAAAGTTTACAGAAGAGTTTTATTCATAAATGAAGAGATAACACCTACCCTGCTCAAACTCTTACAGAAAATTGCAGGGGATGGAAAATCCCAAAACTCATTCTACAAGACTACCACCATTATGCTGACACCAAAACAAGAGAAAGATACCACAAAAAAAAATAAATAAATAAAGGCCAATATCACTAAGCAACATAGATGCAAAAATCCTCAACAAAATTCTAGCAAACAGAATCCAACAACACATTAAAGAGATCATATATCATGATCAAGTAGTCCTTATTCCAGAAATGCAAGGATTCTTCAGTATATACATATCAATCAATGTGATATATCATACTAACAAACTAAAAGATAAAAAACATATGATCATCTCAATAAATGTAGAGAAAGCTTTTAACAAAATCCGACACCCATTTATGAATAAAACTCTTCAGAAAGTAAGCATAGAAGGAACATAACTCAATGTAGTAAAGGCCATATATGACAAATCCACAGCAAACATTATTCTCAATGGTTAGAAACTTAAAGCATTTCCTCTAAGATCAGGAACAAGACAAGAGTGCCCACTCTCACCACTATTATTTAGCATAGTTTTGGAATTCCTAACAAAAACAATCAGAGAAGAAAAAGAAATAAAAGGAATCCAGATTGGAAAAGAAGAAATAAAACTCTCACTGTAGATGACATGATGCCATACATAGAAAACTCTAAAGATGCCACTAGAAAATTATTTTAGCTAATCAGTGAATATAGTAACATCACAGGATATAAAATTAGTACACAGAACTACCTATCAAACTACCAATGGTATTTTTCACAGAACTGAACAAAAAAATCACAATTTGTATAGAAGCACAAAAGACCCTGAATAGACAAAGCAATCTTGAGAAAGAAAAATGGACCTGGAAGAATCACCTTTCTGACTTCAGATTATACTACAAGACTATAGTCATCAAGACAGTATGGTACTGGCATAAATATGGAAATACAGACCAATGAAAAAAGACAGAAAGTCAATAAATAAACCCCAGTACCTATGGGCACCTCATCTTTGACAATGGAGGCAAAAATATACAATGGAGAAAAGATAGCCTCTTCAATAAATGATATTTAGAAAATTGGACAGCTACATGTAAATGAAGGAAACTAGAATGCTTCCTAACACCCTACACAAAAATAAACTTGAAATGGATTAAATACTGAAATGTAGGTTTAGAAACTGTAAAGTTCTTTGGGAAAAATGTAGATAGTACATTCTGACATAAATCACAGCAAAATACTCTTTGACACACCTCTTAGAGTAATGTAAATAAAAACAAATGTAAACAAATGGGACCTAGTTAAACTTAAAAGCTTTTGCACAGTAAAGGAAACAATAATCAAGATTAAAAGAGAACCCTCACAATGGGAGAAAATAATTGCAAAGAAAACAACTGGCAAATAATCTGCAAAACACATAAGCAGCTCATATAGCTCAATATCAGAAAAACAAATAGGAAAATCAAAAACTGGACAGAAGTCCTAAACAGACATTTCTCCAGAGAAGACATACAGGTGCCCTATAAATACATAAAAAGTTGCTCAACATCACTAATTATACAGAAACGCAAATCAAAACTGCAATGAGGTATCACCTCATACTTTCAGAATAGCCGTCATCAAAAAAGCTACAAACAATTAATGCTGGAGAGAATGTGGAGAAAAGGGAACCCTCTTGCACTGTTAGTGGAAATGTAAATTGATACAGCCAATGTGGAGTACAGGATGGAGATTCCTTAACAAACTAGGAATAAAACCACCATATGACCCAGAAAGTTCACTACTGGGCATATACCCTGAGTAAACCATAACTGAAAAAAACGCATGTACCCCAATGTGCGTAGCATCATTGTTTATAACAGCTAGAACATGAAAACAACCTAGATGTCCATCAACAGATGGGTGGATAAAGGAGATGTGGTACATATATACAATGGAATATTACTCAGCCAAAAAATGAATGCATTTGAGTCAGTTGTAGTGAGGTGAATGAACCTAGAGCCTGTTATACTGAGTGAAGTGAGAAAGAAAAAACAAATATCATGCATTAATGCAATATATGGAATCTAGAAAATGGTACTGATGAATCTGTTTCTAGGGAAAGAATGGAGACTCAGATATAGGAATGGACTTGTGAACACAATAGAGGGAGAAAAGAGTGTAACAAATGGAGAAAATATCATCAACATATATAAAGTACCATGTGTAAAATAGATAGCTGGTGAGAAGTCATACAGGGAGCCCAACCTGCTGCTCTGTGATGACTTAGAGAGGTGAGAAGGGAAAGAGGAGGGAGGCTTGAGAGGGAGGTGTTGTATGTATAATTATGGATGATTTGCAGTGCTGCACGGCAAAAGCCAACACAACATAATAAAGCAATTTTCCTTCAATTAAAAAATAAATTAAAAAATGCATTATTAGAAGCCCAAGCCACAGCAAACAGACAAGGAAAAGAAATAAAAATTGTCCAAATTGGAGGTTAAAATGTAACTATTTTCAGATGATATGATACTTCATATAGAGAATACAAGAGTCTTCACACAAAAAGTATTAGTACTAATAAATGAATTTAACAGTGAAACAGGGTACAAAATTTATATACAAAACCCATTTATATACAGGAATTATAAAATATCAAGAAATTTTAAAAATGTACCGTTTAAAATTGCATTAAAAATATCTAAACACCAAACCCACAGACATCTCAAAACTCACTACTGGACACTCCATTGCACTCCAGAGAGGAGAAATCCAGCACCACCCACCAGAACACCGACACAAGCTTCCCCAACCAGGAAACTTTGACAAGCCAATCGTCCAACCCCACCCACAGGGAGGAAATTCCACAATAAAGAGGAACTTCAAACTACCAGAATACAGAAAGGCCACCCCAAACACAGCAATCTAAACAAGATGAAAACGCAGAAAAATACTCAGCAAGTAAAGGAAAATGATAACTGCCCACCAAACCAAACAAAAGAGGAGGAGATAGGGAATCTATCTGAAAAAGAATTTAGAATAATGATGATGAAAATGATCCAAAATCTTGAAAACAAAATGGAGTTACAGGTAAATAGCCTGGAGACAAGGGTTGAGAAGATGCAAGAAATGTTTAACAAGGACCTAGAAGAAATAAAAAAGAGTCAATATATAATGAATAATGAAATAAAGGAGATCAAAAACACTCTGGAGGGAACCAACAGTAGGATAACGGAGGCAGAAGATAGGATAAGTGACATAGAAGATAGACTGGTGGAAATAAATGAGGCAGAGAGGAAAAAAGAAAAAAGAATCAAAAGAAATGAGGAAAACCTCAGGGACCTTTGGGACAATATGTAACACCCCAACATTTGAAACATAGGAGTCCCGGAAGAAGAAGATGAAATGAAAGGCCATGAAAAAATACTCAAGGAGATAATAGTTGAAAAGTTCCCTAAAATGGGGAAGGAAATAGTCTCAGAAGTCCAAGAAACCCAGAGAGTCCCAAACAGGATAAACCCAAGGCGAAACACCCCAAGACACATATTAATCAAGTTAACAAAGATCAAACACAAAGAACAAATATTAAAAGCAGCAAGGGAAAAACAACAAATAACACACAAGGGGATCCCCATAAGGATAACAGCTGATCTTTCAATAGAAACTCTTCAGGCTAGAAGGGAATGGCAGGACATACTTAAAGTAATGAAAGAGAATATTCTACAACCCAGATTACTGTACCCAGCAAGGATCTCATTCAGATATGAAGGATAATTCAAAAGCTTTACAGACAAGCAAAAGCTGAGAGAACTCAGCAACACCAAACCAGCTCTCCAAAAAATGCTAAAGGATCTTCTCTAGACAAGAAACACAGAAAGGGTGTATAAACATGAACTCAAAACAACAAAGTTAATGGCAATGGTACCATACTTATCAATAATTACCTTAAATGTAAATGGGTTGAATGTCCCAACAAAAAGACAAAGACTGGCTGAATGGATACAAAAACAAGACCCCTATATACACTGTCTACAAGAGACCCACCTCAAAACAAGGGACACATTCCGACTGAAAGTGAAGGGCTGTAAAAAGATATTTCACGCAAATGGAGACCAAAAGAAAGCAGGAGTCGCAATACACATTTCAGATAAAATAGACTTTAAAATAAAGGCTGTGAAAAGAGACAAAGAAGGACACTACATAATGATCAAAGGAGTAATCCAAGAAGAAGATATAACAATTATAAATATATATGCACCCAACATAGGAGCACCACAATATGTAAGGCTAATGCTAACAAGTATGAAAGGGGAAATTAACAATAACACAATAATAGTGGGAGATTTTAATACCCCACTCACACCTATGGATAGATCAACTAAAAAAAATTAACAAGGAAACACAAACTTTAAATGATGCCATAGAACAGCTAGATTTGATTGATATTTACAGGACACTTCACCCCAAAACAATCAATTTCACCTTTTTCTCAAGTGTTCACAGAACCTTCTCCAGGATAGATCACATCCTGGGCCATAAATCTAGCCTTGGTAAATTCCAAAAAATTGAAATCATCCCAATCGTCTTCTCTGACCACAGTGCAGCAAGATTAGACCTCAATTACACGAAAAAAAACTATTAAAAATTCCAACATATGGAGGCTAAACAACAGGCTTCTAAATAACCAACAAATCACAGAAGAAATCAAAAAAGAAATCAAAATATGCATAGAAACGAATGAAAATGAAAATACAACAACCTAAAACCTATGGGACACTGTAAAAGCAGTGCTAAGGGGAAGGTTCATAGTAATACAGGCGTACATCAAGAAGCAAGAAAAAAATGAAACAAAAAACCTAACTCTACACCTAAAGCAACTAGAGAAGGAAGAAATGAAGAACACCAGGGTTAGTAGAAGGAAAGAAATCTTTAAAATTAGGGCAGAAATAAATGCAAAAGAAACAAAAGAGATCGTAGCAAAAATCAACAAAACTAAAAGCTGTTTTTTTGAGAAGATAAACAAAATTGACAAACCGTTAGCCAGACTCATCAAGAAACAAAGGGAGAAGAATCGAATCAACAAAATTAGAAATGAAAATGAAGAGATTACAACAGAATACACAGAAATAAAAAGGATCATAAGAGACTACTACCAACAGCTATATGCCAATAAAATGGACAACTTGGAAGAAATGGACAAATTCTTAGAAAAGTATATCTTTTCAAAACTGAACCAGGAACAAATAGATCTTAACTGACCCATCACAAGCATGGAAATCGAAAATGCAATCAGAAATCTTCCAGCAAACAAAAGTCCAGGACCAGATGGCTTCACTGCTGAATTCTACCAAAAATTCAGAGAAGAGCTAACACGTATCCTACTCAAACTCTTCCAGAAAATTGCAGAAGAAGGTAAACTTCCAAATTCATTCTGTGAGGCCACCATCACCCTAATTCCAAAACCAGACAAAGATGCCACAAAAAAGAAAACTACAGGCCAATATCACTGATGAACATAGATGCAAAAATCCTTAATAAAATTCTAGCAAACAGAATCCAACAACATATTAAAAAGATCATACATCAATACCAAGTGGGCTTTTATCCCAGGAAGGTTTCTTTAATATCCGCAAATCAATCAAAGTAATACACCACATTAACAAATTGAAAGATAAAAACCATATGATTATCTCAATAGATGCAGAAAAAGCCTTTGACAAAATTCAACATCCATTTATGATAAAAACCCTCCAGAAAGCAGGAATAGAAGGAACATTCCTCAACATAATAAAAGCTATATATGACAAACCCACAGCAAACATTATCCTCAATGGTGACAAATTGAAACCATTTCCCCTAAAGTCAGAAGCAGGACAAGGGTGCCCACTTTCACCACTACTATTCAACATAGTTTTGGAAGTTTTGGCCACAGCAATCAGAGATGAAAAAGAAATAAAAGGAATACAGATAGGAAAAGAAGAAGTAAAGCTCTCACTGTTTGCAGATGACATGATCCTCTACATAGAAAACCCTAAAGATTCTACCAGAAAATTACTAGAGCTAATCAGTGAATATGGTAAAGTTGCAGGATATAAAATTAACGCACATAAATCCCTTGCATTCCTATACACTAACAATGAGAAAACAGAAAGAGAAATTAAGGAAACAATACCATTGACCATTGCAACAAAAAAGAATAAAATACTTAGGAATATATCTACCTAAAGAAACAAACGGAGAAGGCAATGGCAACCCACTCCAGTACTCTTGCCTGGATAATCCCATGGATGGAGGAGCCTGGTAGGCTGCAGTCAGTGGGGTCATTAAGAGTCAGACACAACTGAGCGACTTCACTTTCACTTTTCACTTTCATGCACTGGAGAAGGAAAGGGCAACCCACTCCAGTGTTCTTGCCTGGAGAATCCCAGGGATGGGGGAGCCTGGTGGGCTGCCATCTATGGGGTCACACAGAGCCGGACACGACTGAAGCGACTTAGCAGCAGCAAAGAAACAAAAGACTTATATATAGAAAACTATAAAACACTGATGAAAGAAATCGAAGAGGACACAAACAGATGGAGAAATATACCGTGTTCATGGATTGGAAGAATTAATATAGTGAAAATGAGTATACTACCGAAAGCAATCTATAGATTCAATGCAATCCCTATCAAGCTACCAATGGTATTTTTCACAGAACTAGAACAAATCATTTCACAATTTGTATGGAAATACAAAAAACCTCGAATAGTCAAAGCAATCTTGAGAAAGAAGAGTGGAACTGGAGGAATCAACCTGCCTGACTTCAGGCTCTACTACAAAGCCACAGGCATCAAGACAGTATGGTACTGGCACAAGGACAGAAATATAGATCAATGGAACAAAATAGAAAGCCCACAGATAAATCCATGCACCTATGGACATCTTATCTTTGACAAAGGAGGCAAGAATATACAATGGAGAAAAGACAATCTCTTTAACAAGGCTTGCTGGAAAACTGGGCAACCACTTGTAAAATAATGAAACTGGAACACTTTCTAACACCATACACACAAAAATAAACTCAAAATGGAATAAAGATCTAAATGTAAGACCAGAAACTATAAAACTCCTAGAGGAAAACATAGGCAAAAGTGTCTCCAACATAAATCACAGCAGGATCCTTTATGACCCACCTCCCAGAGTAATGGAAATAAAAGCAAAAATAAACAAATGGGACCTAATTAAACTTAAACGCTTTTGCACAATGAAGGAAACTATAAGCAAGGTGAAAAGACAGCCTTCAGCATGGGAGAAAATAATAGCAAACGAAGCAATGGACAAAGAATTAATCTTAAATATATACAAGCAGCTCCTTCACCTCAATTCCAGAAAAATAAATGACCCAGTCAAAAATTGGGCCAAAGAACTAAACAGACATTTCTCCACAGAAGACATACAGATGGCTAACAAACACATGAAAAGATGCTCAACATCACTCATAATTAGAGAAATGCAAATCAAAACCACAATGAGGTACCATTTCACGCCAGTCAGAATGGCAGCTATCCAAAAGTCTACAAGCAATAAATGCTGGAGAGGGTGTGGAGAAAAGGGAAGCCTCTTACACTGTTGGTGGGAATGCAAACTAGTACAGCCACTATGGAGAACAGTGTGGAGATTCCTTAAAAAACTGGGAATAGAACTGCCATATGACCCAGCAATCCCACTGCTTGGCATACACATAGAGGAAACCAGAATTGAAAGAGACACGTGTACCCCAATGTTCACTGCAACACTGTATATAATAGCCAGGACATGGAAGCAACCTAGATGTCCATCGGCAGACGAATGGATAAAGAAGCTGTGGTACATATACACAATGGAATATTATTCAGCCATTAAAAAGAATACATTTGAATCAGTTCTATTGAGATGGATGAAACTGGAGCCCATTATACAGAGTGAAGTAAGCCAGAAAGAAAAACACCAATACAGTATACTAATGCATATATGTGGAATTTGATAGATGGTAACGATAACCCTATATGCGAGACAGAATAAGAGACACAGATGCATAGAACAGTCTTATGGACTCTGAGGCAGAAGGTGAGGGTGGGACGTTCTGAGAGAATAGCATTGAAACATGTATATTATCATATGTGAAACAGAACACCATTCCAGGTTCGATGCATGAGCCAAATGCTCATGGCTGGGGCAATGGGATGACCCAGAGGGATGAGATGGGGAGGGAAGTGGAAGGGGGGTTCAGGACAGGGAACACACATAAACCCATGGCTGATTCATGTCAATGTATGGCAAAAACCAGTACAATATTGTAAAGTAATTAGCCCCCAACTAAAATAAATAAATTAAAAAACAACAACAACAAAAAGAAACAAAAAATAATAATAAAGTGTCCATACTACCCAAAACAACCTGTAGTTTTAGTGAAATCCTTATCAAAATATCCATGACATTTTTCACAGAACTAGAAGAAACAATCTTAAAATTTAAACAGACTCACAAATGACCCGAAACAGCTGAAACAATCCCAAGAAAATAGAACAAACCTGGAGGTAGACCCTGATGCTGGGAAAGATTGAGGGCAGGAGGAGAAGGAGGTGAAAGAGGATGAGATGGTTGGATGGCATCACAGATTCAATGGACATGAGTTTGGGTAGGCTTTGGGAGTTGGTGATGGACAGGGAGGCCTGGCATGCTGCAGTTCATGGGGTCGCAAAGAGTTGGACATGACTGAGTGACTGAACTGAACTGAACTGATAACCCTTCTTAATTTCGGACTTTGTTGCCAAGCTACAGTAATCAAAACAGTGTGTTACTGGCACAAAAACAAACACATAGATCAATGGAATAGAACAGAGAGCCCATAAATAAACTCACACACTTATGACCAATTAGTCTATGACAAAGCAAGAATAAACAATGGAGAGAAGACAGTCTTTAACAAGCGGTGTTCAATCAATTTTCTACAGTTCATGAGGTCGCAAAGAGTCAGACACAACTGAGCAACTAAACAACAGCAATAATGTATTTAGAGTCTAGAAAATATTCATATCTTTTAAACTCAGTTAGTTTCCTGTGGAAATAACCTAAAATGTAGATGGAGATATCGCACAGTGATGTTAACTGCAGCATTACTCATCAGCAAAAATAGGAATAATATAAATTAATTAAATGTCTACTATACCTCAGGCATTGTGCTAGATGTTGGTGATTGAATACAACAGGCTTTGGTGAGGCAGTAACATTTCATCTGAGACCCAAAAGAACTAGAAATTAACCACCCACGATAGTTAAGAGAGAAAATGTGTGTCTTTTGATGACTGTTCCATTATATAAGATGTTAACACAAGGGGAAGCTGAATAAAGGTATATGGAAACACTGAAAAAAAAAAAAAAAAAACAAGCGGTGTTGGGAAACCCACTCAGATACATGTAAAACAAGGAAATTAGAACATTCCGTCACACCATTTAGAAAAATAAACTAAAAATGGTCTAAAGACCTAAATATAAGACATGACACCATAAAACTACTAGAAGAGAACATAGGCCAACACTCTCTTACATAAATTGTAATAATATTTTTTAAAGCAGTTTCCCAAGGCAAAAGAAATAAAAGCAAAAATAAGCTAATCAAACTTAAGAGCTTTTTGTGCAGCAAAGAAAACTACTAACTGTTAACAAAATAGGAAACTATTTAATGGGAGAAAATATTTCAAATGATGTGATAAACAGGGGCTTATATCCAAAATATACAAGCAGCTCATACAATTCAGTATCAAAACAACACATTAAAAAATCCAAAAATGGGTAGAAAATCTGGATAAATATTTTTCCAAAGAAGACATACAAATGCCTGATAGGCATGTGAAAGAATGCTCAACATTGCTAAACATCAGCGGAAAGTATATGAAAGCCACAGTGAGCCACCATCGCATATTTGTCAGAAAAGATTGTAAATACAAACATTGGTGAGGATGTGGAGAAAAGGGAACCCTTGTATACAGCTGATGGAAATGTAAATTGGTGCAGCCACTGTGGAAACAATATGGACATTCCTCAAAAAGCTAAAAATAGAACTACTATATGACCCAGCAATTCCACTCCTGGGTGTATAGCTATAGAAAATGAGAACACTAATTTGAAAATGTTCATAGCAGCATTATTACAAAATAGCCATAATTTGGAAGCAACCTAAGTGTCCATCAATGGATGAATGGATAAAGAAGACATGGAAAAATATTACTTAATGAAATATTACACAGCTACTTAAAAAAGAATGTAATTTTTCCATTTGGCAACAACATGAGTGGAACTTGAGGGTATCTATCATGCTTAGTGAAATAAGTTAGATAGAAAAAAGACAAATAGTGTATGATATCACTTATATGTGAAATCTAAAAAATAAAACAAACAAGTTTGTATTAAAAAAGAAGAAGAAGAAGAAGAAGAAACAGACTCACAGATTTTGAGAACAAACTAGTGGTTGCCAGTGTCGAGATGAAAGTGGGAAGGGACAAAATAGGGGTAGGGTTTTAAGAGGTATAAGCTAGTATGTATAAAATAAGTAAGATACAAAGATATATTTTACTGCCCAGGGACAATGTTTTATAGTAACTATAAATAAAGTTTAATCTGTAAAAATTTTGAATCACTGTATTGCACACTTGAAACTAATATATAATATTATAGATCAATTATTATGTCAATTAAAAAAATAAAGTGTTTGTATGGGTCCAAAAGTGAGACTTAGAGTGTCACATCACTATTCAATCCCCGTGGCTGATCTAGGATTCAAATTCTGTTGATGATTTCAGATCAAAAGGAAACCCAGGTGCCACTGAGTTACATGCTCTCACTGGGTCCTGTATAATTCTTTCTGCATCTTGTTGCCCCTGCATAGCTTGACACCAAACTTTGTATCTAGAAAATGTCCAATAAATGTCCAAGGGAAGGATGAAGGAAAAAGAAGGCAAAGACTTTTAAGTAGGGAATGTTGGAGAGAAAGAGGAATAGAATGAATCAAGTATGTGGCATCCAGTCTGGTGAAGAGTGGTGTCCTAATGGGGCCTTACCTCAGATTATGGGAAGGCCCATCATTTGTGTCTTCTCCATGTTTTCTGGACCCTGTCACCATCTGGTTGCAAACTAGCTCCATGGGTTCAGTCACTCCGTATAGCCTGCTCTCTGTTAGCTGTCATGACTGACCTTGTCTGTACAAGAACTGGTAACACCTCAGAACTGATCCTGCAGGTTATCCCTTCACTAACAATGGATGGGAATGCTCTTTGTATCTTATTATCTGGACAACTCTCAGGTGTATCGCCAGAGTTCCCTTTTGGAATTGAACCAAAGTTTCTCAAAGTCTTTCCTTGATACTGCATCCCTGTTTGTCCTTTTCCTCCCTGATCTTTCTCTTTTTACTAGTTTTCCTTGGATCATTTCCATATAAAATATATTCATACAGATATGCATTTCTGGGGAATCCAACCTAAGATGAGAGCATCACTAGAAGCTTCTCTTCGAGGACTGAAGACTTCAAACAGCTTTTTTTCTTGCCCATGCCTGAGTTTTGGAAAAGTCTAAGGCTCAAGTTATTCTGAGCAAGTATTTAAAGAGTTCCGCAGGATGATAACCCACTCCAGTATTCTTTCCTGGAGAATCCCAGGGATGGATGAGCCTGGTGGGCTGCCATCTATGGGATCGCACAGAGTCGGACACGACTGACGCGACTTAGCAGCAGCAGCAGCAGCTCATACTTATCCAGTCTCAAGCCTTTGGTACATGAGTATTGAGGGTAGGGCTTGCTTGAATTTTTAAGTCTTTTGCTCAAAAATCTTTAGGAAGTTGCCCAAATATATTTTATTTTATGCCTTGGAAAACTTTAATCAGAAAAAATCAAGATAGAGTAGACATCAAAATAGAATTTTAATGCGTAGGTAGAAAAATAGCAGTAATCAACATTGACTTAGCCCATCCAGAGTGCCAGACATGGTGTGAAGTTCTATTTGTGCGCCACCATGTTTATTCCTTCTGCGACCCTGAGAAGACTATTTATTATCACACTCTTCCCTTTTCCAGATGAAGAGGAGAGTATAATCTAACCACTAATAAGTCCATCACAGACTATACAGTTCTGTGTTAACATATAGTTCTGAGTAATGAAAGAGACATTGGGCAGGCCTAAGAAAACTAGCATTTCCTCAGTGGTGGCTGATTCTGATGCCCTGCCTTACAGGACAGATTGAAACAGGGGGCAGAAGCATTGGTTGGTGAGGAGACAGAAGCTTACCTTTCACCAACTTTGCACAAAATCTTTATGTGCTGTGAAGTCCCTTCTCCAACCCCTAAAAGGAAAGAAAAGATTTGCTAAGTTGCCTTCATTTTGTAGAAGGCAATTCCAATTTAAGAGCTGGGTGAATTTGGGCAAAAGTCTTACCTAAATCTTTCCCATCTTCTATTTTCCAAAGTGATGTTTTTGTGTGTCTGTCTGACCACCAGGAAAGCCCAGACACACACACACACACACACACACACACACACACACACACACACACACACAAATCCCTTTGGGGAAGGTGATTCCTGCAAGTAGGGCATAACCTGTAGAGAAATTCCAACCTTAGTAGGGTAAAAAAAAAAAAAAAAAAAAAGAGTGCAATCCAGCAAAGAATGGGCTCCAAGAGCACGCAGCAAGATTTGCATAGCTAAAGTTCATGGGGCACTGTCAGTATGCCAGTAAGCATGCTCAGCCCCTTCTCATACTTAATCTTTGCAGCAGCCCCACACACAATCTATTACTTCCATGTAGTCAAATAGAAGATGGGAAGGGTTTAGGTAACTTAACACCTTTGCCCAAAGTCACCTGAACCTTAAGTGTGGGATCTTGAGGTGTTTATGACTGTGCTCTTAACACTGTGTTAGCAGTGAAGGAAGGTATCCAGGAGGTTACAAAACTTGAGCTGGCTAAGAGGACTCTCTCTGAGTGGGATCTGGTATGTCCTGCCCTTGATCTTGTTGAGAAGAAGAGAATGAGGGAGGCATGACTCAGAGTCTGCTAATTTGGCCAGACTCACAGCAGTGGGGCCTGTCTCTTCCTCTCAGAATGGTCCTGTGTCATGGTGTCATGATTACTACTTTCCTGACATCATCACTGCTGCTATTAATAACACATGAATAGTTAAAATTGTAAACTTTGGGGGCACCTGGCTCCTTTCTGTCCTCAGGGAGCTGCCGAAGATAGCTCATCCCCGAGCCCACAGACCTGCTTGAGGACAGCAAGAGGTACATGTGGAAGAAACATTCATTTCTCCAGATTGATTACATATTGTACCTCCAAATTGATTCACAGTCTCTTTCTCACTTATGAAAGTCCCTTTGAGCCATAAGCCAGTGGATAAAAGGAACAATGTAGGATGATAGTGACCTCCACTTCAAGGCATATTAGCTGACTTTTTTTTTCTCTTTTCCAGATGAGATTTGCCCAAGGCCAGGATAGGTCCCAGAGGAGTTTCTGAGTGGTGAGGACCAGGTGCCCACCAGAGAGAGAAAGCTCTGGAAGGAAATCCTTTGTGTTCACAGGTGGACCTCAGCGGCCTCCCTTGGCCAGTTCTGAGGTGGAAATATCCAGTAGAAGCTGTGTCTTGTGAACCAGAAGCCCAGTGAAGAAGCATAGGGCATTTTGTATTCCCCAGTAACCAGCCCAGTAGAGTGACCAACTAGCCTAGTTTGCCCACAACTGTTGCAGTTTTAACCCAGAAAGTCTCACATTCCAGGAAACTACTCATACTGAGGCAGGCCAGGACAGAGTTCAGGGGCAGTGAGGGCTCATGGAATAATGAAAGTCCAGAAGGGAAATTGGTTCTTTGGAAAAGACTTT
Organism: Okapia johnstoni; assembly: GCA_024291935.2. Taxonomy (NCBI): domain Eukaryota; kingdom Metazoa; phylum Chordata; class Mammalia; order Artiodactyla; family Giraffidae; genus Okapia; species Okapia johnstoni. Next base: position 64,697,664 of record CM044310.1, read on the forward strand.
GATTTAAAAATCTTAAGACAAAACCAAACTCAGCCATTTTCAAAGCTTATGAGTGTGCATGGTGTTGACCCCCAGACACTGTCACTAGCAATGCAATTTGTATGTACCAGGCATCTTAAAAAGGTTTGAACCTTTTCCTGAGAAAATTTCTTATATGGCTGTCTTATGAAATTAACAGAAACTGGCACAAATCTTGGAACTATAATTTTCTCCTTTTCCTCAAAATACTACAAAAGAAAAAAACAAACCAGAGAATTAAGCCACAGATCAAAATACAGAATTATTATTAAAATTGTAGTTCTCCCATTCATGAGCAATTTATTTCTGCTTAATAAACACCTTGTTTTCCATGACTGTATCTTGTCTTTTTTCCTGCAGCTCAATAAATTGTGCATATAGAATGAACCCAAATTTATAAGTACATATAGAAAATACACACCTATACATGTTAATATGTTATAAAAAGACTGGAAGAAAGTACACCAAAAAAACAGAGATGCTTTAAGGAATTCCCTGGTGATCCAGTGGTTTCACTGTTTTCCAGGCTTTCACCATTGAGTAATACTTGTGCATATGTCCGACTCTTTGCAACTCCATGCACTGTAGCCTGCCAGTCTCCTCTGTCCATGGGATTTTTCAGGGAATCATTGCTGAGGACCTGGGTTCAACCCCTGGTTGTGGAATTAAAATCCCACAGACTGTGGGGGTACTGCCAAAAAAATGCTTTAAACATCCCCTACGCAAGATAACCATGATATTTTAAGAGAAACTGTAACTTTTCCTGTTATACGTGTGATACTGAAATTCCACTGGAAAGAATTCTCCATCTAATGTTGAGAAATTCTGTAATTTTAGGCAAACATAAACTCTGAAACATAAAAGTAATCAATATCACCACATATTTCTAAAACTGATATTTTTGCGAGTACCATCACACATAATTGTGAGAGGAGATGGAAGAGGTATTAATATCTCTAACTCATGAATAAAGAAACCATGACTCAGAGAGATCAAGCGACCTGCCCCAGATGGCAGCAGCTCACAGGTGGGACCTCAGCATAGTGAACATCTTAGCCCAGGTGAAATCTCACAGGGGCAGACCTCAGCTCTCCTGACACTCAGATTTATGTCCTTTGTGGTCCAGGCGGCCTTTTCAGACTTTGAGGGTGACATCCTGTCTTTAAAAACCAGCTAAAATCATTCTAGCTTATGTCCATTTTGTCCAGCACAGTTCCTATTTTTGCTATTATTCTTATTATCAGTTTCACCCTATGTTCTCTCATGAATAGTCCATTGTGGAACATAAACTATCTCGCCTCCTTTTAGGGAATATATCAAATTTCTGTTAGGCTTTCATAAAACTGCCCTATTGTGTACTATGTATAGGCAATGATCTCCTGTTCTCAGGCCTTGTGTGTGAAGTCTCCAGCTTTGACTTCTGGTTGTCATTCTGAAGAGATTTTCTCCCTTCAGCTCTGTCATGATGAGTCAAAGTTACTTCAAAAAGCAGAACTCTCAAGAACTCAGTTAAAATATGACTGAACCCAATCCACATTGAGTCTGGAGACTTAGCAGAGCCCAGAAAAATGCCTGCTGTGTGATAAAAGACCCTAAATGGGTCTTGATTTTTCACGTGTCCTTTCCACAGTCACATATTCAATAGTGGTTATTGAGGACCAGTTAACTGCCATGCTTGGGTACAGAGGAAGGGATATAAGAAAAAAAAAAGTCTCTGCTCATGGCACTATTACTCTAGTGGAAATATGGACAACTCACAAGAAATACACATGAATAAATACAAGAATTGACATAAATAGCTTATAATGGGGATGGGTCTATTTTAAATTAAGTTGTCAGGTAAAGATTTACTGAAGAAAGATTTTTATGGTGAAACCCAAAAGTTGAAGAGAAGCCAAATATGGAAAGATGAGACTATTAAAGATCTATCTCACATAGGAATATCAAGTATCTTGGGGGTGAGAATGGCCTTGGCCCATTTAAAGACTGAAAGAAAGTTGGTGTGGCTGGACTGAAGTATGTGAAGTAGAGAGCAACATGAGGGAGGCTGCAAAGTCAGGGAAGGTCACGCTACTACTAGTGAGAATTTAGAACTTGGCTCTCAGCACAATAAAAATCTTTGAGGTGCTGAGTGACGTGAACAGGTCACTCTGGCTACTTTAAAGAGGATGTACTGGAGAAGGGAAAACATGAAGGCAGCAGAAGAGATGAACATAGGATGAACAAGAGATGAACATAGGGGCAGGTGAACATAGGAGCTCAGGTGGGAGAGGATGATGATCTAGGTAAGAGGTGTTACAATTAAGACAGAGAAGCATGAGTGGGATAAAGGCTGAATATGAATATAATTTGTAAGTTAAAACACAATGGTGGGTATTGAGAGGGGGAGCAGAAAAATAAATAACCAAGGATTACTTTTAAGTTTCTAACTTGAGTTAAGTGATAGATACGATGTCATTCTCTGAGATGTAACAGAAAGAGATAAAGAGCAGGGTGGGAATGACAGTAGGCAGGACAATTAAGAAATTGTGTTTGAAACACACCATTCTGAGGTGCCTCTGAAATATTCAAAAGAAGATGTCAAAGAGGTAGTTGGATTTGCAAGGCTGGAGCTCATGGAAGAGGTCTAAAATGGGATAAGTATTGGTCGTCTTCTTCTACTAGCAACTACTTCTTCCAGTAGTCATGTGTGGATGTGAAAGTTGGACCATAAAGAAATCTGAGTGCTGAAGAATTGAGGCTTTTGAACTGTGGTGCTGGAGAAGACTCTTGAGAGTCCCTTGGACTGCAAAATGATCAAACTAGTCAATCCTAAAGGAAATCTGTCCTGAATATTCTTTGGAAGGACTGAGACTGAAGCTGAAGCTTTAGCCACCTGATGCGAAGAACTGACTCATTGGAAAAGACCTTGATGATGGGGAAAATTGAAGGCAGGAGGAGAAGGGGACAACAGAGGATGAGACGGTAGGATGGCATTGCCGACTGCATGAGTTTGAGCAAGCTCCGGAAGTTGGTTATGGATAAGGAAGCCTTCTGCAGCCCATGGGGTCACAAAGAGTCAGACACGACTGAGTGACTACACTGAACTGAGCTAAAGACAAGATGGTGAAACTTCTCAAGAAAGAGGAGGTGGTCTGTTGTATCAAAAGTTACAGAGAGGATGAAAAGCTAAGGATAAAAAAATGTTTTCTATAGATTTGGCAAAAGTAGAAGCCATTGGTGAGACCTAATGAGAATAATATTCCTAGAATTGTGGGTCAAAATTTACATTGGGGAAGGCTGACAGCAACAGCAGACGATGTTATTCCACCCCCTCCTCCTCAACATTGAGCAAAACACCAAACCAAAGCAGAAACTACCTTCATTTAAAGCTATGGCTACATGTAGATGATATGACCATTAAGGGAGATTTCGGGCTGCTTAGTTTTTGTCCTGAAACACACTCAATACCATAAAGCTTTTATGACCTCTTTTTCTGTTTCTCCCATACTAAGCTTTTCTTCTCATTTCTTACCTTTATCTCAAGAAACCTTTCCACTCTCACATGCTTTTATGTCAAATGACAATGTCAGGACCTCCAAAATCAAACTTCAGACTCACCTTCTCCTTCTAGAGACCTGATTAAAGAAATGTGCCCTCCAATTCAATATTCTAATCCCAAGCAATAGCATTTGTGGTTTAAATACCCAAGAGAAGGAAAAATAAAACTATAGATATATAGTACCTTTGTTTGTTTGTTTGTTTGTTTGTTTATCCTCTCTGAAAAGACTCCATAACTCTACTTGCATCAGGAATTATAGTTTATAGAGAAATTGTGCTGCTATACTTAGTCTATCTCATATCTATAGGCTCCAAATATGAGTCCCTGAGTTGCTGTGCTGGAAGATGATTTAAGTAACAAGCAGAACATAGTATTCAGAAAGTCTCTCCTACAAAATAATCAAGAACATAAGGATTTTCCTCCCTGTGATAGCATTGTTATACCATCTCCTCTTCCCTAAGGTGAGTACTCTTGTTGTTGTTCATTGCTAAGTCATGTCTAACTCTCCAAGAGTCCATGCATGGCAAGCTTTCCTGACCTTCACTATGTTTGAAGTTTGCTCAAATTTGTGTCCGTTGAGTTGGTGATGCTATCAAACCATCCTCTGTCACCTCCTTCTCCTCCTGCCCTCAGTCTTTCCCAGTATCTGGGTCTTTTCCAATGAATATTTCTTGTGATGGCCAGTGTATTGGAATTTCAGCTTCAGCATCAGTCCTTCCGATGATAATTCAGGGTTGATTGCCTTTAAGATTGACTGGTCTAAGTATAAGGGATTCTCAAGAGTCTTCTCCAGCACCACAATTCAAAAGCACCACTTCCTTGATGCTCGGGGTTCTATATGGTTCAAATCTCACACCCATACATGACTACTGGAAAAACCATAGCTCTGACTATATGGACGTTTATTGGTCGAGTGATGTCTCTGCTTTTTGATAAACTGTCTAGGTTTGTCACAGCTTTTCTTCCAAGGAGCAAGTGTCGTTTAATCTCATGGATGCAGTCACTGTCCACAATGATTTTTGAGCCCAAGAAAATAAAATCAAAAGCAGTGACAGATTTTATTTTCTTGGGCTCAAAAATCACTGTGGACAGCAACTGCAGCCATGAAATTAAGATGTTTGCTCTTTGGAAGGAAAGCTATGACAAACCTAAAGTGATGGGACTGGACGCCATGATCTTGGTTTTTTGACTGCTAAGTTTTATGCTAGCTTTTTTACTCTCCTCTTTTCACCTTCATCAAAAGATTCTTTAGTTCCTCTTCAATTTTTGCCATTAGAGTGGTATCAGCTACATATCTGAGGTTGTTGATATTTCTCCCAGCTTTCTTGCTTCCAGCTTGTGATTCATCCAGCCCAGCATTTTGCATGATGTATTCTGCATATAAGTTAAATAAGTAGGGTGACAATATACAGTACTCCTTTCCCGATTTTGAATCAGTCAGTTGTTCCAAGTCCGGTTCTAACTGTTGCATGTTGACCCACATACAGTCTTCTCAGGAGAGAGGTAACATGGTCAGGTAGTCCCATCTTTTTAAGAATTTCCCACAGCTGTGATCCACACAGTCAAAGGCTCTAGCATAGTCAGTGAAGCAGAAGTAGATGTTTCTCTGAAATTCCCTTGATTTCTCTATGATCCAATGAATTTTGGCAGTTTGATCTATGATTCCTCCGCCTTTTCTAAACACAGCTTGTACATCTGGAAGATCTCAGCTCATGTACTGCTGAAGTCTAGCTTGAAGGATTTTGAGCATAACCTTGTTAGCATGTGAAATGAGCACAGTTGTATGATAGTTGAAACATTCTTTAACATTGCCCTTTTTTGTGATTAGAATGAACTGATCTTTTCCAGTCCTGTGGTCACTACTGAATTTTTCAAATTTGTTTACAAACTGAGTGCAACACTTTCACAGCATCATCTTTTAGGATTTAAAATAGCTCAGCTGGAATTCTACCACCTCCACCAGCTTTGTTTATAGTAATGCTTCCTAAGGCCCACTTGATCTACCAAAAACTATCTAGTGCTTTGGAAAATGGTCTCCATGGGAGCCCACCCAACCAGTTTACCTCTTAGAACTGGATTACAGTTGTGGACAGTGCTTAGGTTCAGGGCCTAGTTATACTAAAATTCTTTTATATATAGGATCAAATGTGCATTTAAGTTTAGTTATCCTATGTGTTTACATTTTGTATTTTAGTTATTTTTTTAAAGTTGAGGTTAATTCAAACCTATATGTATATATGCATTTTCAGTTTGAGGGATAGAACAAAAATATATTTAAAAGTAGAATCAAAGTTGAGATCATTTCTATAACTGCGTATTCAATCTAATACAGCTTTTCTTGGTAGCCATGGCGAAAAGAACAGGCTCAGCTGCATAGTTCTCATTTATTTTGTCAAACAGAGCATGCCTTTTGTTTAAGAGGGAGACATAATGATCATGCCAATCACAAGGGAAAAAAACAACAATCTTCAAAGATTTTTTAATTAATTAATTTATTTTAATTGGAGGTTAATTTCTTTACAATATTGTAGTGATTTTTGCCATACATTCACATGAATCAGCCATAGGTGTACATGTCCCCCATCCTGATCCCCCCTCCCACCTCCCTCCCCATCCCATCCCTCAGGGTCTTTTGACATATATATTTGATTTATTTAAAATATGAAATGGTTGCATAAAATGTTTATGCCTGGAATCCCAATAATAACAATCTTACAATTTTGCTGATGGATTATTCTGGCAAAACTAGCAGTTCCAGGTTTCAGATGGCAGAATATGAATGTTCATTTGTTTACGTGACCCTCTTGGAACTGTGCTAAAATAAAAATTATCTGGTCAAAAGAAATAGAGAAAAAAGAGAAGTGGAGTGCCATAGTTTAAATTTTTTTTGTATTAGTTTATTTATCTAGTTTTTAACTTTACAGCATTGTATTTGTTTTGCCATACATTGACATGAATCCACCATGGGTGTACATGTTTTCCCCTTCCAGAACTCCCCTCCCACCTCCCTCCCCATCCCATCCCTCCGGGTCATCTCGGTGCACAAGCCCTGAGTACCCTGTATCATGCATCAAACCCACAGTTTAAATTTTAGACATATTTCTAGAAGACAAATAGTTTTGTGGGGACAAGCTAATGAAATAGATGGAGAAAACTACTTTATAGGAAAGATGCTGGGGGGGCTGCTATAGTGAAGATGAGAGCCAGCCTGTCCTTTAGCACTCTGGACAGGATCTGGTCTTAAAAGTCCTGTGATACTATTGAGGTGAAGGCAAGAAGAGGTTGGAAATGGGGAAATTCATTAGAAGTCTGTACTACCACACCATAATATAGATCATCCCCATCCACATCCTCAGAGGAGGACACTCGGTGAGACAATATTCTTCTAAGCAAAGCCCAAGATAGCTTTTCCCCAAAGATACTGAAAAAAGTACACAAGGAACAAGAAAGCATTTTGTGTAGATAATGGTGCCTCAGAGGGAAGCCCTCATCATTCTGGCAAAGAAGGAGATGGACTGTGATCTGAAACCTAATATTAGCATTCTTCCTTGCACCACACAGAGCTCCTTTGCACAAATAAGAGGCAACCAAGGATCATCAAACATATAAGAATCAGCAAGATGGAAAGGAAAGATCAAAATGGACAAATGGAAAGCATGACCTAGAGGAAACAGACAACTCAGGGAATAGAAAACTTAAGAAGGAAAGAAGATAAGATTCCTAATATATTCAGCAAGATTCAAAAAGATTTATAACCATAAAACAAGAAAATGATTTAAATTGATAATACAAATAACAAAAGGAATGAAAAATATGGAAAATAAAAATAATCTTCTATAATAAAGATGAAAAAGACCAGACAAAAGAAACAGAGAAGTCCAGAAGATCCAACATCTAGTAGAAGCTTCAGAAGAAGAGAACAGAGCAAGTGAATAGGCGGGGATTATCAAATGAACACTAGAAAAATCTTTCCTACATCTGAAAATCTTGAATTTCAGATTGAAGGGGCTACCATGAACCACCAGCCTGGATACATTCTCATGGAAGATAAGGAGATATTTTAAATGCTTCCAGAGAAACAAAAACAAATTCACCTGTGAAACAGGAAAATGAAAAAGAAATATTTTTCATGAGTAAACTTGGATGTTAGAAACTGAAAAACAAAACAAAATCTACTTTAAAGAGCACTACAGTGAATAGTAGGCTGCTTATGTTTTTAATTTATGGTTTTCTCTGCGTATATGCCTAGGAGTGAGATTGGTGAATCATATGGTAGCTCTACTTTTAGTTTTAAAAGAACCTCCATACTGTCCTCCATAGTGATTGTATCAATTTAAAATCCCACCAATAGTGCGAGAGGTTTCCCTTTTCTCCACACTCTCTCCATAATTTATTGTTTGTAGATTTTTTGATGATAGACATTTGAACCATTTTGAGATACCTCATTATGGTTTTGATTTGCACTTCTCTAATAATCAGTAATGTTAAGCATCTTTTCATGTTTCTTTTGTCTTCTTTAGAGAAATGTCTATTTAGGTCTTCCATATATTTTTTGATTGAGCTGTTTGTTTTCTTGATATTGAGCTGCATGAACTATTTGCATATTTTGGAGATAACTCCTTTGTCCATGTCATCATTAGCAAACATTTTATCCTATTCTGAGGGTTGTCTTTTTGCCTTGCTTATGGTTTCCTTTGCTGTGCAAAAGCTATTAAAATAGTCAGGACTTGGAAGCAAACACAATGTCCATTAGCAAACGAATGGATAAAGAAGATATGGTATATACAATGGAATATTACGCAGCCATAAAAAGGACCAAAACTGGGTCATTTGTAGAGATGTGCATGGACCTAGACACTTTCATACAGAGTGAAGTAAGTCAAAGAGAAAAACAAATACTGTATATTAATGCATATATGGGGACTTCCCAGGTGGTGATATTGCACTCATTTCACATGCTAGAAAAAAATGCTCACAATTCTTCCAGCTACACTTCAACAGTATGTGAACTGAGAACTTCCAGATGTTCAAGCTGGATTTAGAAAAGGCAGAGGAACCAGAGATCAAATTTTCAACATGCTTTGGATCATAGAAAAAGCTAGAAAATTCCAGAAAAAGACATCTACTTCATTGACTATGCTAAAGGCTTTGACTGTGTGGATCACAACAAGCTGGACAATTCGTAAAGAGATTTTAAAACCAGACCAACCTGACCTGCCTCATGCGAAACCTGTATGCAGATCAAAAAGCAACAGTTAGAACTAGACATAGAACAAAGGACTGGTTCCAAATTGGGAAAGGAGTATGTCAAGGATGTATATTATCACCCTGCTCATTTAACTTATATGCAGAGTACATCATGTGAAATGCTAGGCTGGATGAAACACAAGCTGGAATCAAGATTGCGAGGAGGAATATGAATAACCTCAGATATGAAGATGACACCAACCTTATGGTAGAAAGCAAAGAGGAACTAAAGAATCTCTTGATAAAAGTGAAAGAGGAGAGTAAAAATGCTAGCTTGAAACTCAACATTCAGAAAAAAATATCATGGAATCTGGTTCCATCATTTCATGGCAAATAGATGGGGCAACAGGAGAAGGCGATGGCACCCCACTCCAGTACTCTTGCCTCGAAAATCCCATGGATGGAGGAACCTGGTAGGCTGCAGTCCATGGGGTCGTGAAAAGTCAGACACGACTAAGTGACTTCACTTTCACTTTTCACTTTCATGCATTGGAGAAGGAAATGGCAACCCACTCCATTGTTCTTACCTAGAGAATCCCAGGGACAGGGGAGCCTGGTGGACTGCTATCTATGGGGTCGCACAGAGTCAGACACGACTGAAGCGACTTAGCAGCAGCAGCAGCAGATGGGGCAACAGTGGAAACAGTGAAAGACTTTATTTTCTTGGACTCCAACATCACTGCAAGTGGTGACTGCAGCCATGAAATTAAAAGATGCTTGCTCCTTGAAAGAACAATTATGACAAACCTAGATAGTGTATTAAAAAGAAGAGATATTACTTTGCTGAAAAAGGTCCATTTAGTCAGAGGTATGGTTTTTCCAGTAGTCAGGTATGGATGTGAGATTTGGATCATAAAGAAGGCTGAACATCAAAGAATTGATGCTTTTGAACTGTGTGTTGGAAAAGACTCTTGAGAGTCCCTTTGACTGTAAGGAGATCAAACTAGTTAATCCTAATGGAAATCAGTCCTGAATATTCATTGGAGGGCCTGATTCTGAGATTGAAGCTCCAATAATTTGGCCACCTGATTCGAAGTGCTGACTCATTGGAAAAGACCCTGTTGCTGGGAAAGATTGAAGGTGGGAGGAGAAAGAAATGACAGAGGATGAGATGGTTAGAAGGTATCACTGACTCAATGGACATGAGCTTGAGCAAGCTCTGGGAGATGGTGAAAGACAGGGAAGTCTGGTTACTGCAGTCCACAGGGTTGCAAAGAGAGGGACAAAACTGAGAGACTGAACAACAACAACAGCTGGTGCTAGTGGTAAAGAACCCTCCTGGGAATGCAAGAGACATAAGAGACCTGAGTTCAATCCCTGGGTCAGGAAGATCCCCTGGAGGAGGGCATGGAAACTCACTCCAATATTCTTGCCTGGAGCATCCCATGAACAGAGGAGCTTGGAGGGATACAGTCCATAGGGTCGCAAAGAGTCAGACATGACTGAGTGACTAACACACAATGCATATATGCGGAAACTATATATATATATATATATATATATATATATATATATATATATATATATATATAAAAATCAATGATTGTATTTGTAAAGCAGGAATAGGGATACAGACGTAGAAAACAAATATATGGATACCAAGGGAAGGAGTGGGATGAATTGAGACATGGGGTTGACATATATACACTTTAAAAAACATATATAAAATAACTGGTTAGAGCCTACTATATAGCACAGAGAACTCTGCTCAATGCTCTGTGGTGCCCTTAATGGAAAAGAAATCCAAAAAAGAGGGGGTATATTCATACATATAGCTGATTAACTTTGCTATTTAGCAGAAACTAACACAACGTTGTAAAGAAACTAAGCAAAGAAACATTCATTAAAAATCAGACAAACAGAAAACACACTGGAAAACAAGTATATAATTTGATATAATGTATATAAATAAAATTAGTTATTCATTAGAAAACATTAGAATTGTTTTGGGGGACAAAGAATAAATTATAGAACATGGACAAAGAGAAGAAATGAAAGGAGAGGTTGAGGCAAAAACAGGGAAAGAGGAGAAAAATTAAGAAAGGAAGAAAGAAGGGAGAAGGGAAAAACTATGTCTGCATATGAAATTATTTTCATAAGTCTGCAAAGCAACCCCCAAAATAAAACAATAAAGAATGAAAAATATATTGGGCTACTGGAGCTAGTAGATTCTACACAAGAGAACAGAAAAGAAACATCTCGGCTTTCTGGTTGCGTTCTTCTTTCAATAGCCATATGATAATCTATCATGTTGACGCTTTATAAATTCTCTTGTTGTTTGATAATTAAGTTTCTACTTTTTCAGGATTTAAGATAATGCTGCAGTGAAAATCTTTATGAACATACCTCTTTATTCTCTTGAATTATTCCACAAAACAAATTAGCAAGATTGGCACAATTAGGTCAAAATGTATATATGTTATGTAGTTTTGATACATCACTTGCCACATGGCTCTCAAACCATGTTGTGTCAACATACTGTTTCCATAGACAAGTTACTCAACCTTGTTAAATCTCAATTTCTCAATCTATAAAAATGGGAATAATAGTAGTTCCTATTCCACAGAGTTGTGAGGACCAAATAAGATGAAATATGTATTTAGTGCTTAGTAACTTCACTAGAGAAGGAAATGGCAATCCACTCCAGTGTTCTTGCCTGGAGAATCCCAGGGACGGGGGAGCCTGGTGGGCTGCCGCCTATGGGGTCGCACAGAGTCGGACATGACTGACGTGACTTAGCAGCAGCAGCAGCAGCAGCAACTGCTTAATAACTGCTAGGTATAAAAAAAAAATCCAGAATCCCTGGGAAGTTTGCAACAGAAACACAGAAGGCTCTTGAGGGAGACTTGTAATAAAAGGCCAGGCTAGAAAAAATGAGAGGGTTAGGATAGAAATTTTAGTTGTTTGTCATTTTTCTTTGAGTTTTGATTCTTTTAAAAAAAATATCTTGTGACCTCAAGTCCATATGTGAAACAAACCAAGATGAACCGTGTGTGTGTGTGTGCACGCTAAGTTGCTTCAGTTGTGTCTGACTCTGTATGATCCTATGGACATAGCCCACTAGTCTCCTCTGTCCATGGGATTCTCAGGCAAGAATACTCGAGTGGGTTGCCATGCCTTCCTCCAGGAGATCTTCGCAACCCAGGGACCGAACCTACATCTCTTATGTCTCCTGCATTGACAGATGTGTTCTTTACCACTAGTACCACCTGGAAATTATGAACCATAATTTCAAGCAATTAATAAAGAGCAAGGAAAGAAATCCCACTTGACCTCACTCTTAGGAACAATCTATTCTGGCCCAGGAGTAACATAATTAGACTCCTAGAGATGAAATACAATCCTACTCTTAGTAGTACAATACTAGATTGAACATTTAAGTTATTTATTTTAAATTATTTATATGTTTTTTTACTTATTGTCTGCTCCTACCCCACTCGGAGAGGCCATTGCCTGTCTTGTTCACCACTGCAGCTTTACTACCTTAGAACTCTGCCTGGCACTTTCAAATGAATGAATAAATGAATATTCATACACTCTTTATATAAACATTATTCTTTAACTTGCAATGATGTAGAACACACCTGGACAAAGAATGGGAGACTTTATTGAGATGGGAATATGTATTAAAATGTTAATGATCTTCAGAGGCAAAAGGAGAAGTATAGTTGACAGAAAGTAGAACACAGAGAAGTGAGGATGCAGTACATGGAGAGGAAGAGGAATGGTTAGTATTCTTGTAAAGTGGAAAGTGAAGAGTTACTAGAACAAGATTAAAGTTTAAATACATTATTATTTAAAGTTTAAATATATATTTAAAATTAAATTACTTCAAGTTGTTAGTTATTATGAGTAATGCTGCTATGAATATTTGTAAATATGTCTTTGTGCAAATATATCTTTTAATTTCATTAGGTAGATTTCTAGGAATGGAAACGTCTAAGAAAGGCAAATTTATGGAGATATAAAACAGAACAGTAGTTGGCTATGGCTTGGAGTAGGAGTGAGTATTTGTTTTTTAACTGAAGGATAATTGCTTTACAGAATTTTGTTGTTTTCTGTCAAACTTTAACCTGAATCAGTCATAGGTATACATATATCCCCTCCCTTTTGAACTTCCCTCCTATCTCCCTCTACCCCCACCCCTTTAGGTTGATACAGAGCCCCTGTTTGAGTTTCCTGAGACATACAGCAAATTCCCGTTGTCTATCATCTATTTTACATATGGTAATGTAAATTTCCAAGTTACTCTTTCCATACATATCCTCCTCTCCTTCCCTCTCCCCAAGTCCACAAGTCTGTTCTCTATAACTGTTTCTCCATTGCTTCCCTGCAAATAAATTCTTCAGTACCATTTTTCTAGATTCCATATATATGCATTAGAATATGATTTTTATCTTTCCCTTTTTGACTTATGTCACTCTGTATAATAGATTCTAGGTTCATCCACTTTATTAGGGCTGACACAAGTTCAGTTCAGTCGCTCAGTTGTGTCCGACTGTTTGCAACCCCATGAACCACAGCATGCCAGGCCTCCCTGTCCATCACCAACTCCTGGAGTCCACCCAAACCCATGTCCATTGAGTCGGTGATGCCATCCAACCATCTCATCCTCTGTCGTCCCCTTCTCCTCCCACCCTCAATCTTGCCCAGCATCAGGGTCTTTTCAAATGAGTCAGCTCTTCGCATGAGGTGGCCAAAGTATTGGAGTTTCAGCTTCAACATAAGTCCTTCCAATGAACATCCAGGGCTGATCTCCTTTAGGATGGACTGGTTGGATCTCCTTGCAGTCCAAGGGACTCTCAAGAGTCTTCTCCAACACCACAGTTCAAAAGCATCAATGCTTCAGTGCTCGGGTTTCTTTGTAGTCCAACTCTCACATCCATACATGACCACTGGAAAAACCATAGCCTTGACTAGACAGACTTTGGTGACAAAGTATGTCTCTGCTTTTTAATATACTGTCTAGGTTGGTCATAACTTTCCTTCCAAGGAGTAAGCGTCTTTTAATTTCATGGCTGCAATTACCATCTGCAGTGATTTTGGAGCCCAGAAAAATAAGGTATTCTTTTTTACGGCTGAGTAATATTCCATTGTGTATATGTGCCACAACTTCTTTATCCATTCATCTTTTGATGGATGACTAGGTTGCTTCCATGTTCTAGCTATTGTAAGTAGTGCTGCAGTGAACAATGGGATGCATGTGTCCTTTTAAATTTTGGTTTCCTCAGGGTATATGCTTAGGAGCGGGATTCCTAGGTCATATGATGGTTTTATTCCTAGTTCTTTAAGGAATTTCCATAAGGTCTTCCATAGTGGCTGGGTAAATTTACATTCCCACTAACAGTGAAAGAGCATTCCCTTTTCTCCACACCCTCTCCAGCATTTACTGCTTATAGACTTTTTGATAATTGCCACTCTGACTGGCGGGAGGTGACATCTCATTGTAGTTTTGATTTGCATTTCTCCAATAATGAGTGATGTTGATCATCTTTTCATGTGTTTGTTAGCCATCTCTATGTCTTGTTTGGAGAAATGTCTGTTTAGGTCTTTTTCCCACTTTTTGGTTGGTTGGTTGTTTCTCTGGTATTGAGTTGTATGAGCTGCTTGTATATTTTGGAAATTATTCCTTTGTCAGATGTTTCATTTGCCATTATTTTCTGTCATTCTGATGTTTGTCCTTTCACCTTGCTTATAGCTTCCTTTGTTGTGCAAAGCTTTTAAGTTTAATCAGGTCCCACTTGTTTACTTTTGTTTTTATTTCCATTACTCTAGGAGGTGGGTCATAGAGGATCTAGCTTTGATTTATGTCATGAAGTGTTCTGCCTATGTTTTCCTCTAAGAGTTTTATAGTTTCTGGTCTTACATTTAGGTCTTTAATCCATTTTGAGTTTACCTTTGTGTATGGTGTTAGAAAGTGTTGTAACTTCATTCTTTTATATATAGCTGTCCAGTTTTCCAAGCACCATTTATTGAAGAGGCTGTCTTTTACCCACTGTATATTTTTGCCTCCTTTGTCGAAAATAAGGTACCCAAAGGTGCCATTGGTCTATATTTCTGTTTTTGTGCCAGTACCATACTGTCTTGATGACTGTAGCTTTGTAGTATAATCTGAACTCAGAAAGGTTGATTCCTCCAGCTCCATTCTTTTTTATCAAGACTGCTTTGGCTCTTCGGAGTATTTTGTGTTTCCATATGAATTGTGAAGTTTTTGTTCTAGTTCTATGAAAAATATCATTGGTAATTTGATAGGGATCACATTGAATCTGTATATTGCATTTGGTAGTATAGTCATTTTCACAATATTGATTCTTCCTACCCAGGAACATGGAATATCTCTCCATCTGTTTATGTCATCTTTGATTTCTTTCATTATAATGTCTTATAACTTTTTGTGTACAGTTCTTTTTGTCCCCTTAGGTAAGTTTATTCCTAGATATTTAATTATTTTTGTTGCAGTGGTGAATGGGATTGATTCCTTAACTTCTCTTTCTGATTTTTCGTCATTAGTATATAGAAATGCAAGCGATTTCTGTGTATTAATTTTGTATCCTGCAACTTTGCTAAATTCACTGATTAGATCTAGTAATTTTCTGATACTCTCTTGAGGGTTTCTATGTTCAGTATCATGTCATCTGCGAACAGTGAGAGCTTTACTTCTTCTTTTCCAATCTGGATTCCTTTCATTTATTTTTCTTCTCTGATTGCTGTAGCTAGGACTTCCAGAACTATGTTGAATAATAGTGAGGAAAGTGGACACCCTTGTCTTGTTCCTGATGCTAGGGGAAATGCTTTCAGTTTTTCTCCATTGAGAATAATGTTTGCTGTAGGCTTATCATATATGGCCTTTACTATGTTTAGGTAGGTTCTCTCTATGCAAATTTTTCGAAGAGTTTTAATCATAAATTGTCATTGAATTTTGTCAAAGGCTTTTTCTGCATCTATTGAGATTGTCATATGGTTTTTATATTCCAATTTGTTAATATGATGTATCACATTGATTGATTTGTGTATATTGAAGAATCCTTACATTTCTGGAATAAACCCAACTTGATCATGGTGTATGAACTTTTTGATTTGTTGCTGAATTCTGTTTGCTAAAATTTTGTTGAGGATTTTTGTCTCTATGTTCATCAGTGATATTGGCCTGTAGTTTTCTTTTTTGTGTTATCTTTGTCTGGTTATCAGGGTGATGGTGGCCTTGTAGAATGAGTTTGGAAGTGTTACTTCCTCTGCAATTTTTTGAAAGAGTTTTAGGATAGGCATTAGCTCTTCTCTAAATGTTTGATAGAATTCTCCTGTGAAGCCATCTGGTCCTGGACTTTTGTTTTTTGGGAGATTTTATATATATATACATATATATATATATATATATATATATATATATATATATATATATATATATATGTTTTATCACAGCTTCAATTTCAGTGCTCATAATCGAGTTGTTTATAATTTCTATTTCTTCCCTGTTCAGTCTTGGAAGATTGAACTTTGCTAAGATTCTGTCCATTTCTTCCAGGTTATCCAGTTTATTTCCATATAGTTGTTCATAATAGTCTCTTATAATCCTTCGTATTTCTGCATTGTCTGTTGTAACCTCTCCTTTTTCATTTCTAACTTTGTTGATTTGATTCTTCTCTTTTTTTCTTGATGAATCTTGCCAAAGGTTTTCCAAATGTGTTTATCTTCTCAAAGAACTAACTTTTAGTTTTATTAATCTTTACTATTGTTTCTTTCATTTCTTTCTGCTCAGATCTTTATGATTTGTTTCCTTCTACTAATTTGGGGGGGGGGGTTGTTCTTCTTTATCCAGTTGTTTTAGGTGTAAAGTTAGGTTGTCTCTTCATTGTTTTGTTGTTTCTTGAGGTAGGATTGTATTCCTATAAACTTCCCTCTTAGAACTGCTTTTACTGGATCCCATAGGTTTTGAGTTGTTGTGCTTTCATTGCCATTTGCTTCTAGAAATTTTTTGATTTCCCTTTTAATTTCTTCAGTAACCTGTTGGTTATTTAGAAATGTATTGTTTAGTCTCCATGTGTTTGTGTTTCTTACAGTTTTTTTTCCCTTCTAATTGCTAACTAGTCTCATAGCGTTGTGGTCGCAGAAGATGCTTGATACGATTTCAATCTTCTTAAATTTACTGAGGTTTGATTTGTGACCCAAAATGTGTTCTACCCTGGAGAATGTTCCATATGCACTTAAGAAGAAGATGTATTCTTCTGCATTTGGATGGAATGTCCTGAAAATATCAATGAGATCCATCTCGTCTAATGTATCATTTAAGACTTGTGTTTCCTTGTTAATTTTCTGTTTTGATGATTTGTCCATTGGTGTGAGTGGGGTGTTAAAGTCTTCTACTATTATTATTTTACTGTCAATTTCTCCTTTCATGTCTATTAGTGTTTGTCTTATGTATTGAGTTACTCCTATGTTGGATGCATAGATATTTACAATTGTTATATCTTCCTCTTGGACTGATCCCTTGATCATTATGTAGTGTCCTTCCTTTTCTCTTGTAATATTCTTTATTTCAAGGTCTATTTTGTGTGATATAAGGATTGCTACTCCAGCTTTCTTTTGCTTCCCATTTGCATAGAACATATCTTTTCATCCTCTCACTTTCAGTCTATATGTGTCTTTAGGTCTGAAGTGGATTTCTTGTAGACAGTATATATATGTGTCTTGTTTTTGTATCCATCAGCCAGTTTGTGTTTTTTTGGTTGGAGCATTTAATCCATTTACATTTAAAGTAATTATTGATATATATGTTCTTATTGCCATTTTCTTAATTGTTTGTGATTAAATGTGTAGATCTTTTTCCTTCTCTTGTATTTCTTGACTATGTAAGTCCCTTTAACACTAGTTGTAAAGCTGGTTTGGTGGCACTGAATTCTCTTATCTTTTGTTTGTCTGAAAAACTTTTTATTTCTCCATCAATTTTGAATGAGATCCTTGCCAGGTTCAGTAATCGTGGTTGTAGATTTTTCCCTTTCATTATTTAAATATATCCTGCCATTCCCTTCTGGCCTGCGAAGTTTCTGCTGAAAGATCATCTGTTAAAGTATGGAGTTTCCCTTGTATGTTACTTGTTGCTTGTTGATTGCTGCCTTTAATATTCTTTCATTGTATTTAGTCTTTCTTAGTTTCATTAGTGCATGTCTTGGCATGTTTCTCCTTGGGTTTACCCTGTATGGGACGCTTTGCACTTCTTGGACTTGATTGGCTATTTCCTTTTCCATGTTGGGGAAATTTTCAACCACAATCTCTTCAAAAAATCCCTCGTACCCTTTCTTTTTCTCTTCTTCTGGGACCCCCTATAATTCAAATGTTGGTGTGTTTGATATTGTCCCTGGGGGTCTCTGAGACTATCCTCAGTTCTTTTCATTCTTTTAACTTTATTCTGTTCTTCAGAAGTTATTTTCAATATTTTATCTTCCAGCTCACTGATTCATTCTTCTGCTTCAGATATTCAGCTATTGATTCCTTACAGAGTATTTTTAACTTTAGTAATTGTGTTGTTTGTCTGTGTATGTTTACTCTTTAATTCTTCTAGGTCTTTGATAATTGATTCTTGCACTTTCTCCATTTTGTTTTCAAGGTTTTTTTTTATCATCTTTACTATCATTATTCTGAATTCTTTTCCAGGTAATTTGCCTATTTTCTCCTCATTTATTTGGATTTCTGTGTTTCTAACTTGCTCCTTCATTTGTGTAGTATTTCTCTGCCTTGTCATTTTTTTTAACTTATTGTGTTTATGGTCTCCTTTTCCCAGGCTTCAAGGTTGTATTCTTTTTTCTTTTTGGTTTCTGCCCTCATAAGGTTAGTCCTGTGGTTTGTGTAAGCTTCATATAGGGTGATATTTGTGCTGAATTTTTGTTTTTTTATTGTTTGTTTTTTTCTCTTATGGGCAAGGATGAGTGAGGTGGTAATCCTGTCTGATGATGATTGTGTTTGTATTTTTGTTTTGTTTGTTGTTTAGATGAAGCATCCTGCACAGGGTGCTACTGGTGGTTGTGTGATACTGGGTCTCATATTCAAGTGGTTTCCTTGGTGTGAGTTCTCACTATTTGATAACCCCTAAGGTTAATTCCCTGGTAGTCTAGGGTCTTGGAGTCAGTGCTCCCACTCCAAAGGCTCAGGGCTTGATCTCCTGGAGAGGAACGCTGGCCCCCAGGAAGGCACAGCGGCTGGGATCTGGAGTTTAGGGATTATGAAGCAATCCCAGGGCGAGGGCTGCTGTTGATGAGTTTGCATGGTTCTATATATTCTTTTCCATTGGTCAGGTACTACTGTCTGCTCTTAGCTGGTGTTCTGCATGCACTCTGTGTCTGAAGGTGTATTCCTGATGCATCCGTAGAGAGAGAAGTACTTCACGTCCACCTACTCCTCTGCCACCTTGTTCTCTTAATGAAAAAAAAATTTTAAAGGGCAAATTATTTGACTGCACAACTCACACACACACACACACACACACACACACACAAATGTATGAATGCCAATAAGCAGGGGCACATGAAAAATAATGTGTCTAATGATTCACTGGTCATAATGAAAACATAGGGCTTCCCTGGTGGATCAGAGGGTAAAGAATCTGCCTGCAATGTGGAAGACCTGGGTTCGATCCCTGGGTAGGGAAGATCCCCTGGAGAAGGAAATGTCAACCCACTCCAGTACTCTTGCCTGGAAAATTCCACAGAGGTAAGAGCCTGGTAGGCTACAGTCCATGGGATTGCAAAGAGTCGTACATGACTGAGCAACTTCACTTCTCGCGAAAACACAAATTAAAACTATAATGAGATACAATCACACACCTATCAGAATAACTAATACTTAAAGAATAACAATGGATTGTTTTTGTATAAATTATAGAACAAGGACACTAATCTGAAACAGAAAAATCTGAGCAGTCATTGTCTCTGTGGTGAGAGTGAGGCAGCAATTGACTGGGAAGAAACACAAGAAAACACTGTAGGACAATGTAATATTCTATATATTTGCAGAAGTTTGGAGTTACATAGGAATAAGCATCAAAACTCAAGGAAGGGTGCACTAAATACATCATCAATGCTGACATGTTTAGTGGTAGAGCATACTGTTGTTTCAACTTGATTTGAAACACATCAAAAAATAAGATGGATCAATGAATAGTTATAGGCATGGATGAATGGAAAGATATGCAATAAAACTAGTATAGTAAAATATTAATCACAGAATCAAGTGATGTGAATATAGTTATTTATTGTAAAAGACTTTCAACTTTTAAGTATGTTTAAAAAGTGTCATAAGATTTTAGAAAAAAATATAATCAAGGACTAAAATGATTTAACTATGAAATGTAGAAAAGAAGAAAAGTGGGGTTGTAGGTGAATTAAAGCCTTATTTCTCATTATAGTCAATAAATGTCTAAAAATTTTTAAAAAATCAATAAATATATGTATTTTAATATTAGTTTGAGTAATGGAGGTAAAGAACAAAGGAAAGCAAATATAAACATTTTAAAGATATTATCTCTGAAACTTGAGATGGAAGAGTGTGTGCATTAAATTTGCCTTACATAATCTTTGATAAAAATTTTTTTTAATCATACAATGTATTTACTTTGATCAAAAGAACACACAGAAAATGAATCTGAGCCCACAGACACATTTATCAACTAACAGATTGCTTGAGACTTTAGCTTTTTTTGCCTACATTCTGGGGCTGGAGTGATTAGTGATGTTGAGGAATATCACTGCTGGAAGGAATTCAGGATCAGAACCATTTTTATCTTTTGTCAAGTTTGAACTCCATGGCTGCCTCATATCTACTAGGTGAAGTGGACAGCCGAATGTGTTCAGATTAATCCCAGGATGGACTATTCTTGGAATGCAGAAAACAAGTGCCCATAGATACCTTTTAATTTATTCCCAAAGCTCTTCCCTCATTTCCAAAATAAGTCAGGTCAAACAACACAGCAATTTGGAAGTTAGTAATCATCTCAATGGAAAGAGATGTGAATAATCAAAATGTATTGCACTTGATTCTAATATTAAATTTGACTTTACTACAATGGAAAATAGTGACTCTAATCTGAATTGTCTGCTTCTACACTTGACAGCTTCCTGACACTTGCTTGGTGGCACTAAAAGCTGGCGATTTTTTGGTTACAAAGTTGTCTAAGTCCAGTGCCTCAGTTCTTCAATGGAAACCAACAACTGCATTTCTACGGGTAATTACAATTTATCCACTCATCCATCCATATGTTTATCAAACAAATACTAATTAAATACCGAATATGGGGCTCATTCATTCTAGTTCATAAAATTTCTGGGGACAAAATAAATAAATCCTTGTCTTTGCGTACCTTACTTTACTATATACCGTTTACATACTGTACTTGCATACTACTTTACAATACGGCAATAAGGCAATATGATTACATGTTTGAATGTCATAAAGGTAATTATCAAGGTAACCTGAGTGTTGGAGATATAGTGGCAAGAGAAAGCCTACTAGGAAGGTAACATTTTAGATGGACCACAAGAAAGTTAAGAATTCAACTATGAAGAGAACATGAGGTAGTCATCATAGGTATAGCAAACAGCAAGTACAAAGCTCTGAGTTGAGAAAGAACTCAGTGTGTTTGAAAAAAAACAAATGAAGGCCATTGCAACTGGAATTTAGAGTGGTATGAGATGAGATGGAGTAGAAAGTTTGGTACAGATCTTACAGTGTCAAGTAGATAATGGTAGGGAATTTGAATTTTATTCTTATTTGAATGAGGAGCCTTGATGGAATTTCTATTTTTTAACTTTTTAGTTAGGGGATAATTACTTTACAACATTGTGATGGTTTCTACCATACCTCAACATGAATTGGCCACGGGTATACATACGTTCCCTCCTTTTTGAACTCCCCTTACTCCCCATCAGAATTTATATTTTCAAAAGATGATTCTAGATGGTTTGTGAATAATGGGCTATAGAGAGGTATGACTGAAAACTCAGGACTTTTTTTTTTTTAATAAATTTATTTATTTTAGTTGGGGACTAATCACTTTACAATATTGTAGTGTTTTTTGCCATACATTGACATGAATCAGCCATGGGTTTACATGTGTTCCCCATCCTGAACTCCCCTCCTACCTCCCTCCCCATCCCATTACTCTGGGTCATCCCATTGCCCCAGCCCTGAGCATTTGTCTCATGTATCGAACATGGAATGGTGTTCTGTTTCACATACGATAATATACATGTTTCAATGCTATTGTCCCAGAACGTCCCACCCTCACCTTCTCCCTCAGAGTCCGTAAGACTGTTCTATGCATCTGTGTCTCTTATTCTGTCTCGCATATAGGGTTATCATTACCATCTTTCAAATTCCATATATATGCATTAGTATACTGTATTGGTGTTTTTCTTTCTGGCTCACTTCACTCTGTATAATGGGCTCCGGTTTCATCCATCTCAATAGAACCGATTCAAATGCATTTTTTTAATGGCTGAGTAATATTCCATTGTGTATATGTACCACAGCTTCCTTATCCATTCGTCTGTTGATGGACATCGAGGTTGCTTCCATGTCCTGGCTATTGTAAACAGTGCTGCGATGAACATCGGGGTACACATGTCTCTTTCTATTCTGGTTTCCTGGGTGTGTATGCCCAGCAGTGGGATTGCTGGGTCATATGGCAGTTCTATTCCCAGTTTTTTAAGGAATCTCCACACTGTTCTCCATAGTGGCTGTACTAGTTTGCATTCCCACCAACAGTGTAAGAGGGTTCCCTTTTCTGCACACCCTCTCCAGCATTTATTGCTTGTAGACTTTTGGATAGCAGCCATTCTGACTGGTGTGAAATGGTACCTCGTTGTGGTTTTGATTTGCATTTCTCTAATACTGAGTGATGTTGAGCATCTTTTCATGTGTTTGTTAGCCATACGTTTGTCTTCTTTGGAGAAATGACTGTTTAGTTCTTTGGCTCAATTTTTGATTGGATCGTTTATTTTTCTGGAATGCAGCTGCAGGAGTTGCTTGCCTATTTTTGAGATTAATTGTTTGTCTGTTGCTTCGTTTGCTATTATTTTCTCCCATTCCGACTGCTGTCTTTTCACCTTGCTTATAGTTTCCTTTGTTGTGCCCACCTCCCAGAATATTGGAAATAAAAGCAAAAATAAACAAATGGGACCTAATTAAAATTAAAAGCTTTTGTACAATAAAAGAAACTATAAGCAAGGTGAAAAGGACTTCTTTAGTTACTTAGGTTAAGGTAATCGTCAGGTTGGTTTATTTCTCTTCCTCTGTTCTTGCCTTGTGGCAACAAAAATTTGAAGTGCTGGACTAAAATTTGTAGAACAACAGACAAGTTACAGCTCAGTTCAACTCAAGCAGACAGACCTTTTATTAGTCAGACACTCCCCAAGAAGTCCTCCTCATCCTTCCTATCGATGCCTCTTGGCTTCCCCCTTTTATACTTCCAGTCTCCTCCTTTTGGTTATGCCCAGTGCAAAGTAGGGCTTGTACCCACCACCAATCAAAGGAGATACAAATGGGCATACACTCAAGGCAGATTGAAAATTTCAAGTGATATAACAACAGCTGTGTTGTTTATGTCTTCCTATAATTCATTGTTATAATTATATATAGAACATTCATGACCCATTAATGGGCTCCTCTAAGGTTGCTTGGAAAAGCACCTGTGGTCATTTGGTATTCACTGTGTGCCTATGGCGCGTGTATAGGAGTTGAAAACTCTTTGTGGTTATTTTGTAGCATATCCATAAGCTCTTCTGGTTGTGTCAAGGATGAAGTTTAGAGATCAGCTTGCATCCCTTTCAGCCAGGCTTCCTCTCATTGCTCACGTCTAACTTCCTATCTAACACAATGATGGCCTGAAAGCAAATGTTGGAGGAGTTGGATGTCTCAAGATGCTATGGCCCTCTATTTGCCAGTTATTTTTTGCCCAAACCTGTCAGTACTGTGACTTTGGGATTGAAGTTTCTCTGTAGCACTTCTTTCAGTAAAATCTCTCCTTCATTGTTTTTGGATCACTCTGGAAGTAGACTTAGTCGATGACATCTTCAGATGGCAATATAACTTTCTTGGGACTAAAGTGTGACTGAAAGATTTTTCATCCTTATTCAGAAAGTGTCCTAATGCCTTCTATAGAGAACTCCATTGCAAAGGAGCCACCTGCAGCCCTAACTACCTCTGATCAGACATTGGTCCCCCTCCAACTCTTGGCTCTGCTTTTGTCTCTTTGTCACCGTCTTGAGCACGCCGACTCCAAAAATCTTACAATTCATGGTCCCTAAGATAAGATACATGGCTTTTCTAACAGTTCTAGCAAAGGTATGGATTGGGCCTTATTAGACTGGCTTTATTAACATGTCTATTTCTGAACAATTATGGGGATGGCATAGCTATTGACTAGGATTGAGCCAGATGTCAACTGTTCATGACAGTGTCTGTAGAAGGGAATCAGGCACCTGGACATTGTTGGAGACTGACAAAAGGATGATTCTTCAAGGAAAACCAAGGTACTTGTTTCAGCACAAGGATGGAAATAGATACCTGGTAGAAGAAAACAGTGAAATTTCCGAAAGTATCTTTCAAGTGTGGATCATAAGTTCTCTTTGAGAAAGTATTCTTTATCTTTCCCCATAAAGAATGCTTGCCTCCCACCCTACCACCACCACCTTGGAAAATTTGGCTTGGTCAGTGCAGCTGACTTTCTTGTCAAGAGGAGATGCCCTAGATGTTTGGGGTTCGGTGATCAATCATATTTATGTTGTTGTTTCATGTTGTCTAGTCTCATCCTGTCTAGTCCAGTTGGTGATGGACAGGGAAGACTGGCGTGCTGCAGTCCATAGGGTCGCAAAGAGTCAGACACGACTGAGTGACTGAACTGAACTGAGTCTCATGAACAGAGCACAAAACAGGCATGGCAGGCGCTCAATCACAGTTGTGAGTATATACATATTACAGCTTAGCACACAATTATTGATTTGGGAAAGGCCATAAAGTAAATGATAAAAGGAAGTCTCCCATGGCTGATTCATGTCAATGTATGGCAAAAACCACTACAATATTGTAAAGTAATTAGCCTCCAATTAAAATAAATAAATTTTTAAAAAATTTCTGGAAGGGGAACACATGTACACCCATGGCAGATTCATGTCAATGTATGGCAAAACTAATACAATATTGTAAAGTAAAAAATAAATAAATTTTAAAAAATAAAAAAATTTTAAAAAAGGAAGTCTCTATTCCTAGAGCCCTCACAAGTGTTCTATCAATAAGCCATGCTTCTGATTAAGTTGCTGGTTTGCTGACACTCCTCTGTGGCTTCCTTTGCCTGCAGAAGAAATAAAATCTGATTTAACCATGCACTCTAGGCCCACCTGATCCACTTCAGGGCGATGTTGTCCTTGCCAGCTGCTCTGCCTGAAGCAGTTTCATGGCCTGTTCAAATCCTGCTAATTTCTCAAGACTCATCTGTAAGAAGTCTTAGTCTCACAGGCAAAAACCCATTACATTGCTTCCTGCCACTGTGCTTCTATAATCTTTTGCTAATCCCTTCACTGTCACACATACTGAAGGCTGCCTGTGTTACTATGGAATCTGTGCCTATTTGCTTTTCTCTCAGAGCATGAGCCATTTGAGATCAGAGGCTGGCCTCACATAATGCTGGTCGAGACTCTCCAGACATAGAGAATGCGCTTATGAAATCCCGTCTGGGCTTAATTGTCTTATTTTCTCTTTGAACACAGCTTTATAATAGCCAGGGCATTGAGGGATGCCATGGTCTCTTTCCAGAAAGGATTTTCTTGGGCCATGGAAAACTAAGGTATGGAAAACTGTCTCATAAAACAAATTGGCAAAACTTTCTGCAACTACTGGTTGGCAACTAATTCAGTAGCAACTTACAATCAGCTGTCAGAGCACTTCCTGGTTCTGTCTTATTGCTACTTATGCTGAGAGTTCACCACTAGTACTAATATGCTGGTTTAGAGCAAGACAGAAATGGACACTGGAGTTGTCACTCTCTGCAGATCAACATTGTCATTGGTCATTGTGTGATGAGGGCAAATAAGAGTTGATGGAAAGGAAATTTCTTTCTCCATAGCAATTTTAATATTCCTATCATTTCTGCAGAGTATTGGTTAATTCAAACGTTGCTACTCCGTCTTTATTTTTTTTTTAAGTTTTATCCATAGCTTTATTTTATTTTTATTTATTTATTTATTTTATTTATGTAGTTTTTTATTTTTATTTATTTATTTATTTTAGCTGGGGGCTAATTACTTTACAATATTGTAGTAGTTTTTGCCATACATTAACATGAATCAGCCATGGGTTCACATGTGCTCCCCCTCCCGAACCCTCCTCCCACCTCCCTCCCCCTCCCATCCCTCTGGGTCATCCCAACGCTCCATCCCTGAGCATCTGTTCCATGCATAAAACATGGAATGGTGTTCCACTTCACATATGACAATATACATGCTTCAATGTTATTGTCCCAGAACGTCCCACCCTCACCTTCTCCCTCAGAGTCCACAGGACTGTTCTATGCATCTGTGTCTCTTATTCTGTCTCACATATAGGGTTACCATTACCATCTTTCAAATCCATATACATGCATTAGTATACTGTATTGGTGCTTTTCTTTCTGGCTCACTTCACTCTGTATAATGGGCTCCGGTTTCATCCATCTCAATAGAACCGATTCAAATGTATTTTTTTTTTTAATGGCTGAGTAATATTCCATTGTGTATATGTACCACAGCTTCCTTATCCATTCGTCTGCCGATGGACATCTAGGTTGCTTTCATGTCCTGGCTATTGTAAACAGTGCTGCAATGAACATCGGGGTACACGCATCTCTTTCAATTCTGGTTTCCTCAGTGTGTATGCCTAGCAGTGGGATTGCTGGGTCATATGGCAGTTCTATTCCCAGTTTCTTAAGGAATCTCCACACTGTTCTCCATAGTGGCTGTAATAGTTTGCATTCCCACCAACAGTGTAAGAGGGTTCCCTTTTCTCCACACCCTCTCCAGCATTTATTGCTTGTAGACTTTTGGATAGCAGCCATTCTGATTGGTGTGTAATGGTACCTCATTGTGGTTTTGATTTGCATTTCTGTAATACTGAGTGATGTTGAGCATCTTTTCATGTGTTTCTTAGCCATCTGTATGTCTTCTTTGGAGAAATGTCTGTTTAGTTCTTTGGTCCATTTTTTGATTGGGTCGTTTATTTTTCTGGAATTCAGCTGCAGGAGTTGCTTGTATATTTTTGAGATTAATTGTTTGTCTGTTGCTTCGTTTGCTATTATTTTCTCCCATTCTGAAGGCTGTCTTTTCACCTTGCTTATAGTTTCCTTTGTTGTGCGAAAGCTTTTAATTTTAATTAGATCCCATTTGTTTATTTTTGCTTTTATTTCCAATATTCTGGGGGGTGGGTCATGGAGGATCCTGCTGTGATTTATGTCTGAGAGTGTTTTGCCTATGTTTTCCTCTAGGAGTTTTATAGTTTCTGGTCTTACATTTAGATCTTTAATCCATTTTGAGTTTATTTTTGTGTATGGTGTTAGGAAGTGTTCTAGTTTCATTCTTTTATAAGTGGTTTATTTTAAATTATTTATTTATTTATTTATTTTTGGCTGTGCTGGATCTTCATTGCCGCATGCAGACTTTTTCTAAAGGCGGCAAGTAGTGGCCACTCTACAGTTGCAGTGTGTTTGTTGAAAAGCATGGACTCTAGGGTGCAGAGCTTCAGTAGTTGTGGCATATGGGTTCTAGAGTACAGGCTTAGTAACTGTGGCACTCAGGCTCAGTTGCCTGTGGCACATGGAATCTTCCCAGACCAAGGATCGAACCCCTGTCCCCTGCATTAGCAGGTGGATTCTTAAACACTAGACCACCAGGAAAGCCCTGCATTTACTTTAACATGCCCAAATTAGAGTCTGTAGTTGAAGACATTCCAAAACACATTATACTGGACATATTGAAGCAATCAATATTGATACTCTACTTTGGAAAGACATATTTATGTGCAATATTCATGGAAATCTGTTCTTAATAAGTAAAGGCTTGGCTGAATGGCTTTAAAGAACCTTTACTGGATTTCAGGGTTAAACTCCTGGTCCACTTGGGAGAGGAGGAAGCAGAGAAAAGGTTGAGGAAGAGTATTCCTATGTCTCAGTAATTCACAACCAATGTTATTTGGTCCATTAAGGTTTTAGTGGGCAAAATACTTATCTTTGAGAGTCAGAGGATCTTCTGGAAAAAAGTTTCTGGTGATTGATGAAGTTTCAGCAAAAGCTAAGAAATAATGACAATGGAATGTGCATTCCTACTTTCAGGAGGCTTGAGGTTTCAACTTACTAGATCGTACTGATTGAAAATGGCTTCTTATGATCCTGTGTGGAAAAAGATTGCAAAGAATATTCAGAATACACTGAGCAAATATGCCAAAATCAGCTAATGGTGTCTACCATGGATGTAAAATGGATGAATAAAAATACAAAGAAATTTGAATACTTCATTCAGCAACAAAGATGGAAAGTCTATAGGAAAAGAAAAGCAAGTCCTTAATTATAAATTCATCTTTAAAACAAATTGTGTTTTGTGTGCAAAAGAGGTATATGACTTCTGCTGAGATCACCCAGATGATAGGCATTAATTCCGGGGTTGCTGGTAAACTTTCTGCCACCAAGAGGGGAGATGCTACCCAAAAATGAGAAAAACCAAAAGAAATCAGAGCCAAGAAACATAGAGACTGATTTCTGACGACATACTTTCTAATCTGGGTCTAGCTATCTTGTTAGTCAGGAAGATCTACCCTTGGACCTTAGTTACATGAGCCAGCTAGTCTCACCTGTTTACTTAAGCCAATATGAACTGAGTTTGTTATTTGAAATCAAAAGTGGCCTAATAAGTTTATAGGAAAGGCCTAGCTGGAAATGTCTTTTACTTAATTTCTTCTGAATTTGAGTGGTCTTACCTGTCAATGGAAAATAATAAATTTATCTGTATTTATTTTATATGAATAATATAGAGATAGCTGAGATAATAGATATTAAATTTCTTTGAAAATGTATATAGAGTTTTCAAAGTGAAATCCCAGGTATGTGTGTGTCTGTGTGTGTGTGTGTGCACAGTTTTTTGTGTCTTAAGAGGAGAACTAGATGATGCATATATCAGATAACAAAGTAGATAATCCACTATCTTCTGTTTGTTTGTTTGTTTGTTTGTTTGTTGGAAACCCTGATGCATAGAAATATGCTTCCGTGTCATTTCTGCTCAATTCACCAAAGATGGCAAATTCATTCCTTTGTTGAATCTGCTTTCCCATGTAACTCTCTCAATAATTTCTATTCTTGTAACCATTTCCTATTTCAGCCAGCCTTCTACTTTTTTGCTTGACCTCCTGTCTTCTTTGATCTTCTCTCTTTCTGTAGCTTACTCATACCAACTCCATGAACTCTTATTCATGTATTACTCAGAGCAGGTAGTGTGATCTTTCTCTCTTTCTCTTCCTTTCTTCTTTCTTTCTCATTTTATGTATTTCTCATTTTGTTCATATGCTTTCTGTATGACTATACACTTTGATTACATATTTTCTTGCAGTGTCCTGAAACTGTCTGAATCTAGTAATTTCTTCATGTTACCTACAATGCCCTCCCTATATAGCACTCTTGAGATAAATTCTTTGTGGACTTGGCTTTTCCATTAATTTTGAGTCTCTTGTTTAAGATCTAGGTGGGTGTCTGTGATTCCAGTGTACCCTTAGAAAGCTACTGGGATATCAATGCTAGAAAGCCTTCCTTATCACTCTACAGATTTATGAATGCCCTATTCCATTATTTATCCCAGCTGCAGGATCTATCACTCAACTTCTATATGGTATTTGTCCCTTAAAGTTCTTGCACCCTTTGAGGTTGCCTGCTTGATTGAGATTTTGTCCCAGTGTGGAAAGGAGCATATCATGCTTTTGCCTCATCACCAAGACCTCTCCTTGTTTGAGTCCCAAATATCAAGTTTGCATATTAAAACCACAAAAAGATCATCAAATCATTCAAAAGCCAATAGTCATGGGTGATTTTCTTTTCTGTTTTTGCTTTGAATCTTATTCTTAAAATACAGCTGCTTTAAAAAAGCCACCTGTGTCAAGAGAATAACTGAAATATATCTTAAAGTCAATCTTTTCTTTTATTCAAATAGAAGGTGATATAACCTCTTTCACAAGTAAATGGTAATTTCAATATCTCTAATATCTAGGGAAGATTTCAGTTCTCCTAGTTACTACTAGTTTTTCTGGCTTATATTGCATTTACCATTGCAAAATGTTTATGTGAATACTTTTTATTTTGCTTACTGAATTGCCTTGCTGGGTATCATCCTGATTCTTTTGTGCAGTGACAACTCAAAGCTCTGTACAAGAGAATTTTTCTGAAGATTCAGGGCAACAGAGGGGATTATATTATACCCACAATAGCAAGGAATTCAAGGTTGAGACTTAAGATTTCTTCTTTAGAACTCTCTCAATAATTTCTATTCTTGTAACCATTTCCTATTTCATCCAGCCTTCTACTTTTTTGCTTGACCTCCTGTCTTCTTTGATCTTCCCCCTCTCTGTAGCTACTCATACCAACTCCATGAACTCTTATTCATGTAACTCATGTAACTCGGTTCTTATTCTGAACTCAGAGCAGTTAGTGTGATCTTTCTCTCTTTCTCTTCATTTCTTCTTTCTTTCTCATTTATGTATTTCTCATTTTGTTCATATAGCAGCCCAACCTGGCCCATCCTGTGCTCTAGGGGCTTTCATATGATTATCAGATGGGTTCTTAAAACAGAGAGCTCTCTTTAATTCCCATCCTAAGGGACATTGTACACTCAGCTCTTGAAATAAATTATGTGGTTGTCACCATTACTCTCACAATGAATTTTCAGGAATTTAATGGATAACATTGTGGGAAATAGCCTGGCCCTTATAGACCTAGCAAATGCTAGCTATTATTAATAGTATTATTATTGACAGAGTAGGTCAATACTGGAACACTGAATTAGTGAATAAATGAGTGTATTAATGACAGAACAAATTGTTTGTGAACGTAAAGGAATCCTAGAGTCCAAGAGTTTTTTGGGAAGTTTGCCATAACTCCTCTCACCTCTTCTTTATTGCCTTGGCTTTTCCTAATGAGGTTAAAGAGTTAAAAAAGTGTTTAATAGCCTCTGTAAACGGAAAATATGTTTCATTAGTCCTATTTGCAGGTGGAAATGCTGAAATTTGACTTTCATAAAGGCATACAGCTAATAAGATCCTAGACAGGCTGAGAAATGCTCACAAAGTAGACTCTGGAGTAAAGATTTTTGGGTTAACATCCCATGTGAACCATATTTAATCTGAAACCTTTGGTCTATTATCATTCTCCTCTGGATCTCAACATCCTTATAGGAAAAATAGTGATTGATATAGCACTTACCTCTTGGGAGTATTGGACAATTAGAGTATACATGTGCAATGCATTGCATGTCCTCTGGCCAGATACCAAGCACATCATTATTGGTCCAATTCTTGCTTGAGGCTCTGCTATTGTACAGACTCTTTTTCTATGTTTTACCTCCACTCCTCAGCCTTCTTATTTCTGAAGGGTAGATTCATCCTGCATCATTACAAGAAATGCCTGCCCTCTACTGAGAGTCTATCTCAGGTGTTCTATTTCCTGGGCCTGTCCAACATTCCTTTCAGTCCGAATAATCATATAAACAGTCTTTGAGCTCTGACAGTGTTTTGGTCTATTCCCACCAATGTCATTCCCATCTTCAAGGGGATCTTCCAACCCAGGGATTGAACTCAGGTCTCTTACATTGAAGGCAGATTCTTTACCATCTGAGCAACCAGGGAATTCCAATACACGGAACCTCAGAATATGACTATATTTGGAGGTAAGGTCTTTAGAGAGATAATTAAGTAAAAATGAAGTCATTAGTTGGTGGGCCCTAATCCAATATGACTGATATCCTTATAAAAAGAAGAAATTTAGGCACAGATGGTACAAAGGGAAGAACGTGTGAAGACACACAGAGAAGATGAATGACTAGCCAAGAAGAGAAGCCTCAGGAGAAACAAACTTTGCTAGCATCTATGTCTTGGACTTCTACCTTCTAGAATTGTGAGAAAATTGATTTGTTGTTTGAGCCATCTAGTCTGTGGTACTTTGTTATGACAACCCAAGAAGAATAATACAGGCAGTAAATGGCTAGACCTCCCAACTCAAAACTGATGCAGAAAACAGAAAGGTAAATATTCTGTGAATGGCATTTGATGTTCAGGATTTTATTCTGAAGTTGTAACTTGTGGCAGAATCTCCCATAGGCCTAAAGGAATGACAACAGAAAAATCAAAACTGATATTTTTCCAAATAAGCTCCAAATATTATAAATCCTCCCCCCCCCCCAAAAAAAAAGAAAGAAAGAAAGAAAGAAAAAAGGAAAGCAGAAGGGAGAAAAAAGAAAATTTCTAAGAACACTGAGTTTGGAAAGGTTTATATTCTCTAATGCCCATCATTCTCACTTGAAAATTCATAATGCCTATTTAAAGGCTTTTAAAGTCCTAGAGAAAGACATACTAGAAGTTTGTTATTACAAAAAGAAAAGAAAAGATTGCCATTTTTTTTTCTAATTAACAGTCATTAGTCTACAGCTGAACTGCTCTATGGTATAGACCTAACAGAAGAGAAAATAGTAAGAGGTGGCAAGAATACACAGAAGAACTGTACAAAAAAAAATCCATAACCCAGATAATCAATGATGGCATGATCACCGACCTAGAGCCAGACATCCTGAAATGCGAAGTCAAGTGGGCCTTAGGAAGCATCACTAAGAACAAAGCTAGTGGAGGTGATGGAATTCCAGGTGAGCTATTTCTAATCTTAAAAGATGATGCTGTGAAAGTGCTTCACTCAATATGCCAGCAAATCTAGAAAACTCAGAAGTGGCCACAGGACTGGAAAATGTCAGTTTTCATTCCAACCCTGAAGAAAGGCAATGCAAAAGAATGTTCAAACTACCGCCCAATTGCACTCATCTCACATGTTAGCAAAGTAGTGCTCAAAATTCTCTAAGTCAGGCTTCAACAATACATGAACCGTGAACTTCCAGATGTTCAAGCTGGATTTAGAAAAGGCAGAGGAATCAGAGATCAATTTGCCAACATGCAGTGGATCCTCAAAAAAGCAAGAGAGTTCCAGAAAAAAAACATATACTTCTGCTTATTGACTATGCCAAAGCCTTTGACCATGTGGATCACAACAAACTGTGGAAAATTCTTCAAGAGATGGGAATACCAGACCATCTGACATGCCTCCTGAGAAACCTGTATGTAGGTCAAGAAGCAACAGTTAGAACTGGACATGAAACAACAGACTGGTCCCAAATTAGGAAAGGAGTATGTCATGGCTGTATATTCTCACCCTGTTTATTTAACTTCTGTGCAGAATACATCACGTGAAATGCCAGGCTGGATGAAGCACAAGCTGAAATCAAGATTTCTGGGAGAAATACCGATAAACTCAGATATGCAGATGACACACCCTTTATGGCAGAAGGCAAAGAACTGAAGAGCCTCTTGATGAAAGTGAAAGAGGAGAGTGAAAAAGTTCGCTTAAAATTCAACATTCAGAAAACCAAGATTATGGAATCTGGTCTGATCATGTCAGGGCAAATAGATGGGGAAACAATGGAGTGAGAAACCTTATTTTCTTGGGCTCCAAAATTCCTGCAGATGATGACTGCAGCCATGAAATTAAAAGATGCTTGTGGGAGTGGGGCTAAGATGGCGGAGGAATAGCACAGGGAGACCACTCTCTCCCCCACAAATTTGTCGAAAGAACATCTGAACACTGAGCAAACTTCACAAAACTACTTCTGAACACTGGCAGAGGATGTCAGGCATCCAGAAAGAAAGCGCATTATCTTCGGAAGGAGGTAGAAGAAATTATAAAAGATAAAAAGAGAGACAAAAAGTTAGGGACAGAGACCCGTCCCAGGGAGGGAGTCGTAAAAGAGGAGAAATTTCCAAGCACCAGGAAACCCTCTCTCCGGCGGGATTGGGGGAAGATTTCAAATCTCAGAGGGCAACATAACCGGGAGAATCAATAAATAAAACCCACTGATTACGTGCCTAAAGGCAACTCCCAACAAAGAACCCCAGACGCCCGCATCCGCCACCAGCAAGTGGGGGCTGAATGGAGAGTAGTGGGCGGCACTGCTTAGGGTAAGGACCGGGCCAAATGCCCTGAGGGCAATCTGAGGGAGCTAACGTGAGATAGCAACCTAAACTGTGGGACAGCCAGAGAGAGCAAACTATCCCGCGAAAAGCCCAAATCTAAGGCACTGCCGGCCTGCTCATAGAACAAAGGACTGAGCGATACCAGAGGAGAGCTAGCCAGCTGCGGACCACCCCATCCCCCACCGGACACAGCAGGCAGACGGGACCAGCCAGAGCCGGAAAGGGGCAAACTCGGCCCCAGAGAGGGCACCCCCTACCAAACTGCAAACAGGCTCCCAGTTTCTAAGCAAAGACTGCCTGAGATCCCAGAGGGTAGACAGCTGCCGGGAGGATCACAGCCAGAGACCAGCTCCCCAGAACTGACACAAAGCACACCGGAGCCGGGCACGCCCGTAAACCGAGGCAGGGACCAGGGAGGTGATAAGCCGCACCGCCCCAACAGGGGAGAGTGCGCTCGCCAAACTCCTGGCTGTCTGAGCTGATCCGACCGGGAACGGCACAAACCGCGGGCCCAACCGAGTCTGTGCCTTTGTGGAGTACCCAGGAACCTGAACCTGAGCAGCTTAGACCTGGGAAGTTCGCGCATCTCAGGGCCCACTCACCGGCAGAGTAACCTGAAGCCTGAGCAGGGTAGACGGAGAAAGCACACACGCCGTGAGCGGGGGCGAACCCAATGCAGCCGAGACACTGCGAGCTCTCCACATACACGCCAGTGATATTGGTTTGCAGTGTTCCTCCCTCCCCACAGCACGACTGAACAAGCGAACCTAAAGAGACCACCTCGGCCCCTTAGTGGCAGGGCGGAAATTAGACACTGAATAGACCTCCAAACAGAAACCAAATAAACAGAGGGAAGCGCATTGGAAGTGACAGGCCAACAGATTAAAATCCCTGTAGTTAACACCGACTGCATTGAAAGAGGCCGGCCTATAGATCTTGAAAAGTATAAGCAGGAACAAGGATCTATCTGAAACTGAACAGACCCCACACTGCTCACAACAGCTCCAGAGAAAGTCCGGGATATATATTTTTACTATTATCATTTTTTTTTCAATTTTTTTTAAATTTTTTTTCTTTCTTTTTTCCTTAAGTCCTCTATTACACCTTTAATTTTCATTCTCATAACCCACTATTACCTTGCAAAAAAACAAACAAAACCCCCCTATTTTTAAAGCAAACTGCGTACATATATCTTATACTTTTTGTGTTTTCTTTTTTTACTGTTTTTTTCCTGCTTTACTTTTTTTACTGTTTACTTTTTCTACTGATTTACTGTTTTTTCCTTTTTATAATGTTTTCTTTTTTCTTTTTTTATATTGTATGTTTTATAAGAGTCTAACCTCTACTCTAGATTTTTAATCTTTGTTTTACATATTTGATATCAATTTTGTACATTTAAGAATACACTCTTTAGTACCCATTTTTACTCAGGAGTGTGATTACTGGCTTGATTGCTCTCTCCCCCTATTGATGCTCTTTCTTCTCCCCCAGGGAACCTCTATTTCCCACTCTCCTCCTTCTCTTCTCAACCCAATTCTGTGAATCTCTGAGGGTGTTCTGGGTACCGGAGAACACTTCAGGAATAGAATACTGCCAAGATCTCTCTCTCCCCTCTTGATTCCGCCCTTTCTACTCATCCTCACCTCTATTACCTTCCTCCCCCATCTCTATGTATCTCCGTGAACCTCTCTGAGGGTTCCAGACTGTGGAGAGCACAGAGGGAAGTGCTTACTGGCCAGACTGCTCTCTCCACATTTGAGTCCCCCTCGTCTCCTCCTGGTCACTTCAACACCCCCCTTCACCTCTCCAAGTAACTCAGTGAACCTCTCTGGGTATCCCTCACTGTGGAGAATCTTTTCAACATTAACCTAAAAGTTTTATTATTGATGCTGTATGGATGGAGAAGTCTTGAGGCTACTGAAAGAATAAGACTGAAAGCCAGAGGAAACATTAACTAATAAGAGATCATCCAATAGCCTCCACATATACACTGGAACCAAGCTCCACCCAAGAGCCAATAAGTTCCAGAGCAAGACATACCACGCAAAGTCTCCAACAATGCAGGAACATAGCCCTGAGCATCAATATACAGGCTGCCCAGAGGCACACCAAATCCATAAACATCTCAAAACTCAATACTGGACACTCCATTGCACTCTAGAGAAAAGAAATCCAGCTCCACCCACCAGAACAACGACACAAGCTCCCCCAGCCAGGAAACTTTGAAAAGCCACCCATCCAACCCCACCCACAGTGAGGAACTTCCACAATAAAGAGGAATTTCAAACTACCAGAATACAGAAAGGGTATGCCTAACACAGCAATCTAAACAAGATGAAAAGTCAGAGAAATAATGAACAAGTAAAGGAAAATGATAACTGCCCACCAAACCAAACAAAAGAGGAGGAGATAGGGAATCTATCTGAAAAAGAATTTAGAATAATGATGATGAAAATGATCCAAAATCTTGAAAACAAAATGGAGTTACAGGTAAATAGCCTGGAGACAAGAATTGAGAAGATGCAAGAAATGTTTATCAAGGATCTAGAAGAAATAAAAAGGAGTCAATATATAATGAATAATGAAATAAAGCAGATAAAAGACACTCTGGAGGGAACCAACAGTAGAATAATGGAGGCAGAAGATAGGATAAGTGAGGTAGAAGATGGAATGGTGGAAATAAACGAAACAGAGAGGAAAAAAGAAAAAACAATGAAATGAGGAAAACCTCAGGGACCTCTGGGAAAATATGAAACGCCCCAACATTCGAATCATAGGAGTCCCAGAAGAAGAACATAAAAAGAAAGGCCATGAAAAAATACTCGAGGAGATAATAGTTGAAAATTTCCCTAAAATGGGGAAGGAAATAGTCACAGAAGTCCAAGAAACCCAGAGAGTCCCAAACGATAAACCCAAGGCGAAACACCCCAAGACACATATTAATCAAATTAACAAAGATCAAACACAAAGAACAAATATTAAAAGCAGCAAGGGAAAAACAACAAATAACACACAAGGGGATCCCCATAAGGATAACAGCTGATCTTTCAATAGAAACTCTTCAGGTTAGAAGGGAATGGCAAGACATACTTAAAGTAATGAAAGAGAATAATCTACAACCCAGATTACTGTACCCAGCAAGGATCTCATTCAGATATGAAGGAGAATTCAAAAGCTTTAGAGACAAGCAAGAGCTGAGGGAATTCAGCACCACCAAACCAGCTCTCGAACAAATGCTAAAGGATCTTCTCTAAACAGGAAACACAGAAAGGGTGTTTAAACATGAAGTCAAAACAACAAAGTAAATGGCAATGGGACCATACTTACCGATAATTACCTTAAATATAAATGAGTTGAATGCCGCAACAAAAAGACAAAGACTGGCTGAATGGATACACAAACAAGACCCCTATATATGCTGTCTAAAAGAGACCCACCTCAAAGCTAGAGACACATGCAGACTGAAAGTGAAGGGATGGAAAAACATATTTCATGCAAACGGAGACCAAAAGAAAGCAGGAGTAGCAATACTCATTTCAGATAAAATAGACTTTAAAATAAAGGCTGTGAAAAGGGACAAAGAAGGACACTACATAATGATCAAAGGATCAATCCAAGAAGAAGATGTAACAATTATAAATATATATGCACCCAAGATAGGAGCACCACAATATATAAGGCAAATACTAACAAGTATGAAAGGGGAAATTAACAATAACCCAATCATAGTGGGAGACTTTAATACTCCACTCACACATATGGATAGATCAACTAAACAGAAAATTAACAAGGAAACGCAAACTTTAAGTGATACAATAGACAAATTAGATTTAATTGATATTTCCAGGACTTTCCACCCCAAAACAATCAATTTCACCTTTTTCTCAAGTGCACACGGAACTTTCTCCAGGATAGATCACATCCTGGGCCATAAATCTAGCCTTGGTAAATTCAAAAAAATTGAAACCATCCAAGCCATCTTCTCTGACCACAATGCAGTAAGATTAGACCTCAATTACAGGAAAAAAAACTATTAAAAATTCAAACATATGGAGGCTAAACAACACGCTTCTGAATAACCAACAAACCACAGAAGAAATCAAAAAAGAAATCAAAATATGCATAGAAACGAATGAAAATGAAAACACAACAACTCAAAGCCTATGGGACACTGTAAAAGCAATGCTAAGGTGAAGGTTCATAGCAATACAGGTGTACCTCAAGAAACAAGAAAAAAAAATCAAATAAATAAACTAACTCTACACCTAAAGCAACTAGAGAAGGAAGAAATGAAGAACCCCAGGGTTAGTAGAAGGAAATAAATCTTAAAAATTAGGGCAGGAAAAAATGCAAACGAAACAAAAGAGACCATAGCAAAAGTCAACAAAACTAAAAGCTGTTTTTTTGAGAAGATAAACAAAATTGGCAAGCCATTAGCCAGACTCATCAAGAAACAAAGGGAGAAGACTCAGATCAACAAAATTAGAAATGAAAATAGAGAGATCACAACAGACTACACAGAAATACAAAGCATAATAAGAGACTACTACCAACAGCTATATGCCAATAAAATGGACAACTTGGAAGAAATGGACAAATTCTTAGAAAAGTATAACTTTCCAAAACTAAACCATGAAGAAATAGAAGACCTTAACAGACCCATCACAAGCACGGAAATTGAAACTGTAATCAGAAATCTTCCAGCAAACAAAAGCCCAGGACCAGACGGCTTCACAGCGGAATTCTACCAAAAATTTAGAGAAGAGCTAACACCTATCTTACTCAAACTCTTCCAGAAAATTCCAGAAGAAAAACTTCCAAAACTCATTCTGTGAGGCCAGACCCTAATTCCAAAACCAGACAAAGGAAAAACCAAACACATCACTGAGGCCATCACCCTAATAGACAAAGATGCCACAAAAAAAGAAAATACAGGCCAATATCAATGAATAGATAGATGCAAAAATCCTTAATAAAATTTCATAGCAAACAGAATCCAACATCATATTAAAAAGATCATACATCATGACCAAGTGGTCTTCATCCCAGGAATGCAAGGTTTCTTTTTAACATCTGCAAATCAATCAATGTAATACACCACATTAACAAATTGAAAGATAAAAAACCATATGATTATCTCAATAGATGCAAGAAAAAAGCCTTTGACAAAATTCAACATCCATTTATGATAAAAAACCCTCCAGAAAAAGCAGGAATAGAAGGAACATACCTCAACATAATAAAAGCTATATGATAAAACCCACAGCAAACATTTATTCTCAATGGTGAAAAAATTTAAAGCATTTCCCCTAAAAGTCAGGAACAAGGGCAAGGTATGCCCACTTTTTGTAGGAAAAAAAAGAAGTAAAATTCACTGTTTGCAGAAGACATGATCCTTTTACATAGAAAAAACCCCAAAGATTTACCGAAAATTTCAAAAAGTAATCAATGATTTGTAAAGTTTAGGATATAAAATTAAAAACACAGAAATCCCTTGCATTCCTATATACTAAAAATGAGAAAACAGAAAAAGAAATTAAGGAAAAAATACCATTCCCATGCAACAAAAAGAAATAAAATATTGGAAAATTTTTCTAAGAAAAAAAAAGATTTATTAGAAAACTATAAAACATGAGAAAGAAAACAAAGAGAACACAAAAATATGGGGAAAAAATACCCTGTTTATGGATTGGGAAAAATTAATATGAAATGAGTATATAGCCAAAGCAATTAAAGTTCAATGCATCCTATCAAACTACCAGGTATTTTCCACAGAAAATAGAACAAAAAATTTACAATTTGTTGGAAATATAAAAACCCCGAATTTTGAAGCAAAAACTTTAGAAAGAAGAAAGGAACTGGAGGAATCAACCTGCTGACTTCAGGCTCTACTACAAAGCCACGTCATCAAGACGCATGGTATGGCACAAGATAAAATATAGATCAAAGGAACAAAATAGAAAACCCCGAGATAAACCCCGCACCCATGGACACCCTTTTTCGACAAGGAGGAAGAAATGCAATGGAGAAAGACAATCTTTTAAAAAAGTGGGGCTGGGAAAAAAGGTCAACCACTTGTGAAAGAAAGAAATAGAATACTTTCTAACAACCCCACAAAAATCAATCAAAATGGATTAAGGATTAAACATAATACCAGAAAAAATTTAAAAATCTTAGGGAAAACATAGGCAAAAAATCCCGAGATAAAACACGCAGGATCCCCCATAAACCCTCCAGATATTGGAAAAAAGGGAAAAATAAACAAATGGGATCAAAATTAAAAATTAAAGTTTTACCAAAAAAGGAAACTTAAGCGGGTGAAAAGACACCTTCAGAATGGGAAAATAACGACCGAAAAAAACAAAAAACAAATTTAAACTCAAAAAATTAAAGCAAAATCCTGCAGTGCATTCCAGAAAAAAAAACGACCAATCAAAAAAAGGGGGCAAAGAACTAAAAAAGACATTTCTCCCAAAGAGCATACGTAGGCTAACAACCATGAAAAGTGTTCAAAATCACTCATTTTTTGGAAATGCCCCTCAAAAAAACAATGGGACCCCTTTCACCAGTCAGAATGGCTGCTATCCAAAAGTCAAAGAATAATGTGGAGAGGGTGGCAGAAAAGGGGGCCCCTTACAGATGGGGGGAATGCAAAAAAGTACAGCCACTTGGAGAAACAGTTGGAGTTCCTTAAAATATGGGAAAAGAAAATGCCATACGACCCAGCAATCCCACGTGGGGGTAAACCGGAAAAGAATTGAAAGAGAATGTTACCCCAATGTTTCGCGATGTTTACAATGCCAGGACATGGAAGCAACTTTGTTTTTCCATCAGCAGACGAATGGCACTATGGAGAACAGTGTGGAGATCCTTAAAATCATGGGATAGAACTGCCTTTCGTCCCAGCAATCCCACTGCTGGGCATACACACCGAGGAAACCAGAATTGAAAGAGACATGTGTACCCCAATGTTCATCGCAGCACTGTTTACAATAGCCAGGACATGGAAGCAACCTAGATGTCCATCAGCAGACGAATGGATAAGGAAGCTGTGGTACATATACACAATGGAATATTACTCAGCCATTAAAAAAAATACATTTGAATCAGTTCTATTGAGATGGATGAAACTGGAGCCCATTATACAGAGTGAAGTAAGCCAGAAAGAAAAACACCAATACAGTATACTAATGCATATATATGGAATTTGAAAGATGGTAATGATAACCCTATATGCGAGACAGAATAAGAGACACAGATGCATAGAACAGTCTTATGGACTCTGAGGGAGAAGGTGAGGGTGGGACGTTCTGGGACAATAGCATTGAAACATGTATATTATCATATGTGAAACAGAACACCATTCCATGTTCGATGCATGAGACAAATGCTCAGGGCTGGGGCATTGGGATGACCCAGAGGGATGGGATGGGGAGGGAGGTGGGAGGGGGGTTCAGGATGGGGAACACATGTAAACCCATGGCTGATTCATGTCAATGTATGGCAAAAAACTACTACAATATTGTAAAGTAATTAGCCCCCAACTAAAATAAATAAATTTATTTTAAAAAAATAAATAAAAAAAAAAAAACAATAAGTAAAAAATAAAAGAATCTTGCTCCTTGGAGAAAAGCTATGACAAACCTAGATAGCATATTGAAAAGCAGAGACAATACTTTGCCAACAAAGGTCTGCTAGTCAAAGCTATGGTTTTTCCAGTTGTCATGTATGGATGAAACAGAAAAGTTGATGCTTTTTTGAACTGTGGTGTTGGAGAAGACTCTTGAGAGTCCCTTGGACTACAAGGAGATCAACAGTCAATCCTAAAGGAAATCAGTCCTGAATATTCATTGGAAGGACTGATGCTGAAGTTGAAACTCCAATACTTTGGCCACCTCATGTGAAGAACTGACTCACTGAAAAGACCCTGATGCTGGGAAAGATTGAAGGCAGGAGAAGAAGGGATGACAGAGGATGAGATGGTTGGATGGCATCACCACTTGATGGACATGAGTTTGAGCAAGCTCCAGGAGTTGGTGATGGACAGGGAAGCCTGGCATGCTGCAGTCCATGGAGTCACAGAGTTGGACATGACTGAGCAGACTGAACTGAACTGAACTACTCTGCCTTTAATATACTTTCTGAAATTCTAATTTGATGGTTCCTCCAACATGCAAGAATCAGCTTAGAAGTCAGCCTGAATGTATAATGATAAATGAATGCCTTTGAGCTTGGGCAGATGTTGTAAGAGTCTAGTATAAAAATGCAGATCTCGTAGTGGATAGAGCACATTTCAAAACATAACTTGAACAAATATATATGTCACAGTGTAGGAAAATTATGAATTTTATGTGGTCAGACTTCTTTGCTCATGTCTGTAGTTGGGGTTTACACAGTGAACATGCTCAATTATCAGTTGTGGGAATAACTGGAGACCTCTACTTGCTTATTCCTATGCATCAGTAGAGCCATAGTTGGCCAACTCATCTTAAAAAGGGCATTACAGACTTCAGTCAGTTCAGTCGCTCAGTCGTGTCTGACTCTTTGCAACCCCATGAACTGCAGCATGCCAGGCCTCCCTGTCCATCACCAACTCCCGGAGTCTACTCAAACTCATGTCCATTGAGTCGGTGATGCCATCCAACCATCTCATCCTCTGTCGTCCCCTTCTCCTCCTGCCCCCAATCCTTCCCAGCATCAGGGTCTTTTCCAGTGAGTCAGCTCTTTGCATCAGGTGGCCAAAGTATTGGAGTTTCAGCTTCAACATCAGTCCTTCCAATGAACACCCAGGACTGATCTCCTTTAGGATTGGATGGGTTGGATCTCCTTGCAGTCCAAGGGAACTCTCAAGAGTCTTCTCCAACACCACAGTTCAAAAGCATCAATTCTTTGGCACTCAGCTTTCTTTATGATTCCAACTCTCACATCCATACATGACTACTGGAAAAACCATAGCTTTGACTAGTCGGGACCTTTGTTGGCAAAGTAATGTCTCTGCTTTTAAATATGCTATCTAGGTTGGCATAACCTTCCTTCCAAGGAGTAAGCGTCTTTTAATTTCATGGCTGCAATCACCATCAGCAGTGATTTTGGAGCCCCAAAAAACAAAGTCTGACACTGTTTCCACTATCTCCCCATCTATTTCCTATGAAGTGATGGGACCACATGCCATGATCTTAGTTTTCTGAACGTTCAGCTTTAAGCCAACTTTTTCACTCTCCTCTTTCACTTTCATCAAGAGGCTCTTTAGTTCTTCTTCACTTTCTGCCATAAGGGTGGTGTCATCTGCATATCTGAGGTTATTGATATTTCTCCCGGCAATCTTGATTCCAGCTTGTGTTTCTTCCAGCCCAGCATTTCTCATGATGTACTCTGCATATAAGTTAAATAAGCAGGGTGACAATATACAGCCTTGACATACTCCTTTTCCTATTTGGAACCAGTCTGTTGTTCCATGTCCAGTTCTAACTGTTGCTTCCTGACCTGCATACAGGTTTCTCAAGAGACAGGTCAGATGGTCTGGTATTCCCATCTCTTTCAGAATTTTCCACAGTTTATTGTGATCCACACAGTCAAAGGCTTTGGCATAGTCAATAAAGCAGAAATAGATGTTTTTCTGGAACTCTCTTGCTTTTTTGATGATCCAGCAGATGTTGGCAATTTGATCTCTGGTTCCTCTGCCTTTTCTAAAACCAGCTTGAACATCTGGAAGTTCACGGTTCACGTATTGTTGAAGGCCTGGTTGGAGAATTTCTGAGCATTACTAGTGTTGTGAGATGAGTGCAATTGTGCAGTAGTTTGAACATTCTTTGGCATTGCCTTTCTTTGGGATTGGAATGAAAACTGACCTTTTCCAGTCCTGTGGCCACTGCTGAGTTTTCCAAATTTGCTGGCTTTTGAGTGCAGCACTTTCACAGCATCATCTGTTTTGGATTTGATAATAGCTCAACTGGAATTCCATCACCTCCACTAGCTTTGTTTGTAGTGATGCTTTCTAAGGCCCACTTGACTTCACATTCCAGATGTCTGGCTCTAGGTGAGTGATCACACCATCGTGATTATCTGGGTCATGATAGATCTTTTTTGTCTCATTCTTCTGTGTATTCTTGCCACCTCTTCTTAATATCTTCTGCTTCTGTTAGGTCCCTAACATTTCTGCCCTTT
The DNA here is from genome assembly GCA_024291935.2 of Okapia johnstoni. NCBI lineage: Eukaryota > Metazoa > Chordata > Mammalia > Artiodactyla > Giraffidae > Okapia > Okapia johnstoni. The sequence continues at coordinate 64,741,909 of CM044310.1, forward strand.
ATTGAGCCCATCTGTGCATGAAATGTTCCCTTGGTATCTCTAATTTTCTTGAAGAGATCTCTAGTCTTTCCCGTTCTGTTGCTTTCCTCTATTTCTTTGCATTGATTGCTAAAGAATGCTTTCTTATCTCTCCTTGCTATTCTTTGGAACTCTGCATTCAGATGGGAATATCTTTCCTTTTCTCCTTTGCTTTTCACTTCTCTTCTTTTCACAGCTATTTAAGGCCTCCTCAGACAGCCATTTTGCTTTTTTGCATTTCTTTTCCATGGGGATGGTCTTGATCTCTGTCTCCTGTACAATGTCAAGAACCTCTGTCCATAGTTCATCAGGTACTCTGTCTATCAGATCTAGTCCCTTAAATCTATTTGTCACTTCCACTGTATAATCATAAGGGATTTGATTTAGGTCATATCTGAATGGTCTAGTGGTTTTCCCTACTTTCTTCAATTTAAGTCTGAATTTGGCAATAATGAGTTCATGATCTGAGCCACAGTCCACTCCCGGTCTTGTTTTTGCTGGCTGTATAGAGCTTCTCCATCTTTGGCTGCAAAGAATATAATCAATCTGATTTCGGTGTTGACCATCTGGTGATGTCCATGTGTAGTGTCTTCTCTTGTGTTTTTGGAAGAGGGTGTTTGCTATGACCAGTGCGTTCTCTTGGCAGAACTCTATTAGCCTTTGCCCTGCTTCATTCTGTACTCCAAGGCCAAATGTGCCGGTTACGCCAGGTGTTTCCTGACTTCCTACTTTTGCATTCCAGTCCCCTATAGTGAAAAGGACATCTTTTTTGGGTGTTAGTTCTAAAAGGTCTTGTAGGTCTTCATAGAACCGTTCAACTTCAGCTTCTTCAGCGTTACTGGTCGGGGCATAGACTTGGATTACCGTGATATTGAATGCTTTGCCTTGGAAACGAACAGAGATCATTCTGTCATTTTTGAGATTGCATCCAAGTACTGCATATTGGTGGAAGAGAATTAAACGAAAGAGGCTAGGGCAGCAGGTTGAAGCTAGATTGTGGTAAGACTTGAATCACCCCAAGGAGTTTGGATGTGCTCTTGCAGAAATGAGGAGATGATAAAGAGCTTTAAAATATTGGGATGCCATTTTAAAGAACTTTATTCTGGCATCTGATGAAGATAGCTGTTCAGCAGGAAGAAACTGGAAACAAAGAACCACAAAGCATTTATTACAGAGAGACCTGATTCAAGGATTTGGTCCAGATTTGGGAGATGAGGAAAAATTCATCGATAAACAAGTGCTGTTGGTTTGGCAGTGTGGAAGGTAGGGATGTGTGATGCTCATGACTTGATCAGGGAGATAAGGGGAGGTGGGCTTGGAGAAAGAAAAGAGTCTGCAGTATTTGCCTAATGGTTATAAATTAGAGTGAGAAAACCACCTGCTGAAAAAGTCTTTTTAAAATCTCAGTTATTTCACAGAATTGTCTGTTATGCAAATGAGAATCGACATCATTCTATGATGCTCTAAGCCAGAAAGTCACTGGTAATTCCAGCTAGTGAGCATCTTTTGGTGAAGTTCTACCTTGAATAAGGGATTCTTGCATGGCACCATCTGTCTGACTCAGCTTTGTATTTGGACCAGTTAGACATGCAAAGCTTTTGTAGATTTGCTACTTGTGGGCAAGAGTATGCATGCATTCTGCTCCAGGCCTCCTTACCCGATCAGTTTTTTTCAACTTTGAGACACTTTTCTGGACCTAACATGCTTTAAAAATTGAATGCTACTTCAAGTGACACTTTTGGTGTTGGCATTAATGGAATGATTTTAAGGAAGGGAATTTATTTTTAATAACTATCATTATATAGCTGTAGAAAAATATATATCAGATACAACTGTAGAAAAAATGTGTTAGGTAAATATGTTGGAAAATCCTGGCAGGAAAAAGTAATTTAATTAGCTCAGTGTACAGTCAAAGTTCATTTGGGAATCATTGGGTATAATAAATTGCTTGTGCCCTCTGCCTTGTGAAACTTAGGAACCTATAAAACATATGTATCTACATACATGAAAAATGGAATCAGTCACTAGTAACTCAGCCTTGATTAAACCAAAGAGTACAACCCAGAAGGAGGGAAAATACCATTGTAGGGAGTATGCTTAGCCTGCATAAGAAAATACATGTTTTTAACATATAATATAAAAATCATTGCTGCAAATTATAGTTAACATTTCATTGAAGTAGGCTCAACAAGGGCTCCAACTGTCCCACCCTTCACTGGCACTGCATTTAATTATTCTGTGTAGTTTAAAGCTAGCAGAATGAAATAGCACTTTTTTCCCCCCAAATACTGTCTAATTTGAACTTCAGCAACCTGGACTGGCCTCTTCAGCCCCCAAAGAGCCTGGGTAAGATGTCTGAAGAGTCTATAAGGGTGCTGATGCCTCAAATGGGCCATAAGGAACACTCCAACTCTGTTTAGGTAAGAAGTTTCCATATGTTCCTCTCCCAAGTTCCTCTTCCATGAGGATTTTAGAGTGGCAGCATGATGGACTTCTGGTGCAAGTTATTTAAAAAAAAAAAGTTGTGTTAATGGGGAAATTTCTTTGGGGACTTAAGTTTCTATTTACTTTTTGTGACATGATTTAAAAAATAAATTCATTATTTCCCTTTCTCACAATCTCAGAAGCAGGAAGCAGATAAGACAGGTCCTAAATGAACTGACAGCTAGTATGGGGCCAGGATTATCTAATGTGACCCTTTAACAAATACACTCTTTAACATGCAGTAACACCCACAATCTTAAGGGTGGGTGATAAGAATAAGTATATTCATTACACAGTCAAATACAGGAACATATTTCTGAAATAATTTTCCTCATCTAGAATTACACAGAATTCTGCTGAGTGGTGCATTCAAGTGAATTTTTATTAGGATGATGCCAACAAACTTCAGTGGCAGAGAGATTTCATGTTTAATTTAATTTTTCAGAAGCAGGATATTTAGAAAGCCATCAGAAAACCCCTGAGTTCTGGTTAACGAGAACATCTCTTTAGTCAGGACTTATGTTTTTAAGCCCAGGAACCAACAAACATTCATTGAGTCATTCTTATTCAGAAATGGACTCTAAGGTACTTCAGGACTCCAATGAGTATATGTTTCCTATTTCTTCTTTTATTTGGCATCAGAGGTGACATAAACTTTTGTGTTAAAACTGGATAAAAATTATTTTCAAACAGGCCTTCACATCCCCATTTACTTGGATCGGGACTTTGGTGTACGATGGAACCAAGAGTTTTATAACAAGTTTTGCCCATGTGAAGCATTCTCTTTTTCTTATTTGCTTTCTGTATTGATAACAATCTGAAAAATAATTTAATGCATTAGAAAGTCTTACAAGGTTTCCATAAGCACCTGACAAACTCTGGCACTGATCTATAGTGAGTTGAATGCGTGCGTGTGTGCTAAGTCATTTCAGTTGTGTCTGACTCTTTGCAATCCTATGGACCATAGCCCACCAGGCTCCTCTGTCCACAGGAGTCTCCAGGTAAGAATACTGGAGTGGATTGACATAACTTTTTCCAGGGGATCTTCCTGGCCCAGGGATCAAACTCATGTCTCCTGTTGTCTCCTGCATTCACAGGTGGGTTCTTTACCACTAGAGCCATCTGGGAAGCCCATAGTGTGTTGAATAGTTGTCCCTAAAAAGATGTCCATATCCTAATCCCCAGAACCTATGCATGTGACCTTATTTGGAAAAAAAGTCCTGAGATGTAATCAAGTTAAGGTTCTCAAAATAAGTAGGTTATCCTGGATTAACTGATAGGCTGTAAATCCAAGAATAAATATCCTTCATGAGACACACAGAGAAGAAAAAACAGAGAATATTGGAAGGCCATGTTAAGACAGAGACAGAAACTAAAGTGATGTTGCCACTAGCCAAGGAATATTTGGAGCCACACCAGAATTTGAAAAAGAAAAGATTTTCCACTAGAGCATCTGGAGAGATCATAGCCTTGCTGATTCTAATTTTGGACATTTTTGGTGTTCAGAATTGCAAGGCAATACTTTTCTGTTGTTTTAAGCCACGTCATAATTTGTTAAAGCAGTGTCAATAAACTAACACATGGTTTTCTCTCTAAGCATAAAATAAACTTCTTTGCTTCTCTTGAAAATCACACATATCATGATGCATATACATCACACATTACACTCTGCTCATTACCTACCAGAAATCTTCAAGCCTAGGATGGCTGAGTCTACAAATCTTACTAGTGAATCAGAGGATGTCAGAAATGAAAGCTGCCTTGGTCTCTTCTTAAAGGGAAGTTGTTGAACAAACTACTCCCTGGACCTGAATCCTAGGCCCCACCCTACCCAGTCACCGGCTGGCTGCTCTTTAGAGAAGCTGAAACATTCTTCCTTCCAGGTTGCCCTAGCTTGATATAGAAAGTTCTTGTAATCTGACCTCAAATATCTCCCTTTGTAGCCTCACCTTCTATCCCCACTTTTGCCCTCGCAGTCACAGGAACCTTTCTGAACATGCCCTGTCCTCTATCATTCATATGCCATTCACTATACTCAGCTGAGAGAGGGATAAAATATGGCAACTCACTCCAGTACTCCATCCCATGGATGGAGGAGCCGGGTAGTCTACAGTCCATGGGGTCACAAAGAGTCGGACACGACTAAGTGACTAAACTTTTTCATACTCAGCTGAGAGAGGGATAAAATATCCATTAAAAACCAAATTTATCTCTCCATGGATTTTTTTTTCCTGATTTCTCATACGGGTATCACTCTTCAAAGAGTTCCCTCTACACAGTGTACATTACTCTGTTACTACTGACCATGTTATAGCACTCGTTATAAGGCCTATAAGACCTGAAGGGTTCCTAGGCTTCCTCCCCATATTGGACTTTCCACTCCAGTCCTTCATATTCACCATGTTAAATTCAGTCCTTACAAAGGAACTTTGCACACACCATCCTGTCCTGGAAGTCTGCTTTTCTTTGGTTATGAAACTCCGCTAAAGTATTTAATCATAGAGGATGTGTTCGACTTCTTCAATGTGATTGTTTGTTCAGTGTCCATGTTGTTACTTGGTAGTAAGCTCTGAGGGCATAGATTATATCTTATTGTGTTCTTAGTATTGAGGCCAGCACATAGTAGATCTAACAGAGGAATTGTGAGTGATCGTATGATTAGTCTACAAGGATCCTATTTCATGACTCTGTTGGTTTCCAAAGTGTAAGAATTTGTTAATTTTATATCTCTAGCATTAGCACAGAATCTGTATTCAAGAACTATTTGGGAGGACTTCATTGAATAAGTAAGTTAATTTTTCCCTTTCTGGACTAGTTTTCTGACATAGGACATTTTAGAGTTGAAATATCACCAACTCTTTACTTAGTAAGTTATTGCTCACTTAGGGAAAAAAAAATCCCATATTCTTCTTCAGCTGATGAAAAAATAACAAAGAATCAGGTAGTGGTAAATTCATTTAAAATGTTAACCTATGTTTTCTTTTTTACAAAAAAAAATTTTTATTAATTTATTTATTTTTGGCTTTGCTGAGTCTTTGTTGCTGCCTCAGCTTTTCTCTGGGCTCTCCTGGTATCTCAGACAGTAAAGAATATGCCTGCAATAAAGACCTGGGTTGCAATGAAGAAGACCTGGGTTTGATCCCTGGGTTGGAAGATCTCCCCGGAGAAGGAAATGGCAACCTGCTCCAATATTCTTGCCTGGAGAATCCCATGGACAGAAGAGCCTGGAGAGCTATGGTCTATAGGGTCTCAAAGAATCAGACAGGACTGAAGCGTCTAAGCATGCTTTTCTCTAGTTGTGGAGAGTGGAGGCTACTCTAGTTGTGGTGCACAGGCTTCTAACATTGGTGGCTTCTCTTATTGTAGAGCATGGACTCTAGAGCACGTGGGCTTAAGTAGTTGCAGCTCCTGGCTCTAGATCACAGGCTCAGTAGTTGTGGCATATAGGCATAGTTACTCTGAGGCATGTGGGCTCTTCCCAGATCAAGGATGGAACTCCTGTCTCACCCATTGGCAGGTGGATTGTTTACCACTGAGCCACCAGTGAAGCCCAACTTACTTTTTGCCTGGTAATCCTTTTTCATCTTTTTTGCCTCCCCTTCCCACTCATTTTCTCCCCAATGATTTCCTAATTCAAACTAGACCAGAGATGTCCATTACCTTAGGAAAATATTGTTATAGCAGAAAAGCAAGGAGAAAGAAAAGTCAATTCTCACTTATCAATATCAAATCAGCATGTTGAAACTGATGACTGGGTGTCACCAGGAGGTCTGCAGGAGGCAGGCAGATAGAGGACTGAAATTAAGGGGAGTTTAACCAAAGGAGGTATTTATGAAGGTATAGGCAATGTGCAGGAAGACCGCAATGTGTGGGGAGATGCACATCAAGTAGCACCAAGATCCCTTTAACACTCTAAGCCAGAAGAGATGGGGAAAGAGAGAGCCTTGCAGAGAGGGCTACTTGGCAGAAGTGAAGATATTTAATCAAGGGACCTATACAGCCTACAGTGACCTGGCTAATGTGGACCTGGGGATAGAAATACCCACTTTCCCATACTTTTCTTTCCTTAGGTCCTGCTTGTGCTCCCTCTGCCCAAAACCAGCTGGGAACCAGACAGTGAGGCATCCACTGAAAAAGCCCATACAAAGCATCCTCCCAGAGCATAGGGGTGAAGGGCGGATAGAAAACATACAGAAAAGACGAATATTGGTTTCAGAGAATGAAGTTTAGAAGGATCATCAGCCAAAAGTTTATGCCATAACAGTAAATTTGGGGAAAATAATAATGCCCTCAGGACCAGTTTTTCCTGTCCCTCTCCTATTTCCACTCCTCAGAATAAAGACCCTTGAAACTATAGCAAAGGAAATGGAGGGTAAGTAAAGCAACATGATGCAGAGGAGGGAGTGCTCATTGAGGGTACATCATCCTCTAGGTTGAATACCTTAAGATAAGAGGGTGAAGCTCTAGATAAATTCCAGGAGCCAAGTACTTAGGTGATCTGTGCTACACTTCTAGCAGAGCCCAAGGAAGCAGCACATATCCTGCAGCCTCAACACCAGAACTATGTCACCATTTGACAGCATTAGAGCTGAATGATTGTGGACAAAGTCTAACTGTGAGGCCCCAGAAAACCCCTACCTTATGTTTCCTGCACAGCCACAAAGTACAGCAGAGCTACTTGAAGTTTTAGTGTGTCCTCACTTGCACACATCTCAGGACAGTGCAGAGGTTTCTAAGACCAGAGGCCAGTAGGATTCTGGAGATCATCTCAGTGAATGTCAATGTTCACAGATGACTGTGATCAAAAACCAGAGTCTGAGTATTACATTGTTGTTGTTGTTCAGTCTCTCAGTTGTGTCCAACTGTTTGTGACCACATGGACTGCAGCATGCCAGGTTTCCATGTCCCTCACTATCTCCTGGAGTTTTCTCAAACTCATGTCCATTGAGTCAGTGATATCATCTAACCATCTCATCCTCTGTTGCCCCTTCTTCTCCTGCCCTCAATTTTTCCCAGCATGAGGGTGTTTTCTAATGAGCCAGATCTTGGCATCAAGTGATCAAAGTACTGGGGCTTCAGTTTGAATATCAGTCCTTAAAATGAATATTCAAGGTTGATTTCCTTTAGGATAGACTAGTTGGATCTCCTTACTGTCCAAGGGACTCTCAAGAGTCTTCTCCAACAACACAGTTCAAAAGCATAAACTCTTTGGCACTCAGCCTTCTTTATGGTCCAACTCTCATATCCATAGAAGACTACTGGAAAAACCATAGCTTTGACTATACGGATCTTTGTCAGCAAAGTAATGTCTCTGCTTTTCAATACACAGTCTAGGTTTGTCATAGCTTTTCTTCCAAGGAGCAAGTGTCATTTCATTTCATGGCTGCAGTCGCTGTCCACGGTGATTTTGGAGCCCAAGAAAATAAAGTCTGTCACTGTTTCTTTTTTCCCCATTTATTTGCCCTGAAGTGATGGAACTGGATGTCATGATCTTAGTTTTTGAAAGTTGAAATTTAAGCCAGCTTTTTCACTCTCCTCTTTCATCTTCATAAAGAGGCTGTTTGGTTCGTCTTCATTTTCTGCCATTAGAATGGTGTCATCTGCATTTCTGAGGTTCTTTTTTTTTAATGAATTTATTTATTTTAGTCGGGGGATAATTACTTTACAATACTGTAGTGGTTTTTGCCATACATTGACATGAATCAGCCATGGGTTTACATGTGTTCCCCATCCTGAACCCCCCTCCTACCTCCCTTCCCATCCCATTCCTCTGGGGCATCCCATTGCCCCAGCCCTGAGCATTTGACTCATGCATCGAACCTGGAATGGTTTTCTGTTTCACATATGATAACATACATGTTTCAATGCTATTCTCTCAGAACGTCCCACCCTCACCTTCTGCCTCAGAGTCCATAAGAGTGTTCTATGCATCTGTGCCTCTTATTCTGTCTTGCATATAGGGTTATCGTTACCATCTTTCAAATTCCATATATATGCATTAGTATACTGTATTGGTGTTTTTCTTTCTGGCTTACTTCACTCTGTATAATGGGCTCCAGTTTCATCCATCTCAATAGAACTGATTGAAATGTATTCTTTTTAATGGCTGAGTAATATTCCATTGTGTATATGTACCTCAGCTTCCTTATCCATCCGTCTGTTGATGGACATCTAGGTTGCTTCCATGTCCTGGCTATTATACACAGTGCTGCGATGAACATTGGGGTACACGTGTCTCTTTCAATTCTGGTTTCCTCAGTATGTATGCCAAGCAGTGGGATTGCTGGGTCATATGGCAGTTCTATTCCCAGTTTTTTAAGGAATCTCCACACTGTTCTCCATAGTGGCTGTACTAGTTTGCATTCCCACCAACAGTGTAAGAGGGTTCCCTTTTCTCCACAACCTCTCCAGCATTTATTGCTTGTAGACTTTTGTATAGCAGCCATTCTAACTGGCGTGAAATGGTACCTCATTGTGGTTTTGATTTGCATTTCTCTAATAATGAGTGATGTTGAGCATCTTTTCATGTGTTTGTTAGCCTTATCCCAGAAATGCAAGGTTTCTTTAATATCTGCAAATCAATCAATGTAATACATCACATTAACAAATTGAAAGATAAAAACCATATGATTATCTCAATAGATGCAGGAAAAGCCTTTGACAAAATTCAACATCCATTTATGATAAAAACCCTCCAGAAAGCAGGAATAGAAGGAACATATCTCAACATAATAAAAGCTATATATGACAAACCCACAGAAAACATTATCCTCAATGATGAAAAATTGAAAGCATTTCCCCTAAAGTCAGGAACAAGGCAAGGGTGCCCACTTTCACCACTACTACTCAACATAGTTTTGGAAGTTTGGGCCACAGCAATCAGAGCAGAAAAAAGAAATAAAAGGAATACAGATAGGAAAAGAAGAAGTAAAACTCTCAATGTTTGCAGATGACATGATCCTCTACATAGAAAACCCTAAAGATTCTACCAGAAAATTACAAGAGCTAATCAATGAATATAGTAAAGTTGCAGGATATAAAATTAATGCACAGAAATCCCTTGCATTCCTATACACCAATAATGAGAAAATAGAAAGAGAAATTAAGTAAACAATACCATTCACCATTGCAATGAAAAGAATAAAATACTTAGGAATATATCTACCTAAAGAAACAAAAGACTTATATATAGAAAACTATAAAACACTGGTGAAAGAAATCAAAGAGGACACAAATGGAGAAATTTCTGAGGTTCTTGTTATTTCTCCTGGCAATCTGATTCCAGCTTGAGCTTCATCCAGCCCAGCATTTCCTATGATGTACTCTGCATAGAAGTTAAATAAGCAGGGAGACAATATTCAATCTTGATGTACTCCTTTCCCACTCTGGAACCAGTTCATTGTTTCATGGCCAGTTCTAACTGTTGTTTCTTGTCCTACATACAGGTTTTTCAGGAGGCAGAGGTGGTCTGATATTCCCATCTCATTAAGAATTTTCCAGTTTATTGTGATCTACATAGTCAAAGGCTTCACAATAGTCAGTGAAGCAGAAGTAGATTTTATTATGGAATTCTCTTGCTTTTCTATGATCCAAAAGATGTTGGCAATTTTATCTCTAGTTCCTCTGCCTTTTCTAAATCCAGCTTGCACATCTGGAAATTCTCAGTTCATGTACTGATGAAACCTAGCTTGAAGGATTATGAGCATTACCTTGCTGCCATGTGAAATGAGCAAAATTGTATGGGAGTTTGAACATTTTTTGGCATTGTCCTTCTTTGGAACTGGAATTAAAAGTTTCATTTTCAAGTCCTGTGACCACTGCTATCTTTCCAAATGTGCTGACATATTGATGCAGCATTTTAACAATATCATCTTTTAGGATTTTAAATAGCTCAACTGTAATTCCATCACTTGCACTAGCTTTGTTCATAGTAATGCTTCTGAAGTCCCTGGAGTAATACATCACTCCAGGATGTCCAGTTCTAGGTCAGTGATCCTTCCTCAGTGATCAATGCAAAGAAATAGAGGAAAACAACAGAATGGGAAAGACTAGAGATCTCTTCAAGAAAATTAGAGATACCAAGGGAACATTTCATGCAAAGATGGGCACAATAAAGGACAGAAATTGTATGGACCTAACAGAAGCAGAAGATATTAAGAAGAGGTGTCAAGAATACACAGAAGAACAAGACAAAAAAATCTTCATGACCCAGATAACCACGATGGTGTGATCACTCACCTAGAGCCAGACATCCTGGAATGTGAAGTCAAGTGGGCCTTAGAAAGCACCACTACGAACAAAGCTAGTGGAGGTGATGGAATTCCAGTTGAGCTAATTCAAATCCTAAAAGATGATGCTGTGAAAGTGCTTGCACTCAATAAGCCAGCAAATTTGGAAAACTCAGCAGTGGCCACAGGACTGGAAAATGTCAATCTTCATTTCAATCCCGAAGAAAGGCAATGCCAAAAATGCTCAAACTACTGCACAATTGCACTAATCTCACACGTTAGCAAAGTAATGCTCAAAATTCTCCAAGCCAAGCTTCAACAGTACGTGAATTGTGAATTTCCAGATGTTCAAGCTATATTTAGAAAAAGCAGAGGAACCAAAGATCAAGTTGCCAACATCTGTTGGATCATTGAAAAAGCAAGAGAGTTCCAGAAAAACATCTACTTCTGCTTTATTGACTATGTCAAAGCTTTTAACTGTGTGGATCGCAACAAACTGTGGAAAATTCTTCAAGAGATAGGAATACCAGATCACCTGACCTGCCTCTTGAGAAATCTGTATGCAGGTCAAGAAGCAACAGTTAGAACTGTATATGGAACAACTGACTGGTTCCAAATTGGGAAAGGAGTACATCAAGGCTGTATATTGTCACCCTGTTTATTTAACTTCTATGTAGAATACATCATGTGGCATGCAGACTGATGAGGCACAAGCTGGGATGAAGATTGCTGAGAGAATTATCAATAACGTCAGATTTGCAGATGACACCACCCTTATGGCAGAAAGTGAAGAACTAAAGAGTCTCTTAATGAAAGTGGGAGAGGAGATTGAAACTCAACATTCAGAAAACTGAGATTATGGCATCTGGCCCCATCACTTCAAGGCAAATAGATGCGGAAACAATGGAAACAGTGAGAGACTTTATTTTGGGGGGCTCCAAAATCACTGTAGATGGTGAGTCCAGCCATGAAATTAAAAGATGTTTGCTCCTTGGAAGAAAAGCTATGACCACCATAGACAGCATATTAAACAGCAGAGACATTACTTTGCTGATAAAGGTCCATCTAGTCAAAGCTATGGTTTTTCCAGTAGTCATGTATGGATGTGATTTGGACTTTAAAGAAAGCTGAGCAGCAAAGAAGTGATGTTTTCAAACTGTGGTGTTAGAGAAGACTCTTGAGAGTCCCATGGACTGCAAGGAGATCCAACCAGTCCATCCTAAAGGAAATCAGTCCTGAATATTCATTGGAAGGACTGATGCTGAAGCTGAAACTCCAACACTTTGACCACCCAATGTGAAGAACTGACTCATTGGATAAGACCCTGATGCTAGGAAAGATTGAAGGCAAGAGGAGCAGGGGACAACAGAGGATGAGATGGTTGGATGGCATCACTGACTCGATGGACATGAGTTTGAGTAAACTCCAAAAGTTGGTGATGGACAGGGAAGCCTGGCGCCCTGCAGTCCATGGGGTTGGAAAGAGTCGGACATGACTGAGCGACTTAACTGATCACACCATTGTGGTGATCCGGCCTATTAAGACGTTTCTTGTATAGTTATCCTGTGTATTCTTGCCACCTCTTCTTAATTTATTCTGCTTCTGTTGGGCCCTTACCATTGCTTCTCTTTATCATGCCTCAGTTCAGTTCAGTTCAGTCGCTCAGTCATGTCTGACTCTCTGCGAGCCCATAGACTGCAGCAAGCCAGGCCTTTCTGCCCATCGCCAACTCCAGGAGTTTACTCACACTCATGTCCATCGAGTTGGTGATCCCATCCAACCATATTATCCTCTGTCGTCCCCTTCGCCTCTCGCCTTCAATCTTTCCCAGCATCAGGGTCTTTTCAAATGTGTCAGCTCGTTACATCAGGTGGCCAAAGTATTGGAGTTTCAGCTTCAACATCAGTCCTTCCAATGAATATTCAGGCCTGATTTCCTTTAGAATGGACTGGTTGGATCTCCTTGCTGTTGAGGGGACTCTCAAGAGTCTCCCCCAACACCACAGTTCAAAAGCATCAGTTCTTCAGTGCTCAGCTTTCTTTACAGTCCAACTCGCACATCCATACATGACTACTGGAAAAACCATAACCTTGACTAGATGGAACTTTGTTGGCAAAGTAATGTCTCTGCTTTTTAATATGCTTTCTAGGTTGGTCATAACTTTTCTTCCAAGAAGCAAGCGTCTTTTTATCTCATGGCTGCAGTCACAATCTGCAGTGATTTTGGAGCCCCCAAAAAATAAAGTCTGCCACTGTTTCCACATCTATTTGCCATGAAGTGATGGAACCAGATGCCATGATCTTTGTTTTCTGAATGTTGAGCTTTAAGCCAACTTTTTCATTCTCCTTATCCTTACATAAAATTTTCCATTGATATTTTCAATTTTTATTGTTTTCCTCTATTTTTTTTGCATTGTTCTTTTAAGAACGTCTTCTTTTCTCTCCTTGCTACTCTCTGGAACTCTGCTTTCAGTTGGGTTTATGTTTCCCTTTCTCCCTTGCTTTTCACTTCTTTCTTTTTCAGCTATTTTTAAGGCTTCTTCAGACAACCATTTTGTATTTTTTGCATTACATTGTATATTACATTGGCTTCCTGAAAGTTAGCTGCAACCCCACTGAGAAGGGGAAGGGGAAACCCATTAAATGATCAAGTTTACTTTTATGTGACTAAAGTTAATTTTCAGCAGTTGTAGGCATGAGAAGTTGAAACAGAAACTAAGCTCAATTATAGAAAAATAAATCTACATTTCTTTTATGCACACCTGAGTTATAGCCCATGCAGCAGATACCATATGATCAGGCAAATCTATGGTTCATTGAGGCCTCAGACCACACTTGGAAAGCATAAGAAAAAGAATGAAGCTTCACAAAATATGAGACAATTCCTTCATCTTCTACTCTGCTATTTATTTTTATTAGGAATATAGGTCAAGGTAAAAGAATTTAACTCAAAATAACCTTGATAAATTATCACCTATATGATAGAGAAACTCACAGAAGAAAATAGGCCATTTAAACCATTCCACCCCTTGGGCCATTTTGGCAAGAAAGTCCTTCTTATTCTAGATCCACATCTTAAGGAGCCTAATTTCTGGGCCACTTAAGTTAGCTGAAAATGAAGCATTAGCCTATTGACTTCGCATTTGAAACTCTTCCTACACATCTCTTAAGGACTGATATCACCTTCCTACCAAATGGTCTCTCACTCCTAATGCATTTCACCTGAATTGCAAGGAATCAGATTTCAGACTGACAAGGAGTAATAGAATGTTAGAAACAACAAATCATTTAGGATTTAGAGATGAGTTAGTTCAATATGAAAATTGAGATCTATTGAAGAATTGAGATCTATTTCCCAAAGAACACCTGACAGGTTAAAGACAGAAACTGAACTAGATATCAGGCCTTCTGACTGCAAGGCCAAGGTCTTTCCCTTCTGCCACCCTCATCAATATCAGTCAGAAAGTACATCTGTTACATTCCACAGATACACATTATGTTCCAGGCCATATGCTAGGCACTGGAGATAAAATGATGAGGAAAATAGACCTGGAGTCTGTCCTCAAGGTACAGATACTTGCTGTATTAAACTCAATCCAGAGTCCTGACTGTTTATTTAAAGTAGTAGCGTATTGGAAAAGCCATTTTTCTTAGCAAACTGAGACAAACTGAGAGGTCAGTGGCCTGAATTTCATTCATACAAGCATGTGAAACATCATCAGCACTGGACTCTCTACCTCCTCATTAAAACCTAAATGAAACATTTCTAAATTAGTGGTTGGAATGATAACTAAAGTCATCATAAGTGTAAGCTTTGTTATAAGTAGTGACACAAAGATAGGTATACTATCTTCTACTTAGGATGCTATTTAGTAGATTTTGAAAACTTTTATTTAATAAAAAATTTTAGACCTCTAGTGGAAGGGAGGCTTCAATGTTAACTCAAGAGTCCAGCCTTGACAGACAATGAGGACTATGTTCTGAAGACTCGACCATCATGCTTCCCACTTCTCACCCACATGTTTCTATAGGTCCTGTGAGTCCCCTGCACCAACCAGCGCAGGCAGCCAGGGCCTTCCACAGGGAAAGGGTGACTAATTACATCAAAGCAAAATAAGGCAATTTACTCTTTTGCATTTCAAAATAGTCCTTGGAAACCAAGAGTCTCAATTTGTAGGAAACAGAAATTTTGAGTTTCTAAAGAATGGTGGTGGTCTCTTGAGACCTCATGGACTGTAGCCCACCAGAATCCTCTGTACATGGGATTTTCCAGGCAAGAATACTGGAGTGGGTTGCCCTTTAAGTTTACTACCAAGAAGGATAGACTAAGAAAAGCCAATAGACAAGGTTTTCAGGCAAAATAAAGTTCTTATATGTGATGAGGGTATGCAGTGAGGGAGGAGGCACGATAAAAAGGAGCAGTTCATAAGGTCTTGGAGGGAAGGACCAAGGACCACATGGGCAGAAGGGTGAGTGCTGATGCTTTCCACATTCTTGCCTTCTACTGAGGGTAAACTCTCAGCCCTGTCACAGACAGGGCTGGAAGACCTTTCAGGTATCATCCTAGCCAGTACAATATAGTGCTGTGCAGGCTTGTTTCTTTCTTCCTAGACACAGCCCGAAAATGGACAGAACTTCTGTTACTGGGAGTTGTACATGCCCCAAGACTTCCTTCATGCTTGTCCAACATTTACTGTGTGAATCCTACTGTGTTTGGGAAAGACAGGTGAGCAACTGCTGTTGTTGGAGAGGCAAATAGTTAACCAGCAACATCACTCACTGGACCCTTTTATCAGTTTCTCTTACTTAGCCAATTCAATCCTTTGTCCATGACCTGATCTCACACACTTAGCATAGCAGTTTGGGTCTTTCCCTTCTGTTTGGGCAAAGAGAAGATCATCTGGTGGGAGACAAAGTCTTGTAAAATGCTGTGGAATTCACATGTACAGCGAATATGCCAGTTGGTCCCACATGCTGGATACCCTGGAGAAGGAAATGGGGTCACAAAGACTTGGATGTGACTTAGCAACTAAGCAGCAGCAGTAGCTGCATGCTGGATGGAATCTGAATGTTAGGAGACCAAGTAGGAATGATAATATTATTGGATATCAAGCCAGATGTGGCCAGATTACTGGGAGAACATTCCATGCAGAGGTTGATGATGATCATGGAGCATATATATTCAGAAAAGAGCTCATTGAAAAGTTTCAAACACACAAGTTATGACATACTTCTTTCATTGATCAAGGGGTGATCTCAGCTGAGGTGAAACATGAAGATTCAGCCCTGGTCAGAATAACCAGGTATTGCATAGTATTTAGGAAGGACACATATTCATAGAGAAAAGGACTACAGAGGTAAAATGTAAACCTGACTCAGTTCAGTTCAGATACTCCATCATGTCCGACTCTTTGAGACCCCATGGACTGCAGCACACAAGGCTTCCCTGTCCATCTCCAACTCCTGGAGTTTCCTCAAACTCATGTACATTGAGTTGGCAATGCCATCCAATCCTCTTATCCTCTGTTGTCCCCTTCTCCTCCTCCCTTCAATCTTTTCCAGCATCAGGGACTTTTCAAATGAGTCAGTTCTTCGCATCAGGTGGCCAAAGTGTTAGAGTTTCAGCTTCAACGTCAGTCCTTCCAATGAATATTCAGAATTGATTTCCTTTAGGATGGACTGGTTGGATCTCCTTGCAGCCCAAGGGACTCTCAAGAGTCTTCTCCAATACCACACAGTTCAAAAGCATCAATTCTTCAGCACTCAGCTTTCTTTATGATACAACTCACATCCATATATGACTACTGAAAAAAACCATAGTTTTGACTAGATGGACATTTGTTGGCAAAGTAGTCTCTGCTTTTTAATAAGCTGTCTAGGTTGGTCATAACTTTTCTTCCAAGGAGCAAGCGTCTTTTAATTTCATGGCTGCAATCACAATCTGCAGTGATTTTGGAGTGCAAGAAAATAAAGTCTGTCACTGTTTCCACTGTTTTCCCATCTATTTGCCATGAAGTGATGGGACAAGATGCCATGATCTTAGATTTTTGAATGTTGAGGTTTTTTTTTTTAATAAATTTAATTATTTTAGTTGGAGGCTAATTACTTTACAATATTGTAGTGGTTTTTGCCATACATTGACATGAATCAGCCATGGGTTTACATGTGTTCCCCATCCTGAACCCCCCTCCCACTTCTCTCCCCATCCCATCCCTCTGTTAAACCAGCTTTTTCACTCTTCTCTTTCACTTTCATCAAGAGGCTCTTTAGTTCTTCGCTTTCTGCCATCAGGGTGGTGTCATCTGCATATCTGAGGTTATTGATATTTCTCCCAGCAATCTTGATTCCAGCTTGTGCTTCTTCCAGCCCAGGGTTTCTCATGATGTACTCTGCATATAAGTTAAATAAGCAGGGTGACAATATGCAGCCTTGATGTACTCCTTTCCCAAATTGGAACCAGTCTGTTGTTCCATGTCCAGTTCTAAATGTTGCTTCTTGTCCTGCATACAGATTTCTCAGGAGGCAGGTCGGGTGGTCTGGTATTCCCATCTCTTGAAGAATTTTCCACAGTTTGTTGTGATCCACAAAGTCAAAGGCTTTGACATAGTCAATAAAGCAGAAGAAGATGTTTTTCTGGAACTCTCTTGCTTTTTCGATGATCCAGCGGATGTTGGCAACTTGATCTCTGGTTCCTCTGCCTTTTCTAAATCCAGTTGGAACATCTCAGAGTTCACGGTGACTACTCCATCATTTATGTAGCAACTTAGTGATGTTTATGTATCAACTATAGTGAATTTTTTAAAATGGGAAGTCAGAGCATTGTATCACCATTTGTATACCCTTGGAGAGCTTCTCCTTGCAGTTTAGATGCCAAGTTCTTACTGATTTTATAACCACCTCCCATGCCCACTTTCTTCCCTAGTTCTCAGCTTCATTTCTTGCTACTCCCCTCCCCCACCTAGCTTGGCAAGTTCCTTGGCACCTATAACATGCTAACCTGGAAACTCTTCCCTATGTGGGTCTTTCACAGATTCTTCTCCTTGGAACTCTTCTTTCAGAGACATTGTTTTGCCAACAAAGGCTTGTATAGTCAAAGCTACGGTTTTTCCAGTAGTCACCTACAGATGAAAAGTTTGAATCAAGAAGGCTAAGGATCAAAGAATTGATGCTTTTGAATTGTGGTTCTGGAGAAGACTCTTGGGAGTCCCTTGGACAGCAAGAAAATCAAACCAGTCAATCCTAAAGGAAGTCAACACTGAATACTCATTGGAAGGACTTATGTTGAAGCTGAAACTCCAATATTTGGACACCTGATGCTAAGAGGTGATTCAATGGAAAAGCCCCTGGTGCTGGGAAAGATGGAGGGCAGGAGAAGAAGGGGGTGACAGAGGATGAGATGGTTGAATGGCATCATATACTTAATGGACATTAGTTTGAGTTAACTCTGGGGGATAGTGAAGTACAGGGAAGACTGGTGTGCTGCAGTCCATGGCATCACCAAGAGTCATACAAGACAGAGTGACTAAATAATAACAAACCACTAGGTTTGTCCTGTTTAATTCCCATGTCTTTCATCAAGTTCTTTGCTTGAAGGTCACTTCCTCAGGGGCTTCCCTGTTAGCTTAGCTGGTGAAGAATCCACCTGCAATGCAGGAGACCCAGGTTTGATTCTGGGGTCAGGAAGACCCCCTGGAAAATGGATAGGCTACCCATTTCAATGTTCTTGGGCTTCCCTGGTGGCTCAGACAGTAAAGAATCCACCTGCAATGCAGGAGGCCTGGGTTTGATCCCTGGTTGTGAAGAACCCCTGGAGGACAGCATGTCAACCCACTCCAGTATTCTTGCCTGAAGAATCCCCACGGCCAGAAGATCCTGGTAGGCTGCAGTCCATGAGGTCTCAAAGAGTTGGACATGATAGAGCGACTAAGCATGCATGCATGCACTTCCTCAGAGAAAGCTTACCTGACATTTTAGTCTAGCTTATTATTGCTAATAAATAGTCTAATTTTTATGCATGGCATTATCAGATTGTATAAGCACATTTCCAGTTATGTGCTTATGCATTTAATAGATGTTCCCCATAAGTTCCAAGAGGCAAACAGAGCTTGTTAGTGGTTGTCTGATCTCAAATACCCCCTACTCTCAGGTGCAAAGCCAGCTGGCTGGGGAGACACATATGACCTGTGAAGCTCCTAGTTAGCTTCTCCTGATCCACTGTGTAAGCACACTGCCTTGGGGAGCTCTGAGATGAGCCAAGGCCCCAGGCTGGGCTTCTGTGTGGCCCTGAGATGTTGCTCAGCCTTCACTATTGCCCTGCCCATCCCTATACCCTGTGGAATAGAGCTAAATAGCTCCCTTTTGAGGCAAGAACTCTTATCCCCATTTACCAGAGAAGCAAACAAAAGTCAGTGAGAGGAGGACCTGGAGCAGGAAACATGTTTGTGTGATTGTAAAGCCTATGCTCTTTCCAATAACACTGTGCTTTTGATTTATTTTTTTTAATTTATTTTTATTTTTAACACCAAAACATTTTGGATTGGGGTATAGCCAATTAACAATGTTGTGATAGTTTCAGGTGAACAGTGAAGGGACTCAGTCATACATTTATGTGTATCCATTCTCCCCTAAACCTCCTTCCCATCCAGGCTGGCACATAACATTGAGCAGAGTCCCATGTGCTAAACAATAAGTTTTTGTTGGTTATCCATTTTAAATATAGCAGCATGTAGATGACTTTCCCAAAGTCCTTAACTATCGCTCCCCCCTTTGGCAACCATGAGCTTGTTTTCTAAGTCTGTGAGTATCTTTCTGTTTTGTAATTATGCTCATTTGTATCATTTATTTTTGGTTTCCACATATAAGGGATATCATAGGATATCTCTTCTTCTCTGACTTACTTCATTCAGTATGACACTCTCGAGGTCCATCCATGTTGCTGCAAATGACCTTGTCTCATTCTTTGTAATTGCTGAGTAATATTCCATTATATATATTTATGTATACCACATCTTCTTTATCTATTTCTCTGTTGATTAACATTTAGGTTGTTTCCACGTCTTGGGCTCTTGTAAACAGTGCTGCAATGAGCACTGAAGTGCATGTATCTTTTCAGGCCATGTTTTTCTTTGGATATATGCCCAGGAGTGGGATTGCAGGGTTGTATGGTAGCTCTATTTTTAGTTTTATAAGAGTTCTCCATACTGTTCTCCACAGTGACTATACCAACTTACAAACCCACCAACAGTGCAAAAGGGCTCCCTTCTCTCCACACCCTCTCCAGCATTTGTCGCTTGTGGATTTTTTGATGATAGTCATCCTGACTGGTGTGAGGTGATATCTCATTGTAGTTTTGATTTGCATTTCTCTAATAGCTAGCAATATTGAACATCTTTTCCTGTGACTATTTTCCAGGACCTCTGCATGTCCTCTTTAGAGAAATATCTATTCAGGTCTTCTGCCCATTTTTTGAGTGCATTGTTTGCTTTGGTGCTATTAAGTGTCATAAGTTGTTTGTAAATTTTAGAGACTAATACCTTATCAGTCACATCATTTCCAAATATTTTCTCCCAATCTGTGGGTTGTCTTTTTGTTTTGTTTGATTCCCTTTTTTTTTTTTTTTTACCATTTTATTTATTTTTAAAATGAAGGATAATTGCTTTACAGAATCTTGTTTTCTGTCAAACATCAACAAGAATCAGTCATAAGTACACCCATGTCCCCTCCCTCCAGAGTCTCCCTCCCATCTCCCTCACCATTCCACCCTTCTAGATTATCACAGAAACCCTGTTTGAGTTCCCTGAGTCATAGAGCAAATTCCTTTTGGCTGTCTATTTTACATATGGTATTGTAAGTTACCATGTTACTCTCCATACATCTCACCCTCTCCCTCCTATCCTCCTCCTGTGTCCATAGGTCTGTTCTCTATGTCTGTTTTTCCATTGCTGCCCTACAGATAAATTCATCTGTACCATCTGTCTAGATTCCATATATATTTGTCAGTATATGATATCTATATTTCTCTTTCTGACTTCACTCTGTATAGTAAGCCTGGGTTCATCCACCTCATTAGAACTGACTCAAATGCATTCCGTTTTATGGATGAGTAATATTCTGTTGTATATATGTACCACCGCTTCTCTATCCATGCATCTGTCAGTGGATACATAGGTTGTTTCCATGTTCTAGCTATTGTAAATCGTGCTGCAATGAACATCAGGGTACATGTGTCTTTTTCAATTTTGGCTTCCTCATGGTATATGCCTAGGAGTGGGATTGTTGGGTCATATAGTGGTTTTATTCCTAGCTTTTTAAGAAATTCCCATACTGTCTTCTATAGTGGCTATATCAATTTACATTCCCACCAACAGTGCAAGAGGGTTCCCTTTTCCCCAAATGCTCTCCAGACTTTGTGGTTTGTAGACTTTTTGTTGGTGGCCATTCTGACTGGAAAAGGTCAGTTTTCATTCCAATCCCAAAGAAAGGCAATGCTAAAGAATGCTCGAACTACCGCACAATTGCACTCATCTCACACGCTAGTAAAATAATGCTCAAAATTCTCCAAGACAGGCTTCAGCAATACGTGAACGGTGAACTTCCAGATGTTCAAGCTGGTTTTAGAAAAGGCAGAGGAACCAGACATCAAATTGCCAACATCTGCTGGATCATCAAAAAAGCAAGAGAGTTCCAGAAAAACATCTATTTCTGCTTTATTGACTATGCCAAAGCCTTTGACTTTGTGTATCAAAATAAACTGTGGAAAATTCTGAAAGAGATGGGAATACCAGGCCATCTGATCTGCCCCTTGAGAAAGTTGTATGCAGGTCAGGAAGCAACAGTTAGAGCTGGACATGGAACAACAGACTGGTTCCAAATAGGAAAAGGAGTACGTCAAGGCTGTATATTGTCACCTTGCTTATTTAACTTCTCTGCAGAGTACAAAACAGTGGAAACAGTGTCATACTTTAGTTTCTGGGCTCCCAAATCACTGCTGATGGTGATTGCAACCATGAAATTAAAAGACACTTACTCCTTGGAAGGAAGGTTATGACCAACCTAGATAACATATTAAAAGCAGGTCTGGGGCAATGGGATGGGGAGGGAGGTGGGAGGGGGGTTCAGGATGGGGAACACATGTAAACCCATGGCTGATTAATGTTAATGTATGGCAAAAACTACTACAATATTGTGAAGTAATTAGCCCCCAACTAAAATAAATAAATTTATTTTAAAAAATAAATAAAAATAAAATAAAATACAAAAAAAATACAAAATAAAATAAAAGCAGAGACATTACTTTGTCAACAAACATCCGTCTAGTCAAAGCTATGGTTTTTCCAGTGGTCATGTATAGATGTGAGAGGTGGACGGTGAAGAAAGCTGAGTGCCGAAGAATTGAAGCTTTTGAACTGTGGTGTTGGAGAAGACTTTTGAGAGTCCCTTGGACTGCAAGGAGATCCAACCAGTACATCCTAAATGAGATCAGCCCTGGGTGTTCATTGGAAGGACTGATGTTGAAACTGAAACTCCAATACTTTGGCCACCTCATGCGAAGAGTTGACTCATTGGAAAAGGCCCTGATACTGGGAAGGATTGGGGGCAGGAGGAGAAGGGGATGGCAGAGGATGAGATGGTTGGATGGCATCACCAACTCGATGGACATGGGTTTGGGTAAACTCCGGGAGTTGATGATGGACAGGGAGGCCTGGCGTGCTGTGGTTCATAGGGTCACAAAGAGTCGGACACGACTGAGCAACTGAACTGAACTGAACTGATTCTGACTTATGTGAAATGATATCTCACTGAAGTTCTGATTTGCATTTCTCTAATAATGAGCAATGCCGAGCATCTTTTCATGTGTTTATTATCCCTCTGTATCTCTTCTTTGGAGACATGTCTGTTTAGCTCTTTTTTCCACTTTTTGATTGGGTTTTTTGTTTTTCTACTATTGAGTTGTATGAGCTGCTTGTATATTTTGGAAATTAATCCTTTATCTGTTGTTTCATTTGCTATTATTTTCTCTCATTCTGAGGGTTTTCTTTTCACCTTGTTTGTAGTTTCTTTTGCTGTGCAAAAGCTTTTAAGGTAAATAGGTCCCATTTACTTGTTTTTTTTTTTTAATTTCCATTATTTTAAGAGGTGAGTCATAGAAGAATCTTCCTTTGATTTATGTCATCGAGTGCTCTGGCTATGTTTTTCTCAAAGAGTTTTATAGTTTCTGGCTTTACATTTAGGTCTTTAATTCATTTTGAATTTGTCTTTGTGTATGGCATTGAAAAATGTTCTACTTTCATGTTTTGAATGTAGCTGTCCAGTTTTCCAGCACCACTTATTGAAGAAGCTGTCTTTGTCCCCATTGTATATTCTTGCCTCCTTTGTCAAAAATAAGATGCCCATAGATGCATGGGTTTATCTCTGGACTCTATCTTATTTCATTGGTCAGTAAGTCTGTTTTTATGCCAGTACTGTACTGTCATGATGACTGTAGCTTTGCACTTAGTCTGAAGACAGGAAGGTTGATTCCTCCAGCTCCATTCTTCTTTCTCAAGACTGCTTTGGCTGTTTAGGATCTTTTGTGTTTCCATATGAATTGTGACACTTTTTGTTCCAGTTCTATAAAAAAAATACCGTTGGTGATTTGGTAGGGATCACATTGAATCTGTAGACTACACTTGGTAGTATAGTCATTTTTACAATATTGATTTTTCCTACCTAGGAACATGGAATATCTCTCAATCTGTTTATGCTGTCTTTGATTTCTTTCATCACTGTCATAATTTTCTGTATACAGTTCATTTGCCTCCTTAGGTAGGTTCATTCCTAGATATTTTATTATTTTTGTTGCAATGGTGAATAGGGTTGATTCCTTAATTTCTCTTTCTGATTTTTCATTGTTAGTAGATAGGAATACAAGTGATTTCTGTGTATTGACCCTGTATTCCATGACTTTGCTGAGATCACTGATTAGCTCTAGTAATTTTCTGACAGTTTACTTTGGGTTTTCTATGTATAGTATCATGTCATCTGCAAACAGTGAGAGTTTTACTTCTTCTTTTCCAATCTGAATTCCTTTTATTTCCTTTTCTTCTCTAATTGCTGTAGCTAGGACTTCCAAAACTATGTTCAATAATAGTAGTGAGAGTGGACACCCTTGTCTTCTTCCTGATCTTAGGGGGAATGCTTCCAGTTTTTCACCATTGAGAATAATGTTTGCTGTGGGTTTGTCATATATGGCCTTTACTAAGTTGATATAGGTTCCTTCTAAGTACATTTTTTAAGAGTTTTTATCATAAACTGGTGCTGAATGTTGTCAAAAGATTTTCATGCACCTATTGAGATGATCATATGGTTTTTATCTTTCAATTTGTTAATATGGTGTACTATATTGATTTGGGTATATTGAAGAATCCTTGCACCCTTGAATAAACCCTAATTGATCATGGTGTATGAGCTTTTTAATGTGTTGTTGAATTCTGTTTGCTAGAATTTTGTTGAGGATTTTTGCATCTATGTTTGTCAGTGATATTGGCCTTTAATTTTCTTTTTTCTGAGTGTTGTCTTTGTCTGGTTTTGGTATCAGGGTGATGGTGACATTGTAGAATGACTTTGGAAGTGTTCCTTCCTCTGCAATGTTTTGGAAGAGTTTCAGAAAAATAGGCATTATCTCTTCTCTAAATGTTTGATAGAATTTCCCTGTGAAGCCATCAGGCCCTGGCCTTTGTTTTCTGGGAGATTTTTTTCATAGTTTCCATTTCAGTGTTTGTAATTGGCCTATTCATAATTTCTGTTTATGCCTGATTAAGACATGGGAGATTGAACTTTTCTAAGAATTTTTCCATTTCCTCTAGGTTGTCCATTTTACTAGCATATAGTTGCTCATAATATTCTCTTATGATCCTTTGTATTTCTGTGTTGTCTTTTGTAACATCTCCTTTTCCATTTCTAATTATGTTGATATCATCTTTCTCCCTTTTTTTCTTGATGAGTCTGGCTAGTGGTTTGACAATTTTGTTTATCTTCTCAAAGAACCAGTATTAGTTTTATTAATCTTTGTTATTGTTTCCTTCATTTTTTCTGCACTGATCTTTATGAGTTCATTCCTTCTTGTGGCTTTGGTGGGTTTTGTTCTTCTTTTTCCAGCTGCTTTAGATGTAGAGTTAGGCTGTCTATTTGATGCTTTTCTTGTTTCTTGAGGTAGGATTTTTTGCTCTAAACTTCCTCGTAGAATTGCTTTTGCTGAATCCCATAGTTTTGGGTCATTGTATTTTTTTTTAATTTGTTTATTTTTTATTTATTTTAGTTGGGGGCTAATTACTTTACAACATTGTAGTGGTTTTTGTCATACATCGAAATGAATCAGCCCTGGGTTTACATGTGTTCCCCGTCCTGAACACCCCTCCCACCACCCTCCCCATCCCATCCCTCTGGGTCATCCCATTGCCCCAGCTCTGAGCATTTGTCTTGTGCATCGAACCTCGAATGGTGTTCTGTTTCACATATGATAATATGTTTCAATACATGTTTCTCAGAACGTACCCTCACCTTTTTCTGGAATGCAGCTGCAGGAGTTGCTTGTATATTTTTGAGATTAACTGTTTGTCTGTTGCTTCATTTGCTATTATTTTCTCCCATTCTGAAGGCTGTCTTTTCACCTTGCTCCTAGTTTCCTTTGTTGTGTAAAAGCTTTCAATTTCAATTAGGTCCCATTTGTTTATTTTTGCTTTTATTTCCAATATTCTGGGAGGTGGGTCATGGAGGATCCTGCTGTGGTTTATCTCGGAGAGTGTTTTGCCTATGTTTTCCTCTAGGAGTTTTATAGTTTCTGGTCTTAGTTTAGATCTTTAATCCATTTTGAGTTGATTTTTGTGTATGGTGTTAGAAAGTGTTCTAGTTTCATTCTTTTACAAGTGGTTGACCAGATTTCCCAGCACCACTTGATAAAGAGATTGTCTTTTCTCCATTGTATATTCTTGCCTCCTTTGTCGAAGATAAGGTGTCCATATGTGCGTGGATTTATCTCTGGGCTTTCTATTTTGTTCCATTGATCTATATTTCTATCTTTGTGCCAGTACCATACTGTCTTGATGACTGTGGCTTTGTAGTAGAGCCTGAAGTCAGGCAGGTTGATTCCTCCAGCTCCATTCTTCTTTCTCAAGATTGCTTTGGTTATTCGAGGTTTTTTATATTTCCATACAAATTGTGAAATAATTTGTTCTAGTTCTGTGAAAAATACCATTGGTAGCTTGATAGGGATTGCATTGAATCTATAGATTGCTTTGGCTAGTATACTCATTTTCAGTATATTAATTCTTCCAATCCATGAACACGGTATATTTCTCCATCTGTTTGTGTTTTCTTTGATTTTTTTCATCAGTGTTTTATAGTTTTCTATATCCATGTCTTTTGTTTTAGGTAGATATATTCCTAAGTATTTTATTCTTTTCGTTGCAATGGTGAATGGTATTGTTTCCTTAATTTCTCTTTCTGTTTTCTCATTATTGGTGTATAGGAATGCAAGGGATTTCTCTGTGTTAATTTTATATCCTGCAACTTTACTATATTCATTGATTAGCTCTTGTAATTTTCTGGTAGAATCTTTAGGGTTTTCTATGTAGAGGATCATGTCATCTTCAAACAGTGAGAGTTTTACTTCTTCTTTTCCTATCTAGATTCCTTTTATTTCTTTTTCCTCTCTGATTGCTGTGACCAAAACTTCCAAAACTATGTTGAATAGTAGTGGTGAAAGTGGGCACCCATGACTTGTTCCTGACTTTAGGGGAAATGGTTTCAGTTTTTCACCATTGAGGATAATGTTTGCTGTGGGTTTATCATATATAGCTCTTATTATACTGAGGAATATTCCTTCTATTCCTGCTTTCTGGAGGCTTTTTATCATAAATGGATGTTGAATTTTGTCAAAGGCTTTTTATGCATCTATTGAGATAATCATATGGTTTTTATCTTTCAATCTGTTAACGTGGTGTATTACATTGATTGATTTGTGGATATTAAAGAAACCTTGTATTCCTGGGATAAAGCCCACTTGGTCATGATATATGATCTTTTTAATATATTGTTGGATTCTGTTTGCTAGAATTTTATTAAGAATTTTTGCATCTATGTTCATCAGTGATATTGGCCTGTAGTTTTCTTTTTTTGTGGCATCTTTGGTTTTGGAATTATGGTGATGTTGGTCTCATAGAATGAGTTTGGAAGTTTACCATCTTCTGCAATTTTCTGGAAGAGTTTGAGTAGGATAGGTGTTAGCTCTTCTCTAAATTTTTGGTAGAATTCTGCTGTGAAGCTGTCTGGTTCTGGGCTTTTGTTTGCTGGAAGTTTTCTGATTACAGTTTCAATTTCCATGCTTGTGATTGGTCTGGCAAGATCTTCTATTTCTTCCCGGTTCAGTTTTGGAAAGTTATACTTTTCTAAGAATTTGTCCATTTCTTCCAAGTTGTCCATTTTATTGGCATATAGCTGTTGGTAGTAGTCTCTTATGATCCTTTGTATTTCTCTGTAGTCTGTTGTGATCTCTCCATTTTCATTCTAATTTTGTTGATCTGATTCTTCTCCCTTTGTTTCTTGATGAGTCTGGCTAACGGTGTGGCAATTTTGTTTATCTTCTCGAAAAACCAGCTTTTAGTTTTGTTGATTTTTGCTATGGTCTCTTTTGTTTCTTTTGCATTTATTTCTGCCCTAATTTTTAAGATTTCTTTCCTTCTACTAACCCTGGGGTTCTTCATTTTTTCCTTCTCTCGTTGCTTTAGGTGTAGAGTTAGGTTATTTATTGGATTTTTTTCTTGTTTCTTGAGGTACGCCTGTATTGCTATGAACCTTCCCCTTAGCATCGCTTTTACAGTGTCCCATAGGTTTTGCATTGTTGAGTTTTCATTTTCATTCATTTCTATGCATATTTTGATTTCTTTTTTGATTTCTTCTGTGGTTTGTTGGTTATTCAGAAGCGTGTTGTTTAGCCTCCATTTGTTGGAATTTTTAATAGTTTTTTTCCTGTAACAGTTCTAATCTTACTGCATTCTGGTCAGGGAAGACGATTGGGATGATTACAACTTTTTTGAATTTACCAAGGCTAGTTTTATGGCCCAGGATGTGATCTATCCTGGAGAAAGTTCCGTGTGCACTTGAGAAAAAGGTGAAATTGATTGTTTTGGGGTGAAATGACCTGTAAATATCAATTAAATCTAACTTGTCTATTGTATCATTTAAAGTTTGCGTTTCCTTGTTAATTTCCTGTTTAGTTGATCTATCCATGGGTGTGAGTGGGGTATTAAAGTCTCCCACTATTATTGTGTTATTGTTAATTTCCCCTTTCATACTTCTTAGTATTTTCCTTACATATTGTGGTGCTCCTATGTTGGGTGCATATATATTTATAATTGTTATATCTTCTTCTTGGATTACTCCTTTGATCATTATGTAGTGTCCTTCTTTGTCTCTTTTCACAGCCTTTACTTTAAAGTCTATTTTATCTGAAATGAGTATTGCGACTCCTGCTTTCTTTTGGTCTCCGTTTGCATGAAATATGTTTTTCCAGCCCTTCACTTTCAGTCTATGTATGTCCCTTGTTTTGAGGTGGGTCTCTTGTAGACAGCATATGTAGGGGTCTTGTTTTTGTATCTATTCAGCCAGTCTTTGTCTTTTGGTTGGGGCATTCAACCCATTTACATTTAAGGTAATTATTGATAAGTATGGTCCCGTTGCCATTTACTTTGTTGTTTGAGTTCGTGTTTAAACACCATACTGTGTTTCTGTCTAGAGAAGTCCTTCAGCATTTGTTGTAGAGCTGTTTCGTGGTACTGTATTCTCTTAGCTTTTGCTTGTCTGTAAAGTTTTTGAATTATCCTTCATATCTGAATGAGATCCTTGCTAGGTACAGTAATCTGGGTTGTAGATTATTCTCTTTCATTACTTTAAGTATGTCCTGCCATTCCCTTCTAGCCTGAAAGTTTCTATTGAAAGATCAGCTGTTATCCTTATGGGGATCCCCTTGTGTGTTATTTGTTGTTTTTTCCTTGCTCTTTTTAATATTTGTTCTTTGTGTTTGATCTTTGTTAATTTGGTTAATATGTGTCTTGGGGTGTTTCACCTTGGGTTTATCCTGTTTGGGACTCTCTGGGTTTCTTGGACTTCTGGGACTATTTCCTTCCCCATTTTAGGGAAATTTTCAACTATTATCTCCTCGAGTATTTTTTCATGGCCTTTCCTTTTATCTTCTTCTTCTGGGACACCTATGATTCGAATGTTGGGGTGTTACATATTGTTCCAGAGGTCCCTGAGGTTTTCCTCATTTCTTTTGATTCTTTTTTCTTTTTTTCTCTCTGCTTCATTTATTTCCACCATTCTATCTTCTACCTCACTTATCCTATCTTCTGCCTCAGTTATTCTACTGTTGCTTCCCTCCAGAGTGTTTTTGATCTCCTTTATTTCATTATTCATTATATATTGACTCTTTTTTATTTCTTCTAGGTCCTTGTTAAACATTTCTTGCATCTTCTCAATCCTTGTCTCCAGGCTATTTATCTGTAACTCCATTTTCTTTTCAAGATTTTGGATCATTTTTACTATCATTATTCTAAATTCTTTTTCAGATAGATTCCCTATCTCCTCCTCTTTTGTTTGGTTTGGTGGGCATTTCTCCTTTTCCTTTGCTTGCTGAGTATTTCTCTGCCTTTTCATCTGGTTTATATTGCTGTGTTTGGCGTGTCCTTTCTGTATTCTGGTAGTTTGAAGTTCCTCTTTATTGTGGAGGTTCCTCACTGTGGGTGGGGTTGGATGGGTGGCTTGTCAAGGTTTCCTGGTTGGGGAACCTTGTGTCAGTGTTCTGGTGGGTGGAGCTGGATTTCTTCTCTCTGGAGTGCAATGGAGTGTCCAGTATTGGATTTTGAGATGTCTGTGGTTTTGGTGTGACTCTGGGCAGCCTGTGTATTGATGCTCAGGGCTATGTTCCTGCATTCCTGGAGAATTTGTGTGGTATGTCTTGCTCTGGAACTTATTGGCTCTTGGGTGGAGCTTGGTTTCAGTGTATTTATGGAGGCTTTTGGATGATCTCTTATTAATTAATGTTTCATGGAGTCAGGAGTTCTCTGGTGTTTTCAGGTTTTCGGCTTAAGCCTCATGCCTCTGGTTTTCAGTCTTATTCTTGCAGTAGCCTCAAGACTTCTCCATCCATACAGCAGTGATAATAAAACTTCTAGGTTAATGGTGAAAAGATTCTCCACAGTGAGGGAAACCCAGGAGCTTCACCGAGTTACATGGAGAGGTGAAGAGGGAGGAAGGAGATAGAGGTGTCCAGGAGGAGAATAGAGGGACTCAAACGTGGAGTGAGCAGTCTAGCCAATAAGCACTTCCCTCTGTGCTCTCCACAGTCTGGAACCCTCAGAGAGATTCACAAAGATACATAGAGAGGAGGGAGGAAGGAGGTAGAGATGAGCATGAGTAGAAAGGTGGGAATCAAGAGGAGAGGGAGAGATCTGGGCAGTATACAGTTCCTGAAGTGTTCTCCGGTGCCCAGAACACCCACAGAGATTCACAGAATTGGGTTGAGAAGATAAGGAGGGGGGCGGGAGATAGAGGTTTCCTGGGAAAGAAGAAAGAGAGTCAGTAGGTGGAGAGAGTAATCAAGCCAGTAATCACACTCCTGAGTAAAAATGGATACTAAAGATTGTATTCTTAAATGTACAAAATTGACATCAAATATGTAAAACAAAGATTAAAAATCTAGAGTAGTGTTTACACTCAAAAAAAATACAGTATAAAAAAAACAAAAAAATCACTAAAATTATAAAATATATGTATGCAGTTTGCTTTAAAATTAGGGTCTTTTTTTTTGCAAGGTAAGAGTGGGTTATAAAAATGAAAATTAAAGGTGTAATAGAGGACTTAAAGAAAAAGGGAAAAAAATTTTTTTTAATTTTTTAAAAAAATGATAATAGTAAAAATATATCCAGGACTTTCTCTGGAGCTGTTGTGAGCAGTGTAGGGTCAGTTCAGTTTCAGATAGAACCTTGTTGGTACTTATACTTTCAAGATCTATAGGTCCCTTTCAATGTAGTCGGTGTTAACTACAGGGATTTTAATCTGTTGACCTGTCACTTCCAAAGTGGTTCCCTCTATTTATTTGACTCTGTTTTCAAGTCTCTTCAGTGTTTAATTTCAGCCCTGATACAAGGGGGTGGAGGGGGTCTCTTTAGGTTCACTTGTTCAGTCATGCTGTGGGGAGGGAGGAGCACTGCTAACCAATATCACTGGCGTGTGTGTGGAGAGCTGGCATTGTCTTGGCCACACTGGGTTTGCCCTCGCTCATGGCATGTGTGCTTTCCCAGTCTACCCTGCTCAGGCTTCAGGTTATTCTGCCAGGGATCGGGCCCTGAGATGCGTGTACTTCCTAGGTCTAAGCTGCTCAGGTTCAGGTTCCCGGCTACTCCACAAAGGCGCAGACTCGGTTGGGCCCACGGTTTGTGCTGATCCCCGGTCGGAGCAGCTCTGGCAGCCAGGTGTTTGGCGAGCACACTCTCCCCTGTTGGGGCCATGCGACTTATCACCTCCTTGGTCCCCGCCTCGGTCTCTGGGCGCCCCCGGCTCCGGTGTGCCTTGTGTCAGTTCTGGGGAGCTGGTCTCTGGCTGCGACCCTCCTGGCGGATGTAAACCCTCCGGGATCTCAGGCAGTCTTTGCTTAGAAACTGGAAGCCTGTCTGCAGTTTGGTAGGGGGTGCCCTCTCTGGGGCCGAGTTTGCCACTTTCCGGCTCTGGCTGGCCTCGCCTGCCCACTGCGTCCAGCGGTGGGTGGGGCTGTCCCCATCCGGCTAGCTCTCCTCTGGTATCGCTCAGCCCTTTGTTCTGTGAGCGGGCCGGCAGTGCCTTAGATTTGGCTTTTCGCGGGATAGTTCTTTCTCTCTGGCTCTCCCACAGTTTAGGTTGTTATCCCATGTTAGCTCCCTCAGATTGCCCTCAGGGCATCTGGTCCCAGTCCTTACCCTAAGCAGTGCTGCCCGCTCCTCTCTGTTCAGCCCCCACTTGCTGGTGGCGGATGCAAGCGTCTGGGGTGCTTTGTTGGGAGTTGCCTTTAGGCACGTAATCTGTGGGTTTTATTTATTTATTTTTCCTCCCGTTTATGTTGCCCTCCGAGATTCAAGATCTTCCCCCAAACCCGTCGGTGAGAGGGTTTCCTGGTGTTTGGAAACTTCTCCTCTTTTACGACTCCCTCCCTGGGACGGGTATCTGTTCCTAACTCTTTTGTCTCTCTTTTTATCTTTTATATTTTGTCCTACCTCCTTTCGAAGATAATGGGCTATTTTTCTGGATGCCTGATGTCCTGTGCCAGTGTTCTGAAGTTGTTTTGTGAAGTTTGCTCAGCGTTCAGATGTTCTTTCAATAAATTTGTGGGGGAGAGAGTTGTCTCCCCGTCCTATTCCTCCGCCATCTTAGCCCCACCTCCTCGGGTCATTGTATTTTCATTGTCATTTGTTTCTAGAAATCTTTTGATTTCCCTTCTTATTTCTTCAGTAACCTCTTCATTACTTAATAATGTATTATTTAATCTCCATGAGTTTGGGGTTTTTTGCAGTTTTATTTGTTTGTTTGTTTGTTCCTGTAGTTGATATATAGTCTCATAGTGTTGCAGTCAGAGAAGATACCTGATATATGTTCAGTTTTCTTAAACTTACTGAGATTTGATTTGTGGCCCATGATGTGGCCTATCCTGGAGAACATTCTGTGTGTACTTAAGAAAGTGTATTCTTATGCATTTGGATGGAAAGTCCTGAAGATATCAATTAGGTCCAATTTGTCTAATGTTTCATTTAAGGTTTGTGTTTCCTTATTGATCCTCTTTTGATGATCTGTTCATTGGTTTAAGTGGGGTGTTAAAGTACCCTACTATTATTATGCTACTGTTGATTTCCCCTCTTATACCTGTTAGTGCTTGCCTTATGTATTGAGGTGCTCCTATGTTGGGTGCATAGATATTTACAATTGTTATGTCTTCTTTTTGGATTGATCCCTTGTTCATTATATGGTATCCTTCTCTTTCTCTTATAATATTCTGTATTTTAAAGTCTATTTTGTCTGAAATAAGGATTGCCACTCTGGCTTTCTTTTGGTTTCCATTAGCATGGGATACCTTTTTCTATCCTTTTACTTTCAGTCTATATGTGTCTCTAGGTCTGAAGTGGTTCTCTTGTAGGCAGCGTATATATGTCTCTTGTTTTTGTATCCATTCAGTCAGTCTGTATCTTTCGGTTGATCCATTTAATTCTTTCACATTTAAGGTAATTATTGATAAATACATTCCTATTAGCATTTTCTTAATTGTTATGGGTTTCTTTTTGTAGGTCTTCCCTTTTTCTTGTATTTACTGGTGTCAACTACAAATTCGCACTTACCAAGAGTATTGCCAATGACAACAATAGCATCTGCCATCTGCCTCTATGGAGATTGAACCCCGTGCTGTTATAGCTGTTGACATTCAACAGCCCCTGATGGAGTTCAGGGTGGAGTGAGGCACTCTGTGCTCCACGGAATCTGGTGGGACAGGTCTTTAGATAGTTGGATGTTTTTAGGAACATATTGTATGATCTCAATCCTTGCTTCTCCTCATATCTAGAGAAGCACTAAGTCCCTTCATGGTGACATCATATCCTCATGACAAAAAATCTTTTGTAAAATGAATGTTTCACGGTACTGAACTCCCCCTTCACCAAAACCTTATATATTGACCTTTCCCCACTGCTTCTTTGGAGCAGTATCTCAGAGCTATCTGAGGTGCTGCCTCCCGGGCTGCAGTCCTCATTTTGCCCCCCAAAAAACTTAACTCACAACTCTCAAGTTGTGCATCCTTTTTAGTCAACACTGGCTATGTAAGTTCCTTTAGTATTTGTTGTATGGTAGTTCGGTGGTGCTAAATTCTCTTAACTTTTGCTTGTCTGTAAAGCTTTTGATTTCTCCATCAACTTTGAATGATATCTTTGCCAGGTATAGTAATCTTGGATGTAGATTTTTTCTTTCTATACTTTAAATATATCTTACCATTCCCTTCTGTCCTGCAGAGTTTCTGCTTAAAGATCTGCTGTTAATCTATGGGTTTTCCCTTGTATGTTGCTTCTTGTTTTTCCCTTGCTGCTTGTAATATTCTTTCTTTGTGCTTAATCTCTGTTAGTTTGATTAATATGTCTCTCATTGTGTTTCTCCTTGTTTATCATGTAAGGGATTCTCTGTACTTCTTGGACTTGATTAACTATTTCCCATGTTGGGGCAATTTTAAACTGTAATTTCTTCAAAACTTTTCTCTATATCTTTTTTCCTTCTTCCTCTGGGACCCCTATAACTCGAATGTTTGTGTGTTTAATATTTTCCCAAAGGTCTCTGGGTTTTTCCTCAATTATCTTCATTCTTTCCCTTTATTCCGCTCTTCAGCAGTTATTTCCACCATTCTATCTTCCAGCTCACTTATTTGTTCTTCTGCTCAGTTATTTTGATATTGATTCCTTTTAGAGTATTTTTAATTTTAGTAATTTTGTTATTCTTCTCTGTTTGCTTATTCTTTATTTCTTCTATGTCCTTGGTGACGGTAGTAAGTCTGTTAATTGTTTCTTGCATTTTCTACATTCTATTTTCATGTCTTTGGAGCATCTTTACTATCATTCTTCTGAATTCTCCTTCAGTAGATTGCTTATTTCCTTTGTTTATTTGGTGTTGTGAGTTTCTACCTTGTCCTTTCATTTGTGCTGTATTTCTCTGTCTTTTCATTTTTTTTTCCTGACTTGCTCCACTTGAGATCTCATTTTCTTAAGCTTTAGGGTTGTATTCCTTCTTCCTTTTGGTTGTTTGCCCTTGGAGAGCAAGTTGGGTGAGTGGTTTGTGTTAACTTCTTGTTCGGGTGACTGTGCCTGTGCTCTAGTGGGAGGAGATCAAGCAGATCAAGCAGGTAATTACAGAAATAATGGGACATATACACATACGTCCACACACAGTTATAACCATGGTATTCTAAAGAAAAGAGTACAGGAGATTGACTCAGCGAAAAAGAGAAAGCAAAAGTGATATCAACCAATTAAAAGCAGAGCTAACTAAAGCTCAATCTGAAAAACAGCCTGAGCAAAGTGCCAACTTGGGAATATAGCAAAGAGATTTCAACAAATTAACTTACTTAGTGAAAAAAGAAAGAGTGAATGGAAAAAAGAGAAGAAAAAAGTGAAAAAAAGAGAGAAGGGAGAGAAAAGACAAAAGGAAGAGATAGAAAGAGGGTGAAAAAATGAAAAAATAGAAAAGCGAAGGTAAATGGATGTGGAAAAGATTTATATATATTCAGGAAGAGCTACAGCTGGTAAAGAAGTATAAGGAAAGCAGTCCAATGTATCAAAAACAAAATCAGAAAAATCACCAAAAAAGGGCGGGGGTAAAAAGGAAAAAAAATCTTAAAATGAATATTTTTTTAAACAAGAAAAACAGAGGAAAATTTACAGGACCTCAAGACGCTAATGTAAAGGTAAAAATATGTAGGAGGAACAGTGTGATTTATATGAAAAAAAAATTCTCAAGGTCGTAGTTCTTGGTTGTGGGGTCTGCATCTGTGGATGGGGTTGCATTAGTGTCCTGGATGGTTTCCTGGTTGGGGGAGCTTCTGCCTGTGTTCTAGTTGGTGGAGCTGGATCTTGTTTATCTGAGGAGTAGATTTTGGGATGTCTATGGGTTCGGTATATCTTTGGGCAGTCCTTCTGGCTTTGGTAGTGTTAGGCATGTCTATTCCTGCAGCCACTTCAAAATGGCCCTCTCAGAATATCTTCACTGCTGCCAGCCCCCTACTTGTTCCTGTTATCTTTGCCAGTGCTTCTGCTCCCCATTCCTGCCCTGCTCTGCAGGCCCAAGCTTGCTAGGTAGGGGCTTGTGTGGATCTTTTCTCAGCTCCCTGACCATACTCTCTGCATTACTGAGACTTGTGCGGGCTTCTCCCGGCCCCCTGAGCTCTCCCTTTATATTGTGGGCCTTGTGTGCACTTGTCTTGGCTCACCAGGCCCACCCTCTACGTCGCAGGGCTTGTGTTCTCTTATTTTGGCTCACTGGCCCACCATCTACATTGTGGGGCTTGTGCGCATTTGTCTCAGCTCCCCAGGCCCTCCCTCTGTGTTGCAGGGCTTGTGTGCACTTATCTAAGCTCCCTGGGCAGCCCTCTGCATCGCAGGGCTCGTGTGCACTTGTCTTAGCTCACCAGCCTGCCCTCTATGTCTCAGAGCTTGTGTGTTCTTCTTCTGGCTCCCTGGGCCTACCCTCTGCATCCCAAGGCTTGTGTGCGCTGCAGAGGTTTGTATGCCACGACTCTCTCAGCACCCCAAGCCCACCCTCTGTGCAGCGTGTTGTGTGCTCTGGAGAGATTTGTATGCTGCGCCACTCTCGGCTACCCAGGCCTGCCCTCTGCACTACGAGGGTTGTGTGCACTGGAGAGGCTTGTATGCTGTCCCTCTTTCAGCACCCTGGACCCCACCTCTTCTTTGCGGGGCTTCTCTCGGTTCCCCAAGTCCGCCATCTTGTTGGGGTCACCGTCCATGAGCTGTTTACATGTTAAGAAGTGCAGCTTTCTCTGTTTTCCACCCTTTAAGTTCCTGATTTGCCTGGCCTTCTGAGATTCTGCAGCTTCCCTTTGGACCCACCTGTGAGGGAGCTTCCCAGTTCACAGAAATTCTTCCTGTTTCTGGACTTCTCTCTCCACTGGGGCACAAACTCCTATCCAGAAATTCTCAGTCTTTTCCCTTTTTATGTTTCCATCCTCTCTCCTACCTCACTCCAGGGAGCTTAGCCTCCCCTCTTCCCCGTCCCCCACCCCCCTCCCCTGCCCCGGAGGCCTGGAGTCTCCTGCTGGCACTAGAGGTTGCTTTGTAGGAGTTGCTCCATATCTTGATGAGTTTTTGTTGTATTTGTGGGAAGCCTGGCAATCTCCCCATGTTACCCTCTGCCATCTTCTTCTGCTCCTGTTTTGCTGATTGTTTCCTTTGCTGTGCAAAAGCTTTTGGGTTTGAGTAGGTCCCATTTGCTTATTTTTGCTTTTATTTCCATTATTCTGGGAGATGGGTTGAGAAAGATGTTGCTGTGATTTGTCAGAGAGTGTTATGCTTATGTTTTTCTCTAAGAGTTTTATAGTGTCTGGTCTAACATTTAAGTCTTTAATCCATTTTGAACTTATTTCTGTGTAGGAGTTATCTAATTTCACTTGTTTTTTTTTACTTGTGGCTCTCCAGTTTTCCCAGAACCATTTATAGATGTTCGCCTTTCCAACATTGTGTAGTCTTGCATCCTTTGTCATAGATTAATTGACCATAAGTGCATGGACTTATTTCTGGGTTTTCTACACTGTTTCATTGATCTATATTTCTATTTTTGTGCCAGTACCATACTGTTACGACGACTGTAGCTTTGTAGTATAGTCTGAAGTTAGGCAGCCTGATTCCCCCAGCTCCGTTTTTCCTTTTCAAGGTTGCTTTGGCTGTTTGGGGTCTTTTGTGTCTCCATACAAATTTTGAGATTTTTTTTTGTTCTAGTTCTGTGACAAATGCCATTAGTAATTTGATAGGGATTTCATTGAATCTGTAGATTGCTTTGGATAGTACAGTCATTTTGACAATATTGATTCTTCCAATCCATGAGCATGTTATATCATTTCATCTGTATATGTCTTCTTTAATTTCTTTCATCAGCATCTTACAGTTTTCTGAGTACAGATCTTTTGTCTCCTTGTGCTGTGCTGTTGCTTCAGTCATGTCCAACTCTTTGTGGCCCTCCAGGCTCTTCTCTCCATGGGATTCTCCATGCTAGAATACTGGAGTGGGTTGTCATGCCCTTCTCCAGGGATGGTTTATTTGTCTCCTTAGGTAGATTTATACCTAGATATTTTATTCTTTTTGATGCAATGGTAAATGGAATTGCTTCTTGAATTTCTCTTTCTGATCTTTCATTGCTACTGTATAGAAATGCAACAGACTTCTGTATATTACTTTTGTAGCCTGCAACATTACAAAATTCATTAATGAGTTCTAGTAACTTTCTGTTAACATCTTTAGGATCTTCTATGTATATTATCATGTCATCTGCAAACAGTGAGAGTTTAACTGTTTCAATTTGGATTCCCTTTACTTTTTTTTCTTCTCTGACTGCTGTGGCTAGGACTTCCAAAACTGTGTTGAATAAAAGTGGTGAGAATAGACATCCTTGTCTTGTTTCTGATCTTAGAGGGAGTGCTTTCACCTTTTCACCATTGAGTATGATGCTAGCTGTAGATTTTTCATATATAGCCTTTATTATGTTGAAATATGTACATTCTAAGCCCACTTTCTAGAGAATTTTTATCATAAATAGGTGAAAATTTTTGTCAAAAGCTTTTACTGCATGTATTGAAAAGATTATATGGTTTCTTTCTTCAATTTGTTGATATGATAAACCACAGTAATTGATTTGAGAATGTCAAAAAATCTTTGCATCCCTGGGATAAACCCCACTTGATCGTGGTGTGTAATCTTTTTAATGTATTGTTGGGAAAAAATCGCTAGTATTTTGTTGAGGATTTTACACCTATGTTCATCAGTGGTATTCGCCTGTGATTTTCGTTTTTTGTGGTATCTTTGTCTGATTTTCGTATCAGGGTGATGGTGACATCTTAAAATGAGTTGGGAATTTTTCCTTCCTTTTCATCTTTTGAAACATTTTCAGAAGGACTAGTTTTAACTCTTCTCTCGATGTTTGACAAAATTCCCCTGTGAAGCCATCAGGTCCTGGACTTTTGTCTGTTGGGAGGTTTTTAATTGCAGTATCAATTTCAAGGCTTGTAATTGGTCTGTTCATAGTTTCCTTTTCTTCCTGGTTCAGTCTAGGGAGACTGTACCTTTCTAAGAATTTGTCCATTTCTTCCAGGTTTTCCACTGTATTGGCATACAGTTGTTCATAGTGGTCTCTTATGATTCTTGGTATTTCTTTAGAGTCCATTGTAAAATTTCTAATTTTACTGATTTGAGTCCTCTCCCTTTTTTCTTGATGAGTCTGGCTAAAGGTTTTTCAATCTTGTTTATCTTGTAACAGAGCAAGCTTTCAGTTTCATCTATCTTTGTGATTCTTTGTCCCTGTTTAATTTATTTCTGCTCTGATCTTTGTGATTTCCTTCCTTCTACTGACTTTAGGTTTTGTTTGTTCTTCTTTCTCTGGTTTTTTAGGTGTAAGGTTGTTTATTTGAGATTTTTCTTGTTTCTTGGGGTAAGATTGTATTGCTATAAACTTCCTTCTTAGAACCACTTTCTTTTCATCCCATTGAAAATTTTGGACCATTGTGCTTTCATTTTTATTTGTCTCTAGGGATTTTTTTAAATTTCTTCTCTGAATTCTTCAGTGATCCAATGACTGTTTAGTAGCTTATTGTTTAGCCACCACATGTTTGTGTTTCTTACAGTTTTTTTTCTTGTAGTTTATTTCTAATCCTACAGCATTGTGATCAGAAAAGACGCTTGATGTGATTTCAATTTTTTAAAATTTACCAAGGCTCATCTTGTGACTCAACATATGGTCAATCCTGGAGAATGTTCCATGTACACTTGAGTAAAATGTGTAATCTGCTGCTTTTGAATTGAATGTTCTATAAATATCAATTAAGTCTAACTTGTCTAAAATGTCATTTCAGGCCTGCTTTTCCTTATTGATTTTCTGTCTGGATGATCTGTCCATTGATGAAATTGGGGTGTTAAAGTCTCCCACTATTATTGCATTACTGTTGATTTCTCCCTTTATATTTGTTAGTATTTCCCTTACATTTTGAGGTGATTCTATGTTGGGTGCATAAATGTTTATAACTGTTACATCTCCATCTTGGATTGAACACTTGATCATTATATAGTGTCCTTTGTCTCTTATAACAGTCTTTGTTTTAAAGCCTATTTTGATTAAAAAAAAAATAAAGCCTATTTTGTCTGATAGAAGTATTGCTACTCCAGCTTTCTTATGATTCCTATTTGCATGAAATACTTTCTCCCATTCACTTACATTCTGTCTGTAAGTGTCCATAGGTATGAAGTGGGTCTCTTGTAAACAATACATACATATGTGTGTGTGTGTGTGTGTGTCTTGTTTTTGTATCCACCCAGGCACTCTATGTCTTTTTCTTGGTGAATTTAATCCATGTATATTTAAGGTAATTATTGATATGTATGATCCTATTACCATTTTGTTAATTGTTTTTGGTTTATTTTTTCCTTCTCTTGTGCTTTCTGCCTAGAGAAGTTCCTTTAGCATTTGTTGTAAAACTGGTTTAGTGGTGCAGAATTCTGTTAACTTTTGCTTATTGACAAAGTTTTTTCTTTCTCCATCAAATCTTAGTAAGAATCTTGCTGGGTAAAATATTCATGGTTGTAGATTCTTCCCTTTCATCCCTTGGAATATATAATGCCATTCTCTAATGGCTTGTAGAGTTTCTGTTGAGAAATTGACTGATAACCTTACAGGTTTTCCATTTCCCTTGTTGCTTTTAATAATTTATCTTTGTCTTTAATTTTTGTCTGTTTGATTACTGTTGGTCCTTTAATGGACCGGAACTTGGGGGTACAGAGTCAACAGATAAGAAAGTGAAAGAAGGAAGAAAAGAGGTTGAGCGGCCTGAAGGAGACAGAGAGAGAGAGAGAAATGAAGAAAGACATGGTGACCAGTGCTCTGATGGAACAAAGGCGTTTATTCAACATATTGTGGGCATATATATATTCTTTTACAAGATAGCCCTTTTTAGCAGAGACAGGGATAAAAAAAATCTTACAAGTTATTCAGGAAGCTGGAGGTTAGAATCATTTTCAAGGAAGGGGATTGTAAAAGTTACTTTCCATATCAGAAGGGAAAAGAGTAGTAAATGGCTGCTATTCACCGTATGGAGAGGTTACTTTCCATACGAACGAGATGCCTAAATTCCTATTATTCTGGAAACCACGTGCGGTTCCTCTAGCACCTGCATTCAGGTGCTATGAGAAACAAAGGATTTACGCAAGACCAAAAACAGCATACGGGAAGCCTTCTGTTAAATGCTACCTTATAGATTACCATGTGTCTCGATGTGTTTCTCTTTGGGTTTATCCTGTCTGGGACTCTCTATGCTTTCTGGACATGGTTGACTATTTCCTTTCTCATGTTGGGGCAGTTTTCGGCTTTTATCTCTTCAAATATTTTCTCAGGCCCTTTATCTCTCTCATTCTTCTGGGATTCCTATAATGCAAATATTGGTGCATTTAATTTCTCCCAGAGGTCTGTTAGACCGCTTTCATTTCTTTTCATTCTTTTTTTGGCAAGATTAATTTCCACCATTCTGTCTTCCAAGTCACCCGTCTGTTCTTCTGCCTCAGTTATTCTGTTATTTATTCCTCCTAGAGTATTGTTCAGGCTTCCCTCATAGTTCAGCTTGTAAACAATCTGCCTGCAATGCAGGAGATCCCGGTTCAATTCCCGGGTTGGGAAAATCAGCTGGAGAAGGGATAGGTTATCAATTCTAGTATTCTTGGGCTTCCCTGGTGGATCAGCTGGTAAAGAATCTGCCTGAAATGTGGGAGACCTGGGTTCGATCCCTAGGTTGGGAAGATCCTCTGGAGAAGGGGATAGCTACCCACTCCAGTATTCTGGCCTGGTTTATTTGTTCTTAATTCTTCTATGTATTTGGTAAACATTTCTTTCATTTCTCAAGCTTTGCCTCCACTCTTTCTCCAAGATCCTGAATCATCTTCACTATCATTATTCTTTCTGAATTCTTTTTCTTGGAGCTTGGCTGTCTCCACTTCATTTCATTGTTTTTTTCTGGAGATTTATCTTGTTCCTTCCTCTAGGACATAATCCTATTTCTTTTCATTTTCTGTGATTGAAGTATTAGTTTCAAAGGCTGATGAGACTGTGGTTCTTATTTCTTCTGTTTGCCCTCTGGATGAGGATAAGATGATTGTGCAAGCTTCCTGATGGGAGGGACTGGCTGTGGGGAAAACTGGGTCTTCTTCTGGTAGCAAAGCCATGCTCAGTAACTTTAATCCAATTGTCTGCTGATGGGTGGGGTTGTGCTCCCTCCCTGTTAGTTGTTTGGCCTGAGGCAACTCAGTCCTAGAGTCTATAGACTTCTATAGTAGGACTATTGGTAACCTCCAAGAGAACTTACGTAGAGATACATCTCTCAGGACTGCTGCTATCAATGCCCCCATCCCTGTGTCAGGCTACTGACAACCCACACCTCTGCAGGAGACTCAAACACTCACAGGTAGGTCTGGCTCAGTCTCCTGTGGGCTCATTGCTCCTTTCTCCTGGATCCTGGTGCACAAGACCTTTTTGTGCCCTCCAAGAGTTTCTGTTTCTCCCAGTCCTATGGTAGCTCTGAAAT
The DNA here is from genome assembly GCA_024291935.2 of Okapia johnstoni. Lineage (NCBI taxonomy): Eukaryota > Metazoa > Chordata > Mammalia > Artiodactyla > Giraffidae > Okapia > Okapia johnstoni. The sequence continues at coordinate 64,784,013 of CM044310.1, forward strand.
CAAATTCCACAGCCCTTCAAAGTCAGATTCCCTGGGAATTCCCAGTCCCTTGGCCAGATCTCAAGACTGGGGAGCCTGATGTGGGGCCTTGAACCTTCACAACAGTGCAAGAACTTCTTTGGTATTATTGTTCTCCAGTTTGTGAGTTGCCCACCTGGCAGGTATAGAATTTGATTTTTTCGTAATTGTGTTCCTCCTACCATTTCGTTGTGGCTTCCTCTTTGTCCTTGGATGTGGGGTATCTTTTTTGGTGGGTTCCAATGTCTTCTTGTCAATGATTGTTCAACAGCTGGTTGCAATTTTGGTGCTCTGACAAAAGATGAGCACATGTCCTTCTACTCTGCTATCTTAATCTTTTTCTCACACTGTGCCTTTTAAATGAAGATCATATAAGCTCTTTTCAGCATCACTCAAAAAGACAGTGCTGACAGATGGATAGATAATAGAGATAGATAGCTGGATAGACAGACAATCTTGCCTTTGATGCCACCTAGGACATTGACATTTTCTCTGTTTATTCCCCAAGCTCCCTGCAGGCTGATTATCTTTTACTGGCTTACCTCCACACTTTCATTAATGCCTTATCACTTGTTCTTCAGCTCTAATCCAGGGCTCTGTGAGGACAACTAATTAAAATTAAAGTCAAAAGCTTCTTAGAAGGAGATATTGACCAGCAATTCCTGCCTTCTTTTCAGTAGGATCAATGTTCAGGTTAACAAGTGAAGCAGGCATGTATTTAAACGGACATGTTGTCCATTTAATTAACACTTCAGATGTGCCCATGAGGTTTCATTAGCTCTTTATAAACTCTAATTGCATGTCCTGCTTAACACCTAAGAAAAGCATGCCTGAGAGAGGTATACATGGAGATCACAACTGGTTTAAAGAATTTGCCTCAGAGGAAAAGAAAGAGAGAGAGGAAGAGAGAAAAATTATCTATGTATATAGCTAGCTCCTAAGAAGGAGCTTACTCAAAGATGAAACAGATGACACCAGTATCTTGATATAAATTATGATAATAGGTCACATAAATTGTTAGATCACATGCTGACCTAAGAAATTTGAGATTATCTAAACTAACATACAGATGATGAAACTGGAGCCCTGACAGTGTACACAATTCTCCAGTCCCTACTTCAGAATATCTGATGCCCAGGGAGGGGTCTATCCAAGAGAGGCTGCCATTTCTCAGGAGAGTAGTTGAGAGAAGCCAGTTATCTTCTTGTCTGACCTGACATTTTTGGTTCTCATGTCTCCTAAGCATACACAGCAGCTTCCCAATCACTCTTACACAGGGAACAAAGAGATTTAAATCTATCCTGAACTGATAAGATACGAGAATCAGAATAAAGAATTTGGCCTCCAAAGTACCTATCACTAGAATAGAAACATCCTGCTTTTATTGAGTGCTAACTGTATCCAGGTGTGGCTTTTATCTCTTAACACATTACACATATTAATTCATTTACAGATGAAATATCAGAGGCTTATAAAGGTCAAGTGGCTTGTCTAAGCTCACACAGCTGGTCAATGTTGGAGTCAGAATTCTAGGTTTAGTCCTGTATTGCAAAGCAATTTTTCATTGCCTCAACAGACGAGGTGCAAATTAATTTGAATTAAGCTGAGTGATTTGATTTTTGTCATTTTCAAAGATTTATTTGAAAGCTAAACTTGTGCTTGACCTTTGCTAGGAGCTAGAGGAGATGCAAATAATGAGACAAAAGAGAATTGCACAGCAGGCTAAGGTAGTGAATAAAAGCTCTGATGTAATAAAAGCTTACATCAGACAGATGCACAATTGTGTTCTGCCTCACTGAGAAAAATTAAAATCCTTGACCATAAGATTTTTCATCTTCAAAATGGGAATAAAATAGTTATTAATATTTACCTCAGAGTTGTGAGATATAGGTTATTCCATAAACATTTCCTGGAAAAAGCCAGGCACTCGGGGGTCAGTAAAGTGCATTAATGAGATCCTAAATCATCATGAATAAATGTTAGTGGTTAATGACGATGACTAATGAAAATGCTATTGCTGATGGTAATGATGGTGATGCTAATGATAAAAGCAGTGGGGGCATTGTTGCTGCTACTGCTGCTGCTGCTGTAATAATAGTGATTAAACAAAAGAATATGGTCCTGACAGATCAGGAGCTGGCCATCAATGTCAGTGGTTCCTTAGCTGGACTTGAAGATACTTACTTTGCCAGGAGATACTTGGCAATATCTAGAGACATTTTTGGTTGTCATAACAGTTATGGGGGTATGAGTGCTATTGCATCTAGGGGGTGGGCTCCAGGCATACTGTTAAATACACTGCAATGCACAGGACAGTCCCCACAATAAAGAATTATCAGGCCCAAAGAAGACATACAACTGACCACCAAGTATACAAAAAGGTGTTCAACATCTCTAATCAACAGGGAAACACAAGTCAAATCTACAATGATCTATCACCTCACAACTGTTTGTGTGGCTACATTTTACAAAACAAAATGTAAATATGTGTTGGCAAGAATGTGGATAAAATAGAATGCCTATACATTGTTGGTGGTAATATAGAATGGTGCAACCATTATGGAAAACAGTATGGAGGTTCCTCAAAGAACTAAAAATAAAACTATTATATGATTGAGCATTCCACTTTTGGGTAAACAGTCAAAAAACATGAAGTCAGGATCTTATATCACCACATGCGTATTACAACATTGTTCATAATAAGAAAGGTATTGGAACAACTCAAATGCCCATCAACAGATAAATGGATAAAGAATATGTGGTACAGACACTCAATGGAATATTATTTAGGCTTAAAAAGTGAAACCCAACCATTTATGACAACATAGCTGAATCTAAAGAATATTATGCTAAGTGAAATAAACCAGTCATATACAAGCAAATACTGCCTGATTCTACCTACATAAGGCATCTAAAGTAGTCAAACTCAGAGAAGCAAAGAATAGAATGGTGGCTGCCAAGGGCTGGAGGGTGAGGGATATGGAGAGTTATTGTTTGACATGCTTAAAATTTCAGTTTTTCAACATGAATAAATTCTAGATATCTGGTGCACAATATACTATCTACAGCTAACAGTATAGTATTGTGAACTTTAAAATGTGTTAGGGCCTGTGCTGCCTCCACCACTTGACAGCTAGGAACATGGCATCAGCCCTGGAGCAGTTTGTCAACAGTGTCAACCAACTCTCCACCCAAAGTTTGTGAAGTTTTCTATGGCCAGCACTCCCAACTTCGAGAGGCTCTTCTCCCAGGTTCAGTTCTTTATCAGCACTTGTAACAGGGAGCACATCTGCTATGCAATAGACACTTGTTAGGGTAATTTGGTTTTCATCTTCTACAGGGAATTTTTTCCACCCTGTAGTCATTTATATCTCCAATATTTTGCTGTTGTTGTGTATAGTTGTTAGACTTTGCCATCAGCTAACAAGTGCACTTGTGGAAAGAAAACAGCCCCTGCATGGAATTGGCATCCTAAGCAGGCCATCAACAAGATAAAAATGAACACAAACTAGGTGACCTCTGTGTGCACCTACCTCTGCCAGCAGTTTGCTGGCAAAATGCTTTAAGCCAGCCATGCTGTACCTGGACATGGACATGATGGACATTTGCAGGGATAAAAGGGCCTATGTTGTGAAGCACTTCCTGTGCTGCTATTACTACAGCAGGATGGTCCACACCAGACTGAAGAACTTCAAGCAGGTGCTTTACTTCTATAAGCAGGCCATCACCACCCCCACCATGGCTGTCAGTCACATCATACTGGAGTCTTACAAAAAATACGTTCTGATTTCTCTGATCCTTCTGGGGAAAATACTTACAGCAGCTGCTGAAATACACGTATCAAATCATGGATAGATTCATTAAGCCTCTTAGCTTAATATATACCACAAGTTAGCAAAAGCGTACTCCACCAACAAGCCCTCTGAGCTCCACAGCCTGGTGACCAAGCACAGCAAGACCTTCACATGAAACAACAACATGAGGCTGGTGGAGCAGTGCCTGTCCTTGCTGTACAAGAAAAACATCTAGAGGCTCACCAAGGCCTTTTTAACACTGTCATTACAAGATATGACAATTTGTTTGCAGTTATCTATGCTTCAGGGAGCAGAAAACTATGTCCTGTACATGACAGAAGGTGATAGGATTTTCACAAGTATTAATCAGAAGGATAGGATGGTCAGTTTCCACAATAACCCTGAAAAATACAACCCTGCCATGCCTCACATCGACCAGGAACATAGATACTTTAAATGTAAATGGATTAAATGGTCCAACCAAAAGACACAAACCGATCAAATTGATATACAAATAAGCCATGTATATATTCTGTCTACAAGCGGTCTACTTCAGACCTAGAGACACATACAGACTGAAAGTGAGAGGATGGGAAAATGTATGCAAGTGGAAATCAAAGGAAAGCTGGAGTAGCAATTCTCATATCAGACAAAGTAGACCATCAAATAAGGAATATTGCGAGAAATAAGGAAGGACACTATATAGCAATCAATGGATCAGTCCAAGAAGTAGACTTAACAATTGCAGATATTTGTGCATCCAACATAGGTGCACCTCAGTACATACGACAAACACTAACAGATGTAAAAGGAGAAACTGAAAGTAACACTATAATAGTAGGGGATTTTAACACCCCACTTACATCAAATGACAGATCATCAAAACAGAAAATTAATAAGGAAACACAAGCCTTAAATGACACGTTAGATCAGATGGACCTAATTGATATCTTCAGGACATTCCATCCAAATGCAGAATTCACTTTCTTCTCAAGTGCACATGGAATATTCTCCAGGATAGACCACATCTTGGGTCATAAATAAAGCCTTAGTAAATTGAGAAAATTGAAATCATATCAAGCATCTTTCTGACCAAAATGCTGTGAGACTTGATATCAATGACAGAAAATAAAACTGTAAGAAACAAAAGCACATGGCGATTATGGTGATTAAACAATACATTTCTAAATAACAAACAGGTCACAGAAAAAATTAAAAAAACAAATAAAATATTCCTAGAGACAATGAAAACACTGTGACACAAAACCTATGAGATGCAGCAAAAGCAGTTCTCAGAAGGAAATTTGTAGCAATACAATTCTGCCTCAAGAAATTAAAAAAACATTGACTAGACAACCTAACTTTACATAAAGCAACTGGAAAAAGAAGAACAAAAGACCCCAAAGTTAGCAGGAGGAAAGAATTCAAAAAGATTAGAGCAGAAATAAATGAAAAAGAAGTGAAGAAAACAATATTAAAGATTAATACAACTAAAAACAGTTTTTTTTTTGAGAAGATAAACAAAACTGATAAGCCATTCGCCAGACTCATCAAGAAAAAGAGGAAGAAGAATCAAATCAACAAAATTAGAAATGAAAAAGGAGAGGTTACAACAGACAGTGCAGAAATACAAAGGATGAAAAGAGACTATTATGGGCAACTGTATGCTAATAAAATGGACAACATGGGAGAAGCAGACAGATTCTTAGAAAAGTTCAAGGTCCCAAGACTGAACCAGGAAGAAATAGAAACTATGAACAAGTCAATTATAAGCACTGAAATAGAAACTGTGATAAAAAAAAATCTCCCAAAACACAAAAGCCGAGGGCCATATGGCATCACAGGGGAATTCTATCAAACATTTAGAGAGAATTAATGCCCATCTTTCTGAAACTCTTTTGAAAAATTGCAGAGGAAGGAATACTTCCAAACTTAATGTATGAGGCAGCCATCACCCTAATACCAAAACCAGATAAAGACATCACAAAAAAGAAAATTACAGGACAATATCACTGATGAACATAGATGCAAAAATCCTCAACAAAATTCTAGCAAACAGAATTCAACAATACATTAAAAAGATTATACACAATAATCAAATTGGGTTTACCAAAGGATGCAAGGATTCTTCAGTATACACAAATTAATCAGTGTGATACACCATATCAACAAACTGAAAGATTAAAACCATATGATAATCTCAATAGATGCAGAAAAAACTTTCAACAAAATTGAGCACCAGTTTATAATAAAAATCCTTTTAAAAAATGGCATAGAAGGAGCCTGCCTCAACATAATAAAAGCCATATATGATAAACCCACAGCAAACATCAATATTAATCCTGAAAAACTGAAGCCATTCCCTCTAAGATCATAAATAAGATAAGTGTGCCACTCTCATCACTATTATTCAGCATAATTTTGGATGTCATAGCCACAGTGATCAGAGAAGTAAAAGATTTTCAGATTGAAAAAGAAGAAGGAAACTCTCACTGTTTGCAGATGACATGATACTGTACCTAAAAAAACCCTAAAGACACTACCAAATTAATAGAGCCAATCAGTGAATTTAGTAAAGTTTTGCAAGATGCAAAATCAATACACATAAATCACTTGCAGCCCTATACACTAACAATAAAAATCAGAAACAGAAATTAAGGAATCAGTCCCATTTACCATTAAAACAGAAAGAATAAAATGCCTAGGAATAAACCTACCTAAGGAGACAAATGAGCTGTATACACAAAACTATGAGACACTGATGAAAGAAATCAAAGATGACATAAACAGATGGAGAGATATTCCATGTACCTGGGCTGGAAGAATCAATATTGTGAAAATGACTATCCCACCAAATGCAATCTAAAGATTCAAAGTGATCCCTACCAAATGACCAACAGCATTTTTCACACAACTAGAACAAAAAATTTCACAATTTGTATGGAAACACAAAAGACCCCAAATAGCCAAAGCAGTCTTGAGAAAGAATGGAGGTGAAGGAATCAAACTGCCTGACTTCAGACTAACTACAAAGCTACAGTCATCAAGACAGTATGGTACTGCCACAGAAACAGAAATGTAGACCGATGGAACAAGATGAAAAGCCCAAAGATAAACCCATGCACCTATGGGCACTTATCATCAACAAAGGAGGCAAGAATATACAATGGGGCAAAGATAATCTCTTCAAAAAGTGGTGTTGGGAGAACTGGACAGTTACATGCAAAAGAATGAAATTAGAACATTTCCTAACTCCATACACAAAGATAAATTCCAACTGGATTAAAGACCTAAACATAAGACAAGAAATTATAAAACTCTTAAAGGAAAGCACAGGCAGAACACTGTATGACATAAATCACAGCAAGATCCTCTATGACCCACCTCCTAGAGTAATGGAAATAAAAAAGAAAATAAACAAGTGGGACCTAATTTAATTTAAAGACTTTTGGACAGCAAAGGAATCTATAAACAAGGTGAAAAAACAAACCCTCAGAATGGGAGAAAATAATAGCAAATGAAACAACTGACAAAGGATTAATTTTCAAAATATACAAGCATCTCATGCAACTCAATACCAGAAAAGCAGACAAGTCAATCAAAAAATGAGCAAAAGATCTAAGCAGACATTTCTCCAAAGAAGATATACAGATGGATAACAAACACATGAAAAGGTGATCAACATCACTCATTATTAGAGAAATGCAAATCAAAACTACAATCAGATATCACCTCACACTGGTCAGAATGGCCATGATCAAAAATTCTACAAAGAATAAATATGCCGGAGAGGATGTGGAGAAAAAGGAACACTCTTGCACTGTTGGTGGGAACGTAAATTGATGAAGCCACTATGGAAGACCATATGGAGATTCCTTAAAAACTAGGAATAAAGCTACCCAACATATGACCCAACAATCCCACTATTAGGCATATAGCCTGAGAAAACCATAATTTAAAAAGACACATGTACCCCAATGTTCAGTGCATAACTATTTATAATAGTTAGGACATGGAAGCATCCTAGATGCCCATTGACAGGGGAATGGATAAAGAATTCTACACAGTAGAATTATACTCAGCCATAAAATACTCAGCACTTGAACTAGTACTAATGAGGTGGAACCTAGAGCCTATTAAGCAGAGAGAGTAAGTCAGAAAGAGAAAAACAAATATCATTTGTTAACACATATATATGGGTTCTAGAAAGATGGAACTGATGAACATATTTGGAAGGCAGCAATGGAGACACAGATGTAGTAACAGACTTATGGACATGGAGGGGCAGGGGAAGGTGAGGGTGGGACAAGTGGAGAAAGTAGCAAGGAAACATATACACTAGCACATGTAAGAGGCTTCCCTGATAGCTCAGTTGGTAAAGAATCCTCCTGCAATGCAGGAGACCCTGGTTTGATACCGGGGTTGGGAAGGTCCACTGGAGAAGGGGTAGACTACCTACTCCAGTATCCTGGGGCTTCCCTTGTGTCTCAGCTGGTAAAGAATCCGCCTGCAATGCAGGAGACCTGGGTTTGATCTCTGAGTTGGGAAGATCCCCTGGAGAAGGGAAAGGCTACCCACTCCAGTATTCTGGCCTGGAGAATTCCTTGGACTGTATAGTTCATGAGGTCACAAAGAGTTGGACACAACTGAGAGACTTTCACAATCTTCTACAGTCCTTTACCATATGTAAAATAGACAGCCAGTGAGAATTTCCTGTGTGACTCAGGGAAACCAAACTGGGGCTCTGTGACTACCTAGAGGGATGGAGTAGGAGGTGTGAGGGAGGTTCAAGAGGGAGGGACATATGTATACCTATGGCTGATTCATGTTGGTGTATGGCAGATACCAACACAATATTGTAAAGCAATTATCCTTTAATTAAAAATAGATAAATTAAAAATATGTTAATAGGAGAAATCTCATGTTAAGTGTACTTATCACACCAAGAAAACTACAAGAGAAGCCAAGGAAAGTTTTGGAGTGAATAAGTAAGTTTAGTATCTTGATTGTGGTAATGATATTATGAATGTAAGCATATATCGAAACTCAAGATGATAGAGTAATACTACTACACATTTATTAGGGGCTTCCCTAGTGGCTCAGTTGGTAAAGAATCTGCTTACAATGCAGGTGACCTGGGTTTGATCCCTGGATTGGGAAGATCCCCTGAAGAAGAGAATGGTAACCCACTTCAGTATTCTTGCCTAGGAAATCTCATGGACTGAGGAACCTGGCAGGCTATAGTCCATGGGATGGCAAAGACTGGACATGACTGATCGACTAACACACATACACACACACCTATTAGTTGGCCAAAATCTAGAACATTAATAACATCAAATACTGGAAAGTATGTGGAACTGCAGAACTCAGTCATTGCTGGTATATATACAAAATATAACAGACACTTTGGAAAATGACTTGGTAATTTCTTATAAAACTCGGGCTTCCCTGATAGCTCAGTTGGTAAAGAATATGCTTGCAACGCAGGAGACCCAGGTTCAATTTCTGGGTCAGGAAGATCCCCTGGAGAAGGGAAAGGCTACCCACTCCACTATTCTGGCCTGGAAAATTCCGTGGACTGTATAGCCCACGGGGTCGCCAAGAGTTGGACATGACTCAGAGACTTTCACTTTCATTTTGGAAGATTTTTTGGTAATTTCTTATACAACTAAACATACTTTTAACATATGATAGCAGTGACACTCCCTGGTACTTACTTCAAAGAAATTGAATACTTGTGTCTGCACAAAAGTCTCCTCACAGATTTTTATTGCAGTTTTATTCATAATTGCCCCAAACTGTATATAATCAAGATTTCCTTCTATAGGTGAATGGATAAATACCTAACAGTACACCCAGAATACAGAATATAATGAAGCACTAAAAAGAAATGAGTTATCAAGTCATGAAAAGATAGAGAAAACTTAAATTCATATTAGTGAAAGATGCCAATCTGAAAAAGCTACACGCTACATTATTCTAAATATACGACATTCTAGAAAATACAAACTCTGGAGACAGATAAAAGACAAGTAGTTGCTATGTGGTGGGGATAGGAGGAAAGGGATGAATAGGTAGAGCACAGAGGATTTTTAGGGCAGTGAACATGTCCGGCATGATATTAAGATGATGGATAAACGTGGCTATACATTTGTCCAAATCCACTGAATGTAGAACACCAGGAGTGAACCCTAACATAAGCTATGGGATTTGGGTGATAATGATGTGTCAATGTAGGTTTATCAATTGTAACAAATGTGCTACAGTGATGGAGGATATTGATAATGGGAAGGCTACACATCTGTGAGAGCAGGGGCTATACAGGAAATTCTTTATCTTCCTCTCAATTTTGCTGTGAACTTAAAAATGCCCTTTAAAAAGTCTTTTTAGAAAAAAATAAATATTAAATATGTGCAGTCTTTGGTTAAAAAATGAATCATCCAGCCTAAAATAGTGCTGCATACCAGTGCTAATGTTGAGAAACATGGTCTAGGAAGATGGGAAACCTAATTACTGGAAGTTAGACTGAAATTCTATTAACTGACTACTTGACATGACCCATTAAACGGCTCTCTTGAATTGTACAGAAATTGCACTAAAAAGTAGAAGGAGAGTCCTTGAATATTGGGAAGGCTATAATGAAGCCTCTCACATGGGTCAGGTCTAAAGCCTTGCCCTCCTCCCTCTCCCACAGGGCAGCCTGGTGGACCTGTGTTTCCGGCCCCTCCAAATTGGAAACTGTACCCTGGTTGTGGTGATGAGAAAGAGAATGTCTGGCAGGAATGATCTCTCTCACTGAGACTCTGATGTTGTGATGGGATGTACTAGTTAAGAGGAAGAGAAAAGGAGTGAGGAGAGCTCTAATTTTGGATGCATGCAACAGTGAACAGTGGCTGAAAACAAGGCCTTAGTTCCCTGATCAGGAGTTCTAACCACTAGACCACAGAGGCCAACCACTAGGGCCTAAGTCTTCAGTCTCTGCCTGCCTTGACAAGAATAAATTTTGATGAGGAGATGAAAAGTAAAGAGAAAATTAAAGAATTTATTGAAAAAGCAGAGTACATGAGGATAGATGCACAGGTGAACTTAGTGACAGTAACAAGAGTCGTGGGTTTGGGAAGTTTAAATTCTTTATAAGGGGGCAGTTTTCCAGGTCTTTGTCTTCCCTCTGGCTAATCTTGTTTTGCTCCTTCAGGCTAATTTGTCTCAGGATCCTCCCCTAGGTGTGCATGCACCCCTCAGCCAATATAGATTTCAATGCAAAAGTATCTTGGAGAAGCAAGACTCATTATGGCCTGACATCCCCTGCCTTTTGACCCTGAGGAGAGTTTCTGTGCATGTGCAGTGTCTCCCTCCCAAGGAAGGGAGATGTGTGTCCTCTTAATGGTTTACTCAAACAGGGTTTAGCTCCTCTTTGTTTCTGCTATGACTGTTATTTTAAGGTGTCCCCAAGAAAGAAAGCCTGATTATTTACCCTGTTCCTATTGTCCCATTTGGGAGAATAAAGAGGAGGCTGTAAAGTGATTAACCTGGAGCCCACCTATCTCCTGCCTCAGTCTACGTTAACAGGAGGATAGTTATAAGTGTCTGGCCTGAAGCCAGCCTTTTTCTTGCCCCATGAAATGTAAACAGGCAGCTACCTGTAAATGCCTAACCTAGAACCTATCTATCTCCTGCCTTATCACCAATAAATAACAGAACAATGGAACACTGATCATCACTGATGAGGAGCTACTTTGCTCATCCCCAACACTGTCAGACAAACCTGTGACTGAACCTGAACAATATCCTGGATGGATAGCACTATTTATCTCCCATCAACAGAACGAGAAACACTGCAGATATTGTGAGATGAACCAATGTGTTGGCTGGATATTCAGTGGGCTGGCTTCCTCGTCCCACCACCATGAAAGTGAAAGTGAAAGTGAAGTCGCTCAGTCGTGTCCGACTCTTTGCGACCCCATGGACTGTAGCCTACCAGGCTCCTCCTTCCATGGGATTCTCCAGACAAGAATACTGGAGTGGGTTGCCACCACCACCATAGCTGGCTCCAAATTCCAGACTCAGAGCAGAAAGTTTATTTTTCTTAGAGTTGTGTTTTTGGTTGTGGGTGGGGAAGGGAAGATTCACAAGAAAGTTCTGTTATTTTCTTCAACATGAGGCTGGGCATTTACAGGAGGTTTTACTGAAGCGGTCTTGCTTCAGAGCAGGGTGGCACAAGTTTCACCAAGTTCCAAATGCTTCCAGCAAGGAGAAGATGATCAGTTTGGTGATGAAAACGTCTCTACTTTTTTTTTTTTTTTGAAGTATAGTTGATCTTCAGTATTATATTAGTTTCAGATGTACAATATAGTAATAAAATGTTTTATAGGTTGTATTGAAAAATATTGGTTATAGTCCCTGTGTTATGCAATATATCCTTGTTGCCTATTTATTTTACTTTTAATAATTTGCATCTCTTTATCGCCTACCCCTGTCTTACTCGTCCCCACTTCCCTCTCCCCACTGAGAATCACTAGTTTGTTCTCTATATCTCTGTGCCTATTTCTGTTGTGTTGAAATCATTTATTTGTTTTATCTTTTAGATTCCACATATAGGTGATAACAGAGTATTTGTTTCTCTCTCAGACTTATTTTACTAGCATAATGCCCTCCAGGTTCATCTATGTTGTTGCAAATGGCAGAATTTTGTTCTTTTTATGGCCAAATAATATCTACCTTTATTCATTCATCTGTTCATGTTCCATATCCTGTCTATTTTAAATAATGTTGCTATAAACAGGGGGGGTGCATATATCTCTTTTAATTACGTTGATGAAGGCAATTGAAGATCATACAAAGAAATGTAAAGATATCCTGTGTTCATAGATTAGAAGAATTAATATTGTTTAAATATTTATTCTACTCAAAGCAAGCTACAGATTTAATGAAATTCCTATCAAAATACACATGACATCTTTTACCAAGCTGGAACAAATAATCCTAAAATATATATAGAACCAAAAGACCACTTAATTGCTAGTGCAATTTTGAGAAGAAAGAACACCTCATGCTCCTTGATTTCAGACTATACTTCGAAGCTGCATTAATCGAAACTGCATGGTACTGGCACAAAAAATAGACACATAGGTCAATGGAACAGAATAGAGGGCCCAGAAAAAAAAAAACCCCACACTCCTACAACCAATTAATCTATGACAAAGAAAGGCAGGAATATACAATGGAGAAGACATTCTCTTTAATAAGTGGTGCTGATAAAACTGGACAGCTACATGTAAAAAAAATGAAATTAGAGCATTTTCTCACACCACATATAACCCTTCAAGCTAGGCTTCAACAGTATTGAACTAAGAACTTCCAGGTGTGCAAGCTGGATTTAGAAAATGCACAGGAACAAGAGATCAATTTGTGAACATCCTTTGGATCATAGAAAAAGAGAGGGAATTCCAGAAAAATGTCTGTTTCAGTGACTATGCTAAAATCTTTGACTGTGTGGCTCACATAAAACTGGAAAATTTTTAAAAGAGATGAAAATACCAGACTACCTTACCTGCCTCCTGAGAAATCTGTATGTAAGTCAAGAAGCAACAGTTAGAACAGGACATGGAACAACGGACTGGTTCAAAATTGGAAAAGGCATATGTCAAGGCTGCATATTGTCACTCTGCTTATTTAGCATGGATACATCATGCCAAATGCTGGACTGGATGAATCACAAGCAAGAATCGAGATCAGTTCAGTTCAGTTGCTCAGTCGTGTCCAACTCTTTGAGACACCATGGACTACAGCACACCAGGCTTCTCTGTCCATCAGCAACTCCCGGATCCTGCTCAAACTCATGTTCATTGAGCCGGTGATGCCATCCAACCATCTCATCCTCTGTCATCCCTTTCTCCTCCTGCCTTCAATCTTACACAGCATCAGGATCTTTTCCAATAAGTCAGTTCTTTGCATCACGTGGCCAAAGTATTGGAGTTTCAGCTTCAGCATCAGTCCTTCTGATGAGTATTCAGGACTGATTTCCTTAACACTGACTGGCTTGATCTCCTTGCAGTCAAAGAGACCCTCAAGAGTCTTCTCCAACACCACAGTTCAAAAGCATCAATTCTCTGGCACTCAGTTTTCTTTATGGTCCAACTCTCACATCAATACATGTCTACTGAAAAAAAAAACATAGCTTTGACTAGACAAAATCAAGATAGCTTGGAGAAATATCAATAACCTCATATATGGAGATGATACCACCCCAATGGCAGAAAGTGAAGAGGAACAAAAGAGCCTCTTGATGAATGTGAAAGAAGAGAGTGAAAAGTCTGGCTTAAAACTCAACATTCAAAAAGCAAAGATCATGGAATCTGGTCCCATCACTCAATGGCAAATAAATGGGGGAAAAATGGAAACAGTGACAGAATTTATTTTCTTGAGCTCCAGAATCACTGTGGATGATGACTGCAGTCATGAAATTAAAGGATGCCTGCTCCTTGGAAGAAAAGCTATGACAAACCTAGACAGAATATTAAAAAGCAGAGACATCACTTTGGCCACAAAGGTCCATATAGTCAAAGCTCGGTTTTTTCCAGTAGTCATGTATGGATGTGAAAGTTGGACCATAAAGAAGGCTGAGCACCAAAGAATTTATGCTTTTGAACTATGGTGCTGAAGAAGATTCTTGAGCATCCCTTGGACTGCAAGGAGATCAAATCAGTGAATCCTAAAGGAAATCAACCCTGAATATTCATCAAATGGACTAATCTTGAAGCTGAAGCTCCAATACTTTGGCCCCCTGATGCTAAGAGCTGACTCATTGGAAAAGACTCTGATGTTGTGAAAGATTGAAGGCAGGAGGAGAAGGGAGTGACAAAGGATGAGACAGTTGGCTGGCATCACTGACTCAATGGATATGAATTTGAGCAAATTCTGGGAGATAGTGAAGGATAGGGAAGTCTGGTATGTTGCTGTCCATGAAGTTGTAAAGAGTTGGATGTGACTGAGCACCAAATAACAGCAACAACATGCAAAACTAAACTAAAAATTTCCAAAGGTATTAATGTAAAACCTGAAACCATAAAAATACTAGAAGAGAACATAGGCAGAACACTCTGACATAAATTGTAGTGCTTTTTCTTATACGTCTCCAGAGGCAAAAGGAACCAAAGCAAAACTAAACAAATGGAGACTAAACTTAAAAGCTTTTGCACAGCAAAGGAAACCATTGACAAAATGAAAAGACAGACTACTTTATGGTAGAGAATATGTGCAAATGATATAACTAATAAGGGGTTAGTATGTCAAATGTATAAATGACTCATGCAAATTAATATTAAAAATCAATTTAAAAATGGACACACAAAAAAATGGCAAATGACCTGAATAGACTTTTCGCTCCCTAAGAAGACTTACAGATGGCCAACATGCACATTAAAGATGTTCAACATTGGTAATCATCAGAGAAATGCAAATAAAAACCAGAGAGAGATATCACCTCATTCCTATCAGAAAGGCTATCATCAAAGGCTACAAATAACAACTGTTGGCAAGGATGTGGAGAAAAATGAGCTCTCATGTACTACAGTGGGAATGTAAATTGGTGCCGCCACAATTGAAAACAATATGGAGGTTTGTCAAAGAACTAAAAATAGAACTACTATATGATCTAGCAATTTCACTCCTGAATATATAACTGAAGAAAACAAAAGCTTCCCTTTTTCCTCACTTAGAATTCTCTTGAAGGGCCTTTGAGTTTTCTGTTGCAGAAGAAAAACACTTTTCTTTAAACATGAGGGGTTGTGGATTCTCTGTGAGATGTTACAGAAGTCACATCTCACAGTTCTGAGTCCTCTTCTGCTGAATACAAATGATAAAGCCTATCTTTCTAGAGTGGTTTCTTACAAACACAAATGAAGATGAATGTTAAAAACATAAAGGGAAACTAAGTAATGACTGAAAGCTATCTTCAAAACTCAGCAGTGGGAAAGCAATTTCCAGATATGATCAGATTCCTAATCATTGTTATAGTCTCAGTGCCACCAATTGTGACAACACACTGGAGTAAAAGAAAGGAAAACACATGCAAATGTGTAATTTACCACCCCCAGCTGCCTCCCTAGTAAGGTGAACTGTGTCATGGAGGACCTTCTCCTGAGCAGGTTATAGATATGGACACAGGAGTGGAAGAGCTGGGATAGAGCTGAATTGCTGTGTAGGAGAAAGATAACGAAATGAAAAAGAAGATAGCAGAGAACACAGGGATGGAGGTGGGATCAGGGGAACTTTAATGACTGCAAGGTTGATAGCAAGAAGAGGGAAATGATGCTGGTTACAATGTCTACAGGTAGGCTATAAAGTTGCCTGATATATGTTAAGTGATGTAGACTCTCTTCTGGGTCTCTCTGAAAATTTTCAATAATAAATGACTTACTACTGCTTTATGAAGGAGGCTTCATTTGGCAGCTTCAGAGTTGGCCTGCAGTTATATTTGAGGGTCCTTGTGGAAGATCTGCCACATCCAGGCTGCACTGCATGAAAACAATGTTTTTTTCCTCCATGTCTTGTCTGGAATTTTACATGCCCTGACTCAAGTCCATAGTATTACACTGCTGGGTATGAAGTTGTACCCTACAACTGACCCAAATCTCCTTTATATTATTTACTCTCAGTTCCTTCCAAATGTATCAGCATATTATAATACATTGGAAAAAGATGAATAGAACCATATTTCATCTACATCACAAAAATAATGGTGAAGAGTGAAGAGACAACAGTTGTTTTGCTAACTCCAGATACAGGTACACAGCCCTCCAGTTTTAAAAGTTTTTTGTCTTTTTTTTTAAATACTTGTTACATATTTTTTACTTGACAATACTGTAATGGTTTTTGCCACACATTGACATGAATCAGCCATGGGCCCACACGTGCTCCCCATCTTTAACCCCCCTCCCAACCCCCATTCCCATCCCTCTGGGTCATCCCACCGCCCCAGCCCTGAGCACCTGTCCCATGCAACGAACCTGAAATAGTGTTCTGTTTCACATATGATAATATACATGTTTCAATGCTATTCTCTCAGAACGTCCCACCCTCACCTTCTCCCTCAGAGTCCATAAGACTGTTCTATGCATCTGTGTCTCTTATTCTGTCTCGCATATAGGGTTATCGTTACCATCTTTCAAATTTCATATATATGCATTAGTATACTGTATTGGTGTTTTTCTTTCTGGCTTACTTCACTCTGTATAATGGGCTCCAGTTTCATCCATCTCAATAGAATTGATTCAAATGTATTCTTTTTAATGGCTGAGTAATATTCCATTGTGTATATGTACTACAGCTTCCTTATCCATTCGTCTGCTGATGGACATTAGGTTGCTTCCATGTCCTGGCTATTGCAAACAGTGCTGCAATGAACATTGGGGTACATGCGTCTCTTTCAGTTCTGGTTTCCTCAGTGCATATGCCCAGCAGGGGGATTGCTGTGTCATCAGTTCAGTTCAGTTCAGTTCAGTCGCTCAGTCGTGTCTGACTCATTGCGACCCCATGAATTGCAACACGCCAGGCCTCTCTGTTCTTCACCAAATCCCGGAGTCTACCAAAACCCATGTCCATCGAGTTGGTGATGCCATCCAACCATCTCATCCTCTGTCGTCCCCTTCTCCTCCCGCCCCCAATCCTACCCAGCATTAGGGTCTTTTCCAATGAGTCAACCCTTCGCATGAGGTGGCCAAAGTATTGGAGTTTCAGCTTCAACATCAGTCCTTCCAATGAACACCCAAGTTTGATCTCTTTTAGGATGGATTGATTAGATCTCCTTGCAGTCCAAGGGACACTCAAGAGTCTTCTCCAACACCACAGTTCAAAACCATCAATTCTTCGGCACTCAGCCTTCTTCACCGTCCAACTCTCACATCCATACATGACCACTGGAAAAACCATAGCCTTGATTAGATGGACTTTTGTTGGCAAAGTAATGTCTCTGCTTTTAAATATGATATCTAGGTTGGCCATAACCTTCCTTCCAAGGAGTAAGTGTCTTTTAATTTCATGGATGCAATCATCATCAGCAGTGATTCTGGAGCTCCAAAAAATAAAGTCTGACACTGTTTCCACTGTTTTCCCATCTATTTCCCATGAAGTGATGGGACTAGATGCCATGATCTTAGTTTTCTGAACGTTGAGCTTTAAGCCAACTTTTTCACTCTCCTCTTTCACCTTCATCAAGAGGCTCTTTAGTTCTTCTTCACTTTCTGCCATAAGGGTGGTGTCATCCGCATGTCTGAGGTTATTGATATTTCTCCAGGCAATCTTGATTCCAGCTTGTTTTTCTTCCAGCCCAGCGTTTCTCATGATGTACTCTGCATATAAGTTAAATAAGCAGGGTGACAATATACAGCCTTGACGTACTCCTTTTCCTATTTGGAACCAGCCTGTTGTTCCATGTCCAGTTCTAACTGTTGCTTCCTGACCTGCATACAGGCTTCTCAAGAGACAGGTCAGATGGTCTGGTATTCCCATCTCTTTCAGAATTTTCCACAGTTTATTGTGATCCACACAGTCAAAGGCTTTGGCGTAGTCAATAAAGCAGAAATAGATGTTTTTCTGGAACTCTCTTGCTTTTTCGATGATCCAGCGGATATTGGCAATTTGATGTCTGGTTCCTCTGCCTTTTCTAAAACCAGCTTGAACATCTGGAAGTTCACGGTTCACATATTGCTGAAGCCTGGCTTGGAGAATTTTGAGCATTACTTTACTAGCATGTGAGATGAGTGCAATTGTGTGGTAGTTTGAGCATTCTTTGGCATTGCCTTTCTTTGGGATTGGAACGAAAACTGACCTTTTCCAGTCCTGTGGCCACTGCTGAGTTTTCCAGATTTGCTGACATATCAGGTGCAGCATTTTCACAGCGTCAACTTTGAGGATTTGAAATAGCTCAACTGGAATTCCATCACCTCTGGCAGTTCTATTCCCAGTTTTTTAAGGAATCTCCACACTGTTCTCCATAGTGGCTGTACTAGTATGCATTCCCACCAACAGTGTAAGAAGGTTCCCTTTTCTCCACACCCTCTCCAACATTTATTGCTTGTAGACTTTTGCATAGCAGCCATTCTGACTGGTGTGAAATGGTACCTCATTGTGGTTTTGATTTGCATTTCTCTAATAATGAGTGATGTTGAGCATCTTTTCATGTGTTTGTTATCCATCTGTATGTCTTTTTTGGAGAAATGTCTGTTTAGTTCTTTAGCCCATTTTTTGATTGGGTCGTTTATTTTACATATTTTTTATCTTCACAATATCATTGGGTGGTTGATAATGTTGTTCTCACTGTGTGGATACTAAAACTGAAGCCAGAGAAGGTAGGAAACGATTCATGTTGAAGAATAAAATTCAGATTTTTAAAGTTTAGTTTTAAAAAATGTAATATTTGGGATTAGGTGTAATGGAGAGGAGGATGGGAGAGCAGTTAGTTATCCCAACAGATACACAAGACCCTCTCATTTCCCTTTCATACGCATTCTCATTTCAGGGATATTTATAGGTGGTTTTTGTCCACCTTTCTCTAAGTTCTCCTATGGCGGAATGGTAGAATTGCTGGATTTCTACCAAAATTTTAGCTCTCCCTTTCATTTCACAGAGTTATTTCTGGGAAGTGACTGCACAGAGAGGGGCCACATTTCCCAGGCTCCCTTAAATCTAGGTTAAGACATATGATGTGATCTCACCAGTGAAATGGAAGGAGAAATGATAAATATCATGGACAGCAACAGGTATGTAAGAAGTGTGTATGCCTGCTCTTTTCCATTCCATCTGAGGGGATGGTAAAGATTCTGAGACTCTTGAGGATATTAGACTGTTAGGTGGATGAAATAAAAAGAGTCGGATGTGACTGAGTGACTAAGCAAACACACACATTTGTGAAAGCAGCAAGCAAATAAGCAGGTGGTCTCACACCTTGCTATGGAATATGGGAATAATTGGTACATATTGTTTTTGAGTCCTCACCAAAACTTAAATGAAATGTATACCATTTTGAAAAACAAATCCCAATTTCTGACATAGGAGAAGGCTCTAGAGAAAGTAGAAAATCTCTTTGGGGAAGATAAGGGGGAAATGTCCTTCCAGAATCATCAGGTACAGAAATTTTTAAAAGGAACAGGACAAACTAAACACTACTTACCTGAAGAAATTCTGATGAGTGGCTAAGCAAGTTGTCATCCATAACACACATTTAGCAAGAGAGTTTATATCAGGATAATATCTCTTTATAAGTGGCAGCTGGTCCCTCTGTGTAAAGTCCTCTTTGGCCCCTTATGTGGGTCTGTAGGATGAACTTGGTATAGCCTGTAGGCTTTTTCAATCCCACCCCTCCAGGTAAATTCTGCCAGTGGACAAGATCTACCTATCTACCCAGAGCTCACAATCAGCTTTGTTCAGGAGAAAGGCCAAAGGTAATACAGAAAACACATAGATTTCTATTTACAAATAGTTTTACACTGTTAAGAATTATCAGCTACTTATGGGTAAACACCAAGGCAAAAAACAGACCAAGATGAACAGAGGTTCTAGTTCACACATTGAGCACTTTGTGTCAGGCATTTTTCTAAAGATTTTGTTGATATTAACTTATGTAACTCTCACATCCACTCTTTGAGGTGGATTTTACATACGAGGAAACCAAGGTACATAGGCCACATAATTTGCCTCAGACCAAAAAACTAGTAGATGTACAATACGTGCCCAGATTCTTAACTACTGAAGTTCATGTCTGTTATAATCAACTAAACTTGTGGCCCTTAAGGGAACAGAGAAAATTTAGGAGAAGTAAAGTAAGTGTTCTCAATGCACCAAAAATAAAACAAAAAAAGAGGAAATATGTGAGATGATGGATAAGTTAACTTGATTTTGATAATCATTTAACAATATATATAATTATTAAACCATCACATGTATGCCTTGCAGTTTTTATTTGTCAAATGTAATTTAACAGCGCTGAAAAAGTTAAAATATTTTAAATAATTTCCTCAGAGAAATTCAAGCTGTCATATCTATTAAAAAAAAAGAAGAAGAACATATTGCTATATAAAAAATAAAAACAAGAATTGGGAGCTAACAATATGATGACCAAAATTAAATGTAATTAAAAATCTAAAAAGTCAAAAAATATAGAGCAAAAAACAAAGAGAAAAGGAAAATAAAGCCTAAAAAGCCTAGAAAATCAATCCATTTATAGGGTGTGGTTGTTAGCTGCTTAGTCGTGTCCGACTCTGCAACACCATGGATTGTGGACTGTCAGGCTCCTCTGTACATGGGATTTCCCAGGCAAGAATACTGGAGTGGGTTGCCATTTCCTTCTCCAGGGCATCTTCCCTGACCCAGGGATTGAACCTGGGTCTCCTGCATTGCAGGTAGATTCTTTACCATTTGAGCCACTAGGGAAATATGTCTGTAGGGCAGCATCCACCTAATAAAAGTCCTAGAAAAAGAGAATAGTTGAAGTGGTTACAGAAAAAAGAAAAGAAAACGAAAAACTCTTTTCTAGAAATGAAGGATACCTGGAGTTTTCAGATTTAAAGTGTTCACTGATTTCTTGGTAACATGAATACCAAATGACTTACATATAAACTTATCCTCATAAAATTTCAAAACTCCTTCAAAAGAATTTTTCAAAATTTCCAGAAGTTAACTAAGAGCCCCTTTTTGGCACATAAATCTTTAATTAGAGCTTTCAGGCATAAAAAGGCTTCCCTAGTGATTCAGATGGTAAAGAATCCTCCTACAATGCAGAAGACCCAGGTTTGATCCCTGGGTAGGGAAGATCCCTTGAAGAAGGGAATGGCTACCCACTCCAGTTTTCTCGCCTGAAGAATTCCATGGACAGAGGAGGCTGGTAGGCTACATTCCATCTGCCCTCTTTTATCAGGCATAAAAGAAGGCAGAAGCATAATGCCTCGTGCTCCCCAGAGGCCAACCTTATGGGTTATCTTGTCTTCTGGCTTTGTAGTTGTGTTTTAACTCTGAGAGGCACTAACAGGAGAATGAAGAGGAACAGGAGGTTGAAATCAAGATATTTAGCTCTAGTGTGCTCCCTGCCAGGTGACTATGCATTGACTGTGTTTCCCTCCTGAGACCACTGCTCCTTCAAGGAGATCTCTCCATTCAGCTATTTTTTTCCTTTGGGCCTGGATTGGAAATAGCTCCCTATTCTTGCTGGCCCTGGGATGCTCCACTATCCCATTGGTTTTCCTAAATATTGCCCACATCTTATAATGGTCTCTTTATCCAGGTTTCCTCAAATACATGGTGTGGGTGGACAATCTGTTTCTAGCACAATAGATAAACACTAGTAGAGAGTACAGAATTCCAAACCTAGAAATTAATATAAAGATGGCAGAGTAGAAGGACATGAACTCACCTTATTCTTATGAATATACCAAAATTGCAACTAACTGCTGAAGAACCCCTGACAAAAAATGCTGGAGCCTACCAAAAATGGTACTGTACATCCAAAGAAAACAAAGTCACAACAAGACAGTAGGAAGGACACAATTGCAATAAGATCAGATTCCATACCCACTGGGTTAGTGACCCACAAGTTGGAAAACAGTTATACCACAAAAGAAATCCTACAGGAGTGAAAGTTCTGAGCCCCATGCAAGGCATCCTAGCCAGGAATCTGGAAACAGGAGGAGGAGTCCCTAAAGAATCTGGCTTTTAAAGCCTATGAGATTTAATCACAGGACTTTCATAGGACGGGGGAAAAGAGAAACTTCACTCTTGGAGGGTGAACACAAAGGTTTATGCACCCCAGGACCAAGGTGGGGGGGGGAGTAGTAATCCAGTAAAAGACTTGCCCAGACCTGCCTGCTAACTTTGGAGGATCTAATATTAGCATTCATGTTAATAATAGAGGAACAAGGCTGCTGCACCTCCCTGCAAGGATAGAGACAGTGGCAGCAGCAGTTCTGGGATGTTCTTATGTTGTGAGCCCTCCCAGAGGCTACCCTTAGCCCCACCAAACAGCCTATAGGCTCCAGTCTTACCCATTAGCAGACAAGTGTCTCCCTGAGCACAGCCCTGCCCACCAGAGGGACATGATGCAGCTTTGCCTGCTGCTGAGCAGAAACAAATCCCTCCCATCGGGAAGCCTGCACAAGCCTCTAAGACAGCCTTATCCCCCAGAGGGCAGATGGTAGAAGCAAAAACTACAGCCCTGCAGCCTGTAAAATGGAAACCACAATCACAGAAATTTAGTCAAAATGAAATGTCAGAGGAATTTGTTCCAAATGAAACAAGATGAAACCTCAGAAGAACAACTAATCAAAGTGAATATAGCAAGAAGTGTCAAGGGAAAGGGAAAGTGTTAGTCGCTAAGTCCTATCTGATTCTTGGCAACCCCATGGACTGTAGAACACCAGACTCCTCTTTCAATGGAATTCTCCATGCAAGAATACTGGAGAAGGTAGCCATTCCCTAATCCAGGGGATCTTCCTGTTAGATAGTTAGAATAAGAAAAAGAAGTCCAAAATGACAGTGGCTAAAAGACAAAGAATGCTCAAACTACCGCACAATTGCTCTCATCTCACATGCTGGTAAAGCAATGCTCAAAATTCTCCAAGCCAGGCTTCAGCAATATGTGAACCGTGAACTTCCAGATGTTCAAGCTGGTTTTAGAAAAGGCAGAGGAACCAGACATCAAATTGCCAATATCCACTGGATCATCGAAAAAGCAAGAGAGTTCCAGAAAAACATCTATTTCTGCTTTATTGACTATGCCAAAGCCTTTGACTGTGTGGATCACAGTAAACTGTGGAAAATTCTGAAAGAGATGGGAATACCAGACCATCTGACCTGTCTCTTGAGAAGCCTGTATGCAGGTCAGGAAGCAACAGTTAGAACTGGACATGGAACAACAGACTGGTTCCAAATAGGAAAAGGAGTACGTCAAGGCTGTGTATTGTCACCCTGCTTATTTAACTTATATGCAGAGTACATCATGAGAAACGCTGGGCTGGAAGAAACACAAGCTGGAATCAAGATTGCCTGGAGAAATATCAATAACCTCAGACATGCGGATGACACCACCCTTATGGCAGAAAGTGAAGAAGAACTAAAGAGCCTCTTGATGAAGGTGAAAGAGGAGAGTGAAAAAGTTGGCTTAAAGCTCAACGTTCAGAAAACTAAGATCATGGCATCTGGTCTCATCACTTCATGGGAAATAGATGGGGAAACAGTGGAAACAGTGTCAGACTTTATTTTTGTGGGCTCCAGAATCACTGCTGATGGTGATTGCAGCCATGAAATTAAAAGACGCTTACTCCTTGGAAGGAAGGTTATGGCCAACCTAGATAGCATATTTAAAAGCAGAGACATTACTTTGCAACAAAAGTCCGTCTAGTCAAGGCTATGGTTTTTCCAGTGGTCATGTATGGATGTGAAATTTGGACGGTGAAGAAAGCTGAGCACCGAAGAATTGATGCTTTTGAACTGTGGTGTTGGAGAAGACTCTTGAGAGTCCCTTGGACTGCAAGGAGATCCAATCAATCCATCCTAAAAGATATCAATCCTGGGTGTTCATTGGAAGGACTGATGTTGAAGCTGAAACTCCAATACTTTGGCCACCTCATGGTAAGTGTTGACTCATTGGAAAAGACCCTAATGCTGGGTAGGGTTGGGGGCGGGAGGAGAAGGGGACAACAGAGGATGAGATGGTTGGATGGCATCACCGACTCGATGGACATGGGTTTTGGTAGACTCCGGGAGTTGGTGATGGACAGGGAGGCCTGGCATGCTGCAATTCTTGGGGTCGCAAAGAGTCGGACACGACTGAGCGACTGAACTGAACTGAAAAGACAAAGAAAGAGAAAAGCCAATGAAAACGGAACAAAAGAGAATCCATGGGCCAGAGTGAGAACTTCAGGTGAAACAAACACACCCCCTTCTTGGCCAGCCCAATTTGCATAGGGAAGGCTCAAGGTGGGGAGGAAACAAATGTATGAAAAGAGGAAGCCAAGATGGATTGAGGCCTCTCCTTTTGGGTCGGCTTGCCCTTATGCTTCAAGGGTGTACTATCCTTTGCTTGCCATATAAAACTGAGCTATAACACTGGTCTGCCATTTCAAATGTTTGCTGTGGTGAGAGAGAACCAAGAAAATTACACACTCCCCCAACATATCTGGTGCTGTGACCTGGTTGTAACCTGGCTGAAGTAACCTCAACTTTGCCACCACGAGGCAGAGGCCAAGCACAGCAGAAGCCCAACTCGGTAAAAGCTGACACTGTAGGAGCTGAAAATAATGGAAACCCCGCACAGTGGAAGTGATGAGAAGCCCAACATTCTGGAAACCAGGACAGAAAAAAACAAACTCTGCAGAAAGCTCACGTGTCTCAGTCTCAGATTCCAGAAGACCTCTGGTTAAGGTAGGAAGTCCTCACCGCTATGGCTTGAAGGATATATGACTAACAAAATCTTAATTCCTTTACAATCTCTCCTTTCTTGTTTTCTCAAGCCCTCTGTGAACAGACAAGCAGCAGTGGGTGCAACTGAAAGACTCTGGCAGGAGCTACTCCCCTGTGTGTCCCAACTGCTCCACTATCTGCTGTGCTTTAGTAGCTGTTGCCCAAGTGGGTGAGGGTTCTTCTATCTTTAATCTTCTTTGTGCCAAGTGTCAGACCAATGAGAACTGTGGACAAAGGTCAGGCATTTAGCAGTTTTTCCAGCAAGTTATGAAAGGGGTTCCTCAGCATGTTTTTCCCACTCCTTTTTCCTCCCATCCTCCAGCTCTTCTCTCCATCTATGCCACTGTTTACAAAATATTGGGCAGGTCATCATCTTTCCATTTCTGAAAGTTGTGTTTGAAACAGTTTACCTAAGATTGGAACTCAAACCCACATGGCAGGGACTCTGTGCTGTGCTTAGGCACTCAGTTGTGTCCAACCAGGACTTGAGCCCAGCCAAAACCCACAGTGCCTGGCTTCAGGACCTAATGAAGCTCAGGTTCTTGATGTCTCATTGCAAAAAGAATGCATTGAGAGACAGCGACAGGTAAGAGGTAGGTTTGTTCAGAGTCAGAGAGAAGCACAGTCAACAGAGTGTGTGCCATTGCAGAGGGTAAATGTGGTGGCCATGAAATGTATGGTTAGTTTTTGTGAGCTGGGTGATTTCATATGCTAATGAATAGGAGGATCATTCCAACAATTGGGGAACCACCTGCTCCTTGGTCTTTTGATAATGCCTTGGAACTGCAATGCCTCTGGGTGTGTCATTTATCTTGCAGATTGAGGATCAAGGTTTAGTTGAATTTGATGTGTCTGCCATCTTGGACCCATTTGTTTTTAACTGTTTTATCTTATGTCCTTGGGCTATGTCATTCTTTCAAAAGTTGTGCCTTCTCTCCTGTTTCATGCTCTTTTTACTGAGCCCTGTCCAGTCCCACAATGTTGCATCTACAATCTTCTGGCAGGACAGCCAGAAAATAGCTGACCCTTGGGAGGAAAATACTGTGTACCACCCAATCCCTCTAGAGATTCAGGCCTTTATCTTCCATGTTTCCCACAACATGTGCGGCCACAGCACCTCTCAGCGGACCTGCTAGGG
This sequence comes from Okapia johnstoni, assembly GCA_024291935.2. NCBI lineage: Eukaryota > Metazoa > Chordata > Mammalia > Artiodactyla > Giraffidae > Okapia > Okapia johnstoni. Next base: position 64,810,413 of record CM044310.1, read on the forward strand.
CAGGTGACAGGCACACAATGCCTGCTGGAAATCCATCTGTTGGTGATATCCCTTCAAGGGCAACTGGGTTTCCAGGGACAGTGTTTGCCACTTTGGGAGTTAGCCCTGTGGAGCATTTGGGTGAAAACCCTTACCACCCATCTCCTAAAGCTATAAACAAAGCCCTGGATCAAACCCCCACTCCACTGTTATCAAACATCTGTTCTGTTGCCTCTTATCATTTTGTCCTTAAGCCACTTACTAACTCCTATAACCATGACCCTGCTCCCTCTGTAGGCAACATCACTCCACCCAGCTTATTATTAAAATACTTTTAAAGTCCCTAAGAGGACCAGTTAACCTACTCCTTTGTCATTAATTCTGTTATTACCTAGAGAGGTCTATGACAATGAAATGTTTACCATTGGAAACACCATAAAATACTCTTATGGAGGACTAGAGGAGGAAATCAGTGACTTACATTCCCTCAGAGCAATAAGAGGATAAGGCTTATGGCTATTTTACCAGGTTCTCGTCTCAGGGCACAGACTTGTATTGCTTTACATCATGGTACCTATTCCCATCCGCAATGGACAAACCAGCAATGAGTTAAGATTACAACCCCTTAATCCTACCCAGCACTAGTCACGCTGGGGACCTTGGGGATGCCAAATGCCAGCCTGGGGTCCCAAGAGGCCGACCTTCCTCAACCTGCCTGGGGATCTTGTCCCCGGGAAGTTGTCATGACTCAGCCTGCCCAGGGGTCCTCCAGCCCGGGGTCCCAGGAGGTCGACCTGCCTCAACGTACCAAGGGATCTGGTCTCCGGGAGGTTGTCATGCCTCAACATGCTCAGGGATTCACCAGTTCAGGGGTCTCAGGAGGTCGACCAGCCTCGATCTGCCTAGGAATTTGTTCCTTGGGAGGTTGTCACGCCTCAACCTGCTCAGGGATCCGCCAGGCCAGGGGTCCCAGGAGGCTCACCTGCCTCAACCTGCCCAGGGACCCAGTTCTTGGGAGGCTAACATTCCCCGACCTGCCCAGGGATTTGATCTCCAGGAGGTTGTCACACCTCAACCTGCATGGGGATCTGCACCCTGACCCAGGGGCACCCAGCTCTCAGGTTGCATGAGTACTGGGTAGGATAAGCTTCAGAAAGACTCACCCCTAAGGAAGTCCACCCATGTAAATAGAAGGAAGCCTATTACTTGTGAGACTGTGCCCAGTCTCAGCAATAACTCAGGAGCCCAACAAGAACCCCCACTGCCTTCAGAGAAAGGCCAAAAGAGGCCCTCCAAAAGTTTACCAATATGGACTTAGACTCTTATGAGAGAGACAGGTGATTTTAAAGAACAAATTCCTGTCCCAGTGTGCATCAGATATCATGATAAATTTATGACAGCTACAGCAGCAGGACCCTGCTGCCCCTTTAGATGAGATGGTTTTATAACAGAGAACAGGAGGAGGAGGCCAAGGCCCAGAAAAGGGAGAAAAGGAAAGAGACAAGGCATGCCCAGATGCTGGCTGCCCTCCAGAGAAGTCCAACGGCAAACCTCGAGTCCTTGAAGGACAAGGCACAAGGCAAGTGCCTAATCTGTAGATAGGCGGGACATTGGGCCAAAGAGTGTCCAAATGATGACAAGTGTCCTAAAATTGCTTGCTACAAATGCCATCAATTGGGACATTAGGCAGCACTCTGCCCTCGGGACCCAAGAGACTCAAGTTTAAGAGCCAAGCTTTCCCTCATGAGGTTCAACAAGACTGAAGTGGCCTGCTCCAACCAGCCGACCTGTCACAGATAACTATCATAGGTATGGAGCCAAGGGTACAACTGGATGTGGCGGTTAAGTCCGAGAATTTCTTGGTTGATGCAGGGACTACCTACTCTGTCCTGACCTCCTCCTCTCGAGCCTTCTCCTCCCAAAACTGTACCATTTTGGGTGCTCCAGGAAAAACAATTACAAAAAGATTCACCCAAGCACTTATTTTTTGATGGAATGGACAGATATTTTCCCACCAGTTTCTGGTAGTCCCTGAGTGTCCAACTTCCTTATTGGGAGGAGATCTCTCCCTGCCTTCGAAATCTTATAACTATTGCAGTCTTGATAGAAGATGCTTTAAAACTCTCTCTTGGGGGCAAACTAACTATTTTTAACAGCCACCAAGTGAAACAATTCCTGAATGGAAGAAGTCATTTATGGATGTCTGATCAAATATCCTCAGATATCAAAGCAGTGCTGAGGGAAAATCCAGGCCTGACTATATCTCCTAGTGAGATTCTTAACCCAGCTACCCTCCCGCCTACCCCCGGGGGCTCTCTCTCTTTTCACTCTTGCCTAGAAACTTTGGACCGTTGGACAAAACCCTGAAAGGGATTGTCAGAAGATTCTCTGGCCAATCCTGAGGAAATCTGGTACACCGATGGATACAACTTTGTCTTCAATGGAAAAAGAAGAGCTGGATATACAGTAGTCTCCAATTTTGAGACCATAGAGGCTAAACCTTTACCATCAGGTACTTCAGCCCAATTGGCTGAGCTCATAGCCCGGACTTGAGATTTAGAGCTGAGAAAAGGACAAAGAGTATCTATTTACACTGACTCCAAGTATGCCTTTCTGGTGCTACATGTACATTCTGCTATTTGGAAAGAGGCCACTTGACCACCCAAGGGTCCCCAATCAAATATGGTGATCAAATTCTTAGGCTCTTGGAGGCAGTTCATCTGCCCACTGAGGTTTCTGTTTCCCATTGTAAAGAACACCAAAAAGGGAACACGAAAGTGGCACGAGGGAACCAAGCAGCCAATCAGGCAGCTAAGAGAGCAGCATTACAGAACAGTGACCTAATAGAGGTTGCCACTTTAGTTTCACAGGCTAATTTGCCAGAAACTTCTTGATATCCTGAAGGTGAGACTCTTAAGAGTGAGGGCTTTCAATAGGTTCATATGGGGTGGTTCCAAAAGAAGGGATTTCGTTTTCTGCCTGGGAACCTCCAGGGCAAGTTGGTTAACTCTTTACCTATCTTCACTCATTTAGGGGACAAGGCTCTCCCAAGATTACTGGAAAGATCCTTCAGAGGAACAGGCCTCCAAATGACTATAAGGCAAGTGATCTCCTCTTGTCCCACTTACCAATTAAACAACCCCCAAGCAGCTTGAATACCCCAGCTGGCCCAGCCTGTCCAATGGCATAGGACTTACACAGGAGAGGACTGGCAGATGGACTTCACCCAGATGCCAGTTTCTCAAGGGTATAAATACCTACTAGTCTTGATGGATATATTCACAGGATAGATTAAAGGCTTTCCCACCTGAACTGAGAAGGCTGAGGAGGTGACAAAAACAAACTGCTCATGAAATAATTCTGAGATTTCATCTGCCCAGGTCATTACAAAGTGACAATGGAACATCATTTACTTCTAAGGTCACCCAAGGGTCTCTAAAGCATTGGGCATTTCTTATTACCTCCATTGTGCCTGGAGGTCTCAGTCTTCAGGAAAAGTAGAAAGAGTGAAGCAATTCTTAAAATCAGCAATAAAAAGATAATACAGGAGACCTCCCTCAGATAGAAGGAGTCTTTGCCAATAGCTCTCCTCCACACCCATATTGCCCCTAAGAAACAGCTTGGTCTTAATCCTTATGAGATGCTATATGAGAGACATTTTGTTTATGTCAATGACCTCTTCCTAGATCCAGAAGCTCAGACACTCCGGTCTTATGCCATGGCGATTGGGAATTCCAACAGATATATGCTTGTGCGGTGTCAACCAGGACCTAAAAGATTCTAAAGAGCCACCACTATACGATCCAGGGACTCGAGTCCTAATTAAAGTCTGTAAAGATGGCAGTCAAGGTACCAGGGCATGACCCCTGGATTCAATACTCATGAGTCAAGCCATGAAAGAAAACAGAAGAGGACACTCAATACACCTGTGAGCCCCTGGGAGATCTCAGATACCTATTCAGGACTACAAATGAGTGCCATTCTAACAGACATCCCCAAAATTAAGTTTCTGTGGATAAGCTTCCTCAAGATAGCTCTAAAGAGCCAACACAGCTTGGCAGAGATTGTACTCCACAACAGACAGGAGATAGATCTCTTGATCCCTGAACAAGGAGGAACTTGAGCCATCTTGAATGAAACATGCCGTTTCTGGGTAAATACGTCCAGCTAAGTTGAAGAATGGAGAAGGAAATGACAACCCACTCCAGTATTCTTGCCTGGGAAATCCCATGAACAGAGAAGCCTGGCAGGCTACAGTCCAGTTCAGTTCAGTCACTCAGTCGTGTCCGACTCTTTGCAACCCCATGAATTGCAACATGCGAGGCCTCCCTGTCCATCACCAACTCCCGGAGTCTACACAAACCCATGCCCATCGAGTCGGTGATGCCATCCAACCATCTCATCCTCTGTCGTCCCATTCTCCTCCTGCCCCCAATCCTACCCAGAATTAGGGTCTTTTCCAATGAGTCAACTCTTCGCATGAGGTGGCCAAAGTATTGGAATTTCAGCTTCAACATCAGTCCTTCCAATGAACACCCAGGACTGATCTCCTTTAGGATGGACTGGTTGGATCTCCTTGCAGTCCAAGGGACTCTCAAGAGTCTTCTCCAACACCACAGTTCAAAAGCATCAATTCTTCAGTGCTCAGCTTTCTTCACCGTCCAACTCTCACATCCATACATGACCACTGGAAAAACCATAGCCTTGACTAGACGGACCTTTGTTGGCAAAGTAATGTCTCTGCTTTTAAATATGCTGTCTAGGTTGGTCATAACCTTCCTTCCAAGCGTAAGCGTCTTTTAATTTCATGGCTGCAATCACCATCAGCAGTGATTTTGGAGCCCACAAAAATAAAGTATGACTGTTTCCACTGTTTCCCCATCTATTTGCCATGAAGTGATGGGACCAGATGCCATGATCTTAGTTTTCTGAACGTTGAGCTTTAAGCCAACTTTTTCACTCTCCTCTTTCACCTTCATCAAGAGGCTCTTTAGTTCTTCTTCACTTTCTGCCATAAGGGTGGTGTCATCCGCATATCTGAGGTTATTGATATTTCTCCAGGCAATCTTGATTCCAGCTTGTGTTTCTTCCAGCACAGCGTTTCTCATGATGTACTCTGCATATAAAGTTAAATAAGCAGAGTGACAATATACAGCCTTGACGTACTCCTTTTCCTATTTGGAACCAGTCTGTTGTTCCATGTCCAGTTCTAAATGTTGCTTCCTGACCTGCATACAGGTTTCTCAAGAGACAGGTTGGATGGTCTGGTATTCCCACCTCTTTCAGAATTTTGCACAGTTTATTATGATCCATACAGTCAAAGGCTTTGGCATAGTCAATAAAGCAGAAATAGATATTTTTCCGGAACTCCTTGTGTTTTCGATGATCCAGCGGATGTTGGCAATTTGATGTCTGGTTCCTCTGCCTTTTCTAAAACCAGATTGAACATCTGGAAGTTCACGGTTCACGCATTGCTGAAGCCTGGCTTGGAGAATTTTGAGCATTACTTTACTAGCGTGTGAGTTGAGTTCAATTGTGTGGTAGTTCGAGCATTCTTTGGCATTGTCTTTCTTTGGGATTGGAATGAAAACTGACCTTTTCCAGTCCTGTGGCCACTGCTGAGTTTTCCAAATTTGCTGGCTTTTTGAGTGAAGCACTTTCACAGCATCATCTTTCAGGATTTGAAATAGCTCAACTGGAATTCCATCACCTCCACTAACTTTGTTTGTAGTGATGCTTTCTAAGGCCCACTTGACTTCACATTCCAGGATGTCTGGCTCTAGGTGAGTGATCACACCATCGTGATTCTCTGGGTCGTGAAGATCTTTTTTGTACAGTTCTTCTGTGTATTCTTGCCACCTCTTCTTAATATCTTCTGCTTCTGTTAGGTCCATACCATTTCTGTCCTTTATTGAGCCCATCTTTGCATGAAATGTTCCCTTGGTATCTCTAATTTTCTTGAAGATATCTCTAGTCTTTCCCATTCTATTGTTTTCCTCTATTTCTTTGCATTGATCGCTGAGGAAGGCTTTCTTATCTCTCCTTGCTATTCTTTGGAACTCTGCATTCAGATGGGAATATCTTTCCTTTTCTCCTTTGCTTTTCACTTCTCTTCTTTTCACAGCTATTTGTAAGCTCTCCTCAGGTAGTCATTTTGCTTTTTTGCATTTCTTTTCCATGGGGATCGTGTTGATCCCTGTCTCCTGTACAATGTCATGAACCTCTGTCCATAGTTCATCAGGCACTCTGTCTATCATGGGGTCGCAAAGAGTCAGACACAACTAGCGACTTAATAATAACAGAAGTTGAGGAAAGTCTCACAGTCCTCAAGAAAAACTTTCAGATGCTACAGAATCTCAAAGAACAAGCTGGAGAGCCCTTAGGGTGGCTATAATCTCTCTTCAGGAGAGATGTTTATTAGATCTAATGTTTATTAGATCCTTCTCTTGTTGAGCGAGGATTTGGAGTCGGCTAATGCCCCTACTTATCCCTGTTATCACCATATTGATGCTGTTCATGATTGTTCCATGTGTTATCAATTGTCTAACCCATTTTGTCTCTGCCCAGGTCAATGAGCTACAACATGCAGTGCCAGTTCAACAAGGATATATAAAACTATACCCAACCACAGAAAATATCACTCACCCTCAGATGGACACTGCTTTAAGGTCTCTGAGGCTTGAGACTAGCAAGAGGGTGAGGCCCAATGCCCCTCGCTATCCCAGCTCAGCAGAAAGTAGCCAGAGAGCCCTCAACACCCCTATTCCCAAAGAATTGGGCCTCCCATCTCTTGAGGGGGGAATATTAGGTAGTTAGAATAGGAAAAAGGAGTCCAAAATGGTGGTGGCTAAAAGGCAAAGAGAACAACCAGTGAAAACAGGACAAAAGAAAATCCAAGGACTGGAGTGAGAACTTCAGGTAAAACAAACTCGCCCCCTTCTTGGCCAGCCCAATTTGCATCGGGCAACCTCCAGGTGGGGAAGAGACAAATGTATAAAAGAAGGAAGCCAAGATGATTTAGGCCTCTCCTTTTGGGTCCTCTCACCTTCACACCTCAAGGGTGTACTATCCTTTGCTTGCCAAATAAAATTGAGCTGTAACTGAGCTGTAACACTTGTCCACTCTTTCAAATCTTTGCTGTTGCAAGACAGAACCAAGGAAATTACACACTCCTCTGACATTCCCAATACAGGGATTAAACCTGGGTCTCCTGCATGGCAGCCATATGGGAGATAGCAAACTTAATTACCAGAAAAAGAATTCAGAATAATGATAGTGAAGGTGATACAAGATCTCAGAAAAAGACTGTAGGCAAGGATTGAGAAGATGTAAGAAATGTTTATAACAAAGACCTAGAGGAACCAAAGAACAAATAGAGATAAACAATAAAATAACTGAAATGAAGAATACACTAAAAGGAATCAATAGTGGAGTAAATGAGGCAGAAAATGGATGTGAGTTGGAAGACTCACTTGGTGGAAATCACTCCTGTGAAACAGAATAAAGAAAAAAGAATGAAAAGAAATTAAGGTAGTCTAAGAGACATCTAGGGCAACATTAAATTCACCAACATTCACATTATAGGGGTCCTAGGGGAAAAGAGAAAGAAAGGACTTGAGAGAATATTTAAAAAGAAAATAGCTGAAAACTTACTTAATAAGGGAAAGGAAACAGTCACACAAGTCCGGGAAGTGCAGAGTCTAAGGCAGGATAAATTCAAAGAGGAACATGCCAAAACACATAATAATCAAATTGTCCAAAAATAAAGACAAAAAATATTAAAAGCATCAAGGGGAAAAAGACAAATAACATAGAAGGAAACTCCAATAAAGTTATCAGCTGATTTCTCAGCAGAAACTCTACAGGTCCTGTTTTAGAGAAGCCAGTTCTGACTTCATGTTGGAAACTGTTTCTTTGACTTGCTTTTCATTACTTTTGTTGTTATAATCATACATAATATGATATATGGTTCTGCCTCAGAGGACCTTGCCCCTGTGTCTGACTGTAAACTAAAGTGCCTTTGTTCAGCTAATAAAGAGATAATCTGACCTGCCCACCTGTGAGTAGCTACAACAAAAGGAAGAGATTAGCACACCCCTTCCAAAGGCTGACCATTCCCAGATATGTTTTGCAAGACTGAAGACTCTTTCACCTTATTTCCCCATCTCCTCTCCCTCCCTTTCACTTTACTTCCCCACTGTCTCTCCAGCTCTATTCTGCCTTTTGATTTTAGATCCTCATTGCTTCTCTCTCTCTCTCTCTCTGACTCTATAAAGAACCTGACATCCAGATCCTGACAAAATGGTTACTCGGAGACATTAGTCTGCCATCTCAGTCAACCCAGTTTTCCAAATGAAGTTGATTTTCTGGCCTCAAGGCCTCATCTCTCAGATTCTTTAGCCTGTCATGCTGTGAGCAGAGCAAACCTGGACTCAGTAACAAAATTGGCTTAGCCAGCCAGGAGTCTTGCTGCTTGTGGCTAGCTGTCACCTGTCAGGGAATATTGGACCAAGGCCCTAGCAGCTGCCAGGATCATTGGTTCTGATATTCTTTCCTTCAAGATTCCTTGAAGTGGCACTGACTGCCCCCAGCACTTGGAAGTTGAGACAAGGAATCAACAATGGACTCGATTTCGTTTGTAAGGTAAGTCTACCCAATTTGATAGCTGGTTCAACCAGTTCGTTTGTTTATGTTTTTGTGTGCCCTTTGTGTTACTAGTCAACTGACTCAGTTTTGGAGGGTAAGTCGCTCCAGTGTGCACATCAGGAACATACTCCCCCCTCAGTTTGGGCTTTTCTTTTACAGGACAATCCAATTTGGTTGGAGTTGCCTATTGGAGAGGGAAAGTATTGCTGGACTCTACCCTGAACTGTTTCATTGTGGAACTAGTTCTTGAGAGAGTCAGTAGCCTCATTGGATTAGTTCATTTGTTTTGTAGAGTAAATTTATTTAACTGGTTTGGGAACCAGTTTGTGCATCAATGCTGGAATTTGTGCTTTCTTTGCCTATGTCTTTTGTGTTTTGATTTTATCAAACTTATAAAGATGGGAAATATTTTATCTATCCCAAAGGAAATCTCTTTGGGGACATATATTAGATATGTTAAGATGAACAACGGCTCCTGAATGTCTCACAATTAAACAATCTGGCAGTTAGAAGCATTTTGCAAAGGGGAAGAATATGCTGATAATGAAGAGATCTGGGAACTCTGTTAGACTTGAGGCACATGATTCTTATTTTCCCTACTGGAGCAGGTAACTTTGACTTTGGGGAGCTTCCCTGTAAAGGAAAATTCCACCCTTCTGGACAAAGGTCACAGGTCTAATGGTACTTGGAATTCATGTTAATGTGGCTAAGTTTTGGTCTATTCTGGTTACTTTAGTAATATGCAGAAATCTGGTACTGTAACAGAAGAAAATGGGGCAAGGCACAACTTTTGAAAGAATGACATAGCTCAAGGACACAACGTAAACCAATTAGAGTCAAATGGGATTAAGATGGCAGACTAGAACTTGATCCTCAATCAGCAAGTGAAATGACACACCCAGAGGTGACATGACAGTTCCAAGACACTGTCAAAAGACCAAGGAGTGAGAGGTGGCCCAAATCCTTGAAATCTCCACCTCTTCCCAAAAATAGCTGGAATAATCCTCCCACTAATTAACATATGAAATTACCCTGTCTATAAAAATTAACCATGCCACATTTCATGGTATTCACCCTCTGTGATGGCCCACACTCTGTCTGTGGAGTGTGCTTCTTTCTGAATCTGCATATATCCACTTCTTACTTATCACTTTGTCTCTCACTGAATTCTTTCTGTGATGATACATCAAGAACCTGAGCTTCATTAGGTCCTGAAACCAGGTATCATGGGTTTTGGGTGGGTTCAAGTCCCAGCACATGGGTTCAAGTCCCAATCTGTGGTAAATGGTTTCAGCTGGCTACCATGAAAGGCTAGTGATAAGGTAAGAAAAGGTTTAGAGTCAGATCTTGGTCCTAAAGTGGCCCCTGGAACACTGTGAGCCAGGTATACTGGGGAGGACATGCTGCTATTGTCTGCTCATTCGTGACTTGCAGGTCAATCCTGTACACTTATGCAAGTCCAACAGCAGGTCTAGGACAGAATTCTACTGTTCTCTTTGAGAATTTTTTCTCCTACATCTGTGAAGTTTTTCTCCTACATCCGTGTGTTCTTGTTCATTTCTGCTCTATTTCTTCTGTTAATCCCAGAAGATTGTTTTTATTGCTCTCCCTCTAACCCTACAAGTGCTGACCCTTTATTCCTAACTTATATTGAAACCACCTCCAGCTCATCATCAACACCATTGGGTATGTCTTCCATGCTTTCTCTTTGAGACAAACTTTGAGCACTAACACCCGGTTGGGAGACTACTTTGAAAGGGTTAATATCTAAAATGGTAAGTGCAAACCTTGACCAAATTGTATGGTGAATTTTGACTTGAGTGGAATTTTGCATAGAATACTCTTAAGGGTAGAATTTTGGATAGAACAGGAGTTAGAGACATCATTTCAGGTTTGGTCTGAAACGGATCAGGCTGCACCAATTCCAATACCCACTGGCTCATATCTAGTTGGTGATATGACCCAATACCCCCTGGGTCATATCTTCCAGGAATGGGAAAGATTCAGGCTACTGGGATTTTAAAAAAAAAAAAAACTTATTAGGCTATGTAATCATGTTTGGCCACAATATGAACTAGGAAACCAAGAAAAGTGGCCACTAAATGGGTCCCTGAGTTATGATACTATATTGCAGCTAAATTTATATTGTAGAAGGAAATCTAAATGGAGGAGCTTCCATATGTTCAAATTTTCATGGCCTTATATTTAGACAGTGAGACCCAAAAGGAATTTAAGGTGTGTATAGCTCAGAGGGATAATTCTAGTAAGGACACAAAAGACATTTTAACTGATCTACCCAATGGGGCCATCCAAAGGTTAAATCCTCTGCAAGGAGGAGCCAGAGCTACTCCTGACCTACTGGAAGGAACCATTGACTCAGGAGAAGACACATCTAGGGATGAAAAGAGGCCCTACTCATATTCAGGACTCCCTTCTTTGTACCATGAGTTTCTCAAAGGGCCCGTCCTTAGCTCAACTAGCACTGGCAATGATATAAGTTATGAACCAACTGCCCTTACAGTTTTGCCTCTGGGAGAAGTTCCTGATGGAAATTGAGGAACAATAAGAGTCTGTGTACTTTTCTGAACCCTCTTGCACTGTTGATGGGAAAGTAAATTGGTACAGCCACTATGGAAGATGGTATGGAGATTCCCTAAAAAACTAGGAATAAAAATCACCATATGACCCAGCTATCCCACTCTGAGGCATATACCCTGAGGAAACCAAAATTGAAAAAGACACATGTACCACAGTGTTCATTGCAGCACTATTTACAATAGTTAGAACAAGGAAGCAACCTAGATGCTGTTGAATAAAAAAAGATGTACAACTTGAGAGTTTCAAGTTAAGTTTTATTTGGGGCAAAATGAGGACTGCAGCCTAGGAGGCAGCATCTCAGATAGCTCTGAGAGACTGCTCCAAAGCGGCAATGGGGGAAAGTCATATTAAGTTTTTTCTGAAGGGAGAGTTCAATACCATGAAGCACTCATTTTACAAAAGGGTTTATTTTAGTCATGAGGATCTGATGTCACCATGAAGGGATTTAGTGCTTCTCTAGATATGAGGAGATGAAAGGATTGAGATCATAAAATCTGTTCCTAAGAACATCCAACTGTCTAAAGACCTGTCCCACCAGATTCATAGGAGCACAGAGTGCCTCATTCCACCCTTAACTCCCTCAGGGATTGTTGAAGGTCAACAGCTATAGGAGTATGGGGTTCAATCTTCGTAGAGGCAGATGCCTTTTATGTTCAGTCCTTGGCAATGCTCTTGGTAAGTGCCAATTTGTAGTTGACAATGCCCATTGACAGATGAATGGAGAAAGAAGTTGTGGACATACATGTGATGGAATATTACTCAGCCATAAAAAGAATGCATAAGAGTCAGTTCTAATGAGGTAGATGAACCTAAAGCCTATTATACAGAGTGAAGTAAGTCAGAAAGAGAAAGATAAATATTGTACACTAATGCATACATATGGAACCTAGAAATACAGTACTGATGAATTTATTTGCAAGGCATCAATGGAGAAACAGACATAGAAAACAGACTTATGGACATGGGGAGAGGGGAGGAGAGGGTGAGATATATGGAGTGAGTAACATGGAAACATATATTATCATATGTAAAATAGAAAGCCAATGGGAAATGGCTGTGTATGTCTCAGGGAACTCAAACAGGGGCTCTGTATCAACCTTGAGGAGTGGGATGGGGAGGGAGATGGGAGGGAGGTTCAAGAGGGAGGGGACATATGTACATCTATGGCTAATTCATGTTGATGTTTGAAAGAAAACAACAAAATTCTGTAAAGCAATTATTCTTCAATTAAAATAAATAAATTTTAGAAAAAAAAGTTTATATACCTTTCTCAGTGTCTGATCTAAGTATAGCGGACAAGTTGGGAAGTTTTTCTGAGGATCCTGAAGTTTTTTGCTTTTTTTGTTTGTTTGTTTTTTTGATCCTGAACTTTTTAAAAATGAATTTAACTGACTAGTGAGATCTTTTGATCTCATCTGGGAGGACTTACAGATTTTATTATCCCATTGCTGCACCCCCTAGGTATAATACTGGCAGCCAGAGCCCATGCTGACCAAATTATAGGGCCATGCAGTGCACCAAGTGGAGAATGATGTTGTCTCTGAGGCAAACCCATAATAGAATTAACCAGCTGAATTCTATTGATAGAGATAGACAAGATCATATGATTAACTGTTTAATAGAGGGTATGAAGAAACTTACAGTAAAACCTCTTAATTATGAAAAGGTGAAAAATGTCCAACAGGGAGAGGATGAAATCCTGAAGTCTTCCCAAGGAGATTAGTGGAGGCTTTCAGGAAGTATACAAATGTGGATTCCTCCTCCCCTGAGGGACAGGCCCTCTTGGCTATGCATTTCATAGTTCAGTCTGCCCCCAGACATAAGGTAGAAAATTCAGAGAGAAACTGCTGGCCCTCAGACTACAATGAACAATTTGCTCCAATTGGCTTATTCAGTTCAGTTCAGTCGCTCAGTCGTGTCTGACTCTTTGCTACCCCATGAACCGCAGCACGCCAGGCCTCCCTGTCCATCACCAACTCCCGGAGTTTACCCAAACCCATGTCCATCTAGTCAGTGATGCCATCCAACCATCTCATCCTCTGTCATCCCCTTCTCCTCCTGCCCTCAATCTTTCCCAGCATCAGGGTCTTTTCAAATGAGTCAGCTCTTCGCATGAGGTGGCCAAAGTATTGGAGTTTCAGCTTCAACATCAGTCCTTCCAATGAACACCCAGGGCTGGTCTCCTTTCGGATGGACTACTTGGATCTCCTTGCAGTCCAAGGGACTCTCAAGAGTCTTCTCCAACACCACAGTTCAAAAGCATTCTTTGCCGCTCAGCTTTCTTCACCGTCCAACTCTCACATCCATACATGACTACTGGAAAAACTATAGCCTTGACTAGATGGAACTTTGTTGGAAAAGTGATGTCTCTGCTTTTTAATATGCTGTCTAGGTTGGTCATAACTTTTCTTCCAAGGAGTAAGCGTATTTTAATTTCATAGCTGCAATCACCATCTGCAGTGTTGTGGTCCTTTATGGATCAGAACTTGGGGGTACAGAGTTGACTGATAAGAAAGTGAAAGAAGGAAGAAAAGAGGCTGAGCCACATGAAGGGGACAGAGGAGAGGGGGAGGGAGAGAGAGAGGGAGAGAGAGAGAGAGAGAGACACGGGGACCAGTGCTCTGATGGAACAAAGGTGTTTATTCAACATATTGTGGGCATATATATACTCTCTTACAAGATAACCCTTTTTAGCAGAGACAGGGATCAAAAATCTATCAAGTCATCTAGAAAGCCAGAGGCTAGAATTATTCTCTAGAGAGGGGGTTGTAAAAGTAACTTTACATATCGGAAAGGAAGAGACTTGTAAATGGCTGCTGTTCACCATATGGAATTTCCATACGAATGAGATACGTGAGTTTCTATTATCCCCAAAAGCCGGCTTGCCAGCTCTCTGGCACCTGTATTCAGGTGCTGTTAAGGAACATAGAATTCATGCAAGACTGAAAACAGCACACAGGAAGCCTCCTGTTAAATGTATCCTGACACTGCAGTGATTTTGGAGCCCAGAAAAATAGTCAGCCACTGTTTCCACTGTTTCCCCATCTATCTGCCATGAAGTGATGGGACCGGATGCCATGATCTTAGTTTTCTGAATGTTGAGCTTTAAGCCAACTGTTTCACTCTCTTCTTTCACTTTCATCAAGAGGTTCTTTAGTTAGTTTTCAACAATAGGGATATGGCCAAAAAGGCTGAACACACCCAGAGAAATATGCAAAAGACCCAAATGATTGCAATGGCTTTGTCTGCTCAGAAACGACCAATTAGGAGGCTGCCCTTTCTGGGCCAACCTGGTCCTGGTAGACCACAAGGCCCATAGGTACCCCTACAAGGCAGGTGTACCCTGTGTGGACAAAAGTCACTGGAGGAAAGACTGTGGTCGATATGTCTTTAGCAAGCAGTCAGAGCATTGGCAGAGAGAATTCCGCAGATACCAGAGAGTGACAGGGCCCCTCAGCCATTGATGATTTTGCAATCAGAAGACCGATGCTCAGCCTCATGTGATCATTGATGTGGCTGGCCGCTTGGTAGAATTTTTTATAGACACTGGTGCAACCTTCTCAGCCTTAACCCAAAGGATTGGAAATCTTAACAATCATAAGGAATATGTAATAGGGTTGTCAGAGAAGAAACAGGGGCACAATTTCCTAGAACTCATTTTGTGAAATGCTAATGGCCAGTTGTTTTTACATTCATTTCTGTTTGTGCCTGATTGCCCCATCCCTTTAACGGGGAGAGATTTAGTAACTAAGTTAGGGACCACTCTGTTTCTGGAGGGGCAAAGGGACCACCCTCATCGCCAAATGATTTTAACAAAAAACAGAAAGGGACAGGTTGAATCTGACGTTGAGATAGAAGCCTTAATAGGCCCTGGAATGTGGAATATTGAGGTCCCACGTCTGGCCAAAGATGTCCAGCCAGTGGTTACTACACAAGATCCTTAAGAAATAGTTACAGTCTTAGATTCCTGGGTCTGAAATTGGAAAGGGAAATCACCGAGCTGACCAAGAAGTAAAAAAAGCAGCTTACATACCAACAGATAAAACACAGACAGTTTAAAAAGTCTTAGGCTTGACAGAGGAAATGCCACAACCTTGCTATACCAAGGAAGAAAATTGGGCTAAAAGTAGGGGGGACGATATATGTTAGATGAAAAGATGATGATTCCACAAGCTCAGTAATGGAAAATAATCAAGGCTTTATATGCAGCTACCACTATGGATGTGAAACTCTTTGGAAAACGCTTTGGAATTTGCTACAAAGGTTGTTTGTGGGTAAAGGAATTAAAACGGTGGCGGCCCAGATTGCCAAATCGTGTGACACATGTTTACAAAATAACCCTAAAAAAATGCCACCCCTCCTCCATTCAGACCTATTCAACACCAAGGAAACAACATGGAGAACTAGCAAATTGATTTTACTCAGATGCCCAAGTCCAGAGGAAACAAATATTTACTGGTCAAGGACATTCACTGGATGGGTAGAGACTTTTCCCACATGGACAGAAAAGACTTTAAGAGTAACAAAGAACTTGTTTAAAAAGATAATCCCACCTTTCAGGTTACCTCAGTATATACAAAATGATAATGAAACTCTCCCAGATTTAAAAAAGATTTTGGGAAAATTGTTTGGGTTCTCAAGATCATGGCTGAAATTCAGGAACGAGAACTATGAGGCCTTGGTTTGTGTGTTCTTATGTGTCTCTATATGTGGGTTATAGATGTATAATATTACCAAATATTAATTCATAAAGGAACTCTATTTAATTGACTTGAAGGAAATTAATTACTTACATAAGAACTCAGAAATACAAACTAATCTGGCTAGAATAAATTTCAGGCTCATGTTATCTGGAGAAGATTCAGGACAAAACTGAAAGTGGTTTAAGTTTTTGGTGTGATTAACATAGGCAAAGGGTTACACATAATCAGGATTTTCTAAGATTGGATTAAATTTAGTTGAATAAATGGATTTTGTTAGAAATGGGCTAGGAAAAGACTGGATTTGGTTTCTCCCTCCAAAATATTTTTGAAATGCTGCTTTTGACAAGCAGGTTGAGGTGAGCTTCTTTGACTGTAAAAGATTTGTATTTGCTTTCAATATCTTATAACTTTGATTAGGGAATAAGTATTGCCTCCCAGTGACTTATGATCTTATCTGACTAAAGAGTAACTTTGGGATGTTTTAGAGGAGTCCTGGGTTATCTCAAAGAGAAATATTTAACTAGGGTAGTTTTGTATATTATGCTAAAAATAATCATTTGTAATTCTGATTACTGTAACCAAACTTTTATACAATGTAATCAAATGTTTGACCATGTCTTTTGAGCCTTTCATCATTTATAAATATTTCTATACACTGGTAGTGGTACAAAAAATGCTTCATCATCAAGAAGATACATGGGAAGGCTAAGGAACCAGTTGCAACAGTTCTACATCAAGATGCTGGCTATGTAGGGATTTCAGCCCATGTGGACTAAAACAAGGAGCTGTCCTGCCCCTGGGGCCCCTAGATCATGTACCCAGAGATTTTCACTCCCTGATAGGCAGCATTGACACCCATACTCAGTCTTGAAGCAATTACAGAAGTAAAATATCTGAGGGGGGAGTGAAACAGGAGGGAAAGAGGCAGGGCACAACTTTTGAAAGGGTGACATAGCCCAAGGACACAACATAAACCGATTAGAATCAAATGGGACCAAAATGGTAGACATGACTAGACCTTGATACTCAATCAACAAGTGAAACTACACACCCAGAGGTGCCATGACAGTTTCAGGGCACTGTCAAATGACCAAGGAGTGGGCAGTGGCCCAATTTCTGGAAATTTCCACCCCTTCCCAAAAATAGTTGGAATAATCCTTTCACTCATTAGCATATGAAATTACCCCACCTATAAAAACTAACCATGCCACATTTTGTGGCACTTGCCCTCTGTGATGGCCCACACTCTGTCTGTGGAATGTGCTTCTTTCTGAATCTGAATAAATCCACTTCTTACTTATCACTTTTTCTCTCACTGAATTCTTTCTGTGATGAGATATTAAGAATCTGAGCTTCATTAAGTCCTGAAACCAGGTACCATGGGTTTTGGCTGGGTTTGAGTCCCAGCCACATGGTTCAAGTCCCAACCTGAGGTAAACTGTTTTAGTACTATTTACTCTAAGGTTTCCTCTATGGTTTCTTCTTTCTTTCTCCTTGAACCCTCTTCAAATAGGTGAGTGACTGTGGAAGCAATTGAGGAACTGTATCCAGGGTTACTCTCTGCTATGTTCCGAAGGCCCACTGCCCACTGTGCCCCAGTAGCTTCCACCCAAGAGGAGAGGATTCTCCTTTCCTTTCCCTCCCTTAAACTGAGGACCAGGGCAATTAATATCATGCAGGCCTAGGTCAGGCACTTAAAAGCCATTAGGGAGTCTGCTGCCAGAAGAATCCTGTCACAGGATAAAGGGATCATGAAATGGACAAGGCTATTAGGGCATCTTCCCCCAGCAAGAGAACTTCTGTGCAACTCAGGCACATATTTGTTCAAAAAAATCACTGAACCCACCCTCCTGGCTTCCCCCTTCTCAGTAGGATTACAAAGCAAATTCCTCAGCCTGTCTTCTCTTTCAGTTATCTTAGCCTCTTTTCTCCTCAGTCCAGATTGATTTGTGGGAGCCTGGATGTTACCTCTGGGCCTTCCCCAAGAGACCTTCTACCCTAGGCTAGAGGAAGAAGGATGAAGCATTCCAGCATGGGTATGTCAGTTCTTTGGTTTCTAACTTCACTGAGATAGCCACCCAATCCTTTTAAAAAAAGAGACAGAGAGAAGGAAAAATAGAACTGTCCTTGTCTTACAAATGTAGTCTCTACAGGACCAGAAAGGTGGCTCCAAAAATTCTTGTGAAAGTGAAGTCGCTCAGTAGTGTCCGACTCTTTGTGACCTTGTGGACTGTAGCCTACCACGCTCCTCCGTCCATGGGATTTTCCAGGCAAGAGTACTCGAGTGGGTTGCCATTTCCTTCTCCAGAGGATCTTCCTGACCCAGGGATCGAACCTGGCTCTCCTGCATTGTAGACAGACACTTTACCATCTGAGCCACCAGGGAAGTCCTACTCCCCAAACCTTCTCGGTTTAAGAGGCTTTTTAATATTAAACAAAGGGGTAAAAATGTCATCCTAGCAAAAACATGTCTGTGTCTTTGAGATGCAAATGTCTTCACTGGTATCCCAAGGAAGCTTATCTTTTCTGTCTTTTTAGAATGCAAATTATAGAGAGGGTAAAGTAGTTTAAAAGTTGGCTTGCCAAAGTAATTAGAAATTGCTTTTTGTGCAAAATTAATATTTAGCCATCTAGCCAAATAAGCCTGACTTGTTCCATCTGTGAGAAACTCAATTTTAACCCAACTGATGGGTTTTATATTGCTGTATCTGACTCAGAAGTGAAATCTTGAAGTAAGGACTGAGGACTCACAGTTTGTGTGCATATATATATATATATATATCTTTGTTTTTGGATAACATTTCCTTGGTTGATTTGTAAAAAGAGCTCCATTTAACTGGCTTAAAAAATGGGACGGATGCTCAGGGATGGAGCGTTGGGATGACCCAGAGGTATGGGATGGGGTGGGAGGTGGGAGGAGGGTTCGGGAGGGGGAGCACATGTGAACCCATGGCTGATTCATGTCAATGTATGGCAGAAGCTACTACAATATTGTAAAGTAATTAGCCCCCAACTAAAATAAATAAATTAATTAATTAAAAAAAAAGTAGTAATAAGTGTTTATGAACCAAACAATTCTAAATGCAAGAGAAATTAAATTAAATGAATTTCAGGTTCCCATGAACTGGGAAATATTTAATAGTACCTGGCATGTGTCTAGGTCTCTTCAGTCTTGTCCAACTCTGTGTGACCCTATGGAATGCAGCCTGCCAGGCTCCTCTCTCCATGGGATTTTCCAGGTAAGAATACTGGAGTGGGTTGCCATGCCCTCCCCCTTTGAGATATTCCTGGAGGAAGTACTAATTGTACATTAGTACCTGATATTAATATTTAAGTTTGTTGATCTCAGTTCAGTTCAGTTTAGTTCAGTTGCTCAGTCATGTCCAACTCTTTGCAACCCCATGCACTGCAGCACACCAGGCTGCTCAAACTCATATCCATCGAGTCAGTGATGCCATCCAACAATCTCATCCTCTGTCATCCCCTTCTCCTCCTGCCTTCAATCTTTCCCAGCATCGGGGTCTTTTCCAATGTGTCAGTTTTTCACATCAGGTGGCTAAAGTATTGGAGTTTCAACATCAGTCTTTCCAATGAATATTCAGTACTGATCTCCTTTAGGACTGACCGATTGGATCTCCTTACAGTCCAAGGGACTCTTAAGAGTCTTCTCCAACACCACAGTTAAAAAGCATCAATGCTTTGGCACTCAGCTTTCTTTATAAACCAACTCTCACATCCATACATGACTACTGGAAAAACCATGGCTTTGATTAGACGGACTTTGTCCGCAAAGTAATATCTCTGCTTTTTAATACGTTGTCTAGGTTGTCATAGCTTTTCTTCCAAGAAGAAAGCATCTTTTAATTTCATGGCTGCAGTCACCATCTGCAGTGATTTCGGAGCCCAAGAAGATAAAGTCTTTCACTATTTCCATTGTTTCCCCATCTATTTGCCATAAGGTGATGGGACTAGATGCCATGATCTTAGTTGTATTGATCTAATCATTATAATATAGACACGTCTTAAGTTATCAACATATTAAATATAATATAAAGTAAAATACTTTCACTGTGTGCAAGTTTAACATAAATATGGTACTATATCTGTTACAAATTTGTCAACAAGAAAATTACTTCAATGTGAAAGAAAACTTTAAGGAAACTAAGATATGTGTTTTTAGTAGAAGAAGGTGTGAGGAATAATAAAAAAAAAACTGAAAAGAGTTATGCATGTTCAGGGTTTCCTAAGACTTGACTGAATTTCATTGTGTGAATGAATACTGTTGGGAGTAACTTAAGACTTGGATTTAGGTTTGTCTTTCTGTTCAGAGAAAATTTTTCTTGGAATGTCATTTTTGATAACAGATTATATGAGTTTCTGCCTTTAAGCAATGTGTATTTTGCTTTGGCGATCTCTGATTTCTTTGATTAAGGTGTAAGTATTGTCCAAGTTTATTTATCAGTTTATTGTCAGATATTTAGCCATGAATTTCAAGTCTTTTGACATTTAAAGATATTTTCATACTCTGATGATGTTACAGAAAGGAGATTCACAGGAAAGCTATGGAAGAAGTTCCAACAGTTCCACACAAAATGATGGCTATGTGAGGACTCCAGTCCATACAGATTAAAACAAGGAGCTGTCCTGCTCCTGGGGCCCATAGGTCAAGTATCCAGAGATTTTTACTCCATCACAGGTAGGATTGACTCAACCTTGAAACAATTACGGAAGACAGACCATCACCCCCCTGCTTCCCATAAGAATGTGGGTGTAAAATCTCTGAGGCGGGGAAAGAAACAGGAGGGAAGGGGGGAGGACACAACCTATGAAAGAATGACACAACCCAAGGACATTTCATAGGCTGATTATAAGCAAAAATGTCCAAGATTGTGGACTAATCGACATCCCCTGGACCTTGAGCATCAGTATACACTCTTTGTAACACACCAGCAAGCTAAGTGATGCACCCACAAGTGAGTGGAGGCCCAATTCAATCTAAAGGAAATTTTAGGTAAAGAAATGTAAATAAAATAAGAGATATTTAGATAAATACAGTGTAAGGAAAAAATATACAAATAAGTAAGGAGTTTTGAGTGAACTTTTAGAAATATATGTTTTGGGGTTTCTACAGATGTTCTACAAGTTAAAATTGTGCTAAAATAAGTTAAGTGATGAAAGGCATGTGGGAAATGGGTCCCAAGAAGGGTTTCATACATGATCAGTCAGGATTACTGCAAGCTGGTACAAAAAGTAAATTTGGCTTTCCTCTCTGTTAAAACACAAGTTTTCTGAAAATGCTAAACTGCCTTTGATAATGGATTTTAAGTTTACTTACTTTCTAAAGAATCTGTATTTGTGTTTGAAATCTATATTGTCACTTTGACTAGTTTCACAGTGACCTAAGGTCCTGTTGTATTTAAAAAAAAAAATTTGTTCATTTTTTTTTTTTTTTCAGTGTTCCTTTGACAGGGCTTCCCAAATCAAATTATAATGAAGTTCCTTTGACCTCTAGCTAACTTTTGGATGTTTTAAAGGGCCCCTGAGGCATCCCAAAGGGAGATATTAAACTAATTAAGTTTATTTGTTATGTCAGAGGGAGGTGTTGTCAAATGAGTAATAAATTTTGAGTTATATTGTATGGTAAATGGTATAGATATTCTAGAGATTATATAGAGTTCTGAAGAATCTAATATGTCCTTGTAGAATATTAGCAGTCATAATTTAGTTACCCAAAGGTGTTGTATGTCACAGAAGTGATCGTGTTTCTTTGTCAATTACATTGTAATCAGATTTAAACCTGCCTTCTTTAAGTATTTTGTTAATATAGATAGTTATGGTTTCACTTTTATGCCTTTGTAAAAATACATCCTCTTCAAGAAGATTTATAAAAAGGACTTTCAGATAAATACAAGTTTCAACAAGTTTTGGACTTTAGAACGTAATAACTGAGTGAAAAACTGAAGAACTGAGTAAAAGAAAGTAAAATAATAATAATAATAAAAGAACTGAGTAAGAAATTGAAGAATTTCAATGAGAAACTTGATGATTTCATAAAGCTGTTAACAAGAAAGATTAGCTACATAGGACTGAGTAAATTGGTAAATATGTTTGAAACTTTTATGATTTCTACCTAAAAGGACTACTGATTTAAATCTATGTTTCCTAGGTGTAAGAAAAACCTTCTCTTTCAACTAACTGTGACTTGCAATAGTTTGGTAGATTATGTCTTTTGTGAGCAGAATTGGAACATTTGTTTATTTCTCTCTACCTGGTTGATTCTACCAGTAGCATATGCTTGTCTCAAAAGATTAAGCCATGTATTACCATTACACTGAAACTGCAGATAGCTCATCAAGTCAGTTATGGCTCCTTTGATCACTCAATTATGGTAACCTGATTACAAGTTATACTAATCATTGTTTGAATTTGCTCTTTATTTTCCAATTCTACTCTCCCTGCTGCACTATATCACTGTGAATATTACTTGTTGCATTACTTATATTCTGCCTAATTAGTTACCACTAATTAGTTATCTCTTGCAGTAACCAATGTATAATTACTCACACGCATGCTCACTCATGTCTGACTCTTGAAGTGAGTCTCTTGCCATGAAGTCCATGGGATTTCCCAGGCAAGAATACTGGAGTGGGCTGATATTTCCTTCTCTAAATGCTTAATTAGGCTTCCAGCAAACTTTCTATGGCTTAACATTTTGAGAAAATCACATTTACAACATAAAATAATTGTAATAGTGTGATTATAGGTATGGGAAAAAGCAACAAGGGAAAATATCTCCTGGATTATAGTTAGACAGAGTCCAAAGAATTTTTAACTATTGATGGGGCCTGGTCCAAAACTTAAGGCCTGGAGGGGCATATCAAGGATTTTTGCCTGAACTGGGATGAGCCTCCCAGCACTGTGGGATAAAAATTGATCATGAAATATTTCCTAAATATTGGTCAAATCCATAACAAAGAAGGGGAGGCCTGAGGAATGGAATCAGCGATTGCAGCCCTTCAACGTGAGCCAGTGAGCCCCGAGGAAGGGGAATATCTGCCACTCAGCAGTCATCAGACTGCAGTCACTCCCTATGGTGCACTCCGAGGAAATGCTGAGAATTCAGGATTAGAGGCCCCCAGATAGCTGAGGTGCATACCAAGGAAATAATTTTAATGAGCCCTGACTTTTGCATCTTCCCATACATAGAAAAGTACTAAATTCCTTAATTTGAAATGCTGCCTCACGGATTTGAAGTTCAGTATTTCCAAGGCTACAGGTGTAAAACAGACACTTCACAAAAGAGGAACAAAAAGAAGACACATCTCAACATTTGAAGCACTTGCATTGATGGTGGACACTCCCAGAAAGATCCATCTGACAAAGCAGAATGGTTGTCACCCACTTTTCTCACAAGATTGTGGAATGGACTTTGACAGTGGGGAATTGTTGCAGAGAAGAAACCAATTCTAACTCCATGTTGGAAAATGTTTCTTTGACTTGCTTTTCAATGCTTTTATTATTATGTACTTGTGCTTGATTTCTCAGTTATGTCCGACTCTTTGTGACCCCATGGACTGTAGTCCACCAGTTTCCTCTGGCCATGGGGATTCTCCACCCAGTAATACTGGAGTGGGTTGCCATGCCCTCCTCCAGGGGGATCTTCCCAACCCAGGGATCGAATCCAGGTCTCCTGCATTCCACGCAGATTCTTTACCAGCTGAGCCAACAGGGAAGTCCAAGAATACTGGAGTGAGTAGCCTATCACTTCTCCAGGGGAATCTTCCTGACCCAGGAATCATGCTGGGGTTTCCTGCATTGCAGGTGGATGCTTACCAGCTGAGCTACCCAGGAAGCCCTTTGTTATTATAATCATACATAATAACCTGCCTTAGAGGACACTGCCTCTCTGCCTGACTGTAAACTAAAGTGCCTTTGTTCAGCTCATAAAGAGATAATCTGACCTGCTCCCCTGTGAATAGCTACAACAACAAAAAAAGAGATTAGCACACCCCCTCCAAAGGCTGGCCATTTCTGGAGACGTTTTGCAAGGCTAAAGACCCTTTCACCTTACTTTCTCATTGCCTCGCCCTCTCTTTCACTTTACTTTCCTACTGCCTCTCCCTCTCTGTTCTGCCTTTTGACTTTAGTTCCTCATCGCTTCTCTCTCTCTGACTTAATGAAAGAGCCTGGTATCCAGAACCAGACAATATGGTTTCTCTGAGTTTAGTCTGCCATCTTCTTGGTCAGCCCAGCTTTTTGAGTAAAGTATTCCTTACCTCAACACCTTGTCTCTCAGAGTCATTGGCCTGTCAAGCCATGAGAAGAGAGAGCTTGGACTTGGTAACAGTCTGAAGGAAGTGGCATGATATATTTAAAATGATGAATGACAAGAACCTATAAGAATACTATACACAGCAAGCTCTCATCCAGATTTGACAGAAAATCAAGTTTTACAGATAAGAAAAAGGTAAGAGAATTTAGCACCAACAGATTAGCTTTGCAAAAAATGCTAAAGGAACTTCTCTATGTGGGAAAGACACCAGCAACTAAAAACAATCTTGTACATATATAGACGACTATATAAAAACCTCATGGAACAGCAAACTCCAAATCTATAATACATATACACACACAAAAAAAGAGAAAGCAACCTAAACACATCACTATACATGGTCATTAAGCCACAAGATAAGAGGACAAAAGAGGAAGGAAAGAAAAATAAATGTTGGAGAAGGTGTGGAGAAAATGGAACCCTCTTATACTGTTGGTGGGAATGCAAACTGGTACAGCCACTATGGGGAACAAACAATGTGCAAATTGCTTAAAAACCTGGAAATAGAACTACCATAAGACCCAGCAATCCCACTTATGGGCATACACACTGAGGAAACCAGAATTGAAAGAGATACATGTACCCTGATGTTCACTGCAGCACTGTTTACAATATCTAGGACATGCAAGCAACTTAGATGTTCATTGGCAGACGAATGGATAAGGAAGTTGTGGTACATATACACAATAGAATATTACTCAGCTATAAAAAGGAATGCATTTGAGTCAGTTCTAATGAGGTGGATGAAACTGGAGCCTATCATACAGAATGAAGCAAGTTAGAAAGAGAAACACCAGTGCTGTATATTAATGCATGTATATGGAATTTAGAAAGATGGTAACGTTGATCCTATACTCAAGGCAACAAAAGAGACACAGATGTAAAAAACAGACTTTTGGATTCTGTGGGAGAAGGCAAAGCTGGGAAAATTTGAGAGAATAGCATTGAAACATGTATATTACCATATGTTAAATAGATCACCAGTTCAAGTTCAATGTGTGAAACAGGGCACCCAAAACCAGTGCTCTGGGACAACTCAGAGGGATGGAGTGGGGAGGGAGGTGGGAGGGGGTTTCAGCATGGGGTATGCATGTGCACCCATGCCTGATTCACGTTGATGTATGACAAAAACCATCACAATATTGTAAAGTAATTATCCTCCAATTAAAATTAATTAATTAATTTTTTAAATGGCCTATAATATTGTAAAGTAATTAGTCTCCAATTAAAATAAATAAATTTATATTAAAAGATAAAATAAAAATAAAATGGCCTATAAAACAAACCCAAAACAATTAAGAAAATGGCAATAACAACATGTAAATTGTCACCTTAAATGTAGTGGGTAAATGGATTAAATGTTCTATCCAAAAGACAAAGACTGCCTGAAAAGATACAAGAGACCCACTTCAGATCTAGGGACACACACAGAGTGAATGGATGGAAAAAAGGCATTTCACACAAATGGAAAAAATTTTTTTGAAAAAGTTGGAGTAGCAATACTCACATCAGACAAAATGGCTTTAAAATAAAAATGGCTATAAGATACAAAGAAGGACACTGCATAATGATCAGGGGATAAATCCAAGAAGAGGATATAAAAATTATAAATTTATATAAACCCAACAAAAGCACCTCAGTATATAGGGGAAATGCTAATAGCCTTAAAGGGAGGAATCAACAGTAACACAATAATAGTGGGGGCTTAACACCCCAGTTTCATGGGTAAATGGACAAATCATCCAAACAGAAAATCAGTAAGGAAACAAGTCTTAAATGACACCTTAGACCAGAGGGACAAACTATATTTTTAAAGAGCATTCCATTCAAAAGTAGTAGAATACATATTCTTCTCATGTGCACGTGCAATATTCTCTAGGACTGACCACAATGTTGGGCCTCAAAGAGAGCCTTGCTAAATTTAAGAAAATTGAAATCATATCCAGTATCTTTTCTGACCACAATGCTATGAGATTAGAAATAAAACGAAAGGAAAAAAAAACCTGTAAAAATAACAAACACATGAAGGCTAAGCAATATGCTTGGATCACTGAGTAAGTAAATTTAAGAGGAAATTGAAATCATATCCAGTAATCTTTTTAGAGACCACAATGCTATGAAAGATTAAAAATATGGAGAAAGAGATATGCTACCAACTCCAGTATTCTTGGGCTTCTTGGGTACTTGTGGCTCAGCTGGTAAAGAATCCGCCTGCAATGCAGGAGACCTGGGTTCGATCCCTGGGTTGGGAAAAGCCCCTGGAGAAGGGAAAGGCTACCCACTCCAGTATTCTAGCCTGGAGAATTCCATGGACTGTATAGTCCATGGGGTTGCAAACAGTCGGATATGACTGAGTGACTTTCATTTTCATTCTGCATATAAGTTAAATAATCTGGGTGACTGTATACAGCCTTGTATTCCTTTACCAACTTTGAACCAATCAGTTGTTTCATGTCTGGTTCTAACTGATGCTTCTTGACCTGCATACGGGTTTCTCAGCACAATGGTACTTCTATATATTTAAGAATTTTCCACAGTCTGATGTGATCGCTTGTACATCTGAAATTTCTCAGTTAATGTACTGCTGAAGCCTAGCTTGAAGGGTTTTGAGCATAACCTTGTTAGCATGTTAAATGAGCATAATTGTATGATAGTTGGAACATTCTTTGGCCTTGTACTTCTTTGAGACTGGAATGAAAACTGACCTTTTCCAATACTGTTGCCATTGTTGAGTTTTCCAAATTTGTTGACATATTGATTGCAGTACTTTATTTTTTTTTCCTTTTTTATATTAATTTATTTATTTTAGTTGGAGGCTGATTACTTTACAATATTGTAGTGGTTTTTTCCATACATGAATCAGCCATGGGTTTACATGTGTTCCCCATCCTGAACCCCGCTCCCACCTCCCTCCCCATCCCATCCCTCTGGGTCATCCCATTGCACCAGCCCTGAGCACTTGTCTCATGCATCGAACCTGGACTGGCGTTCTGTTTCACATATGATAATAGCATCATCTTTTAGGATTTGTAATAGCTCAGCTAAAATTCTATCACCTCTACTAGCTTTGTTTGTATTAATGTTTCCTAAGGTCCACTTGACTTCAAACTCCGAGATGTTCAGCTCTAGGTGAGTGATCACACCATTTTGGTTATCCTGGTCATCAAGACTTTTTTTGTATAGTTCTCCTGTGTTCTTGTCGCATCTTCTCAATCTTTTCTGCTTCTGTTATGGCCTTACTGTGTCTGTTCTTTATTGTGTCCATCCTTGCATGAAATATTACTTTGATATTACCAATTTTCTTCAAGAGATCTTTCTCATTCTATTATTTTTCTCTATTTCTTTGCATTGTTCATTTAAGAAGGTCTTCTTATCTCTCCTTGCTATTTTCTGGAACTCTGCATTCAGTTGGGTATATCTTTCCCTATCTACACTGCCTTTCACTTCTCTTCTTTCCTCAGTTTTTCATAAAATAGCTTCAGAATGGAATATTATCCAGCCACTAAAATGAATGAAATAATGCCACTTGCAGCAACATGAATGGATCTAGAGCTTGTCATACTGATGGGGGAAATCAGACAAAGAAAGATAAATATCATATATTGCTGATATGCAGAATATAAAAATACAATACAAACGAACTTATTAACAAAACAACTTATCCTTTCCAGAGGGGGATATTGATAGGTGAAGCATGGTTAGGAAATTTGGGATTGACATGTACACAATGCTATACTTAAACTGCATAATCAACAAAGACCTACTGTATAGCACAGGGAACTCTTCTCAATATTATGTAACAACTTAAATGGGAAAAGCATTTGAAAAAGAATAGATACATATATATGTATAACTGAATCACTTTATTGTACATCTAAAACCTAGCACAACGTTGTTAATCAACTATACTCCAATATAAAATAGAAAGTAAAAAAAAAAAATACTCTTCCAAGCTATATAGGCATTACTAACTGTCTTTTGGGTGTGCAAAAGTCACACCCCTGAAGCATGATTGTGAGAGCTGATCCAAAGATTCTATGGGCAGATAATGTTTTAGTTTCACAAAAGTGAACTGAAATCCAGAAAGTTCTTATACCTCAACTCATTCTAGGGAATCCCTCATGAGTATTATGTAGAGGATCTCAAAAGATAACAGCCAGTACAATATCCTAGTATCCTCCTAACTATCACCTATAGACACTGTTTAAAGAGCTTTGACTCCAACTTGCACACTTCCTTTGTACAAGTGATGTTACTACTGGACAATTCTGTGTTAGTTAAACATACATTGGAGTATTGATAGCTCTAGACTTTGGATGGCCTCTTTGAGCATATCTGATTAGTTTTTTTCTCTTTGGATAATCAACCTCATTATGATAAGGACTCAAATTTATTGCAATACGTCTTATACAAACTTTAAAATAATTCTATCACAAAATCAAAATTTCAGAAATGCACCCAACAGTTAATGAACTTTAATATATAATAAAAACAACAACTCAAATTACTGAAGTATGATGAAATTAGTAAAAAGTGGTATTGGGGAAATCATATATCCTATGGAAAAAGATAAAGCTGGTGGTCCTGCCTGGTCTTCTACTTAGACTAAGAAGGAAGAGAAAACTGGTTTAAGTAACTGGTTTCAAGAGAGAACACAAAGGAAGAAGCAAGGATGAAGAGTTGCAGTTCTCTTTTTAATAAAGGAAAATTATACTAAATAGTTTCCAAATTTTTTGGAGTAAATGGTAGGACACTATCCACATTATTTTCTGTTATTTTAATCTCTTATGTATATCCTGCATATTATTCCATGTAGTTTTTAAAGATATCTCTAATTTTTTTCCTTTTCTACATGCACAGCTTTCCAGTGTAACCACAGAAGTGATGAGAAAATTTCTCTTTATGAACACCTTCCAGCTAACAAATAAATGATAGATTAGAATATCTCCTTTCGCAACCTCCTATGAAGTAGGAGATCTTGGCATGATAATCAGTGGCTACTAACATCACATGAAGGGAAACAAGAAGAAATTATAGCCTCCTGGTGATACTATTTTACCAAAAAACATAAAATCTGAAGCAACCTTACCAAAAAACACCAAATCTAAACCTGACCAAGCATCTATTGATAGATTTAATTATCAACATAAGAAAATGCAGAGGACAAATTAACATGTTAAAATGATGCCATGAGGGTATTAATCACAAAATCCAGGTTGTTGGACATTTCCAAGGACAAAACAGCCAGTTTCTCCAACAAAAATAGTATCAATAAAAACAACCACCACCCAAAAAAATGTAAAAAAGGAAACATAGAGAAGGGGAGAAGACAAAAGAAATATAAAAGATATACCAGTCAATCACAATGTCTGGAGCAGTTTTGGATTCATACTCAAACTACTTTAAAACTTTAAAAACATTCATAATACAATTGAGGAAATGTAAACACTGTCTTGTTTGATGCTATTCAGTTCAGTTCAGTTGCTCACTCGTGTCTGACTCTTTGCAATCCCATGGACTGCAGCACGCCAGGCCTCCCCGTCCATCACCAGCTCCCAGAGTTTACTCAAACTTATGTCCATTGAGTCTGTGATGCCATCCAATCATCTCATCCTCTCATCTTCTGTCATCTTAATAGCATCCTTGATGCTATTAAGATATATTTTTAGGTGTATTTTGGTTGTAATTATCAAAACAAGTCTTTTTAAAAGCTGTAGAGATAGACTGGAATATTTATAGATAAAGTGACAGAAATCTAGAATTGCTTCAGAATGGTCTGTGACACTGTATGGGATGTAGGTTGGTATAGAGGTGAAATAAAGTTGGCCATTCATCAATAGCATTGAAGTTAACTGATTCGTACATGTGAGGTTTATTATATCTGTTATGTAATCTGGGGAGCTTGTTAATAGCATGAAAATGTTATGGTACACCTCCTTCCCCACAGGACAAGGATAAATTTGTGAGTCTATTCACTGTCATCTCCTTGGAGACGTTATTAGGCACAGAATCCTCTGTTGGTAAGAAATCCTTTCTCAAAAGCTGAGGGGAATCTTTATACTCCATTAACCCTAACTCTCAGATATATTGTCTTTACAGGATCTTTGCCAATCACACATTCTTTTACATTAAGATAATATCTTCTTACCTTTTCAAAACTTTTAAATATGACCAGAGATTTAGGACATTCTGTTGAGGATTTTTTGTAAAGGGATTTTTCCTAAAAAGAGTGCAAAAAACAGCCCACTTTAAAACAGAGAAAATGATAGGTATTGATCTTCCCTGGTGCCCTATAGTCCCATAAAGTTTGAGAGAAAGAACAGAGTGCTCCTTGCAAAACAGACAGACCTGGATACATGGAGTCTGATGGGTAAGAAACAGAAAGTACAACCAGCCTAAAGTTCCAGACAGTTGAACTGCCCTTTGTGCGTATAGATTTGAAGCTTCCCATGAAGCTCTAAACCCAGTGTCAACTGACTAAGGCAACATTCACCAAAAGATATATCTATTTCCTTCTACAGGCACTAATTACAATCCTATGCAGCAGGGACTCTCATTGCTATCTAGCAGTCAAAGAGATGATACTGTATCCACACTTGGTTTTGTCCCTTGAGTCCCCCTAGGATCATTATGACCATTCCTCCATTTTTTCCTATGCAGACCACACTTATGAAAGCTTATGGTGAATGTTGTTGGATTCGTGAATTCTGAAGGAGAGGATTTTGCTTTGAGACCAGAGACTCAGCTTCAGTCACTCAGAGATTCATGTGGGAAAAGTTTTATTACAGTGAAAAAGGGACAGAGAAATGTTCTGACACAGACATCAGAAGGGGACGGAGTGCCCTGCTCACTAGTCTAAGCAAGGCCTTATATACTTTTTCAATTGGTAACTAACAATAGAACGGTCTTACCAGACCCACTCCTACAACATACATTTCAAGATAAGATTAGTCAGAAGGTTCCTGTTAAGGAGAAACATGCCCTCAAGCAAGATACATTGTTGTTATATAATCATTAGTACAGAGCTTAAGGGAAAACAGAACTTGAGCAAGATGAGTTATTTTGTTGTGTAATCATTAGCTCTGGCCTTAAAGAAAGTTAGTATTAAAGATTGTTGTCATAACAACTCAGAGTTTAAGGAAAAATCATCTTATGTGACTAAGATGAAGGAATGTAGAATAAAAAAAGCTTGTCCTTTTCTCCTCCTCTAGGTCCCTGGACCCCTTTCTCCTCCATGAAGTCCTTGGACCTCATTTTCCTCCTCTAGGGCCCCAGACTCCTTATCAGCCTACCTAAGAATTAATTCTCTCATTCCCCTTTTTCTTTTTGGAAAATATGGCTGCCAAAGGAAAAGGGGTATAGCTGTCATTCTGTAGCTACTTCCTACTGGCCAGGGACACACAAACTAAATTGTTGAGGCAGTATATTGTCCTTACCCTCATACTGAGGGTCTCTGATCCAGGGGCCCCAAATAATAGTTGGAGGAGGTGGTAAAAAACATAGGGGCACAAATGAACAATCATTTGTAACTTAAAATTAAAGGTTACGTTATGTCTATAGTTAATACACAAAGTACACCGGTCCATCTTAGGATCGTTAGAAGTCATCATATCAAGAAGAGGCATCACATATGATTGTTGTTGATGAAGGTATTCTCAGAGTTGAAGAAAGTCCTTTCCTTGAAGTGGAGAAACCCACCTTGGGAAGCCTCCAATTGATGAAGAAGGGAAGCAGTTGCAGACCCAGAAATTAGACCAATTGTGGAATGCAGTGTAGGAGTGAGCCCAGGACAGGAAGGCACTGTCCTGAGGGTCACATGGAAGATTCAGGATTTTATGACTCAGCAGAAGCAAGCCCACATAAGTTATCAGGCCCATCTGAAAAGTAAAAAGTAAAAGCATAGAGACTAAAGACATAAAAATGACATCACTTAGTCTCAGTCAGGGTGAAATCTTTTAATTTGAGTGTGGTCCATCCATAAATCAGTTCCTGGCACTTTGACAGCTGTAAGAGAAGAAACAATAACCTTGTAGGGGCTTTCCCAGAGGGGCTCTAGAGATTGTCCTCCAGACCCCAATGTCTTTATCAGAACTTCTGTTCCTAGTGCAAACAATGGCTTGTCTAAGTCAGAGGCTGGGTCAGGAGTCACCTCCCAGAGTTCCTGTAATGTCTGTTGAAAAGCTGAAAGCTGAGTTACATAGCTAATGTTAAGACTTCAGGATCTATGACAATGTCTGTGTGCAAAAATGGTGCCATAGAGACAATTCAAAAGGAGACAGGTCCTGTCTTCTTAGGGACAGTTTGAGCCCTAATAAAGCTATGGATAGAAGGGCGGGGCTAAGATGGCAGAGGAATAGGACGGAGAGACCACTCTTCCCCCACAAATTTATCGAAAGAACATCTGAAGTAAAAACTGTGCAAGTTCACAAGATAATTCTGAACGCTGGCAGAGGAGTCAGACATTAATCAAGTCAGCGCATTATCTTAAGAAGGAGGTAGGAGATATTATTTAAGATAAAAAGAGAGGACAAAAAGAGGTTAGGGACAGAGGACCCGTCCCGTGGGAGGGAGTCGTACAAGAGGAGAAGTTTTTAAGCACCAGGAACCTTTCTCCGGCGGGTTTGGGGGAAGATTTCTGAATCTCGGAGGGACAACATAACGGTGAGAATACTCATTAAATAAAAACCCACTGATACGTGGCCTAAAGGCAACTTCCAGTAAAGACCCGCGCCCGCATCCGCCACCAGCAAGTGGGGTGAACGGAGAGGAGCGGGCAGGCACTGCTTGGGGTAAGGACCGGGCCGAATTGCCCTGAGGACAATTGAAGGCAGCCAACGTGAGATTGTAACCTAAACTGTGGGACAGCCAGAGAGAGAGTTCTATCCGCGAAAAGCCCAAAGCTAACGGCACTGCTGGCCCGCTCAAGAACAAAGGAGCTGAGCGCTACAGGGGAAGGAGCTAGCTGGCTGCGGACCGCCAATCCCCCGCCGGACACGCGGGCAGGAAGGACCAGCCAGGAGCTGGAAGGGGCAAACTCGGCTCCAGAGAGGCACCCCCTACAAAAACTTGCAATCAGGCTCCCGTTTCTAAGCAAAGACTGCCTGAGGATCCCGGGGGTCTTCAAGCCGCGGGAGGGTCGCAGCCAGAGACCAGCTCCCCATAACCGACACAAAGCACAACGGAGCGGAGCCGGGCGCGCCGTAAACGAGACGGGGGATAGGGAGGTGATAAGCCGCACCGCCCCAACAAGGGGAGTGCGCTCGCCATAACTCCTGGTGCCTGGAGCTGCTCCGACCGCGGAACGGCGACAAACCGCCGGCCCAACCGAGATCTGCGCCTTTGTGGAGTACCGGGAACCGAATCTGAGCAGTTTAATCCTGGGAAGTGCGCGCATATCAGGGCCCACCCCCCGGCAGAGTAACCTGAAGCCTGAGCGGGTAGAACGGGGAAAGCACACACGCCGTGAGCGGGGGCGAACCCTGTGTGGCCAAGGACACTGCGAAGCTCTCCCACTCACACGCCAGTGATTATTGGTTGCAGTGGTCCTCTCTCCACACTGCAGAGAGATGAGCTAGTGAACCTATAGAGACCACCTCCTCCCCCTTTGTGGCAGGGTGGAAATTAGACACTGAAGAGACCTCCTAACATAAAGCACATAAACAAGCAGGGGAAGCGCGTTGGGAAGGGACAGGCAAACAGATTAAACTCCCTGTAGTTAACATGACTGCTTTGAAAGGCTATAGATCTTGAAAAGTATAAGCAAGGAACAAGGGATCCTATCTGAAAACTGAAGTAGATCCCACACGGCTCTACAACTGGCTCCAGAAGAAAGTCCGGGATATATATTTTACTTATTATCATTTTTTTATTTTTTTTATTTTTTCTTTCTTTTTTTCTGTAGCCTCTATACACCTTCAATTTTCATTTCATAACCCATACCACCTTGAAAAAAAAAAATCTATTTTTAAAACAAATGCGTACATATATCTTATAGCTTTTTGTGTTTCTTTTTATTTTATTTTATTTTATTTTTTTATTTTTTTCCTGTTTTTTCCTATTTTTCTTTTTGTTTATGTTATACTGTTTTACTGTCTTTTATTCTTTTTATATGTTTTCTTTTTTCTTTTTTTTTATTGTATGTTTTATAAGAGTCTAACTACTACTCTAGATTTTTAATTTTGTTTTACATATTTGATATCATTTTTGTACATTTAAGAATTACAATCTTTAGTACCCAATTTTTTACTCAGGAGTGTGATTACTGGCTTGATTACTTCTCCCCTCTATGTTGCTCTTTCTTCTCCCAGGGAAACCTCATATTCCCCCCTCTTCATCTCTTCTCAACCCATTCTGTGAATCTTCTGAGGGTGTTCTGGGTACCGGAATAACCACTTTGGGAACAGAATACTGCCCAGGATCTCTCTCTCCACTCTTGATTCCTCCCTTTATACTCATCCCTACGTCCTAATTGGCCTTACTCCCCCTCTCTATGTATCTCTGTGAACCTCTCTGAGGGATCAGGACTGTGGGGAGCACAGAGGGAAGTGCTTATGGCTAGACAGCTCTCCCCACGTTTGAGTCACCCATCCTCTCATCCGGTCACCTCACCTCCTCCACTTCACCTCTCCATGTTAAATCAGGGAACCTTTTGGCGTCCCTCACTGTGGAGAATCTTTTCACCATTAACCTAAAATTTTTATTTATTGCTGCTGTATGGATGAGTAGTCTTGAGGCTACTGCAAGAATAAGACTGAAAGCCAGAGGAATCACTAATTAAAAGAGATCTTAAAAGCTCCACATTTACACTGAAAACCAAGCTCACACCAAGAGCCAATAAGTTCCAGAGCAAGACATACCACGCAAACTCTCCCAGCAACGCAGGAAGTAGCTCTGAGCTTCATTATACAGGCTGCCCCCAGAGGCACAACCAAATCCATAGTATCTCAAAACTCAATTACTGGACACTCATTGCACTATAAAGAGAAGAAATCCAGCTCCACCACAGAAACACCGAACAAGCTCCCCCATCCAGGAAACCTTGACAAGCCACCATCCAACCCCCCCTCAGTGAGGAAACCTCCACAATAATAGAGAACTTCAAACTACAAGATACAGAAAGCCACGCCTAAAACAGAATCTAAACAAGATGGAAACGGCAGAGAAATACTCAAAACGTAAAGGAAATGAGAATGCCACAAAACCAAACAAAAGAGGAGGAGATTGGGAATCTATTTGAGAAGAATTTAGAATAATGTAGTAAAAAATGATCCAAATTATTGAAAATAAAATGGAGTTACAGATAAATAGCCTGGAGACAGGATTGAGAAGATGCAAGAAAATGTTTAACAAGGACCAGAAGAAATAAAAAGAGTCTAATATAATTGAATAATGAATAAGGAGATAAAGACACGTGGAGGGAACCATAGTAGATAACAGAGCAGAAGACAGGAGATATTGAGGTAGAGTATATGAATGGTGGAAATAAACGAAGCAGAGAGGAAAAAGAAAAGAATCAAAAGAAATGAGGAAAACCTCAGGGACCTTGGGACAATATGAAACTGACCCAACATTCGAATCATAGGAGTCCCAGAAGAAGACGATAAAGGAAAGGCCATGAAAAAGATACTCGAGGAGATAATAGTTGAAAAATTTTCTCCTAAAATGAGGAAGGAATAGTCACTGAAGTCCTAAGAAAGACCCAGAGAGTCCCAAAATCAGGATATAACCCTAGAGGCAAAACAGACCCCAAGAAAGACAATTAAGTCAAATTAAAAATAGATCATAACACAAAGAACTAATATTAAAAGCAAGCAAGGGAAAATCAACAAATACACACAAAGGGGATCCCATAAGGATAACGCTGATCTTTCAATAGAAAACTCTTCGGCAGAAGGAATGCAGGACATACTTAAAGTAATGAAGAGAATAAAATCTACAACCAGTTTACTGTAACCCAGCAAGGATCTCAGCAGATATGAAGGAGAATTCAAAAAGACTATACAGAAAGCAAGAAAACTGAGGATTCAGCACCACCAAACCAGCTCTCATCAATGCTAAAGGATCTTCTATAAACAGGAAACACAGAAAGGATGTTTATACACGAACTTAAAACTTACAAAGTAAATGGCAACGGGACATACTTATCAATTAATTACCTTAAATGTAAATGGGTGAATGCCCCAACAAAAGACAAAAAAAGTGGATGAGTGGATACCAAAAACAAGGACCCCTACATATGCTGTCTATCAAGAGACCCACCTCAAAACTTAGGGACACATACAGATGAAAGATGAAGGGATGAAAATATATTTCATGCAAATAGAGATCATAAAGAAAAGCAGGAGTCGCATACTCATTTCAAGAATTAAAAAAAAAAAAAAATAGACTTTAAAATAAAGGCTGTGAAAAGGGACAAAGAAGGTCACTACATAATGATCAAAGGATCAATCCAAGAAGAGGTGTAACAATTATTAAAATTTATGCACCCAACATAGGAGCACCACAATATATAAGGCAAATACTAACAAGTATGAAGGGGGAAATTAACAATAACACAATAATAGTGGGAGCTTTAATTCTCCACTCACAACATATGGATAGATCAACTAAACAGAAAATCAACAAGGGAAAACAAACTTAAAATGTTACTTTAGACAATTAGATTTAATCGATTATTTTCAGGACTTTCCACCCCAAAACAAGCAATTTCACCTTTTTCTCAAGTGCACACGGAACTTCTCCAGAATAAGATCACATTCTGGGACATAATATTAGCCTTGGTAAATTCCAAAAATTTAAATCACCCCAGCCAT
The DNA here is from genome assembly GCA_024291935.2 of Okapia johnstoni. NCBI lineage: Eukaryota > Metazoa > Chordata > Mammalia > Artiodactyla > Giraffidae > Okapia > Okapia johnstoni. The sequence continues at coordinate 64,847,483 of CM044310.1, forward strand.
CTTCTCTGACCACAATGCAGTAAGATTAGACCTCAAGTTACAGGAAAAACTATTAAAATTCAAAAATATGGGGTAAAACACACGCTTTCTGCATAACCAACAAATCACAGAAGAAATCCAAAAAGAAATCAAAATATGCCTTAGAAACGAATGATAATGAAAACACAACACCCAAATACTATGGGACACTGTAAAGCAATGCTAAGGGGAAGGTCATAGCAATACAGGCGTACCTCAAGAAAACAAGAAAAAAATCAAATAATAAAAATAAACTCTACCTAAAGCAAATAGAGAAGGAAGAAATGAAGAACCCCAGGGTTAGTAGAAGGAAAGGGAAATTCTTACAAAATTTAGGGGCAGAAATAATGCAAAAGAAACAAAAGAGACCATAGCAAACATCAAACAAAACTAAAAAAGCTGGTTTTTCGAGAGGATAACATAATTGCAAGACATTAGCCAGACTCATTCAAGAAACAAAGGGTGAAGAATCAGATCAACAAAATTAGAAATGAAAATGGAGAGATTCAACCAGATACACAGAATACATAGGAATCATAAGAGGACTACTACCAACGCTATATGCATTATAATGGGACAAACTTGGAAGAAATGGACAAATTCTTAGAAAATTTACTTTCCAAAACTGAACCAGGATGAAATAGAAGATCTTTAACAGGACCACACAAGCATGGAAATTGAAACTGTAATCCAGAAATCTTCAGCAAACAATAGCCACAGGACAGACGGCTTCACAGCGGAAATCTACCAAAAATTTAGAGTAGAGTAACACCTATCCTACTCAAACTCTTCCAGAAAATTGCAGAAGATGGTTAACTTCAATCTCAATCTAATGGGCACCATAACCCTAATTCAAACCAGACAAAGATGCCACAAAAGAAAGTAAAACTACAGGCACAAATCTCACTGATAGATATAGATGCAACCAAATCCTTAAGAAAATTCTAGCAAACAGATCCAACATCCATATAAAAAGATCATACATCATGACCAAGTGGGCTTTATCCAGGAATTGCAGGTTTCTTTAACATCTGCAATCAATCAAGTAATTCACCACATAAACAAATTGAAAGATAAGAACAATATGATTATTCAATAGATGCATAAAAAGCTTTGGCAAAAATTCAAACATCCATATAAGATAAAAAACTCTCCAGAAAGCAGGAATAGAAGGAAAATATCCTCAGCATAATAAAGCTATATATGAAAACCCACAGCAAACATTATCTCAATGTGAAAAACTGAAAGCATTTCCCCTTAAAGTCAGGAAACAAAGGCAAGGTTGCCAACTTTCCACCATACTATTCACTTAGTTTTGGTAGTTTTGGCCACAGCAATCAGAGTCTGAAAAGAAATAAAAGTGAAGTACAGATAGGAAAATGAGAAGGAAGAAACTTCCTCACTGTTGTGAGAGTTGACACATCCTTCTGACATGGAAAACCTAGAAGATTCTACTCGAAATACTATCTAGAGCTTAATCGCGCAATGAAATATGAGTATAAAGTTGCTAGGTATACGCTAAAATTAACAGACAGAAAATCGCTCCTTGCTGTCCTATTACATCAAATAATGAGAGAAAAACAGGAAGGAGAAAGTAAGGAAAGAATACCATGTTCACCATTGCAACCAGAATAAAGTATAGAAGAATACTGAGGAAATATTTACTACTTAAGAACGCAAAAGACTCTAGTAGATAATAGAAAGACTAGATAAAAAACACTGATGAAATAAATCAAGTAGGACACAGAAACAGATGAGAAGATATACGTTGTCATGATAGGGAAGAATTTTAATATAGTGTAAAGTATTGAGAGTTACTACCCGCAAAGCAATCTATAGATTCAATAGGCAATTTTCCCCTATCAAGCTATCGCGCAATGTATTTTTCACAGAACTAGAATCAAATCAGTTTTGCACGCGCAATTTGTATGGAAGTATATAAGAAAACCTCGAATAGCATAGGCAATCTTGAGAAAGAAGGAATGGAACTGGGAGGAATAACATGGCTTGAGTTGCAAGCCTCTACTTACAAAGGCCAACAGTCATCAAGACAGTAATGGCTACTGGCACAAAGGATAGAAATATAGATCAATGGAAACCAAATAGAAAGCCAGAGATTAACAACCACACACCTATGGGCACCTTATCTTACGGACAAAGGAGGCAAGAGTATACAATTGGAGAAAAGGACAATCTCTTTAACAAGTGGTGCTGGGAAAACTGGTCAACCACTTGTAAAAGAATGAAACTAGAACACTTCCTAACACCATACACAAAAATAAACTCAAAATGGATTAAAGATCTAAATGTAAGACCAGAAATATATAAAACTCCTAGAGGAAAAACCATAGACAAAAAACACTCTCCGACATAAATCACAGCAGGATACTCCATGACCCACCCCCAGAATATTGGAAATAAAAGCTAAAATAAAACAAATGGGACTAATTAAATTTAAAAAGCTTATTGCACAACAAAGGAAAACTAGGAGCAAGGTGAAAAGACATCCTTCAGGAATGGGAGAATATATAGCAAATGAAGCATCAAACAATTAATCTCAAAAATTTTCAAGCAAATCCTGCAGATGATTCCAGAAAAATAAAACCAACCCAATCAAAACAAATGGGCAAAGAACTAAACAGGCATTTCTTCGAAAAGACAGGACATAAGAGGGCTAACAAACACATGAAAAGATGCTCATCATCCACTCAGTATTAGAGAAATGTAAAATCAAAAAACCACAATGATGGTACATTAAACACCAGTCAGAATGGCTGCTATCCAAAAGTCTACAAGCAATAAATGCTGGAGAGGGTGTGGAGAAAGGGAACCATCTTACATGGTGGTGGAATGCAAACTTGTTACAGCCATATGGAGAACGTGTGGGAGATTCCTTAAAAAAAAAAAACTGGGAATAGAACAGCCATATGAACCAGGCAATCCCACTGCTAGGCCATTACACACGAGGAAACCAGAATTGAGAGATGAGTGTTACCCGATGTTCATCGCAGCACTGTTTCAATAGCCAGGACATGGAAGCAACCTAGATGTCCATCGGCAGACGAATGGATAAGGAAGCTGTGGTACATATACACAATGGAATATTACTCAGCCATTAAAAAAAATACATTTGAATCGGTTCTATTGAGAGGATGAATCTGGAGGCCCATTATCAGAGTGGAAGCGAGGCCAGAAAGAATGACCAATACAGTTTCTAAGGCATGTATATGGAATTTGAATGATGGTAATGATGTACCTATTTATGTGAGAAGAATAGAGACACAGGATGCGTAGAAACAGTCCTGTGGACTTTGATGTGAGAAGGTTGAGGGGGGGACGTTTCTGGGACAAATAAGTGTGTGAAGCGATGTATATTGTCATATGTTGAAGCGGTACACAGCATTCATGTTGTTTTTGCATGGAACTGGATGCTCAGGGATGGGAGGATTGGGGTGACGCAGAGGGGAGGGAAGGGTAGGGAGTTGTGTGGAGGAGGGGTTCGGGAGGGGGAGCACATGTGTAGACCATGGTTTTTTTTTTTTGTTAGTTGTTGTTTTTTTTTTTTTGTCTGATCATGAATGTAATAGGCAAAAACTACTACAATATTGTAAAGTAATTTAGCCCCCAACTAAAATAAATAAATAAAATAAATAATAATAAATAAATAACTAATAAAATAAAAAAATAAAAAATAAAAGCTAGGATAAAAATTTAAAACAATGTCTTGTGTTTCCTGAGTTAGCTTATACAGGTGCACTTAAAAATGTCATTTGCATTTTAACCTTTCCTGAAGGATTGGCTTTCTAGAACAGGTGTAAGTGATATTCTATTCCTAGAGCTTTGACACCTTGAGTTACAGGCAGCTTTTGAAGGCAGAGTCATAGTCACTCTGAAACTTTAGAGTTAAAGGATTCTGCTCACATTTGAGAAGTCAGTACAAACGAGATTTCTCCATATAGTAAACTTAAGAACTTCAGGCACTAGCAAAGCAATAAGTAGCTAACAGGTTGTTGGTGAGGCCCTTGGTTGTTCATCACCGCCAAGGCCATTCTTTTTTTTTTTTTTTTTTAGTACAACAGATTCATTTGGACCCTGTGGCAGGCTTTTACAGAGAGAGCAGTTTGAAGTCTTCACATGCCTTTTGAGTCTCTGGAGGACCAAACCAGCTTGTCGTCTTGGTCTTTTATATAAAGCCTAGCAAGTCCCATAACCCAAAATCTCAAATGTGGGCAATACCCGTAATGCCCAATGAATATAATCAAATTGTCTTTAAAGGCATAGTAGAGGATGATTTAGTATAGGTTTAAGTCGTAATAAACGCATCCTTCAAATCAATGACTGAAATATAATTGGCTCATTCTGGAATTTCAGGCAAAAAAGTACAAGGATTAGGCACCATGGGGTGTAAGAAGAACCAGCAGCCTCTTTTTATTATTCATCGGAATCTTGAACTGCCTCATTTATCTATTTGACATTTTTACATCCACAACATAAGTGTGCTGCATGGACAGTTACATGGGAGTTATTAGCCCTTGTTCCTTTAAATTTCAGTGATGGGTTTTAACCCTTCATTAACCTCAGGCTTTAGTGGGTACTGCTTTTGATGTGGAAATGGTGTGGGTCGTTGAGCTTGATAAAGACCAGGAGCAGCATTTTATGTTGACTCACAGTTTTTCCATAGCCACATTCTGGAATTTTCATTTTGTTTAATTGATGAGAAAAGAGATGTTTCACCCATATTCTATGAAAACAGTAGCCTTGACCTTCCTTCATGAATTCTCCAGAAGGGGTGATAGGAGATCTGGCACAACTAGTAACCCGGTGAGAAAAATAGAACAGTGTCCCAGTTGCAGCTTAGAGGATAGTGAAATACATGTTTAGGCTCAGCAGACAGCCAATTTAACAGTAGTGGATTGGGTGGAAAGTGGGCAGGGGCTTCAGTAAGCACAGAGTAAATTTGCCTCAGTGCTAAAAGGAAACTGACTGATGGCCTCCACAGTTATTATTTACGCATGGTTCCTCAGATGTTATTAGGATGGGAGCTTGCGTGGGGACCCCTGGGCACCTTCAGACCTGATTGTCCTGAGACCCCGACCCCTGGGGCCCACACCTTTGGGGCAGTCCCTCCTCCAGTGTGGTCCTTTACAGATCAGACATGGCCAGGAGTGGCTTAGACAACTGAGAGCAATTACATTTGAGGTGCCCCTCCTTTCTACGTTAATGAAGCTTCATGCCTTGATACTTGGATCATTCTGGGTATTTTCTACACAGGCTGTTTCAAAGCATATATAAACAGCCTTGTTGGGGCCTCAACTTTTGTCGTTTTTTTTTCTTTCCACCCTTCCTTGTATCCTCTGCCTTATTATAAAAAGGTCTGACTCAGCTATAACTGCTAAAGATTGACTTGGTCCATACACCTGTTTTAGTAGCTTATGGGGGATGTCTGGAGCCAACTGAGTGGAGCAATTCTATGTTTTAATCATTTTCCTTCTGTACTTTCTGGGTCAAGGTTAGTAAACTTGTGGAGAGCGCTCCATAGTCTATCTAGAAATTTACCGGAACTTCCTTCTTCTCCTTTTCTATGTCAGCCAACTTAGCATAGTTTAAATTATTAGCATGGGTCTCACTTGAGTCCTTCTTGAAGATCATCAGCAGTGAGTGGCACTCTGTTATGGGAAGCTGCCTTGGCTCGGGTAGGGAGGTGGGCTATTCCTTTCTGTCTCCATCTTTTCCTTGCCTGCGCTTCAAAACCATTCATCTCCAAAGTAGTACACTTCCCCAAAATTAGTTTTTTTGATCTCAGAAATCAGTGTCTGTACTAAGATTATACATTACATCTCTCAAAAAGTAAAGTTGAGTTTTGGGGGATCAAATTTTTCCGTTTTTAAAATAATTTTTAAAGGGTAGTTCTGGAAACTGCTAGCTCCATCTGTAAGAGAGCAAAAAGCAGCATCCACAGCTGTGCTTTTTTCTACCTGAAGTCATCCATCCCTGCTTTAGATAGGGGTGAGAGACAGATATTCCACTTGGAAGCTTCCTTCCTTGTTGACACTTAGTCTGTCCTTTACATGGCAACACTTCAGCCCTCCTCATTCTACCACCAAAATGGGCAGAGATGCACCATGGGGAGACCTGATGTCATCCCAAAACTGATTTCCAGTTCCTCACCATTAAGTCCTTGGCTAAGATTTCACTCTTCCTCTGTACTGCGGGGTGAGCAGAGTAGCTTTCAGAAGGTTTCCATGCTAGGACCACTATGGGATAATCCATCTTCTATGTGCCTGTGCACGTTCTTTAGTGTAGTCCTGTCACAGTAGAAGTGTATGAGTATAAAAGGACAAACAAAAGAATCACAAAATATCTCTCTTCTCTGTGTCACGCACCCAGTATATGTGATAGCAAACGAGGTGGTGGAGTGTTGGCCAGCAAGAAAAAAAGTGATTTTTGTCCTTAGTATTAGCAAATCATCCACTCATTTCCACAGATTCAAAAAGGAAATATCTAGGAGCTAATGAAGTAAGGACGCTGGGGAGCTTTATCTGGTATGCTAACAGGAAGGATGGAAGAAAGCCCACTGTACTTCCAATCTGGGATTCCCGGCCTATGTTTTCGAAACCTCATACTTGCTTAGTAGTGTTTTATCCATATAGTTCAGAGGCCAACAGCTATGGCAAAGGTCTTGCTTTTGGGGTTCTGTCTGTTTCCCGCTATGGAAACTAGCAAAACTGAGACGTTCTTGGAGATAGAGCTCCACACTCATATTGAACGGTGCTCTAGAGCTCTGTCTCCACTGTTAGTTCGTTGTGTAAGTAAGGCTGGGTGCTCCTACATTGTACAATTCCAATGTTGGGGTGTTGAGAGTATAAAGTCAGACACAATAAACATCATGGTCACAAGTCCTTGAAAGTATATGATCTGACCGAATTGGTTAGCGCTCGTCTAATTCCCCAGGACAGTTTCGAAAGGGCAAAGAGACTAGGAAAAGGTGACAAGAAAGGAAAGTTCAGTCCACACCCTTTGCCCATTTCTGGCCACTCCCCTTACAGGGGCGTTGGGTGTCTCTTTGGCATTGGCAGGTCGGTATAAACATCAACAGTCCCTTGCGGGGTGTCCTCCGAGTCATTACATAGGCCTACGGAACCATCAAAAGCAGAGCTCAACACTCACCTTGCACCGGATGCATCTTCAGGCTTTAATTCAATCACACTACCAGGTTACACCATAGAGTTAGTAAGTAAAGCAGAAACCTGTTGTAATACAGAGAAGCGCTACAGAGGAGCTCTGTGTGTCTTACCTGTCATGAAGATCCCCCAATGAGCCCCATGATGATCTCTTACAGTGAATGGTGGTCAGCTTCATGATCTCTGAGGGAGTCGAATTTCACTTTGGGACAGAGACTCAGTTTCAGTCACTCTGTGCTTTGGTGTTTCACAAGTTTCATTACAGTGTAAGGCTTTGACACTGACATCAGAAGGGGTCAGAGTGCCCACTCGTAGTCTTATCAGGCCTTACATACTTTTTCGCTATTTGGATTACTAACAACTAGATGAAACTTTGTACCAGGACGCAACTACCAGCTCACATATGTTTAAGATAGCAAGATTAGTCAGAAGGTTCTTAAGAAGGAGAAACATGTCCTCGAGCAAGATACATTGTTGTTATATAATCATTAGTACAGAGCTTAAGGAAAAACATACCCTTGAGCAAGATGAGTTGTTTTGTTGTATAATCATTAGCTCTGGGCTTAAAGAAAGTTAGTCTTAGAGATTGTTGTCATAACAACTCAGAGTTTAAGAAAAAAGTCTTATGTGACTAAGATGAAGGAATGTAGAAAAAAAAAGTTTGTCCCTTTCTCCTCGTTGAGAGTCCCAGACCCCTTTCTCCTCTTTAAGTGTCCTAGGACTCTTATAAACCTACCTTTGTATTTCTTCTAACCTGACTTCCTCAGAGGAGAACTTTGACAACTACTTTCTTGACCTCTGGCCCATATAATCAAGGATTACTCTAGTTACTTAAATTCTAAAACCCAAAGAAGTGTATATTTTGTCACTTATGGAGGGTTAAGAGCTTCATTTGAATAAACTCTGAGTCTAAAATTCCCAGGATTATTTCCTCAGACTCTGATTCTTTTCCTACCAGCACCTTTTCAGGGAAGATAAATAAATAGGCATGAATTAGCAGGCATGACAGCTTCCCAAAAGCACAGATAAGGCATGGGGACAGGATGATGAATAGAAGTATGGCTCATGCTGAGGAGACCTGGATAAACTAGATCTTATTCTCCTATCACTTCTTTTACTGTTTATTGTACCAACAGAGTCATTCTGATCCATTTTTCTCTGCTTCTGTTATCCTTCAGTTCCATCAAAGGTCAGCTTAGGGCATAATTAAGTCAATTACTTTCGAAAGGGCCTTCATAATAACAATTAAAGAAATGTAGCAGGCCCATTCATCTTGTGGGATTATTATCTTGTCAATTTCAAAGACTCATTGAGACAAAAGGTCAAAAAATTCAAGATATGATTGCTCACCAACTTATTCATTTCTCCATTTTGTTTGTGTCTGTGTGTAAAACCTATTATGGACCCAGGAACAATCCTAACCCTTGTCTTTATTGGGGTTTCTAGCCTAGTGGAATGCATAGAAGTGAATCCAAAATAACCCTATTAAATTACTGCATAGATTGAGAAGGTTATGAGAATGGGATGTACAACAGAGATCTATTTTTTTTATTTTTGGCCCAGGTAGTCTTTCTGAAGCTCTTCTATAGGATGAGCAGGGTTAGCGGGCAAAAGAGGCAGCATAGATAGTCCTTCCCAGCAGGGTTTACAGAAAGTATTCTTTCTGGGAGCTGAAAAAGATAGAAAGAGTGGCCGATAGCATTAGGTGACAAGCAGATGGGCATAAGATAAGGCCTGAAAAGTGAGAGAACAGAGCAGGTAGAAAACTATCACTAGAGCACAGTGATAGAGTAAGAGATGAAGCAGAGAAAGCTTGGATGTCAGCACCAGAGTCTCTAAATGCTGGAACCACTGGCCATGCTGTGCTTCTTTGTGTGGATCTATGGCTTTGCAGGCCTGGGGTGAGGACTTAAAGGTGCACTGTATAATCCCATCCCCCCCCCCCCCCCCCCCCCCCCCCCCCCCCCCCCCCCCCCCCCTTTTCCATTTTTATTATATTATTCGTCAGGTGTGCATACCTGCATGCACCAAAATTTAGGGAAATAGGGATGGGAGATGAAAATGAGAAAGAGATGAGAACAGACTTTAATACCGGTTTTTGCTCAGCCAAACTCTGTATTGTCAAATGGTTTTTTATACCACATGCCCAATTGCACTGGAGGACAGTCTATGAGCTACCCAGACCTCTCAAACAATTTCAGCTTCCTGAGTTCTGGGCCACTTGCCAGGCCTCTGCTGTCTCAGCATTCCTGCATCTCTCTGTTGGGTGCAGCCTCTCTGGGGAGTTACCAGAGCTATGCATGGTCCACATTGCATTTGCTGTGGCTAGGAGGCTAGAACAGTTTGAGTACCTTAGTTAACTTCCACTGGATTTTCGGAGGCTTTGGTTTCTTCAGTGGGCGTCGAGATACAAGGGGGGTTAGTTATCACAACCTGGATATGGGAGACATTGAGACTGTGAGGTGGATTTTGAGCAATAAGAGACAGGAAATGGAAGAGGTTAGAAGATAAATTGTTTGATCTTTCCCTAAGATAGGACTGCTCTTTTTCTTCCTTTTAAAAAATTTTGTAGTAGAGTATAGCTGAATAACAATGTTGTGTTAATTTCAGGTACCCAAAAAGGAGGTTGGCCTTGTATATACTTGTATTCATTCTCCCCAACTCCCCTCAAATGGGTTATTTTGAACAATGTTTTTCACATGCCCTCTGGGAGACATTCAATGAGACTGTGCTTGAGTTATGAGAAACTGTTCCATTGGTAACTTACCAATCTTTTATTTCCTGGTCTCTCCTTGTGCTTTGCTTTCTTTTATCCCTTATTAGCTTGCTGGGACACTCATCTACAAGAAAGCATTCTTGTTGTTGTTCAGTCACTCAGTCATTCTGACTCTTTGCGACCCATGGACTGCAGCACGCCAGGTTTCCCTGTCCTTCATTATCTCCTGGAGGTTGCTCAAATCTCATTTCCTTTGATTCTATATGGTATCCAATCATCCTCATCCTCTGTTGGCTCTTTTTCTCCTCCTGCCCTCAATCTTCCAGCATCAGGGTCTTTTCCATTGGAGGGACAGATCTTCACCCAGGTAGCTAAGGTACTGGAGCTTCAGCTATCAATTATTTGGCACACAGCTTTCTTTATGGTCCAACTGTCACATCCATACATGAATTACTGGAAAAAACCATGCTTTGACTTATAAGAGCTTTGTTGGCAAAGTAATTGTCTCTGCTTCTTAATGAGCACCCCCCCCCCCCATAATTTTCTTGTTTTAGGTCTGTATCATAACTTTTCTTTCAAGGAACAAGCATCTTTTAATTTCATGGGCTGAAAGTCACATCTGCCAGTGATTTTGCAGCCCAAGAAAGTATAGTCTCTCACTGTTTCCAAAATTCAGAGATGTGATTCCCACAGGGACCTTTGCGAACTTTCTCCTGTAGGAGAGGAAGCCTAGAGTTTTACAAAGGATGGACTTAGGTTTGGGGTTGAAGGAGGTGGGGGGGCCTCTAAGGAATAAATATTTCACCTAAATAGTCTTACCAAAATATATAACATTGTCTTTTAATGTTAATTAAGGTAGTGTATGCAAGCATACTCAGTCACGTCTGACTCTTTGTGACCCCATGGACTGAGGCCCACCAGCCTCCTCTGTCCATGGGGCTGTTCCTATAAGAATACTGGAGTGATTGTCATTTCCTCCTCTGGGAGATTTTCCTGATCCAAGGATCAAACCTGCATCTCCTATGTCTCTTGCATTGGCAGGTGGATTCCTTACCACTGAGCCACCTGGGAAGTCCCAATTAAGGTAGAGGAAGGACCACTATCTTAATATATGGACATCAGCAAGTCCATCAGCACCATCAAAATGAAGAGGTCAATATGGGGCTCTCCATGGCATAGTCAGCCTGACATGTTGAAGACAGATAACCTCTACATTGGAAGGAAATTTAAATGGTGAATTTTCCCCCTCAATTGTTTCTTATTAACATGGGTATCTGACTAGAAACTGGATTCTGTGAGACCTTCAACTTATAATTTAAGAACTTTTGCTGTAAAACCATTATAAAACAATTACATAAAGATTAATTAGCAAATTTCCAAAACAGTAGTAAACAACACAGTAGTTTAATTAGGCCATTATCTCCAAAATCTGAACATTAATAACAGTTAGAGCCTAGGGAGGAAGGAGAGGCAAGGCAACAGGGAGTAGTGGAAAGAGGATAGTAATGTAGTTCAGTGCTGGCACTCTGCCTGTCTGTACTTCCACATCTGCTCTCCAGATTAACTACCCTTGAGACTCTCTGGCCATTGAGTCTTGCAAGGTCCCAGGTTTTTTCTAAAGGTCTCTATGGCTGTGGCCTTGAGATTCACTGCAGACAAATCTTATAATCAGCCTCCAACAAGAGGCCTTTAATCTTCAAAAGAAAGAAAGGCTGTTGGTGATGCAAACAATAAGACTTTTTGTGGGGACCTCATAGAATTTGGAATTGTCACCAAGCATCTGTAACAGTGACTCTTGCCTTTTAGAAGCAACTGATAAATTTTACTCCAATTCAGACTACAGATTTTGAATGAAAGCTTTGACAAAGGAGCCCAGCTAAGCTGAAATTTAACAAAGCACTACTTAGTAAGCAAACATATTGGACTCGGTTCATTTTCTTTATGATCTTACACTATCACAAGAATCTCACAAAGCTACATGGCCTCTATTCCCAAGCAAAGTAACTTGCTTGCTTAGCCTGGGGCATGGGGAACCTGTTTGTTGGGCTGCACCCCACAGGCCTACAAGACCTGTCCTAGCCCAACTTCAAAACTGAAGAAAGAAGGACTTCCCTAGTGGTCTAGTGGATAAGACTTCATGCTCCCAATGCAGGGGGCTGGATTGATCCCTGGTCAGGTAACTAGATCCCACATGCCACAAGTAAGAGTTCACATGCTGCAACTAAAATTTTGCATCTTGAAACTGAAGATCCCACATATCACAACAAAGATTGAAGATCCTGTGTGCCTCAACTAAGACCCAGCACAGACTAATAATTAATTAATATTTTTTAAAAATTAAAAAACAACAGACTGAAGAAAGATCTTGGAGTCAGTGACAGACATCAACAGTATAATGGATGGAGGAGCTTACATGTCTGGAGTAAGGTGCTAGAGTTACATTGTGCTGTGTGTAGCAGAACATGGTGGCAGTCTTCACTCCCAGTGTGGGAGAGGAGATTACCAGTTATATGAGAACTGTGTCAGGTTGGGCCATCTTCGAGTCTGCTCCAGCAGAGGAGCAAGCCCATCACCATCACTTTGAGAAGCATAGTGGAGAGTTCGGACCTAAATCTGGAACAAACAAACATTACCTGGGAACTGGTTCAAGTATGTAGGAAGGTCAGTCATGTGAGAAGGGTATTGGTGAAACAGGTACTGGTGGAGCTTGGGACATACAGAAAGCAAGGGAATACCTATCTTGAGTGGCCTGACCACAAATTGCTCTTTCCTACTCTCTGCCCATATATGTCCTCTATACCACAGGACCTCCTCTGGTGTGCAATAAGGATAAACATTTAATTCATTTAAGGCAGAGACTAATCATTCCATGAGCCTAGCATGAACTACAGCGTAGATTAATTTCTCCAAAGTAAAATGAACATGAACTTCAAATCAGAGAAAACTTGCCCTCCACCAGGTCAGCTAGTGTCTGTGCAACTCCACACCAGTTACCTCGAAGAGCTGGTCTGGGTCTAGAGTTCCTTGAGAGCAAGTGAGGGGATTTGTCTGCAAATCCCCTGCCCTTTCAGTCTCTGACTTAGACACTCTGTTTCAGGCAAGGGGCTTAGAGGCCACCTTCTGGCTCACATACCCATTCCTTCTACCCTGCCTCACCCTCACAATACTCAGATATTAACATATATAAGTGTCCTCTTCCTAATCATACAATGCCATCCTCATACCAGCAGAGTCAGACTGTCTGCCTGCAGCTTGGCTTCTTATTCTGTTTTACTCCAGCAATTATGCAAATCACAGCTATTAGAATAACAGCTTCTGCAGATTTCAGAAGGAAAAGGGAAAAAATGCTAAGACAATATCAATGTGCTTCGTTAAAAGACCATCAATTTCCCCATCCTTCTCATTCACTCTTGTCAGTATGGTATTTATGTATATGAAGCCTGTTTTTTAGTACATGAATATCTCTAAAAGTGATATCAGTCAGTCAGCAGAAACCTCTGGAACTGCAACCATGGAAGAAAATAAGGGAAAAGCCCAACTCCCGCCAAGATGGAGAGGAAGAAGAAGGGCTAGACATGGATGCTGCCCGTGAAGGCCTGGGCTGAGGTCTGAATATAGAGGACTTGGGAGGCAGGGTACGAGCCTCACTCACATGTTGGACACATTTAACCCCAAGTTCACTCTGAGCACAGTCAGCTATCCTTTGGGATTGCCTTGCTCCCCTTTTCATTTATTTTCTTCACTAGGCAGGAAACTTTCTGAGGACAAGAGCTGTGTAAATTCGCCTCGATCCTGCCATATCCCTTAGCAATGTGCAGATTTAGAGCTGGAATCCAGAGAGTACACAGTGACGTTAGGCATCTGAACTTGCCTGCATTTGGTGGGACAGTGGTGCCAGTACTGTGTCAGTCACAATCCCTGAATGAACGTATGGCATGTTAACATCCGAGGGTTTTGTAATGTGACAGTTTACAAAGGTCTGGGTGGACCTGTGACCACAAAGGTTTAAAGAGATATGGAGAGCAAGAGATTCCCAGTTATCAGTAGGATGAGTGCTATAGACATGCTATCTTGAGAGGAGAGACTCAGCCACCTGAAAGCAACACTGCTGGGAGGGAGCAAGAGGAATAAATGCCCTGGATCCTCTGCCCCCTCCCTCCCTCTGTTCTCCAGCCATTCAGATTGCTTCCTGAGGTACAGAGCAGAGTAGAGGAGATCCTACAGGCCATTTCTGGGCAGGATACTTTGGAGCTACTCTGGTAAAATAAACAGCCTTAGGAGTGAATATCCCGGTGCCCTGGGTCACACCCACTCCTCAGCTTATCTCTAATTGGAGTTCCATGCCAGCTTCTCATCAGGCTCTGGCTCTGATGTTGTCCCACTTTAAGGTCATTCCACTTTCTGCCTCAGGGCTTGGTCTGATTTCTTGGGAGACCTTTAAGTCTGCAGTAAGGAGCAGCACAGAAGTGTGGGCTTAGCACCCCTGGGGACAGGCCCCAAGCAAGAAGAAAGGGAGATAGTGGATAAATTATCCTGCTTCCCATCTCTCAGGTGAATGATCCTGGAAGACATTCTGTGCACATTCTGGCAGGTCAGAGTGGACCTGAACCCTGTTTTCCACATAGCAACTATGATTGTGACCTTCCTTGTCTTGCTCTCCTCACACCCTCACTCTTGCTTCTGGCAGTCACATCCCAAACAAGATTCTGCCTTTGAGGGAGTTCAATTAAGACAGGTGGACTAGCCAATAAAGTGCATTGTAGCAATACATTACATGAATAAAGAAATATTACACTGAACTGCTGCCTCATACCATATACAAAAGTCAATTCCTGATAGATCAAAGACTTCTGTGTGAAAGGTCAAAGCTTGAAATGCTTAGGGGCATGTATTTATGACCTTGGAGTAGGAAAGAACTTTCTATATAAGACACAAAACGGCTAACCATAAAAAAATGTGAATAACAAATTTGACATTATAATAAAAAATCTATGTTTATCTAAAGACACCACAAATAAAGTGAAAAGGCAAGTTATTAACCAGAAAAGGTATTTGCAACACATGAAACAAACAATTATTATCCAAAATGCCCTAAGAAAAATTAATAAGAGAAGAAATGACTTTAAAATATAGGTCAAAGGAGAGGATACATAAATGGTCATAAATATATTAAAAGATTCTCAACTACTCATCAGAAAAGTGCAAATTAAGACCAAATGTGGTTATTAGGAAGAACAATAAGGTATAGCAGTTGAAAGCAAAGCCAAAATGTCTCGTGGGATCAAATCCTGGCTTCACTGCAGGCTAGCTATGTGATCTTGCCAACATTACCTTACCACTCTGTGTGCTGTAGCTTTCTCATATTTACAAGAGGGCTAATAGTAGTTCCTACTTCACAAGGGCGCATATGAAAGACTTACTTCACAAACAGTAAGCATGTAAACTATTTTCAAAAACAATTCCCAGGCTACTCATAGGTCATGTAATTGACCCTTACAATATGAGTGCCACATTGCGAGTCTTTATTCTATGTGACCCCCAAATAGTGCCTTTAAGGAACACTTAGGTGGCCTACACAGGATGTAACAATCTCTATAAGCAGTGGGTGTATTTACCATATTGCATCCTTAAACAAACAAAAAAAAAGGATTAGTTACATGTAATTCATCATGGGGCTTCCCAGGTGGTGCTAGTTCTTTATGGGTGGTGTAAAGAACTTGTCTGCCAAGGCAGGAGATGTAAGAGACACAGGTTTGATCCCTGGGTCAGGATGATCTCCTGGAAGAGGTCATGGCAATCCACTCTAGTATTCTTGCCTGGAGAATCCCCTGGACAGAGGAGCCTGGTGGGCTACAGTGCACAGGGTCACAAAGAGTTGGACAATGCTGAAGGGACAGCACACATGCATGCACAGTCATCATGATCAAAGATATTTGAAAACAAATTTTGTATTTAATCCAGAGTGACTCCAAGAATGATATTCTTGAATTATAGCAGAAATATTGGGAAAAGCCTAAGCTTTAGGATTTTACAACTTTCTCTTTCACTTTCTAACTTTCTCTACACACAAAGAAAAGTATTGCCACGGCCTGGGCAGCTAGAGAGGTGTCGATGGGCATCCTCTGTAGACCATTGGCAGGTGGTCATGCTGCAGACAGGACAGTACAGTTCACTGGTGGTTTCCTAAGGACTCCAAATGAAAAATGATTCCTTAGCTTGAGAAGTTTCTGGCAAAGATATCCACATGGACATTAAATTTCTCAACATCAAGAGAACTCTATGGAAGGAAGGAAACCTGGGCTAGGGTCAGGATTTGAGACCTATCTAAGTGCTGGGGTGCTTCAGAGGGGCAGTTGCCTCTTAACACTTCATGGGGTTATAGCTGAGGCTATGCAGCAGCAGCCAACACATGTGAGCACAGAGCAGGTGCCAGGTGCCATGCTAAAGAATTTATATATATATATATATATATATATATATATATATATATATATATATATATATATATATATATATATATATATTTCTGATCAAAAGAATAACTCTGTATGGAAACTAATAGGAACTAAAGGATTTCAAGATTAGAAAGTGAGGGTTAGTACTCAGACCCAACCTCAATGAAATAATGTTTGAGAAAAAGCTGGATAAAGTCAGAGGCTTCTATCCAAATAAGGACCAAGTAGGTTCACACGAACAGGCATCACTATTGAGATTAAAAGCTGACTCTGTGGGGTTCATGAAGATATTAAGAAGAAGTAGAAAGAATACACATAAGAACTATACAAAAAAGATCTTAAAGATCCATATAACCATGAAGGTGTGATCACTCACCTAGAGCCTGACAGCCTGGAGGGTAAAGTCAAGTGGGCCTTAGGAAG
The DNA here is from genome assembly GCA_024291935.2 of Okapia johnstoni. Lineage (NCBI taxonomy): Eukaryota > Metazoa > Chordata > Mammalia > Artiodactyla > Giraffidae > Okapia > Okapia johnstoni. The sequence continues at coordinate 64,864,276 of CM044310.1, forward strand.
CATCACTATGAACAAAGCTAGCGGAGGTGATGGAATTCCAGTTGAGCTATTTCAAATAATAAAAGATGATATTGTTAAAGTGCTGCCCTCAATATGCTAGCAAATGTGGAAAACTCAGCAGTGGCCACAGGACTGGAAAAGATCAGTTTTCATTCCAATCTCAAATAAATGCAATGCCAAAGTATGTTCAAACTACTGCATGATTGCACTCATCTTACATGCTAGCAAAGTAATGCTCAATATTCTCCAAGCTAAGCTTCAACAGTATGTGAACCAAGAACTTCCAGGTGTTCGAGCCAGATTTAGAAAAAGCAGAAGAACCAGAGATCAAAATGCCAACATCCATTGGATCATAGAAAAAGTAAGAGAATTCCAGAAAAACATCTACTTCTGCTTCATTGACTATGCTAAATCCATTGACTGTGTGGGTCACAACAAACCATTGAAAATTCTTAAAGAGATGGGAATATCAGACCACTTTACCTGCCTCCTGAGAAACATGTATACAGGTAAAGTAGCAGCAGTTAGAACTGGACTTGGAACTGGTTCCAAATTAGGAAAGGAGTACTTCAAGGCTGTATATTGTTACCCTGCTTATTTAACCTATATGCAGAGTACATCATGTAAAATGCCAGACAAGATGAAGCACAAGCTGGAATCAAGATTGCAGGGAGAAATATCAATAATCTCAGATATGCAGATGATACCACTCTTATGGCAGAAAGTGAAGAGGAACTAAAGAGCCCAATGAAGAAAGTGAAAGAGGAGAGGGAAAAAGCTGGCTTAAAACTCAACATTCAGGGGGGCGGGGCTAAGATGGCGGAGGAATAGCACGGGGAGATCACTCTCTCCCCCACAAATTTATTGAAAGAACATATGAACGCTGAGCAAACTTCACAAAACAACTTCTGAACACTGGTAGAGGACATTAGGCATCCAGAAAAACAGCACAATATCTTCAAAAGGAGGTAGGACAAAATAGAAAAGATAAAAAGAGAGAAAAAAAGAGTTAGGGAGGGAGACCCTTCCTTGGGAGGGAGTTGTAAAAGAGGAGAAGTTTCCAAACACCAGGAAACCCTCTCACCAGCGGGTTTGGGGAAAGTTTACAAATCTCAGAGGGCAACATAACCAGGAGGAAAAATAAATAAATAAAACCCACAGATTACGTGCCTAAAGGCAATTCCCAGCAAAGTACCCCAGATGCTCGCATCTGCCACCAGCAAGTAGGGGCTGAACGGAGAGGAGCAGGCAGCATTGCTTAGGGTAAGGACCGAGACCGAATGCCCTGAGGGCAATCTGAGGGAACTAACGTGAAATAGCAAGCTAAACTGTGGGACAGCCAGAGAGAGAGAATTATCCCGTGAAAAGCCCAAATCTGAGGCACTGCCGGCCCGCTCACAGAACAAAGGACTGAGCAATACCAGAGGAGAGCTAGCTGGCTGCGCACCGCCCCATTCCCTGCTAGACGCAGTGGGCAGGCGGGGCCAGCCAGAGCCGGAAAGGGGCAAACTTGGCCCCAGAGAGGGCACCCCCTACCAAACTGCAGAGAGGCTTCCAGTTTCTAAGCAAAGACTGCCTGGGATTCCAGAGGGTTGACATCCACTGGGAGGGTCCCAGCCAGACCAGCTCCCCAGAACTGACACAAGGCACCCTGGAGCTGGGGGTGCCCAGAAACCAAGGCAGGGACCAGGGAGGTGATAAGTCGCATGGCCCCAACAGGGGAGAGTGTGCTCGCCAAACACCTGGCTGCCTGAGCTGCTCCAGCCTGGGATAGGCACAAAACGCCAGCCCAACTGAATCTGCGCCTTTGTGGAGTACCCAGGAACCTGAACCTGAGTAGCTCAGACCTGAGAAGTGCACGCATCTCAGGGCCCACTCCTCAGCAGAGTAACCTGAAGCCTGAGAAGGGCAGACTGGGAAAGCACACACGCCGTGAGCGGGGGCAAACCCAGTGCGGCCGAGACACTGCGAGCTCTCCACACACACACCAGTGAAATTGGTTTGCAGTGTTCCTCCCTCCACACAGCATGACTGAACAAGTGAACCTAAAGAGACCACCTCTGCCCCTTTGTGTCCGGGTGGAAATTAGACACTGAAGAGACCTGCAAACAGAAGCCAAATAAACAGAGGGAACCGCTTTGGAAGTGACAGGTCAACAGATTAAAATCCCTGTAGTTAACACCGACTGCATTGAAAGGGGCCTATAGATCTTGAAAAGAATAAGCAGGAACAAGGATCTATCTGAAACTGAGCTAAACATACACTGCTCAAAGCTCCAGAGAAAGTCCTGGATATATTTTTACTATTATCATTTTTTTTTAATGTTTCAATTTTTTTCTTTTTTCTTTAAGTCCTCTATTACACCTTTAATTTTCATTTTTATAACCCACTACTGCCATGCAAAAAAAAAGACCCTATTTTTAAAGCAAACTGTGTACATATATCTTATACTTTTTGTGATTTTTTTTATATTGTATCTTTTTAAAAGTCTAACCTCTATTCTAGATTTTTAATCTTTGTTTTACATATTTGATACCAATGTTGTACATTTAAGAACCCAATCTTTAGTACGCATTTTCACTCAGGAGTGTGATTCCTGGCTTGATTACTCTCTCCCCCTACTGACTGTCTTTATTCCCTCCAGGGAACCTCTATCTGCCCCCCCCCCTCCTTCTCTTCTCAACCCAATTCTGTGAATCTCTGAGGGTTTTCTGGGCACCGGAGAACACTTCGGGAACAGAATACTGCCCAGATCTCTCTCTCTCTCTCCCCTCTTGATTTCCCCCTTTCTACTCATACTCACCTCTATCTCCTTCCTCCCTCCTCTCTAAGTATCTCCATGAACCTCTCTGAGGGTTCCAGACTGTGGAGAGCACAGAGGGAAGTGCTTACTGGCTAGACTACTCTCCCCACGATTGAGTCCCACTCTTCTCCTCCTGGTCACCTCTATCTCCCTCCTCCCTCTTCACCTCTCCATGTAACTCGGTGAACCTCTCTGGGTACCCCTCACTGTGGATAATCTTTTCACCATTAACCTAGAAGTTTTATTATCAGTGCTGTATGGATGGAGAATTCTTGAGGCTATAGCAAGAATAAGTCTGAAACCCAGAGGCAGGAGGCTTAAGCCCAAAACCTGAGAACACCAGAGAACTCCTGACTCCAGGAAACATTATTTAATAAGAGATCATCCAAAAGCCTCCATACATACACTGAAACCAAGCTCCACCCAAGAGCCAATAAGTTCCAGAACAAGACATACCATGCAAATTCTCCAGGAACGCAGGAACATAGCCCTGAGCATCAATACACAGGCTGCCCAGAGTCACACCAAACACATAGACATCTCAAAATCCAATACTGGACACTCCATTGCACTCCAGAGAGAAGAAATCCAGCTCCACCCACCAGAACACCGACACAAGCTTCCGCAACCAGGAAACCTTGACAAGCCACCCATCCAACACCACCCACAGTGAGGAACCTCCACAATAAAGAGGAACTTCAAACTACCAGAATACAGAAAGGCCACCCCAAACACAGCAATATAAACAAGATGAAAAGGCAGAGAAATACTCAGCAAGTAAAGGAAAATGATAAATGCCCACCAAGCCAAACAAAAGAGGAGGAGATAGGGAATCTATCTGAAAAAGAATTTAGAATAATGATAATAAAAATGATCCAAAATCTTGAAAACAAAATGGAGTTACAGATAAATAGCCTGGAGACAAGGATTGAGAAGATGCAAGAAATGTTTAACAAGGAACTAGAAGAAACAAAAAAAGAGTCAATATATAATGAATAATGAAATAGAGGAGATAAAAGACATTTTGGAGGGAACCAACAGTAGAATAACGGACACAGAAGATAGGATAAGTGAGATAGAAGATAGAATGGTGGAAATAAACGAAGCAGAGAGGAAAAAAGAAAAAACAATGAAAAGAAATGAGGAAAACCTCAGGGACCTCTGGGAAAATATGAAACGCCCCAACATTCGAATCATAGGAGTCCCAGAAGAAGAAGATAAAAGGAAAGGCCATGAAAAAATACTCGAGGAGATAATAGTTGAAAATTTCCCTAAAATGGGGAAGGAAATAGTCTCAGAAGTCCAAGAAACCCAGAGAGTTCCAAACAGGATAAACCCAAGGTGAAACACCCCAAGACACATATTAATCAAATTAGCAAAATCAAACACAAAGAACGAATATTTAAAGCAGCAAGGGAAAAACAACAAATAACACACAAGGGGATCCCCATAAGGGTAACAGCTGATCTTTCAATAGAAACTCTTCAGGCTAGAAGGGAATGGCAGGACATACTTAAAGTAATGAAAGAGAATAACCTGCAACCCAGATTACTGTACCCAGCAAGGATCTCATTCAGATACAAAGGAGCATTCAAAAGCTTTACAGACAAGCAAAAGCTGAGAGAATTCAGCACCACCAAACCAGCTCTCCAACAAATGCTAAAGGATCTTCTCTAAACAGGAAACACAGAAAGGGTGTTTAAACACGAACTCAAAACAACAAAGTAAATGGCAACGGGACCACACTTATCAATAATTACCTTAAATGTAAATGGGTTGAATGCCCCAACCAAAAGACAAAGACTGGCTGAATGGATACAAAAACAAGACCCCTATATATGCTGTCTACAAGAGACCCACCTCAAAACAAGGGACACATACAGACTGAAAGTGAAGGGCTGGAAAAACATATTTCATGCAAACGGAGACCAAAAGAAAGCAGGAGTCATGATACTCATTTCAGATAAAATAGACTTTAAAATAAAGGCTGTGAAAAGAGACAAAGAAGGGCACTACATAATGGTCAAAGGATCAATCCAAGAAGAAGATATAACAATCATAAATATATATGCACCCAACAGAGGAGCACAATAATATGTAAGGCAAATACTAACAAGTATGAAAGGGGAAATTAATGATAACACAATAATAATGGGAGACTTTAATACCCCACTCACACCTATGGATAGATCAACTAAACAGAAAATTAACAAGGAAACACAAACTTTAAATGATACAATAGACAAGTTAGATTTAAGTGATATTTACAGGACATTCCACCCACAAAACAATCAATTTCACCTTTTTCTCAAGTGCACATGGAACTTTCTCCAGGATAGATCACATCCTGGGCCATAAATCTAGCCTTGGTAAATTCAAAAAAATTGAAAGCATCCCAGCCATCTTCTCTGACCACAATGCAGTAAGATTAGACCTCAATTGCAGGAAAAAAAACTATTAAAAATTCCAACATATGGAGGCTAAACAACACGCTTCTGAATAATCAACAAATCACAGAAGAAATCAAAATATGCATAGAAACAAATGAAAATGAAAACACAACAACCCAAAACCTGTGGGACACTGTAAAGCGATGCTAAGGGGAAGGTTCATAGCAATACAGGTGTACCTCAAGAAACAAGAAAAAAATCCAATAAATAACCTAACTCTACACCTAAAGCAACTAGAAAAGGAAGAAATGAAGAACCCCAGGGTTAGTAGAAGGAAAGAAATCTTAAAAATTAGGGCAGAAATAAATGCGAAAGAAACAAAAGAGACCATAGAAAAAATCAACAAAACTAAAAGCTGGTTTTCAAGAAGATAAACAAAATTGACAAACCATTAGCCAGACTCATCAAGAAACAAAGGGAGAATAAAATCAACGAAATTACAGATAAAAATGGAGAGATCACAACAGAATACACAGAAATACAAAGGATCATAAGAGACTACTACCAACAGCTATATGCCAATAAAATGGACAACTTAGAAGAAATGGACAAATTCTTATAAAAGTATAACTTTCCAAAACTGAACCAGGAAGAAATAGAAGATCTTAACAGACCCATCACAAGCACGGAAATCGAAACTATAATCAGAAATCTTCCAGCAAACAAAAGCCCAGGACAAGACAGCTTCACAGCTGAATTCTACCAAAAATTTAGAGAAGAGCTAACACCTATCCTACTCAAACTCTTCCAGAAAATTGCAGAAGAAGGTATACTTCCAAACTCATCCTATGAGGCCACCATCACCCTAATTCCAAAACCAGACAAAGATGCCACAATAAAAGAAAACTACAGGCCAATATCACTGATGAACATAGACGCAATAATCCTTAATAAAATTCTAGCAAACAGAATCCAACAACATATGAAAAGATCATACATCATGACCAAGTGGGCTTTATCCCAGAAATGCAAGGTTTCTTTAATATCCGCAAATCAATCAATGTAATTCACTACATTAACAAATTGAAAGATAAAAACCATATGATTATCTCAATAGATGCATAAAAAGCCTTTGACAAAATTCAACATCCATTTATGGTAAAAACTCTACAGAAAGCATGAATAGAAGGAACATTCCTCAACATAATAAAAGCTATATATGACAAACCCACAGCAAACATTATCCTCAATGGTGAAAAATTTAAAGCATTCCCCTAAAGTCAGGAACAAGTCATGGGTGCCCACTTTCACCACTAGTATTCAACATAGTTTTGGAAGTTTTGGCCACAGCAATCAGAGCTGAAAAAGAAATAAACAGAATCCAGATAGGAAAAGAAGAAATAAACTCTCACTGTTTGCAGATGACATGATCCTCTACATAGAAAACCCTAAAGATTCTACCAGAAAATTACTAGAGCTGATCAATGAATATAGTAAAGTTGCAGGATATAAAATTAACACACAGAAATCCCTTGCATTCCTATACACCAATAATTAGAAAACAGAGTAATTAAGGAAACAATACCATTCACCATTGCAACAAAAAGAATAAAATACTTAGGAATATTTCTACTTAAAGAAACAAAAGACTTATATATAGAAAACTATAAAACACTGATGAAATAAATCAAAGAGGACACAAACAGATGGAGAAATATACCATGTTCATGGATTGGAAGAATTAATATAGTGAAAATGAGCATACTACCCAAAGCAATCTATAGATTCAATGCAATCCCTATTAAGCTACCAATGGTATTTTTCACAGAACTAGAACAAATCATTTCACAATTTGTATGGAAATATAAGAAACCTCGAATAGCCAAAGCAATCTTGAGAAAGAAGAATGGAACTGGAGGAATCAACCTGCCTGACTTCAAGCTCTACTACAAAGCCACAGTCATCAAGACAGTATGGTACTGGCACAAGGATAGAAATATAGATCAATGGAACAAAATAGAAAGCCCAGAGATAAACCCACACACCTATGGGCACCTTATCTTCGACAAAGGAGGCAAGAGTATACAATGGGGAAAAGACAATCTCTTTAACAAGTGGTGCTGGGAAAACTGGTCAACCACTTGTAAAAGAATGAAACTAGAACACTTCCTAACACCATACACAAAAATAAACTCAAAATGGATTAAAGATCTAAAAGTAAGACCAGAAACTATAAAACTCCTAGAGGAAAACATAGGCAACACTCTCTCCAACATAAATCACAGCAGGATCCTCCATTACCCACCTCCCAGAACGTTGGAAATTAAAACAAAAATAAACAAATAGGACCTAATTAAAATTAAAAGCTTTTGTACAACAAAGGAAACTATAAGCAAGGTGAAAAGACAGCCTTCAGAATGGGAGAAAATAATAGCAAACGAAGCAACAGACAATTAATCAAAAAAATACACAAGCAACACCTGTAGCTGAATGCCAGAAAAATAAACGACCCAATTAAAAAATGGGCCAAAGAAGTAAACAGACATTTCTCCAAAGAAGACATACAGATGGCTAACAAACACATGAAAAGATGCTCAACATCACTCAGTATTAGAGAAATGCAAATCAAAACCACAATGAGGTACCATTTCAAGCCAGTCAGAATGCTGCTATCCAAAAGTCTACAAGCAATAAACGCTGGAGAGGGTGTGGAGAAAAGGGAACCCTCTTACACTGTTGGTGGGAATGCAAACTAGTACAGCCACTATGGAGAATAGTGTGGAGGTTCCTTAAAAAACTGGAAATAGAACTGCCATACCACCTAGCAATCCCACTGCTGGGCATACACATCGAGGAAACCAGAATTGAAAGAGACACGTGTACCCCAATGTTCATCACAGTACTGTTTATAATAGCCAGGACATGGAAGCAACCTAGATGTCCATCAACAGATGAATGTATAAGGAAGCTGTGGTACATATACACAATGGGATATTACTCAGCCATTAAAAAGAATACATTTGAATCAGTTCTATTGAGATGGATGAAACTGGAGCCCATTATACAGAGTGAAGTAAGCCAGAAAAGACAACACCAATACAGTATACTAATGCATATATATGGAATGTGAAAGATGGTAACTATAACCCTATATGTGAGACAGAATAAGAGACACAGATGCATAGAACAGTCTTATGAACTCTGAGGGAGAAGGTAAGTGTGGGACGTCCTGAGAGAATAGCATTGAAACATGTATATTATCATATGTGAAACAGAACACCACTCCAGGTTCGATGCATGAGACAAATGCTCAGGGTTGGGGCAATGGGATGACCCAGAGGGGTGAGATGGAGAGGGAGGTGGGAGGGGGTTTCAGGATGGGGAACACATGTAAACCCATGGCTGATTCATGTCAATGTATGGCAAAAATCACTACAATATTGTAAAGTAATTAGTCCCCAACTAAAATAAATAAATTTATTAAAAAATAAAAAAATAAAAACTCAACATTCAAAAAATGAAGATCATGGCATCCAGTTCCATCACTTCATGGCAAATGGATGGGGAAACAAGGAAAATATTGAGAGATTTTGTTTTGGGGGCTCCAAAACCACTGCAGATGGTGACTGCAGCCATGATATTAAAAGATGCTTGCTCCTTGGAAGAAAAACTATGGCAAACCTAGACTACGTATTAAAAAGCAGAACTTTACCAAGAAAGTCTGTATAGTCAAATCTATTTTTTTTTCCAGTAGTCATGTATGGATGTGAAAATTGGACCACAAACAAAGCTGGGCTCTGAAGAATTGATGCTTTTGAACTGTGGTGTTGGAGAAGACTCTTTGACTTCAAGGAGATCCAACCAGTCAATCCTAAAGGAAATCAGTTCTGTATATTAATTGGAAGGACTGATGCTGAAGTTAAAGCTCCAATACTTTGACCACCTGATGTGAAGAACTGACTCATTAGAAAAGACCCTTTTGCCAGGAAAGATTGACGGCAGGAGGAGAAAGGGATGACAGAGGGTGAGATGACTGGATGGCGTAACAACATGGACATGAGTTTGAGCAGGCTCCAGGAGTTGATGGTAGACAGGGAAGCCTGCTGTGCTGCTGTCCATGGTGTCAAAAAGAGTCGGACATGACTGAGTGACTGAACTATCTGTGGGGTTCATGAGGGAAAGTCTAAACAAACTTTCACGTAAGTGGAGCTCCTGACTGTTATTCTGTACCAGGGGTAGCATGAGCTTGAGAGGCTTGTAAAATACCTCTGTAGCACTGGGAAAGTGAGGGTACTTCTTGCAGACTCTGTAGCCCAAAGAGGGGACCACTTGGTATGTTAGCTGCTCTTTGTGTCCTCTGGGTCTCATGCTTCAAGCCTTAAGTCTGCTCCACCTAGGTCTCTACCCTATGCCTCAGGTAAAAACTACGGTCAAAGCCAATGGCAGATGTTGTACTAATCTCTGATGGAAGTGAAGGAGATAAAATACCAGCTAGGTGTATGTGCATTTGGTTGAGAGTGGAAGCCCAGATCTGAAGTTTATAAAATGGAGGACTATATAGCTCTCTAGTGATAACGGTCATCATGATGTTAATCCTTATATAGCAGTTTCTATTTGTTTGGCACTGTTCTAAGAAACTTCACATGTATTAACTCATTTACCCTGTATTAACTTCAATAACCCTATGAGGTAGGTGTTATTTTTATCCTAGTTTGACTTACAGAGAAAGTCACAGAGAAGTTTTAGTATGTTTTCAAGATTACACAGCTAACAACTGGCAGAACTGAGACTCAAAGCCTCTTTATCTGGCTCCAGAGTCTTTGACTTAAGATGGGAGAGGTGACAAGGCACAAGTAGGGAGACTGGTTTTTAATTACACTTATTTTGAATGGACTATTCATCAAAATTATGTGAATTCAATTTAATGTAACAAGCACATGTTTGCAGACTGTAGGATGTCATGTACTATGGAAATATTAAGACACTGATGCTGACCTCAGGAGATTTAGGACACAGTCCATAGCCAGATTCACTGCGGAAACCCTTCCACTATGATCACTGTGGAAACCCTTCTGAGAACCGTGGGCTTTCCCAGGCTATAGGCCTCAAGAGTGTGGTCCCTGCTTCTGATAAGGCAAAGGCCAGCAAACATGAGCCTCTACTTGAGGAATGGGGCAGATTGCATGAGTTCAGTCACACTACTTCCGGGAATGTACTCTGACTCCCGCTGAGCATAGCTCGAGACAAGCCAAGTCACCCTCTTGAAGGTGAGAATGAGGAGAGGAGGCACTGCAGCAAAGGACATAAGGAGAGAAAAGCAGTCATTGGAGAAAAGACAAAATGGAGGAAAAGAACTATAAGGATGAAAAAGCAGCAACTCTGAGAAGAGCATCTGGGATTGGCCTACTTGTTCATTCATGTATTTAGTTAGTCAGCTCCCTGCCGAACATCTGTTCTGAGTCCTGGAGATAAAGCGTTAAAAAATAAATGAAACAAAATTTAAAACAGTCAAGTCCCCTGTTTGCACGGAACTAACATTCCAGGAAAGAAGATTATAAGTGGCCATTCTTTAAGTGTCCAGCTTGTTAGTCTTGTCTGCCTGACCAGCTTCCTCATCTGGACATCTGGTCAAAGACTACAACTCCCAGAATACAACAGGAAGTGAAAAGATAGGTAATTCTTAGATCTCTGAAGAAATGTGTTACAAAAGGGAGAGAGACAGGAATAGCTCCAAGAACACATCCTATTGAGAAGTAAACTCTTTCTTGCACTATGCTGTTCAAATATACATTACAATTTCACCCAATATACCTATATATCTCTTGGCTTTAAAGGAAAATTTACAACTACTAAGGATACACCAGGTCACAGATTAGTCCCAGGGTATAAAATTTCATTCTGGCCAGAACTTCTGGCTGAGACTATTAAGTGGGCCTAGAAATCTACTTCCTGTGAAGATTAATATTCAGCCAGTACCCCTCAGTACAGTCATGCTGGTTGTATGGTGCCAAATGCATTCTGATTGTGTCGAACTGTGCCATATGGTTGTTAAATATTTTTAATATAATTTTGATTCCATACTCCCAGATCTCCATAGAAATAATCAGTTATGTATATTGGATTGACCAAAAAGTTCCCTCAATTTTTTTAAGTAAAAATAAAAGATGTATTTTTCATTTTCACTAAGAACTTTATTGAACAACATATTCACCACTTTGTTCCACTACCTTCTGCCATTTTTTAGGCAATTTCACAATTCCATCTTCCCCAAAGTTTTATCTTTTTGAGTAAAGAACAGTTTCAGTACTTTTTACAGTATTCCATGGAATTGAATTTTTTTCCACTAAGAGAATTTTGTAAGGCTGTAATAAATGGACATCTGAAGGTGCAATGTCTGATGAATATAGTGGATGAGTCAGAATTTCCCAGCCAAGCTGTAACAGTTTTAATCTGGTTATCAAAGAAACATTCATAAACTACAGCAGGATCCCCTATGACCCACCTCCCAGAATATTGGAAATAAAAGCAAAAAAAACAAATGGGACCTAATTAAAATTAAAAGCTTCTGCACAACAAAGGAAACTATAAGCAAGGTGAAAAGACAGCCTTCAGAATGGAAGAAAATAATACCAAACGAAGCAACAGACAAACAATTAATCTCAAAACTATACAAGCAACTTGTGCAGCTCAATTTCAGAAAAACAAACGACCCAATCAAAAAATGGGCCAAAGAACTAAACAGACATTTCTCCACAGAAGACATACAGATGGCTAACAAACACATGAAAAGATGCTCAACATCACTTATTATCAGAGAAATGCAAATCAAAACCACAGTGAGGTACCATTTCACGCCAGTCAGAATGGCTGTGATCCAAAAGTCTACAAGCAATAAATGCTGGAGAAGACGTGGAGAAAAGGGAACCCTTTTATACTGTTGGTGGGAATGCAAACTAGTACAGCCACTATGGAGAACAGTGTGGAGATTCCTTAAAAAACTGGAAATAGAACTGCCATATGACCCAGAAATCCCACTGCTAGGTATACACACCGAGGAAACCAGGATTGAAAGAGACACGTGTACCCCAATGTTCATTGCAGCACTGTTTATAATAGCCAGGACATGGAAGCAACCTAGATGTCCATCAGCAGACAAATGGATAAGGAAGCTGTGGTACATATACACAATGGAATATTACTCAGCCATTAAAAAGAATACATTCGAATCAGTTCTAATGAGGTGGATGAAACTGGAGCCTGAAAAGCACCAATACAGTATACTAACGCATATATATAGAATTTAGTAAATCAGTAAAGATAACCCTGTATGAGAGACAGCAAAAGAGACACAGATGTATAGAGCTGTATTTTGGACTCTATGGGAGAGGGCGAGGGCAGGATAATATGGGAGAATGGCATTGAAGCATGTAAATTATCATATATGAAACGAATCACCAGTCCAGGTTCAATGCATGAGACAGGGTGCACCAGGATGACCCAGAGGGATGGGATGGGGAGGGAGGTGGGAGGGGGGGTCTGGAAAGAGAACACATGTATACCCATGGTGGATTCATGTCAATGTATGGCAAAACCAATACAATATTGTAAAGTAAAAAAAATAGATAAATAAATAAATTAAAAAATAATAATAATAATAAAACATTTTTTAAGTCTTGCATTATCTTGATAGAAGATCATGCATTTTCTATTGACTGATTTTGGACACTTTTTGTCATGTTTTGCTTTCAGTTGGTCTTATTAGAAACAGTACTTGTTGGAATTAATCATTTGGTTTTCTGGAAGAAGCTTATAATAGAGGGATTCCCTTCCAATCCCACCATACACACAGCATCACCTTCTTTGGACGAAGACAAGGTTTTGGTGTGATTGGTGGCGGTTCATTTCTCTTGCCTCACTATCTCTTTAATTTCACATTTCACATACAATATCCGCTTTTCATCACCCGTTGCAATTTGTTGTAAAAATGAAACATTTTCGTTATATTTCAGTAGAGAATTGCATGCAGAAATATGGTCAAGAACGTTTTTTTTCCACTTAACTTATGTGGAAAGCAAACATCAAAGTGATTTAACATAACCAAGCTGGTGCAAATGGTTTTCAGCACTTGACCTAGATATTTTGAATATGTCAGCTATCTCCCATATGGTATAACAATTGTTCTCAATTGATATCTCGATTTGATCACTATCAACTTGAACTGGTCTACCTGACTGTGGAGCTTTGTCCGTTGAGAAATCTGCAGCATGAAATTTCACATACCACTTTAGATACCTTCAGTCAGTCACAGCACCTTCTTCATTTTAGTATATGTGCTGCCAAAGCGAGCACAGTACCTTCTTCATATGCTGCCCAAATATGTATTTTTTTGTTTATGTTTCAGTTGTGCTTTTACCTTTCTTGAAATAGCAAAACACAATATGCCAAAAATGCTCTTTTTTGTCTTCCATCTTCAATATTTAAATAGCTATACAAAAATTCACCAACTTTGATGAGTTTTATAAATGCACACTGATATGACAGCTGTCATATTACAATCTAAAAAAATTGTTTTGAATGAAGTTAAAGACTATTAAGCATTACTAGGCCCATCTTATAAAAAGAAAATGAGTGAAACTTTTGGCCAACCCAGTATACACACATATGTATGTATATATATATGAATATTGTTTTTGTTCAGTCGCTAAATCATGTCCACTCTTTGTAACCCCATGGACTGCAGCACACCATGCTTCCCTGTATGTATATGTATATATATGTGTGTATATGTATATATAATATATATATATATATAATATATATATGTATATGAATAATTACTAGAAACTAGGCAAGGTCAACAAAAGTCTGTCTAGTCAAGGCTATGGTTTTTCCAGTAGTCATGTATGGATGTGAGAATTGGACTGTGAAGAAAGCTGAGTGCCAAAGAATTGATGCTTTTGAACTGTGGTGTTAGAGAAGACTCTTGAGAGTCCCTTGGACTGCAAGGAGATCCAACCAGTCCATCCTAAAGGAGATGAATCCTGGGTGTTCATTGGAAGGATCAATGTTGAAGCTGAAAACTCCAATACTTTGGCCACCTCATGCAAAGAGTTGACTCATTGGAAAAGACCCTGATGCTGGGAAGGACTGGGGGCAGGAGGAGAAGGGGACGACAGGGGATGAGATGGTTGGATGGCATCACCGACTCGATGGGCATGGGTTTGTGTAGACTCCGGGAGTTGGTGATGGACCGGGAGGCCTGGCGTGCTGCGGTTCATGAGTTCGCAAAGAGTCGGACATGACTGACTGAACTGAACTGAGGCAAGGTTTCATGACGGTGCTTAAACTTTAGGGAAATTTTACTATATGGTTAAATATGAACCAGATTTAGAAGTCATATGGGATTGATCCATGAGCCTTTTTCTTAAGACAGCACTGAACATGAGAAGCAAGGAGTTGAGTCTTTCTTTGTGGAAGAGGGCTTCCCCAAAGGCTCAGCAGGTAAAGAATCCACTTGCTATGCAGGAGACACAAGATATGTGAGTTCAAATCCTGGGTCAGGGAGATCCCCTGGAGAAGGAAATGGCAACCCACTCCAATATTCTTGCCTGTAAAATCCCATGGAAAGAGGAGCCTAGTGGGCTACAGTCCATAGGGTCACAAAGAGTTGGACACAACTGAGCACAAGCACACATCTGTGTCTTTGTATTTCTTAGCAGAAGACATCTCTTAGCAGAAATCTTTGCTTTTACAGAAAAGGGCCATGCTCTGGAATGCTAGAGTATCAAAGACATCTGCCCAGGATGAAAGCTGAGGGATGAAGGATGAGAGCTGAAGAATGAAAGAGGTTTTAGCAATGGGAATTTTGGTTCACTTTGATGGAGGAATTGAAAGAAAATCACTGGACCAGTGAAGAAGTCCTATAATATACAAGGAGGAGGATTTTTTTTAACGACTTATCACTGAAATAAATTCAGCACAAGGAATCAGATTTTCTTTTTCCTGAAAGATATTGCATAAATGAAACTAGAATATGTGATCTTGAAGAAGTATCAATATGAGCATACAGTAAAGTCCAAACCTAGTGTGTGTTCAGTAAAGAGTTGATTAACTGAATACATGAATAAACAAGTAGTCTCAGAAGCTTTTCTCAAAGTCAATACCTCTTCAATTCTACTGTTTCTTTCCTCCTCTCTTCCTCTTCTCTCATGGTTCTTTTTCCCTCCTGATATTCTTTAACTGCAGTGTTTACTTAGTTCTCACTTCCAGGAGAGACTTCTAGCCCATCCTGGCTTCTGAGCTTGTTATCATGGCCTAAGAAACCCATACTTCATGGTCTCTGGCTTCTCCCCTGGCTTCATCTGTTCCACCACACCTGTCTTGTTAGAACAGAGGTCAGTTACTTGCTCACTTCCTTCAGGTTTCTGTTCAAATAATATCATATCAAGGAACAGCAAATCTCCTATAAAACTAGCACACACTACCTACCTACCTCAGTCCCTATCTCTTTCCACCTTCTTCAAGCCACTTTTCATACCATCTATTTCTAGTTTTAATTGTGTGTCTCCCTCCATTCAAATGTATGCTCCATGAGAGCAGGGCTTTTATTCTGCCACACTGTAACTGAAGGTTCTAGAACAATGCTCAATAAAGTTCTTTACAGTTATAGCTTTTGAATGAGTAAGATTTGTACTTAATAAATATTTGCTGAATAAATTAATGAAAGGTTAAAATAAAACAGATGGCTTTTTATTGGTTAAAATAAAATAGAAAAACATTAAAAAAAAAAACCCTAAAATCTGAAACTTAGCTGAGTTAAAGAAAGATTCAGTTCACAGTTTGAAGTTACTTCCTGAACACCAGATTAAATGAGTGAGAAAAGTCCACTTCCTCAACCAGGGATGGCAAATATGTGTCTCCTTCAGGGCCAGCTTTCCCTTGAGGAGTAGCAGGGATACTGGATGTGGCCTTTGTGAGAAAAGAAGGCCATGGTCAGCTCAGTAACTGCCAGGAAGACCACAAAAAGGAGGATTGCCATCAGCTGCATGTGTCATTTTGGACTAAGTGGCATTTTACAGTTTCAAGAAAAATTAAACTGTACAAAAAATCTAGACGGGAAAAATACCTGCCTTCATCTATTTGGGTTGTCATAACAAAATACCACAGATGGGAGTGCTTAAACAGCAGACAATTATTTCTCACAGCTCTGAAAATGAGAAGTACAAAATCAAAATGTCAGCATGGTAAGCTTCATTAGGAGGTGTCTCTTCTTGATTTGCAGGCAGCTACCACCTTGCTTTGTGCTCACATGACCTCTTTTTTGTGTACATACAGAGAGAGAAAGGAAGAGAGAGTGAGATCTCTGGTGTCTTTTCTTATAAGGCCACTAATCCGATCATATTAAGGCCCAACCATTATGACCTCATTTAATGTAAGTTATTTTTCTAGAAGCTCCACTTCTAAATACAGCCACACTGGGAGTTAGGGCTTCAATAGATGAATTTTGGGGGACCCAAACATTATAAGCATATAGACAGGAAAAAAAAGGTAGTTTTAAAGGAATGGAAATCTTTCTGCCTCAGATTTCTCTGCAATGCCAATTGCCTGTAAGCAATGGAATCCTGTCTTCTGAAAATTGAGAGGGAGAGAGGGGGTGGAGAAAGAGAGGCAGAGAGAGAGAAATGACAGTTATGTCTGTGCAGAACAGTTATGCAGTTTGAGGAGTGAAGAAAGTTGAGCAAGGCAAGCCTGTGGAAGTCAGGAGAAATAATAAGAGATTAAATCAGATACTAGAAAATTTGAAAGAGAAAACATTAAGATTATTTAGTAAGTTTGAGACTGACCCTTTGAAGAACCCAATAAAAATATGAAACTTTAACAAATCTAATTAAGAAACATAGAGATAAAGATATTAGAAATAAAATTGGTATAACATATGCTGATGAAAGTTAATTAAAATTATGTGATAATGTTAGGCATAGTTATATGCTAATAAATTCCATCAAAATGTAAAAAGTTAAACTTCATAGAAAATAACAAATTACAAAAAATAGCTCAACAGGAAGTAATACTTCAGAACAGACAATAACAGTAGAAGAGATAAGAAAGTGCTGTCAACACACTGCCTTTGAAAGCGCTTGGGTGCCCTTTGGCTCTACTGGAAAATATTTTCTGAATTTGATGGAACAGATAATTTCCATACTATAAAACCTATGCCAGATTATAGAAAAAGAATACTCAGTTTATTTTATGAGGAAATGACTTAATCAAATTTAACAAAAATGGCATGAAAAATTTATTTATCAGCCCTTCCCAAAAATATAATTGGTAATATTTTGATAATGCCTTGGAACTGTCATGGCCAATCTGGGTGTATCATATAGCTTGCAGACTGAGGATCAAGGTTTAGTTGAAGTCGACTTATCTGCCATCTTGGACCCATTTGATTTTAATTGTTTTATGTTATGTCCTTGGGCTATGTCATTCTTTCAAAAGTTGTGCCCTGCCTCCTTCTCTCCCGTTTCATGCTCTATTTGCGAGCCCTGTCCAGTCC
Source organism: Okapia johnstoni (assembly GCA_024291935.2). Lineage (NCBI taxonomy): Eukaryota > Metazoa > Chordata > Mammalia > Artiodactyla > Giraffidae > Okapia > Okapia johnstoni. The sequence goes on from CM044310.1 coordinate 64,882,022, forward strand.
CACAATGTTGCATCTACAATATTCTGGTGGGACAACCAGAAAATGGCTGACCCTTGGGAGGGAAATACTATATAATATCCAATCCCTCTAGAGATTCAGGCCTTCATCTTCCATGTTTCCTACATGTGCAACAACAGCACCTCTCAGTGGAACTCTAGGGTGGGTGACAGACACATAATGCCTGCAAGAAGTCATCTGCTGGTGGCATCCCTTCAAGGGCAACTGGGCTTCTAGGGACAATGTTTGCCACTTTGACAGTTAAATCTGCAGGCCATTCAGGCCAAAACCCTTACCACCCTTCTCCTAAACCTGTGAATATACTCCCGTATCAAATCCCCACTCCACTTTTATCGAACATCTGGTCTGTTACCTCCTAGCATTTTGTCCTTAAGCCACTTTGTCTCAATTCCTACAAACACAACTCTGAACCCTCTGTAGGCAGCATCACTCCACACAGCCCATTATAGATAACCCACTCCTTTATCAATATTTTTGTTATTGCCTAGAGTGAGTCTATGACAATGAAATGTTTCTCTTATGGAGGACTAGGAGAGGAAATCAGTGACTTACATTCCCTCAGAGCGATAAGAGAATTAGGCTTGTGGCTATTTTGCCAGGTTCCCAGTCTCAGAGCACAGTCTTGGATTACTTCAGTGAAGTGAAGTCGCTCAGTTATGTCCAACTCTTTGCGGCCCCATGGGCTGTAGCCTGCCAGGTTCCTCCGTCCATGGGATTTTCCAGGCGAGAATACTGGAATGCGTTGTCATTTCCTTCTCCAGGGGAATCTTCCCAACCCAGGGATCGAACCTGGTTGTCCCGCATTGCAGGCAGACTCTTTATTGTCTGAGACACCAGAGAAGCCTGGATTGCTTTACATCATGGTATCTATTTCCATCTGGGGTGAACAAAGCAGCCATGAGTTAAGATTACAGCCCCTTAATTCTACCCAACATTAGTCATGCTGGTGACTCAGGACACCCAACTCCAGCCTGGGGATCCCAGGAGGTCTACCTGCCTCAACCTGCCCAGGGACCCAATTCTTGGGAGGCTGACATGCTTCGACGTGCCCTGGGATTTGATCTCCAGGAGGGTGACATGCTTCAACCTGCCTGGGAATCTGCACCCTGACCCGGGGATGCCCGGCTCTCAAGTTGCAACAGTACTGGGTAGGATAAGTTTCAGAAAGACTCAGTCCTAAGGAAGTCCACCCATGGAAACAGAAGGAAGCCTATTAGTTGTGGTGCTGTGCCTGGTCTCAGTAGTAACTCAGGAGCCCAACAAGAACCTGATTGCCTTTCTGGAAAGGCTAAACGAGGCCCTCCAAAAGTTTGCCAATCCGGACTTAGCCTCTTATGAGGGACAGGTGATTTTAAAAGACAAATTTCTGTCCCAATGTGCATCAGACATCAGGATAAAGTTACAACAGCTACAGCAGCAGAACCCTGCTGCCTCTTTAGATGAGATGGTCCAGACAGCCACCAATACCTTTTATAAACAAACAGGAGAGGGAGGCCAAGACCCAGAAAAGGGAGAGAGGAGAGACAAGTCATGCCCAGATGCTGGCCGCCCTCCAGGGAAGCCCTATGGCAAACCCCGAGTCCTTGAAGGACAAGGCATGAGACGAATGTCTAATGTGTAGACAGGTGGGACATTGGGCCAAAGAGTGTCCAAACCATGGCAAACCTCCTAAAACAGCTTGCTACAAATGCCATCAATTGGAACATTGGGTGGCACTCTTCCCTGGGGACTCAAGAGTCTCAAGGTCAAGTGCCAAACCCTCCCTCACAATGATTCAACAGGACTTAAGTGGCCTGCTCCATCCAGCCCATCTGTCACAGATAACCATCATGGGGCTAGAGCCAAGGGTGCAACTAGATGGGGAAGATAGGTCTGAGAATTTCTTGGTTGACACAAGGACTACCTACTCTGTCCTGACCTCCTACTCTGGAGCCTTCTTCTCTCAAACCTGTACCATTTGGGTGCTACAGGAAAAACAATTACAAAAAATTCACCCAAGCACTTTTTTGTTACTGGGATGGAAAAATATTTTCCCACCAGTTTCTGATGGTCCCTGAGAGTCCTACTCCTTTATTGGGAAGAGATATACTCACTAAACTGGGGACTACCTTTGTGATGGGAAGCTTTTCAGCCCCTAGAGCCCTACAGCTGCTTGTTACTACTGAGGAACACATTATGCCCACTCCAATAGGGAGGGACCAAAAACTATGGGGGACTCCAGGAGAAAAGCAACAAATAACCTGGATAATATTACCTCAGGGGCTCAGAGATAGCCCCCATCTGTTTGGATAGGCTCTTAGCTGGGATCTCCTAGATCTGGACCTGGGACCTAATGGGAAAATATTTGAATATTGAATAGAATATTGAATAGATGATCTACTAATCTGCTCCCAAAATGAGGAAAACTCCCAACAACATGCAATTCAGGTTCTAAACTTTTTGGCAGAGAAGGGATATAAAGCTTCACATGCTAAGGCACAGGTGGTCCAGACAAAGGTCCCCCATGACTCAGAAACAATTGTGGGATTTCCTGGGGCGTTATAACTGGGTACTGTAGAATATGGATAAACAACTATGGCCTAATTGCCCATCCCTTATATGAAAGCTTAAAGGAACAGGATTATCCAATCCCATTGACGATGAGAACTCCTCAAAATGAGGCAGAGGCTACACTAAAACAAGTCTTAACTCAAGCACCTGCCTTGAGGTTGCCAGACCCAGAAAAATCATTCCAACTGTATGTCCACGAAATGGAAGGAATAGCCTTGGAAGTGTTAATTCAAAGGTTGGGACCTAAGCCCCAGCCAGTAGTTTACTTGTCCAAGAGGCTTTATCCAGCTGCCAAGAGGATTTACCTCCCTGCCTTTGAAATCTTGCAGCTATTGCAGTCTTAATGGAAGATGCTTTAAAACTCTCCCCTGAATAGAACTTCTATATGACCCAGAAATCCCACTGCTGGGCATACACACTGAGGAAACCAGAATTGAAAGAGACACGTGTACCCCAATGTTCATTGCAGCACTGTTTATAATAGCCAGGACATGGAAGCAGTCTAGATGCCCATCAGCAGACGAATGGATAAGGAAGCTGTGGTACATATGCACAATGGGATATTACTCAGCCACTAAAAAGAATACATTTGAATCAGTTCTAATGAGGTGGATGAAACTGGAGCCTATTATACAGAGTGAAGTAAGCCAGAAAGAAAAACACCAATACAGTATACTGACACACATATATGATATTTAGTTAACTGGTAAAGATAACCCTGTATGCGAGACATCAAAAGAGACACAGATAAATAGAACAGTATTATGGACTCTATGGGAGAGGGCGAGGGCGGGATGATATGGGAGAATGGCACTGAAGCATGTAAATTATCATATGTGAAACGAATCGCCAGTCCAGGTTCAATGCATGATACATGGTGCTCGGGGTTGATGCACCAGGATGACCCAGAGGGATGGGATGGGGAGGAAGGTGGGAGGGGAGTTCTGGAAGGGGAAGACATGTACACCCATGGTGGATTCATGTCAATGTATGGCAAAACAAATACAATATTGTAAAGTTAAAAAATAGATAAATAAACTAATTTTAAAAAAACACTCTCTTGGGGGCAATCTATTTTTACCAGTCACCAGGTGAAACAACTCCTGAATGGGAGAGGCCATTTATGGATGTCTGATCAAAGGATCTTCAGATATCAAGTAGTGCTAATGAAAAACCCAGGCCTGATTACATCTTCTTGTGAGGTTCTTAACCCAACCACCCTCCTACCTACCCCCAAGGGATCTCTCCCCTTTCACTCTTACCTAGAAACTTTGGGCCATTGGACAAAACTCTGAGAGGGATTTTCAGAAGATCCTCTGACCTATCCTGAGGAAATCTGGTACACTGATGGAAGCAGCTTTGTCTTCAATGGAAAAAAAGAAGAGCCGAATATGTAGTAGTCTCCAATTTTGAGACCATAGAGGCTAAACCTTTACCACCAGATACTTCAGCCCAATTGGCTGAGCTCATGGCTCTGATTTGAGCTATAGAGCTGGGAAAGGAAAAAGGGTAGCCATTTACACTGACTCCAAGTATGCCTTTCTGGTGCTACATGCACATGCTGCTATCTGGAAAGAAAGAGGCTATTTGACCACCTAAGAATCCCCAATCAAGTATGGTGATCAAAGTTTTAGGCTATTGGAGGCAGTTCATCTGCCCACTGAGGTTTCAATCTCCTGTTGTAAAGGACACCAAAAAGGGAATACAGAAGTGGCACGAGGGAACCAAGCAGCCAATCAGGCCGCTAAGAGAGCAGCATTACAGAACAGTGATCTAACAGGGGTTGCCACCTTAGTTCCACAAACTAATTTGCCAGAATATCCTTCATATACTATAGGTGAGACTCTTAAAGCTAAGAGTAAAGATCTTTGAAGGCTTTCAAGAAGATCATATGGGGTGGTTCCAAAAGGAGGTACTCCTTTTTCTGCCTGGGAACCTCCAGTGGAAACTGGTTAACTCCTTACATGCCACCTCTCATTTAGGGGACTGCTGCTAAGTCGCTTCAGTCGTGTCCGACTCTGTGCGACCCCATAGACGGAAGCCCACCAGGCTTCCCCATCCCTGGGATTCTCCAGGCAAGAACACTGGAGTGGGTTGCCATTTCCTTCTCCAGTGCATGAAAGTGAAAAGTGAAAGTGAAGTCGCTCAGTCGTGTCCAACTCTTAGCAACCCCATGGACTGCAGCCCACCAGGCTCCTCCATCCATGGGATTCTCCAGGCAAGAGTACTGGAGTCGGGTGCCATTCCCTTCTCCATTTAGGGGGACAAGGTCCTCCAAAGATTACTAGAAAGATCCTTCAGAGGAACAGGCCTCCAAATGAGTATAAGGTAAGTGGTCTCCTCTTGTCCCACTTGCCAGTTAAACAACCCCCAAAGAGCTTGAAGACTCCAGCTGGCCCAGCCCATCCAACAGCATGGGACCTACCCAGGAGAGGACTGGCAGATGGACTTCACCCAGATGCCAGTTTCTCAAGGATATAAATACCTACTAGTCATGATAGATACACTCATAGGATGGATTGAAGGTTTTCCTACCTGGCCTGAGAAGGCTGAGGAAGTAACAAAAAAAAAACTGCTCCATGAAGTCATTCTGAGATTTGTCACTACAAAGTGACAATGGGACGTCATTTACTTCTAAAGTCACCCAAAGGGTCTCTAAACCATTGGGCATTACTTGTTACCTCCATTGTGCCTGAGGGCCTCAGTCTTTAGGAAAAATAGAGTCAACAAAGCTTGGCAGGGTTTGTACTCCAAAATAGACAGGAGACAGATCTCCTAATAGATTTCCTGACGGCTGAACAAGGAGGGACTTGAGCCAGAGGGACTTGAACAAGGAGGGACAAGATGAAACAACACATCTCAGTTGTTTCCAGGTAAATACCTCTAGCCAAGTTGAAGAAAATTTCACAGTCCTCAAGGAAAACATTCAGATCCTACAGGATCTCAAAGAACGAGCTAGAGAGTCCTCAGGGTGAGGACTCTTGAGAGTCCCTTGGACTGCAAGAAGATTAAACAAATCAATCCTAAAAGAAATCAGTCCTAAATATTCATTAGAAGGACTGATGCTGAAGCTAAAGCTCCAATTCTTGGGCCACCTGATGCAAAGAACTGACTCATTAGAAAAGACCCTGATGCTGGGAAAGATTGAAGGCAGGAGGAGAAGGGGATGACAGAGGATGAGATGGTTGGATGGCATCACTGACTCAATGGACATGAGTTTGAGGAAGCTCTGCGAGTTGGTGATGGACAGGGAAGCCTGGCGTGCTGCAGTCCATGGTGTCTCAAAGAGTTGGATGTGACTAAGCAACTGAACTGAACTGAACTAAACTGAAAAGGTTCCAAGTCAAACTCCTGGTTCCTCTCTGAAACCTGCCTCTACCATACCCTATCTTTTCAATAAATGGCACCACCATTTACCCAGTTGTTCAGGCCAAAGACCTACATGTCCACATTTAAATCTGGAATATAGCCACTCCTCTTTATTCCTGGTTAATTTAAGTTTCTTGCCTTGCAGTGAAAGAATTTGGAGATTAAGTAAGGAGGTTAAGAAAGTAAGGTGTGGGGCTTCCTTGGCAGCTCAGTGGTTAAAACTCCACACTTCCAATGCAAGAGACACGTGTTCAATCCCTGGTCAGACAACTAAGATCCTGAATTCCACCTGGCATGGCAAAAAAAAAAAAAAAAGTAAGTAAAGTAAGAATTTATTTAAGCAAGGATATGGTATCAGAGGCAAAGTGGGCACACAGGCAAGTTAGGAGCCACTGCCCTGGATTTCTTTGGAAAGTCAGTAATGAGGCATACAAATGAAGGGGCAGAATATTCACTGGGGAAAGAAAAGTTTGGGGATTGTATATTCTGATTTTTATCCCAGCTCCATCTTCCCAAAGGGAGGAGGGATTTTTGTCCTTATTTAGCTTTGTTCAGAAGTGTCATTGTTACCAAGTCCAAGCTCACTATGCTTGCCACACAACAGGCCAATAAATCAGAGAGATTGTTGAGGCAACTAAGAGACTTTAATTGCAGAGCTGGCAAACTGAGAAGATGGCAGGCTAGCACCTCTAAATAACCATCTTATTGGGGTCTGGATACCAGGTTCTTTTATAGATCAGAGAGAAAGAAGCAATGAGGAGTTAAAGTCAAAAGGCAGAATAGAAAGAGAGAGGCAGTGACGTAAAGGGAAAAGGTCTTCAGTCTTGTAAAACATCTCCAAAGGAATGGCCTGCCTATGGAAAGGGTGTGTTAATCTCTCCTACTAACAGGTGGGCAGGGAAAAACTATGCCTCTATGAGCTGAACAAAGGCATTTTACAACCCAGTTCATATTTAAGAACCTTAAAAAAAGAAAAAAATTAGAGGGTCAAGGTCCTCCAGGCAAACCGTTAAGTATGATTATAATAGCAAGAGCAAAGAAAAGCAAGTCAAAGAAACAGTTTCCAACATAGACTCAGAATTGGCTTCCTCCTTGCAACATCATGGGGACAGTGCATGATAGGTACTTTTCATCTGTAAGACTGATGTTATTGCTCATTATAATGAGAGCATAATGAGCAAAGGATTACATTTGGACTCCCATCTTTCCCTACCTTTCTCTGTCTGCTTCCAGGACGCTAATGATGCAAAAGGTTTCCTGTCAGCCTGGAGATTCCCCACACTATTCTCACCATTTTTTAAACGGCCCAATTATTTTCCCACCTCAGGGCGTTTGTACTTGCTTTAAAAAAAATCCTCTTCTAGATTTAGCAGGATGTATTTCATCTCCAGGAGACATTCCTGCCCCTAGATCCAAACTGCTTCTTCTCTTTACCCCTATAGTCCTTTACCCTATTTTAGTTTTCTTTATGACGCTGACCACAACCTAAACTTATAAATTTTACATACTACTTCTTTATTGTCTGTCATAATTTCCTGAATATGGGATCATATTGGATCACATCATCCTCACTGCTAAGCTCCAGTGTCTAACATGGACTGGACAGCAATACTGGTTGAAAAAATCAACAGTAGTGAAAACCAAATATTCAAAAACAGTACAATATTTTTTTAATATGAAAATCATCATTGTCATTTGAATAATTTTTCCAGAAAAGCCTTGAAGAGAAGGAAAATTTTCACTGTTACAACAAATAATATGAAGTAAATGAGCAAAAAGAAAAATAGGCAAAATTATACATTTTGGTGACCTCAATTTTGTGAAATTATCTATCTAGCAAGATATTTTTAAAAAATAAATGCTCAAAATGGTTACAATGGTTATATCTGTTGTGGACTGTGGGTGGATTGGTAAAGAATTTCCAGACACGAGGCAGAATGAGAGGAGAAAAGAGTTTGTTAAAGTGGGAGACGCTGTTAGAATAGCAGGCCAGCTCAAGGGAGAGCCACCCCCTTTCATGAACTAGTATCAAAATTTTATATTTTAAGTAGCCTCAAGACAGGAAAATTCCTACTGGAAGGGTGGCTTTAGGTGATTGGTTAGGATGTTCTAAGGTGGGTATTTTACCTATTATATGGTCAGGGAACTGGTTGGTTTAGATCAGGAGGCTCATGGTAACAGCTGCTTTAGGGCTTGGTTAATCCCAGAAATTTTTGTCCTGTGTCCTTGGTATAAGGCTGAACACCTGTGACCGTGGTATAGGGCTCCACATTTCCCCATCTTCTTATTTATGGACCAAATCTTTGGCCCTTTAACATCCTGCTCATGACTGACTGTTTGTGACCCCATGGACTATACAGTCCATGGAATTCTACTGGAATTGGGTAGTCTTTCCCTTCTCCAGGGATCTTCCTGACCCAGGAATCAAACCGGGGTCTCCTGCATTTCAGGCAGATTCTTTACCAACTGAGCTCTCAAGGAAGCCCTCATGACTGACTACCTATCCCTATCTTAGGCCATGGGGACCCAGGTCATTGAGAAAGGGGTGATGACCTAGCTTCTCCAGGCTGAACAGGGATATTGTGGGGTCCTGGGTTCCAATACCCATTCTCTGTCCAGGTGAACTTATAAAGGGAGATGTGAGTCCATGGAATGACAAGATGGCTTGTTCCAGTGTAGTCCAGGAGTTAGCCAAGTGATATTCTTGCCATACTACCATTTGGAGATTTGTTGTATTCCAGAACAAACTTAACAAGAAGCTTAAAGATACATGGCCTGAAGATTAATAGAAACATAAAAGTTGCCAAGGGGCCTGAAAGAGGAGCTAGCTCGAAGAACCAGGACCAGACATTAGTCCATAACATTAGTGTTTCTCTAGGTATGAGAAGATGCAAGAACTTGGGCTCAGGAAAATCTTTCCCTGGAAGTATTTAACTTTCTGAAGGCCTGTTTTATCAGTTTTTCTCAGAGCACACAGTGCGTTATTTCTGATCTCTGCCTTGAACTCTTTCCAGGGGGTGTTGAAGGTCAGCAGCTTGCAGTGGTCATGATTTAATCTTTGTAGAGGCAGACAGCAAGTACCAATTTCCGGTTGGCAGGGGCACTGCGGGGTCATAAATTTGACCATTGTTTGGGAGGCATATTATGACCATTTTGTCCCACAGTGCTGGCAGTACTTATTTCCAGGTCTGGCAAAAATTCTGCTGATAGGCTACTCAAGGTGCTGTTACTGGACCAGGCCTAAAGAGTAGCAAAAGTCTCTGGATGATACCTGCTTTGCTAGCCTCTGGGTCCAGGAAAATATTCCCTTTCGTTGCTTCTTCCTATATCTAGAGTTGCATTATTACAATCATTAATCTCATATGGAACTACAAATCACTTTATCAGAGACTCAGTCACACATTTGGTAGTGTAAGAAACAATATTTTGAAATAGGCAACATAAAATATAATGTAGCTAGCAGTTATTAGTAAGGTCATAAGTAAGAATATAAGTCAAGAACTAATGTTAGGCATAGCCCAGCATATCCCAAAGTCATCTGACTTAGTTTATTAAAAAAAATATAGCCTGACGTTAATATCCTGGTTGTATATCATAGAGCATCTGTTCTTTATCCAAAGATTGATTACTAAGATAAGCTTTAGAAGCAAACTTAGTTCCCTTTCAATAACTTAATTACATTTTTACCAATATAACGTAATAACAAGAAACTATCTCAGAAGTGATTCTTAGTAAACATAGACCTTAATTAACAAAACTATAATTTAATATTCAGTGAAACATAAATTTTTTCTTTGTGAAGACATTAACGCTGTAGCCAGAGAAGACTTTAACTCACCAAACAAAAATGAAGTTTGTCAGGGAGTTGGGAAATGCCAAGCAGTTATCTTGGATTTCCCGTAGCTCTGACTGTTTGATTTACAGCTAATGTTTACCCATTTAAAATTTTCTAACTTAGGAGTAGACTGTTGCCATGTTTTAAGGACATCAGGATAGCATAAGCTTAACAAAGGGGATAATTTTTGTAGAAGCAGAATGAACTAAATCTACATGTACCATAATCTTCATAGATCATTGTGAAATAATACTTTAATACTTTACTAAAGTAATGAAACCTTTTAAAAACAAATATACCAGAAAGAAAAACACCAATACAGTATACTAATGCATATATATATGGAATTTGAAAGATGGTAACGATAACCCTATATGCGAGACATAAAAAAAGACACATGCATAGAACAGTCTTATGGACTCTGAGGGAGAAGGTGAGGGTGGGATGATCTGAGAGAATAGCAATGAAACATGTATATTATCATTTGTGAAACAGAACGCCATTCCAGGTTCGATGCATGGACAAATGTTCAGGGCTGGGGCAATGGGATGACCCAGAGGGATGGGATGGGGACAGAGGTGGGAGGGGGTTTCAGGATGGGGAACACATGTAAACCCATGGCTGATTCATGTCAGTGTATGGCAAAAACCACTACAATATTGTAAAGTAATTAGCCCCCAACTAAAATAAATAAATAAAAAATAAAAACAAATATAAATTATTTAAAGGCAAAGAAATTCATATAGTCTATTATAAAAAGCCAAATTCCAAGAAAATTTTGTTCCCTTAAAAGAGAGAAAACCAAATTCCAGTCTGATGCCAGCTTACTGTTAGTTAATTTAATCTTACAAAGTCCTCTTTAAAATAAATCTTGAAGAGGTAGTATTTTTGCAAAGGTATCAGAGTGAAACCATAGATGTCTATATTGACATAAAGACTTAAGAAGGCGTGAAATACCTTTTTCCAGCCCTTCACTTTCAGTCTGTATGTGCCCTTGTTTTGAGGTGGGTCTCTTGTAGACAGCATATATAGGGGTCTTGTTTTTGTATCCATTCAGCCAGTCTTTGTCTTTTGGTTGGGGCATTCAACCCATTTACATTTAAGGTAATTATTGATAAGTATGATCTCATTGCCATTTACTTTGTTGTTTTGGGTTTGAGTTTATACACCCTTTCTATGTTTCCTGTCTAGAGAACATCCTTTGGCATTAGTTGAAGAGCTAGTTTGGTGGAGCTGAATTCTCTCAGGTTTTGCTTGTCTGTAAAGCTTTTGAATTCTCCTTCATATCTGAGTGAGATCCTTGCTGGGTACAGTAATCTGGGCTGTAGATTATTCTCTTTCATTACTTTAAGTAGGTCCTGCCATTCTCTTCTAGCCTGAAGAGTTTCTATTGAAAGATCAGCCGTTATCCTTATGGGGATCCCCTTGTGTGTTATTTGTTGTTTTTCCCTTGCTGCTTTTAATATTTGTTCTTTGTGTTTGATCTTTGTTAATTTGATTAATATGTGTCTTGGGGTGTTTCACCTTGGGTTTATCCTGTTTGGAACTCTCTGGGTTTCTTAGACTTGTGTGACTATTTCCTTCCCCATTTTAGGGAAGTTTTCAACTATTATCTCCTCGAGTACTTTCTCATGGCCTTTCTTTTTTAAAATCTGATTACATTGCAATTGAAAGAGTAACTTGGTCATTGCTGTGACATGCAACACTTTAAGATAGTAGTTAAAATTATGACTGATAACATTTACCAGGACATATCAGACCTTTATAAATTCTACATAATTTCTAGATTATCTGTATTAGTAACATTTACCATACAATATAACCTAAGATTTATTGCTTATTTGACAGTACTTCCCAGGTATCTTTAGCATCCCAAATGAGCATAATTAGTTTAGTATCTTTCTTTGGGATGCCTCAGGGGCCCCCTGAAGCACCCCAAGGTTAGCTAGAGGTCAAAGAACTTCATTTTTATTCAATATTAGGAAGTTTTGTCAAAAAGAATATCAAAAGGTTTAGAACATTCAGTCAGATAGGCTAATAAGTGGTTGTGAAACAATAGTTATTCACTCAGCCAAAGTAACAATAAAATATTTCAAAGGTAAATATAAAATGGATCACTTAAGAGGTAAAAAAAAAAAACACTTAAAATCTATTATCAAAAACAGTTCAACATCTTAAAACTTGTACTCTTCACTAGGTCCACTTTCCACAAAACGTTTTTTCACTTTGTTGATCCATCACTTTGTTCATTCAGAAACAGCCACCTGTAAGTCAGACCTACTTCCTTTTTCCTTAATAAACTGCAATTCCATTCCTCATACCTTCTTTCTAAAAACATATATCCTACTTTTCTTAAGAAACCATGAACAGTCCTTGATTAGCACTCTATATATTGGTTAATATAATCCCTTAAAGTCCTTATCTCATTTCCATTTGCTTTCCTTAAAAGGTTCTTCATACTGAGCTATTTTCCTTGCTGACAAATTTGCAACAGATACAAGATCTTATTTAGCTTATATTTAGCCTAGGCACAACAAAAGTATTACACTTATTGCTGATAATTCTTGGGCTTCCCTGGTGGCTCAGACAGTAAAGAATCCACCTGCAATGCGGGAGACCTGGGTTTGATCCTTGGGTTGGGAAGATCCCCTGGAGGAGGGCATGGCAACCCTCTCCAGTATTCTTGCCTAGAGAATCCCCGTGGACAGAGGAGCATGGCAGGCTACAGTCCACGGGGTCACAAAGAGTCAGACATGACTGAGTGACTAAGCACAGCACAAACCTAGGCACAACAAAAGTATTACACTTATTACTGATGATTCTTAAGATATATCTATATTATTTAGATTAAGAAACAAACATTAATAACTGGTATTAATTTGATTCTGAATATTCCCAGTTCACATGAACCTGAAATTCATTTATCTTAGCTTCTCTTGTGTCTAGAATTGCTTGATTTTTAAGCACTTACTTTAATTTAGGCCAATTAAACAGAACTTATTTACAAATCAACATCAGAAATATAATCTAAAGACACATATTGAGACATACATAAAATCAGAAAGACAGCCAGAGATCTCAGAGTTTTCTCCTTGAGATTTAAATTGTCCTTTACCCTTTGTTTCTTGGCTTGAAGTTCTACTACTTTTCCCAAGGCTGAAGTCTCAGGCAAAGTGGGCTACATTATCTCAACGACATGATCAGAGTTAACTTCAAGCTTTCTCTTAGGCATGTTTTGTTTAACAAGCTAGCTTTTTCTAATTGTACATGTAAGAAAAACCGGTTTTGTAGTTTCAAAAAGATTTTATTTTAACCAGTTTTCTCTGTAGTCTAATATCATGAACGTACTGTATTTTTCTTTCTGTGGTCATGGTCTCATAGCTAAAATCAAAATTAGAGAGTGCTCAAATCTCTGATAATAGAGGCTGGCTGACTGATAAGATGTTGTCCCAGCAGGAATTATCCTTCTCAGAAAGTGGGGTCTTAGTTTAATCAGAAGAATCTGAAGGGGTAAGTGAACTTGCAGGAGTGGGAAAGCTTGGTTCCCCTCTCCCCCGAGAGACAGACTTTAGAAGGGGATTCTTTAACTGATAGGGGGGAGATAGATGAGGACAGGGGTATAAGGTATCAACAGAAAGACACATGTGGCATGAGTCCCTCAGATCTAAGGCCATGAAGATCTGAACATGAGGGACCCCTGAGTCTTTTCCCTGCTTTTGGCTAAAGAGATCCAGTTGACAGACTGTGTTATTATCTAGCGTGCCATTAACAGGCCATTTTTCTTGGTTCCCCATTTTATATTGGGGCCAGGCCTTTTCTTTTTGAGATATTTCAGGGTCAAATTTTTCTAGTTCCTGAGGATGGAAGGGGTGAGTCTGAGGGAGGTTCCCAGGATATTTCAGAACCCATTATTAGCCTATATGCCATAGAATGGGGGTACTGAGAGTCACCTGCTGACAGAAAGGTGTCCCTTTTCCCCAATGATCTCTCCAAGTGACTAATGGCAAAAATGGCTGACCACGCCAACAGTCATATCTGACAGTGAGAGGTGACCCCTGAGAACCATGTGGCTAAAGCACCACACACCCCAGGCAGGGAAAGAGAGATTCCCTGGAGCAACCAGGTGACTCACCCTTTGGAGATTCCCTGAAACATGGAAGGCACTCTTGGGATGGCTCAGAGGTAATTCCTAGGCTCCTGTAAATCAATCCAGACTAAAAGGGAAAGAAGTGAAAGTGACAGGGAAGACAGGCGGAGGAATCTGCCTCATAGTTCTTCCAGGGAGGTGGCAACCAGGGGTGGAGGGCTGTATTTTGCTTGAACAGATATGTGCCTAACGCTATATGGAAGTTGTCTTGCTGGAGGCAGATGTTCTAATAGCCTGATCCATTCCATGACTCCCTTATCTTGCATGTGAATCATCAAGCAGCAGGTTCCCTAATGGCTTTCAACTGCCTAATCTGTGCCCTCGCAATTTTAATTGGCCTGGTTCTTATCCTAAGGGAGAAAAAGGAAAGGAGGAAAGGAGAACCCTCACCCACTTGGGTGGCAGCTACTGGCACAGAGTGGGCTGTAGGACCTTTGGAACATTCCAGAGAGTAACCCTGGCCAGAGTTCCTCAATTGCTTCCAAAAAAATTCATCTGCTTGCTGAGGGTTAAAGGAAAAGAAATGAGAGAATGAGGGGGGTACCTCGAGGGTCCCCATAGGGGCCACCAAAATGTCATGGTCTGTGTGCAAGTTGGAAAGGAATTTCCAGACATGATGCAGAATGAGAGGAAAACAGAGTTTACTAGAGTGGGAGATGCTGTTAGAGGGGCTTCCCTAGTGGCTCAAATGGTAAAGAATCTGCCTGCAATGCAGGAAGACCCGGGTTCAGTCCCTGAGTCAGAAAGCTCTCCTGTGAAAGGGAATAGCTACCCACTCCAGTACTCTTGAATGGAGAATTCCATGGATAGAGGAGCCTGGTGGGCTACAGTCAATGGGGTCGCAAAGAGTAGGACACAACTGAGCAACTAACACACACACATGCTGTTAGAACAGCAGGCTGGCTCAAGGGAGAGCCTAACTTTTCTCTCTCTCCATAAATGCACCCTGACAGAGAGTGGGCATTGGGACTGAAGACCTCATCACATCCCTGTTCAGCCAGAAGAAGCTAGGAGTGGTCATCACCCCTTTCCCCAGTGACCAGGGTCCCTATGGACTGAGATAGTTGGTCATGAGTAGGGTGTTACTTGGCTAAAGATTTGTCTCATAAATAAAAAGAGGGGGAATGTGGAGCCCTATACCAAAGTCACAGGCATGGATCTTTATATCAAGGTCAAAATATCCAGGATTAATCAAGCCTCATAGAAACTGTTACCATGTGCCTCCTGATCCAAACTGGCCAGTTCCCTGACCCCATATTAGGTAAAATATCCACCCTATTGCCCACTGTATAGCATCCTAACCAATCACCTAATGCCATCCTTCCAGTAGAAATTTTCCTGTCTTAAGGATATAAAATTTGGCTACTAGCCCATGAAAGGGGTCAGCTCTCCATTGAGCTGACCTACTTTTCTAACAGCATCTCCCACTCAATGAACTCTATTATCTTCTCATTCTGCTTCATGTCTGAAAATTCTTTTCCAACCCACATGCAGACTCTGACAAGAATTATGCAAAAGAATACTATGAATTTTTATTTTATTATTTTACTTTAAAAGTTTTATTAAAAGAAATTCACATTGATATATTGTTTTTAATTACATATTATAAAATAACAAAGAAAAAGATTCTGCCAAAAATGTGTCTGAGACAAGAAACCAATTAAATTGCACCCTAAAGCCCAGGGGAACTGTGGGAACTTGCCTACTGACTACCCGACTATTGGGATGGATTCTAGGCCTCTTTGACTAAGAGAAGGGGAATGAAGAAGAGGGGCATTGGCTTGGGCATGAGGAGTGGTCCAGCATTCTCAATAGGGATCAAGGCCCTTAAAGACTGCACTGTATTTCCAACTCACCAACTAGAACAGAAGGTACATGAGTGGTTGACAAAAGAATGTGTGAATGAGACTAACAGGTGAATTTACTCTTGCCTGTAATCAAGAACAATCCCCAAGCAGTAGCAGAAACGTTGAACTCTTCACAACTAGCATTTGCACAAATGCTTCCTCATCCACTATGCAGAGAGTGGCAACAAATGATTATAACTTTTGCTGAAAGGTGAAAACAGTGTGAGCCTAAGTTTGAAAACATGGAGGAATTTTGTTCCAGGTAAGCACCTTTAGTAGGAAGGGAGGAGGAAAAGGAGGAGAAAGAAAAGGAAAAGAAGAAGGAGAATTGGAAGGAGTAAAGAGAGAAAGATAGGGAGGAGAGGAAGGAGAGGGAAGACAAGAAGGAGGAGAGGATAGATTTGGGGGCTAGGTGCTAGATTTCTATGGGGTGTATGGTATCCTCCACATCATTTTGCAGATGAGAACTGAAGCTCTAGAGAGAAAAGAGGATGATGTAGCTGCACAGGACAGAGCCAGTATCTGTAACTTCACCATCCCATAGGTGTGCAAAGGGAAGATGAAGATGAAGCACCTGCTGGGGACAAGAAGAACCTACAAAGATCCAGAATGTTTCTAGAGCTGCTCAGACAGGGCAGGGCCAGGAAAGTCACAGCCTAACAATATTGCATGCATCTGTGTGGCCTACAGGCCTCAGGTATTTGTGTGCAAATGGATGGATGACACTTCTGGTTTCCAGAGATTGCTGCAGCACATGCCCATGCATTGCCACAGAAACTCACCACTTGGAAGGTGCTCTCTGCACATAACTAAATGTTGTTATTCCCAAACACCCAGCCAGCCAGCTAGGGCTTTGAAAAATACTCAAACATCTGATCTGACTATTTTGATGAAACACTGTTGGACAGAAAAACAGGCCACTCCCAGGAGTATGTAGAGAATGATAGGATTCATGAATATGCATAAAGTCCTCTTTCCAGAGACAATTGCTTCAGCATTTATTGGAACAGAACAGGCTGGGAGGGAAGACAGCTCATCCCCAATGTCTTTCTGCCTCCCTGTATGAATTTTGTGAAAGTTTGGATCACTTCCTGTATCCCCAGGACCTGGTCCTCTGCACTAGCAGGGCCCACAGAGTCCCTCTGGACTCCTTCATGTCCCTCACCACACCCCACCTTGATCAGAGCAGGAAATAGAGTTCAGAGTGGGGAACCAGCTTGCCTGAAGTCACATAGCCGTTCCTAGAGGGCCAGGACCTTCACCACAAGGCCAAGTGACTCCCATACTGCAGGCCCCTGGAAGAACACCAAAGTGGACCAGAATCTGATGAGGAGCAAGCCCTCAGCATAGGTCATCTGGCATTCAGAATCCCTGCATGGAAACGTCTCTTTAGCTCCCACTAGGGCTGGGGTGGGAAGCTGCAGTGCAAGACAGCTAGGAAGGGGATCCCACAGAGAAAGCTGTGACAGGATTTCCCATTGACAGGCTTCCCTTTGAAGTCTCCACTTCTTCAGTTCCCAGCCCATTCAGTCTATCTGCAATTTCTTTCTGTGAAAAGGGTAAGGTCTGATCAAGACATGCTAAGGTATGAGTGTGTATTATCTGTCCCAGGTTAATTGTCTCCTTTAGGCAGAGTAGACTAGAGATGTTAAGGTGCAAAGCAGGAAAAATAGGATAGGGATCAGGCATTCCACAGACCACCCAGACTATACCACTAATACACAAGGGACTGACCCTGCCCAGAGTCCTGTGAGGCCATGGTGACAGCTGCAGACCTTCCTTTGATCTGATTCCTCATGTAGCCTCCATATGTTAGTCAAAAGGAGAAAAGCAAGGGGGAGGAATGCCTAAGTCATGGGTAATCAGACATTTCTAAAGAAGGTCAAGCATGCTCAGACATTGGGGGTCCAGGTGATACCACCATCTGCTGCCCTGTGCTCCCAAGTCTATGGAGGGCAAGCACTGAGCAGGGCTGAGCCAGCTGTCAAGTACTTGCTTGTCATGCGTCTCACATTGATGAGGCAGGGGAGAGTGAGTGTTTCCTTTGAAGGGCTAGGTGATATGAGGTTGCTGGAAGTGACAAGTCCCATTTCATCCTGCTTTTGAAAGGGTCTGAGATAGATGCCTGGCTGAAAGCCTAAGTTGTGCTGAGCATCAGGGCCACTATTCTGCAGAGACTACTTTGAAGTGGAAACCCAAGCTCACTTAAGGTGGAGCAAATGGCACCCTGCAAGTCCAAGACTGAGAGAGACCCCCTTGAGTTTGCAAGCATTTAGGAGCCAGAGTGAACATGTTACCAACAATTACATCAACCTGTTTGTCACTATGGCACCCGCAGACCTAATTGTGAGGCACTAAGTCTGCCCCTTTGGACAATTTGTCAACTCCCTGAGCCTCAAATTCCTCCACTGTGAAATGGAGGCTAAGAATATTTACTTCACAGGGTCCTTGAAGGGACTTAACATGATAAAGACACAAACTGTCCGAGTAAGCAGTTCTTTGTGGCAGTTATTGTGGTTCTGGTTGCTATTGCTGTGCTAGGCACTCAGCCTACAAAGATGAAAAATACTCAAGAAATCTGAAGGGTTCTGGAGGAGAGAAACCTCCAGATAAATACCATGAAATGGGATGATGGTCAGATCCTGAAGGTGCAGCAAAAACTTTAATTAAGACAGAGTTCTCCAAAGAAGGTAGTTTCTGCACAGCCCTCAAGATAAATAAGACTTCCGTGGGGACAAATGGAAAGGGCATTTCAGATCCAGGAAGCATGATGGACCCAAGCACAGAGCTCCTTGACCTGCAGCCCCTTACACATTTGTCACATATGAGTTTAGCATCTTCAACTATGGCACAAAGAACAAGTCAGACAAACCAAACAATCATCCCAACATAGAGCTGGATCATAAGGTTCTCCAAACGAGTCTCAAAAGGCCTGATGTGGGTTCCTGAACAGATGATCCCTAAGATGAAGATTACAGGAGTTGTAGGTATCAACCAGGTAAAGGTATGAAGATGAAGAAAGGGAAGTAGATGAATGTCTAAGTGATTTGAAAAATGTAATGAATCTCTCTCCCCAAGAACTGGACAGGCAGCAGTAGCTCAGTAAGTTGGTGACTCTTGATCTTTTGGACACCTGCTCAGAATGCTGCCATGGACATGAGAAACTGCTTGGTTATCAGCTTTGTGCCATCAGATCCAGAAGCCCCTGGAGCCTCCCCCAGTCATGGTACTTTGCCCACAGCAAACTACTTGGAAAACTCACCAAGAAAACTGCCTCTCTTTCTTCTATTTCAATTCTCATTATTTTCTTGCATCTGAAATGTGTCAGCCCTGTCATTCTCCAATAGAGAAGATGGCATTCCCAGGGGATAATAGAGGGTTAGTGTGTGACTCTGGAGATGTGGTGCAAGGACTCCACCCAGGCCAAGAGCCTTGCCCAAGCGTATACATGTTCCATACATTATCCTATGGTGCTGGAGCAGGATTCAGAACTTCTCTTAGCCTCAGAGATTGAATCAGGGTGGAAAGATGGAGACTGGTAGAATGCAATATGCCAGAGAACCACAGAACATGTTCCCTTGGTGATTACAGTGGGGTTGTTTGCTATAGGCTAACTTGACACACAAGACAGAGCTTTCTAAATTTTAATATGCCTACAAGTAACCTGGGATCTTATCAAAATGAGGATTTTGACCTGGAGGTGGGCCCCAAGATTCTGCTCTTTTAACAAGATCCTATGTGATGCAGGGGATATACAGATCTTCAGGCCACACTTGGGAGAAGCAAGCATGGACCCTTCACTCAGGCAGCAAACAGTCACTGCAACTCCTAAGTGTTTATGTACAGTATTGGCAAAACTGCAAAGGCCTGTACTCCAGGAACTCACTTTATAATTGAGGGAGATAACAATAAATGAGTAAGCAAATAAAAGGATAACATGATAGAGTGAGAAGTTTGTTAGAGTGACAGAGGACTTGGGTGCAGATGGTGGGAGTGCTTTAGGCTGGCTGATGGAGGAAGACTGCCCTAGAGAAGGAATTAAGAGGGAGAAGGAGCCATCTGGAAGAGGCTTGGTAGGAGAACATTGCAGTCAGGAAGACAGCAAGTGCAAGGACACTGTGCTATGAACGACCTTGAGACAGAGCTAAGTGCCTTGACCTCCAGGCTTCAGCCTTTTCCCTGGATTCAGCCACTTGTACTTGGTTGTGAGGGTCTGTTAAACTGGGCTAAACTAAATGCCTTTGGCTATCCAGGATTTAAAATTCTGGTCTCTTCTATTATAGAACCCCTCACCATTCCTGGGTCCTTGGGAAACCATGTCTGAAAAGTAAAGATTTAAACAAAACCTTCACTACCAGAATTCTACTTTCCCACTGGTCCTGGATGCCCAGTATCACTTTTCCAAGGGAAGAGGGATGGGAAGGAGGGCTTGGCAATGACACAATCACAAAGAAAGGCTTAAATACAGCCTGGCCAACTTGGGAAAAGAAGTAGAGATACTAAAGATTCACCCTCCCATTCATCCTAACGGCATTCTCCCTCCTAATACTTTATTACATCTCACTGTACATGCAGCCGATATGTTGGATTTTTGTCCCCTTCTGCTGTTTGGAGGTTGTATCTGACACATTTTGTGCCAGACACCACATATGCTCATGGGCTACTTTTTTTTTTTGGTCACTATACTGCAATGGGAACTGACACCTCTCAGCCTCAGTTGTGTTGGATATTTCTCTTTGCCTGAGAACTTCTCTGTCATCACTACACAAAACTCTTGTGAAAACCTACTTATGCCTTCTGTTGCATGTGCCAATCTGGAAGTGTGAGGGAACTAGCACCTTATGTGACCACATTTGACCAATGGAGGATGGAACTAGTGGACAAATATGCCTCTCTTTTGTCCTTCAGGAAGACAGTTCTTTAGATGACTTCTTAGGTGGCTTCCCAAAGGGTCCCAGCAGGATTGAGTCTAGTTAGCAGTGATAAAATCAAGAAGGTACCCTCATATCAACTTTACCTCCTTTCCCTTTCCACTCTTCTCACTGTTCCATTTATTGTTCCCTGGAATTACTTTCAAAGATCAACCTCTGGCCCATAAGCTGTTGTCCCAGACTCTTCTTTTCAGAAGAAATTGAAGCTAGGACAGAAGGACCTTCCAACTAATGAAAACCCAGCCTTATCACACATGATCCTATTTTATTGAAGGCAAGGCTGAGGTTTTTTGCTACCCAGACTCCCTGCCACAGGCTGGGAGGTGAGTTAGCTCAGGAACTGGGCCATTCTTGTGCCTCACTCCTGCTGGAGTTAACATGTCAAAGACCCTTGGGTGGATCTTCCAGGTGGATCCTCAACTGCAAACACATAATCTGTTCTCTGAGATCTCTTTTCAGGGATTTATATTATAATTTGGAACTAGTGCTTCTCTAGTGCTCAGCCACAACACGTGTCAGTATGTCATAGGGCTCTGTGTTCTCTCCCAGCATCCCCCCAACCTCAATGCCTCTGACCTGCCTAGGAGAAGTGGTAACACAGAGATCGTATATGATGAGGGTAATAGAAAGAACAACCGTGGAGAATTAGTTGGTTCAGAAGTGGGGCAGAGAAAATCCAAGATGAGCCTGGAGCATCTTGTGGCACCAGACAGCAAGAAGGTATTAAAAACAAATAAACAAGAACAACAAAAAATATACCTTTGTATGTATATGTATTTCAAAGGAATTCAGGGCCAAACTGAAGGCGCTCCCAGTGGCCAGTGTTGGAAAAACATGAACACAATATATAACTATAGTTTGGATTATAAAAAGAATAATATAAATATGTATTAGTCCATACTGATTAAACAAAGAGCTAACTAAGCAATAAATAAATAAGAGAGAAGCAGCAACTCTTCCTCACAGAACTCCAATTAATAAATGTAGAAGAAATGAAAGAAAGTCATGAGTAATATTGTATACCAGAGTAATAATTGCCATAGCCAATATCTATTGATAGATATTAAAATGAATGGGTGAAAACTTAAGCAGAATTGAGATATCTCCAAGCACTGCCCTCAAACACTTGGTAATTGCAAAAAAGAAAATAGTTGATAGCATAAAATACTGGTAGATACTATCTCAGCCAAATAGCAAAATAACCTACAGTAATAAGACACTGGCATCATGGGTGCCTCAGTTTGATGCACTGAGAAGGGTACCTCACCCCTGTGGGATCATTCTAAATAAAACATGACCTAAATCCAATAAATAGAAAACATCAGATAAGTCCAAATGGTGAGACATTCTACAAAGTAACTTACTGGTTCTCTTCAAAACTTTCAAAGTCCAAAGAAGACATACAGATGGCTAACAAACACATGAAAAGATGCTCAACATCACTCATTATCAGAGAAGTGCAAATCAAAACCACAGTGAGGTACCATCTCACACCAGTCAGAATGGCTGCCAAAAGTCTACAAACAATAAATGCTGGAGAGGGTGCAGAGAAAAGGGAACCCTCTTACATTGTTGGTGGGAATGCAAACCAGTACAGCCACTGTGGAGAACAGTGTGGAGATTCCTTAAAAAACTGGAAGTAGAACTGCCTACTACCCAGCAATCCCACTGCAGGGCATACACACCAAGGAAACCAGAATTGAAAGAGACACGTGTACCCCAATGTTCATCGCAGCACTGTTTACAATAGCCAGGACATGGAAGCAACCTAGATGCCCATCAGCAGATGAATGAGTAAGAAAGCTGTGGTACATATACACAATGGAATATTACTCAGTTATTTAAAAGAATGCATTTGAATCAGTTCTAATGAGGTGGATGAAACCGGAGCCTATTATACAAAGTGAAGTCAGAAAGAAAAACACCAGTACAGTATGTTAATGAATATATATGGAATTTAGAAAGATGGTAATGAAGACCCTATATGCAAAACAGCAAAAGATACACAGTTGTAAAGAACAGACTTTTGGACTCTGTGGGAGAAGGCGAGGGTGGGATGATTTGAGAGAATAGCATTGAAACATGTATATTATCATATGTGAAACAGATCGCCAGTCCAGGTTCAATGCATGAGACAGGGTGCTCAGGGAT
This sequence comes from Okapia johnstoni, assembly GCA_024291935.2. NCBI lineage: Eukaryota > Metazoa > Chordata > Mammalia > Artiodactyla > Giraffidae > Okapia > Okapia johnstoni. The sequence continues at coordinate 64,904,870 of CM044310.1, forward strand.
GGTGCACTGGGACAACCCTGAGGGATGGGATGGGGAGGGAGATTCAGGATGGGGGACACATGTACACCTGTGGCTGATTCATGTCAACGCATGGCAAAACCCACCACAATATTGTAAACTAATTAGCCTCCAACTGAAATAAATCAATTAATTAAAAAAAAAAGACAAGGAAAGCTTGAGGAACTGCCACAGGTTGAAGAGGACTGAGGAGACAGCATCACTAAATTAAACATGGGAGCTTGGATCAGATCCTGGAGCAGAAAAAGATTGCCAGAGAAAGAATATGAAACCCGAGTAGGTTTTTGCTTAATAGCACAACACCAAGGTTAATGTCTTAGTTTTGATAAATGTTCTATAGATAAATGTTCCATAGCCATGTAGAAAGTTAAGGGGAAGCTGGGGGAAGTGTCTAAAGGAATTTATGTACTCTTTACAACTCTTTGGTAAATTTTCAAATTATCTCAACATGTAAAATGCATATTAACTTTCAAAAAGTAAAAGAAAGCAGGAGAGAAAAGTAACATAAGCATGGATAATTCCATTTGCCATTCCAATCCACAAGCCTAAAATAAAAGAGCAAATCTGCTGTTATATTCTTTCATCATGTGACCACCTCACATATGTTACCCTGAAACAAAAGCCAATTATTTCATCTATTGCCCCAAAGAAGGAAGAAAAAATGATTCAAAGAAGAAAGTCCAGTGGTCTGGATGGATCGAGGACTTCTTTGTGTCCAAAAAGATACCCACTTATGGATTTTTAAGCAGTGCTAACCCATTCCCCCAATGCTGGATGAAGATCACCATGCCTGTGTCAGGCAGAGCTCCACTAAATTTCTTATGTGTCTTTTCTGCCTTATTCCTGTCTATTCTGAAACTTCAGCTGGAAGTGAATTCTGGAGATCACTGTCATGCTTCTCCTCTCCGGTTCCACATTCCCCTCCAGCCCTGCCCTTGTCCCTCCACTCACCCACCATGAACTACTCAACCATTTGTCACTTCCTGTTAATGCCCAGTGAGGAAGTTTCCCTAAGCTTCCTCTCACAGCAGTAGGAGGGCCATATGCTATGCTTGTTCCTCTGGCTCAGATCAGGTATTCTCTTCCTATTTGGGACAGAGGCTACAGAGGGCAGAGGGGGTTTGGCTTGGAGTTCTGCTTTTACATGTCCTCAAGATCCAAGATCAAGAGGCTACTCAACCAGCCCCTGTGACCATCAATCTTCCTTTCTGCGTACAAACTCCCAAAGTAAAACTGAAGCCAGAGTGGGCTCATAATACACAGGGCTACTTTGGTGGTGTTTTAGGATACAAGGTGCATGAGCCAGATCCCAGGAGAACTGGGACCTGGTGTGGAGCTCTCTGGCAGCATCAAGGGCACCAGAAAGTGCTGAAGATTTATGGATTGTCACCTACATGAAGTACCCTCATCAGGGAGAAAGCAAAGCCATCATTATGACAAACCGGCCTGCCTTTTGCCTGTGTTGCTTAGTTGGCCGCATGGTTTGGGAGTGATAGCTTACCATGAATGGTGTTGGATTTGCAGTCGCCAAAGGAGAAAATTTCGCTTTGGGACCAAAGATGGGGCTTCAGTCACTCAGAACTTCATGCAACAAAAGTTTTATTAAAAGGGATTTAGAAAGCTTTTGACACAGACATCAGAAGGGGGCAGAAAGAGTGCCACCCCTGCTAGTCTTAGCAAGGCCTTATATACTTTTTAAATTGGTTACTAGATTAAAAAAACATGTCTCAAGATTGTGAGAGAGTTAATTCTTAGATAGGTTGATAAGAAGTCTGGGGTACCTGAGGAGGAGAAAGGGGTCTGGGGCTCTTGAGGAGGAGAAAAGGAGAAACTTTTTTTCTACATTTCTTCATCTTAATCACATAAAATGTTTTTTTTTCTTTAAGCTCAGAGCTAATGATTACACAACAAAACAACTCATCTTGCTCAAGAATATATTTTTCCTTAAACTCTATACCAATGATCATATAACAATAATGTATCCTTCTTGAGGACATATTTCTCCTTCTTAAGAACCTCCTGAATAATCCTGTCATCTTAAAGTATATGTTGTGGGAGTGGGTCTGGTAAGATCTTTCTATTGTTCTAATCCCATCATTTTACAATCTAAATTATGGGAGTGGGTCTGGTAAGACTTTTGCAATCTTGAGGCATTCTTTTGATTTACTGTAATAACCAATTGAAAAAGTATATAGCTCCCCTGCTTAGACTAGTGAGTGGGGCATTTTCCATCCCCCTTCCAATGTCTATGTCAGAAGATATCTCTGTCCTTTTGCACTGTAATAAAACTCTGCCATACAAAAGCTCTTGAGTGATCAAGTCTGGTCCCTGGTCCTGAAGATAAATCTTCTTTGGAGATCATGAATCTGACATTGTAAGCTATCATGGCAAGAGTGAACACTGACATTCAGCTGTAAGTGTCTTAAAAGACCTACTCCCACAACATACATCATAAGATAATAAGTTAGCCAGAAGGAATGGGTTTCTGTTAAGAAGAAGAAACACGTCCTTGAGCAGGGTGTTGTGGTTAAATAATCATTAGCGCAGAGCTTAAGGAAAAACATACCCTTGAGCAAGATGCACTGTCTTGTTGTGTAATCATTCACTGGGGCTTAAAGAAAGTTAGTCTCAGGTGAAATAGATTGTTGCCATAGCAACTAAGAGCTTAAGAAAAAAAATGTTTTATGTGACTAAGGTGAAGGAATGTAGGAAAAAAAAATGTTTGTCCCTTCCTCCTCCTCAAGGGCCTTGGACTCCTTATCAACCTGTCTAAGAATTAACTCTTTCAGGAAGAAAGCTTGTAATCTCTCCTTTCAGTGTAGTCAGTTTTACTGCACAAGACTGGGTGACAGCAGCATCTGGCCCCTTCCAGAAAGTCTCCCAGTGGGAGGCCAGAAGCATGGGCAGGGCTTGAGAGTATGCTGGGGAAGAGAGTTGATAGGAGGGCATTTCTTAGTCCATTAGCACCAGGAAAGCCACAGTCATCCCTGGGACCCTGCAGCCAAGGGCATCCCCAGAGCATTGGTTTGTCAATGGGAAGAAGTCTCCTGTCCATGAAATTTGTACCTGACATTTACAGTTTCCTTTGCCAAGGTGAGCTCTCAGGGACTTCCTTATAATTCCACTACTTGAACTGAAAGAGGAAAAATAAAAGATTTCTTAATCAAGCATGGGTATGAAGATTCAGCTGTAAGGTTATTCACAATAGAAAATCTAACTAACGAAAAAGGCGCTGGTGAAATAATGTGCTGGCACACTTGTTGCTTGCTGCCGGCATTTATTTCCTTTGTTCAAAACATAGGACTGAGAATGGGGGGGGGGGGGGGGGGTTGTAGTTCCAAAACCCAAAGAGAATTCTGGGTATTGTGGTTTCCATGTGATTGAAACAGATCACCCTCAATTACAGAGGTCCCTTTTCAAAGGAAATTCACAAGTGAGCATGTGACCCAAGCTTGTCTGATAAGAGTACACCCAGGACTTTTTCTGGAAATGTTCCTTTTCCTGCTGACCTGAATTCCCTGAGGATATTGAGATTGTAAAAACAATTATTGCAGTCAGGCAGATAGCTGACCTGAAGAAAAAAAACAGAAACCCAAAGGAGAGAATCTCAAAAAAAATAGGTGACATTTTGAATCTCTGGATCAAACTACACCTGAAGCTAGTCCAATTTCTGGCTCTATCACTTACATCAATTTGATTTTGAAGGCCAGTAACCGAAAGAGTTGCACATCTACATGGTGGACTAAAATGAAAGTTTTCCCCAGTAATTATCTCTGGACAGTAAAATCATGATGTTGTTTTATAAATTCCTTTTCCAGATATAACATCTCTAATGTATCACTAATAAGCATGGATTACATTTTAGAAAAGAGAAATAAAGTTATTTCTAATTTTTAAATGATACTACTTTTCTTCTGTACTATTGCTGGTAGTGGTGTTGTTCAGTCATGAAGTCGTGTCAGACTCTTTCAGACCATATGAACTGCAGCACACCAGGCTTCCCTATCCTTCACTGTCTCCTGGAGTTTGCTCAAATTAATGTCCATTGAGTCAGTGATGCCATCCAACCGTCTCATCCTCTGTCACCCCCTTCTACTCTTGCCCTTTCTCAGCATTAGGGTCTTTTCCAAATGATTGACTTTTCACATTAGGTGGCCAAAGTATTAGAGCGTCAGCTTCAACAACAGTTCCTCCAATGAACATTCAGGGTTGATTTCCTTTAGGTTGGACTGGTTTGTTCTCCTTGCAGTCCAAGGGACTCTCAAGAGTCTTCTCCAGCACCACAGTTCAGAAGAATCAATTCTTCAGCTCTCAGTCTTCTTTATGGTCCAGCTCTCATATCCATACTATAGTGTCCTTCAAACTGAGTGGAAGCTTCTATTTGTATATTCTAGTAGCTCTAGTCTGCATGGAACCTGCCTGCCAAGTCCCAGCCTACCTTCCTAAGGAAGTTTACAGACTTTTGACTAAAACTTATATATTATCATGCCTTTTAATTTCTATATCTCTGATGCTTTGACAGCTTGGGCCTTGTGGGCCCTGGAGAGATTGCCCCTTCCAGACCTAGCCAATTCCTAGAGATAAATGAGAATTAACCAATCCCATAGTCCCCAGCCACTTCTGTTTTCAGGCTCTCACACTCTGGATCAGTGTCCCCCTGCCCTAATCATCCCAGGACCAGACAACTGGAGACAGCCACTGTGTCCCAGAGCCTGCTGAAGTTATTTGTCTAGCCAATGCTAAGTCCGTTTACCTTGCTGTGACTTCCCTTTCCCTCATAAACCACAGTAAAGACTCTTGCCCATATTTTTCTCTCACTCCTCCTAACACGTACTGATTCTTCCCTCTGTGACCCTGCCTGGCGTGCCCTCTTCCCCTTAGGAATTATGAGTAACAAACTATCTTTTCAATGGCAATTGTCTCCTGAATAATAAAAAAAATCGACATTTTAAAACAACTGGTTCATCCATTTGGAGTCACATACTCAACAAGTGCACAGACAAATCCAGCAAATTATCAGTGACAAATGGTTCCATGCTTAGCCACAGGTGTTTTTGTTTTTGCTTTTGTTTGACACCCCAGTTACAGGGAAAATCCTAGATTTACTTGGATACTCTCTCTAACTTTTTCTAATTAGTCTAATACTAAGCAAACAACAGACAACCAATGCACACTGGTTGTTTGAGGAAGCAAACTGATCAGGCCACACAAATGTCATAATGACTGTACCACTATTGTTGCGAGGGGCCTTCAAGATCAGAATTTAGAAAATTCCTCTCCCAAGAGATATTATGAGGGTCTATCTTATTGGGGGCTCTCAGAAGCAGACCCTAAGACTGATTTTCATGCCAAGTAGTTTATTTGGAAGACAATCCCAGGAAGCACCAGCGAGGAAGTGAAAAAGGAAAGGAAAGGAAGCCAAAGCCAGATGTGTTAACATGTCTACTGGGGGCCTCTGAAAGACAGTGTAGGGAAGTGAGCCTCAAACTGTGGTGCACATCAGACTCTCCTGGAGGGATTCCTAGAACAGTCTGGGCTGAACCTTCAGAGTTCCTAATTCAGTGGGCTCCCAGGTGACTCTGAGGCTGCTTGTTCCAGGACCATATTTGGAGGTTTCCCTCCACCTCTATCATCAAAGGGGAAGAAACTGGGCTATTCATCAGCCAGTTGCCTTTCATCATTGGCCAAGGATAGTTCCCAGGAGTGGTGACTCCCCAGTACTTGTGGCCTGCCTCCGTGTGTGTGGAGAGATCCTCAGGCAGAGAATTAAGCACTGGCACTGGACAGAATGAGCATACGTGGGAACAGTGCTGAAAGGTGTGGGGAGGACACTGGCAGCATTGTTACAGCATCCTACCCCAACATTTCTGTGGTGAAGGAAGATAGAGGACACCCACCTCTATTCTATGCCCCTTTTTTGGAAAGTCACAATGTCATTAGCATAGCAGCATTTCTGAGGGATCCTGAATTTTTTTTTTGTAATTGTTGGAACTTAACATTTGCCAAATTCCTTTTAACTTATTTCAAAGAAGACAGCTTGGGGATCGCTATTCCAGACTAAGATTTAGCAACTAAGGCCTACAGAGCAAATGTGACCGTCTACCTCTTTGTGTAAATTAACTTTCACTGAAACACAGACACATCCATTCTTTTATAGACTATATATGGCTGCTTTTGCTCTTCAATAGCAGAGTAGTAGTGATCAAAACTGTAGGCCCACAGGCCAAAAGCATTTATGATCTGGCCCTTGGCAAAATAGACTGATAGAACCCTGTTCTAGACTGTTTTCTTCCCATTTTATAGACACTGTTTTCTTCCCATTTTATAGAATCTTGTTCCATACTGTTTTCTTCCCATTTTATAGACACTATAGATCTATAGTCCTTCATTCCCAGAGGACTCAGAGAGGGGAAAGTGCCTTGCCTAAGGTCACTGAAAAAGATTGTGGCGATGCTGCGGCAAGAGAGGAGAGTTCCTGATTTGTATGTCCTTTCAAGAGCCTCTTCCTCTCATAGATCTGCCTCATAGTCCCTCTTCCTTTATCTCTTGTTCTCTATTCTCTTGGCCTACTAATATAAGCAATTATGGATTCTCCAGAAAGAGATCCTTGGGCTTCTGTTTAAAGACTCCCTATATGTCATTAGACCACTCACTCACCAAGTCTTTTGAATAGACCAGGCCTGTTCTAGGTATGGAGTTGCCACAGGAATTAAGAACTGGTATGCTTCTGTCCTGTTTGGAGCCCAGTTGAGCAAGGGTGTAAAAAGTTGTCTTTAAAAAAAATAGTGTGTTATTTTCTATTCTGAGTGCTTTCAAGATAATGACACAAGTGAGGGAGAAGTTGAGGAGGCTGGTTGGGATTTGAAAGCAATGGGAGACTTTTGCAAGGGATGACATCCAAGCTAAGACATATGTATTACAGACCTAAGAGATTGTGTGAATCCCAGGTGGGAAGAAATGCAAATGCAGTGCCTTGAGATGTCAGTATCTCTCTAGGCTCCAGCTTAATGGGAGGGGAAGGAGGAAACATTTGATGCAGGGACCATACGAGGGCAAGGCCTTGCAGACCATGATCAGAAACTTGGATTACATTTCAAGTAGAATGACAGAGTTGTGGAATCAATCCCCAGGAAATAGGTTCTGAAGTCCTGTTAGAGATGTAAGCTTTTCCATGGACATTTCTGTTCACAAAGGCCTAGATTATGCAAGAAAAAGCACATGGTTGAGCCTGGCAGGTGTTCTGAGGACTGGATAAACATGCATATACCTGTGCCATGGAGAAGCAACATGTGCTGTCCTTAGTATGGCTTTCCTTCCCAGTGTGTCCAGGTCAGTTTCTGTCCACATCTATTGCCCCTGGCATTGATTACTCTTTCACTCCTAACAGTGTCTCTATTTGAGTGATAAGTTATACCATCACCCTGATTATAACACTTGCTTCCAAGTAATTCAAGCCTTGGCTCATGAACTCCATTACTCTCAGGTCAATAATTTATTCTACCTTGAAATATAAATTCCTCACAATGAATAGAAAAATCACAAGGTTATGTCTTATTTCTCCCTTGGCATTCCACATTCCCAAAGGACAGGACATGTGTTTATTTATAAAGAGTTGTTAGCAAAGTCTACCATGAAAATAATATATATGCACATTAGTTTTAAAAGTTAGGTCATTTAGTCTTCACAATAAAATTTCCTGGAAGGGTCAAGGGTCATTTCCCTTTTATGGACAGAAGAAGTAAAGTGACTAGCCAAGATCTCACGGCCAGTAAGTATTAGAGTTAGAACTCAAACTTGGATGGAAGTTAGTTCTTTATCTAGTATCTTTCTACTTCACCATCTTGCAGCTTAAAGCCTAGCTGACCTCTCTTCTAGGACAGATATTCACAGTCTAACAAGACAGAAGAGAAGACACAATAACCTTCCTGTCTGGGCTTTGCAACTATAAAGTACCTTGTAACAGCTAAATAATAACAGCCATCAGTGTTAGCAGGTGATCAGGATGTGGCTAGGGCTGTTGATGGTACAGAGATTTTTTTAATTATCTCCTAATGTATGTCAGGCCAGATGTAATACCCTGTAATGTCAGAGCTTATCAGTCTTGCTCGAGGCAGACACACATGACACACAGGACCGGGTGTTCTTCACACACATTCAAACCTGAGCTGTCAGGGTTTTCTGAACACCAGCCTCTGGGCAGGTACATATAGAATGTGCGGGTCACCCAGGGACAGACTGTTAAGCTGAGAGAGCCACACCTGGAGCCTACATCAGCACAATATGGCCTTAAGGTGGCTTGTAAGTTAATTTGTCATTCTATCAGGGACTGAAAAGTGGCTCCCATGGAACTCCAGGGACTGGAGAGTCCTCACTTTCCATCAGGCTAAGGCCTCTGTCCCTCCAGAGTCAGGCTCAGAACTGCTGCTGCTAAACCTTATTCTTACCCTGGCTCAGACTCAAGCCATCTGACTTGGAATCTACCCTTGGGTAGATCCTCAAGCAAAAGGAATCGCTGAGGGAAGCTAGGTTCAAACACTGCCAAGGATCACTTCTCAGTGCCTCTGATGCTCACCAGGCTGTCCAAGGACTCAAACAACTTGTCCTGGGATGGGACCAGAGCTTTGGAAACTGCTATTTACACACGTTTCACAATAAAAGAACCAATGAGAAGAAGGAGAGTTAGGGGCAGATCTGGAGGAAGCTGCATTGGAACCTGGCTTGGAATCTAGCAATACAAGTTACAAGAGTAGGGTGATTCTCTCTACCGACAAACATACAATCTAAAAGTTATGAGTTAAATTTTATTTGAGGATCTTACTGTCAACTGTAGCCCAGGAGACAGACTTTCAGATAGCTCTAGAGAACTGCTCTGAAGAGGAAAGGGAGGAGCCAGGATATAAAGCAGGGGTTTTTTGTTTGTTTGTTTTGCTAGGAAAAAAAGCATGTAATTAAACATAAAAAGATTACTGCTAATCACAAAGAACAGATAACTCAAGTTAATGATTTTAATCCTTGTCTATGCATGGGAAGATGCAAGAACTTGGGGCTCATAGAAATTATTCCTTAGATATGCATTTAACTATTGAGGGCCAGTATCCAAAGTACAGATTGTGTCCTACTTTTTTTCCATCTATAATTGCCCTCAGGGCGTACCATTGAGGGATAGGAAGTGGAGTGGAAGGGGAGTCTGCAGTGGCTGATGGCTTGATGGTGAGCAATATTTCTTATTTACTAGAATGGCAGGCAACATTGTTTGATGACAATTTCTTGGGACAAAAAGTACACAAGTATTCCTGGGAACAGTGGAAACAGTTGTGGAGAACTTTATCGAGCCCTGGAAATGTCAAGCCTGGAGGTACATCCGCACTTGGTCCCATAGCAGGAGAGATAACATAACCATCCCCTGGGACTCTCAAACAGCAGCCTTGGAGAAGAATAGCATCACCAGACAATGAACAAGAAGTTGGAAGCAGTCACTGCTCTAGTCTCCCACCACCCAGCTCCAATCCTGCCAAGTGCAGACTCTGCTATCTCTTTCCATAGAAGTAGGCTTACAAGAGGAATCAGTTAAGAGAACAAACATTTGGCACACCAAGGGAGCAGCAAGCCAAATTCAATAAGATGAAAACGTATACCCCTACCACCAAAAAATAAAAAGAAAATGTCTCTTCCCATCAAGAAAACAAGGTGTGCCCATTTTATGGATGAGGAAAAAAGCCTCAGAAAAGAAAATTGCTCAGAAAAACAGCTAGCAAACCGAAAAGCAGATCTACTCACTCTCCTTCCTCATCCCTTCTTCCTGGATCAAGATAAGCTCCCAGAGTTGGAAGACTTTTTCTGTTGGGAAACATTTTTGTATGACTGATTCACTAATCAACTTGGTTTGAGTTTCATAAAAGGTAGTGCTGGGAACACTGAGTCAGTCCTTCTTTCTTGCTTCCATCCTGCACAGAGGGAGAGAATGCAAAAAACTCAAATATGCAAATGAACATTTGAATTGATTTCCACTGGAATTTTAGTCTCCAAGAGAGTTCTTTATACTCTGAAGAAATGCATTTTTATTTCTGCTCAACTGGTGAAAAAGAAGAAAACATATTTCAAGATGACCTAACCTAGGAATAAAAGTCTCTGGAAGCAAATTGTAGTTAAACAAGATAATGTTGACTAAACAAATATTCCACTCATCAAAAGGAACAGACAAAGAGAATTCCCAGGTTCTAAATTGTGAGAACAAATGGACCTCTTCTACATTCATTTCTCACTGTTATTCCAATCAGGTCCATGCCTCAAGCAAGGTCTGGGATGGTCTCAGGACCAAAGAGTGTGAGTAGGAAAGTGTGCAGCAGCCTCTTCTCTAAGTAAAAAGTCAACTGTAATAAATAAAGTATGTGGCTTAGGTGCAAGACCCTGTACTGGCTCTGGGGTTGAGAGAGGAAACAAGCTCTGTAGCCCTTAACCTCAAGGGATTCTGGGTCTCAAGAAGGACTAAGGTGCACACATAAAGGCATTAAGGCATTACTCAGGTGTGCTCAGGGAAGACAGGCTGGAAGCTTTGGTTCTGCTTTCTAGGGGAATTTCTAATATTATGAGTGACCCAAGCCACTAATGGGACCATTTGATATTAAATGAAAACCTTATATTTTAGTTCTGTGTGCCCAGTGACTTTTGTTTTTTCTAATTAAAAATGTTTTTGGCCATGATCCATGGCTTATACGATCTAAGTTCCCCCACCAAGGATTGAACCTGGGACACTACAGTGAACATGCTGAGTCCTAACCATTGGACCATCAGAGAATTTCCCCAGTGACTTTAATTAAGATGGCCAGATGTTCAATACATAGTAAGTCTTGACCAGACTGGTTCACTACAGTGCCCCACCTTTCCTCCTTTCTTGTGCTTCTCATCTTACCCAGGCCCCACACATAGGAGTCACCTCTCAGTACCCACACACAGGACAGTTCAGGCAGTCCTGACTGTCCACCCCTGATGAATGCTCTTAGAGTCAAGTTTTCAGAGCTGTTGATAGTCTGGTAATTAACCACTAGGTTGAAGGAATACAGTTTGAATCCTTTGATAAACCTGGGCATGCTTCAGCACTATCTCTTTTTGTTTTCAATCATCCTGACACTGCAGAGGCAGTTGTAGAGTGATGCATATGTTAATGATACCTTCAGAGTAAGGCCAGAATAATATAGCTACCAATGTCTGAGGCTGAATTTCTCAACTGCTTGTAACTGGGTCACTATTTTTAGTTGGAACTTCTAGTCCAAAATGTCAAACAGGGAAAACAAATTGAATTGGACTGAGAGGAAGAAACCAGGGGTGGGGTTTCTATTCCATATCTTTTAGCCACTCATTATGAATATGGAAAAAAAAAAACTTTTCCTAGCTCTGGGCCTCAGATTTTCTCACCTGAATAGCCAAAGGTATGGATTCACCTTTGCTGACTGAAATAAAAATGTTCAACATGAGAGCTGGTGAGTTTTAGTTTTATTGGGGTACTTACTAAGGACTATCACACAGAGTCGGACACGACTGACGTGACTTAGCAGCAGTAGCAGCAGCATATCATGGAAGACAGCCTCTCAGAGCTCTGAGGAACTTCTCCAAAGAGGTAGGGGGAGAGGGCAAGCATATATGTGATTTTGGTTAAGGGGTTACATTCAACGCAGAAAACATCTCAGTCAAAGTCTGCTGCTAGTCCTGAGAAACAGATATCTTAGTTAATGGTGTTAGTGCTTAGGAGTTAGTTAGAACTATAGGAAGACATGAAAATTCAGGTTCATAAAAAATTTCTCCTGAAAATACCTAACTATCTAAAGGTCTGTTCTGCCAGTTTTCTCCAAGCACAAAGCGTCTCATTCCTGATCCCTATCCTGAGCTCATTTCAGAGAGTGTTAAAGGTCAGCAGCTGCAGTGGCTAATAGACCTAATCTTAATAGAGCTGAATGGTGAACAACATTCTTTAGTTGCCACCTTCAGTTGGGCATTCTACGAATCAAAGATGAGCAATACTCAAGGAAGCAGTGACTCAGCTCCGTGAAGCAAACCACTCTACTGAAAAATACTTTCAGGTATCTGTAACACTAAGTTTTATAACAAAGCCTCATATCCTTGCCAAGGAGAAGTGGAAAGAAAAAATGTTCCACGGGGTCCCACCTGACAGAGTTCAATTCTAATGTCAGTGAGTGAATAAGGCAAGAGTAATACACAGTTTGGAGAAGGCAATGGCACCCCACTCCAGTACTCTTGCCTGGAAAATCCCATGGATAGAGGAGCCTGGTAGGCTGCGGTCCATGGGGTCGCTAAGAGTCAGACACGACTGAGCAACTTCACTTTCACTTTTCAGTTTCATGCTTTGGAGAAGGAAATGGCAACCCACTCCAGTGTTCTTGCCTGGAGAATCCCTGGGACGTCGGAGCCTGGTGAGCTGCCATCTGTGGGGTCGCACAGAGTTGGACATGACTGAAGGGACTTAGCAGCAGCAGCAATACACAGTTAGATTTCCCCATAGAAAGGTTCCACCAGCCCAGCCCAACTGTGTACCCCTCCAGACTCAAGACTGCCAATGTTGTTCTATTAAAGAAATCATTTGCTTTTAGGGGACAAAAAAATAGCATACTTTCCCAAGTATATAAACAGTTCATATAATTTAATATACAAAACAAAAACAAACAACCCAATTAAAAAATGGGCAGAAGACCCAAACAAACATTTTTCCAAAGAATACATATAGATGCCACCACATGAAAAGATGTTCAATATTGCTAATCATCAGAGAAATGCAGATCAAAACCAGAATGAGATATCACTTCACACATGTCACAATAGCTATCATCAAAAAGACTACAAATAACAAGTGTTGGTGAAGATGAAAAGGAAAGGTAACACCTGTATACTATTGGTAGTAATGTAAATCAGTGCAACAACTACGGAAAATAAATGGAGATTCCTCAAAAAACTAAAAATGGAATCACTGTGTGATCCAGAAGTTGCACTTCTAGGTATATATATGAATAAAATGAAAACATTAATTCAAAATGGCACATGCACCCCAATAGTCATAGCAGCATTATTTACAATTGCCAAGATACAGAAGCAATCTAAGTGTTCATTAATAGATGAATGGATAAGGAAGATGTGGTATAAAGACAAGCACACAATGGGATCTTATTAGCCATAACGAAGAATGGAATGCTGCTATTTGCAACAACATGAATTGACATAGAGAGTATTATGCTTTAGTGAAAGAAGTCAGAAGAATACTGTAGATTAACACTCATATATGCAATATGGGAGACCTGGGTTCCATCCCTGGGTTAGGAGGATCCCCTGGAGAAGGAAATGACAACCCATTCCAGTATTCTTGCCTGGAAAATCTCATGGACAGACGAATCTGGCAGGCTACAGTTCATGGGGTCGCAAAGAATCAGACACGACTGAATGACTTCACTTTTACTTTTTCATGTAATCTAAAAAACATAACAAAACAGAAACAGACTTACAGATGTAGAGAACAAATTAGTGGTTACCAGTAGGGAGAGGGAAGTTGGGAAAAATGAGATGAGGGCAGGTGATTAAGAGGTAGAAAATACTATATATAAGACAACTAAACTACTATATATAAATAAGTAAATAGTAACACAGGGTCTATAGCCAATATTTAATAATAACTATAAATAGAATATAATCTATAAAAATATTGGATCACTATGCTGTAAACCTGAAACTAACATAAAATTGTAAGTCAAACATACTTCAATATTTAAAAAAATTAACAGCATGCTTAAGGTATTATTGGAACCTTACTGACCTGGAAAAAGGAAATATCCAAGTTCAGCTGGCCCTAACATCACATGGGAAGAAGAAAATACTCAACTTCAGACCTCTCTAGTCACTCTGTCCTACCTAAAAAGAGAAAGAAACACATCAAGAAAAACTTGTGAGGTTCACAGCCCAGTGTCACATGATCACTAAAAGACTAGACCTAATGATAGGACTGTATGCAGGTCAAGAAGAAGCAGTTGGAACCAGACATGAAACCATGGACTGGATGCAAATTGGGAAAGGAGTAAGTCAAGGCTGTTTATTGTCACCATGCTAATTTAACTTATATGCAGAGTACATCATATGAAATGCCAGGCTGGATGAAGCACAAGCCAGAATCAAGATCGCTGGGAGAAATATCAGTAACCTCAGATATGCAGATGACACCACCCTTATGGCAGAAAGTGAAAAGGAACTAAAGAGCCTCTTGACGAAAGTGAAAGAGGAGAGTGGGAAAAGCTGGCTTAAGACTCAACATCCAGAAAACTAAGATCATGGCATCTGGACCCATCACTTCATGGCAAATAGATGGGGAAACAGTGAAAGACTTTATTTTTTGAGGCTCCAAAATCACTGCAGATGGTAACTGCAACCATGAAATCAAAGATACTTGCTCCTTGGAAGAAAAGCTATGACCAACCTAGACAGCATATTAAAAAGCAGAGACATTACTTTGCCAACAAAAGTCCATCTATTCAAAGCTATGGTTTTTCCAGTAGTCATGTATGGATGTGAGAGTTGGACTATAAAGAAAGCTGAGCACCAAAGAATTGATGCTTTTGAACTGTGGTGTTGGAGAAGGCTCTTGAGAGTCCCTTGGACTGCAAGGAGTTCAAATCAGTCAACCCTAAAGGAAATCAACCCTGAATATTTATTGGAAGGACTGATGCTGAAGCTGACGCTCCAATACTTTGGCCACCTGATGTGAAGAGCTGAATCATTAGAAAAGATTCTGATGCTGGGGAAGATTGAAGGCAGGAGAAGAAGGGGGTGACAAAAGGTGAGATGGTTGGATGGCATCACCAACTCGAGGGACATGAGTTTGAGCAAATTCTAGGAGATAGTGAAGGACAGGTAAGCCTGGTGAGTTGCAGTCTATGGGGATGCAAAGAGTCAGACATGACTGAGCTACTGAGAAACAACAACAATCATAGGACTATAGAATGCCCCCTCTCCCCTCACACCACATCACCACACACAACAGGAGCACCTCAATACATAAGGCAAATGCTAATATCTATAAAAGGGTAAATCAAAAATAACACACAATAACAGAGGGATTTTAACACCCCACTCACACCAATGGACAATTTTCCAGACAGAAAATTAATAAGGAAATGCAAGCCTTAAATGACACATTGGAACAAATGGAGTCAATTGATATCTACAAAATATTTTATCCAAAAGCAGTAAAATACACCTTTTTCTCAAGTTCACACAGAACACTCTCCACAATAGATCACATCTTGGATCACAAATTAAACCTTGGTGAATTTAAGAAAATTGAAATTGTATCAAGCATCCTTTCATTAAAAGACAATGGGATTAGATATCTATTACAGGGGGGAAAAAAACTGTAAAAAACACAAGCACATGGAGGCTTAACAATATGCTTCTAAGCAACCAGAAGGGCCCTGAAGAAATCAACGAGTAAATCAAAAAGTACCTAGAAACAATGATAACTAAAATATGATGATATAAAACAGTGAGATACAGTCAAAACAGTGCTAAAATGGAAGTTTAAGTAACACAAGCATACTTTAATAAGTAGGAAAAACATAAAATAAACAATTTAACCTTAATTACACCTAAATCACCTAGAAAGTAGAATAAAAAAACTCCCAAAGTTAGTAGAAGGAATGGAATCACAAAGCTCAGAGCAGAAATTAATGAAAAAGAAATGAAGAAAACTGGCAAAGTTCAATAAAACTAAAAGCTGGTTCTTTGAGAAGATAAAAACTTGTCAAACCATTGAGCATATACATCAAGAAAAAAAGGGAGAGGACTAAAATTAATAAAATTAGAAATGAAAAAAATAAATTTAGAAAAAGAAAAGAAGTTACAAAAAACAGCACAGAAATACAAGTAATTACAAGAGACTACTTTGAGAAACCATATGCCAAAAAAATGAACAATCTGGGGAAAAAATGGACAAATTCTTAGAAAGCACAACTTTCCAAGACTGAACCAGGATGAAGTAGAAAATATGAACAGACAAATAACAAGCAATGAAATGGAAGCTAAAATTGAACTGTATCTAACAAAAAATTGCACAGGGCCAGGTGAATTTACAGGTGAAATCTACCAAATGTTTAGAGAAGACATTACACCAATCCCATTCAGATACTTGCAAATAAAATTGCAGAAGGAGGAATACTCCTAAATTCATTCTATGAAGCCACTGTCACCCCAATAACAAAGCCAAAGATGCCACACAAAAAAATTACAGGCCAATATTACTGAGGAAAATAGATACCAAAAAATCCTCAACAAAATTCTAGAAAACAGAATCCAACAACACATTAAAATGATCATACATCACGATCAAGTGAGCTTTATCCCAGGGACACAAGGATTCTTCAATACATGCAAATCATCATTGTGACAAACCATATTAACAAATTAAAAGATAAAAACCATATGATCATCTCAATAGATGCAGAAAAAGCTTTTGACAAAATCCAACACATAAATTTATCAATTTATGATAAAAACTCTCCAGACATACACCTGTTCAAATAACACAAGAGATGACTCTACACATGGACATCACCATATGGTCAATACCAAAATCAGATTGACTATCTTCTTTGCAGTTGAAATGGAAAAGCTCTATACAGTCAGCAAAAGCAAGGTCAGAGCCGACTGTGGTTCAGATCGTGAACTCCTTATTGCAAAAATCACACTTAAAATGAAGAAAGTAGGGAAACCACTAGAACATTCAGATATGTCTGAAATCAAATCTCTTACAATTACACAGTGGAAGTAACAAGTAGATTCAAGAGATTAGAGCTCATAGACAGAGTGCCTGAAGAACAATAGACTGGAGTTTGCGACATTGTATAGGAGGCGGTGACCAAGATCTTCCCCAAGAAAAAGAAAAGCAACAAATTAAAACGGTTGTCTGAGGAAGCATTAAATATAGCTGAGAGAAGAAGAGAAACAAAAGACAAAGGAGAAAAGGAAAAGATATACCCATTTAAATGTAGAGCTCCAAAGAATAGCAAGGAGAGATAAGAAAGCCTTCCTAAGTGATCAATACAAAGAAATAGAGGAAAACAAAAGAATGGGAAACACTAGAGATCTCTTCAAGAAAATCAGAGATACCAAGGTAACATTTCATGCAAAGATGGGCACAATAAAGGACAGAAACAGTATGGACCTAACAGAAGCAGAAAATATTAAGAAGAGGTGGCAAGAATCCACAGAAGAACTATGCAAAAAATATCTTTATGACCCAGATAATGACGATGGTGTGATCACTCACCTAGAACCAGACATCCTGGAATGTGAAGTCAAGTGGGCTTTAGGAAGCATCACTGCAAACAAAGCTAGTGGAGGTGATAGAATTCAAGGTGAGCTATTTTAAATCCTTAAAGATGATGCTGTGAAAGTGCTGCACTCAATATACCAGCAAATTTAGAAAACACAGCAGTGGCCACAGGACTGGAAAAGTTCACTTTTCATTCCAATCCCAATGAAATGCAATGCCAAAGAATGTTCAAGCTACTGCACAATTGCACTCATCTCACATGCTAGCAAAGTAATGCTCAAAATTCTCCAAGCCAGGCTTCAACAGCAGTGAATTGTGAACTTCCAGATGTTCAAGCTAGATTTAGAAAAGGCAGAGGAGCCAGAGAGCAAATTGCCAACATCTGCTGGATCATCAGAAAAGCAAAAGAGTTCCAGAAAAACATCTACTTCTGCTTTATTGACTACACCAGAGTCTTTTGACTATGTGGATCCCAACAAACTGTGGGAAATTCTTAAAGAGATGGGAATACCAGACCACCCTGCCTACCTCCTGAGAATCTGTATGCAGGTCAAAAAGCAACAATTAGAACTGGACGTGGAACAACAGACTGGTTCCAAATTGGGAAAGGAGCACGTCAAGGCTGTATATTGTCACCCTGCTTATTTAACTTATGTGCAGAGTACATCATGAGAAATGCCAGGGCTGGATGAAGCACAAGCTGGAATCAAGATTTCTGGGAGAAATATCAATAACCTCAAATATGCAGATGACACAACCCTTATGGCAGAAAGCGAAGAAGAACTAAAGAGCCTCTTGGTGAAAGTGAAAGAAGAGAGTGAAAAAGTTGGCTTAAAACTCAACATTCAGAAAACTAAGATCATGGCATCTGGACCCATCACTTCATGGCAAATAGATGGGGAAACAGTGGAAACAGTGAGAGATTTTATATTTTGGGGCTCCAAAATCACTGCAGATGGTAAGTGCAGCCATGAAATCAAAGACACTTGTTCCCTGGAAGAAAAGTTATGATCAACCTAGACAACATATTAAAAGGCAGAGACGTTACTTTGCCAACAAAGGTCCATCTATTCAAGGCTATGATTTTTCTAGTAGTCATGTATGGATGTGAGAGTTGGACTATAAAGAAAGCTGACTCGCATATAGGGTTATCGTTACCATCTTTCAAATTCCATATATATGCATTAGTATACTGTATTGGTGTTTTTCTTTCTGGCTTACTTCACTCTGTATAATGGGCTCCAGTTTCATCCATCTCAACAGAACTGATTCAAATGTATTCTTTTTAATGGCTGAGTAATATTCCATTGTGTATATGTACCACAGCTTCCTTATCCATTCGTCTGCTGATGGACATCTAGGTTGCTTCCATGTCCTGGCTATTGTAAACAGTGCTGCGATGAACACTGGGGTACTCGTATCTCTTTCAGTTCTGGTTTCCTCGGTGTGTATGCCCAGCAGTGGGAGTCTTATGGAGTCTTATGGACTCTGAGGGAGAAAGTGAGGGTGAGACGTTCTGAGAGAAATGCACTGAAACATGTATATTATCATATGTGAAACAGAATACCACTCCAGTTTCGATGCGTGAGACAAATGCTCAGGGCTGGGACAATGGGATGACCCAGAGGGATGGGATGGGGAGGGAAGTGGGAGGGGGTTCAGGATGGGGAACACATGTAAACCCATGGCTGATTCATTTCAATGTATGGCAAAAACCACTACAATATTGTAAAGTAACTAGCCCCCAACTAAAATAAATAAATTTATTAAAAAAAGAAAGAAAGAAAGAAAGAAAGCTGAGCACTGAAGAATTGATGCTTTTGAACTGTGGTGTTGGGGAAGACTCTTGAGAGTCCCTTGGGTTGTAAGGAGATCAATCTAGTCAATCCTAAAGGAAATCCACCCTGAATATTCACTAGAAGGTCTGATGCTGAAGCTGAATTTCCAATACTTTGTTCACCTGATGCAAAGAACTGCCTCATTGGAAATGACCCTGATGCTGGGAAAGATTGAAGGCAGAAGGAGAAGGGATCAACAGAGGGTGAGATTGTTAGATGGCATCACCAACTTTATGGGCATGAGTTTGAGCAAGTTCCAGGAGTTGGTGATGGACAGGGAAGCCTGGTGTGTTGCAGTCCATGGGGTCACAAACAGTCGGACACGACTGACTGACTGAACTGAACTGATGAGAAACACGTACTTCCCTGGTAGCTCAGCTGTTAAATAATTCGCCTGCAGTGCAGAAGACCCTGGTTTGATTCCTGGGTCAGGAAGATCCCCTGGAGAAGGGATGACTATCCACTCTAGTATTCTTGGTCTTCCCTGGTGGCTCAGATGGTAAAGAATCCACCTGCTCTGCGGGACACCTGGATTCTATTGCTGGTTTGGGAAGATCCCCTGGAGGAAGGTATAGCAACCTTCTCCAATATTCTTGCCTGGGGAATCCCCATGGACAGAGGAGCCTGGCAGGCTTTAGTCCATGGAGTCACAAAGAGTCAGACACGAATGAGTGACTTAGCACAGCACAGCACATGACAAATGCATAGCAAACATTATTTTCAGTGGTGAAAAAATGAAAAGATTTCATCTAAGATTATGAACAATACAAGGGTGTCCACTCACCTCTATTATTCAACATAGCTTTGGAAGTCCTAGCTACAGCAATTAGTGAAGAAAAAGAAATTTTAAAAATCCAGATTGGAAAAGAAAAAGTAAAACTCTCACTGTTTGCAGATGACATGATACTGTACATAGAAAACCCTAAAGATTCCACTAGAAAATTACTAGAGCTAATCAATGATTCTAGTAAAGTTGCAGGATATTAAATTAATACACAGAAATCCCTTGCATTTTTATACACTAGCAATGAAAAATCAGAAAGAGAAAGTAAGGAAACAATCCCATTGACCATTGCAACAAAAAGAATTAAATATCTAGGAATAAAACTACCTAAAGAGACAGAAGACCTATCTGAAGAAAACTATAAGACACTGATGAAAGAAATCAATGATAACACAAATTGATGGAGAGATATATCATGTTTCTGGATTGGAATAATCAATATTGTGAAAATGACTATAATACTTAAGGCAATCTATAGATTCAGTGTGATCTCTATCAAACTACCAATGGTATTTTTCACAGAACAAAACCAAAAATTTTTGCAATTTGCGTGGAAGCACAAAAGACCCCAAAGAGCCAAAGCAAAGAATGATTCAACCCTCCTGACTTCAGACTATACTACAAAGCAACAGTCATCAAGTACACTACTAGCACAAAAACAGAAATATAGACCAATGGAACAAGTTAGAAAGCCCAGAGATAAACCCATGCATCTACAGCCACCTTATATTTGACAAAGGAGGCAAGAGTATACGATGGAAAACAGACATCCTCTTCAACCAGTGGTGCTAGGAAAACCAGAGAGCTCCATGTGAAAGAATGAAATTAGAACAGTTTCTAACACCATACACAAAGATAAACTCAAATGGATTAAACCCCCAACTAAAATAAATAAATTAAAAAAATAAAAATAAATGTAAGGTCAGAAATTATAAAGCTCTTAGAGGAAAACATAGGCAATACACGCTTTGACATAAATCACAGCAAGATCCTCTTTGACCTCCCTCCTAGAGTAACGAAAACAAAAAAAATTGGAACCTAATTAGACTTAAAACTTTTGCATGGCAAAGAAAGCAATAAGAAAGATTAAAAGATAATCTTCAAAATGGGAGAAAACAACGGCAAATGAAGCAACTGACAATCTCCAAAATATTTAGGCAGTTCATACAGCTCAATATCAGAAAAACAAACAGTAACAGTCCAACCAAAAAATGGGCAGAAGACCTAAACATACATTTATCCAAAGAAGATATACAGATGACTAATAAATGCATGAAAAGATGCTCAACATCACTCATTATTAGAGAAATGCAAATCAAAACTTCAAAGAGGTATCATCTCATACCAGTCAGAATGACCATCATCAAAAAAACTACAAACAATAAAAGCTGGAGAGTATGTGAAGAACAAAGTCTCTTGCACTGTTGGTGGGAATATGGAGAACCGTATGGAGATCCCTTAAGAAACTAGAAATAAAAGTACCATATGAACCAGCAATTCCACTACTGGGCATATATCATGAGAAAACCACAATTCAAAAAAAAAAAAATTGCGCTCCAATGTTCATTACAGCATTGTTTACAATAGCAGGACATGGAAGTAATAGCCATAGACAGATAAGTAGATAAAGAAGTTGTGGAACATATATACAATGGAATATGACTTGGCCATAAAAAGGAATGAATTTGAGACAGTTGTAGTGAGGCAAATGCACCTAGACCATTTTATACAGGGAGAAGTAAGTCAGAAAGAGAAAAACAAATATCATATATTAGTGCATATATATGGTATCTAGAAAAATAATACTGTGAACCTGTTTATGTAGAAGAAATGGAGATGTAGATAGAGAGAATGGACTGGCATTGCAGGCAGTCTCCTGCATTGCACCCAGATTCTTTACCGACTGAGCCACCAGGGAAGCATATCAACCATTTTGGAGTACACACACAATATTTATGGTTGCCTAAAGGATTGAATTATTCTTATATGATCTTTTTAAAGACAATTTTAAATTTACTTTTTAATTGGAGGATAATTGCTTTACAATTTTTTAATTAATTAATTTTAATTGGAGGATAATTCTTTACAATATTGTGGTGGTTTTTTCTATACATCAACCCAGACAAGAGTGTGCAAAGGCTGAGGCTTATTAGGGCTCACTTGCTTAGTCATGCTGGGGAGAAGGGGCATGGCAGCTACAACTGGGATGTACTGGGCAGTGCCTGCTAGGGTAGAGACCTCCTGGATGTTGCTACAGACTGAGGTGGGCGGTGTACTCTCCCAGAGGAATTGCCCATCTGGCCTTGAGTCCCTAGGAAGAGCCAAGCTGCTTAGGCTCCCACCAGGGTGTGGGCAGTAAAGGGTTGCTACTCACAGTCTGGTGACAGTTGCCACCTCTGGGGTCAGAACAACTGCGGTTCTTTGTCTGCTGTCTCAAGCACTCTCTCTGGCCTTGGCAGTGGCGAGTGGCTTATGCTCTCCTTTCTAGATTGTAAACTGCAGTTGTGTCTAGTTTCTCTGCTGGTGCTGGCGCTCCTACTGGCTTTGGTGATCGCAGTTGGGTGCACAGCCACTGTCTGGGAGAGCATGGAGTTAGTGCTTCTGGCAGAAGCAATCTCTTGCCTCTCTGGAAGGCCCAGGCTTTTCCATGGACTCCCTCATCTGTGTTGTACTAGCCCCCCTCAGAGCATCTTAGTACCCAGCCCCCACTGGCTGTGGGCACAGGCATGTGAGCTGCTTCTCAGCTAAGAAATGTGGCTTGACAATGATCTCTGTGGTGAGTTTTCTGTTTTGCCCCCTGAGAACGTGTTGCTGCATTCCCCTCTGAGGTTCCAAAACCACCCCCTTGACCCCACCAGTGAGGAGGTTTCTGAGTATTCAGAAACTTTAACTTCTTCACGACTCCCTCCTCAGGGCTCAGGTCTCCATCCCAAAATCCTTTTTTATCTTTGTCTTTTGACCTACCTCACTCTGAGGAGACTGGTTTACCATTTTGGAAGTCTGGGGTCTTCTTTCAACATTCAGAAAGTGTTCTGTAGGAGTTGTTCCACATACAGATGAATTTTTGACATATTTGGCAGGGGAAGGTGATCTCCCTATCTTATTCTTCCATCATCTCGAAAGTCTCCCCTGGTCTCCATCAGCACAATTTTAAAGAACAAGGACAAGATCCTGGAACATGTGAAATCTGCTGTGCCAGTGATGTCGACAATAATATCACAAGTGTGGAAAGGTGATGAAGGATTTGGAGAAACTTCTCAGTGCACAGATGCTGGATCAGCATCAGGATCAAGTCCTGCTCAGCTTACTGGTGATTTGAGAGAAAGCTAAAAGCCTTTATGAAGACTTGAGGGAGAAACACAGTGAAGAATCATAGAACACATCTTTTAGTGCCAGCCATGGCTGATTTCATCAACTAAAGGCTAGAGCCACACTTTACAATGTAAAAGTAAGTGATGAAGCAGCAAGTGCAGGTATGGTAGCTGCCTGGGGATTTCCTGAAACACTTCAAGAAGTTACTGATGAAGGTGCACATTTACCAGGGCACGTTTTAACTTAGATAAGGCAGAGCTGTCCTGGAATAGACCCGGACCAAAGTTAAATCAGTGAGGAGGAAAAGTTGACGACAGGCTATAAAACTGCAAAGGATAGACTCACTCTGTTGTTTGATGGCAATGCTTCCAGTGATATGAACCTGAAGCCTCTCTTAGTGTTTCATTCAGAGGACCCAAGGGCCCTTAAAAACGGGCTCTTTTCCTGTTGTGTGGAAGAATAACCCCAAAATCTGAGTTACACAGGCCATTTACCAAGACTGGATTTTCCACCACTTTATCCCAAAGGTAGAGAAATATTGCTTGGAGAAGGACATCCCATTCAACATTCTTTTGCTTCTCCGCAATGCTCAACAATACCTCCTATTCATGGATGACTTTCATGCCAACGTCAAAGTAGTATACCTGCCATCAAATACTACATCACTTATCCAACCAATGGATCAAGGAGTTATAGTGACTTTCAAGAAACGTTATTGACACCACACTTCTCCTCAGGCAGTAAAGGTGAGTGACAAATCAAGAGCAACCTGGCAACAGTTTTGAAAGGACTATAACATCTACAAGGCCATAAAAAACCATTGACTTTGCTTGGTGTGATGTTAGCTGTCACCATGAATGGGGTTGGGAAGAAGCTTGGCCTGCAGTTTGTTCATGATTTTTGTGGATTTGAAGAGAAGTCCAAAGCAGACTTTAGGAACTTAATGGTCCTCAGTGAGAAACTGGAGCTAAACATGCAAGAGGACAACTTCACTGAACTCCTTGCTGTACAACATGAGGAGGTTACTAATGAAGACCTGATGGAATTGGAGGCCCAGAGAAAGGATGAACAGAGACAAGAGGAAGAAGTAACTGAATAATCAAAGAGATTCTCAATTCAGGAAATGGCAAGAGGACTTTCTTTATTAGAGGTGGCCCTGTTAGTTTTTGAGGCACAGGACCTGAACATAGAACAATACATGAGGATTGCAGCAGCCATGCAGAATGCAATTCAGTGCTACTATGTCAGCTATGATGGACAAAAAAAAAAAAAAAAGAACTGCTACCCAGACATCTTGATCATTTTTGCAAGAGGGTAGGTAGAATTGAATGCAACAAGGAGCCATAACATGTGCCATCAAGGTCAGGAATGAGTGAAATTGCAGCTTGCCCTCTGTCTCATGTTGGTGATGATCCTTCAGCTCTACCACCTCTCACCTCCTCTCTCTCCTCCGGTAATTAACTCTCCTTGCTTTTTCACTTGATAGCAGCCCCTTAAATTCCAACTGTTTTACTATACCACTGTACTTTTCAAAGTACTGTACTGTAAGATTAAAAAATATTTTCTTTATTTTGGGGTTTTTTTATGTATTATTTGTATGAAAAGTATTAGAAACCTATTAGAGTATAGTACTATATCACCAATTGTGTTAGTTGGGTAACTAAGCTAACTTTGCTGGACTTAGAAACAAACTAGACTTATGAATGTGCTCTCAGAATGGAACTTGTTTGTGTGTAGGGGACTTACTGTACTGAATATTTTATTTCATTCATTGTGAAATTCTTCATCTCTAGAACTTATCTTTAGTTCTTTTTCTTTATGCTTCCTATCTTTTTGTCGAACTTCTCAACAATACTTTTATGTATTGTTTTCCTGATTTCATTGATTTGTCTGTCTGTGTTCCCTTGCAGCTCATTGAGCTTATACTTCACCTGTTATATGCAATATTTTTATCGCCCTAAATATTCTTTGTGCTCTGCTCATTCATCTTTCACTTCCAAACACCAGTCCCTGGTAACCATGAATCATTCTATTGTTTCCACAGCTTTCCTTTTCTAGAATTCCATATAGTTGAAATAATACTATGATGCTTCTTCAGAGTGGTTTCTTTCACTCAGTCACATGTATTTAAGTTTCTTTCATATCTTTTCATAGCCTGAGAGCTCATATTTTTAGTGCTTAATAATATTCCACAGTCTGGATATACCACAGTATATTTATCCATGTAACTACTGAAGAACATCTTGGTTCCTTCCAAGTTTAGCCAATTATGAATAAAGCTGCAATAAAGATTTCTGTGCAGGTTTTTGTGGGTACATATGTTTTCAACTCATTTAGATAAATGCCCGGGAGTGTAGTTATGGGATTGCATGGGAAGAGTACATTTAGTTTTAGGAGAAAATGACAAGGTATCTTTCAAAATGGCTGTACTCCTTTGTATTCCCAGCAGCAATGTTTGAAATTTCCTGATGCTGCACATTCTCTTCAGCATTTGCTGTTGCCAGTATCTCAGATTTTGGCTAATCTAATAGGTATGTAGTGGTTTCCCATTATTGCATTAATTTGCATTTTCCTGATGACATTTGATGTGGTGCATCTTTACTTATACTTGTTTGCCATCTGAATATTTTCTTTGGTGAAGTGTCTAATAAGGTCTTAAGGTTCCTCTTTAACTGGGTTGTTTGTTTACTTATTGTTGGGTTTTAACAGTTCTTTGTATATTTCAAATAACAGACCTTTATCATTTGATATCATGTGTCTTTTGCAATTATTTTCTTCCAGTCGGAACCTTGTCTTCTCATTCTCTGGAGCTAAGCTTCTTTAAAACAATTTCTTCTAATTTTTTCAGATTATTTTTAGATCTTCATTTTGTTAGGTAGTTAGAATAGGAAACAGGAGTCCAGAATGGCAGTGGCTAAAAGATAAGGAAGGGAAAAGCCCGCGAAAATAGAACAAAGGGAGGTCCGAGGACCAGAGTGAGGACCTCAGGTAAAACAAACAACACTCCTGGCTGACCCAATTTACATAGGGCAGGCTCAGGGGGAGGAAAAAAACATATAAAAAGAGGAGCCAAAGCGCTTTCTCTCTCCCACGAGCCAGGGCATTCTTCTCTTTACGTCTTTGGGTCGACATGTCCTCATGCCTCGAGGATGGATTTCCCTGCTATTATCTAAATAAAATAGAGCTGTAATGCGGAGCTGCAACACTGATTTGTCTCAGAGCTATAACACGGTCCATTCGAGACCTAAGAGCTATAACACGGTCTGTCCAAGACCCAAGAGCTGTAACACGCTGAGGGCTTTAATGTCCGTCACTCCAAATCTTTGTTGTGACGAGACAGGACCGAGGAGTATACACTCGCCTGACATCTGTGGTGCCGTGACTCGGGTTTAACCTGGCTGAAACAACCTCCGTGTGGCCCCCACAAGGAGGAGGCCAAGCACAGCAGGAGCCCAACTCAGCGAAAGCTCCCGCAGTAAAAGTGGAATGTGAAGAAAACCCAGCGCAAGTGAAGTGTCAAGAGGCCTATCGTGCTAGAAACCAGAACAGCGAAAAAGGAACTCAGCAGAAAGCTCACGCGGCTCAGTCTCAGATTCCGGAAGACCTCCGGTTAAGGTAGGAGGCCCTCGCTCCTATGGCTGGAGGGACATATGCCTAACAAAATCTTAATTCCTTTACAATCTCTCGTTTCTTGTTTCCTTGAGCCCCCCGCGAACAGACGGGCAGCAGTGGGTGCAATTAAGGGACTCTGGAGAGGCTGCTCTTTGGTATGTCCCAAAGGCACTATCTGCTGAGCCCCAGTAGCTGTTACCCAAGCAGGTGGGGGTTCTTCTATCCTTACTCTTCTCTGTGCCAAGGATCAAGCCAATGAAAATTGTGAGCACAGGTCAGGTATTTAGCAGATTTTCCGGCAGGCTATAAAGGGGATTCCTTGACACGTTTTTCCCACTGCTTTTTCCTCCTGTCCTTCAGCTCTCTCCCCCGGGACTTGAGCCCGGCCAACACCCAGGACGCCCGGATTCAGAACCTAATGAAGCTCAGGCTCTGATGTCTCATTGCAAAAATTCAGTGAGAGACAAAGCGATAGGTAAGAGGTAGATTTGTTAGGATTCAGAGAGAAGCGCACTCTGCAGTGTGGGCCATTGCAGAGGGCAAGGGCTTGGGCCATGGAATGTGGCCTGGCTAAGTTTTGCTATGGGGTGAATTCATATGCTAATGAGTGAGAAGATCATCCCAACCATTGGAAAACCACCCACTCCTCCATCTTTTAACAGTGCCTTAGAGCTGTCCTGCCACCTCGGTGTGTGTTTGTTGGCTTATAGATTGGAGATTAAGGTTTACTTAAATTTGACTTGTCATCTTGGACCCAATTGATTTTAATTGGTTTATGTTATGCCCTTGTGCTATGTCATTCTTTCAAAGGTTGTGCTCTGCCTCCTTCCCTCCTGTTTCATGCTCCTTTCCTCGGCCCCATCTGGGCTCACAATGTTGCCTGTACAATCTTCTAGAGAGACAACCAAAAAATAGTTGGCCCTTGGGAGGGAAATACTGTATAATATCCAGTCCCTCTAGATATTCAGGCTTTCATCTTCCATGTTTCCTACAACATGTGCAACATCAGCATTTCTCAGTAAACCCGCTAGGGTGGGAGACAGGCACACAACGCCTGCTAGAAGTCCATCATTTGGCATCCCTTCAAAGGCAATTTGGCTTCCAGGGATAATGTTTGCCACTTTGGGAGTTAGCCCCGCAGGCTGTTTGGGCCCAAACCCTTACCACCCCTCTCCTAAAGTTACAAACATACCCCTGGATCAAATCTCCACTTTTATGGAACATTTGGTCTGTTGCCTCTAAACAAATTTGTTCTTAAGCCAATTACTAGCTCCTACAATTAGGACCCCACCCCCTTGTAGGCCCCCTTGTTGCTCCACCCAGCCTATTATTAAAATACCTTAATGTCCCTAACAAGGCCAGATAACCCACTCCTTTGTCACTACTTCTGTTATTACCTAAAGTGGGTCTATGACAACGAAATGTTTACCTGTGGAGACACCCTAACCTGCTTTTAAGGAGGACTAGGGGAAGAAATCAATGACTTACAATCCCTTAGAGCAGTAAGAGGACAAGGTTTATGACTGTTACACTATTTCCCAGTCTCAGGGCACAGGCTTAGATCGTTTTACATCAGGGTATCCCCATCCATGGTGGACAAACTGGCGATGAGTGAAAACTACAACCCCTTAATCCTACCGAGTACTGGTCATGCTGGAGACCTTGCGGATGCCCAACTCCAGTCCAGGGGTACCAGGAGGTCAACTTGCCTTGACCTGCCTAGGGATCTGGTCCTCAAAAGATTGTCACACCTCAACCTGCTTGGGGATCTGCCAGCCCAGGGGTCCCAGGAGGTCATCACGCCTAGACCTGCCAAGGGACCCAATTCCCAGGAGGCCATCACGCCTCAACCTGCCCGGGGATTCGACCTCCAGGAGGCTGTCATGCCTCAGCCTGCCTGGGGATCTGCACCCTGACCCAGGGACGACTGGATCTCAGGTTGTAACAGTACTGGGTAGGATAAGCTTCAGAAAGACTCACCCCTAAGGAAGTCCACCCATGGAAATTAAAGGAGGCCTGTTAGTTTTTTCCTTTTTCTTTTCCTCCCTGTCATGACTGTCTTTCAGATGGGAAATAACCAATCCACTTCCCAGCAGATGCCCTTGAGATGCATCTTTGATAACTGGAAGCTGTTCGATCCTCTAACTCCAAGGAGAAGTCGCTTAAAATTCTTTTGTGCCACTGTGTGGCCGCAGTATCCACTGGGGGACAAGGAACACTGGCCTGAGGATGGGAGTTTAAATTACAATACCATCCTGCAGCTAGAATTATTCTGCAAAAGACAAAGGAAATGGGCAGAGATCCCCATATCCAAATTTTCTTCCAACTAAGAGATATGAAGGAACTCTGTCTTAAGTATGGAATTGTTGTACGCCCTAAAAGTGAGCCTATTAGGCAAATGGTGTTAGGCACAAGCAACCAAGAGAAGGAACCCCCCTTTAAAGACTCACCTCCCATGCCCCCAAAGAGACTGGAGCCTCCCACAGCTCCCGAGTTGCCTGGTGCTCCTTCCTTGTATCCAAACGTGCCCCCATATCTGGGAGCACCGCCTCCACAAAAGCCAGCTCGAGTATGCCCCTTAGTTGAAACTGGAGGAGAATTCGGACCAACCCGGGTCCATAAGCCTTTCTCCCTCTTAGAACTAAGACAAATCAAACAAGACCTGGGAAGCTATACAGATGACCCAGGCAAATATATAGATACATTCCAACATATTACCTTGGCCTTTGACTTGACGTGGAAGGACATCATGGTCATATTTAGTCAAACTTTATCTGACACTGAACATACTAGGGTCTTAAAGAAGCCTGAAGGTATGAAACAAGGCTTCACATGTCAAGTGATAAATACCCAGTAGGGGAAACTGCAGTCCCCTCCTCTGATTCTAATTGGAATTATAATGACCCTGAACACATCTGGGAAAGAGACCATTTTCTAATCTGTGTGAAGGCAGGACTGAAAGCAGCCCAACAAAAAGTAATTAGCTATGCCCAGGTCTCAGCAATAACTCAGGAGCCCAATGAGAACCTCATTGCCTTTCTGGAAAGGCTAAAAGAGGCCCTCCAAAAGTTTACCAATCTGGACTTAGACTATTACAAGGGACAGGTGATTTTAAAGGACAAATTCCTGTCCCAATGTGCATCAGATATCAAAATTAAGTTACAACAGCTACAGCAGCAGGACCTTGCTTCCTCTTTAGATGAAATGGTCCAGACAGGCACCAATATCTTTTATAACAGAGAACAGGAGAAGGAGGCCAAGGCCCAGGAGAGGGAGAAAAGGAAAGAGACAAGGCATGCCCAGATGCTGGCCGCCCTCCAGGGAAGCCCTATGGCAAACCCTGAGTCCTTGAAAGACAAGGCATGAGGCAAATGCCTAATCTGTAAACAGGCGGGGCATTGGGCCAAAGACTGTCCAAACCATGACAAATCTCCTAAGGCTTGCTACAAATGCCATCAACTGGGACAATGGGCGGCACTCTGCCCTCGTGACCCAAGAGCCTCAAGGTCAAGCGCCAAGCCTTCCCTCACAATGGTTCAACAGGACTGAAGCGTCTGCTCCAGCCAGCCCGCCTGTCACAGATAACCATCACGGGGCTGGAGCCAAGGGTGCACCTGGGTGTGGCAGGTAGGTCCGAGAATTTCTTGGTTGACGCGGGGGCTACCTACTCTGTCTTGATCTCTTACTCCTGAGCCTTCTCCTCCCAAACCTGTACCATTTTGGGTGCTACAGGAAAAACAACTACTAAAAGATTCACCCAAGCACTTCTTTGTTGCTGGGATGGACAAATATTTTCCCACGAGTTTCTGGTGGTCCCTGAGTGTTCTACTCCCTTATTGGGAAGAGATAAACTCAATAAACTAGATACCACCCTCATGATGGGAAGCTTTTCAGCCCCTAGGGCCCTACAGCTCCTAGTTACTACTGAAGAACTTATTACACCTTCTCCAATAGAGAGGGACCAAAAACTATGGAAAGGCAAAATTAACCCCCAGGTGTGGGGCCAGAAAATTCCCAGATGGGCCCACCAAGATAAACCGGTCATCATTGTCCTCTGAGATCCCACTCGGTTTCCTAACCGGAAACAATATCCCCTCAAAAGAGATGCTCAGGAGGGACTACAGCCTTTAATAAATAAATTCCTTGCTTGTGGGTTATTGATCCCCACTAATTCACCATGTAATACCCCAATTCTCTCAGTAAAGAAAAAGGACGGAACCTGGCAAATAGTTCAAGATCTCCGGATCATAAATGAAGCTGTAGTCTCCCTCCATCCCACAGTACCCAATCCCTATGTAATCTTGGGGAAAATCCCACCCAGTGCCAAGTGGTTTACAGTCTTGGGTCTCAAAGATACATTTTTTTGCCTACCACTGGCTAAAGAATCCCAATATCTTTTTGCCTTTGAGTGGGAGGCCCCAGGAGAAAAACACCAACAGACGACTTGGACAGTATTACCTCAGAGGTTCAGAGATAGCCCCAACCTGTTTGGACAGGCCCTTAGCCAGGATCTCCTAGATCTGGACCTGGGACCTAATGAGAAAATATTACAATATGTAGATGACCTACTAATCTGCTCTCCAGATGAAAAAAATGCCCAACAACATGCAATTCAGGTTCTAAACTTTTTGGCAGAAAGGGGATATAAAGTCTCCCGTGCAAAGGCACAAATGGTTGAGACAAAAGTCACTGACTTACCTGGGAGTTCAGATTACACACGGGTCCAGGAGGCTGTCCTCTGATCAGGTACAAGGAATCCTCCAGTTGCCCTCCCCCATGACTCAAAAACAATTGTGAGCATTCCTAGGGCTAACTGGGTATTATAGAATCTGGATACCCAACTATGGTCTAATTGCCCAGCCCTTATATGAAAGCTTAAAGGGACGGGATGATTCAATCCCACTGATGTGGGGAACTCCTCAAAAGAAGGCAGAGGCTATACTAAAACAGGCCTTAACTCAGGCACCTGCCTTGAGGTTGCCAGACCCAGATAAAGCATTCCAACTTTATGTCCATGAAAGAAAGGGAGTAGCTGTGGGTGTGTTAACTCAAAGGTTGGGATCTGAGCCCCAGCCTGTAGCTTACTTATCCAAGAGGCTTGATCCAACCACCCAAGGCTGGCCCCCCTGCCTTTGAAATCTTGCAGCTATTGCAATCATGATAGAAGATGCTTTAAAACTCTCCTTTGGGGACAAACTAACTATTTTTACCAGCCACCAAGTAAAACAACTCCTAAATGGGAGAGGTCATTTATGGATGTCTGATCAAAGAATCCTCAGATATCAAGTAATGTTGATGGAAAATCCAGGCCTCACTATATCCCCTTGTGAGGTTCTTAACCCAGCCACCCTCCTGCCTACCCCTGAGGGCTCTCTCCCCTTTCACTCTTGTCTAGAAACCTTGGACCACTGGGCAAAACCCCGAGAAGAATTGTTGGAAGATCTTCTGACCAATCCTGAGGAAATCCGGTACACTGATGGAAACAGCTTTGTCTTTGATGGAAAAAGAAGATCCGGATATACAGTAGTCTCCAATTTTGAGATCATAGCACCTAAGCCTCTGCCACCAGGTACTTCAGCCCAATTAGCTGAGCTCATAGCCCTGACTCAAGCTTTAGAACTGGGAAAGGAAAGAGTAGCCATTTACACTGACTCCAAGTATGCCTTTCTGGTGTTATATGCACATGCTGCTATTTGGAAGGAAAGGGGCTACTTGACCACCCGAGGGTCCCCAATAAAATATGGTGATCAAATTCTTAGACTCTTGGAGGCAGTCCATCAGCCCACTGAGGTTTCAGTCTGATCAGGTAGCTAAGAGAGCAGCATTACAGAACAATGACCTAATAGCGATTACCACCTTAGTTCCACAGACTAATTTGCCAGAAACTCCTTCATATACTGAAGGTGAGACTCTTAAAACTAAGAGTGAGGGCTTTCAAGAAGATCATATGGTACAAAGCCACCGTCATCAAGACAGTATGGTACTGGCACAAGGACAGAAATATAGATCAATGGAACAAAATAGAAAGCCCAGAGATAAATCCACGCACCTATGGACAATTTATCTTTGACAAAGGAGGCAAGAATATAAAATGGAGAAAAGACAATCTCTTTAACAAGTGGTGCTGGGAAAACTGGTCAACTACTTGTAAAAGAATGAAACTAGAACACTTTCTTACACCATACACAAAAATAAACTCAAAATGGATTAAAGATCTAAACATAGGACCAGAAACTATAAAACTCCTAGAGGAAAACATAGGCAAAACACTCTCCAACATAAACCACAGCAGGATCCTCTATGACCCACCTCCCAGAATATTGGAAATAAAAGCAAAAATAAACAAATTGGACCTAATTAAAATTAAAAGCTTTTGCACAACAAAGGAAACTATAAGCAAGGTGAAAAGACAGCCCTCGGAATGGGAGAAAATAATAGCAAATGAAGCAATGGACAAACAATTAATCTCAAAAATATACAAGCAACTCCTGCAGCTCAATTCCAGAAAACTAAATGACCCAATCAAAAAATGGGCCAAAGAACTAAACAGACATTTCTCCAAAGAAGACATACAGATGGCTAACAAACACATGAAAAGATGCTCAACATCACTCATTATAAGAGAAATGCAAATCAAAACCACGATGAGGTACCATTTCACACCTGTCAGAATGGCTGCTATCCAAAAGACTACAAGCAATAAATGCTGAAGAGGGTGTGGAGAAAAGGGAACTCTCTTACACTGTTGGTGGGAATGCAAACTAGTACAGCCACTATGGAGAACAGTGTGGAGATTCCTTAAAAAACTGGAAATAGAACTGCCATATGACCCAGCAATCTACACACCGAGGAAACCAGAATTGAAAGAGACACGTGTACCCCAATGTTCATCACAGCACAGTTTACAATAGCCAGGACATGGAAGCAACCTAGATGTCCATCAGCAGACGAATGGATAAGGAAACTGAGGTACATATACACAATGGAATATTACTCAGCCATTAAAAAGAATACATTCGAATCAGTCCTAATGAGGTGGATGAAACTGGAGCCTATTATACAGAGTGAAGTAAGCCAGAAAGAAAAACACCAATACAGTATACTAACACATATATATGGTATTTAGTCAATCGGTAAAGATAACCCTGTATGAGAGACATCAAAAGAGACACAGATAAATAGAACAGTATTATGAACTCTATGGGAGAGGGCGAGGGTGGGATGATATGAGAGAATGGCATGGAAGCATGTAAATTATCACATGTGAAACGAATCACCAGTCCAGATTCAATGCATGATACAGGGTGCTCGGGGCTGGTGCACCAGGATGACCTGGAGGGATGGGATGGGGAGGGAGGTGGAAGGGGGGTTCTGGAAGGGGAAAACATGTACACCCATGGTGGATTCATGTCAATGTATGGCAAAACAAATACAATATTGTAAAGTTAAAACATAGAAAATAAACTAGTTAAAATAAATATATATATTTAAAAAATAAATAAATAAAAAATTCAGATATTAAAAAAAAAAAAAGAAGAAGAAGAAAAAGATCATATGGGGTGGTTCCAAAAGGAAAGACTCCTTTTTCTGCCTGGAAACCTCCAATGGAAGTTGGTTAACTCCTTACATGCCACCACTCATTTAGGAGAAAAGGTCCTCCAAAGATTACTAGAAAGGCCCTTCAGAGGAACAGGCCTCCAAACAACTGTAAGGCAAGTGGTCTCCTCTTGTCCCACTTGCCAATTAAACAACCCACAAGGAGATAGAAGACCCCAGCTGGCCCAGCCTGCCCAATGACGTGGGCCCTATCCAGGAGAGGACTGGCAGATGGATTTCACCCAGATGCCAGTTTCTCAAGGGTATAAATACCTATTAGTCATGATAGATACATTCACAGTATAGATTGAAGGCTTTCCCACTTGGACTGAGAACCCTGAGGAGGTAGTAAAAAAAACTGCTCCATGAAATCATTCCAAGATTTGGCCTGCCCAGGTCATTACAAAGTGACAATGGGACATCATTTACTTCTAAGGTCACCCAAGGGGTCTCTAAAGCATTGGTCATTACTTATTATCTCCATTGTGCCTGGGGGCCTCAGTCTTCAGGAAAAGTAGAAACAGCCAACCAACTCTTAAAATCAGTGATAAAAAAGATCACCCAGTAAACCTCCCTGGGGTGGAAGGAGGCTTTACCAATAGCTCTCCTCCGCACTCGTATTGCCCCTAAAGAACAGGTTGGTCTTAGTCCTTATGAGATGCTATATGGGAGACCATTTTTTAATGTCAGTGACGTCTTCCTAGATTCAGAGGTTCAGACCCTCCAGTCTTATACCATGGCCATTGGGCAGTTCCAACAGGATATACACTTGTGGGATATGAACCAGGACCTAAAAGATTCTAAGGAGTCACCACTATATGCTCCAGGGACTCAAGTCCTAATTAAAGTCTGGAAAGATGGGTCCCCAAAGGCTCAACTCCAGCCCACATGGAAGGGCCCCTACCCTGTAATACTTCTACCCCACAGCAGTCAAGGTACCAGGACATGACTCCTGGGTTCACTACTCATGAGTCCAGTCATGGAAGAAAAGAGAAGAGGACACTCAATACACCTGTGAGCCCCTGGGAGATCTCAGATACCTATTCAGAACTACAAATGAGTGTCATTCTAATGAAAACCCCCAAAATCTGGTTCCTGAGGATAAGATTCCTCAGGACAGCTCAAAAGAGCCAACATAGCTTGACAGGAATTGTACTCCAAAACAGACAGGAGATAAATCTTCTGATACCTGAACAAGGAGGGACTTGAGCCATCCTGGCGATGGGAATTTGGAGTTGGCTAATGCCCCTACTAGTCCTTGTTATACCATATTGATGCTGCTTATGATTGCTCCATGTATTATTAATTGTCTAACTTGTTTTGTCTCTGTCCAGGTCGAGAAGCTACAACATGCAGTGCCAGTTCAACAAAGACATAAAACTACAGCCGACCACGGAAAATATCACTCACCCTTAGATGGACACCGCTATGAGGACTCAGAGGCCTGAACTAGCAAGAGGGGAGGCCCAATACCCCTCGCCGTCCCAGTTAGGCAGGAAGTAGCCAAAAAGACCTCGACGTCCCTATTCCCAAAGAATTGGGCCTCCCATCTCTTGAGGGGGGAATGTTAGGTAGTTAGAATGGAAACAGGAGTCCACATGGCGGTGGCTAAAAGATAAGGAAGGGAAAAGCCCACGAAAATAGAACAAAGGGAGGCCCGAGGACCAGAGTGAGGACCTCAGGTAAAACAAACAACACTCCTGGCTGACCCAATTTACATTTGACGGTCTCAGGGGGAGGGAAAAAAAAAAAACATATAAAAAGAGGAGCCAAGGTGCATTCTCTCTCTCCCTCTCTCTCTCCCCCCCCCCGCCCCACCCCTCCTCTCCCTCTCTCTCTCCCACGCGCTGGGGCATTCTTCTCTTCGCGTCTTTGGGTCAACATGCCTTCATGCCTCGAGGATGGATTTTCCTGCTATTATCTAAATAAAATAGAGCTGTAACATGGAGCTGTAACACTGATTTGTCTAAGAACTATAACACGGTCCGTTTGAGACCTGAGAGCTATAACAAGGTCTGTCCAAGACCCAAGAGCTGTGACACGCTGAGGGCTTTAATGTCCGTCACTCCAAATTTTTGTTGTGATGAGACAGAACTGAGGAATATACACTTACCTGACAATTTCTTTGGGATCAGCTACTGTAAATATTTTTTTCTTTAGTGATGTCATGTTTCCTTGACTTTTCATGCTCCATGTAGCCTTTCATTGGTGTCTGTGTATTTGAAGTGGGAGTCATCTCTTTCCAGTCTTAACAGTCTGTGTTAGGTGTGGAAAGACCACCTTCAGGTTTGCACAAGGATACTAGCTGAGCTAGGTCCTGCACTGGTTCTGGAGAAATGTGAGGGTACCAGTTTCATGAGCTTACAGTGGCATCAGTTCCAGGGGCATGTGGGACACCGAATCCAGGGGATACGAGTAGCACTAGATCTAGGGAGATGAGTCCACACACTGAGCCTTTTACAAAATTGTGATTAAAAAACAAAACACATAAAATTTGCCCTCTCAACCATTTAAAAATGTACCATTTATCAGTTTTTGTTCCATTGTACAAAGTTTCAGTTTTACAAGATAAAAGCCTAGGTCTCCTTGGCTTTTAATATTGATATGTTTAGAAGCTTGGTACTATTTGGTAAGAAAAATTCTAACACTGTTTTTGTCCTGGGCTGAGATCCAAGGGAGAAGCAAATGCTGTGGTTCTTCATCTTCTTTTAGAGCCTAGAACATTACTATATGTACTCAAGTTGCCTCAATGCCCTTCCCAGCATCTGGCCCAATGTTCTTTGTGTAGCAAGTTGTAGGACTGGGAGTAAGTGAGGCAGGAGACTGATGAGTCCCAGTCTAGACATTTACAGCTGTTTACATTTCTTGGGGCAGGTTAAAAAAAAGTGGGCTTCAGGCCAGACACTTACAATTAGCCTTCTACTTGTATTTTTTTGAAACAGGGGATAGATAGGTGGACTCCATATTAGATATTTATAACCAACCTCCTCTTTGCTCTCAAAAATGGAAGTAACAACTGAAATAGGGTAAATAGCCAGGCTTTGTCTCCTATGGACACCTTAAGACAACAGTCATGGCAGGGAGAGACAGGGGCTAAACTTTGTCTGAGTAAAGGATCAGGAGGCCATATATTCCCCACCCTTGGGACAAGGGAGACATTTCAAATGCATAGAAAGTTTCCTTGTGATTTCATCAAGGCAGCAGTGAGAAATTGACCCTAGGTAGCCTGGATGAAAACTAGGAATCCTAGCCACCAAACCAGCAAGGGCTAGAGGCTAGAAGTTGTTTTTCCCTGGATCTTTGCCCTCAGTGAAAAATGCATTCATTACAGAGCAAAAACTGTAAATGCAGGTAAAAAGTACAACAACAAGTGGGAGAGCTATTAAGTTGAAATAGAAGCAAGAGAAACTATTTAGTTGAGATAGAAGCAAGGCAGAGATCCACACCCAGAGAAAAAGGGTGTGGGTGACACATTAATGAGGAGGAGCACTGTGAAGAGGCAGTTAGATCATTTATATAGGTCAATTATTTCAGGTCTTTTTCTTTTTCTTTCTTCAGGCCAATGATCTGTTTTCTTTTCCCACACCTGACCTACCCTGGGACCCTCTCCTGGGGTGCACACACAACCCTCAGCAAAGGCGAGTCTTGAAGCGAAGGCTTCTGGGGAGAGCAAGACTCATTATGGCTTGGAATTATCACATGACTTTTGACTCCAAGGAGCATTTCTGTGCATGTATAGTGTCTCCCTTATCCTTTACTCAGGATTTTTGCCTCTCTTTGTTCTTGCCATGATTATTCACTTGAGATGATTACAAGAGACAAAGACTGGCTATTTACCTTCTTTCTGTTGTTATTTCCATTTCCCAAGAGTAAACAGGGTGCTGGTTGTAAATTCCTGAACTGGAGCCCTCCTATCTTTTGCCTCAGGAAATGCAAAGAGGAGACTGGCTGATTGTAAATTTCAAGCCTGGAGCCAGTCTATCTCCTACCCAACTTGGGAGTCAAAAAGGAGGGGCCGCTACCACATAACATGTGATGTTAAGGCCCCCATAGGCCTCTGGGTTAGAAGCCATCTTGGGAAAAAGTTGTGCATGTATGTTGAGGAAGGTCCAAAGGGAGGTCAGGTATGAAAAAAGAAACCAGATAATTGGCTAAAGAAGAACAAAGACCCAGAAGAACTGTGTAAATGATTTAACCACCTCTTTACTGTGCTCCTTCTTCTCACTAGGAGGATCACTCACACCATTTTCTCTCAGTGTACATCTCTGCCTTGCTTCTCTCTTTACTAAATAAATGGTTTCTCTATGTGCTCTCCCACTTGCTATTGTGCTATGTCTCTAATAAACTTTGTACCTGCATTTACAATTTTTACCTCTGTGAGAAATGCATTTTTCACTGGCGGCAAAATCGCACTTGCTGGTCTGGTGGGTAGGATTTCTGGTTTTCATCCAGGCTACCCAGGTTCAATTCCTGAGCAGGGAATCAAGATCTTTCATGCCACTACTCACTGCTGCCTCTCTGGGATCATGAGGACCTATAGATTTGAAACTAACCCTGGCACTAAACATCATGTAACCTGAGCAATACCCACTCTTTCTTCATGCTGTATCATCCACTTATGTTTTTATGTTTTGTAGCCTGACAATAATTTTGTACCATTTTCTTTTTCACGTTCTCTTGTCTTTTTCATTTGCTGCAAGCTATCTTCTTAAGAGGTTGAAAACCCCTGTGGCAGAAAGTCTAGTCTCTTTTCCCATACAATAAGCCTTCCATAGGGAATTACCTGTCAATTTATTTCTCCTGTGCTGTGCAATATGGTAGTCACTGACCATATGTGGCTATTGAAGATTAAAAGTAAATTAATTAAACTGAATACTTAGTTCCTCAGTTGCATTACTACATTTCAAATTGATAAATGGAATGTTGCCTGCCATATTATTGTGACAAATTCAACAAAGGATGTCACAATAATCAACAAAGGTTGTCACAGTCATCAATGATGGCAACCATAGCATATAATGAGCTGGTAAGCCCTGAGGGAACTCAGGAAGGAAAGAATATCTGCCATTTAGCAGCTATCAAGCTCCAACCGCTCCCTATTGTGACCCCTGAGGAAACCCAGGATACGAAAACAGGATACTGGCCCTAGATAGCTGAAGTGCATATCAAAGGATTGATTTCAGTGAGCCCAGTTTCTAGCATCTTCTCATGCATAGAAAATTGTTAAATTCCTTAATTTGACATATCTGCTTTTCTTTAATTAATAATAATTTTTGTCATACAGACTACCTGCTCTTTGTTGCAAAACTCCTATGTATCTTAGCTTCCCACCTTGCCTCCTTGGGACAATTCTCTCAAGGTTACTTGAGATGCTGCCTCCCAGGCTTGAAGTCCTAAAAATGCCCATCAAATAAATATAACTATCAACTTTCAGGTTGTTAAAAATTTTTTAGTTAACAAAGTGCTCAGTAGTCATTTGTAGCTAGCGGCCACCTTATTGGACAGTGGAGATACAGCTTTATTTTTATCATCTTAGAAAGTTCTATTGGATACCTGCTGTCTGACTGAGGGCATCCTGAGGTTTTGTCATGAAGTATAATAGGTAGTTTCCTGCCCAGAAAATTTACCCCAAGAGGCAAATCCAGGCTGCTCCTCCCCCCTGCCTTGTGATCACTGAGAGTGTCTTTTGCTTCCGTTATTTAAATAAGACACTTAGGGCTTGAGGAATCTTTGAGGCTGATTGAATTTTCTGGTATGTTGATTGAGGCAGTAGTTTCAAGGAAGTTCACATCTGTCAAAATCATTAAATTGTACACTTCAAGTGGATTCAAGTTTATTGTATATAAATCACACTTCAAAAGGTTGAATAAAAAATAAAGAAATGCTGTTGCAACAAAGAAATAGAAATGAGGTTTTTCCTCTCTTGATAACAAGGAAAATAAAGGGAACAATGAACAGTTTAGGCTGGAGAAGCAGCATAAACTAGCCTAAAAATGTTAGTCAATATTGTTTTTATTTTAACTGTTACTCCATAGTGTTTGTAACTAGATTTGGTCTTCACAACGCTAACCTCTAACACTCTGACATTGTATGAATTATATTCTACACCTGGTGCTTATACTTGCTGTTACAGTGAAAAGGAAACAAGAGGATGAGTTTTTTTCTTCCTGAGAAAAAAGAAGATAAAGAGAACAGTGAGCAGGCCTAATCACTCCTAGGTTTTACTTTAACTTCTCCTAATCTGTAGACTGTAACTAAGTTTGTTTTTCTGCCCCCTACCTCAGCATGAGCTATGAAAGTGAAAGTCGTTCAGTTGTGTCCTACTCTTTGCAACCCCATGGACTATACAGTCCACGGAATTCTCCAGGTCAGAATACTGGAGTGGGTAGCCTTTTCCTTCTCCAGGGAATCTTCCCAACCCAGGGATCGAACCCAGGTCTCCCACATTGTAGGAAGATTCTTTACCAGCTGAGCCACAAGGGAAGTCCTAGCATGAGCTGTATTTTGCACCTGTTATCCTTTGATTCTAGCTAATTACACCCTGTACATGGTGTTCACCTTTACAGCACTCTCTTCACAGACCACCCTTTGTAGTTCTCCTCTTTTTGAATTACAGAAAGCAGGCCCCGGTACAATATACAAAGGACAATGGACCCAAAAACTGGACTACTGGACTGCCAGATTCAGTTACTGGTCTACCTGACACTCAGCCTATGACTGTTTTTGAAACAGTGCAAGAGAAAAA
This sequence comes from Okapia johnstoni, assembly GCA_024291935.2. NCBI lineage: Eukaryota > Metazoa > Chordata > Mammalia > Artiodactyla > Giraffidae > Okapia > Okapia johnstoni. The sequence goes on from CM044310.1 coordinate 64,946,095, forward strand.
AATACAAGATCCTTACACCTTTATTCCTCATCACCTACCCCTGACAGTGAGCCCTCATCTTATATAATCCCCCAGATTCCTCATGGAATGTGGCCACAGTTCTTGAGGTACAAGCCTACTGTCTTCTTCCCTTCTCCCAGTTTAGGATTAAAGACACCTTTCTATTTCCTCCAAACCCTGCCTCTGTTCGTTTTTATTCAACTTCAGTGGGAAGAGAAAGACACTGCTGAGTTTTCCAAATATGCTGGCATACTGAGTGTAGCACTTAAACAGCATTGTCTTTTAGGGTTTAAAATAGCTGGAATTCCATCACCTCCACTAGCATTGTTCATAGTGTTGCTTCCTAAGGCCCACTTGACTTCACACTCCATGACGTCTGATTGTAGGTGAGTGATCACACCATTGTGGTAATCCTTATATTAAAAACTTTTTCTGTAGTTCTTCTGTGTATTTTTGCCACCTCTTCTTAATATCTTCTGCTTCTGTTAGATCCATATTGTTTCTGTCCTTTATTGTGCTCATCTTTGTATCAAATGTTCCCTTGCAATCTTCAATTTTCTTGAAGAAATCTCTAGTCCTTCCCGTTCTATTGTTTTCCTCTATTTCTTTGCATTCTTCACTTAACAAGGCTTTCCTATCTCTCCTTGCCATTCTTTGGAACTCTGCATTCAGATGAGTAGATTTTTCTTTTTCTCCTTTGCCTTTCACTTTTCTTCATTTCTCAGCTATTTGTAAGGCCTCCTCAGACAACCATTTTAACATGTTGCATTTCTTCTTCTTGCAGATGGATTTGATCACCCCTGTACAATGTTACAGACCTCCAGCCATAGCTCTTCAAGCACTCTGTCTATCAAATCTAACCCTTGAAACTATTTGTCACTTCCACTGTATAATCATAAAGGATTTGATTCAGGTTATATTTGAATGGCCTAATGGTTTTCTCTACTTTCTTCAATTTACGTCTGAATTTTGCACTAAGGAGTTCATGATCTGAGCCACAGTTAGCTCCTGATCTTGTTCCTGCTGACTGTAAAGAGCTTCTCCATCTTTGGCTGCAAAGAATATAATTTTGATATTGACCATCTGATGATGTCCGTGTTTAGAGTTGTCTCTTGTGTTGTTGGAAGAGGGTGTTTGCTATGACCAGTGTGTTTCTCTTGGCAAAACTCTATTAGCCTTTGCCCTCTTCATTTTGTATTCCAAGGCCAAACTTGACTGTTATTCCAGGTATCTCTTGACTTCCTACTTTTACTTTCCAATCCCCTGTGATGAAAAGAACATATATATTTTTTGTGTGTGTGTGTGTTATTTCTAGAAGGTCTTGTAGATCTTCATAGACCCGTTCAGTTTCAGGGTCTTCAGAATTAGTGGTTGGGTCATAGACTTGATTTACTGTGATATTGAATGGTTTGCCTCGGAAACAAACCAAGACTCAAGTACTGCATTTTGGACTCTTTTGTTGACTATGACAGCTGCTCCATTTCTTCCCAGGGATTCTTGCCCACATTAGTAGATATAATGGTCATCTGAATTAAATTAGCCCATTCCCATTCTTTTTAGTTCTCTGATTCTTAAAATGTCCATGTCCACTCTTGCCATCTCCTGTTTGACCACTTCCAATTTACCTTGATTCATGGAACTAACATTTGAGGTTCCTACGAAATCTTGTTCTTTACAACATTTTACTTTACTTCCATCACCAACCACATCCACATCTGGGCATTCTCTTCACTTTGGCTCCGTCTCTTTATTATCTCTGGAGTTCTTTCTCCAGTCTTCTCCAGGAGCATCTACTGACCGGGGGAGTTCATCTTTCAATGTCACATTTTTTTGCCTTTTCATACTGTTCATGGGGTCCTCAAGGCAAGAGTGCTGGGCTTGTCATTCCCTTCTCCTGTGAACATCGTTTTGTCAGGACTCTCCACCACGACCCATCCATCTCAGATGGCCTGAAACAGCACGGCTCATAGTTTCATTAAGTTACACAAAGCTGTGATCCATGTGATCATTTAGGTTAGTTTTCTGTGATTGTGGTTTTCATTCTGTCTGCCCTCTGATGGATAAGGATAAGAGGCTTGTGGAAGTTTCCTGATGGGAGGGACTAGCTGTGGGTAAATTTGGGTCTTGCTCTGGTGGGCAAGGCCATGTTCAGTAAATCTCTGATCCAATTTTCTGCCATGTATGGGGCTGTGTTCCCTCCCTGTAGTTTGACCTGAGGCTAAACTATAGTAGGGATAATAATGACCTCTTCCAAAAGGACTTATGCCAGAATACTGGGCCTCCAAGGACTGCTGCTGTCAGTGCCCCTGACCCCGTGGCAAGCCACTGTCAACCCATGCCTCTGCTGGAGACTCCCAAAAACTCACAGGAAAGTCTAGCTCAATGTCTTGTGGGTTCACTGCTCCTTTCTCCTGAGTTCTGGTGTGCACAAGGTTTGTTTGTGTCTTCCAAGAGTCTCTGTTTCCCCAGAACTGTGGAAGTTCTATAATCAAATTCCATTGACCTTCAAAGTCAGATGCCCTGGGGATTCTCAGTCCCTTTGCCGGATCCCCAGGTTGGAAAGTCTGTTGTGGGGGCTAGACCTTTCACAACAGTGAGAGATCTTCTTTGGTATAATTTTTCTCCAGTTTGTGGATAGCCCACCAGCAGTTTTATAGTGGGGCTAATGGTGACCTCCTCCAAGGGGACTTATGCCACACACCATGCCTCCTAGGACTCCTGCCAGAACCCCTGTCTCTGTGGCAGGCCACTGCTGACCCATGCATCTACAGAAGACCCTCAAACACTCACAGGTAGGTCTGTCTCAATCTCTTGTGGAAATCACTGTTCCTTTCCCTGGGCCCTGGTTGCACAAGGTTTTGTTTGTACACTCCAAGCATCTCTGGTGGGTATGAAATTTGATTTTAAATGCAATTGTGCCCCTCTTACTGTCTTGTGGCTTCTCCTTTGCTCTTGGACGTGGGGTATCTTTTCTTGATGGGTTCCAACATTCCCCTGTTGATGGTTGTTCAGCAGCTCATTGGGATTTTGGTGTTTTCATAGGAGAAGATGACGGCAAGTCTTTCTACTCCATGATTTTTATTGTCTGGGCTATATAACCTCTCTTAATTTCCCAATAAGGAGATCACACAGTTGTCAGCTACAAATTGGCACTTGCCATGGGTGCTACCTCTACAAGGATTAAATCATGTGCTGCTGCAGCTGCTGAACTTCATACCCCCTGAAGGAGTTCCGAGTGAAGAGCAGAAATGAGGTATTCTGCGCTTAGGAAAAAACTGACAGGACAGCTTATCAGATAGCTAGATATTCTTAGAAGCTGATTTTATAAGCCCAATTCTTGTATCTCCTCATACTAGGAAAATACTAAAATCCTTCATGATGATGACTGTTTCTTGTGACTAGCAGAAGCTTTATGAGGCCAGAAGAAACTTTCTGGGAAAATATGTGTTTGGTTGCATGTACCCTCCCTTCACCAAGACCTCATATACACTGTCTTTCCTCCCTACCTCTTTGGAGTAGTTTCTCAGAGCTGTCTGAGGTGCCGTCTTCTGGGCTACAGTCCTCATTTTGCCCCATGTAAAGCTTAATTCGAAACTCTCACATTGTGCATCTTTTTTTTTATTCTTTTAAATTTATTTATTTATTATTGAAGGATAATTGCTTTACAGAATTTTGCTGTTTTTTGTTAAGGTTTGACAGAAAACATTGTGCATCTTTTTAAAGTTGACACTAGCTTGCTGTATCTAGCCTGCTGTGTCTGGCCCTTTGACTGGCAAAAAATAAAGCTATTTTTCTTTTCCTGCAAAACTCTGTATTTCTGTTCAGCATCAGCGCACAGAGAGACAAGATTTTTGGCATCAATATCCCTGTCCACTAAAAAATAAAATCATTTATTTGGAGCCCATCACTGATTTAGAGCAAACTACTTTCACTGGAACTAAACCAGAAAATTCCAAATTAGGTGGTGTGACTAACAGTAGTTAAGAAGCCCCAGGAAGGAGAAGGTAGAATTTTCTGTGACTGCAGCCATAAAATTAAAAGATGCTTGCTCCTTGGAAGAAAAGCTATGATCAACCTAGATAGCATATTAAAAAGCAGAGACATTACTTTGCCAACAAAGGTCCGTCTAGTCAAGGCTATGGTTTTTCCAGTAGTCATGTATGGATGTGAGAGTTGGACTATAAAGAAAGCTGAGTGCCATGGACTGCAACATGCCAGGTTTTTCTGCCCATCATCAACTCTCGGAGCTTGTTCAAACTCATGTACATCGAGTCGGTAATGCCATCCAATCATCTCATCCTCTGTCCTCCCCTTCTCCTCCCGCCTTCAATCTTTCCCAGCATCAGGGTCTTTTCCAATGAGTCAGTTCTTCGCATCAGGTGGCCAAAGTATTTGAGTTTCAGCTTCAGGATCAGTCCTTCCAATGAATATTCAGGGTGGATTTCCTTTAGGATGGGCTGATTTGGTCTCCTTGCAGTCCAAGAGACTCTCAAGAGTCTTCTCTGACACAACATTTTGAAGGCATCAATTCTTCAGTGCTCAGCTTTCTTGCAGGAGATGTAAGAGACGCAGGTTCGATTCCTGGGTCAGAAGATCTCCTGGAATAGGAAATGGCAATCTTCTCCAGTATTCCTGCCTGGAAAATTCCATGGACATAAGGTTACAATCCATGGGGTTGAAAAGAGTCAGACATTACTGAGTGACTGAAGACAAACACACACACACACACACACACACACACACACACACACACACACACACACACACACACACACAGCTCCTTTCAGGGGCTGTTGGAAGTCAGCAGCTACAGTAGCTCATATTTCACTCTTTGTAGAGGTAGATAGCAAGTGCCAATGGCAAGTGCCAATTTGTAGTTGACACAAGAAAGGGGATAGGTAAAAAAATTCCTTGTGTATAAAATAGTAAACAGCAGTGGGGGACAGAAAAAAATAGAATCCAGGAATGTTGAGGAAGACTGGGGTATGTGTGTGTGTGTGAATTAGGTGGGTATATATATATATATATATATATATATATACACACACACATATCAGATGTGTGTATGTATTTCTGTGTGTATGTGTGAAGAGAAGGTAACAAGAGAATAATATTTAATATTCCTTGGGAATAAAATAAACATTCCACAGGGAATCCCCATTTGCCCTTCAAATTGTATAAATACATCAACCAAAAACTAACTGATGTTTTCAGGGAGACATATCAGTAATTACCAAAATGCCCCACATTTATGAGATATTTAGTGCCTATATTATGTGCTGGATAAATCCTGAAGGTATTAATCCTTACAACAGCCCTACCAGAAGGTGATTTTATCTTATTTTGTGATTAGAAACTTGGGGCTCCATAGCTTGGGGCCTCATATGTAGGAAAGGCAAAGCCAGGTCTTTGACATAGGCCCTTGATCCTAAACTACTTTTCAACCTCCACCCCAGAGCTTAGATTTTGACTCCATCCAGCAGTTAAAGGGCCCCAGGACAGCTCCCAGGCTATTCCTTTCATGAATCTTCCTCTTCATTTGTCAGAACTCTCAATAGTTCTAAACATTTAGTGTGCATACAAATCACTGGAGAGCTCATTAGTGACAATCCCTGACCTCTTAGCAACGCCAGCTTAGGATGTTAGGCTTAAGGTTTGGGAATCAGCATTTTAACAATAGCCCTTGGTTGATTCTCCTGAGTCTTGTTTTCATCAAAAGAGTATATGGGAGTCTCCCTGGCTGCAGTTTACAGAATAGATCCTGTAGTCACAATTCAGAAAGCAGAATGATTAATCTGGAGGCCACTGCAGTCATCCAACTGAGACAGGACTAGGCTGTAGTCACAGCAGTGGAAGTAGCTGGATTGGACAGAAATTTTGCACAAGATATTGACATGTTGCTAATACAGTAGAAGGATGTTGAAGCTAAGGCTGACCCCAGAGCTTAGTCTGGTCATTGAGTTGGAGACAGTGACACTTAATTGGGATGGGATATGTCCAGATGAAGTAGTCTAGGTGACGGGGCAATATAAAGTGTTGGTTTTGGACATGTTGAGAGACAGAATGTTTGTGTGAGGACTGGAAGGAACCTGAGTTTAGTGAGGATGGCTAGAAGTAATGAAAGACTTGGTAGTTTGTGGGTAGTTCAGTTCAGTCGCTAAGTCATGTCCGACTCTTTGCGACCCCATGGACTGCAGCACTCCAGGCTTCCTTGTCCATAACAAACTCCCAGAGTTTACTCAAACTCATGTTCATTGAGTCAGTGATGCCATCCAACCATCTAATCTTCTGTTGTCCCCTTCTCCTTCTGCCTTCAATCTTTCCCAGCATCAGGGTCTTTCAAATGAGTCAGTTCTTCGCATCAGGTGGCCAAAGTATTGGAGTTTCAGCTTCAACATCAGTCCTTCCAATGAATATTCAGGACTGATTTCCTTTAGGATGGACTGGTTGGATCTCCTTGCAGTCCAAGGCACTCTCAAGAGTCTTCTCCAACACCACAGTTCAAAAGCATCAATTCTTCAGTGCTCAGCTTTCTTTATAGTCCAACTCTCACATCCATACATGACTACTAGAAAAACCATAGCTTTGATTAGATGGACCTTTGTTGGCAAAGTAAAGTCTCTGCTTTTTAATATGTTGTCTAGGTTGGTCATAACTTTTCTTCCAAGGAGCAAGTGTCTCTTAATTTCATGGCTGCAGTCACAATCTGCAGTGATTTTGGAGCCCCCCAAAATAAAGTCCACCACTGTTTCCCCATCTATTTGCCCTGAAGTGATGGGGCCAGATGCCACAATCTTAGTTTTCTGAATGTTGAGTTTTAAGCCAACTTTTTCACTCTCCTCTTTCACTTTCATCAAGAGGCTCTTTAGCTCTTCTTCACTTTCTGCCATAAGGGTGGTGTCATCTGCATATCTGAGGTTATTGATATTTCTCCTGGCAATCTTGATTCCAGCTTGTGCTTCATCCTGTCCAGAGTTTCTCATGATGTACTCTGCATATAAGTTAAATAAGCAGGATGACAATATACAGCCTTGACGTAGTCCTTTCCCAATTTGGAACCAGTCTGTTGTTCCATGTCCAGTTCTAACTGTTGCTTCCTGACCTGCATACAGATTTCTCAAGAGGCAGGTCAAGTGTTCTGGTATTCCCATCTCTTTAAGAATTTTCCACAGTTTGTTGTGATCCATACAGTCAAAGACTTTGGCATAGTCAATAAAGCAGAAATAGATGTTTTTCTGAAACTCTCTTGCTTTTTTAATGATCCAGTGGATGTTGGCAATTTGATCTCTAGTTCCTCTGCCTTTTCTAAATCCAACTTGAACATCTGGAAGTTCACAGTGCATGTACTGTTGAAGCCTGGCTTGGAGAATTTTGAGCATTTTAAGAATTTTGAATCTCTATCCATTTCTGGGTAGAGACTAAGCAAAAATGAAGCAGCAAATGGCCCAAGTAAATGAGGGAATTATATGATAAGATAACATAAAATAGTTTTTACAGATTTAAAGCCATATCTAGGTAGTGAAAAAAGTATCGACTAAGAGTCTTGGGTGGAGTCTTGGCTCCTTCTTCATCAATTTGGGCAAGTCACTTGATGGCTCTGAGCTCAGGGTTTCCCCAACTATAAACAGCCAGTGAATGCCTGTTCTATGGTTCCAGCAAGTCTGTTGTGAGAATCTAATGTCAAAAAGTACATAAGACTCCAAGGTGGTGTCTCTATGAGCATAACTTTATGAACCCCTTGGATTCTTTGCTTTTGACCACAGGAGCTATCTCTGGGTCCAGAGTCTTGATATCCTCTGGCAGAATGGATGACTTCATCCATTAGGAGGTGATAGGAAGTATGCTAAGGCTTCAGATCTGATATGCGGCCCTCAAAGCCTAGCTCTGCCTCTGGGTGAACCTGAAGAGCAGCTTATTTTACCCCTTCAGAGTTCTGAGTGTTCGTCTGTAGAATAGGATCTTAGTGCAAGATCTCTTGGGTGTGGGCAACAGAAACCCACTTGGGTTCACTCAAGCAAAGAACGACTTTCTCCCAGAACCTGCTGTAAAGCAAGCACCATGGGGACAGAGACCGCTGTGTACTTGGCCTTAGAAAATGGCCTGACTTATGATAATACCCAATCAATACTGATTAAAATAATACATCTGAGAGAAAGTGAGTTCTTATAAAGCTTGGAACTGAGAGCCAGGAATCTGTCAAAAGCGTTGGTAGTCAACAACTCCATTTCTTTCTCAATATCTATCCTCTCCTCTACATATTTGTTTAATTTCCTTCTTTCTGCAAACAGATGTCTTGGAATTCCCATCTGCAAATCACAGCTCAGGCCTGCATGGCCCTGGGCCTGCTTCTCACTGGCCTGTACCTTTGTGTTCAGCTCCACATCCCTCAGAAAGAGAATCTAAGTGGTCCAGCCTGAAGATATCAACTCAGCTGGGATGGAAGAGTCACCTGATACTGAGAGTTGCCTCTCAGGCTGGAGGAGGAGCATGCCCTCTAGGGAAGGAGGTGAGAAATTGTTGAATCTCTTCTATGGACATTTTGGTTTCAGACACATGCAGCAGTGAGTGGTACCCTGCAGTAAGTACCAGCAGTAGCTGGAAGATAGCTTAATTCCTTGACCGAGAATCAAAATCTGGGCTGCCTGGGTGAAAACCATGAGTCCTAACTGCTAGACCATGAAAGCCAGTGGCTAGAGCCTAAATCTACAGTATTTGCTTCCCTTGACAAGAAAATTCTGATGAGATGTTTTATTGAAAAAGCAGAGTACATGTGGAAAGATGCATGGGCGGATTCAGAAAGAGTCAAAGAAGTCATGCCTTTGGGAAGTTTATATCCTTTATAAGCAGACAGTTTTCCAGGTCTTTGTCTTCCCTCTGGCCAATTGCCTTGTTTTTCTTCCCTGGCAAATTTTTCTCAAGTCCTTTCTCGATGTGCACACACACCCTTCAACCAAGATGTATTTCAGCGCAAAGGCATCTGGTGGTGGGGAAATGGCAAGACTTACTATGGCCTGGAGTCTCTTGACTTTTGACACCCAAGAAGCCTTTATACACATGTGTATAGAGTGTCTCCCTTGCCCCAAGGAAGGGAAATATGTGACCTCTTGATCCTTTACTCGGATAAGTTTTAGCCCCTCTTTGATCCTACCATGACTATTATCTTCAGATGTCTACAAGAGACAAAGCCTGGCTATTTACCCTGTTTCTGTTATTTCTATTTTGAAGAGAAAATAGGAAGCTTATTGTAAAGCCTAACCTGGAGCCCATCTATCCCCTGTCTCAGGAAATGCAAACAAGAAGCTAGTTGTAAATGACCAGCCTGAAGCCCACATATTTCCTGCCTCAAGAAATATAAACAGGAAGTCAGTTGTAAATACCTAATCTGAAGCCTATCTCTTGCCTCAATTTGACCAACTGGCCACTTTGCCAAGTGGCCTAGAGCTGTGTGTATTAGGTGCTCTGAGCATGAGACTATTATTCTACATGTGGTCAGGAAGCAAGAGTCTCTCAGCAAGTGGGCTTCTGGACTCGTCTCTGCACATTTGCAGACTGGTGACTGGGGAAGGGGGTGGGGTGGGGAAGCTCCAAGACAGGAGAAACAAAATATGAGAAAGTTCTGAGTTGCAGCAGACATGTTCTCTACCATAGCTGTGGCTCCCAGGGTCTTGGGGTGAACAAATTGAGCAAAGTCCCCTTGACTGGCAGCATGACAAGACATGTGATAACTATGTTATTTCCTATATCTTTTCACATTCTAGTCCAGACCTGGTTCAAAAAGAAGCTTTTACAAACAGCTACAATTCCAAACAAGGGCACAATAATTTAGTTTACACTTTTCATAGTCTTATACCATTCTTAATACTACAAATTGACTAGTGCCAGATTTCTCATGAAAAATCACATTTGACTAGATTCTCCAATCATGAAATTTCAGGTCTCTGTATGATTAATTCACATTATAGCATGAAAGTTTTATGGTTAAATCCTCACATATGAGCATTATTCATTGAATCAAGTGGGTAAAGATGGACCTGCCCCAAGGTGATTTTCCAGTCACCACCTGAAACATATGCATTATATGTGAGAATGAATAATTACAAAATTTGAAACATATTTAGCATAATATGTGTATTTTGTGAGAATTCTACTTTGAGTGAAGTAGATGATTGATAGACAAATAGATAGACAGATAGAAAGAGACACAGAGACAAAGGGAGACAATGTAGGAATTCTCATATAAGTATTCAAGCCATGGAAGCATTTCTGTCCATAACTCCATATAAACATTAAAATCAGTTTGTCAATATGTATAAAATAACTGGGATTTTTTGGAATTGCATTGAATATATAGATCAAGTTAAGAAGAACTGACATCTTGACCATATTGAGTTTTCCTATCCATGAACATAGAATAGCTCTCCAGTTACTTGATTCTTATTTTATTTCTTTCATCAGAGCTTTGTAGTTTTCCTCATATAAGTCTTATATGTACTTTGTCAGAGAAATACTTAAGTATTTTATTTTGGGGGGGTGATAATTAAATAATATTTTGTTTTCAATTTGAAGTTATACTTGCTCATTGTCAGTATATAGAAAAGTAAATAATATATTTTTATTTTTTAGTGGAGGATAATTGTTTTACAATGTTGTGGTCTCTGCCTTATATCACTATGAATCAGCCATAATTATATATATATATATATATATATATATATATCCCCTCCTTCTTGAGCCTCCCTCTCACACTCCCATCCCACCCCTCAAGGTTGTCACAAAGAGGCAGGCTGTGTTCCCTGTGTTATACAGCAGCTTCCCACTGAAAAAGAAAGTGAAAATGCAAGTTGCTCAGTCGTGTCTGACTTTAAAACCCCATGGACAAGACAGTCCATGGAATCCTCCAGGCCAGAACACTGGAGTGGGTAGCCTTTCCCTTCTCCAGGGTATCTTCCCAACCCAGGAATTGAACCAGAGTCTCCTGCATTGCAAGTAGATTCTTTGCCAACTGAGCTATCAGGGAAACTTCCCACTAGTTATCTCTTTTACACAGGATAGTGTATATATATGAGCCTCCCTGGTGGTTTAGTGGTAAAGAATCTACCTGCAGTGCAAGATGTAAGAGACATGGGTTTGATCCCTGGGTTTGGAAGATCCTGGAGAAGGAAATGGTAACCCAGTCCAGTATTCTTGCCTGAAAAAATCCTAAGGACAGAGGAGCCTGGCAACGGTTCATGGGGTTGCAAAAGTTGAACACAACTTAGAGACTAAACCACCATCAGCATGGTTGATATATGATGATATTATGTTATTTTCAGATGTAGAGCATTGTGATTCAGTATTTTTCTAGATTATGCTCCATTAAAAGTTATTACAAGATTAAAAAAGAGAACTGCACCAATGGTTGAATGATTCATGTTATAAGAACAAGTGACATCTACCATCTTTTCACCTTGTTCTACTCTCTCAATTATTTTTTCTCTTGTTTCCATTGTTATTGCTCATCACTTCTTAGCAGCACCAGCTACATCACCACTGCTTTTATCCTTGCTTCCAGACACCCTGAGCTTGAAATAATACTGTACTACTGTACTGCATATATTCCTGTACAGTACAATACACAAAAACACAACCACTTGTAGAGGATCACACATGTGACAATGTATTCCAGACACATGAGCTAACTTATGCAACTGAACATGTGAACATATGTTTGCATCTTGGATAGTTTGTAACTTGGAGACCCATATGTAGGGAACTTAGTGTAGAGTGCTTCAAAGCAGATTTTATCATCAATACAATAATAAAAGAAGTTAACTGAGTACAAGAACAAAATATGGAGTGTGACAGTGTGTGTTGACCAGGCTGGGAGTTACACTGTGTTTGCTGTTTGGTTTAGCTATAGCTGGCCGAGATAGTTTCCTCTAGTGTCCTTGTTTTTGTTTCATCCTAGCAAAGTCCTTTATTAAGAGTATGAGCGGGGCTTGAAAATGGCAGAGGAATAGGACGGGGAGACCACTCTCTCCCCCACAAATTTATCGAAAGAACATCTGAACGCTGAGCAAATTTCACAAGACAACTTCTGAACGCTGGCAGAGGACATCGGGCATCCAGAAAAACAGCCCATTATCTTCAAAAGGAGGTAGGACAAAATATAAAAGATAAAAAGAGAGACAAAAGAGTTAGGGATGGAGACTCATCCCGGGGAGGGAGTCGTAAAAGAGGAGAAGTTTCCAAACACCAGGAAACCCTCTCACCGGCGGGTTTGGGGGAAGATTTTGAATCTCGGAGGGCAACATAACCGGGAGAAAAAATAAATAAAACCCACAGATTATGTGCCTAAAGGCAACTCCCAGCCAAGAACCCCAGACGCTCACATCCACCACCAGCAAGTGGGGGCTGAACGGAGAGGAGTGGGCGGCACTGCTTAGGGTAAGGACCAGGCCGAATGCCCTGAGGGCAATCTGAGGGAGCTAACGTGAGATAGCAACTTATGTGGGACAGCCAGAGAGAGAGAACTATCCCGCAAAAAGCCCAAATCTAAGGCACTGCCGGCCCGCTCACAAAACAAAGGACTGAGCAATACCAGAGGAGAGCTAGCCGTCTGCGGACCGCCCCATCCCCCGCCGGACGCAGCGGGCAGGCAGGACCAGCCAGAGCCGGAAAGGGGCAAACTCGGCCCCAGAGAGGCCACCCCCTACCAAACTGCAAACAGGCTTCCAGTTTCTAAGCAAAGACTGCATGAGATCCCGGAGGGTCGACAGACACCCGGAGGGTCTCAGCCAGAGACCAGCTCCCCAGAACTGACACAAAGCACACCGGAGCCAGGCGCGCCAGTAAGCCGAGGCGGGGACCAGGGAGGTGATAAGCCACACCGCCCCAACAGGGGAGAGTGCGCTCGCCAAACTCCTGGCTGCCTGAGCTGCTCTGACCAGGGATCGGCACAAACCGTGGGACCAACAGAGTCTGCGCCTTTGTGGAGGACCCGGGAATCTGAACCTGAGCAGCTTGGACCTGGGAAGTGCACGCATCTCAGGGCCCACTCCCCGGCAGAGTAACCTAAAGCCTGAGCAGGGTAGACTGGGAAAGCACACACGCCGTGAGCGGGGGCAAACCCAGTGCGGCCAGACACTGCGAGCTCTCCACACACACGCCAGTGATGTTGGTATGCAGTGTTCCTCCCTCCTCACAGCATGACTGAACAAGCAAACCTAAAGAGACCACCTCCGCCCCTTTGTGGCAGGGCGGAAATTAGACACTGAAGAGACCTGCAAATAGAAGCCAAATAAACAGAGGGAAGCGCTTTGGAAGTGACAGGCCAACATATTAAAATCCCTGTAGTTAACACCGACTACATAGAAAGGGGCATATAGATCTTGAAAAGTATAAGCAGGAACAAGGATCTATCTGAAACTGAACAGACCCCACACTGCTCACAACAGCTCCAGAGAAAGTCCTGGATATATTTTTACTATTATCATTTTCTTTTTAATTTTTTTTCTTTTTTCCTTAAGTCCTCTATTACACCTTTAATTTTCATTTTTATAACCCACTATTACCTTGCAAAAAAAAAAGACCCTATTTTTAAAGCAAACTGCATACATATATCTTATACTTTTTGTGATTTTGTTTTCTTTTTTCTTTTCTTATATTGTATTTTTTTTAAGTCTAACCTCTACTCTAGATTTTTAATCTTTGTTTTACATATTTGATATCAATTTTATATGCTTAAGAACCCAATATTTAGTACCCATTTTTACTCAGGAGTGTGATTACTGGCTTGATTACTCTCTCCCCCTATTGACGCTCTTTCTTCTCCCCCAGGGAACCTCTTTCTCCCACCCTCCTCCTCTTCTCAACCCAATTCTGTGAATCTCTGAAGGTGTTCTTGGCACCGGAGAACATTTTGGGAACAGAATACTGCCCAGATCTCCCTCTCCCCTCTTGATTCCTCCCTTTCTACTCATGGTCAACTCTATTACCTTCCTCCCCCCTCTCTATGTATCTCTGTGAACCTCTCTGAGGGTTCCAGACTGTGGAGAGCACAGAGAGAAGTGCTTACTGACTAGACTGCTCTCTCCACTTTTGAGTCCCCCTCTTCTCCTCCTGGTCACCTCACCCCACCTCCTTCACCTCTCCATGTAACTCAGCGAACCTCTCTGGGTATCCCTCACTGTGGAGAATCTTTTCACCAATAACCTAAAAGTTTTATTATTGATGCTGTATGGATGGAGAAGTCTTGAGGCTACTGAAAGAATAAGACTGAAAGCCAGAGGAAACATTAACTAATAAGAGATCATCCAAAAGTCTCCACATATACACTGAAACCAAGCTCCACCCAAGAGCCAATAAGTTCCAGAGCAAGACATACCATGCAAATTCGCCAGCAACGCAGGAACATAGCCCTGAGCATCAATATACAGGCTGCCCAGAGGCACATCAAATCCATAGACATCTCAAAACTCAATACTGAGAAAGGCCACACCAAACACAGCAATCTAAACAAGATGAAAAGGAGGAATACTCAGCAAGTAAAGGAAAATGAGAAATGCCCACCAAACCAAACAAAAGAGGAGGAAAGGGAATCTATCTGAAAAAGAATTTAGAATAATGATAATAAAAATGATCCAAAATCTTGAAAACAAAATGGAGTTACAGATAAATAGCCTGGAGACAAGGATTGAGAAGATGCAAGAAATGTTTAACAAGGACCTAGAAGAAATAAAAAGGAGTCAATATATAATGAATAATGAAATAGAGGAGATAAAAGACACTCGGGAGGGAACCAACAGAAGAATAACAGAGACAGAAAATAGGATAAGTGAGGTAGAAGATAGAATGGGGGAAATAAACGAAGCAGAGAGGAAAAAAGAAAAAAGAATCAAAAGAAATGAGGAAAACCTCAGGGACCTCTGGGACAATATGAAACACCACAACATTCGAATCATAGGTGTCCCAGAAGAAGAAGATAAAAGGAAAGGCCATGAAAAAATACTCGAGGAGATAATAGTTGAAAATTTCCCTAAAATGGGGAAGGAAATAGTCCCAGAAATCCAAGAAACCCAGAGAGTCCCAAACGATAAACCAAAGGTGAAACACCCCAAGACACATATTAATCAAATTAACAAGATCAAACACAAAGAACAAATATTAAAAGCAGCAAGGGAAAAACAACAAATAACACACAAGGGGATCCCCATAAGGATAACAGCTGATCTTTCAATAGAAACTCTTCAGGCTAGAAGGGAATGGCAGGACATACTTAAAGTAATGAAAGAGAATAATCTACAACCCAGATTACTGTACCCAGAAAGGATCTCACTCAGATATGAAGGAGAATTCAAAAGCTTTACAGACAAGCAAGAACTGAGGGAATTCAGCACCACCAAACCAGCTCTCCAACAAATTCTAAAAGATCTTCTCTAAACAAGAAACACAGAAAGGATGTTTAAACACGAACTCAAAACAACAAATAAATGGCAACGGGACCATACTTATCAATAATTACCTTAAATGTAAATGGGTTGAATGTCCCAACCAAAAGACAAAGACTGGCTGAATGGATACACAAACAAGACCCCTATATATGATGTCTACAAGAGACCCACCTCAAAACAAGGGATACATACAGACTAAAAGTGAAGGGATGGAAAAAGATATTTCATGCAAACGGAGAACAAGAGAAAGCAGAAGTCGCAATACTCATTTCAGATAAAATAGACTTTAAAATACAGGCTGTGAAAAGAGACAAAGAAGGACACTACATAATGATCAAAGGATCAATCCAAGAAGAAGATGTAACAATTATAAATATATATGCACCCAACATAGGAGCACCACAATATGTAAGGCAAATACTAACAAGTATGAAAGGGGAAATTAACAATAACACAATAATAGTGGGAGACTTTAATACTCCACTCACACATATGGATAGATCATCTAAGCAGAAAATTAACAAGGAAACACAAACTTTAAATGATACAATAGACAAGTTAGGTTTAATTGATATTTACAAGACTTTCCACCCCAAAACAATCAATTTCACCTTTTTCTCAAGTGCACACGGAACTTTTTCCAGGATAGATCACATCCTGGGCCATAAATCTAGCCTTGGTAAATTCAAAAAAATTGAAATCATCCCAGCCATCTTCTCTGACCACAATGCAGTAAGATTAGACCTCAATTACAGGAAAAAAACTATTAAAAATTCCAACATATGGAGGCTAAACAACACGCTTCTGAATAACCAACAAATCACAGAAGAAATCAAAAAAGAAATCAAGATATTCATACAAACGAATGAAAATGAAAACACAACAACCCAAAACCTATGGGACACTGTAAAAGCAATGCTAAGGGGAAGGTTCATAGCAATACAGGTGTACCTCAAGAAACAAGAAAAAAATCAAATAAATAACCTAACTCTACACCTAGAGCAACTAGAGAAGGAAGAAATGAAGAACCCCAGGGTTAGTAGAAGGAAAGAAATCTTAAAAATTAGGGCAG
The DNA here is from genome assembly GCA_024291935.2 of Okapia johnstoni. Lineage (NCBI taxonomy): Eukaryota > Metazoa > Chordata > Mammalia > Artiodactyla > Giraffidae > Okapia > Okapia johnstoni. The sequence goes on from CM044310.1 coordinate 64,962,598, forward strand.
AAATAAATGCAAAAGAAGCGAAAAAGACCATAGCAAAAATCAACAAAACTAAAAGCTGGTTTTTCGAGAAGATAAACAAACCTTACAAACCGTTAGCCAGGCTCATCAAGAAACAAAGAGAGAAGAAGCGAATCAACAAAATTAGAAATGAAAATGGAGAGATCACAACAGACTATACAGAAATACAAAGGATCATAAGAGACTACTACCAACAGCTATATGCCAATAAAATGGACAACTTGGAAGAAATGGACAAATTCTTAGAAAAGTATAACTTTCCAAAACTGAACCAGGAAGAAATAGAAGATCTTAACAGACCCATCACAAGCACGGAAATAGAAACTGTAATCAGAAATCTTCCAGCAAACAAAAGCCTAGGACCAGACAGCTTCACAGCTGAATTCTACCAAAAATTTAGAGAAGAGCTAACACGTATCCTACTCAAACTCTTCAAGAAAATTGCAGAAGATGCTAAATTTCCAAACTCATTCTATGAGGCCACCATCACCCTAATTCCAAAACCAGACAAAGATGTCACAAAAAAAGAAAACTACAGGCCAATATCACTGATGAACAAAGATGCAAAAATCCTTAATAAAATTCTAGCAAACAGAATCCAACATCATATTAAAAAGATCATACATCATGACCAAGTGGGCTTTATCCCAGTAATGCAAGGTTTCTTTAACATCTGCAAATCAATCAATGTAATTCACCACATTAACAAATTGAAAGATAAAAACCATATGATTATCTCAATAGATGCAGAAAAAGCCTTTGACAAAATTCAACATCCATTTATGATAAAAACCCTCCAGAAAGCAGGAATAGAAGGAACATTCCTCAGCATAATAAAAGCTATATATGACAAACCCACAGCAAACATTATCCTCAATGGTGAAAAATTGAAAGCATTTCCACTAAAGTTAGGAACAAGGCAAGGGTGCCCACTTTCACCACTACTATTCTAACATAATTTTTGGAAGTTTTGGCCACAGCAATCAGAGCTGAAAAAGAAATAAAAGGAATCTAGATAGGAAAAGAAGAAGTACAGAAAACTATAAAACACTGTTTGAAGAATCAAAGAGGACACAAACAGATGGACCAGAGATAAATCCACGCACCTATGGACACCTTATCTTCGACAAAGGAGGCAAGAATATGCAATGGGGAAAAGACAATCTCTTTAACAAGTGGTGCTGGGAAAACTGGTCAACCACTTGTAAAAGAATGAAACTAGAACACTTTCTAACACCATACACAAAAATAAACTCAAAATGGATTAAAGATCTAAATGTAAGACCAGAAATTATAAAACTCCTAGAGGAAAACATAGGCAAAACACTCTCCGACATAAATCACAGCAGGATCCTCCATGACCCACCTCCCAGAATATTGGAAATAAAGGCAAAAATAAACAAATGAGACTTAATTAAACTTAAAAGCTTTTGCACAACAACGGAAACTATAAGCAAGGTGAAAAGACAGCCTTCAGAATGGGAGAAAATAATAGCAAATGAAGCAACAGACAAACAATTAATCTCAGAAATATACAAGCAACTCCTGCAGCTGAATTCCAGAAAAATAAACGACCCAATCAAAAAATGGGCCAAAGAACTAAACAGACATTTCTCCAAAGAAGACACACAGATAGCTAACAAACATATGAAAAGATGCTCAACATCACTCATTATTAGAGAAGTGCAAATCAAAACCACAATGAGGTACCATTTCACACCAGTCAGAATGGCTGCTATCCAAAAGTCTACAAGCAATAAATGTTGGAGAGGGTGTGGACAAAAGGGAACCCTCTTACACTGTTGGTGAGAATGCAAACTAGTAGAGCCAGTATGGGGAATAGTGTGGAGATTCCTTAAAAAACTGGGAGTAGAACTGCCATATGACCTAGCAATCCCACTGCTGGGCATACACACCGAGGAAACCAGAATTGAAAGAGACGTGTACACCCCAATGTTCATCACAGCACTGTTTACAATAGCCAGGACATGGAAGCAACCTAGATGTCCATCAGCAGATGAATGGATAAGGAAGCTGTGGTACATGTACACAATGGAATATTACTCAGCCATTAAAAAGAATACATTTGAATCAGTTCTATTGAGATGGATGAAACTGGAGCCCATTATACAGAGTGAAGTAAGCCAGAAAGAAAAACACCAATACAGTATACTAATGTGTATATATGGAATTTATAAGATGGTAATGATAACCCTATATGCAAGACAGAATAAGAGACACAGATGTATAGAACAGTCTTATGGACTCTGAGAGAGAAGGTGAGGGTGGGACGTTCTGAGAGAATAGCATTGAAACATGTATATTATCATATGTGAAACAGAACACCATTCCAGTTTCGATGCATGAGACAAATGCTCAGGGCTGGGGCAATGGGATGACCCAGAGGGATGGGATGGGGAGGGAGGTGGGAGGGGGGTTCGGGATGGGGACACATGTGAACCAATGGCTGATTCATGTCAATGTATGGCAAAAACCACTACAATATTGTAAAGTAATTAGCCCCCAACTAAAATAAATAAATTATTTAAAAAAGAAAAAGAAAAATGGAAAAATAAAAGAATAAAATATGTATGTGATGGGGTAAAAGTGTAAAGTCTTTATGCAATTGAAATTAAGTTGTTATCTACTTAAAATAGATAATTATAACAAGATATTTTATGCAAACTTTAAAGTAACTACAAAGAAATAACCTATAATAGATCACAAAAGATAAACTTAGAACAATCAAAGCATATCACTGCAATAGTTATTAAATCACAAAGAAGGACATCAAGAGAAGAAGATGGAAACAAAAAACAATTAACAAAATGGCAATAGTAATTACTTACTATAAATAATTACTTTAAATATAAATAGATCAAACCACCCAATCAAAAGGCATAGACTGGTTGAATGGATTAGAAAAAAAAAAAAAAAGATTCATCCATATAGCATCTACAAAAGAGTCATTTTATCTTTAAGAACACATAAGCTAAAAACGAAGAGATGGAAAAACTATTCCATGTAAGTGATAACTGAAGCATTGAAACATGTATATTATCATATGTGAAACAGAACGCCAGTCCAGGTTCAGTGCATGAGACAAGTGCTCAGGGCTGGTGCAATGGGATGATCCAGAGGGATGGGATGGGGAGGTAGGTGGAGGGGGTTCAGGATGGGGAACACATATAAACCCATGGCTGATTCATATCAATGTATGGCAAAAACCACTACAACATTGTAAAGTAATTAGGCTCCAACTAAAATAAATAAATTAATTTAGAAAAGAAAAAAAAAGAAGAAGCAGGTCTGCCTATACTTATATCAGACAAAATACACCTGAAGTCCAAATTGCCTCTAGAGATAAAGAAGGTCTATATATGACAAAGGGGTCAATTCACCAGGAGAGTATAACAATTTTAACTATATACACAATCAACTTTAGAGCATGTAAATATATGAGGCAAATTTGAAAGGTCTTAAGGGAGAAGTATACAGCCATACAATAATGGTAGGAGACTTCATACACCACTTTCAATAATGAATAGAATATCTAGACAGAAAATCAATAATGAAACAACTGATTTGAACAAAACTATGGACCAACTGGTTATAACAGACATATCCAGAATTTCTACCCAACCTCAGAAGAATACACATTCTTCTCAAGCACACACAGATCATTCTCCAGAATATAACATATAATAGGTTATAAAAAAAGTATTTAAAAACTTAAGAAAATAAAAAATGTATTCCAAGTATCTTTTCTAAACAAAATGGAAATAGCCTAGAAATCAATAACAGCAAGAAAATGGCAAAGTTAATAACAACTTGGATAAACTAGAAGCAATAGATAAATTCCTAGAAACATACATCCTCTGAAAACTGATTCAAAAAGAAATAAAAAGCACAAATAGGTAAACGACAAATAAAGAGAGGTAAGCAGTGATCAAAATTCTCATAACAAAGCAAGCCCAAGACTAGAAATCTTCATAAGAGAATTCCACCAAAATTCAAAGAAGTATTAATACTAATCTTTCCTAAACTCTTTCCAAAAAATTGAAGAAGGATTATTTCTAAACACATTTTATGTGGCCAGCATCACAGTGATACCAAAGGCATATAAGCACATCACAAGAATAAAAAATACAAGTCAATATCTTGTTGAACTAGATGTAAAAATCCTCAATAAAATACCACCAAACAGAATTCAGCAGGATATTGAAAAGATTATACACTATGACCAAGTGGGACTTATCTGTGGCATGTAAGAATGGTTCAACATACACAAATCAACCAACATGACACACTACATTATTGGAATTAAAGACAAAAATCACACAATAATCTCAATATGTACATAAAAAGCATTTGACAAAATTCAACATACATTCATGATTTAAAAAAAAAAACTCAACAAATAGGAATAGAAAGAACTTACTTCAACACAATAAAGGCCTTATATGAAAAGCCCACAGCTAACATCATAATCAGTAAGGAAAAACTGAAAGTTTATGACTTAGTTGACAACGTTGCATACTTGAAAACTGCTGAAAGTGTCAGTTTTAACAGTTCTTACTGCGCACACACACACACAGAAAGAAAGAAAGAAAAACTGAAAGGTTTTCCTTTAATATCCAGTAGAAGGCAGAGATGCCCATTCTCAGTATTTCTATTCAACATAGTACTAGAAGCCCTAACCAGAGCAATTAGGCAACAAAAAGAGAAAAAACAGCATCCAAATCAGGAAAAAAGAAGTAAAATCATCCCTTTTTGCAAATGACATTATATGGAGAGAAAACCCCAAAGACTCATCAAAAAACTGTTAGAATTAATAAATGAATTCGGTAAAGTTGCTTGATACAAACTCAACATCCCAAAATCAATAGTTTCTATATATAAACAACAAACTACCTGACAAATGATGTTTTTCGAAAATGCCATTCACATCAAAAAGAATAAAATACTTAGAAGTAAACTTAACTAAAGAGGTGAAAGACTTGTACTCTGAAAACTAAAATATTGATGAAGAAAATTAAAGACAGATAAACAGAAACACATCTTGTATTCATGGATTGGAAGAATTAACATTAGTAAAATGACATACTACCCCCAAAAGATCTATAGATTCAGTGAAATTCTTACCAAAATCCCAAATTCATTCCTTACAAATGTAGAAAAAAGAATCCTAAAATTCATATGTAACCACAAAAGACCTGGAACACCCAAAGCAATCTTAAGAAGAACAAAACTGAAAGCATCATATATTCAAATTAAATTATAAATTATATTACAGAGAGACAGTAGTCAAAACAGTATGTAACAAAGTATAGTGCAGGCATGAAAAAGACCCATAGACCAGTGAAATAGAATAGAGAGGCCAAAAATAAAGCCATGTGTATATGGTCAACTGATCTCCAAACTGGGTACCAAGAACACACAAAGGGGAAGGATAGTCTCCCTAACAAAATGATGTTGGGAAAACTTTATATCCACATAAAGAATGAAACTGAACCCTTATTTCACATCTTATACAAAAACAAACTCAAAATGGGTTAAAGACTTAAATGCAAGACTTGAAACTAAAGCTTCTAGAAGAAAACAAAGGTAGTAAATGCCTTGATATAGGTCTTGGCAATGATTTTGAAATTTGACACCAAATGTTCAACCAATGAAGTAAAAATAAGTGCCTCAAACCAAAAAACTTGTGTACAGCAAAGGTAACAATCAACAGGGAATGGGAGAAAATATTTGGAAACCATATATCTTATAATGGATTTAATATCAAAAATATATAAGGAATCCATATGACTCAATAGCCCCAAAAAAGGGGGGGCAAAGGAACTGAATAGACATTTCTCAAAGAAGACATGCTCAACATCACTCACTAATCATCAGGAAGTGATAATCAAGCCCACAATGAGGTATCACCTCACACCTGTTAGGATGGCCATTATAAAAAATACAAATGTTGGGAATTAATTCCATGAAGGTCCAGTGGTTAGGACTCCATGCTTCTGCTGCCAACCCAGGTTCAATCCCTGATCAGAGAATTAAGATCCTGCAAGGTGAGGTCAAAAAAAAAAATAGATGAATGCTAACTAGTGTGGAGAAGAATGTAGAAAAATAGACATCCTTGTACAGTGTTGTTGGAAACGTAGATTTGTGCAGCCACTATGGAAAATATTATGAAGCTTCCTTAAAAATTTAAAAATAGAATCACTATTTGACTCAGTGGTCTCATTTCTGTGTATATATACCCAAAGAAAATGAAATCAATATCTCAAAGAGGAATCTGCACTCCCATGTTCTTTGTAGTCTTTAAGATGAAATAAATCATGTCATTTATGAGGTCAGAAATGAACCTAGAGGGCATTATGCTAAGTTAAGTAAACCAGACACAGGAAGACATTGTCCCACTTATATGTGTAATCTAAAATAATCAAATTTATAGAAGCAGAGAGTGTTAATAGAATAGTGGTTTCTAGGGCCATTTCTAGGAGGGGGAAATCAGGAGATATTGGTCAAAAAGTAAAAGATTTCAGTTACATAAAGTTACGTTCTGGAGATCTAACATGCAGCAGTTAACTATAATTTACAATGTTACATACTTGAAAATTGTGAAAAGGGTCAATTTTAAGGGTTCTCACTACACACACGTACACACTCACAGCGAGAGGAAAGAAAACAGAACTATGTGAGATGATGGACATGTTACTTAGCTTGACTGTGGTGACTATTCACAATATATATGTATATCAAAACATCAAGTTGTACACTTTAATATATAAAATTTTAATTTAGTTGTACACCTTAATATACACAATGTTTCAATAAACATGAAATAATTTAAAAAAAGACAAAAAGGAAAATAATTACTTAAGATTTCTAAAGGAAATGAGAGCAATCAAGAACTCTAATAGAAGAAGTGAAAGATGAGATATGATAAAAATATAAGATGAAAAAAGAACTGGCAAAAGAAATGCAAGAAATTAAGGGAAAGAAAACATCATTGGAGAACTTAGACAGCATTTGATGCAGTGAAAAAAGGGGAAATCAGAGAAAACAAAATCCATAATACAGAGGATAGACTTTTTAAAAATTGCACAGAAATAAAGAAAGGGTCAATAAAAAGAAAAAGTAAAGAGTAAATGATGACTATGAAGAGTAAAAACACCAGAGATCCAATATAGAGCTAATTAGTATGTCTGAAGAAAGCAACAGAATTTTTTTCAGATATGTAATGCTAAAGTTAGATTTCTGATTTAAGAACATTGAGAACATAGTAAAAAGTAATAATTACATACCCCCTTGAGGAAATGGATGTATAAGGTTTAAGACTATGAAAGCTCCTGAGCAGAAAAATCATGTCTCTTACACTCACATTAGTGATGTTCTGCCTTAGGGATGCTGCCTTTGCTTCTTCTTCTCTGCCTAGTTAAAGAATTCATGTACCTGGGTCATTCTCACTCTTGTATTTTCAGATCTAATGTCAAATTCTCAGAAGCCTTTCCTAACCTCTCTCCATTAAAACAGATCTATGAAATACTATCACTTCACCCTAATTATTTGTTTCTTAAAATTTACAATTGTTGCTGACATTTTCAAAACACATCACTATTGTTAATTTTCTGTGACTTACAACTAGAATTTAAGCCCCATGAGGAGAGAGGAACCATATGTGTGTCTTGTTCTTCATTTGTTCCTAGCATCTACTACAGTAATTGCATGTAGTAGGTAGTCAATCAAAGTGTTGAATGATAAATGAATGAATAAAAAATAAAATTTTAAGGCCAAACAGCATCAAAAACAATCACTTCCTGATGAACAGAGATTTGTCTCTTTATCTGTGTTTGAATTCCTTATCCACATGTGAATTTTTCATGACAGAGTTCATATGACACAGCTACTTGAACTAAAGTAAATTTAAAAGTCAAACTAATTAAATGGATAAATTTAAAAATCACAACAGATACACTGTATCCTCTAGGCCAGTCTGAGGCAATCTACTTGGTGGTCAAGGCATCAGATCCAGTCCTGGATCCACCCCTTGTATGGTATTTGACTTCTCTGACTCATTTTCCTCACAGAAAAATAAAAACTGCTACTTCATAAGTCTGTGGCTAGGATTAATGCAGTGAGTATATATAAAGCACTTAGTACTTGTGCCTGGGGCATAGTAAAAGTTAACACGCACCAAACATTTGCTAAGGGAACAAGATGGTGGAGTAGGTGGATATGGAGTACATCTCTCTCCACAGATACATCAGGAATACACCTTCAGACACAGAAGTGCTTGCAGAACACCAGCTGAGAGTGGGCAGGAGTACCTGACCACCATAAAGAATATATAGAACCATGTAAAACTCGGTAGGATAAAGGAACTAGGGGGAAAAACAGGAGTGTTTGTAGGAATGACCTGCCCTCGGCTGGTGGGGGAACTGACGCAGGGGTTTGATCCCCACATCAGGGCAATTGCCTGGGTCAGAGGAGAAACATCTGAGGCTGAGGGTGAAGCAGCTGATCTGTGACAGCCTAAATGGAATGAGAATCAGACAGTCCTTGTTGCAGCCATATGTACCCCAGACAGGAATGTGTGTCTCCTAGAAGGCACGGCAGCTGGGAGCTGGAGCACAGGGATTGTAGAGCAATCCCAGGGCAGGGGCTGCTGTTGACTGCCAGGAGAAGGACCCAGGAGACGTAAAGGAGGAGACTGTGGTGGGAGTGCCTGTGGAGGAAAGCCGGGCAGCCGCAGAAGCAAGAGGATACTGCTGAGTCATGTTAGGGGTGGAGCCATCACCGTAGCCTCTCCCCCACACGTCAGCACCAGCAGCTGAACAACAGAGAGGCTGGCCCATCAAGTGCCTGATATGTGGGAACAACAGAGTGGGACCCCAGCCGGGGGGGGGGGGGGGGGGCCGCTTTATGTGCCTGCTGTGCCAAACAACAGAGAAGGGCCCCAGGCAAAGGAGCTCTCTAAGTGCCTGAACTACTGGAACAATGGAGAAAGACAAACCAAAGAGACCTTCTGATTGCCAGCTGCCAGAAGCTCGAAAAAAAGACTGATAGGGCCATAACTCCTGTGGCTGAGGCAGCCTGTGTCCCTGCACACTTGGCGCCGCCAGGGTCCCCAAGACCCAAGCAGCTGTGCCACCTTCATGCTCAACCCTCCCTGGGGCAGAGCTACCACAGGAGGAAAAAAAAAAAATGTCCTACATCTATGGAAGCAGGGTCGCTTTGGTCATGTCCAAATTCTTTGCAACCCTGTGAACTGTGGCCTGTCAGCCTTCTCTGTCAAGGAGTTCTCCAGGCAAGAATGCTGGAGTGAGTTGTCATACCCTTCTAGAGCACTGTTTTTCCTGCTTCCCTAGCCTCCAATCCCCCTGAGTACCAGGTGCTGCCAGGGCCCCTGTGACCCAAGCAGCTATACCACCTCCACACCTGACACTCACTGGGGCAGACCCAAGTCCTCCAGGGCAGCCTCAGGAGCAAACCCCAGGGGATGATCCACATGCAGAGGTGGAGATAAAACCAAAATTGAAACCCAGGGGCACTGTGGCTAAAGAAGAGGACCCAAAACTTTCCCACCAACTGTACAAGATGCAGGTTAAATCCACACCATCAACTAGGCAGACTCTGTGTCTATGGAATATATAAAAGGACATTGAGAGCTCACAAAAGAAAATGCACTAGTTCTGACAGCTGTGGACATTGGAGGCAAGAACACACAGGGGTAGGACCAGATTAGAGTCTCAGGTGCCCCCATAGCAGGTCCAGAGACCAGTGCAGTGGTAGAGGGCATCCTAGGAAGGTGAGGTGGACTGTGACTCCTGGTGAGGGAAAGGACACTGACAGCTGAGACTCAAGAAAATCATTTATTATTCTTATATTTTAACTTGTTCTGTAGTTTCTTTTGGATTACTTTTTCATTTTTTTTTCTTTTTTCCTTTTTTTCTCTCTTTTCCTCCCTTTGTTATAGTGGTCAATTTTATTAGCACCATGAAATCTATTTAAGCTTTTGAGAATTTTGTTTCAATCACACCCTTTTATTTCTGTTACAAACGTCTGCCTCTATGTTGGCCTTTTGCAGTTCTGTAGACTTTTCCTATTTTTTCCCCTTTTTTTTGATTTTCATTTTTAAATCTTTTAAACTTATTATTATTTTTTTGCATTTATTCCTTTGTTTGCTTTTCCTACTGTTCTTTCCCCCTTGCAGTTAATCTTTAGTATATATGTAAATCTTCTTGATCTAATTCTATTTAACTTTGAATTTCTATTATTTATTTTCTTTCTTTCCTCTCTTTTTCTCACCATATTTTTTAGTTTTGCTTTCATTGCTTTATTCACCAGGTCAATCTATTGTGCTTTATTTTTGTTGGACTGTTTTGATTTTGCTTATGGGTGTATATGTATGTTTTTATATTCCATTATTTTAATTATTATTTGCCTGATTTTGTAATTGTCTGGGGTTCATCTCTGTATTCGCATTTTGGGGAATTTGTTTTAGTCCCATTTAATGCCACAACAAACCACCTGTGGAATCTCCATTCCCGGCCAAAGATCAAGCCCTGAGACTTTGGAGTGGGAGAGCTGACTCCAAGACACTAGACTACCAGAGAACTCCTAACCCTTGGGAGTATCAAATAGTGAGAACTCCCACAAAGGCAACCACTTGTATACAAGACCCAGCATCATCCAACTACCAGTAGCACCCTGGTAGTGGAGGATGCATCATCCAAACAACACAAACAAAACAAAAATACAAAGCTAATCATCAGCAAACAGCATCACTGCCTCACTCAGCCCTGCCCATCAGAGAGAGAAAGAAAGAAAAAAAAAAAAACAAAACACTCCCTTGCACCAAAATGCAAGCACAAGTTACACTCTATATGAAGATTACACAACCACTGGACCAACCTTACAAGGGAAGAAACCAAAACAAAGAATTCAACCTTGAAGTCTGGAAAAAGGAGATCTCAAATACAGTAAGTTTAAAAAAAAAAAATGAAAAGGCAGATAAATATTGCACAAATGAAGGAGCAAACTAGAAACACACAAGTAAAAAAATGAAGAGGAAATAGGCAAAGTACCAGAAAAATAATTCAGAGAAATGATAGTAAAAATGATCCAAAACCTTGAAAATAAAATGGAGAAAATGCAAGAATTGATTAACAAAGACCTAGAAGAAGTAAAGAATAAACATACAGAGACAAACAACACAATTACTGAAACTAAAAGTGCTCCAGAAGGAATCAATAGCAGGACATCTGAAGTAGAACAAATCAGTGAGCTGAAAGATAAAGCAGTGGAGATAACTGCTGAAGAGTAGAATAAAGTAAAAAGAATGAAAAGAACTAAGGATAGTCTCAGAGAGCTCTGGGACAATATTAAATGCATCAACATTCGAATTATATGGGTCTCAGAAGAAGAAGAGAAAAAGAAAGGGTATGAGAAGATTTTTGAAGAGACTAAAGTTGAAAATTTTCCCCAAAATGGAAAAGGAAATAGTCAATAAACTCCAAGAGGTGCAAAGAGTTTCATACAGGATAAACTCAAGGAGAAATATGCCAAGACATATACTAATCAAACTAACCAATATCAAACACAAAGAAAAAGTATTAAAAGCAGCAAGGGAAAAGCAACAAGTAACATACAAGGGAAACCCCATATGTTTAACAGCTGATCTTTCAGCAGAAATTCTGCAGGCCAGAAGGGAATGGCAGAATATATTTAAAGTAATGAAAGGGTAAAATTGACAGCCAAGATTACTCTACCTGGCAAGGATCTCCTTCAAAATTGATGGAAAAATCAAAAGCTTTACAGACAAGCAAAAGTTAAGGGAATTCAGTACTACCAAATCAGCTTTATAACAAATATTGAAGTGACTTATACAGTCAGGAAATAGAAGAGAAGAAAAAGATCTACCAAAGCAAACCCCAAAGAATTCAGAAAATGTCAATAGAAAGGTATATATCAATAATTACTTTAAATGCAAATGGATCAAATATTCAAACCAAAAAGACACAGACTGGCTGAATGGGTACAAAAACAAGACACATATATATGCAAGAAACCCACTTCAGACCTAAAGACACATATAGACTAAAAGTGAGAGGATGGAAAAATATATTCCATGCAAATGGAAATCAAAAGAAAGCTGGATGTATGATCTTTTTAATATGTTGTTGGATTTTGTTTGCTAGAATTTTGTTGAGGATTTTTGTATCTATGTTCATCAGTGATATTGGCCTGTAGTTTTCCTTTTTTGTGGCATCTTTGTCTGGTCTTGGTATTAGTGTGATGGTGGCCTCATAGAATGACTTTGGGAGTTTACCTTCCTCTGCAATTTTCTGGAAGAGTTTGAGTAGGGTAGGTGTTAGCTCTTCTCTAAATTTTTGGTAGAATTCACCTGTGAAGCCATCTGGTCCTGTGCTTTTGTTTGTTGGAAGATTTTTGATTACAGCTTTGATTTTCTTGTGATGGGTCATTAAGATTTTCAAATTCTTCCTGGTTCAGTTTTGGAAGGTTATACTTTTCTAAGAATTTGTCCATTTCTTCCAAATTGTCCATTATATTGGCATAGTTGCTGGTAGTAGTCTCTTACGATGCTTTGTATTTCTGTGTTGTCTGTTGTGATTTCTCCATTTTCATTTCTAATTTTGTTGATTTTATTCTTCTCCCTTTTTTTCTTGATGAGTCTGGCTAATGGTTTGTCTATTTTATTTTACCTGTAAATTAATTTATTATTTTAATGGAGGCTAATTACTTTACAATATTGTGGTAGTTTTTGCCATATATTTATATGAATCAGCCATGGGTGTACATGTGTCCCTCATCCTGAACCTCCCTCCCATCCCCCTCTTCATCCCATCCCTCAGGCCCTGAGCACCTGGTTCAGTTCAGTTCACTTCAGTTCAGTTGCTCAGGCGTGTCCGACTCCTTGAAACCCTGTGAATCGCAGCACGCCAGGCCTCCCTGTCCAACACCAACTCCCGGAGTCCACCCAAACCCATGTCCATCGAGTCATTGATGCCACCCAACCATTTAATCTTCTGTCGTCCCCCTTCTGTTTGAGCTTCAACATCAGTCCTTCCAATGAACACCCAGGACTGATCTCCTTTAGGATGGACTGGTTGGATCTCCTTGCAGCCCAAGGGACTCTCAAGAGTCTTCTCCAACACGACAGTTCAAAAGCATCAATTATTTGGCGCTCAGCTTTCTTCACCATCCAACTCTCACATCCATACATGACCACTGGAAAAACCATAGCCTTGACTAGACAGACCTTTGTTGGCAAAGTAATGTCTCTGTTTTTTAATATGCTAGCTAGGTTGGCCATAACCTTCCTTCCAAGGAGTAAGTGTCTTTTAATTTCATGGCTGCAATCACCATCAGCAGTGATTTTGGAGCCCAAAAAAGATAAAGTCTGACACTGTTTCCCCATCTATTTGCCATGAAGTGATGGGACCAGATGCCATGATCTTAGTTTTCTGAACGTTGAGCTTTAATCCAAATATTTCACTCTCCTCTTTCACTTTCATCAAGAGGCTCCTTAGTTCTTCTAAACTTTCTGCCAGAAGGGTGGTATCATCTGCATATCTGAGGCTATTGATATTTCTCCTGGCAATCTTGATTCCAGCTTGTGTTTCTTCCAGCCCAGTGTTTCTCATGATGTACACTGCAGAGAAGTTAAATAAGCAGGGTGACAATATACAGCCTTGATGTGCTCCTTATCCTATTTGAAACCAGTCTGTTGTTCCATATCCAGTTCTAACTGTTGCTTCCTGACCTGCATACAGGTTTCTCAAGAGACAAGTCAGATGATCTGGTATTCCCATCTCTTTCAGAATTTTCCACAGTTTATTGTGATCCACACAGTCAAAGGCTTTGGCATAGTCAATAAAGCAGAAATAGATGTTTTTCTGGAACTCTCTTGCTTTTTCGATGATCCAGCAGATGTTGGCAATTTGATCTCTGGTTCCTCTGCCTTTTCTAAAACCAGCTTTAACATCTGGAAGTTCACGGTTCACGTATTGCAGAAGCCTGGCTTGGAGAATTTTGAGCATTACTTTACTAGCGTGTGAGATGAGTACAATTGTGTGGTAGTTTGAGCATTCTTTGGCATTGCCTTTCTTTGGGATTGGGATGAAAACTGACCTTTTCCAGTCCTGTAGCCACTGCTGAGTTTTCCAGATTTGCTGGCATATTGAGCGAAACACTTTCACAGCATCATCTTTCAGGATTTGAAATAGCTCAACTGGAATTCCATCACCTCCACTAACTTTGTTCGTAGTGATGCTTTCTAAGGCCCACTTGACTTCACATTCCAGGATGACTGGCTCTAGGTGAGTGATCACACCATCGTGATTATCTGGGTCATGAAGATATTTTTTGTACACTTGTTCTGTGTATTCTTGCCACCTCTTCTTAATATCTTCTGTTTCTGTTAGGTCTATACCGTTTCTGTCTTTTATCGAGCCCATCTTTGCATGAAATGTTCCCTTGGTATCTCTAATTTTCTTGAAGAGATCTCTAGTCTTTCCCAATCTGTTGTTTTCCTTTATTTCTTTGCATTAATCGCTGAGGAAGGCTTTCTTATATCTCCTTGTTATTCTTTGGAACTCTGCATTCAGATGGGAATATCTTTCCTTTTCTCCTTTGCTTTTCACTTCTCTTCTTTTCCCAGCTCTTTGTAAGGCCTCCTCAGACAGCCATTTTGCTTTTTTGTATTTCTTTTCCATGAGGATGGTCTTGATCCCTGTCTTCTGTACAATGTCACAAACCTCCATCCATAGTTCATCGGGCACTCTGTCTATCAGATCTAGTCCCTTAAATCTATTTGTCACTTCCACTGTATAATAATAAGGGATTTGATTTAGGTCATACCTGAATGATCTAGTGGTTTTCCTTACTTTCTTCAATTTAAGTCTGAATTTGGCAATAAGGAGTTCATGATCTGGCCCACAGTCCGCTCCCGGTCTTGTTCTGGTATAGAGTTCCTCCATCTTTGGCTGCAAAGAATAGAATCAATCTGATTTCGGTGTTGACCATCTGGTGATGTCCATGTGTATCATGCATCAAACCTGGACTGGCGATCTATATCACATATGATAATATACATGTTTCTGTGCTAGTCTCTCAAATCATTGCACCCTTGCCTTCTCCCACAGAGTCCAAACGTCTGTTCTTTACATTTGTGTCTCTTTTGCTGTCTTGCATATAGGGTCATCATTACCATCTTTCTAAATTCCAAATATATGTGTTATTATACTATATTGGTTTTTTCTTTCTGATTTACTTCACTCTGTATAATAGGTTCCAGTTTAATCCACCTCATTAGAACTGACTCAAAGGCATTCTTTTTAATAGCTGAGTAATATTCCATTGTGTATATGTACCACAGCTTTCTTGTCCAGTCATCTGCTGATGGACATCTAGGTTGCTTCCACGTCCTAGCTATTGTAAACAGTGCTGAAACAAACACTGGGGTACACGTGTCTCTTTCAATTCTGGTTTCCTCCGTGTGTATGCCCAGAAGTAAAACTCTCACTGTTTGCAGATTACATGATCCTCTACGTGGAAAACCCTAAAGACACCATCAGAAAATTACTAGGGCTAATCAATGAATATTGTAAAGTTTCAGGATATAAAATTAACACACAGAAATCCCTTGCATTCCTATACACTAACAATGAGAAAACAGAAAGAGAAATTAAGGAAACAATTCCATTCACCATTGCAATGAAAAGGATAAAATACCTAGGAATAAATCTACGTAAAGAAACAAGAGACCTATATATAGGAAACTATAAAACACTGACAAAATAAATCAAAGATGACATAAATAGATGGAGAAATATACCATGTTCATGGATCAGAAGAATCAATATAGTGAAAATGAGTATACTACCCAAAGCAATCTATAGATTCAATGCAATCCCTATCAAATTACCTTCAGAGAACTAGAACAAATAATCTCACAATTTGTATGGAAATACAAAAAAAACCTCGAATAGCCAAAGCAATCTTGAGAAAGAAGAATGGAACTGGAGGAATCAACCTGCCTGACTTCAGACTATACAACAAAGCTACAGTCATCAAGACAGTATGGTACTGGCACAAAGATAGAGATACAGATCAATGGAACAAAATAGAAAGCCCAGAGATAAATCCACACACCTGTGGCCACCTTATCTTTGACAAAGGGGGCAAGAATATACAATGGAGAAAAGACAATCTCTTTAACAAGCTGTGCTGGGAAAACTGGTCAACCACTTGTAAAAGAATGAAACTAGAACACTTTCTAACACCATACACAAAAATAAACTCAAAATGGATTAAAGATCTAAATGTAAGACCAGAAACTATAAAACTCCTAGAGGAAAACATAGGCAAAAGTGTCTGCGACATAAATCACAGCAGGATCCTCTATGACCCACCTCCCAGAGTAATGGAAATAAAAGCAAAAATAAACAAATGAGACCTAATTAAACTTAAAAGCTTTTGCACAACGAAGGAAACTATAAGCAAGGTGAAAAGACAGCCTTCGGAATGGGAGAAATAACAGCAAATGAAGCAACGGACAAAGAATTAATCTTAAAAGTATACAAGCAGCTCCTGCAGCTCAATTCCAGAAAAATAAATGACCCAGTCAAAAATGGGCCAAAGAACTAAACAGACATTTCTCCACAGAAGACATACAGATGGCTAACAAACACATGAAAAGATGCTGAACATCACTCATTATCAGAGAAATGCAAATCAAAACCACACTGAGGTACTGTGTCATGCCAGTCACAATGGCTGCTATCCAAAAGTCTCCAAACAATAAATGCTGAAGAGGGTGAAGAGAAGGGTACCCTCTTGCACTGTTGGTGGGAATGCAAACTAGTACAGCCACTATGGAGAACAGTGTGGAGATTCCTTAAAAAAAAAAAACTGGAAATAAAACTGCCATATGACCCAGCAATCCCACTGCTGGGCATACACATCGAGGAAACCAGAATTGAAAGAGACACATGTATCCCAATGTTCACTGCAGCACTGTTTACATTAGCTATGACATGGAAGCAACCTAGATGTCCATTGGCAGATGAATGGCTATGAAAGCAGTGGTACATATACACAATGGAATATTACTCAGCTAATAAAAAGTATGCCTTTGAATCAGTTCTAATGAGGTGGATGAAACTGGAGCCTATTTTACAGAGTGAAGTAAGTCAGAAAGAAAAACACCAATACAGTATGTTAATGAATATATATGGAATTTAGAAAGGTGGTAATAATAACTCTATATGCAAGACAGCAAAAGAGACACAGATATAAAGAACAGAGTTTTGGACTCTGTGGGAGAAGGCGAGGGTGGAATGATTTGAGAGAATAGCATTGAAACATGTGTGAAATCATATATGAAATAGATGACCAGTCCAAGTTCAGTGCATGGAACAGGGAACTCAAAGCCGTTGCACTGGGACAACCCAGACGGATGGGATGGGGAAGGAGGGTTCGGGATGGGGAACACATGTACACCCGTGGCTGATTCATGTCAATGTATGGCAAAAATCACCACAATACTGCAAATTAATTAGCCTCCAATTAAAATAAATTAATTAAAAAAAGAAAGCTGGCATACCAATCTTCATATCAGACAAAATAGACCTTAAAATAAGGAATATTACAAGAGATAAGGAAGGACACTACATAAAGATCAAAGGATCAATGCAAGAGGAAGACATAACAGTTGTAATTATCTAGGCACCTAACATACAAGAACCTCAACTCATAGGACAAACACTAACAGACATAAAAGGAGAAACTGACAGTAGCACAGTAATAGTAGGAGAATTTAACACCCTAGTTATACCACTGGACAGATCATCAAAACATAAATTTAATAAGGAAACACAAGTCTCAAGTGATACATTAGATGCCATGGATCTCATTGTCATTTTCAGGACATTCCATCCAAATGCAGAAGAATAAACCTTCTTCTCAAGTGCACATGGAACATTCTCCAGGATAGACCACATCTTGGGTCACAAATCAAAACTCAGCAAATTTAAGAAATATGAAATTATGTCAAGCATCTTTTCTGACCACAGTGCTATTAGACTAGATATCATTTACAAGAAAAAAAAAACTGTAAAAAACACAAACACATGGAGGTTAAACAATACATTTCTAAAAAATGAACAAGTAATTGAAGAATCAAAAGGGAAATCAAAAAATATCTAGAAACAAGTGGCAATGAAAACATGACAACTCAAAACTTATGAAAGTGAAATTTAGTCACTCAGTCGTGTACAACTCTTTGAGACCCCATGGACTTAGTCCACCAGCCTCCTCTGTCCATGGAATTCCAAACAAAAATACTGGAGTGGGATGCCATTTCCTTCTCCAGGGGATCTTTCCGACCCAGGGATAAAACCCAGGTCTTCTGCACTGCAGGTAGACTCTTTACTGGCTGAGCCACCAGGGAAATCACAAAACATATGGGATGCAGTAAAAGCAGTTTTTTTTTTTTTTTTAGTAAAAGGGAAGTTTAGAAAAGGCAGAGGAACCAGAGATCAAATTGCCAATGTCCGCTGAATCATCGAAAAAGCAAGAGAGTTCCAGAAAAACATCTATTTCTGCTTTATTGACTATGTCAAAGCCTTTGACTGTGTGGATCACAAGAAACTGTGGAAAATTCTGAAGGAGATGGGTATAACAGACCACCTGACCTGCCTCTTGAGAAACCTGTATGCAGGTCACGAAGCAACAGTTAGAACTGGACATGGAACAACAGACTGGTTCAAAATAGGAAAAGGAGTACGTCAAGGCTGTATATTGTCACCCTGCTTATTTAACTTCTATGCAGAGTACATCATGAGAAACGCTGGGCTGGAGGAAGCACAAGCCAGAATCAAGATTGCTGGGAGAAATATCAATAACCTCAGATATGCAGATGACATCACCCTTATAGCAGAAAGTGAAGAAGAACTAAAGAGCCTGTTAATGAAAGTGAAAGAGGAGAGTGAAAACGTTGGCTTAAAGCTCAATATTCAGAAAACTAAGATCATGGCATCTGGTCCCATCACTTCATGGGAAATAGATGGGGAAACAGTGGAAACAGTGTCAGACTTTATTTTGGGGGGGCTCCAAAATCACTGCTGATGGTGACTGCAGCCATGAAATTAAAAGACGCTTACTCCTTGGAAGGAAGGTTATGACCAATCTAGACAGCATATTAAAAAACAGAGACATTACTTTGCCAACAAAGGTCTGTCTAGTCAAGGCTATGGTTTTTCCAGTGGTCATGTATGGATTTGAGAGTTGGCCTATAAAGAAAGCTGAGCACAGAAGAATTGATGCTTTTGAACGATGGTGTTGGAGAAGACTCTTGAGAGTCCCTTGGACTGCAAGGAGATCCAACCAGTCCATCCTAAAGGAGATCAGTCCTGGGTGTTCATTGGGACTGATGTTGAAGCTGAAACTCCAACACTTTGGCCACCTGATGCGAAGAGCTGACTCATTGGAAAAGACCCTGATGCTGGGAAAGATTGAGAGCAGGAGGAGAAGGGGACGACAGAGGATGAGATCACTGTATGGCATCACTGACTCGATGGACATGGGTTTGGGTGGACTCCAGGAATTGATGATGGACAGGGAGGCCCATTGTGCTGCGGTTCATGGGGTCACAAAGAGTTGGGCATGACTGAGCGACTGAACTGAACGATAGTAATACAATCCTAACTCAAGAAACAAGAAAAATATAGAAAACCTAATTTTACACCTAAAACAACTGGAAAAAGAAGAACCAAAAAAAAATTAGCAGAAGGAAGAAAATCATGGAGATAAGAGCAGAAATAAGTGAAAAAGAAATGAAAGAATAGTAAACATTAATAAAACTAAAAGCTGTTTTTTGAGAAGATAGAGAAAATTGACAAACTTTTAGCCACAATCATCAAGAATAAAAGGGAGAAGAATCAAATCAAAATTATAAATGAAAAAGTAGAGTTTACAATAGACAATGTAGAAATACAAAGGTTTATAAGAGTCTATTATGAGCAACTATATGGCAATAAAATGGATAACCTGGAAGAAATGGACAGATTCTTAGAAAAGTTCAATGTTCTGAGACTGAACCAGGAAGAAATAGAAATTATGAGCAACCCAATTATAAGCACTGAAATTGAAACTGTGATCAAAATCTCAAAAAAAAAAAAAAAAGCCCAGGACCAGACAGGTGAATTCTATCAAACATTTGGAGAAGAGCTAATACCTATTCTTCAAAAACTGTTTCAAAAAATTCCAGAGAAAGGAACACTTTCAAAGTCATTCTACAAGGTCACCATCACCCTGATACCAAAACCAGACAAAGACAACACACGTGCACACACACACACACACACGCATGCACACACGCACACAAACTATCCAATATCACTGTTTCCCAAAAAAAGACTTCCAAATGTGAAAACGTTTAAAAGATGTCTTCCTTTTGTCTGAAATAAAACAATTTCATAAAACCAAAAAAACAAACAAAAAAAAAAAAAAACTCATACACCATGATCAAGTTGGGTTTATTCCATGGATGCAAGGATTCTTCAATATATGCAAATAAATCAATGTGATATACCATATTAACAAACTGAAAGATAAAAAAGCCATATAATAATCTCAATAGAGGCAGAAAAAGCCTTTGACAAAATTCAGCACCCATTTATGATTAAAACTCTTCAAAAAATGGGCATATAAGGAACCTACCTCAACATAGTAAAGGCCATATATGATAAGCCCATGGCAAATATTATTCTCAATGGTGAAAAACTGAAAGCATTCCCCCTAAGATCAGGAAGAAGGGTCTCTACTTTCACCACTATTCTCCAACATAGTTTTGGAAGTCTGAGCTATGGCAATCAGAGAAGGAAAAAGAAATAAAAAGAATCCAGATCAGAAAAGAAGTAAAGCTCTCACTGTTTGCAGATGACATGATAATACACATGAAAATCCCTAAAGATACTGTCAGAAAATTACTGGATCTAATTAGTGAATTTAGCAAAGTTGCAGGATACAAATTCAGTACACAGAAATAACTTGCATTCCTACACATTAACAATGAAAAATCAGAAACAGAAATTAAGGAACCAATCTCATTCACATTGCAACAAAAAGA
Organism: Okapia johnstoni; assembly: GCA_024291935.2. Lineage (NCBI taxonomy): Eukaryota > Metazoa > Chordata > Mammalia > Artiodactyla > Giraffidae > Okapia > Okapia johnstoni. The sequence goes on from CM044310.1 coordinate 64,983,773, forward strand.
ATTAAATATCCAGGAATAAACCTACCAAAGGAGTAAAAAAGAACTGCATATAGGAAATTATGATACTAAAGAAAGAAATCAAAGATGACATAAACAGATGGAGAGATATTCCATGTTCCTGGGTAGAAAAAATCAATATTGTGAAAATGACTATATTACCAAATGCAATCTACAAATTCAATGTGATCCCTATCAAATTACTAATGGCATTTTTCACAGAACTAGAACAAAAAAATTTCACAATTCATATGGGGGAAAAAAGGCCCCGAATAGCCAAAGCAGTCTTGAGAAAGAAGAATGGAGCTAGTGGAATCAACCTTCCAGATTTCAGATTATACTACAAAGCTACAGTCATCAAGACAGTAATGGTACTGGCACAAAAACAGAAATATAGACCAATGGAACAAAATAGGAAGCCCAGAAATAAACCCACACACCTATCGGTGCCTTATTTTTGACAAAGGAAGCAAGAATATACAATGGGACAAAGATAGCCTCTTCAATATGTGATGCTTGGAAAACTGGACAGCTACATATAAAAGAATGAAATTAGAACATTTTCTAACATGATACACAAAGATAAACTCAAAATGGATTAAAAGACCTAAATGTTAGACCAGAAGCTATAAAACTGTTAGAGAAAACATAGGCAGAATACTTGATAACATAAATCAAAGCAAGATCCTCAATACCCACCTCCTAGAGTAATGGAAATAAAAACAAAAGTAAATAAGTGGGACCTAGTTATACTTAAAAGCTTAAGGTGAAAAGACAACCCTCAGAATGGGAGAAAATAATAGCAAATGAAACAAGTGACAAAGGATTAATTTCCAAAATATACAACTCAACACCAGAAAAACAAACAACCCAATCAAAGAGTGGAAAAAAGACCTAAACAGACATTTCTTCAAAAAAGACATACAGATGGCTAACAAACAGATGAAAAGATGCTCAACATCACTTGTTATTAGAGAAATGCAAATCAAAACTACAATGAGATATCACCTCACACTGGTCAGAATGGCCATCATCAAAAAGTCTGCAAACAATAAATGCTGGAGAAGGTGTGGGAAAAAGGGAGTCCTCTTACACTATTTGTGGGAATGTAAATTGATACGGCCACTATTAAAGACAGTATGGAGATGCGTTAAAAAAACTAGGCATAAAATCACCATATGACACAGCAATTTCACTCCTAGGCATAAAACCTGTAGAAATCAAAATTGAAAAAGACACTGTTACCCTAATGTTCATTGCAACACTATTTACAATAGTTAGAACATGAAAGCAGCCTAGATGTCCACCAACAGATGAATGGATAAAGAAATTGTGGTACATATACACCATGGAATATTAGTCAGCCATAAAAAGGAACACATTTGAATCAGTTCTAATGAGGTGGATGAACTTAGAGCCTATTATACAGATTGAAGTAAGTCAGAAACAGAAAGATAAATATCGTATACTAATGCATATATATGAAATCTAGAAAGATGGTACTAATGTATTTATTTGCTGGGCAGCAATGGAGAAGCAGACAAGGAGTAGACTTATGAATATGAGGGGCAGGGAGGAGAGAGTGTGATATATAGGGGGAGTAACATGGAAACTTACATTAACATATGTAAAATAGAGAGCCAATGGGAATTTGTTGTAGGTCTCAGGGAACTCAAACAGGGGCTCTGTATCAACCTAGAATGGTAGGACTGGGAGGGAGATGGGAGGGAAATTCAAGAGGGCGGTGATACATGCACACCTATGATTGATTCATGTTGATGTTTGACAGAAAGCAACAAAATTCTGTAAAGCAATTATCCTTCAATTAAAATAAATAAATAAATTTTAAAAAATTGTTGCAATATTTGCTATCACTGCATTAAGCTCTTTATGTGAATTAGAACCACCCTAGGAGGCAAATGTTGTTACTATCCCCATTTTAAGGATGAGAAAACTGAGGCACGTAATTTCCCACTGCTGATAAACAGTTGTGTTGAGATGGTACCCTGATTCCAACGCCTTGCCCTTAACCACTATGGTTAAAGTCTGTGTTACTTTCCTAGGGCTGCTGTAACAACATACTGAAATTTTGGTGGCTTAAACAACAGAAATTCATTTCCTCACAGATTTGGAGGCTGGAAATCTGAGATCAATGTGTCTTCTGAGGCCTGTGAGAAAAAGCCTCTCTCTCTGGCTTGTAGAGGGTCTTCTGGTGTCTTCACATCATTTCCCTCTGTACATGTCTATGTCCAGGTTTCTCTTTTTTTATAAAGGTGCCAGTCACATTGCATTAGGGCCCACCTAATGACTTCATTTTAACTTCTATAGATACTCTATTTCCAAGTAGCATCACTTTCTGAGGTACCGGGATGTAGCATTTCAACATATGAATGGGGATGGCAATTCAACACACAATGCTTTGTACAGAAGGGACTCAACAAACATTCACTCCTTTTATGCTAACAAGCCTCATGGTCCAGCCTAGCAGTGAGGTCCACACATGAGGAAGCTGCAAAGGCAACTGTAGCAGGTGCAGATGCACAGAACTTCTTATGTGAGGGCTAGGAGGTGTGACAGCATCAGGAAGGTGTCCTGCAAGAAGTGGATTTAGCACAAGGGATGTATTTTTAGGTCTTTAACAGGACTGTTGGAAAATATACTCCTGTCTTAGAAAGGCATCTGGATTTATTTTAATGACTTCTCAAAGCTATGCTAAACATTCACAACTCAGTATCTCTAGTTTCAGTTCTGTTCAGTTCAGTCACTCTGTCGTGTCTGACTCTTTGCTACCCCATGGGCTGCAGCATGCCAGGCCTGCTAGTTTCTAGTTTAGTCTAATAAAAAAGTAATTATATCATATTAAAGATAATTTGACTGTTACTGAGATGCTAATTTAGTTGAAATGCTTATTGTAACAGACACAGATTGGCAAGGAGGAAACTTAGCTTACATGCAAACAGTGTTGGTAGTAGAATTGAAAGACTGTCAATGCAGTTAATTCAATAGTAGTTATTTTCTGAACATATCCTGAGTAACAGGGATACAATTATACATACAAAGAGTCTTAAGAAATAATTACTCCATACTCCACCTGAAGCAATAGTCCGTAAAATCCCTGATAATGGTCTCCATGAAGAGCATGGCTCTTCCTCCATCAGATCAATACTGCAGACATCAATACTGAAAAGAAGTTTCCCTAAGAAGCTGAGCATTCACTGGGTGGCCCTGTTAGGATGCTCTTTTCAGCAGGCCATCCATTCTCCCCACCTGGTAGCCTTCCTAGGCCTATAGTGAACGTAACCTAGCAGAGTCCCTTGCCCTCAAAAGATTTGCTTGCATCTTCCATCCTCAGGCCGCAGTCTCTCTTCCTGCCTGCTTATCCCTTTAGTCACACTCCCCCCACCCCACATTCTTGTTCAGGCCTCTGCTTTCTCCTTCTTTGCCCCTCCTGGACTGACAGCCTCCTATATGGTTTGGGGGCCATGGACCACAATGTCAACCCTCTCTTGTGAGGGCCCTTGCTTTTGTATCCCACCCCTGCCCCTTGCCCCAACCAGATTGTAGCCCTTTATCAGTCAAGCCCAACTGAGTGATATCAGGGAAATTTCTGCCCAGGAGTCTTGCTACTACATCCCCACATCAGTCAGTTTTCTCTAGAAAAACAAAACCAGTAGGGTGCATATATATATACATACAAACAAGACCCAGTTTCCCCCATCAGAACAAGACCCAGTTTCCCCCACAGTCAGCCTCTCTCCCATCAGGAAGCTTCCATAAGCCTCTTACCATTATTCATCAGAGGGCAGACAGAATGGAAACCACAATCACAGGAAACTAACCAAACTGATCACGTGGACCACAGCCTTGTCTAATTCGATGAAACTATGAGCCATGCTATGTAGGGGTCACCCAAGATGGACGGGTCATGGTAGAGAGTTCTGACAAAACGTGGTCCACTGGAAAAAGAAATGGCAAACCACTTCAGTATTCTTGCCTTGAGAACCCCGTGAACAGTCTGAAAGGCAAAAAGATATGACACTAAAAGATAATCTCCCAGATCAGTAGGTGCTCCTGGAAAAGACTGGAGAAAGAACTCCAGAAACTGAAGAGACGGAGCCAAGGTGAAAACAACGCCCAGTTGTGGATGTGACTGGTGATGGAAATAAAGTCCAATGTTGTAAAGAACAATATTGCATAGGAACCTTGAATGTTAGGTCCATGAATCAAGGTAAATTGGAAGCAGCCAAACAGGAGACGGCTGAGAGAGTCAATTCCTAGGCAGGTTGATAAGAAGTCTGGGGCTCTTGAGGAGGAGATAAAGGTCTGAAGTTCTCAAGGAGGAGAAAAGGACAAACTTTTTTTTCTTTAAGTCCAAAGCTGATGATTGTACAACAAAACAACCCATCTTGTCAATGGAACAAAATAGAAAGCCCAGAGATAAACCCACGCAAACTATGGGCACCTTATCTTCGACAATGGAGGCAAGAGTATACAATGGGAGAAAAGACAATCTCTTTTAACAAGTGGTGCTGGAGGTAAAAACTGGTCAACCACTTGTAAAAGAATGAAACTAGAACACTTTCTAACACCATACACAAAAATAAACTCAAAATGGATTAAAGATCTAAATGTAAGACCAGAAACTATAAAACTCCTAGAGGAAAACATCGGCAAAACACTCTCCGACATAAATCACAGCAGATCCTCCATGACCCACCCCCCAGAATATTGGAAATAAAAGCAAAAAAAATAAAAAAAATGGGACCTAATTAAAATTAAAAGCTTTTGCACAACAAAGGAAACTAGGAGCAATGTGAAAAGACAGCCTTCAGAATGGGAGAAAATAATAGCAAACGAAGCAAAAAGACAAAACAATTAATCTCAAAAATATACAAGCAACTCCTGCAGCTGAATTCCAGAAAAATAAACGACCCAATCAAAAAAATGGACCAAAAAACTAAACAGACATTTATCCAAAGAAGACATACAGATGGCTAACAAACACATGAAAAGATGCTCAACATCACTCATTAATTAGAGAAATGCAAATCAAAAACCACAATGAGGTACCATTACACACCAGTCAGAATGGCTGCTATCCAAAAGTCTACAAGCAATAAATGCTGGAGAGGGTGTGGAGAAAAGGGAACCCTCTTACACTGTTGGTGGGAATGCAAACTAGTACAGCCACTATGGAGAACAGTGTGGAGATTCCTTAAAAAACTGGGAATAGAACTGCCATATGACCCAGCAATCCCACTGCTAGGCATACACACCAAGGAAACCAGAATTGAAAGAGACGTGTGTACCCCAATGTTCATTGCAGCACTGTTTACAAATAGCCAAGACATGGAAAGCAACCTAGATGTCCATCGGCAGACAAATGGATAAGAAGCAGTGGTACATATACACAATGGAATATTACTCAGCCATTAAAAAAAAGACATTTGAATCGGTTCTATTGAGATGGATGAAACTGGAGCCCATTATACAGAGTGAAGTGAGCCAGAAAGAAAAGCACCAATACAGTATACATATGTATATGGAATTTGAAAGATGGTAATGGTAACCCTATATGTGAGACAGAATAAGAGACACAGAGGCATAGAAGAGTCCTGTGGACTCTGAGGGAGAAGGTGAGGGTGGGAGTTCTGGGACAATAAACATTGAAACTTGTCATATGTGAAAGCGAGAACACCATTCCATGTTCTATGCATGGGACGGATGCTCAGGGATGGAGCGTTGGGATGACCCAGAGGGATGGGAGGGGGAGGGAGGTGGGAGGAGGGTTCGGGAGGGGGAGCACAAACCCATGACTGATTCATGTCAATGTATGGCAAAAAAACTACTACAATATTGTAAAGTAATTAGCCCCCAACTAAAATAAATAAAAAAAAAATAAATTAAATAAAAATAAAAATAAAAAAAAAAAAATAAAAAAAACAACCCATCTTGCTCAAGGATATGTTTTTCCTTAAACTCTGTACCAATGATTATATAACAACAATGTATCCAGCTTGAGGACATGTTTCTCCTTCTTGAGAACCTTCTGAATAATCCTGTTATCTTAAAATGTATATTTTGGGAATGGATCTGGTAAGACCTTTACAAAATTGAGACATTCTTTTGATTTACTGTAATAACCAATTGAAAAAGTATATAGCTCCCTTGCTTAGACTAGCGAGGGGGGCACTCTTCGTCACCCTTCTGATGTCTATGTCAGAAGCTTTCTTTGTCCCTTTTTAAACTTTAATAAAACTCAGCTACACAAAACATGTTTAGTGATCAAGCCTAGTCCCTTGACCCAAAGCTAAATCTTCTTTGAAGATCATGAATCTGACATCGTTCACCGTAAGCTATCATGGCAAGAGTGAACATTGACATTTTAGGAATTAGTGAACTAAAATGGAGAAGAAGGGATGAATTTAATTCAGATGACCATTATATCTACTAATGTGGGCAAGAATCCCTTAGAAGAAATGGAGTAGCCCTCATAGTCAATGAAAGAGTCCAAAATGCAAAGTTTGGGTGCAATGTCAAAAACAACAGAATGATCGCTGCTCATTTCCAAGGCAAATCATTCAGTATCACAGTAATCCAAGTCTATGTCCCAACCAGTAATGCTGAAGAAGCTGAAGTTGAATGGTTCTATGATGACCTACACCAAAAAAAAAGATGTCGTTTTCATTATAGGGGACTGGAATGCAAAAGTAGGAAGTCAAGAGATACCTGAAAGTAACAGGCAAGTTGGCCTGGGACTACAAAATGAAGCAGGGCTAAGGCTAACAGAGTTTTGTCAAGAGAATGCACTGGTCATAGCATACACCATCTTCCAAAAACACAATCGATGTCTCTGTACATGGAAATCACCAGATGGTCAATACGAGAATCAGATTGATTATATTCTTTGCAGTCTAAAATGGAGAAGATACACTCAGCAAAAGCAAGATCGGGAACTGACTGTGGCTAAGATCATGAACTCTTTATTACAAAATTCAGACTTAAATTGAAGAAAGTAGTGAAAACCATTAGATCATTCAGGTATGACCTCAATCAAATCCCTTATGATTATACAGTGAAAGTGACAAATAGATTCAAGGGTTTAGATCTGATAGACAGAGATCCTGAAGAACTATGGACAGAGGTTCGTTAAATTGTACAGGAGACAGTGATCAAGACCATCCCCAAGAAAAAGAAATGCAAAAAGACAAAATGTTTGTCTGACGGTATCTTACAAATAGCTGAGAAAAGAAGAGAAGCGAAAGGCAAAGGAGAAAAGGAAAGATATACCCATTTGAATGCAGAGTTCCAAAGAATAGCAAGGAGAGATAAGTAAACCTTCCTAAGTGATCAGTGAAAAGAAATAGAGGAAAACAATAGAATGGGAGAGACTAGAGATCTCTTCAAGAAAATTAGAGATACCAAGGGAACGTTTCAAGCAAAATGGGCACAATAAACAATATAAATGGTATGGACCTAACAGAAGCAGAAGAAATGAAGAAAAGGTGGAAAGAATACACAGAACTATACAGAAAAGATCTTCATGACCCAGATAACCATGATGGTAAGGTCACTCACCTAGAGCCAGACATCCTGGAGTGTGAAGTCAGATGGGGCTTAGAAGACATAACTACGAACAAAGCTAGCGGAGGTATTGGAATTCCAGCCAAGCTATTTCAAATCCTAAAAGATGGTGCTGTTAAATTGATGCACTCAATATACCAGCAAATTTGGAAAACTCAGCAGTAGCCACAGGACAGGAAGAGGTCAATTCTCCTTCCGATTCCAAAGAAATGCAATGCAAAAGAATGTTCAAACTACCACACAGTTGCGTTCATCTCAGATGTTAGCAAAATAATGCTCAAAATTCTCCAAGCCAGGCTTCAACAGTATGTGAACTGTGAACTTCCAGATGTTCAAGCTGGATTTAGAAAAGGCAGAGGAACCAGAAATCAAATTGCCAACATCTGTCAGATCATAGAAATAGCAAGAGACTTCCATAAAAACATCTACTTCTGCTTTGTTGATGATCTCAAAGCCTTAGACTGTGTAGATCACAACAAACTGTGGAAAATACTTCAAAGCATTGGAATACCAGACCACCTTACCTGCCTCCTGAGAAATCTGTATGCAGGTCAAGAAGCAACAGTTAGAACCGGACATGGAACAACGGACTGATTCCAAATTGGGAAAGGAGTACGTCAAGGTTGTATATTGTCATCCTGCTTATTTAACTTATATGCAGAGTACATCATGCAAAATACCAGGCTGGATGAAGCACAAACTGGAAGCAAGATTATTAGGAGAATTATCAATAACCTCAGATATGCAGATGATACCACCCTTATGGCAGAAAGCAAAGAAGAACTAAAGAGCCTCTTGATGAAAGAGAGTGGAAAAGTTGGCTTAAAACTCAACATTCAAAAAACAAGGATCATGGCATCTGGTCTCATCCCTTCATGGCAAATAAGTGGGGAAGCAATGGAAACAGTGACAGACTTAATTTTCTTGGGTTCCAAAATCACTCCAGTATTCTTGCCTGAAAAATACCATGGACAGAGGAGCCTAGCAATCTATAGTCCACGGAGTCAGAAAATAATCAGACACAACTTAGTGACTGAACAACAATAACCAAGGATCTACCTCTTTGCCCTGGAGACCTACTGGCTAGACTTGTCCCTCATCTTGCATAAGTGCCTGCTAAGTCACTTCAGTTGTGTCTGACCCCATGGACTGTAGTTCTTTTGTTCATGAGGATTCTCAGGGACAACAATACTAGAGTGGGTTGCCATTTCCTCCTCCAGGGGATCTTCCTGACTCAGGGATAGAACCTGTGTCTCACGTCTTCTGCATTGGCAGGTAGGTTCTTTACCACTAGCATCACCTGGGAAACCCATCCTTCATTTTATCCATGTAGCAAACCACTCCCTTCACAGATGCTGTTGTTTAAGAGGAAGGAATGGGAAGAGACACCAAGCACACTCAGATGGAAGAGACCAACAGTCAAGTCTGTCTTGTTCTTGTCACCTGGTTCTTGCCATGCTGTGTCCTGCTTCCTACGGGGTGCTACAGGAGTTTGCCAAGGCAGACATTTCCTTCTCACTGGGACTTTATGAGGGATGTAAGATCCAAAGGGAATTCAGATGCTTGGAAGCAAAGTGGTGGGGTAATCCAGGAAAAGAAAAGTGCATGGTTCCCAAGATACACCCATGGTGTGGTGAAGAAGGGTTCCCTGGTGCTCTGAAACCCTACTGGGAAGAAGAGAGCATCATGGTTTAATGAGCAAAAGAACTAGGTCATGGAGATGCTAATCTTGGGGGGTCTCTCCTTTTCCCTGGTGGGAAGCTGTAGGATTCAGGTGGATGGTACGGCATTTAAAAAGCCACATAAGAAGGCCACTGTGGAACTGGAGCACAGGAAAGAATTGGCAAAGGGGAGGACCTACTTGGGTCCTGTTTATCAGACTCCATGTGAGCTTAAAATGAAGGTCACAGAGGGGAAAGATACAGAGAACAAAGCAGAAGTGAGGAACGTGCAGCCCTAATAGGTGGTCAGAGAACATATCTCTGACTTGATAATGAAAGTCAATGAGAAAACACAAGTCAACTTGAAGCTGATTTCTCAGGCGTGAAAGGCTCTTATTCTATTCTGCAACATCATTCTAAAGACAGGTCACATGTAAGGAAAGCAAAAATATAAGGTGGTTATTTTAACAGAAAAGTCACATATTCTGGGAAATAATCTCTCATCTCTGGGTTCTGTGGAAGGACATGTTTGGCCAGCTTGCCCTGGCATTGTCTTTCTAACTAGACCATCACTGGGAGGGGACTTCCTTTCGAGCCCAATCTGGCAATATCAACTGATTAGGACAGAGACAGGGCATTCAGTCTATTAGGACCACAGGGTTCTACAGTTATCATTCCTCTCATGTTCTTTCTGGGGTGATATGGAAGGGTCATTGCTGATGTAGTTAGTTCAAATGAGGTTTCACTAGAGTTAGGATGGCCCAGAATTCAATATGATTCATGTCTTTATGACACAGAGATATGGGGAGAAAGCCATGTAAAGTTGGAGGCAGAGGTTGGAGTGATGCAGCCATAAGCCAAGGAATGAATGTCTGAGGCTATGAATAACTGGAAGAGATGAGGAAGAAGCCTCCCTGGAGGCTTCAGAGGGAACATGGCTCGGCTGACACCTTGATTTCAGGTTTCTGTCCTACAGAACTGTAAGAGAGTAAGTTTCTGTAAACCTACTCAGTGTGTGGTACTTTTTCATGGCAGCCTGAGCAAGCTCATATCTGAGAAAGTGCCTGGGGGCGTGAATGGAACAGGTGGGGACAAGTGTGGGATTGCGTTAGCAGAACTGGGGACTGGCTGTGAGCCCTGGACTGCCTTCTCCATATGCCCCGTGTGCAACCCTGTGCACCTTCTGAGTAGCCCAGCAGAAGCATTGGCAGATTCCAAAGAAAGCTCCATCCCTGAGTTTCAGAGGGCTTTGAGAACTGAACTGGGGGCCAGATCCTTGTCCCCTTACTATGTTACTCCATGAGTCCTGAGATCCACCCCATCCCATCTCAGCACAAGGGTTCTCCTGAACTTGGAAGCTGCCAGTCTCCTAAGGTCCTTACTCAAGTCTGGAGGACTTAATCACATCTAGGCAATTAGAATAAATCAAACAGTTGTTCCTTTCAGTGTGCTGACAGTTACTTTGCAATTAACTAATGGACTTTGTAGCAGTCACTTTAATGTGCATCCAACGGCTACCTAATGAGATGGTCTACTCCATGACTACCTTGTGGAGGGAGGGAGAGCTTGCGAGTTTTGAGGATGTGCCTGTCACCTTGCAGCCAAGAAGCCAAAATCACAGCAGCAGGACCCTGACCCTGCCACATCCCCACCACTCATTCAGTCCCGTGAGAGAAGCAGCACAGGGATCCACTTGCAGAGAGAGAAGAGCACATCCACACAGCTGCATCGGTTCAACAGCCCCACGAAAGAAGAGCCTTAAAAGCACAGAAAGGGTGAAGACATGAAGTTAGAGAAGGGCAGAGCTGGACCTCAGCCTCAGAGTGTCAGATCCCTGAGCAGGTGCTCTGAAACTAGTGTTCCCAGTACAGCAAAATATATTAGGGATGCAGCCCTCTCTGGGTAGCCATCTTCCTACCTTCCAAGCTCTGACCTTGCAGACGCTTGCAGGATGGAGGTGAAGCACCCCAGCGGTCTGGTACAGAGAATCATAGAAAAGGAACCTATGGCTTGGGTCGGGACCCATGGAAAACAGAACTGTGCAATAATTTGATTTTGCTAATGATTTTAAAGGCTCCTTTAATAGTTTCCTTTCCCCAAACTGGCATATTCCAGTGCTGTCATGGGGGAGGGAAGTGGGTGACATCTCCCCTCCCTGAGATGGACCAGATGGCTGCCCACTGGCCTGGTATCCTGGTCTTTCCTCTCCCTTCCTCCCCCTTCTCTCTCTTTCCCGCCATCTGTCTCTCTGTCTCCCTCCATGTTCTCCTAGTCCAGCTCAGATAGACACTGGATACAAGACTCTGCCACACAGTGTGCATCATCAGAGGGTCTGAAATCTAATCATCTGTGTTCAAACCTGGGCTCTGTCAGATATATGCTGAATGACCTCAGGGAACTTATTTCTTCTCTGAATCTCAATCTCTCTGTCTAGAAAGTAAAGATTATAAACATATTTCACAGGGCTTATTCATTTATTCAGCTACTATGAGAAAGCTTTCTCTGTTCCAGGTGGCTATAAACTAATGAATCCTGCAAAGCCCCTGCTCTCCCTGGAGGGAGACAACAAACAAACGGGAGGGGTGAGTGGGGTTAAGAAGCAGAGAAAACAGAGCAGAAACTTGAAGTGTGGCTTCTTCATCACAGCAGAGGTCCTGGGCTCAGCTGCTGGGGATGGCCTGGCAACCAGCCCACCCAGAAGAAAGCTGAACTGAGCCAAGGGATGAGAGGACAGGGCTGGGGTCTTGAAGACTACATTTTTATTTCCTGAGTTTCAGTCTTGCCTGAAGGGACACCTATCCTCCTGGTCTGTGTAGTCCTTTGAGCCAATCCACAGGTGCCCAGCTCAGTCTGCTTTTTCTTTTTCTTAAATCAGAGTTGGGTTTCTATTACAGACGTCTAAGAAAGTCCTGACTCATGAAAGTGGTTAAAAGCTTCTTATCTGCTTATTTTTCTCTCCATTTAGAGAAATATTTCACTGTACAGCTTGAAGCAGGAGAGCTGTGCAGGCAGGACGAAGGGCTGGAGGTGGAGTGATGGGAGAGCCCTCAGACTCCAAGAGAACTCAGCCCTCTCTTGTTGAGAGCACTTTACCCATTACCACATGGCTGTGGACTTCTTTATTAGTCACTCCTTTGAGTCTAAAAGCCAGTTCTTTTATTAAAATTATGAAACCATCAAGCAACCTGACAATGACAATACTGCCTTTGTAGTGTCTGTGTGGTAATAATAATCCCTCCCCTGTCTTCTGAGCAATATAGTCATGACTATTGAGTGGGCAGGAACATCAAGACAGCGTGATTAATGGGAGCCTCCCCAGCCTTTTCTAGATAGTGACAGGGCTGGGAGAAGAAAGCAAAGATTTATTCCATCAGGAGTAGATTATTAATATCAATAAATACATTCCCTTCAGACCAGTTATGATCATTAATCTAACCTGAGTCTCAAGTCCTAGAAAGGTGAAGTCTTGACTACAGGGGAATGAGACAGCCCCTGCCATATGGACATGCATAGCACAGAGCAGTCCATCCTCCAGAGAACAGACACAGGAAGTACCTTCTGTTGACCGTGGAAGCAGGTTCAAGGCTGCCTGAGCAGGAATTCCAGGGTCCTGGGTAGATAAAGTGTGGATCAGAAGGGGAGCATGGGCTTTGGGTAGACATGTCCATTTTGACCCTTTTATTCATCTACTCATGAGAAATGGAGAGGTCAGAGTAGGGTCCTCTGTATATAGGACCAGGAAGGGGGCTCCATCTTTCCCACAGTTAAGGGCACTTGAACATGAGCCTGCAAATCCCTTCTGCCACATCTGGACTCTGGTAGGCAAGAGGAAAGCCAAGGAACCTTAGAGCACCTGAAAACATCTCTTCAGGTTCTTATCTGATAGATGGTAGAAGAAGGCCCAGGTCTTCCCAGATGGCTCAATGGTAAAGAATCCACCTACCAATGCAGAAATTGCAGGAGATGCAAGTTCATTGCCTGGGTTGGGAAGATCCCCTGGAGAAGAAAATGGCAACCCACTCCAGTATTCTTGCCTGAAGAATCCCATGGACAGAGAAGCCTGGCAGGCTGCAGTCCACGAGGTCACAAAGTCAGACATGACTGAGCATGCACGCACATAGAAGGAGGCCCAGGGGGTCAGTTTCTCTTGCACCAGCCTGCACAGATTGTAAATTTGGGGTCTGATGTGGGCAAACTAATATGCCCTGAGTCTGTGCTCTCAGTCACAACACATGAGCACCTTACTGGGCACACACCAGGTGCTCAGTAACATTCTTTGTGCCAGTCCTTCTCGGTCATCGCTGCTGTGGAGGCAAGGACCATGGGAGAACACCGGTGAAGGGTGGAGGAAGATGAGATAAAGAGTGTGGGTTCCAGGTAGAGGGAGGAAGCAGTGAGGATGCTGAGAAGGGCTGGGGAGCTGTATGACTTCCTCATCAAACAAAACCATCTTATACCAATCTGCAAAGGAAAACCAGACAGAAGAGGACTGTGAAGGGGCTCAGAGCAGCTGAACTCAGAAAGCAGAGGTGAGGCAAGGTCCTGGAGATCCCTACCGTGGAGGAGGCATGCAGACCATGAGGAACAGATTGGGAGAACATACACAGGGTTAATGAGAAGGAAAGGATTAGCCATGGGGTGCAATGGGTCCAAGAGCATCCCACCCCATCCATTCTAGGAAACCCTCTCTCTGCAATCCCTTTCAGACCAAAGGACTGAAAGTCACAGGGCAGGACAGGAGGGGCAACAGCTGAACTACAGTTCCATTGATTGAGCCAAAGACAAACATGCCCTACTTTGGTTCTCCTTAATCTAAACTGAATCTGGTTGGCGGAAAAACTACAGGATGGAAGTGAAAATCCAACTGCATTTCAAATTACACTGGTCAGAATTTGAATTATGTTAGTCTTGGAGACTTCAAGGAGGAATAGCCAGTCCTGGTACAAGTCTTACTTCCTTTTAATTTACCCTTTTGTGGAGAAAAAGGCAGGAATACTAAAAACTAAATAAAAATGATAATAGTACTAAAACACTTTGACCACTAGCAACTGTGCTCAGGCCAGGGAGACTCTGAATCTGATGTTCACACTCTCCCACCTAGAGGCCAGGCTTCAGAAGGCCCAGGCCCCTGCAGAGAGAGGAGCCACACACCTACCACATGGGCCTCCAGCCAGGGGGGTAATGCTGTGACCTCTGGGAAATGGAGAAGATCTCTGGGCCCCTGAATGCCTAGCCCACCTGCTCCTAGGCCCAAGCCATGCCTGGCTGTGGAAACAGAGGGTGCTGAAGGGTAGTAGCTAGGAAGTTGCCAGCCCGGCCCCAAGTCTGTCCTCTGTCAGGCTCCCTGAGTCACCTGCCCTTAAAGACAGGGAACATTCTCTGTCCATGACGACCCAGTCTCCAGGGCCCAGCCTATAGCACACTCAGAAACTCTATTTGGTAAGTCCAAGAAGAGTGGAAGGCACAGTCCCAGGTTACAAGCAATCGCTCTAGGAGCTCATCAGCTGTATCCCTTTCCTTGGACCATACCCCATCTTAACTCTCCCTAAAATTAAGCAGCAAGTTGCAGAAAATAGTCCATGATTTTCTTTTATGTTAACCTAAATTAAATCTGCAAATCCTAAAAGGGACTCCTGTGAGAACAGGCCAACCCCCTTAGCCACTGGCAGAGAGTGAAAGGGTGTAGACATGGAGGTGCTGGAGGGTGAGCCTTACTCAACTGGCAGATGTACTGGTGTCTGGGGATAGAACATGGGCCGTGATGTCTGACCCACTTCTATGAGGGCCCTAGAATTCTAGATGTCACATATTTAAAAGCAGTCAGTCTAGTGGTTTTAAAACCACATACTGTGTTCCTGTCCTTGAAATAAAAGGCTTTTGGTTTAGTCTCTCAGACCTCTTATGAGTCTCAAAAGGCTTACTCAAGAGTTAATGATTAGGAAATGTAGAGATGTAGAAACAAAGAAGAGCTGTTGAGCTGGGAAACTGGTAACAATTATAGTCTTATAAATCAGCTGCATTGCAGAGTCACTGAGCTCCCAGTTCCCTGAAAGATACAGATAAAAGTCTGACACACATTCCTAAGTTGTTTTTACGGGAGCAGACCCCCACCAGAAGAAAAGTGCTGACAATAAGGACATAGACCCCAGACTGGTTGAAGCCAGAAGGTTGGTGGTACTTGAAACTTCACCTTGATACCAACCAATTTAAGAACTGGGCACAAGTTGATTATGGACCCTGCAGACCCCTCCCTCACAGCATCTTTAAAAGCCCTTTCCTGTAAGTTATCAGGGAGCTCAGGTCTTTTGAGCATGAGCTGCTCATTCTCCCTGCTTTGTACCCCACAATAAATGCTGTACTTTCCTTGGCCACAACCCAGCGTCAGTAGATTGGCTTTACTGAGCGAGGATGAGCAAACCCAAGTCCAGGTTCGGTAATGGTTTCAGGAATCAGAAAGAGAAAAATTGAGATTGTGACCCTGCCTCTGTCAACACATTTCTGCCTAGCCAATCCAGTATTCATTGGGCAGAAGCCAACAGGGTCATTGCTATTCCTCTCATGTGAATTTGGGCTCCCTAGAACCCACACCCTAATACTTGGCCTGAAGTCTCAACACGAGTCTCACATCTTTGAGCTAAACCATCTTGCTTCTAGCGGGCTCTTGTCAAGAAGGATACTCTGCCTGGCCCTGGGAGAAAGATCCAGAACTTGGAGCTTAGATAGGGACAATGGGTGGTTGGGAAAACAAAGTTCTTCAAGTGCTGTAACCTGCTAATAGTTACCAGATAAAATACAAGTGAAAGTGTTAGTCATTCAGTCGTGTCTGACTCCTTTTGACCCCATGGACTGTAGCCCACTGGACTTCTTTGTTCGTGGGATTCTCCAGGCGAAAATACTAGAGTGGGTAGCCATTCCCTTCTCCAAGGCATCTTCCCTACCCAGGGATTGAACCCAGGTCTCCTGTATTGCAGGCAGATTCTTTACCATCTGAGCCACCAGGGAAGCCCTTCAAACACAACATGCCTAGTTAAATTTGACTTTCATTCAAACAACACAGCTTTTTTTTTTTAGTAAGTATGCCCCATGCAATATATGGGCTTCCCTGGTGGCTCAGTGGTAAATATTCTGCCTGATATGCAGGAAATGCAGCAGACACAGGTTCGATTTCTGGGTCAGGAAAATCCCCTGAAGGAGGAAATGGCAACCCACTTCAACATTCTTGCTGAGAAAATCCCATGGACAGAGGAGCCTGACAAGCTACAGTCCATAGGGCCACAAAGAGTTGGATATGACTGAGCATGCAATGCAATATATGAGGTATGTTTACAATAAGATATTATTCTTTATTTATCTGAAATGCAAATGTAACTGGGCATTTTGTATTTTTGTCCACTAAGCCTGGGAACCCTAGGGAAGCTTAGGGAAGCCTAGGAAACCTAAATGCTGCTGAGGGGCAGTAGCATCTTGTTAATAAGACCCAGGGACCTGCAATCTTTGTGTTTGCTCCCAATGAACAAGTTTTCAGAGAAAGGAGCAAACAATGCTAACCAGGAATTGCTTCATTACTGTACTAAAGTCACCATAAATGAGTTTACAAATGGAATTCTGTCTTTATCAATGTCTGCTTAGTGAGGTCTTCCCTGAGACTGCTCTTTGAAGATGGATGTGTTCTGTGTCCCAATCATTTCTGTGTCCCCAGCAGGATTCAGCTGTAACCCTGGTGTACTGAGAATCAGGGATTTGAGGGTTTACTTTCAGTTCTTCTGGGACATAACCTTTCTAAGGCTCAAGTGTCCTCATCTATAAAATGGAATCAATAATCTTTTCTCACTATTAAGCATCAGGAGCAAATAAGAAATTCTAAGAAAATAATTGAAGTATTTTAAATCAAACATTATACAGGATTTGTGTTGTTCTTGAAACACTATTAGTGGAAACAGTGTCAGACTTTATAGTTTGGGGTTCCAAAATCACTGCAGATGGTGATTGCAGCCACGAAATTAAAAGACACTTGCCCCTTGGAAGGAAAGTTATGACCAACCTAGACAGCATATTAAAAAGCAGAGACATTACTTTGCCAACAAAGGTCCATTTAGTCAAGGCTATGGTTTTTCCAGTAGTCACGTATGGATGTGCGAGTTGGATGGTGAAGAAAGCTGAGTGCTGAGGAATTTATGCTTTTGAACTGTGGTGTTGGAGAAGACTCTTGAGAGTGCCTTGGACTGCAAGGAGATCCAACCAGTCCATCCTAAAGGAAATCAGTCCTGAATATTCATTGGAAGGACTGATGTTGAAGCTGAAACTCCAATACTTTGGCCACCTCATGCAAAGAGTTGACTCATTGGAAAAGACCCTGATGCTGGGAAGGATTTGGGGCAGAAGGAGAAGGGGACGACAGAGGATGAGATGGCTGGATGGCATCACCGACTCGATGGACATGAGTTTGAGTAAACTCCGGGAGTTGGTGATGGACAGGGAGGCCTGGCATGCTGAGGTTCATGGGGTCACAAAGAGTTGGACACGACTGAGCGACTGAACTGAACTGAACTGAAACACTATTATTGAATTCCTTTCAGTAGAAATGTTTCATTTAGTCCCTTCTACCTCTTCAGGAACATCCCCATCATGCTGTTCCTCCCATGGTGGACAAGTTCCTCCCATGGTCCCGCTGCTGTTATTACCTGGACTTCTGGTATTGGATATAAGTAGGGGGCTTGCTGCCTAGCAGACAGCATAGTGGCCCCACCTCAGACATTTATAGTGAAGCCCACCAGGGACTTCCTTGGTATCTCAGATGGTAAAGAATCTGCCTGCAATGCAGGAGACCTGGGTTTGATTCTTGTGTCAGGAAGTTCCCCTGGAGAAGGGAAAGGCAATCCAGTCCAGTATCCTTACCTGTAGAATTCCATGGACAGACCATAACGTCGCAAAGAGTCAGACATGACTGAGCAACTGACACACCCTCTCACCCTTTACTCCCACATTTCAAGGAAAATACTGCAGACATTTCATTGTTATTTCCCAGCTTGGGGAACCATTGGTCTGTTAGTTTTTAAAAGAAAATAAAAGCTTCAGGGGAATGAAGACTGTCAGCTGTGGTATAATTTAAGCTATCTGAAATAACTTTATGGACAAATAACAAGGACATGTCCAATGACACAAGTTGACTCCCACTCTTCTGACAGTGTAAACTCTTCAGCAACAGTTTCCCATACCTACAACATGCCAGCTCTTCCCTTTGCAAAGCAAAGGCAAGAATGCTGCCACTGCTCAATGCCAGGGTGCCCATTAGACTCTTCCCCTGCCCAAACCTTACAGTACTGCTTCCCAACTTGGACCAGGCCATGATCTCCCACGCACACCTCCAAAACCACCTCTCCTGAAGGGGCACATGGAGCTTCTCTGGGCTTAGTGATGCCCGGCAAAGCTCAAGACCTCACTGCCCCAGAGTCTGAGCTGACTTCCACCCTTACACACTGTGGGGCTGGGGTGGGGGTTACATTTTACAGTTAAACCTGATGAGCCTCAGCTTTCATGGAAAGCCAGCTTACTGAGTTTCATCAAAGAAAATAGAACTTGTGGCAACCCACCACTCCAAGGGAGACATCCCTCCTTGCTTCAGCTCACATGCCTCTCTGCTTCCTTTCTGGTTCTTTGTGGACACTGTTCATCTGCCTTATTATGCCAGGGATGGCTCCAGCTCCTGGGCCAGGCCAGTGGCTGGTCTCAGTAGCTTCCTCAGGACTGGGCACACAGAGCTGTATAGATTGAAGCTCATTTAGAGTTTTTCCAAATCTATACCCAAGTGTTTTCAAGACAGATTAAAAAAAAAAAAAACACCCATGAAAGCCATGGAGCACACAACATGACAAGCAGCATACTGTGGTAATGGGAATCTCCCCAGCAGGGAAACCAGCCCTGGGGTAAGTAGTGTGAATCTTTGCAGAAGAAAATGACCAAGAGCTTTTTATACTCCAAGTCCAGCTGCCAAAGAAGGCCAGGAGGTTTCCTTCTTGTGGGTCACTCAGGCATGCCAAACTTTGCAAAGGTAAAGAGGGATGGAAGGTGGGGAGCAGATATAGAGTGATGCAAATACACAGGTTCCCACAGCTTGGGAAGGCAGCAGAGCTGGGAAATATGCAGTGATGGCTTCCTTGAGTAGCCACTTCATCAGGTTCTAACATCAGGGATTGTAAGCTTAATAAGGGCTCTGGGATCTCACTGCCCCAGTCAATACAACCCTTTAACACTCTTCTCTAGGCTTACTGGTCTTTGTTTCACTTTTCTTCCTCTAAAGACTTTTCATCAAGGACATAACAATCATCATGGCAATGCATTGTCCTCAAAAGCTTATGATGTCATTTGGGGGGAATGTGCTCAGAAGAAGACTTCCTCCCTGTTTCCCATACTGCTGTTAGGGAAGTATTTGTCTTCAGGGCACAAACAGCATCTTCTCACCTCCTAGGTCACCCAGAGGTGTATAGTGCTGGGGCTTGATCATCCCTGGTGATGAGGAGGAGCATGGAAACATTTGCAGAGAGGGAAAGGAAGGCTGGCTTCTGATGAGAAGCTAGAGATCCTCCAGGTCAGAGAATCAAGTGCCAGGACAGATGCCAGGTCAGGTGATAGTCTTGACTCCAGCTGCCTGTCATTTGGTATTACATAATTTCTTTAATTCTCAGTGTCATTTGTATAAGTAGGGGATAAAATAGAATGGGTTGACCAGAAAATCCATTTGGGTTTTTGTACCATCTTACAGAAAAGCTTGAATGAATTTTTTGGCCAACCCAATATTTTGCCAAAATTTCTTCACTCCTTTAATAACATGTATTATGTACCATCTGTATGCCAGGCACTAGTCCAGGCACTTGGGCCATGTTAATGCACCAGACAGAAATCTCTAATTCATGGGTGAAGGATACTCAGGACACAACTCTGAATAAAGTGGTTAGGGGAGGTCTTGTTGAAAAGGTGCCACTTTCTTTTCCTTCCACCTCATATGGCAAGGCCCATGAATGATTCATGTTCATTTACAAATAAAGCAGGCCAAGAAAATCTTAACCTTTTCATAAATGAAGGTCAAGAACTTGTGAATTTGAAAACTAGGTTTATGAGTAATTATATTTATTTAATTTAGTTTGTCTAATAATATCTTATTAATCTAATAGGAAACCTCCTTTAATAATGAAAAACTACCATTGAATTATTTCTGAATCAAATTGTGCCCTATCCTTGGGCTCCCTGATGATTCATAAAAGAGGCCGATGCATCAAATCTCCTCTCTCAAGTCTGCTCCTTTGTCTCCTGTCCCACACTAGTTTCTGGCTTCTGGCACCTCGTCTGGTCTGCCATTCATAGAGCCAGCTATTGTTCTCTCATGTTTCTGTCTGATGTTAGTCAGAGAAACAGATCCAGAGGAGAAATGTGATGAGTGGGAGATGGGGTGGGATTTGTGGGATTTAAAGAAGCAAGTAGCAGCTTTTCCTTCCCAGGGTCTCTTCAGCAGTCAGAGAGGCTTCATCATCTGTGGGAAAAAGAGCTGCTTACATCTACCTGTGAGCATAGATGGAAGAAAGGATGTTCATCAGAAACACTGGAGCAAGATTAGGTGACCATACACAACCTTGTGATCCTATGTCCTCACCCCTAGAGCCTGACCAAAACATCTTCCACCCCTTCACTAGGTCTCCAAGCCCTGAGGTGGGGTGGGGGTCAGAGGAAGCAAATTCCTTTGTTCAGAAAAGTCATGCTGTATTGTGAAGCTTCTTCAGGTCAGGACAGATCAGCCAGGAACCCCAGCTTTATCTCTCTGGCAGGTCAGCCAATGGGTGAGGTGTGCTACTCTTAAGCTATATCACATGGGCACAGCAGGCAGATTCAAAATATTTGAAGGAAATCCTTGGGAGTCTCTTTACACCAAGAGTCATAGGACAGGCCAGGATATTAGTCCCCATAGGGCATGGCCTGATCTTTCCTGTTAGCCATGCAAGGATTGTAAATAGTACAAATAACTCCTTCTATAGGCCAAGAAGAGAAAGGTAGGAACCTTGGAGATCTGTTTTAAGAGAGAGCTGTCAGGTGAGAGGAAAGACCATTATACTATCTAACTACTGATACTGGCTGCTGAGTGTAGAGCTGATATTTTGGGTGGGGAGGAATGGGCTAGAAAAGTTAAATCAATGAGGATAAGTTGTTTAGAGGCCCTTTTGCCTGCCCAGATCATTGACCCCATTAGGCAGTCAAGTGATTAAGAATGACCTATCAAGAATCAAGGCAAGAAGAAGTAAAACTGTACTATTTGCAGAAGACGTGATGCTGTGCATAGAAAATCATAAAGATGCTACCCAAAAAACCACTAGAACCAATCAATGAATTAAGTAAATTTGTAGAATATAAAATTGATATGTAGAAATGTGTTGCATTTCTATACATTAACAATAAACTATTGAAAAGAGAAATTAAGGAAATAATCCAATTTACTATCTCATCAAAAGGAATAAAATACCTAGGGATAAACCTACTTAAGGAGATTTATCACACAGATGACACAAATAAATAGAAAGTTATACCATGTTCATGGATTGTAGCAATTAATATTGTTAAAATGACTGTGCTACTGAAAGCAATCTACATCAATGCAATTCTTATCAAAATACCAAAGACATTTTTCACAGAATTAAAACAAATAATTTTAAAATTCGTATGGAAACACAAAAGACCTTGAGCAATTAAAAGAAACTTGAAAAAGAAAAACAGAATAGGAGGAATCATGTGCCCTTAATTCAGACTATACTACAAAACCATAGTCATCAAAACAAAGGGATCCTGGCACAAAAACAAGCAAGTAAAATACAGGAACAGAACGAGAGTTTGGAAATAAAACCATGGACTTACAGTCAATCAACCTATAACAGAGGAGACAAAACATACAACGGAGAAAAGATAGTCTCCTTAATAAGTGGTGGTGAGAAACTGGACAGCTACATGTAAAAGAATGAAATTAGAACATTCTTTAATATCATATACAACAATAAACTCAAAATGCTCAAAAACTAAATGAAAGATGGGAAGCCATAAGGCTCCTAGAGGAAAACATAAGTTTTTGCATAAATTGCACCAATATTTTTGGATATCTCACTGTCTCATAAGACAAAAGAAATAAAAGCAAAACTGAACAAATGCTACTTAATTAAACTTGAAAGCTTTTGCACAGTGAAGACATGGGGAAAATTAAAAGACAATCTACTGAATGAGAGAAAATAAGTGCAAATGACATGACCGATGAGGGTCTAATATCAAAAATACACAAACACCTCATACAACTCAGTGTCAAAAAAATAAACAACTTGATTTAAAAAAATGGATTGTTGTTGTTAGTCAGTCACTCAGTCATGACTAACTCTTTGCAACCCCATGGACTGAAGCATGCCAAACTTCCCTGTCCTTCATTATCACCCTGAGTTGGCTCAAACTCATGTCTATTGACTCTTTGATGCCATCCAACCATCTCATCCTCTATCAACCCCTTCTCCTCCTGCCTTCAATATTTCCAAACATCAGGGTATTTTCCAATGAGTCAGCTCTTCCCAGCAGGTGGCCAAAGTATTGGAGCTTCAGCTTCAGTAGCAGTCCTTCCAATGAATATTCAGGGTTGATTTTTTTAGAATTGGCTGGTTTGATCTCCTTGCAGTCCAAGGGACTCTCAAGAGTCTTCTCCAACACCACAATTTGAAAGCATCAGTTCTTCAGTGCTCAGCCTTCTTTATGATCCAACTCTCACATCCATACCTAACTACTGGAAAAAAAAAACATAGCTTTGACTATATGAATCTTTGTCAGCAAAGTGATGTCTGCTTTTTAATACACTATCTACATTCATCATAGCCTTACTTCCAAGCAGGAAGAATCTTTTAATTACACAGCTGAAGTCACCATCCACAGTTATCTTGGAGCCCAAGAAAATAAAGTCTGTTACTGTTTCCATTTTTTCCCCATCTATTTGCCGAGAAGTAATGGGAAGAGTTGCCATGATCTTCGTTTTTTGAATGTTGAGTTTTAAGCCAGATTTTTCACTCTCCACTTTCACCTTCATCAAGAAGCTCTTTAGCTGTTCTTCACTTTCTGCCATTAGGGAGGTGTCATCTGCCTATCTGAAGTTATTGATATTTCTCATGGCAATCTTGATCCCAGCTTGTACTTCATCCAGCCTGGCATTTTGCATGATGTTTCTGCATAGAAATTAAATAAGCAGGGTGACAATATACAGCCATAATGTACTCCTTTCTGAATTTGGAACCAGTCCGTCGTTCCACATCCAGTTCTAATTGTTGTTCCTTGGCCTGCATACAAGTTTCTCAGGAGGCAATACAGGTGGCCTGGTATTCCCATCTCTTTCAGAATTTTCCACTGTTCGTTGTGATTCACACAATCAAAGGCTTTAGCATAATCAATGAAGCAGAAGTATATATTTTTCTGCAATTCCCTTGGTTTTTCTATGATCCAACGAATGTTAGCAATTTGATCTCTGGTTCCTCTGCCTTTTCTAAATTCAGTTTGTACATCTGGAAATTCTCAGTTCACGTATTGTTCAAGCCTACCTTGAAGGATTTTGAGCATAATCTTGCTAGCATGTGAAATGAGCCCAATTATGTGGTAGTTTGAACATTCTTTGGTATTGCCCTTCTTTGGAATAAAAATGAAAACTAACTTTTTTAATCCTGTGGTCATTATGAGTTTTCCAAATTTGCTGACATATTGTGTGCAGCACTTTCTTTGTACAGCATCATCTTTGAGGATTTGAAGTAACTCAGGTGGAATTCCATCACTTCCACTATCTTTGTTAGTAGTAATGCTTCCTAAGGCCCACTTGACTTCACACTCCAGGATGTATGGCTCTAGGTAGGTGATCACATCATCGTGGTTATCTGTGTCATTAACATTTTTTGTACCATTTTTCGTGTATTCTTGCCACCTCTTCTTAATATCTTCTGTTTCTGTTAGGTCCATACTGTTTCTGTCCTTTTTTTGCCCACCTTTGCAAGAAATGGGTTTCCCTTGTTGTTCAGCTGTTAATGAATCTGCCTGCAATGTGGGAGACCTGGGTTCAATCCCAGGGTTGGGAAGATGCCCTGGAGAAGTGAAAGGCTACCCACTCCAGTATTCTGGCCTGGAGAATTCCATGGACTGTATAGTTCATGGGGTCTCAAAGAGTTGGACACAACTGAGTGACTTTCACTTTCATACTTTTTTTGCATGAAATGTTCCCTTGGTATCTTCAGTTTTCTTGAAGAGATCTCTAGTCTTTCCCATTCTGTTGTTTTCCTCTTTTTTTTTTATTGTTTACTTAAGAAGGCTTTCTTATATATCTTTGCTGTTTTTTGGAACTCTGCATTCAGGTGGGTATATCTTTCCTTTTCTCCTTTGCCTTTCAGTACTCTTCTTTTCTCACCTATTTGTAAGGCCTCTTCATACAACCTTTTTGCCTTTTGTGTTTCTTTTTCTTGGGGATGATTTTGGTCACTGCCTCCTGTACCGTGTTATGAACCTCCATTCACAGTTCTTCAGGCACTCTGTCTACCAGATCTAATCCCTTGAATCAATTCATCACTTCCCAAATCATAATGGATTTGATTTAGGTCATATTTGAGTGGCCTAGTGATTTTTCCTGCTTTCTTCAACTTAAGTCTGAATTTTGCAGTAAGGAGTTCATGATCTGAACCACAGTCAGCTCCTAGTCTTGTTTTTATAGACTGTATAGAGCTTCTCCATCTTTGACTACAAATAATATAATCAATATAATTTTGGTATTGACCATCTGCTGATGTCCATGTGTAGAGCCTTCTCCTGTGTTGTTGGAAGAGGCTGCTTGCTGTAATCAGTGTGTTTTCTTGGAAAACTCTGTTAGCCTTTGCCCTGCTTCATTTTTTACTCCAAGGCCAAGCTTGCCTGTTACTCCAGGTATATCAACAGGAGACCTGAAGAGACATTTTTTCAAAGAAGACACACAGATGGCTAACAGGCACATGAAAAGGTTTTCAGCATCGTTAATCGTCAGAGAAAGGCATTATCAAAATCACACTGAGATAGCACCTCACACCTGTTAGAATGGATATCACCTGAAAGATCACAAATAACAAATGTTTGTGAGGATGTAGAAAAAAGGGAACTTTGTACACTGTTGATGAGAGTGTAAGTTAGTACAGCCACTGTGGAAAACAATATGGTGGTTTCTCAGAAAACTAAAAATAGAAGTACCATATGAGTCAAGAATTCTACTCCTTCATATATATCTGAAGAAAATGAAAGCACTAATTTGAAAACATACGTGTGCCTCAATGTTCATTGTTCATAGCAATAATATTTACAGTTTCCAAGATATGAAACAATCTAAGCGTTCAACAGTTGAGTGGATAATTATTTGAGATACACCCACATACACACACACACACACACACAAACACACACACACATATATATACACACATACATACGTACATATAGTGAAATACTATTCATCCATAAAGGAGAATGAATTTTGCCAATTGCTATAACATGGATCAATTTGAAGGGTATGCTTTGTGAAATAAGTCAGACAGAAAAAGATGCTATATAATATCACATATATGTGGAATCTAAAAAAATAAAACAAACTAGTAAATAGAACAAAAAGAAACAGATTCAAAGATACAGAGAATAAACTTGTGGTTATTAGTGGGGAGAGGAAAGGGGAAGGAATATAGGGGTATGAAATTAATAGATACAAACTTCTATATATAAAAGAAGCTGCAAAGATACACTGTACAGCATAGGGAATATAGCCAATATTTTATGATAACTATAAATCAAGGATAACTTCTAAAAATTGTGAATTAGTATGTTGTACATCTTGAACTAATATAATGTTGTTAACCAACTATACCTTAAAAAAAAAAATCAAGGCTATGCAGAAGAGTAATAATACTGGTGGAGGTGATGAAGATGATAGTGGTTGTGGTCTTGGTGGTGAAGATCATGAAGATGCCACTCCTTTTCTTTGCACTCAATGCCTTGCCACATGGGCCTCTTCAACATTATAAATTTCTTTCATCAAAACCAGCAAGGGAAAGAGAGTCAATAAAGTCAGCTAGCAAGACAGAAATTATAATCTCCTGTAACCTAATCTTGACAGTGACACCTCATAACCTTTGTCATGTTCTATGGGTTAGAAGCAAGTTACAAGTTGTTAGGCAAACCCACAACCCAGGGGAAAAGATTACAAAAAGGTATAACTACCAGAATATGGGGATCATTGAGGGGGCAGCTTATAGTCTTCCCAGTGTACCAACCCTCCAGTTAAAGTCAGTTGCATGAGGGATACCAGGAAAAATTGGCAAGGAAACAGCCCAAATAACTCACAGAATTGTGAATGAAAAATAAAATTGCTGTTTTAAGCCACTAAATTTTGGAGCAATTCATTACACAATAAAAGCTAACTGAAGCAATTCAATCTAATATCAGGAATGGCATCCTGCTTTAATAAAACCTACAACACATGGCATTAACTTTGAGACTGAGGAGCAGACAGAGGCTATAAAAGTGGCTTCCAAAAAACTGCTGGCAGAGTCTGAGAATTCCTGGAGAAGCTGGAAGGAGGCTACATTTGTTGTATATCAATGGAGTAATTGCAAAGACTTGCCTGCAGTAAGTTGGTAGATAGAAAATATATCTAATGAACTTGTAGACAAGGCTAAGGAGACCTTCAGGCAGTGTGTAGGATACGTTAATTGGCTTTCAATTTATAATCTGTATATGGAGAAGTATAGGAAGAGGGGGATAAACCAAAGAAGGAACAGCTCAATTTGCAAAAAGAATTTAGAGGAAATATAAAAGAACCAGAACGTTCTGGAGTGGAAAACAAACTTGTTTCTCATCTTCAGATAAATTCCCTCCAACTAAAACCTGGGTGGAAATTAAACACAGGGTGTTACCAACAAAATATGATCTCAGGGTCAAGATCATTTACGGTTATGATATGGAAGTCCAGATGCAATCTCCTGATACTTCCCCTTTGGCCAAGTTAGTGAATTTTTGGAAGCACTACCACATTTCAAGTGTAATGGCAGGGATCAGTGCTGTCCTCAAAGACTAAAGGATTCAGTGAAAGTGGCTCTGGGGCTCTGTGCATGTGCTCAGTCATGTCTGACTCTTTGAGACTCCATGGACTGTAGCCCACCAGGCCCATGGAACTTTCCAGATAAGAATACTCGAGTGGGGTGCCATTTCCTCTTCCAGGGGATCTTCTTGACCCAAGGATCAAACCCAAGTCTCTTGCATCTTCTCACTTAGAATTTACTTTGATATTTAACAGGACCCTGGAAAAAATGGTGAAAGCTGTTCATGGTAGATGAGAAAAGACTGTGTTGGCTGAAAGTGGTCCTCAAAATATCAGGTCCTAATCTCTGGAACATGTGAGTGTTAACTTATATTGCAAAAGCACTTGGAAGATTAATTTAATTTGTGATTAAGTTAAGGCTCTTGAGATGGAGAGATTATCCTGGATTATCTCCGTGAACCTTGAGTGTAGTCATAAGTGTCCTAGCAATAGGAAGACTGACAGTGATTAGACTACAGAAGAAGTCTCTGTGACTCTTGAAACAAGATGCCATGCTGCCAGCTCTGAAGAGGGAAGAAGCGACCATGAACCAAGGAATGCAGCTGTAGAAGTTGGAAAAGATAAGGAGATCTACTTACCCTTAGCACCTCCGGAGGGAGAGCCACCCTATTGAGACTAAGATTTCAGCCCAGTGAAACCAATTTTAGACTTCTTGACCAAGCTCCATAAGTGTGAGGAAATAAACGTTTATTGTTTTAAGTCACTGTTTGAGGTAATTTGTTACGGCAGTCATAGGAAATCAGTACAACTACCAAAAATTGTAAAGTGAAGTGAAATCGCTCAGTCGTGTCCGACTCTTTGCGACCCCATGGACTGTAGCCTACCAGGCTCCTCCCATGGGGTTTTCCAGGTAAGAGTACTAGAGTGGGTTGCCATTTCCTTCTCCAGAGGATCTTCCCCACCCAGGGATCAAACCCGGGTCTCCCGCATTGTAGGCAGATGCTTTACTGTCTGAGCCACCAGGGAAGTCTATAAATAAATCAAAATTTAGCCCCAATTGTAGCAGCTATAGCAGATATTTTATTTTTACTAGGCTAATCCAATCTCTGTCATAAATAACATCTATTGATCTGGCAAATGTATTTCTTTTCCATTCCTATCACAAAGGAAGATTAAAAGATGTTTGCATTCATTTGGAAAGAACAGCGGCATACATTCATAGTCTTGGAAGAAATCTAGGTAAACTCTCCTTGCTCTCTATCACAACACAGTCTAGTTAGACCTTGGTTGCCTTGATATCCCATAGTGACTATGTCAGTGATATAATGTGAATTGAATCTAGGGACTATGAAGCAGCAAGTACAATGGATGTACCCAGAGGTTGGGAGATAAACCTTACATAGATTCAAACTGATCTGAGGAATACTGGGAAGTTTTTACACTTTGTAGCTTCTACCACTGAGTAAAAGGCTTAACAATGAAAGAACCTCTTAACTTTGGAAGTAGCACATACATTTGGAAAACCTGCAACAACCCTTTTATTAAATGACTCAGAAAGATGCCAGTTTCCAGTGGAAACCAGAGCAATAGATAGCTTTACAACATATTCAGGCTGCAATACAGTCAGGTCTGCCAATAAGCCATATGAGAGGGTATTAGATGTACCTACAGTGGCTTCCCTTGTGCCTCAGCTTGTAAAGAATCCACCTGCAATGAGGGAGACCTGGGTTTGGTCCCTAGGTTGGGAAGATCCCCTGGAGAAGGAAAAGGCTACCCACTCCAGTATTCTGGCTGGAGAATTCCATGGACTATACAGTCCATGGTGTCGCAAAGAGTCGGACACGACTGAGCGACTTTCACTTCACTTCACAGTGACTAAAGACAGGATATCTCAGGCAAGTCTTAATGGAAGGGTCTCAGTGCTGACCTCTAGGGTTTTGCAGCAAGTCAATGTCATTATGTATTAGTCTATCAGGGCTTGTGAATATATCAGACTGGGTCACTTAAATGAAAGAAATTTGTTGTCTCACAGTTGTTGAGGCCAGAAGTCCAAGACTAAAGAAATATCAGGGCTATTTCCTGGTGACAGCTCCCTTCTTGGCTTTCAAAGAGCCACCTTTAGACTGTATCCTCAGATAACCTCTCCTGTATGCATGTGAAAAGAGACACAGAGAAAGAGAGGTATGGTTTCTCTGCCTCTTCTTAAAAATTGTTATTGTTCACTCAGTCATGTCCAACTCTTTGCAATGCCATGGACTGCAGCACACCATGCTTCCCTGTCATTCATCATCTCCCAGAACTTCCTCAAACTCATGTCTATCAAGTCAGTGATGCCATCCAACCATCTCATTCTCTGTTGTCCCCTTCTCCTCCTGTCTTCAATCTTTCCCAGCATCAGGATCTTTTCTAGTGTGTCAGCTCTTCCCATCAGGTGGCCAAAGTACTGGAGCTTCAGCTTCAGCATCAGGCCTTCCAATGAATATTCAGAATAGATTTCTTTAAGATTGACTGATTGGATCTCCTTTCAGTCCAAGGGACTCTCAAGAATCTTCTCCAACACCACAGCTCAAAAGCATCAATTCTTCAGTGTTCAACCTTCTTTATGGTCCAACTCTCATATCCATACATGACTACTGGAAAAACCATAGCTTTAACCGTAAAGACATTTGTTGGCAATGTAATGTCTCTGATTTTTAATACGCTGTCTAGGTTCATCACAGCTTTTCTTCCAAGGAGCAAGTGTCTTTTAATTTTGTGGCTGCAGTCACCATCTGCAGTGATTTTGGAGCCCAAGAAAATAAAGTCTGACACTGTTTCCACTGTTTCCCCATCTATTTGCCATGAAGTGATGGGACCAGATGCCATGAGTTTGGTTTTTTGAATATTGAGTTTTAAGCCAGCTTTTTCACTCTCCACTTTCACCTTCATCAAGAGGCTCTTTAGTTCTTCACTTTCTCCCAAAAGGGTGGTGTCATCTGCATATCTGAAGTTATTGATATTTGTCCTGGCAATCTTGACTCCAGCATGTGCTTCATACAGCTTGGCATTTCTCATTATATACTCTGCATATAAGTTAAATTAACAGGGTGATAATATACAGCCTTGACGTACTCCTTTTCCAATTTGGAACCAGTCCTTTATTCCATGTATAATTCTAACTGCTGTTTCTAGACCTGCATACAGGTTTCTCAGGAGGCAGGTAAGTTGGCCTGGTATTCCCATCTCTTTAAGAATTTTCTAGCTTTTTGTGATCCACTCAGTCAAAGGCTTTGGCATAGTCAGTGAAGCAGAAGTAGATGTTTTTCTGGAATTCTCTTGCTTTTTCTATGATCCAGCAGATGTTGGCAATTTGATCTCTGATTCTCTGCCTTTTCTAAATCCAGCTTGAACATCTGGAAATTCTCAGTTCAGGTACTGTTAAAACCTGGCTAGGAGAATTTTGAATATTACTTTGCTAGCATGTGAACTGAGTGTAATTGTGCAGTAGTTTGAACACTCTTTGGCATTTCTCTTCTTTGGCATTAGAATGAAAACTGGACTTTCCAGTCCTGTGGCCATTGCTGAATTTTCTATATTTTCTGGCATACTGAGTGCAGAACTTTAACAGCATCATCTTTTAGGATTCGAAATAGCTCAGCTGGAATTTCACCACCTCCACTAGCGTTGTTTGTAGAGATGTTTCCTAAGGCCCGCTTCACTTCGCACTCCAAGATGTAAGGCTCTGGGTGAGTGATCATACCATTGTGGTTATCTGTGTCATTAGGATATTTTTTGTATAGTTCTTCTGTGTATTCATTCCACTGGCAATACACTCCAGTATTCTTGCCTGGAGAACCCCAAGGACAGAAGAACCTGGTAGGCTACAGTCCATAGGGTCGCAAAGAGTCGGACACGACTGAGTGACTTCACTTTCTTTCTTTATTTTTTTCATATCTTCTGCTTCTGTTAGGTCCATACTGTTTCTGCCCTTTATTGTGTCTATCTTTGCATGAAATACTTCCTTGATATCGCTCATTTTCTTGAAGAGACCTCTAGTCTTTCCCATTGTGTTGTTTTCCTCTGTTTCTTTGAATTGTTCACTTAGGAAGGCTTTCTTATCACTCCTTGCTATTGTTTGGAACTCTGAATTCAGATGGGTATATCTTTCCTTTTCTCCTTTGCCTTTAGTTTCTCTTCTTTTCTAAGCTATTTGTAAGGCCTCCTCAGACAACCATTTTGCCTTTTTGCTTTTCTTTTTCTTGAGGATGCTTTTGATCACCAGCTCCTATACAATGTCATGAACCTCCATCCATAGTTCTTCAGGCACTCTATCTCTTGAATCTACTTGTCACTTCCACTGTATAATTGTAAGGGATTTGGTTTAGGTCATACCTTAAT
Organism: Okapia johnstoni; assembly: GCA_024291935.2. Classification (NCBI taxonomy): domain Eukaryota; kingdom Metazoa; phylum Chordata; class Mammalia; order Artiodactyla; family Giraffidae; genus Okapia; species Okapia johnstoni. The sequence continues at coordinate 65,015,483 of CM044310.1, forward strand.
GGGCTAGTGGTTTTCCCTACTTTATTCAATATAAGTCTGCATTTGCAATAGGAGTTCATGATGTGAACCACAGTCAGCTCCTGGTCTTGCTTTTGTGGACTGTATAGAGCTTCTCCATCTTCAACTGCAAAGAATATAACCAATCTGATTTTGGTGTTGACTATCTGGTATTGTCCATGCGTAGAGTCATCTCTTGTGTTTTTGGAACATGGTGTATACTATGACCAGTGTGTTCTCTTGGCAAAATTATGTTAGCCTTTGCCCTGCTTCATTTTGTAGTCCTAGGCCAAACTTGCCTGTTAGTCCAGGTATCTCTTGACTTCCTACTTTTGCATTCCAGTCCCCTATGATGAAAAGTACATCTTTTTTGATGTTAGTTCTAGAAGGTCTTGTAGGTTTTCGTAGAACTGTTCAACTTCAGCTTCTTCAGTATTAGTGGTTGAAGGAGACTTGGATTACTGTTCAATACTGGATATTGAATGATTTGCCTTGGAAATGAACAGAGATCTTTCTGGCATTTTTGAGATTGCATCCAAGTACTGCATTTTGGACTCTTTCATTGCTATGAGGGCTACTCCATTTCTTCTAAGGGATACTTGCCCACATTAGTAGATATAATGGTCATCTTAATTAAATTCACCTATCCTGGTTCATTTTAGTTCACTGATTCTTAAAATGTCAATGTTCACTCTTCCCATCTCCTGTTTGACCACTTCCAGTTTACCTTGATTCATGTACCTAACATCCCAGGTTCCTATGGCATATTGTTCTTTACAGCATCAGACTTTACTTTTACCACCAGACACATACAGAGGTGGATATTGTTTTCACTTTGACTCAGCCTCTTCATTACTTCTGGAGCTATTTCTCCACTCTTCTCCAGTAGCATATTGGGCACCTACTGACCTGAGGAGTTCATCTTTCAGTGTCATGTCTTTTTGCCTTTTCATACTGTTCATGGGGTTCTCAAAGCAAGAATGATGAAGTGGCTTGCCATTCCCTTCTCTAGTGAACCACATTTTTCAGAACTCTCCACCATGACCCATCCATCTTGGGTGACCCTACACAGCACGGCTCATAATTTCATTGAGTTAAACAAGGTTGTGATCCATGTGATTAGCTTTGTTAGTTTTCTGTGAAGTGGAAAAAGGATAGAAGTTTTTGTTTCAGAAATCTCAAGGTCTCAGCCAGGACTCAACCATCAACAGGAAAATGTTCAGTTCAGTTCAGTCACTCAGTCATGTCTGACTCTTTGTGACCCCATGGACTGCAGCACACCAGGCTTCCCTGTCCATCACCAACTCCCAGAGCTTGCTCAAACTCATGTCTATCGAGTCAGTGATGCCATCCAACTATCTCATCCTCTGTCGTCTCCTTCTCCTCCTGCCTTCAACCTTTCCCAGCATCAGGGTCTTTTCCAAGGAGACAGTTCTTTGCATCATGTGGCCAAAGTATTGGAGTTTCAGCTTCAGCATTAGTCCTTTCAATGAATATTCAGAACTGATTTCCTTTAGGATTGACTGGTTTGATCACCTTGCAGTTCAAGGGACTCTGAAGAGTCTTCTCTAACATCACCGTTCAAAAGCATTAATTCTTTGGAATTCGGCTTGGTTGGATCCCACCAAAAAAAGATACCCCAGCCCCAACAAGATGGTAGGAGGTGAACAATCGCATCATATTTCTTGTAAGTACACCAGCCTTATTGGATTGGGGACCCACTTTTATGACCTCATTTAACATTGTTTACCTCAGGGATACCCACCCCCCCATTCCAAGCCGCTGATTGGTACAAGGTTAGGAATTGTGATGTACAGCAGGAGGTAAGTGGAGGGCCAGCAAGTGAATCTTCATCTGTATTTACAGTGTCTTACAATCACTTGCATTACTGCCTGAGTTCAGGATAACAAGCTCAGGGCTCCCAATGATGCTGCATTATGGTGAGCTGTGTAATTATTTCATAATAAAATCACAATGTAATAATAATAGAAGTAAAATACACAATAACTATGATGCACTTGAATCATCCTGAAATCATCCCTCCAACAGTTCATGGAATAATTATCTTCCATGAAACCAGCCCCTGGTACCAAAAATGGTGGTTTACCTCTTTGAGGATCCCACCTACAAATGCTGTTACACTGGAGGTTAGAGCTGAAACACATGAATTTTGAAGGGACACAATTTATTCCATACACATCTACAACGGAAATTTATCTACCATTTGAAGAGCAGGTCCTGGCATACTACCAGGCTCTGATAGAGACTGGTTACCTTATCACAGGACATCAAATTTCTTCCCAATTGACCTGAGCTTTGCCTCCTGAGCTGAGCAAAGCCCACCAGTTTACAAGGTTAGGCAAGTACAACATAATTTCATCGTATAATGGCAATGATACATTTGAGATCAGGCTGAGTAGATCCAGTGGACATATATAAACTAATACTTGGCCTAGACACTCAGATTGTCTGTCTCTCTTACACATGAATCTCCTTCTCACCTAGGCCCTTATGAGATTCTATTTCATCCAGCTGAAAAAGGAAAAAGTGGTCATTTTTGATTCATCAATAGAGAGTACAACTTGCTGGTGCAAGCTAAAAATGGACTTGTTGCTATTCTGTAGTACAATTTCAGCAGTGGCAGAGAAAACTCAGTGGCTAGAGCTAAGCAGTACAGCTGTTTATTAACTTGGATTGGGGCAAAAAGTGGCCTGAGACAGGAATATTCAAGACTTCCAGCTGTTGCTAATAGCTTAACTGTTTGTTTAGGAATTTGGGGTGGGGCTAAGGAATTGAAAGAGAGAAGACAAAGAAGTCTCAGGAAGAAGCATACAGATGGATTTATGAGAGTGGCCTCAAAGTGTGAGGATCTTTGCACCACATGTTAATAATACCCACTAGAAAACACCGACTGTAGAAGAGGCACTGCTCAACTAGGTAGACCAGATTGATAGAGACAGAGTAAAGGGACAGAGTAGGTGATTCAATGGTTAATTCCACTAGGGAATTGTAAGTAGAGAAAAAAAGTATGGGAGACTACTGTAAGTTAATGATTACTCAAGAAAGCAGGTTTGCTTTACCACAAAACCAAGCAGGCTTGCTTAGAAACAAAACCATGAAACAGAAGCACGAAACATGCCCCCAAACAATGAAACAATGGTGGCATGAGACCCACATCCCGCCAAGTGAGCTCAGTAAGTTAATGACCCCTAGAATATGCTCTCTGCATCCATGAAAAGCAATAATTTATGAAAAATTACATTTCAAAATGAGAGACCCTCATTGTACTGAGACCTGAAATAATTTTTATAGTGCATGATATTCCCAGCTTGATCATGTAGGGAAAAGAAAATTCCCCTGCCCAACCTGAAAGAGAAGCTGATGATGGAAGCTTGGCATCTACTCAATAATGAGGAGGAAAGTGGTCTTTTCCTCCTCCCCATTTTTCCTTTGATTATAAAACTGTAGCCATTAAGTTCTTTGGGTGTGACATCCTCTTGCCTGCCTGATCGGAAGCCTCACAAGCATCCTAGTCTAATAAATCACTTCTTATCTATCACTTGGCCTCTTGCTGAACTCTTTCTGTGCTGAGACATAAAGAATTGGAGTTCCTTAGAGATACCCCCACTACCCAAATGCCACCTAGTGTTATACCTAATGGACTGCTTGAGGAATTTGTGCTTCCTGTCCCCAAAACTGCATGCTCCATGAGACTAGAAATCTTAAAACACTTTTGCTAGGGGACACAATATTGATTCTACTAAAATTAAGGCTATAGCTGCTGCCTTTTCATGTTGATGTCTTTACACCAGTATATCTATAAGCAAAGAAAACATGAATGACAGAGTTGCTGTCATATAATTGAAGCCATGAGGAGTTTGTCTGGATCTTAGTGAGTTTGCTTGGGTTACAACTCTTGATGATTTCTTTTTAGTTAATGATTGCTAATGAGTATCCTCATAATCATGTCTTAATGAAGGTATCATACCCAGGTGCACAGATCCATTAGCAGGAAAGTCTCAGTTACCAGGAAAGAAGCCTATACACATTGAAATGTTGGCTGGGGCTGAAGGAAGTGGTGGTAGAGAAATGAAATTATAGCAAGACCCAGTCTCAGGACCAACTGGCCAACTGCAGCTTCTTCCATGAAGTTTCTTGTTATGTTACTGTTTGTTTGTTTTGCTTATTTGTTAACTGTGAATGGCATCTATCCTGAAAAGCAGTTGTTATAAGGGTAAACTGTCTGTGGGTCACATGTGAACCTGAGACCGTAGTAGATGCTATGGTGCCCCATTCATATCCCTCATTCTTGTTGAATCTTGTCAATGAGGCAACTGACTTCAAATTGCCAATATCTGTGGCTTTTTCCTGAAAGACTCTCTCCAAAGCCATGTGAAGTCACTCTGCCTGCTTGCAGCACAATTTGCAAGTCCAAAATATCAACAGCCACCAGGAGTTCCCCCCCCCCCCCCGCCAAATGATGATATTCCACCCCAGTCTCCAGGGCAATAATACTAAGTCATATGTTTCACATTGTTTCCCAGAGGTTCCCTACAGAATTAAGCTTTAGTTAACTGAAGCTGAAACTTCAATACTTTGGCCACCTCATGCAAAGAGTTGACTCATTGGAAAAGACCCTAATGCTGGGAAGGATTGGGGGCAGGAGGAGAAGGGGACAACAGAGGATGAGATGGCTGGATGACATCACCGGCTCGATGGACATGGGTTTGGGTAGACTCCGGGAGCTGGTGATGGACAGGGAGGCTGGCGTGCTGCGATTCATGGGGTCGCAAAGAGTCAGACACGACTGAGCGACTGAACTGAACTGAACTAACTGTAGCATTATTTGTCTCTCAATAACAACCTCCTCTTTTTTTGACCTGTTATTCTCTGTCTCAAGTTGCCATTTCTCCATCAACATTACAAGTATCTCCCAGAAAGGTGACTTGCATTTTAATCTTTGTGCCAGGGATCACTTCTGGGGGAAACTTAAACTAATACAGGTGAATACAGTGACTATGGGGAGAGGCAGACAGATTCTAAAGCTATTTTAAAGGTTGAAACAATGAGACTTATAGATGGGTTGAATGTGGCAAATGAAAGAAAGAGAAATCAGAAATGATGCTTAGATTTCTGACTTAACAGAATAGAAAGTAGTGTCATTTACCAACATGGGGGTTAACCAAAGGTGTACACCTGAAACTAACACAACATTCTAAATCAATTATACTTCAATAAAAAAATATTTTTAAAGAAAAAAAATGAATGCAAGAAGTTGGATGCTCCAATGTGACTTTATATGACCTTGATATGTGAAAGCAATGTCAGAGCAAAGTTTGTCACTTGCCTCTGCCACAGCAACCAGCATTATTCCAAAGAGCTGGTGCTACACTAGACTAGGTTCCAGAATTAAGACACATGGAACATGCCCCATAAGTGAGAAACCTCTTTATTGCTATAAGCCTCTAAGAATTTAGAATGACATTATTACAGCAGCAACTGGTTACCCTATCTGGTACAAAAATCCTTCCTTAATTAAAACAAGAGGAAAGAAGGTTATGAGAGACATAATTTAAGTTAGCTTTGTGCCCTGGTGTTGAGAAAATAAGTTCACATGTAGTTATATTCCAGAAGGAAAAACATATAGATACAATTTCATTTCCCCAAAACCAACTGCTGGGAAAAATCAGTCAGTACTGTTTCTTTGGGGTTGGAATGAAAACTGACCTTTTCCAGTCCTGTGGCCACTGCTGAGTTTTCCAAATTTGCTGGCATATCGAGTGAAGCACTTTCACAGCATCATCTTTCAGGATTTGAAATAGCTCAACCGGAATTCCGTCACCTCCACTAGCTTTGTTCGTAGTGATGCTTTCTAAGGCCCACTTGACTTCACATTCCAGGATGTCTGGCTCTAGGTGAGTGATCACACCATCGTGATTATCTGGGTCGTGAAGATCTTTTTTGTACAGTTCTTCTGTGTATTCTTGCCACCTCTTCTTAATATCTTCTGCTTCTGTTAGGTCCATACCACTTCTGTCCTTTATCGAGCCCATCTTTGCATGAAATGTTGCCTTAGTATCTCTAATTTTCTTGAAGAGATCTCTAGTATTTCCCACTCTGTTGTTTTCCTCTGTTTCTTTGCATTGATCGCTGAGGAAGACTTTCTTATCTCTTCTTACTATTCTTTGGAACTCTGCATTCAAATGGGAATATCTTTCCTTTTCTCCTTTGCTTTTTGCTTCTCTTCTTTTCACAGCTGTTTATAAGGCCTCCCCAGACAGCCATTTTGCTTTCTTGCATTTCTTTTCCATGGGGATGGTCTTGATCCCTGTCTCCTGTACAATGTCATGAACCTCTGTCCATAGTTCATCAGGCACTCTGTCTATCAGGTCTAGTCCCTTAAATCTGTTTGTCACTTCTACTGTCTACTCGTAAGGGATTTGATTTAGGTCATACCTGAATGGTCTAGTGGTTTCCCCTACTTTCTTCAATTTAAGTCTGAATTTGACAATAAGGAGCTCATGATCTGAGCCACAGTCAGCTCCCGGTCTTGTTCTTGCTGACTGTATAGAGCTTCTCCATCTCTGGCTGCAAAGAATATAATCAATCTGATTTCAGTGTTGGCCATCTGGTGATGTCCATGTGTAGAGTCTTCTCTTGTGTTGTTTGAAAAGGGTGTTTGCTATAACCAGTGCGTTCTCTTGGCAAAACTCTATTAGCCTTTTCCCTGCTTCATTCTGTACTCCAAGGCCAAATTTGTCTGTTACTCCAGGTGTTTCTGGACTTCCTACTTTTGCATTCCAGTCCTCTATAATGTAAAGGACATTTTTGGGGGGTGTTAGTTCTAAAAGGTCTTGTAGGTCTTCATAGAACCATTCACCTTCAGCTTCTTCAGCGTTACTGGTTGGGGAATAGGTTTGGATTACTGTAATATTGAATGGTTTGCCTTGGAAACTAACAGATAATTCTGTTGTTTATGAAATTGTATCCAATAACTGCATTTCGGACTCTTTTGTTGACCATGATGGCCACTCCATTTCTTCTAAGGGATTCCTGCCCACAGTAGTAGATATAATGGTCATCTGAGTTAAATTCACCCATTCCAGTCCATCTTAGTTCGCTGATTCCTAGAATGTCGACGTTCACTCTTGCCATCTCCTGTTTGACCACTTCCAATTTGCCTTGATGCATGGACCTAACATTGCAGGTTCCTATGCAACATTGCTCTTTCCAACATTGGACCTTGCTTCTATCACCAGTCACATCCACAGCTGGGTATTGTTTTTGCTTTGGCTCCATCCCATCATTCTTTCTGGAGTTATTTCTCCACTGATCTACAGTAGCATATTGGGCACCTACCGACCTGGGGAGCTCCTCTTTCAGTATCCTGTCATTTTGCCTTTTCATACTGTTTATGGGGTTCTCAAGGCAAGAATACTGAAGTGGTTTGCCATTCCCTTCTCCAGTGTGCCACATTCTGTCAGACCTCTCCACCATGACCTGTCTGTCTTGGGTGGCCCCATGGCATGCCTTAGTTTCACTGAATTAGACAAGGCTATGGTCCATGTGATCATATTGGCTAGTTTTCTGTGATTATAGTTTCAGTGTGTCTGCCCTCTGATGCCCTCTCTTAGTGCCTACTGTCTTACTTGGGTTTCTCTTACCTTGGACATGGGGTATCTCTTCATGGCTGCTCCAGCAAAGTGCAGCCACTGCTCCTTACCTTGGACGTGGGCTATCTCCTCACTGCCGCCCCTCCTGACCTTGAACATGGAGTAGCTCCTCTCCACCATGCCTGTGCCCCCACAGCCGCTGCTCCTTGGACATGGGGTAGCTGCTCTCGGCCGCCGCCCCTAACCTCGGACGTGGGGTAGCTCCTCCTGGCCACTCCTGTGCCATCGCAGCCTGGCACTCCCTCCTGCACAAAGGGCCACGGGCGGCTCCGCCCCCTGACGCTGCCGCCGCGGCCGCCTGTCCCTACCAAGGCGGGAGAAGGTGATGAGGGCCCTGATGCCAGAGCCAATGACTCCTTGAAAGGAAAGTTATGACCAACCTAGATAGCATATTAAAAAGCAGAGACATTACTTTGTCAACAAAGGTCCGTCTAGTCAAGGCTATGGTTTTTCCAGTAGTCATGTATGGATGTGAGTGTTGGACTATAAAGAAAGCTGAGCACCGAAGAATTGATGCTTTTGAACGGTGGTGTTGGAGAAGACTCTTGAGAGTCCCTTGGACTGCAAGGAGATCCAACCAGTCCATCCTAAAGGAGATCAGTCCTGGGTGTTCATTGGAAGGACTGATGTTGAAGCTGAAACTCCAATACTTTGGCCACCTGATGCGAAGAGCTGACTCATTGGAAAAGACCCTGATGCTGGGAAAGATTGAGGGCAGGAGGAGAAGGGGATGACAGAGGATGAGATGGCTGGATGGCATCACCAACTCTATGGACATGGGTTTGGGTAGACTCCGGGAGTTGGTGATGGACAGGGAGGCCTGGCGTACTGCAGTTCGTGGGGTTGCAAAGAGTCGGACACGACTGAGTGACTGAACTGAACTGAGTACTGTTTCTCCAACTAGCTTAACAGAGCATGTCCTTTACCTGGATTGACATCCTGGGGTGTATGCAATCAAATATGAAAAATTGATTATTTTATCAACTCTTGATAAGTTGTGTAGCACAGTGCAAGTCACACAATCCCTTGATCCACTGTGCTGTGATTGCCTTAAACGCTGGTTGTTTTATTACTAGTTTACTTCATGTTTTGGTTTTGCTCATATTGAAGGTATATTTCTCCTGACAGTCAGGTGGAGATACATAGGAATGAAGGTCTCAATGCATATTCTCCAGGTACATCTCAGTTCAGTTCAGTTGAGTCGCTCAGTCGCGTCCGACTCTTTGCGACACCATGAATGGCAGCACGCCAGGCCTCTCTGTCCATCACCAACTCTCGGAGTCTACCCAAACCCGTGTCCATCGAGTCGGTGATGCCATCCAACCATCTCATCCTCCGTCGTCCCCTTCTCCTCCCACCCCCAATCCTACCCAGCATTAGGGTCTTTTCCAATGAGTCAACCCTTTGCATGAGGTGGCCAAAGTATTGGAGTTTCAGCTTCAACATCAGTCTTTCCAATGAACACCCAGGATTGATCTCTTTTAGGATGGATTGATTAGATCTCCTTGCAGTCCAAGGGACTCTCAAGAGTCTTCTCCAACACCACAGTTCAAAAGCATCAATTCTACGGGGCTCAGCTTTCTTCACTGTCCAACTCTCACATCCATACATGGCCACTGGAAAAACCATAGCCTTGACTAGAAGGACTTTTGCTGGCAAAGTAATGTCTCTGCTTTTAAATGTGCTATCTAGGTTGGCCATAACCTTCCTTCCAAGGAGTAAGCGTCTTTTAATTTCATGGCTGCAATCACCATCAGCAGTGATTTTGGAGCCCAAAAAAATAAAGTCTGACACTGTTTCCACTGTTTCCCCGTCTATTTCCCATGAAGTGATGGGACCAGATGCCATGATCTTAGTTTTCTGAATGTTGAGCTTTAAGCCAACATTTTCACTCTCCTCTTTCACTTTCATCAAGAGGCTCTTTAGTTCTTCTTCACTTTCTGCTATAAGGGTGGTGTCATCCGCATATATGAGGTTATTGATATCTCTCCCTGCAATCTTGATTCCAGCTTGTGTTTCTTCCAGCCCAGCGTTTCTCATGATGTACTCTGCATATAAGTTAAATAAGCAAGGTGACAATATACAGCTTTGACGTACTCCTTTTCCTATTTGGAACCAGTCTGTTGTTCCATGTCCAGTTCTAACTGTTGCTTCCTGACCTGCATACAGATTTCTCAACAGACAAGTCAGATGGTCTGGCATTCCCATCTCTTTAAGAATTTTCCACAGTTTATTGTGATCCACACAGTCAAAGGCTTTGGCATAGTCAATAAAGCAGAAATAGATGTTTTTCTGGAACTCTCTTGCTTTTTAGATGATCCAACGGATATTGGCAATTTGATCTCTGTTTCCTCTGCCTTTTCTAAAACCAGCTTGAACATCTGGAAGTTCACAATTCACGTATTGCTGAAGCCTGGCTTGGAGAATTTTGAGCATTACTTTACTAGCATGTGAGATGAGTGCAATTGTGCAGTAGTTTGAGCATTCTTTCGCATTGCCTTTCTTTGGGATTGGAACGAAAACTGACCTTTTCCAGTCCTGTGGCCACTGCTGAGTTTTCCAAATTTGCTGGCATATTGAGTGCAGCACTTTCACAGAATTACCTTTGAGGATTTGAAATAGCTCAACTGGAATTCCATCACCTCCACTAGCTTTGTTTGTAGTGATGCTTTCTAAGGCCCACTTGACTTCACATTCCAGGATGTCTGGCTCTAGTGAGTGATCACACCATCGTGATTATCTGGGTCATGAAGATCTTTTTTGTACAGTTCTTCTGTGTCTTCTTGCCACCTCTTCTTAATATCTTCTGCTTCTGTTAGGTCCATACCATTTCTGTCCTTTATCGAGCCTATCTTTTCATGAAATGTTCCTTTGGTTTCTCTAATTTTCTTGAAGAGATCTCTAGTCTTTCCCAATCTGTTGTTTTCCTCTATTTCTTTGCACTGATCACTGAGGAAGGCTTTCTTATCTCTCCTTGCTATTCTTTGGAACTCTGCATTCAGATGGGAATATATTTCCCTTTCTCCTTTGCTTTTCGCTTCTCTTCTCTTCCCAGCTATCTGTAAGGCCTCCTCAGACAGCCATTTTGCTTTTTTGCATTTTTTTTCCTTGGGAATTTTCTTGATCCCTGTCTCCTGTACAATGTCACAAACCTCTGTCTTGCCTTGAGAACCCCATGAACAGTATGAAAAGGCAAAATGACAGGATACTGAAAGAGGAGCTCCCCATGTCAGTAGGTGCCCAATATGCTAATGGAGATCAGTGGAGAAATAACTCCAGAAAGAATGATGGGATGGAGCCAAAGCAAAAACGATACCCAACTGTGGATGTGACTGGTGATAGGCGCAAAGTCCAATGCTGTAAAGAGCAATATTGCATAGGAACCTGGAATGTTAGGTCCATGAATCGAGGCAAATTGGAAGTGGTCAAACAGGAGATGGCAAGAGTGAACGTCGACATTCTAGGAATCAGCGAACTAAGATGGACTGGAATGGGTGAATTTAACTCAGATGACCATTATATCTACTACTGTGGGCAGGAATCCCTTAGAAGAAATGGAGTGGCCATCATGGTCAACAAAAAAGTCCAAAAGGCAGTACTTGAATGCAATCTCAAAAATGATAGAATGTTCTCTGTTCGTTTCCAAGGCAAACCATTCAATACCAGAGTAATCCAAGTCTATGCCCCGACCAGTAATGCCGAAGAAGCTGAAGTTGAACGGTTCTATGAAGACCTACAAGACCTTCTAGAATGAACATCCAAAAAAGATGTCCTTTTCATTATAGGGGACTGGAATGCAAAAGTAGGAAGTCAAGAAACACCTGGCGTAACAGGCAAGTTTGGCCTTGGAGTACAGAATGAAGCAGGGCAAAGGCTAATAGAGTTTTGCCACGAAAACGCACTGGTAATAGCAAACACCCTATTCCAACAACACAAGAGAACACTCTACACATTGACATCACCAGATGGTCAACACTGAAATCAGATTGATTATATTCTTTGCAGCCAAAGACGGAGAAGTTCTATACAGTCAGCAAAAACAAGACCGGGAGCAGACTGTGGCTCAGATCACGAACTGCTTATTGCCAAATTCAGACTTAAATTGAAGAAAGTAGGGAAAACCACTAGTTCATTCAGGTATGACCTAGATCAAATCCCTTATGAGTATACAGTGGAAGTGACAAACAGATTTAAGGGACTAGACCTGATAGACAGAGTGCCTGATGAACTATGGACAGAGGTTCATGACATTGTACAGGAGACAGGGATCAAGAAAATTCCCAGGTACATCTACTAACAACTAATTGAGAACTGGATGCATTTCCCCAAATTCTTGAATGAGTGACTGACTGGTGTGTGTGAGGTATCAACAGTCACTCTTCCATTCATAGTAGACTTTTGCAGCTGTTCAATGAAGTTTAAAATACTTATAGAAGACAAAGCCTTTTTTTCTCAGTTTAGAAAAAAGTTTCATTTGCAAATGTCCATTGGAGAGGGAGTAGGAAGGTTTGTGAAGAAGGAAGGTACATAAATCAAACCCAACCAGGAAAACAACTCCTTTATGCTCTTACAATAGGAGAAATGTAATGCAGCCAAGTGGTTATATAAATGATATAAACCCAGAGATTAGCAAGAATAGAAAGTAACTAATTTCTCTAGGCTGAGTACTAAGGGAAGAGGCAGAGTATGTGAAGCCCAGAGACCAAGGTCACATCTGTGAAACTCAATCCATGGAAGCCACATTGCCAGAGTTGGAGCCACAGAGAAAATTAACTGCTGCCCAATTACTACTCAGGATAGAGAAGAAACATCCCACTTCTCCCATCATCCAATCTATACCATCAGCTGAACCCATCCTGGAAGCTAAGCTGGGAGGCAGGAGACAGCAGCCTGTAGGAGGCAGACCCCTTGTAACACAGAATAAAGAACAGAAAGGGCAAAATATCAATCAATGGGGAAACATACACAACACTGACACAGGAAGGTATGGCACATAGGACTTGGGGCTTGCTGCCTAACCAAACACAATTCCTTCCATGAGTATGCCTGTGTCATTCCCTCATTCTTTCAGATTCCTTAATCCAGAGATCCCAAACCCCTGGGCCATGGACCAGTACTAGTCCATGATCTGTTCAGAACCAGGCTGCACAGCGGAAGGTGGGTGGCAGGTGAGTGAGCTAAGTTTAATCTGTATTTACAGCTGCTCCCTATCACTTGCATTACCTCCTGAGCTCCACCTGCTGTCAGATCAACAGTAGGAGTGAGAACCCTACTGCACAGGCAAGGGATCTAAGTTGCAGGCTCCTTATGAGAATCTAATGCCTGATGATATGAGGTAGAGCTGAGGCTGTGATGCTAGTGCTGGGGAATGGCTGCAAATACAGATTATCATTAGCAGAGAGGTTTGACTGCACAGAGATCATAATAAATCAATTGCTTTCAGAATTGTATCAAAACCCTATCAGTGAGTGGCAAATGACAATTAAGCGGCACCTGGTGGCAGACTTTAAGTCAGAATCTGACACATTTTAGTCTGTGCATGGCCTACCCATTATTTTATTTGACACTTCCATCTGACACTTCCTCTTTCTGGCACTGGGCACTTATCTCAGTCACAGTTTTGGTAAGCACACAAGTTAGCCCTAGGCAAAATGAGTGAAAAACAAATGTCACTGGAGAGCATCTATGAAATGGCGGGGGGGGGGGGGGGAGCAGTGAGACCCAATGATGAGACAGCAGAAGACTTGAAGACTGCTAACAATAACAAAAAAGTTTCATTTAAAAGAAAATACCAAGAGTCCTACTTAAATTAGGGGTTCATTGCAATAGGTGATTCATGTTCTGCAAGCCCGCTTTGTATAATATATGGTGACTGGCTATCCAACGAAGCCATGAAACCTTCAAAACTACTTTGCCAAATGTAAACCAAGCATCCTGCATTACAAGGCAAGCCTTTGCATTTTAGAAAAGAAAAAAAAATATGAACTCAAAGAACAGAAGCAATTATTGAAGGCCACCATTTCATCAAATGTGTCTCCACTGAGAGCATTATTCTTTTGGCTAACCACATTGGTAAAGCTAAGAAGCCCTTTACTATTGGTGAAGGGTTGATTCTTCCTGTTGCTCAGGACACTTGTGAAATTTTAGCATAGGACAAAGTTCAAAAGTTGTCACATGTTCCTCTTTCAGCTAGCAACTTAACCAGATGAATTGATGAAGAGGCTATTGAGGCACAAATGTTAGAGAGGATTGAGACACCATGGTACACAACCCATGTTGACAAGTCTACTGATGTTGAAAACAAGGCAACAATGCTTGGTTTTGTGCAATATATTCTTCAGGAGGGTGTGCATACAATATGCTATGTGCCCTTTTGTTGCCAACCAAAACCACAGCTGCAAAACTATTCAAGTTTTTGAATGATTACATATCAATAAAACTGAATGGGTCATTTTGTGTCAGTATATGCATGGGTAGAGCAGCTGTCATGACTGGATGGCTTTCTGGTTTCACTACTTGAATCAAACAGGTCACTTCTGAACGTGAGTCTATGCACTGAGTCCACAGAGAAATGGCTAGTTGAAAAATGTCACCTGAACTTAACAACAACTTCTAGGATGTGATCAAAATTATCAACCACATTAAAGTACATGCCCTTAACTCACTACTGTTCTCCTAGTTCTGTGAGAAGATGGATGCAGAACACACATGTCTTCTCTTCTACAAAGAAGTGAGATGGCTTTCTAAAGGCAGATCACTGGCCAGAGATTTTGCATTACTAGAGCCACTCCAGAGATTTCTTTCAGAAAAATAATCACCACCGGCAGCACACTTCAATGACACAGAATGGGTCACAAAACTTGCTTACTTGTGTGACATATTTAACTCGCTCAACAAACTCAGTCTGTCACTTCAGGGAAAATGACAACTGTGTTCAAGTTGCAAATAAAGTGGCTGCATTCAAAATCAAACTGAAATTATGGGGGCAACAAGTCAACACTGAGATTTTTGACATGTTTCAAACATTAGGAGAGGTTGAAAGAGACAGAGCCAAGGCCTTCTTTCTCCAAGCTGGTGCATGATCACCTATTTCAGCTTTCAAAAGTGTTTGACGATTACTTCCCAACCACAAAAGACCTCCAAACTGGGAAGGAATGGATCCATGACTTACTTGTAAATAAGCTAGGTGCATCAACTTTGTCCATGCTATAACAGAATCAACTGCTTGAAATTGCAAATGACAGTGGCCTTAAAAGTATGAGACAACTTTAAATCTCCATATATTTTGGATTAAAGTCAAGGCAAAATTTCCTGAGATTGCCACAAAAACACTGAAAAGCCTGTTTCCATTTCCAACATCCCATCTTTGTGAAGCAGGGTTTTCTGCAGTGACAGTAACCAAGATAAAATTACAGAGTAGACTGGAGATGAATAACACTTCAGGTGTCACTGTCTCCCATCACTGTGAGATGGGACCATCTAGTTGGGAAAACAAACTCAGGGCTCCCATTGATTCTTCATTGTGGTGAGTTGTGTGATTGTTTCATTATATCACAGTGTAATAATAATAGAAAGTCCACAATAAATGTAATGCATTTGAATCATCTGAAACCTGCCCACCCCACTCCCCATCATGGTCAGTGGAGAAACTGTCTTCCACAAAAACAGTCCCTGGTGCCAAAAAGGTTAGGGACTACTGACTTAACCATAATCCCTCCTGATTTCTGTTTCCCAATTCTGACCAAGCCATGGGAGCTAAAGAGATGTTATAGATCCCATTACATAATCTTCATACCCTGCCCCACATTATTGAGCAAAGGAAGGACATCTGACCAAGCTTGGTTAATCAGATCCTCTCCCGGATTTTTCATACCAAAAATGGTAGGTAATGGTTCTTTCTGTTCTTATTGTAGAGCTGTTGTGACTCTACCTGTATCCCGTGTCTTCTGATGTATGAAGAATGTGATTTTAGTAGGACGGAATATAGCCATAGCTAATATGGAGAGGGAAGCAAAAAGAAAAAGAGAAGGAGACTTAGAGAGTTACTAGATGGTTTCTGGGTTCACAGTTCTAGAAATTACTAAGAAGAATTCTGCCGCTGCTCTTCAACAATATAGTTGCTTGAGCCAACAGAATTCCTTTCTGGCTTAAAACATTATGTTAAGTTTCTATCTTTTATAAATACAACACAAGCATATTCTGAGCAAGTATGGGAAAGAACAAAGGGTCTGACATCAAACTAAAACTTGCTATGAAAAAAAGAGAAGCTGAGAGGGCAGAGAAAGTCAGGTGGCTCAATTAAAAATGGGTACCAGCAAAAAAAGGGGCTGGGGTATTGATATGCAGGATCATGATTTTACCAAGATAGTCCAGCTTCCTTACAGTTATGGATGGCCGATGAGATACAAGCTGAAGTCATGAAGTGGAGCTTGTGGGCAGTTCTTTAAAGAAGAGCAGGGGGTGATTGGGGCTTCCTCGGGGGCTCAGCAGTAAAGAACCTGCCTGCAAGGAGACTTGCAGGAGACACAGGTTTGAGCCCTGAGTCAAGAAGATCCCCTGGAGTTGGAAATGGCAAGCCATTCTGGTATTCTTGCCTGGGAAATCCCATAGACAGAGGAGACTGGTGGGCTGCAGTCCATGGAATCACAGAGAGCTGGACCAGTGTGGGGCCATCTTACAGCCCTGGCCTGCTTATACCTCTCATTACCTGAAATAAAATCACTGTGTTCTTTTTCCTTTGGTGTTTTTGTTCTTTTGTGCTATTTAAGCTACTATCTTACCTAGTCTTAACTATTGAGATCTGATTAGAATTCCTAATTGATGAACATCTGCCTTCTATTACACATGTTTTTCTCAAATGAAAATCTTAATCTTCAACTCTTCTTTAAGACCTTAGGAAGAGGCCACCAGCTGCCATGGCTTGTCAGGGCAAACCTAGCAAATGTGAAAATCCTCATCTGGCAAGGAGCTGCAAGGGACATTTGGCCAGAGAAGCTGGGGGCCCTGAAGGTCCTGAGGTAGGCATAAGCCTGGGAAAGTGATACACGTGGATGGCCCCCCAGTTCTGTAAAGACTGGAAGCACCAAGAGGCTCCCACCACACCTGCAGCCCCAAGGCTTTCCTCTTCCTCACACAAGACACTCTTTTGTTTCTTTAGTCCCAATCCAGCCAAGGTACTTCCTGATGTTGGGGTTTTCTCTGCAACATCCATCCTATTATCTGCTCTTTCTTCCTGTGATGGTTAATTCCACCCATAAACTTGACTTGGAATGGCATGCCCAGATATATGGTTAAACATTATTCTGGGTATGTCTGTGAGGGTTTCTTGTTAAGACTAATATTTGAATCAGTGAACTAAGTAAAGCAAATCACTCTTCCCAATGTTGGTGGGCCTCATCCAATCTGTTGAAGGCCTGTATAGAATGAAAGACTGAGTAAGAAAGAGTTCTTATTTTCTACATGACTGTCTTCAAGCTGGGATATTCCTTCAGGCTTGGACTCCAACTGGAATTTATACCATCACTTTTCTGGTTCTTAGGCCTTCAGACTTAGGCTGGAAATATCCTATTGGCTATTCAGGGTCTTCAGTTGACCTTGGACTTCTCAGCCTCCATAATTATATTGAGCAAATTTTTTCTAGTAATTTGTATACATTGATACTGGTCCTCTGGAAAATGCAAATGAATATATTCCCCAAGACAAAAGCCCAGGTCAGGAGGAAAATGGTGGCTGTACTCCCAAGGCCAGCAGCAGAATGGAGGGTATTGCTTTTCACAAAGACCCCAGGCTTGTAAGAATCCAATCTTCAAATCTCAGCAAGAACTATGGGTCTCAGAACTACGGGCACATATTTTTCTAGTCTCTTAAAAGCTCAGCCTTTTTGTTTGGGGGATTATTAAGATGAACATCCTTAGAAAGTCATAGCCGGTTAAGATTCATTTCCAGTGTAATACACCTTGATGGCTCTATTAGACACAAAATAAGTGGGGAACCAAAGACTGTTGTTTAAATATCAAGATCTGCTGAGAGCAATTTTAATGTTTCTCATTGTAATAAAGGAATAAAGTTCTAGAAATTTACTTCTCTGAGCTTGGGAGATGACAGAGGGGAGAGCAAAATGGTTTATCAGTGTCACATAAAAATAACAAAGACACTTAGCAGCCTTATCTTGATTTTGTGAATCATGAAGCAGGAATGAAGATTTCTTCCTGGGCCTCTATCACTTTTTTTTTTCTTTCCTTGGGGGAATTGGGGAGAACAGTGCACAGGATGAAAGAAGTTTATTTCTCTGTCATCAACAGACTGGAAAGGCCAGGTTTCTCCCACCAAAACAAGATTCATGCCTGGGGTCCCTCAGGAGTCACCCTTCTAGTTCTCTCAACATGGGGTTTTCTACTTGCCCACCTCAAGAGGATGGACATCTGGAAGGCTAGCATTTGGCCAGGGATCCTCCCATGGCAGACGGCACTCCCCAGGGCTCTACATGAAGCAGACAGACCTTTCCTTCACAAGCATTTTCCTTGGACATTCATGGTGCTGAACAGCTTAGCACAAACCTGTGTTTCTTCTCAAAACCACACATCTGCATCCCTACCAGCAGCACCCAGGAAGCCAAGCCTTCTGGCAGCACCTTACCTGACCACTCTTTCAGAGTGCTTCCTGGAAGGGGCTAGACAGAAAGAAAGGTTGGAGGCAAGGTCTATTTTCCTATAACAATCCTGGCCCCTCAGCTCCGATGTGTCTGTAATGATGCTGGGCTGATCTGAGCATGTGTTTGATTTCACAGCACTAAGGCTGACTATAAACCCAAAGGAAATCCACCAAAGAGCTTCCTTAGAGAACAAACTCTGAGATGGAGAAGAGCAGGCAAGATATTTTATTAGGGGGAACTGTTGGGAATAACATCTATTAAATGGGAAAATGAAGTAGAATTAGGCAGAGGGAAACACTGGGCCAGGATGCAGCACCAGCAGAGGCCTCAGCCGACCCTGCCGAGAGCTCCACAGAGATGTTTCTGGTTGGGATGAGGGCTAATCAGTCATTGAATGTGGGCTGACTTGGGAAAGGTACACGAACTTGGGCAACACTATTTTCTTCATTCAAAATAATTCCTCTAGAGGGACAGCTGAGGATCATTGAATAGCCCCATCAGTTGTCTGTTGCTGGAAAGAGTTCTGGGTTGCCCATCTCTGCTAGTCCCTAACTCCAAGAATTCCAAGATGCTCTCTGGGGTCCAGCAACATGTCTAGGATTGCTCTGTACCAAGGACACACCCTGTTGTTGTTCAGTAACTAAACTCTGTCTGACTCTTTGTGACTCCATGCAGCATGTCAGGCTTCCCTATTCCTCTCTATCTCCCAGAGTTTACCCAAACTCATGTCCATTGAGTCAGTAATGCCATCCGAACATCTCATCCTCTGTCGTCCCCTTCTCCTCTTGCCTTCAATCTTTCCCAGCATTAGGGTTTTGCCCAGTGAGTCAGTTCTTTCCATCAGGTAGCCAAAGTATTGGAACTTCAGCTTCAGCATCCGTCCTTGCAATGAATATTCAGGGTTTATTTCCTTTAGGATTGACTGATTTGACCTCTAGCTGTCCAAAGAGCTCTCAAGAGTCTTCTCCAGCACAGCAATTTGAAAGCTACAATTCTTTGATGCTCAGAGTTCTTTATGGTCCAACTGAAAAAGCCATAATTTGACTATAAGGACCTTAGCTGGCAAAGCAGTGTCTCTGGTTTTTAGTATTCTGTCTAGATTTTCATAACTTTTCTTTCAAGGAGCAAGTGTCTTTCAATTTCGTGGCTGCAGTAACTATCTGCAGTGATTTGGGACCCCCAAAAAAAATTAAATCTGTCACTATTTCCACTTTTTCCCCAACTATTTGCCATGAAGTGATGGGACCAAATGCCATGATCTTCATTGTTTGAATGCTGAGTTTTAAGCCAGCTTTTTCACTCTCCTCTTTCATCCTCATCAAGAGTTCCTCTTCACTATCTGCTGTAAGAGTGGTATCACCCTCATATCTGAGGTTGTTGATATTTCTCACAGCAATCTTGATTCCAGCTTGTGATTCATCCAAGCTGCATATAATCTGCATATAAGTTAAATAACCAGGGTGACAATATACCTGCTTGACATACTCCTTTCCCAAATTTGAACTAGTCCATTCTACCATGCCTGGTTCTAACTGTTGCTTCTCAGCTTGAATACAGATTTCTCAGGAGGCAGATAAGGTGGTCTGGTATTCGCATCTCTTTGAGAATTTCCATAAAGGCAAAGGCTTTAGCATAGTCAATGAAGCAAAGTAGATTATTTTTGGAATTTCCTTGTTTTTTTCAATGATCCAATGGATGTTGGCAATTTGATCTCTGGTTCCTCTGCCTTTTCTAAATCCAGCTTGAACATCTGGAAGTTCTTGGTTGATGTATTGCTGAAGCCTCGCTGGAAGAACTTTGAGCAACGCCTTGCTAGCATGTGAAATGAGCACAATTGTATGGTAGCTGAAACATTCTTTGTCATTGTCTTTTTTTTGAGATTGGAATTAAAACTGACCTTTCCCAGTCCTGCGACCACTGCTGTGTTTTCCAAATTTGCTGACATATTGAGCACAACATTTTAACAGCATCATCTTCTACTATTTTAAATAGCTCAGCTGGAATTCCATCACCCTCACTAGCTTTGTTCATAGTAATGCATGAATCAAGATAATTTGGACATGGTGAAGTAGGAGATAGAAAGAGTGAACATCGATATTTTAGGAATCGGTGAGCTAAAATGGACAGGAATGGGAAAATTTAATTCAGATGACCATTATATCTATTCCTGTGGACAAGAATCCCTTAGAAGAAATGGAGTAGCCCTCATGGTCAATAGAAGTGTCCAAAATGCAGTACTTGGATGCAATCTCAAAAACAACAGAATGACTTCAGTTCATTTTCAAGGCAAACCATTCAACAACACAATAATCCAAGTCTATGTCCCAATGAATAATGCTGAAGTAGCTGAAATTAGGTTGTTCTATGAGAACCTACAAAACATTCTAGAACTAACACCAAAAAAAGATGTTCTTTTCATCATAGGGGACTGAAATGCAAAAGCAGGAAGTCAAGAGATACTTGGAGTAATGGGAAAGTTTGCCCTTGGAGTACAAAATGAAGCAGTGCAAAGGCTAACAGAACTTTGCCAAGAGAATACACTGGTCATAGCAATCAATCTCTTTCAAAAACACAAGAGATGAGTCTACAGATGGTAAATACTGAAATCAGATTTATTATATATTTGCATCCAAAGATGGAGAAGCTCAAAACAATCAGCAAAAGCAAGAGCTGGAGCTGTGGCTAAGATTATGAGCTCCTTATTTCAAAATTTAGGCTTAAATTGAAGAAAGGGAAAACCACTAGGGCATTCAGGTATGACACAACAATTAGAGTGGAGGTGATTGCAGATTCAAGGGATTAGATCTGAAAGACAGAGTGCCTGAATAACCATGGATGGAGGTTCATAACATTGTACAGAAGATAGTGACCATAACTATCCCCAAGAAAAAGAAATGCAAGAAGGTAAATTGCTGTCAGAGAAAGCATTAAAAACAGCTGAGAAAGAAAGGAAGCAAAAGGCAAAGGAGAAAGGGAAAGGTATACATAACTGAATGCAGAGGTCCAGAGAATAGCAAAGAGAGATAAGAAAGCCTTCTTGAGTGAACAATGGTTAGAAATAGAGGAAAACAATAGAATTGGACAGACTAAGGATCTCCTCAAGAAAATTAGAGATACCCAGGGGGACATTTCATGCAAAGTTGGGCACAAAAAGACGCAAACCCCAAGGACCTGACAAACACAGAAGAGGTAGCAAGAATACAAAGAAAAACTGTATAACAAAGGTCTTAATGACATGGATAAACACAATGGTGTGTTCACTGACCTAGAGCCAGACATCCTGGAGTATGAAGTCAAGTGGATCTTACTATGAGCAAAGCTAGTGGAGGTGATGGAATTCCAGTTGAGCTATTTCAAATCCTGAAAGATGACGCTGTGAAAGTGCTGCACTCGATATGCCAGCAAATCTGGAAAACTCAGCAGTGTCCACAGGGTTGAAAAATGTCAGTTTTCATTCCAATCCCAAAGAAGAACAATGCCAAAGAATATTTCGACTACTGTATAATAGCACTCATCTCACATTCTCACAAGGTTATGCTCAAAATCCTCCAAGCTAGGCTTCAGCATTCTGTGAACCAAGAACTTCCAGATGTATAGGCTGGATTTAGAAAAGTCAGAGGAACCAGAGATCAAATTGCAAACATACATTAGATCACAGAAAAACCAAGGGAATTCCAGAAAAAGACATCTACTTCTTCTTCACTGAGTACACTAAAGCCTTTGGCTGTGCGGATCACAACAAACTGTGGAAAATTCTTATAGAGGTGGAAACACCAGACCTCCTTGCCTGTCTCCTGAGAAGCCTGTATGCAGGACAAGAAGCAACCATTAGAACCAGACATGGAACAGCAGACTGGTTCAAATTTGGGAAAGGAGTATGTCAAAGTTGTATATTGTCACCTTGCTTACTTAACTTATATGGAGAGTATATAGTGAGAAATGCCAGGCTGCAAGACTCAAAGCTGGAAACAAGAGAGCTGGGAGAAATATCAACAACCTGGGATATGCAGATAATACCACTTTAATGGCAGAAAGTGAGGAGGAACTAAAGAGCCTCTTAGTGAGGGTGAAAAAGAGTAACAAAAACTGGCTTAAAACTCAACATTCAAACAACGAAGATCATGGCATCTGGTCCCAACACTTCCTGGTAAATAGATGGGGAAAAAGTGGAAACAATATAAATTTTATTTTCCTGGACTCCAAAATTACTGCAGACAGTGACTGCAGCCACAAAATTAAAAGACACTTACTCCTTTGAAGAAAAGCTATGACAAACCTAGACAGCATATTAAAAAGCAAAGACATCACATTGCCAACAAAGGTCCTTATAATCAAAGCTATGTTTTTCCAGTAGTCACGTACAGATGTGAGAGTATGACCATAAAGAATACTGGGTGCCAAAAAAATGATATTTTCAAATTGTGGTTCTATAGAAGGCTCTGGAGAGTCCCTTGGACAGCAAGGAGATATAACCAGTCACTCCTAAAGGAAATCAGCACTGAATATTCATTGTAAGGACTGGTGCAGAAGCTGAAGCTCCACTTTGGCCACCTGATGCAAAGAGCTGACATATTGGACAAGGCTCTGAGGCTAGGAAAGATTGAAGGCAAGAGGAGAAGAGGTGCAGCAGAGGATGAGATGGTTTGGATAGTATCGCTTACTCAATGGACAAGAGTTTGAGGAAACTCTGGGAGATAGTGAAGGACAGGGAACACTGGCATGCTGCAGTTCATGGGGTCCCAAGCTGTCAGACATAACTTAGCAACTGAACAACAATGCTTGCTCAGGCCCACTTCACATTACAAGATATCTGGCTCTAGGTGACTGAATACGCCATCGTACTTATCAGGGTCATTAAGATCTTTTGGGGGTAGTTTTTTGTGTGTATCTTCCCACTTTTTCTTAACCTTTTCTGCTTCTGTTAGGTCCTTACAGTTTCTGCTCTTTAATTGTACCCGTCTTTGCATGTAATGTTCCCTTGGTATCTCTGATTTTCTTGAAAAGATCTCTAGTCTTTCTCATTCTATTGTTTTCCTCCTTTTCTTTGCATTATTTATTTAAGAAGGCTTTCTTATTTCTCCTTGCTATTCTCTGAACCTCTGCATTCAGTTAGGTATATCTTTTCCTTTCTCCTTTGCCTTTCACTTCTCTTCTAGGCTATTTATAAGGCCTCTGCATACAACCATTTTACCTTCTTGCATTTCTTTCTCTTGGGTATGGTTTTGGTCACCACCTCTTGTGCAATATTACAAACCTGCATCCATAGTTCTTCAAGCACTCTGTCTATCAGATCTAATCCCTTGAATCTATTCATCACCTTCACTGTATAATCATAAGGGATTTGATTTAGGTTACACCTGGATGGCTTAGTGGTTTTCGCTACTGTCTTCAATTTAAGCCTGAATATTGCAATAAAGTGCTCATGATCTGAGCCACAGTCAGCTCCAGGTCTTATTTTTCCTCACTGTATTGAGCTTCTTCATCTTTGGCTGCAAAGTATATAATCAATCTGATTTCTATATTGACCATCTGGTGATGTCCATACGTAGAACCATCTCTTGTGTTGTTGGAAAAGGATGTTTGCTATGACCAGTATATTCTCTTAGCAAAGCTCTATTAGCCTTTGCACTGTTTCATTTTGTACTCGAAGGCCAAACTTGGCTATTACTCTAGATATCTCTTGACTTCCTACTTTTGCATTCCAGTCCCCTATGATGAAAAGAACATCTTTTGATGTAGTTCTAGAATGTCTTGTAGGTTCTCATAGAACCATTTAACTTCAGCTTCTTTGGCATTAGTGGTTGGGGCAATAGACTTGGATTACTGTAATGTTGAATGGCTTGCCTTGCAAATGAACTGAGATCATTCTGTTGATTTTGAGATTGCATCCAAGCACTGCATTTGGGATCCTTTTGTTGACTATGGAGGCTCCTCCATTTCTTCTAAGGAATTCTTGACCACAGGAGTAGATATAATGATCATCTGCATTAGATTTGCCCATTCCCATCCATTTTTGTTCACTGGATCCTAAAATGTCAATGTTTACTATATCTCCTGCTTGACCACATTCAATTTACCTTGACTCGTGGACCTAACATTCCAGGTTCCCATGGAATATTGTTCTTACAGCATCGGATTTTACTTTCATCACCAGACAGATCCACAACTGAGTGTCATTTCTGCTTTTGCCCAGCATCTTCATTCTTCCTAGAGCTATTTCTCTGCTCTTCCCCAGTAGCATATTGGACACCTACCAACCGCAGGGGCTCATCCTTCAGGTGTCATATCTTTTTGCCTTTTCATACTATTCATGGGGTTCTCAAGGCAAGAATACTTGAGTGGTTTGCCATCCTCTTCTCCAGTGGACCACATTTTGTCAGAACTCTCCACCATGACCCATGCTTCTTGGGTGGCCCTACATGACATGGCTTTATTGAGTTACACAAGGCTGTGATCTATGTTATCATTTTGGTTAGATTTCTGTGATTGTGGCTTTCATTCTGAAGTTGTGGGATTGTAGTTCTTGCTTCTTCTGTCTATCATCTGATGAATGAGTGTAATAGTGTTGTGCAAGCTTTCTGAGGGGAGGGACTGTCTGTGGGGAAAATTAGGCCTTGCTCTGGCAGGCAGATCCATGCTCAGTGGATCTTTAATCCAGTTGTTGCTGATGGGTGGGACTGTGCTCCCTCCCTGTTAGTTGTCGGGGCTGGGGTGACCCACTCCTGGAGTCTACAAGCTCTATGTTAGGGCCATAGTGGCCTCCAAGAAGACTCTTGCTCCATATGCCTCCCAGGACTGCTGCTGCCAGTGCCCCTGTCCTTGTGGAAGGCCTCTTCCAGCCCACACCTCTGTAGGGACCTTCAAACACTCAGGTAGGTCTGCCTCAGTCTCCCATGGGGTGACTGCTCCTTTCCTCGGTGCACACAAGGTTCTGTTTGTTCCATCTAGGAGTCTCTGTTTCTCCTAGCCCTGTGGAAGTTCTGTAATCAAATTCCACTGTCCTTCAAAGTCAGATTCCCTGGGGATTCCCAGTCCCTCCCTTGTCAGATCCCCAGGTTGAGAAGTCTGATGTGGGGCCTAGAACCTTTACAACAGTATGAGAACTTCTTTGGTATTATTGTTCTCCAGTTTGTGGGTCACCTAACTGGCAGGTATAAGACTTTATTTTAATGTGACTATGCCCCCCCTAACGTTTCATTGTGGCTTCTCCTTTGTCCACCTTTTATTGGTGGGTTACAACATCCTCCTGTTGATGTTTGTTCAATAGCTAGTTTTGATTTCGGTGTTCTCACAGGAGATGTGTGCATGTTCTTCAACTCCACCATCTTAGGGTTTCCCTCGTGGCTCAAATGGTAAAGAATCTGCCTGCAATGCAGGATACCCAGGTTTGACCCCTGGGTCAGGAAGATCCCCTGGAGAAGGTAATGGCTACCCACTCCAGTATTCTTGCCTGGAGAACTCCGTGGACAGAGGAGCCTGATGGGCTACAGTCCATGGGGTCACAAAGAGTCTGACATGACTGGGTGACTAACACTTTCACTTGCAATGATACATCCTAGACTTCAGTTAAAATATGTAAAATAAAGTACACTTTACAGTAGGGTAGAATTTTAAGGAAAGATAGAAGACCTCACTAGCTGGGAAAGGCATGATGAATGTTCTAGGTCAGTGTTGTTTTGCTGAGGCACCATTAACAATTTTTTTTGATGTGCTTTACTTTCATTTTTTTTATTTTTTTTAATTTATTTATTTTGATTGGAGGCTAATTACTTAACAATATTGTAGTGGTTTTACTTTTAATACACCTGAGTGAGACAGACAAATCTCCTAGTCTTCTTGTGAGTGAGACTTACCCATTCTCTGGACATTTCACCTTCTTTCTGGGAAATTCTTGGTGGATAAACTTTGTATTAGACACATGTCAGGGCATCAGCCTTGAACACAGCCCTTTTTCACAAAATCTGTCCCTACCCAGTGGCCCTGCTAAGAATGTGACCTCCTGGCAATGGGCATCTGGGATGGGCAGTGAGCCTGGCCTAATAAGCACGGCAGCCGGTCAGTTGAATCCCCTGCTGCAGTTTGCATGGGCCATCAAGGGCCGAGTCATCTGGCAGCAGGACCTGTGGCAGAACACTATGACAGAGAAAGGACCCGCTGTTGGCCTCCACTTTGGGCCAGGGGCAGGTGGTAGGTAAGCAGAGAGGTCTATTCAGTGGAGAGGGGACAATGAAGCTCAAGTTTCAAGAACAGAGCCTAGGTGAGAGGGTAGGAAGTGCACAGCTGCTGACCAGGCAGTCTCCTGGACACAGGTGCTGTGGAGCTGAGTGCTCGTGGAGATTTGACCTTCCCTGAGGCCGCAGGGTGGGCACCACCTCTTCTAACCAGGGAAACCCTGTTCCTCAGGGTCACAGACCCCAGAGGGGTACCACTGCACTGGGGCCTTGGGGACCACCTCTGCATCGCCCCCCTGCCAGTAACCTGTCTCATGCTCTGAACCAGGAAAGCTCTTCTTGTAGTGCTGGGAAGTTCATTGCTATTTTTTTTCACACATCACTACACCTGCTGAATTATATCTCTTACCCACAGGGGACAAGCACAGCAAGAGGAGGAGAGAGAGGGTCACCTGTCCTGATGCCTCAGCAGCATTCCTCTCCTGGTTTGTTACACTCAGGCTCCAGGCTAGCTGCAGAGCAGCCTTCTTGCTTTCGCTCTGGCCTTGCTCCATATAGGAGAGCCAAGGCCTCTGGGCCCGGCTGCTTTACTGTCACTGCTCAGCCACTGGGCACTGAGCCCCATTGGCCTTTTAGCCATGGGTTCACCTCTGTTGAGGGTAAGGTGTCAAATCCATGAGAACTCTTCATTGTGAAGATCCTAGAAAAGGGCGCCAGCATCCCACAAGGGAGGAGTGCTCACAAGCGAGGTCCCCAGGTGGACCTTAGGAGAGAAGCAGGCCTGACTGGGCACCTCTGTGCAGACCTGGATAAACCCCCAGGGTTTCAGCAAGGCAACTGATGTCTGAATGGAAGCCTCAGGGAAGGGGATTGAGAGGAAGTGGGGGTGGGGAAGGTGGGGAGATAGGGAGCTTGGGGAGTAGCGGGTGGGGAGGATGGGCAGAGTGAGGAGAGGATGAGGATGCCATGCACCCTTTTTCTAGCCGGGTCTATGGACATTTGGAGGGTTTCCGAGAGAGAGAGGAGCCCTGAAGGGGAGGAAATGGCCATTTTCTAAGCCCTCTTTGAGGCCCAGGGATCCAGGAGGCATGATTCCAGGGCTGTAATTTGTTTCCTGTGCTCTTGTAACAAATTACCAAAAACTCAGTAAAAATGTATTGTTTTACTATTTTGGAGGTTAGAAATTAAAAGTGGGTCATACTGGACTAAAATCAAGGTGACGGCAGAGTTTTGTTCCTTCTAGAGACTCTGAAGGGAGCAGGGAAACAGTGTGTGCCAAGCCTGGGAGCCTGAGGGAGAGTGATGAACACAAAGACTAGCGCCCCTGGAGCACTGGGTGGGGGGCAGCAGCCCTCTCGGCCAGTGTGAGCAGGTCTGTCCATAAGTGGCTTCTATGTAGGAAGCCATGGGGAGCTTATTAAGTAGGTGACACAGACAGCTTCATGCTTCCAAATAATCATTCTGGTTATAAACTGGAGGAAACTTTGAAGGTGGCACAGTATTGCTGCAAGGGACCTGTGAAGAGGCCTTGCCAATAATCCAGGAGACAGGGGATTTGAACCAGAGTGTAACATATGTGCATGCTAAGTTGTTTCAGTTGTGTCCAATTCTTTGCAACCCCGTGGACTGCAGCCTACCAGAGTCCCGCTCCAGCTGGTCTAGGGGTACCCAAGGAATTAACGGTGTCGGCGAAAAGAAAGAAAGGAAAGAAAGAAAGACACAGAGTCTTTTGAAGTTTCAGAGATGAAGATTCTTTATTGCTCTAAGTTTCTACTTATATAGCACATGTTTTAGGTCAGTAAACTTTGTAATGATTCTTTTGCAATATTTTCCTATTCAGATGATTTATCTCTTGATTCTAAGATGTAAATGTTCTTTCCTGGTCTTTTGTTACATTTCAGTTACATTTTTACCCCGAAACCTATTCTTATTTTACTAAAAACATGATCCATGATGTCATAAATCATATTGTTCTATCTACTTCAGCGAACACAGCGTCTTGCTTCAGGGAATAAGCACTATAGCGGGATTTAAGGTCAAGAGTCTTTCATAGTACAGCCATTGTCTGTGGGGGTCTGTTTACCATCTACCCACATATCACAAGACTATTTGTGGCAAAAACAAATCTTTTACAGTCTACCCTGAAACCACCTGCAATATGACTCACATATTTCCTTTTGTCTGTGTTCAGGTTCTGGGGGGGGGGGCACAAATATCTCTAGCGTCCCAATCTTTATGAGAAAAGGCAATTGGATTAGTTTCTGTAATTTTTCTTAATACATGATCCAAGTTTTCAGTCATCAATAATAATATCCTCATGAGGCCAAATCACAATAGGCTTAGGGCTTGTTTTTTAAATGAACATGGCCTTACTCCCTGGCTGAGTGTTAGGGTCCCATCAGCCAGGGGCCTCAGGTTTAATCATTTTGGGAATATTTCTTTGGGACAGAGGACCATTTTTCTTTCCCCTAAACTCTCGTGAAATCACTACAGAAGCCCCTTTAAATCCTGCCAACAAGGAAAGAAACACAGCTAGCCACAACAAAGGCATAGAAACAGGAAGGAGTGAAGGTTCCAATCCTGGAGAGAAACTTCTTTGCAGTTTCTTCTTGAGTGGTGCTGTGACTTTGTCATCCGGCAGTAGATCCAGAACGGCTCCCAACAGTAGCCAGCCAGGCTCCTTTTTCCATGGGATTCCTCAGGCAATAATGCTAGAGTGAGTTGCCATGCCCTGCTCCAGGGGATCTTCCTGAACTGGGGATCAAACCCACATCTCTTGCATCTCCTGTATTGGCAGGTGAGTTCCTTACCACTAGTGCCACCTGGGAACAAGTGTCACAGCCTGGACTCCATCCCAAGCATGAGCTAGTTGCACTGCACTGAACCTTGTGGGCACCATATCTTAACCACTCCAGAAACAGCCAAATCTATTCCCTGAGGCTTGTTGAGAAAAACTCCCCAGGTCTGTGCTGGGGAAGGGCTCTCCTAAGAACAGCAAGTCTGTGCCTTTCCAGAGTGGAATTCTGAAAGAAAGGAGTCCATACCCACGGCTTCACATTTTCCATCCTATGACCTCCAGACCAGGCCGTGTGTGGTTAGCTCTCCCCAAGTGTTCTAGGAAGATTATGCTAAAGTGGTCTCAGTGAATCTCAGTTCCCTCAGTCCCTGAGGAGAAGACACAGTTTCAACATACAACATCATCTGGGCAAACAAAGAATTTTAGACAAAATTGGAAATCAACACCCACCCAGGTTTTTGGCACCAAATGGGTTCAGAGATGTAGATGATGGAGCTGCTGTAAAAACTTTATGCTGTAAAATACTGCACAAATTAAAAAATGTTAACTTGTTAGAATGTCATAATTTTTATGCACATGTGAATAAGGTTAATGAATTTTATTCCACATAGACAATTTAAATTATAAAACAATCAAATTACTTTCCAGGTAATACTTTGGGCCCAAATCAAGTAAATTTCAAGTCATTATAACTTTAGAAAAAGAAACTAATTTGAATATGGAATTTAGATCCATTAAAAATCTCAACTTTAAATAGTGATAATAGAAATCAGAAAAGCTTGAGAGTGGTTAAGATTAATTAAGAGTGAATGCATTTGGGAAAAGAAAATTATAGCACTGTAATTTTAGAATGCAAATGAGGTCAAAAAGTTTAAACTAATTACATCTATATAAAAACACTGCCTAATAACAGAAAAAATATTTCATTACAAGGATTTGTAAGTACTGTATTCTGTAATTCTTGTTACATAAGTAGCAACAAACCAGTAAAGTGCAATTGTTGTCAGCTCATCAGAATATACTGATAGTTCAGCTGGTGCCAATTTAGAATTCTTATTCCTCAAAGTTCACTTCAGCCTGATTTCTTTGCCCTATGAGGTAAACAGTATACATAACTCACTCAAGCCCCTTAAATCCCTCTCCTATTTTGTAGACTTTGCTTCTGTAGGTTCCCACCTGCAGTGGTCTGCTGGCACTTGCCTGGGGTTCTGGAGCTACCTCACCCACCCAGCTAGCGTAGGGTGCCTGACAGGCTACACTCCCCACCCCATCCCCACCCCACCCACAGTGAGCTTAGCCAATGACTGCTCTAAGTGTTCTTTGCCTCAGGTGGGATGGACTCTGGGGTATAATTTATGCTCCAGAGTGCCACACAGGATGGGGCTAGGACTAGGCTTCACATGAGACCACAGTTGTGCTTAGCTTCTGCTGTAGATCTAGTTCCCTTGAAGTGGAGCCTGGAAGAAAGAATCTTGTGCAAACCTTTCATAGAGGAAGTACTCTCAGGTGAAACTTATAGGGAAGTAGGGCATTAAAAATAAAGTTATTCTAACACTTGTTAAAACAGTAAGGAAGACTACTCACCACTACTGTGATGTGTTAAGACTAGGGCAATAGGGGAGAAAAGTTAGTTTCCACTCTGAATACAACAATGTGAGTGGATTCTGGGCGGAAAATTGTAAAGAGTAGACATCAAGGGTAGGGGGTGTTTCTTGCTAAACTGTCTTAGATCCTTACTGAAGTTAGGATGAGGTAATCAGATACCAAGGGTGGAGGGATTCTTACTAAACTGACTAGCAAGATTCTTGCTCCAAGTAGACTAGGCAGGCCAAAGACAAGACCCCAGCATGAGGCCTAGTTGAATAGAAGGCTCTTCTGAGCCTCACTAAGTTTGATCAAGGAGAGAGCATTTGTCAGACGGAAGCAGGGAGGAGCAGGGGAGGAAGCAGGCAAAACTGTGGATTCACTTGAAGTTTGGCCTCTGCCTGATCATAAAGGATCCTATCTTGAGGCAAGGGAAATGGACTTTTTCTAATATCCTCATATCAGTTAGTCCTTTGCTATGGACCAAACCCCAGGGGTTGTAATATATGCCAGTGAAAGTGAAAGTGGCTCAGTCATGTTCAACTCTTTGCAATCCCATGGACTATACAGTCCATGGAATTCTCCAGGCCAGAATACTGGAGTGGGTAGCCTTTCCCTTCTCCAGGGGATCTTCCCAACCCAGGGATTGAACCCAGGTCTCCCGCATTGCAGGCAGATTCTTTACCAGCTGAGCCACCAGGGAAGCCCAAGAATACCAGAGAGGGTAGCCTATCCCTTCTCCAATAGATCTTCCTGACCCAGGAATTGAACTGGTGTCTCCTGCATTGCAGGTGGATTCTTTACCAACTGAGCTATGAGGGAAGCCCAATATATGCCAAATCTGAGCAATTCTCCTGAGACCTGCAAGTTACTAGTTTGGTGCAAAAGTAATAGCAGTTTTGGACCCTGAATTTTAAATTATTATAACTAGGCTCAAGCACATATTTATTAATCAAAATAGGACTCATTAAATCAACACATTTTTACCAAAAAGAAATAAGTTTATTCCTGCAACAAAAAAAATCTGGGTATTGGGACTTGACAAACTCTAGAAAGCATTATCTTCTCCTCCTGGTTGTGGAAACATTTTGCCTGCAAAAAGTTTTTGAGATGCTTGAAGACATGATAGTTTGTTGGCAAGAGGTCAGGTCAGTATGGCAGATGAGGCAAAACTTTGTAGCCCAAATCATTCAACTTTTGAAGCCATGTGTGGTTGGGTGTTGTCGTGGAGAAGAACTGGGCCCTTTCTGTTGACTAATTTCAGCTGCAGGCATTGGAGTTTCTGGTGTATCTCTTTGATTTACTGAGTGGTCTTCTCAGATGTAATGGTTTTTCTAGGATTCAAAAAGCTGTAGTGGATCAGACCAGGCAGCAGACCAGTAAACAGTGACCAATTTTTTGGTGCAAGTTTGACTTTGGGAAATGCTTTGGAGCTTCTTCTCTATCCAACCACTGAGCTGGTCATCACTGGTTGCCATATAAAATCCACTTTTCATCATGCATTATAATCAGATCAAGAAAGGGATCACTGTTGTGTAGAATAAGAGAGGATGACACTTCAAGACAACAATTTGTGGTCAGCTTAACAAGGCACCCCGGAGAAGGCAATGGCAACCCACTCCCGTACTCTTGCCTGGAAAATCCCATGGACGGAGGAGCCTGGTAGGCTGTAGTCCATGGGGTGGCGAAGAGTCGGACACGACTGAGCGACTTCCCTTTCACTTTTCACTTTCGCGCATTGGAGAAGGAAATGGCAACCCACTCCAGTGTTCTTGCCTGAAGAATCGCATGGACGGAGGAGCCTGGTAGGCTGCCATCTATGGGGTCGCACAGAGTTGGACACGACTGAAGCGACTTAGCATCAGCAGCAGCATAAGGCACTCACTTATCAAGCTTTTTCACCTTTCCAAATTGCTTCAAATGCCAAATGGCCATAGAATGGTTGACAATGAGTTCTTGGGCAACTTCTCACATTGTTGTAAGAGGATTAGCTTCGATGACGCTCTCAATTGGTCTTTGTCAACTTCTAATGGCCAGCCACTCCTCATCTTCAAGGCTCTCATCTCCTTTGCAAAACTTCTTGAACCACCACTGCACTGTACATTCATTATCAGTTCCTGGGCCAAATACATTGATGATATTGCAAGTTGTCTACTGCTTTATGACCCGTTTTGAACTCAAATAAGAAATTTGCTCTTTGTCTAACATAATTTCATAGTCTAAAATACACATAAAATAAACATCAAGTTATAATTCATTAGCAAAAAACATAAAGCAAATTCTCATTAAAATGATACATAACATGGCACATTTGTTTAAGAATGTATTCCAGTATCAAATGGCAAAGTTCAACAACACAAAACTCACAATTACTCTTGCACCAGCTTAATATTACAGTCCACACTCAGGGGAGCAGAGAAAGATCAGCAGCCAAGCTCATTAAAGGAAGGTTGAGCTGAGCACCAGCACCCTCTACTGTAGCATTTCCCCTTTCCCTATCCTGCCTCCTCCACATCCTTCTTTTTCCCTATCCCGCCTCCTGAGAGCACTGCCTTCAAGTAAGCCTCATCACAGGCACTGCTTCCAAAAACCCAACAGGGACACTCCAGAGCTCTAAAATTCAAGAGTTCCCCTTGCTCTGGTAACCAGAGGCTGGCTGGAGTCCCGAAAGCCTCTCTATTCCAAGCTATAGGAGAGTGCCTGCAGCAGTTGGCTCCTGCCATTCCCCCCAGAACAGAATCCATGTTCCCTTCTTTTAGTAACAGTACCCTGATTTTCCTCTGTGGAATCCACTACCCCTTCTCAATCTATAAAGTTTGGACATAGCATATGTGTATGCATGCACACATACACAGCCCTGGAAAATCAGTCAAGGGATGGGAGTGTGATCCCAGCTGAGCCAGTGAGCCTCAGTCCTGAGATCTTTGCTTGGAGGAACCTGAGGATCATCTGCCTGCAGATAGGAAGATTCTGCCCGAGACTGAGGCAATCACAGCAGCAAATTAACCCAAGTCAGAGAATTTGAAAGACATCTGACAACAACATTTGAACCCTGGGTCAATCTCTGGATTCTTTAGTTGTATGAACCAATTCAGTCCTTTCAGCAGATGGGAACTGCTCCAGCCACCTGGAGATGAGTTTCAGTCACAACCAAGCGACCCTCCCCTGACTCATATCTCTGATGAGGGTCTGGTGAAAAGCCCCTTTTAGAAAATTTTCTATTTTGAGATGTGTGATAGGGTGTAAGTGGTAAGTGCACATTATATACAGTCCTTTCCATGCATTCAATTCCTTATTTGGACTATTTGGTGCTGGAAGTCCTGGCCTCTATGGAAGATTCCTTTTAGAGTGCTCCCTGGGGTTCCCAGCTCTCCTTTCCAAGCCCCAGTCTCCCAAGACTCTGAGCTCTGGTGCCTTGGGAAAACTTCATTCACAAGGGCCATATCCTCTCCCTGCTCCTAACCCCGCCTCCAGGAATCAGTCTAGGAAAAACAGTGGGGCCCAACCTCAGTGTACATGTCTGTGAGCTGGACCCGTCCTGGGGATCCTCTGTCTACTGGAGCAGCTCTCCTGGTTTTGGTGACACTTGTTCATCATTTCACGCTCCATGAAGACATCTCATGCCCTAGCCTGGGTACTGGCTGTGTGAGAGGGCTGGAGGGACCCTCTACGTGAAAGCTTGTGGGAAAGTGGCATTGCCCATAGAGCTGGCCAGACGATAGCCTGGAGCTGCTGGGAGCTGCTGTGTCCAGAAGGCCAGCTTGAGAATGACACCAATCCAAAGGAAGCAGAACTGAGAAGCATCAGCGTCATGTGAGAGACGGTGTGCACCATCAGTTGAACATCTCATTTCAGTCATATCTGAAATCTGGAACCTCTTTGTTGCTAAGCCAATATATTCCCTTTTTAGCTTCAGTCAGTTTAAGCAGGATCTTGTCACTTTAAACAGCAATTATGTGTAGATGAAATAGTAAATAGAGGCAAAGAGATTTGTGTGGGCACAAGAGGGGACCTAGGCCCTGACTCACTGAACTCAGGGCTGGCTCTTTTTTGCCTTTAGCTTATAATTGATACCTGTAATTTGAAAGATTCCTGAATGTGTCACCTCCTCCTAAATCCTTTCCTAGCTGCTCTGTGCTGCCCAAATCTCACTTTTTAGGTAAAGGCACCCCCACTTGAGGAGTGCATCCTGAGAGGAAACGTTCTAACCTCAGCTTTGGAGTCTGTCACATGAGTGCAGGTTTTGCAATAGAGGTAAGAGGTCACCTATCAATCGTTAGCTCTGAGTGAGCTAAGCTGGGAGAGCAAATAATCCAGTATGTCATTGCCTTAAAACACATATATGTTTCAGCCGTACAGAGTTTGCTATGAATCCAGGAGACTCTCAGGGCAATTGGCCTCTGTGAAGTGACTCAGTGATCCAGGTGGTCCTGATCTGGTGAATCTGCAATCTCAACGCAAACGCCCCTATGCCACAGTAGGGGAAACACATACAGCTCTCTTGTGCCCCTCTTCCAAACTTCGGCCCACATATGCCTATGCCAATTAGCCAAAGTCATCCCAAGGCCCTGTTCAACTGCAAGGGAGCCTAGAAAGTATGCCTTAAATGTGCCTAGAAAGAGAAGAGACCACTTGTGGGTAAGCACTAGTGATGTCCACCAAGCATTGTGGACATAGGAGTGCTGACCACTGAAAGGGTCAGTGAGGATATATGGCTCAAAAGTGAGCATGTGACTGACTCCTGCTAAGAACCCCTGCTGCAGGTGGAGAGCAGGGCAGTCCCAGCCCAGACTGTGGGAGAGAAGCCAGGACTCCTCCCTGCCTTGATTTGCTCTCTGGGCCTTAAAATTATTTCCACTGGCTTCTGTATTCACTAGAGACTGCTTCTGTGTGTCAGAAACCCAACCACCCCAGTTTACCCCATGGGGTTTATTTTTCTAGTGTGACAGAAAATGCAGGGGAGGCCACTCAGGACTGGAATTGTGACCCCAAACTGTAGCCCAAACCTGGGAACTTTTGTCTTTCTGTTTCACCTTCCTCAGCTTGTGCTTTCATTCTCACAACCACCTCATTATCACAGGCACACCTTGGCTGCTCCATCTCAGTCAAGAAGACAGGAGCAAAGAGAAACATCTAGAAGGAGGAGATGGCACCTATTCAAGAAAGCAAAACAAAAACCCAGCAGATCTCTGCTTAGGTTTCATCGGTACCCATGTCACATGACCACTCTCACCACAAAAAAGTCTGGGAAATATAATTTTTAGGTGAGCATATTTCTGCCTTGAAGAAATTGTGATTCTATTATCAAGTAAGGAGAGAATGGGTATTAGGAAGGCAAATTAACAGATAAATATTAGCCAACTTGCCCAAAACTCAAAATTTCTATTGGGTTTTTTTTGAAAATTGAGAAAACTTGAAAAAAGAGAGTCTGTATTTCTCAATACCAAAGGCTGCTGGAGGCAAATTTTGGTTCCTCTCCTTAGAAAGTGTACCTCTTTGTATTTTGCTTGCTTGTTTGTGTGTACGTATATCACACCCCGTCTGCCTCAGCCCCAGCCAGCCTCCTGGGCATGTGATCTGTGTAGTCTCACAGGGTCCCATGCTTGGTTTACTGCTCTACTCTCACTGCCTGAACTTTTAAACAAAGAGTCCTGCATTTACATTTTGCACTGGGCTCTACAAATTATGCAGAGAAGACAATGGCAACACACTCCAGTACTCTTGCCTGGAAAATCCCGTGGACGGGGGAGCCTGGTTGGCTGCTGTCTCTATGGAGTCGCACAGAGTCGGACACAACTGAAGTGACTTAGCAGCAGCAGCTACAAATTATGTATCCAGCCCCGGACTGCCCTTTGTGCACATTGTTCCTATGGTTCCTGGTGAACTAAAAAATATATGGAATCAGGAGCCAGAGGGACCTGAATTCAAAATTAGCTCAGAATTATTGGGCAAGTTATTTAGTATCCTCTAATCTCAGTTTTCTCATCTGTTAAAAGAAATAAAATCACTTTTCTGGTAGGGTTGTGGTGAGGATTTAATGTGATCCAGGAATTAAGGGCATGGCCAACCATTGTGTGTACCCCATGTCCCCACACCAGTCATGATCATTTTAATGTGATTTCCATTTCTGTTGAGAAGTCCACTCCTACCTTACCTGTCCAAAGACAGAGTCCGACACTCAAAGCTGGGGTAATGACATTCAAAGGATGTCTCAGGCTGCTAGATCTGGAGCTGGTATTCTCAGCCCTCCATCCTCATTTGAGCAAAGAAGCCCCCATGCTCACTGGATGCCAGTGCAGAGAAGGAAGTAAGGCTCAGAAGTGAAGGGGAGTCGGCCTGGTCAGGCTAAGAGAGCTATCGGTGCATCCCTGAGAGCTGGGAGACACAGTGCCTACTCAGTCACCTTGATGAAAGAACAGGATCCAAGTTTGCTCCATGGGAGTGGAGAAAAGAGAAGTGGTTGAGTG
Organism: Okapia johnstoni; assembly: GCA_024291935.2. Classification (NCBI taxonomy): domain Eukaryota; kingdom Metazoa; phylum Chordata; class Mammalia; order Artiodactyla; family Giraffidae; genus Okapia; species Okapia johnstoni. The sequence goes on from CM044310.1 coordinate 65,052,823, forward strand.
ATAGCAGAAACCTTCAGCATTCACCTGAACAAAGCCAACTCATCTGAGCAGCTCAGAGAGGCCAATGTGTAGCAGAAGGCAGTTCCAAAGCATTATTGTTATAGCCACGCGTTTTGGGAAACAAACTCACTCAGAAGGACAATGCATGTAGTGGAGTGCAGTTTATTACACCAGCGGGCCCAAAGCAGAGTCTCCTCTTAGCCAAGGACCCCAACCAGCATTTGTGAAAATCTTTGATACCCCATGTGTATGTGTCCAAACTCACCACCCCAAATTCCTTGAGACTTACATAAACAAAGGAAGGGTAAAAACAATCACAATAATATCATCATTTAGGTGTTATGTGTTCAAACAGCTAAACAATTGGCCAATAATCAATAAGCCCGAGGTTACACTCCGATAGGTACAGAAAAATTTACAGCCTGTCCAGAGACAGGGGTGATTAGTGTATGTTTTCTCTTAGGCGATGAGTAACCTGGATACGATCTTCAAGGTTCCCCTGTCCAGAGGGGATCTTATTCTTCTATTGTCGTTTCCACAGGCACTAAACACAGAGTTCAGAGTCCATTAGAGAGGTGGCCGAAGATGATCAGCACGAACAGGCCTAAGATGGAGTCCAGGCCCTATGAATTCCTTCTTCATCATTAATTCAGTGCAAGCAATTACTGGTAAAATTTTAACCTCTGCCACCACTGCCAACTTCACAGGGGAAAAAGTCATTTGAATGTTTTCTCACCACACAGGGTACCAATTCCCTCCAGGATTAAACAAAAGTTGCAACTGTTAGTAGCTCTTCATGGATGAGCTTCAATCCCCTGCCAGGCCTCTCTTCCTTTGTGTATTAGAACAGAAACTTCTAAGACCCATGAGAAGAAACACAGGGCTGGACCAGAACTTCAGCTAATATAGCCTGGCACATAGCCTGGCAGACTGGGCTCTGCCAATGAAAGTTCAAACAAAATAAATATAACACATGTGATTTTGTTCCTTGACATACAGTGCAAGACATAGAAGCACTGCATGTCTATTCTATACTAAATACATGAATCTCATTCATTCACTGCCCTCCTACCCACTCTTTCACCAGCTGTTGTTAGTGGGCTATAGCACCTCCCTAGTGCCTTGGGGGAGGCTCTCCCTGCCCTCAGGGTCTGCAGGAACCTAGGGTGCCTACAAAGTGAAAATGTTAGTCACTCAGTCATGTCTGACTCTTTCCAACCTCATGGACTGTAGCCCACCAGGCTCCTCTGTCCATGGAATTCTCCAGGCAAGAATACTGGAGTGAGTAGCCATTTTGTTCTCCAGGGGATCCTCCCAACCCAGGGATCTACACCTGTCTCCTGCATTGCAGATGGATTCTTTACCACCTGAGCCACCAGGGATTCCTATATAGTCCACACCCTCAAATGTCCTCAGCCTCTCAAGGTGGTCAGTTCCCAGGTTCCCTGCCTGCCCACATCCTATGAGATTGACTACAAAGCTGTAGTCCAATCTTCCACACCAAGCCTGGTTCAGATCATTAGACCTTTCTGATTCAGGATACTGGATGTCTGAAAAGCTTCTCTAGGGATGCCACAGAGCTGTCCCCTCTCCACATACTGAGAGGGTAACAGGCAGGAAGGCTAGGGGTCCCCAAACGGAGGAAATAGGCTGCAAGTGTCAGGTTTTTTTCCCTTCTAGATACAAAATTAAAAGGTTTCTTTTAAAATTCTGTGATACCATGACTACACCTGGTTCCACCTGAACTTAACTTTTCTCAAAGCATGAGCTAACCAATGCGTTTTTCTTATAGAAATGTTTTTCTTAAGCTATGTTAATGAACTATGTATTTACCCTAGACTCTGTCTTTCCTCAAGTCAGTTCCACCTAAGACTCAGAATTGATAAAGGCTCAATAAGCCAGTATGTTTTACTCAACACAATTGTTCTCCTAATCTATGTTAATGAGACTACCTATTTGCTTGGAAACCTGCCTTTCTTCAAGATTCATGTCAATCGTTTTATGGCCCCAGATGACTCACCTTGTGCCAGTGTTATCTCAAAATGCGTGTTGTGGGTGAGGGGTCTGGTGCCACTGTCTGAGTTTTGAGACATTTCAGTTCAGTTCAGTCACTCAGTCATGTCCAGTTCTTTGTGTCCGCATAGACAGCAGCATGTCAGGCTTCCCTGTCCATCATCAGCTTCCAGACCTTATGCAAATTCATGTCCATCGAGTTGGTGATGCCATTCAACCATCTCATCCTCTGTCATCCCCTTCTCCTCCTGCCTTGAATATTTCCCAGCATCAGGGTCTTTTCCAATGAGTCAGTCCTTCGCATCAGGTGGCCAAAGTATTGGAATGTCAGCTTCAGCATCAGTCCTTCCAATAAATATTTAGGACTGATTTTTTTAGGATTGACTGGTTTTATCTCCTTGCAATCCAAGAGACTCTCAAGAATCTTCTCCATCATCACAGTTCAAAAGCATCAATTCTTCAGCACTCGGCTTTCTTTATAGTCCAACCCTCACATCCAAATGTCTCACACTGAGACATTTCCTTTCTCTAACTGACAGCTTGCTAGTAGGTATATAACTTCCTACTAAAGATTAACAAGGGGGCACTCTTTCTGCCCCCTTCTGATGTCTATGTCAGAAGCTTTCTCTATCTCTTTAATACTTGAATAAAATTTCATTACACAAAAGCTCTGAGCGATCAAGCCTCATCACTGGCCCCAGACTGAATTCCTCTCCTCTCGCCGGCCAAGAATCCCGGCGTCTTTCATGGCTCAGCAACAACCTTTCAAACCCAGGATTTGCGCAAGGTGGCACATATCTCCATCTACTATCTCAAACCCCTAAACCCTCTTACCCCTCCCTAACCTCAGGGAAGCTCACTGCCCCCTGAATTAGACCACGACTTACCTTTAAGATCCCCTCAATGGGGAAGTGAGTATTGGTAGGGAGAGGGCACGGGGGACCTTTCAGGTACTGAAATGTTATACATCTGTCTAGGAGTTGTCTCAAGTGTGTACAAATGTGAGGTCCAAGGAGCTGCACATTCAGCATGAGTGCACTAAGCAACAATTGTGTTTGTGTGTCCACAGGGCAGAAAGCCAAACTCTGACATCAGAAGTTTGCAACAAAGAAAGGGTTTACTGCAGGGAAGTGGGAGAAGGAAGGAAGTGGGAGACAAGCCTCAGATGCATTCCAACTTGGTCTTTGAGTTTGAGTTGTTTTTTTGTTTTTGTTTGTTTGTTTGTTTAAGAAGCACAAAGAGGCTGGGATTAATTATTGCTTTTTGACATTTCTTAATTGTTGTTTCAGGAGCCTGGATGCTTCTGGTTTATGGTTCTGTGGCCCACTGGTCCAGAGCCCAGGGGTCTGTTATCTCATCTTACCCTGGAGAAACAACCTGAGTTTGTACATTAATAATGATAATAGCAATTTTAACGTTAGCAATGTTATCAACCACAAAAATTTCAGTCACATGACTTGAGTTGATTATTGTTTAGTTACTGAAGAATTGAGGTCAGAGGGGATGAGAAAGGGAATAAAGTTTTGGGTAGAGAGATTAATCATAAACTTGGTAAGGGAACTCAGTTTTGGGGGTGACTCCATTTCACCCATGTTACTGTGTTTGTGGTAAAGAAAAATATATTGCCTGTCCCTTCCAGCTCTTCAAACGTCAGGCCATTAGCCACTGCAGCCACCCACCAACAGTGCACCCTTAGAGGAATTCAGGATGGAGAGGAGTCAGAAGCATCCTGTACTTTGGATACACTGACCTAACAGAGCTAAGATGCATATCTAAGGAAACATTTCAGTGATCCAGAGTCTTGCATCTTCCCATATACAGAAAGCACTAAAATCATTAACTTGAGATGTCTGTGTTTAGCAGTAATCCTTTTCTGCTTGAATACATGTTCTACGTGTTTCTTCCAGAAAAAAAAATATATATAGTTTCTTCATCCCCTGCAGAAGGAAATGGCTTACCCACGGCAGTATTCCATGGACAGGGGAAAACCTCCTGGCTCCTCCTTTACCTCTTGGGAGCAATTCCTCAGAACTATCTGAAAGGCTCTCTCCCAGCTTATAGTTCTCAGTAAGGTCCCCAAACAAAACTTAATACAAAACTTTTATGTTGTGCTTTTTATTTCAGCCATCAGTGTTACAGTTCAGTTTTTAAAATGTGCTCCACAAATCTATTAGCTTCGACTGAAGGTGGCAAACAGCCAAAATATGGCCATACAAAGTGGCAACTTCATAAGTTCACCCTAATATTTTCATCTGGCTCAGAGTATAGTGTGTGCTTTTAACAAAAATTTGCTTTCAACCTTTGAAATGGAAGATTTTACATAAAATTCAAGGTTTCTGGCTCTAGGCAGAAGCCTATGTGTGTGTGCTTAGTCACTCAGTCATGTCCGACTCTTTGGGACCCCATAGATTGCAGCCCACTAGGCACCTCTGTCCATAGGAATTCTCCAGGCAAGAATACTGGAGTGGGTTGCCATGCTATCCTCCAGGGGATCTTCCCAACCCAAGGATCAAATTCAGGTCGCCCACTTGCAAGAAGATTCTTTACCATCTGAGCCATCAGGGAAGCCCCAATCAGAAACCTAGGAGTACTTAATATTCAGCTGTAGACAAAAATCTCCAACATGCTCCTGTTGAGGGTTGGGGCTGGTTTCCAGAAGTGCTTGGGGTGGAAGTAGGGGACTGCTGTTGTGAAGCAGGGGCTCTTCTCATTTCTTTGTGAAATAAATCCCTGTAGCCCCCCACTCCAGTACTCTTGCCTGGAAAATCCCATGGACGGAGGAGCCTGGTAGGCTGCAGTCCACGGGGTCGCTAAGGGTCGGACATGACTGAGCGACTTTACTTTCACTTTTCACTTTCATGCACTGGAGAAGGAAATGGCAACCCACTCCAGTGTTCTTGCCTGGAGAATTCCAGGGACGGCGGAGCCTGGTGGGCTGCCGTCTATGGGGTCACACAAAGTCGGGCACGACTGAAGTGACTTAGCAGCAGCAGCAGCAGCAGCAGAAAGAAAGATGATTTTTTCTATCAGGTTCTCCTGCTATATCAAATAAAACAAAATTTACAAAAGTAAAAAACACATATGCATACATATCTATTTAGCTGTCTATTCAAACATACATACGTTTTTTTCCCCTTTCTTTCATTTAAATCTTCACTCACTAGTTTCTGTTCAGTATTTTTTCTTTCATGAGTTGCTATTAATTTTTTCCAGCAATTTACAAATGCCCCCATACTCTGAAAACAATTGAAATCACAGTTGAAAACCATGATAATTTCACCAAAGCGGAAGTTATTAAATGCAAATGTTGGCAAAAGTTTTTAATACTTCAGAAATTCATGAAAAATGCCTAGGTAAGCTCATTTCTGCTGCAGATTTAATTCTTTCTCTTCTTAAAATCTAGAAATGCCCTGTCTTCCCAGGAAGACTCAAACAAGCCTTAAATGGAGGTCACGTGAGGCCACATCAGACTGATCCCCCCTCCCTAAAACCCAGGATGGCAGAAAAGTGGGCAGCTCTGACAAAGCAGGAGATGGAAAGCCCCCTAATAGTTCTCACTGTATTCTAAGCTCAGTACTGAAATAGATAGAAAAACAGTTAATCCCACAGTTTACAGTCTCCACTACTGATAAGCATGAAAACAAAACTACTCTATACAGTTGTTCTGCTTTGTGCTTTTCAAAATTTTTTCCTTATTAGGAACTCATTGAAACCTGAAGAGACTGGAAATCTGCCCTCGAAATTTGAATGCTGAGGGGACATGAAGAGCTCAAGGTTATTCTGCAATTTGTTCTACAATCAGGGTTAGGACAAGAACCAGGTTCTCCAGACTTTAATGTAACCCCACTTTCTAGATCCTGGAAACATCCCAGTACTGCTGGAGCTAATACTTCATCTTACTGCCAGCTGAATAAGAAAATGAGACACGGTCTCTGCCCTGGTCTTTGACTTGTTTGCTCATCCAAATCAGCCCTTAGGGACAGCATGTCTCAATCACAATTTGATTTGGTTCTTCTAATTCTGGACACTTTGCTTATAAAGTCAATTAGGAATCCGTCATTTAGATGGTGAAACTAATTAGACTTCAATGCGATGATTGTTTAGAGCAATGAGAGACTCAGATGAGATTCAGTTCAGTTCAGTTCAGTCGTGTCCGACTCTTTGCGACCCCATGAACCACACCACGTCAAGCATCACTGTCCATCACCAACTCCCTGAGTCCACCCAAACCCATGTCCATCGAGTCGGTGATGCCATCCAGTCATCTCATCCTCTGTCGTCCCCTTCTCTTCCTGCCCTCAATCTTTCCCAGCATCAGAGTCTTTTCAAATGAGTCAGCTCTTCGCATCAGGTGGCCAAAGTATTGGAGTTTCAGCTTCAACATCAGTCCTTCCAATGAACACCCAGGACTGATTCCCTTTAGGATGGACTAGTTGGATCTCCTTGCAGTCCAAGGGACTCTCAAGAGTCTTCTCCAACACCACAGTCCAAAAGCATCAATTCTGCAGCACTCAGCTTTCTTTATAGTGCAACTCTCACATCCATACATGACCAATGGAAAAATCACAGCCTTGACTAGACGGATCTTTGTTGACAAAGTAATCTCTCTGCTTTTCAATATGCTGTCTAGGTTGGTCATAACTTTCCTTCCAAGGAGTAAACGTCTTTTAATTTCATGGCTGCAATCACCATCTGCAGTGATTTTGGAGCCCAGAAAAATCAAGTCAGCCACTGTTTCCACTGTTTCCCCATCTATCTGCCATGAAGTGATGGTACCGGATGCCATGATCTTAGTTTTCTGAATGTTGAGCTTTAAGCCAACTTTTTCACTCTCCTCTTTCACTTTCATCAAGAGGCTCCTTAGTTCTTCTTCACTTTCTGCCATAAGGATGATGTCATCTGCATATCTGAGGTTATTGTTATTTCTCCCAGCAATCTTGATTGCAGATTATGCTTCCTCCAGCCCAGCGTTTCTCATGATGTACTCTGCATATTAGTTAAATAAGCAAGGTGACAATATACAGCCTTGACGTACTCCTTTTCCTATTTGGAACCAGTCTGTTGTTCCATGTCCAGTTCTAACTGTTGCTTCCTGACCTGCATACAGGTTTCTCAAGAGGCAGGTCAGGTGGTCTGGTATTCCCATCTCTTTCAGAATTTTCCACAGGTTATTGTGATCCACACAGTCAAAGGCTTTGGCATAGTCAATAAAGCAGAAATAGATGTTTTTCTGAAACTCTCTTGCTTTTTCGATGATCCAGCGGATGTTGGCAATTTGATCTCTGGTTCCTCTGCCTTTTCTAAAACCAGCTTGAACATCTGGAAGTTCACATCTGGAAGTTCACATCTGGAAGCCTGGCTTGTTGAATTTTAAGCATTACTAGCTTGTGAGACGAGTGCAATTGTGCAGTAGCTTGAGTATTCTTTGGCATTGCCTTTCCTTGGGATTGGAATGAAAACTGACCTTTTCCAGTTCTGAGGCCACTGGTGAGTTTTCCAGATTTGCTGGCATATTGAGTGCAGCACTTTCACAGCATCATCTTTCAGGATTTGAAATAGCTCAACTGGAATTCCATCACTTCGACTAGCTTTGTTCGTAGTGATGCTTCCTAAGGCCTGCTTGACTTCACATTCCAGGATGTCTGGCTCTAGGTGAGTGATTACACCATCGTGATTATCTGGGCCATGAAGATCTTTTTTATGCAGTTCTTCTGTGTATTCTTGCCACCTCTTCTTAATATCTTCTGCTTCTGTTAGATCCCTACCATGTCTGTCCTTTATTGAGCCTATCTTTGCATGAAATGTTCCCTTGGTATCTCTAATTTTTTGAATTTTCAGATGAGATTAAGGAAGCTAAAAAGTGATTGTCACCTTCTTGGTGGAGGCAGCCAGGACCTGGTAACCACAGAAAAACATTATTCAGCCATAGGCCAGAGGGACACGGGGAGGAAAGATTGCTATTGTGGGATTGGGAACAGGGCTAGCCACTGTGAGAGACAGGGTGCAGAGAAGGAGGAAACAGAAAATAAACAGTCCAATCTCCCTTCCTTCTCACATGCCAATACCCTGTCAATGTTTCCCATTGGCCATTGCAGTTCACAGGACTCAGCTTCCTGGGGTCACAAAAAGAGAGTGAAGAATCAGTGTATGTCAGGAAAGTGATGAGGACAGAAAATAAGCAGCATTCCTTACTCTCAGAACTTCAGTTTCCTCGTCTGTAAAGCTGGATAATATCTACGTCATGCTGCTCTTCTGAGGATAAAAACTAATGTGGTGGGTTGGCCAAAAGATTCATTTTTTTTCCTTTCTGTAAAATGGCTAAATTTTTTTAGATCATATTTTAACAACTGTCATATTGTATCTTTTTTTTTAATTTAGAAAGAAACTTTTTTGTACATCTTTTCCTTCTCTTGTATTTCCTGACTATATAAGTCTCTTTAACATCTGTTGTTTGGTGGTTCTAAATTCTCCTACCTTTTGCTTGTCTGTAAAGTTTTTTATTTCTCCATCAATTTTGAAGGAGATCTTTGTCAGGTAGAATAATCTTGGCTGTATATTTTTCTCTTTCAGTATTTTAAATATATCCTGCCATTCCCTTTTGGCCTGTAGAGTTTCTACAGAAAGATCAGCTGTTAAACATATTCGGTTTCCCTCCTATGTTACTTGTTGCTTTTCCCTTACCGCTTTTAAAACTTTTTCTTTGTGTTTAACCTTTGTTAGTTTGATTAGTATGTGTCTTGGTGTGTTTCTTCTTGGGTTTATCCTGTATGGGACTCTTTACACTCCTTGGATTTGATTAACTATCTCCTTTCTCATGTTGGGGAAATCTTCAACTATAATCTCTTCAAAAATATTCTTACACACTTTCTTTTCCTCTTCTTCTCTGGGACCCCTATAATTCAAATATTGGTGCATTTAATATTGCCCCAGAGGTCTCTAAGACTAACCTCAGTTCTTTTCATTTTTTTTACTTTATTCTGCTCTTCAGAAGTTATTTCCACCATTCTATCTTCCAGCTCACTGATCTGCTCTTTTGATTCAGATATTCTGCTATTGATTCCTTCCAGAGTATTTTTGGTTTCAGTAATTGTGTTGTCTATTTGTGTTTATTCTTTAATTCTCCTAGGTCTTTGTTAGTTGATTCTTGCATTTTCTCCATTTTATTTTCAAGGTTTTGGATCATCTTTACTATCATTATTCTGAATTCTTTTTCAAGTGGTTTGCCTATTTCCTCTCCATTTATTTGGAATCGTGTGTTTCTAAGTTGTTCATTCATTTCTGCAGTGTTTCTCTGCCTTTCATTATTTATTTATTTTAATTTATTGTGTTTGAGGTCTCCTTTTCCAAGCTTCAAGTTTGAATTCTTTCTTTCTTTTGGTTTCTGTCCTTGTAAGGAAACCTGAGCACCAAAGAATTGATGCTTTTGAACTATGGTGTTTGAGAAGACTCTTGAGAGTCCCTTGAGCCGCAAGATCAAACCAGTCAATCCTAAATGAAATCAATCCTGATAATTCATTGGAAGGACTGATGCTGAAGCTGAAACTCTAATACTTTGGCCACCTGATACAAAGAACCAACTCATTGGAAAAGACCCTGATGGTGGGGAAAGTTGAAGGCTGGAGGAGAAGGGGACAATAGAGGATGAGAAGGTTGGATAGCATCACCAACGCCATGGACATGAGTTTGAGTAGGCTCCAGGACTTGGTGATGGACAGCGAAGCCTGGAGTGCTGCAGTCCGTGGGGTCACAAAGAGTTGGACATGACTGAGGGACTGAACTGAAGGTTGGTTCAGTGGTTTGTGTAAGCTTCGGGTAGCGTGTGACTTGTGCTTGCATTCCAGTGGAGAAAAGAGGTGGGAAAAAAGAAAAGAAAATCCAGAAGACTTTACAGAACAAGTCAAAATGTAAGAGTAATAAATGCTTTTCTTGAATCTCTGCTGTCAGCATCCTTTCCCTTGTGGTGAGTCACAGTCCACCTTGCCTCCCTAGGATTCCCTCCAACACTGTGCTGGTCTCTGAACCTGCTGTGGGGCAGATCAGACTCTAATCTGGTCCTGCTCCTGTGTATTCTTGCCTCCATGCCCACAGCTATCAGAACTAGTGTATTTTCTTTTGTGAGAACTCTGAATGTCCTTTTATATATTCCATAGACACAGAGTCTGCCTAGTTGATTGTGTGGATTTAACCTGCAGCTTGTACAGCCGGTGGAAAGGTTCTGAGTCCTCTTCCTTAGCCACACTGCACCAGAGTTTCAATTGTGGTTTTATCTCCACCTCTGCTTGTGGGTCATCCACAGGGGTATGCACCTGAGGCTGCCCTGGAGTACTTGAGTCTGCCCCAGTGAGTGTCAAGTGTGGAGGTGGTGCAGCTGCTTTGGTCACAGGGGCCCTGGCAACACCTGGTACTCAGGGGTATTGGAGGCTAGGGCAACAGAAAATATGGTTCTCTAGAAGGGTATGGCAACCAACTCTGGTATTCTTGTCTGGAGAATCCCTCAGACAGAGAAGACTGGCAGGCCAAAGACCACAGGGTCTCAAAGAGTTAGATACAACTGAAGTGACACACAGATGCAAGATTTTTTCTAGCCTGGGGCAGCTCTTTCCCAGTGAGGATTGAGCATGAAGGTGGCACAGCTGCTTGGGTCATGGGGATCCTGGTGGTCCCAAGTGTGCAGGGATACGGACTGCCTCAGTTGCAGCAGCTATGGCCTATCAGAGTCGTTTTCTAGCCTCTGACAGCTGGCTATCAGAAGGCCTCTTCGGCTAGTCCTTCTCTATTGCTTGGCCCATCAGGCACATAAAGGGGCCCTCTGGCTGGGAATTACCCTGGCTTTTACTGCATCAGGTACTAAAAGGGCTCCCCTGGCTGGGGCCCTTCTCTGTTTTTTGGCATGTCAGGAACTTAAAGGGACCTATATATGCTGTCCACAAGAAACCCACCTCAAACCTAGGGACATATACAGAAAGCAGCTCTATGTGTCTTTCTTTTTTATTCAGCGTGGCAGGTACTTAAAGGGCCACCTTGGCTGGGCTCCTACTCTGTGGTTCTGGGCATCAGGCACTTGAAAGGCCAGTGTCTCTATTGTTCAGCTCCTGGTGCTGGCATGTGGAGAGAGAGAGGCTAGAGTGGTGCCTCCACCCCTTACCCATGACTCAGCAGTATCACCCTGCTTCTATGGCTGCCTGGCTTTCCCCTACAATCTCCTCCTTCATTTCCCCTTGGGCCATCTCCCCACAGGCAACAGCAGACTTCGCCTTGGGATTGCTCCACAATGTCTACGCTCCAGCTCCCAGCTGTTGTGCCTTCTAGGGGACCTGAGTCCATGTCTGAGGTACATATGGCTGTGGCAAGGAATATCTGCATGATTCTTATTCCATTTAGGCTGCGTCACTCTCAGCCTCAAATGTTTCTCCTCTGACCCAAACAATTGCCCTGATGTGGGGATTAGACCCCAGTTTCAATTCCCCCACCTGCTAAGGGCAGGTCCAGTCCTACTAACTCTCCTGTTTTCCCCCCAAGTTACTACATCCTACCAAGTTTGGCATGGTTCTATATATTCTCTTTCCAGCGGTCAGGTACCCCTGCCCACTCTTGGTCAGTGTTCTGCCAGGCTTCTGCGTCTGAAGGTGTATTCTTGATGTATCCATGGAGATAAATGTACTACATATCCACATACTCCTCTGCAATCTTATTCCCTCTGAGAGTCCAATTTTTTTTTAGGTTTATATTTATTCCTTTTTGATCTTTTGTTATTAATTTTGTATCTTTAAGAGTCTAAATTTTAGTATACATTTTCACTTAAGGATTTGATTACTGGCTTGATTGCTCTCTTCCCGTTTGACTCTCCTTTTTCTCCTCCTGATCACCTCTATCACCTTCCTCCCTCTTCTCTGAATAACTTTGTGAACCTCTTCGGGTGTTTCTGGCTATGGAGAGTTGTTTCACCATTAACCTAGGTGTTTTGCCTTCTGTGTGTATGGAAGGAGAAATTTTGATGCTGCTGTACGAGGTCGGGACTGAACCCAGAGAGAGGAGGCTCAGCTCCAGAACTTTGCCCCATCATAGAACTCCTGACCCCAGGGACCATTAATAGATGAGAGACCACCCAAAAGTCTCCATACCTTCACTGAGACCAAGCTCCATCCAAGAGCCAGCAAGCTCCAGTGCAAGACACCCCATGCTAACCCTCCAACAAAACAGAAACACAATACTGAACATTAAAAGACAGGATGCCCAAAGCCATACTAAACCCAGAGACACCCCAAAACTCACTACTGGACACTGCCCTCCCCTCCAGAAAGATTAGATCCAGCTTCATCCACCAGAACATAGACACAAGTTCCCCCAATCAGAACCTTCAGAAGACACTGATCCAACCCTACCCACAGGGAGCAGACTCCACAATTAAGAGGAACTATGACCCTCCACCCTGCAGAACAGAGATCCCAAACACAGCAAAGTAAACAAAATGAAAAGGCAGAGAAGTATCCAGCAGGGGAAGGACCATGATAAAAAAAATCTACCAAATCAAACAAAAGAAGAGGAGATAGGGAGCCTACCTGAAAAAAAAATTCAGAATAATGATAGTAAAGTTGATACAAAATCTTGAAAACAAAATGGAAATACAGATAAGTAAACTAGAGACATGGATTGAGAAGATGAAAGAAATGTTTAACACCTAGAAGAAATAAAGAATAGTCAATCAGTAATGAACAATGCAATAACTGAGACTTGAAAAACTCTGGAGTGAAACAGCAGTAGAGTAACTGAGGCAGAAGAAAGAATAAGTGAACTGGAATATAGAATGGTGGAAATAAAAGAAGCATAGCAAAAAAACTTTTTTAAAGAGGAGAGCTTTAGAGACCTCTGGACAATGTTAAACACCCCAACATTCGAATCATAGGCACCCCAGAAGAAGGAGACAATAGGAAAGAGCATGAGAAAATATTTGAGGAGGTAAGAGTCAAAAACTTCCCTAAAATAGGGAAGGAAATAGCCATCCAAGTACAAGAAGCCCAGAGAGTCCCATACAAGATAAATCCCAGGAGAAACACACAAAGATACATATTAATCAAACTAACAAAAATTAAAGACAAAGAACAAATATTAAAATCAGCAAAGGAAAAGCAAGAAATAACATACAAGGGGATCCCCATTTTGATAAAAGCTGATCTTTCAGCAGAAACTCTGCAGGCCAGAAGGGAATGACAGGGTATACTTAAAGTGATGAATAGAAAAAACTTACAGGCAAAATTACTTGACCCAGCAAGGATCTCATTCAGATTTGAAAGAGAAATCAAAAGTTTTACAGACAAGCAAAAGCTAAGAGAATTCAGCACCACCAAACCAACTCCTCAACAAATGCTAAAGATCGTCTCTAGACAGGAAATACAGAAAAGCCTTATAAAAATGAACCCAAAACAATAAAGTAAATGGTAATAGGATCATACTTATCAATAATTACCTTAAGCTTAAATAGGTTAAATGCTCCAACCAAAAGACAAAGACTGGCTGAATGAATACAAAAAGATGAACCCTATATACGCTGTCTACAAGAAATCCACCTCAAACTCCCTCACGGTCTAGAAAAATATATTTCATCCAAATGGAGACCAAAAGAAAACAAGAGTAGCGATACTCATATCAGATAAAATAGACTCTAAAATAAAGACCATTACAAGAGACAAAGAAGGACACTACGTAATGATCAGGCATCAATCTAAGAAGATATAACAATTATATATGTGCCCAACATAGGAGCACCTTAATACATAAGGCAAATGCTAACAACTATTAAAGGGGAAATTGAAGGTAACACAATAATAGCAGAGTACTTTAATACCCCACTCACACTGATGGAAGGAACATCCAGACAGAAAATTAACAAGGAAACACAAGCTATAAATGATACAAGCTTGTAAATGATTGGACCAGTTAGACCTAATTGATACTTACAGGTCATTTCACCCAAACAAGGATATCACCTTTTTCTCAAATACATATGGAGCATTCTCCAGGATTGATCACATACTGGGCCACAATCTAGCTTTGCTAAATTTTTAAAAATTGAAATCATTTCAAGGATCTTTTCTGATCACAATGCTGTAAGGTTAGATATCAACTACAGGGGAAAAAAACTATAAAAAACACAAACATATGGAGGTTAAACAACATGCTTCTGAATAACCAACAGATTACTGAAGAAATCAAAAAGGAAATCAAAATATACATAGAAACAAATGATAATGAAAACACAACAACCCAAAACCTATGGGATTCAGTAAAAGCAGTACTAAGAGGGAAGTTCATAGCAATACAAGCCTACCTCAAGAAACAACAGAAACATTAAAAAACAAAAAACAAAAAAACTAACTTTACACCTAAAGCAACTAGAAAAAGAACAACAACAAAAAAAAACGAAGTTAGTAGAAGGAAATAAATCATAAATCATAAAACTCAGAGCAGAAATAAGTGGAAAAGAAGTGAAGCAGACTATAGCAAATATCAATAAACTAAAAGCTAGTTCTTTGAGAAGATAAACAAAATAAACTGTTAGCCAGACTTATCAGGAAAAAAGGGAGAAACTCAAATCAGTAAAATTAGAAATGAAAATGGAGAAATTTACAACAGACAACACAGAAAAACAGAGGATCATAAGAGCAACTATATGTCAATAAAATGGACAACTTGGAAGAAATGTACAAATTCTTAGGAAAGTATAACCATCCAACACTGAACAAGGAAGAAACAGAAAATTTGAACAGATAATCACAAGCATGGAAATCTAAACTGTAATCAAAAATCTTCCAACAAACAAAAGCCCTGGACCAGATGGTTTCACAGGTTGTTGTTGTTCAGTCACTCAGTTGTGGCCAACTCTGTGCTACCCAATGGACCACATTACGCTAGGCTTCCCTGTCCTTCACCATCTCCTGGAGCTTGCTCAAACTCATGTCGGTGATGCTACACCGATAATAGATGGTTATCTCATCCTCTTTCATCCCCTTTTCCTCCTGCCTTTAATCTTTCCCAGCCGATGAGTTGGCTCCTCACATCATGTGGCCAAAGTATTGGAGCTTCAGTTTCAGCATCAGTCCTTCCAATGAATATCCAGGGTTCCTCTCCTTTAGGATTGACTGGTTTGATCTCCTTGGAGTCCAAGGGACTCTCAAGAATCATCTCCAACACCACAGTCCAAAAGGATCAGTTCTTCGGTGCTCAGCTTTCTTTATGGTCCAACTCTCACATCCATATGTGACTACTGGAAAAACCATAGCTTTGACTAAATGAAATTTTGTTGGAAAATTAATGTCTCTGCTGTTTAATATGCTGTCTAGGTTGGTCATAGCTTTTCTTTCAAGGAGAAAGCATCTTTTCATTTCATGGCTGCAGTCACCATCTGCAGTGATTTTGGAGCCCATGAAAATAAAGTCTCTTACTGTTTCCATTGTTTCCCCATCTATTTGCCAGGAAGTGATGGGACTGGATGCCATGATCTTAGTTTTTTGCATGTTGAGTTTTAAGCCAGCTTTTTCACTCTCCTCTTTCACCTTCATCAAGAGGCTCTTTAGTTCTTCTTCACTTTCTGCCATAAGTGTGGTGTCATCTGCATATCTGAGGTTATTGTATTTCTCCCAGAAATCTTGATTCCAGCTTGTGCTTCATCCAGCCTGGCATTTTGCATGATGTATTCTGCAGTGTTCCTTAAAGGAAACTATAAACAAGGCCAAAATAGAACCTTCAGAATGGAAGAAATAATAGCAAATTAAACAACCAATAAAGCATTAATCTCCAAAATACACAATCAGTTCAGGCAGCTCAATACCAGAAAAACAAACAACCCCATCGAAAATTGGGCAGAAGACATAAATAGACATTTCTCCAGAGAAAACATAAGTATGGCTAATAAATATATGAAAAGATATTCAATATTGTGCATTATTACAGAAATGCCTATCAAAACTACAATGAGTTATCACCTCTCTGAGGTCAGAACAGCCACCATCAAAATACTTCCAAACAATAAATGCTGGAGCGGATGTGGAGAAAAGGGAATCCTCTTGCACTGTTGGTGGGAATATAAATTGATATAACCACAATGGAGAACAATATTTAGTTTCCTTTAAAAAATTAGGAATAAAACTGCCATATGACTCAACAATCCCACTACTGGGCATATACCCTGAGGAAACCAAAACTAAAAAAGACACATGTACCCTAAGGTTCATTGCAGCACTATTTACAATAGCAAGAACATGGAAGCAACCTACATGTACATCAACAGATAAATGGATAAAGAACTTGCGGTACATATACACTATGGAATACTACCCAGTCACTGAAATGAATCCATTTGAGTCAGTCCTAATGAGGTGGATGAACCTAGAGCCTATTATACAGAAGGAAATAAGTCAAAAAGAGAAAAACAAATACAGCATATTAACATATAAATATGGAATCTAGAAAGATGATACTGATGAACTTATTTGCAGGGCAGAAGCAGAGACACACAAGTAGACAGCAGATTTGTGGATACAAAGGGAAGAAGATGGGGTGATGAATTGAAGGAGTAGCACTAAAACATATACATTACCTTATGTAAAATTAGAGAGCCAGTGGAAATTTACTATTTGACACAGATAGCACAAATCCAGTGCTGTGTATTGACCTAGAGGTGTGGGACAGGGTGGGAGACAGGAAGGAGGTTCAAGAGGCAGGTACATGTGTGTACCTATGGCTGATTCATGTTGATGTATGGCAGAAATTAACACAATACTGTAAAGCTGCTGCTGCTGCTGCTAAGTCGCTTCAGTCGTGTCCGACTCTGTGCGACCCCATAGATGGCAGCCCACCAGGCTCCCCCATCCCTGGGATACTCCAGGAAAGAACACTGGAGTGGGTTACCATTTCCTTCTCCAATGCAGGAAAGTGAAAAGTGAGAGTGAAGTCGCTCAGTTGTGTCCGACTCTTCGCGACCCCATGGACTGCAGCCTACCAGGCTCCTCCATCCATGGGACTTTCCAGGCAAGAGTACTGGAGTGGGTTGCCATTGCCTTCTCCAATTGTAAAGCTATTGTCTTCCAATTAAAAATAAATTTTTAAAAAAGGAAAAATAAAAGAAATTGGGAGTAGTTTTGTTAATTTAGACAGGGCACACTTCATATTAAGGCAAGTTATCAAGGGATATAGAAAGCATTACACAAAAATAAAGAGGTCAGTTTGCCCAGAAAACTTAACAATCCTCAATGTGTATGTGCCTAACAATACAGTATCATAATATGTGAGGCATAAACTGAAAGATACAAAAGGAGAAATAGATGAGTCCACCATTATACTCAGAGATTTCAACAACCTTCTATCAGAATTGGACAAATACCATGGGCAGAAAATTCAGCAAGGAGAAAAGTCAAATTCGACAGCATCATTGACCAACTTAACATAATTTACATTGATAGACTAGTTTATCCAACTACAGAATACACATTATTCTCACTCTCATGTGAAACATTCACCAAGATAGACCATGTTTGGGGCATAAAATATGTCTAAACATGGATAAAAGAATATAAATCACACAATGTCTTCTCTCAGACCACAATGGAATTGAACTAGAATCAATAACAGAAATATAATTGAAAAGCCCCAAAATGTGTGAAATTAGACAACACTCTTTGAAGAAGAAATCTCAAGATAAATTTTAAAATATTTTGGACTAAATAAAAATGAAAGCACACCTTAAAAAAATTGGGGGATACAACGATAGCAGTGCTAGAGCAAACTTTCCATCATTGAATGCATATTCTAGAAAAGAAGAATAAGATCAATCATTTAAGCATCTATGTTGTTGCTGCTGCTGCTGCTGCTAAGTCGCTTCAGTCATGTCCGACTCTGTGCGACCCCATAGACGGCAGCCCACCAGGCTCCCCATCCCTGGGATTCTCCAAGCAAGAACACTGGAGTGGGTTGCCATTTCCTTCTCCAAAGCATGAAAGTGAAAAGTGAAAGTGAAGTCGCTCAGTCGTGTCCGACTCGTAGCGATTCCATGGACTGCAGCCCACCAGGCTCCTCCATCCATGGGATTTTCCCGGCAGGAGTACTGGAATGGGTTGCCACTGCCTTCTCTGGCATCTATGTTAGGAAATTAGAAAAAGAAGACCAAGTTAGCAGAAGAAAAA
The DNA here is from genome assembly GCA_024291935.2 of Okapia johnstoni. NCBI lineage: Eukaryota > Metazoa > Chordata > Mammalia > Artiodactyla > Giraffidae > Okapia > Okapia johnstoni. Next base: position 65,071,011 of record CM044310.1, read on the forward strand.
AGTTAGATATTAGAGAACAAATTAATGAAATCAAAAAGAGCAAATTGATAGAGAAAATCAATGAAACTAAAAACTAGTGCTTTAAAAGATTAATGAAATCAATAAACTTTAAACCAGGCCAAATAAGAAAAATAGAAGACACAAATTTCTAATATCAGAAATGAAAGAAGGGATATTACTACAGTTCCAATATACATAAAATGGATAATAAAGAATATTATGAACAACTTCTGCTCACAAATTTGGTAACCTAGATCAAATGGATCAATTCCTTGAAAGAAACAATCCGTCAAAATTCACATGAGGAGAAATAGACAATTTAAATAGGTCTAGATCTATAAAGTAATTTGGATTAATAAACAAGCTTGCCAAAAGAGAAAGCACCAGGCCTAGATGAATTCACTGGTGAATTCTACCAAACAATGAAGGATGTAGAAGCAGATATTACCCTTTCTAAGCCATTCTTGATGTCAACACTACCCTAATACTGAAACCAAACAAAGACATCACAAGAAAATTGCAAGCAATATCCTCATAAACATAAACATAAATGTAAAAATCCTCAGCTACTAATCTTCAACTATGTATAAAAAGGTTTACACACCCCAATCAAGTGGTATTTATCCCAGGTATGCAAAGATGTTTTAATATTTGGCAATCAATGTAATCCACATCAATAGGCTAAAGAAGAAAAACCACATGATCAGATTAACAGATGCAGAGAAAGCACTGGACAAAATCCAACATCCATGATCAAAAAAAAAAAAAAAACCACTCAGCATACTAGAAATAGAAAGGAATTTTCTCTAATTGATAAAGACATCTACAAAAACCCTATGGCTATTATACTTAATTGTGAGAAACTATAGGCTTTCCTGCTGAATCAAGAACAATATAAGAATGATCCCTCTCACCATTCCTTTTCAACATTATACTGCAAGTCTTAGATAATAGAATAAGACAAGGGAAAACAAGATATATAGATTAGTAAGTCACAAAACTGTCTTTGTTTACAGATGACATGATTATCTATGTAGGAAATCTGAAAGAATTAACAACGGTAACAAAAACCTCCTGAAATTAGTAAAGCCATTATAGCAAGGTCGCAGAATATGTCAATATATACAAAAGTTATTTACTTCTATATATACTATTAATGAACAAGTGGAATTTGAAGTTAAAAACATAATAACATTTATATTAGCTTCCCCTCAAAAGAAATACTTAGATGTAAATCTAACAAAATATGTACAAGATATACATGAGAAAGTCTTCTGAGGTGGCACAGTGGAAAAGAATCTGCCACCAATGCAGGAGATGCAAGACACGTGGGTTTGATCCCTGGAACAAGAAATGGCAACCAACTCTAGTATTCTTGACCATGGAAAATCCCATGGACAGAGGAGCTTGGTGGGCTATAGTCCATGGAATTACAAAGAGTTGGATACAACTGAGCACACATGCACTACATGAGGAAAACTTATAAAACATTAATGAAAAAATCAAAGAATTAAATAAATAGAGAACTATCCCATGCTAGTGGGTTAAAAGACTCACTATCGTCTAAATATTGGTTCTTTTCAATTTGATCTATGAATTTAATAAAAATTTAATCAAAATCCCAGCAAGGTGTTTTGTAGATATCAGCAAACTGATTTTCAAGTTTACATGGAAAGGCAAAGTTCCAGAAGAGCCAACACAATACTGAAGGAAAAAGAGAAAGCTGAAGAACTGACATTTCCAAACTTCAGGACTTACAGTAATCAAAACAGTGTGGTACTGGCAAAAGTATAGACCAATAGATCAATGGAATAGAATGAACAGCCCATAAATAGACCCACATAATACAGTCAACTGATTTTTGACAAAGGCATAAAGGGAACACAATAGAGCAAAAATAGTTTTTCAACAAATGGTGCTGGAGCAACTGGATATCCACAGATAAGTGAATCAAGAAAAAAATACAGTCTTCAAAAAACTGGATTATAGACTTACAAGTAAAATTCAAAGCTATAAAACTACTGGAAGACAACATAGGAAGAAATCTAGATGACCTTGGATATGACAGTGATATTTTAGATAGAAAACCAAAGATACAACCCATGAAAGAAGTAATGGATAACCTAGACTTCATCAAAATTAGAAACTTCTGTTCTGCAAAAGACATTGTCAACTGAATAAGAAGACAAGCTACAGACTCGTATAAAATATTTGTGAAAGACATATATGATAAAACCCTTATCCAAAATATACAAAGTGCTCTTAAAGTTCAACAGTAACAAAACAAACAACCCAGTTACTAAACAGGCAAAAAGACCTGAACAATTCACCAAAGAATATAAATGGATGGCAAATAAGCATAAGAAAAAAATGCTCCACATCAGGTATTTTCAGGAAATTACAAATTAAAACAACAATGAGACACCTCTACACACCTATTAGAAATGGTTAAAATCCAAAACACTAATACAAATGCTTGCAAGAATGTGAAGCAACAGTCATTCATTGTTGATGGGAATGCAAAATGGTAGTCACTTTGATGACAGTCTGGTGGTTTACTACAAAACTAAACATACTCTTACCATATGATCCATCAATCATGTTAGTTGATATTTACTCAAAGAGTTGAAAATGTATCCACACAAAAATTGGCACATAAATGTTTATCTGCTTCATTTATAATAGCCTACATTTGGACGCAACCCAGATATGCTTCAGCGAGTGAATGGGCAAACTGTGGTACATCGAGATGGTTGAATATTATTTCGTGCTAAAAAATAATGAGCCACCAAGCCATGAAAAGGCACAGAGGAATCTTAAGTTCATATTACTAAGTGAAAGAAACCAATTTAAAAAGGCAGCATACTGTATGGTTCCAACTATATGACATTCTAGAAACGGCAAAAGTGAAGACAGCTAAAGATTGCCAGGGGTTCATGGTAAAGGAGGGATAAACAGGGCAGAGAGGATTTGGGGCAGTAAATCTATTCTGTAAGTGATTATAATGGTAGACATATGGCATAATGTATTTGTCCAAACCCATATAATACAACTCCAAGAGTGAAATTTAATGTAAACTATGGACTTTGGGCCTTGGGTAATTCCTCTCGCCGCTGCCACCGGCCCCCGGCCCGGCCTAGGCCCTGTCGGCCGCCGCCCCCGGCCCCCGACCCGGCCTAGCTCCTCTCGGCTACGCTTCTGTGCTGAGCCGTCACAGCCACCTGGCTTCTGCGCTGAGCCATCGCAGCCGCCTCGCTCCAAAGAATAGCAAGGAGAGATAAGAAAGCCTTCCTCAGCAATCAGTGCAAAAAAATAGAGGAAAACAACAGATTGGGAAAGACTAGAGATCTCTTCAAGAAAACTAGAGGTACCAAAGGAACATTTCATGCAAAGATAGGCTCGATAAAGGACAGAAATGGTATGGACCTAACAGAAGCAGAAAATATTAAGAAGAGGTGGCAAGAATACACAGAAGAACTGTACAAAAAAGATCTTCACGACCCAGATAACCAAGATGGTGTGATCACTCACCTAGAGCCAGACATCCTGGAACATGAAGTCAAGTGGGCCTTAGAAAGCATCACTATGAACAAAGCTAGTGGAGGTGATGGAATTCCAGTTGAGCTATTTCAAATCCTCAAAGGTGATGCTGTGAAAGTGCTGCACTTGATATGCCAGCAAATCTGGAAAACTCAGCAGTGGCTACAGGACTGGAAAAGGTCAGTTTTCGTTCCAATCCCAAAGAAAGGCAATGCGAAAGAATGCTCAAACTACTGCACAATTGCACTCATCTCACATGCTAGTAAAGAAATGCTCAAAATTCTCCAAGCCAGGCTTCAGCAATACGTGAACCGTGAACTTCCAGATGTTCAAGCTGGTTTTAGAAAAGGCAGAGGAACCAGAGATCAAATTGCCAACATCCGCTGGATCATCGAAAAAGCAAGAGAGTTCCAGAAGAACATCTATTTCTGCTTTATTGACTATGCCAAAGCCTTTGACTGTGTGGATCACAAAAAACTGTAGAAAATTCTGAAAGAGATGGGAATACCAGACCATCTGACCTGCCTCTTGAGAAACCTGCATGCAGGTCAGGAAGCAACAGTTAGAACTGGACATGGAACAACAGACTGGTTCCAAATAGGGTAAGGAGTACGTCAAGGCTGTATATTGTCACCCTGCTTATTTAACTTGTATGCAGAGTACATCATGAGAAACGCTAGGCTGGAAGAAACACAAGCTGGAATCAAGATTGCCTGGAGAAATGTCAATAACCTCAGATATGTGGATGACACCACCCTTATGGCAGAAAGTGAAGAAGAACTAAAGAGCTTCTTGATGAAGCTGAAAGAGGAGAGTGAAAAAGTTGGCTTAAAGCTCAACATTCAGAAAACTAAGATCATGGCATCTGGTCCCATCACTTCATGGGAAATAGATGGGGAAACAGTGGAAACAGTGTCAGACTTTATTTTGGGGGGCTCCAGAATCACTACTGATGGTGATTGCAGCCATGAAATTAAAAGACACTTACTGCTTGGAAGGAATGTTATGGCCAACCTATATAGCATATTTAAAAGCAGAGACATTACTTTGCCAACAAAGTTTCATCTAGTCAAGGCTATGGTTTTTCCAGTGGTCATGTATGGATGTGAGAGTTGGACGGTGAAGAAAGCTGAGCGCCGAAGAATTGATGCTTTTGAACTGTGGTGTTGGAGAAGACTCTTGAGAGTCCCTTGGACTGCAAGGAGATCCAATCAATCCATCCTAAAGGAGATCAATCCTGGGTGTTCATTGGAAGGTCTGATGTTGAAGCTGAAACTCCAATACTTTGGCCACCTCATGCGAAGAGTTGACTAATTGGAAAAGACCCTAATGCTGGGTAGGATTGGGGGCAGGAGGAGAAGGGGATGACAGAGGATGAGATGGTTGGATGGCATCACCGACTCGATGGACATGGGTTTGGGTAGACTCCGGGAGTTGGTGATGGACAGAGAGGCCTGCCGTGCTGCAATTCATGGGGTCGCAAAGAGTCGGACATGACTGAGCGACTGAACTGAACTGAACTGATGGACTTTGGATAATAAGGTTCATTAATGGCAACAAATGTACCTCTCTGGTGCAAGTTGATGGTAAAGGGAGGCTGTGTGTTTGGGGGGGGCAGGGAGTATACAGGAAATCTCTATGCCTTCTGCTCAATTTTGCTGTGAAGCCAAAAGTGCACAGTCTAAAAACCATAATGAAACACCACTACAGGTCCATTAGAAAGAACAAAATTAAATAGCTCTCAAGAGATCATGGAGCAATCAGACCCAATATATTGCTGGCAAGTATATAAAATAGTACAATCACTTGTGTCCGACTCTTTGTGACCCTATGAACTGTAGCCTGCCAGACTCCTCTGTCCATGGAATTCTCCAGGTAAGAATACTGAAATGGGTAGCCATTCCCCTCTCCAGGGGATCTTTCTGACCCAGGGATCGAACCCAGGTCTCCTGCATTGCAGGTGGATTATTTATCATCTGAGCCACCAAGGAAGCCTAAAATCTACAGTGACCAAGCAAATCTATTCCTATGTATTTATCCAAAATAAGCAAAACTATGTATTCACAAAAGGCCTTTCACAAGAGTGTTCATAGAAGCTTTATTCACAATAACAACAAAGTTGAAAAATCTAAATGTCCATTAACAGATGAATAAATTGTAATATATACAGTGGAATTTTCTTCAGCAATTACAAGGAATAAATTATTTATACATATAAACTGAACCTCAAAAATATGCTGAGCAAAAGAAGCTAGACACACAAAAAATATGCTGTATGATTTCATTTATATGAAACCAGGCTATGTGCATAATGGAGGAGGTAATGATTGGGAAGTTATGTATGGACACATTCTACTGCTAAGTCGCTTCAGTCGTGTCCGACTCTGTGTGACCCCATAGACGGCAGCTCACCAGGCTCCCCCATCCCTGGCATTCTCCAGGCAAGAATACTGGAGTGGGTTGCCATTTCCTTCTCCAGTGCATGAAAGGGAAAAGTGAAAGTGAAGTCGCTCAGTCGTATCCAACTCTTAGCGACCCCATGGACTGTAGCCTACCAGGCTCCTCCGTCCATGGGACTTTACAGGCAAGAGTACTGGAGTGGGGTGCCATTGCCTTCTCCGATGGACACATTCTGGGATGATGTAAATATTCCTTCCTGAAGCACATATGTCAAAACTGAATAGTACATTTGATGAGCATATAAATTATACCTCAATTTCAAAAGGGCATGTTCTCTGGTATTTACTCTTTCCCACTACCAACAATTGACCTCTGAGACAAGCTACTTAATCCTTTCAGGCATAAGGAATAAGAAAGGGAACTTCAGTGTTTGGAATCTAGACAGAGACAGGTTCTTGGGTGCTCTTCTTAAGAATACTGAGTTCCTGACACTGCTCAAAACCAAGAACGAGGAGGAAAGGGGGCCTGTGTTTTCCCTGAACTCAGCTTACCCAGGCCCCACAGAGGGGCAGCAAAGGCCAGAGAAGAAGGCCTGGGTGTCACAGGGTAGTGGCACCTGCATGAAAGAGGGCTGCAGGCAGTTTTTCCATAATGTTTTGCTATTGTAGACAGTGAAACATGCTACTCTAGTCTCACTCTGAGTCTCCAAGTTCTTCAGAAAGATTGAAAGTTCTGCTTTCAAAATCAATGGGAAAAGTGCCATCCTTGATGACTTAACATGATGATGTAGAAAGTATATGGAGTCATCCATCATCTCTTTGTGAGGGAAGCTGTGTGCACCATAGAAACAGCTGGAGGCCTCAGTGACAGCTACTCACCTCCTAAAACTCACCCAAGTAACATGCTGCTTGCCACCCCACCACATGTTCAAGCCAGATGTGGCAAATTGATAGGGTTCTACTGATAAGAATTGTCTGGTCCACTGAGTTGCCAACTGGAAAACTAAGGGCTTTACATAAAATTCTGGATTCACAATTTCTCTAGAAAAATTAGAGCTACAACGAAACATAGAAATAATATGAGTAACTCTGTGCCTGAATCCTCTCATAGCAAACCCCACTGGCCCTGAGTGGGAGCTGATCTCTGGTATAGGGCTACGCCATCTCTGCTTCCCCACAGTATTTCCCTGGCCCACTTGCGCCCTTTATGAGTTGTTGAACTCCTCACTTAGAGTTTCCTTCAAATTGTAGCTATTTGACCTTCTTCATTTCCAAGAGCCTGGGAGAAAATTTCCCATTGACAATACAGCAACTTTTTATATAGAATTTCAAAAAGTAAACCACAGAACCAATTATTGCCTAAATAATTGTGAATAACATTGTGAGAAACAAGATGTTTCTGAATAAGTGGACTGTACCATTAAGAAATCTCCTGCCCCTCCCTGAGTCTTAGTTTTCTGACCTGTAAGATAAGGAAATGAGTTTAACAATCTTTATTGGCTTATTCCTCTAGGATTATGCATCTGACCCTAATTGTCTTGGCAGAGACCGTCCTCAGCAGATAAAAGGGGCCTGACCTGTTTTTCAACCAATTCAATAAGAAGAGGGCATGTTCCTGAAACCTTCCTTTATGACCAAGCTGGCATGTAAATGAACAAACAGAACAGCCAGCACTTAAGAATACTGAGCTCCCAAACCTACTCAAAACTAAGAGTGAAGGGAGGGGCCTGTATTCCACCTGAGTGTCTACTGCTTCTCTTGGTGCTCTTCAGCCTGCCTGGGCAGCAGCTGTGAACCCCAACAACAAGGGTAGATTTAAATATTAAAAACCCTATTGAACCTCATTATGAAATTTTCACAGCCTTATTCATTCACATTCATGTTCCAGGTGAAATAGAAAAGACTTAATATGTAAAACCTCTTGACGAAAATATCAGGGAAATATTTGTGGGTGAACCAGGGCAGTCTCAGAAGGCTGATCCTTCCTTGAATTATCTGCACACTTTGAGATGGTCCCATTTGTTGCTAAATTTCCGTTCATATCAATGTAAGATCAAATATTCTACTTTAAATATACGACCTTATGGAAGCTTTTTGGGCTTCCCTGGTGGCCCAGATGGTAAAGAACCTGTCTACCATGAGGAAGACCTAGGTTCAATCCCTGGGTTGGGAAGATCTCCTGGAGAAGGGAATGGCAACCCACTCCAGTATTCTTGCCTGGAGAATTCCATGGACAGAGGAGCCTGGCGAGCTACAGTCCATGGAGTCGCAAAGAGTCAGACATGACTGAGCAACTAACATAACAACACACACACGGAAGCAAAGTATACAACTGACATTTAATTAACAGATTTGTGTGCCAGCCACTTTATAAATGCACACTATGTTCTTTAAACTTTATAAGGCCCCATTTTACATATGAGGAAAATGGGCACAGAAGGGTGAAGCAACCTGTCGAAGATCACTTGGCTAAGCTGGGTAAAATCTCAGCAGTGCTGGCTTTCTAACTCAGAAAGCCCAGCTCCAAAACTTATGCTTTGTAAAGCTTTGTGATGTTGTATTCTCCTTCCTCTCACATTGTACTAAAATTAAGAGATTCCTTGAACCTTATTAAATCAACAGATAACCTTTCTGTCCACAGGCAGAGGATGGCAGCATTCACATGCTCCCCTTCTGTGACTCAAGGCATTCATATGCATCCGTGTCCTTGATATGAACCTGAAACAATTAGAAGCTAAGAAACTATTTGTTCAGAATACTGTGATCCCTTCATCACATGCCTTCAGGGCTCATGTATCATGGTTTCCATAAACCTCCTGGACACTTAAGGACTTACATGCTCAAAACACTTTTTTCTCTGTGTTTTGGAGAGCTCTTGATAAAATAACAATGATGTTCAGTTCAGTTGCTCAGTCGTGTCCGACTCTTTGTGACCCCAAGAACCGCAGCACGCCAGGCCTCCCTGTCTATCACCAACTCCCGGAGTTTACCCAAACTCATGTCCATCGAGTCGGTGATGCCATCCAGCCATCTCATCCTCTGTCATCCCCTTCTCCTCCTGCCCTCAATCTTTCCCAGCATTAGGGTCTTTTCAAATCAGTCAGCTCTCCGCATCAGATGGCCAAAGTATTGGAGTTTCAGCTTCAGCATCAGTCCTTCCAATGAACACCCAGGATTGATCTCTTTTAGGATGGATTGATTGGATCTCCTTGCAGTCCAAGGGACTCTCAAGAGTCTTCTCCAACACCAAGTTCAAAAGCATCAATTCTTCAGCGTTCAGCTGTCTTTATAGTTCAACTCTCACATCCATACATGATCACTGGAAAAACCATAGCCTTGGTTATGGTTTAGACTAGACAGACCTCTGTTAACAAAGTGATGTCTCTGCTTTTTAATATGCTGTCTAGGTTTTTCCTATTTGGAACCAGTCTTTTGTTCCATTTCTAACAATGATGATAAGATGACAAATGCTGAGTACCTACTGTGCATGGAGTGCTCTCCTGCATCCTTCTTACATGTCAGTTCTCTTGGTCACCCTCCCAGTCAGAACTTGTCCCTGTTTGACATCAGGTGCAAATGAGAAATTCACAGTCAGGAACCCATGGGCATGATAAAGAGCCCTGGTCCTGAGGCAGAACACCAGAGAAATGGTTAAAGTTCCCTTCATTCTCTAGAATAAAACTAATCACTCAGTTTTGGGCATTTGAAACAGAGCTGTGACACTTGAGAGCATCAGTTTATTTGCAGCCTCATTGGTCCCCTCTGCTCACAATGCCCTCTTCTTCCAGAACCTCAGCTCTTCCCTGCCTGTTAAACTCCTTAGTCTCCAAGGATCAGCTCCAACTCCCTCTCCTCAGTGGTATACTATAACCTCCTCCAACAGGTGAGCGTTTTCTCTCTGGGCTCCACTGCTCCTTAGAGCTGTGTCCCACCCAGCAAGAACCACAGACTGTCCAGCATCTTTTGATGGTTTATCTCCCCTTGAGCTGAGAACTTGTTCTGTGTGAGCTCATGCCTGCCTCAGCCATCAGCAAGTAATACTGAGGAGCCTGTTGTCAGTCTCTCTCCTGGCAGCAGCCAACTTTGACCCTCCTCTGGCTCTCTTCCCATGGATCCAACTATTCTCTTGATCCAGAGATTGCAAGAACCTCTGGTCTGAAACCTTCTCTGCCCTAATGCCCTTACCTGAATTTGCAATAGGCTTTCGTGCATGCACCTCTACTTCTGCCCTCATTTCTGTTCCTCTAGTTCAGGCCTTGTTTCCTCCCACTGGGCTATGGAAATGGATTCTTGACCAGTTTTCCATCTCGGCACCCTTTTAGAGAGCCTGGTCTCAGCACGGCTCAGACCTAGCTCTGCACCTTTGCTCAGAGACTGTCAGTGCTTTTTCAGTGGTGCTAACAAATCTGGTGATCTGGGCATCTGAGGACAAGGCAAGACTTAAGCTCTGGTGTCTTATCAGCCTGTCTCCCCCTGGTCCCAGAGAACATTCTCCAAACCAGGAACTGTATATTTATTTATTTTTATTTTAAATGTGCACCCAGGGACTGTTTCTTAACATGCCCATACTCCCCATCTCCCAGCTCTTGCTCACACAGAGCTTCCACCTGTCAATTGGTTTCTTCAGAATAAGGTTGCCTTTAGTAACTCAGCCCCTCCTTGCCCATGTTTGTCTTTTCAGCTGAGGCATCCCCATCTGGATCAGGGTCCTCACCACTTCTACAGACTACAGGCAGCAGCTACATCTCTGAAGTCCATGCCAGCCTCTACCTCACACTGGCAGGTGTGGGAAAAAGGGAAAAGACTGATTTTCATTCAAGGAGGGTGAAAGGTTAGGAAGACACAATCACAGGAAGCAAGCTGAGTCAGCCAGCCAGAACCCAGAACACAAATTTGGAGGTGAGTGGGAAAAATGCAGGTCAACTTTCTGCCAAGACTCCATGGGACCTACTGTTCATGGGATAGGCACTTGAATTAAATTTTACATATATCATGCTTTTTCCAGAAATAAATTCAGTCTACAATTTGAGTTTCTACAAAGTATTTCTTAGATAGATTTCCATGTCAATCTATATTGACCCATAATAGAGCTATTTTCAAGCATTACAAAGAGGAACCTGTATGAGTAGGGAGGGCTTTCCCTCAAGTTTTTCTCCTCCCAAACCCCAGTACACACACACACACACACACACACACACACACACACACACACAGAGAGAGAGAGAGAGAGAGAGAGAGAGAGAGAGAGAGAGAGAGAAACAGAGTGTTGGGCCTTTCTCATTGCCAGAGCTTATGGAAGGGTGCCTATCCCAACAGCACCCACCTCAGAATTGTCACTCCTTATCAGGTTCATGTTTCTCTAGAGTGGGATTGTGAGCAAAGTCAGGTCCATCCCTTTCCTGGAGAAATGGGTGCAAGAAATCAGCAATTAAGTAACATGAACTGCTGTTCCCTTGGGCATGCAAGTCAATGCCTCTGTCTGATATACACAAATCACATAACCACATGCTCATACACGTGCACCTGCCCATGCTTGCCATGGACTGCCTCCTGCCATGTCAATGCTTGTAGAATGCTTAGCAGTTTCAAGGATGTAAGTACACTGTGACAGGCACACACACCATGTATTTTCAATGCAGCTGTGTACATGTGCACTGCACAGCTGCACAATCTCAACAATCTATTAGACCAATCAACATCAAAGAACATGTATATCCTGCCACAAACAAACTCAATGAGTGTAAAATTTAGGCTTTTGCACATTTGCTGAGAGGATGGGACCGTGTCAGAAACTTGGAAGGTCATAGAAGTTAAATAAACATGTGTTGACTTTAGATGAGAGAACAAATCTGTTTCTCTCTAAGCCTCAGTTTCCTTACCTTTTATGTGTGTATGTTAGTCACTCAGTCATGTCCAACTCTTTGTGATCCTATGGACTATAACCCGCCAGGCTCCTCTGTCTATGGAGTTCACCAGGCACAAATATTGGAGAGGGTTTCCGTTTCCTTATCCAAGGGATTTTCCTGACCCAAGGATCAAACCTGGGTCTCCTGCATTACAGGAATGTTTTTTACCATCTGAGTCACCAGAGAAGCCCCAAAAGTCTTCACATTACTATGTATGGTACCATTGACAATGATCATGCATGTGTGCTAAGTCACTTCAGTTGTGTCTGACTCTTTGTGACCCTATGGATTGTAGCCCACCAGGCTCCTTTCTCCATGGGATTCTGCAGACAAGAATACTAGAGGGGGTTGCCATGCCCTCCTCCAGGGGATCTTTCTGACCCAGGGATCAAACCTATGTCTCTTACATCTCCTGCATTGGCAAGCAGGTTCTTTACCATTAGTGCCACCTGGGAAGCCCCCATCTTTTATAGATGGAGCTAACAAAGGCTGTTCCATAACTTCTTGTGGAGATTAAATGATACAATCAGTGTAAAACATGTAGCTGGGCTTCCCTGGTACATGGCTCAATGGTAAAGAATCTGCCTGCCAATGCAGAAGACATGGGTTTGATCCCTGGTCCGGGAAGATCCCACATGCCATAGAGCAACTAAGCCCATGATGTGCCACAACAATTGAGCCTGTGCTCTAGAAACAAGGAGCGACAACTACTGAAGCCTGTGTGCCCAAGAGCCCATGCTCTGCAATAAGAAAAGCCTGTGCACCTCAACTAGAGAGTAGCTCTCACTTGCCAAAACTAGAAAACCCCCACAGTAATGAAGACACAGAAGAACCAAAAATAAACAAATAAGTAAGTTAAATTATTTTTAAATGTTTCATACTGTTATTTAAATACTAATACTTGAATGTTTCAGTAACAGAGACCATAACAGAGATAAAATATCTAATAAAAGCAGTCAGTATACAACAGAATAGATGGACAGAGCATATCACCTTGGAGAAAGACATTATTGCTGAGTTTCATCTCAATACATGCTCCCATGGGCATTACAAGGTGGGAAAAGCAATGCTGCAACTCACAAGAAGGCTCGTGAAGCTTCTTCCTGAAAGTGACATGTGTCATTTTGACTCATTTTGCTGGCCAAAGTGAGTCAGCCAGCGCATTTGTCTATCCCATTCTCCAAGTTGCAAACCTGGTTGGGAGATCTAGAAGAACCCATCTAGGGCTCAGTGTTCAGGGCAACAGAATGCTTAAGTTAAATTATGAGCAAGAGAGGAGGCATGAATGAGGGCCTGTTTTCAGTACACTGATGGCTAATGCTGAAAGCTCCACAACCATTGGCTGTGTTTAAAGACCCACTAAGCTGGAAAGGGAAAGATATATCCAACTGAATGGAGAGTTCAAAGGCATAGCAAGAAGGAGCTATTTGAAATCTTAAAAGATGATTCTATTAAAGTGTTGCACTTCAATATGCCAGCAAATTTGGAAAACTCAGCAGTGGCCACAGGACTGGAAAAGGTCAGTTCTCATTCCAATCCCAAAGGGCATTGCCAAAGAATGCTCTAACTACTATACAATTGTGTTCATTTTACATGCCAGCAAGATAATTCTCAAAATCCTTCAAGCTAGGCTTCAGAAGTATGTGAACCAAGAACTTCCAGATGTACAAACTGGGCTTCAAAATGGCAGAGGAGCCAGAGATTAAATTACAACATGTGTTGGATCATACAAAAAGCAAGGAAGAAAACTCCTGGCTGCCTGAGCTGCTCCGACTGGGAACGGCGCAAACCGCCGGCCCAACCGAGTCTGCGCCTTTGTGGAGTACCCGGGAAGCGCGCCCGCGAACCGAGGCGGGGACCAGGGAGGTGATAAGCCGCACCGCCCCGACAGGGGAGAGTGCGCTCGCCAAACTCCCGGCTGCCTGAGCTGCTCCGACCGGGAACGGCGCAAACTGCCGGCCCAACCGAGTCTGCGCCTCGGTGGAGTACCCGGGAAGCGCGCCCGCGAACCGAGGCGGGGACCAGGGAGGTGATAAGCCGCACCGCCCAAACAGGGGAGTGAGCGCTCGCCAAACTCCCGGCTGCCTGAGCTGCTCCGACCCGGGAACGGCGCAAACCGCGTTCCCAACCGAGTCTGCGCCTCGGTGGAGTACCAGGGAAGCGCGCCCGTAAACTGAGGCGGGGACCAGGGAGGTGATAAGCCGCATCGCCCCAACAGGGGAGTGTGCGCTCACCAAACTCCCGGCTGCCTGAGCTGCTCCGACCGGAAACGGCGCAAACCGCCGGCCCAACCGAGTCTGCGCCTTTGTGGAGTACCCCGGGAACCTGAACCTGAGCAGTTTAAACCTGGGAAGTGCGCGCATATCTGGGCCCACCCCCCGGCAGAGTAACCTGAAGCCTGAGCGGGGTAGACGGGGAAAGCACACACGCCGTGAGCGGGGGGTGAACCCAGTGTGGCCGAGACACTGTAAGCTCTCCACACACACGCCAGTGATACTGGTTGCAGTGGTCCTCTCTCCCCACAGCAGGACTGAGCAAGTGAACCTAAAGAGACCACCTCCGCCCCTTTGTGGCAGGGCGGAAATTAGACACTGAAGAGACCTCCAAACAAAAGCCAAATTAACAGAGGGAAGCGCGTTGGAAGGGACAGGCCAACAGATTAAAATCCCTGTAGTTAACACAGACTGCATTGAAACGGGCCTATAGATCTTGAAAAGTATAAGCAGGAACAAGGATTTATCTGAAACTGAAGAGACCCCACACGGCTCACAACTGCTCCAGAGAAAGTCCGGGATATATATTTTTACTGTTATCATTTATTTTTTTTTTTTTTATTATTATTTTTTTTTATTTTTTTCTTTCTTTTTTCTTTAAGACCTCTATTACACCTTTAATTTTCATTTTCATAACCCACCACTACCTTGAAAAAAAAAAAAAACACCCTATTTTTAAAACAAACTGCGTACATATATCTTATACTTTTTGCGTTTTCTTTTTTTATTTTATTTTATTATTATTTTTTTTACTGTTTTTTCCTGTTTTTCTTTTTTTTTTTACTGTTATACTGTTTTACTGTCTTTTTTCTTTTTATACTGTTTTCTTTTTTCTTTTTTTTATATTGTATGATTTATAAGAGTCTAACCTCTACTCCAGATTTTTAATTTTTGTTTTACATATTTGATATCAATTTTGTGCATTTAAGAATACAATCTTTAGTACCCATTTTTACTCAAGAGTGTGATTACTGGCCTGATTACTCTCTCCCTCTATTGACGCTCTTTCTTCTCCCCCAGGGAACCTCTATCTCCCACCCTCCTCCTTCTCTTCTCAACCCAATTCTGTGAATCTCTGAGGGTGTTCTGGGTACCGGAGAACACTTCGGGAACAGAATACTGCCCAGAACTCTCTCTCCCCTCTTGATTCCTCCCTTTCTACTCATCCTCACCTCTACTGCCTTCCTCCCCCCTCTCTATGTATCTCTGTGAACCTCTCTGAGGGCTCCAGACTGTGGAAAGCACAGAGGGAAGTGCTTACTGGATAGACTGCTCTCCCCACGTTTGAGTCCCCCTCCTCTCCTCCTGGTCACCTCAACCTCCCTCCCCTTCACCTCTCCATGTAACTCAGTGAACCTCTCTGGGTATCCCTCACTGTGGAGAATCTTTTCACCATTAACCTAAAAGTTTTATTATTGATGCTGTATGGATGGAGTAGTCTTGAGGCTACTACAAGAATAAGACTGAAAGCCAGAGGAAACATTAATTAATAAGAGATCTTCCAAAAGCCTCCACATATACACTGAAACCAAGCTCCACCCAAGAGCCAATAAGTTCCAGAGCAAGACATACCACGCAAACTCTCCAGCAAAGCAGGAACATAGCCCTGAGCATCAATATACAGGCTGCCCAGAGGCACACCAAATCCATAGACATCTCAAAACTCAATACTGGACACTCCATTGCACTCTAAAGAGAAGAAATCCAGCTCCACCCACCAGAACACCGACACAAGCTCCTCCAACCAGGAAACCTTGACAAGCCACCCATCCAACCCCACCCACAGTGAGGAACCTCCACAATAAAGAGGAACTTCAAACTACCAGAATACAGAAAGGCCACGCCTAACACAGCAATCTAAACAAGATGAAAAGGCAGAGAAATACTCAACAAGTAAAGGAAAATGAGAAATGCCCACCAAACCAAACAAAAGAGGAGGAGATAGGGAATCTATCTGAAAAAGAATTTAGAATAAAGATAGTAAAAATGATCCAAAATATTGAAAATAAAATGGAGTTACAGATAAATAGCCTGGAGACAAGGATTGAGAAGATGCAAGAAATGTTTACCAAGGACCTAGAAGAAATAAAAAGGAGTCAATATATATTGAATAACGAAATAAAGGAGATAAAAGACACGCTGGAGGGAACCAACAGTAGAATAACAGAGGCAGAAGATAGGATAAGTGAGGTAGAAGATAGAATGGTGGAAATAAACGAAGCAGAGAGGAAAAAAGAAATAAGAATCAAAAGAAATGAGGAAAACCTCAGGGACCTCTGGGACAATATGAAACACCCCAACATTCGAATCATAGGAGTCCCAGAAGAAGAAGATAAAAGGAAAGGCCATGAAAAGATACTCGAGGAGATAATAGTTGAAAATTTCCCTAAAATGAGGAAGGAAATAGTCACAGAAGTCCAAGAAACCCAGAGAGTCCCAAACAGGATAAACCCAAGGCGAAACACCCCAAGACACATATTAATCAAATTAACAAAGATCAAACACAAAGAACAAATATTAAAAGCAGCAAGGGAAAAACAACAAATAACACACAAGGGGATCCCCATAAGGATAACAGCTGATCTTTCAATAGAAACTCTTCAGGCTAGAAGGGAATGGCAGGACATACTTAAAGTAATGAAAGAGAAAAATCTACAACCCAGATTACTGTACCCGGCAAGGATCTCATTCAGATATGAAGGAGAATTCAAAAGCTTTACAGACAAGCAAGAACTGAGGGAATTCAGCACCACCAAACCAGCTCTCCAACAAATGCTAAAGGATCTTCTCTAAACAGGAAACACAGAAAGGATGTTTAAACACGAACTTAAAACTACAAAGTAAATGGCAACGGGACCATACTTATCAATAATTACCTTAAATGTAAATGGGTTGAATGCCCCAACCAAAAGACAAAGAGTGGCTGAGTGGATACAAAAAACAAGACCCCTACATATGCTGTCTACAAGAGACCCACCTCAAAACTAGGGACACATACAGACTGAAAGTGAAGGGATGGAAAAATATATTTCATGCAAATGGAGACCAAAAGAAAGCAGGAGTCGCAATACTCATTTCAGATAAAATAGACTTTAAAATAAAGGCTGTGAAAAGGGACAAAGAAGGACACTACATAATGATCAAAGGGTCAATCCAAGAAGAAGATGTAACAATTTATAAATATATATGCACCCAACATAGGAGCACCACAATATATAAGGCAAATACTAACAAGTATGAAAGGGGAAGTTAACAATAACACAATAATAGTGGGAGACTTTAACACTCCACTCACACCTATGGATAGATCAACAAAACAGAAAGTTAACAAGGAAACACAAACTTTAAATGATACTATAGACAAATTAGATTTAATCGATATTTTCAGGACTTTCCACCCCAAAACAAGCAATTTTTCACCTTTTTCTCAAGTGCACACGGAACTTTCTCCAGGATAGATCACATCCTGGGCCATAAATCTAGCCTTGGTAAATTCCAAAAAATTGAAATCATCCCAGCCATCTTCTCTGACCACAATGCAGTAAGATTAGACCTCAATTACAGGAAAAAAACTATTAAAAATTCCAACATATGGAGGCTAAACAACACGCTTCTGAATAACCAACAAATCACAGAAGAAATCAAAAAAAAGAAATCAAAATATGCATAGAAACGAATGAAAATGAAAACACAACAACCCAAAACCTATGGGACACTGTAAAAGCAATGCTAAGGGGAAGGTTCATAGCAATACAGGCGTACCTCAAGAAAACAAGAAAAAACTCAAATAAATAAACTAACTCTACACCTAAAGCAACTAGAGAAGGAAGAAATGAAGAACCCCAGGGTTAGTAGAAGGAAAGAAATCTTAAAAATTAGGGCAGAAATAAATGCAAAAGAAACAAAAGAGACCATAGCAAAAATCAACAAAACTAAAAGTTGGTTTTTCGAGAAGATAAACAAAATTGACAAGCCATTAGCCAGACTCATCAAGAAACAAAGGGAGAAGAAGCAGATCAACAAAATTAGAAATGAAAATGGAGAGATCACAACAGACTACACAGAAATACAAAGGATCATAAGAGACTACTACCAACAGCTATATGCCAATAAAATGGACAACTTGGAAGAAATGGACAAATTCTTAGAAAAGTATAACTTTCCAAAATTCAACCAGGAAGAAATAGAAGATCTTAACAGACCCATCACAAGCACGGAAATCGAAACTGTAATCAGAAATCTTCCAGCAAACAAAAGCCCAGGACCAGACGGCTTCACAGCAGAATTCTACCAAAAAATTTAGAGAAGAGCTAACACCTATCCTACTCAAACTCTTCCAGAGAATTGCAGAAGATGGTAAACTTCCAAACTCATTCTATGAGGCCACCATCACCCTAATTCCAAAACCAGACAAAGATGTCACAAAAAAAAGAAAACTACAGGCCAATATCACTGATGAACATAGATGCAAAAATCCTTAATAAAATTCTAGCAAACAGAATCCAACATCATATTAAAAAGATCATACATCATGACCAAGTGGGCTTTATCCCAGGAATGCAAGGTTTCTTTAACATCCGCAAATCAATCAATGTAATTCACCACATTAACAAATTGAAAGATAAGAACAATATGATTATCTCAATAGATGCAGAAAAAGCCTTTGACAAAATTCAACATCCATTTATGATAAAAACTCTCCAGAAAGCAGGAATAGAAGGAACATACCTCAACATAATAAAAGCTATATATGACAAACCCACAGCAAACATTATCCTCAATGGTGAAAAACTGAAAGCATTTCCCCTAAAGTCAGGAACAAGGCAAGGATGCCCACTTTCACCACTACTATTCAACATAGTTCTGGAAGTTTTGGCCACAGCAATCAGAGCGGAAAAAGAAATAAAAGGAATACAGATAGGAAAAGAAGAAGTAAAACTCTCACTGTTTGCAGATGACATGATCCTCTACATAGAAAACCCTAAAGATTCTACCAGAAAACTACTAGAGCTAATCAATGAATATAGTAATGTTGCAGGATACAAAATTAATACACAGAAATCCCTTGCATTCCTATACACCAATAATGAGAAAACAGAAAGAGAAATTAAGGAAACAATACCATTCACCATTGCAACAAAAAGAATAAAATACTTAGGAATATTTCTACCTAAAGAAACAAAAGACTTATATATAGAAAACTATAAAACACTGATGAAAGAAATCAAAGAGGACACAAACAGATGGAGAAATATACCGTGTTCATGGATTGGAAGAATTAATATAGTGAAAATGAGTATACTACCCAAAGCAATCTACAGATTCAATGCAATCCCTATCAAACTACCAATGATATTTTTCACAGAACTAGAACAAATCATTTCACAATTTGTATGGAAGTATAAGAAACCTCGAATAGCCAAAGCAATCTTGAGAAAGAAGAATGGAACTGGAGGAATCAACCTGCCTGACTTCAAGCTCTACTACAAAGCCACAGTCATCAAGACAGTGTGGTACTGGCACAAGGATAGAAATATAGATCAATGGAACAAAATAGAAAGCCCAGAGATAAACCCACGCACCTATGGGCACCTTATCTTCGACAAAGGAGGCAAGAGTATACAATGGAGAAAAGACAATCTCTTTAACAAGTGGTGCTGGGAAAACTGGTCAACCACTTGTAAAAGAATGAAACTAGAACACTTTCTAACACCATACACAAAAATAAACTCAAAATGGATTAAAGATCTAAATGTAAGACCAGAAACTATAAAACTCCTAGAGGAAAACATAGGCAAAACACTCTCCGACATAAATCACAGCAGGATCCTCCATGACCCACCCCCCAGAATATTGGAAATAAAAGCAAAAATAAACAAATGGGACCTAATCAAAATTAAAAGCTTTTGCACAACAAAGGAAACTATAAGCAAGGTGAAAAGACAGCCTTCAGAATGGGAGAAAATAATAGCAAACGAAGCAACAGACAAACAATTAATCTCAAAAATATACAAGCAACTCCTGCAGCTGAATTCCAGAAAAATAAACGACCCAATCAAAAAATGGGCCAAAGAACTAAACAGACATTTCTCCAAAGAAGACATACAGATGGCTAACAAACACATGAAAAGATGCTCAACATCACTCATTATTAGAGAAATGCAAATCAAAACCACAATGAGGTACCATTACACACCAGTCAGAATGGCCGCTATCCAAAAGTCTACAAGCAATAAATGCTGGAGAGGGTGTGGAGAAAAGGGAACCCTCTTACACTGTTGGTGGGAATGCAAACTAGTACAGCCACTATGGAGAACAGTGTGGAGATTCCTTAAAAAACTGGGAATAGAACTGCCATATGACCCAGCAATCCCACTGCTAGGCATATACACCGAGGAAACCAGAATTGAAAGAGACGCATGTACCCCAATGTTCATCGCAGCACTGTTTACAATAGCCAGGACATGGAAGCAACCTAGATGTCCATCGGCAGACGAATGGATAAGGAAGCTGTGGTACATATACACAATGGAATATTACTCAGCCATTAAAAAGAATACATTTGAATCCGTTCTATTGAGATGGATGAAACTGGAGCCCATTATACAGAGTGAAGTGAGCCAGAAAGAAAAGCACCAATACAGTATACTAATGCATGTATATGGAATTTGAAAGATGGTAATGGTAACCCTATATGTGAGACAGAATAAGAGACACAGATGCATAGAACAGTCCTGTGGACTCTGAGGGAGAAGGTGAGGGTTGGACGTTCTGGGACAATAACATTGAAACATGTATATTGTCATATGTGAAGCAGAACACCATTCCATGTTCTATGCATGGGACGGATGCTCAGGGATGGAGCGTTGGGATGACACTGAGGGATGGGAGGGGGAGGAAGGTGGGAGGAGGGTTTTGGGAGGGGGAGCACATGTGAATCCATGGCTGATTCATGTCGATGTATGGCAAAAACTACTACAATATTGTAAAGTAATTAGCCCCCAACTAAAATAAAAAAAATAATAATAATAAATAAAAAATAAAAAAAAAAGAAAATGAAGATTATGGAAAAAAAAAAAAAAAAAAAAGCAAGGAAATTCCAGAAAAACATCTATATCTGCTGCATCAGCTATGCTAAAATCTTTGACTATGTGGATCACAGCAAAGTGTGGGAAATTCTTAAAGAGATGGGAATAACAGACCACCTAACCTGTCTCCTGAGAAACTTGTATGCTGGTCAGGAAGCAACAGTTAGAATCGAACATAGACCAACAGACTGGTTCAAAACTGGGAAAGGAGTACATCAAGGCTGTGTATTGTCACCTTGCTTATTTAAATTATATGCAGAGTACATCACGTGAAATGCTGGACTGCATGACTCACAAGCTGGAATCAAGATTGCTAGGAGAAATATCAGCAATCTCATATATGCAGATGATACCACTCTAATGGCAGAAAGCAACGAGGAACTGAAGAGTCTCTTGATGATGGAGAAAGAGGAGAGTGAAAAAGTTGGCTTAAAACTCGATGTTCAAACAACTAAGATCTTGGCATCTAGTCCCATTACTTCATGGCAAATAGATGGGGGGAAAAGTGGAAACAGTGACCAGTTTATTTTCTTGGACTCCAAAATCACTGCAGACAGTGACTGCAACCATGAAATTAAAAGACACTTGCTCTTTAAAAGAAAAGCTATGACAAACTTAGACAGTGTATTAAAAAGCAGAGACATCACTTTGCCAAAAAGGTATGTATAGTCAAAGCTGTGACTTTTACAGTAGTCATGTATGAAAGTGATAGGTTTCAAAGGCTGAGCACCGAATAATTGATGCTTTCGAACTGTGGTGCTGGAGAAAACTCTTGAGAGTCCCTTGGACAGCAAGAATGTCAAACTACTCAATACTAAAGGAAATCAGTATTCATTGGAAGGACTGATGCTGAAGTTGAAGCTCTAATTCTTTGGCCACCTGATGTGAAGAGCCAACTCATTGGAAAAGACCCTGACGTTGGGAAAGATTGAGGGCAAGAGGAGAAGGGGGACAACAAAAGATAAGATGGTTGGATGGCATCACCGACTCAATGGACATAAGCTTGAGTAAGCACTGGGAGATGGTGAGGGACAGGAAAGCCTGGAGCGCTCTAGTCCATGGGGTTGCAAGGAGTCAGACATGACTTAGTGATTGGACAACAACAACAAAGCTAGTAATAAGTAGGATGGTAAAATATATCATCCTTTGTTTCATGTTTTATTTTCTAAGCACTATTTTTTTTAATGACTGTTAAAATATTACATTTAATCTTCCCAGGGGCCTCTCTTTATTCTTTGGTTTTCAAATTATTTCTTTAAGCACTATCATCCTATTAGTGCTCTCTTTCATCATTACTTCAGCCAAATCCTCACTTGCCTTGGGAGTTGAATGGGATTTGAACAGTTTTCCCACAACTCTTTCATTAACTTCAACAAATTTTCCTCCAGTTCTAAGATCTGAAAGTTTACTCTGAATTATTTATATTTAAAAAAAAAAAAACAGAGGTTTATAGCAGCCTGTAAAAGGCAGAAAACTTAGTAGAGAAAATCAGTGGCACAATAGACAGAATGGAGACAGACCAGTGCTAAATTAAGAAAGATGCTCAATGACAACTAATTTTATAAGGGCCACAATATCATCATATGTGGCTTTTCAAATTATTGAATAATAGTGAATCCTTTACATCACATAGAATATGTTGAGTTTTAGCTAGATTATTTTTCTAAGTACTATCCCTGAAGGTGATAATGTTGTCATACTAGTGACGTTTATGAAGTACTCACATAATGTTTGGCACACTTTAAGTGTTTAAACTTGTCGTAGTCTTCATGCGTTGTTTGTTTGAAGTTAGGAATGCAAAGCTGGTCTGCAGGGAGCCTGGTCAGAGATTGTTGCTGCTGTAGAGATCCAGCCCCAGCCCCCAAATTAATCCTGCTCAGAGACAAGCCTCCTTCCTGTTTCCAGGTTAAAAGAGACAGGCCCAGCCCTCTGCTCATCCAAAGCTCCTAGGAGGGCCCTGGATGAAGAGCTTGCTATCTCATCTGTTTATCTAATGTACACCCCATCAAACGCAAGTGACACTCTGCAGCATAAGGATGTGCCCACACCACATGCCTCATGTTTGTTCTTCAGCTAGTAATTAAATATGCACAGCTACAGATGTGTTGCGGGAAGATATCTTCCAGTCCTGACAAAGAACCAAAATTATTCATATAATTTATCATCCCAGCCATCTTGAATGCTAACGAGAACACTCCTTGATTAGAATTGTCAAGAAGCATTTGCACCCATGTCCTGTCAGGGAGCATTTCCTCTGCCAGATGCTGCCTTTCATACTAACCACAAAGATACTCAGGCTTTCTTCCTTTAAAATCTCCCCGGCCCATGGAAACAAAATGCAATAAAACAAGTATTTCTCTTCTCCCCCTGTTCTCTGATTAGGAGCTTTGCAAAGGGTTTTCAAGTTTTCTGTGGGGCTTTTTGGAGGGATGGGTTCAATGGGGAAGGATGTTGTCAACTTGTATTTTAAAGCCTTCTAGAGAACAGTAACACAGACCTGCAGGATCATCCTTCCAGCATCAGAGCCCCGGGATAGCTATTCAGATACAAGGGTCTTCTCTGCTCAGAAGGATATGTAGGAGTGTGGAAACCATTGGCCATTTGAGTCAGGTGCTTCCCTGGTGGCTCAGTTGATAAACAATCTGCCTGCAGTGTGGGAGACCTGGGCTCGATCCCTGAGTTGGGGAGATCCCGTGGAGGAGGGCCTGGCAGCCCACTCCAGTATCCTTACTTGGAGAATCCCCATGGACAGAGGAACCTGGGGTGGGGGTGGTGGTGCTGCAATCCATGGGATCGCAAAGAGTCGAACACAATAGAGCTACTTTCACTTCACTTCACTTCACTAGGAAGTGGCTCTGCATTAGAGAACTGGCTTACTTGGAACTTAGAATTCAGCTCAGATGTTGAGACATTTCTCAAATCTCATTATTGAGTGGTGTGTTCACAGTGGGAGTGGGTGTTAGGAGACCAAAGAGTCTGTGTTCTGTCATTGGAATAGAAAAGAAGAGGCAATGCATTGGAATATTCTGGAAGGAAGAGCTATTATCTCCTACTTGGGAAGAGCCTTTAATTTCCCAGCCCTCCTCCCAGCCTCAGGAATACCCTCAGTGCATGAGGAAAGAGGAAAGAGAATTCTTCTACTTTTTTATCTTGTGGGCTCCTCAAACCAGCTATAAATCTACTACCAACACTAACTTTTAATCCATAAAGATAAGTAGGGTTTTAATGCAGCATTTTGTCACCATATTCAATTTTCATAAATTAGCCCTCATGTTGCTGCATTGATTCAAAAATGCATTAAGCACAAATCCATCTATTATCTCTAGTCTAAAGGCTTGGTCAGATCCTCACTTAGAGTTGCAGGTCAGAGAGATCTGATGTTGACATCTACTGTAGCCAGCACTGGTGGTCCTTAGTCCCCAGCTCCCGAGGCAAGCTGGGCCCTCAAGTGGCCAAGCTTGGGAAAAGTCACCTTGTAAAGTGTTCCAGGACCTCTGGAAGAAACTAAAACTGACTGCTCACAGGAAGCAGTTGTCTCCTTGTTTTTCTGTATCATTATAATTGGTCAACTTTCTTCACATTTTTACCCACTGGGAGACAAAACTATAGAGGGAAAAATGGGTGGGATTTGCCTTCACACCAACTTCAACAGACCTTTGCTTTCAAAGCTTTCATACTCACACCAACTCATCCAGCCACCCAGCTCTCTCAGGGGGCATCTTCATTGCAGAGATGGGAAGGCTGGGGCTGGAAGGTCAGGCCAAGATGCAAAAGTCTCTCAGGTTATTGTCTTTCCCACTTACACATCTGGAAACCATAGCTTTACAGCCTAACAGCATCCTTAAAGAGCAAAGACGTCACTCTGCCGACAAACTTCTGTATAGTCAAAGGTATGGTTTTTCCAGTAGGCATTTACGGATGTGAGAGTTGAACCATGAAGAAAGCTGAGTAACAAGGAATTGATGCTTTCAACTTGTGATATTGGAGAAGACTCTTGAGAGTCCCTTGGACAGAAAGGAGATCAAACCAGTCAGTCCTAAAGGAAATCAACTCTGAATGTTCATTGGAAGGACTCATTCTGAAGTTGCTCCAATACTTTGGCCACCTGATATAAAGAGCTGACTCATTGGAAAAGACTCTGATGATGGGAGACACTGAAGGCAAAAGAAGAAGGAGGGGGCCAGAGGACGAGATAGTTAGATAGCATCACTGACTCAACGGACTTGAAAATGAGCAAACTCTGGGAGATAGTGGAGGTCAGAAGAGCCTGATAGACTACAGTCCATGAGGTTGCAAAGAGCTGGACACAAATTAGCGAATGAACAACAACAGCAAGTTGTTTTCATAGCTTTTAACATATTGAATGTGTATTGAATACAACTACCTTCTAAATTGAAGGAAGAGCTTACTTTATGTTGTACTGCTTGGAAATTTGTCAAGAATTGTTCAACAATTCAGAAAAGGCATCTGTCTATTGAGAACCTCGCACATGGCATTTGGGTGACCAATTTAAAATACCCTTGTCTGCTTGCATTTGTAGCTGGAAAAATCATGATGATTCTACATATAGATGCAAACATCTGACATCATTATATTGGCTCCTGGTGTAATTGTTCCCCCAAATTTACATATGTACATATTGGTACAGCCATATTTTATTATAAATTGCTTTGTTTTATTTCTCTTTTATACTACAGCTAGAAAATTATATTGATTTCTTTAAATCCAAAGGTAGGTATAGTATATTATACCTACTATTATATATACAATATAATGTATATTATATTATACAGGAATATACTGCAATTATATATACATAACATTATATATAATATTATAGTATATTATAGGAATATATAGATATAGATACAATATATCTAAGAAATTCATTTCAAGATAGTAAAGAGAACATCAGCCAATATCCATCATAAAAGCGGGCACTAGTTTTGAGAACCACTGCCCGAAGAAGAGTACTTGCATACATATCCCAGAAGATATGTACAAATGGATTCTTGGCAGCATGACTTTCAAAAGCAAAAAAAAAAGAGAAAAAGGAAAACTGAGAACAACCCATATCTCCATTAACAGCAAACTGGATAAATGCATGCCTAAATGTATGTTGTGGCGTATTCTAAGAGCAGAAATAAATGAACTACAGCCATATTCATCAGTGTGGGTGAATTTTTTAAAAATATGGAGCAAAGCCAACAAATTACAAAACACATATGCAGTAGAAACATTTTCATTAAAAATGGGCATAACTAAACTATTTAGGAATGCATATAATGTGATAAAACTATAAAGAAAAGTAAGGCATAATAAACACAAACTTCAGGGTAATTTTACCTTGGGGTGGAGGAGGGGGAAGAATGCAGCTGGTGAGGGACACAGAGGGTGATGTTCTGTTTCTTAAACTGGATGCTGGTTATGTGGCTCCTCAACTTATTACTCTAAACACATTATATATACTTTAAGATAGATTGCATTTCACAATTTAAAACTTTAAGAAATCGACTCTCCTACCTGATTAGACAGACCCTTTCATTGCAGACTTCTCTTACAGTTCATCTTAGCTTGCACTGACGATTGGCAGAAAGACAAAACTATCAGGTCTCCTCTGGGTTCAGAACACACTCTCTGTAGGTGCTAAGTTGGCACTTGTCTTGGGACATCTGGCCATGGGATGATGATGTTGATGTTGGAATGTGGTTCAGCATCCCTGCAACCTCTCAGAGACCATGTCCAGTGCCGAGACTCCAAGGGAACCAGCATAGGAGGAATCTCAACAGTCAAAGGAAGGAAGGGTTTGCCAATGGCCAAGAAAATGCAGTTATCTCTCAAAGAAGGTTTGATAGAACTGTCTAGCCATGAGTGATTTATTCTCTACCACTGGTGGGTCACTGTCTGCCTCCTAAGCAGTCTCTGCTAGAGTGCCAATAGCAGCCACTAAAAATTAGTGCCCAGGCTGCTAGAGGATTTTTATAGTAGGACCTGGAAGCTTCCCCAATCCTGAAGACTGAGGGACTGAGGCAAGGTTTGGCAAAGCAAGTGCCATTTCATTTGAAGAATTTAGCCTAAGTGAGAAAAAGAAGAAGCTACACACTCAGAATGGAAGAGCAGCACCCTTAGGATGCCAGCACCATGCTGAGTTCTAGATACCACAGGAAATAAGGCAATTCTCTCAATAAAGAATTTAGGCTCTACCTGCTCTCAGATGCCAACTCCATGGGGCAGGTGCCTTTTTCCATTGGTGGCTCAGATGGTAAAGCATCTGTCTACAATGCGGGAGACCCGGGTTCGATCCCTGGGTGGGGAAGATCTCCTGGAGAAGGAAATGGCAATCCATTCCAGTAGTCTTGCCTGGAAAATCCCATGGACGGAGGAGCCTGGCAGGTTACAGTCCATGAGGTCGCAAAGAGTCGGACACAACTGAGCAACTTCACTTTCACTCCCTGGCATCATGTCTGGTAAATTGAAGGTACATGATATTGAAGGAATTTAATTGAAAAAGAAAAGGCAAGTGAACAAGAAATGTAGAAGACACATATAATACATAACAAATTGGTAGCTTAGACCCTGAGGGCAGAGCCAAGAGCTCGCATTGGGTTAAAGAGATTCCCAAAGCTTTCTTGGTAGAGGTGTGACCTAAAAGACTCACAGATATTAGATGGATGCAGAGGGAAGGGACTGAGGGATGGGATATCCCAGTATGTGGAAATGGGGATGCCAAGGCTGTGAGGTGGGTAAGCACGAGAGCTGTTATGACCAAGGGAGCAGGCCACCTTGGCTTCAGCCAATGGAGCAGTAGCAGCTAAACATCGACTGGTCCATGTCGTGGGGCCTTGAATGTCACACTACAGGCAACTGAGAGGTGTACCAGCTGTTGGCCCTGCCTGGGCCCCACTCAGATTTCAAGCTGCATCTCAGAAGCAGCTCTCCTGAGTTTCTAGACCTTTTTGCCTGCAGCCTTTCCCCAGATTTGTGGCGCTCCCTCAGCGGCTCCCAGGGAAACCCAGAGTCAGCAAAGTTCCCAGCCCCAGGAGAGGGTTGTGCCGGCAACATCCTCGGTGGAGGGCATGTCCCAGGTACATGACACATGTGTTCTCTGGGCACTTCCCCAGGGTTGAGCCCCGTGGTCCACAGGACTCATGGGGCTCAGAATTCGCTCTTAGTTGGATGTTCTTTCTTCCCTGTCCCACTGGCCTGCTGCCTTGTTTCTGCTTCCCAGGTCCACCTCCCAGGGTCTTGTCCCTGGCTATGCTTTCAGGAAAACTCACACTTTTAGGGGGACACATTCAAAGAAAGGAGGATCCATTAGACTTGAGCCAATAACGATGAATCTGGCCACATGTGAAAGCCAAGGTCTCCACAGTGGTGTGAGGTGAATAAAATGGGCAAGGGACACAGAAAGACAGACAGAGAAACAGAGACTCACACAGAGAGATGGAGACAGGTGACAGGCAGGAAAAAGTAGAGAGAGAGATGTAGAGAAAAGCAGACAGAGACAAAGAGTGACAGAGACAGAAACATAGAGAGGTGGAAAGGCAGAGAGCCAACAGTGCAAGCTGAAGCTTCCTGGAGGCCTGGGCAGAAGAGGTCCAGACTTCTCCGAGAGGAGGGAGGGGAGGGGCGGTGCACTGCAGGTACAGGGACTAATTCTGCCTGTGTGAGTCTCAAGCGCCCAGGGGGTCACTCATTCTGCCTCTGCCTGTTCCCCTACCTCCCATTCATCTTTGTTCTTCAGTAGCAGGTAGCAGGGAGGCCAAGGCAGCCATTTCTCAGTTCGGAACATGCTGGAGCTGCTTAGCCATAGTGACACAGCAAGGAGATGAGCAGCATTTTGTCCCCAGCATCTGAGGTGACACTTTCACAGCCACATAAATTGTTCACCCAACACAAGCACATTTGCACAAGAAAAAGATTAATGTTAATCTAGAAAGAGCTAGCCTAGGACACAGCACCAGGTATGAATGGCCCAGCACAGGTCCTGGCACAGGGTCAGCCCACTACGAGCCTTTAAGAAATCTACATGAAGTCACAAAGAGCAATGGCTGTGATCCTTCCTGTCTCTCTCTGCCCCTGACTCCACACCCTGGCTCTGCACCAACTTGGGTCCTCTTCTGTAAACTGAGGATGGTCCAGAAGGTTGCTGTGGGCATTTAGTGATGTGAGGCATGTAACACACCCAGCCCAGGGCCTGGCACACAGACGTGCCTCATGGACGGTGTCTCTCACGGCAGCCCTGATATCAGTCACACCACTGCAGGCCTTTTCTGCTTTGCTGAGCTCTCATCACTTGGCACCACTTTACTCAGCTCAATCTCTGCTTCAGCAAAACTTTTTCTGACCCGAAATAGTTCTGGTATTTCCTCCTCTGAGCCCACCACACTGCTGCTGACAGTCTACTGACACTTTGTTGCATGGGATTACAACTTTGTAAATGTCACTTGGTCTCTCAGGCCTTCTCTGACCAACATGGCCCAATGTAATACTCTTTTCCTGCCCCAGTGTGTTTTCCTTAGTCTCTGTTACAATTCACAGTGATGCACTTTCCCATCTTTCGCATTAGATTGTGACAGGAGGGACGGGAGGGCAGCAACCACTTTTGGGTCCTGAGCCCCCAGAAACAGACATGAGACAAAGAGGCTAAGAGCAGGTCTTCTGTGTGAAAAGTGAAGCCTAGAAACCCAAGAAGGAGTGGGGACACCAGGCAAGTTACATCCACGGCCCAGGCTCTGCCTGCTCAGAAAGAGGCTGGGAAAATATGTCTTCGAGCTGCCCCACTCAGTGGGTGAGGAAGCCTGGTTTAACCAGCTCCACCTCCATCAGGGAAGGCCTCTTAGAGGAGAGGGTGGATCTGAAATCCTACAGAGTAAGGAGAAGAGGGAGGGGAAGGGAGACTAGGCCAGAGGAGCAGCACAGTGAAAGCTCAAGGCAGGAATAGTAGAGCCCATGTAGGTTCAGCAAGAGGCTCAGGGGTTGCATGGGCATGCTGGCGGTGGGGCCAGGAGGGAGGCAGCCAGGTCTGTGGAAGCTTCAGCTCACCACTGGGTACTTGGGGCCCATAATGTAATTGCTTGCAAGCTGCTGAAGAACTTCAGCCAGCAGGTGATGTAACCAGAGCATGTTTTAAGAAGTTAATCTCTCCAGCATCTTTGTGGAGGGAAAATAGGAGGGCATGGCAGGAGCAGGGGAGCAGGGCCCCAGCCAGGAGGAGCGAGGTGCATCCAGGTGACAAGCAGCTCATCCCAACTGCAGTAGCAGCATTGGGGACGAGTGGAGGAGGCACATGTGGACACTCAGGGGCGCTCATGGGAGGAAATTGGTGGGCATTCATCTGGTGTGGAGAAGGGTAGGGTGAGGAAGGATACAATAGCTGGAAGGATAAGGCTGTCCCAGCAGAGGCAACAGCCCAGCAAGAACACAAAGTGGGACAGCCTGGAGGTGAGTGAGCCCTGTGGTTCCCTCCTGCCTGAATGTGACTGTGATGAAATACTGAAATTAGAGCGTTTAGAAACCTCAATAGCAATTTGACAAAGTAACAGAGTATGACTGCTCAATCTAATAATAAAAAATTGGGTGCTTGTATTTTGTATGGCTTTTTTTTTTAATCTCATTTTTCTCATCACTCAATTTTTATCGCATTTTGCAAACGTATTGGTCTGCAACTGATGGGAAATAAAAACTGAGTCTTTCGCTGACGCTGAGTTGGGAAGTATGGCCATGCAGTCTCTCCATTAGCTTCTGTTGCCAAAACCAAACTCTTCTTAGTCCCAGAGTTAGCTCCCATTCATTTTTTTTCTCTTTATGTCAGGGAAGCCTATCACCCCACCTGAGGCCAGTAAGCAAAGCAGAATGTCCTCACCACTCTAATCCCCAGAATTTCTATTGCCCCACATTAGCTCAGATATTCTGAGAGAGGTTTCCCTGGCTTGGCTGAAAGCCAGTACTGCTTGCTCTTTGAAACAACAGTGATGTGGATGGTTGTACATGGTCCTGAGGCCAAACCAGCACAGAGGGACTATGCAGTGATGGCATCTGGTGACTCCCCACCTCCATCGCCCACTGTCAGCAGCCAAGCTCACTAGAGGTCATTAATGCAGATCAGCTGCTAATGGACTTTCCCTGTTGGCTGTTTTATCTCCAGCACTATTTTTTTTAACTCATTTGGGACTTTGAATTGTTCATATGCATTTTGTTTGTGAGTGCAGACATAAATAAATCCTTTAGTGCTGTTTCCATGCATCTTCTCAAAGATTCAGAAACTGACTTCCTGCTCCTTCATTTGCTTTGCTGAAAGCTGAGCAATTCTACAATTTACCAAGATGTGGCTGAGGGGCTCTGGGCCATAACCATTCCCAAAGGGGCACTTTCAAAAGGGGCTTTCCAAAGGGCAGCAACAAAAATTTTTTTTTTTCTGCTTTTCTGGAAGAGTTTCAGAGTGAGTACCCCACCCCCATCATCACCCAAAAAGCACATGAGCCCAGTGGCCATTTGCAAAGGATGATTTGCTAAATCAAATCCCTTATGATTATACAGTGGAGTGACAAATAGTACTCAGGGATTAGATCTGACGGATAAAGGTTTGTAACATGGTACAGGAGGCAGTGACCAAAAGAATCCCAAAGAAAAAGAAATGCAAGAAGGCAAAATGGTTGTCTGAGGAGACTTTACAAATAGCTGAGAAAAGAAGAGAAGTGAAAGGCAAAGGAGAAACGGAAAGCTATACCCAATTGAATGCAGAGTTTCAAAGAATATCAAGGTGAGATAAGAGAGCCTTCTTAAGTGAATAATGCAAAGAAATAGAGGAAAACAATAGAATAGAAAAGACTAGAGATCGCTTCAAGAAAATTGAAGATACCAAGGGAACATTTCATGCAAAGATGGGCACAATAAAAGACAGAAACAGTGTGGACCTAACAGAAGAAAAGAGATTAAGGAGAGGTGGCAAGAAAAAAACATAAGAACTATACAGAAAAGGTCTTAATGACCCAGATAACTACAATGGGGTTTTCACTCACCTAGAGCCAGACATCCTGGAGTGTGAAGTCAAGTGGGCCTTAGAAAGCATCACTACAAACAAAGATAGCGGAGGTGATGGAATTCCAGTTGAACTGCTTCAAATTGTTAAAGATGATGCTGTTTAAGTGTTGCACTCAACATGCCAGCAAATCTGGAAAACTCAGCAGTGGCCACAGGACTGGAAAAGATCAGCTTTCATTCTAATCCCAAAGGACAATGCCAAAGAATGTTCAAACTATTGCACAATTGCACTCATTTTACATGTTAGCATGGTAATGCTCAAAATCCTTCAAGCCAGGCTTCAACAGTATGTGAACTGAGAACTTCCAGATGTACAAGCTGGATGTAGAAAAGACAGAGGAACCAGAGATCAAATTGCCAACATTCATTGGATCATAAAGAAAGCAAGGGAATTCCAGAGAAACATCTGCCTCATTAACTACACTAAAGCCTTTGACTGTGTGGATCACAACAAACTGTGGAAAATTCTTAAAGAGAAGGGAATATCAGAGCACCTTACCTGCCTCCTAAGAAACCTGTATGCAGGTCAAGAAGCAACAGTTAGAACTAGACTTGGAACAACGGACTGGTTCAAAATTGGGAAAGCAGTACTTTAAGGCTATATATTGTCACCCTGCTTATTTAACTTATATGCAACAGAGTGCATCATACAAAATGCTGGGCTGGATGAATCACAAGCTGGAATCAAGATTTCCAGAAGAAATATAAACAACCTCAGACATGCAGATGATATCACTCTAGTGGCAGAAAGTGAAGAGGAACTAAAGAACCTTTTGATGAAGGTGAAAGAGGAGAGTAAAAAATCTGGTTTAAAATTCAACATTCAAAACACCAAGATCATAGCATCTGGTCCCATCACTTCATGGCAAATAGATGGGAAAAAAGTGGAAACAGTGACAGATTTTATTTTCTTGGGCTCCAAAATCACTACAGATGGTGACTGAGACCATGAAATTAAAAGGCACTTGCTCCTTGATAGAAAAGCTATGACAAACCTAGACGGTGTATTAAAAAGCAGAAACATCACTTTGCCAACAAAGTTGTGCATAATCATAGCTGTGGTTTTTCCAGTAGCCATGTATGGATGTGGAAGTTGGACCATGAAGAAGGCTGAGCACCGAAGAATTGATGCTTTTGAACTGTGGTGCTGGAGAAGACTTTTGAGAGTCCCTGAAGAGTCTCTTGGACAGCAAAGAGATCAAACCAGTCAATCCTAGAAGAAATAAACCCTGAATATTCATTGGAAGGATGCTGAAGCTGAATACTTTGGCCATATGATGTGAACAGCTGACTCATAGGAAAAGACCCTGATGCTGGGAAAGATTGGGGGCAGGAGGAGAAGGAGATGACAGAGGATGAGATGGTTGGATGGCATCACCAACCAATGGATATGAGTTTGAGCAAACTCTGGGAGATGATGAAGGACAGGGAAGCCTGACATGCTGCAGTCCCTGGAGTTGCAAAGAAAGAGTTAGACACAACTTAGCAACTGAACAACAACAACAACTTACTGAGCACTTCAGGACCACACACTGTAGCTGCCTCTGTCGTCTCATCTCAGAGATGAAAGAGTAAAGTGAAACCTATAACCAAGGGCCAAATATCACTGCCCCACAAGTCAAATATAGTTGGCAGATGTGTTTGTTTTACATACACATTTTTTTTAATGTGTAAAGTGTACATAAAAGTACAGATTTCCAAGTTTCTTGGAAATTCAGAACACTGAAAAGTACCATGGTAGCAACTGAATGAAAACAAACATTGTCTGGGGTTGAGGAGCTTGGGTGTCTTGCTGCAGGCATTCATATTTGTGTGCGGAGCGGGGGAGAGATAGAGATATAGGCATTTAAAAAGAGGAAACTTCCCTGATTCTTATTCTAAGTTGGAAAGCAAAGGTAAAGATGCTGTCAGCATCAGGACAGGGAAACCTGAATGAGTGGTTTAGAAACGATTAGAGACTGGAGTTAGGCTAACAGAACCAGATTTCCTGAAGAGATGGGCTTTGCAGAAGTATCTAAAGAAACAGTGCACACCAGAGTGCAGCCTCGCATGTCTGTCCCCAGTACCATCAGCCCTCAGTCTGGCTGAGCTGGGCAGGCAGACAGGGGCTATGACTCTGGATCTCAGCTTCCCACACAGTCATCCACCAAGTGCGCATTTAGTATGTGAGAGTCAATAGGCCCTATCCTTGGGCTTCCCTTGTGGCTCAGCTGGTAAAGAATCTGCCTGCAATGCAGGAGACCTGGGTTTGATCACTGGGTTGGGAAGATCCCCTGGAGAAGGAAAAGGCCATCCACTCCAGTATTCTTGCCTAGAGAATTCTATGAACTATATAGTCCATGGGGTCACAAGGAGTTGGACATGACTGAGTGACTAAGCACACACAGGTCCTCTCACTGACAAAGAGTGAGATATACAAAGGCCTTTCCCTCAAAGAGCTCATGAACTAGCAGGAGGAACAGGCAAGTTAAAGCTCCGGGGGCTAGGAGAGCACATGGTGAAGCTTCAAACCCCAGGAGGCAGAGCTGCTCAAGTGGGGACCATGAGAGAATTACCAGCCACCTACTTTGTGACAGACAAGCTCTGAAATGACCAGTGTGATACCCACCTCTTGTTGTTCGTATCTTTGTGCCATCCCCTCTCCTTGGGCTAGATGGGACCTGTGACTTGCTTCTCACCCAAAGAATACAGCAAAGGTAAAGATGATGGGATGTCACTTTTGAAATTAGGTTACAAAGATTGATTTTTCTTGCTGGTAGACTCTATCCTTCTTGGTTTGCATGCTTGATGAAATGAGTTGCCATATTGAAGCATTCCATGCCACGAGAGAATCAGGGTGCCCCCTGACCAGCAGCCAGCTAGCTCTGAAACCTTTAGTCCAACAGCCCTCAAGAAACTAAATTCTTCCAAAGACCTTCCCCAGTCAAACCTTCAAATGAGACTCCAGCTGACACCTTGACTGCAGCTTTGTTAGAGACCCTGCAGCAGAGGTTTCATAAGGTTTGCTTGTCTCTTGACCTACAGAATCTGGGATATAATAAATGTGTATTGTTCTAAGCTTCTAAATTTGTGGTGATTTGTTATGCAGCACTAGGGCTTTCCAAGTAACTCAATGGTGGGGAATCTGTCTACCAATGTAGGAGATGTGGGAGACGTCGTTTTGATCCCTAGGTCAGGAAAATCTCCTGGAAGAGGAAATGGCAAACCACTCCAGTGTTCTTGCCTGGAAACTTCCATAGACAGAGAAGCCTGTTGGGCTGCAGTCCTTGTGGTCACAGAGTCATACATGGCTGAGCATGCATGCACACATGCACTAGATAACTTATTAGTTATCTACATTTATGTCCCCTGCTTTGGGAACAGCAAGTCATTAATCAACACATTCACCAAGCCACATATGGCATGAATACATGTGTTGTTGAGTCCCTGGCTGTTGGCTGAACAGCGCTCAGAAGGTGATAGAGACAAGAGAAATTGCAAGTGGCTGTGCTCTTCTCCCTTGCCTAAAGCCTCAGCTGTCTTCCTACCAGTGGCTGATACCTCCTTACATAAGCAGTTGCCTATATCTCTCAAGTCTGGAGAGAGGCCAGAGATTCTGGCCCCACTTCTGACCTTGGCCAGATCCCCAGCACTGAGTGGGCCCAAGTATATTCTAAATTCCTTCAAATACCTAAGCACTAGTTTGTTCAGGACTTGAGCCAGGCTTGGTGACATGGAGGGAGTGAAATCTAGCCTGTGTCTGGAGGCTCTCAGCTGGCAGAGGAAAGCTCACAGGTGGGGAGCATCAGGCACAAAGCCAAGGTGTGGCCTTGCTACTGCCATGGACCCCACCTAGGTGACTCAGAGCTGGATGCTATCTCAAAGAGGGAAAATGAGGGAACAGAGCCAGCCTGGACTGTAAAGGAAACAGTGATGCAGTCTGGGGAAACCAGAAGGCTCCTTATATCAAAAATCTCTACAGACCAAATGCCAAGATTAGCCTGATAGCTCATCATTCTTCAGGTTAAGCAATGGCCCAGGTCCTTTTTTAAGGTGTAAATACCTAGGAGAGCAAATCTACATCCTCATCACA
The DNA here is from genome assembly GCA_024291935.2 of Okapia johnstoni. NCBI lineage: Eukaryota > Metazoa > Chordata > Mammalia > Artiodactyla > Giraffidae > Okapia > Okapia johnstoni. The sequence goes on from CM044310.1 coordinate 65,107,332, forward strand.
TTTGTTTAAATGTGTTTATCAAGCTGATTTATCTCTGACAAAAGGGCTCAGGGTTTAGGAATCTCTGAACCTTATTCATATCCCCTCCTTATTCCCTCATTCTCCCTTTAAAATACCTAGTTATCTCTATGCAAATTGAACTTGACTTCAAACAATGTTGGACTTTTCCCCTATTGCAAGTGTTTATTACTGATTAAAATCTATCCTTACCAATTTACCTGGTGTCCAGTTGTATCAGCCCTTGACAGTGAACAGTGATGAAATTAAACATGTTTTGGGTTTTTTCCAATTTTGTTCTTCCCCATAATTTTCTCTACATTGACACAGAGCTGCTTTTGTAACTGAGAAAAAATGTTCTATTTAAAGCATCACTTTTGATTCACTGGAGACATTCCAAGATCAGAGCTTGGGAATGGTTGTTTTAAAATCTCCCTCCTTGTCTTTACCTTGGGGGTAAATGGGTCTCCACATAAATTCGACAGAGAGGCTCCCTGCCTTTACATTACATTGCCATTGTTGCCCTCCACAATCTACATAAACACAATTCCACAGCATTAGGTTTGCAGCCATAACCAGGGCAAATATGTTGCTGTCATGGCTCAGTTTACAGCCCTTATCATTTGTAACTATGCCTTAAGAACTGAAAATTCTGGTCTGCTCATAGCCTACATGAAAGTTCAAGAAAGTCTCCACCAATTGAAGAGGTGTGAAATGGCACCTTCACAAGTGCAACGAGCTCTTGCTAAAGCACATGCTAACTAAGGGTGACCCTCCCTCCTGGGGGCAAGAACTTCAGGCAGCAGTGCCTCCTTAGCACAACACTCAGGCCAGCACAGGCATTCAGCCTAGTATTCTTTTTTTTTCCCAAGTTGTAATTCACTTTTATTACTCTAGACTTCAGATTATATTTTGTGGCTAGATCCATGTCACTTCTAGCTGTGATGGAGTGGGAATTACAAGTCTTTTAGCTGTCTGGACAGCTAGTAAGGTTGGGAAGAAGGGCAGATGAATATTAGATGGGCAGAAGTACTTTCTGTCACATTCGCTTCCTATAAAGTTGAACATGTGTAATTGATCTCTAGGTTTTCCCTGGTGGCTCAGCAATAAAGAATCCACCAGCAATGCAGAAGACACGGGTTCGATCCTTGAGTCATAGGGAAGATTCCCTGGAGAAGGGAAAGGCAACCCACTCCAGCATAGCCTGAAAAATGCCATGGACAGAGGAGCCAGGCAGGCCACAGCCCACGGGGTCGCAAGAGAGTCGGATGACTTTGCAACCAAACAGCAACAACACATTGGTCTCCAAACCCGGTCAACGTTGGATTGGACCCTTAAGCTAATGTCGGTTGCCTTTTACAGTGGCAGTGGACACTGATATGGGGGGAAAAACAGGAGGAAGAATGATAGCTCAGTTGTTCAAAACAGAATTGCAGTTTCAGCCTAGTATTCTTATGAAGACAAAACAGGGCCTTTCCTGAACTCCAAGAGGACTGAATTATAACTCAGAAATTGCTCAAAGTATTCAAACATAACTGAGCAACTGAGCACACACACATTCTATAGTTAACAGTCCCAATATTTTAACTGAAGGTTTCTAAATTTCCAGGCCAAAGACCCCATGGACCAAATACCCTACCCATTGCTACTTGCCAGCATCGCCTCTAGTAAAATGATTCTAACATTGGAGTGGATAATATTTAGCATAAATGCAATGAAATTCTTGTTTGCCTTCAAAGCATCTTATCAAAGCTCATACCTTTCAAACTCACACCACAGATTCGATTCTTCTGACAATGAAGAGAGCACAAAGAACAGCCACTGGGCCTGATGAGCTAGCCAGGGTCACACAAACGTGTGGCCCACGGTTCAGATCCAGCTTGCAATGACACCATAGTGTTTTAAAAGTTGAGTTTCTCACGTCAGACCTATTGGCTATTATGAAAAAGACAGAAACAGCAAATGTTGGAGAGGATGTAAAGAAAAGAGAACTCTGTTACACTGTTGGAGGGACTGTGTGCAGCCACTGTGGTAAAACTGTATGGAGGTTCTTCAAGAAATTAAGAATAGAACTACCATGTGGCCCAGCTAGCCCATTTCTGAATATTTATCTGAACATAAAAACACTAATTCAACAAGATATATATACCCCTATATTCATTCAGCACTATTTACAGTAGCCAAGATATAGAAATAAGCTAAATGTCCCTCAATGGATGAATGCATTAAAAAATATATATTTTTTTTCAATAGAATATACTCAGCCATAAAAGTGTGAAATCCTGCCACTTGCAATAGCATAGAAGAATCTTTAAGCCATTATGCTAAATGAAATAAGTCATACAGAGAAAGATAAATATCATACGATCTCACTCATAAGTAGAATCTAAAAAGAAGCAAAATAAACAAACAAAATAGAAGCAAACTCACAGATATAAAAGCAGATTAGTGGTTACCAAGAGGGGGAAGGGGTTGGAAGGTAAATGAAATGGGAGAAGGGGGTCATCTGTATGGTGGCACATGGTAAGTAGATTTGTGGTGGTAATCACACTCCTGTGTATGCAGATTATAATTATAATGCTCTATACCTGAAACATATAATAAAAAATAGTTTTTTAACCTCGAGTTTTTGAAAGCAGCTCTTCTGCCTCTTTCTTCTTTGCCCATTTCTATTCCCCTTCAACCTTGAAAGAACCTAATTATAGAAATAAGATCACTAGGCAATTTAAACTAGCTCCTGATTTATGCTCTCTTGAATGTATACCAAGCCTTGCCTAATCTACTGATTCTTTTCCTAGAGTAAAATAAGTAATAATGAAGAATTAAGTGGTTAAAGAACGACTATCTCCCCACCCTCAACAGTCCCATCAGCAATCCTGCAGGCAGATCACACAGTGGGTAAGATAACATCTGAAGAGTCAGACAGCCTGCATGCAATGGAGACTGCGGCAGAAAGCATGACCATATAGTTGACCCCCTTCTGCCTTTGCAATTCACTGAGATTCTTTCCCTCTTTTTTGCCTTTAAAAATTGTCATGGGTGAGTGGAATCTCAGTTGGTCTTGGGATATGAATCCACCTTCTTGCCAGATTGCCTTCATTCTTGATTAAAGCATCTTTCCTTTCTTCTGATGCTTTCCTCTCAATTTTTTACTTTTAAATGGCAAGCAGCCAATTCTAAGCTGGGTAACATTTTTACCAAACTTTTTTAAGCTTAGAGATTCCACAGAAAAATTATCAGTTCTCTTGAAAAAATTCAGAGGATTTGACATAGGGTCCTTTAGTATCTGCTATCTCTTTTAAACCGTTCTTACTCTCTGATGTACCTCTGTCTGCTCTGGCCTCTTTTAGTCCTGAATAACACCTGTCTGGCTGTGGGAAGCACGGTGTACCCCCTCCGCACTCCTACACACAGCCAAATTGTGGAGCAGGAAAAAAAGACGTTTCTTTTCAGACGGTTTAGGCCGTGGCACCAGCGTGAGGGACCCTGCTGCTCGGTGAGACCGGGACCCGGCAGCTGGAGCTGCAGTGACAGCCTGCAGACGGGACTCCGGTGACAGAGTCCTCATGGCAGCTCCGGCCCGGCCCCCCAGCTCATGCCTCTTCCTGAGGAGGCGCAGAATGAGAAGCACCATGGAGCCAGCTCCGGCCGCGGTTCAACCAGAGGCCGGCCGTGCCCGGTTCCCAGAGCCGTCGGAATCTGCAGGGGCCGTGCCCGTCCACAGAGGAGTGCGGTTGTGCCAGGCTGGTCCCGAGGCCCTCCAGCCCTCCTGGTGGAGCGGGACCAAGCGCCGGGGAGGGAGGCCGCAGAGTAGGATGAGTGGCGTCCACACCAGCCTCGGAACGTCCTTGGGGAACCGCATCGTGCTTCAACTTGAACATATTCATTCTCACTGCAAACGAGCAGAGAACTGTCTTCTTGAGGCTGTCCTAAAGCTGTTGTCTGCCCCCCTTGGAATCCAGGGGGCTCGCGGCTCTGACCTTCACCTCTAGCATGTTGAGGCAGAGCCTCTATTTCTGTTCTCCTTTCTTAACAGGGGAGCAGAGGGTGTTCTAGATTCCATCTATAAACCTTCGGATAAAATTGGGCTTGGGACAGGACTCATCCCCTGTGCGTCCTTTGCCAGCCCTTCCCACCCATCGCCCGGTGCACCGTTGACTGCCAGGCCCGCCCCTCGAGCCCCAGCTCACCCTGGTGGAGGACGCGTTTACCAGGCAGCCCTAAGAGATGAGACAACCGCCCCACAGAAGCGCACTGTGTCTGCCTACAAGAGGAAGGCCTGGGGCTGCAGAGAACTCAGAAATTCTCCCCAGACCCTTCCGCGGGGCTGCGACGTCAGCCTCCAGTAGAGCACTTTTTCTGAACGCTCCGTTTCATAGCGCCTGCTGACGGGCTGCTGCAGTTTCCAACTCTGGGAATGCACGGCTCCTGTCGCGAACCGATGCAGGCAGGGCCGCAGGAAGTCTCCCTCTGCGAGGCCTTGTGGGCGAGCCCGTGCGTGGTGAGGCCATGGGCCCGGCCTGCTCAAATGGCGTCTTCCGGCCTGCGCCCGAGGAGCCATCCTCCAGCTGCCCCGACCAGCAATGAGAGGCTACTCTTGATCTTTTCCAAGAGCAGGACTTTTATAGTAGGGCAGAGAGTGGAGAGAGTCTACAGAAAACAACTTTAGAGGTGGTAACAACTGACCTACAAAGGAGAATGGGCCATTTTATGACCAATAAAAGTTTCTAAAAGAAAAAAAGAAGAAGATGCTTCTTCTCTTTGTTCTTCTCCTCTGGAGTCTTAGCTGCTTGGTGGAAGTTTCAGGACAGGCTCTGGAAGCATGGTGTTTGCTTCCATTACCTGAGCGGTCAGGTAGGAGAAGGAACATACTGACTACTTGATGTGCCCTCACCAGGAAAATCCCCTCCGCTATTCTCAGCCTTAGATCACCAGCTGCTGCTGCTGCTGCTGCTGCTAAGGCGCTTCAGTCGTGTCCGACTCTGTGCGACCCCATAGACGGCAGTCTGTGCCTAATAATGATTTCTTATTCAAAGAGTCGAGAATTTAAATTTGGATGCAAATGTTATTCAAATGAAATGACTCCTAAAGCAATTTAATACATTGGCCAGCTATTAGATCAGAATCTGTTGCTTAATATAGCCTGGCCAGAGTAATTGGAACTATTTGGATCTTTTGGGAGTGGATGATGACACACCATTGAAGCCTCTGGAGTTAACAAAGTGAGTGTCGTCTTTGGGGGTACAGGCTAGTTCTGAGGTAATAGACAGGTTCATCTGTCAGGCCTTCGTTTGCAGGAGAGAAATGTGTCTCTCTTGCCCCATGAGAGAGAACATTCCCAGTCTCACCTGAGAAGCTAGAATTGCTGGTGTCCCTTAATTGATTACCACCCCTGATAGGTCATCTCAAGCCAAGAACATGCTGTGTGAAGGGCAGGTCCAAAACAAAACAGTGAAGTCACCAATATGTTTATGTTCTCAACCTCCCTTCTGGGTCCCAGTGACCACCAGTGTCCCAGGCTCGTGAGGCCTGGCTCTCATCCACTTGTTAGCTAATCAGAGCTAACATAATGTGATACATGAAAAGGAAGGAGAATGGCAAAATTTTGGAGATAAGTGGAGACCCAGACTTCTAAATGAAATGCCAATTTGTAACTGGGCTACCAATGCAACTAGTTAGAAGGTAGGAGAAAGATGAGACAGTTCTCCTTCTAACAAACATTTTTCAAGGCACCCTCCCAAATATTTCTAAGAGAATCTGGTGAATGAAATGTTTCCTCCTCAAAGGTGTCTTGCTTCCAGATAAGTTCTACCCCCAATTATTTGAGGTCTTGAAACTCTAGCACTGGGTCCAGGGCATCCCCATGAGATGAACAGTTACTTTTCATTGTGGCAGGGACCTCATGGGCCCTCTTGTGTTACATCAGACCTGTTTCATTCTATATGCTTTTCTTTTAAGCCCACCTGCACTTGGCTTCTGTCAATATTTGAGTTTGTAACTCTGAACTTGTCCTTGGATAACTAAGCGTGTTCACCCATGAGTGGTGTGAAGCTGCCCCTGAAAGACATTCTGAAGGACAACAGCTCTGTCATTGGGTAGACCTGTTTCACAGATGGTTTTTCAGTTCAGAGGCACCCCACTTCTGAGTTTCATCCCATCCTGGGTATTTTTCCTGCTCATTCTCTGATAGCAGGCCTTTGGCCCTCTGAATCCTGATCTCTAGTCACTGTTTCAAGAATTCATTTCTCTCCATTGGAGAATTCTTGATTCACATGAACCACTGATTTCAGAAGGAAGACAAATACTTCTCTTCAAGGGTGTTTGGAATCAGGTAGACAGGTCTCTCCTAATTTTCTAGGCCCATCTCTTACCATTAGTGGAGATGATTTCAAGTTGCTTTTACCCCAAGAGTGGCAATTTGGCTGTGTAGGAATCCCTTCAGACAAGACTATGGAGGACAAGTTAGAGACCTCACAAAGAGAATTTTATTGGCATCACAGGACTTTGAAGAGTCATTAGCTTGGGTTGCTTATGATTTTGCTGCTGCTGCTAAGTCGCTTCAGTCGTGTCCGACTCTGTGCGACCCCATAGACAGCAGCCCACCAGGCTCCTCTGTCCACGGAATTCTCTAGGCAAGAGTACTGGAGTGGGTTGCCACTTCCTTCTCCAGCTTATGATTCTGCTGCTGCTGCTGCTAAGTCGCTGCAGTCGTGTCCAACTCTGTGCAACCCCATAGACAGCAGCCCACCAGGCTCCTCTGTCCATGGAATTCTCTAGGCAAGAGTACTGGAGTGGGTTGCCGCTTCCTTCTCCAGCTTATGATTCTGCTGCTGCTGCTGCTAAGTCGCTGCAGTCGTGTCCAACTCTGTGTGACCCCATAGACCCTGATAAAAGATAAGGATAATAATAATACCTACTTCAGAGTGTCATCATGAGCATTAGGTGGGGTGTCAGCTATAAAGCTCTTGTGTGCATGCTCAGTTGTTCAGTCATGCTCTTTGTGACCCCACGGGCCATAGCCTGCTAGCTCCTCTGTCTATGAGATTTTCCAGGGAAGAATACTGGAGAGGATTGCCATTCCCTTAGTGCTTAATAAAGAACATCTGTGTCTGTTGTTGTTGTGGTTGTTATTTTTATGTCAGTTAAGGTTCTTTAACTGCAAGCAACAAATGCAACCCTGGCTAACTTAAAAACTGAAATTTCATGGGAAGAGCTCACCAAATCAAAGGGCCATCCAGATAAACAGGCACAAAGGAGACAGAAATGGTGGCCACTCCAGAGACCCAGGCAGTCAGAGCTAATTGGCAGCTTGCAAGTCTAACTACTCATCCAACCTTGACTCACTCCACTAGAGAATCAAAGAGAAACCAGTCAGGCGAACTTTGGTCACATGGGGTGAGGTGGCAAGATGCTCTGACTGATAATCCCAGTGAGACTTAACACAGTGGAACAGAGGTAATTTCCCAAAGAACAAAAGTAGTATTTTTAGCCAGGAGAAAGGGTGTGGATACCATACAGAAATCAACAAACATCTGATCCAAACCACACTTGACCTTCAAAGAACTTCATTGTCTTTCACTCTTCCTATAACCAGATGATGCAGGCAGGGATCCTGGGGCCATGATCATCAGCTTCCATTCCTTGAAAGGCACTGCTTTGTGGCTCTTGCCCACTGCTCTGTGGTTTTCCATCACCTTAGGCCCAGAATCTGCTCAACTTGATTAAGCAGATCAGGTCACCCAGTTCTCTGTGGCAGGGATGTCACAATCATTCAGCAGCAGCCACGTTGGGCCCAGATGATAGCACATAGTAATTTAGCATCTGTTTGGCTTTCATGCTGTTATTAAGGAGTTTTATCTTAAATATTTGAGGTATGATTCTGCTTCCTCATGAATATGTTGATGAAGAATTTCACACCTGTTGGAATCTTGGCTCATTTGTTGGCAGGATCTGAAATAGCACCTTTATGGAAAATGGTAAAATTCTTATTACAGCCTAAAGAATAAAGTCCGTATGATCCAACTATAACAGCTCCCCTGGCCACCCCTAGGAAACCCATCCTGATGGTAATTGGAGGATCGAGAATGCTGCTTCATGGCTTACTTTTAAGATGTTTTTAAAGACAATATCTGCAGTAATAAAGTGCTCAAACATACTTGAAATGCGTTTTGTCTCCTGTCCTAATTATACCTATAAATAAATAGTATTTTTTTCTCTGCACCATAAAATTAAATATCTTTCTGAATACCCTTCTCCTACCTTGATGAGAAAGGAGAGACTCCCTTAATGAGGACAGCACTTCTGATGAGAAAACAGAGAAGAGGATTAACCATCCAAACACGATAATATGGGAGGCATTCCTTCCTAATTTCCAAACATGGTCTCTGTGTGCAATATTCCCCTTCTCGTTGCCTGTCTCAATACCCTTTGTCTGGGGAAACTGCCCCCTTACATTTGTGCTGTTTAGGGTCTCTGTAAATTTTAGCTCTCAAGGGAATCCCTGTGAGCTCCTCCACAGAGGGTGACTTGGTAGTTATCCTCACCAACAAGGATCAGTGGGTCTTGACACCCAGGAACTGAATCATCCCACCTACCAGTCTCCTCTGCGCTCATGCTACAATTGAGAGCAAAACACAGATGCGACGTGCCAATCGTGAGGAACTTATTTTTCATTAGCAACATTTGGCCCATAGGCAAGTTGATTAAGGGTGATCATTTATTTGCCACCCACTCAGTGTCCATGGGCTGCCCTGGTAGCTCAGCTGGTAAAGAATCTGCCTGAATGCGGGAAAATCTTATTCAATTCCTGTATCAGGACAATACACTGGAGAAGGGATAGACTACCCACTCCAGTATTCTTGGGCTTCCCTGGTGGCCCAGCTGGTAAAGAATCCGCCTGCAATGTGGGAGACCTGGGTTCGATCCTTGGGTTGGGAAGATCCCCTGGAGAAGGGAACAGCTACCCACTCCAGTACCCTGGCCTAGAGAACCCTATGGACAGAGGAGATTGGTGGGCTATAGTCCACAGGGTCGCAAAGAGTTGGACAAGACTGAGCACACATGCACAGTCTCTTCCTGAAGACACACAGGAGCAATATTTAATTAAGGCAGTCAGTCACTACTCAGGGAAGCCCCTCTTACAGCTGCCTCCAGCACTCAACTCCCCAAACCCATCCAGAGTACCCAAAACTGGCCTGGGGAGTCTAGGCTGAGTCTGAGAGGTGAGAGAGAGGCATTCAAGCTGAGTTTAATACCCAAGTGCACAGTAAAGTGCAAGAAGGAACACAGTTCATTAGAGCAAGAGGCTATCAGAGCGGGCACTGCCAGGCTGTCCTAGGAGGGAGGCAGAGAAACTGGGGAACACGGCATGGCAGAGGCAGCATTTGAGCTGGTTCTGAAGCAGAAGAAAGAGGCCCTGATGGGGGCTAGTGTCCACCTTAAGCAAATGTGGGAGCCAAATTTCCACCTTCTACCCTGGCTCAAGGACTCCCCCTGAGCCCACAGACCTCTCCCGGCACCTGTGCACATCTCCATTAAGCAGCTACTGGTGGAGTGTCCCCTAAGTTTGGGCACTGAGCCAGGCACTAGGGTTTTTAACACATCATCCAGTACATGAGGTCCCTACTGCCATGAAGATAACAGACAAATAAGCAAAAAGCAAATTGGAATTTGGGGTTGGAAGAGGGTGTATAGGAATAATAAAACAGGGGGCATGCCTGAGAGCTGGGGGTTAGGAAGGCTTCACTGGGGAGGGGGCATTTGAATGTAACCTGATTCATGAGAAGAAACCACCTGTGTGAGAATCTGGAGAAGGATGAGTTTGGGCCAAGGTAGAGCATCAGAAGTCCCGGGTTCAGCATGAATGGAAACAGTAAAGATGTGTGTGTACACGCACATACACCCATTCCCCACAAGAGTGGAGTGGTGGAGATTGTGCCAGAGAGGTGGAGAGCACCTTGAAGACAGACAGGATGTGTTTTGCCTGGGGCTGAGTGTGCCTTGCCCACAATGGACTCTTCCCTTCCCTTCCCTTCAAGTCCAGGCTAGAGACAGAATAGCTGGCCCAGAGCTCTCAACATAAAATAAGATCTTCCTTCTCTAGGGAAGTCTGGGAACCAAAGGAGCACTGGCCCCTTGTAGGGAGGCATTTTCCAGACTATTCTATCTCCACGTGGCCAAGAGCCCCCCTTCCTATTTTTAACCGTTCAGGGCATTGATGTTGGAGGTAAACCCCATACCCAGGCTTCAGTGATCTGCAAGGCTTGCTAAGTGGTCCCAATGTAGACCTGACCCACAAAGATGAAAGCCAAAATGCTCCTTAAAACAGCATTATTGTGCCTCCAAGTGGGGTTCACAGCACCTCTCTGTGTGTAGGCATCTCTGATGAATCTATCCTCAGAATGTCAATCACATCCTCTTCCTCTGTAAATGAGGTCAGTGGGATATGTAGACAATTTATCTGGTTTAACTAGGACTACCTTGGAGAAGGAAATGGCAACCCACTCCAGTATTCTTGTCTGGAGAATCCCAGGGACGGAGGAGCCTGGTGGGCTGCCATCTATGGAGTTGCACAGAGTCGGACATGACTGAAGTGACTTAGCAGCAGCAGCAGCAGGACTACCTTGAATAAACCACTTTCCTCATCTTGATTTACCATAAGAGGTTGAGCCCTGATGAAGCTGTGGTGATTAGGATTGAAGTTCTTGTCCCACTCAGGATTTATATTAATTAATAGGACCATATGCCAACAGTCACCTGTACTTGCGGCCCAGCAGGCAGAGTCGTTGCCAGGCACCGGTTTGGCTAAGTAAGGCTTTCAGGAGCTGCTGTGCTGGGCTCCCAACCAGGGGTCACTCACCTCATTAAGGTAGTGGGAATGGAGCCCAGAAGAGATTCCAAGCTGGTGTTCAATAGGTCTCCTGATGTGCAAAGGACAGGAATTCCCACAAGATTCCTTCTTTTTCAGCTTTCTGCCACCAAAAAAGGGGCTCCTAAATACAGAATTAATCTTTGGAGGAAAATGCCACAGAGAATCACATGGGGAGACAAGCAGGGGCCGCTGCAGAGTCTGCCCAGAACCATGCAACCCACAGGTCCCGTGGGATTACCCAGGGGTGTACTTGGATTTGCTCAGCCTTTTCCTGAGCCTTTCTGAACTTTGGGGCTGTCTGAGTCTCTTAGAATATGGGCTCTGGGAACATTGAAAGGACCTGGGGGTAGGGGAAGTGGATACTAAGTGGATACTTAGTGGATACTAAGAGTCTAAGTGAAAGGTTGGTCACCAGTTTTATATGCTTTACTCAGACTGCAGTATTTTAAAATGTAGGCAAAACACACATAATCAGAAGAGTTTACATAAAAACCCAAATTTCTGGCTTCATTCAGAAGGTCAAAAAAGTTGGCCACATTGAGTGCACATTCCCTTGTGGTGACGAGCAATTCATCTAGCCACCTGTGGGCCAGCTTCCCTTATTTATCTCATCAACCTAGCCCCTTGACCACCTGAGTCAGTGGGCCTCACCAGCTAGACAATGAGGTTGTACCAAAAAGGACTGGACTTACAGTACCCAGGACCCCAAGGGCAGAGCATATGACCCGCTCAGAGAGCTGAGAAGCAGCTGCCCAAATGGAGAGAAGTCACTTCGAAAAGCCAGGGGAATGGCATTTGTGCTTGATTTCTCCATGGACTAACAGGGCTAGAGGAGGTATTCCAAAAGGGCAATGGCAGGGACTTTCATGAGAGCTGGCCACAGTTTTGTTAAATCCTAGGAACATAGCAAGATTCCCAAACCTCTTTTCTGGGCACAAATCTTCACACCACAGACATCCCCATCTGACAGGTTCAAGAAGCTTTGGGTCTCAAGTGGAGTCTGGACAAGAAACAGCATCCCATCACTAAACAAGGATACTCTCTTCTTCCCTGAGAGCCTTGACAACTTGTCAACCTCTCAAGAAGAAGGAATCCCTGCCAGCCCTTGACAATGCTGAGGTATGCCAGAGGATGTGGACAGAAGTCAGGGTTAACATTCCAGAGAGACTCAAGTTCGTATTCTGTACATGATAATAATGCAGGTGTCAGGAAATAAAGCAGGAAATAAAGACCTGTGGAGGTTTGTGCGTCCACAGCCAAACCAGGCTCAGAAGCCCACTAAGATCTTGGCTCCCCACCTGCTCCCCTCTTGCACACACACACACACATGCACAATTATACCCTGCACTTCTCAGAAATGTGAGAGTCACTCAGTTGTGTCCAACACTTTGAGATCCCATGGACTATACAGTTCATGGAATTATCCAGGCCAGAATACTGGAGTGGGTGGCTACTCCCTTCTCCAGCAGATCTTCCCAACCCAGGGATTGAAACCAGGTCTCCCACATTGCAGGCAGATTCTTTACCAGCTGAGCCACCAGGGAAGCCTGCAATCCTCAGAAGCCTTGTGCATTAGTCAATGCAGTCCCTGCAATCCATGCTTTGGACCTGTATGATCTCCAGAGGGTTTCCAAAGCAACATATTTTGGAACTGAATTACAAGATCAGGAGAGTTGGGGGAACTGGTGTTTTAAAATAACACTGCTGAGATAAAATTTAATGGTATAAGAAATTCAGTATTTTGAAAACATGAAAATAAACATTCTGCAGAGCCTGGATATGGGAAGCTGTGCAACACAGTTTGTGAAAGCTGCTCTGTTGTGGAAGAAGTATAACAATTTTTAATAGCCTTGTAAATCTCCCTTATGAGATGCAGCTCCTGTAAACACTTCTTCATATTTTTTCTAATATTTATGTAGTGCAGTTAGAAGTTATTAAACGGGAATGGTTTTCATTGATAACTCTCTCATTCTGAAGGAGCTGCCAAATGACTCATCCTGGAGATGACAGGAAGGAAAACGTCCCCTACAGGGTCAGATGGATGACACTGCTCCTGAAATCTTCCTTCTGAAGGCAAATTCCTTGACTCCCCAGGCCTCTATCTCCCCAGTTACAAAATGAGAAGCAATCATTCCTCCAGCTCCTTTACTTTGCAGCATATCTTACTGCTTGGTTCCAGGCATTGACTGATGTCCTGGGAATAAAATGAAAAAGTAAAGGAGCCACCATCCCTGATTGCATAGAGCCTCTGGTCCAAAGACAGAGAGAAGTATTCATCGAAGGATCACATAGAAAACGTAATATTATAAATGTGCAACTGCCATAAAGGAAAGATATACAATTTACTGGGGGTTTCCCAGAGGGAGATCTGGCTTGGTCCAGCCTGCAAGGGTGTAGAAAACTTCTCCTAGGAGCTGCCATTCATCAAAATGGAAACTATGGGAAGGTACCAGGTTTGAGGAATAAAGGTAGTGAGTTTGGTTTTGGATCATTAAATTTGGGGTCTTTGTGAAAGAGATTTTAAATTGGCTCCATACTGGGGTGTGGAGCACACAGGAAGGATCTCAGATGGTGATATGAATGTGTAAGGAGGGTAACTGAAGTTATGAACTTGCATGCAATTTTTAAGAGACTACATATTGTGTTGGCCAAAACGTTTGTTTGGGTTTATCCCAAGCAATGTTACAGAAAAACCCAAACTTATGTTTTGGGCAACCCAATAATAAAAAGAGAATAGAAATGGATCAGACTCTATAAAATCCATGTTAATGAAGTGTTTCTCCTCTTTGGTTGCTAGTAGTCATGTGAAGAGCTTTAGAAATTCTGATGCTTGGGTTCCACCTACAGAACTTATAAATTTATGATTGAGTTGGTCTGCGGCGTGACCTGAGCATCTGAATTTTTAAAAGCTTCCCAGGTGGTCCTAATGTATGGCCATGGTTGAAAACTACTGACTTAACAGCTGGGAAGAGGAAAATAGGCTACAAAGGAAACAGAAAGTATCATGTAGAGAAACAGGAAAATCAAGCAGGTAGTAGGAGGCTTAGCTGTGCCAAGTGCTGCGGAGGGTCAGTAGGATCAGAACTGAAAGTGCCCTTTGGATTTAGAAACACGAAGGTCCCGGGAGACATCAGTAAGACTCATTCAGTATCTTGTTTCGTGGCCTCTCAGGAGCTGGGCTGATGTGACCATCACAGCACTCAGGTAGCACCCAGCATGATTTGTAACGAGTTGAGTCGATGGTGGTGGAGTCTAATTGCTGCCCTGGATATGTACCAGTACAGCCTCTGTGGAGGGGTTTGTTGATGTCTATCAAAATTATAAATGTGGAGTTCTCCGGTGGTCCAGTGATTAAGAATCCGCCTACCAGTGCAGGGAGCATGGGTTTGATTCCTGGTCCGGGAAGATTTCACATGCCATGAGGCAACTAGGCGCCTGCACCACAGTTTAAGGGCTGGGCTTATGAGCCGCAACTACTGAGCCCATGCTCCGCACACCACAGTGAAGAGTAGCCCCCGCTTGCAGCAACTAGAGAAAGCCCATGTGCAGCAGCAAAGACCCTGTGCGGCCAGAAGTAAATAAATAATTGTTTTTAAAAAATTATAAATCCCAGGAATTCCACTTCTAGGAACCTTGGCACAGTGACAGATGCAGAGAGTTATTCACTGAAACAGTGCTTATGACAGCAACAGATTGGAAATCATGTAGATTCCCATCAACAGAGACTGCTATAACTGTAGTAGGAATACAGTCACTCATGTATACTTCTAGGTAAAAATCTCCAAGATGCAGCAAGTGAAGACCAGCATTGTGTACAGCAGTGAGCTAACACTTTTAATACAAAATGGAGTTATAGGTACCTATTTGCATGTATCTACTTTCTCTGCTTCCCTTGTAGCTCGGTCAGTAAAGAATCTGCCTGCGGTGCAGGAGACCCGGCTTCAACAACCCCTGGGTTGGAAAGATCCCCTGGAGAAGGAAATGGCAATCCACTCCAGTATCTTTGCCTGGAAAATCTCACGGACAGAGGAGCCTGGTGGGCTGCAGTCCATGGGGTCGCAAAGAGTCAGGCACAGCTGAGAGACTAACACTTACTTACTTACTTACTTACTTACTTATTTCTCTGCAAGGACACTTGGTACAGGTGACTTTATTGGGTGCTAGGTGACTAGAGAATGGAATGAGAGAGAAAATTTTCATTGTTTGTTACCTTTTAATCTTTTGAATTTGGAACCATTGAACCCTGTTGAATATAAAACTGTGATGGTAAGGCTATTTCCCTGAGAAGAACAAAGTAGGATGAGCCCATATTCTGAGGTATAATCTGAGTGGGCTCTTCCAGGTACCACACTGATCACTACAAATCTTCTAAAATGCAAATAAGAGTGTTGATGTTTTCGTTCTTGCTTCACTGTTTGTTTTAAGTCAATAAGATTTGAAAAGCTGAGATTTATCTTTTAGAATTTAGCCTGGGTGATTGTTCATTAATGTCAAATATATACTCTAGATAATATCGCCGTCCTAAATTCTAATCCCTAGTTGTTCTAGTTCAGTCACTCAGTCATGTCTGACTCTTTGTGACCCCATGGACTTCAGCAATCCAGGCTTCACTGTCCTTCACCAGGGAAGGTGGTGTCCCCCCAGAGCTTGCTCAAACTCATGTCCATTGAGTTGGTGATGTCATCCAACCATCTCACCCTCTGTCATCCCCTTCTCCTCCTGCCCTCAATCTTTTCCAGCACCAGGATCTTGTATAATGAGTCGGCTCTTTGCCTCAGGTGGCCAAAGTATTAATTACTACTGACTAAACTTTCTGAGATTGGTATAGAATTGGTGTAGGAGCCATGGGTCTAGATTTGAGTCCTACTTTTGTCAGTGCTTTACTGAGTAGTCTTGGGCAAGTTTCTTCATCTGTCTTCACTTCAGTCTATAACATAAGCTTGGTAATCCTTGCTTTTAGCTGCCTCCTGTAAACTATAGGAAACAAATGACATCATAGCTTTGTGTGTGCTAAGTGAGGGCTTCCCTTGTAGCTCAGTTGGTAAAGAATCTGCCTGCAATGCTGGAGACCTGGGTGCGATCCCTGGGTTAGGAAGATCCCCTGGAGGAGGGCATGGCAACCCATTCCAGTATTCTTGCCTGAAGAATCCCTATGGACAGAAGAGCCTGGCAGGTTACAGTCCATGGTGTCGCAAAGAGTTGAAAATGACTGAGCGACTAAGCATAGCACAGAGCACATGCTAAGTGAGCTATAAAGATGCTTACAAATGTGGTGTCAATACACACAGGTTGTTGCTTGAAATCTGAAGCTTTCCTGTAATAAATAAATATCTCCAAGAGAACTGACAACATCCAAATTTTATTATAGGCCAAATAATTCAATGATTTTCCAAACCTTAACCTTTGTTACATGCCCAGGAGAAAGCAGATAACCACCTGAGCTAAACTAGAGTTTCTCAGTCTTTAGAAAAGACTTCTCTCTGCAAGATGAGTACAGAACACAAAGAGGGTCTGGGTTGGCTACAAGCACAGAGAGGTGGATTGGCTAACTTCCTAAGGGGTCCATCAAGAAAGAGGCTTGAGGGGTAGCCATTAACACACCCAGTCAAGAGGATCAACCTACAGCCTCTCTTGGCAGGACTGGCAAGACAGTAAAGTGGCTGTCAAACTCTCCCACAGGTCCTCAGAGCTTTAGGCGAGTGATGGGGTCTGTAGAGTATGACTGCTATAACATGGTAAAGGTAGGCTTTGTTCATTTACCTTATCTTTAAAGGTACCATTAATAAAATATTGATTTTTCCTTTTACAGAAAATTGTAGTTTCTTCGTAACACAGAGATTTGAGCCTATATATCTTACCAACTTTCACTTTCCTGCTGGTATATATAAATGGGGAAAGCATGTATTAGTGTTGGACACTCCGGAAATGGAAGAGCCCCAGGGTAGAAACACTGCAAAATTCTGTCTGCCAGAGAGTAGTGGGAAGGCTGCTGCAGCAAAAACCTGTCAGATGCAAGAGAGGTCACTTGCCTAGGTGGTGATCAGAAGTCAGTGACTTTGCCAGCACCTGGAGCCTGCAGAGTGAACAGGTGAAGTGATGCGGAGCAGAGGGGCCTCCAGGATACACTGGAATCCTACCAGGATTCATTTAGGAGAAGCAGTCCCAAACGGCACCCAATCGAGTTTCAGTGGCCCCTCTTCTATCCTGCCAACTGTCAAGGTCCCCACTGACATCTCAGCACTCTGACAGGGAGGGGGATGGGTAGGGGAGAGGCCCAGAGTTCTCTGCTCCCAGCCCCCACCGCATGTATTTTTGTCCAACCAGAGGGAGAAAATGGTACTAGGTTCCCTTCACCCCCAACGTCCTGCTCCATCCCACCCTTAATGGGAGGGGTCTTTGGGAGAAAAAAAAAAAATGAATTAGCAAGAGAAAGCTGTGTCAGTCCTACAGATGCTTCACTCAGATGAAGGTGGACACACAAGGAGGCCACAGTTTGATGTGAGAACTGAAGAAGGAGGAAGAAAACCCAGGAAGAAGGCAGATGAAGAGAGGAGGCTTTTCAGGGTATGTGTAGGAGGGGAAGCTGGTCCTGACTCAGAGAGGAGCTTGAAGAACCTGAATTTCAAGTTCATTTTGCTCCCTGACAAGCGGGATGGGATTCTCCATGGTGAAGGACCTGCACCCCTCCCTAATCATTGATGGCATAGATGCATAACTCTAGAAATAAGAACTCTAAAATTCTGGCCAGTTGTAGGACCATTCACTATTTGTTTTTCACTGTCACTTTCATTTTTAATTTCCCAAAGTGTTTCACTGTAACTATTATATCAGCAAAAAAAGATGTTTTAAAATTAAAACAAACCAACAAAACCCTTGACTGTCATCTGCAACCAGCATCCAGGGTCATTCTCTGGACACACAGACACCCATTGATCTAGCAGGGTGCCCATCACTTCCCCCAACACCACAGCCACGCCCTTCTCCACCCAGCTCTTTTTCTCCCTCACACCCTGGGGCCCAAGTCCTTTTGACTAAGCCAACTCAGATGGCGTATCCTGAAGGGCATCACTTGTAATCACCCAAGCTGCTGCAGTGTGTCTGCCTCGCTGCATGGCACACACCATTTGGTTTATGACCAGAGCCCCATGAGACTGGGTGGGGTCTGTGTCTAACACAGAATCTGGCACCAAGTTTGTGGACAGAAGCCGTGGGTGTAAGGGTCTGTGGGTCAAGTCCCCATAAGGTGGCAGCCAGGGAAAGACAAGCCAAGGATAAGCTAAATGCCTCCTATGTGCCAACTCATTTGATCCTGGAAACAATGCTGCAGGTTAGGTTCTGCCGCCATCTCCATTTTACACAAAGTCATAGGACTCTGGGACTGTCAAAGGTCCAGGCAGTGGTAGGGCTGGGGTGTCAGCTTCTGTGACCTGCCTTCAGACCTGGGTATGTAACCAACATTAGGAAAGCTCTCCGATACTTTGCTTTCCCCTTTAGAGAACTGTTGCCCATGTCACAGCTTCTTAAAGAGACAATGGAAAAGCCTGTGCCACCTGCTGTAAGATTGGGAATTGGGAGGAGAACAATCACCTCTTCCCATTTATGGAGACTTCTGCATAGACACTGAAAGGGGAGGGAAGGTCATGGGCAGAGAGTTCATTCTGGGTCACATTTCCTTCCAGTTAGTACCTCCCAACCCAGCAGTGCAACATCTTTGACTACCTTCACCCTGTATGCTGCAGAAAATAAAGACCAGTTTTTAGAAACTCCTTTTATTACTTAAAGATTTCTGTGATCCCCCAATGAATGCCACTTTAAGCAGGCTCACAAAGGAAAGGAAAGTTTACAAAGGAAAGAGAAGAGTGGTTTGCTTTATTAAAAGCCCTAGGCTTGAAGTAGGACTGACTCCAGGAGTGCTTTGGATATAGAGTTCTAATGCCTTTTATGTGAGATTATTTTACATGTAATGATTCCAGTTCTGTCTCTCCTTTC
Organism: Okapia johnstoni; assembly: GCA_024291935.2. Classification (NCBI taxonomy): domain Eukaryota; kingdom Metazoa; phylum Chordata; class Mammalia; order Artiodactyla; family Giraffidae; genus Okapia; species Okapia johnstoni. The sequence continues at coordinate 65,126,188 of CM044310.1, forward strand.
TCTCTGCTCCAGGACCACTCATCCCTAACTTCTCCCTGCTGTCTGGAAAATGGGCCCACGTCAAGGCTTTAGGATGATTCCTTACTGCCTTCCAACTCTGCAGTGATGGTCTCAGCCTAGGCCCACCACCCATCCTATGATACCATCCCCACCTCACCTCTACGGTAAGAAGAGGGAGTACATGGGAGAGGAGTCAGATTCCCACCAACTCCTAGAAAGAGGGAGAAAGACAGCTGGTAGGGGGCGAAGGACCTAGGATGCAGGACCTAGGAGCAGCTCAATGTCCTGGGCCCCAGCACAATGCTGGGAGGCTAGGAGCAGGAATGGGAATGCTGACGTGAGTGTTGGAAGCTGGCGGTGGTACAGGGCTGAGAGTTCATCGGATAAGTAAAGCTAGGAGTGGAGGGTGGAGGGGGCCGTGATGGGCCTGCCCTGTTGAGGGCAGCATATGTGGGAGGGAGCTCCAGGGGAGCAGAGGAATGGCATGATCGGGCAGCCTCTGATGCTCTGTCTCCCCTGAGGCTCTGCTCTCCTGGGTCCCCAAAGTGCAGCAAGATGAAGACCACAATCACCTCCTGACTGATGGCCAAGGCATCACACAGAAGCGCATCCATGCATTTCTGTCCAAACTGAGGAAGTTAAAGAAGCCCAGGTAAAGGACTAGAAGGTGTCCAGGCAGTCTCACTAACTGCAAAAGAGAAGTTCGGGGTGGGGACACCTTCCCAGAGACCATAGGAGAAGTGGCGGCCGGGCTCTGAGATCCTGGGTTAGGACCATTGCCTGCTGTGGCCTTAAGATGGGGTGCTGGCCCGACCAACCCTGTCACCTGCCAGGACCCACCACTGTCTGCTGCCCCACTGGAGATGAGCGGTGCAGGGAAAGGGAGGTTCCAGGTGAGCTCGATGTAGGAGCCAGGGGCTGGCATCTCTCCTGGAACAATGGGCCCCCTGGCCTTCTGTGGCACTGCTAGCGATGCCACCCCTTTCCTTTCAGGAGCTGCCCTGGGGGGAGTGGGGTGTGTGGTCATTGGCAGAGCCAGTGATTAGTCCTGCTCTTGTCTTAGGGGACAAAGGAAAACAGATGTCTGTGAAATGTTTGTGGCTGTGCCAGTGACTCTTGGGGCAGGAAGGAGACATTACTGGCATTAGAGTGGACAGGTTTCAGGGATGCTAAGTGTCCCAGCATGTACAGGAATGTCCCTCAGAGGAAGGGTTTCTCACTCCAAATTCCAGAGGAAACAGTGAAGAGGACAGGGAGCAGCACATATGAAAGCTTGGCCCTGAGCCCCCTCTGCTGGAGAAGGAAATGGCAACCCACTCCAGTACTCTTGCCTGGAAAATTCCATGGACTGAGGAGCCTGGTAGGCTACAGTCCATGGGGTTGCAAAGAGTCAGACATGACTGAACGACTTCACTCACTAACTCACTCCCTCTGCTGGACAGGGCTTGGCACTGACATTCCAAGGGCTTCTGAGCCCTGTCTCCCCATCCTTCACCATCTGCATGCTGTCAGAGGGGTTCTTCCTGCTTTGCCAGATCCCTCACTTAACGGGGACGTCGATCCCCTTGCTGGGCACTGGCCCGCATCTTTGCTCACCCAGACTTGCCCTGTCTGCACAAGAGCAGGCTCCCGTGCACTCAGCCCAGAAGGCAGCTGAGGCCCAGGCCCGCTCCCTCACGAGGGACCATGTGCTTCAGGAAGGGGAGACTGAGGCGGCCCTCCCGCCACTATGGCCCAAGGGTCCCCAGGTCCTGCCGTCCTTTCCAGCCCCTCACCTGCTCACCTGTCTCCTGCAGAGCCTGAGCCATGGTCCTCAGCCACCTGTGCCCCTGATTTCCTGGAGTGAGCTCAGAGACGTGCTTGGAAAGGTGGAAAACAGCCCCTCACCCTCCACAGTTCCTCCCTGCTTTCTGAGTGCGGGTGAACAAATTCCCACTACAGGGTATGGACACTGGAAGCCCTGGGATCAAGCCTCCCTCCTCTGAAGGAATGTGCCTGCTGCCTAGGTGGGGAGGGGGGTGAGGGGGAGACACAGCGGGTCCTCACAGGGCAATGGACGGTAAGAGACAACCTTCACAAGCCCCGGGCACCGTGCAGGCCATATCACATACTTTGGTGCTGCTGCTGCTGCTGCTGCTGCTAAGTCGCTTCAGTCGTGTCCGACTCTGTGCGACCCCATAGATGGCAGCCCACCGGACTCTGCCATCCCTGGGATTCTCCAGGCAAGAATACTGGAGTGGGTTGCCATTTCCTTCTCCAGTGCATGAAAGGGAAAAGTGAAAGTGAAGTCGCTCAGTCGTGTCTGACTCTTAGTGACCCCATGGGCTGTAGCCTACCTGGCTCCTCCGTCCATGGGATTTTCCAGGCAAGAGTACTGGAGTGGGGTGCCATTGCCTTCTCCGCATACTTTGGTGACCTTGTCCTAAAGGTGATGAGTGTCCCCAGCAGAGCCCTAGGGTGTTTGCGTAAGATTTCTTGATCAGACTTGAAGCAGCTTTCAGTGCCCACACTGGCAAGAAGCCCAGATCCTGGGCAGCTCCTCCTGGGGCCTCCTGTGATCTTCACACTCCGAACCTGAGATCAAGACCAGGTCCCAGAAGCAAAGCCTGGGCCAAGCTCTCCCCAGCACTGGTGGCACCTGAGCCTGGACCCTCCTCTGTGTCTCCAGCCAACACTCTCCCAACACTTACTATACCCAGCTCCATCCTAGGAGCCAGAGAGGGAGAGAGCCTGCTGCCAAAGGGACCTGGCCACTCAAGGTCTCTCAACCTTCTGGAAAGAGACACAAAAAACACCTTATTTAAATAATATGGCAAAAGCTTAAATAGCACTAATATGCCAGGAGCAGATATAAGCATATTAAATGTATGAACAGATTTAGTCCTCTGAGAACACCTGTGATGTAAGGCCTCCATTACTAATAGGGAGGACAGACAGACAGAGGTTAAGAAACTCACACAGCTGGTAGGTAGTGGAGCCTAGTTTTAAATGGAGACAAAGTGGCTTCAGATGGTGTTTAGTCATTGCAAAGCCCTGTGTCTCAAATGTGGCATCATGCACAGGTTTGGGTGGAGGCCTGTGGAAAGAGAACAGCCTTCAGAGAGGAGGTGATGGCCTCAGAGGGGCCTAGATGTTCACCTGCAGACAAAAGGAAGAGCGTTCTGAGAATGAGAACAGCATTAGAGAGGCAGGTCACAAAAGAGCAAGTCCTGTGGAGGAGAGTGAGCAGGCATCCCTGTGAGATTTCCAAACTGCTCAGGTAGAAAAATCTTTCTGGCATCAAAAATGCTGCAGTTATTTTTTTTGCTTCCAAAGTACATAGATTTCATTTAGTTTGTTCACTCAGTGACACTTAAAGGAAAGTGTGTTTTATTCATCACACAGCATTTACCTACAGAAGTCAAGAGCCGAGGCCAGCTCGAGTCACCCGTGGCCCTGGAGCCAGCATCCTGAGAGGCTCTCTGGGGTCAGGGCAGAGCACACAGGGGAAGATGGGGAGAGGCATGGGCGCCTGGATGCGGGATTGAGGTTTTGTCCTGCAGGCAGTGGGAGCCAGCAGCAGCTCTCAAGTGGTAGGAAGACAGGCTCTCTGAAAGCGGCAAAGAAAATGTCCAGGTGAAGGGGATGGATGTGACGTGGGAGCTGATCTGTTGGGAGGCGCAGAGATGGTCCAGGCAAAGGAGAGGTGCCTGAGTGAGGGCGGGGCAGTGGAGACAGAGACAGAGGGCACAGCACAGTGCCCGTGAGCCATGTGGCGGCCGCACAGACTTCACCCCATTAACCTCACCGCCTCTTCAGTTACCGTGCCTTCCAGATGTGTGATCAGAGGCACAACAGAACTGCCTGAGCACACACAGCTGGCGGCTCCCTGGCTGGGGTGTGGTTCCAGGGACCGGGTTCCACGGCCTCTGCCCCACTGAGAGCAAGGTGGGTGAGAGGCAGGACGGACAGGCCTGGGGACCGGTTCAGATGCGAGCAAGGAGCGAGGAGGGTGGAGGCGTCCAGCGCTGAGGGTGGAGGTGGTGGGGACGGCTGGGGAGGCAACTGGTCAGCGGAAAGGCAGGGAAGGTAGGGGGTCCAAGGGGTGGGGAGACTGGGAGAGAGGGCTCACTTCTTCCCAGTTCTGCCCTATGCCCCTCCCCAACAGAAACAAAACTAGAAGGGAGGTGAAGCTCATTTTTCTAACAGAGAATTGGAGATTTTGAACTGACATGACAATCAGGACTACTATGCAAAGATAAACAAGGAAGCTGATTGAGAGCACAACGCAGGCCCATGCAAGAGGCAGGAGGGGCACACCACCCTCACTCTCTAGAAACTAACAGAAGACCCCTGCCCCACACTTGTGGCCCTGAGATTGAGATCTACATTTTGACCTGGGCAGACATTCACTCCAGGAGAAGGAACACGGAGGAAGAAGAACAGAAAGGTGCAAAGAACTCAGCTGCCAACAGGTCCTGCCAGAGCGGCCAGGGCTCCAGCTGGGTAGATTGAGAAGAGAGTGCAGACAGCTGTCCTGGCTCCTAGCAGAAGCACGCGAGCAGACCAGATGGGAGAGTCTGAGGCTGCCTGCAGCAGGGGGCACACACCGGTTCACAGCCCCTGGGAAGGGGCGAGGATAGCTATTCATCTTGGCAGGCAGTGTTTTGCAGAGACAAGGTTTCAGCCCCCAGCCTCTCTTTGCACCAGTGTCCCCTCCTCTCTCATCATGTCTTCACTTACTAAGTACTTCTTGGGCACTCAAGAATGGCAGAGGCCACCTGCACAGACTCCATTCCCAAGGAACACCTTTGTGCACTGCAAAACAAGCCCAGTACACATGGAGTGAGAGAGGGAATGAGAGTCCTGTGCCAGATTAGTGAAGGAAAGTGACCTCTGCAGGGCCCGTCTGACCCCTTACTCCATCCTCCCTATGGAGAGCAAACTGCAGGAATTCCAGCCAGGGCCAGACTCTGTAACAAGCCCTCAAAGAGGGCGGAAGCCTGGGACTATCCCTGCTCAAGATGCCTGAAGATGTGAGACAAGTTTAGGGGAGACCTGCCCTCTAGGCCCTTGCCACAATCCCGTTTAGTCATTTTCCAGCCCTTGCACTATAAAGCCCTTGTCTGTGTGTTTGCTGACTTGTTCAGCGTCTGTCTTTCCCACTCTTATGCAAACTACAGGAGGGTGGATGTTGTCAATCTTACCAGTTGTTATTTCCCCAGGACCTGCCAGAGTACACCAGAAATTGCATGTGTGTGTGCTCAGTCACTCAATGGTATCCAACCCTAACCCACCGGCTCCTCCATCCACGGAATTTCCCAATCAAAAATATGGAAGTGGGTTGCCATTTTATGCTTAAAGGGATCTTCCTGACCCAGGAATCGAACTCACGTCTCTTGTGTCTTCTGCACTGGCCAGTGGATTCTTTACCACTGTGCCACCTGGGAAGCCCATGCCAGAAATTAAGGTTTTTCAAATGACTGAGTGATGCAGAATGAAGAGTGGTTGTCTTGTGGACCTGGGGACTGCCTTCTGACTGCCAGTATTAAGGAAGAGTGGGTGTATAGTCTGTGGAACAAACAACCCCCAGAGTATGAGCTGGGATCCGTCTTCTCCTAGCCTGTCCCTGTTCCTCTCAGTGTCTGAGCAACTCATGCAGCTGCCCTGAAATCCTCACCCAGCCAGATCCACAGTGGCCCCCTGACTTCATCCACTTCCGGTGGGCAGGGAAAGAGCCCCAGACTTTGGCGACACAAGAAGTGTGGCCCTTCTTGAATCCCTGAAGCAGCTGAACAGCAGTAACCCGACTCTCACATTGCACCGACACCTGCCTCCTCATGGAGAGACTCAGCTCAGGGCTGTCTAACCAGAACCGGTACCTGGGCGAGCTGCTAAACAGGGTCTGTCAGACATACATCCTGGCGTTTGCACTCCTGGGGGGCCATGAAACACTTCACTTGTCTCCAAGCTCTCATTGGGAAGTGAGCTTCCCAGATCTGTCCTGATAATGAGTCTGTTCTGTTTCTGCCCACAGAATGTGGTTCCTCTCTTCCTCGATTTGGTTGTGTTACATGTTTGGCCCATAGTGACCTTTCTCCTTTGGACAACCCAACAGGGACCAGGTACATATTCTGGATCTGTCCTCCTGGCTTCTTGAACCTGGCTGACTCACAGGCCTGTCCAGGGCTCCCTTGCAGCTCTGCCACTTACAGAGCCTAGTATCTTAGATTTGAGAGGGTTTGAGCATCCTCTGTTGAGACTGATATTGTGTCTGGATCCATCCAGGTGAAGGCAAATAGGGGCTGTGAGGAGTGGTGTAGAGGTATAGTAAAGAAAGCAACTTTGAGGTCCAATATCATGAAGTAGAGTGTGTCAGGGGGAATATGTGAGAGAATGGTGTAGGGATTAGTGACCACGGGGTGTACGGGTATTATAGCATCATTGATCTTGAGAAGATCTTGGACTAGATGCCAGGAATGGGGTCCCTCTTTGACTGCCAGTATAGGAGTATTATGAGGAGAACAACTTCCCTGGTGGCTCAGATGGTAAAGCATCTGCCTACAATGTGGGAGACCAAGGTTCAATCCCTGGGTTGGGAAGATCCTCTGGAGAAGGAAATGGCAACCCACTCCAGTACTCGTGCCTGGAAAATCCCATGGACTGAGGAGCCTGGTAGGCTAAAGTCCATGGGGTCACAAAGAGTTGGACACGACCAAGTGACTTCACTTCACTATGAGCATCCTCTGTAACCCAGACCATTCCTTGGGCCAGCAGAAAGGCAATTAAAGAGCTGTTTGCTAGTTGTGTGGTTTGCATCCCTCTTCTCCTTCAAGAGGAAACAAATATCCTGAAGAGGTGAATTCACAGGGAAGCCACATTACTCAGCAGGCTGTTTTCCAGAGCTCCTGAGGTGAAAGCAGGGAGTGCTTGCTCCTCCACAGGAGGGAAAGGCCAGCACCAGCACATTAATAATGGATGCTGTGCTGCCAAGAAGCCCACTGTCTGAGCTTGTGGCTTTGCAGAAGTCCAATTAGGGCTGAATTATAGTAATCAATAGAGCAGCAGGGTTTAGATCAGAAAGAAAGCCCCTGTTCTACTGAGGGCAATTTATGAGAGCGAGAAAGAAACATGTTGGTCTAACTGAGGATGAGCTTGCAGGCTACAGGCTCTCCCGGGTCTGGGACGACTATAAGAGAAAATCCAACTGGCTGTATGTAAACCGGAGCAAAAGGGCCTTTCCTCCAGGAGGGGATGAGGAAGGCAGCATCCTGGCCAAAGCTGTGGGTGAGTAAGGGGAGGGGTCTTTGGAGTCAGACACTCCTGGCCTGGTGGGGCACCCTTGGCAGCAGGTTTACCTCTCTGAGCTCCTCTCTGCATAGGTTCTCACATGCAAACTGTGACAGTTAATGATGATGTGTTGCTCACTGGAAATCTGCTGAGATAGGTGTCTTGACCACACACACACATGAAATGTAACTATGTGAGGTGATGGATATGTTAATTAGCTTGATTGTGGTGATTATTTCACAATGTATATCAGAACATCACATTTGTATACCTTAAATATAAACAATCTCTATTTGCCAATCATACCTCAATTAGGCTAGGAAAAAAATACCTGCTCCCCAGAACTATTATGAAATCTCTACATAAATGCTGAATCAATGCCTGGCCCCTGGGTACACAAGGGTGTCCTTTTCCCTCCATCTCCCCTCCCCACCATCTCACAGGTCCACCTCCACATCTTTGGTCCTGCAGTCCTGCCACTCCTGCATGCCAGCTTCCTGGGTTATCCCAGCCTTGCTCCTCCACAGTCCCTGGATGCATGCAGAGCGCTCCTGATTCCTTCCTCTGAGACAGAGCCCTTTCCTTGTGCTTTAACCTGACCTGTGACGGAGCAGATGCCACCCCAGACAGGCCAGCCGGAGGGCAGGAGAGGCTTCTGAGGCCCCTGCTCCAGGCCGTAGGCTCAGCCCCTCTAGCTCACAGCCCCGTCACTGTGCCCACAGCTCACACAGGGCAGCTGCTGACGGCGTGTCTCAGAGCGGCTGCCCCACTGCTGGGAATCACACGTCACCTTTGTCAGGGGCTGGAGAGGTCCTTGTTCTGTGGGGCGCTGCTTGTATCTGTGTGGCCTGGTTCATGGTACTTCTGAAGCACCAGAGAAGACAAAACAGAGAAAAATGGAATTAGCAGGAAAGGAGGTGAGAACAGGAGGAGGGCTATTTGGTGGGTAGGAGTAGCCAATGTCCCCTTCATGGATCACAGCCTCGTCGTGGCGAGGGGCCTTGTGTAATTCAGTGAAGTCATGAGCCACGCTGTGTAGGGTCACCCAAAATGGACGGATCATAGTGAAGAGTTCTGACAAAACGCGGTCCACTAGGGGAGGGCATGGCAACCCATTCCAGTAGTCGTGCCTGGAGAACCCTATGGACAGGATGGCATCACCAACTCAAAGGAATGAATCCAAGCAAGCTCTGGGAGATAGTAGAGGACAGGGGAGCCTGGGGTGCTGCAGCCCATGGGGCCGCAAAGAGTTGGACACGACTTAGTGACTGAATAACAACAGCAGTAGAAAAATGTGGTGGGAAATGAGCATGCAGAGCAGGAATCTTGCTCCAAATGAGCACAAAGATTGCTCCACTCAAGTGGGCCTTTTCTTTTCCTGCCTAGAAACAAAGTGAAACCATTAGTGGGGTTCTGCCAGACCACAGTGGAACACAAGCTGTGGTTGGGAAACAGTGGTTGGAGTTCTTAGACCTGGAAGAGAAAACCCAGAGTCACAGCCTGCATGCTTCTAGACACCACGCGGCTTCTGAGCACATCGCCTCACTTCCCTGGCTTCTGGTAGCTGCCCCATAAGAGAGGTACTCCTACAATCCCACTTTACAGATAAGAAAGTGGAGGTGCAGAGCCACACACTCTCTAGATCCCTCTTAGCTCTAGCTCCCAGCGGCAGCAACACGCATGCCATCAATTTCAAACAACACCTGCATGGGGCTCTGGCTCATGACTCAGCTTCTACAGCTTTGCCTTGGAGGCTGCTGTCATTTAAACATCATTTTAGGGAGCTAAACCACAAAACTCTCCTTCAGTTCAAGCCAGCAAGTGTTCACTGAACACCTGTGCCCTGAAGACTGTAACTGCCACTGCCTTGAACCTATCATACCTGGAACATCCAGGAGCCTGGACTCTGCTGAAAACACAGCCAACCTCTGCAATCAGACCCATTTGGACACCTATTGTTTTTCTAACCATCAGTGTGGAACCATTTCCTTTCATATCCAGGAGACAGAGTGCCAAGTGACCCTTGGCTTGGACTGCAGAGTTGGCATTATCCATCAGAAGAGCCCTTCATCCACTAGCATAATCGCTCCAGGAGAGCACAGAACATTGTCCTCAAAAGCAGGAAACACTGCCTGCCAGCACAGTCTACGGAAATGACTGATATTCACCTACCCCTGGAGCCAAGGTGGCCCCAAAGCATTGCGCAGCGCACAGGGTGGGTCCTGACCTCTGATGGGCAGGGACACGGCCAGAAGCCAAGAGGGAGCCTTAGCCCTCCTGAAGCTGCTAAAGCTGACCCCCACCCAAGCCAGAGTGGACCCTCAAGCAGTCTGTCCACCTCTCACTCCCACCAAAGCTCCAGATAACTTAACTTGACCTTCTGGCTCCACACGTGGGCCTCTTAACTATCTCTCCATGCTTATCTCCCGGCAGTGTTCTGTATGGCTTGCTGGGTGAATTCTCACACTAACTTACTGAGGCTATAAAACTGGATGGATAGAGAAATGGAAGAATAGATAATCAGACCCTATATCTTCCCAACCCTGTGGTCCAATCTTTATATAGACACACACAGTCTTGGTTAGATCACCAGTCCAGGTTTGATGCATGAGACAGGGGGCTCAGGACCGGTACTCTGGGGCAACCCTGAGGGATGGGATGGGGAGGGAGGTGGGAAGGGGGTTCAGGATGGGGAACACATGTATACCCATGGCTGACTCATGTCAATGTATAGCAAAAACCACCACAATATTGTAAAGTAATTAACCTCCAAGTAAAATAAATAAATAATTTTAAATAACTACTACTAATAATAAAGTCTTTAATGTCCTTCCCCCAAAATCATATGAAAGGAATTTCAATCCATAACACGGGCGTGCGCACATGCGCACGCGCACACACACACACACACACACACACACACACACACACACACACACACACACTGACATGACCCATCTCTTCCCCGATCTCCCACAGTTCTGATATCCCCTAGAGAAAGCCCCTCTCCCCTGCACAGACTTTCTCCCTCTGAGCTCATGTCATATTTTCTTCTGCTCTCCTGCCCATAAACCCCGCTACTCTGCACCTGTCCCCTCCCATCAAGGCCCAGGTCCCCGTGGTTGACAGCAGGGAGAGGGGTGGAGAAGCTGAAGAGCTCAGGCAGCTGCTGTCCACCTGAATGGGAAGGGAAAGGGGACAAAGAAAACACCATGCACGCCAGGCCCCTAACTGGCGGTTAGGAGCTGAGACTCACCCAGTATGGATCCATGTATCACTATTCAGAAGTTGTGCAGCCTCAAGCAAGAAGAGGAAGGAAGCGTCTGTCCCTCAGTGCTGTTGGGATTAAGAATAATAGATGGAAGTGTTTAAAACAGTACCTGCACAGGGGAAAGGTCAGCTTTCACCATTTGGGATTATTAATGGTCACTTCGTCTGATACATAGTTGGGTTCACATATAGATTTTTTTTTTAGAACCTTTTAATCTTTATTTATGTTATGTCTTAAGCTAGGCTATGCACAGCATGCAAGATCTTAGTTCCCTGACCAGGGATTGAACCTGTGCCCCCTGCATTGTAAGAGCAGTGTCTTAACCACTGGGCTGCCAGGGAAGTCCCCCACTTACTGATATTGATAAAACTCTTAGACTGAGTGGGAAGAAAATCTAATTTTTTAATTAAACCCTTTCCCAGATGAATTTAATCCCTGCACCCTTTCCCTAACATGTGGGAACTCACTGCCCACCAGCAAGTATTGCAGAAAGAGAGGGAAAAGAATAAGAGAGGCACTAGTAGAGTCTGAGGTACACACCCCAGATGAGATGAGGGGTAAATGCTATGCTGTTCTTTCCCCAAAGGAGGACAAGTTAATCACAACTCTTATGGTGGAAAACTATAGAAAATCAATTCAAAATGCTTTAAACTAAAAAGAACTAAAACTTAACTAAATTAAAAAGTCCAGGACCAGGACTTTCAAACAAAGCTCAATCCAGTTTTACTGTTACATCTCTTGATTCTATTTTTCTACATGTTGACTCATTTCCAAGCACAATTTCCTCTTTTGACAGTAGCAGTACCAGGTTTATGGCCTACAAGCTTAGTGGCACCAATAAACACAGGTAACCTTGCCCAGTAGGCCTACATAGTTACCAGGGTTAGTTCTGGTTGGATGGCCTTGAGTCACATGCTGCCCCCCAAGGAGTATAAAGCACTGGTTGGCCAAGTCTTCATTCCATACCCTCTCATGAATCCAGAAAGGTTGGTAGCCTCTCTCACTCTGCACAGAGTAAAACTTAAAAATGAAGTCCAACTTCTATATTGGGGGCTGGATGCTGGGAAGACAGAAGCAGTGGGGATCCACTCAGAGAAAACAGGGTTGGGGGCAGGGATGTGTGTGACAGTTGTTTGAACTGCATGGGAAGCCCTTCCCCATCCTCTCCTGGGGACCCTGTGCTACAATACTGTTCTAAAATGAACACCACCCATGGGAGAGCAGCACCCACATTTGTGCCCTCCCCACAGATTGACAAGGAACCAGAAGTGAGTGGAGTTGGGATTATGGGGAGGGACCTGTGGAAGCCCCCTCCTTGGCACCATATCTCCTCCCTTCCCCCCACCCCAAGCCAACAGCCCAGCTGGCATCCTGGGTCCCAGGTCATTCATTCTCCACACTGCCCAGGAATCTCACCCTATTGCTCTGGGGCCTCTGTGACCTGCTTGAAAGCCCACGGGCTCCTTAGCTGCAATAAGGATCCTCAGGGGCTCATCAGCCCATCCTTGTGCCCTGGCGTAAAGTAGGTCCTGGGTGAGTACTGACCTGAGAGACTGAACATGCAAATGGATGATCACTATACCATGTGTAAAATAGAATTCTGACCCATAATCTGCAGCAAGCAGGCCAGAAAACAAACACATGATCTATAGTAACTCATCCAGGAAGCCAGCCTGTTACCTATGAGTCAGACTTCTAGTCAGACCACTATTTCTAGCAACCAATCCAGAAGGCCAATCACCCCTGTAACAATTGGCCCAAACCAACTAGAACTTGGTTCATAACTGACAGCTTCTCTAATTTTTGTCTTAGCTTCCAATTTAAGACCAACTAGAAAAAGCCAAACACGCACCACTGACCAATCACATACGATTGCCTCTGTTAGGCCACTTACAGCCTCCCTGTGCCAACAGTGCCTTCCCTTCTTCCTACTATAAAGATTTCCCACCCCTTTAGGTCACTGCTAGAACGCTTGTACAATGGTTGCCTCCTTTGTAAAAGCAAGCTCTGCTTTTGCCTCTTCTCAGTGTCTTTGTTTATTGCCACAGAACTACCTCCCACCCAGGCAAGACCTAGAGCAACGCCATTCTCCTCTACCTCCCTGGTGATTGGCACCTTGTCCAGTAGGCTGAGCTGGAATCCCTTCCACTGCCAGGTTCCTCCTGGATGAGCTGGAGCTGGGCTTGCTCCCTTCCAGAACACATGGAAGACTCACAGCTGAGTGCTCTGTACCCACAGATTCACATGGAGTCAGCAGGGTGAGCACCAGAGGGAGTGTGGTCAGGGAGGGGGGAGGGCACAGGAGGCCAACCCGGGGTGGAGTTTGAGCTCCAAAGCCCTGTGAGCAACACAGGCATGGCATCTAACCTGGACTTCAAAGGATGAATTAGGAAGAGAGCAAAGAAGGGTTTGGGCAAATTGGGAGCCAAAGCCTGCAGGTGGGAGAATCTAAAGGAAGATCCCATTTGTTGCTCAGGCCCAGGGGCCCCAAGCACTTGTAGTTCAAAAGCTCTTTCTAATAAACACAGAATAAAAAGGCTTAGATTTCTGTCTCCCTTTTCTCCATACATATAAAATGATAAAAAACAAACAAACAAAAAAAAACCCTGGGATGGCTGGGATTTATTGGGCAGATTTTTTTGGAAGTTTTTCTTATATATCTGGACTATGGTTTATAAATCAAATTTGGTTTCCTTTGCTAGAGAGTAAACTTTTATCTAAGGCCAAGCACCAGGCTATAGGAGAGGCACAGAGAAGGTAAAGCAATACTGGGTGGAAGTGTCCACCTTACCAACCTTAGCGCTCCTTCTTGAGTCCCTGTACTCTCCACTGATTGCCATGGGCTCTGAGACTGGCTTTCTGTTGAGCTCATCACACATGAATTCAGATCCACTTCTCACATTTGGGTCCAGCACTCTTCTTGGTGGACAGCTGCTCTTGTGGGGGGAGCAAACACATCCAGCTTGAAGATAGGAGCCAGCAGGCTGCTCTGGGTCTCTGTAGGATGTGGAGTGCCTGCCTAGCCTCTCTGGCCCTTAGTTTCCTCAAGCTAGAATGGGACAGTAATGTCTTTCCTATAAGGTCTTTCAGGATTGAAAATGACTGCAGCTGGCACACGAGCCATGAGTGAAGTCAGCCCTCCATGTCCTAGCTAAGAGTCACCCCAATGTGAGTGATCTGAACGCAGCCTAGGACTCTTGTCTATAATCAGAACCCTGCGAGCATTCTCTGAGGAAGTGGGAAATAGCTAAATTTTGAGTCAAATCTCTTAAGGATTCACTGGTTTTATTTTTTCTTGCTCAGTTTCTATCAACTGCAGGAATTGATTCAGGGGCTGCAGTACAGTGTTGGACTGAACCAAGCCAGCCTCCCCCTTTGTCTCCCCAAGTGCTGCAAACAGCACAGTAATGAGCCTCCAGGAAATGTTAGATTTGGTTAAAAATTGAGCAAAGAATTATAAGGCTTGCACGCCCAAATAGAACTATCTGCTCTCCAGATTTGCTATCAGACTGTCTCCATACGCCTAGTCCCTCAAGGCCCTGTGAACTTCAGGTCACCAGGATTATTTTTCTCAGAATTTGGCACTGAGGAGAAAATAGCAGCTGACAGAAAATGATGCAGGGATGCAGGCCTGGAATGCCACTTCTGGAGTCCACCCACCCCCACAGACGCAGCTCAGTCAGCCATCCTTTCTGTATCTGTCACCTGAGTGGTGAGAGCTGTACTCCCCAGGTGCTGCTAGAGTTCAAAATCCAAAATCCAAATTTTACTTATTAAGTCATATTTCCTGAGGCAGAAAAGCAGACTGTCAGCACTTTGGGCCTAGCTATCTTCCTGCAACACCCCTGCTTGGACTCATAAGCACCATGACTCCAAGCAGGCAGTCCATCAAGAGGCGCTCTCAAAGTGCAAAGGGTGTGCGGGAGAGCTGGGCGCCAAGGGTGGGAGAGACTCTTATGGTCAGAATTGAGGGATAATGAGATGAGGAAGCAACAGAAGCAAACGTCAGCCTCTGAAGAGCAAGGAGGAGAAGACAGGTTGACTTGTCTCCTGGAAATACCTGCTAACGTCCTAACCCCAGTAGCGCAGAATGTGATCTTTTCTTGTAAAACGGTCTTTACAGGGGTAATCGAGTGAAAATGAGGTCATTGAGGGGCCTTCAACCGAAATGACTGTGTTCCTTATTAAAAAGGGATGTTTGGGCAAAGACAAACATGAACAGAAGAAAGACACTGAATTCACAGGGAGAAGGTGTCATGTGACCAGAGTGATGTGTCTACAGACCAAGGAACACCAAGAATTGGCAGCAAACACCAGAAGCTGGAAAGAGTTTCCCCAGAGCCATCAGAGAGCACGGTCTGCCAGCACCTTAATTCAGACCTCGAGCCTCCAGAAGCTGGCTTAAAACTCAACATTCAGAAAACTAAGATCATGGCATCCAGTCCCATCACTTCATGGCAAATAGATGAGGAAACAGTGGAAACAGTGACAGCCTTTATTTTCTTGAGCTCCAAAATCACTGCAGATGGTGACTGCAGCCATGAAATTAAAAGACGTTTGCTCCTAGAAGTAGGAAGAAAAACTGTGACAAACCTAGACAGCGTATTAAAAAGCAGAGATATTATTTTGCCAACAAATGTCCATATTGTCAAAGCTTTGATTTTTCCAGTAGTCATGTATGGTTGTGAGAGTTGGACCATAAAGAAGACTTCACACTGGAGAATTGATGCTTTTGTACTGTGGTTTGAAGAAGACTCTTGAGAGTCTCTTGGACTGCAATGAGATCAAGCCAGTCAATCCTAAAGAAAATCAATCCTGAATATTCATTAGAAGGATTGATGCTGAAACTGAAGCTCCAGTACTTTGGCCACCTGATGCAAATAGCCAAATCATTAGAAAGGACACTGATGCTGGGAAAAATTGAAGGCAGGAGGAGAAGCGATGACAGAGGATGAGATGGTTGGATGTCATCACCGACTCGATGGATATGAGTTTGAGCAAGCTCCAGGAGATGGTGAAGGACAGGGAAGCCTGGCATGCTGTAGTCCATGGGGTCACAAAGAGTTAAATATGACTGAGCAACTGAAAAACAACAAGAAGCCTCCGGAATTATGGAGAACAAATTTCTATTGTTTTACATCGCTTGGTATGTGTTCCTCTGTTACAATCATCCTAGGCAACCAACACAGGCAACACTTTAGCTTTGGTTCTTTCAGAAGCCAACTATGAAGACAAGGATGCGGCATGAGTAGGTTTAGGGGTAGGATTCCAGGAAGCACTTCTGGAGGAGTGGGGAAGGGAGACAGAGATGGGAAGACAGCCAGAACAGGGCATGGTGTCAGCCTGAGGTGGGAGGTAGATGGGCTCCAGGTCAGGCATTTACAGCAAGCCTCTTGTTTACATTTCCTGAGGAAGGAGGCAGGTGGGCTCTAGGCTAGATATTTACAACTAGCCTCCCACTTGTCTGACTCTTTGCGACCCCATGGACTGTAGCCTGCCAGGCTTATTTGTCTATGGGATTCTCCAGGCAAGAATACTGCAGTGGTTGCCATGCCCTCCTCCAGGGGATCTTCCTAACCCAGGTCTCCCACAATGAGGCGGATTCTTTACCAGCTGAGTCACCAGGGAAGCCCATTTGCACTTCAAGATAGAAAAACAACAACAACAACAACAACAAGAAGAGGGTAAATAGCCAGACTTTGGGCACTTTGACTCAATGGACATGAGTTTGAGCAAACTCCGGGAGACAGTGAAGGACAGGGAAGCCTGGCGTGCTGCAGTCCTTGGGGTCGCAAAGAGTTGAACACAATTTAGCGACCAAACATCAAAGACAACATTTATGGCAGAAACATAGAGGAGCCAAACTCTTTTTGAGTGAAAGATCAAGAGGTCACATATTTCTCATTCTTGGGACAAGGGAGACATGCACATGCATGAAAAGGTTCCTTTGGGGTCAAAAAGGAGGGAGTACCACTCCAGAATAGGTGAGCCAAGGCCCCCCATAGGCTTCTGGGCTGGAATCCAAAGTTGCTCACATATGTTGGGGAGGGTCCTGGGGCAGGGCAGGTGTGGGGAAAAGATCGGATAATTGTCCAAAGGTAAGCAAAGATGGGAAGAACTGCCCTGTATAAATGATTTAACTTCCTCTCTACTGTGCTGCTCCTCATTAGGGAGGACACCTCCGCCCTTTCTCTCTGGGCATGTGCTGCCTTATTTCTTGTCTTAACTGAAGAAACTGTTTCTCTGTGTGCTCTCCCACTGCTGGTGCTGTCTCTAACAATAAACTTTGTGCTATTTTCACAGTTTTTGCCTCCTTGAGAAATTCATTTTTCAGTGGAAGCAAGACCCAGGAGAAATTTGCTTCTCATCTCTAGCCCTTGCTGGTCTAGTGGCTATTATCTCTATTCTATTCTTATTATTCCTGGTTTCCCTCCAGGCTACCCAGGTTCAATTCCTGGGCAGGGAACTAAGATCTTGCTTCAAGCTCACTGCTGCCTCTCCAAGACCAAATTTAGGGACCTCTGAGGGCAACTCAAGCTGAAATCACAAAGAACTATGGAAGCCAGCATAGGACATGCCCTGAAGAGCCATCCAACTTCAAAGTAAAGGAGCTGGGTGTTTATGTCCCAACTTCCCTGCTGAAGGGCTGCTGATGGGGACAGGAAGGAGCAGTGAGTTGTTAATTTTCTAATACTTGGTGCAGGCAGTAAAGTGGACTCCAGAAACCAGAGAAAGTCCTTGGGTAGCAAAACCCAGGACTGGCAGTAAGCCCTTAGTCTAGTGCATGCTAAGGGGTTAAGGATGAAAGGATTTGCAAAGTGCACACTGTCTGCTCCAGGGAACATCTTGAGAAGAGGTAGAGAAAAAGCAGAAAAGTTACTGTGAAGCCTGATTAGGAAACTTGAACTTGAAAGTCGGGCCAAAAAGTCTGGACTTTGCTTCATAAGCTGTAGAGAAGTAACAAAGATTTTTTTGAGCAGAAAAGTGACCAGATTACAGCTTGGCTTTAAAAAAAAAATGAATGTGATGGGTGTATTGGAGAACAAATAAACATAAAAGAGAGAGCTAATTAGGGTTAACAGTGATAGTGAGGTTGTGGAGCTAAAATAACATGGAGCATAGGAGGGGACGAGTAGGAGATGCTGGTTCTTCACCCCATAAACCACATAGTCCTTACTATGGGACCCTTAAGCAAACCAGAGTCAGGGTGTAGAGAAGCCTGGCTCCTGGGCACCTGGGATGAGCAGGTTTAAGAGAACTGTCCAGAATGCATCTCATGTCCTTTCCCAACTCCAAATTTCAGAACAAATGGGAAGCATAATCCACCAGTGGTTGAGCAGCTGGCCTTTCCTAAGCTTTCCCGGTTCTCACTCCATTCAGAGCAAACATGGATTGGAAGCCACAGGGTTTGCAAATGACACAGTGCCACCAGGACTGGGATCTCGTCTGCCAGTTTCTAGCCTGTACTTCCGACTTTGCTTCAAAAGAGTGGGTTATCCACACTGACCTATAAATAAAGAAACTAAACAACACATTGCAGCCTAATATGGCTCATTTCTTTGACAATGATGTAAAAATCACTGACATAAATTGCCCAACAGATAATAGACCCTCAAAAGGAAACACAAGGGGGAATGTGTCCCCTATTCATTCCACATAAGTCATGGAGATGCCACTTTTTCTCACTCCTGCTCAAGAGGAGCCCTCCCAGATGGGCTGCTCAGGGAATTGGCTTCTCCCTTCTCCTCCCTTCTGGAGGTAAGGTCATTTCCTGGCTTCTCTTTCTAAAAGCCTTACAACAACCAGCCTCAGTTTAGAGCTAGATCTGTAAGTTCCTCTGTGGCCAACAAGCCTGGTGCTCGAAGAGAACTGGGTATGGAAGCATTTCTGGGAGACCCAGGCATGGATTCAGCCAGGTGAAGCGGAAGGAAAGATTAATTCTTCTCAGGCCATACCATGGTGTGCCTCCAGCCAGCGAGCTGAAGACCATCTTCTCAGTAAGATGGTGAAGGTGCACCTGTCCTGAGTAATGACCTTTCTAGCTGGAAGCCAGCTTGACATTGAAGCCCCACTGTAAACACACCACAGTGATATGCTCTTTAGGTAAATCCTGCGGTGGAGTCTTCAATGAAGTGAGGACTCACCTGGGAAGCAAATGGTCCACTTGTAAGTTACCATGCCATATCTTCAGAAAGCAAAGGCATTATGAGGTTTGTGCATATGTGTGTAGGTCTGTACATATATGCACAATGACTGACACAACAGTGCCTGATGTTTGCTGAGACTTTTTGATACAAAGTGCAAGGCCTGTCCTAATCACGTATGTCATTTAGTTAGGACAATACTGCGATGAAGTTCTGATATTATCCCCATTTTACAGATTATATATCAGTCAAGAGGGACCAAGATAATAATAGGAAAATGATGGAGCCAGATCATCAGCATCACCTAGGAATATGTTAGAAATGTATTCTCACCCCCTACTCCCCACCCCAGGCCTGACATACTCTCCAGGTGATTCTGACACATGTTAAAGTTTGAGGTCCAGCCAGCTAGGACAAAGGATCCCAAACCTCAGTTTCTGCCGAAGGCCAAACCCAGCCCACTGCCTGGTGTTTGCCAATAAAATCATATTGGAACACAGTCATGCCCATTCATTTAGGTGTTGTCTGTGGCTGTTTTCCTGACACAGGTGCAGAGCTGAGTAGTTAGTTGTGACAGAGGCTACATGACCCACAAACTGAAATATTTCCTCTGGCTCTTTACAGAAAGGCTGCTAACCTAGCTCAGAATAACTAAGGTTTGTGTTCCAGTCCCCTTTCTGGTCAGAGGAGGCAGCTGTGAGTAGAACCATCTTTCTCCGCCTGGCTGGGGCAGGTCCTTGCTGGGGCTTTGCCAGTTGTGAGTTGGGCCAGCAGAGAGAAAAGGCATGGTCAGTGTGGTCAGTGCTTCAAGCTTCTGTTCTGAAATAACACTGTCACTGACCAAAGCCTAATCTCCTTGGAGTGGGGAAGAATAATCCACCCCCAGCCCCAGGAAGGGAGAAACAAATATTCACTGATACTAATGTAGTCCTCGAATCAAACCCTCTCCTCTGCTCACAAACGCTCTATTTGCTCTCCCTCCAGGAGGGGAGTGCACAGCCCTTACCCAAGGGAGACAGCTACCCCCTCACAGACTCAGGACCATCTCTGTGAAGCAGAGCAGCCTTTCTTACTCCCACACCCAACATGCAGCTATGGAACAGGGCTGGACACCACATAAACACCCAGCTGAAGAGGGGGGACAGAAGCGAAGGCTGCCTCACTGGGTGGGTACCAATGCCACTTCTTGGGAGGCCCGAGGACCCCATTTACTGCCTGTAGATTTGTACCATGGGAGGTCTTCTCAGTCCACTCTTCTTTGCCACCTCCAAGGATGACAGTGGGGAACATGCTCTTGGGAGCATGGCTCCATTTTCTCAGCCAACTTCCTGACCAGATGAGGCTTACGGGTTGTCTTAAGTCTCAAATAGCCTCAATCTCTGTTTGTCCATGGTCATGATTCTTTTGGTGGCAGAAATGTATTTGCTTCTTATCTATTTGACTCCAGACAGATCCACTAGTATCACCTACATCCATGGTCCATTTCTCTTGACAGTTGTGAATACCCTGATCCCATGAAGCTTCTATAGGAGAGCTGAACGCCTTCTCTTTTATCTCTGAGCTATAATGGGAAAAGAAGACTCAAAGAGGTAAAATAAGTTTTCTCTGACCTCACTCCTGGGTCTGAACACAGCTGTCTATGTGGCATAACTGTGTTTACCTCTACTCATCATTCAAAATCTCTAGGCGTATTCTTTCATTCTATATTACCAATTCCAAAGCCTTAATAAACTATTTTTGCAGCTTCAGAGGAGCTGAGTTAGATGTTCCCTTTAACAGAAAGATTTTTTTTCACAGCCATCCCCATTTACATACCTCTGAAGACTCGAACTCAAATCCTTCTCAACATTTAACAACACTAGCGTCACCTAGATGTAGGGGAGGTGCTTGTTAAAAACACAAAGTCCCAATCCCTACTCTCTCAAGATCTCATTTCATCTCATTTCATAGGAGTGGGTGGAGCTGGGGACGTGCATTTTAACAAGGAACCCCCCCCCACCTGCCCACACACACACACCAGTGATTCTGATGCCATTGTCTGGCTTGCCACTCTTTGAGAAACATGCCCCATAAGTTCTCTCATTTACACCTGGTAGAGGATAAATAACATTACGTGAGAAATTAGCAACTTCTAGAAGTGCTTGAGAACATGTGAGAAGCACTTCATTAATTTTCACCCCAGTCCTTGGAGATGATATCATAATAGTTATAATTATCGCTCAATTACTTCAGGGTTTAAAGGTTCTTAGAGAATATACTTAGAAAGGAAGCTAAGTGATGGCCAAATTCACCCAGAAGGCTGGCAAAGGGTAAGGAGACCAGGATACTCAGGGATTCTCAGTGCCAGATCTCAGAAACACCTCCCCACATCCCGGCATAAAGAGGAAGGAAGCAGAGAAGGACAGGACAAAGGTGGGCAAGGGGAGAAGGGGGTGCACAAGTGTTGCCCTAGGTTTTATAAAATGTTGAGTTCATTGCCAATATTTTCAACTAGGGTAGCTGCATATAAAAGCTCAAACTTGGCATCTCATATATATTCAACAGTTCTGGAAACACACAGAGCTGACTGCAGTGCTCCCTTTGGGCATGCTTTGCAGTCCCCCACCACCAGTAATGGTTTGTCTCACCACTTTTACCTGTCCAGGTCCTATAGGTGGTGGGATAGCAGCCCTGGCCAATTTGGTCATACTTCCTGTCACAGTTCACCCTTTAGGAAGAAGACTGGTATTTCTCCTCCTCACTAAATGGTCAAAGATATGACTTACAGAGTCTGAGAAAGTAGGAGTCATAAGCAGGCAAATGCCTCTGAAGGAAAATGTTCATCATCTCAAGAGAGCTTGGCTTCTTGCAACCTCATCATATCTCCAATGGAGAAGATAATGGTTGGAACATTCTGCCACAACTTTGGACTTCGCTAAAACCTTCTCCAATCACACCAGGTATTTTCAGGCCAAGGAAACAAAGAAATTCTTCTTTGTGGAAGCAAAACAGGCCTTGCCATGAGAAGAATCTTGCTTATGTTTTTCTGGTGGCAAATGTATTTGAATAAAGATCTTCTAAGAGAAAATGAACAGCTTTAGAGTGAGTTTATCACTCACGAAGCTATGGTAAGCTTTTTCATGGTATTTGGGATTTAAGTTAACATTAATTTAACATTAAAACAAAGAATAGAGTCTGTAGAATAAATATGATCTTTGAATAAGATAGCTAAAATTTTATATTAATATGCAAAAATGTAAAATAATTGCCTTCAAGCAATAGCTCAAAGACATTTTATCATAATTGTACACTCACAAAAAAATTATGAAGGAAAGATCTGGGAACCATTACAGCACTCTCAATATGAGGAAACTAAAAAAGTAATAGTCTTTAATTCAAAGCCAACCAATCCAATGTGTAGATTAATTATCCAATTATTTGCAATCTCTGGAAGTTGTTAGAACCAAAGCCACACACTGCAAACCAACCAAATGCACAGCTTTCTGCCCCTCATTGGTTGTCATTAACCATCTTGGAGATTCATATCCTTTCTTAAGAAGTCAACCAGAATTCCAAATCTCTACTATCTTATCATAGGTTACCTATGCATAAAGGATTTTTATCTTTGAAATATTAGTTCCAGAAGATATCCAGAAACTCATTTTCAAAAGTGGTTTTTAAAAATTGCACTAAATAAAATTGACTTTTTCCTTCAAATGTATCAAATTTATAAACACATGGTATGCAATTACAGAGCAAAGATAACTATGCTTCATAGGATCAAATGGAAGCCCTTATTTAAAAATAAACACTTTGAACCAGTAAAATTTTCCTTATTCATCCATCCATCCAGGTATTTACTAAGCACCTCCTAGCTAGATCACTGCAAGTGGTATTAGAGATGCAAAGATGGCTCCAACAAACTTCCATGGAAGTTAAGGGTGATGTGAGCATAAAAAAACGAGTTTATACATGGCAAAATTACTAAATATGGTCTCAGAATTCTTTTGGTTGTAAATGACACAACCCCACTCAAATCAGTTTCACCATAAAAGGGAATTTACTGGGTCATATAAATGAATCATTGGGTATAAGGTTCAAGGAAGCCTGCTCCAGGAGATCAAACATTATCATCAGAAATCAGTCTGCATCTCTCCACTCTGCTTTCCTGTGTTGGCTTCATTCTCAGATAGCCCGTTTCTACATGGTAGATTCCTACAGGGCATGTTTACATTAGTCTTAGTGCAATCTAAGGAGAAAAATTTTCTCTTACCTGTGCTTATAGCAAATATCCCAGAATTTGCTTGCTCTGACTGGATCTTGTTGAATTATGAAAAACCATCCATCCCCATTGCTCAGGATTAGTCCATGGAGCCTGGGAGAAGATCTCAGATCCATCCAAACTTCATAGGCTGAACTTGAAGGAAGGGCAGTCCCCTGAGAAACAGTCATGGTACTTTTATCTCAGTAAGGAGAAATGAATAATAGACAAGAAAATATAACAGTTGCTTCTTATAAATGTTCTAAGAAAATGCAATTACCCTGTAGTCAGTATCTAGAGGAGATAGAATAGAAATGTTGTAACAAGTGCAGTGATTTGCACATACTGGGAAATGTACAAAAAAAAAATGGAGAAAAACTGAGGAGGAAGATGCTCAATCCCTTGGTTTGAGTTCAGCTTTTTTTTGATCCTCTACTTTCTGATAAATTATGGTACTTAAAGAATCATCTCTTTAAGTACCTAACCACTAACTAAGAATCTAGGTACTTTATATCGTCATTCGTTATTAAGTCATTCAATAAATATGCCTTTAGTAATTTCTCTGTGCTGAGTACTCATCTATGCAGTGTTAGAGTAATGAAAAAAGTACACAAAAAAAATCCTGTCTTTATGAAACATAGTTCAATCAGTGAATACAGACAATAAGTAGAAAATTATGTAATATACCAGACATCATATGATGGTAACTACTTTGAGAAAAACAAGGCAGAGAATGAGGGAAAGGTAACACTAAAGTAAAGTAAACATGAGAAAAGCCACAATCCTACAGTAAGGGTTTTTAAAAAGATGTGAAGATGAGACAGTGAGTCACAGATATTCAAAGGGAAAACAGTCCAGGCATAGTAAAAAGCCAGTGTAAAGGCCCTGAGGCACAAAGGTGCCCAGAATCTTTAAGTAGACTGTTGTGTCATGGCAGAGAGGAGAGAGTAGTAGGTAAGATGATAATGATAGCAAAGATGCAGAATGTGTATGACCTTAGAGGCTGTAAAGACTTTGGCTTTTATGTGATGGATGGGAAGTGACTGAGTGTATTGAATAGAAGTAAGTGAAGTCGCTCAGTCATGTCCAACTCTTTGCGACCCCATGGATTATAGCCTACCAGGCTCCTCCATCCATGGGATTTTCCAGGCAAGAATACTGGAGTGGGTTGTCATTTCCTTCTCCAGGAGATCTTCCCAACTCAGGGATTGAACCCAGGTCTCCCGCACTATAGGCAGATGCTTTACCATCTGAGCCACCAGGGAGGAGGTCATAATATTACTTTCACTTAAAAATAATCACTCTGGAATTAACTACAGAGAGAAAGGGATGAAACAGGGAAACCAGTTAGTAAACTTATGTAATAATTTAGGTTAAAGATGATATGACAACTAGGAAACTTTAATTAAATGTTGAAGTTACAGTGATAAGATTTGTTAAAAAACAAACAAAAAAAAAAAACTGTATTGGGGATACTTTCAAAAAGAGTAGCCAAGGATGACACTGAGAATTTTGACCTCAAGAAATGGAAGGATGGAGTTGCTACCAACTGTAATGGGAAAGATTGTGGAAGGTAGGAGTTCTGTTTTGAACAGGTTGAGTTTGAGATGATGGTTACACACCTACATAAACATGAAGAGTAGGCAATTGGATATAAAATTCTACAATTCAGAGAAGTCTAAGATGGAAATGACAATTGGGAACTTGTCATTGTGTGGATGTTTAAATCCATGAGAAAATACAGTCACTAAGGAGGAAAGTGTCAATAAAAGAAAGAATATGTATAAAGAACCCCCATGTGGACACTGCAATTTTAGCAATCAAGACAACAAGGAGGTGATTCAACAAGATAGGGGAGGAGTAGGTGGATGAGGAGTACTTCTCTCTTCAGGGATCATCAAGAATACATCTTCAGATGCAAAGAATCTCACAGAGCAACAGCTGAGAGTGGGCAAGAGTCCCTGAACACAGGAAAGGAATACATAGATTCAAGCAAAACTTGGTAGGGAGAAGGAAGGAAGGGGAAAAGTGGAGAGGAGTGAGGGACTGGACCAGCACCCAGGGAGGTAGAGGAACTGAAGTACGGGTGAGATTCCCACATTGGAGCAGTAGTTTGGGACAGAGGGGAGACATTCGAGGCTATTGGAGAGTGAAGCAGCTGATCTGTGATGGTCTGAATGGAGTGAGAACCACACAGACAATCCATACCACATCCCTACATATGTGACAGGGATTCTGGTCCTCCAGTGCATGTGGCAGCTAGGAGTTGAAGTGCAGGAATTGGAGAACAATCCCACGGTGAGGACTGCTATTGTCAGTAGGGAGGCAGCCTGAGGTGATGAGAGAGAGGAGATCATGGCAAGGAATGCCCTTGGGGGAAATCTGGGTACTCATGGAAGCCAGGCGATACTGCTGAACCACACACGGAGTGTGGAGCCATCACTATAGCCTCTCTCTCCCCACATGCCAGTGCTGGCCTCTGATCAATAGAGAGATCCCCCAGAGAGGGTGGCCGTTGGAGTGCCTAATGCACCAAGTAATAGAGAAGAGCCACACCTAGAGGGACCCTTTGAGCACCTGGCATGCCAAGTAATAGAGAAGGATCCCAGCCAAGAGGGCCCTTGGAGAGACTGCTGCATCTAGCAATAGAGAAAGATTCCAGCCAGGGGGCGGGATGGGGTGGGGTGGGGCTTTTTGGTGCCTACAGCACCAATCTAAAGAGGACCAGCCAGGGAATCTCTTTGAATGCCAGCTTCCAGAGGCTAGAAAAATGCTCTAATAGTCTCCAATCAGCTTCCCTGTGATCAAGCAGATGTGCTACCCCCATGCCTGGCCTTCACTGGGGCAGAGCTGCCAGAAGCCAGAAAAAAAAAACCTACTAGCACCATATCAATGCTCAGAATTCTCCAAGCCAGCTTCAGCAATATGTGAACAGTGAACTTCCAGATGTTCAAGCTGGTTTTAGAAAAGGCAGAAGAACCAGAGATCAAATTGCCAACATCCGCTGGATCATCAAAAAAGCAAGAGAGTTCCAGAAAAACATCAATTTCTGCTTTATTGACTATGCCAAAGCCTTTGACTGTGGATCACAACAAACTGTGGAAAATTCTGAAAGATATGGGAATACCAGACCACCTGACCTGCCTCTTGAGAAACCTGTATGCAGGTCAGGAAGCAACAGTTAGAACAGGACATGGAACAACAGACTGGTTCCAAATAGGGAAAGGAGTATGTCAAGGCTGTATATTGTCACCCTGCTTATTTAGCTTATATGCAGAGTACATCATGAGAAACGCTGAGCTGGAGGAAGCACAAACTGGAATCAAGACTGCCGGGAGAAATATCAATAACCTCAGATATGCAGATGACACCACCCTTATGGCAGAAAGTGAAGAAGAACTAAAGAGCCTCTTGATGAAAGTGAAAGAGGAGAGTGAAAAAGTTGGCTTAAAGCTCAACATTCAGAAAACTTACATCATGGCATCCAGCCCATCACTTTAGGGCAAATAGGTGGAGAAACAGTGGAAACAGTGGCTGACTTTATCTTTCTGGGCTCCAAAATCACTGCAGATGGTGACTGCAGCCATGAAATTAAAAGACGCTTACTCCTTGGAAGGAAAGTTATGACCAACCCAGACAGCATATTAAAAAGCAGAGACGCTACTTTGCCAAAAAACGTCCAGATAGTCAAGGCTATGGTTTTTCCAGTGGTCATGTATGGATGTGAGGTTTGGACTATAAAGAAAGCTGAGCGCCAAAGAATTGATGCTTTTGAGCTTGGTGTTGGAGAAGACTCTTGAGAGTCCCTTGGACTGCAAGGAGATCCAACCAGTTCATCCTAAAGGAGATCAGCCCTGGGTGTTCATTGGAAGGACTGATGTTGAAGCTGAAACTCCAATACTTTGGCCACCTGATGCGAAGAGCTGACTCATTGGAAAAGACCCTGATGCTGGGCAAGATTGAGGGCAGGTGGAGAAGGGGATGACAGAGGATGAGATGGTTGGATGGCATCACCGACTCAACGGACATGAGTTTGGGTGGACTCCGGGAGTTGGTGATGGACAGGGAGGCCTGGCATGCTGCCTCCCTGTTGCAAAGAGCATCACAAAGAGTTAGACACGACTGAGTGACAAAACTGAACTGAGCGCCATATCCCCTGAGCCTGCGGCCACTGGCTCCTCTGTGTACCTTGTGCTGCTGGGGTCCCCATGATCCAAGCTGCTGTGCCAGCTGCATGCCTGGTCCTCAATAAGGCAGATGTAAGTCCTCCAGGGCAGCCTCAGGAGCAAACTCCTGTGGATCACCCATATGCAAAGGTGGAGATAAAACCACAATTGTGCTCCAGGGGCATGGTGGCTAAGGAAGAGGATTGAAAACATTTCCACCTTTCCATACCAGCTGCAGATTAAATCCACATAATCAACTAGGTAGACTCTGTGTCTATGGAATACATAAAAGGACAGTGAGTATTCACACAAAAGAAAAAGACCTAGCTTTGGCAACCATGAACGCTGGAGGCAAGTACCTGAAGGAATAGGGCCAGATTAGAGTCTGAGCTGCCCCTACAGTAGGTCCAGAGAACAGTCTAGTATTTAGAGAACCTCCTAGGGAGACAAAGGTGGAACTACATTCTTTATACATTTTTCTCCCTTTTTTCCCTTTTCCCCTTTTTTTTCTTCTTTCTTCCCCCCCCCCATTTTCAACTCTGTTTCTTTCCTTTTGCCTATATTGTTCTCATGTTCTTTCTTTGTTATTCCTTTCATTGCTATTTTTGTACCTGGTTTCTCCATTTTTAAAGTATCTTATTTTTACATAAATTCATTTTTTTCTAATTTTATAGTTTTGATTGCTCTTTTCTTTTTTTGACTCCAGTTTTTCTCCTTTTTTCCCTCTTTTTTCTTTCTTTCTTTCTCTTTGTAAGTGTGCAAGTTTCCTTGGCTGCTCCTGGCTATTGACTCTTGCATTCCCCGTTAGCTGTGGGGTTTTTTTCTTCTATGATGTGAGGCCTGTGAAATCTTGATGCTACAGTAAGGGGTTGAATCTGAAACCTTGAGGTGGTAGACCTGAGCCCAGGACTGTGGACCATCAGGGAAATCCCAACCTCATGGAATATTAATCTATGAGAACTCTTCCAAAAGCCTCCATGTCAACACTAAGACAAAGACCTACCCAAAGGCCAGAAAGCTCCAGTGCTGGATGCCTCATGCCAAATCATTAGCAAAACAGAAACACAATACTGCTGATGGCAGAAAGGCTGCCCAAAGACATACCAAGCCTATAGATACCCCAAAATACACTACTGGGCATGGCACAGCTTTCCACAGAGGCAAAATCCAGCTCCACCCACCATAGCAAAGTCACAAGTCCCCCCAACCAGGAAACCTTCACAATGCACTGATCCAATCCCATACACAGGGGGCAGACTCCATAATTAAGAGGAACTATGATAGTCCAGTCTGCAGAAAGGAGATTTCAAGCACAGTAGATGAAACAAAATGAAAAGACAAAGAAACATGTTGCAGATGAAGAAACATAGCAAAAACCCACAAGATCAAACAAATAAATGGGAAATAAGCAGTCTATGTGAAAAAGAATTCAGAGTAATGATAGTAAAGATGATCCAAAATCTTAGGGGAAAAATAGAGGCACATAGCTATTTATTTATTTACTGGAGGTCCAGATCAAGAAGATTCAAGAAATGTTTAACAAGGACCTAGAAGAATTAAAGAATAAACAATCAGCAATTAACAACATAATAGCTGAGATTAAAAATGCATCAGAGAGAACCAATAACAGACTATTCAAGGCAGAAGAACAGAAAAGTGATAGAATGGTGGAAATAACTGAAGCAGAGCAGAATAAAGAAAAAGGAATTAAAAGAAATGAGGATAGTCTCAGAGATCTCTGGGACAACAATAAGCATACCCACACTAGAATTATACAGGTCAAGGAAGAATAAAAAAAGAAAGAGTATGAGAAAATATTTGAGGAGATTATAGTTGCAAACTTCACTAACATGATAAAGAAAATAACCACACAAATCAAGGAATCCCAAAGAGTACCATATAAGATAAACCCAAGGAGAAACATACCAAGACACATATTAATCAAACTAACAAAAATTAGACACAAAGAACAAATATTAAAAGTGGCAAGGGGAAAGCAACAAATAACATACAAGGGGGTCCCAATAAGACTAACAGCTGGTCTTTCAACAGAAACTCTGCAGGCCAGAAGGAAGAGGCAGGATATACTTAAAGTGATGAAGGGAAAGAAAAGAAAACTCTACAAACAAGATTACTCTATCCAGCAAGACCTCATTCAGATTCAAAGGAAAAATCAAAAGCTCTACAAACAAAAGTTAAGAGTATTCACAACAACAAAGGAGCTTTACAACAAATGCTAAAGGATTTCCTCTAAAGAAGAAACACAAGAGAAAGAAAAGACCTACAATAACAAACCTGAAACAGTAAAGTAAGTGGTAATAGGAAGATACATATCAAAAATTATCCTAAATGTAAATGGACTACATGTTCCAACCAAAAGAAACAGACTGACTAAATGGATGCAAAACCAAAACCCCTATATATGTTGTCTACAAGAGACCCACCTCAGACCTAGTGACACACACAGATTGAAAGTGAGGGGCTGGAAGAAGATATTCCATGCAAATGGAAACCAAAAGTAAGCTGGAGTATTAATACTCATCTCAAATAAAATAGACTTTAAAATAAAGAGAAAAGGAAGGGTGCTACAGAATGATCAAGGACTGTAGTTTTCTCTATTTGTGGCATCTTTGTCTGGTTTTGGTATCAGGCTGATGGTGGCCTCATAGAATGAGTTTGGAAGTTTTTCTTCCTCTGCAATTTTCTGAAAGAGTGAGCAGGATAGGTGTTAGCTCTTCTCTAGATTTTTGGTAAAATTCACCTGTGAAGCCATCTATCTGGTCCTGGGCATTTATTTGTTGGAAGATTTTTTATTACAGTTTCTATTTTCATGCTTATGATTGGTCTATTCAAATTTTTTATTTCTTCCTTATCAGGTTTGGAAGGTAATACTTTTCTAAGAATTTGTCCATTTCTTCCACCATTTTATTGGTGTATAGTTGCTCATAGTAGTCTCAGGATCATTTGTATTTCTGTGTTGTCCATTGTAATATCTCCATTTTCATTTCTCATTTTTTGAGTTGAGGCTTCTCTCTTTTATTCTTGATGAGTCTGGCTAAACTATGTTTATTTTGTTTATCTTCTCAAAGAACCAGCTTTTAGTTTTGTTGATATTTGCTATTGTCTCCTTTACTTATTTTTCACTTATTTCTATTCTGATTTTTATGATTTCTTTTCTTCTACTAACTGAGGGGTTTTGGTTCTTCTTTTTCCACTTGCTTTAGGTGTAAAGTTGGGCTGCTTATTTGATATTTCTATTATTTCTTGAGGTAGGCTTGTATTGCTATGAACTTTCCTCTTAGCATTGCTTTTACTGCATCTCATAGGTTTAGGGTTGTCATGTTTTCATTATCATTTGTTTCTATGCATATTTTGGTTTCCTTTTTGATTTCTTCAGTGATCTGTTGGTTATTCAGAAGCATGTTGTTTAGCCTCCATATGTTTGTGTTTTTTATAGCTTTCTTCCTGTTGTTGATATTTGATCTTACAGCACTGTGATCAGAGAAGATGCTTGAAATGATCTCAATGTTAAAAAATTTAGCAAGGCTAGATTTGTGACCCAGTATGTGATCCATCCTGGAGAATGTTCCATATGCACTTGACAAAAAGGTGAAATCCATTTTTGGGGGTGAAATAACCTGTAGATATCAATTAGGTCAAATGGTCCAATACTGCAAACAGGTCAGGTGAGATGAACACTGATCATTGACAATTTTGGTCATCATCATATGAGTCATTAGCCGTCTTAGTATAGTTATGGGACAGGAGAAAAACTGAGAACAGAACACATCAATGACTCTTCTATAGAATTTTGCTGTCATATCAGGTACCTAGAAAGGGAATCTGCTGGTTCAACATCTCCCCATCCTCCAACAAAAAAACATTGTCTTATATGATAAGAGAACCAGACGGTGTGTTTGAGTCATCCTCTGCCCAGCATTTTTCAGAAAGGATAAAAATCACAAAGTGATAGCTGAAATAATTGAGACCAAAGTATTTCCAACTAACCTCAGATATGTTGAATGCATTGTTTACATGAAGTAAATCATAAGTTCCCTACATCATCTTTGATGTCAACACAAAAATCACACATTTATTTATTCTTTATTCTCTTTTCAATGATATTTGTTAAGATTTTCAGTTCCAGAAATAGTGCATATATATAGCAATTGTAAACTCTGGAAAAATTATGAAGTATGGCTACTTGAGGGAACTGGGAAGCAACCAAAAGCAGGCAGGACCTGGATGGGACCTTTTCTTTGAAATAACAGCACACAGAGAATGAGAGCCATAGTCATATCACTTTGCCAGGGAGGCACAAGCTGAAAGCTGTAGTCATATTGACTTAATATGTCAAAGAAGGGAGTTTGAAACTTCCGGAGTGGCTGGAAACTGAAGGTGGAAATCCTTTAAAAGAAGAAACTACAGAGAAGGTGAGTCCCTAGTTCTATCTATAAATGCTTCTCAATGTAGAGGCTGCTGCTGCTAAGTCGCTTCAGTCATGTCCAACTCTTTGCGACTCTATGGACTGTAGCCCACCAGGTTCCTCTGTCCATGGGGTTCTCCAGGCAAGAACACTGGAGTGGGTTGCCATGCCCTCCTCCAGGGGATCTTCCTGACCAAAGGATTGAACCTCTATTTTTTAAATCTCCTGCATTGGCAGGCAGGTTCTTTACCACTAGTGCCACCTGGGAAGCCCTCAATATAGATGAGGGCTATATAAAGGGCTATATAAAGTCCCCTCTGATTATTGGCTTATCTCTAAATTGTATATAACTAATAACTCCAGGAAGCACAAGAAGTAAAGAGTAGCCAGAAAGCTAAAAGACTGACCTGATATATCAGCTCCTGTTCAGTGCATGGGAGACAGAGTTTGTATCCCAGAAAGCTAGAAGGGCTCAGTAAAAAAACTCAGCAATTCTACTGAAACCCTAGAAGGACTGTGCCTTAGGAGTTAAGAGTCTTCCCAGGATTAAGGGTGTGTGCTTGGTCTAGAGGCAAAACAACAGGCCTGCCCTAACAAAACCTAAGACCAAGCCTCCAATAACTCAAGTGGGCCTGCCAGTAATTTAACTGCCTGACGGAAAAAAACTTAGCAGTCTTCAGAAAAAGTTAACAATTCAGAATCTCTACAACGTATCATTTACAATGAGTGGCCAAAAGGCCCTCAACTGTGGAAACTGAATTCCATGCACCAATCCTCTCCAGCTCTCTATGGAAGGAAGTACATGAAGCCCCCTGAAATGTGTCTTTCCAAGTAAAAATCAACCCACCTGGCAAAACGTCACATTACAAAGGAGGAAGTACAGCATTATATAGTCAAGCTATGAGACTCAACCAATCCTGGGGCCTCTGAGAATGCTTCAGGAGGAGGTAATATTCAAACTAGAATTAGGAGAACCAGCAAGCCTGAGCCAGAAGGAGGGAAAAGCATATGAAATACTTGGGGTTGAGAGAGAATATGGGTGCAGCTGGAGCAAGGTACCAAGGAAAACAGAGGATGGGTTGGTCAGAATGAAGGGACAGAGAGTCAGATTATGAAGGGCCTTGTTCATTGTGTTAAATGGGCTAGACTTTCTGTGAAAGTGATGGAGTGCCAACAAAAAGTTTCAAGAGGGGCAATATAATCAAAATTTTAGTGTTAAAATATTCTCCTGGATAATGCAATAGTCAATCAGGAGAAAATTATGTTTGAGGTATCCAGAGGAAGTCCAGATGCCATAAGAAATTGAATTTATTTGTTCAGAGCTCAACAGAAAGGTTAGGTTGATATGGAAAAGTTGATTATTCAGCCCAATGAGAATCACTGAAACCTTGGACGTAAATGAGATACTCAGGGAGCAATCAAGGAAATAAAAAGATTCAAGGCAGAAACCTGAGAATCTCCAGCATTCAGGCTTAATTGGTTAATGAATTAACCATTAGCACCGGCAATAATGTATTTTATGTTATGGATGGGGCCTCCTTGCAATCAGTCTAAATTAATGAATCATCCAACATCAAATTCACTTAATTTCCGTCTTTCTCTGTTTTAGATGATTTTACAGAAGAGCAGTTCTCACTCAGGGGACATCTGACAATGTCTGGAGACATTTTGACCACCACAACTAGGAGGATGCTACAGAGATGCTATTAACCATCCTATAATGCACAAGACAGACTCCCGCAAAAAGAATTATTCCATCCCAAATGTCAATACTGCCAAGACTGAAAAACCCTGTTCTAGAGGCTCATTGGCCTGGTCTGTGGATACTGGTAACTTTGGTGTTTTCTTCCCAAGGATTCCTGTCAAAGAATACAAGTTTCTAAAGCTAACATCAAAGAACCCTGTTATTATCATACAACTGAATGAATCTAAAATCTGAAAATACCAAGTTGCACAGA
The DNA here is from genome assembly GCA_024291935.2 of Okapia johnstoni. Taxonomy (NCBI): domain Eukaryota; kingdom Metazoa; phylum Chordata; class Mammalia; order Artiodactyla; family Giraffidae; genus Okapia; species Okapia johnstoni. The sequence continues at coordinate 65,159,662 of CM044310.1, forward strand.
TATGGGAAGATATAGGAACTATAGCTTTTACCTGTGACTTGCATGTGGGGAAACTAATCAGACAATCTCAGGGGTGGTAGTGCATGAGTTCCTTGATGCCCTGAACACAAACCAATCCAATTATGTAAGAGACAAACAAGTATCTCCAGACCAGGAGTTGCTTAATGTTTTGTGAGCAGAATGGTGTTCAGTACTACTGATTGCTGATTTTTTTTTTCTGTTAATATAACTAAGTGGGGGATCATGTGCTCTCATCCTCTGACTGCAGTAATGTAGAGAGGTGCTCTGCTGTTCAAAGGAGAGAGGGAAGACATGAGATTTGCCTGAAGCTGAGCCCCATGCTGGCTTTCTCCTTCTAGAAGTTAACCTCCCATGTCTTGAGCCTCTGCTCTGACCCAAAACCAGGGCTGGGTGCTGAAAGCCAACAGGAGCCAAGGACTAGGTTTGAGACAAAGTTCCAGTTAGACTGGGGTTCTGATAGAGATGGGCACATGTGGCAAACAAGCAAGACAACTCTATTTGGATGGAGAACCAAAGAGCCTCCCAAAAGAGTACTGAAAGTGATAACAAGAGTGAGAGAGAAAGAGAGGGGGGGGGGGGGTCGGGGAAGGAGGGGAAGCACTTACTCAAATGAGCCAGAGCCAGGCTAGTTTTCTGCTCGAAGTGTGGTCTGTCAATCAGCAGCAGCAGCATCACTAGGAAACTTAGAAATGCAGGTCAGGTCCCATTCCTGACTCACTGACTTGGAGTCTGTGTTTTAACAAGATCTCCAGGTAAAGTCTAAGAAGCACTGACTGTGCCCTAGGTTGAGGGAAAGGGGGTGACATACTGATACAGGTGGGTTACAGCCGACTGCCTCCCCACCTAGCCGCTCAGGTTCAAACCTAAGTGCTGTGGAACCCCTGGAAGAGGAAAACATGTACACCCATGGTGGATTCATGTCAATGTATGGAAAAACAAATACAGTATTGTAAAGTTAAAAAATAGAAAATAAACTAATTAAAAAAAGAGTTGTTTCACTGAAACCCTTTTAACTGGTTGAGAAAAGGAGAGACATGGCTTTGGTATACAGAGAGCACATTACATGAACTGATGGTGGGTGTTCCCTCCCACTCTGCTGAACAGTTGTGGCACCTCCTAATCCGTATTCAAGGCTCTGTTCAGGCTCCTCAAACATCTGCTCTCTCCTTCTCAGCAGAGTTGACCTAAGCAATCAGCTAGGAATACCTTCAACTTTCTTGTGCAAAACTCAGAAATGCACCTGGTTTCCTCCCACACACATCCCATCAGGAGAGGAGGACTCCTTCTCTTGCGCAGGCTGAATCCTGGGGCCCAGGCTGATCAACTGTTCTCTTTGCTGGTTCTGTCCTGGTGGCACTGAAACAAGCTGAATTCTCTTCCAGATTTACTTTAAAGGAAAAACAGGGACTCCTCCTAGCTACCATAACATCCAATTAATACCCTGTAAACTTTCCTTTTCAGGCATGTTGACTTCAAAATAATCTGCTTACTACAATATTTCAAATGTACAAGAATATCTGTATACCTACTACCTAGATTGGATAAATCTTAAACTTGTATATATTTGTTTCAGATATATTTGTATTTCCAGAATAAAAAAATTATAGTCACAACTGAAATGTCTTCTGTCCTTCTCTCTGATATCACCTAGTAGCTAACTACAACCATTAAATTGGTGTGTAACTCAAATTCATAGGGGCTTCCCAGGTGACTCAGTGGTTAAGAATCTGCCTGCCAATGCAGGAGATGCAGGAGACAGTGGGTTCCATCCCAGGGTGGGGGAGATTCCCTGGAGAAGGAAATGACAACCCACTCCAGTATTCTTGCCTGGGAAATCCCATGGACGGAGGAGCCTGATGAGCTACTGTCCATGGGGTCACAAAGAGTTGGGCACGACTTAGCGTCTGAACACGGACACATGCTATTCATGAATGCTTCGTACTTGTACTATATGGGGTATGTAAACATCTGCAATGCACCATATTACTTGGCAAACTCTTAACGTTTAATTAAAATATGTAATATCACATGGGTTACTCTATAACTTGCTCTCAGACAAACATTCTTTCTGAGATGTTGACTTCCTGTTCTCCTTATTTCTATGCTATTGCTGGCATGAATGTTACCTCTTTTTAAACCTTGTGACATATTCTAATCATTGTTTTACACCACCAGAAACTGTTAAATTCACCTACATATTTATACCATCTTCCGGTCATGACTTTTCCCTTCATGCTGCCCTTCCATTTGTGATCACAGTCTGTCAGTCTGAAGTGCATCCTTTAGAATCCTCAAAATTAAAGTGTGTTGTGGAGAAATATGCTCAGTTCTTGTTTGAAAACATCTACATTTTACTTTCATTCTGGAAAGATATTTTTGAAGGGCACATAATTTCAAGTCAACAAGTTTTGTCCCAGTGCAGGGAAATACTTCCTCACTGTTTCCCAACTTCATTGTTTCTATAAGTCTGTCCTCAGTTTACTTGCCATTCCTTTGAGGGGTATTCTTTTCTTAACCTGGGTCTGTTTAAAACCCTATCTTTGCCTTTGGTGTTTCTCTATGATGTGCAGGATGTAGGTTCTGAATTAATATTACTTTTGTGGGAATTCACAAAGCTGTAGAATGGCTGCTCTTCTCTCTTTTGGAAAATTCTCAACCATTATCTATTCAAGTATTGCTTCTGCCCCACCCACCTCTTCTCTTCTGCAACTTCTCACTGGATGTGATTTCTTAACTTCTCTTACCTCTATCAGATTTTCCATTTCTTTGATTCTATGTCATATTCTGGGCAAGTTTTGCAGATCTATCTGAAGTTCACTAATGCTCTCTTTTAACTGTGCCTAACCCACTGTTAAACCCATTCATTATACATTTTTATGCTGACCATTGTAGTTTGATATCTAGAATTTTTTGTTAATATAATCCATCTTATTTTATAGTCTTTTACTCTTCATTTGCACTGTAATCTTTTCTATTTCTTGCAGCAGGTTAAACATACTTGTTTTTTGTTGGGTGTTTAATAATTCCACTATTTGAAATCTTTTCAGGTCAGATGCTGATATTCTTGCTGGTCCACATTCATTATGCCTCATTTCCATATATGTGAGTGTAGGTGTGTTATTTTTATTATGAGCTCTTTTTCTAGAACTTTATCTGTAGAAATTATATGAGACCTAGTTTGAAAACAAGATCACCAAGGAGGATTTGAATTTGCTTCTGCCATATGTCTGGAGGAATCTACCAGCCAGAATCACCTTAAACTAAATTCTTGGCTAAATGATTTTTTGGCCTATTTGGATGACTTGATTTTAGACCACAAACCCACATAAGGATTGATTTGCCCTTTTCCATCTATGTTTCTAAATGCCATTGCCACTCCATCTTCTTTTCCTCTTTATTCTTTTTTCTAGGTTCTGACTTTTCTTACCTAAGTATGTTAGTCATGCAGTCATGTCCAACTCTTTGCAAACCCATGTACTATAGCCCACCAGGCTCCTCTGTCCATGAAATTCTCCAGGCAAGAACACTGGAGAGGGTAGCCATTCCTTTCTCCAGGGCCTCTTTCCCCACCCAGGGATCAATGGGTTTCATGCATTACAGTCAGATTCTTTACCAGCTGAGCTGCCCTTTCTTACCTAAACCCTCCTCATCTTTGTGTTTCAGTGTAAATGTTGTTAATGCTTTTCCTAGAAAGAAATCTGGCCTCAGCATCCTGGCTCTATGTTACCACTTTACCCATCATAATGCAGTCACATGTTCATAGGTCTGTGTTCCCTGAGGTCCAAGATTGTCTTGCATCTCCAATACTGGAACTTTCCAATACAGTGCCTGGTGTGCAATCCTGGGTCTTTGAACTGACCCATTGCTAAAAGAGTACTCTGGGGCTCTGGTTGTCATCATGGTCAGGAGACAGGGGTGGTGCAGAAACAGTTGTGAACCTTAACTTCTCTAGCTGTAGTCACCAGTAGTTGGATCTGGGTGCCAGATAGACAAAGTTTTCTGGGGCCTTAATGACCAAACATGGCCATCATAGCAGGTCTGGTAGGTACTGTGGATCCAGCTTAAGAAGCCTGGAATATAAATGGAATCAAATGACAAACAGCCGAACATTTTCATCTGTGAGCTGAACACTTTTGTTTGTGAGCAAAGATTAGGGGAGCAGAACTTGCCATCCCCAAATGTTTCATACTATGCAGACTATTGCTAGCAGAAAACTGTCAAGTTTCAGAAAGACATTTTGGCCATCTCCCTAACTACTTGAAAAATTTAGACAGACTGGAATATAGCTATCATCAGGAATATAGCTACCATCAGAGATATCTAGAAAGAATATGGCCTAGGTGCGGTGGGGGAAACTCTTAAAGATGAGGCTATTCTGTGTCCCATTGCCTCTGCCTTGCCCAGTGACATTTGCTTTTCCATCTCCATGTCCATTGCCCACTTCCCCTTTGAGGTCCCAAACTGCTACTCCCAACATGCTTTTTTGTCTTTAGCTAAAGATGATACTGAAGAAACTAGGCAAAACCACTAGGTCATTCAGGTGTGACCTAAATCAAATCCCTTATGATTATACAGTGGAAGTGACAAATAGATTCGAGGGATTAGATCTGGTAGACAAAGTGCCTGAAGAAATATGGACAGTAATATTTCACAGCAGGTGGTGGTCAAAACCATCCCCAAGGAAAAAAAAATGCAGAAGGCAAAATGGTTGTCTGAGGAGGCCTTACAAATAGCTGAGAAAAGAAGAGAAGTGAAAGGTAAAGGGGAAAAGGAAAGATACACCCATCTAAATGCAGCGTTCCAAAGAATAGCAGGGAGAGATAAGAAAGTCTTCTTCAGTGAACAATGCAAAGAAATGGAGGAAAACAATAGAATGGGAAAGACTAGACTTCACTTCAAGAAAATTAGAGACACCAAGGGAACATTTCATGAAAAGATGGGCACACAATAAAGGACAAAAAGAGTAAGGACCTAAAAGAAGTAGAAGATATTAAGAAGAGGTGGCAAGAAAACACAGAAGAACTATACAAAAAAGATCTTCATGACCCAGATAACCACAAGTGAGATCACTCATCTAGAGACAGACATCTTGAAGTGCGAAGTCAAGTGGGCCTTAGGAAGCATCACTATGAACAAAGTTAGTGGAGGTGGTGGTATTCCAGCTGAGCTATTTCAATTCCTAAAAGATGATGCTGTGAAAGTGCTGCACTCAATATGCTAACAAATTTGGAAAACTCAGCAGTGGCCACAGGACTGGAAAAGGCCAGCTTTCATTCTAAGCCCAAAGAAGTGCAATGCCAAAGAATGTTCAAACCACCACACGATTGCCCACATTTCACATGTTAGCAAAGTAATGCTCAAAATTTTCCAAGCTAGACTTCAACAGTATGTGAATCAAGAATTCCCAGATGTTCAAGCTGGATGTAGAAAAGGCAGAGGAAACAGAAAACAAATTGCCAACATTCGCTGGATTATATAAAAAGCAAGAGAATTCCAGAAAAAATATCTATTTTGCTTCATTGACTATGTCAAAGCCTTTGACTGTGTGGATCACAACAAAATGTGGAAAATTCTTCAAGAGATGGGACTACCAGACCACCTTACCTGCCTCCTGGGAAACCTGTATGCAGTCAAGAAGTAACAGTTAGAACCAGACATGAAACAAAAGACTAGTTCCAAATTAGGAAAGAAGTACATTAAGGCTATTTATTGTCATCTTGCTTACTTAACTTATCTTCAGAGTCTGTCATGAAAAATACCAGGCAGGATGAAGCACAAGCTGGAATCAAGTTTGCCAGCAGAAATAATAATCTCAGATACGCAGATGACACCACCCTTATGGCAGAAAGTGAAGAGAAACTAAAGAGCCTCTTGATGAAAGTGAAAGAGGAGAGTGAAAAAGGTGGCTTAAAACTCAACATTCAAAACACTAAGATCATAGCATTTGGCCCCATCACTCCATGACAAATAGGTGGGAAAATAATGGAAACAGTGAGAGACTTTATTTTCTTGGGCTCCAAAAGCACTGTAGATGGTGACTGCAGCCATGAAATTAAAAGACACTTTCTCCTTGGAAGAAAAGCTATGAGCAACCTACACAGCAGATTAAAAAGCAGAGACATTACTTTCCCAACAAGATCTATCTAGTCAGAGTGACTCAGTTCAGTTCAGTTCAGTTGTTGAGTCCTGTCTGACTCTTTGCAACCCATGGATTGCAGCACACCAGGCTTCCCTGTCCATCACCAACTCCCAGAGCTTGCTCAAACTCATGTCCATCAAATAAGTGATGCCATCCACCATCTCATCCTCTGTCATCCCCTTCTCCTCCTGCCTTCAATTTTTCCCACCATCAAGGTCTTTTCTAATGAGTCAGCTCTTCACATCCAGTGGCCGGACTATTGGAGCTTTAGCCTCAGCATCAATCCTTCCAATGAATATTCAGGACTGATTTCCTTTATGATTGACTGGTTTGATCTCCTTGCTGTTCAAGAGACTCTCAAAAGTTTTCTCCAGTACCACAGTTCAAAAACATCGATTCTTCAGCACTCTCCCTTCTTTATGGTCCAACTCTCACATCCATACATAACTACTGTAAAAACCATAGCTTTGACTAGACGGACATTTGTTGGCAATGTAATGTCTCTGCTTTTTAATATGCTGTCTAGGTTGGTCATAGCTTTTCTTCCAAGGAGAAAGTATCTTTTAATTTCATGGCTGCAATCACCAACTGCAGTGATTTTGGAGCCCAAGAAAATGAAGTCTGTCATTGTTTCCACCATTTTCCCATCTGTTTGCCATGAAGTAATGGAACCAGATGCCATGATCTTAGTTTTGTGAATGTTGTCTTTTAAGCCACCTTTTTCACTCTCCTCTTTCACTTTCATCAAGAGGCTCCTCAGTTCCTCTTCACTTTATGCCATAAGGGTGGTGTCATCTGCATATCTGAGGTTATTGCTATTTCTCCCAGCAGTCTTGATTCCATCTTGTGCTTCATCCAGCCTGGCATTTCACATAATGTACTCTGCATAGAAGTTAAATAAGCAGGGTGACGATATACAGCCTTGACATACTCCTTTCCCAATTTGGAACCAGTCTGTTATGTCCGATTCTGACTATTGCTTCTTGACCTGGATAGATTTCTCAGGAGGCATGTAAAGTGGTCTGGTATTTCCATCTCTAAGAATTTTCCACATTTTGGTGTGATCCACACAGTCAAAGGATTTGGCATAGTCAATAAAGCAGAAATAGATGTTTTTCTGGAACTCTCTTGCTTTTTCGATGACTCAGCAGATGTTGGCAATTTGATCTCTGGATCCTCTGCCTTTTCTAAAACCAGCTTGAACATCTGCAAGTTCACTGTTTCACCTACTGTTGAAGCCTGGCTTGGAGAATTTTGAGCATTACTTTGCTAGAGTGTGTAATGAGTGCAATTGTGTGGTAGTTTGAGCATTCTTTGTCATTGCCTTTCTTTGGGATTAGAATGAAAACTGACCTTTTCCAGTCCTGTGGCCACTGCTGAGTTTTCAAAATTTGTTAGCTAATTGAGTGCAACACTTTCACAGCATCATCTTTGAGGATTTGAAATAGCTCAACTGGAATTCCATCACCTCCACCAACTTTGTTCATAGTGCTGCTTCCTAAGGCCCACTTGACTTCACATTCCAGGATGTCTGGCTCTAGGTGAATGATCTCACCATCATGGTTATCTGGGTCATGAAGATCTTTTTTGTATAGTTCTTCTGTTTTCTTGTGCATCTTCTTAATATCTTCTGCTTCTGTTAGGTCCGTATCGTTTCTGTCCTGTATTGTGCCCATCTTTGCATGACATGTTCCCTTAGTAATTCTAATTTTCTTGAAGAGAACTTTAGTCTTTTCCATTCTATTGTTTTCTCCATTTATTTGCACTGATAACTGAAGAAGGCTTTCTTATCTCTTCTTGCTGTTCTTTGGAACTATACATCAGATGGATATATCTTTCCTTTTCTCCTTTGCCTTTCACTTCTCTTCTTTTCTCAGCTATTTGTATGGCCTCCTCAGACAACCTTTTTGCATTTCTTTTTCTTGGGTTGAGCCAGACTTGCCTGTGAGTGTCCAGGAGCCTCTGGTGGAGTCGTGGGTCGACAGTGGCCTGCTGCAGGGTCAGGGGAACTAAATACAACAGTGCATGCACAAATCCTTTTGAAGGAGTTTGCCGGTACCTTCATTACCCCTACCATCATTTGGCCTCAGGCCAAACAACAAAGAAAAAACAGAGCCCCGTCCATCAATGGAAAATTGGATTAAAATTTACTGAGCATGGCCCTGCCCATCAGAACAAGACCCAGTTTCCCCCATAATCAGTCTCTCCTAAAAGGAAGTTTCCATAAGTCTCTTATCCTTATCCATCAGAGGGCAGACAGAATGAAAACCACAATCACAGAAAACTAAGCAAACTGATCACATGGATCACAGCCTTGTCTAACTCAATGAACCTGTGAGCCATGCCATATAGGAACAACCAAGATGGACGGGTCGTGGTGGAGAGTTACAACAAAGCATGGTCCACTGGAGAAGGGAATGGCAAACCACTTCAGTATTCATGCCTTGAGAACCCTGTGAACAGTAGGAAAAGGCAAAAAGTGACTGAACAAAAAAGATGATATTTAAGGTAAAGTTTTTGCCATTTTGGAGAGTTACTCAGTTTTCCTAGGTCTCTTCCATGTACACATGTTATTAAACTGTTGTTTTCTCCTGTTAATCTACCACGTGCCAATTTAATTCTGACTCAACAGAAGAACCTAGAAGGGTAGAGGAAATTTTCTTCCTCCTCAACAAAGATAAGCCACCCCCTTGTGCACCCATTTGTGCTAAGTTGCTTCAGTAGTGTCCAACTCTTTGTGACCCCATGGACTGTAGCCCACCAGCCTCCTCTATCCATGGATTCTCCAGGCGAGAATACTAAAGTGGGTTGCCATTTGCTCCTCCAGGTGATCTTCCTGGCCCAGTGATTGAACCCATATCTCTTAAGTCTCTTGCACTGGCAAGTGGGTTCTTTACCATTTACCTCCATCTGGGAAGCTAAGCCATCCCCTTGAATGTCCTAGAAATCCTGAGTGACATTTCACAGAGGACTAGAGTTCTGAGTTAGAAGCAGAGCAAAATATGTTCAAAGGAGTATGCTGTTCCATTGTACCTGCAAGCAGGTAAGGATTGGGAAAACCCAGTTTATACTCAGATAAATATGACATCATCCCTGCCCTTCAGTGAGTTTACTAACTAGTAGAAGAAAGAGCAAGTTAACAAAGTATTAACTTCACAGTATGAGAAGTGCTACAAAACTAAACTACCTGAGCTGTGATAACACAATAAAAGGATAGAGACTCCTCTGACTTAACATTATTACCACTTTTCCCATTGTCCTTGCCTACAAAAAGCCCGAAGTGTGACAGAATGTGGAGCTCCTGGCTTCCCATACTTTCAGTTCAGTTCAGTCGCTCAGTCATGTCCGACTCTTTGCGACCCCATGAACCGCAGCACTCCAGGCCTCCCTGTCCATCACCAACTCCCGGAGCTTATTCAAACTCATATCCATAGAGTCGGTGATGCCATCCTACCATCTCATCCTCTGTCGTTCCTTTCTCCTCCTGCCTTCAATCTTTCCCAGCATCAGGGTCTTTTCCAATGAGTCAGTTCTTTACATCAGGTAGTGAAAGTATTGGAGTTTCAGCTTCAGCATCAGTCTTTCCAATGAATATTCAGGACTGATTTCTTTTAGGATGGACTGGTTGGATCTCCTTGCAGTCCAAGGGACTCTCAAGAGTCTTCTCCAACACCACAGTTCAAAAGCATCAATTCTTCTGTGCTCAGCTTTCTTTATAGTCCAACTCTCACATCCATACATGACCAATGGAAAAACCATAGCCTTGACTAGATGGACATTTGTTGACAAAGTAATGTCTCTGCTTTTTAATATTCTGTCTAGGTTGGTCGTAACTTTCTTTCCAAGGAGTAAACGTCTTTTAATTTCATGGCTGCAATCACCATCAGCAGTAATTTAGGAGCCCCAAAAAATAAAGTCTGACACTGTTTCCACTGTTTCCCCATCTATCGGCCAGGAAGTGATGGGACCAGATGCCATGATCTTAGTTTTCTGAATATTGAGCTTTAAGACAACTTTCTCACTCCCTTCTTTCACTTTCATCAAGAGGCTCTTTAGTTCTTCTTCACTTTCTGCCATAAGGGTGGTGTCATCTGCATATCTGAGGTTATCGATATTTCTCCCAGCAATCTTGATTCCAGCCTGTGCTTCCTCCAGCCCAGTGTTTCTCATGATGTACTCTGCATATAAGCTAAATAAGCAGGGTGACAATATACAGCCTTGACGTACTCCTATTCCTGTTTGGAATCAGTCTGTTGTTCCATGTCCAGTTCGAACTGTTGCTTCCTGACCTGCATACAGGTTTCTCAAGAGGCAGATCAGGTGGTCTGGTATGCCCATCTCTTTCAGAATTTTCCACAGTTTATTGTGATCCACACGGTCAAAGGCTTTGGCATAGTCAATAAAGCAGAAATAGACGTTTTTCTGGAACTCTCTTGCTTTTTCGATGATCCAGAGGATGTTGACAATTTGATCTCTGGTTCCTCTGCCTTTTCTAAAACCAGCTTGAACATCTGGAAGTTCATGGTTCACACATTGCTGAAGCCTGGCTTGGAGAATTTTGAGCATCACTTTACCCTCGTTATAAATTTTTGTTTTCTCACTCAGATTATTTATTTTTTATTTTCTAATCTTCAACTAGGTCATGTTTTTTCTCTCCTGAAGAAGTCCAAGTATGAAGCTTGGTGATGAGGAGGGGAACGGTGAGCAAGAGCCTGAGAACCAAGAAGCAGAACCAAAGGACGCTGTGTCAACCCAGGAGTCTAAACTCTTTCTGAGTACAAAGCAGAAGCCTTTTATGATTAAGTTTCCTAGAGTCCTTGTCAAGTTCTAGAATCTGTGGTCTCTGGTGATACAGGACCCAGACTCAATCTCTGAGGTCCAAGAAAGTGAGATAATTAGTGAACCAAGTCAGAGATAAGAAGATAACCTCTGTCCTCTCTCAAAAGACAGAGCCTCCTGCTCTATGGGATTCAGAGTATAGTTTTATCAGATTTGCAATGTTCTAAGAAAGACACCATCTAAATCCTAGATTTTTAAACAGTGATCCAAAACACTTTTTAACACTTTGAGGACAGATAGAATACTCTGTTTATCAGATGTGACCTCTGGTGTATAAACCATGATTTGAATATCCTGACCCAACTCAGCTAGGACCCCCTTGCCTAGTGCCCTTTGTAGAGGAATCCTTTTATTACCAACTCATCTCTTTCCTCTCATCAACCTCCTGGCCAGTTTGCAAAGTCAGTAAGTGTGAACTGTCTCTATTGAATTGTTTCCAAGTGGGCCCAGTGGATCACAGTGCAACCCTTCCCACAGAATCTCTCAGGAGAGGAACAGGAAAGAAAGGCAGAATATAACAAAAGGAATAAATAAACCAGCTGTTTCCAAGAATAGAAACACCATATCCCAATTAGTCTACAAAATCTAGAGAAAAGACAATATAGAGACAAGATAAAGTCTGCATAATCATGATGACACATTTATCCCAACCCGGTACGTGCCCTTGAACTAGAGGTGCTGAGCATGGTATCTGTTTACAAATGAGGCAATTGGAGGTAGCTAAAAGTATTCATCTTTTTTACTACTTCCTTCAGTGTGTATAATATTAGCCAAATGTCTCAATGGCTGGTAAATCATCTTTAATTCCTTTGGAACTCATCATAGTAATGTTAACCATGATGGATTCCTGTGGTATTTAAAGAACTAGATTGTCAATTAGCTTTTATGAGATACATCACAGTCATCAGCCTGTATCATACCTCCTATTCACAGAAGCCAGTTATTAAAATGTACAATAATTTGCTTTTATTATAATCTATCTAAAAGCCAAAGCTAGTCTCCAAAATAATTTAAAGTTCTAAGTTGCAATTTAAGAGACCTTTTCTTCAAAATGACTACATAATGTAGTGTCACAATTCTTCGTTAATTATTTTGCAGAGTGTGAATTTTAGTTAATCGGTTCTCGCAAGGACCAAATAACAAAGGTGCTTCCTAACAGCCTCTCTGGGAATAAGTACAATCCTTTCAGAAGCTAATTAATCAAGCCACTCTTGTAAAAAACGTGTAGCTACCCACCAGGGTCAGAGTCCCCAGAGGCCTCCGGCTCCTGGAAATCACTTGCCCACGGTGTTGACCTTGGCTGAGAGAAAGGACACGAGTCAATTCTGACTTGGTGCAGCGCCCGCCAGAGACCTTCCATGCCATCCAATATGGCCATCTGCTCACGATAATCTGGAACTTTAAAAACCCCATCATCACTGCAGGTCCTCTTTAGAACTTACCCAGTACTACCTGCAGCTTGAAGAGGCAAAGATAGATGGGCTTGGTGGAAACACAGGAAGATGAGGAAAAGTCCCGCTCTCTGTTTGAAACCTAGTAAGTAACCCTAAGTTTATTTAATTATGATTTTCCAAGGACTTGAAGATAATCAAATCTGGATTTGATTCCTGCCTTTCGGGAATGTATGGTGCAGTGGTGCAGACAGAGACACCCAAGTCAATGACAAGATGAGACAGAGTTTGCACATCTGAGCTGGCAGCTCCACAAAGGCTCACACCTCTGCCATCAAATTTGCCTCATTGAACTGCAATTCATAGACTCTTGTTAGTGTATGTGTCTTTCTCCCCAGAGGCCTGTAAATGCCTTCAGTGCAGGGAGGCTTCATCTCTCTATCTGTATCTGATACAGTGCTGGACTCACATATTCTAGCGAACAAATGAACATAATAAAAATCACAATAAGCAACATTTAATGAGCATATGCTATAAGCAGGTCCTAGTTAGGGTATATTTTCACTGAGGGTCATTTTACAAAGTCACACACACAAAGAACACACCACACACACACACACACACACACACACACACACACACTAAAGGGAATGATCCATTCCAAACTGAGGCAAACGGAAGGTTGCAAATTGTGCCATTAGGTTCTGTGGAGGTGGTAGACCTGAGCAGAGCAATCTCATTTGGAGAAGGGCCAGGCAAAAGACAAGGAAAGGGAGGCTGAGTATTGATGCTGAGGATTTCAGCATGAGGAGTGGATAGCCTGGCTGTACGTCAAGGGCTACTCCCAGAATCACTGTGGATGACCTGACAGAGCTTAAAGAAGCAGCACCACCATTGTCATCACAACTCCCCCACTGCCCACTCATGTTAACTCAAAGGTGGCACAAGCTGGATCAGTGTAGTGCACAAAATGATCCTCTTCCCCAGTGCTACCCTGTGTGCATAAGAACACACACACACACACACACACACACACACACACCATGACAGCTGCAGAGAGGAAACAAGCCCAGTGGTTAACAGCCTCAGCCAAGGAAGACAATATTCCAGGCCTGATTTAAAACCACCCATAAGAAATGCAACAAAGCAAAATGGCTGTCTGAGGAGGCCTTACAAATAGCTGGGAAAAGAAGAGAAGTGAAAAGCAACGGAGAAAAGGAAAGATATACCCATTTGAATGCATAGTTCCAATGAATAGCAAGAAGAGATAAGAAAGCCTTCCTCCGTGATCAATGCAAAGAAATAGAGGAAAACAATAGAATGGGAAAGACTAGAGATCTCTTCAAGAAAATTAGAGATACCAAGGGAACATTTCATGCAAAGATGGGCTTAATAAAGGACAGAAATGGTAGGGACCTAACAGAAGAAGAAGATATTAAGAAGAGGTGGCAAGAATACACAGAAGAACTGTACAAAAAACATCTTCATGACCCAAATAATCACGATGGTGTGATCACTCACCTAGAGCCAGACATCCTGGAATGTGAAGTCAAGTGGGCCTTAGAAAGCATCACTATGAACAAAGCTAGTGGAGGTGATGGAATTCCAGTTGAGCTATTTCAAATCCTCAAAGATGATGCTGTGAAAGTGCTGCACTCAATATGCTAACAAATTTGGAAAACTCAGCAGTGGCCACAGAGCTGGAAAAGGTCAGTTTTCATTCCAATCCCAAAGAAAGGCAATGCCAAAGAATGCTCAAACTACCGCACAATTGCACTCATCTCACACACTAGTAAAGTAATGCTCAAAATTCTCCAAGCCAGGCTTCAGCAATACGTGAACCGTGAACTTCCAGATGTTCAAGCTGGTTTTAGAAAAGGCAGAAGAACCAGAGATCAAATTGCCAACATCCTCTGGATCATCGAAAAAGCAAGAGAGTTCCAGAAAAACATCTATTTCTGCTTTATTGACTATGCCAAAGCCTTTGACTGTGTGGATCACAATAAACTGTGGAAAATTCTGAAATAGATGGGAATACCCGTCCACCTGACCTGCCTCTTGAGAAACCTGTATGCAGGTCAGGAAGCAACAGTTAGAACTGGACATGGAACAACAGACTGGTTCCAAACAGGAAAAGGAGTATGTCAAGACTGTATATTGTCACCTTGCTTATTTAACTTATATGCAGAGTACATCATGAGAAATGCTGGGCTGGAGGAAGTACAAGCTGGAATCAAGATTGCTGGGAGAAATATCAATAACCTCAGATATACAGATGACACCACCCTATGGCAGAAAGCGAGGAAGAACTAAAAAGCCTCTCGATGAAAGTGAAAGAAGAGAGTGAAAAAGTTGGCTTGAAGCTCAACATTCAGAAAACTAAGATCATGGCATCTGGTCCCATCACTTCCTGGCCGATAGATGGGGAAACAGTGGAAACAGTGGCTGACTTTATTTTTTTTTTGGCTCCAAAATCACTGCAGATGGTGATTGCAGCCATGAAATTAAAAGATGTTTACTCCTTGGAAGGAAGGTTATGACCAACCTAGATAGAGTAAAAGCAGAGACATTACTTTGTCAACAAAGGTCCGTCTAGTCAATGCTATGGTTTTTCCAGTGGTTATGTATGGATGTGAAAGTTGGACTATAAAGAAAGTTGAGCACTGAAGAATTGATGCTTTTGAACTGTGGTGTTGGAGAAGACTCTTGAGAGTCCCTTGGACTGCAAGGAGATTCAACCAGTCCATCCTAAATGAGATCAGCCCTGGGTGTTCATTGGAAGGACTGATGTTGAAGCTGAAACTCCAATACTTTGACCACCTGATGCGAAGTGCTGACTCATTTGAAAAGACCCTGATGCTGGTAAAGACTGAGGGCAGGAGGAGAGGGGGACCACAGAGGATGAGATGGTTGGATGGCATCACTGACTCGATAGACATGGGTTTGGGTAGACTCCGGGAGTTGGTGATGGACAGGGAGGCCTGGCATGCTGCGGTTCATGGGGTCGCAAAGAGTCGGACATGACTGAGCGACTGAACTTATGTGACAACAATTCTCATTGATGAGTGTCTGACAATGAATGTCCTAGGCTTGGCTTTATCAAGCCTCCTCCAGCCATAGCTTAGAATAATGGGTCAATGTTGAGGGGAGGAGGAATGGGAGGGGAACAGATTGTCAGGAAAAGTGTGTAAAGGGACAGGTTCAGTGGCCAGGACACCTGCACGTTATTTCTGTCAGTCTGTAGTCATGATGCATTCTCTTGGATGCCCTAGAAAAAATCTGCTAGAGATCTGAATTCAAAGAATGTTATGTGAGCTAAACACAAATAAATAATTTGGTTATGCGGGAAGCCCCTTCTGATCCACCATTTTGCCAAAATGAACTCCTCATGGTTGAGTGGCCCTCCTCCTCTTTCTTATGATTAGTTTGAGCCGGCTCTGCAATATTTATTGAGAAGACCTTTTATTATAAAGCAGCCAAGTACTTGTTACCTGAAATATATGCAAGTTTTTAAAGTCTGCATTCAAGGTTTAAAACCTTTTTACTTAGGAAAAATGTCCTACCTGGCCTCTCCCTGTCTCATTTGGGAGATTAAACAGTAGCTGTATAGTTGAACTGCAATTTGCTTGGCACTGAAGAAGCCATTATCATTGAGATTCAAGACCCTTGATATAAGGTGTCTTGGAGAACTATAGTACGCTATATACTGCATATTAGAGTACAGAGTGCAATGCAAAATTAGTCTTTACACAGAGTTACAAGAGAAAGCCTTGTATGAAACAAGATATGTCATAACAATTGACCTGCTGGACTGTATATCATCCAGGAAGTCTGAGGTGTGGGTGATCCCAAGCAAGAGAACAACTGGAGACAGTCAAGAGCACAGCAGGTACAGTATTGTCCTCTGTTCTGAAGATGGATATTTTCCTCTTGAGTGAATAATGTAGGCATATTATTAAAGCAGATGTCCTGTCATACATGACTTAACAACTAAGCAACAAAAATAACAGCGCCATCCTGAGAAGGATAAGGAGCGTAAAAGCCAAACAACAATTTCTTTAATGAAGGGATGAGGAAGGGATATGTCTGAGAGATAGGATTTTACCAAAGCAGAAAGCAGAATTCATAAGGTCATTTCACACCAAATAGTGTCAAGAAAGGTTCTAAGAAGAAAGAAAACAGAGAAAAGACTTCAGAGATGTTAGCCACATGAAGTTATACTGATTTTGAAAAGTGTTCCAAGGTTCTTACTAGGGTTCTGCTCTCTTATGTGTTGCTGTGATGCTGTTCAGATCTCTTCATTAACCAATATACTACTCTCTTAATCCAAATGTGGGCCTAAAATTATACTGGTCACGAGAGGGTATGATCAGCAGACCACTGGCAATATAGTCACCAAAACATTGCTAGAAATACAGAGCCCTGGATTCTTCTGCAGACTTACTTAATCAAAATCCCTAGGGATGGGGCTTGCAAATATAAACTTTTAAAAGAATATCCCATTCCTTCCAGGTTCTCCATTTTATTGGCATATAGTTCCTTATAGTAGTCTTTTATGATCCTTTGTATTTCTGCATTGCCAGTTGTAATTTCTCCTTTTTCATTTCTAATTTCTTTTAAACTTCAATCCTCTCCCTTCTTAAGGAGTCTGGCTAAAGGTGTATCATTTTTTTTTATCTTCTCAAAGAACCAGTTTTCTACTTTCATTGAATTTTGCTATTATTTTCTTTGTGTCTATTTCATTTATTACTGCTCTGATCTTTATGATTTCTTTTCTTCTACTAAGTTTGCATTTTGTTTGTTCTTTCTCTCATTGCTCTAGGTGTAAGCTTAGACTGTTTATTTGAGATTTTTCTTATTTCTTGAGGTATGATTGAATTGCTATAAACTTCCCTCTTAGAATTGCATTTGCTGCATCCCACAGGTTTTGGATCATTGTGTTTTCATGGTCATTTGTTTCTAAGTACTTTTTAAATTTCCTCTTTGCTTTCTTCAACAATCTCTTGGTTATTTAGTAGTGTATTGTTTAGTCTCCATGTGTTTGTGTTTTTTACAGCTTTTTCCCCCAGTGATTGAGTTCTAACTTCATAGCATTGTGGTCAGAAAATATGTTTGATAAGATTTCAATTTTCTTAAATTTACTGAGGCTTGATTTGTAATCCAAGACGTGATCTATCCTGGAGAATGTTCCATGTGTACTTGAGAAGGAAGTGTATTCTGCTGCTTTTGGATGGAATTTCCTATGAATATCAATTAAGTCTATCTGGTCTATTGTGTCATTTAAAGCTTATGTTCCCTTATTTATTTTCTGTCTGGATGATCTGTCCATTAGTATAAGTGGGGTGTTAAAGTCTTCCACCACTATTATTGTGTTAGTGTCAATATCTCCTTTATGGCTCTTAGCATTTTCCTTAGGTATTGAGGTGCTCCTATGTTGAGTGAATAAATATTTACAATTGTTATATCTTCTTCTTGGATTGATCCCTTGATTATTAGGTAGTGTCTTTCCTAGTTTTTTATAACAGTCTCTATTTTAAAGTTATTTTATCTGATATGAGTATTGCTACTTCAGTTTTCTTTTGATTTCCATTTACATGGAATATCTTTTTTCATCTCTTTCAGTCTGTAGGTCTGAAGTGGGTCTCTTGTAGGCAGCATATATATGGGTCTTGTTTTTGTATCCATTTGGCCAGTCTGTCTTTTGGCTGGAGCATTTAATCCACTTACATTTCAGGTAATTATCAATATATATATTCCTATTACTATTTCTTAATTGTTTTCAGTTTATTTTTTAGGTCTTTTTCTTCTCTTATGTTTCCCGCCTAGAGAAGTTCCTTCAGCATTTGTTGTAAAGCTGATTTGGTGATGCCAAATTCTCTTAGCTTTTGCTTGTCTGTGCATGTGTACTCAGTTGCTGGGTCATGTCCAACACCTTGTGACCCCATAGACTGTATCCTGCTAGGCTCTTCTGTCCATGGGATTTTCCCAGCAATAATAGTGGAATGGGTTGCATTTCCTCCTCCACAGGATCTTCCCAACCCAAGGATTGAACCCACATCTCCTGCAGGTCCTGCCTTGGCAGTGGATTCTTTACCACTGAGCCACCTGGGAAGCCCCTTTGCTTATCTGTAAAGCTTTTGATCTCTCCATCAAATCTGAATGAGATTGATGGGTACAGTAATCTTGGTTGTAGGTTTTTCTCTTTTATCACTTTAAACATATCCTGCCACTCCCTTGTGAGCTGCAGAGTTTCTGCTGAAAAATCAGATGACAACCTTATGGGGATTTTCTTGTATGTCATTTTTTGCTTTTCCCTTGCTCCTTTTAATATTTAGTCTTTAAATTTAATTTCTGTTACTTCGATTAATATGTGTCTTGGTGTGTTTCTCCTTGGGTTTATACTGTATGGAACTCTCTGGACTTGGGTGGCTCTTTCCTTTCCCATGTTAGGACAGTTTTTTTTACTATAATCTCTTAAAATGTTTTCTCAGAGCCTTTCTCTTCCTCTTCTTCTGGATCTCCTATAATGTGAACATTGGCACTTTTATTGTTGTCCCAAAGGTCTCTGAGATTGTCTCCTTTCTTTCTATCCTTTTTTCTTTATTCTGCTCCTCACCAGTTATTTCCACCATTTTTTCTTACAGTTAACTTGTTTGTTCTTCTGTCTCAGTTATTCTGCTCTTGATTACTTCTCATGCATTTTTCATTTCTGTTCTTGGGCTGTTCACCACTGTTTGTTTGTTCTTTAGGTATTCTAGGCCCTTGTTAAACATTTCTTGTGTTTTCTTGATCTGTGTTTCCATTCTACTGCTGAGATTTTGGATCATCTTTACTATCATTGCTCTGAATTCTTTTACAGGTAGGTTGTGCATTTCCTCTTCATTTATTTGGCCTTGTAGATTTTTACCTTTCTCCTTTATCTGTACTATATTTTTTGTCACCTCATTTTTTTTGATAGGTGGGGCTATGTTCCTCTCTTGCTGGATGTTTCACTTGAGACATCCAGCTCTGGAGGTTGCAGACAGTTGAGAGCGGCCAGATCTTGGTGCCAAGATGAGGAACTCTGGGAGACCTCACTCTGATTAATGGTCCCTGGGACCTGATGTTTTTCGTTATTTCGGCAGCTTAGACTTGGAACTCCTACCACAAGAGCTCAGGCCCGACCCCTGGCCTTTGAACACTGCAAGCTACACGGCACAGGATAAAAAAAGAAGAAAAAGGGCAACACACAAAAAGATCAGAACAAAGAATAAAAAATGAAGCAATATTAGAAAAATAATAGTGAAGCAACAGAACAGAACCACAACAGCAAAAAGTAACAAATAAAAATTTTAAATTAAAAAATATAAGGTAGGAATAAAAAATATTTTAAAATCCCTGAAACCTTATCTATAAGCGTCCTTGCCCATAAGCTGAGCTACAGCCAAGCCCCACTTCCCTAGTAGGCCCTCCAAGACCTCTAGGTAGGTCACTGGACCTGCTGTGTCAGCCTCACTTCTGCATGTGTTCCTCTCACCAGCCAAGAAGAAATAGAAAACATAAACAGAATAATCGCAAATTATAAAATTGAAACTATAATTTAAAATTTTCCAACAAACAAAACTCCAGGACCAATGGTTTCACAGGCAAATTCTATCAAAAATTTAGAGAAGAGCTAACACTCATCCTTCTCAAAGTCTTCCAAAATAATTGATGAGGAAGGAACACTCCCAAGTTCATTCTAAGAGGCCACCATCACCCTGATACCAAAACCAAAGATATTTTTTAAAAAAGAAAATTACAGACCAATATGAACATAGATGCAAAAATCCTCAATGAAATAGTAGCAAACAGAATCCAACAACATATTACAAGGATCATACACCGTGATCAAGTGAGATATAGTCCAGGGATTCAAAGATTCTTTAACATATACGAGTCAATACACCATGTTAACAAATTGAAGAACAAAAACCATGTGATCATCTCAACAGATGCAGAAAAGACTTTTGACAAAATTCAACTCTCACTTATGATAAAAAAAAAAAAGCCTCTCCAGAAAGTAGGCATAGAGGGAATCTACCTTAACATAATAAAGGCCATATATGACAAGCCAACAGCAAGCATCATTCTCGATGGTGAAAAGTTGAAAGAATTTCCTAAGATTAGGAACAAGAAAAGGATCTCCACTCTTGCCACTATTATTCAACATAGTTTCAGAAGTCTTAGCCACAGCAATCAGAGAAGAAAAAGAAATAAAAGGAATCCAAATTGGAAAAGAAGAAGTAAAACTCTCACTGCTTGCAGATGACATGACACTATATCATAGAAAATCATGCCACCAGAAAACTACTAGAGTTTATCAATTAATTGGGCAAAGTGGCAGGATACAAAATTAATGCACAGAAATCTCTTGTATGCCTATACACTAACAACAAAAGATCAGAAAGAGAAATTAAGGCAATAATCCCATTTAACTTGAAACAAATAAAAACTAATATAAAATACCTAGGAATAAACTTACCTAAGGAAGCAAAAGATCTGTAGTCAGAAAACTATAAGACACTGATAAAATAAATCGAAGAAGATACAAACAGATGGAGAGATAAACCATATTACTGGATTGGAAGAACGAATATTGTGAAAATGACTATACTACCCAAAGCAATCTACAGATTTAATGCAATTCCTATCAAACTACCAATGGCATTTTTCACAGAGTTAGAACCAAATTTTACAATTTATATGGAAACACAAAAGACCCTAAATAGTCAAAGCTACCTTGAGAGAAAAAAAAAATGAGTTATAGTAATCAGGCTCCCTGATTTAAGACTCCACTACAAAGCTACAACAATAAAGACAGTATGGCACTGACACAAAAACAGAAATATGGATTAATGGAACAGGACATAAAACCCAGAGATAAATGCATGCACCCATGGCTACCTAATCTATGGCAAAAGAAGTAAGAATATACAATGAAGAAAAGACAGTTTCTTCAATAAATGGTGTTGGGAAAACTGGACAGTTACATGTAAAAGACTGAAATTAGAACACTCCATAACACCACACACAAAAATAAACTAAAAATGGATTAAATACCTGAACGCAAGGCCACACACTATAAAACTCTTGGAAGAAAACATAGGCAGAACCCTCTTTGACATTAATTGCAACAAGATGTTTTTTGACTCACCCTCTAGAGTAATGAAAATAAAAACAAAAATAAACAAGTGGAACCTAATTAAACTTAAAAGCTTTTGCACAGCAAAATATCAAAAAGACAACTCTTAGAATGGGAGAGAATATTTGAAAACAAAGCAACTGACAAGGGATTAATCTCTAAAATACACAAACAGCACATGCAGCAAAAAAGCTTTTCAAAAATGGGCAGAAATTTCTACGAAGAAGACATACAGGTGGTCAAGAGGCACATGAAAAGATGCTCAACATCACTAAGTATTAGACAAAAGCAGCTCAAAATTATAATGAGGTATCATTTCAAACTGGTCAGAATGGCCATCCTCAAAAAGTCTACAAACAAGAAGGACTGGAAAGGTGTGGAGAAGGGAATTCTCTTGCATTGTTGGTGGGAATGTAAACTGATACAGGCATCATAGAGAATAATATAGAGGTTCCTTAAAAAACAAAAAGTAGAACTACCATATGACCCAGCAATTGAACTACTGGACGTGCCCACTGGGGAAAAAATAAACCAACAACAAATATAATTCAAAAGGACGCATACACCCCAATGTTCACTGCAGCACTATTGACAATAGCCAGGACATGGAAGCACCTAAATGTCCATCAACAGATGAATGGATAAAGAAGATGTAGTACATATATACAGTTCACTTCAGTTCAATTCAGTCACTCAGTCATGTCTGACTCTTTGTGACCCCATGGATGCAGCACACCAGGCTTCCTGTCCATCACCAACTCACGGAGTTTGCTCAAACTCATGTCCATCGAGTCAGTGATGCCAGCCACTATCTCATCCTTTGTCGTTCCCTTCTCCTGCATTTAATCTTTCCCACCATCAGGGTCTCTTCCAATAAGCTGGTTCTTCGTATCAGGTGGCCAAAGTATTGGAGTTTCAACTTTAGCATCAGTCCTCCCAATGGATATTTGGGACTGATTTCCTTTAGGATTGACTGGTTAGATCTCCTTGCTGTCCACAGGAATCTCAAGATTCTTCTCCAACACCACAGTTCAAAAGCATCAATTCTTAGGTGCTCAGCTTTCTTTATAGTCCAAATCTCACATACATACATAACTACTGGAAAAACTATAGTTTTGACTATACAGACCTCTGTTGGTAAAGTAATGTCTCTGCTTTTTAATCTGCTATGTAGGTTGGTCATAGCTTTTCTTCCAAGGAGAAAGCGTCTTTTAATTTCATGGCTGCAGTCACCATCTGAAGTGATTTTGGAGCCCAGGAAAATGAAGTCTGTCACTGTTTCCATTGTTTCCCCATCTATCTGCCATGAAGTGATGGGACCAGATGCCATGATCTTACTTTTTTTCAATGTTGAATTTTAAGCCAGCTTTTTCACTCTCCTCTTTCACTTTCATCAAGAGGCTCCTCAGTTCCTCTTCACTTTCTGCCATAAGGTTGGTGTCATCTGCATATCTGAGGTTATTGATATTTCTCCCAGCAATCTTGATTCCATCTTGTGCTTCATCCAGCCTGGCATTTTGCATGATGTACTCTGCATAGAAGTTAAATAAGCAGGGTGACAATATACAGCCTTGACACACTCCTTTCCCAATTTGAAGCCATTCTGTTGTTCCATATCCAGTTTTAACTGTGGCTTCTTGACCTGCATACAGATCTCTCAGGAGGCAGGTAAGGTGGTCTAGTATTCCCATCTCATGAAGAATTTTCTACATTTTGTTGTGAACCACACAGTCAAAGGCTTTGGCTTAGTCAATAAAGCAGAAGTAAATGTTTTTCTGGAACTCTCTTGCTTTTTCAATGATCCAGTGAATGTTGGCAATTTGACCTCTGGTTCCTCTGCCTGTTCTGAATCCAGCTTGAACATCTGGAAGCTAACAGTTTACGTACTGTTAAAGCTTGGCTTGGAGAATTTTGAGCATTACTTGACTAGTGTGTGAGATCAGTGTAATTGTGCAGTAGTTTGAGCATGCTTTGGCATTGGCTTTCTTTGGGATTAGAATGAAAACTGACCTTTTCCAGTCCCGTAGCCACTGCTGAGTTTTCCAAATTTGCTGACATATTGAGTGCAGCACTTTCACAACATCATCTTTTAGGATTTGAAATAGTTCAACTTGGATTCCATCATGTCCACTAGCTTTATTCATAGTGATGCTTCCTAAGGCTCATTTGACTTCACATCCCAGGATGTCTGGCTCTAGGTGAGTGATCACGCCATCGTGGTTTTATGGGTCATGATCTTTTTTGTATAGTTCTTCTGTGTATTCTTACCACCTCTTCTTAATATCTTCTTCTTCTGTTAGTTCCACACTGTTTCTGTCCTTTATTGTGTCCATCTTTGCATGAAATGTTCCCTTGGTATCTCTAATTTTCTTGAAGAGATCTCGAGTCTTTCTCATTCTACTGTTTTACTCTATTTATTTGCATTGATCACTGAAGAAGGCTTTCTTATCTCTCCTTAACTCTCTTTGGAACTCTTCATTCAAATGGGTATATCTTTCCTTTTCTCCTTTGCCTTTGTGTACACATATATGTATACAAGTGTATATACACTCAGTATATGTATATTCCTTGTACATATATACATGTATGCATATATTCCTTTTCTCCTTTGTAACATATATACAATGGTGTATTACTCAGTACAAAAAGGAATGCAATTGGGTCATTTGTAGAGAAGTGGATGGACCTAGAGGCCATCATACAGAGTGAGGTAAGTCAGAAATAGAAAAACAAATATAGTATATTAACATATATGTGTGGAATCTAGAAAATGGTGTAGGTGAACCTATTTAGAGGTCAGGAAGAGAAACCCATACATAGATAATGGTCATGTGGACACGGGGTAGGGGAATTGGGAGATTGAGATAAACATATATACAGTGTGTGTGTGTGTGTGTGTGCACATGCATGTGTGTGTGTGTGTGTGTGCACATGCGCACACACACATGCGTCCACTCAGTCATGTCTGACTCTTAGTAACCCCATGGACCATAGCCCACCAGGTTTCTCTGTTCATTGAATTTTCCAGGAAAGACTACTGGAGTGAGTTGCCATTTCCTTCTCCAGGGGATCTTCCTGACCCAAATATTGAACCCGCATCTCTTGCATCTCTTGCATTGGCAAGTGGATTCTTTAGATATACACTACTGACTGTGCCACCATATATACACTACTATGTGCAAAATTGATAGTGGGAACTTGAATATACATTTGATCCTTGAAAGACATAAGTTTAAACTGGGTGGGTCCACTTATATGTGATTTCTTTCACTAAATACATACCATAAGAAAGTTAAACATATATCTTATGACACAGAAATTCCACACCAAGATGTTTATCTAAGAGAAATGAAAATATATGTCCATGAGAAAAGGGAGCTTTTGTCACTGTTGGATGAGAGTGTAAATTGGTGCAGCCACTATGTAAAACAGTATGCAGGCTCCTCAAAAAATTAAAAAAAGAACCACCATATGTCCAGCAATTCCACTTCTGGGTATTTATCTAAAGGAAAACTAAAGCACTAATTTGAAAAGATTTATCACCCCTATGCCTGTTACAGCATTATTCACAATAGCCAAGATATGGAAGCAACATATGTGTCCATAAATAAATAACTGGATAAGGAAGATATGATATACATATAAAATAAAATGTTACTGAATGATAGAAAAGAAGTCTTGCCATTTGCAAGAACATCATGAACCTAGAGGGTATAATGCTAAGTGAAATAAGTCAGGCAGAGAAAGACAAATACCATATGATCTCACTTTTATATGAAATCTAAATAATAAGACAAACAAAACAAAACATACACTCATAGATACAGAGAACAAGCTGGTAGTTGTCAGAAGGATGGAGAATGGGGCAGAGACAAAATAGGTAAAGGAGAGTAATAGGTACCAATTAAAATAAATAATTTTTTAATTCCAATTATAAAATAAATGTCACAGGGATGAATGCACAACATAAGAATTATAGTCAATAATATTTTAATAATGTTGCATGGTGACAGATGGTAACTACAATTATTGTGGTGATCATTTCATATTTGTACACAAATACTGAATCACTGTGTTGTATACCTAAAACTAATATAATATTGTAGGTCAATTGCAAAATTGATAGCCAGTGGAAAATTGCTGTATGATGCAGGGAGTTCAAATCAGGTGCTCCATGACAACCTAGAGGAGTGGGATGTGGTAGGAAGCGGGAGGCAGGTTCAAGAGGGAGGGGATATATGTAAACCTATGGCTGATTCAGGTTGATGTATGGTAGAGGCCAACACAATATTTTAAAGCAATTATCGTCCAATCAAAAAATAAATAGTTTTTTTTATTCAACATAGCTTTGGAAGTCCTAGCTACATCAATCAGAGAATTAAAAGGAGTCCAGAGCAGAAAAGAAGAAGCAAAGCTCTCATTGTTACCAGATGACATGATACTATACATAGAAAGCCCTAAAAATGCTATCAGAAAATTACTAGAGCTAACTAGTGAATTTAGCAAAGTCACAGGATACAAAACCAATACACAGGGATCACTTGCATTCCTATATACTAACAATGAAAAATCAGAAAGAGAAATTAAGGAATCAATCCCATTCACCATTGCAACAAAAAGAATAAAATGTCTAGGAATAAACTTACCTAAGGAGACAAAAGAACTGTATACAGAAAATTATAAGACACTGATGAAAGAAATCAAAGACAACATAAACAGATGGAGAGATATTCCATGTTCCTGGGTAGGAAGAATCAATATTGTGAAAATGACTATGCTCCCAAATGCAATCTACAGAGTCAATGTGTCAATGTGATCCCTATCAAATTACCAATGGCATTTTTCACAGAACTAGAACAAAAAATTTCACAATTCATATGGAAACAAAAGACCCTGAATAGCCAAAGCAGTCTTGAGAAAGAAGAATGGAGCTGAAGGAATCAACCTCCCTGACTTCAGATTATACTACAAAGCTACAGCCATCAAGACAGTATGGTACTGACATGAAAACAGAAATACAGACCAATGAAACAAGATAGAAAGCCTAGAAATAAACCCATCCACCTGTGGGTACCTTATTTTTTACAAAAGAGGCAAGAATATACAGTGGAGCAAAGACAGCCTCTTCAATAAGTGGTGCTGGATAAACTGGACAGGTACATGTAAAAGAACGAAGTTAGAACACTTCCTAACACTATACACAAAGATAAACTCAAAATGGATTAAAGACCTAATGGATTAAAGACCTAAATGTAAGACCAGAAACTATAAAAATCTTAGAGGCAGAACACTCAATGACATAAATCAAAGCAAGATCCTCTATGATTCATCTTCTAGAGTAATGGAAATAAAAACAAAAGGAAACAAGTGGGACCTGATTAAACTTAAAAGCTTTTACACAGCAAAGGAAACTATAGGCAAGGTGAAAAGACAACCCTCAGAATGGGAGAAAAGAATAGCCAATGAAACAACTGACAAAGGATTAATTTCCAAAATATACAAGCAGCTCATACAACTCTACCAGAAAAACAAACAAACAAATCAAAAAGCAAGAAAAAGACCTAAACAGACATTTCTTCAAAGAAAACATATAGATGGCTAACAAACACATGAAAAGATGCCCAACATCACTCATTGTTAGAGAAATGCAAATCAAAACTACAATGAGATATCACCTCACACCAATCAGAATGGCCATCATCAAAAAGCCTACAAACTATAAATACTGGAGAGGGTGT
Source organism: Okapia johnstoni (assembly GCA_024291935.2). Taxonomy (NCBI): domain Eukaryota; kingdom Metazoa; phylum Chordata; class Mammalia; order Artiodactyla; family Giraffidae; genus Okapia; species Okapia johnstoni. The sequence goes on from CM044310.1 coordinate 65,186,953, forward strand.
GGAGAAAAGGGAACCCTCTTGCACTGTTGGTGGGAATGTAAATTGATACAGCCACTGTGGAAGGTGGTATGGAGATTCCTTTAAAAAACTAGGAATAAAACCATCATATGACCCAGCAATCCCACTCCTAAGCGTATACCCTGAGGAAATCAAAATTGAAAAAGACAAATGTATCCCACTGTTCATTGCAGCACTATTTACAACAGCTAGAACATGGAAGCAACCTAGATGTCCATTGACAGATGAATGGATAAAGAAGTTGTGGTACATATACACAATGGAATATTACTCAGCCATAAAAAAGGAATGCATTTGAGTCATTTATAATGAGGTGGATGAAACTAGAGCCTATTATACAGAGTGAAGTAAGTCAGAAAGAGAATGATAAATATCATATACTAATGCATATATACAGAATCAAGAAAGATGGTACTGAAGAATTTATTTCCAGGGCAGCAGTGGAGAAACAGACATAGAGAACAGACTTATGGACATGGGGAGAGGGGAGGAGAGGGTGAGATGTATGGAGAGAGTAATGTGGAAACTTACATTACCATACGTAAAATAGATGACTAACAGGAATTTGCCGTATGTCTCAGGAAACTCAAACAGGGGCTCTGTATCAACCTTAGCAGGGCGGGATGGGGAGGGATATGGGAGGGAGGTTCAAGAGAGAGGGGATATATATATACCTATGGCTGATTCATGTTGAGGTTGACAGAAAACAACAAAATTCTGTAAAGCAATTATCCTTCAATTAAAAATAAATTTAAAAAATAAATAAATAAATTTTTAAAAAGGTAGAAAGTCTATGTCCACAAAAAGCATTGTAAACAGATGTTTTTGAGAACTTCATTCACAGTAAGCCCAAATGAAAGAAGCCAGATACATACAAAAAGGTACATACTATATGATTCTATTTATGTCTAAAAAGTCTAGAATTGGCAAAACTATAGTATAAGATATCAGTTGAGAGGTTTTTCTGGAGGGAGAGGATTGGCTGGAAAGGACCGGAAGAGAACTGTCAGGGGTGAAAGTAATGTTCCGTGTCTTACAAATGGATGCAGGCTACATGAATATAGGCATTTGTCAAAGGAGTTTAAACAGTACACTCAAAATCTGAATATTTCACTGTAACTTATGTCTCCATCTTTTTTACACCCATAATTTCTACATTACGGACAAGATAGGCTATGCTTTGGTAACATGCAACCCCTAAATCTTAATGGCTTAATACAGTGAATGTTTATTTCTTGCTTAAAGTGCACTGCAGGACTGGGCAGCTCTCTTTCAAAAAATGCATCTCTGCACCTCACATGGAGCCTCCTCCAGTTACCTTGACAGGAGTGGAGAAACTGGTGAATCATCAGGGCTTTGAGTTGCGTCAGCCCAAACTGGATACAAGTCACTCCCTCTCCCATCCTATTGGCCACGATCAGTCATGTGGCCCTGACTAAAAGCAGAGGATTAGGGGTATAGTCTTTCATGTGCCATCTTTTCCTTTCATTTACACCAGAAATGCCCCGTCCTCAGAGTTCTTCCACTTTAGCGAAAAAGAATAAAACCTAACTTTCCATAGATTGATTACTACTATTTCATCTGTGTGCCTAGACCTGGTCTTAGTGAATAGTAACAAAGTAACTTCTCTTCACAACGGGAGATTAAATAAATAATTCATTTATTTCCCTTCTTCAAACATGACTGAACTGATACTTCTTGGTAGACAGAAGTAAAGAGTGCTGTAAATGCACATGGGAATAATACAACAAAAACCCCCCAAATTTGTGAAACTAACTGAAGAAGTCAGAACAGACACACATCCAGGAGACACCTGGTTCATAGCACTGCTGAGGTAACTCTGAGGGACATAGAATGACAAGTGACTGACAAACCAATCTCAGTTCAGTTCATTTCAGTTCAGTCGCTCAGTCGTGTCCGACTCTTTGCCACCGCATGAACCGCAGCACGCCAGGCCTCTCTGTCCATCACCAACTCCCGGAGTCTACCCAAACCCATGTCCATCGAGTCGGTGATGCCATCCAACCATCTCATCCTCTGTCGTCCCCTTCTCCTCCCGCCCCCAATCCTACCCAGCATTAGGGTCTTTTCCAATGAGTCAACCCTTCACATGAGGTGGCCAAAGTATCGGAGTTTCAGCTTCAACATCAGACCTTCCAATGAACACCCAGGATTGATCTCTTTTAGGATGGATTGATTGGATCTCCTTGCAGTCCAAGGGACTCTCAAGAGTCTTCTCCAACACCACAGTTCAAAAGCATCAATTCTTCTAGTCCAATATAAATTACAGTTGGGGACAACAGCCACGCTGGGCTCCTGTTACTGTGGAGAAACCACGCTTTACAAATGGAAAAAAAAATGGGGGGTATTTATTTACTTCAAAGTGATTGTTTGTTGCTTGTCAAAAATTATCCTTGTATCCTAAGACTTTCTGATATTGTAGGTACCCTGGAGGAAGGCCCACTGTAGCTCGCACAGAAAATAAAAGGAAAGACAAAGCTTGTTTTGCGATTCCCTTTTCTGTTTTAAATTTACACAAAAGGTCTTGAGCAATTAGAAGAGAAAAAGATATGTTTGACAGATCAAATAGGTAAGATATCAGGACTCTATTTTTAAAATATCTGGGAGACACTGTTGATTAATTTTGGCTGAAACTTAAAAAGAAAAGCAGGCACATTTTCTAAACCAACATGTAAGATTTTCTGATCAGGTGAGCACCTTTAAAGTGCAGTTATTTGAGGGATAGTCAGAAACTAGACCGTGCAACAGTTCTCACAAAGTGCTCAAAGGTTACCTCTCATCCAGTAGACAGAGACTGAGGTTGCATAACCACCAAACCCCAGCACAGACAGGGAAGACACAGAATGCTAATATCCCTGAAAACTTTCTATCCACTTAGGAAGAGAGATGTGGTCTTGTTGCAGGATGAGTTAAGAACGTGTAGCACACAAACACATGATCAATGCTGTTGATCTAGCACCTGCCTCCACTTACTCTGTAAAGTTACAGGGGAATTATCACAAGTGCCAAAGAAATGATGTCAGCTGTGAACCTGGTGATTGACAAGACTAGCTTGAATGTGTTCAACCAACAGCAAGTTGGAGTGACCAGGCCTACCTTTCCATCTCTGGGTGCCATTATTGGCACTTAGGCCCTTGACTGATGTGCCAGGGGTTATGTCTGTTCTAAATGAAAGAGACCCCAACTCAAACTCACTTAACAAAGAGAATTTCTCTAATTCACACAACTGAAAAGTACAGGCATAGAGTGTCAGGCATAGCTATACCCAAGTTCTCAAATGATTTGACTCTGTTCTCTTCTGTACTATTTAAATCTCAGTTACTTGTGAGGTCAGCATAATGCCAATAGTCCTACATCTACATCTTTATGGTTTCAAGTCTGAAAAGTAAAGAGTTTATTTTCCAAAAGCTCTGGCCCACATTCCATGATTCATGATCTTTTGGACCAATATCTTCATCTTGATATAAGGAAACAATTTCTGTGGCCAAGAGATATAATAACACTAACTTCCATGGAAATCCCTAAACAAATCACCTATGATTGCTGAGATTTGGTAGCACTCTGACCGGCTTAATCAGAGTCACATGTTCTATCTCTGAACTTGGGTGGAACCCCACTTTGAGCATATGGCCTAAGAGAGTGAGGAGAGAAATACCTTCCCTTACAAAAGTCTAGGTATTTATCAGAAGAAGTAAAAATGGACTCTGGGTAGAACAAAATGAAAAATTTTTAATGGCAACTACTCTGCTAAGCTCTTGGTATACTTTAGTATTATGTAATGGAGGGACTTTCACAGAAATCAGATAGGGTCCATACCTAATTCAGAATTCAGATTCTGATGAACATCAAAGGTCACAAAACCAATTCCCAATTCTGACAAATTTCAGCCAAATCCTAATTTGTAAGAGAGTATGTGGCTTGCTTGGTAGATCCCTGAACAGTCTAGGGTTCAAAAATTATTAGTTGAGTGAATTTAAGAAGGAATGAAAATTTTATAGAAATTCTTGATTCAATCACATAAGCTCCTCTTGCTCTCTAAGGGATTTTTAAAAATAAAAATATACTTGGACAGGTTAGTTCCAGCTCCTGTACTCACAACATAGTTATATAACTAACCTTCCTGGCAATATCAAGTATAAACTTTAGACAAAATATAAAACACAACTGTTCGAAGGCACAAGAGAGCGAGAAAAAGCAGAAATGAGCTGGAAGAAGTATGGTCTCAGAAAGAAGAACACAAAGTAGGTGATATTAAATTGCCTCTTCTTCTCAAGGGTCCTACCAGATTTTCAGAGCTCAAAGTACAGTGCTCAAGCAGAAAGTAGCCATCTTTTCTGGGCCAAAGAGCTTGGAACTGCCAGACACAGCTGAAAATTGAGAGGGGAATTTCCAGAATGAGGGTGGATGCCTCATATCTGTGTACAATTTCCTTCAAAATCTTAGATGATTCCTAAACATCGTATGTTTGTGGCAGTGCACCCAGGAACCACATATATAGCAACAACTGGAAAGCTAACAGTTAAGCAGAGTTCAGCAGCTACAGGTGGTTGCTGAAGACAAGTTTGACTTTCAATTTCCACAAAGTTAAAGGATCTTGTTCAATATCTTTAGCTATCCACTGAAACCTCAGAAGAGCCACATCTGTAAGAATAAGGACTATATACTAGAACTAAGTACTATGTCCTAGGAATAAAGAAAAGCTCTAAAATAAACATGCTCTAATAATGCTTAAAACTAAGCCTCTACAAGATCATGATTATTCCCTAGGAACTTAACTGTCCATTATAGAAACAAACAAAACTACAGTATTCAGAAGAAGACAACAGAACCTAAAATCTACAATTTATCATCTACAGTGTTAGGTATACAACAAAAAATTATGAGACATGCAAGGAAGCAGGGAAATACAACCCAGAATCAAAAGACAAGAATAATCGAAAGGATTGTGATTCTCTTCCTGAGAGAATAAAAGTGTTCAAAGATGCTCCAGGTGCTGTGGGATACCACAGCTCCTCAAGGACATCATGATGTGGGCAGGCACCAAGAGATTACACACAGGACGCTCAAGACACCTGTCTGTAGCACACTCATGTCTCAGAGGTGACTCTGAATTAAGGACCTGGAAATAGGAGAAATCACAGAGAGTGAGCCAAGCTGGTTTTTCTCAGGGGTTTCTAGTGTGTATTTTACAGGATTATTCATTCAACATTCGTTATGTATTTACTGGCTATCGTCTATGTGGCAAGTGTTGTGATTAGCACTCTGTGGGGTGAAGACTTGAAGCAGTCATAATCCTGTTCTCACAGTCTTGTAGGGAAGATATAACCAAAAATAAATCTGAGGCGATAATAACAACATTAATAAAAATACAAATTATCATAATGACAGCTAACATGAAGTAAGCTCTTCCTACAAGCCAGGCACTCTGCTAAGTGCTTTACATGCATTAACCCATTTAACATACAGGACAGCCTCTCCAAGACAGGAACCACGATCACATTCACTTTCGTATAAGGAAGCTGCGGCTCTCAGAGTCTCCTATACAGTGTATGTTGGAACTAAAACTTGAACCCCAGTGCTTGGCTGCAAGGCCCAGGCACTACTCACTGTAACAGGGGCTTCCCAGGAAATGCAGACAGACTACACTGGCATCTGAGGATGGAGAGCGCTTCCTTCCAGGAGAAGCCATGGGAGCCTTTGTGGAGAACGGTCCTTGGGGGTTAAATGTGGACTCATTCACACTGGCACTTGTGAAGAAGGAATAAGATTGCAGGAGCACCAGGGCAGGAAGGGCAGGAGCAGCCTGTCAGTAAGTGCCGCTGGGCACTGAGGGTGTGCTGAGCTGTCAGCTATAACAATGTAGAAGCTCAGGACTGCACTAGGTGTGATCCCGAAGGAGATTCAAGCCCATAGCTCACACAAGGGCCAGTAAACCTTAACTAAATCTGCAATGCATGAAAATGGAAACCAAATTCATCTTTGACTTTGGCTCTAGCCATTTCTATTATTGGTGCTTCCGAGATAGTGCTAGTGGCAAAGAATCCCCCTACCCATGCAGAAGACGCAAAAGACATGGGTTCAATTCCTGGGTCGGGAATATCCCCTAGAGGAGGGAATGGCTACCCACTCCAGTGTTCTTGTCTGGAGAATCCCATGGACAGAGGAGCCTGGCGGTCTACAGTCCATGGGTTTGCAGAGTCAGACACGACTGAGTGACTGAACACACACACACACACATACACTACCCATTTATGAATGAAAACATGAAGACATTTTCTTCCCTACTATGAAAACAGGATTTGTGGAATTTGAATAAATCTGTGGCATGCAAACACAGTTTGGTAGAGCCTTTCTTCACCAAAAGAGATGACTTAAACAAACAAGCATGAAGGAAGGGAGGAATGTAAAACAAAAGATAGGAATTTGGCCATCACTCTGACCTGTATGAATACCAGCCAATTGGGTCAATAGTCCTAACATAACATCATAATGCTAATATGTAACTCTCGTGTTTTCATGCAGACTGATCCAATGGCCCACGGCAGGAAACAGATGCCACCTGAGACACTCTTGCTATTTCCCATATCACATCAATCACCATATCCTATCAATACTAGCAAATTTAAAATAAAACATCCCTACTTCTTTCTGTGCGTTCACAGAGCCATCTCTTAACCCCTCTGCCATGTTTCATCTCCTATGTCTCTAAATGCCAGTGCCTCCTCAGTGATTTTCTTGCTTCTAGTTGATTTCCTGCTTACTCAATCTTCTACTTCTGCCAAGTTCACCTTCCACAAATGTAAAGCAATTTCAACTTTTAATATTATTATTTATTTATTTATTTGGCTGCGCCAGGTCTCAGTGGCAGCATGTGGGATCTTCAATTTTCGTTGCAGCATGCGATATCTTTATTTGTAGCATGCAAACTTTTAGCTGTGACATATAGGATCTAGTTCCCACACCAAGGACCCAAGACCCCTGTGTTGGGAGCATGGAGTCTTAGCCACTGGACCACCAGGGAAGTTTTAGGTCATGAACTGAGATCGTCTGTGACCTTGTTCCTCCCTTCTCTTCACGCCACTCTCCACTCACTCCCCAAGGCACTCCAGCACCCTTTGTTTCCTTCCCTCTGTATGCCCAGCTGTTTCATAGCATCACAGTGTACATACACGGTAACTTTTCCCAAGAAAGCCTTTCTTCCCTGGGTCTACCTAAAGTGCATCATCACATCCACGAAGGCTGCCATAGGCATCACCAGTCCTAGACAGACTCCACCACCCCTTCTTTTTTGGGGCTCTACTAAACCATCATATCACATACCATGCTCTAGCACAACCACAATACAGCGGATGGGCCGATGCTTCCTAAATAAATGAGTGCATTTTGTCATTTGCTTCTTCCACTTGTTCCTACTTTAATTCTCCCCACCCCCCAAATTTGAATACACCTGAAAGTTGAATACATTTGAAATACATTTTTATATAATTATATAATTGGAATTATATGTAATTCCAGTATACAGACCATGGAATTCTCCAGGCCAGAATATTGGAGTGGAGTTCCCTTCTCCAGGGGATCCTCCCAGCCACCAGGTGGCTCAGATGTTAAAGAATCCACTTGTAATGTGGGAGACCTGGAGGAGGGCATGGCAACCCACTCCAGTATTCTTGCCTGGAGAATCCTCATGGACAGAGGAGGCTGGCAGGCTACATTGGGCTTCCCCGTTGGCTCAGCAGGTAAAGAATCTGCCTGCAATATAAGACACCTGCTTTTGATCCCCGGGTTGAGAAGATCCCCTGGAGAAGGGAATAGCTACCCACTCCAGTATTCTAGCCTGGAGAACTCCATGGACTGTATAGTCCATGGGGTCATAAAGAGTTGGACGTGACTTTCACTTTTAGGTTCGATCCCTGGGTTGGGAGGAGAGCATGGCAACCGACTCCAGTATTCCTGCCTGGAGAATCTCCATGCATGAGGAACCCGGCAGGACACAGTCCATGGGGTCACAGAGTCTGACACTACTGAGTGACTAAGCACACAGCCCCAGGATCCCTTCCTGATTGTGAGCTGCCTCCCTTCTGACAGCCTCTGATAAAGACTTTTATCCCCTCTCTGAGCCAAGCATGAATTTCCCACAAGGCTCACATTCCCTCCCTCTCACTGCTGCTCACCTTGGTGTCACTGCCCACAAGTGACAGCAAGGGAAACATTAGGGGGAGCCCCAAGTGAGAATTACAGGTGCCGCTCAGTAGAGACCAGACTTGCAGAGTAAGCCTGCTGACAACCAGATATTGCTCGAGAGGGAGGGGAAGAGCACACAGCTTCTGAGAGGTGTGCTGCTTATCTCATTGGCTCAAACCAATTAGATTCAGCAGATTGTTTCTGTGTGCCTATGAGGTGCCAGACATGGATGGCATAACAAGAAGTGTCTGCCCTCCCTGAACTTCTACCCCGATGAGAAGACAGGATGTAAATGAAGTCGTGCTGCCACGGGGACTTCAGTGGAAAGTGAATAGATGGTATATTAATACCTACTAATGAAAAGGGGCTCTATATTTAAAAGTATAGAAAAATCAAGTTAAAATTGAGTAAGCATCTTTACCCTTGGACTTCTTGGAGCTTTTCAAATGGCAGTGGTAGACAGGGACATCAATAAGATGGTAGAATAGAAGTTTTCCACACTCATCCTCTCCACAGAAATACTGATTTTGACAACCCATGGATAATATTACCTTTGGGAGAAACACTCTTGAGTTCAGTGGAGAGGTCCTCCCTAGACTCCTTTGGAGCAAAAAAATTCCAAGAACAAATCCTTTGAAGAGGGCAAGAAGAACCTTTTCACTTCACCCAGGCTTCAGGGCATTGGAGTTCAGTGCCAAGAGAAGCATCAGCCCACAGTGTCTCCCACAGGAGACAGTGAGAGCACAGTGAGTGTCTGGTTTGCCCTGCCATGCAGGATGCTGCACAAGAAGCCTACTATTTTCTCGCCTGACTACTTTCTCACCTGATGTCATGAATTTTTTAGTTAGGCAAAAATTCCTAAGTTTTCTTAGACATATATTATATGTATTATATGTAATATACATATATATTATACATATCTTTATATGTATATATGTATAGAAAAGCCTTTCTACTATGCTTGATAAAGGCTTGACAAAGAACATTTTAAAAAAAAGAAGAGAGAAATTGGAAAATATAAACTAAATGAAAGGGGAGCACTTAATATGAAACAGAAAAAGCGAAACAAACTAGGTAAAAGTAAAAGATCATCACATAGTCCAGTTGTTTTAAAACATGGCTGCTCATTAGAAACATATATGGAGCTCTGGAGAAAAAAAAGCAATACCTGGGCATTTGCATTTTTCAAAAAATTCCAAGATAATTCTGATATGCATCTGGATTTTAAAAAGTAATCACAAATTTTTTTTTAATGTCAGTTTCAGTGATACAGATTTGTTATTTTTCTATTAACCAATCATGAACTATGGTATTAACTGAGTAATAGTTACACAATCACAGTAGTAAATGATGTTTATCAGTTTTTACAATCAATAGCTAGACAAAAAATAAAAGATAATTACAACTGCAAGCCATAATGGGAACATGACTAACCTACAATATAAAATAATCACATACAATTTGAAGGGTGTGGTCAAGCAGTGTGATGTGGTAAGTGGAAGTGCATACATGCATATATTTCCAACCGCCCAGCCAGTCTATGTCTTTTGGTTGGTGCATTTAATCCAGTTATATTTAAGGTAATTATCAATGTATATGATCCCATTACTGTTTTCTTAATTGTTTTGGGTTTATTTTCTGTAGATCTTCTCCTTCTGTTTCCTGTCTAGAGAAGTTCCTTTAGTATCTGTTGTATAGCTGGTTTGGTGGTGCTGAATTCTCTCAACTTTTGCTTGTCTGGAAAGCTTTTGATTTCTCCATCAAATCTGAATGAGAGTCTTGCTTGGTTTAGTTTCTGCCCTTTGGTTATTTTAAATATATCATGCCATTCCTTTCTGGCTTGTAGAGCTCTGTTCAGTAATTAGCTGATAGTCTGATGGGAGTTCCCTTGTATGTTATTTGTCATTTTTTCCTTGTTGCTTTTAATATTTTATCTTTTTCTTTAATTTTTGTCAGTTTATTACTCTGTGTCTCAGTGTGTTTCTCCTTGGGTTTATCCTGCCTGGGACTTTGTGCTTCTTGATCTTGGGTGACTATTTCCTTTTTCATGTCAGGGAAGTTTATAGCAATTATCTCTTCAAATGTTTTCTCAGGTCCTTTCTCTCTCTCTTCTCCTTCTGAGACACCTATAATTCAGATGTTGGTGCGTTTAATGTTGTCCCAGAGGTCTCTTAGCCTGTCTGCATTTCTTTTCATTCTTTTTTCTTATATTCTCTTCTGCAGCAGTGATTTCCACCTTTCTGCCCTCCAGGTCATTTATCCATTCTTCTGCCTCATGGTTTTCCATGAAGATATAAGAAATGTTTACCAAAGACCTGCAAGAACTAAAGAATTAACAAACAGATGAATAATACACTAGAAGGAATCAACAGCAGAATAACTGAGGCAGAAGAATGGATAAATGACCTGGAGGGCAGAATGGTGGAAATCACTGCTGCTGGATCATCTTCACTATCATTATTCTGAATTTTTTTCTGGAAGGTTGCATAACTCCAGTTCATTTAGTTGATTCCTGGGGTTTTATCTTGTCCTTTCATCTGGTACATAAGTTTCTGCTTTTTCATCCTGATGAACTTTCTCTAATGTGGTTTTTCTTTTAGCCGTTGTGTTACTGTGGTTCTTCTTGCTTCTTCTGTCTACCCTCTGATGGAGGAGGCTAAGAGGCTTGTGTAAGCTTCCTGACAGAAGGGACTGGCAGTGGGGAAAACTGGGTCTTGCTCTGGTGGGCAGAGTCTTGCTCAATAAAGCTTTAATCCAATTATCTGCTGATGGGTGGGGTTGTGCTCCCTCCCTGGTAGTTGTTTGGCCTGAGCAACCCAATCCTGGAGTCTACAGGCTCTATGGGAGAGTTTCAAGAGGGCTTATGCCAAGGGGGACCTTCCCGGACTGCTACTGCTGGCCCTGTGGTGAGCCCCTGCAGACCCACACCTCCACAGGAGACCCTCCAGCACTAGCAGGTAGTTTTGGTTCAGTCTCCTGTGGGGTCACTGCTCCTTTCCTCTGGGTTTCTTGATGTGCACAAGATTTTGTTTGTGCCCTCCAAGACTGGAGTCTATTTTCGCCAGTACTGTGGAAGTCCTCTAATCAAACCCTGCTGGCCTTCAGGGTCAGATTCCCTGGGGATTCCCAGTCCCTTTGCCAGCTCCTCAGGATGGGAAGCCTGATGTAGTATTCAGAACCTTCGCAACAGCAGGAGAACTTCCTTGGTTTTATTGTTCTCCAGTTTGTGGGTCACCTACCTGGCAGGTATTGGATTTGATTTTATTGTGACTTCACCCCTCCTACTGTCTCACTGTGGCTTCTTCTTTGTCTTTGGATGTGGGGTATCTTTTTTTGGTGCATTCCAGCATTCTCCTGTCAATGGTTGTTCAGTAGCTAGTTGTGATTTTGGTGCTCTCGCAGAAAGAGATTCGCGCACGTCCTTTTACCCCACTATCTTAGAATTTGAACTTATTAAAGCAAGACACAGAATGGTGGTTGCCAGGCGTTGGGGTAGAGAAAATGTGGAGATCTTGTTCAAAGGTACAAAGTTTCAGTTATTCAGGATAAGTATGTTGTGGAGAATTAATATATAGTATGGTGACTATAGTTAATGCTGCTGCTGCTGCTGCTAAGTCGCTTCAGTCGTGTCCGACTCTGTGAGACCCCATAGACGGCAGCCCACCAATCTCCGTCCCTGGGATTCTCCAGGCAAGAATACTGGAGTGGGTTGTCATTTCCTTCTCCAGTGCATGAAAGGGAAAAGTGAAAGTGAAGTCGCTCAGTCGTGTCCGACTCTTAGCGACCCCGTGGACTGCAGCCTACCAGGCTCCTCCGTCCATGGGATTTTCCAGGCAAGAGTACTGGAGTGGGGTGCCATTGCCTTCTCCAACTATAATTAATATTACCATATTATAGACTTGAAATCTTGGATCTTCATCACATAAAAAGAGATAACTATGCAAAGTGATGGATATGTCAATTAGCTTGACTGTGGAAATCATTTCACAATGTACACATAAATGAAAATGTCACTTTTTAAATTTAAATATGTACAATTTGTAATTGTCAATTGTACCTCTATAAAGCTGAGGGGGAAAATGCCAGTGGTTGCTGTGAATCTCTTTGAAAGAGGTGTTCAGTTCAGTCACTCAGTCATGTCTGACTCTTTGCAACCCCGTGCACTGACACACACCAGGCTTCCCTGTCAATCACCAACACCCGGAGCTTGCTCAAACTCATGTCCATCATGTTGGTGATGCCATTCAACCATCTCATCCTCTGTTGTCCCCTTCTCCTCCCGCCTTCAATCTTTCCCAGCATCAGGGTTTTTTCTAGTGAGTCAGTTCTTCGCATCAGGTGGCCGAAGTATTGGAGCTTTAGCTTCAGCATCAGTCCTTCCAATGAATATTCAGGACTGGTTTCCTTTAGGATAGACTGGTTTGATCTCCTTGCTGTCCAAGAGACTCTCAAGAGTCTTCTCCAACACCACAGTTCAAAAGTATCAATTCTCTGGCACTCAGCTTTCTTTATGGTCCAACTCTCACATCCATACATGACCACTGGTAAAACCATACAAGAAAGAAATGTAGTTTGTAACATTTTCCTGACTTATTGACACAGAATGCCATCTGGGGATGACCTCTTTGGATGGCATTTCACCAAACATACCCTAAGAAACACAGTTAAAGAGCATTTCAATACAGGAGCCCAGTGCACCAATTTCAGAAGCGGCTGAGAGTGGTGAAAGTTGGCCATAGGGTGATTTTGGAGATGGTTCTTACCAAGTAGGCAGCCAAATTTGGTGTGGAAAAATATCTGAGTTGAGCCAAGGAGAGAAAAGTATCCAGACACATGTAACAACTGCTGCTAAAGCCTGGAGTTGTGAAACACTGCCATGGAGCTGGAGAATTGCATATAATTCTATATTAGTGGAGTGTAAAGTGCTAAGGGTACAGCAAGGGAGACAAAACTGAGCAAGCTAGCAGAAGACAGACCAAAAAGGATCTTCCACCAGTTAAGAGGTTTGAGTTTGTTGCTTTGTTGCACTGACTTCCTTAAGAGTTAATGACATTTGTTCATTCATTTACTCTTTCATTAATTTACCCAATCAACATTTAGTGAGCATCTGCAAGGTGCCAGCTGCAGAGAAGAGAGGAGTCAGGGAGAAGTCAGAAGAGATTAGAGATGGGTCACTGGCTGGAAGTTCCTGGTCTAACAAGGACTCAGAACCATCTATAAGCTCCACAGAGCCACACAGTTCCCATGAAGCCCAGCCTGGTCTGCAAACACCACTACTACATCTTTGCCCCTCATGTCCTTGGGTGGGAAGGAAGTGGTCCAGCATCTTCAAATCATTCTGGCCTTGAATGGCCAGATGAGGCCACCAGAGTCTGTCACATTGGCTAATGCAAGAGTATTAACATGGATCATTGTCACTGAGAAGACGACCTATTGAAATAATTCCAAGGAGTCTTGCCTAAGAAAGAGGAGGCCTGGGAAAGCAGAGAGAAAACAAAGCTTGAATATAAATAGTACTGGCAGCAACCACCTTAAAGACTTTGGTTTAGTAATGTGGAGATGACAAGGGATTCACAGCAAAAATAAAAAGCCTCATGATTTATGGATCACATGCCAGGAGGGTCAAGGCTGACAGTAGAGATGCTAATCATAAGCCAAAGCAGATTATCTGTCAAGGCAGGTTGCTATCTTTAAAAAACAAATGTTGGCAGAGTGGTTGGTAGCAGGAAAAGGTCTTCTTTCAGTCTCCCCGGGCGAGTGCCAACAGACTCCACCTGTCTGTTAATCATGGCATCTCCACTAGCTTCCTAATGAGGCCTGGGGTCAGGCAAACTGAGAATGGCTGGACCAGGCAACATAAATGAAGAGGGCCTGTGTGGCTGGTCCGCACACAGAGCCAGGATGGTGGCCACAGGACGGCAGGCAGCCACCTATGCTATTTCTGTCAATGCTGCAATCTCGGGAGGGAGCACAGTGAATTCTGGCTCCTAACTCTTCCCGCTTCCATTATTGTGCATGTGAAAGGAGAGGCTGGACTGTTACCTTTTGCTCAGCCCCCAGAGAAGGCATGGAAACTCTTGTTTGCATCTCCTGGTTTCAGCTGAAAGCAATGAGCTTTGAAACCTAAGAGCCTCTGGAGTTTGATAACTACTTCATGGGCAGAAACACATGAAAGACCCAGCAAGTAAAAATGAGGGAACTGGTGACTGAGTGTGTTCTGGCCTTGAGATTCTCCCCACCAAATTGGCTTCCATATATTCCAGATTGGCTTCCATATAGGTAAAACTGGTTTACATATAGTTTGGGAAATAGCACATACTATGTCACTCCATGGACTGGTTTCTGAGCAGGAGGTACAACAGATACCAAGACCCTAAGGTGGGGAGGACTGGGGCTTTTTTTGGAGGTATTCAGACCCAGCATGGTCCCAAGAAGAGAGGCTGAAAGTACTAAAGAGGCTGACTAGTACCCTTCACTAGTCTAACCTGCTTCCATCCCTTCTTCAGTAGCAGAGTACAGTTTTTCTATGGAAAAACAAACAAACAAAAAATCAGACAGTGCAGCTCACTGAGCCTTACCAGAATTTCACAACAGGAGTTTGCTCTGCTAGATTGCTGATCAGAACTAAACTTTGCAGTCCAAAGAGTGATGGGCTTCCTACACCACTAGTTCTACTCGTGTGATGTCTCAGATTTGAATTGACTATCTCAGTGAATTATTATAAAGGCTCTTCCAGCTACCTAGGTTTGACCTATGATCCTGCACAGACATAGAGAATAAAGGTCTCTGAACAAAAGCACCTCCATTCTGCCTGTCACCAAACGATGTCCTTGGCAGTCAACTGGTAAGTGTCCCTTTGGACTAGGGAACAAAGACCTCCAATAGTATTTTGGAATTTTACTCATCTGTACTAGAAGAATTTCAGTGTTTTGTTTTTTTCACCATAAGCAAAGAATTTGTGGCTTTGGAATTAGATAGTGGGGTTGAAATTATAATTTGGCCACAACCACACGGTCATGTGCCTGGGGGCAAGTTAATCTCCAAGCCCCAGTTTTCTGATCCTCACAATAGGACTATAGCTAGAGTTTACAAATCCCTGTTTTGGCACTCCGTGGTCAGCAAAGTTCATCTATTTCCACCTTATCCTGCTTCTCTCTGCTTAATCTTTTTGTTCCAGTGGCCAATTAATAACTGGTCATTATATACAGGTTCTAAAGAGAGAACATTTGGAAAATAGTACTATTCACTTTATCTGAGAAAGTTTTACAACAATCCCTGCCAAAGCCAAAGTCTTGCTGCCACCACTAGCCACCTGTTCATAAGATGTTGGACCAGGGTTTTGGCAGGGATAATGGACCGCATGCACCCCAGGCATTCTGGGTGATGGTTGGCCAAACCACTTGGAGTTTGGATAGTTTTCCTTTGCATGTCAACTGCGGTAGACCATAGACTCCAAACTTTGCAACACAGATTTCATCTTAAAACATTTACTTTGCAAGTGAGGCCTTAAAAGTTGGCTCTCAGCATGGGTTTTGTGTTCTTTCACTACTGATTTTCTGAAATCCATAGCAATTATTCTCAAAAAATCTGCAGTTATTCATTCTTATCTCCATTCAAATCTTGGGGTTATAAAAAGGGGTTGAGAATTGGCAAAACAGTGACACATCAAATCCTGACAGACAAACTAGTTACCTGCTAAGTTTGACCCGAGGGTACTGTTGCACCACCTCCAGGCCCCTAAGGACCCAGAAGGGTCTTCACAGGATCCATCCCTTCTTCTCCTCTGTATCCCACTCACTTTTGAAAATCTTCACTCTATAACCCAGGCCCAGGCCAATCAGTGTGTCCTATTTCTAGCCACAGAAATTGGTTCAGCAGTGGACATACCACCCAACCCAAGGCAAGGTGGTGTAATGGACCTGTGCAAGGAAATACAACAAAACTCTGTTTAAGAAAGAGGCAGTAGCAGCTCCTCCTCACTGCTAGAGTATATCCTTAAAATCAAAATAGGTAGGCTAGACCTTGTAGGCAAGATTTAGATATACCCAATCTTAGATAAACAGTATAAAACCACAGGCCTTCTGATTCTGGGAACTATAAACACATACGTCCAAAACAGCCTAGAGACTCTCATGAGGTGTTCTGGAGGTTATTATAAGCTATGTCCAATTGTCTCTCAAAGAGATAAATAAGTTTTCATTTTTACTTCTTCTAATTGGCTGTATAAATTGTGTGAAATTCTGCCCAGATTTTCTAGTCTGGCACGGTCCATCTGAAAGGATATAAGCTTATGCATATCCAGGAATAAATCAGGTTTGCTCCCTCCTCTATATTGGCATTTGGGGCAGAGAGGAGGTCTTTTTGTTAGAAGGATTTTTAATTTCCCCAACAGCCTATTTTTTGGAAGTGCTGACACAAAGACTCTCTTCTCCAGGCTTGAAGCTGGAGGGATGAGCTGCAGTCATTTTTATACCCTGTGGGGAGAAGTCGCGTCAGAACAGGCTAACACCAAGGAATTCGAGCCAGAAACAGAGAGGAAGAAGCAGGGTCAAGATGGCTTCAACTGAGTCCCTGGATCCATTCCTGCCTGATTATTCCTGGACTTTGCCATTTTGTAAGCCAAAATATCCCCTTTTTGCTTAGTAAATTGGGTACCGTTTTCTATCTTTTGCAAGAAGAATCATCGTAACTGATCCTAGATGATTTAATGTCCAATTACTATAAGCATTTTAAGTGTTTTACAAAATCTTTAAATATGTAATAAAATCCTGAGTCCCTGAATCAGGAAGGCTATCAAGGCAAAGCCTTGACCTCTTGTTTGAATCCTTTATGTAATTCACTCACTAGGTAACTGTCCAGCCAGTGTTCACACCCAGTGTGGGAGTCTTGCTGCCTCTAAGGCAGCCCATTTCACCCTATGCAGCCCTATTTGCCCATGAGCCCTTCCTTAGATCTCCCTTACCTTCCCTCAACAGGCTAACTATGGACCACAGGGAATATGGACACACCTCTTTCCTCCAGGGTCCTCTATATCAAAATTAGTTCTCATATCTCTCTAAGTCAGTATGCTCTTCTCCAGGTTAAATTTCTGTTATTTATGCACCTGGTACACAATCATTTCTTATTTAAAACCAAAGCAATAAATGAGTATCACCTCCTTTAATGAGGGCTGATGAACAGAAATCCAGTTTTGCTTTATTGTCACTGACAGTCTCAAGAGGCATCCTACAAATGCATCAGACCCATTGCCTGGGTTCTTGGTAGACAATTACCTGGACTATCAGTTTTGAGGATGGAGAAGAATATTGTGAAAGACTGTGCTTTGGTTAGGAAGCTGGAAGTTGCTGGTCTCCATTACAGCCCCAGGCACAGAGAGATTCTTGTGGGCCTGTAAGTGAACTAAAAATGCACCAGAGGCTGTGCAACAAGTGGAGCAACTTGGGCCCAGCAGTCTGTGCCCCTTCCAATAAGGAAGAAGGTTAAAAAAAAAACTGTAATTGACAAGGAACACAAATCTTAGAGCCATGTTGTCTCTATTTGAATTTCAGTTCCAGTAAATGTTCTACCAGGAATGGTGGCAACTATTGATGAGTACCTTGGTGTTGAGGCTTTGGGACACGGGAGAAGCTCTGGTTCTTCCTGCCTAGTTGTTCCACAATTGTCTGGCTAATTCTAGATAGTGGAGTGAGGTCAAACACTACCATTTAGTCTTTCTTAACATGGGCAGTCCAAAGGAGGTCAGAAATAATTAACTGGAATTAAGAAGAGGTGCAAAGAATACACAGAAGAACTATACAAAAAAGATCTTCATGACCTGGATAACCATGATGGTATGGTCACTCACCTAGAACCAGACATCCTAGAGTATAAAGTCAAGTGGGCCTTATGAAATATTACTGCAAACAAAGCTAGTGGAGGTGGTGAAATCCCAACTGAGCTATTTAAAATCCTAAAAGACGATGCTGTTAAAGTGCTACTCTTAATATGTCAGCAAATTTGGAAAACTAGCAGTGGCCACAGGACTAAAAAAGATCATTTTTCATTCCAATCCCAAATAAGGGCAATGCCAAAGAATGTTCAAACTACTGGACACTTGTGCTCATTTCGCATGTTGGTCAGGTTATGCTCAAAACCCTTCAAGCTCAGCTTCAGCAATATGTGAACCAAGAGCTTCCTGAAGTACAATCTGGATTTAGAAAAGGGACAGGAACCAGGGATCAAATTGTCAACATTCATTGTATCATAGAGAAAGCAAGGGAATTCCAAAAACACATCTACTTCTGCTTCATTGACTATGTGAAAGCCTTTGTGTGGATCACAGCAATCTGGAAAATTCCTAAAGAGATGAGATTAGCAGACCACCTTACTCGTCTCATGAGAAACCTGTATTCAGCTCAAGAAGCAACAGTTAGAACTGGATGTGGTACATATACACAATGAAATATTACTCAGCCATTAAAAAGAATACATTCAAATCAGTTCTAATGAGGTGGATGAATCTGGAGCCTATTATACAGAGTGAAGTAAGCCAGAAAGGAAAACACCAATACAGTATACTAACACATATATATGGAATTTAGTAAATCGGTAAAGATAACCCTGTATGCAAGACAGCAAAAGAGACACAGATATATAGAACAGTATTGTGGACTCTATGGGAGAGGGCGAGGGTGGGATGATATGGGAGAATGGCATTGAAGCATGTAAATTATCATATGTGAAACGAACCGCCAGTCCAGGTTCGATGCATGATACAGGGTGCTCGGGGCTGGTGCACCAGGATGACCTGGAGGGATGGGATGGGGAGGGAGGTGGGAGGAGGGTTCTGAAAGGGGAACATATGTACACCCATGGTGGATTCATGTCAATGTATGGCAAAACCAATACAATATTGTAAAGTTAAAAAAAATAGATAAATAGACTAATTAAAAGAAAAAAGAACTGGACGTGGAACAATGGACTGGTTCAAAATTGGGAAAGGAGTACATCAAGGCTGTATATTGTCACCCTGCTTATTTAACTTCTATGCAGAGGACATCATGCAAAATACCAGGCTAGATGGCTCATAAGCTGGAATCAAGTTTGCCAGGCGAAATATCAATAACCTCAGATATGCAGATGATATCACTCTAATGGCAGAAAGTGAAGAGGAACTAAAGAGCCTCTTGATGAAGGTGAAAGAGGAGAGTGAAAAAGTTGGCTTAAAACTCAACATTCAAAAAACTAAGAACATGGCATCTAGTCCCATCACTGCATGGCAAATAGAAGGGGGAAAATTGGAAACAATGATAGATTTTATTTTCTTGGGCTCCAAAATCACTGTGGATGGTGACTGAAGCCATGAAATTAAAAGATGCTTGCTCCTTGGAATGAAAGCTATGACAAATCTAGACAGCATATTAAAAAACAAAGACATCACATTGCCAACAAAGGTCCATATAGTCAAAGCTATGGTTTTTCCAGTAGTCACGTATGGTTGTGAGAGTTGGACCATAAAAAGGGCTGAGTGATGAAGAACTGATTCTTTCAAATTGTGGTGCTGGAGAAGACTCTTGAGAGTCCCTTGAACAGCAAGGAGATCAAACCACTCAATTCTAAAAGAAATCAATGTCCATTGGAAGGACTGATGCTGAAGCTCCAATACTTTGGCCACTTGACATGAAGAGCCAACTCATTGGAAAAAACCCTCATGCTGGGAAAGATTGAAGCCAAAGGAGAAGAGGGTGGCAGAGGAATGAGATGGTTAGACAGCATCACTGTTAGACTCAAAGGACATGAGCTTGAGCAAACTCCAGGATATAGTGAAAGACAGGGAAGCCTGATGTGCTACCGTCCATGAAGTCATGAATAGTCAACTTAGCAACTGAACAACAAACAACATGGGCAGTCCAAAGGAGGTCAGGAATAACTAATTGGAATTGAGCTCAGAACTCAGAGCATCAGCTAAGTTGAGAAAGTGAGAGGCCTTTTGAAAAGTTTTGAATGCTGTAAGCCAGTGCCTCATTAAGGGAGTTATGTAACAGTAGCCCTGGAAGAATCCTCATCCAAGTTAGCATTTTCTCTGAGATTGTTTTAGGTGGTGGAGGGGGGGAGGGGGGAGCGCTGTGGAAGGAGTACAGCGTTTCATCCAACTGTAAATTAACCATAAGATCTCAACAACTTAACACACAGCTCCATCTGTTAAATGAGAAAGTTTGGCTAGACCAATTGTCAACATTTTGAGGTACCCAGGTTTGCGATCACATCCAGGAAAGAGTCCACAAACCTACAGCATCTGTCTGTACTTGAGGAGGCTCCCAGCAGTAGAAGACTCCAAAGTCAACTGCAAAGAGTCAGCCTAGCTTCAGTTTCTCTGCTTGGTCCTCAGAGCCTTGAAACACAGCACCTTGGAGAGGTCTGTGAACAGACAGGTGAAAAACTAACATCTGAGGAAGACCACATCACCTGGGAGCTTCCTTTGCTTTGTATAATTAAAAATAGTATAGAAATAATTTACAAGATTATTGGTAAGATAGCAATAGTTCTGTTTGAGAAATGTAACTAATATTGGGACTTCGGGGACTGAAAAAGAGCTTTCCAACACCAATTAATAGACTGTTGGATAATGCCATAATTAAAGTTGCTAGAGTGGCCATTAAAACAGCATAATTATGCTAAGTAGTTTGTAAAAGAAAAGAAAGAGAGTGAAAGAGTAATGGAACACACTCGTGGCATGAACTGGTAGGTAATTGGGCTGACAATTTATGTCAATAACCCTCACAAGCTGCCATCAAGTCAAATTATTAAGGGTCCTCCCCATAAGCTAATTTGACAGCTGACTTTAAAAAGTGACAGGATAGGATAATGCCTGGACTAAACACAAAAGGGCAGGGGAGAAAGTGCAAACTGACAGGCAGCCGTCTTAAACTCTCGTTGCATTTTAGCAGGCCTGGATAAAGACAAACTTTGCAACTTTGAGAATCGGAATCTACCCCTGTAGCTTTCTAGGACCAGGTTTGCGTGTTTTCTGCTGACCACTTCAAGTTCTTCCCTTCAAAATCAAATACCATACTGGGTGAAGTAAGTCAGACAGAAAAAGACAAATACATGATATTGCTTATAGGTGGAATCTAAAAAGTAGCACAAATGAATTTATTTACAAAACAGAAATAGAGTCACAGACGTAGAAAACAAACCTATGGTTACAGGGGAAGAAGGGATAAACTAGGAGACTGTGATCGACACACACATACTACTGTATATAAAATAGACAGCTAATAGGGACTTACTCTATAGCACAGGGAAATCTACCCACTACTTTAATAACATATATGGGAAAAGAATCTTAAAAAGAGTAGATATATGTATAACTGATTCATTTTGCTGTACAAAAGAAATTAACACAGCATTGTAAATCAACTACACTCCAATAAAAATTTTTTTAAAAAGCAAAAAAAAAATCAAATGCCTTACAGAAACCAGAGCTGACCCAGTTGAGTTATGCCTGTGATAGCCTGTGCAGACTGTTTTATAGGCAGCCTTCTCTGTGTTAGTATTTAAAAAATATCCTTACTATAAATTACTCTGTAGACGGGATATAATTTATATTAAGAAAAGCACATAGATTCATTTGTAGGAAAAAAAATACTGAAATTACACACATCCAAATATTAAGAGTGTTTATCTTTGGGTAAGATTTTGGTGATTTCACTTTTTTGTGCTTTCAAGGTTTTCCTATTTTGTATTAGTGGGAAAAAAGCATATAAATAAAATGCTGCCTTTTCAGGTAATACATAAGAACATTTTACACTTTATGCTGTAACTGTTTTCTTCCCATGAAAAGTTTAATTATTAATAAAAGAAAAATATTAGATGTTAAGTGATCTCTTGTTCCACTCTCTAGTTGAAGACTCAGCTTCTTCACTTTGAGTCTAATAAATAAAAGGAAACCACCCAAAGGTATAAAACCCACAATCCGTATCTACAACATTTACTATGCAGTTCAGTCACTCAGTCGTGTCCGACTCCTTGTGACCCCATGGATCACAGCACACCAGGCCTCTCTGTCCATCACCAGCTCCCGGAGTCTACCCAAACCCATGTCCATCAAGTCGGTGGACTCATCCACCGTCCGTCTCATCCTCTGTCATCCCCTTCTCCTCCTGCCCCCAATCCTTCCAAGCATTAGGGTCTTTTCCAATGAGTCAACACTTCACACAAGGTGGCCAAAGTACTGGGGTTTCAGCTTCAACATCTGTCCTTCCAGTGAACACCCAGGACTGATCTCCTTTAGGATGGACTGGTTGGATCTCCTTGCAGTCCAAGGCACTCTCAAGAGTCTTCTCCAACACCACAGTTCAAAAGCATCAATTCTTCAGTGCTCAGCTTTCTTTATAGTCCAACTTTCACATCCATACATAACCACTGGAAAAACCATAGCCTTGACTAGACAGACTTTTGTTGGCAAAGTAATGTTTCTGCTTTTAAATATGCTATCTAGGTTGGTCATAACCTTCCTTCCAAGGAGTAAGAATCTTTTAATTTCATGGCTGCAATCACCATCTGCAGTGATTTTGGAGCCCAAAAAAATAAAGTCTGACACTGTTTCCACTGTTTCCCCATCTATTTCTTATGAAGTGATGGGACCAGATGCCATGATCTTAGTTTTCTGAACGTTGAGCTTTAAGCCAACTTTTTCACTCTCCTCTTTCACTTTCATCAAGAGGCTCTTTAGTTCTTCTTCACTTTCTGCCATAAGGGTGGTGTCATCTGCATATCTGAGGTTATTGATATTTCTCCCGGCAATCTTGATGCCAGCTTGTGCTTCATCCAGCCCAGCGTTTCTCATGATGTACTCTGCATATAAGTTAAATAAGCAGGGTGACAATATACAGCCTTGACGTACTCCTTTTCCTATTTGGAACCAGTCTGTTGTTCCATGTCCAGCTCTAACTTTTGCTTCCTGACCTGCATACAGGTTTCTCAAGAGACAGGTCAGATGGTCTGGCATTCCCATCTCTTTCAGAATTTTCCACAGTTTATTGTGATCCACACAGTCAAAGGCTTTGGCATAGTCAATAAAGCAGAAATAGATGTTTTTCTGGAACTCTCTTGCTTTTTCAATGATCCAGCGGATGTTGGCAATTTGATCTCTGGTTCCTCTGCCTTTTCTAAAACCAGCTTGAACATCTGGAAGTTCACGGTTCACGTATAGCTGAAGCCTGGCTTGGAGAATTTTGAGCATTACTTTACTAGCGTGTGAGATGAGTGCAATTGTGTGGTAGTTTGAGCATTCTTTGGCATTGCCTTTCTTTGGGATTGGGATGAAAACTGACCTTTTCCAGTCCTGTAGCCACTGCTGATTTTTCCAGATTTGCTGGCATATTGAGTTCAGCACTTTCACATCATCATCTTTGAGGATTTGAAATAGCTCAACTGGAATTCCATCACCTCCACTAGCTTTGTTCATAGTGATGCTTTCTAAGGCCCACTTGACTTCACATTCCAGGATGTCTGGCTCTAGGTGAGTGATCACACCATCATGATTATCTGGGTCGTGAAGATCTTTTTTGTACAGTTCTTCTGTGTATTCTTGCCACCTCTTCTTAATATCTTCTACTTCTGTTAGGTCCATACGATTTCTGTCCTTTATCAAGCCCATCTTTGCATGAAATATTCCCTTGATATCTCTAATTTTCTTGAAGAGCTCTCTAGTCTTTCCCATTCTGTTGTTTTCCTCTATTTCTTTGCATTGATCGCTGAGGGAAGGCTTTCTTATCTCTCCTTGCTATTCTTTGGAACTCTGCATTCAGATGGGAATATCTTTCCTTTTCTCCTTTGCTTTTTGCTTCTCTTTTCTTCCCAGCTATTTGTAAGGCCTCCTCAGATAGCCATTTTGCTTTTTTGCACTTCTTTTCCATGGGGATAGTCTTGATCCCTGTCTCCTGGACAATGTCATGAACCTCTGTCCATAGTTTATCAGGCACTCTTTCTATCAAATCTAGTCCCTCAAATCTACTTATCACTTCCACTGTATAATCATAAGGGATTTGATTTAGGCCATACCTGAATGGTCTAGTGGTTTTCCCTACTTTCTTCAATTTAAGTCTGAATTTGGCAATAAGGAGTTCATGATCTGAGCCACAGTCTGCTCCCGGTCTTGTTTTTGATGACTGTATAGAACTTCTCCATCTTTGGCTGCAAAGAATATAATCAGTCTGATTTCGGTGTTGACCATCTGGTGATGTCCATATATGGTGATGTCCATATGTCGTCTCTTGTGTTGTTGGAAGAGGGTGTTTGCTATGACCAGTGCGTTCTCTTGGCAAAACTCTATTACCCTTTGCCCTGCTTCATTCTGTACTCCAATGCCAAATTTGCTTGTTACTCTAGGTGTTTCCTGACTTCCTACTTTTGCATTCCAGTCCCTTATAATGAAAAGGACATCTTTTTTGGGTGTTAGTTCTAAAAGGTCTTGTAGGTCTTCATAGAACCGTTTAAGTTCAGCTTCTTCAGCATTACTGGTCGGGACATAGACTTGGATTACCGTGATACTGAGTGGTTTGCCTTGGAAATGAACAGAGATCATTTGTCGTTTTTGAGATTGCATCCAAGTACTGCATTTCAGACTCTATTAGGACTTTTCATTTTCTTATTAATCTACCTCTTATTGTTTCCTTTTCCTCTCACAGAAAATATTAACTCTTGAGCATAGCCCTGCATTTTTTTCCTGACAGTTCTACTCAGATACCTCATCTCACTTGGCTACAAAAGTCAAATTCCATTTCTTACTGATGTTGTATCTACTCACTCACTCAACTCAGTAGTGAACTATCTTTTCCAGGAGCAACCATTTCAGCCAAGTGGTGGGGGCAAGTGACAAATACACCCTTTTCCTTAGGTAATATGATGTATACTGACCTTCCCCACTGAAATGTCATTCCTGAAATGCAGCACTAATGTGGCAGCTGCAGAAACATGCTTCCCTTTGGCCCTCTGCCTCCTCATTCTCTCACACTTGTAATTCTTCTGTGTCAATCAAACAACTTGCAATCCTTTTCTTCCTTGTAACCTCAGAGTGACTCCTGTGTTTCGAAAGGCCTGGTCCCAAAGTCCTTCTGTTTTGCAGATTCTGTTGGAGAGTCCCCACTGGCCACTAGATGAAACTATGTGTTTCCAAGTGTTTTGGATCAGATATGCTCGCACTGACTGACTACAGGCAAAAGAGGGCCTCTATTTTTTTTCCTTGTGCCTAATTTGCTGATTATATGATAATTCTAGACTGAACCCAGCACACATAAGCCAGAAATAGAGCTCTATATTCATTTCAGGTTCTTTGATCTAATTCTTTCCTGAAAACATTGACTTCCCTTGGGCCACAAATTCACAAATTTAACTACACATTAGAATTTATTGGGGACTTTAAATAATTTCAATGTCTAAGTTACTTTCATACCATTTTTAATGAATCCAGAATAGTTTTTTAATCACATATATATGTAATGTAAGCCCTGACAGGTTTTTTTTATTTTTATTTTTTCATAATGCAAGTGCCTGACTTAAGCTTTGATTGCCAAAGCACTCATTTCAAAGAGGCATCCACTTCAAAGCAGAAGATCTCAAATAAATACACAATTAGACAAAGAGCCAAGCCAGTTGCCTTCTCCCACTGAGACTCCTTTAGTTTAGAGATCTTGGTTGATTTTGATAACTAACCATTTGAGCCACTTGTTTTCTCTTTTCCTGCCCTTAGATAAGGAAAATTTAACTATAATATGTCAATGAACACAGATTGTTTCTATACCTTGGCTATTGTAAGTAATGCTGCAATAAACATGGGAGGGCAGGGATCTTTTCAAGTTAATGTGCTTCTTTTTTCTCTTCAGATAAATAACCAGAAGTGGAATTGCTGGATCATATGGTAATTCTATTTGTAACTTTTTGATAAAACTCTATACTATTTTCCATAGTCACTGAACCAATTTACATTTCCACCAGTGGAGCACAAATGTTCCCTTTTCTCTACATTCTCACCAACACTTGTTATTTCTTGTCTTTTTGATAATAATCGTTCTAAAACAAGTGTGAAATGATACCTCATTGTGATTTCGATTTGCATTTCCCTGATGTTTAATGATGTTGAACATCTTTTCAAAGACCTGTTGGCCATCTGTGTGTCTGTTTTGAAAAAATGTTTATTCAGATCTTCTCATTTTTTGGTCAGACTGGTTTTTTTGCTACTGAGTTGCATGAGTTCTTCATATATTTTGGATACTAGCCCCTTATCAGATATATGATTTGCAAATATTTTCTCCTATTCAATAGGTTAACTTTTCATTTTGTTGATGGTTTCCTTTGCTGTGCAGAATCTTTTCAGTATAATGTAGTCTCACATATTTTATTTTTCCTTTTGGTGTCAGATTAAAAATATAATTGCCAAGACCTGTGTCAAGGAGTTTGCTCAACAGGAATCCCTGAGACCAATGAATGAAGTCACAATCTCTGGGTGTGGATTAGATGTCAGGGGTTTTTTAAATTCCCAGATGATTCTAATGAGCAAACAAGTTTGAGAACCACTTCCTTAGGCAAATCCTTTCATGAAAAATATAAGGCAACCTCCTGGTGGTTCCCCTCACAAGAGGAAAACTGACTCCTTCTCTTGGACCACCTTCCCCACCTATTGACAAATGTCCATTTTTCCCATAAAGCTCATTGAATTTAATTCTTCCTAATAATTTTTTCTTTTTTTAATTTTGGGGAACAATTAACCAATATAATTGCATATATTTAAAGTGTTCAACATGATTTGACATACTTATACATTGTCAGTTGATTATCAAGATCAAGATAATTAACACATCCATCACATCATACAGTTAATCCAGTTAACTTTGTAGGGTAGTGGGGTGGGGGGGTGTGGGGGGGGGTTGTGCGGCCAGTGAGAATGCTTAAGATCTACTCTCAGCAATTTTCAAAATATACACTATCTTATTATTAACTGTAGGAACCATGCTGTTCACTGGATCCTCAGAATTTATCCTTATAACTGAAATTTTGCACCCTTTTACCTACATCATCTCATAGCCCCCAGACCCCAGCCCATTCTACTGTATATCTATGAAATTCCCTTTTTTTAAGATTACACGTGTCAGAGTTTAATTAAAACTAAAATTAAATGAAATTTAAAGTTCAATTCTTGATACATTAGTACATTTCAAGTGCTCAGTAATGCATACGGCTAGCCACAACATCGTCTAATTCTTCTAGTACAGATTTTAGAATATGTTCTTCATTGCAGAGAGTTCCTTCAGACAGCTCTGGTCTAGATAAGAATACATAATTATTTGAGAAGATGCAAATGAATTTTCTGCAGTTACTCTCCATCCTTCTTCCCTTCATATTTGAAAGAACCAAAACAAACTGTGATTTGATCCATGAGTAGTACAAGTAAAGGTTTCCGTTGATTCAAATGCAATACATTTATTGTGTACTTTATTTCTATTACTGTTACATTGCGATACATAACAAAATGATTGTACAACTCACCATAATGTAGAACAAGCAGGAGCCCTGAGATTGTTCTCCTGCCAGCAGACAGCCCCGTCTGGGGTGACGGGAGACAGTGACACCCGAAGTGTGTTGCCTGTGTCCAATCTACTCTGTCAACTTGTTTCGGTTGCTGTCACTGCAGAAAACCCTGCTTCACAAAGACAGGATGTTGGAAATGGGAGCAGGCTTTTCGGCACTTTTGTGGAAATCTCAGTATATTTTGCCTTGACTTTAATCCAGAGTGTATGGAGATTTGAAGCTGTCTCAAACATACTTTTAAGGCCATTGTCATTTGCAGTTTTAAGCAGTTGATCCTCTTATAGTGTGGACAAAGTTGATTCACCTGGCTTATTCACAAATAGGTCATGGTTCCATTCCTTCCCAGTTTGGGGGTATTTTGTGATTGGGAAGTAATGCCCAAATTCTTTTGAAAGCTGAGATAAGGTGATCATGCACCAGCTTGGAGAAAGAAGGCCCTGGCTCAGTCTCTTTCAACCTCTGCTAATGTTTGAAATGTCAAAAATTGCCATGTTCACTTGTTGTCCCCATAATTCCAGTTTGGTTTTGAATGCAGCCACTTTATCTGAAGCTTGAACACAGTTGTCATTCTCCCTAAAGTGATGGATTGAATTTGTTGAGTAGGTTAAATATGTCACATAAATAAGCAAGTTTTGCAACCCATTCTGTGTCATTGAAGTATGCTGCCAGTGGTGATTGTTTCTCTGAAAGAAACCTCTGAAGTGACTCTAATAATGCAAAAACTCTGGCTATGATCTACCTTCAGAAAGCCATCGCACTTCTATATAGAAGAGAAGACGCGCACTCTGCGTCCATCTCCTCACCAAGCTGTGCAAACAGACGTTGGTTAAGGGCATGTACTTTAATGTGGTTGATAATTTTAATTACATGCAGTAAAACATTGTTAAGTTAGGGTGACATTTTTTGGCTAGCCACCATTTCTCTATGGATGAAACAGTGTGTAGACTCACATTCAGAAGCAACCTGTTTGATCCAAGCAGTGAAACCAAAAAGCCATCCAGTCGTGGCAGCTTCTCCATCCATGCACATGCAGACACAAAGTGACCAATGCAGTTTTTCTGATATGTAATCAGTCAAAGACTTGAATAGCTCTGCAGCTGTGGGGTTGGTTGGCAACAAAAGTGCATATAACATATCCTCAAGCACATCCTCCTGAAAAATGTATCATGCAAAACCAAGCATTGTTGCCTTGTTGTCAACATCAGTGGACTTGTCAAGTTGGATTGTGTACCATGGTGACTCATTAATCCTCTCTAACAGTTGTGCCTCAATATCCTCTTCTATTCCATCAATTCATCTAGTTATGGTGCTAGCCAAAAGTGGAACAGGTGCCGCCTTTTTAACTGAAGTCTCTCCTAAAAGTTCACAACAAATGTCCTTAGCAGCAGGCAAGATCAACTTTTTTTTTTCTTCTGAAAAACTCCAAAGGTTTGTCTTTTAATGCAGGATCCTTGGTCTCCATGTGGCGAAGCAGTTTTGAAGTTTCATGGCTTTGTTGTATTACCTGGTCACCACATATTATACACAGTAGGCTTGGAGAATGTGAATCACCTATTGCAATGAACCCATAATTTAAGTGGGACTCTTGGTATTTTCTTTAAAATGAAGCTTTCTTTTTTGGGGGAGGGTGGGGGGCAGTATTAGAGACTTCTGTTGTCTCATCATTGGGTCCTTCCCTCTTTTCAGAGAAGCTCTCCAGTGACGCTTGTTTTTCACTCATTTTGACTAAGGTTAGCTTGTGGGCTTACCAAAACCATGACTGAGACAAGTGTGCAGCACAGGAAAGAAAAACAGATAGAAGTGGTAAATAAAATAATAGGCAGGCCATGCGTGGATTCTGACTTAAAGCCTGCCACCAGATGCAGTTTGTCACTTGCCACTCACTGATAGGGCTTTGATATGAGTCTGCAATCAGTTGCTTCATTATGGTCTCTGTGCAATCAAACCTCTCTGCTAATGATAATCTATATTTGCAGCCACTCCCAGCACTAGCATCACTGCCTCAACTCTACCTCAGATCATCAGGCATTAGATTTTCATAAGGAGCATGCAACCTAGATCCCTCAAATGCACAATAGGGTCCATGCTCCTGTGAGAATCTAATGCCACAGCTGATCTGACAGGAGGTGGAGCTGAAGCAGTAATGCAATCAATAGGGAGCAACTGTAAATACAGATGAAGCTTTATTTGCTCACCCACTGTGCACCTCCTGCTTTGCAACCTAGGTTCCTAACAGGCCAGAGACCAGCACAGACTCCTACTGGTCCGTGGCCTGGGGCTTGGGGCCCCTGATATACACTTAACTTTGCAATGTTCTCTTTTTCACTTAGCAAAATGTCACAGACATTCTTGTGGGTCTATAGATATGGATATAAGTCACTTTTGCCCCAATCTCTCTCTGCATATATATAGACAGATTTACGCATATATGCTTATATATTCATGTATATATATATATATATATATATATATATATACACACACACACACATATACATATATGTATACACACACACACACACACACATATATATAAAAATATATATATATATGTATACACATGTATATATATATATACACATGGGTTTCCCAGGTGGACCTAGTGGTAAAGAACCTGCCTGCCAATGCAGGAAATGTAAGAGACACAGGTTCAATCCCTGAGTGGGGAAGATCCCCTGGGGGAGGGCATCTTGCCTGGAGAATCCCTATGGACAGAGAAGCCTGGCAGGCTACAGTCCAGGGGCTCACAAAGAGTCAGACAACTGAAGCAACTTGGCACACACAAGCATGCATATGCACATATATATTATTTTACAAAATGGGCTACTATGTATGCTGGGCATGGGCAGGCAGCAGGTAGTTAGTGGCATTTTCTTGCTTCTTCCTTGTTAGCTTGTTTCTACACACCCTCTGCCACCTCTTCTGACCTCTCCATATCCACCTTGCCAACTAAGGAATAATAGCCACCTGGTTCTACAAGAATCAAGTCAATAGCCACTGCAATTGCTGACTTACAGTACACCCTGAAAGGAATTCAGGGCAAAGGTCAGGATGAGGCACTCTGCTCTGGGAAAACTGGCAGAACAGGCCCTCAGATAGTTAGATATTTTCAGGAAAATTTTATAAGCCTGGATTCTTGCATATCTCATCCTATGCTTAGAAAAGAATTAAAATCATTAAAAGAGAAATCTGTTCCTTGTGACTAGCAGTAGCATTCTACCAAATGTGTGCTTGATTGCATGTACCTCTTGGCCAAAATCACATATATACTGACCACCCTTGCCACCTCTTTGGAGCAGTTCCTCAGAGCTCTCAATAAGTCCTCAGATAAAACTGAAACTCACAGCTCTCGTGTTGTACATTTTTTTTCAGTCAACAACCTCAATTCCAGATAATCCATTTTAGCACCTGGTATTCTTCCACACTTCTCTCACACTCATGAAATCATATGCAGAAGCATTTATACATTTTTATTGTTTTTATCATTGTCATTTTGTTTCTAGTTTGGACTCACTATAAATTCACCAAAACAAATGCTTTTACCTTCATCTTCCCATAATTGTGTTTTTATTTCTATGAGGCATGTCTCAGAAAAGCGACTGCTGCACCAGTAGGTATACGTGTTTTTGGTTTTGGAAAAAAGTCTGGAGAAATATATTATAATGATCTATATCCGCCAGCAATGTGTGAAAGTTAACATTTTCTTAAACTTATTCAATAGCCAAAGATGTTTTTCTGTAAAGTTTTGCCTATATAATGGATGTAAAATGATACCCCATTACCATTGTGCTTAATCTGACAATCAGGAGATTTTATACCTTCTTATCTATCTACTGGTCACTCAGGTTTACTTTTCTTCTATTTGTTTATGTATTCCTTTTTCTCATTTTTTTCTGGGGTTTTGTCCTTTTCTAGTCAATTTATAAAATCTCTCTCTACATTATAGATATTAACTAATCCTTTCATTAGAATTTTAATAAAATTATCTCTCATTTGATTTGGCTAATATCTTTGGTTATTCAAAATTTCGGGGTTTTTTACATAGATCTATTTCATCTATCTTGTCTGCCATAGTTTTTTTTTTTTAATTGAAGAACAATTGCTTTACAGAATTTTGTTGGTTTCTGCCAGACATCAACATGAATCAGTCATAGGTGTACCTATGCCCCCTCCCTCTTGAACCTCCCTCCCGTCTCCCTCTCTACCCGACCCCTGTAGGTTGTTACAGAGCCCCTGTTTGAGTTCCCTGAGTCAGATAGCAAATTCCCATTGTCTACCTATTTTACATATGGTAATATAAGTTTCCATGTTACTCTCTCCATACATGTCATCCTCTCCTCCCTCCCCTTTTCCCCATGTCCATAAGTCTGTTCTCTACGTAAATGTCTTCACTGCTACCCTGCAAATAAATTCATCAGTACCATCTTTCTAGATTCCATATATATGCATTCAGTTCAGTTCAGTCGCTCAGTCGTGTCCGACTCTTTGCGACCCCATGAATTGCAGCACGCCAGGCCTCTCTGTCCATCACCAACTCCCGGAGTCTACCCAAACCCATGTCCATCGAGTTGGTGATGCCATCCAACCATCTCATCCTCTGTCGTCCCCTTCTCCTCCTGCCCTCAGTCCTATCCAGCATTAGGGTCTTTTCCAATGAGTCAACTCTTCGCATGAGGTGGCCAAAGTATTGGAGTTTCAGCTTCAACATCAGTCCTTCCAATGAACACCCAGGATTGATCTCCTTTAGGATGGATTGATTGGATCTCCTTGCAGTCCAAGGGACTCTCAAGAGTCTTCTCCAACACCACAGTTCAAAAGCATCAATTCTTCGGTGCTCAGCTTTCTTCACCATCCAACTCTCACATCCATACATGGCCACTGGAAAAACCATAGCCTTGACTAGACGGACTTTTATTGGCAAAGTAATGTGTCTGCTTTTAAATATGCTATCTAGGTTGACCATAACCTTCCTTCCAAGGAGTAAGTGTCTTTTAATTTCATGGCTGCAATCACCATCAGCAGTGATTTTGGAGCCCCAAAAAATAAAGTCTGACACTGTTTCCACTGTTTCCCTATCTATTTCCCATGAAGTGATGGGACCAGATGCCATGATCTTAGTTTTCTGAACGTTGAGCTTTAAGCCAACTGCATTAGTATACTATATTTATCTTTCTCTTTCTGACTTACTTCACTCTGCATAATAGGCTCTAGGTTCATCCACCTCATTAGAACTGACTCAAATGTGTTCCTTTTTATGGCTGAGTAATATTTATTATATGCATATATGCCACAGTTTTTCATTATCCATCCATCTGTTGATGGACATCTAGGTAGCTTCAGTGTCATAGCTATTGTAAATAGTGCTGCAGTGAACACTGGGCTACATGTGTCTTTTTCAATTTTGGTTTCCTCAGGGTATATGCCTAGGAGTGGGATTGCTGGGTCATATGGTGGTTTGATTCCTAGTTTTTTAAGGAATCTGTATACTGTTTTCCATAGTGACTGTATCAGTTTGCATTCCCACCAACAGTGCAAGAGGGTTCCCTTTTCTCCACACCCTCTCCAGCATTTATTGTTTGTAGACTTTTTGATGATGGCCATTCTGACTGGTGTGAGGTGTTATTGTAGTTTTGATTTGCATTTCTCTAATAATGAATGATGTTGAGCAGCTTTTCATGTATTTGTTAGCCATCTGTATGTCTTCTTTGGAGAAATGTCTGTTTAGGTATTTTTCCCACTTTTTGATTGGGTTGTTTGTTTTTCTGGTATTGAGTTGTATGAGCTGCTTGTATATTTTAGAAATTAATCCTTGACAATTGTTTCATTTGCTACTATTTTCTCCCATTCTGAGGGCTGCATTTCCACCTTGTTTATAGTTTCCTTTGCTGTGCAAACACTTTTAATTTTAATCAGGTCCCACTTGTTTATTTTTGTTTTTATTTCCATTATTCTAGGAGGTGGGGTCATAGAGGATCTTGCTTTATGTCATCACATATTCTGCCTATGTTTTCCTCTAAGAGTTTCATAGTTTCTGGCCTTGCATTTAGGTCTTTAATCAATTTTGAGTTTATCTTTGTGTATGATGCTAGGAAGTGTTCTAATTTCATTCTTTTACATGTCCAGTTTTCCCAGCACCACTTATTGAAGAGGCTGTCTTTGCCCCATTGTATATCCTTGCCTCCTTTGTCAAAAATAAGGTACCCATAGGTGAGGTTTATCTCTGGGCTTTCTATCTTGCTCCATTGGTCTATATTTCTATTTTCATGCCAGTACCATACTGTAGTTGTGTAGTATAGTCTGAAGTCAGGAAGGTTGATTCCTCTAGCTCTATTCTTTCTCAAGATTGCTTTGGTTGTTGAAGATCTTTTGTGTTTCCATATGAATTGTAAATTTTTTGTTCTAGTTCTGTGAAAAATGCCATTTGTAATTTGATAGGGATAGCACTGAATCTGTAGATTGCATTTGGTCATATAGCCATTTTTCACAATATAGATTCTTCCAAACCAGGAACATGGAATATCTCTCCATCTGTTTATGTCATCTTTGATTTCTTTCATCACTGTCACTTAATTTCCTGTATACAGTTCGTCTCCCTAGGTAGGTTTATTCCGAGATATTTTATTCTTTTTGTTGCAATGGTGAATGGGATTGTGTCCTTAATTTCTCTAATTTTTCATCATTAGTATATAGGAATGCAAGTGATTTCTGTGTATTGATTTTGTATCCTGTGACTTTCTAAATTCGTTGGTTAGCTCTAGTAATTTTCTGATAGTATCTTTAGAATTTTCTACTTATGGTATCATGTCATCTGCAAACTGCAAACTTTTCTGCTATAGGTTTTAAGTGTCCTGTCATGATTAAGAAGGCCTTTCCATCCTCAGATTACATATACAGTTTTTCAGATTTCTTAAATTTTTTTGTCTGACATACATTTTAATCTCCTTAAAATTTATGTGTAATAAGAGCCTAGATCAACTGTTTTCTTTGAAATAGATAGTAGGTTTTGCCAGTACCACTTATTAAACAAACCATTCTTTCCCCTCTGGACTGAATCCTGCTTTCCTTGTACTAAATTCTCATATACCCTGATATCTAGTTCTTGATAGTCTGTTTTGTTCCACTGATCTGTTTGTTCTCATATCAGTGTCATATTAATATAACTACAATCACTTTATGGTAGATTCTCATATCCAAAGCAAATCTTCATTCTTTTTTATATTTTTCTTGGCTAGTTCTGGATATTTCTTCTATAGAAATTTTACGACCATTTTATCCTAAATAAAAGAAAGTAAACAAAGAAAAAAAGAAAGGCTGTAGCAATCCTAAATTGCAAATTCACTAAATGTATATGTTAATTTGGAGAGAATTTACCTTTTAATGAAAAGTTATCCCATTTAAGAGCCTTTCCATTTATTTATATCT
Organism: Okapia johnstoni; assembly: GCA_024291935.2. NCBI lineage: Eukaryota > Metazoa > Chordata > Mammalia > Artiodactyla > Giraffidae > Okapia > Okapia johnstoni. Next base: position 65,222,161 of record CM044310.1, read on the forward strand.
TGATTTAGACTTTTTTTCTGTATTCCTGTATGTTTCTAATGAAATGCATTCATGTTTTATATTCTTTTGGTCATAGACATATTTAACAAATATTTATTTACATCTACCATATATTACGCACTGTTCTAAGTGCTGAGAATACTGACCTAAAAAGGCAATCTTCACCCAAGTGTAGCTTACATATTATAAAGTGAATCTGAAAGTCGCTCATTCATGTCTGTTTGCAACCCCATGAACTATACAATCCATGGAATTCTCCAGGTGAGAATACTGGAGTGGGTAGCTGTTCCCTTCTCCAGATCTTCCTAACCCAACCCAGGGATTGAACCCAGGTATCCCACATTGCAGGCAGATTCTTTACCAATTGAGCCACCAAGGAAGCCCAAGAATGCTGGAGTGGGTAGCCTATCCCTTCTCCAGGAATCAAACTGGGGTCTCCTGCATTGCAGGCGAATTCTTTACCAACTGAGCTACCAGGGAATCCCTTACATATTATAAAAGTAATTATTTCCCCCATTTTCAGTTTTAGGAGCTTGCTTCTGATGTAGTGAAAAGCTCCAATTTAGAATACTTGTCTTACAGCACCTTACCAAAATTTTAATTCTTTTAATTAGGACCTTTAGGTTTTCTGGAAATACTATATTATCAACAGAAAAATACAATTTTATCTCTTGTTTTCAAGGATTTGCACTGATTACTTCATTTTCCTGTTCTACATTTTCTAAAACCTCCAAAACAGTGTTAAATAATGCTAGTGATAGTGGGCATCACTAGCTAGTCGTCATCTTTGGAGTTGTCATAGTGTTTCACAATTTAGAATATTTGCTATTAGTTTTGTTAATTAGCCTCTCTCACATTGCAAACTTCTCCTTCCCTATTTATATTGATGTTAGAAATGACTTTTCCACATCTATTGCTAGCTTTATGTATTTTCTTCTTTGTTGTTTTAATGAACAGTGTTGACACCAAATCACCTCACATTTCTAGAATAAACCTTACATGGTCAAAGTTTATTATTCTTTTGCTACATTGATTTGGGGAAGAGGTGGGATGCTGGGTACAGTGTATTTTATTGATAGTACATGATAAGGTAGGGCTCCCTAGGACCTTCCTCTTATTCAGAGTCTAGAATGGAAACTATACTGGCACAGGATGTTCTGTGTGTTGGGGGATCAAGCTGGGACAAGGACTCCACAACTGAGGGCCTCTCACTGTGCCTGGTGGTCCAGGGCTCTTACTCTGTAGATGCCATGTAGACCATTAACAGCCACCACCCTCTTGCTATAGTCAAATACACCATCCTATCAGGAAAGAAACTTGTCAAAGTGGTCACTGAGGGCATTTTCCAACCTGTGTTCAAGATGGAAAAGTAGGTTTCAGTGCTAAACTTGCAAGAGACAACCTGGTTGTCAGTATAGCCCAGGATGAACTTTTGGGGGCCTTCTGATGTCCACTTCACCATTTTCTTGATGTCATCATGTTTAACAGCTTTTTCTAGATGGCAGGTCAGATCCACATTAGGGGTGGAGATATGGAAAGTCATGTTAGTGAGCTTCCCATTCAGCTCAGGGATAACCTTGCCTACAGCCTTGGAGATGGGCTTTTCCATTGATGAGAAGCTTCCCATTCTCAGCCTCGACTATACTATTGAACTTGCCATAGGTGCAATTATACTGGAACATGTTGACTAGAATATGTAGACTAAGTGGGATGCCCAGGTGACTCAGTGGTAAAGAATCCGCCTGCCAATGCAGGAGACATAGGAGACACAGATCAGACCCCTGGGTCAGGAAGATCCCCCAGAGTAGGAAATGGCAACCTGGGGTTCCAGTACTCTTGCCTGGAAAATCCCAAGGACAGAGGAGCCTGGCGGGCTACAGTCCATGGGGTTGCAAAGAGTTGGACATGACTTAGCGACTGAGCATACATACACATATGTAGACTAAGTAGCTGGTATCAATGAAGGGGTCATTAATAATAATATCCACAATATCCTCTGTGAGTTATAAACAGCCCTGATGACCAGATGGTCAATACAGCCAAATCCATTTACTCCACACTTTACCATCATGTCTCAAGGATGGTGTGACTGTCAAAGGGGAGTGGTAGAGAGCCTAGATTTCTGTTAACTGGTGAAAAAAATACCAGAAAATTCCACCTATTCAGTAAATGAGATTGATGTATTATTTTTGTATATTTCATATCAGGCTTTTAATATTAAATTTTTGTACTTAATTTGATCTCTGCTAATTGGTACATTCAAGGTTTCCACTTCTTGGATAAATTTTGGTATATTTTGCTAGTAAATCATCTGTATCCCCTGAGCTTTATAACTTTGTTGTAGTAGAGTTGCATTCTTTTATTAGTAACCTCTTCCATCAAGTGACGATGGTCAGCTCTTTTGTCTCATGTATTTTTGTTCTGTCTCATTTTTATCTATTTTCTTGGGTCTTCTCAAATAACCAGACTTTGGATTCAGTTAGTAAAATCCTTGGATGTTAAAAGGGGCAGGGAGGTCTACAATGTGAACCATTAACGGTAGATGAATTTAGCTTTGCTCTCTATTAGCATCAAAACCATGTACACATGCAAATCTGAACTTCCAGGGAAGAATGCAAGATTATTATCAATCTTCAGTTGATAAAACAGTCTTGAATAGGGACATATTTTCACCTAAATCGCCTTTCTACATACTTAATCATATTCTAAAGTCATATTCATATACCTCATTGGTATACCTCACTTCAAGCTTTTGTACGTTATTTACCTTTCACACCCTTTACCTCATTTGAGATTTATATTTAAGAGGGTCTAACATATAATCCTTGACTAAAGGGAAAACGGTCCCTAGGCTGATTTTTCTATCCTGAAATCTGTTGGAATCTTCAGAATGCTCTCTCTCACCAAATGGCCAAACGGGCCATAGAAGAGACCCTGTCTTTGGGTAGAGCTAAGAAAGCCTGCATTCCCTCAGATACAGGAAGAGACTGAGTTAGAATTTTATCATGCACATATTAAAGAAAATGGCCGATTTCAGACACTCACCCTAGACTGGACAATTATGTGAAATGTGTTAGCCTTTTTTCCCCTTCAATTAAGGAGTCCAAGTTTTGTTTGCTCTTTTTAAAATGTACGAAAAATCTATTACTTACACTTTGATTTACCTTTGCAAATATTCTATTAAGAATTTCAAAAGTCAGATGATTGTAAGCTTTTGTACTCACACTGGCCCAAGTTTAGGATAAGAGCTGCAAAAACATTAAGTGTAGTTTATTGAATTTGTGATTTTCATTCACTGATAGACCAGTCACGTGTTATTATGGAGAAATTATTACAAAGATGTTGCTAAAGCTCTTCACAAAATTAATTTTAATTTTGTGCTCCAACTAGAGATTTTTCAATCTATAATTTTTTTATAAGCATTCACATAAGTAAGCACTTGAATAGTCTTATGTGGTATATTTTGGTCTCCTTTAAGTAGCTAAAGTAGAAACCATCTTAACCTTGTATTCCTGGCAGTATTATACTTAGGACATTTTTAACCCCAGAAAGTAGTGCTATTAAAAAAGAGAAAATAACCCGCAATCCTTCCTATCTCAGAGAAGAACTGATCAATTCATGTGCTTGATAATATTTTTCCTCTCCAAGCAAAATGTTCCCTTCCTAAATCCCAGGTTGAAAAGTGAATAGAAGAGAGATAAAATGGTAGAAATAATGATGGCAATTACATTTAAAAGTCTTGAAAATAAAATTAACTAAAGAACGATCCTTTGACATTGAAATCTTACATGGGCCGAAGAAAGGTCATTATGAAGTAAATGAAAATAAAGTAAAATATTATAATACCAGATTTTCCTTAAATGTTGAATTCATTATTTACTCTCTTCAATTTTTTTCTTCTGGGAATGAAGTCTAAATTTAAATCCAAAATATCCTGTACTATAGTTCATTCCTCCCCTGACCTAAAATCCCAGAAAGGTAAGATACACAGATGTTACATGATTGTTCTATTTTTTAAAATGTCAAAGCTGATATTTACAAAGTAAGCCCTGGAAATTTTTCCTTTCAAATGCCACTTAGAAATTCACCTCTTCCCCCCATTAAGAATTCAATTCCATGACTGAGTACTTGCTGTGGGCCCCCAGCCTCTTGTCTGGTGGTGGGGAGACAAAACAGGATAGTGAATGTTACAATGAAGTAAAATACAAATATCTAAATGGATATGCCCTGGTTATTTGGGGGAAACTTGCTGGAAAAGTCTATGCGATTTAGGTGCAGAGTACCACACTAGGTCTTAAAGGCAGACGTCAGCCTAGTTAATAAAAAACAAAGGAAGGGAAACAAGACACAGGGGTCAGTGTGGGAAGAGGTTAAAAGGAGAACATCAGTGACAAGCAAGTCATGTTATTGGAGCAAAGGGTTTACTGACGGGATGCAGGCAAGTAGCACCATACAGAGGTTCTACGTTCAGGAATTTCAAAGTCATCTCTTGACCTACACTAATGTATTCATTCATAAAGAAACACTTAGAGGGCGTTATTTTTCAGATGCAGGGAAGCACAGAAAGATGAAGTGATTTATATCAGATCACCTAAGAAATAGCAGAGCCAACACTGGAACCCAGGAACCACATCCATACTCTTCTGGTAACTGTGGAGGATGGATGCATTTTTAGGGGACAGGATTGAAGGAAAGAACTGCTTGGAATCTTGCTGCAATTAGACCAAGCAAAAATAGACAAGAAATTGGTATAGTGCTTTGAGATCTTTTTCAATTACATATATATGATGGTGGTCAGAAATACAGGCTCTGGACTCAAGACTCCTTGGACTGAAATAAAACCTACCAGCTGTGATTGTAAACAAGGAACATCTGTATGCCTGTTTCTCTGTAAACTAGGAAAAGCAACCAAGTTTTTGTTGGTTGTCCTCCCTGATAGGATTTTTTGTTTCAAATGTGATAATACACATAAAGTACATTTAGCCTAGGTAACTAGGAGTCAGTGCTCTAGAAGTTTGTCATTATTAGAATGCTACAGATTGTAGTCAATCCTAAAGGAAATCAACCATGAATATTCATTGGAAGGTCTGGGCTGAAGCTGAAGCTCCAATACCTGGGCCACCTGATGCCAAGAGCCGACTCACTGGAAAAGACTGATGCTGGGAAAGATTGACGGCAAGAGGAGGTAACAGAAGGCGAGATGGTTGGATGGCATCACCAACTTGATGCACATGAACTTGAGCAAGCTCTAGGAGATAGTGAAGGACAGGAAAGCCTGGCATGCTGCAGTTCATGGGGTTGCAAACAGCCAGACACAACTTAGCGACTGAACAACAGATTGCATTGACAGGAACGGATGTTTTATTAAGGAGACACAATTAGCAGGGTTTGGGGATTGATTGTAATGGAAAAGGAGGCAGGAAAGACTAGAAGTTTTAACCTTGCCAACTACAATGAAGACGGCTTCAGAAAAAGACAGACTTCCTTTTCTGTTGGACATTTTGAGTTTCAGGTGTTAATGCAACGTCCATGCACGGATGCCAGCTAAGCAGCTGAATGGGGTATGAAGTTTAGAGAAGTGATCAAGGGGATTCATTAGAAAATACAGATGAGAATGTGTTAGAACAGTGGGTCAAGGATATCACTCTGAAAAATATGGACATTTTGGGTTAATATAAAAAATGTAATGATAGTCACATGACATGAAAATACAGAAAATGAGTTTCAGCAGCACCAGAATGAAGAATGACTTCTCTGAAATTCAGACAAACAGTACATTCCCATTGTTCAGAAAAATTATAGAGTACTTAATAGCACATTTTGATATCAGATAAGGACTCGGACTGAATCAACGATTTTCCAAAGGTATGATCCGAAAGATCATGGTAAATTTGGTGTTATCTGGTAACAAATTTTTTTTAAAGAAATACTCTTTCCTATAACCCCTCTTTTAAGAGCATGTAGCATGGACCTCAAGATTGTCCCAGTTTCCTGGATAGAAAAGTGCATGCTAATAATCTCACATCAGGGTGCCACTTGGTCAAGTTTTCCTCATTTTTCTCCATAATATCTAGGATTTTGTTTCAGCAAAATAATAAAAAAGCTAACACAGATCTGCTCTATCCACTCATTTAGCAAAGTAGTATAAAGTAATTTCACTTGTCCAGTCACTTGTGGAAAAAACCTCAAAAATTAAATGGGATACTGGGATTTAATGGTTTAACATCATTAGTCAAAGTATCATGAAAAACATAAGCAGTCCACCAAATACAGCAATTGCAGCACAAAATGCCTGTGATACATCTAGGAATTAGTAAATTGCCTATTTTTGTCCTCCACTGCCAGGTAGCCTCTAATGCAATTGTGTTTTGGCATTTCAAATATGAAAATATCAACTATTTTGAGGTTATCACTTCAGGGTAGGAGAAAAATATAACTTTTCTCTACAGAAAAATGGTGCTATTAACATTTTTGGCAGCACTTTTTTTTCTTCCAGTGTGTGGATCTGTTTTCAACTGAACATATTACATTCCTGTTTCCCCACCTCACAACCACCTTCCCCAATACCAAAAGCACCCTGCAACCACTCTGACGATCCAACGATGGCCACAAATGCCCCACAAAGCAGCAGAGCTGCCCCAGGCTGAGCACTAGTTATGAAAGGTTGGCTCTGTTAATTCTACCCGAGTGTGGATCAAATACAACAAATGCTTATCTAAGGAAATCAATTCTCATTATTATGGGAGTAAGATTAAGGGGCTCATAAAATTTTAGTTGGAAGGATTCTTAGAGAACTGTCCTAAGGAGAGTAGGTGACAGGTCCATGGTTAGGAAATGGCAAAGCCAGAAAACCCTAAAGTTCTAGTTTAGTACTTCTTCCACTACACCATGCCCCCAACTCATGCAACTAACCACTAGCAACTACCTGCTGGATACTGAAGCTCAGCAGCTTCAATTATGTACAAATAACACAGCCATTAATACTTTTTGACATAGGATGACAAATGGACAGTCACACAATTTGCTGGGTTCTAAGGATTCATTCAATGTTTCAAGGTCTCTACTCAAGGTTTAATTCACCTTCAAATTAAAAGTTGCATCTTTATCACCCCACAAAGTTCCTCCAAGCAATAATTCTACAAATGTAAAATATATACAGCGAAGTTCCTATATTAGTATATCCCAAGAAGTTAGGAATAGCTTCTGGGGCCACACAAAAAAAGAAAACAGCCTCAAAATTTGTCAGCTTCTACTGGAGGTATTGTAGTTTTAAACAGTAAGTTGTGGGCAATTGGGACCATGAAAAAGTAGCATGAGTATAGGAAAAGGTATAGGATCTTGCCCATGAATATTTAAAAAAACAGAATCTTCACCACAATGATAAACAAGCAAAATATCCAACAAATAGATACTGATTCTCTTGGCCTCATAATAAATCAGGGGGAAAAAATAACTTCACATGAAATGATCCAAATATTAAAAACAAACACTACAAACATGTATTACTCATACATGATACAGTTTCACTATTTTTAAATGAAACAATACCAACTTTTCCTTGGTAATCTACATACGCACAAAAGATCAGAAAGCCCTCCATTTAAAATAGAGACCACATCAAAACGTAGCAAATTTGCAGTTTGTCTCATACTTATACCTAAATACTTGAATATGGAGACCTGGAACGAAATACTATTAAGTGCCCCATATATCGTACCTACTAATTTTCCCTCTAGAATGGATGGCAAAAATGAACCAAAGATTAGTATCTACTTGTAAGCCTGGAAACTGACATTTTCTTTTTTGACACACATTGATTTTAAGGTCTAGAACCCTGAAAGACCAGTTCCCTCTGGAAGATCTAATCACTGAATCTCATTTGCTATATTACAAAAACATGTGTGATATCAAGGTGTGCCAAGTGGAGTACATTACTAAACCCACCTCCAAATGGAAAAGACAAGACAAACCTATCAAGATAGCTGTGATCTCAACAAAGCAGAAAGCCCACTTCCAGTTCCTACAAAGAATACGAGATCTTGGTCTTATTCGACCTGTGAACTGAAAGCAAGAAGCAGAAAGAAGAGGGGGTTAATTCAGGTTTGTCTCCCTGTCCCCACCCTCACTTTACAGTGAAAAGTGGTATCTGCAAATCCAACTGGAAGAAGCACCTCAAAATGTTACCATCAAAGAAACAAAACCAGCAGGATCATTTTCACACAAAGGTAGTATTAAATCTCAGATATACTATGCCCTTTAGCTCTGGGGGACATAAATACCTCCACCAGATGAAGTAAATAACAGTGCAGCACTTCCATTTTGGAAAGCTTCTCTCAGATAATATCCCACACCACTGCCTCTTAAAACTGAAGAATTCTAAGTTACTCCCATAAAATGTCTTGGCCTGTCATACAGGTGTGCATAGCCAGGTGTGCAAAACAGCAAAGAAACTTGGATACTATTGTTTCTGCCAATGCCAAAAAACATCTTTCAGGTCTTGGAGATGACCAGCTAATTCTACCTCATCCTAACCATGAGCTCTGTAGAATCTCTGTCCCTGACAGAAGAACGTAAATAAACAAGAAAGTCAATTACAGATTTCACAAATATTTTATACACTGGTCTACAATTTTTAATTAGAATTAACTATCAAAGACACTGCACCCTTTGAGCATAACAATGTTTAACGGTGGCTTTTTTAGGTGAATGCTCAAAAGTATTCAACATTAAATTCAATTTACTTTACATGTTTGCAAACACATTATTAGCAATTCTTATATATTTCAAATCAACTAATTCAAAGCGCAGAAGGCTTGTTCTCAAGTAACTCTTCTGAGGTGACATGAAGACTGAAAGAAGCCTATAACTTGAGTCCAGGTCTCTAACCAACAATCACCATATCATCGCTGATGAACTCATATGAGGGAACTTCAAGGTTGAGAGGCGCAGGCCCCTTCCTGATTCTGCCAGATGCATCATAGTGTGACCCATGGCAAGGGCAGTAATAACCACCAAAATCTCCTGCATTTGCAATGGGTACACAACCAAGATGAGTGCAAACACCTATCAAGATAACCCATTCAGGTTTCTTTACTCGTTCTAAGTCATGCTGTGGGTCCCTCAACTGGGACACTTCAACTGCAGCTTCCTGGTCAATTTCCTTCTTGGTTCGATGGCGCACGAACAGGGGTTTGCCTCTCCATTTGAAAGCCATGTTCTTCCCCTCTGGAATATCAGATAACTTGATTTCAATTTTCGACATGGCCAACACATCAGCAGAAGCACTCATGCTGGAAACAAACTGAGAGACGACATTCTTGGCAGCATATGCAACACCCACAGTAGTTGTCGCAGTTATCAAGTAGGAAAAACCTTTTCGAGCCTCACTGCTCTCTTTTGAAGACTTTGTACTATCTAACACTTCAGGGCGACGATAGTCAGAGAAGTCAGGCACTTTGATGTCTGTATGGGAATAACGAACCGAAGCAGGGACTGCAAGATAAACAGAGGTTAAAAAAACACAATTAGATGAGGACCCTGAAAAAGGCATACATTGGGAAATGGGTCCTTATGAATTCACAAGCAAAAATAAAATTATTAAAATGTGAAATACAGCACACTGGTCTCAGAAATGGCCAAGTTGGCAGTGCCAGCAAATAAAATACTGAAAACAAAATTAAGTCAACCACTACCTATCCTATTGGTATGAAATCATAATATGTATAATTGACTCCACCTGATTGAACACTGCTGATTCAGTATTTGTAACAATTCAGTGCATCAGGTTAAAAAAAGTTAAACAGTACGGCAAACAGCAATATTTTAACTCTCCAAAAATTCAACCTGCTAAGATATACTGTGCAATTATGCTAAACATCATCCATATTTTCTGGATTAGAAGAGACCCTAAAACTCATCTAGTCCATTCATTAAATTGATGTGAACATCTTATTAAACCAAATGTCTAACTTTATATTCCTATCTACCTGCTCTCCGAACTTCTAAAAATACATAAATTAAGAATTGTAAGATAATAAACATTCTGTAAACAGTATAAATTTAGTTGCAGAAAACTTAAGAGAGATTTCTATTTTAGATTTTGGGGTAAAAATTCAAGTAAAACCACTAACGACCAGAAAAGGCACCCTTATCAGACTATGTAACTATTAAAATCAAATGAAATCTCCAAAAGAACCAATTATTTCAATTTAGTATGATAAAAAAGAGCAAGCTTTTTCATATAACATCAGTGAAGGGCAATAACATCTGTTAGGAGTGGGGTATTATTATTTTTTTTTTTTTTTTTTTTTTTTTTTACTGCTGTGGATCTCTCAACTGGGACACTCTACTGCAGGCCATAAATAGGCCAGATGTTAATATCAAATGAACATTAAATAACCAAATAATTACTGTTTATGCAGTATATAAGTCCCCCACATACAAATGCATTCTGTTCTGACAGTGCATTTGTGAGTTCAATTTGTTCCTAAGTCCAACAGAGTTAGCCTAGGTACCCAACTAACACAATCAACTACACAGTACTGTACTGTAACAGGTTTATAATACTTTTTACACAAATAATACATTAAAAAAAAACAAAAAAAATTTCAAAAATATTTTTAATCTTGAAAAGTACAGAAGTACAATAGTTGGCATACAGGGGCTGGCATCAAATGAACAGGCAAGAGGTGCCCACTGGAGGAGGGAGAGGAGGTGGGAGATGGTAGAGCTGAAGAACTGTCAGAAATAGAGGAGCCAAAGGGCAAGCTGCAATTTCACTCACACCTGATGCTGATGGAACACGTTTGAATCTTTGAAAGTTCAAAACTTGGAGGTTCTTATTGTATTATGGATGCAAACAGTTTATTTTTTCAAACAACAGGTATGTCCTGTCCCATACCATTTTTTAATGTCTGACAAAAAACTAACTTACAATATCACCTCTAAGTATGTTTCAGAAAGTAAATCTCTTTGCAAACTTCATATTCGTTTAAAAAAAATCTATAACACGGATCTGTTTAGAAAAGTAGACATTAAAAACTCCCCAGTTTTAGAAAATGTTTCCAAAAGAAACATGCACTTATAAAAAGCATTGTCATATAAGCTGCAATTCTACTTGACCGACTAGGCTGTCTCACCCTAACATACTTCCTTGAGCAGTCAAACATTACAATAAGGAATACGTTTCACATGGTCAGTAATTTTATGGAAGCCATAAGTAGTCAAAAACAATGGAGAAACCTATCAAAATCACTCAATGTACTTTTCTAACTCACTCAACGTGGGTTTTGGAGGGGACAAGGACACAGGTAGTGACTACTCGATACTCGCAACTATAGCAAAGTGACACTGTATCACATACTACCCTACTTAAGTGTGACTTACTTTCCCCTAGCACTGTCTGGGATTACACAGGAAAGAGATGCATAGCATACCTAAAAGATGAAGAAACCCAAGTTCACACTTAAAAGCCCTGTCTACAATCCTTCCACACAAGGAAATGCACAGAATACTAAAGAGAATGACTTTGACATTATCATCCAGAGATGTGGTAGCAAAAGAAATCCAGTTGTCTACTCCCATTTTATCTAGTAGATTACACTTTATATTGAACTCCATCATTAAGAACATTTTGGGAAATTAAACTGCTATATTGTAAAAATCATTCTCTAAATAATTCACATGAATTATATTAGGTGTGACTTTTAGTAGCAAAGATGTTAGCTATATTTAGCTCTAAATGAAAACAAAAATCAAATACTTATAGAAACATCATCTAGAAATGAAGAAAACTTAAGGCATTATTACAAAACAGTTTTGTTTCAAAGTGAGCTCTAATGTATCCCAATTCAGGGATCTTCTTCTGACTCAACTGCCCCTTACCATACCCTCTAACAACCATCTTTCCACAAACCATCTATACAGAAAATTTTAACATGAACTTAAGCTTCAAGCTGAAGGCATGATTACAGAAAACAGGTTTGCCTTATGCCTCTACCACTTCTTGGAAAAGTCAGGTAAGCCCGTGATTCTTAGAAGAAACTCTTTAGTCATTTGACAAATTCCAAGATATTTTTCATCTTTGTTATTGAAATTTTCTCCTCCCTAACTGTTTCTCATTTGGGTCCGAATAACTGGCTTGGACAATTTCCCTAAAACCCGGGTGCACACTAAGAAAAACTGCCACTTTATTCATTCACAAATACTCTGCACCAACTACATGTAAAATCTTAGGTTGTGGAAAACAGAAAAATAAAGGATTCTCTCTATACGTTGAAGCTCAAGGTCAGAGGAATCCTCAATAAATCCAATACAGAACAGAAAGTGTTATGTGCTATGAAACAAAGGAATCCGCAACAGAAGATTTTACTGACCTCATCCTGAACTGAGATTGAGAGGATGGGCAAAACTTGGAAATGTGAAAAACTGGGAGGGGCGTTTAAAGTAAAGATAAAAGGGTGACTGCAGGCCAACTTAAGAGGGTGGGGAACAACTTGGTGTAGCGCAAAGGTCAATTGGGCCAGGCAAGTAACATAAAGAATCAAGCAGGCCTGATGAGGACGGTGATGAACTGGAGAAGCACTTGCTTCAATGAAGGGTACGACCAATGCACAGTACACACAACAGTGGAAACCAGAGACCAGCACTGTCAACTTTCAACATTTCAAGAGGCGCCAAAGACAGTTCGTTTTTAACAACTATGCAGGTAAAGGTAGACTACAGCTCCCTGGCTCACAAGCTGCCAATTAAGGATCTCCAAACAGTGCATAAAAACAGAGAACAAGGCACCAAAGATAAACTAGGATCTGCTGACAAGAGGCGTAAAATATACTCTTGGTGAGAGCTTATGGCTAAATCAGTCTTTCAAATCTATCACTATCACATCCCCACAGGCGCGGACACAGGCCTGGGGAGGCGCAGAGGCCTAACCAAGGTCGACCCGGCCCGCAGGCCATGCCATTCCCAACCAGGGCTCTCTTCCATTTTCCCGCAGCCCCCTGCCCTTCTCGACTGCTCCCTGGGTCCATGGCCGGAAGAAGCAAGATAAGAGGCACCCCTCAGCTCGGCTCACCATTGAGGCCCACGCAAGCGACCAAAGGCCGGCCCGCGGCCTGGCCACTGAGCGACTCCCGGCACAGGACGGAGCGCTTCAAGTCCAGCACAGGCGACTCCGAGGTAGCGGGCACCGCGGCCTGTACCAGGGGCCGTAGCGCGCCCGCCACCCCGCGGGACGTGGCCGACAACGGGCGCGAACGGGCCCGAGCGGGCGGCGACCGACAACATGGCGACAGCAGTTTTCACTCTCCTCTTTCAGTTTCATCAAGAGGCTCTTTAGTTCTTCTTCACTTTCTGCCATAAGGGTGGTGTCATCTGCATATCTGAGGTTATAGATATTTCTCCCGGCAATCTTGATTCCAGCTTGTGCTTCCTCCAGCCCAGCGTTTCTCATGATGTACTCTGCATATGAGTTAAATAAGCAGGGTGACAATATACAGCCTTGACGTACTCCTTTTCCTATTTGGAACCAGCCTGTTGTTCCATGTCCAGTTCCAACTGTTGCTTCCTGACCTGCATACAGGTTTCTCAAGAGGCAGGTCAGGTGGTCTGGTATGCCCATCTCTTTCAGAATTTTCCACAGTTTATTGTGATCCACACAGTCAAAGGCTTTGGCATAGTCAATAAAGCAGAAATAGATGTTTTTCTGGAACTCCCTTGCTTTTTCAATGATCCAGCGGATGCTGGCAATTTGATCTCTGGTTCCTCTGCCTTTTCTAAAACCATCTTGAACATCTGGAAGTTCAAGGGATAAGAATAAATTATCATAATAGTTTAAATTGGGATAATAATAATTCTTAACGTATGTAAAATGTTTATATACGTAAAATATGGTTGGGCATATATATATATAAAGAGCTTCCCTGGTGGCTCAGACAGTAAAGAATCTACCTGTAATGCAGGGAACCTGGGTCCGATCCCTGCATCGGAAATATCCCCTGGAGGAGGGAATACCCACTCCAGTATTCTTGCCTGGAGAATTCTGTGGACAGAGGAGCCTGGTGGGCTACTGTCCACAGGGTCACAAAGGATCAGTCATGAGTGAGCGGCTAACACATACATATAAAACCCAGAGAAGAACCTATTGTAGTAATCGCTATGTGTTTACTATAATGAATATTATTGTTATCCAACTAAAAACTTTAAAACATTTTTAAAAGTCCAGAGACTTACGTGCAAAGCTTAATATTAATGATGATGATGGTGGCTTATGTTTATTAAGCATTTACTATGTTTTAGATTTTGTGCTTTACCTTCATTCTTTCATTTATAATAAACATCTTTATAAGTACTCTTTTACTAGTGAAGAAAGTGAGAGTTAGAGGAATTATGTTCGCAGGACAAGATAGCCAGCAAATTGTGAGGTGGGGGGAATCTGTCTTCTGAGTCTATGCTCTTAGCTACTGTCACAGTTTCCCTAAGGTTGATTCCAGGGCATGCAGAGATAAATCCCTAAATCACTTTCTATCACATGGTGAAAATGTTGCTTCTTTTTCACTCCTCTTTAAATTCTTCTGATCATACCAATGAGAAAGTCCCAGTTTGGTGTTAATCTTTAATTCTTCTCAAGATTTACTAATCTCCCTTTAACAAAATAGGCCTTAAATTCAAAGCCTTTAGGTAGTTGAATCTAGAGAGGACTTAATAATAGTTTATTTTCATGGTACATATTCTGTAACAATACTGATTTTCCAATGACTGTAATGAGATTACGTTTATTCAGTGAAAAGTTAGTTAATTTAAATAATTGCCTTTATGTGTGCTTAATTGTGTCCAGTTCTTTGAGACTCAATGGACTGTAGCCCACTAGGCTCCTCCATCCGTGGAATTTTCCAGGCAAGAATACTGGTGTGCATTGCCATTTCCTACTTCAGGGGATCTTCCCGACCCAAGGATCTAACCTGCATCTCTTGCAGCTCCTGAATTGGCAGGCAGATTCTTTACCACTGCACCAGCTGGGAAGCCCAATTTAAACATCAAGTAATTGTTAATACAGGCAGTACACAGGCTTGGCAAGAATTGTGATGGTGATGCTTGTGTGAACAAATGAAGTTTCTCTACAGTTCAGTTTAGTTCAGTCACTCAGTCCTGTCCGACTCTTTGCAAGAGCAATAACCCAAATGATCAAAGCAGACCCTTCCAGAGCAGCTAGTACAGTTGGAGTACTTTACATAAAATGACAACATTTAATATCACAACAACCCCTTGAGGTGGGTAAGAATAAGTGAAGGATGAATGGTGAAAGAAGGAAAGAGCTTGACAAGTTGAGCAGAATAGGAAGACTCTCTAGACTCGAGAGTTCTAGACCCTCAGGGTTCAATCCTAGTTCTGCTGTTCACAGGCTCTGTCCTAAGATGATTTATGTATAACCTTTGTGTATGCCTCAGTTCTTCCTCTGTAAAAAGAGAATAATGAGAGTTGTTGTTTAGTCATAACATCGTGATCCACTGTTTTGCGACGCCATGCCCACCAGGCTCCTCTGTCCATGGGATTTCCCAGGCAAGAATACTGGAGTGCATTGCCATTTCCTTCTCCAGGGGATCTTCCTGACCCAGGGATTGAAATCCATGTCCCCTGTCTAGCCGGCAGATTCTTTACCACTGAGCCACTTGGGAATCAGATATTAATAATATCTACCCCCAAAGTGTTACTTTGAGGATTAAAGGGATTTATATATATCCTGGTGGCTCAGACGGTAAAGCATCTGCCTACAATGTGAGAGACCCAGGTTCGATCACTGGGCCAGGAAGATCCTCTGGAGAAGGAAATGGCAACCCAGTTCAGTACTCTTGCCTGGAAAATCCCATGGACGGAGGAGCCTGGTAGGCTACAGTCCATGAGGTAGCAAAGAGTCGGACACGACTGAGCAACTTCAATTTCACTTTCATATATACATATATATAATAATAAAAATGACTTTTTAAATTTTCTAGCTGAAGAAACTGGGATTCAGAGAAGACAAATGGCTTACCCAAAGATACGTCTTTTTTTTTCAGTTTTATTGAGATATAACTGACATATAACATGTGTAAGCTTGAAGAGTACAACTTGTTAAGTTGATACATGTAGAATGCAGCATGATTATCGCTATAGCCTGCTAATATCTAAGTCACCTCACATAATTATTACCATATCTTTTTGTGGTAAGAACATTTAAGATCACTCTCTTAGCAACTTTCAGTTACATAACACACTATTATTAACTATAATCATCAGGCTGTACATTATTTCCCCAGGAATGGTTCATCTTATAACTAGAAGTCTCTACCCTTGACCAACATCTCTCTATTTCCATCAATCCCCAGCCCCTGGTCTAACTCAATGAAACTATGAGCCATGCCGTGTAGGGCCACCCAAGATGGATGGATCATGGTGGAGAGTTCTGACAAAATGTGGTCCACGGAGAAGGGAATGGCAAACCACTTCAGTAATCTTGCCTTGAGAATCCTATGAACAGCTGCTGAACCCCATGAACCCCACTCTACTCTATTTTAATGAGTTCTGCTTTTTTAGATTCCACACAAAGTGAGATCATACAGTGCTTGTCTTTCTCTGTCTGAATTATTTCACTGAACATCACACCTTCAAGGTTTGTCCATGTTGTCCCAAATGGTAGGAGTTCCTTTTTTCTCATGGCTGAACAATATTCCATTGTGTATATGTATATGTGCCACATCTTTATCCATTTATCCATTGACAGACACTTAGATTGTTTCCATATTTTAGCTACTGTGAATAATACTGCAATAAACATGGGGATGCCCATATCTCTTCATGATACTGTTTTCATTTCTTTTTGATACATACCCAGAAGTAGGATCACTGGATCATATGGTAGTTCTATATTTTTTTATTTATTGTGGAATCTCCATACAAGTTTTTCATAGTTGCTGCACAAATTTATATCCCCATTAATAGTGTACAGGTTTTCCCTTTTCTGCACATCCTCTGTGTGTGCCATTCTGTGAGGTGGCATCTCACTGTAGTTTTAACCTGCAGTTCATTGCTTATTAGTGATGTTGAACACATTTTCATGGACCTATTGCCTGGAGAATCCCATGGACTGAGGAGCCTGGTAGGCTGCAGTCCATGGGGTCACTACAAGTCTGACACGACTGAGCGATTTCACTTTCACTTTCCTGCATTGGAGAAGGAAATGGCAACCCACTCCAGTGTTCTTGCCTGGAGAATCCCAGGGATGGGGGAACCTGGTGGGCTGCCATCTATGGGGTCACACAGAGTCGGCCACAACTGAAGCGACTTAGCAGCAGCAGCAGCATTGACCATTTGTGTGTCTTCTCTGAGAAAATGTCTACTGAGAATCTCTGCCCATTTTTACTTGGATTGTTTATTTGATTATATTGAGTTGCATGAGTTCTTTATATATTTAGAATATCAATCCCCTATCAGATATATGATTTGAAAATATTTTCTCCTGTTTTGATGGTTGCTTTTTCATTTTGTTGATAGTATTTCAGCTATGCAAAAACTTTTTAGTTTCAGATAGTGCATGCGTGCATGCTCAGTCGCTTCAGTCATGTCTGACTCTTTGTGACAATAGGGACTTTAGACTGCCAGGTTCTTCTGTCCATGGGATTCACTAAGTAAGAATACTGGAGTGAGTTGCCCTCCTCCAGAGGATCTTCCTGACCCAGGGATCGAACTTGTGTCTCCTGTGTCTCCTGCACTGCAAGTGTATTTTTTACCAACTGAACCGCCTGGGAAGCTCAGTTTCACATAGACTCACTCATTAATTTTGCTCTTGTTGCTTGTGCTTCCAGTATCATAGCCAAAAAATTATTCCCAAGGCCAACATCAAGGAATTTTTCCCCTATGTTTTCTCCTATGACTTTTATGGGCTTTGTTTCCACATTTAAGCTTTAACCCATTTTGAGTTCCTTTTTGTGGGTGACCTATGATGAGAATCCAATTTCATTTTACTCCATGTGGTTTTCCAGTTTTCCCAACACCATATTTGGAAGATACTATCCTTTCCCTTATTTAGTATTCTCAATTACCTTGTCAAATACTAGTTGATTGCATATGCAAGGGTTTATTTCTCAACTCTCAATTCAGTCTCAGTCTTCTTAAATTTTCTAAGGCTTGTTAGTGACCTTTCTATGATCTAAGCTGAAGAATGTTCCACGTGCCCTTGAGAAGAATGTATATTCTTCTGTTGCTGGATGGAATGATCTATATATGTCTGTTAGGTTCATTTGTTCTAAAGTTTGGTTCAAGTCCAACATCTCCTTGTTGTTTTACTGTTTTTCAATATATCCATTGTTGTAAGTGAGGTATTGAATTTCTCTACTATTATTGTATTATTGTCTATCTCTCCCTTTAGAGCTGTTAGTTTTTCTTACTATATTTCCCTATACACTATATACACTATATGTATTCCTTCCCAGCATTAGGTCTTTTCCAATGAGTCAACTCCTCACATGAGTCAGTATCCAAAGTATTGGAGTTTCAGCTTCAACCTCAGTCCTTCCAATGAACACCCAGGACTGATCTCCTTTAGGATGGACTGGTTGGATCTCCTTGCAGCCCAAGGGACTCTCAAGAGTCTTCTCCAACACCACAGTTCAAAAGCATCAATTTTTCTGCACTCAGCTTTCTTCACCGTCCAACTCTCACATCCATACATGACCATTGGAAAAACCATAGCCTTGACTAGACGGACATATGTTGGCAAAGTAATGTCTCTACTTTTACATATGCTATCTAGGTTGGCCATAACCTTCCTTCCAAGGAGTAAGCGTCTTTTAAGTTCAATCGCTCAGTCGTGTCCAACTCTTTGTGAACCCGCAAATGTTCATGGGCTGCAGCATGTCAGGCTCCCCTGTCCTTCATCATCTCCCAGAGCTTGCTCAAATTCATGTCCATTGAGTCGATGATGCCATCCATCAAGCTTGTCCTCTGTCATCCCCTTCTCCTCCTGCCTTCAGTCTTTCCCAGTATCAGGGTCTTTTCTAATGAGTCGGCTCTTCACATCAAGTGGCCAAAGTATTGGAGCTTCAGTTTCAGCATCAGTCCTTCTAGTGAATATTCAGGTTTGATTTCCTTTAAGATTGACTGGTTTGATCTCCTTGTTGTCCAAGAGACTCTCGATAGTCTTCTCCAGCACCACAGTTCAAAAGCATCAATTCTTTGGTGCTTAGCCATTTTTGTTGCCCAGCAGTCCCATCCATACATGACTACTGGAAGAACCATAGCTTTGACTATACGGACCTTTGTCGGCAAAGTAATGTCTCTGCTATTTAGGAATTGTTGAACAATTCCTAGATCTCTGTTTCTTTGGGGCCAGTTACTGGAGGTTTACTATATTCCTTTGTGAAATTGTTTCCCTGACTCTTGGTGATCCCTATTGCCTTGCATAGGTGTCTGCTCATTTGTAGAAGCAGCCCCTCTTCCAAGACTTTATCAATTGACTCAATAAGAAGGACCTTTTTTTTTTATCTGTGGGTGGGGCACATTGGGTCATGCTGTGACCCGGGACCTAGTGATACAGGATAGTGTGGGAGCATGTGACAACACTGGGTCTGGAGGTGTGTGTTATCTCTTTGACTGAGGGGTCATAAAAAATCAACTGTGTAGTCCTTAGTGAACACTATAGGGGTCACAGTGGCTGCAAAGGCTGTTAAGAATCTTCCTCAGTGACTTCTCCAAGTCTAATAGCCAGGTACCTTGGCAGGCAACAGCGATGCCCATAGCTAGTTGTATGCACACAGTGGTCTGCAGTAACCAGCTTTAGTTTCCTACATAGTGGCAAAAGCCAGTTCCAGACACACACATAGAGATGGGACCCAAGGCAGGCAACAAGGCCAGGGTCAAGTATGGACTCATTGGCAGCCACCAGGGCCCTGTATGTTAGCACTCTTCTTTGGCTGCACCATCTCCCTCTAGGCATGCATATTACAGAGAGGCTGATGATGAGCATCAGGCTACTGATGGGCAATGCACAGCTGGAGGGGCTGGCCCCAAGCACATGCCCAGTGGTAGAGATCAGCCACGGCACTGACATCTTGCACTTGTGCAGCCTTAGAGGCCTTAAGTGGTTGCCAGTGCAATTCCTGGGCTCCAGTAAGGGAGGGGTCTCAGGCAGCTAACATCATCAAATATGAATACCTGTGAGGCAAAAGCTGATGAAATCTGCAGGGGTTGTCTGAAGAGCAGGTCACTGTGAACCATGATCACTCCTGCTGCATGGCTGAAACTGGCACCCCTATTTTTCTTTTCTGTCCTTGGCCATCTCTGTATTTTTCTACTTTGCTGGTTTGAGTGTGGTAAAACTGAAGCAGGACCTTTGTGCAGTGTCCTCTTAACACTGGGGAAGCCAGTGGCTCAGCCTGCTCATCCCTTCCTGATGAGGAGGATTCTGTCTGGCTAGGACACCCTCTCTTGGCACTGAGTGGTGCTGGCTGGAGGGGTGGGTTGATGTAGGTTAAACAGAGCTTTCTTTCTTCTTTTCTTGTGAGATTTTTCTCAGGTTTTTGTCCCACTGTCTTGCTAAAGTTTCTTATATAGTCCATATATAGAGCTCCCAGAGATTTATTTTTTTGCAATTAATAGGCAATTGCTGGTCTTTGTGAGGGAGATAGAGACTGGGTCTCCCATGTTGCCATTTTGATGACATCACTATCCCAAAGACATCGTTGATAAATAAAGGCCATTTATTTATTCTGGATTCTAGTCCAGTGTTGCAGCAGGAAGAAGGGTAACTCTGTGGTTGAATATCTGTTCTCTCCTAGAAGATAAAATCCATGAGTGGTAGATATATGGAAAGTTGAATCTCTAAACCAATTTGAATTCCACTTGGGAGTTGTTTTGGTTTATTTGCTTGTTTTTTAACTGAAGAAGCTATTATCATTCCTGCTTCACATCTCTTTCCTAGAACACTGCATCTTGATAGGCTCTGGGAGCAGACAACCTAGTTTTCATACTAGCTCTGACCCCTATTACTGTGTGACTTTGGATAACACTGAGCTTCAAATTTCTCATCTATGAAACAGGGAATAAAAATGAGATTGCTATGAGGATTAAAAGAAATAATGCATATGAAGTACTTAGCGTTTGGTACACAGCAAGAGCATAATAAATGTTTGGCCATGTGATGCAAAGAGCTGACTCATTAGAAAAGACTGTCACACTGGGAAAGATTGAGGGCAGGAAGAGAATGCAGCAACAGAGAATGAGATGGTTTGATGGCAACATCAACTCAACGGACATGAACTTGAGCAAACGCCAGGAGACAGCGAAGGACAGGGAAGCCTGGCGTGCTGCAGTCCATGGAGTCTCAAAGAGTTGGACACGACCAAGCAGCTGAACAACTACAACAGTGTAGTCACAGGGTTCTTACCAGAGAAAAGCAGGAGATCAGCGAGGGCAGAAGATATTATGCTGCTGACTTTGAAGAGGCGAGAATGGGGCCTGGAGCCAAGGAATCTGAGCAGCCTCTAGAAGCTGGAGAAGACCAGGAAACAGATTTTCTCCTAAAATCTCCAGAAGTAACACAGGCCTGCAGACCCACTTAGACTTTTGACCTTCAGAACATAAAATAATAAATTTGGTTGTTTTAAGCCACTAAATTTGGGGTAATTTCTTACAGCAACAATAGGTAACTAATACACACATTTGTCTTTTCTATAAAAAGTGGAAGATCTAACCACACTGGGCCTGGATCCTCAAGTAGAAAATGTCTGGGTAAGTTCTTGATTGTTGATTTGGGTTCTTTCCCATCCTACCCACTTGGTTCAGTTACATCTGACAGGTCTCTGCTGAGGCCTCTGAGTCTGGGGCCTCAGGTTCACAAAATCCCATGAACAAACCTGACCCATTGCCAGTAGTGGTAGTTTATCGACAAGCAGTTAGCTCTCCCAATCTCAAGTCTGTGAGTTTTATTCTGAGATACTTATTCTTTACAGTTTTGACCCTTCCATCTGGGCAATGGGTGTGTTTGGAGCCAGGGAAGGAAGTGTGTTTTAAGGAGACTGTGCTAGGATCCTCCAAAGATCATCCTCAAGCCTTTCATAACAGTAGTTCTGTATATGATCTTGGATAATGTGCAAAGCTACTGAGATGCCTTTGGCCCTGCCTCAGGGGACATTCTTCCTCAGCCACTTTCATCTCACCTTGTGCTTAACTGTAAGGCAATCAGCCTCCCTGCTTCAGGGCTCCCCGTCTGTCTCCTGTTTCCACACCATTACCCTGGGAAATGCCTGGTTCCCCATTTCCTGCTCCAGTATCTGACAGTTTCAGCCTCTCCTCTCAGCCCACATCTCTCACTTGAGCACTGAGACATGAAGACTGACAGCCACTAGAGAATTGCACATCCTGTCCCCAATTTAAGCCATTCAAAATACATTTCTGTTCCATAAAATCCATTTCTTTAATTCTGTGCCCCTACTTCTTTGAAAGATGGTAACCCTAGGGAGGAGAAGAAATTAGTCAGGGAGGAGAAGTTCAGACGTGGTAATATTTTAATTGCTCATTCCTTTAACACATTAGTCACATTCATTAAGTATGATTAATTTTCAGACTTTGTTGAAAACCATATCAGTTTCCCTATCAATCACACATCCATCTCTTGCCAAGTGAGCTGCTGCAGTGGCACAAAGTACTCCCCCTTTTTTATACTCTGATTGCACAGTTTCGTTCATTCATTCAAAGGATTTTTTCCAGTGGCTTCCATACACTAGGTAGTGTTATGTGCCGACTCTAGATAATAAAGCAGTGAACAAAATAAATAAATGTGTCTTTTAGGACCTTACATGCTAGTGAGGGAAGATAAACAACAAATAAACATATACAATATGCCAGGTTGTGTGTACTCTATGGTGAAAAGAAAACAGGACTAGGGGAAGGGAGTACCAAAATGGCGGGAGCAGGTCAAAAGGTACATACAGATAACTCAGTTCAACCATACAAAGGGAGAGATATATCTCAGGATGTACATAATTTGAGTAAACTCCAGGAGTTAGTGGACAGAGAGCTTAATGTGTTACAGTCTATGGGGTTGCAAAGGATTGGACATAACTTAACAACTGAACAGTTGTTCAATTGCCAAGTCTTGTCCAACTCTTTGTGACCTCATGGACTGCAGCATGCCAGGCTTCCCTGTCCATCACCAACTCCTGGAGCTTGCTCAAACTCATGCCCATCGCGTTGATGATGCCACCCAATCATCTCATCCTCAGTAGTCCCCTTCTACTCTTTCCTTCAATCTTTCCCAACATCAGGGTCTTTTCCAAGGAGTCAGTTCTTCACATCAGGTAGCCAAAGTATTGGAGCTTCAGCTTCAGTATCAGTCCTTCCAATGAATATTCAGGACTGATTTCCTTTAGGACTGACTGGTTGGATCTCCTGGCAGTCCAAGGGACTCTCAAGAGTCTTCTCCAGCTGCTGCTGCTACTAAGTCGCTTCAATCGTGTCTGACTCTGTGCGACCCCATAGATGGCAGCCCACCAGGCTCCCCCATCCCTGGGATTCTCCAGGCAAGAATACTGGAGTGGGTTGCCATTTCCTTCTCCAATGCATGAAAGTGAAAAGTGAAAGTGAAGTCGCTCAGTCGTGTCCGACTCCTAGCGACCCCATGGACTACAGCCTACCAGGCCCCTCCATCCATGGGATTTTCCAGGCAAGAGTACTGGAGTGGGTTGCCATTGCCTTCTCCCTCTTCTCCAGCACCACAGCTCAAAAGCATCAACTCTTCGATACTCAGCTTTCTTTATAGTCCAACTCCCACATCCATACATGACTACTGGAAAAATCATAGCTTTGGCTAGATGGACCTTTGTTGGCAAAGTAATGTCTCTGCTTTTTAATATGCTGTCTAGGCTGGTCATAGCGTTTCTTCCAAGGAGCAAGTGTCTTTTAATTTCAAGGCAGTAGTCACCATCTGCAATGATTTTGGAGCCCAAGAAAATAAAGCCTGTCACTGTTTCCATTGTTTCCCCATCTATTTGCCAAGAAGTGATGGAACCAGATGCCATGATCTTAGTTTTCTGAATGTTGAGTTTTAAGCCAGCTTTTTCACTCTCCCTTTCACTGTCATTTTCATCCAGAGGCTCTTTAGTTCTTCTTCACTTTCTGCCATAAGGGTGGTGTCATATGCGTGTCTGAGGTTATTGATATTTCTCCCAGAAATCTTGATTCCAGCTTGTGCTTCATCCAGCCCAGCATTTCACATGATGTACTCTGCAAAGAAGTTAAATAAGCAGGGTGACACTATACAGCCTTTAAGTACTCCTTTCCCAATTTGGAACCAGTCTGTTGTTCCATGTCCAGTTCTAACTGTTGCTTCTTGAACTACATACAGATTTCTCAGGAGGCACGTCAGGTGGTCTGGTATTCCTATCTCTTTAAGAATTTTTCACAGTTTGTTGTGATCCACACAATCAAAGTCTTTGGCGTAATCAGTAAAGCAGAAGTAGATGTATTTCTGGAACTCTCTTGCTTTTTTGATGATCCAACAGATGTTGGCAATTTGATCTCTGGTCCTTCTGCCTTTTCTAAATCCAGCTTGAACATCTGGAAGTTCACGGTTCACGTATTGCTGAAGCCTGGCTAGGAGAATTTTGAGCATTACTTTACTAGCATGTGAGATGAGTGCAATTGTGGGGTAGTTTGAGCATTCTTTGGGATTGGAATGAAAACTGACCTTTTCCAGTTCTGTGGCCACTGCTGAGTTTTCCAAATTTGCTGGCATATTGAGTGCAACACTTTCACAGCATCATCTTTGAGGATTTGAAATAGCTCAACTGGAATTCCATCACCTCCACTAGCTTTGTTCGTAGTGATGCTTCCTAAGACACACTTAACTTCACACTCCAGGATGTCTGGCTCTAGGTGAGTGATCACACCATCGTGGTTATCTGGGTCGTGAAGCTCTTTTCTGTACAGTTCTTCTGTATATTCTTGCCACCTCTTCTTAGCATCTTCTGCTGCTGTTAGGTCCATACCATTTCTGTCCTTTATTGGGCCCATCTTTGCATGAAGGTGGCCTCCTTCCCCACAGCCAAAAGCCACCCCCCCATCCCCTGCTCCAGGAGGAGAGGAGGCACTGCTGCCATGTCCTGATCCGGCTCCCCCACAGTAGAAGTTCAGTCTGATTACTGCGTTTCTCTTGAGGCCGAACATCATGAACCACTGCCTCTGCCTCCTGAGAAAAATGGAGGCTGAGCTCAAGTCCTAACTTCAAGAGAGCAGAAAAACTTCCAGTCTTCCACGTTCATGAATGAAAAGATGGTGCAATAGAAGGATGTGCACTCATCTTCTCCTGCGAGAACTCCAAAATAATTTTTTTTTAATATTTAGTTTTAACCCAGCTTTTTCACTCTGATCCTTCACCCTCATCAAGAGGTTCTTTAGTTCCTCTTCTCTTTCTGCCATTAAAGTGGTATCATCCACATATCTGAGGTTGTTGATTTTTCTCCTGGCAATCTTGATTCAATATTGTAACTCACCCAGGCTGCCTTTTCTTATGATGTGCTCTGCACGTAAGTTAAATAAACAGGGTGACAATAAACAGCCTTGTCGTACTCCTGTCTCAATCCTGAACCAGTCAATTGTTCCATAAGGTTCTAATTATTGCTTCTTGACTGGCATATACGTTTCTCAGCACACAGGTAAGACGGCTTGCTGTTCCCATCTCTTCAAGGGTTTTCGATTGAATAGTAACATCAAGAATACCTCGGAAAAAATATGTTTCATGTATCCACCAAGTGAATATTGAAAACCTCCTAGGCTTCCCTGATAGTTCAGTTGGTAAAGAATCTGCCTGCAATGCAGGAGACCTCAGTCTGATTCCTGAATCAGGAAGATCTGCTGGAGAAGGGATAGGGTACCCACTCCAGTATTCTTGGGCTTCCCTTGTGGCTCAGCTGGCAAAGAATCTGCTTGCAATGCAGGAGACCTGGGTTCAATCCCTAGGTTGGGAAGGTCCTCTGGAGAAGGGAAAGGCTACCGACTCCAGTATTCTGGCCTGGAGAATTCCACGGACTGTATAGTACATGGCGTCGCAAAGAGTCAGACACAACTGAATGACTTTCACTTTCACTAGGCACTCGGCCCTGACCTGGAGGGGCTTGTGGCTTACAGTGGGAGACAGCCATGCTGTGGGCCCAGGCATGTGACACACAATGAGAAAATGCCAATAGGCGCACAGACCAAGACCAAGTGGTAAAGAGCAGAGGCTCTGAAGCAGGAGGGCTCAGAGAGTGCTTCCTAAAAGGGGTTGTGAGCCTCGCCACGAAGATGCAAGAGCACACCAGCAGGTGGAAGAGCAGGCAGAACAGGTGCTTCCCTAGTCCTGCCTGTATGCCCTTCTCAGATCTCCAAGGCCAGTCCCTGACTTTCTTGAACTGAAGACTCTCCCTTGCCCATCCTGCAAGCCAGAAGTGCAAGGGAATAACCAGTCCGGCCCAGCCTAGCCCTCCAACAATGACTGATAGCCCCTCACTGCCTTCTTTTGAGAGATGCCTCTGAGGGTATGTTCTACACTGCCTCCAGTGTTCCTCAGTGGAATTCAGCCCCTGCTCACATGCCCCCACCCCAGCTCTTCTGGTGTGATAACTGCGTGCTTACACCCTCCTCCCTGGCTGCCTTCCCTTCCCACCTCACTCCCTCCCTCCATTGCTGGGGTTCTATCCACCTCCCAAACCAACAACTTTTCTTCTCCCCAGAAGGCTCGGCTTCTGTGGGAAGGGAGGAGATAAGAGGGGACCTCACGTTCCCAGAATGAGGGTGGTTTCAAGTGGACAGAATAGAAGCTAGGTCGGGTTCGGGGACGTGGAGAGTGGGACCTTTATTTATTTTCTACTGTGTAACAAATACCACACACTAAGCCACTCAAATAATGCCCATTTATTACTTCTCAGTTTCTATGGGGCAGGAGTCTGGGCATAGCTAGTTGGGCCCTCTGCTCAGGTTTCCACCAGGTGCAATCAAGGTGTCAGCCAGAACAATTAAGCAAATTATGGTTATGAAATATCAGGTGAACATTGAGGTTATTTACAAGAAAAATTAATGGTGTGAAAAAATTCTTCCAACATTATATTGAGTGGAAAACACAAGATATTAAACAGCTTATTTATTATGATCTAAATGGTCCAAAATGACATATAAACAGGAAATCACCTGAAAGAAATGCTCTAAAGACTAGTAATGCTTATTTGGATTATGAATTTAAGATAAATTTTGTATTCTTTTTAAAATTTTCTGATCTGAATTTTCTACAGAGAGAATATATTACCTTTATAATAAGAAAAATAATTTAATAAAGGAGATAATGTTCAAAAAAAAAAAAAAAGGTGTCAGCCAGGGCTATGATCTCACTTGAGGTCCAGAGTCCTCTTCCAGGCTCACAGAGTGTCAGCAGAACCCAGATCCCTGTCGTTGTAGGACTGAGGCCATCGCAACTGGAGGCCACTGTGGCTCTCTGTCATGCAGCCCTCTCTAGAGCATAGCAAAGGTTTCAGCCTCAAGAGGAGAATTTCCCTCCTTGGATTTCCCTGACCCCTTCCATACCTGACTTCTAGATCCTCTTTGACGTGGGCTCAACTGATTAGGTCAGGCTCACTCACACCCAAGGGGAGGACTCTGTACCAGGCCTTTACACCAGGGATGGGAATCCTGGGAGCCATCTTAGACTTCTGCCTACCCCACTACCTCACTGTGAAGAGCCTTGCACACTAAATTAAGATCAGGCTTTTTTTCTCCAGGAATGGGAACCATAAGGGCCAGTAAGCTTGGAAACAGCATGGAGATGGTGCTGTCTCATTGCCCATGTGCTTGCTTTGAGCTCCGCAGTGACTCCAGGAGAACAGTGTGGAAAGTGAGCAAACGTGTTCCCACATGGGAGTACTTAACACGTGGTCCACTTTGTCTTCCAAACAACCACCATTTTTGCATCATGTTAGGGCTTTCTCTCCATTCCTGGCAGACTGGAGAGAACACAGGGAGAGGTAGGCATAGGATAAACAGTTTTGATGGAGAATTGTGCATTTTCTGGAGGGAAGGATGTATGTGGAAAGGTGGGGTAAGTTAAAGGGGTTACCTCTGGAAAGCCTCGGGCAGCCCATGGAAGATAGAGAAAGTGTTCATGTAGAGAATCTTCCTCCTCCCAGCCCCTCCTCCCTCTGCCCTAGTGGTATCACAGCTCTGTACTTCTGGTCATCTTGCTCCCAACCATGAAGTTCTGAACCTACTCAGCTTGGACTCAACTCAAAACCTCTGTGAAGCTTTGCCTGTCACTCAGGAGAAGCTGCTGCTGGATCCCATATTGCAGAGAGAGACTCAGCAGAGGCCCCTTCATCCTGCTGAGAACTAGGCCCCTTGAGTCTCCAAGACATCCCTGGGCATCTCTAGATGTCTGGAACATGAACTAGAAAAGCAGGAGGGAGATTCAGGCTCACCCAGGATCCATGCAGGATCTGCACATACAGTTTGTCATTATTTCCACTTCATATTTATGCTCAGAAAATATTGAGGAAAGTTAAATCCAACCACTAGTTTGTCTAGCATTGCCATTGGAATAATAAATGTATATGTTAAATAAAATATTTTATTTGTACTTGTTTCAAAATTGATGGATACAGGAAAGATGATTGTAAAGTGCTTGGTGTTTAATTTGTATTCCAAGGTAATCATGAAGGTAGCACCCATTTGTAATTTCAAAGGTCCTTTTACCCTTGAATCTTAAAAGCATACTAGAAACAAAAATAAGTTATAAAACTTCCATGAAAAAAATTAAGCATGCTCCATGATTTTGAAGCTCCACTTGAGTTTGTCCATTTATCTGCTTTGCAAATACACTCACCTATTTTTCTTAAAATTCTTTTTCACAAAGGAAAGAAATTTCTGTGGCAGGCATAGTCACACACCAGAATAAAATGGCAAACCTCCAGCATCTTAAGAAAAGCTCAAGATGAATTAAACCCACCTTCTGTATCTAGATGATGATAATTAAATCAGATATCCCATGGTAAGTTATGCTGATTAATAGGTTATTTAATTACCAAGTATAAGTATACCTGCATCAATACAATTGCCTAAAAGCTCTAAATTAGAAGTTGTGCAATAAAGCATAACTGAAAGTTAGTAAGAATTGGTAGTTTTAATTGTAAGGAATGATTAATTGGTCATTCAGATAGTATTGATCTACAACTTTTTGTAATTCTTTGCAATTTGATTTGTCAAATTTGAGTCCAAATAACTGATAATCTGTCCTGCTAATGGTCGAGCTGGAAGGGACTGGAATGATAAAGGATGAAAGGCTAGAACCACAGACACAAAGGCCTAAGCTCCTCTACCCCCTGTTGGACTGCTGTGGGTCCTCACCTGGAGGGCCTTCTGTCCCTGCACGCAGTCCTCTCCCTGCAAAAGCTCCACAAGCCCAGGGAGCCCTGGGGGCTCAGGCAGACCTGGGCAAGTGTCCAGCTTCTGCCTCTCATTCTGTGTCTGTGTCCCCTTGCCTCAGTCTTCTTAAGCAGATGGGGGTTAGAAGGTGAGAGTATTGTGATATGGCAGTGCTATGTGCTGATTACCCTGAGCTCCTAGGGGAGGTTTGACACCCTTACCAGGTTCCAAGACAGCAGCCTACATTCTCCTCTGTGTCAACTCCACTCAATAAACTCCTTAGGGTGCAGATAGAACCTTGCACTCTTTTGTTTCCCCACAGAAATATTGCTGCATCCACAGCTGCAGAAGAATGACCGAATTTCTTCTATTCAGTTTATAATGGCACCTTATGGACACAGATGGAGCCCAAGAAATTTGTGCTGGTTGAAGGGAAGTCACAAAAGCACATTTTCTTGGGCTCTAGAGACAGAGGAGTGCAGCCAGTGATTATGCTGATTGGAGACAGAGCCTGACACCTGGGGAAAGAGAGACCCCCAAGATGCCTAGGGGCGGGGGCAACAGGGAAGGAGAGGAAGGCAAGAGAGACCATGTGGGCACTCGTACGAGAGGATACGGTGGGCCCTGAGGACTGTGCCTCTAATTGCTGATCTGGGTGGAGTAAAAGCCAAGCACTAGACAGGCTTCTGTCCAGGGAGCCCTGGTTCCCAGCTCCTAAAGTCAGAGGTATCCTTGGCTTGCCCTGGAAGACACAGGGGCTCACAGACCTCTTCCTGGGATGGGATGTGAACACCTGAAGATTCTGAAGGTCAGGTCTTGTGTTCCCCCCACCCAGGACCCAGCTGGGGCTCTCCACTTCCTTTCCCTGTAACTTGGTGAGGCCAAATACTCTGCCAGACACTAACTTTTTCCCAGGACTTTTGTGAAAAGAAAACCCAGATCCTAAGAGAACCTGGTCTGACTTGCTGGTGATACCAGAAGACAGAGCTGGCCGTGGAGCTCTACCCACCCA
The DNA here is from genome assembly GCA_024291935.2 of Okapia johnstoni. NCBI lineage: Eukaryota > Metazoa > Chordata > Mammalia > Artiodactyla > Giraffidae > Okapia > Okapia johnstoni. The sequence continues at coordinate 65,252,585 of CM044310.1, forward strand.
GGGGGTGAGGGCAGCTCTCTTGCCCCGCTGTGAGGTCTGTCCCTGGACCCTCAGATCCTCTGTGGGTAGAACTCTGCAATTGCACTCACAACCTGAAGCCTTTGCCCCATCACTCCTGTTTGTAGGAATGTGACCAGACAAATACATGGTATCTAAAGATATTCACTGCAGTGTTGTTTATAACAAAGAAAAATTATCCCCAGACAATGCAAAATTGGTTAGATTGGGGTACATTTATAAATGTCTTTAAAAGTTACGTCATTGATCTATGTTCAATGACATGGTAAATGATATTCCGTGTGTTAAGTGAAAAAAGCAGCATATAAGTCAGGATGCACAAGAGCAGGTTTTTGTTAAAGGTATATGGGTGGATGTGTTGTTGTTCAGTCACCTAGTCATGTCCAACTCTTTGTGACCCCATGGACTGTAGCATGCCAGGCCTCCCTGTCCCTCACCATCTCCTGGAGCTTGCCCAAGTTCATGTCCATTGCATCAGACGGGGGGGGGGGGGGGGGGGTGTCTGTAAATGTCCATTTTTGCAAACAAAAAACATCTAGCAAGCTGCACATCAAATGTTAATTATCACCTTTGGATAGGGGAATTTTTTCATATTTTTATATTACATGCAATATTATATATAATCACATAGGAAATGGCAACCCAACCCAGTATTCTTGCCTGGAGAATCCCGGGGACGGAGGAGCCTGGTGGGCTGCCGTCTATGGGGTAGCATGGAGTCGGACACGACTGAAGTGACTTAGCAGTAGCAGGATATAGTTATAATATGTGATATATTGTATATTATACATTTTAAGCTTGCTCTCATTTTTCTATATTATCTAATTTGTTTACATTGTTTTTATTATATTACTATTTTTATAAAAAATATAAATAAATAAATCTACCTTTTGGAAAGTGATAAAAAGTAAATCTCACTTGCTTCTGTTTCAACTGCCTGAGGACAACAGGATAGGATGTCCATGGACCGAGCGGAAGTGGCCGAGAATTCTGGCCCAGCTTCCTCCCCTGTGCTTCTAAGCCCTGCTCAGCATTCTGACCCACCCCTTCCTGCTCCTCCTCCCTGCCCTTGGTGTTCCAGCTTTCCTGGACACCTCACTGTCCTCTAACATCCGAACTCACTCCAGCTGTCCCTCTCCCTGATACGCTTCACTCCTCAAGTCTTCACACAGCTGGGCCCGTTTCGTCACATGGTTCTCGGGTTAAACACCACCACCCCTTGAAGTCTTCCATTAGTACACAGTTTAAACTGGTCTTCTCACCCTCCACACCCCCTTGTTGTTCTCTGTCACTCTATCCTTTTTATTTCTTGGTTGAACTCATAACTATCTGAAACGACAATGCTTATTCTTTGCCTTCTCATTTGTAGTCTATTTTGTTCACTACTGTGGGCAACTGATGGTGTCTGCTATGGCCAGATTAGGACCTTCAAAGAGACTGAACATGGATTTCTGCTGCCCTCCCTCGTGGGTGCAAGCTTAGTTGCTTCAGTCATGTCCGACTCTTTGCGACCCCATGGACTGTAGCCCACCAGTCTCCTCTGTCCATGGGATTCTCCAGGCAAGGGTACTGGAGTGGGGATTTCCCCGACCGAGGGATGGAACCAGTGTCTTTACATCTCCTGCATTTGCATGTAGATTCTTTACTGCTGAGCCATGGGGAAGCCCAGCCCTCCCTTACGACCCAAAATAAAAGCAATGCCATTTTTAACATGAGGAATTCTAGTGGTCCCTCAGTTTTACCATATTTCTCTCTGTTCACCATGGTGACCCTACAAAAATACACGGCTTGTCACACTCTATTCCGTGAATACACATTGAATGAATGAAGAAATGAAAAATGAGTGCATGTCTCCTGCACCCAGGAGAGGAAAAGGAAAGCAGAAGAGGGCTATCTGAGAGAGAAAAGGGTCCCAGATTACTGGGCACATAAAAATAATAACAGGTTTGGGACAGTGAGATGATACCCCCAGCCTTCAATGGAGTGGGAATCACGCCAAGATAGACCCCTGGAACAGCCAAGCCAGAGAGCAACCATCCCTGGCAGTGGCCTGGCTCACCTAGGTACTAGAAGTCATTTTCTACACCTGGGGAAATGTTAACTTATCAATCTATGAAGTAAAACTATTTTTAAATATGAAAGAGAAAAAATAATCTTTTCCCAATGATACCATCACACTGACATATAGCACAGTGTAATTTATTTTTACGACTGAGTTATAAGTCGTTGAAAATAGAAGTTACATTAGAAATCTTGACATAATAATCTTACCTATAGTAACCTGAATAACCAGCCATAACCATTGTTATTTTGTTTTCTATTAATGTTCACTTTTTTGAAAGTTCAACTTGCTCAACGTGTTCATCTTTTAATATGAGGTAGAAGGTAATTTGCATGAACACAAATAACACAGTATCAATCAGTGGCATTATAAATTAATTAGCTACAACCCACTATAATGACTTGGGAAAATAACACTGTGCTATCCATGTCTTTTATTTATAGCTTGTCTTGCTACGTTATACCCCTTTCAATATTAAGTGCTTAACACACTTGCTTCTTAATAAGTTTAATTATCCAAGACAGGTTTGTGGCACCTTGTCTAAAGGCCATATACTCTACTTCTTTGGCATCTTGGATTTATGCATTTGCAAAAGGTGGAAAGTTAATCAGTTCAATTTTCCTTCATTCCACACCCTCGTAGGCCCTTCTCTTGTTTCTGTTAGTACTTGGTGGGTCCCTGCTTCTGATTCTGGTGAAGAAATACCTACAGCTTGGGTTTTCTAACTCTCTTTGCCTTCACTGTGAGTGAGCATGGGATACTCAGAGTGAGCCAGAAAGGTCAAAGCCAGCCCCAACCCTGCCGTATCTGGGGCAGAGCATGGGTTCTTGGATTCTTTGGCTCAGAAAGTATTGAAAAATAAAATTGTTGGCCAATATTTAAAAATCTGAAGACTTCTCTCTTTCTCTCACACACACACACAATAAGACATTGGTCTATCATGAGAAACCAGAAAGCTGAGAGTATTAGCCACGTTCCTAAGTCACAACAACAAGGAGCTGTGTGGAGGCCTCTCCTTACACAGGCCTGACTCCAGGGCTTCCCTTCAGTCCCCACCATTTCCTGTTGGCCTCTGGACACAGAGGTTGAGTGCTGGTTGTCATTTGTCACCTTATACTGGGCCAGTTTGAAATGTTTGTGTTACCTGCCTGTCTCCTATTGCTGGAAAGGACATCTTATGAGAGGCGTTGTAAAAGTCCAGGGAGGCAGGCCTCCAGCAAGTAATTCAATCACCCACAGACAATTAATAAAAGAGCATTTCAGAGTATGGTAGGTGCTGTTGACAAATAAATAGGCAATTGTGAGGGAGAGGCCTGCTGGTGAGAGTGAGGTCTGCTCACCTTGGATGATCAGCAATGATTTCTCTGTAACAGTGGCATGTAAGCAGAGACCAGATGAGGTGGCATAGGAAGGGCTAGGGCAAGGGTTCAGGGCATGTTCAAAGGGCTTGAGGTGAGAATGACGTTGGTATACTACAGGCTTCACAAGAAAGCCAGGGTGGGAGGCTTTAGAAATCTAGCACAAAATGAGAAAAAGAGGTCAGGCAGGGGGTCATCAGCCTGATCCCAAGAGCAGAGCCTCAACAGACATTTGAGTGCAAGTACTTGATTTGGGAATAGGATCTCAGAGATTTAGAATGAGAGAGAAGGGAGTGAAACAAGGAAGGAAGAAAAACCAATACAAAGATGTTTTATTGAGTGATTCCCTGTTGTGGGGAAAAGGAGCCTTACCAAGTGTGCCTCAGAGCTATCAACATAGAGGATAAAAGAGGAAAGCATTTATTACTGGCTTCCATTCCCCATAGAGCAAGTGTGGCCCAATAGGAATTATCTTCTCAGAATCTCTAGATTTAATATGCACAGCTATAGAGCATATTTCTGGGCGTCTAACATTTCAAGATTAGAGAAATCCTAGTGCAAGAACAAGGGATGCAGTGGATGAGGCATTGTCAGACTGTATCCATGCAGCGCTGGTCAGAGCCAGCATGAAACTCTGCTCTACATCTACTCTGCCTAAAAAAAAAAGAGGAATGGGACTGAGAGGATGTAAAATGGTACCAAAAGAGGCTCACTACCACAATAGCATAATGGAAACCCCTTCGTCTTCCCCACACCAAATCCACCAACCTTTTATCTGTACTTATACTCTACTTTCTCTCCTGGTAATGAAGTCAGTGTATCCATGTACAGTCAGAGGGTCCCATTTCCCCTCCATTCCTCTTTCTACCTCATCAGTTTCTGCCTCTACTTCTGGCCATACTACCCTCATACATATATGCCCTAACACTTCATCTTTTAAAAGAAAAAATCTTGAGGATAACCTGTAAGAAATGGGTAAGTTCCTAGAAATGCACAACCTACCAAGTCTAAATCATAAAGAAACAGAAAATCTAAACAGACTAATTATCAGTAAAAAGATTTAACCCATAATATAAAACCTCCCAATATAGAAATTCCAGGACAAGATGGTTTCACTGGAGAATTCTACCAAACATTTAAAGAATAAGTAATGCCAATTCTTCTCAAATTTGTCCAAAAAATTGAAGAGGAAGGAATACTCTCAAGCTCATTTTATGAGACCAACATTACCCTAATACTAATGCCAGATAAGCATACTACCAGAAAAGAAAAATACAGACCATTATCCCTGAGGAATATAGATACAAAAATTCTCAACAAAATACTAGCAAACCATGTATATTACCATATGTAAAATAGATGACCAGTGCAAGTCTGATGCATGAAGCAGGGCACTCACAGCTGGTGCTCTGGGACAACCCAGAGGGATGGGATGAGGAGGGAGGTGGGAGGGGGGTTCAGAATGGGGGGACACATGTGCACCCATGGCTGATACATGCCAATGTTTAGCAAAAATCACCACAATATTGTGAAGTAATTAGCCTCCAATTAAAATAAATGAATTAATTAAAAAAATACTAGCAAACCAAGTTAAACAGCACATTGAAAGGATCATCACTATGATCAGGTGGGTTTTGTCCATAGCTAGCATCCTACTCAACAGTGAAAGATTGAAATTTTTTTTTTTTAAGATCAGGAACAAGACAAGGAAACCCACTCTCGCCACTCCTATTCAACATAGTGCTTGAAGTTCTAGCTAGAGCAAGAGAAAGAAATAAAAGGCATCCAAATTGAAAAAGAAGATGTGAAGTTGTCTCTGTCTGCAGATGATATGATCTTTTGTATAAAAACTCCTAATGATTCCACCAAAAAAAAAAATAAGTTAGAACTAATCAACAAATTCAGTAAAGTTTCAGGATACAAAATCAACACACAAAAACCAATTGTGTTATACAGAGTGAAGTAAGTCAGAAAGAGAAAAACAAATTTCATATATTAACACATACATACAGAATCTAGAAAAAACGGTACTGATGCAGGAAAATTTGCAAGGCAGGAATAGAGACGCAGACGTAGAGAACAGACTTTAGACACAGTGGGGGAAAGGAGTTGTTGTTGTTCAGTTGCCCAGTCGTGTCTGACTCTGCAACCCCATGGACTGCAACATGCCAGCCCTCCCTGTCCCTCACCATCTCCCGGAGTTTGCCCAAGTTCACGTTCATTGCATCGATGATTCCATCCGGCCTTCTCCCCCTCTTCTCTTTCTGCCCTTGATCTTTCCCAGCATCAGGGACTTTTCCAATGAGTTGTCTATTTGCATCAGATGACCAAAATACTGGAGCTTCAGCTTCAGCATCAGTCCTTCCAGGAGAGGGTGGGACAAATTGAGAGAGTATCATTGACATATATACACTGCCGTGTGTAAAATAAATAACTGGTGGGAAGCTGCTATATCGACACAGGGAGATCAACTTGGTGCTCTGTGACAACCTAGAGGGGCGGGATAGGGTGGGAGTGGGAGGAAGGCTCATGAGGGAGGAGACACATGTGTACTTGTGGCTGATTCACTTAGTTGTGTGGCAGAAGCCAACACAATATTGTAAACCAATTATCTTCCAATTAAATATAAAAAAGAAGTAAAAAAAAGTTGTGTTTCCATACACTATAAGTTATCTGAAAAAAATAAACACTCCCATTTGCCATAACACTAAAAACAATAAAATACTAAAAAATGAATTTAACCAAGGAAGTGAAAGATCTTTATACTGAAAAATACAGGACTTTGGTGAAAGAACTTGAAGAAGACACAAATAAATGGACAGATATCCAGTGCTCATGGATCAGAAGTATTGTTGTTGTTCAGTTGCTCAGTCTTGTCTGACTCTTTGCGACCCCATGGACTGCAGCACACCAGGCTTCCCCATCCTTCACCATCTCCTGGAGATCTCCTGGACATCTCAAATTCATGTCCATTGAGTCAGTGATGCCATCCTACCATCTCGTCCTCTGTCATCCCCTTCTCCTGCCTTCAATCTTTCCCAGCATCGGGTCTTTTCTAATGAGTCAGCTCTTTGCATCAGGTGGCCAAAATACTGAAGCTTCAGCTTCAGCATCAGTCCTTCCAATAGATATTCAAGAATATTTCCTTTAGGATTGACTGGTTTGATCTCTTTATAGTCCAAGGGACTCTCAAGAGTCTTCTCCAGCACCACAGTTCAAAAGCATAAATTCTTTGGCCCTCAGCCTTCTCTACAGTCAAGAGTATTAATAAATTGTTAAAATGTCCACAACTACCCAAAGTCATTTGATACAATTCCTATCAAAATTCCATTTTTTTCCACTGAAATAGAAAAAATAATCTAAAAATTCATATGTAAGCAAAGAATACCCCTATTAACCAAAAAGTCTTGAGAAGGAAAAAAAAACTGGAGGTATTACACTTACTGACTTCAAACTATATTACAAAGCTATAGTAATCAAAATGATATGGTATTGGCATAAACAAAGACACATAGACTAATAAAACAGAGTCAAGTGACCAGAAATAAACAAACAATACACTAATATTTTAATACAGCATATAAAAATATGTATAATATACTAATAAAAATGCATAAACTAATATTTCACAAGAGAACCAAGAATACCCAATGGGGAAAGAATATTCTTTCAAGAAATGGTATGGAGTAAACTGGATATTCACATATGAAAAAATAAAACTGGACCCTTATCTTTATACCACTCACAAAAATTAACTTGAAGTGGATTAAAAATTTAAACATAAGACCTAAAGTCCATAAAACTTCTAGAAGAAAATAAGAAAAAAGCTCCTTGACATTGCTATTGGCGATGACTTTTTTAGACATGACACAAAAAACAAATACAACAAAAGCAAAATCTAAAAATAGACAAGTGAGAACATATCAAACCAAAAAAATTCTGCACAGAAAAGAAACAGTAAATAAAAAGGTAACTTAAGGGATGAGAGAAAATATTTGTAAACCATACAGCTGATAGGGAATTAATATCCCAAAATATATGGGATTCTTACAAGTCAATAGCACAGAACCCTAAATAATTCAATTTAAAAAATGGGCAGAGGACCTAAACAGACGTTTTCCAGTGAAGATATCCAAATGGCCAACAAGTACCTGGAAAGATCCTCAATGTTGTAATAATCAGGGAAATGTAAATCAAAACCAAAATGAAATATCACCACACATATTAAGATGGCTATTATCAAAGAGATAAGAGATAACAAATGTTAGCAAGGTTGTGCAAAAAAAGGGAACCTTCATAAACTGTTGGTGGGAATATAAATTCGTACAGCCATTATGGAAAACAGTATGGAGGGTCCTCAAAATATAAAAAGAGACCTACTACATGATCCACCAAACTCATTTTTGGGAATATATCTGAAGGAAGCAATATCAGTAGACTCAGAGATATTTGCACTCCCATGTTCATTGCCAAGATATGGAAACAACCTAATTGTCTGTCAGTGGATGAATGGATAAAAAAGATAGGATATGTATACACATATATGTATATATATAATTTTATATTTATATTCATTTTAGTATTTATATTAATATATTATTTAACTATAAAAAAGGAAAACCTGCCATTTTCAGCAACATGGATGCATGTGCATTGTGCTAAGTGAAATAAGCCAGACAGAGAAAGACAAATACTGTATAGTGTCATTTCCATATGGACTCTAAAAAAAAAAAGCTGAACTCAGAAACAGATGGTAGAATGGTTATTGGTTGCCAGGTGCTAGGACAGGGGAAATAGGGAGATGCTGGTCAAAGCATACAAAATTCCAGTTATAAGATGAATCAGTCCTGAGAGTTTAACATACAACATGGTGAATATTATTAATAGTTATTAATACTGAATTGTATAACTGAAATTTGCTAAGTATCTAGATCTTAAACATTCCCACCAAAGTACACATATATCAAATCATCACAGTGTATTAAATATAGACAATTTTATTTGTCAATGATATTTCAATAAAACTGGGGGTGAGGGCAGGAATAGGGGACACAAACCTCCCTTGAGTCCAACCTCTCTCCATCAATGACTACTACTTCTTTTCCTCTGGAGAACAGTTATTGTAAGAGGTGTCTACAGTCGTTCTTTGCACTTCATCCTACCCTTTCTGAAAGGGCTTTGATCAAGGTCTCCCAATGAGGTTCCGTGAAGCAGAAAGAAATAATCATGGGTAAATGAAGCTGTCCAGAGTTACACAGCTACCCACCCCCTTCACCATTCATATGCACATGAGTGAGCCTGGCTGTCCACTCCCAAAGGGAGCAACTTTGGTCAGTGGGCACAGCTGGGCAGATTCAATAGCTGTGTTACTTATAATTTAGACTGGCTCTCTCTCCTTCATCTTTGAATAACTTTATATTTAATATAAATGAGAAATTAGCATTTTTAGGATTGGAAAGCCATAGATGAAACCAAACTTTGGTTCGTCCCTGATCTCCCTGGCCTGGCTTGTGCAGCCCAATCTGCTCCTGATCCCACCAGCTGTAGAAGGTGCTGGTGGAGGTCTGTGGACAGGCCACAGCCAGTGAAAATGAAGGTGAGGCTCTAGTGACAGAGTGGATATGAGGGGCTTGGATAAGACATCATCCTGGTAACTCATCCAGAGACAGAGTGGTATCAGAAAGCTGTGTGAAGGGAGGCCAGGAAGAGGAGCAGCACTTTGAGCATGCGGCTAGCACATCACAGACACCTAATCCACCATGGACAGCTCCTCGCCCAGAAAAGATAAGCTCCTTAAAGGAAGGCCCTCAACTGGTCAACTTTGTCTTGTTCTCTGCTATACCCTCAGCCTGGCAGGTAGCAGGTATTACACAGGTGTTTGTACAATGAACAAGTAAAGGTAAGAACAACAGCCGGGGAATAGCCACCCTTGGAAGCCTCTGGGGAGTTTGCAGCTCTCAGTGCTCTGTGTGTCTGTCAGTTCCCTGCCCACACATCCTCAAAATGCAAAGCCCTCAGGCCTAGGGCAGTCTCATCCATCTCTGATTCCTAAATCTCAGTGCTGAGCCTGGCCCAGAGTTGGAATGTGAATGAATGAATGATCAATGGGTAGAAGTTTCAGGAGTAAAGATTCTGACTTCCCAGGAAGAGAAAGATGAATACCATGTGATATCACTTACATGTACAATCTAAACTATGACATGAAAGAACTTATCCATGAAACAGAAACAGACTCAGAATGTTTTTTGGTTGTCTGCCAAGGTGGAGGGTGCATGGGAGGGTTGGATTGGGAGTTTGGGATTAGTAGATGCAAACTATTATATACAGAGTGATTAAACAACTAAGTCCTATGGTACAGCACAGGGAATTATACTCAATATTTTGTAAGAAACTATACTGGAAAAGAAAAATAACATATTCTACATCTGCATCTCCAGATAAGAAGTTGCTGTATAACACAGGGAGCCTAGCCTGGCAGTCTGTGATGACCTAGAAGGGTGTGATGTCGGGAGGGAGGGGAGGCTCAAGAGGGAGGGGATATAAGTATAATTATGGCAAAAAACAAAACAACATTGCAAAGGCATTTTCCTCCAATTAAAAAAAATTTTTTTAAGTAATATAATAAATGGGCAAATAATATGAAAAAAAATATTCTGACTTACTATTATTCATTTCCACAGTTGTGATCCACACAGTCAAAGGATTTGATGTAGTTGATAAAGCAGAAGTACATCTTTTTCTGAAACTCCTTGCTTTTTTGATGATCCAACGGATGTTGGCAATTTGATCTCTGGTTCCTCTCCCTTTTCTAAATCCAGCTTCAACATCTGGAAGTTCACGGTTTGCGTACTGTTGAAGCCAGGCTTGGAGAATTTTGAGCATTACTTTGCTAGTATGTGAGATGAGTGCAATTATGTGATAGTTTGAACATTCTTTGGCATTGCATTTCTTAGGGATTGGAATGAAAATTGACCTTTTCCAGTCCTATGGCCACTGCTGAGTTTTCCAAATTTGTTGGCATATTGAGTGCATCAGTTTCACAGCATCATCTTTTAGGATTTGAAATAGCTCAACTGGAATTCCGTCACCTCCACTAGCTTTGTTCATAGTGATGCTTCCTAAGGCCCACTTGACTTCACACTCCAGGATGTCTGGCTCTAGGTGAGTGATCACACCATCGTGGGTATCTGGGTCATGAAGATCTTTTTTGTATAGTTCTTCTGTGCATTCTTGCCACCTCTTCTTAATATCTTCTGCTTCTGTGTGGATCACAACAAAGTTTGGAAAATTCTTAAAGAGATGGGAATACCAGACCACCTTACCTGACTCCTGAGAAATTTGTATGCAGGTCAAGAAGCAACAGTTAGAACTGGACAGGGAACAACAGACTGGTTCCAAATCAGGAAAGGAGTACGTCAAGGCTGTATATTGTCACCCTGCTTATTTAACTTATATGCAGAGTACATCATGCAAAATGCCAGGCTGGATGAAGCACAAGCTGGAATCAAGATTGCCAGGAGAAATATCAATAACCTCAGATATGCAGATGATACCACCCTTATGGCAGAAAGCAAGGAAGAACTAAAGAGCCTCTTGAAAATGAAAGAGGAGAGTGAAAAAGTTGGCTTAAAACTCAACTAAGATCATAGCATCCGGTCCGATCACTTCATGGCAAATAGATGGGGAAACAATGGAAACAGTGACAGACTTTATTTTCTTGGGCACCAAAATCACTGCACATGGTGACTGCAGCCATGAAATCAAAAGAGGCTTGCTCCTTGGAAGAAAAGCTATGACCAGCCTAGACAGCATATTAAAAAGCAGAGACACTACTTTGCCAACAAAGGTCTGTCTAGTCAAAGCTATGGTTTTCCAGTGGTCATGTATGGATGTGAGAGTTGGAATATAAAGAAAGCTTAGTGCATAATTGTTGCTTTTGAACTGTGATGTTGGAGTAGACTCTTGAGATTCCCTTGGACTGCAAGGAGATCCAACCCGTCCATCCTAAACGAAATCAGCGCTGGGTGTTCATTGGATGGAGTTATGATGAAGCTGAAACTCCAATAATTTTGCCACCTGATGCGAAGAACTGACTCATTGTAAAAGACCCTGATGCAGGGAAAGATTGAAGGCAGGGGGAGAAGGGGACAACAGAGGGTGAGATGGTTGGATGGCATCACTGACTCAATGGACATGAACTTGAGTAAGCTCCAGGAGTTGGTGATGGACAGGGAGGCCTGGCATGCTACAGTCCATGGGGTCACAAAGAGTTGGACATGACTGAGTGACTGAACTGAAATTATTAATTATTATTAATAAAAATAATGATTCATTATTTTATGACTATCCCTCTGCCCATGTTTGTTCCAAGTCATCACCTGGACATCATCTGCATCAGTGGATCCCTCTGTAGATGAGAGGCTCCCAGTCCAACAAGAGAGACTGCAGTGCCCCTGATTTCCAGTGCATTCTCCATGCACCTGTTTGCAGAGGGCTCCCTGCATCCTGCCTCAGTCTCACTGTGGAGGCCAAGTAGGTCCCTGTGGTACTTCTCTAGGCCTGGTGTTCTGCTGTGGCCCACTGTCTTCCTGACTTCTTGCCCTCTGACCAGCTCTTTGATAAGACCTCTGAGTTTCAGCTTGGCACCCTGCTGTTATGTGGCTACTGCTGCCCCCCACTCACGAAAACCTTCTAGATATTACCTTCCATTGAGATGTGTCACTGGCCAGTCACTCATACCTTCACTCTGGAGCTTCGATGGGCAGCTGAGGTCAAGTTTGGGAGAATAGAGGTAAAGAGAAAGGGGGAAATTTGGCCAGCAGGCATGCCAGCTAGCAGGGCTGTTTTTCAAACTCTGAGCGATTAGGATCAATTCTGTGGATATCAACTACCATTTAAAAAAATAAAACAGAAGACAAGAGTAAAAAAAAATATGAATGCATCACTTGTAGCAATGTAAGTATTGTTTCACAAACACTTTGTTATTGTTTTAGGTATACATGCCCACATACACTGGGATCTCAATGAAAAAAAGTAGTTTGAGGTCAATAACATTTGGAAAACCCAGTCCAAGTGGCTCAAGTGTTGTCTGCAGTCTCCTTTGCCTTGCTGAGGCCCTCACCTACCCTTCTGAGGAAAGAAGACTAAGTGAAATTGATGTGATATAATCACTTAAATGTCAAGCAGAGCAGAAGAGAGGCCCCCATGTGAAAATCGTCAGCAGCAAATGTTAGAATGGCAAAGGTCACTCATTCTCAGTCAAGAAAAGGCAGCCAGTGAGGTCTCTTGGAGAAACTGCCAACAGAATCCTCCCAGCATGATAGAAAAAGAGTCCACCCGTGTGGAGCACTAGCGGTGCCAGGCAGGCTGCATCCCTGCCTCTCAGTAAGTTGTGCTCCGAGGGGGTATGTGGTCCAACACAGATATGGACATATCTGCTGCTCATCGTGGAGGCTTCAGGGCGCTGGTCCAACCACTTGAACTGAGTGTTTCTAGTCCTCTTGACAACTTTACAATGCAGATATTATGATCTTTGCTTCAGTGGTGAGAATCCAAGTCACACAGTAGTGCAGTGATCATGTCTAGTCAGTGGCAGGCCCAGGATTCAAACCCAGTCTTCCATCAAGCCTGGGCTCTCTCTGCCATGACACAACTCTCACTACACCAAAAGTTGGGGAGGCCTTAGCGCTGGTCCTGCCTGTGGGAAATAGCGTTTATGGAAGGAACAACAGGTAAAGGATACTAGGGACATAGATCTGGGGTGGTTTTTCTCCCAAATGTCAACTTCATAGGGACAATCACAGTATCTAGTTTGTCTCCTGCTAAATCCTTAGCTTCTAAGCCAGTGCCTGGCAATTAGTATCCAACGGACGTTTGCATGCAAGGATGGACAGAGGCCTGTGTTGTGGACCTGGACCTGCCACTAGCTCATCAGCACACATCCCAATACTGGCCTCAGTCTCACACCTGCAGCCTGAAGGCCCAAGTCAGACTGTGCATTCTGGGAGCCAGCTCCCCTCCAGCAAGTTGGGCAGCTTCCCTAGGTGCCTTTGGGGACTCCAGGGCAATACTATTGGACTGGTTTCTTTCTTCCTCCATTCCCATCCCCAGTCCTGGAAAAACACAAACACCCAGACTGCCAAGTTGTGCCCCCGTGTAGCCCAGTTAGGCATTCAGGTAAAGTATGATATTCAGATAACTTATGAGTATGCCTGACCCCATGCTGGGCAATAGCTGCAGGTTTGGATCAACATTTAAAAACAAAACGAAATACAAAATCTGAATTGACTTTGGAAAACCTATACTGAGTGCTTCCAAGGCAGGCGAAAAGCACAGTGTTTAAACATCCAGGCCCTGTAGCCAAACTTGCTGGGTTTGCCTCCCTACTGTCACAAGACAACCCTTCAACATCCTGAGCTCCTGCTTCTCCTTGTGACAACAGGAGCAACAGCCACCTCTCTAGGTGCTGTAAGAAGTTTCTCCTGAAGCAATGTCATAGCCAGGGCACGGTGGTCTACCTGGAGCAAGGACTCAACATGTCACTAAGGGGAGGCCAGTAAAAACTGTCCCAGCGAGTGGAAAGGTCCTTAAATTCAAGCTCAGCACCATCCCACTGAGAACAGGCAGGAGAATTCTTCTCTTGAGTTCGCAGTGTCCTGGAGCTTTGTGAAGGGGGCTATCACATGATACAACAATCCGGGACAGATGGGGTCCTGGGAGAGGTCTGGGTGTCCCTTCTGCCGGGTGACCTAGGGCAAGGGCTGACCTAGGGCATATACTGACAATAGGAAGTAGTCACCTCAATGCTGTACTGACTTCCAAACCAGAGAACAGACAGGAAAGTTGGTGTGGTCTCAGGACAACTTCTTAGCTGGGTGGTCTGTGGTGAAATCAGCTGCCTTGCCATTTTCAGGAACTCACACAAGATCTCTTGCAGATCTTTGCCAGATCAGAGAGCAGGGCTTTTCCCAGTAAGTGTCCTTCTTAGATGGTTTGTCCAAAAGCCTGTACACTCCACTCCCTCCAGTGATCTTCCTTCTCTCTCATTACTCATCGTCCCTTTCTCTTGGGAGAACTTTTCTTCCACTCTGCTTTCCTGAGAGATACTTTCGTCCTTCCTTCCACCATTGCTTCAAATCCTATTCTCCTCTTTCCTTTTCAATGAACCTTCATTATCCCTGCAGCCTGAATTATTAGCCATGGAAAAAGCAGTACCCTATAAAGCAAAGGTGTCTTACTTACTACGGAGAAGGCAACAGCAACCCACTCCAGTACTCTTGCCTGGAAAATCCCATGGATGGAGGAGCCTGGTAGGCTGCAATCCATGGGATCGCTAAGAGTCAGACACAACTGAGTGACTTCACTTTCACTTTTCCCTTTCTTGCACTGGAGAAGGAAATGGCAACCCACTCCAGTGTTCTTACCTGGAGAATCCCTGGGACGGGGGAGCCTGGTGGGCTGCCGTCTATGGGGTCGCACAGAGTCGGACACGACTGAAGTGACTTAGCAGCAGCAGCAGCAGCTTACTTACTATACCTTCCCAGGAGGTGGGGGAACATTTTACATTGCAAATACCTAGTCCACCAAAGAAAAGGGAAGAAAAGGACACTGCGTGTCACTCACTGTTTGTCAAACACCAGACTGAGAGCTACATGTATATTAACTCACTTGACCTGTTTAACAGTTCCTTGAAGTAGTTACTTCACTCCCAGGAAGAAAAGTAGAGAGAGATTAAATGCCTTTTCCAAGGTCACAGTCAATGGCCAGGCTAAAAGGCAAACCCAGGCAGTCTAGGACTAGAATCCTCTCTGCTTCATCTCGCTACTGCCTTTCAAATCAAACAAGACATGTTCCTATATTAAAATACCACAACAATCACAGTATAATGTGTTTCTGTGCTCTGCAGTGGTCAGTGACTGTGATTCATTCCTCCCCTCATCCCCAAAGTTTGGCTAGATTCTGTCACAGAGCAGAAACTCAGGAAGTGTTGGCTGAGTAAAGACAGGAATGAGTAGCTGTCCAGAGTCTTGGTAGTGATGCCACAGTGTCTGTTCTGAGCTAAGACAGGGAACGTACCTGATTCCACATACATCTAAGTGAGTCTCAGGGAAACAGCCATACCCAAGAAGCTATCTCAGAAGAAGAAACAGGGCTGAGAGGATGTCATATTTACCAATTTTGAGGACAGCAAAGACTAAGTCGCCAATACTCCCTACCTGGGGCCAGGATGATCTACCATATCTGATTGAAAAAGGAGCTGGGCCTGATTGTTTCCAGTTCTAAGAGACTTTTTCAAACATTGAGCCTCAGATCTCCACATTGGTATTAAAGGTGCCTTTTGTAATGAAAGAAACATTACAAATCCTTTTACCAATGCTGCCAACATTCTTTTGTTCAAACTCAACTTAATTCTACTGCATAGAGCAAGAATAGAGTAAGAATAAAACCAGTCTTTCATTGAGGCAAAGTGGCACATTAGTTTGTTGGTTTCAAACCTGAATGGACAATAGAATATCCCCAGGAGATTTTTTAAAAATTCATCAACTACTTTGAGTAATGACAAGTCACATGAGCCCTCCCGCAGATAACAATAATAAAACTTGATAAAATAATTTAAACAAAACAGTATTTAAAAGTTCAGGAAAGGATCCAAAAGAAGACAGAACTAGAGAGACATTTGCTTTCAGTGAGTTGCTCTTGAAAGATGCAATTTTGAATTTGTGGCTTTGTGATCTGAGGTTGTTCTTCGATCCAGTGGCATGGTACAGAAAATGAGAGTGGAAGCTGAAACCTTACCAGAGGTGCTAGAGGTCAGAGTTCAAGGTCAGCTACTTATAGAGGAGAAATCTTGGAAGCAAGCCACTGCTGACAACTAAATTACAAAATCATGAGGGAGACCCAGGCAGCATGGCAAAGAAATGGGAGAGAGAAGAAATAAATGTGCTCACGAAAGAAAGAGCTGCTCAGGGAACAATCTATGAACTTTATATTTTTTCAAAGAAGCGCAGGTCCCAATCAGACACAGCTCAGGAGGCAATCAGAAGAAAGATGAAGATTCATGAGTTTGAAGTGTCAGAAGTCAAAACCCAAGGCTAGCAAACTTTGAAAATTGCAGGGAGGGGGAATTCCTACAAGAAAAGAAACCATAATGTAATCCCCATCGCTGTAAAGCCATTAACTGACCGACAAATTACACAGGCACAGAGGAGACCAGAGGTATCAGCTAAACGGTAGCATTTTGTCGTCGTTCTTCATTCCACAGTCATGTCCAACTCTTTGTGACCCCATAAACTGCAGCACACCAGGCTTCCCTGTCCTTCACTATCTCCTGGAATTTGCTCAAATTCATGTCCATTAAGTCGATGATGCCATCCAACCATCTCATCCTCCGCCGTCCCCTTCTCCTCCTTTCCTCAATCTTTCCCAG
This sequence comes from Okapia johnstoni, assembly GCA_024291935.2. Lineage (NCBI taxonomy): Eukaryota > Metazoa > Chordata > Mammalia > Artiodactyla > Giraffidae > Okapia > Okapia johnstoni. The sequence goes on from CM044310.1 coordinate 65,269,449, forward strand.
CATCAGGGTATTTTCCAATGAGTTGGCTCTTTGCATCAGGTGGACAAAGTTTGGAGCTTCAGCTTTAACATCAGTCCTTCCGATGAATGTTCAGGGTTGATTTCCTTTAGGATTGGCTGGTATGATCTCTTTGCAGTCCGAGGAACTCTCAAGAGTCTTCTCCAGCAGCACAGTTTGAAAGCATCAATTTTTCAGCACACAGCCTTCCAACTCTCACATCCGTACACGACCACTAGAAAAACCATAACTTTGACTAGACGGACATCACTTTGATGGCAAAGTGATGTCTCTGATTTTTAATACACTATGTCGGTTTGTCATCGCTTTACTTCCAAGGAACAAGCATCTTTTAATTTCATGGTAGTAGTCACAAACCACAGTGATTTTGGAGCCCAAGAAAATAAAATCTGTCACTGTTTCCATTTTTTCCCCATCTGTTTGCCATGAAAGATGGGACTGTATGCTATGATCTTAGCTTTCTGAATGCTGAGTTTTAAACCAGCTTTTTCACTCTCCTCTTTCACTTTCATCAAGAGGCTCTTTAGTTCCTCTTCACTTTCTGCCATTAGGGTGGTATCATCTGCATATCTGAGGTTATTGATATTTCTCCCGGCAATCTTGATTTTAGCTTGCAATTCATCCAGCCAGGCATTTCTCATGATGTATTCTGCATAGAAGTTAAATAAACAGGGTGACAAAATACAGCCTTGATGTACTCCTTTTACAATTTGGAACCAGTCCATTGCTCCACATCCAGTTCCAACTGTTGCTTCTTGACCCACATACAGGTTTCTCAGGGGAAAGGTAAAGTGGTCTGGTATTCTCATCTTTTTGAGAATTTTCCACAGTTTGCTGTGATCCACATAGTCAAAAGCTTTAGCATAGTCAGTGAAGCAGAAGTAGATGTTTTTGGAATTCTCTTGCTGTTGGCATAAGTCCTCTTAGCAAAAGTTGCCATTAGCCCTGCCATAGAGCCTATAGCCTTATCATAGACACTGCAGACTCCAGGAGTAGGCTGCCTCAGGTCAAACTATAGGGAAGGAGCACATCCCCACCCTTCAGCAGAAAATTGGATTAAAGATCTACTGAGCATGGCCCTGCCCAATGTAGCAAGACTCACTTTTCCCCATAGCCAGTCCTTCCTATCCAGAAGCTTGCACAAGGTTCTTATCTTATCCTCATCTATCAGAGGGCAGACAGAAGAAGCAAGAACTTCAATCCCATGGCCTTCAGAACAAAAACCACAATCACAGAAAACTAACCAAAATGATCACGTGGATCACAGCCTTGTGTAACTCAACGAACCTATGAGCCATGGTGTGCAGGGCCACCGAAGACGCACAGGTCATAGTGGAAAGTACTTGACAAAAGTAGCATTAAGAAGCAAAATAAAGAGCAGAGATATCAGTTGCTGCTTGCTTACAGGAAAGTCAAAGTTTGCAGCTTGAGTCCAAGCAAATTCATTATGAAAACAAAATCCTCAAACACAACAAAATACAGATTCACTAAAAATTATCTGCAATGTATAGTTTTCATCTAAAATTTAATAGACATTGAGGGAAAAACAGGGTGGGGCGGGGGTGGGGCAGGAAGCAGTAAATAGAAAGTGATTCTGTGAGATACTATGCCTATTAACTTTGTTAGGAGAAGCACACTGACTGAAATCACCCATCCTGGCCAGGCACCATAGTAACCATTTGTATGAGTTGCTTTACCACAGAAGGTCCTGGTAGGGAACATGGAAGTAATAAGCCACCACCAACCAGAAGAGTTCAGGAAAGGTCAAAAGCTGACACCATGTGTCCAATCACCTCCCAGAATCCTTCTAGCTGGCAACTATCTTGGCTGAGCAATGTGTGAACCACCAGGAAGGACTCTGAGTCATCTGAGGCAGAATGACTGGCCAAAGACAACCCAGAAACTAATCCCATCACCATAATACCCAAGACTGCAGGCCGCTTGGCAGAGCAGTTCTCCTGGACTCCCTTACCCTGCTGCTCTCCACCCGGGCACCCTTTCCCAATAAAATCTCTTGCTTTGTCACCACATGTGTCTTCTCAGACAATTCAATTCTGAGTGTAAGACAAGAGTCCACTTTTGGGCCCTGGAAGGAGTCCCCCTTCCTGCAACAACTTGACTATAGTAATCATTTCACTATGCATATGTATACTAAAAACCACATTGTACACCTAAGATATAAGCAAGGTTTATTTTAAAACAAAGGAAAAATAAAGTAACTACATACGTTTGACTCAGCAAATAAAGATTTCGAAGTAGCTATTATACACACATTCAAATAGTTTTAAATACGTTAAAAAAAAAACTAAAGAGAAATATAAAATAAATTAATAGAAAATTAATCTTAACATAGAAATTGAGACATAAAAAAGGAAATTCTGAAGTTAAAAATTATGATAACTAAAATTAAAAATCTACTGAATAAGGCTTAGTAGCAAAGTTTAAATGAGAGAAAGTTATTCTTAAATTTGAAGCTGGATCAATATAAATTAATCTGAGGTATACAAAGGAAAAAGTTTGAAGAAAATGAAAAGACCTTCACAGATTTGTGAGACAATAGTAGTTTGGGGTCCCACATACATGTTATTTGAATCTTAGAATGGTGAAAGAAAAATAAAGGAAAAAAGAAAATATTCAAAAATAATAATGACCCCCAAAAGTCTCAATTTTGGTTGAAAATATTAACTTACAGATCCAAAAACTCATGAACTCCAAATATAATAGGACTAAAGAAAACTCTCCTATACATAAGCTTATACAAAGTTATGAAAGCCAAAGAAAGAAAATTTTAAAGGCAGGTAACATTCTGTGAAAAACAGTGAGAATAATGACTGATTTCTTATCATAAACAATGGAAGCCAAAGGAAATAGGAACAAAATAACTCAAGTACGAAAAGGGGGAAAGAACTGCCAACCAAAGATATTGCATCTAGAATATTACTGTTCTTTGAAACTGAAGGCAAAATAAAGACATTTTTGGAAAGCAAAAACTGATCATTTGTCAGCCACAGACCTGCACTACAAAAAACACTGAAGGAAGATCCTTAAGCTGAAAAACTAGGTACCTCTGAAAATAGTAGGTGTTTAAGTAAATATAAAAGACTATATTTAAAGTTTTCTCCTTGTAAAATTATATGACTTCTTTAAAAATATATCATATTTTAAAAATAAAACACCTTAAAAGTTTTAATATTGCAAAAATGGGTTTATAGCATACAGTGAATATATACAACAAAAATAGCATTAAGAACAGGCTAGCAAAATGAAATATGCTGTTTCAAATCTCTATTTAACCTAAGTAACTCAAGAATAACAATAAGAATATTACGCTAAAGGTGGATATTGTAACCCTAAGGTCCCTAACAACAAAGATACATAGATAAAGACCAATAGGTGAATTTAGATGGAATACTGAAATACTTTATTAAGTCAACAGAAGGAAAGAAAGAACAGAGTAACAACAACAGTAAGATGAGGTGAATATAAAAAAATAGAAAAATGGCAGACCTCAATTCAACTATGTCAATAATTATATTAAATGTAAAAAGAATATGCACTCCAATCAAAAGGCAGAAACCTTAAGGCAGGATTAAAAGCAAGAACCAAGTGTATGCTGTCTACAATAGACACAATTTCAATTCAAATACAAAAGAGATGAAAAAAGATGCGAAATGTAAGCATGAAAAACCTGAAGTGCTTCTAATAACATGAGTCAAAATAGACATCAAAACAAGGTGTATTACTCAAGGCAAAAGGGACTTCCCATCACTTTAAAAGGATCAATACAATCAGGAGGAAGTGACACAAGTGTGTATGTCTCTAAAAACAGATTTTCAAAATATATGCATGAAAATCTGATAGAATTAAAAGCAGAAACAGACAAGGCCACAACCATAGTAAGAGACTCTAACACAACTTTCCGGGAAACTAATAGAGCAATTTAAGCAAGAAATCAGTAAAAATAAATATTTGAAGAACATTAGCAATTACTTTGGCATTTATAGAACACTTCACTGAACAAATGCAAAATACACACTCTTTTCAAATACAAATAGATGCTTACCAACTAGACTGCATACTGTATCAGTCAGTATCATATAATATCAGTCAGTATCATAAAATAAATTTCAATAAAAGTGAAATCTTACAGAGTGTGCACTCTGACCACAAAGGAAATAAATTTGCAATTTTACCTGAATTCAGGCAGTAGCAGAAACCTTACACTTTGGGAGGAATATTCTCTCCCAACGTTCTAGTAAGCACTGAACTGGGGCAATAAAAATCATTTTATTTTAAAAGTAACTGTATGAAAAGGCAAAAAGATAGGACACTGCAAGATGAACTCCCCAGGTCAGCAGGTGCCCACTATGCTACTGGAGATCAGTGGAGAAATAACTCCAGAAAGAATGATGGGATGGAGCCAAAGCAAAAACAATACCCAGCTGTGGAAGTGACTGGTGATAGAAACAAAGTCTGATGCTGTAAAGAGCAATATTGCATAGGAACCTGGGGTGTTAGGTCCATGAATCAAGGCAAATTGGAAGTGGTCAAACAGGAGATGGCAAGAGTGAATGTCGACATTCTAGGAATCAGCGAACTAAGATGGACTGGAATGGGTGAATTTAACTCAGGTGACCATTATATCTACTACTGTGGGCAAGAATCCCTTAGAAGAAATGTAGTAGCCATCATGGTCAACAAAAGAGTCCAAAATACAGTACTTAGATGCAATCTCAAAAATGACAGAATGATCTCTATTCGTTTCCAAGGCAAACCATTAAATATCACGGTAATCCAAGTCTATGCCCCAACCAGTAACGCTGAAGAAGCTGAACTTGAACGATTCTATTAAGACCTACAAGACCTTTTAGAACTAACACCCAAAAAAGATGTCCTTTTCATTATAGAGGACTGGAATGCAAAAGTAGGAAGTCAGGAAACACCTGGCATAACAGGCAAATTTGGCCTTGGAGTACAGAATGAAGCAGGGCAAAGGCAATAGAGTTTTGCCAAGAGAACACACTGGTCATAGCAAACACCCTCTTCCAACAACACAAGAGAAGACTCTACACATGGACATCACCAAAGAGTCAACATCAAAATCAGACTGATTATATTCTTTGCAGCCAAAGATGGAGAAGCTCTATACAGTCAGCAAAAACAAGACCAGGAGCAGACTGTGGCTCAGATCATGAACTCCTTATTACCAAATTCAGACTTAAATTGAATAAAGTAGGGAAAACCACTAGACCATTCAGGTATGACTTAAATCAAATCCCTTATGATTATACAGTGGAAGTGACAAATAGATTTAAGGGACTAGATCTGATAGACAGACTGCCTGATGAACTATGGACGGAAGTTCGTGACATTGTACAGGAGACAGGGATCAAGAACATCCCCATGGAAAAGAAGTGCAAAAAAGCAAAATGGCTGTCTGAGAAGGCCTTACAAATAGCTGGGAAAAGAAGAGAAGCAAAAAGCAAAGGAGAAAAGGAAAGATATTCCCATCTGAATGCAGAGTTCCAAAGAATAGCAAGGAGAGATAAGAAAGCCTTCCTCAGTGATCAATGCAAAGAAATAGAGGAAGACAACAGAATGGGAAAGACTAGGAGTTCTCTTCATGAAAATTAGAGCTACCAAGGGAACATTTCATGCAAAGATGGGCTCAATAAAGGACAGAAATGGTATGGACCTAACAGAAGCAGAAGATATTAAGAAGAGGTGGCAAGAATACACAGAAGAACTATACAAAAAAGATCTTCGTGACCCAGATAATCACGATGGTGTGATCACTCACCTAGAGCCAGACATCCTGGAATGTGAAGTCAAGTGGGCCTTAGAAAGCATCACTATGAACAAAGCTAGTGGAGGTGATGGAATTCCAGTTGAGCTATTTCAAATCCTCAAAGATGATGCTGTGAAAGTGTTGTACTCAATATGCTAACAAATTTGGAAAACTCAGCAGTGGCCATAGGACTGGAAAAGGTCAATTTTCATTCCAATCCCAAAGAAACGCAATGCCAAAGAATGCTCAAACTATCACACAATTGCACTCATCTCATACACTAGTAAAGTAATGCACAAAATTCTCCAATCCAGGCTTCAGCAATACGTGAACCGTGAACTTCCAGATGTTCAAGCTGGTTTTAGAAAAGGCAGAACCAGACATCAAATTGGCAACATCCGCTGGATCCTCGAAAAAGCAAGAGAGTTCCAGAAAAACATCTATTTCTGCTTCATTGACTATGCCAAAGCCTTTGACTGTGTGGATCACAATAAACTGTGGAAAATTCTGAAAGAGATGGGAATACTAGACCATCTGACCTGTCTCTTGAGAAACCTGTATGCAGGTCAGGAAGCAACAGTTAGAACTGGACATGGAACAACAGACTGGTTCCAATAGGAAAAGGAGTACGTCAAGGCTGTATATTGTCACCCTGCTTATTTAACTTATATGCAGAGTACATCATGAGAAACGCTGGGCTGGAAGAAGCACAAGCTGGAATCAAGATTGCCTGGAGAAATATCAATAACCTCAGATATGCAGATGACACCACCCTTATGGCAGAAAGTGAAGAAGAACTAAAGAGCCTCTTGATGAAAGTGAAAGAGGAGAGTAAAAAAGTTGGCTTAAAGCTCAACATTCAGAAAACTAAGATCATGGCATCTGGTCCCATCACTTCATGGGAAATAGATGGGGAAACAGTGGAAACAGTGTCAGACTTTATTTTGGGGGGCTCCAAAATCACTACTGATGGTGATTGCAGCCATGAAATTAAAAGACGCTTACTCCTTGGAAGGAAGGTTATGACCAACCTAGATAGGATATTTAAAAGCAGAGACATTACTCTGCCAACAAAGGTCCATCTAGTCAAGGCTATGGTTTTTCCAGTGGTCATGTATGGATGTGAGAGTTGGACAGTGAAGAAAGCTGAGGGCCAAAGAATTGATGCTTTTGAACTGTGGTATTGGAGAAGACTCTTGAGGGTCCTTTGGACTGCAAGAAGATCCAACCAGTCCATCCTAAAGGAGATCAGTCCTGTGTGTTCATTGGAAGGACTGATGTTGAAGCTGAAACTCCAATACTTTGGCCACCTCATACGAAGAGTTGACTCATTGGAAAAGACCCTAATGCTGGGAAGGATTGGGGGCAGGAGAAGGGGATGACAGAGGATGAGATGGTTTGATGGTATCACCGACACGATGGACATGGGTTTGGGTAGACTCCAGGAGTTTGTGATGGACAGGGAGGCCTAGCGTGCTGCGATTCATGGGGTCGCAAAGAGTCGGACATGATTGAGTGACTGAACTGAACTGAACTGTCCTATTTCTACTCTGATAGCAGATAGTCATCCATTCGCCCACTTTGAGCTAGTGATCAAAAATGCAACTCCAAGAGGAGTTAGCAAAAAAATGAAATGTATCCACTTATGTAACAGAAAACCACAGCATAAGGATGCAGTCTCTTGGCCTCAATCTCCCAGGCTCTGATTTCTTCTGGGTGGCTCCCTCTCAGCAAGGTCTCCTGGTGGCAAGATGACCACCTTAGCTTCACAGCAGAAATAGAGCTTCTGTTTCCCAAGATGCACCTCACGATTCCTTAAGCATCATTGTCACTACCTGGCTAAGTGTAGGTCATATGACTACCCCATATGTGGGGTTTAATCAACCACTCCACTCACTTTAAGGTTTAATATAGTGTGTTTGTGGTTTCTCAAAGGGAAATTGAGGTTAAGAAGAGGCAATGAGCTTTAGGCAGGCAGTGACAGCAGACATACCCATCCTCTATCCACTGGGCTTAAAGATGGCTGTTCAGGTGGTGGGGAGGCGAGTGTGAGGTCATGAGGGAGATGAAGCTCCAGCAGGGCAGGACTTCCCCACACTCTAGCTCAAGCCCTCCTGGCCTTCCATGCTGCGGACACCTCCAGATGGAGGATTATGAGTGAATGTTCATGCAAGAGGACACACACACATACACACCCTTTATTGGTATTTTCCTTTTTTTCACAATGCATATACAAAGTATTTCTGTATAAATACTTTCTTTAGAGAGAACAAATGTATAGAACAAATATTTAGGGGTTGGACTTTTTTCTTATAGTAATATAAAGTAACATAGTAGGAAAATATTTATCTTTAAGATCATAAATGTGTCAACTACAAATTGTCACTTAGCAAGAGCATTGCCAACGACTGAACAGCAAAGGCATTTGCCATCTGCCTCTGCAGAGATTGAACCCCATGCTGCTGGAGCCGTTGACCTTCAACTACCCCTGAGGGAGTTCACAGTGGAGTGAGGCACTCTGTGCTCCAGAAAATCTGGTGGGACAGGTCTTTAGATAGTTGGATGTTTTTAGGAACAGAGTTTATGATCTCAATCCTTGCATCTCCTCATATCTAGAGAAGCACTAAATCCCTTCATGGTGACATCAGATTCTCATGACTAACAAAAAACCTTTTGTAAAATGAGTGCTTCATGGTCTTGAACTCCCCCTTCACCAAAACCTTATATATTGACTTTCCCCACTGCCACTTTGGAGCAGTCTCTCAGAACTATCTGAGGTGCTGCCTCCCAGGCTGCAGTCCTCATTTTGCCCCAAATAAAACTTAACTCAAAACTCTCAAGTTGTACATCTTTTTTTAATTGACAAATGTAAATATACATTTGGAATACCACTGGTGTTCCTGCTGAGAGAGTAACAGGCAGGAAGGCTAGGGATCCCCAAACGGAGGAAATAGGCTGCAAGCGTCAGACATTTTTTATCTCTCTCTTTTTTTTTTTTTTTTTTTTTTCATGTTTTATTTTTTTTTTATTTTTTTTTTTTTTTATTTTTTTTTTTTTATTTTAGTTGGGGGCTAATTACTTTACAATATTGTAGTAGTTTTTGCCATACATCAACATGAATCAGCCATGGATTCACATGTGCTCCCCCTCCCCAAACCCTCCTCCCACCTCCCTCCCCCTCCCATCCCTCTGTGTCATCCCAACGCTCCATCCCTGAGCATCCATCCCATGCATAGAACATGGAATGGTGTTTCTGCTTCACATATGACAATATACATGTTTCAATGTTATTGTCCCAGAACGTCCAACCCTCACCTTCTCCCTCAGAGTCCACAGGACTGTTCTATGCATCTGTGTCTCTTATTCTGTCTCACATATAGGGTTTACCATTACCATCTTTTCAAATTCCATATACATGCATTAGTATACTGTATTGGTGCTTTTCTTTCTGGCTCACTTCGCTCTGTATAATGGGCTCCAGTTTCATCCATCTCAATAGAACCGATTCAAATGTATTCTTTTTAATGGCTGAGTAATATTCCATTGTGTTACTTAAGCAGAGGAGGAAACAAACTACAAGTGTCAGATTTTTTCCCTTCTCTATACAAATTTAAAAAGAGGTTCCTTTTCAAATTCTGTGTTCCCATGACGACACCTGGTTTCACCTGAACTTAACTTTTCCCAAACCTTGAGCAAACCAATGAATTTTTCTTATGGAAATGTTTTTCTTAAGCTATGTTAATGAACTTTGTATTCACCCTAGACTCTGTCTTCAAGTTGGTTCAGCCTAAGACTCAGAACTTGACAAACCAGTTTTACTCATGCAAATATTCTCTTAAGCTATGTTGATGAGACTATGTCTTTGCTTGGAAACCTGCCTTTCTTCAAGATTCATGTCAATCCTTTTACAGCCTGCGACAATTCACCTTGTGCCAAGGTTATCTCAAAATGCTTGTTGTGGGTGAGGGGCCTAGTGCCAGTCTCTGCGTTTTGAGACATTTCCTTTCTCCAGTTAGCAGCCTGCTAGTAGCTAATAACATCCGGCTAAAGACTAGCAGGGGGGCACTCTTTCTGCCCCCTTCTGATGTCTGTGTCAGAAGCTTTCTCTATTTCTTTTATATTTTAATAAAATTTTATCACACAAAAGCTCTGAGTGATCAAGCCTCATCACTGGCCCTGGATTGAATTTCTCTCCTCCGGTGGCCAAGAATCCTGGCAACTTTCATGGCTCAGCAATAACATTTCACTACCAGCTAGAAACATTTAGCAAGTCTTTTCTTTTGCATTTCTTCTTTCTAAATTTATTTAATTGAAGTATAGTTTATTTGCAATGTTGTGTTAATTTTTATATATAACAAAGTGATTCAGTTATATATTCTTTTTCATATTTTCCATTATGATTTATCACAGGATGTTAAATACATTGATAGGTCCATGTAATATACAGTAGGATCTTACTGTTTATTCATTCTGCATATAATAGTTTGCATCTGCTAATCCCCAAATCCTGCTCCATCTTTCCTCTAACCCTGTCTCACTTGGCAACCACAAATCTGTTCTCTGTGTCTGTGAGTTTATTTCTGTTTTGTACATAAGTTCCTTTGTGTCATATAAATGGTATTTGTCCTTCTCTTTCCGACTCACTTAACTTAGTATGATAATTTCTAGGTCCATCTATGTTGTTGCAAATAACACACACAAAAAAGTCCAAACCTTTAAAGTTTTTGTTTTAACTATGTGTGCATTTTAAAGAAAATATTTATACAGAAATAATTTGTACATGCATTGTGAAAAAAAGGAAAACACAGAGAAGTACGAACACATTGTCTTTATCCAGCTTCCCAGATGGCGTTAGTAGTAAAGAATCCGCCTGCCAATGCCTGTCAATGTCTCTACAGAGAAAGCATGGAGAAAGCGAGGGAGTTCCAGAAAAACATCTATTTGTTCAATGTTGACTACACTAAAGCCTTTGACTGTGTGGATCACAACAAACTGTGGAAAATTCTCAAAGAGATAAGAATACCAGACCACCTTACCTGCCTCCTAAGAAACCTGTATGCAGTCAAGAAGTTACAGTTAGAACTGGACATGGAACGATGAACTGGTTCAACACTGGGAAAGGAGTACATCAAGGCTGTATATTGTCACCGTGCTTACTTAACTTCTTTGCAGAGTACATCATGTGACATGCCAAGGTGGATGAATCACAAGCTAGAAACAAGATTGTGGGGAGAAATATCAGAAATGCAGATGATACCACTCTAATGGCAGAAAGTGAAAAGGAACTAAAGGGCCTCTTGATAAGAGTGAAAGAGGAGAGTAAAAAAGCTGGCTTAAAACTCAACATTCAAAAAACAAAGATCATGGCATCCAGTTGCATCACTAAATGGCAAATAGAAGGGGAAAAGTGGAAGCAGTGATAGATTCTACTTTCTTGGGCTCCAAAATTACTGTGGATGGTGATGGCAGTCATGAAATTAAGACACTTGCTCCTTGGAAGGAAAGCCATGACAAACCTAGACAACGTATTAAAAAAAGGAGAGACATAATTTTGCCAACAAAGGACTGTATACTCACAGCTACAGTTTTTCCAGTAGTCATGTATGGATGTGAGAGTTGGACCTCAAAGAAGACTGACCACTGAAGAATTGATGTTTTCGAATTGTGGTGCTGGAGAAGACTCTTGAGAGTCCCTTGGACTGCAAGGAGATCAAATCAGTCAATCATAAAGGAAATTAGTCCTGAATATTCATTGGAAGGACTGATGCTGAAGCTGAAGATCCAATACTTTGTCCACCTCATGCAAAGAGCCAATTCGCTGGAAAAGACCCTGATACTGGGAAAGACTGAAGGCAAAAGAAGAGGGTGGTAGAGGATGAATTGGTTAGATAACATCACCAACTCAATTTTGAGCAAACTCCAGGAGACAGTGGAGACATAGGAGCCTGGTGTCCATGCGGTCGCAAAGAGTTGAACACAACTTAGCAACTGAACAACAACAATAACAATAATTAGCAATGTTGAACATCTTTTCTTGTGCCTGTTGACCATCTGTATGTCTTGTTTGGAGAAATGTCTGTTTAGGCCTTCTATTTAGCAAGTCTTTTAGCCTTAAAAATGGGAATAATACCTAATTTAGTGAATTTATAAATTGTGGCAGGAAACCTTACCAAAATGAGCAACACTGGAGATAGTACACATAGATAGGCTGTTTATATTGTGGAATGTTTCACAAATGGGAAAGAATGTTATTTGTACTTCAATTCTGGAAGCCACAGGAAAGTAACTTGTGCTTTGTCCTTCCTATTCAAGATGATTGTGTCCTCACCCTTGTAAGTCATAGTCTTGACTCAGAAAGGGGGAGGTCTTTACCTGTGATATCTCTAGGCTTTAGCTGCTAAACAAATAGATGCTTCCCTTGTGGCTCAACTGGTAAAGAATCCATCTGCAATGAGAAAGACCTGGGTTTGATCCCTGGGTTGGGAAGATTCCCTGGAGAAGGGAACAGCTACCCACTCCAGTATTCTGGCCTGGAGAATTCTATGGGGTCACAAAAACTCAGACTCAACTGAGTGACTTTCACTTTCACTTCAAATAGAAATAATGTGTATTTTGGAACCAAAATGAGGGACAGCGGCAATTAAAAATAAATCAGGCATCTTGGAAAAAGTCATTTACAGAAACAGTTGTATCCACAGCATGAAATGTCGAGGAAATACATTGAAGAAAAAATTAATGTAATAAACATTCAACCTCATTCCTTTTAAAAGAGAGAATTCTATAAAATACTTCATTAGGCAAAGTCTCAGTGGAGGAACATGGACTGTTTTTTAAAGAAGAACTTTGTAATTTAGAGAAATTTAAAAAAAAAAAAAAAGGAAGTAAGGGAGGGAGGGAGACAGAACATGGCGCTTGTCTAAGTGTGCAACTTTAAGAACAAGGCAGTGCAGCTCAAGTGTGAGGAGAGAAAGGGAAGGGTTCTTGACACCCGCACTGATCCCTATTCATTTATAGCCCAGTGAGCCCAACATGCTAGAACGAGATAAAGCCAGTCAGACAACGTCAATTGCTGTCTTTTCAGAGAATCCAGATGCATAGACCAATATGATTCAAGGCCAAGAAATGGCCTAAACTCTGCCTTTTTCCATGCTGTGCTTCAACATTTCCACTGGGAAGAAGCGCCACCAAAGTGCCACTGGTCTCTACCCAAATGATCCCAGACTTAGCACAGTGCTGAGAGATGAGCTGAATTGTCAACATACCTGCCAGTTGATGCACTGAGCATTTGACAGGGGCCATCCCAGAATTATTTTTCTCTCCACTCACTCACACTTCAGCTAGTGGCCCCACCCACAATTCCAGATTGAAACCTTTGTTATCTAGTCCAAGCTCGCTCTGCTCACCTCATGACAAGTCAATGAATCCAAGAGAAGAGACACCGAAGCAAGAAATACAATTCTATTCAGAAAGCCAGACTAATGTCTTGAAGTAGCCATCTTGTTGGGACCTGGATGCCAGGTTCTTTTATAGAGTCAGAGAGAGAGAGAGAAGCAATGAGTAATTGAAGTCAAAAGGCAGAATAGAGAGGGAGAGGCAGTGAGGAAGTAAAGTAAAAAGGGTCTTCAGTCTTGCAAAACATCTGTGGGAAGTGTCAGCCTTTAGAGGAGCTGTGTTAATCTCTTCTCCCTCTATGAGCTGAACAAAGACATTTTAGTTTACACTCAGACAGAGGGGCAGGGTCCTCATTGTTGTTCAGTCACTCAGTTTTGTCTTCACAATCCCATGGACTGTAGCATGCCAGGCTTCCCTGTCCTTCACTATCTCCTGGAGTTTGCTTAAACTCACGTCTGTTGAGTCGATGATGCCATCCAACCATCTCATTCATGGGGTGGCAAAGAGTCGGACACGGGACTGACCAACTGAACTGAACTGAACTGATGGAACTGGATGCCATGATCTTAGTTTTCTGAATGTTGAGTTTTAAGGCAGCTTTTTCATTCTCCTCTTTCACCTTCATCAAGAGCCTCTTTAGTTCCTCTTTGCTTTCTGCCATTAGAGTGGTATCATCTGCATATCTGAGGTTACTGATATTACTCCCCACGATCTTGATTCCAGCTTGTGATTCATCCAGCCCGGCGTTTCTCATGATGTATTCTGCACAGAAGTTAAATAAGCAGGGTAATACACAGCCTTGGCGTACTCCTTTCCCAGTTTTGAACCAGTCTGTTGTTCCATGTACAGTTCTAACTGTTGCTTCTTGACCTGCATACGGATTTCTCAGGTGGCAGGTAAGGTGGTCTGGTTTTCCCATCTCTTTAAGAATTTTTCAGTTTGTTGTGATCAACACAGTCAAAGGCTTTAGCATAGTCGATGAAGCAGAAGTAGATGTTTTTCTGGAATCCCTTGTTTTTTCTATGATCCAACAGATGTTGAAAGTTTCCAACACGAAGTCAGAAATGTCTTCTCTGCAACACTTTGAGGGGCTTAAAGAAATACAGACATTTCACACCCCAGACTGTGTCATTAGTTCAGAGGTGGCATGTGAACTAGGTCTATCCAATCAAAACAAATCTCAGGCCTAGCCAATCAAAACAAATCAAAGGGCTCTTCTGGGATGTAGAGACAGAAACATTCTCACCCTCAGGACTGGGTGGCGGTGCCGTACAGCAAGAAATCCAGAATCATGGGAGCCATTGAGGTAGCACTAACTCAGGGGCAAAGCCAATGGAAAAGGGCCCAGGGAGAACTTCAGGGAAACAGAGTGCCCTGACCATACCATCCTGAGGTTATGCTTCCCTTGACTTCAAGAAAGTTATTCCAGGAGGAATAAATCCTTTTGGTTTTATAGGCTGGTTGGAATTTTGCTGCTATCTGATGTTTGCATGAGAAGAGTTTTGACAATGAGACAGGTCAGAGAGCAGGAAAGATAAGAGGAAAAGAAAAGAAAAGGAGGAGGAAATTAAGAGAAGGAATAAAGGGGCAAACAGAAAAGCACAAAAGAAAGAAGAGGTAGAAGAATAAGAATCATAGAGCAATTTGGGCTATATAGGCCAGTGTCCCCATTTCTCTCATTTAACAGATGGAAAAACTTAGGCCCCAAAATTTGAAGTCACTTTCAGGGTGAGTCAGAAGTGTATATCGGCATGAGAACCCAAGGGTCCCGTCACTGAGCCACTGTCTTCCTCCCCCAAGTCATGAATATAGAAAAGTAGTTTTTGGAACTAAGTATTTCTTGCTCATTATAGAAAATTTGGGGTATGTATATAAGTAGAAAAAAAAAAAGCCATAATTTAAGTATCCAGTCAACCACTATAAACATTTACCAATTTTCCTGTCCATTTTTTCTCTATTTAAGGATAATTTTTAGTTATAAACACTTTTCACATAATTTTATTCCCCCTTTTTTTCTCTTAGCATTATTTCACAAGCATTCCCCTATCTGTTTATTCTTCAGAAACATTTTTATGACACCATAATATTCAATCAAGTAGATATATCCTAATTTACTTAATCATCTTCTTACTGATAGGACCCACAATGGAGTCTCATTGATAAGATGGCTCATTATGTCGACCTCGCAAACAAAGAATAAATTCACAGTGATCTGTGAGGCTGACCAAATTGCCCAAAAGGCATCCTGTTATCTCACTGGTGCCCATTTCCTCAAAGCTGTGAGACCACCAGATTCCAGACCTCCCGGCTATGTGACCACCCCTTCAGAGAATTTTTCATTGGTGGGGTATAAGAAGGACTCTGTCAGAAAGGGAGAACGCTGATTCTCCTTAAGAGCCAGTCACGCTCTCTTTTCCCTCTAATAAATTTCCTTTTCTTGCCTGACTGCCCAGCTCACTCTCTTTTTCTCTGTACTCGCCTTACACTTACCATTGGGTGTATTGTTTGTTCTTAAATTTTTCAACATTTATTTTCAAAAAACTCCAAGGAAAACTCCCTTGCATAAAACTTATTTCTTTTAAAATTATTTACTTAAAATAGATTCCCAGAACTGAAATGTTAGAGTCAAATGTAGGAACTAGAGTTGCCAAATATAGCATCTAGAAATGTAGGATATTCAGTTAAATCTTATTCTCAAATTATTTGTCATTATTTGAAATTCAGACTTAACTGTGAGTCCTGTATTTTATCTGGCAACCCTAACAGGAATATTTTAAAGATTTCCATATATATATATTTCCAACGCCCTTTCTTCTCTAACATGTTTCCTCAAGTTTGAAAAGAAGAGGAATGCAAGAATAATATCTAACATTCGGTAGCCAGCAGGACTCGAGGTGGCCCTTCCTGGGACAGACCCCTCCTGCCATGTCACCACCTGCCTCGAGTTTGTAAAACAGTTGCACTCTCCCAGGCCTCCCTTGAATCACAAAAACCTGGCTCAAGAATTAAGGACAGGGACTTCCCTGGTGGTCCAGTGGTTAAGAATTTGGCTTAAAATGCAGGGGTTGCAGGTTCAATCCCTGGTTGGGGAACTAAAATCCCACCTACGACAGAGCAACTAAGTCTGTGTGCCACCAACTCCTCATGCCTACACTTGTGTGCCACAACTAGCAAGTCTCTGTGCCTCAACAAAGGATCCCGATGATGCAACGAAGATCTCACAAGCCACAGCTAAGACCCATGCAGCCAAATAAAGGAATAAATATTAAAAAAAAAAAAAAAAAAAGAACCAAGCAGGACTTTGTTGGGCCTTCTTGGGACAGACTCTCCCATAACCCCTGCTTTAGCTCCTCTCTGAAGTTCCTAGATAATAGTATCTGATGCGTATTTCCTGAGTTTTTTACATGCTAAAAGTCACCACCAAATGGAAGAAATTAACTACTGGCACCTAAGAATTAATCACCATCAATCAACCAGAGAATCGTGCACGAGCTGATTATGTTTCCCGGGACACCCCTCCTCCCTCACCTGGACTTTAAAAATGTTTTGTGAAATCCTTTGGGGAGTTCAAGGGTTTTTTGGAGGGTGAGCCCCCTCCTGCCCACCCCATGCTCTCTCTGTTACACACTCACTGTTTGGCTTCTCTGTGTGACAAGAATAATAGTTGTGAAACCCTGCAACCAGACTTGAACCTGTTGTTTCAATTGAGATCACACACCTGGTCTCAGAACTTAATGACATTCAGGTTCTTGATGTCTTGTTGCAGAAAGAATTCAGTGAGAGGCAAAGTGATAGGTAAGAAGTGGATTTATTTAGACAGAAACACACTCCACAGATAGAGTGTTGGGCATCTCAGAAGACAAGAGGCCCTGAAATATGGGGTGGCTAGTTTTAGGGACTCGATAATTTCATAGAGTAAGGAATGGGAGGATTATTCCAACTATTTCAGAGAAGGGGTGGGGATTTCCAGGAATTAGGCCACTGCCCACTTTTTGACCTTTTATGATTGATCCCAGAGTTGTCGTGGCTCTGGTATGTCATTTAGAATGCTAATGTATTACAATAAGCATATAATAAGTCTCAATGTCTGCTGGAAGTCAGAATCTTTCACCATCTTGGACCCAGCTGGTCCTAACCAGTTTTTGTAATGTCCTATGGCTGTATCATTCTTTTGAAGGTTGTGCCCTGCCCCTTTCTCTCCTGTTTCGTTCCCTCCTCAGAGATTTTACTCCCATATTTTATGGGAAGCAGAGGGGAGATGGTCTGTCTTCTGTGACCACCGCACGTCTGAGTAGGAGTGTCAGTCCTGCCTGTCAGGGAGTAAAAATCTCTGGATGCCTAATCTAGGGGCCCCAAGGCCAGGACGGTGTCTTTGTTTTGAGTTGGTACGGGCTGGAACCCTTGCATAGCTATCATCTTGATGTGGAACTGTTGTAACAGCTTCAATAGCCTGTCCATGAATCTTCTTGATGATGAAGCACTTTTTGTAACAGTATCAGAGTACAAGCATATCTATAAAAGTCCTGGTAAAACATCTGCTTCCACTGCAGGGGACACAAGTTCAATCCCCGGTTGGGAAACTAAGGTCCTGCATGTCATGTGGCCAAAAAATAAAGTAAAATAAGGCTCAAACAACCATTAGCTGGGTCCTAGGGCGAGTATGTAGGAGGGTCAGTCATGAGCAGGGTGAAAGTGAAGCAGGCTCTAGTTGAGCAGGGCTTGTACAGAGAGCGAGGGAACAGTCGTCTTGGGTGGCCTAACCACACAGGGTGGAACCGGGAGAGGCTGCCCCACCTACCGGAGACATGCTGAAGACACAGTCCCAGAAAGAGGGCTGGGCTTGAGTCTGAACCATAGTAAGTTCTCTGTAACCTCCTCCTTATATTCCACCAAGAACTCCTTTTGGTTAATGACAAAAGCACAGTGGGAGAAGCTGGCTCTGACCTTTGTCAGTCTGGATTTGGGAAGCATCTCTGCACAGTGACACCCAACCTTCAACCCCATCATTGCTGGGACTGTTCACAAGTGGTTCATAAAATGCATCTAACATTTTAAAACTGCTCATAAAAAATGGATCGATCAGCACAAGGCTGAAATAATTAGTTTCCTTTGCTGAGAAAAAATAGTGCTCCTTAATTATTGTACTGATTGCATGAGAGGGTTTTGTTTTTTTTTAAGACAACAAAGAGTTCTCTGAAGGCTCTGTCCTTCTACCTGCCTATAGAGGAAAGAGTCTAATTAAAATAAAGAGAAATATTAATTTTTAATGGGGTGATTTTCCCCACATCCTTTTTACTTCTCACCTTAACCCACTGACAGCTCCAAAAATTCCCCCCAAAAGAACAAACAAATTCCCATGATCTTGATGCTTTAGAGCAGTTTTAATAAACAGCTCTAGCAGCAAGCTCTGGAAGCTTCGGAGTGGATACTGGAGCACCTTCCTTAAATCAGCATGTCCTCTTGCTTTTATCTGCCTCTAAAGGACGCTCTCACCTCCTGTCTCAAACACTTCAGGTCCCAGAGCTACAGGTTCCTGTGGTCAATCCAATTCTGACCCTTCGTTGTGAGTGAAGCACAAGAGGGATACTTGCTGGTAGTCAGGGGGATCCAAAGAGATGCTGTGAATAAACAGTTGCCTGAGTGCTTGGCACATGATAAGCACTTAGCAAATGTTACTACAACAGACTGGGAGACCAAGGGCCAGTAGTGGGGAGGGTGATTTTTCTGGTCACACACAAGTTGACAGCAAAGCCAGGGTGTGAAGGGCATTCACATGCTGGCTCTACCCTCCTCATTTTCCTTCTGGTATTCTGACTTGCCTCCAGGCATTGGTCTTCAGTTCTGGCTATGTTCTCTACCACTGGTGGAATGGCCCTCACTGCCTAGACTGCTGTGCTTAACACCTGTGGCTGGACAAGAGCTGTGGTCCTCCTTGGACCCAGCTCCACCCTGTTCTTGAAGTGATATATGTACTTCTATATCCACTATATAACTTTTGATTCCAAGATGCAGATAGTTTAAACAAACTGACAAGCGAAAAAGGGATCTTTACCTCCAAAATGTCCCAGGTTAAGACTTCAGGCATAGCTGGATCCAAGGGCTGGACCAATGTCATCAGAACTTGACCTTTTCTTCTGGACTCCTCTCTCATGCAACCTCAATTTTCAGATAAGATGCCGTCTAGGGGTTGCAAGATGGTTACTGAATGAATGAATGAACACACTTTGGACAGCAATCTGAGCAGTCTGAATTTCTATTCTTCAGTAGATAAAGTCAACTATTTGCAAATCCCAATAGAATTCATTTTAAAAAATTAACCGAGGTACCAGAATAGCAAAAGGAACACAGGGAAACTGGGCATTATTTTACAGTTTATTTAATTCACTCCTTCTGCTGGCACTAATTTAATTCATCTCCACAGCTAAAGGAAGGACAAAGCTGAAATATTAACCTCAAAGGCAGCACTGGGACAGATAATAGAGCTGTGCCTGCGCGTTCAGAATGGAAAGATAAAAGAGAAAGGAACTGCTGCTTCCAGGAGAAAATTAAAGGGTGTGTGTGTGCAGGGGGGTTATGGAAGCCTTTTTTCTAAAGGTTCATTTTCTCTCTCTTTAGTCAAAGTGATAAAAGCAAATAAATTTGTGTTTAGAATCACAGACATAGTACAAGGCCATTATATAAAGATATTATCTTCCTGGTAAAACTTCATCAGAAGTTCTTAATGTTGGAAGCAGGCAAAGTGGATTTAAAATATCACAGACAAGCAGCGGAGACTGTCAAAATGACAGACTATTATTAAACCTGTAGATGTATCCCTTAATTTCCATCTCCGCACGAGACCCCAGCATGGTGCTGTTTCTGCACAAAGCCGTTGACCACGCGGCCAGCTGAATGATGGGAGGGAAACCCGCTTGCACAGAGCTCAGAATGCCTTCCCAGCTCGCTGTGTGGCTCTTGCTTGAAAAGCGTCCAATTTCAGAGTCTAAATAAGCAGAGAAAGGCCTGGATGACATTTAACTGGCATTCCGTCCTCAGGTGCCACAAAGATCCTGAGGGAGCTGGGGGGTGGCGATGGTCAAACGCTTCCCAGAGAGAAAGGGCCAGGGTGCAGGGCCAGTTGCAGGACGGACACACAGACAGGCTGTTTCTGTCTCGAGAAGGTGGGGGAGAAGGCAGCAGGCCCCTGGCCCGCGTTCTCTCTGTGAGTGCCAGCAGCCCCCAGCCACGAGGAGTTCTTGGTGCCTGGCTCTGTACCTGAGCTTTAGACACATTCAGTTCATCCTCACAGCAGCCGTGGGGAGGGGGCCATTGTCCTCCTGGTTTTACAGATGAGGACATTGAGGCCAAGCAACTCGCCCAGGCCTGCCGGTGGCTCATGATGGGACCGGCTGGGACCAGCTCTGCCCAACTCCAGGGCAAAGCTTTCCTCTCCATGCCCTGTGCAGGCAGTTCTGGGGGTAGATGTAGAGACACTGGATGGAACTCTCTTCAAGATAAAGGTCAAGGGGATGAGCATGGTGCAAAGCAGTGGTTCCAAGTGTGTAAGGGAGCTCTCTGCATACAGCACCCCAGAAAGCTGCACAGGTGGTGACAGTGGTTGTCTCTGAAGTGAGAACCGGGGATGGAGACAGGGAGGAGAAGGAGACCTATATTTCACTGACTCTTTGTGCTATTTGAACTGATCATCATGTGAGCATGAATTTAAAATATATGTATGTCCATATACATATATACATATATATGTGTGTGTGTATATATATATATGTATATATATATATAACTCATGTGAAAATAGCTTAGGTGTGAAATTCCCTTTAGCCAGAAGGCAAAAGAGCAATTTGTTTGCATTCTGGAGGCTCCCTAGTGTGTGCACCTCACCCGGACCACTCCCTGGCACACATATACCTTCCTTCCATCCAGCTGGCTGGTTCCCTCCAAGCTCCTTGCCTCATTTCAGAGCCAGGATCTCCTTGGGACCCTCTCCCTGTCACTCGATGCTTGTTCCTCTCTTCCTCTCTCTCTTCCAGTGCAAATCCTGCTCCCCTTCAGCCTCACCTCCAACTCTGCCTCCTTCAGGCAGCCTTCCCTGATCACTTCAAGACCACTTTGTTGAAGGTTTCTGACAAAGAGAACTTCTCTTCCAAAGTCCAGACTTAGAGCCTTGCCAACAACCATCACCAGGTCAGCTCCTGAGGACAAGCCAGTCCGACACACTTTTCCTCCCTTCTTCAGTGCAGTGGGTAGCAGACAGCAGGACATTCAGGAGAAGAGTCTATAATCAGCCACACTGGGCACCTGCCACCCACAGAATCAAACGCGCTGAGCTCAGTGTGTAGCCAGGAGCTGGAGCAAGGAGTGGAACCTGTGGGGCAGGAAGGGAGAAAGGAAAGGGGCTCTCAGTGAGTGCACACTCTTTATTTACTGAGAGTAAACAATGTAGAGTCTGGGCAGATAAGAGGGGTGGGATAGGGCAGGAGACAGGAGGGAGGTTCAAAAGGGAGGGGATGTATGTATGCCTATGGCTGATTCCTGTTGAGGTTTGACAGAAAACAACAAAATTCTGTTAAGCAATTATCCTTCAATATAAAAATAAGTTAAAAAAAACAATTCAGGGTCTACTTTAAGAAAAAGACTATAAAATCACAAATACAAAATTTGCTGTGAAAACAAATATCTGATCAGAATTTTTTTTTAAAAAAAGAAAGGAATCACAACAAATAGTAGAGGCTTAGAAATTCAGGTCCCTTTTCAGATACTTTTAGCAATTTGTCAGAAATGCTAACATTAGACACATTTTCCAATAGCACCCTGGCTCCCCCCAGGACTCAGAGCATTTCTCAAGCCCCAGAGATGCCCAGCAGTTGAGGGGGCCCACATTCCATGGGCTTCCCAATCAATTCACCTCTCTGGAAAAGACCCACAAAGTTCAGTCATCAGTGTGAAGAATGAAGGTGGCAAATCAACAAAAACCAGCCACCAACCAGATGGCTCTACTTGTGCATCTATCCAACATTTAAGGAAGAAATAACACCATGCTCCACCTCTACACACACTCTTCTAGAAAACAGAAGGCGGGAACACATCCCAGCTAAGTGTTATGAAAGCAGGAATACCTAATACCAAAGCCAGGCAAAGATATTTCAGGGCAAAAACAAGATCGTTGTTTTGCTATTGTTTAGTCGCTGTTGTATCCAACTCTTGCAACCCATAGACTGTAGCCCACCAGGCACCTCTATCCATGGGATTTCCCAGACAGGGATACTGAATTGCCATTTCCTTTTCTAGGGGACCTTCCCTACCCGGGGATTGAACCGGCGTCTCCTGCATTGCAGGCAGATCCTTTACCACTGAGCCACCAGAGAAGCCACTGCTCATAAAATAATTGATGTATACATACCAGAATGGTTAAAATTAATAATAGCAACTGTTGGCAAGAGTGTAAGCAACTGGAACTCTTATACACTTTTGGTGGGTGTGTAAAATGGTACAATCACTTTGGATAACAATTTGACAGTTTAAAAAAAAAGGTTAAAAATACACTTAACCTTGTAACCTAACATTTCCATTCTTGAATATTTATTCAATAGAAATAAAAACTATATATCCATACAATACTTACACATAAATGCTTGTAGCAACTTTATCCCTAAGAGCCTCAAACTGGAAACAATGCAAGCACCCGTCAACAGGTGAATAAATTGTGGCACATCCATACAGTGGAGTGCTATTCAGCAATAGAAAGGTACATTCTGGCAACAATATAGAAGAGTCTCAAAACCATTATGTTGAATGACAAAAGCCAGACACAGAGAGTATGGACTAATTAATTTTATTTCCCTGAAACTCTAACTTGGACACACTGATCTATAGAGACGCAGAGTATATTGGTGGTTGCTTGGGGCCAGGAGAGGATGGTGAGACTACAAAGAGATGTGAGGGAATCTTTCTGGGTTATGAAATATGCTATATCTTGATTGGGGGAATGTATGCATTTGCATTAGTATTTGCATGTATTTGTCAAAACTTGTCAAAATGTGTAATAAGGTTTATTTTAAATGTGAAAAAAAGTAAATTAAAATGCTTGAGTTTTAGACTCTTCTTTCAAATACTTTAATATAATGCTTGGGTGGGACCCAGGCATTGGTATTTTTAATAATGCTCCCTTAGTGCTTCCCAGGTAAGACTTGAGAAAGGGGTGGACTCAAGTTTTGAAAGGTTAATCAGGTCACATCACTGCTCCCTCAAATCTGTGTAAACCCATCCTTGTAAGTAATTTATTTGTTTGTTGGTTTATTTGTTTTCACTTCACTGGGTCTTCCTTGCGGCACACGGGCTTCCTCTAGCTGCAGCGATCAGGCAGCCACTCTCTAGCTGTGGTGCACTGCCCTCCCATTGCGGAGGGTTCTCCTACTGTGGAGCACGGGCTCCAGGGTGCCTGGACTCAGTAACTGTGGCGCCCGGGCGCTAGAACATGCGGGTTTCAGTAGTTGTGAAGCGTGGGCTTAGGAGCCCCGTGGCACGTGGAATCTTCCTGGACCAGGAATCTAACCTGTTTCTCCTGCAATGGCAGGTGGGTTCTTAACCAGTGGACCAGCAGAGAGGTCCATCCTTTTCTGAGGCAGGAGCTAGATGGGATCCGGGGTAAGCGGTTACAGCTAGCCTCCTGCTTTCATTTCCTGAAGAAGGAGGCAGGTGGGCTCTAGGCTAGATATTTACAAACAGCCACCTGTTCACACTTCAAGATGGAAATAACAACAAAACAAAGTAAATAGCTGGAGTTTGCCTCAGCTGACCACTCTAAGAGAACAGTTACGGCAGGGACAGAGAGGGACCGAACCCTCTTTGAGTAAAAGATCAAAAAGTCACATATTTCCCATCTGTGGGACAAGAGAGACACTGCACATGTGCAGAAAGGCCCCTTGGGGATCAGAAAGGAGGGGCCACCACCCCATAATAGGTGATGCCAAGCCCCCTCCCCCCATAGGCCTCTGGGCTGGAATTCATCTTCAAAAAATGTTTCACACGTATGTTAGGGAAGGTACTGGAGCAGATCAGGTGTGGAAAAATAAACCAAATAATTAGCCAAAGGCAAGCAAAGACCTGGAAGAATTGCCACATATGAATGACTTAACTGCTTCTTTATTGCACTCCTCGTTAGGGGGCTTGCCCACATTCTTTCTGCCTGGGTGTATATCTCTGCCTTGATTCTGTCTTAAATGAACAAATGTTTCTCTGTGTGCTCTCCCACGTGTTGCGCTATGTCTCTAATAATAAACCTTGTACCTATTTTGGAGAAGGAAATGGCAACCCACTCCAGTGTTCTTGCCTGGAGAGTCCTGTGGACAGAGGAGCCTGGTGGGCTGCTGTCCACAGGGTCACACAGAGTCAGACGAGACTAAAGCGACTTAGCATGCATGCATGTGTTGGAGAAGAAAATGGCAACCCACTCCAGTGTTCTTGCCTGGAGAGTCCCAGGGACAGAGGAGCTTGGTGGACTGCCATCTATGGGGTCGCACAGAGTCGGACACAACTGAAGCGACTTAGCAGCAGCAGCAGCAGCAGCAGCAGTACCTATTTTACAGTTTTTGCCTCCTTGAAAATTGCATTTTCCTATGGAGGCAAGAGCCAGGGGAACTCTGCTTCTAGCCTCAAGCCCCTGGGACACTAGGAGCTAGAATTCCTGGTTCTCACCCAGGCTGCCCAGGTCTGGGCAGAGAACCAATATCTCCCTTCAAGCCACCACTCACTGCTGTCTCTCCAAGCTCGTCCCCACTTCCCTGACTCCATCCCGGATTCTGTGCCTCTCCCTGAGCTGTAGCCACGCAGCGTTGCTGTCCCCCCATGCCCTCGACCGCCCACCAGCCTAGGCTCACACTGCTCCCAGCCGCAATGCTCTTCCTTCCTCTCCTGGGGCCAACTGATCTCCAGCAGGACATATGCCTCCTCAGCACTGAGGTAAGAGATAAAGAGGCCCCAGGCTAGGCATTTACGACTAGCCTCTTGTTTACATTTCCTGAGCCAGGTAAATTGAAGAAAGTAGGGAAAACCACTAGTCCATTCAGGTATGACCTAAATCAAATCCCTTATCAGTATACAGTAGAAGTGACAAATAGATTTAAGGGACTAGATCTGATAGACAGAGTGCCTGATGAACTATGGACAGAGGTTTGTGACATTGTACAGGAGACAGGGATCAAGACCATCCCCATGGAAAAGAAATGCAAAAAAGCAAAATGGCTATCTGAGGAGTCCTTACAAATAGCTGGGAAAAGAAGAGAAGTGAAAAGCAAAGGAGAAAAGGAAAGATATTCCCATCTGAATGCAGAGTTCCAAAGAACAGCAAGGAGAGATAAGAAAGCCTTCCTCAGTGATCAATGCAAAGAAATAGAGGAAAATAACAGAGTGGGAAAGACTAGAGATCTCTTCAAGAAAATTAGAGATACCAAGGGAATATTTCATGCAAAGATGGGCTCGATAAAGGACAGAAATGGTACGGATCTAACAGAAGCAGAAGATATTAAGAAGAGGTGGCAAGAATACACAGAAGGCCTGTACAAAAAAGATCTCCATGACCCAGATAATCACGATGGTGTGATCACTCACCTAGAGTCAGACATCCTGGAATGTGAAGTCAAGTGGGCCTTACAAAGCATCACTATGAACAAAGCTAGTGGAGGTGATGGAATTCCAGTTGAGCTATTTCAAATCCTCAAAGATGATGCTGTGAAAGTGTTGCACTCAATATGCTAACAAATTTGGAAAACTCAGCAGTGGCCACAGGACTGGAAAAGGTCAATTTTCATTCCAATCCCAAAGAAACGCAATGCCAAAGAATGCTCAAACTACCGCACAATTGCACTCATCTCATACACTAGTAAAGTAATGCTCAAAATTCTCCAAGCCAGGCTTCAGCAATACATGAACTGTGAACTTCCAGATGTTCAAGCTGGTTTTAGAAAAGGCAGAGGAACCAGAGATCAAATTGCCAATATCCTCTGGATCATCGAAAAAGCAGGAAAGTTCCAGAAAAACATCTATTTCTGCTTTATTGACTATGCCAAAGCCTTTGACTTGTGGATCACGATAAACTGTGGAAAATTCTGAAAGAGATGGGAACACCAGACCATCTGACCTGTCTCTTGAGAAACCTGTATGCAGGTCAGGAAGCAACAGTTAGAACTGGACATGGAACAACAGACTGGTTCCAAATAGGAAAAGGAGTACGTCAAGGCTGTATATTGTCACCCTGCTTATTTAACTTATATGCAGAGTACATCATGAGAAACACTGGGCTGGAAGAAACACAAACTGGAATCAAGATTGCTGGGAGAAATATCAATAACGTCAGATATGCAGATGACACCACCCTTATGGCAGAAAGTGAAGAAGAACTAAAGAGCCTCTTGATGAAAGTGAAAGAGGAGAGTAAAAAATTTGGCTTAAAGCTCAACATTCAGAAAACTAAGATCATGGCATCTGGTCCCATCACTTCATGGCAAATAGATGGGGAAACAGTGGAAACAGTGTCAGACTTTATTTTTCTGGACTCCAAAATCACTGCTGATGGTGATTGCAGCCATGAAATTAAGACACTTACTCCTTGGAAGGAAGGTTATGACCAACCTAGATAGCATATTTAAAAGCAGAGACATTACTTTGCCGACAAAGGTCGGTCTAGTCAAGGCTATGGTTTTTCCAGTGGCCATGTACAGATGTGAGAGTTGGACGGTCAAGAAAGCTGAGTGCCGCAGAATTGATGCTTTTGAACTGTGGTGTTGGAGAAGACTCTTGAGAGTCCCTTGGACTGCAAGGAGATCCAATCAATCCATCCTAAAGGAGATCAATCCTGGGTGTTCATTGGAAGGACTGATGTTGAAGCTGAAACTCCAATACTTTGGCCACCTCATGCAAAGAGTTGACTCATTGGAAAAGACCCTAATGCTCAGTGGGATTGGGGGCAGGAGGAGAAGGGGATGACAGAGGATGAGATGGTTGAATGGCATCACCGACTTGATGGACATGGGTTTGGGTAGACTCCGGGAGTTGGTGATGGACAGAGAGGCCTGGCGTGCTGCAATTCATGGGGTCGCAAAGAGTCGGACACGACTGAGCGACTGAACTGAACTGAGTCAGGTAATGTAGCCTTTGCTGGTCTGGTGGCTAGGATTTCTGGTTTTGATCCAGGCTACCCACTTCAGCTCCTGGCAGGAAATTAGGATCTTGCTTCAAGAGACCACTCACTACTGGCTGTCTGAGAGGAGCAAGGCCTCCCCTGAATTTCTCTGAGGTCCCCTTCCATCACCAGGCTCCTCTCCCTGTTCTTCTTCATCACAATATGTATACTTTGTGAATGATCTCAGCTGCTGCTTTACAAGTTGATTACTCCCCTCCTTGGGGTCTAAGCTCCTTGAGAGACAGAACTTTGTCTATCTTGTTCACTGTAGTATGCTGTCACTCATAATGGCACCAAGTACATAGTAAATGTTCAATAGAATTGGACTAATAAACAGCTTGCCAGAGTTGCTATGAGCTAGTGAAACTAAAGGGATAGAGGTTAAGATTCACCATTAACCACTGAAGAAAAATGTTCAGTAAGTTCTAAAATGATGGGATAGGCAGTAGAAGAAACCAATGCTTCATTTTCTTCTCTTTTTTTCTGGTATTTTCATAAATCTTTGCAAAGAGCATAAATTGTCATGCTCTCCTTTGGGTGCATTTGTCCAGCCAATAAGCTTCCACCCCACACCCCGCCCTCCTTTCTCTGGGACCTTCCCTTGTGGCTCGGCTGGTAAAGAATCCATCTGCAATGCAGGACACCTGGGTTTGATCCCTGGGTTGCAAAGATCCCCTGGAGAAGGGAACAGCTACCCACTCCAGTATTCTGGCCTGGAAACTTCCATGGGCTGTATAGTTCATGGGGTCGCAAAGAGTTGGACATGACTGAGTGACTTTCATAACTATTTGTTACAAGAAGGACCACAACTAATCAAGCATGTATTACTATAATGATAAGAAAATAGTACTGTAAATTATAATTTACATACAAACACTTCCAAAATGAGTACATATTTACAACCAGAACATAAAGAGAGGTCTACTTGTAGTATCTATTCAGCCATTCTGGGCTTTCAGGATTTCTCCCTTGTTCTCTCCCCATTGCATCTTCATATAAACCCACCACACCTCTACTTATTCACTGGACTTCCTGATCCCAAGGTCCTCAGGAATTTCTGATTTCTTAACCAAAGCCATAGTTAAGACCAGGGGTGCTGATGGAGACATGGGTGACTGTGTCCTGGGTCATCTTAGCCGCGCATATGGGGATATCAGTGCCTCATGCTTGCTCAGCTCTAATATGAGCTGTGACATCATTTTCCAAGCTATTGCCATCTCAAGTCACAAGGGAACCTCTCGGGGGGAGGAGGGATGGTTGGCATTCAATTTCCTTTCTGCACTTCTCAAGAGCCAAGCTCCCAAGTTCAAAGACATCTATCACAGTGAGTGATGGATTGTATTTCAGAGCAGGTTGGCAGCAGGAGGGAATTGGATTCAGAAACAGCCATCTGGCTTTTGCAACTGTGTGCCCTTTGCCCTGCTCAGCATCAAGCCAGCTGTCACATAATCCAAGTGCCCACAGCAGCAGAACCTGCCCTCGTGTCCAGTCCAGACGGGCCTCCTCTGAGGTCTGCAGAAGGCAGTCAGCAAGCCAGCAAGGACTCCTTCAGGCTGATCATAAGAAGGAGGTGGGACTGAGCATGGAGACCTTTTTGAGAGCTTACTGTGGCCTGAGCACTGGGAAACAGACTGAAATAAGCAAAATACCACTCATTCATTCATTCAAAAACTTGTATTTTTTGATGCCTACTAGACTTGAGCACTGGCAAACTTACTTCCCATTGCAAACTGGGAAGCTCTTGATCTCCAGAGTCTGGGGTCAGACCTTGGTTCCATCACCTGCTAGGTGAGTAGTGTGGACTTAGCAGTGTGTGCTCTTACATCAGCACCTGCCCTCTCCAAGACTCCATCTTCTCATCCATAAATCTGGACTAATAATAATACTCACAGAGCAGTGGTGACTGAAATGTCTGCAAGGTGCCTGTGAGTAGTAAATGCTCACTAATATTAACTGCTGCTCTTCTTTTATTTAGTGAATTTTGAAGGCTGTTACTATTTTATCTCTGTCCATGCACTCTTTGGGCTTCCCAGTGGTGCTAGTGGTAAAGAACCTGCCTGCCAATGCAGGAGACCTAAGAGATGCAGGTTTGATCACTGGGTCAAGATGATCCCCTGGAGGAGGGCATGGCAACCCACTCCAGTATTCTTGCCTGGAGAATCACAGACAGAGGAGCCTGGTGGGCTACACTCCATGGAGTCGCAAAGAGACACAACTGAAGCAACTTAGCACACACACAAGCACATGCACTCTTTATTCAGATGCATGTCTCTGGACATCTTTAAAGCCTGATCAAATGGCATGATATTCCGCATTGTGCATTTTAGTAGCCCTAATAGTCACTGATTACACACACTAATAAGGATTGTTCCTATTTGTGTGTGATCTCCTCTTGTACCCAGGAGTTGCGTCTCCTGGGTCATTCAGAGTCTCACAAATGCAGCAGCCCAGCACAGCCTGTGTGGCAGAAGCTCAACTCACAGGCTGCGTTCTTCCACTTTATGAGCAGACTGGGAGGCAGCCAGTGCAAGCACAGTTTGTAGGACACCTGGGGAGAGACTGTGTCTTCTTCCTGCTTAGCACAGAGCGAAAGAGGCAGCCAGTCAATGAGCACAAGGCAATG
Source organism: Okapia johnstoni (assembly GCA_024291935.2). NCBI lineage: Eukaryota > Metazoa > Chordata > Mammalia > Artiodactyla > Giraffidae > Okapia > Okapia johnstoni. The sequence goes on from CM044310.1 coordinate 65,299,443, forward strand.
ACAGCACTTGCCACTGACAAGCAATGTCACTCTCTATTGCGCTTTCAGAAACACCTTGCAAGGCGAGGCTCTAGAATACATCGAGTTATGTGTGCTCAAAAGAATCTGATAGGAGCAAAGAATGTTTAGAGGGTATGATTTGGCCATTTAACACAATGAATCCTAAAAGGAGAAAAAACAACTTGTGAGAATCCTTACTTTCAAGGGGTTCTCATCTAAGTGATCAAAGAATTAAAATATACAAGAAAAATACAAAAATTTTTAACTCTCTCTCTCTCTGTGTGCACACATGTGTGCTGAACAGACAATGATAGAGGATGAGACCAGAGTAGACACTGTGCCCCAATTGAACACACAGCTACTAATCACATTAGCTCATATTTATGCAGGGTAACTTGTGTGGCAGACGCTGTACTAAATTATTTCCACGAACATTACCTAGTTTAATAACCTCAACATGACAATGTATGTAGAGCACTTCACCACCACTGGTACCTGGAAGGGGCTCCACTCCACAGGAGACCCCGCCTCTATTGTTTTGCTAATGCTTCTATTTTGGTCCCTGTTTCCAGATGAGCAAACTGGGGCTCAGAGATGTCAACTGACCTGCCCTTGTTTTTTAGTTGCAAAACCAGGTCTCAAATCTGGGGTGTGTGTGTGTGTGTGTGTGTGTGTGTGTGTGTGACTGTTTTCCAATGTAAAAATAAAAATAATGGGAAATGCTACCCCCTAGTGCCAGATACTGTAGTGGGCCCTGTGACCTGTTCACTCACGAAGTCCTGTTTCTTTCTCTTAGCTTACAGATCAGGACACAGGGACATAGAGGCCTAAAATAGCTTTCCCAGGGTTCCCGAGCAAGGAAGGTATGGAGCTGAACCCCTCCACTGACCAGTGGGCATGATTCCAAAGCCCTTCCCACTCAGAGTGATCATTCCCTGGACTCGTTGGGCTACTCACCGGTAGAGTGGTAAGCGTGGTTCAGAGCCATCAAGAAGTCTGAAGAAGCTATGCATGTGGAAGTGCTTTGTCAGGAACAGAATGCCTTGCAACTGTCAGAGGTCCTGCCTAGGGAGGCTGAGTCTGACATCTAGACAGTTACAAAGCTCCAGTCCACTGCCCTGTCCCCTGGAGGATGTCTAGGTCCCAAAGTCACCCAGGAAAAAAAGCTTTCATTCCAGAGCCAGAAAGAAAGGGGAGGCCTCCTGGGGAAAGATGACAAAGGCTGGAGGTTGATTTTCTGCCCTGGACCCCCGTTCTCCATGCCAGGTGTAACTCCATCTCCAGGTACCTCCCTGGAAGCTGGATATTCTCAAGCCAACCGGGATGTAGCCCAGCCAGGTAGGGATCCGATTGGCCCTGGGGACCTCTTCTGCTTCTACAGTCAAGGCTGCAGCTGTCAGCAAACAATCCGTACTTTCCCTTCTTTACAACAGTGCCTGAGGTCCAGCCATTCCACACTTCACTGCTCACTTCTGCTGCCAGTGACAACACTAGCAACCAAAGCATCATCCCAAGCCTCCAGAGTGAAGGAAGAAGCAGCCATCACCTTGAATGTCAACTGCAGTTCCTTGTGAGCTAGAGAAGCAAAGAAAATGTCCTTTGAGGAAAGTCTTGCCGGCTGAAAGCAGAGCTCCGCTCCCTCGTCCGGCTGCACCTCCTGTGAGGACTAAGCAGTCCTTACCATCTCCATTTTCCCGATGAGAAACAGAGGAAAAGATTCACCCGAGACCCGCCGCTAGTCAGTCCCCGAGCCCAGGCCGCCCTGCTCCAAATGACCCATTCTTTCTGCCAGCTAGATGTTTCACGACACAACCTCCCAACTCTCCCCTACCATGCCTTTTATTTCAACAAAAGCAATATTTGTATTATCCTGAAAATTACACCCTGAGGAAAGAATCTTTTGATGGAGATGTGCTGTCTACCCAAGACACCACTCTCCTTCCACGAGCTGGCAATGCGATCTGAGCTATCTCACTGGTGTGTTATATAAGGTCAGCCCAGGCTAGCCTCTCACAAAGGAATTCCCCAGAGGCTATTACAGCTTCACTTCTAGACTTCTGAGCAGGGAGATTTCTGCCTTTGTGTCTATGGGTGTATTAATTAATCATTCCTTTAACGCCAGCTGTGTCTACACACATTACTGTAACAGTCAATCTAGTCTTAAAAGTAAGCTAATTTAAACAAAGGATATGATGGATTTTTAAAACTAAATTAGCTAAATCTTTGTTTTAAAATAGAATCAATCTTAATAACAGAAAGAAAGTGAATGTGAAAGTCACTCAGTCATGTCTGACTCTTTGTGACCCCACGGACTGTAGCCTTCCAGGCCCCTCCGTCCATGGAATTTTCCAGGCAAGAATACTGGAGTGGGTAGCTGTTCCCTTCTCCGGGGGACCTTCCTGTCCCAGTAATTGAACCGGGTCTCCTGCACTGCAGGCGGATTCTTTACCAGCTGAGTTACCAGGGAACCCCATAACAGAGCTCTGGTCAAACCCTCAATGAGGCCAAATTCTTGAAATACAGTATTATTCATTCATTCCTTCAATAGGTGTGACAGCAGTTGAGCTGGTACTCTGGGGAGTGGATCCTGGATGAGAGACAGCAATGGGCTAATTTTATGTGAGAAAAAAGATAAACAAACCCACCACAGAAATCACAGGACAACATCAAAGAGCACAAGACACAAGTGAAAGGGCGCCTGCTCCTCACTCCCCTCTCACCCCCTAGATGGCAGGAAAAATAAACATGCACCCATTTTAGAGGCCATGAAAGAGAGGCTTTTCAGTTAACAAACCTGAAGAACCTTGGCAGGAGAGGCAGAACTCATGCCTTGAGTCACCATCAGGTGCTGAGTTTATTAAAACAACAGGGGAGGACTTCCCTGGTGGTCCAGTGGTTAAAACTTCACCTTCCAATGCAGGGGGTGCAGGTTTGATCCCTGGTCAGAGAGCTAAGATCCCACATGACTCGTGGCCAGAAAACCAATATAAAACAGAAGCAGTGTTGTAACAAATTCCGTAAAGGCTTTAAAAATAGTGCACATCCAAAACACCTTTAAAAAAAAAAAAAAAAAAAAACAGGACCGGGGCTGTAGGGAGTGAAGAGAAGACTCTGGTCAGCATCACCAGGGACATGAGATGGTGGGTTTCTTTCTTGCATTGAGTGAGCAGTTTTTAACTGTAATCCTCCTAAATCCAGAGTATGTGATGATATGGACAATTTAGGCCAGTATCTGGCTTTTCATTACCTATGAAGAAAGGAATTTTTAAATAATTCTCTCCTGTCTAAAGATTGTGACAGATAAAACTAGCTGAAAGGATGGATTGTTTTCAAAGACTAATTAAATGATGAAGCTATTGATGCTATGAATCACTCTCAGCTGCCGTTAAAGCAGCCTTCAGATGCCTTGTGGGAGGCCCAGCTTCATCTATCTTGAGGCTGCCGATTGACCCTGTGCACAGACCTGGCAGCCATATCATCGATGCTCACGCCTAGGCTGTGGTCCTTACAAGGCCATGCTGTTGTTGTTGTTGTTGTTCAGTCGCTCAGTCGTGTCCAACTCTCTGTGACCCCATTGACTGCAGCACGCCAGGCTTCCCTGTCTGCAACCAACTCCCAGAGCTTGCTCAAACTCGTGTCCATCAAGTCGGTGATGCCATCCAACTATCTCATCTTCTGTCTTCCCCTTCTCCTCCTGCCTTCAATCTTTCCCAGCATCAGGGTCTTTTCTAATGATTCAGCTCTTCACATCAGATGGCAGAAGTATTGGAGCTTCAGCTTCAGCACCAGTCCTTCCAATGAATACTCAGGATTGATTTCCTTTAGGATTGATTGGTTTGATGTCCTTGCTGTCCAAGGGACTCTCAAGAGTCTTCTCCAATAACACAGTTCAAAAGCCTCAATTCTTTGCCACTCAGCCTTCTTTATAGTCCAACTTTTACATCCATACATGGCTACTGGAAAGACCATAGCTTTGACTAGACGCAACTTTGTTGGCAATGTCTCTGCTTTATAATATGCTGTCTAAGTTGGTCATAGCTTTCTTATCAAGGAGCAAGCGTCTTTTAATTTCATGGCTGCAGTCACCATCTGCAGTGATTTTGGAGCCCAAGAAAATAAAGTGTGTCACTATTTTCCATTGTTTCCCTACTCGTGTTTCCCCAACTATTTGCCATGAAGTGATGGGACCAGAAGCCATGATCCTTGCTTTTTGAATATTGAGTTTTAAACCAGTTTTTTTCACTCTCTTCTTTCACTTTCATCAAGAGCCTCTTTAGTTCTTCTTCACTTTCTGCCATAAGGGTGGTGTCATCTGCATATCTGAGGTTATTGATGTTTCTGCTGGCAATCTTGATTCCAGCTTGTGCTCCAACCAACATGGCATTTCGCATGATGTAATCCACATAGAAATTAAATAAGCAGAGTGACAGTATACAGTCTTGACCTCCTCTTTTCCCAATTTTGAGCCAGTTCGTTGTTCCATGCCTGGTTCTAACTGTTGCTTCTTGATTTGCAGACAGGTTTCACAGGAGGCAGGTAAGGTGGTCATTTCCCAGAGTTTGTTGTGATCCACACAGTCAAAGACTTTGACATAGTCAATGAAGCAGAAGTGGATATTTTTCTGGAATTCCATTGCTTTTTCGATGATCCAACGGATGTTGGCAATTTGATCTCTGGTTCCTCCGCCTTTTCTAAAACCAGCTTGAACATCTGGAAGTTCTTGGTTCATGTACTTTTGAAGCCTAGCCTGGAGAATTTTAAGCATTACTTTGCTAGCGTGTGAGATGAGTGCAATTGTGCGGTAGTCTGAACATTCTTTGGCATTGCCCTCATTGGGGATTGGAATGAAAACTGACATTTTCCAGTCCTGTGGCCACCGCTGAGTTTTCCAAATTTGCTGGCATATTGAGCACAGCACTTTGGCAGCATCATCTTTTAGGCCATGTAATTGTGGTCAGGTTCCTAATGTCCCGAGTCTCAGTGTTCACTTCTTTAAAATGGGGATAGCTATCATCTCCTAAGATTAAGGTCAAGCATGAGATGCCATGGTAAGTGCTACTGTCACACAGGGGCTTCCCTGGTGTGAGTCAGTGGTAAAAAATCCACTTGCCAATGCAGGAGACAAGGTTCGATCCCTGATCTGGGAAGACCCCATGTACTGCAGAGCAACTAAGCCCGTGCACCACAACTACTGAGCTTAAGCTCTAGAGCCGGGGAGCCACAACTACTGAGCCCGCAAGTCTAGAGTCCATGTTCTGCAGCAAGAGAAGCCACCACAATGAGACGCCTGCACACCATAGCTAAGAGGTGTCTCCTCTAACTGCAGTTAGAGAAAAGCCAGGGGGCAGCAACAAAGACCCACCATAGCCAAAAATAAAATAAAATTTTCAAAAATTTAATCACACACGGATGTGATTTTCCCATGCAGCAGTCAAGCGCAGTGATTCTGCCACCTTCTGGACTTTGCTGGAGGAGGCACAGAACCCCACGGGAGGGAGGAGGTCTCCAGCCTCTGGGGGACCCATCACATCTTGCAGGCTGCGCTCCTGAATGTGCCCACACTTTTAAAAGATACCTGTTGTGAGGGCCTTTAGAGGATGGAAGATCCCAGGTCTGTCTGCCCCTCCTCCTTCTTTACCTCTCCTTTCACGTAGGTGGGAACATGGTGTTTCTCTCTCCTGGGGTCCACGTGTCCAAAGGGGCTTTGTTGGTCAGCGGTTGTTCCCACTTTTGCACAAGTTCTACATTTTAGCTCCCACATTTTTGTGACCTATGTGCAAAACACAGTGTCCCTCTGCCCTTGCTATCCCACCTCCTTGATGTGCTTTGGGCTCTCTGAATTCTTGTAAGGCTCTGATTCCGGTGGCTGATGCTTCAGGGTAGCTTGTCATCCAGCGACCTGACTTAGCAACCCACTCCCAAGTGTGCACTCCCTGGGGCAAAGCTCTCCATTTCTCCCCTCCACCCTCCTAACAGGTCTATCTAGTTCACAGCCAGCCCACAGTAGGTGCTCAAAGAAAGGATTAAATCATCACGCACATGCAGAGTCTGAATCTCTTCAGTTCCCAGGGATCTGCCTCTGATCACCCATCATCTTTAAAGAGAGGCTCCCCAAAGTCAAACACTCTGTCTCCACAAGGTCCAATTCCACTGCCCTGCTCCTTAGCATGGCCATGATTAATCAGCATCCCCCTAGCTGTGCAGCTCCAGGCTGGGCTCACACAGTCCTGGAGACAACCCCAAGTGGAGAACTTGTCACTGTCTTCCTGGCTGCCCCTCCTCCCACCATAAGCCCTAGCTCAGCAAAGCCTGCACCACTCAGCAGAAATTCCTCCTCCACCACCATCATCCCTTAAGACCTGAGCTCCTCCCAGAGCTTCTTCTGGGAAGTCGGGCCACCCTGAGTAAGTTCCCAGGGAACAATTCTGCTCTTGTTTTAATGTGAAGATACCCCCAGCCCTGTGATTAGGGCAGCATCCTGTTTACACCTGGAGTGCCTCACCCAGGGATGGAAGGTCCACAGAGCAGAGCCAGCAGTTCTGGAATCCAGGATTGGCTCTTATCTGTGTCCTGTGTGACCTTGGGCAAAACCTGTGTCCTCTCTGGTACCTGGAACTGTGTTTCATTCCTCAGAGTTATTAGGAGGTCACATGGGCTGTGGGTTCATGTCACTAGGTATACACTTATCTTAGTTATGGCATGCAGGAGTCAGCAGACAGACAAGGCACCAAAATCCTGGCAGTCAAATAATAAACTAGAATATGTTGGAGGGTGATAAAGACTATGAAGGACATCTACAGTGGCTGGGGTACTCAGGGTAGCCATCCTGAAGGAAAGGCACGCATCCAAACTTCACCAAAACCAAGAGAACAAATCAGCCAAGGAAAAGTTTCAGCTATTGTTTTCCAGACAGAAGGAACAGCAAGTGCAACAGCCCTGAGGCAGGAATGATGTCAGCACAGTCTGGAGACAGAACTGGCTGGCCAAATCTACAAGGGCAAGTGGAGAGTAGAAGAAGCCAGAACATATAGGGTCTCCAAACCAGGGAAGGAATTTCAGGTTTAGCTGAGTGTGTCTAGCAGAGGGATATAGTCTGATATAGGATGTAAAAGATTCCTCAGCTATCCAGTGGGCAGTGAGGGATAGGACTTGATGAAGGCCATACAAAGATCTTTCCACTGCAATCAATGGTCTTGAGGGTGGCAGGTGTGGAAGCAGAGAGATCATTCAAGAAACTGTTGCAAGCAAGTGGTGGAGGCTTGGATTGCCAGGGGTGACTGTGGAGACAGGGAGAGGTGGCCCAATCCCGAGAGAATGGCTTGTGGGAGAAGTGGACTGGGAATGAAGAGAGGGCAGCAGGGAAGAATTGAGGAGGTGTCCAGTGTGAGCAAATAAGCAAGCAGCGGTCTCACCTGGGATCGCCTCGCAGGACCACTCTTCCCACAACATTGTCAGGTCATCCAGTTCTCTCGCATGTAGCCTCGGGGAAAGGCCTCTCCAGTGTGGAGCATCGCAGATGGGATGAGCAGCAGAGAGAAATGGTGCTCACTCCACTTCTCTAGCAGCCAGCTCTTCTCTGCTTTGATAAAATAGAATTGCCTTCTCTGCTGTCCTTTTTTGTCTGGAGGTAAGCATTCCTGTGTGGGTCCAAATGCCCAGGACTGTGACACGCTCCAGTTCTCAGTGCCTTGCTGGAATGCTGAATAGTCCTTATGGACAGAATTGATGGTCTTGTCAGCGGCGGCAGTGTTCACAGAACATACTGTTACATTATAAGAAGGAAAGGAAAGTGGTGACAAGATAGCTCTGAGGGAGCTGTGGACATATAAGGGCCTGGAGATCAGTGGAGACAGCTCTCCCTCTGCTGGGCCCTGCCCAGACCCCCAGGGCCTGTGGACTCCCAGGACAAGGAACCTGTTGGGGTTTGTGTTCTGTGGGAAATGGGGAGGAAAGACATTCAGTGCCATGCTGATACTGCAAAGACGCTTTCCTAAACCATAAGACAGGAAACCAAAGGCCCCAGGGAGCCTGGAACCTGACCTTCTCGGGAGGTGTTGGGCCATCCTGGGAACATTTTGCAGCATCTCTGGACTCAGCATACAAGAGAATTAGGGAAGAACTGCTTTAAAATGTGGTGAGCTCCCTCTCAGTGAAAGCTGGATATTCCAAGGGTGCTTCTGCAGCACACTTGGAGCTGCTGCCTTCCTTGGACAGCTATGCGCTAGGCATCCCCTTGGGCCAGCCTGGGCTAAGACCTGGGGCTGCAGGGTAACCGGAATCTCTGCTTTCAATTATGGGAGACAGAGAAAATGGAGAAAAAGTAACTCGACAAGACAAATGTCCTGAAAAACCAACAGAGGCTGTTGTGATAGTCTCTGGGGCAAGGAGTGGGCATTCCAGAGCGGGGAGCTAAGGCCCGCTGGCAGAGAGGAGTAGCCCTGGGAAGTCCTGGAGCAAATGCTCCTGGAGGGGCAGGTGTTGCATAGGCCTGAGACAGCACATTTAGCCATGATTCCCAAATTCTTACAGTTAACAAGGACAAGATGCTGAGATATCTAGGCATCAGGATTTGGGGAGAGGAAGTTGGTCAGCTCTTCCTGAGGTCATTTCCCAGAACTGAGGTGTGACTGGGGCAATGCTTTTGGAGGCCATGGAAAGTCTAACCCCATCGTCTTGCCCTGTGGGAGAGGATGAGCTCATTTCTCTCTAAATCCTAAGGAAGAGGTGTGGCCTTATTGAGGGACATGTGATCTTGAAGGAATCTCTCCAGGGGGGATCTCAGTCCAGCAGGCTGGGTGGAGAGTGTGGGTGTGAAGCTTCAACTGACAGCCAGGAGGCCAGCAGAACATGGCCGGGGCAGGGGTTGGGGGGGGCGCTCACATGGTCAGTGTCATTAGCCCTAGCATCTCTGTGTCTGCCTGGTGGGAGAGTGGCTTTGTCCCTCACCTCCTCTTTGCTGTCACTGCCAGTTCTCACACTGCCCATATGCTGGATTCTTATTTTAGATACTGTGACAATTCTTCAAATAGCCATCAAAGAAAAAAATATAAGCCCTCTCCAGTGGCACTGAAGTGAGGATCACAACGTGGTGGCTCAGCGCTCCTGCTATAAGGGCCCTACTGTATTTCCCTCACACTTGTAACATAAGCAGAATTTTCAGGTTGAAAGACTAAAAACTGTTCCAGGATTTCATGAAGACCTTGCATGCAAGCACATTGGCAGAAAGTGTCCCCTCAAAACTGTCTCAAAGCAGAATATTTTTAAATGCCCTAAAATGGCAGAAAATGGATGCAGATTAACAATTTTGTCAGGAGGAAAACTGTTAGATCAGCAGCTGACATAGAAAATGTTTGTAATGACAGGAATCAAATCATTCCCTACAAGATCATGCTCATGATGAGCATGCCTAGAAATGGAGGCCACAGTGAATGTCCAGGGACTTGAAAAATATTAAGACGTGGGTTGGATTTGAGTCAACAGAAATCTCTTGCCCTCTCTCCAGGAATGAGAGGCATTAGAATTCCTCAGCCACGTGCCCATCAGGACCTTGGTCAGGAATCCACTGGCTCTGGTGGCCCATACCTATCTACAGATGGACAGATTGTTCATCTCATCCGGAGGGGCTTTTCTTCTGACTGAGGATCAGGGCAGATACTGGGCATTAAACCTAGCCAGCCAGCCTATACCTCAACTCCTGAGCCGGAAAGATGGTAATGGAGACAATTTCTCCAGAGCCCAAGGGTGTCTCTCAAGGGTGTTGCGTTAGTTTTCAATTGCTGTTTAACAAATTGCCACAAACTCGGCAGCTCAAAGCAACACCTATTTATTATCTCATAGGCTGTGTCAGGAATCTGGACACAGCTTAGCTCTGTCCTCTGCTCAGGGTCTCACAGGCTAAAATCAAAGCTCAGTCAGGCTTTGATCTCCTCTAGAACTTGTCCTCCTCAAGCTCATTCAATTTGTTATCAGAATTCAGTTTCCTGAGGCTGTAGGACTGATGTCCCCATTTTTCTTGTTAGTCATCAGGTCATCCAGGACCACTCTCAGCTCCTGGGATCACCCTTGATTCCTGGCCACAGGACCCCCATAGTTCTCAGTTTTGATGTCTGCCTTCTTCCAACCCAGCAGAAATGCGTCTCATACTTCAGATCTCCTTAAATTCCCTGTCTCTGACCTCTGGACCAGATTCGTGTTATTAGGTCAAGCCCACTTGAATAATCTCCCTTTTGTTAACACAAGGCAACTGATTAGTAACTTTAATCGTATCTACAAAACCGCTTTAGTCATGCCACAAAACAATCACAGGAATGATATCCCATCATATCACCAGGACCCCACACTCAAGGGGAAAAAAGGCATGTATACTGGGGGCAAGAATTTGGGGAGCCATCTTGGGATTGTGCTACTACAAGCATCCCCTTCAAGCTCGCAGTCACAAGACATAGCAGGCTCCTTGGCAGCCTCAAATCAGCAAGGCGGCCATTGACAAAATCCCAGAGACCCCAGGGCTACAAGAAACTTCCTCTGGTCATCTCAGCAGTGACAGAAATCATAATAAAAGGTACTTTCCCTACAATTAACTGACTTTTCTTCAAGGAACTGAAAGCTTAAGTTCTCCCAAGGCTAATTACTAAACCCTTTTCATCACTAGGGTAAAAGCATAGGTTCCAAAGTCAGCTGGGTCACCTAACAGCTGTGCAGTCTTGGGCACATTGTTAACATGTCTGAGTTTTAGGGGGTTTTTTTGTTTTTATTATAAAATGGGGCTTCTCTGGTGGTTCAGTCAGTAAAGAATCTGCCTGCAAAGCAGGAGACCCAGGTTCAATCCCTGGGCTAGGGAAGATCCCCTGGAGAAGGAAATGGCAACCCACTCCAGTATTCTTTCCTGGAGAATTCCATGGGCAGAGGAGCCTGGTGGGTTACATGGGGACCCACAGTCGATAGGGTTGCAAACAGTCAGACACAATTGAGTGGCTAACACACACACATAAAATAGGAACAAGATTAGCCTTACTTCATAGAATCATTTTGAAGACTGACTGTACTAACCCATTTCAAATAGAACAGTGCCTGACATAGAGCAAACTGCTGATGCATCAAGTCTCTAGGGAAATATGTGTGTGTGAGCACATGTATATGTAGAAGGAATAACACAAGGTCCGGATTAAGGAGGTTTGGTCTCAGACTCAGCTCACTCCTCAAGAAAGTGTCTGGTAAATATTTTCTCCCTTCCATAGGTAGCAACCACCATCTTACTCTGTGCTACAGTAAGTTTGACTATTTTAGGTTTCCACATTTTAGCATCATGTAGTATTTGCCAAAAGGAGAATTGAGAAGATATTGATCAAACGGTACATAGTTTCAGTTATGCAAGGAAATAAGCCCTTCCATAACAAAGACTTATTTCCCTATTGATTATTTATTGTATAGCATACAGTAGTCATGTATGGATGTGAGAGTTGGGCCATAAAGAAAGCTGAGTGCTGAAGAATTGATGCTTTTGAACTGTAGTGTTGGAGAACACTCTTGAGAGTCCCTTGGGCTGCAAGGAGGTCCAGCCAGTCCATCCTAAAGGAGATCAGTCTTGAGTGTTCATTGGAAGGACTGATGCTGAAGCTGAAACTCCAACATTTGGCCACCCGATGCGAAGAACTAACTCATTAGAAAAGACCCTGATGCTGGGAAAGATTGAAAGCAGGAGAAGAAGGGGGCGACAGAAGATCACCGACTTGATGTCCATGACTTTGAGCAAGCTCTAGGAGTTGGTGATGGACAGGGAGGCCTGGTGGGCTGCAGTCTATAGGGTCACAAATAGACATGACTGAGCGACTGAACTGAACTGAATGTATAGCAATGTGACAATTGTTAACAATGCTGTATTATTTACTTGAAATTTGCTAACAGGGCAGATCTTAAGTGCTCTCATCATACACATACACACATATAAGGCACCTGGGTACATGGCTAGGTCAAGGCCCTTCCACTGTCTGGATCTCAGTTCCTCTATTTGTGAAATGTAGATTGCCTCTAAGAGCAGATGCATTTCTAAAGCTGCCCATTCCATGTAGAGAGCATTCAGAACTTTGACTCACTGGATTTGTTCACTTACTTTGTACATATACACTGTATTAGTCAAGATTCTCCAGAGTAACAGAATTAATAGGATGTATATATTAAATATGTGTGTGTGTGTGTGTGTTAGTCGTTCAGTCATCTCTGAGTCTTTTCAACTGCATGGACAGTAGCTTGTCAGGCTCCTCAGTCTGTGGAGTTCTCCAGGCAAGAATACTGGAGTGGGTACCCATTTCCTTCTCCAGAGGATCTTCCTGACCCAGGGATTGAAACTGTGTCTCTGGCATCTCTGCATTGAAGGCAGATTCTTAACAGTTTGAGCTACCAGGGAGGCCCAACATATATATATATATATATACACACACACAAATATGGCTAAAAAAATAGCGCAACCTAAGAGTTAGGAGTCAGGTTTTATTTGGTGAGAACTTTAAGACTCGAACCCGGAAGACAGCATCTCAGGTGATCCCAAGAGAGCTGACTCTGAGGAGGCGGGGGAGGAACCAGGCTATACACAAGTTTGTAGCAAAGGGCAGGTAATCTGAATTTTAAAAGATTACTGTTAATTAAAAGAAACCTAAATCTCTCACATGAAGAGATTTAGTGATATTCTAAGTATGGGAAGATGCAAGGTTCTGGGCTTGCTGAAATCATTTCTTTCATATCCATCTCAGCTATCTAGGGCCAATCCTATTTTTTTATTCTTTACATACTAATTTCTTGTTTATCGTAAGAGATGGTGCAGGTGGCAGATGGCCACCTTTCACATCCTCCCAGCTCCTCAGTGCTTATCAGGAAGGAAGTAGTTAATGGCTTCCAAATGGCTGACTTTGTTTTATCTGGGCTCAGAAATTTGTATTTGGAAAAGGTTTGTTAACTGGTAGAGGTAGAGCAGAAAGCATTTTATTTCACATATTTATATATTTATACTTATGTGTAGATGTGTATATTATGTGTGCATATATATAATATACACATGCATGCATGTGTGCATGCTAAGTCGCTTCAGTCATGTCCAACTCTTTGCAACGCTGTGGACTGTAGCCCACTAGGCTCCTCTGTCCAAGGGATTCTCTAGACAAGAATACTGGAATGGGTTGCCAGGTCTTCCTCCAGGGGATCTTCCCAACCCAGGGATCAAACCCGTGTCTTTTAAGTCTCCTGCATTGGCAGGCAGGTTCTTTACCACTAGTGCCACTTGGGAAGCACATATAATATACACATCTACATATAAATATACATCAGTTCGGTTCAGTCACTCAATCGTGTCTGACTCTTTGCGACCTCATGAATCGCAGCACTCCAGGCCTCCCTGTCCATCACCAACTCCTGGAGTTTACCCAAACTCATGTCCATCGAGTCTGTGATGCCATCCAGCCATCTCATCCTCTGTCGTCCCCTTCTCCTCCTGCCCCTAATCCTTCCCAGCACTAGGGTCTTTTCAAATGATTCATCTCTTCGCATCAGGTGGCCAAAGTATTGGGGTTTCAGCTTCAACACCAGTCCTTCCAATGAACACCCAGGACTGATCTCCTTTAGGATGGACTGGTTGGATCTCCTTGCAGTCCAAGGGACTCTCAAGAGTCTTCAACAACACAGTTCAAAAGCATCAATTCGTCAGCACTCAGCTTTCTTCACAGTCCAACTCTCACATCCATACATGACTACTGCAAAAACCATAGCCTTGACTAGATGGACCTTTGTTGGCAGAGTAATGTCTCTGCTTTTCAATATGCTATCTAGGTTTGTCATAACCTTCCTTCCAAGGAGTAAGCGTCTTTTAATTTCATGGTTGCAATCACCATCTGCAGTGATTTTGGAGCCCCCCAAAATAAAAGTCTGACACTGTTTCCACTGTTTCCCATCTATTTCCCATGAAGTGATGGGACCAGATGACATGATCTTAGTTTTCTGAATGTTGAGCTTTAAGCCAACGTTTTCACTCTCCTCTTTCACTTTTATCAAGAGGCTCTTTAGTTCCTCTTCACTTTCTGCCATAAGGGTGGTGTCATCTGCATATCTGAGGTTATTGATATTTTTCCCGGCAATCTTGATTCCAGCTTGTGCTTCCTCCAGCCCAGCGTTTCTCATGATGTACTCTGCATATAAGTTAAATAAACATGGTGTCAATATACAGCCTTGACGTACTCCTTTTCCTATTTGGAACCAGTCTGTTGTTCCATGTCCAGTTCTAACTGTTGCTTCCCGACCTGCATACAGGTTTCTCAAGAGACATGTCAGGTGGTCTGGTATGCTCATCTCCTTCAGAATTTTCCACCGTTTATTGCGATCCACACAGTCAAAGGCTTTGGCATAGTCAATAAAGCAGAAATAGATGTTTTTCTGGAACTCTCTTGCTTTTTCAATGATCCAGCAGATGTTGACAATTTGATCTCTGGTTCCTCTGCCTTTTCTAAAACCAGCCTGAACATCTGGAAGTTCACGGTTCACGTATTGCTGAAGCCTGGCTTGGAGAATTTTGAGCATTACTTTACTAGAGTGTGAGATGAGTGCAATTGTGCGGTGGTTTAAGCATTCTTTGGCATTGCCTTTCTTTGGGATTGGAATGAAAATTGACCTTTTCCAGTCCTGTGGCCACTGCTGAGTTTTCCAAATTTGCTGGCTTATTGAGTTCAACACTTTCACAGCATCATCTCTGAGGATTTGAAATAGCTCAACTGGAATTCCATCACCTCCACTAGCATAATTAGAGCTAGAAAACTGGCTCACAATTATAGAAACTGAAAAATCTAGACCCAGAAGAGCCAGCAGTCGGATAAGTCAGGTTAAGGGTAAGAATTCTTTCTTACTCAGTCTTGTTCCATTCAGGTCTTCAGTGGATTAGATGAGGGCCACCCACAGTGGCAATTTGCTTTACTCATTTTACCTATTCAAATATTAATCTCATTCAGAAACACCCTCACAGACACATCCAGAATCTTGTTTGACCAAAATTCTGGGCAATCCATGGCCCAGCCAAAGTAACACACAAAATTAACCACCACACATACTTTATGTGCTTTTGAATTCATGAAAAGCCCAATTTTTAAAGATTAAAAAAGTAGGAAAATGCCCTTATTCACACCCATGGAGCCTACATCTGACAAGAGTATAATCTTTAACATGAAAAGCCACCATTACAACCTTTCTATCACTTTTTGGAGACCTTGCTTCTATTGTCTTGAATCATACAGTTCTTGAGTCTTTTGATCTGAAATAGTCCTCAGTGAGGCGAGTGGATGTGATCCCAGACTGTAATGCGTTGTAGCTTTTAACTATTCAGCCAGAGTTTCTGACTCAGCACATTTTAATCAGTTTTATTTGCTAAAATCAAGGCTATGTCATCTGTAATAATCCCAGCTGACCTCCCAAAGTCAGGCTGATAAAAATATTAATGTCAACTCCCTGCTGCCTGGCAGAGAGCAATACCCAGCTTGACAAGCAAACAAACGTCTGCTGAAGACTGGTGAACCCATATTAATGAAGAGCTTCATCAACGAAAGTCACCTTTGGGGCAGAGCTGCCACAGGCTGAAGCCTCATCAGAGGCTCAGCTGCCGTTCCGGTGAGATCCTCTTGTCCATCAGCATCAGTTAGAAGTGTCTGCCTAGCTGATCCTCATCTTTGATAATGTGCTCTGGCTTGCGTGCTAGGATCACCCACACACCTCTTAACTTTTTCTATCCTCCCTGCAAAGGTGTCCTCCTCTTAGCATCTGTCAGTTATCTCCAGCTGTGACAGCAGCAGCTTTGGGCCCCCTGAGAATACAAAGCAGTTCCAAATAAGAGTAAAGGGCTGTTTCTAAGGGTCACAGTCTTATGGCCTTTGGCTTCATTCAGCCCTAGAGTGTGTTTATTCGCTCCGCATTGTTTGGCCCCTGCAGTTCTTACAAGACAATTACCAGGTGGAGCTTGTGTGACTCACAAGACAAGCAGTTCAGCACCTGCTGTCTAAATTATGTCCTCTATGAGTATTTATGCTTCTTTTCTGGGCACTGCAGGCTTTGAGTTTGTAGCTCCTGTTTTAACTGAAGCCATGACAGAGTGAGTCAAGTATTAACATCCCAACAGCATAGACGCATGTCTCACAGCCAGGGCGGGGCTGGGGCAGCTTCACGGCCAGTCTCTGGACCTCTACTCTAGGGCTCACTGCTTAGCCCCCTCCAATAACATCTCTCCCCTTTTAGACTTTTTTTTTTAATTGAGGTATAATTGACATACAGCATTATTTTTTTCAGATGTACAGCCTAACAATTCAATATTTGTACATACCGCAAAATGATCACAACAGTTAATCCAGTTAATATCTGTCACCATACAAAATTTTTTTCTTGTGATGAGAACTTTTAAGATTTACACTCTTGGCAGTTCTCAAATGTGCAATGCAGTGTTGTTACCTACGATCACCATGCTGTACATTACATCCCAGAACTGTTTCTATTTTATAACTGGAAGTTTGTATCTTTTGCCTCCCTTCACCGTTTCACTCACCCACCCACATCCTCACCTCGGACAATCACCAATCTCTTCTCTGTGTCTATGACCTTGGTTTCTTTTTGTTTGCTTGTTTTTCAGATTTCACACGTAAGTAAGATCATGTAGATCTCAGAGATCATCTTTCTCTGTCCGACTTACTTCAGTTAACATAATATCCTTTAGGCCCATCCATGGTTTCACAAATGGCAAGATTTCCTTCTTTTTATAGGTCAATAATATTCTGTTAGCTTAAATCATTCTTCAATTCTTCATCCATTGATAGATATATAGGTTGCTTCTGGAATCAAGATAGATATATAGGTTGATAGATATATAGGTTCTTCTTCTAAATTTTGATTTAGATTGCATTGCTATTGTTAATAATTCTGCAATGAATAGGAGGTGCATATATTTGTTTTCAACTTTGTTTTTATTCTAGGGCTTCCCTGGTGGTTCAGATGGGAAAGAATTCACCTACAATGCAGGAGACCCAGGTTCGATTCCTGGATTGAGAAGATCTCCTGGAGAAGGAAAGGCAACCCACTCCAGTATTCTTGCCTGGGGAATTCCACAGGTTAAGGAGCCTGGCAGGCTATAGTCTATGGGGCTGCAGAGAGTTGGACATGACTGAGCTCATTTTGGGGGAGGGTAAATACCCAGAAGTTGAATAATTGGATCATATGTTATTCTTTTTTTAATATTTTGAGAATCCTCCATACTGTTTTCCATAGTGGTTGTGCAGATTTATATTCCCACAAACAATATACAAGGATTTTCTTTTATTCACATCCTCACCAACACTTGTTATTTCTTGTCTTTTTGGTAATGGCCATTCTGACAGGTATGAAGTGAAATCTTACTGTAGTTTTTGATTCACACTTTCCTGATGATTAGTGATGTTGAGCATCTTTTCATGTATTCAGTGGTCATCTTTAGGTCTTTGGGAAAATATCTATTCATATCTTCTGCTCACTGTTTATTCTTTTGCTATTGAGTTGTATGAGTTTTTCTGTATGTTTTGGATATTAACTCCTTAACAGATAAATGATTTGCAAATATTTTCTCCCCTTTGGTAGGTTTCCTTTTCATTTTGTTGATGGTTTCCTTTGCTGTGCAGAAGTTTTTTAGTTTTATGAAGTCCCATTTGCTTGTTTACTTTTGCTTTCTTTTTTCTATGCTTTTGATGTCATATTCAAAAAAAATCACCAAGACCAATGTTAGGAAGCTTACTATGTTTTTCTAGGAGTTTTATGGTTTCAGTTCTTATATCCAAGTCTTTTATTCATTTTCAGTTAATTGTTATGTATGGTCCAAGATAGTGGTCCAATTTCACTCTTTTGTATATGACTGTCCAGTGTTTCCAACACCATTTATTGAGACTGTTCTTTTCCCATTGTATAGTCTTTAGTCCTTTGTCAAACATTAATTAATGTATGAGTTTATTTCTGTGTTAGATATTCTGTTCCATTGATCTATGTGTCTGTTTTTGTGTCAGTACCACACTATTTTGATTACTAAAGCTTTGTAATATAGTTTGGAACAAGGTAGCATGATACCTCCACCTTTGTTC
This sequence comes from Okapia johnstoni, assembly GCA_024291935.2. Lineage (NCBI taxonomy): Eukaryota > Metazoa > Chordata > Mammalia > Artiodactyla > Giraffidae > Okapia > Okapia johnstoni. The sequence goes on from CM044310.1 coordinate 65,317,559, forward strand.
TTCTTTCTCAAGATTGCTTTGGCTATTCGGAGTATTTTGTGGTCCTATACAAATTTTAGGATTGCTTGTTCTATTCTGTGAAAAATGCCATTGGAATTTTGGTTTAGATTGCATTGATTCTTTAGATCACTTTGAGTATTATGGACATTTTAACAATATTAATACTTCCAATCCATTACCAGAAAATATTATTCCATTTTTTTATATCTTCTTCAATTTTTTCATCAGTGTCTTATACTTTCCAGGATACAGGTCTTTTTCCTCCTTAGGTAGGTTTATTCCTAGATATTTTACTCTTTTTTATGTGATGACAAATGAGATTGTTTCCTTAATTTTTCTTTCTGATCTTTTGTTGTTAGGTGCAGGGGCTTCCCAGGTAGCTCAGTGGTAAAGAATCTGCCTGACAATGCAAAAGATGCCAGAGACAAAGGTTTGATCCCTGGGTTGGGAGGATCCCCTGGAGGAGGAAATGGCAGCCCACTCTGGTATTCTTGCTGGAAAAGCGGTTGCAAAGAGTCAGACATAACTGAGCAACTGGGCATGTGCACACGTGCACACACACACACACACACAGAAATGCAAGAGGTTTCTGTGTATTAATTTCATATCCTGCAACCTTACAAAATTTATTGATGAGCTTTCATAGCTTTTTGGCAGCTTCTTCAGGATATTCTGTGTATAGTATCATGTCATCTGCAAACAGTGAGAGTTTTACTTCTTCTTTTCCAATTTGGATTCCTTTTATTTCTTTTTCTTCTCTGATAGCCATGGCTAGGACTTCCAAAACTATGTTGGATAAAGGTGGTGAGAATGGACATCTTTGCCTTATTCTTGATCTTAGAGGAAAATGCTTTCAGCTTTTCACCATTGATTATGATGTTAGTTTTAGGTTTGTTGTATGGCCTTTATTATGTTGAGGTATGTTCCCTCTGGAATGCAAAAGTAGGAAGTTAGGAAACACCTGGCATAACAGGCAAATTTGTCCTTGGAGTACAGAATGAAGCAGGGCAAAGGCAATAGAGTTTTGCCAAGAGAACTCACTGGTCATAACAAACACCCTCTTCCAACAACACAAGAGAAGACTCTACACATGGACATCACCAAATGGTCAACACTGAAATCAGATTGATTATATTCTTTGTAGCCAAAGATGGAGAAGCTCTATACAGTCAGCAAAAACAAGACCGGGAGTGGACTGTGGCTCGGATCATGAAATCCTTATTGCCAAATTCAGACTGAAATTGAAGAAAGTAGGGAAAACCACTAGACCATTCAGGTATGACCTAAATCAAATCCCTTATGATTATACAGTGGAAGTGACAAATAGATTTAAGGGACTAGATCTGATAGACAGACTGCCTGATGAACTATGGATGGAGGTTTGTGAAATTGTACAGGAGACAGGGATCAAGACCATCCCCATGGAAAAGAAATGCAAAAAAGCAAAATGGCTGTCTGAGGAGGCCTTACAAATAGCTGGGAAAAGAAGAGAAGTGAAAAGCAAAGGAGAAAAGGAAAGATATTCCCATCTGAATGCAGAGTTCCAAAGAAGAGCAAGGAGAGATAAGAAAGCCTTCCTCAGTGATCAATGCAAAGAAATAGAGGAAAACAACAGAGTAGGAAAGACTAGAGATCTCTTCAAGAAAATGAGAGATACCAAGGGAACATTTCATGCGAAGATGGGCTCGATAAAGGACAGAAATGGTATGGACCTAACAGAAGCAGAAGATATTAAGAAGAGGTGGCAAGAATACACAGAAGGCCTGTACAAAAAAGATCTTCATGACCCAGATAATCACGATGGTGTGATCATTCACCTAGAGCCAGACATCCTGGAATGTGAAGTCAAGTGGGCCTTACAAAGCATCACTATGAACAAAGCTAGTGGAGGTGATGGAATTCCAGTTGAGCTATTTCAAATCCTGAAAGATGATGCTGTGAAAGTGTTGCACTCAATATGCTAACAAATTTGGAAAACTCAGCAGGACTGGGAAAGGTCAGTTTTCATTCCAATCCCAAAGAAAGGCAATGCCAAAGAATGCTCCAACTACCACACAATTGTACTCATCTCACATGCTAGTAAAGTAATGCTCAAAATTCTCCAAGCCAGGCTTCAGCAATATGTGAACCATGAAATTCCAGGTGTTCAAGCAGGTTTTAGAAAAGACAGAGGAACCAGACATCAAATTGCCAACATCAGCTGGGTCATCAAAAAAGCAAGAGAGTTCCAGAAAAACATCTATTTCTGCTTTATTGACTATGCCAAAGCCTTTGACTGTGTGGACCACAATAAACTGTGGAAAATTCTGAAAGAGATGGGAATACCAGACCATCTGATCTGTCTCTTGAGAAACCTGTATGCGAGTCAAGAAGCAACAGTTAGAACTGGACATGGAACAACAGACTGGTTCCAACTAGGAAAAGGAGTATGTCAAGGCTGTATATTTTCACCCTGCTTATTTAACTTATATGCAGAGTACATCATGAGAAACACTGGGCTGGAAGAAACACAAGCTGGAATCAAGATTGCCGGGAGAAATATCAATAACGTCAGATATGCAGATGACACCACCCTTATGGCAGAAAGCAAAGAATAACTAAAGAGCCTCTTGATGAAAGTGAAAGAGGAGAGTGAAAAAGTTGGCTTAAAGCTCAACATTCAGAAAACTAAGATCATGGCATCTGGTCCCATCACCTCTTGGAAAATAGATGGGGAAACAGTGCAAACAATGTCAGACTTTATTTTCTTGGGCTCCAAAATCACTGCTGATGGTGATTGCAGCCATGAAATTAAAAGATGCTTACTCCTTGGAAGGAAGGTTATGACCAACCTAGATAGCATATTGAAAAGCAGAGACATTATCTGCCAACAAAGGTCCGTCTAGTCAAGGCTATGGTTTTTCCAGTGGTCATGTATGGATGTGAGAGTTGGACGGTAAAGAAAGCTGAGCACTGAAGAATTGATGCTTTTGAGCTGTGGTATTGGAGAAGACTCTTGAGAGTCCCTTGGACTTCAAGGAGATCAACCAGTCCATCCTAAAGGAGATCAGTCCTGGGTGTTCATTGAAAAGACTGATGTTGAAGCTGAAACTCCAATACTTTGGCCACCTCATATGAAGAGTTGAATCATTTGAAAAGACCCTAATGCTGGGAAGGATTGGGGGCAGGAGGAGAAGGGGACGACAGAGGATGAGATGGCTGGATGGCATCACCGACTTGATGGACATGGGTTTGGGTAAAGTCCGGGAGTTGGTGATGGACAGGGAGGCCTGGTGTGCTGCAATTCATGGGGTTGCAAAGAGTCAGACACGACTGAGCGACTGAACTGAACTGAACTGATGTTCCCTCTAAGGCTTCCCTGGTAGCTCAGCTGGTAAAGAATCCACCTGCAATCCAGGAGACCCCAGTTCGATTTCTGGGTCAGTAAGATCCCCGGGATAAGGGATAGGCTGCCCACTCCAGTATTCATGGGCTTCCCTGGTGGCTCAGATGGTAAAGAATCTTCCTGCAATGCAGGAGGCCTGGGTTCGATCCCTGGGTTTGGAAGATCCCCCGGAGGAGGGTGTGGCAACCCACTCCAGTATTCTTTCCTGGAGAATCCCCATGGCCAGAGGTGCCTGGTGGGCTACAGTCCATGAAGTCTCAGAGTTGGACATGACTGAGCGCCTAAGCATAGCACAGCACATGTTCCCTCTAAGCCTACTTTCTGGAAAGTTTTTGTTGTTGTTGTTGTTGTCATAAATGAGAGTTGAATTGTGTCAAAAGCTGTTTCTGTAGCTATTGAGAAGATTATATGGTTTTTATCCTTCAATTTGTTATTGTGGTGTATCACATTGAATGATTTGAGTATATAGAAGAATCCTTGCATCCCTGGGATAAATCTAAATTGATCAGAGTGTATGATCCACTTAATGTGTTGTTGGATTTGGTTTGCTAGTATTATCATTTTGTTGAGGATTTTTGATGCTGGCCTGCTGTAATTTTTTGTGTGATATCTGTGGTCTTAGTATCATATCTGATTTTGGTACGATGGCCTTGTAGAATGAGTTTGGGTGTGTTCCTTCCTCTGCAGTTTTTGGGAAGAGTTTCAGAAGAGTAAGTGTTTACTCTTTTTTGGATGACCCGGAGGGATGGGATGGGGAGGGAGGTGGGAGGGGGGTTCTGGAAGGGGAACACATGTACACCCATGGCGGACTCATGTCAATGTATGGCAAAGCCAATACAATACTGTAAAGTTTAAAAATAGATAAATAAACTAATTTAAAATAAATAAATAAATAAATGTTTGATAGAGTCTGCCTGTGAAGCCATCTGGTCCTAAACTTTTGTTTGTTAAGAGTTTTTTAATCACACTTTCAATTTTCAGTACTTGTGATAGGTCTGTTCACATTTTCTATCTCTTTCTAACTCAGTGTTGGAAAGTTGTATATTTATAGGAATTTGTGCTTCTTATTGGCACATAGTTCCTTGTAGTAGTCTTATGACCCTCTATAATTCTGTGGCATCTTTTGCAACGTCTCCTTTTTCACATCTAATTTTATTGATTTGAGCCCTCCCCCTTTTTTTCTTGATGAATCTGGCTAAAGTTTTATCAATTTTGTTTATTTTCTCACAGAACCAGCTTTTAGTTTCATTTAAATTTGCTATTTTTTTTCTTTTGTCTCCATTTCCTTTTTTTCTGATCTGGTCTTTATAATTTCTTTCCTTCTACTAAGTATGGATTTTGTTTGTTGTTCTTTCTCTAGTCGCTCTAAGTGTAAGTTTAGACTGTTTACTTGAGATTTTCCTTGTTTCTTGAGATAAGATTGTATTGCTATAAACTTCCCTCTTAGAACTGCTTTTGCTGCATCCCATAAGTTAGGGATTGACATGTATTTGTTGTTATTTTCTCTAGCTATTTTTTTAATTTGTTCTTTGATTTATTTCATGACCCATTGGGTATTTATTAATAACAACAGAGGTTATTGTTTAATCTCTGTGTGTGTGTGTTTTGCAGTTTTGTTTTTTCTTTTTGTCTGTGTAATTGATTTCTACTCTCATAGCATTGTGGTCAGAAAAGATGTTTGATACAATTTCAGTTGTCTTAAATTTACTGAGGCCTGATTTGTAACCCAAGATGTGATCTATCCTGGAGAATGTTCTGTGTGCACTTGGATAGAATTGTATTCTGCTGCTTTTGGATGGAATAGTCTATAAATGTCAATTATGTCTATTTGGTCTAATGTGTCATTCAAGGTTTGTGTTTCCTTATTTTCTGTCTGGATGATCTGTCTGTCAGTGTAAGTGAAGTGTTAAAGTCCCCCAATATTATTGTTTTTCTGTTGATTTCTCCTTTTATGGCTGTTAGCATTTGCCTTATATATTGAGGTGTTCCTATGTTGGGGGCGTATATATTCACAATTGTATCTTTTTCTTGGGTTGATCCCTTGATCTAATTGTGAAGTGACTTTCCTTGTCTCTTGTAACAGTCTTTATTTTAAAGTCTATTTTGTCTGATATGAGTATTGCCACTCCAGCTTTCTTTCAATTGCAGTTTGAATGGAATATCTTTTTCCATCCTGTCACTGTCAGTCGTATTTGTCCCTAGATCTGAAGTGGGTCTCTTATAGCCAGTACATATATGGGCCTTGTGTTTGCCTCCATTCAGCTAATCTGTGTCTTTGGGTTGGAGCATTTAATCAATTTACATTTAAGGTAATTATTGATATGTATGTTCCTATTGCCATTTTCTTAATAGTTTGGGGTTTGTTTTTCTGGTCTTTTTTCTTCCCAACCTCTTTTGTTCTCTTCTCTTATAGTCTGATGACCATTTTAGCATTGTGTCTGAGTTGCTCTTTCATTGTGTGTTTGTATCATAGATTTTTTTTTTAGTTTGTGTTTTCCATGAGGTTTTGATAAAGCAGTCTATATATTAATATACACAAGGTTGTTTTAAGTTGTTCAAGTGCAATTCCCATTTCCTGAATTTGTACCATTCTCTTCTCGTGGTTGCTGGTTTTGATATCATACTTGTGTATGGGTGATATCCTGCTTTTACTGTATGTTTGCCTTTACCAGGGATCTTTTCCATTTGTGTTTTCCTTGTTTCTAGTTGTGGTCTACTTTCCCCCTGCCTAAAGAAGTTCTTTTAGCATTTGCTATAGGACCACTATGGTGGTGCTGAATTCTCTGAGCTTTTGCTTGTCTGTAAAGTTTTTGGTTTATCTGCTGAATCTGAATGAGAGCCTTGCTTGGTAGAGTATTCTTGGTTGTAGGTTTTTCCACTTCATTACTTCAAATTCATTATGCCACTGCCTTCTGGTCTGCAGAGTTTCTTCTGAAAAGTCAACTGATAACTTTATATGATATTTACTTTATATGATATTTGTTGCTTTTCCCCTGTTGCTTTTAATATTTTTCTTTGTGTTTAATTTATGTTAGCTTGATAAATATGTGTCTTGGGATGCTCCTCCCTGGATTTACCCTGTACGGGGCTCTGTGACTCCTGGACTTGGGTGGCTATTTCCTTTCCTGTGTTAAGGAAGTTTTTGACTATAATCTCTTCAAATACATTTTCAGAGCCTTTCTGTTTCTCTTCTTCTTCTGTGGCCCCTATAATTCGAATGTCGGTGTGTTTAATGCTGTTCCAGGAGTCTCTGAGACTGTTCTCATTTCTTTCATTCTTCTTTCTTTATTCGTTCTACAGCAGTGATTCTCACCATTCTATCTTCCAGCTCACATATCCATTATTCATCCTGTTATTCTGCTATCGATTCATTATAGAGTATTTTTAGAAATTTCAGTTATTGTATTGTTCATCTCTGTTTGTACATTTTGTAGTTCTTCTGTTGTTGATGTTTAGTCGCTAAGTCATGTTCGACTCTTGCAATCCCACGGATTGTAGCCCACCAGGGTGCTCTGTCCATGGGCTTTCCCAGGCAAGAGTACTGAAACTGGTTGCCATTTCCTTCTCCAGGAGATTTTCCTGACCTAGGGATTGAACCCAAATCTCTTGCACTGGCAGGCAGATTCTTTACCATTGAACCACCAGGGAAGCCTTTAGTTCTTCTAGGTCTTTGTTAAACAATGCTTGCATCTTCTCAATTTGTGCCTTCATTCTTTTCCTGAGATCTTGGATCATCTTTACTATCATTATTCTGAATTCTTTTTCAGGTAGATTACCACATCCCCTTTTCATTTAGTACTTCTTATAGGTTTTTGTCTTGCTCCTTTGCAACATTTTCTGTCATCTCATTTTGTCTAACTTATTGTGCTTGTGGTCACCTTTCTGCAGGCTTCAGGATCATAGCTCCTCTTCCCTCTGGTGTCTGCCCCTGGTGGGTGAGGTGGATATTGAGTGAGGCCTCTCCTTTGCTCTGGGGTTGTCACTGCCCTGTCAGGGGTGTGGTATACTCCATAGTTGTTGAAGTAGAGCCCCCAAGATCTGTTTCTTAGCTGTGTTTCTGATCTGCAGTGCAAAGTATGTGAGATTGATACAGTTCTTTATCAGTAGTTTTACATGATACCCTGAGTTAAAGCCTCTAGGATGTTCATGCTTATTTCCTCCTACCTCTCCACGCATTACACTTCAACAAACAATTGCCCGATTTAAAGAAAGGAGAAGGCGGAGATGACTGTAGCAGCTGAAGGTGACGACCTCTGCAGTCAGGCTAGGAGTAGAGAAAGGAATGTTGGCCTCAGCCTTGAATCACAGCTCAAGGAAACAGCACACCAATAAGAAGGCACTGAGGAAGACCCCATAAAACTCTGATTTCTTTTTTTTTCCCCTTTGTGAATTGCTCTGGCAAGGACTTACAACTTGTGTCGAATAATAGTGACAAGAGTGGGCATCCTTTTCTTTGTCTTGATATTAGAGGAAAAGTTTACAGCTTTTTAACCTTGAGTGTGATGTTAGCTGTGTGCTCATCACATTTGGCCTTCTTTATGTTGAAGTATCTCTGTACCCACTTTGTTGAGAGTTTTCAACATGAATGGATGTTGAATTTTATCCAAAGCTTTTTCTGTATCTATTGAAATGATTCAATGATTTTTACTCTTCATTTTGTTAATTTGGTTGTTAAACTCATCCCTGCAGCCCCATAATAAATTCCACTTGATTCTTCTGGTATATGATCTCTTTAATGTACTCTTGAATTTGGTTTACTAATATTTTGTCTGGGATTTTTGCATCCAAGTTCATCAGGGATATTGTCTAGTTTCAGTCATAAGTGATGACCCCAGCCTGGTCCTTGCACTGGAAATGAGCAATAGCCAAGCTAGCCCCATGCAAGGGAGTAGCAAACCCAAGCAACTTCTTTTCAACTTTCCAAAAGCAGAGAAAATTTTTACCTTACTTCAAAGGAAAGTGTGGTCTGAAAAGAGAAGTATCATTTGAAGAATCTAGCAGTTCATGCAATGGGTCTGATGTCATGCTGACCACAGTGCATGAAGTGGCCTGATGAGTGTGTAACATGTGATACAGTGGTCTCCTTGCAAGGATGGTAGGCTCTTCAATGGATCAGCTTCATCCTCAGAGTCCCCTGCAACCAAAGTGCATGGCCACAGTCATAGCTTTGTCCAGTGAGCTCCATACATACAAGCTGAGCACTAAACAGAGACCTTGGTACTACAGAGGCATGGCAAAGGCCTGCTGCTTCCTAAACAACTAAAGTGTAAAGCCTCGTGAGGTGAATGCTCTTCATTGACAGGGTTTTTGTTTAGCAAAACTAGCCATCAAAACAAAACTCTTATTAGCCAGAAACTTGAGTGAAAATGTCATCCAGCAGTCTTGTCGCCAGGCGTTTCTTATAACTGGAGAGGGATGAAAGGGATGAAATGATTTGGGTAGAGGGGCTCTGACCCAGGACTGAGGGTCTAATGAAAAGCAGAGATGTGACATTTTTGCACAGCTTTGGGAAGACAGGGAGAAAAGGAGAGGGAGAAAAGAAAGAACAAAGTTAGAGGAAGAGGTAAGAATAAAAAAAAGAAAGGGGAAAGGAGGAAAAAGTGACTCAAATGACACCAAAAGACCTGCACACCTGCCCTGCCTGAGATCCAGACTTGCCAACCCCACTGATCACTGGCCTGCTGATGCAGCCCCCGGGGCCACTGTCAGGAGCAGCCTGTGGGGTCAGATCTGGTCAAGTCATTGAACCTCTCTTTGTTTCCATTTCTTTGTTTTTATTTCAAGGGTGATAATAATAATAACGTGTACCTCCTAGCATGTTATGAAGACCGAGTGAAGTGGTATATGTCACACACTTAGCACAGGAACTGACTTGTATTTATATGCATAATAACTGCCAGCTTTTACCAATGCTGTCTGTCCTATGTGAGATGAAACCTGGTGTCCCCGGAGGCCTCCACTCTTGCTGCGATTCAACTCCCTTGGGCAGCTGGTGTACCCAGTGCTGGGGTACAGCACGCATGAACAGCTGGTACCCAAGCCCAGGCCGCTTTCCCACCCGTGTGTGCGAGTCTCCCACCAATTGCTCTCTATAACAAGGCAGAGGGGCTGGGGCGGAAAAGTATAGAGACCAGAAACTGCGAACGCTGCCCTCTCTCCCTCAGCAGAGGCTGCTTGCCCCTGAGCCAGCTGGTGATAATGTGGTTAAAGGCTTCCCTCCAGGCAGGACAGCTCACTGATCTCTGTCTATTTTCCTTAAGGTTAGAAGGGGAGAACCTCCAAGCTGGGAAGGGGTCAGAGGCCCTGATCCCCAGAGGCCCTCTGGGAGAAGGACTGGACCCTGGGCTTCCCTGCCCTGCCTGTATCCTTTTCCTAAATGGTGACGCAGAGCCACAGGATGTCCAGGCGTGAATAGATGTCAGAGGCTGGGACAAGACAGGCATCCTAGAAGTAACCACTGTGAGCTCTGGAGCCTTGATGCTGTGTGAGACCCGAGGCCTTCAGTGTAACTCTGCAGAGTGCCTGGGAGGCCAAGAGGATGCCTAAGGTTGACTTTCCCCTCAGTAAGACACTGGGAGGCAGGGACCTCCCAGGGTCAGGCTTAAGGAGATTTAAAGAAAGTGAGACAGGGTGCTCAGGGCTAGTGCACTGGGATGACCCTGAGGGATGGGATGGGGAGGGAGGTGGAAGGGGGGTTCAGGATGGGGAACACATGTAAACCCATGGCTGACTCATGTCAATGTATGGCAAAAACCACCACAATATTGTAAAGTAATTAGCCTCCAATTAAAATAAATACATTAATTTAAAAAATAAATAAACAGTAGAAAAAATAAAAGAATTGTTATACTTATCGTGAGCTTGCAGTTATAAACTCTGGTTCATACTGTGGCATATCCAGCCACTGCCCTCTCCCTTTGCAGCCTCCTTCAGTCCAATGTGGAAGGGGCCGAGACCACCTCGCTCTTCTCCCCACTTTTTCTTTCTCTCCTCCAGCTTGTTCTGCACGTGACAGCCACAGTGGCACTTAAGGAAGCGTAACTGATCATGTCTCTCCCCACTAAGATGATGGTGGGCCACCCTGCTCGCCTGGCTCAGAGAGCCTCCACCATCAGCCCCACCTGAGACCCTCCCGTTTCATTCAGCCCCTCATCCTTATCACTGCCCACGTTTATCGAGTTCTCACCACATGCCAGGGGCTCTTCTGCATATGGCATCAACTCATCGAGTCTCCAGCACTTAAAAGTAGCTTCCGATGCATGAGATGGGGTGTTCAGGGCTGGTGCACTGGGATGACCCAGAGGGATGGGATGGGAGGGAGGTGGGAGGGGGATTCAGGATGGGGAACACATGTAAACCCATGGCTGATTCATATCAATGTATGGCAAAAACCACTACAATATTGTAAAGTAATTAGCCTCCAACTAAAATAAATAAATTTTTTTAAAAAAAGAAGTAGCTTCCATGACTATGTTCATTGTGCTGATGAGGACATCAAGGCACAAGAAAGTTAAATCAGTTGATCAGGGTCACCCAGCCAGGAGCCCCAAAGCTGTTCCTCTCCCACCTCAGTAAATGGCACCCCCGGGCACCAGCACCTCAAGCCAGAAACGCATCATTGATCTGTCTCCCGTCACCCTCCAGGATACTCAAACAGCTAGGTCTGCAGGTGCTGCCTTTAAAATGTCTCAGCCCCACCCCTCCGCGTCCCCGGCTGCCCACCAGGCTGGTCCCAGGGGCAGCTTCTCCCTGCAGTGCCGCCAGCAGCTTGCTCACCGGCCCGCCTGCCGCCGCCTCCTCTCTCCTCCTCCTCTCTCCGTTCTGCCTTCCTGTCTCCTCTTCTTCTCCCTCTCTCCTCCTTGTTTTCACCCTCCCTTACTTCCTTTCTCCCTTTCTCCCTTCAATCCTTTATTCTTTCTTTCCTTCCCTTTTAAAATATCTATTTTATCATTGAAGTCCAGTGAGGCCAACAAATCAGATCACTGCCGTTAAAATAACAGCTGGTGACATCTCCCCAGAGGAGGGGGTGTGTCCCACTCCGCAGGCCACACGAGGAAGCAGCAGGTCCATCAGGAGCAGGGGAGGGAGGGCATAATGTGAGCAAGAGGCTTTACTGTGGTTTCCCTGGGAAAGACCAGAAGAGGGAAGGTAAGCACGTTCGGCATTGGCTAGTGTGAATAATGTCCGTGGGCTCTGGGGTGTAGGCCACCTATTCCGGTATTCTTGCGGGGAAATCCCATGGACAGAGGAGCCTGGCGGGCAACAGTCGGTGAGGTCGCGGAGTCAGACACGATTTAACAACTAAATATCTGCAACAACAACTTGGATGTACAGGCTGTCCTTAGTTTCCTGGGACCTGTCCCTGGGTGATGAGGGCAGGGGAACAGTGGACCAGAGCAAGAAAGCCTGATAGAGGAGGAGGCTAGGTTCTGGATTTGTTGGTTTACATATGAAGCCTTGTTTACTATCTCTAGGAATTAGCAGTCTCTTTAGGATCGGGGCTTCCCTTGTGGCTCAGCTGGTAAAGAATCTGCCTGCAATGTGGGAGACCTGGGTTGGATCCCTGCGTTGGGAAGATCCCTTGGAGGAGGGAAAAGCTACCCACTCCAGTATTCTGGCCTGGAGAATTCCATGGACTGTATAGTCTACGGGGTCGCAAAGAGTCGGACATGACTGAGTGACTTTCACTTAGGATCAGCAAGGCCTGCAAATGTCAAAGTATCAGAAATACAGAAAGTGTAGAAAATTTAAAAGACTTGATTAATGCCCTTTCTTTTCTTCTTTCTTTTTTCTTTTCTCCAGAGCTTTTTTAATGCAAATAATCTTCCCCAGGTATGAAGCCCATGCTATACCCTTCTGCTACAAAATTGCTTTCCTTTTCCATAAAAATATCCAAATTTTTAAGTTTGCATAAATGATGTTACAGTGATGATATAAATGTGTGTGTAGAGCGAGTTTCCAAAATATACCTAGGAGTACCAAAAGATGAAAATGGAAAGAATATGAGTAAAAGAATAGTCCACCGAAGAGAGTTTTCCAAAATTGAAGACAGTGCATCTTGAAGTAACAAGCAACATAAACAAAAATAAATCCACACCTGGACACCTCATAGTGAAACCATAGGGCATCTCAGGCAGGGAGAAATATTTTAAAGACTATCCGAAGGGGAAATATTAACCACAAAGGAGTGAGAGCAGATTGCTGACTAGTCTGGAAATGTTTACTATAAACAGTGTGATGGTGTCTGCATAGATACAAAGGACAACTAAACATCAGCTTAGAATTCTAAGCCCAACTAAACTTGCCAGATCTTTGCTTAAAAAATCTACTAAAGGATGTGCTTCTGTTGTAGCCACACGTTCTGGGAAACAAACTCACTCAGAAGGACAATGCAGATAGTGGAGTGCGGTTTATTACACCAGCAGGCCCAAGACAGAGTCTTCTCTTAGCCAAGGACCCCGACCAGCATTTGTGAAAATCTTTTATACCCCATGTGTACATGTCCAAACTCACCACCCCAAATTCCTTGAGACTTACATAAACAAAGGAAGGGTAAATACAGTCACAATAATCCCATCATTCATGTGTTATGTGTTCAAACAGTTAAACAATTGGCCAGTAATCAATAAGCCCTAGGTTACACTCCGATAGGTACAGAAAAATTTATGGCCTGTCGGAGACAGAGGTGATTAGTGTATGTTTTCTCTTAGGCGATGAGTAACCTGGATACGATCTTCAAGGTTCCCCTGTCCGAAGGGGGTCTTATCCTTCTATTGTCGTTTCCATAGGCACTAAGCACAGAGTTTAGAGCCCATTGGAGAGGTGGCCGAGCATGATCAGCACGAACAGGCCTAAGATGGAGTCCAGGCCCTATGAATTCCCTCTTCACTTCAACCCAAGGAAACATGAATCTAGGGAGAGGAAAAGGAAGGGAAAAACAAGAGTGAACATAAAAATTGATAGAATATGCATAATGGTTAACTACACGTGTCAACTTGACTGGATCCTGGGATGTCCAGATATGTGGTTAAACATGATGCCTGGGTATGTCTATGAGGGTGTTTCTGGATGAGATTAACATGTGGACAAACAAAGTGAGTCAAGCAGTGGGCCTCATCCAATCCATTGAGGGCCTGAAAAGAACGAAAGACAGAGGAGGGGAGAGTGTGAGCTCTCTGACTGACTCCTTGAGCAGAGAGTCCTATGCCCTGGTTCTCTGAGTTCTCAGACCTGGCTTTCCTGGGCCTCCAGCTTGAGCAGATCGGCAGATCATGGGACTTCTCTGCCTTCATAACTGTGTGAGCCAGTTTCTTATACATCTACATGAAGACGTAGAAGCAGACAAAAATGTGGCTTCCCAGGGGGGCGCTAGATATAAATGTGCTTCTCAGGTGGTGCTAGTGGTAAAGAACCTGCCTGCTAATGCAGGAGACATAGAGACCCAGGTTCCATCCCTGGGTCAGGAAGATCCCCTGGAGGAGGCCACAGCAACGCACTCCAATATTCTTGCCTGGAGAACCTTGTGGACAGAGGGGTCTGGTGGGCTACAGTCTATAGGGTCGCAGAGTCAGACCCAATGAAGCGACTGAACATGCACGCATGCACAGATATGTACCCTATTGGTTCTGTTTCACCAGAGGATGCTGAATAGTGTAATATGTTTAACTTATCAGTGACTGTTTAAAAAATCTATTTCCCCTGAACTAGGAAAAGATAAAACTAAAACATGGACAAGGGGATGGGATGTTCAAACAGCTTTAATTTATAGCTTTATTTTAGAGAAATATATGTAGGATTAAAAATTTAGGAAAACACACATTTTGTTCTTTTTACCAAAAATGGGATCATGAAGACTTGCTGTTTTTCAACTTGCTTTATCCCATGACACAAGTGGGAATCTACCTAGCTCTACTGTCTTCTCCTAATATGGACATTGTGGAGCTCACACAGCAGCCCTTTATTGAAGAACAGGTGAAGCACTTTTCCATTTTCACTATATAAGCCATGCTTTAAAGAACGTCCTTGTACATGTGTCTTACACATTTTGGAGACATAGATTCCAATCACATTCACAGTGAGATTTGCATGTAGAGGACCACACAGTATGTGAGTATATCTCATCACTAGAAACTAAACATACTCAGGGATTTAGTGCTTTCTGCTCTCTGTAAAATATACCTTCCATGGGGGAAATTACATGTCTTAAAAGTGAAAGTCGTGTTTGACTCTTTGTGACCCCATGGACTGTAGCCTGCCAGGCTCCTCTGTCTATAGAATTCTCCAGGCAAGAATACTGGAGTGAGTAGCTGATCCCTCCTCCAGGGGACAGTCCCAACCCTGGGATTGAACCCAGGTCTCCCGCACTGCAGGATTCTTTACTATCTGAGCCACCAGGGAAGCCCAAGAATACTGGAGTGGGTAGCCTTTCCCTTCTCCAGCGGATCTTCCCAACCCAGGGATAGAACCCAGGTCTCCTGCATTGCACGTGGATTCTTTACCAGCTGAGCTACAAGGGAAGCTCATGTCTTATGGGCACTCCTAAATTTGGATCCCTTCTGAATGCACAGATTCTATGGCAATGGTAAAAAAATGTCAGACAACAAGGTTCAAATGTATAGCACAGCGAGCTATATTCAATATCCTATGATAAACCATAATGGAAAAGAATATTTTTAAATGTGTGTAAATATACATGTACATGCATAACTGAAAAACTTTGATGTATAGCAGAAATTAACACAAAATTGCACATCAACTATACTTCAATTAAAAAAAAGAAAGATATGACAGCCTGGCAGCTATAGAGAAATCTTATTTAGCTCATTTAGTTTAATCTTTTAAAAAATTATTTGCCAACATAGAAATCCATACTGCCCTCTTCCCTTGGAAAACTTTGCTCCTTAGCAGCCCTGATTGCCTAAGAGTCGCCAACCACAGGGTGAGGTTGACTGCAGTCACCCCCGGAGAAGGACTTGCATGTTCTTCTTTTTTTCAGTCCTTTTCTTGGCAGCCAGGTCCAGAGAACATCTCAGTGTGCCAGTGCCGTGGGGTCTATTGTATTCATAGCCATTTTTATTTGAGTATTTTTAAGCTTCATTTCTGGAACTAGTTACCATAAAACAATGAATAAGATCTGCTAGTCTCTCTTCTTTGGGAAGAAATTCACCGCCTGCATGGTCTTTTTGGATGCCCCCTATTCCAGGATGGAACAGATGATTGTCACACACACACCTCCCACCCACACACAGTTACTTTGTGTTGTGTGGTGTCTGTAGGGCCCACATTTTCCCCCAGGGCTGAGAGAGACTTTTCACTTTTCTGAAAATGACTAACTCTCTTTGTTCAATCCTTGGGGGCTGGGTTGATAGTAGAATCATTTAACTATTTGAATAGATAATATATTCATCTGGGTTGAAAAAAATTTTTTAATTATAAAATAGTATTTAGAGAAATTTCTTTCTCCCATCTTTTCTACCACCTACCCAGTTTCTACACACCCCCTCACCACCAAATAAATGGACAGTTTTAGTTTTTGATGTATCCTTGTAGAGAAATTTTTAATCTGTATATATACAAAAGTAATATACGGTCTCTCTCCATCTTGAACTCTAATGGTAGCATACCTCCCTTGGTTTCACACTTATTTAAAACATACATATCAGAGAATTTTTGACGTGGCTAAAGAGAGGATTCCTCATTCTTTTTCAAGGTTACTGAAGATTTCATTGCATAGAGGATCATAATTATTCAACCCATCTCCAACTGATGAACTTCCAGGTTGTTCCTAGATACCTGCTACTACAAACACTGCTGCAACAAATAACCTTGAACAGCTGACTAATCTAGGCATCTCGTCGACTAGCAACTCTCCTGCAGATTCCAAACCAGCACAAACTCCCTGACCTTGTATAATAAATACAAGGTCCTCTATTGATCATCTGCTCCTCACCATTCACAGAAACACCACACAGAATTTCTAGACACTTGAGGTCTATACAACGCAGAGATCTATTGCCTGCTTTGCTCTCCAATGACTCTTGCAGATTAAAAAAATGATTTAACCCATGTCCCTCCCTATGGCAGTATTATAAAATGTGGGTTCTGGAGAACATGGAAAATTAGATGATTTTTTACATTAGTTGTCCTTTGAATTATTAGCACAGTATTAACAAAGTACAATATGTTCATAATTAGCAAGCCTTCTGAATGTATTATATATACTTATTCTTATTCTTTTTAATTAGCCAGCACTCTGGTTGAAGGTGACATGGTGATTCAGATGATGGCTAAATGCGTCGGGTGGTGACAAAATGAACTAAACTACATAGGGGAGAGAAGAAAAGTCTAGAAATACCATAAGATCTTTTATCCCATTAAATGCATAAAAGTTTATCAATGCATTATTCATATTATAACCATGGCACAAACAAAGCATGATTTATTGAGTATTTTAATACAGTCTGTTAATGCTATGCAATAAAGTGTATTTTAATATTTAATATGATACATGACTTTTGAACTTTTTTCAAGAAAGATCTTGTTTTAAACTAAACTAAATGCAGTAGATAACGAATGAGTCCCTCTGAACTTCTCTGCAGGCAGTTTGGGCCTATTGGAGCAGCCACGTTCGGAAGATGGCTTCAGCTTTGGTGTCTAGACTGTTGTGGAGAAGAGGTAGCTGTTAAACAGCTGCTATTTTGAGAAGTGCTGACTCTGGCAGCCATTCTACTCACAGCCCAGCCATTTGTGCAGTCAGAGTCCTGGGCTCAGTTCCTGGATGGGTCCTGTGACCACCATCGTAAATGATTATCTTTGGGCTGCCAGCCATGCATTCTTGTTCTTTGGGTAACAGTGCATGCTAAGTCGCTTTAGTCCTGTCCGACTCTTTGTGACCCCCCTGGACTGTAGCCCACCAAGTTCCTCTGTCCATGTGATCCTCCAGGCAAGTATACTGGAGTGAGTTGCCATTTCCTTCTCTAGGGGATCTTCCAGACCCAGGAATCAAACCCCAGTCTCTTACGTCTCCTGCATTCTTTATGGCTAGTGGGTTTTTTACTGCTAGCGCCACTTTGGAAGCCCTTGGGTAACAGTGAAAAGTGAAAGTAAAAGTCACTCAGTCGCATCCGACTCTTTGCGACCCCATGGACTACACAGTCCATGGAATTCTCCAGGCCAGAATACTGGAGTGGGTAGCCTTTCCCCTCTCCAGGTAGCCTTTCCCTTCTCCAGGTAGCCTTTCCCTTCTCTGGGTAACAGTACATCCATGCAATTAAATCTCTCCCGTTGGCTGGAGCTTGGCGATACTACCAATATCCTGCTCTCCTCTCAGGGTGAGCACGTGACCCGAACTAGGCAGTGGAAGTCTTCCTGTATCAGTCTGGTTAGGTCTGAGGAGGCTGCAGTAACAAGCAATCCTAAATTCTCAGTGGCTGAATGTAACCAAGTTTTTTTCTTTCTTAGGTCAGGTATCTGTCCAGGTCACATATCTGTCCCAAGTCAAAAGGGAGCTTCGCTAACTGCAGTCCCTCTGTCCAGGTTAATGCAGCCTGCATTTCAATACCTGCTTCTATGATGGCAAAGGCAACAAAAGAAAACTTTTCAGTGTCTTGTCTCAGTGCAAATGCTCCAGGTCGAAACACGTCATTTCTGGCCAGAAACCAGACCGTGACCCCAACCAATCACAAAGGGTCAAGAAGGACAATGCTCTCACATAATCACCCAAGGGATAGAAAAGGAATATGTGGGTGATAGAACTGATGACTGACTGCCACGCTTCCTCTCTGCATTCTGAACTGTGAGCAGCAAGATAAAAAGAATACTTCTTTTTGAAATCTATTTATCCCATAGAGCTTTCTGGCCCACTCTCCAGAGCAATCCCGGTACTGCCCTTCCCTCTAAACCCGTGTCCTCCAAATGTGTTCCCCTTACACCTGAGTAAGCCTATTGCTGCTGCTGCTGCTGCTGCTGCTGCTGCTAAGTCGCTCCAGTCGTGTCCGACTCTGTGCGACCCCATAGACGGCAGCCCACCAGGCTCCCCCGTCCCTGGGATTCTCCAGGCAAGAACACTGGAGTGGGTTGCCATTTCCTTCTCCAGTGCATGAAAGTGAAAAGTGAAAGTGAAGCCTCTCAGTTGTGTCCAACTCTTAGCAACCCCATGGACTCCTCTGTCCATGGGATTTTCCAGGCAAGAGTACTGGAGTGGGTTGCCATTGCCTTCTCCAAAGTAAGCCTGAGTCATCCCCCTTTTCTTACAACCGAAGAGCCCCAAGATATCGAGCTGAAAGTGCAGTGTGGCCCCAGCCAGCCAACTGTCCTCAGGGCTCGGCGTGGTCCTTCTGTCCCTTCCTCCGAGGGTGGAGCCACAGTCCTGTGAGAGCAGCAGCGAGGGCACTCACTGAGCAGGGGGACACCAGGAATGGCAGAGTTTGCCTGCAGGAAACCGTTAGAATCCGTTCAAGCAACCATGCTCTACGTCCCCAAGTGCTGAGAAAATACCTTTCAGATGCAGAAAGGTCCCTGCACAGAATTTGCTATAGAAATTGAAGACTATCTGAGCCAAAAGGGACCTCAGAGGGGAGCTTACCTGATCCCAGCCTGATGTGTGAAGAGGGAAGGCACTTATCCAAGGCCACATGATTATTTAGAAGCGGAATTCCTAGCTCACATCCCTGGTGAGTGTACCAGAGAGGAAAGTCAAAAACCAGCAACATCACACATCTGACTGTACCTGGGCTGCCCAGTGCCCAGGCTGGGGTCCGGCACAGTCCCCTGTGTTGTTTCCCCCTCTGGTTGAGCTGGCACTATTTTGCTTTTTGCTTTCTGCAGAGAACACCCAACATGCATCCACAGAGACCTCCGGGCAGGACCTGTCGCCTAGGGAGCACCCCTGCTCCTGGAGGAGATACAGCTTGGCCCCAAGGGCAGTGCAGCCAGCCCTCCAGCCCTTCTCTGCTCCTAGTCAGCTTCCTGCTGGGGGCATTTGCACACCTCTTGTCCTCCATTTGCTTACCCAAATTGCACCTCCTCCAGGAAGCCCTAATGCACTCATCTACCTTACACTCTTTTTAACATCCAGTGTTCTCCAAAGTGCACTTTTTGAAGTATTCCTCAGAAAAGGGGTTCTTTGTAAGGTTGTTAGATAAAATGCAGGCTGCCCTGTGAAACTTGATTTCAGATAAACAAGAATTAACTTTTTAATGTAAATACATTTATTTTCTGCAAGACCTCTTAGAAGCATTAAATGACAATGGGCATTGCAAATTCCTGAGTGGGCTTATGGTCTGCAGTATTCCCTCAGTTTACTGGATCACAGGGCTAAGATTGTCAGATTAAGCAAATAAAGATACAGATAAAACACTGAATTTCCAATTAACAATGTTGTGATAGTTTCAGGTGAACAGTGGAGGGACTCAGTCACACATATACATGTATCCATTTTCCCCCAAACCTCCTTCCCATCCAGGCTGGCACATAACATTGAGCAGAGTTCCATGTGCTATACAATAGGTTTTTGTTGGTTATCCATTTTAAATATATCAGTATGTACATGACCTTCCCAAAGTCCTTAACTATCCCTTCCCCCCAGCAACCATGAGTTCATTTTCTAGGTCTGTTAATCAGCTATACCCCAATACAAAATGTTTTTGGTGTCAAAAAAAAATTAAAATTAAAACATAAAGGTGTAAAAAAATGAAATAGCTCTCTAAAATGAAAAAAATTTTTGAATTTCCTATAAATTATTTTTTGGTAAAATTATGCCCTAAACTTTACATGAGACATACTTATATTAAAATAATATCTGTTGCTTACCTGAAATTCAAATTTCACTGGGTATCTTGAATATTATCTGGTGACCTCACTTAGAGATGATACAGATGCCGGTGTTGTGACAGGTCTGGACTGGAGGCTCAGAAAATATACTTGCAAGAAAGACCCCAGGGGGGTGGGCCTGATCAGCCTAAGAGTAATGAAATGGAAAAGGAGGGTGTCTGTGGGTGCACATGCCCACACATGTGCGTGTGCACAGATGTGTGTCTGAGGTAGAGGTGGGGTGGGTGTCTAAAGTGAAGGTTTGCCCAGAATTCCAGAGTTTTGAATCCACGTCTCCTAGCTACTTGAGAATTACTGAAATCTCAGGCTCCTTTCCCCAATCATTTATTCCACATCGACTTGGGTACAGTGTGTCTTTTAGGAGGTTGTTTGACAGTGCCGCTTATCCACATTGTACATTCTCATAACCAAAAGACAAGTAAGTTCTCATCTACCGCTCTGTAACTTAGAAACGCACAAGTTATACAACATCTGGAATCCACCCAAGAGGAAAAAAAATCTCAGTCTACAAATCTAGAATGCTGGAGGCAGAAACCATGTGCTCAGAATCATTAAAATCACATTTCGCTTTGCTACAATGCAGCTCTGTTCCCCTCTGGATGGCCAGAGAAGTGGACTGGGAGAGATCTGTTTCTGTGGTGCTGAGCCAAGGGGCCACACACCTCTTGGTTAGTGTCTGTCCAGGTTTAATACCTAATTACCGTCCTCAGATTGCCTCTCAACACTCGTTACCAGCACTCAGCAGGTCCTGCCAAGGTGATGGAATTTTAGATTAGGACAAAAGTGTAGTCGCTTTTGTTTTCAAGTGCTGGTCTCCTTGGAACATTGTCATTCAGCAGGAGGCACAATTTCACTTTCTACTGAAGGCTCCTGAAGAATCAGAGAATTAAGCATTTATAAATAAATTAAACTCTCCTTATGTGAGCAGAGGTCCTCAACCAGTGGTCTCTGTTTCATGCCTCTGAAGAGTTTAGCTTTTCTTCTCCAACACTCAGGCCCAAAGCTGCCCCGACAAATGCACTCTAAGCTGTAGGAATGCTGGATCCCAGAAGTGACAATTAGATGTAAGATGCATTCCAGGCCTGTCCTGGGACAACTGAGTGAACTCTGTCACCTCTGATCCCATCCAGGATGGAGTGAAAAGACCTTTCTTCCTCATGATGATGGCCACTGTGGGTAAACCAGGTTGGACTCTCTCCCCTGTCTGCCTGCTGAGTGACCTGCTTCCCAGGCAGGCAAGCATAAAGGGAAAGATAGAGTAGAGAGGGAAAGGAAAGGGAGTAAGAAAAGTGAAGGAAGAGAGAATGGGGCTGGGAAGAAGGAAAGAAAGACCTCAGGGGTGCAGGGAGTCGAGAAGAGGGAGGAGACAGGTTAGAGTATAATAGATAAGTGAGGATTTGAAGTCATTGTCAACATACCATGAACTCCAGACAGAGTTTCTAGAAGCTACAATCCTATTTCTCATGAGGAATTCATTCATGTAACACACATTCTACTCTGTGGTAAGGACAGCTACTGGGGATAGGGCACGGTTCTAGGGCCAACAGTTTGCACTCCAGTGAAGACAGGCAAACAATGACAACAAGCAAGACAATTTCAAACCACAGCAGTGCTGGAAGGAGACAGCATGTTCATGCCGTAGAGAAGCCAGAGTGCAAAGGGATTTGGGATGGGAACGGTGGACAGGGGAGCCACTTTGACGGGGTGCCAGAGAGGGGAGAACAGAAGGCTGAGAAAGAACTAGTCACGTGAGGCAGGAAAGGGAGGGGCTCATGCCAAGCCCTGCCCCCCCCACCCCCAGCTTGGAAGGTAGGACAGTGGGACTGAGGCCAACTTGGCCAGAGGGTGATGAGCAAGAGGACGCATTACAGGGCAGGAGTCCCACCTGTGTAGGCTTGCAGGTGCTGACAGAGAGCTGGGATTGCTTTCATTTTGGACCATCTGCAAAATGCTCGTGTGATCAGACATATATGGTTGACCCTTCTTAATAAGAAAACATAGGGTTGTACACGTCTCCCAGTCCAGGGTTTGGTTTTGAAAGGCTGTCATGGAGTAAAGAAGAGAGGTCCTCTGTGGTCCCAGCCTGTGTCTCTCCTCTGAGCCCCAGTCTCATCCTCATGGAAGAGAGAAGGCTGATCTGAGCACAAAACCCACAGGAGGTGAAACCCGCACCTTTCTTTCCTTGCCTACATGACTGCTTCCAAAGGGAAGCAAATTTCTGGGCCTCATTCTCCTCAACAATAGATTGGGTCCAGCAATATCCACTTCACAGGACACAGTGTAAGAATTATGCCGTGTCTGTTTCCACAGAGAGTATTTCCTAAGTAACTGCAATGTTTTGGTTCAATATGGTGCCTGGATTGAGAACCCAGCTGTGGTTGCTCTAGGATGCTGGAGATGAAACAAAGGGAAAGCAGAAGAAACCGCCCAGATGTGAGAGCCCCGGCCCAGAATCTGATTGCCGTGGGGATTTCTGGAGACTGAGCAAAGAGACACGTCACTGTTTTAAAGCAGTCAGAAAGCACAGACACAGAGCTTCCTCTCCAGTAGAATATACAAGTCCAGCAGGCCCCTGGCCGAGACAGGCAATGCATCCAAAGGGAAATTAAGTGTCAAAGGCAGTGGTGTGGAATCTTCTGGCGCCCACTGGCAGAGTTTTATAGTCACTCTGGCTCTTGGTCTTAGTTTCCTTGTCAAAACATCAACTTTCCTCTGCAGCTCCTAACAAGGCAAGAATCGGGCAATGCCGATGAGTAATGCATCTGTTAACACCTTTGCTTGAAAAGATGAGACACATCAGACCCTGGTTCTATTGGATTTGAGGGCAGTAATATGACACTGAAGTCATTTGCTCCTTGTCACACCAGGAGAGCCTTATGGCTTTTCAGATGGCCAAAGACTCTCCCCAGATGAATCAAGCTTCCAGAATTGAGATGTCTAGTATCACACTCTGGATGAGAGAGGAGATATATGGGCAGATCCATCACATGAGCCACTTGTCCCTGCAGAAAGTCGGGGAATTGTTAGCAAACCTGTGCAGAAGGGCTCTGAACCAGTGGGGAGCCAGAGATCCCAGCTTGGCACCGCAGGTGATTACTGAAGGCCACAGAACAGACAGCTTTCAAGTACCTGTCCTCACTTGGGTCCCCCTCAAAGCAGATCAAAGACAAAGACTTAGGTGCTGATAGCTGATTTGGGAGGTGATCGCAGGGAACAGAAGTGAAGGAGCAGAAGGAGAACCAATAAAAGAGCTGGTCACTGTGGGCACTGAGGACCCAGTCCTGCTGGGACCTTCTGAAGAATTTGCTGGAATGGACTTCAGAAGTACTCCTTTGGAGGGTGGGAGGTTGGGGCATTTATCCTGTAACCTGTCCACTGTTGGAAGAGGGTTGTCCCTGCGTGTGTCAACCCTCCCCCCTTTGCAGCCTGCTCCTGCGCTTGGGCTGATCGCCCCTGTGCCTTCTGTGAGAGCTCTATGTCAGAAAAGCAGAAACTCCAGCAGGCCTGCCTGAGGAGGCACCCTGGTGCTGGAACCCTGGCCTTGTGCCTGGCACTACCCACTATAGCTGTGTTGATGTCAGCTGGGCGCAAGAATGTGGCACAGGGTACAGGAATCACCTGTGGCAATACCTGTACCCTCCAGCATGCTAAGCACCACATAAGGGCAGGGGACAAAGAGAAAACCATTGCACAGCGGCACCAACTTCTAGGAAAATTTAGAATAGATGGGTGACCCATAGGACCCCAGCTCAGCAGCCCGAGTTCTAACGGAATAATAAGAAGAGAAAATGCCGTTAAACAAAAACTGACTGTCGTGGCTACAATAGTCTAAGAAATAGGTCAAGTTCTTCCTCGGAGCAGATGGCCTTTTAGTTTAGAGAAATACTTCAGAGGATCTTTCTGCCTGTGTGAGAATATAGGCCCCAGGGCACCGTGGGGTAGAGAAAGAGAACAGAGCTCTGTTGTGAGTGGGATTTTTGTCCCCTTTGTCTGAAAAGGCCTTGGGATGGGGAGATAAGTAGAGACGGGGCTGAGGAGATGAAGGGGGCTCTAGTCAAATGGCAGAGGGGGGTCCTGGACCTGGCAAGGAAGACAGCCGCAGAGACGCAGCGTGCAGAGGGACGGTCTCAGCGAACAGAGCCCCGCGGCGCTGGCGCCCATTCTGTGAGACGCCGGCACTCCTTTCTTACATCCCTAAACCTTCTGCGAGAAACCCCTCCTCCTCTTGTCAGGAGGGGTTTGGAGAAGAGAACGTGTGGCGAGATGGACGGCGCAGAGAGAGCAAGAGCCCTGGGGAGGCGGTGGAATGGAGAGCAGAGCTCAGCAGGGGCGTGTGCCGCTGGGAAGGCACCAGAGCCCTCACAGGACGCGGATGCGCTGAAGTTAAAGAAAACAGGAGTCCACAAGCCCACAGTTCATGACTTGAATGAGTTTGGCGTCCATCACCACGACCAAGCCCCCGGCTGCGCCCAGCCCCTCCGGCCGGGTAGCTGGAGCTCAGGAGGGGCAGGGTGTGTGTGGCCCCTGCCCTCACGCGGCTCCAAAGTCCTGGGATGTCCCCCTTGTCAGCAGCCAGCCTGGCTGGGCAGTGCCCTGAGCGGCAGGCGGAAGGCCCAACAAACCCTGAGCAGAGAGCTCCCGAGGACCCCCAGGAGAGGGGGCGCTAGGACACGGCCTGGAACAGAGGGAGACATTCTGACAGGTGGAGAGCAGTTCAGGAGACACCGCGTGAGCAGAACAAGAATGCTGTCTGGAGGAGAAAGGCCCTTAATCGGCTCTTCCCGCGGCCGCCAGTAACACAGCTGTCTGCTTCCAAACCGGTCAGGGGCCTGGGGCAGAGGCACAGCCAGAGATTCCCTGAGGAGAGCTTGACAGAGGGGCTGTTCACGAGGGGAGAGTCAAGGGGAGCCATGCGGGACATGGGCACACCCTCCGGGTGACCACTGTGTGCTCTGCTGGGGAAGGGGCCTCAGGAAGGGGCTGTGGTTTTTCCACAGAGAAACTCAGCCTGCTGGGAAGGAAGCAAGCTCTGGTCTCCCATCCCCTCCAGGGCTCCCAAACCCAGCTGGAAGCCAGAGGCCCCGAAAACCTGTCCTACAGGCCGAGACTGTGGTCAAGCATGCAGCTGGAGGGCTCACTAACAAAACTGGTCACTGTCTTCTCAGCTTGTCCACAGTGGGCTGGCCTCACACCCTGGGGTTTCAGAAAGGGGCTCAGCAGGCTCCTAGATTCAGGAGAGACTGTGATGGACTCATGCAGCTATGGCTTTGCCTGAACCTTGATCACTCGGGAGAGCTCAAAAATGAACCCGCAGACTGTGCTTGTACACAAAAACCTGGGTCTATGAGGGGATAACAAATCTGTGACATGCACAGATCCCAGGTGACCCAGAATTTTAGAAGTCAATTGCAATGTTTTACTTTTTCAATTTTTTCATATATCATAAACTTATTTCGGCTTCTCTAGTGGCTCAGCATTAAAGAATCCACCTGCAATACAGGAGACCCAGGTACAATCCCTGGGTTTGGAAGATGACCTGTGGGAGGGCATGGCAACCCACTCTAGTACTGTTGCCTGGAGAATCCCATGGCCAGAGGAGCCTGGTGGGCTATAGTCCGTAGGGTCGCAAAGCCAGACATGACTGAAGCAACTTGGCACAGCACAGCACAGAACTTATTTATCTGAATCACAGCAATATTTTAAAATCACCTGGACATTCTATTGGAAGCCAGCAGAGCAGCCTACCAGCTGGCAGGCTGTACCTGAGGAATTAAGTTTATGAGCAGCCTGGGGCTGTCTTACACCCAGAATCACCTCGAGGTTTGTCCCGGCTTAGGCTATCCTAGAAGAAGGCTCTGAGATAGCAATTTGTGGCAGCTGATTTGTCAAGGAAGGAGACAACAGTGAGGGTGAGGGAGAGGAGGGCAGGAAAAGGGGGAGAAGCCAAACCTTGGTAAGGTTTGAACCCCCAGGGAGGTCTGTGTGACTTGCTAGGCTGCAGCAGCGGAAGGTGTTCCTGACACTAGGATTTCCTGACTTACTTTGACTGCAAGAGAATCCATTGCAAGAGAGACTGGAGCTTGTCCTAGAAAGTCATCTTGCTCCCCTCCCCCACCACCATCATAGCTCAAGAGAAGTGTTTTGTTACAACATAATCTTTACTCAGGAATTCGCTCAAAAATGCACATCCCAATCACTCAAAATTTGCTGAATCAAAAAAAAGAGAATGACTTGGCAGGTCCTCCTTAAAAGATGAAGTGACTTCTTGAATACCTAAATATAGATGATGTCTACAAGACCAAAATGCATGAGAATTCTACCAAAACTAGGCTGCAGTTTGCTTCTGCGTTTTGCATTTTAAAAGGATTTCCTAAGAAAATTGATAGCTTAACAAAGACAGCAAGATGACAGTTAACCCACTTAAAAGAGAAGCTCAGATCCCAGTCTTGGGGCTGATCTCAATCAGCAGACATCTCTTCCTCAGAGCTGGGCTACAGGGGGAGAGGGCATCAGGGACCTTGGGGAGTGCTACACAGTGACTGCAGGATTCAAGGCTGCCTCTGAGAATGGCTAGTGCATCAAGACAGCTCTGACCAAGTCGAGCAGTCAAAACTGTGGAGTAATGAGCAGGGGCTTCCAGAATGGGAGGGGAATGTAGGACTGCAGTCCAAGGGTTTCACTGCCCCAGCCCGTGAATGGCACATGCTCCTTTGCTCACGTTTCTGACCAAAACTAGTCACATAGCTCTGCCCAACTGAGAAAACTGGCAAGTAATGTGCCCAGAGTAGAGTGGTCTGCATGGGTTGCTTCGTTTCCTCAACTCACATTCCATCTTCGGTTGCTCCAATCTGGGCTGATCTCCACCACTCACACCACTGCAGCCTCCTTATTTCCAAGGCCAATGCTAATTTTCATATTAACCCATCTCTGAGCAGCACTAGACCCCATAGTCCAGCCTGCTGTCAACTTTCATGATATCTCCTTCTCTTATTCCCCCTCCTCTCTCATGCCGCTTTGTGAGTTTCTCCTCACCCAGCCCACCTCTAAATGCTGATGTTTCCTCAGGACAGGTCCTGGCCTAATTGCTTTCTCATAGGTTTAGATGCATCCGTACACCACAGCTCAGACAGGGACACCAGCACAGCTGATCCCTCTACACTTCTGTATTCAGCTCCTTATTCCACATCACATAATGACATTGCACAAGAGACTCCTGTCTCCCATATCTGAGTCAAAGGATCCAAATCAGAAATTTAGGAGTGGTTCCTCTTAATAGCTCCCCTTTGCTCAGCCCCAAATATAAACCATCCATATGTCCTGTGAATTCAACCCCCAAAATAGATCAGAGTAGACCTTGAGTCCCCAGACCTTGTGCTGCCCCTGCGCTTTGCGTCTCCTCCCAGGCCTGCTGTACACGCGGCCCCCTTCTTCCCCGCTGGCTCCTCGCCAAGCACTCTTACAACAGCACCAGTTTTCTCTTTAAAATGCAAGCCAGGGCATGTCACTCTGTGCTTCAATCCCTCACCCACTTTTCCCTGCTTCCCGTTTTGAACGAATCCCTGAGCCCCTCTCCGCAGCCCACATGGCCCGTGTGACCTGACCCTGCCATGCTCCCCTCCCACACTCGTGGGGGCCTGAGCCTTCTTCGGACACACTGCCCCCTTTCCCG
This sequence comes from Okapia johnstoni, assembly GCA_024291935.2. Taxonomy (NCBI): domain Eukaryota; kingdom Metazoa; phylum Chordata; class Mammalia; order Artiodactyla; family Giraffidae; genus Okapia; species Okapia johnstoni. The sequence continues at coordinate 65,345,443 of CM044310.1, forward strand.
GTGGGGTCTTGCTGCACACAGCGCTCTGTCCTTGGGGGTGGCTTGCCCCTCTGGCCTTCAGATCTCTGCTGAGGAGTCGCCCCTGGTGACCCACGGAGGCGTTAAGGAGGAGGGCAGCGTCTCGGTGCTCTCATCCACCCAGAGACGCAGCCTCTCGTCAGGTGGCCTCATAGCACCCACCTCCACTCCCAGAGCAGCAGGGTGAGCCGGACCCCTGGGGGCCTTTCTGACTTGAAGAGAGGGCCTGTGACTGCCCTCCCGCCTCCTACCTGCCATGTCACATAGCGTCCCTGCGCCCTGATTCCTCCAGGACTTGCCTGCCCTGTGTTTGAACCTGAATGCTTGCTCCTAGTGCCAAGAATTGTTTTCATCTCAGGACTGCAAGACCTGGTTGTCCACTGAGTGGAAAGGCCAGGATTTGGAAAAAAATGAGGTAAAAAATAAATTTCACCTTTCACTCAGCATTTAGATGGTGAGCAGAGGAAAAACACTGCGTTGGGATAAACATTTTGTTTGTAACAGTGCGGCAACCTTTGGCATGTAGGACATTTTTGAGTACACAAATCAAGTTCTCACTCAGAAAGCTGCCGAGAACCAATTCCCCAGGGTGTCCTGGGTCGCTCACCCACACCTGCAGATGCAAGGCAGCTGCCACGTGGTCACAGGAACATTGTTCACCTGATGCCAGCCTTGTCCACAGATTAGACGCCAGCCCCATGTGTCAGGAGGCTTCCCTAGAAGCTCAGACTTGCTTTCTGAGATGGACCGGCAGGGCTACAGATCCAAACCAGGAGGCCTCAGGCAAGCTGGCATTCCCAGGACTCAGGTCCCCAGGGACAGTGCACCTCCAACACCCACAGGGGGCACAATCAGCAGAGCAAGCATCCTCAGAGCTGAGTACACACCCCCATTCATTCTTCCCTCCTGCCTGGGCTTCCCTGGTGGCCCAGCAGTAAATAAAGAATCTGCTTGCAATGTAGGGCACCATCTACAATGCAGGAGATGCAGCTTCAGTCCTTGGGTCAGGAAGATCCCCTAGACAAGGAAATGGCTACCCACTCCAGTATTTTTGTCTGGAAAATTCCATGGACAGAGAAGCCTGGCAGGCTACAGTCCATGGGGTCACAAGAGTTGGACACAACTTAAGTGACTAAACCACCACCACCTCCTGCACACGGAGAAGCAGACCCCGCAGCCCCAGGTGAGCCTGAGCCTGGAGTGCAGGCACTGTGGGCAGAGCATCTGAGGGCTGCTAGCCGCTGCCATCTTCCCGGCTCCTGCCTTCCTGTCCTCTGGAAAAAGCCCCGGTTTCCTCTGGAAACCTCCCCTCTCCCTCACGCCCTGGGGCAGGCACGTGTCCAAGACAAGTCGTCAAGGCTGGTCATCCCCTGGCCACCAGCACTCAGAGGTTAGGCACTTACCATTGGGACAGAAAACTTCTCTTAACTGAAATCTCTAGCAGTCTCTAGGAGTTCTCAAGGCTGGAACTCCCAGTATACACCACGTGGATGGGAAGCCAACAGAGAGGAGAGGAGAGGAGGGACAGAGACCTGACACTATCACTCACATCCCCGGAGCCAGCCAAGTCTGGACATACTTTGGTGACATGTGCCAACACTTCTCCCTTCCATTGGATGTCCTGACTCCTTCTACCCAAAGAGCACTTCCCGCATGCAGGGCAAAGCCAATCTTATGCCAAGGCAGCCAGTAGCCCTGAGCAGGGCAGAAGGGGATTCTAGGTGTGAGGCCTTGGGTCCAGTGCAGGGGGAACTACAGAGAGTGAGGCAGGATCTTGAGGCAGGAGCAATAGCCGGAATCCCTACCTGGAGCCACAGGTTTGTGACCAGGACTGGCTGGGGCTGGGATGGCCTGACTTGCAGGGCACTGAGGCTGCTCAGACATCCTCCCACCTCTGGCCTCTGAGCTACAGGAACTGATTGGAGCAGCAAGTCCTCATGTTCCTGAGTACCACCAGGAGTGACTCAGATGGAACTGCCTCTAGGTCCCCCCAGACCGTCTCCCAAAACCCCCTAGCCCCAAATGCACATACTTCCCTTTATCCCTTTGCTCACACTGGAATCCTGCCCCAAGTGCCTCCATCCCCATTTCCACCTGTCCATCAAGGCCTGGCTAGAGTGACCCCTCCTCCAGGAAGCCTCCTCTGACTGGCACAGCCCAGAGAGTCCTTATGATCTAAGTCACTGGGTCACTGGAATGATCACCCAAAAGTGCACAGTCCACACTGGACTAGAGTCTGTCCTGAGCTGGTTTAGGCCAGTTGCCCTTTCCCCACAGCAAGTGCCCTTTGCTAACCAACCAGGTCCAGAGAGGTTTTGTGTTTAGAGGAGCAGTTCTGATCATTCAGGGACAAGTCTTCATCCAGGCCTAGAATCATTCCCAGGCTCTTTCATTCTGTAAAATATTACATCCTGGAAGCAAATTGCACTGAGTGAGGCAGAGTAGAGAGGAAAGATTGTGCCCCCTGGAGTCAGGCAGGACTGAGTCTGAACCCTGGCTCTGCCGCTAAGCTATCTGCGTAAGCCAGGCAGGTCACTGGGCATCCCTGAGCCCAGTGTCTCATCTATGAAATGAGGACAATAGTGGCTCTATCATACATTGAAATGAGAACACATGGCGTGAACATGGAAGGGACCGAATAAATGCTCCATATTTTACTACTGGGAAACAGTATAGGATAGTGAGTGAAACAATAATAACCATAGCTAACCATCACTAAATAGGTTCTGTGTGTCTAGCACTATATCAAATGCTTTACACTGTAGCCCCAATTAATCTCCACTGCAATCTTATAAATTAATCAATGTCTTATTATCTCTAAGAATCAGATGAGGGACCTGAAGCTGAGAATCATGTCGAAATTCAGGCCCCTAATGATGGCAGAGCTGGTTCCAGCCCTGAGCCAGCACCCTCCCTGTCCTCTATTTGGTGGCCAAGTGCAATCGCTGGGCCACCGCTGCAGTAGCATGGTGGTTAAGAACCTTAAGTTCACACTGCAGCCCTGAGATTTACTAGTGAATTCCTTACTCTGTCTGTGCCTCAGATATTTTCATTTTCCATCTATAAACTGGAGGTGATACTGTATTTCATTGAATATAAGATACAAACTGAATGTGAGATGCAACGTTATTTACATGCCACTAAAAAGAAAAATGCCTAACATGCAGTGTTCAGTAGGAGCTCCCCAAATAAAGCCAGGACATCAAAGGTCAACCTTTCTGTATTAGGGTTCTACAGAGAAACAGGATACATAGAGAGATTCGTTTTGTTTGTGGTACTGTCACACGTGTTTATGGAAACTGAGAAGTCCCATGATGTGCTGTTTCCAAGCAGAGACCCAGGAAGGTCAGTGAGGTAGTTTAGTGGAAGTCTTAATGCCTGAGAGTGGTGGGGGAGCAGGCGGGGAGCAAGTCCTGGTCTGAGCCTGAACACCTGAGAACGAGGGGTAGCCTTGTCCAAGGGCAGGAGACGGCTGTCCCAGCTCCAGCAGAGAGATCTAATGTGCCCTTCCTCTGCCTTTTTGTTCTATTTGGGCCCTCAATTGATCGGATGGTGCACACCCATACTGGTGAAAGTGATGCTCTTTACTCAGTCTACCTATTCAGATGCTAATCTTTTCCAGATATCCTCACAGAGACACCCAGAAAGAATGTTCTACCAGCTGTCTGGACACTGCTGAGCCCAGTTAAGCTGACCTGTAGAGTTAGCCATCACACCCTCCACGTGTGAATACATGAGAGATAAACCCACCCCATAGAAAGGATGGCAACCAAACTTGCTTGTCTCAACCGCAGCAGCAGATAAAGGGAGGGAAGAAATTCTCTCATGAGAGTTTAAACCATGAACTGGTCTTCAGGAGGATCTGAAGTTTGCATTGATACTACCTGGTAGAGTCCAGAAGACCTGAAACAGAGAGCTTCATTTAAAGAGAACTCCATCTACTCAATACTCTTAAATAGCCTATATGGGAAAAGAAACTTGAAAAGAGTGGATATATGTGTTTGTGTAACAGATTCACTTTGCTGTGCACCTGAAATTAATGCAACATTGCAAATCAATTTTATGCCCCAATACAAAGTTTTTTTTAAAAAAATTTAGAAAGAAAAATAAAGAGAACTCGAGTTTTTAGTGGCCCAAGGTAGTGGAAGAAAGAAAGTGAAAGTGAAGTCACTCAGTCGTGTCCGACTCTTTGAGACCCCATGGACTGTAGCCTACCAGGTTCCTCCATCCATGGGATTTTCCCGGCAAGAATACTGGAGTGGGTTGCCATTTCCTTCTCCAGGAGATCTTCCCGACCCAAGGATTGAACCCGGGTCTCCCGCATTGTAGGCAGATGCTTTACCGTCTGAGCCACCAGGGAAGCTCATTAGAGGGCTCCATTAGTGGAAGAAACAAATGCAAATCTTCTCTTGGACTTAGACCTCAGTCTAGGCCAATAGCAAGTGTAAGGCGCTGGGAAGAATTAAGATCCAGCCTAATAATTTCAGAATTGTCCAAGGGTGGAAAGAATATGTGTTGTACAGTCATTAAAAGGGGGTAATAGCTAGCTATAAGACAATGCTAGCCATTGTAACAAAGTAAACCCAAGTCTCAGTGGATTAACACAGCAGAAGTTTACCTCTCACTTGGGTAAAGCCCAAGGCAAGACATCTCCTGTACTGATGCAGGAAGTCAGGCTCAATCTGTCTTGTGGGCCCACTTGGCTTCCATGGTCTCCAAGAAAGGGTGAGAGATGGAGAAAGTCCCCGGGCATTACCTGTCACTTTCACCTACTGTGCATTGAGCAGAATTCAGCCACAAGGTCACACCTAATTGCAGGGGTACTAGGAAATATGAGCTAGCTGTGTGCCTGGGAGGAAGCGCAAAGAGGTTTAGTGAACAGGCAGCTGACCCCTGCCATCCCTCCTCATGGGACCATTAGAAAAAGCTATTAACACCAGTAGATTAGAATCGTGCCTGATAGGTAGCACAGGAACTCAGTCAATGACTGCTCTAGTTATGATTAATAAGAACTTGTTTGATTTATCAAAGCAATGTAGTTTAGAAGACAGTGCTCTCTTAACAAAAGAAGTTCCCCTTGGTGTTCCCTTGTGACCTCCCACGGTCAGTTTCAAATAGGGATTTGGATTTCAAAAAAAAGTTATCTGTTTGCAGGAGTACACATATGGTAGGAGGCTAATATTTGTATCTACAAATATTGCATGCTTTAAAATCAGTCATCCTGCAATTCTGTTTCAGCAGAAAGAAAGTATGATGCTTAAAAGTGTGAGTTCTAAGACTTTTGGACACAGTGGGGAAGGAGAGAGTGGGATGATTTGAGAGGGTAGCATTGAAACATACACATTATCATATGTAAAATAGATAGACAGTGGGAATTGGCTGTATGATGCAGGGAACCCAAAGATGGTGCTCTGTCACCCTAGGGAAGTGAGAAGGGGAGGGCTGTAGGAGGGGGTTCAAGGAGGAGGGAACGTATGTGTACCTATGGCTGATTCACGCTGATGTATGGCAGAAACCATCACAATAGCGTAAAGCAATTATCCTTTAATCAAAAATTAAAAGAAGGAAAAAAATCACGAGTTCCAGAATTAAGATCAGGCTGGGTTTGAACCCCAGCTCTGTTGGTTACTACTTCTGTCACTCTGTCACCCATGGCTCTCACTAAGCTTTGGTTTCTATAACCACGACCTAGTAATGGTGCAGCTATCTCAGAGACTGATGTGAGAATTACCGCAGACAGTGAAAGCGACGTGCACAGTACAGGGCAGGGCACACAGGGGCTCGGCAAGTGTGGCTGTGCTTTTTCTTGTTGATACCAGTACTAATGCTCTGGACACCTTTTCTTTAAGTCCCATCTTAGCAGCTGTGTTTAGAGTCAGACAGAGGGCTGTGCATTCCCCAAAGTCTCCGTGTGAATGTGTGCGGATTCAACTCTGAATAACTGAGCAAACAGAGAATAATGGAGGCTCTCCTTTGGACATTTTCACCAGCTGGTGATCCACACACTTAAATGTCCACTTTGAGCAACTCTGTGAGTAGCATTATGCTGAAAAATAATTCTAAGAGTTATAGACGCCTACATGTGGAGCCTCACATCACTCCTTATTCCCACTGGCCCCTGAGGCTGGGTACTGGCCACATGTGCCCGGTTTCTTTCTCAGTGTCTAGCTGAGGCCCACAGAGATGAGCAAATGCCTCAGACTTATAACCAAGTGTAGAGTGAAGCTCCATCTTCTCCGAATGCAAAACCCACAGCTTAACTGATGGTCAACCACACATTGTAATACCAACAGGGACAACTTCCAAGCTCTGAACATTCAGTGTTTAGTTATGGCTCCAGTGTTCAGCCATAGCTCCTGGGAAAGGAGCCAGAAGCGCTACCCCGTAGAACCCCACAGGGAAGAGTCACTGGTAGCTGGTAGTCCTTCTCTACTCTCAGAGCCTTGTTGGAGGCCTTGGAGCTGTTTCCACCCCTAGTTCCAGACAGGCTCAAGCCACTCACATACACCCCCTGCCATGCCGATTGGTCAGAGATGGATACAGGACCTGATCGGAGCTAGGCAGTGCTAATCCTGGGAAATTGTTGGAGCAACCAGGGGAGAGAAACTTGCTCTGCCCTGCTAGAGGGGCTGCGTCTGAGGCAGCCTTCTCTTCTCCTGCCCAGAGCAGTGACAGAATGGCTCCCATACAGAAGAAGTGGAATCCAGAGATGAGGAAAGGAGGGACGGGGAGAGAGAGAATGGGAGAGACAGAAAGAGGAGAAAAACCGCTCCAAGTAACAATAATCCAGATGAGCCTGGGCTATGTGGACTTTCCAGTTAAGTGACCTGGTAAGTTTTCTTGGAGGCATCTGTTGAGTTTTCTTCCCTTGACCCAAATAGTCCTGGCTGGCCTGATGCAGGGACCGTTTGCTGATTACACTGGCTCTTGTATCGTCAGCTGTCTTGAGCCCCCATCCTATCCAAACACCTTGCCAAATCTCAGCTCACATCATCAAAACAAAGTATGAGGCATGTACTGTGAGCTCGACATTGTGTGGGGTCTGAGGGATGCAGACCTCATTGCCTCAACTCTGAAGGAGCCCAAAACTCTGACTAAAATGCAAGTACAAGCAGAGCACTGGAAGCAGAGCCAGACCTGTGCACAGGATACCACAGAGGGGAGGAGGCCCTTGGAATTCAGACTGGAGGTCAGGGGAGGCTTCCTGAAGGAAGTGACACTAACTTGTGTTTGAGGATGTGTGGGAGTTGTGCCAGGAGGTGGGGTATGCACAGGGCAGAGGCACACAGGTGAACACCATCCCACTGAGGCCTCACTCCAGCAGGCCTCCTACGGGATTCCCTCTGAGTTTCTTCAAGTCTGCCTCACCTCCCCAGATATTCCCTCCAAGCTCCCTGAGCCTAGGTGCACGCAGTATATTTGAGAGCTAGAAAGGCAGTTGCGTGCGCAGAAGATGCCCAGGCTGTGGGGCTCTTTAGCAGTTCACAGACATCAGCTCTCAGAGTTAGGAGCTCAGTCTCCAAGACGGGAAAGCCTCTCCTTGCCTGCTTCACAACTCTGACCCTCTTCCTCTCTTTCAATCTGAAATGTGTCAAGATAATGAAATAAAACAACCCCATGCCTGCCATCTTGATTAACAAAAGAAAATGTGCTCTCGATTTTGCTAAAAATAATGTTCTGTGAAAAAAATTAGAGCTTTACAATTTTCATTAAATGGCTCCCCCCGCAACCATTTTTATGTTTTTATTGCTATTTTCATCTTACTTTGGTGAAGATTATGAGAGATGCCTAACCTAACTTTAAAGGGATAGATAGATAGACAATAAATACATTGCCTTGTGAATCTTTTAATTTATATAAATGCTATCACGACTTATATCTCAACTTCCTTTTTCTGTCAGCATTAATTTTTCAAGATAGGTTTCTGCTACCACAAGTGCTACATGTCCAATACTTGAATACACCATAATTCCCAAGTCCATTTTCGCTTTAAGAGCCTTAGGACGTTTGTTTTCTGCACTATCACAAACAATGCTGCAAGCAATACCCTTCTGCGTGTGTGTGAGAGACACTCTGGGACACAGTATGAAAAGCAAACGTCTGGGTTATAGAGGACACACACTTTCAACTAATCAGATGTTGCTGAAACACTGCTGAAAGTTCTCCCTCTCACCAGCTGTGCAAATTTTCCTGCTTTTCTACTTCTCCATACTTGGGATGAATCATCCAACTTTCTGAATGTATGTTCCTTTTAGTTTGTCTTCCTGTGATGAGTAATGTGGCTAAGTAGTTTTCATTTATCTTTGCCATTAACAGCTTCTCTTTGCTGAAACTCTAGGTCTTAACCTTTCCTCATTTTTCTACTGGGTTATTTGTCCTTTGCCAAACAATTCACAGGCAGGACTTCTTGACCTGTACTGAGCCCAACTCCGACATCAGCAGCAACTGCGTTCTTCTATTCTGACTGTAAACTCGGCTTATGCTGTCTCTTGCCAAAGAGATTGTGTGCATGTATACGAGCATACATGTGTCTGCATGTACGTAACAGTAGTAGTATAATAGTAATTGTCACAGAGTAAAATTTTCATTTATGAGCTGAGCTTTTTGTTGTTGTTTTTGCTGTTCAATTGCTCAGTCACGTCCCACTCTTTGCAACCCCATGGACTGCAGCACGCCAGGCTTCTGTCTTTCACAATCTCCCGGAGTTTTCTTAAACTCATGTGCATTGATTCAGTGATGTCATCCAACCATCTCATCCTCTGTCATCCCCTTCTCCTCCTGCCTTCAATCTTTCCAGCATCAGAATCTTTTCCAACGAGTCAGCTCTTAGCATCAGGTGGCCAAAGTATTGGAGCTTTAACATCAGTCCTTCCAGTGAATATTCAGGGTTAATTTCCTTTAGGATTGACTGGTTTGATCTCTTTGCAGTCCAAGGGACTCTCAAGAGCCTCCTTCAGCACAACAGTTCGAAAGCATCGATTCTTTGGCATTCAGCCTTTTTTATTGTCCATCTCTCACATCCATACATGACTACTGGAAAAACCATAGCTTTGACTAAATGGACCTTTGTCAGCAAAATAATCTCTGCTTTTTAATATGCTGTCTAGGTTTGTCATAGCTTTTTTCTAAGGAGCCAGTGTCTTTTAATTTCATGGTTGCAGTACTGTCCACAGTGATTCTGGAGCCCAAGAAAATAAAGTCTGTCACTGTTTGCACTGTTTCTCCATTTATTTGCCATGAAGTTATAGGATCAGATCCCATGATCTTCATTTTTTGAACGTTCAGTTTTAAGCCAGCTTCTTCACCCTCCTCTTCCACTTTCATCAAGAAGCACTTCCGTTCCTCTTCACTTTCTGCCATAAGGGTGGTGTCATCTGCGTATCTGAGGTTATTGATATTTCTCCCGGCAATCTTGATCCCAGCTTGTGCTTCATCCAGCCTGGCATTTCCCATGATGTACTCTGCATATAAGCTAAATAAGCAGGGTGACAGTATATAGCCTTGACATTCTCCTTTCCCAGTTTCAAACCAGTCCATTGTTCCATATCCAGCTCTAACTGTTGATTCTTGACCTGCATCAGGTTTCACAGGAGACAGGTAAGATGGTCTGGAACTTGTATCTCTTTAAGAATGTTCCACAGTTTGTTGTGATCTACACAAAAGATTTATTGTAGTCAGTGAAGCAGAAGTAGATGTTTTTCTGGAATTCTCCAGATTTTTCTATGATCCAAGGGATGTTGGCAATTTGACCTCTGGTCCCTCTGCCTTTTCTAAATATACCTGGAGGTTCTTGGTGCACATACTATGAAGCCTAGCTTGAAGGATTTTGAGCATTCCTTTGCTAGCAAGTGAAATGAGTGCAACTGTGCAATAGTTCGAACATTCTTTGGCACTGCACTGCTTTGGGGTTGGAATGAAAACTGACCTTTCCCAGTCCTGTGGCCACTGCTGAGTTTTCCAAATTTGCCAGCATATTGAGTGCAGCACTTTAACAACATCATCTTTGAGGATTTCACTTGACTTCACACTGCAGGATGTCTGGCTCTAGGAGTGATCACACCATCATGGTTATCTGGGTCATTAAGATGTTTTTGTATAGTTCCTCTGTGTATTATTGCCACCTCTTCTTAATATCTTTTGCTTCTGTTAGGCCCGTACCATTTCTGTCCTTTATTGTGCTCGTCTCTGAATGAAATGTTCCCTTGGTATCTCTAATTTGTTTTTGAAGAGATCTCTAGTCCTTCCCATTCTATTGTTTTCCTCTATTTCTTTGCATTGTTCACTTAAAAAGGCTTTCTTATCTCTCCTTGTTATTCTCTGGAACTCTGCATTCAGATGAGTATATCTTCCCTTTTTCCTTTGCTTTTTGCTTCTCTTCTTTTCTCAGCTATTTGTAAGATCTCTTCAGACAGCAATTTTCCCTTTTTGCATTTCTTTTTCTTGGGAATGGTTTTGATCTCCACCTCCTGTACAGTGTTATGAGCCTCCATCCGTAGTTCTTCAGACACTCTGTCTATCAGATCTAATCCCTTGAATCTATTTGTCACTTCCACTGTATAATCATAAGAGATTTGATTTAGGTCATACCTGAATGGCCTTGTGGTTTTTCCTATGTTCTTCAATTTAACTCTGAACTTTTCAATAATGATTTCATGATCTGAGCCACAGTCCACTCCTGGTCTTGATTTGCTGACTGTGTGCTCATCTCCTCCTCCAAGAGCACCAAAATTTCAACTAGCTGTTGCAACAATCATCGACAGGAGAATGGTGGAACCCACCAGAAAAAGATGCCCCACAACCAAGGGCAAATGAGAAGCTGCCACAAGATGGGGGGTGGGGGGTGCAATTGTGTTTAAAATCAAACCTCATACCCACCAGAGACATTTGGAGGGCACAAACAAAACACTGTGTGCACCAGGATCGAGGGAAAGGAACAGTAACCCCCTACAAGAGACAGAGTCAGATCTGCCTTTGACTGTTTGAGGGTCTCCTGTGGAGGCATTAGTCAGCAGTGGCCTGCTGTGGGGACAGAGGCTCTTGCAACAGCAGTCCTGGGAGGCGTAGCATGTGACATAAGTCGTCTTGATGGAGGTCACTATTAGCCCCACTATAGAGCCACCAGACAGGCGACTCACAAACTGGAGAATAATTATACCAAAGAAGTTCTCACACTGCTACAAAAGTTCTAGACCTCCAACAGAATTCCCAACCTGGGGACCCAGCAAAGGGGCTGAGTATCTGCAGGAAATCTGACTTAGAAGATCAGCAGGATTTGATTACAGAACTTCCACAGGACTGGGGAAGCAGAGACTCTTGGAGGGTACAGACGAAACCTTGTGCATACCAAGACCCAGGAGAAAGGAGCAGTGACCCCACAAGAGACTGAGTCAAACTTACCTGTGTGTGCTTGAGAGTCTCTGGAAGAGATGTGGTTGACAGTGGCCTGCTTTGGGGTCAGGGGAACTGACTACAACAGTCCTGGGAGCTGGGGCATGCTGGCATAAATCCTTTTGAAGGAGGTCGCATTTACCACCATTACCCCTACCATAGTTTGGCCTCAGAAAAAACCTCAGGGAGGAAACACAGTCCCACCAATCAACAGAAAATTGGATTAAAGATTTAATGAGCATGGCCTTGCCCACCTGAGCGAGACCCCGTTTTCGCCACAGCCAGTCTCTCCCATCAGGAAGCTTCCACAAGCCTCTTATCCTCATCCATGAGAAGGAAGACAGAATGAAAACCACAGTCACAGAAAACTAACCAAAATAATCACATGGATCACAGCTTTGTGTAACTTAATGAAACTGTTAGCCATGCCATGTAGGGTCACACAAGACAGATGGGTCACGGTGGAGAGTCCTGACCAAACACAGTCCACTGGAGAAGGGAATGGCAAGCCACTTCAGCATTCTTGCCTAGAGAACCTCATGAACAGTATGAAAAGGCAAAAATACATGACTCTGAAAGATGAACCCCCCAAGTCGGTAGGTCTCCAATATGCTACTGGAGAAGAGCAGAGAAATAGCTCCAGAAGGAATGAAGAGACTGAGCCAAAATGGAAACAATGCCCAGTTGCGGATGTGTTTGGTGGTGAAAGTAAAGTCCAATGCTGTAAGGAACAACATTGCATAGGAACCTGGAATATTAGGTCCATGAATCAGGGTAAATTGGAAGTGGTCAAACAGGAGATGACAAGAGTGAACATCGACGTTTTAGGAATCAGTGAACTAAAATGGACAAAAATGGATGATTTGAATTCAGATGACCATTGTATCTACTACTGTGGGCAAGAATCCCTCAGAAGAAATGAAGTAGTCATCATAGTCAACAAAAGAGTCTGAAATGCAGTACTTGGATGCGATCTCAAAAATGACAGAATGATCTTGGTTCATTTCCAAGGCAAACCACTGGATATCACAGTAATCCAAGTCTTTGCCCCAACCACTAATGCTGAAGAAGCTGAAATTCAATGGTTCTATGAAGACCTACAAACCTTCTAGAACTAACACCAAAAAAAGATGTCCTTTTCATCACAGGGGACTGGAATGCAAAAGTAGGAAGTCAAGAGATACCTGGAGGAACAGGCAAGTTTGGCCTTGGAGTACAGAATGAAGCAGGGCAAAGGCTAACAGAGTTTTGCCCAGAGAATGGGCTGGTCATAGCAAACACCCTCTTCCCACAGCACAAATGACACCTCTACACATGGGCTTTTTGCACCCCACCTTTTGCACCCCGTCTATGCGGAGATGATGAAGACCTGATCCTCTATTACCTTCTCAAGGTTATAAAGTTCTGCTTTTCATATTTGGATCTTTAACCCATCTGAAGAAAGAATCTAATTTTAATTTTTTTCTTCTAGGAAAGCTAAGTCTTTTTCCTCCCCCTGATCTGCCATACCATCTTCATCATACACTAAGTTCTTTTTTTTCCACAATAGTAAAAGATGTTTACCAGTTTTGACAATCAATAGCCAGACAAAGACCAAACGATAATTACAATTGCAAGCCATGATGGAAATATGATTAACTTAGCAATATAAAATAATTGCATACAATTTGCGGAGGTAAGTAGAGTGATGTGGTAAGTGGAAGTACATTACATGCACATGGTTTCATTTGCCCAGGAAGTCTAAGTCTTTTGTTTGATGCATTTAATCCATTTACATTTAAGGTAGTTATTGATATGTATGATCCTATTACCATTTTCTTAATTGTTTTGGGTTTATTTTGTATAGATCTTTTCCTTCTCTTGTGTTTCCTGCCTAGAGAAGTTCCTTTAGCATTTGTGGTAAAGCTGGTTTGGTGGTGCTGAATTCTCTTAACTGTTGCTTGTCTGGAAAATTTTTGATTTTTCCATCAAATCTGAATGAGAGTTTTGTTTCATTAAATATGAATGAGAGTAGAGTATTCTTGGTTGTAGATTCTTCCCTTTCATCACTTTAAATATATCTTGTCGTTCCCTTCTGTCTTGCAGAGTTTCTGTTGAGAAATCAGTTGATAGCTTGATAGGAGTTCCCTTGTATGCTATTTGTCATTTTTCCCTTGTTGTTTTTAATATTTTACCTTTGTCTTTAATTTTGTTAGTTTGATTACTGTGTCTCAGTGTGTCCCTCCTGCGGTTTATCCTGCCTGGGACTCTCTTTGCTTCCTGGACTTGGCTGACTCTTCACTTTCCCATGTCAGGGAAGTTATCAACTATTATCTCTTCAAATGTTTTCTCAGGTCCTTTCTCTCTTCTCCTTCTGGGACCCCTATAATTCCAATGTTGGTGTGTGTAACGTTGTCCCAGAGATCTCTTAGTCTGTCCTCATTTCTTTTCATTCTTTTTCTATATTCTGTTCCGCAGCAGTGATTTCCACCATTCTGTCCTCCAGGTCAGTTGTCTGTCCTTCTGCCACACTTATTCTGCTATTGATTTTTCTTCTAGTGTATTGTCCACCTCTTTTCGTTCTTTAGTCCTTCCAGGTCTTTGGTAAACATTTCTTGCATCTTCTCCATTATGTTTCCAAGATCCTGGGATCATCTTCACTATCATTATTCTGAATTCTTTTTCTGGAAGCTTCCTTATTTCCACTACATTTAGTTGTTTTTCTGGGGTTTTATCTTGTCCCTTCATCTGGGACGTAACTCTGCTTTTTCATCCTGATTGACTTGCTCTAATGTGGTTTTTGATGTAACTGTTGTGGGATTGTGGTTCTTCTTGCTTCTTGTGTCTGCCCTCTGGTGGATGAGGCTAAGAAGCTTGTGTAAGCTTCCTGATGGGAGGGACTGGTTGTGGCAAAAATCGGGACTTGCTCTGGTGGGCGGGGCCATGCTCAATAAAGTTTAATCTGCTGATGGATGGGCTGGTGCTCCCTCCCTGTTAGTTGTTTGGCCTGAGGCAACCCAGCCCTAGAGTCCACGGGCTCTGTGGGAGGGTTAATGGTGACCTCCAAGAAGACTTATACCAGGGGGCACCTCCCGGGACTCCTGCTGACAGTGCCCCCATCCCTCCACTGCCACTGCCAACCCACACCTCCACAGGAGACCCCCCAACACTAGGAGGTAGATCTGGTTCAGTTACCTGTGGAGTCCATGCCCCTTTCCCCTGGTTCTTTGTGCACACAAGATTTTGTTTATGCTCTCCAAGGATGGGATCTCTGTTTCCCCTAGTCCTGTGGAAGTCCTGTAATCAAATCCCACTGGTCTTCAAGATCAGATTCCCTGGGGATTCTTAGTCCCTTTGCCATATCCCCAGGCTGCGAAGCCTGATGTGAGGCTCAGCACCTTCACAAAAGTGAGAGAACTTCTTTGGTATTATTGTTCTCCAGTTTGTGGATCACCCACCCAGCAGGTATGGAATTTGATTTTATAGTGTTTGTACTCCTCCTTTCATCTTGTTTGGCTTCTTCTTTGTCTTTGGATGTGGGGTGTCTTTTTTGGGGGGTCCCAGCATCCTCCTGTCAATGGTTGTTCAACAGCTAGTTGCAATTTTTGTGCTCTCACAGGAGGAGATGAGCACATGTCCTTCTATGCTGCCATCTTCAACTGGACATTACACTAAGTTCTCATACATTCTTGAATGACAAAGGGCACCACCCCTAGCAGGGCTCATAGGACTGTCTTTCCTCTTTCATTCCATCCCTCACCATCCCCACCTGCATCCCTGTGGCACCTGATGCCTCAGCCACGCTGCCCCACTGGCTCTCACCTGGAAGCCCTACCCCATTTCTACGCTTCAGTCTCTAGTCAGCAGCCAGCTCAGATGTCTTCATCTTTAGGAACCCCACCCCAACCTTGCCCCATCCCTCTGCCCCCAGCACTGACTTCATGTACATGTTAGGGAACCATTGACTGAAACTGCCTGCCCAGCCATGCACAATGATAACCACCTGCATGAGATGTCTCCCAACAGAAGGTCCTGGTAAGGAACACGGAACTAATAGGCTGCCCCCAACTGGAAGAATTTGAGAGGGGCCAACAGGAAGGAGGAGACACCAACCCATAATATGTCTCGTCAACCTCACAGAAACCCTTGCTCTAGAACCCATTTTGGCTGAATTGCACCTGCTGCCAGGAAGGAACCTGCTGCTGCTGCTGCTGCTGCTGCTGCTAAGTCACTTCAGTCGTGTCTGACTCTGTGCGACCCCATAGATGGCAGCCCACTAGGCTCCTCTCTCCATGGGATTCTCCAGGCAAGAACGCTGGAGTAGGTTGCCATGTCCTTCTCCAATGCAGAAAAGTGAAAATTGAAAGTGAAGCCGTTAAGTCATGTCCGACTCTTCGCGACCCCATGGACTGCAGCCTACCAGGCCCCTCCGTCCATGGGATTTTCCAGGCAAGAGCACTGGAGTGGGTTGCCATTGCCTTCTCCAGAAGGAACCTGAGTCAGACTAAATATGGGCACAAGCAAAATGATTGGCCAGAAACAACCTGGAAACTAACCCCATTACCATAAAACCTGAGACTGCAAGTCACATGTATGTGTGCTAATTCTCCTCAGTCATATCCAACTCTTTGTGACCTTATGGATTATAGCCTGCCAGGATCCTCTGTCCATGGAATTCTCTAGGCAAGAATATTGGAGTGGGTTGCCATGTCCTCCTTCAGGGGACCTTCCCGACCCAGGGATCGAACCCGTGGTTCTTACATCTCCTGCATTTGGTAGGCAGGTTCTTTACCAAAGCGCCACCTGGGAAGCAAGTCACACGGCAGAGCAGTTCTCCTGGGTTCCCTTACCCTGCTCCTCTCCACTCAAGCCCCACTTTGCAATAGTCTTTCGCTTTGTGAGCACGTGTGTTTCCTCAGACAATTCATTTTCAAGTGTCAGACAAGAGTCCATTCTCAGGCCCTGGAAGGGGTGCCCCTTCCAGTCACATACACACCACCCAGGAGAGGGTGAGCTCTGTGAGGGGAGGCAGGCATCCTGTCTGAATTAGTCAAGGCAGAACCTGTAGCAGGAACCCCAAGACGCTGCGTGTTGAAAGCGCTCTTCGGCACTGGTTGCGTAAATGAAGGAAAAAACAGATGTAGTGATTGTGCAGTGCACAGACCAGGCCCAGAGAGCCGGGGTGCACGTGCCAGGTGCAAACATGCACTCCCGGGGGCCAAGGCTGCAGGGGGGTGCGGCCCTTCTTCTCTGCAACCTGTGGACCTCTGCTTCCAGCCTGAGCAAGGGCAGCCTCCAGGGGGCTGGCAGGGTAGAGGGGAAGGAGCCTGGAAAGAGAAGCGGAGATACAAATGCAAGTACATGCCCTCTCCCCCCTCCCCCTGCTTTCTTGGCGCTCATCCCTCCCTCTCAGAAAGATAAGAAGGAAAATGTGCCAGTGAGGACTGAGCCCCTCTGGGTAAGACAGTTCTAGCAAAGTAATAAATGTCATGTGGGCTTAAGCAAAGTCCTCCAGGGTTACAAACCCACAGGGAAATAAGGCTGACATATGCATGGCCCTGCTCCCTGCACCCTTTTCCTTTGAAATAACTTTTCCCTGATAAGGGAGAAAGGAGGAAATAACTCAAAGATTTTTAAAAGCAAAGTTTCTGTATGCAAACCAAATGGGCTGAATTTTTATAGGCTCGTTTGGAAGAGCATAAAAAATCCAGTTGTCAAGGAGCCTCTCTCTCCCAGAGCCTCAGGAGAGCGTGAAGGGACTGCTTGGAATCTAAGCTCCTCTGCATCCGTCTCCCCCCACCGCCCCACCCACCAGAGCTGAGCCTGTCCTCCTCTGAGCCCTCCCCTGTCCTGCAGCTGCTGAGCCAAGAGGGAGGGCTCCTGTCTCAGGGCTAAGGCTCTGCACTGCTGGAGGGTAGGGAGGGCACTGCAGTGGGGTGGGGAACAACCTGCCCCTGAGGAAGCTCCTGTCCATTAAATGCACTCATCACAGCCCCCTCCACTGAGCTGTCACCATTTGCCGCTGCCTTGAACCCTCTGAGGGAGGCATTATGATCATGACCCATTTTCCAGATGAGGAAACTGAGCACAGAGAGGTTAAGATCGCATGACGTAGAAGGGGAGCATTCCAGTCTGGCTCCAAAGCCCGTTGCAATAGAGGCTATGGGTTCCACTCCTCTCCTCTGTGCCAGGCCTGGCATGGTCCCCAGCGGCTGGCTGCTGTGGTCAGAGCTGCTGAAGGCTCCCAGCTACCCCTTTCCCAGAGAATCCACCTTGCCCTGAGATGTCTGCGAGATGTGGGTCACCCCCAGGGTAGTTCACAGGGGCCAAAGATAGGGGGCTACAAAACCCAGCCCCCTGACAGGTGCAGAAAACTCTGTGGAGCCATTCACCCTCCTGAGCACCCCACAAGACCAGACATGTGGTGACTCCAGCTGAGCCCACATCGTAGCCTGGATTTTGCCCTGTCCTGCTTCCCTCACCCCGGTCAGGTTTCTTCTGAGAGCAGTCCCTCGAAAAATCCCCCCACAAGAATTCCCATCTTGGCTCTGCTTCTAGAGAACCCAACCATGCACCATGTAATCAATCGCACACTTTCATGGTATAGTGAGACTGCTCCGAAATCGTCCACACCAGTGGTGATGGCCACTTTATTCTGCTCACTCCTTCCCTGGTGTCCAGTGCGGGCTCCAGCTCAACACACCTCCATTCACTGGATGCATGGACATAAACGCCGCCAACCATGTCTGTGACATCCCCCTGAGCCCCTTCAGGAGCCTGCACAGAAGCTGGGAATGAAAATAAGAAGGACAAACACATGTACACCCATGGCTGATTCATGTCAATGTATGGCAAAACCACTACAATACTGTAAACTAATTAGCCTCCAATTAAAATAAATAAATTAATTTTAAAAAATAAAAAAAGAATATAGGAAGGACAAAAAAAGATTTAGGATATCGCTTACTTCCTATAAATTCTTCACAATTGGTAGATACGTTTGTGTTTCTGAGAACCACAGTCTATAATGATTCTCTCCACATTATCCCAGATGAAGGACTCCCTCACCTCCCCAGAGGAGACCTTTCTCTTATTACCAGCCCAGACTGCAAGTGAGAGTTTGGAGCAGGCTGGAACAGGATGGATGAACAGTGAGGCATCAGCCAACTGAGGCTTTAACAGTGAATGTCCGAGACCCTGCTGCAACTCTGATCAAGTCTGTGCTCAGAAAAGAGAGAGGGAAAAACCTCAAACCTGCTCCTCCCCATTGCCCAGCACCATTCCCTAGTGAATCTCATTTACTGACAGACAATGAAATCCCCCAGGTGGCACCTGCAGCGCATAATGACAATGAAACAACTGCTGGGAGTAAGACAGCCAAGAAGAGGGCTCCTAAGGTGACCATCATTTGCATGAGAACAACCTCTGACAATCTCCAGTGGGGGTTAGTGAAAGAGCCTTGTCCCCAGGACAGGGATATTGTAAGGGGGTGGTAAGCTCTTTTCAGGGAAGGAACAGTCCTTCGCAGAGGACTGTGAGGGGCTCCAGAGTAAGGAGCCCAGGCCACGGCTCTACCCGAGGTGAATGCCATGGCTATGCTGTCCCCAGGACCTGCTGGAAATAAAGCTATTCTCCTTGAGAGGCAGAGGCCTGAAATTCCAACGTTAGGGAATCTCTCTTTGTAAGAGAAACTGTGGAGAGGCTTCGCCTCAGTAACAAGGCCTGGGAGTTAGAAGACCTAGTGGGAGGCTGAGTTTAGCCCTCATGTGTGGTGGCCTTGGGTAATCTCTCCCTCTTCCTGGGTTTCTCTGTAACACCTACAATGTTACAATGGGGTTTTTGCAGTAGAAGAGAGATACCGGCCTCAACTTCAAATGCAATAGGGAAAAATGGGAATTTATAGTCAAGGAGCAGGTAGGGGTCAGTGGATGGAAAATTGCTAAGAGGAAACATCAGAGGTGAGGGAAACGGGGGCTAAAGCAACCTAACAGGAGTCTTGTTGAAGGCAGGCCAGGTGACCAGACACACTGGACAGGGCAGGAGATGAGGAACCTGATCAGATATCATGGGTAGAAGATTCTGGAAAAACTAAGCAGGACTTTTGCTAAAATTGAACAATACAAACACAGACGCCTAAAAGTCAGGGCCTAGTTGAGAAGACTGTTCAGTGGAGCCTGACTGGAGTTCAGTCAAGGAGAGAATCTTCGCCAGGGGTCAGCCCCTCCCAACCACCTGGAATGAGAACCTGGGAGAATCCAATCACCTACCACACCCGTGACCCAGCCACATGCTTCCTTGATGGTAAAACTGAGTGGTTGAATATCCTTATCTGAGTTAGATGGAGGACAGAAACTTTACTTTCAATTCAGTTGGATTTCTCTTAATTCAGCAATTCTGTCTGGGCACTGGGCAGAAGGTAATAGCAGTGGTTTTCAGGAAATGGAGACACAAAGACCTGGGGTGAGCGCTGACCTCAGAGGGCCCAGAGCCTGGGGCGGGGGGAGGGGGGAAGGGAGCCAGGAGCAGATGGGCACAGCGAGGAGGCATGAGGCATTCCAGTGAGACAGGCAAGATGCAATGCTAACAGGAAAGCTAAGACAGTTCTGAAAGTTCTAAATACCCAGCTGGAGAGCCTGGCCTTGGTCCTGTAAGCATAGGAAGTCTTGAAGGTTATGGAGTAAGGGAAAGGTTTGATCAGAACTCTGCTTTAAAAACATGAATTTGACACTGACTTACAGAATGGAGTTGTGTGGTTGGCGTGCATGTTTGTGTGTGGGTTTTGTGGAATGTGGGGAGCACTAGGAGAAACAATTAGGAAGTACAAAGGGTTGTCTGGAAGCTGCCCCAATGTCTAAGAGCATTAAGATCTCTTTCAGAGCACTTAGGGGTGGGGGGAAGTATGCTATACTATGGGCTCAGCATTGCAGAAAGGCTTCTGTATCCAGTCTTATCTCCAGGGATGCAAAAGCCCTGGGAAGGAAGGAGAGAGTAGTATAAACCCCATTTAACAGACATAAAATTGATTCTAAGAGGACACAAGTAACATATATCAGCAAGGGACAGAACTGGAACACATCCAGGCCACCACCCTCCTGCCATCACAGTCTGTGCGGGGCCACCTGAGCCCCAGGGCATCACGGCTGTTCTCACACAGGTTAGGGTGGGGAACTCCCTCAACACTACTGCTGCTGCTAAGTCGCTTCAGTCGTGTCCGACTCTGTGCAACGCCATAGACGGCAGCCCACCAGGCTCCGCCGTCCCTGGGATTCTCCAGGCAAGAACACTGGAGTGGGTTGCCATTTCCTTCTCCAGCGCATGAAAGGGAAAAATAAAAGTGAAGTTGCTCAGTCGTGTCCGACTCTTAGCGACCCCATGGACTGTAGCCTACCAGGCTCCTCCGTCCATGGGATTTTCCAGGCAAGAGTACTGGAGTGGGGTGCCATTGCCTTCTCCGCAACACTACTGGAGTGCTGCTAAATAAAGCAATCTGTTCGCTAATTCTCAGTATTGGTTATCTCCCTGCAGGAGTCCTGAGACCTGTGTTTCTGAGCTGCAAAGAGGCTGGCAGCTGCTAAATTGTGTTTATGGGAAGCTTTTTACCTGAGGGGGTTATAAATCATTCTTGATCAATAACTGACTGATCTAGTTGCTTTGCACATTTCAAATCCTCCAGATCCATACACAGAAAGGAAAGAGAGAGGAAGGCAATCTGTTTATTGGGAAAAAATGACAGAGTAACAGGCTAATGCAACTACTTAGGGAGGCAATTACCTGTTTTGTTTTGTTTTTTTAATTGAAGTGAGAAATTTTGAATGGTTTGCTGAGTCAGTTAAGGTCAAACAATGAAGAGTCTTGATTTGAAAGGGTCAGGTAAGGAGAGGGTCTGGTATCCAATTGAAAACTTACTACATGCCTTGCACTGTACCCCTTCATTACGCTCATAATCCTGCAAGGAGGTATCATTAGTCCCACTTCCAAGAAGAAATCTGCAGCTCATTGAAATTAAGTAGCTAGCTCAAGGTTGGTGCTGCAACCAAAACCACTCTTTCCCAGTAAGAAACAAGCAGAGTCCAAGGGTAACGACCTGGAGAAGCTGAGTCCCATTTCAGGATTGGGCTGGTGGCACAAGAACTACACTTGGTTGCAGGCACATTCTCAGAGGGTTGGTGCTGCAACCAAAACCACTCTTTCCCAGTAAGAAACAAGCAGAGTCCAAGGGTAACTGGACCTGGAGAAGCTGAGTCCCATTTCAGGATTGGGCTGGTGGCACAAGAACTACACTTGGTTGCAGGCACATTCTCAGAGGCTAGCCTGGGCCCCCCTCACAATTGCTGATGGAACTGCAGTATCTGTTTGGGGTCAACCTCCAAAAGGAATTAGGTGGTCTACCATCAAGAGGCAGCCTAGATTTCCTCAGGCCATGTCCTGCTCACAGCCCCCAGTGGTCTCCCCAGGTCAAGAGGATGATGTCCTTGAGTACCCGCAAGCTGCTTTGCCAACCTCTGGGAACTTCCCTACACAGATTCACAGGAATCAGCTGGCTGGTCATTCGCCAGCAAACCCTGCCTGGCCTCAAAACCTAAGCCCTCCAACATGCTCTCTCCTGTCTCCTGTCAGTGACCAAGCTCCCCATCTTCAAGGCAACCTTTGGAGCAACCCATGTGAGGAATGTCTCCCGGGTGCTTCATCCCAGCTCCTCTGAGCTCTAGCCCCAGCTCTCTTGGGACTCTGGCTGGCAGGGTGGAGTCGGGAAGGTTCAATCAGGCTGGCCGGTGCTAGGGTAGCCTGTACTCTGGTCCCCGTGAATCAGGGGCTCAACAGAGCTCCTGAAGGCCAGCAACTCCTTCTGTCTTTGGGCCCCACTGCAGGTATGAACAGGCGTCTCTCCCTAAAGAGACTGGTTTTCCCAAGGACCAGGCAGATGCAGTGAAGATGTGAGAGGGAAGATAGCCCACTTCACTCTCAGTCACTGCAAACAGAGCAACAGTTCTCAGAGACAGAATGGCGAGACAGAGGATGAAGCCTGGGATCTTTTAAAAATGAGGAGTTTCACTCACCCAGATGTAAGCTGATGATCTGTCTCATCGAGATGATCTCAGCTGATAACCGTCTTGGAAGAACAGCACAGCCCTGGGAAGGCCATTGTGATTGGAGGGTGTCCAGGCTCCAGACCTTTCTGATGTCAGAATGAGATAAAAGAAAACAGTTTTCCATGAACAACTCATTCTTCTTTTTTTAAAAAACTAATTTGTTGAAAATTATTTTCTTTCTACAGTTTCACAGGTGACTATCTTAATTCTGAAAACCGTGACTAGAATTGACTAATCAGCCTTCCTGGAAAATGTCCTTATTTGGATCTCTCTAAATAAGCACTTGCTTGTGGCACTGATCATCAAGAAATCCCACAGCACTGCTCAATTAGCAAACAGTTTAAGGTGACATATTGTATTTAAATAGTCTCCCTTGGAGTGACAGATGTCTGCAGTAAACATCAGAAAATTACACTCAAAGAGCCACCAGGGCTGGCCCTGGAGGTCAGAGCAAAGGCCAGTGGGCCCTTCTTCACTGGACGGACTGTCAGCTCCAACTCCTGGGGAGCACTGCCCCCCAACCCTCAAGGGAGTTTCAATGACAGAGAAAGGGCAGTTTGCTCCAATATCCCAATGCGTCCGAGAGAGTCCTTCCTGCACAAGGCCAGGGGCAAGGTGTGCCCACAGAGTCGTGCAATAGCCTTTGTTTCTGATCCTTGCACACTTCTTGATTAATTAACTACATATACAACCTGTCTGTAGCCTTAGAGCAAGAAGATTTCAGGAGGAAAATTGCCAATTTTCCTACATGTCTCCAAACTACTTTCCTTAGCAGCTCTGACTCTCTCATCTTCTGAATGGAGTAAATGTGTGGTTCTGCCTAAGGGCTCAGGATGACAGGGACATGGAACCACTAATGTAGATAAATGTCAGAATTCTTGGATCCTAGAGCACACTGCTTGGTGCCTTGCCAGGTCCCAGGAAACTCAGGGGAGATGGAAGGGGGGGGCACCCAGCTCCTTCTGTTTCAGACAAATTAAGTGTGTTTGTCTGTTGCACACTCCTCATAGCCTGTTTCTGTTTGGATGGTGAGGAGGTCTGTCTTGTAGAGAGAAACTGAGGGGGCTAATGGTTCTACTGTGGGAACTGTGGCGGTCATCTTATTTGCTGCTTCCTCCTGAATCCAGCCTCCCCTCTCTGCTTTGCTCCTTGAGGCTGACCTCCTGGGATTCCTTTACCAGAGTCCCCTTGCTGACCACCCCTGATCCATAGGAGGCCCCAGAAGCAGCCAAAGGCAGACTGTGGTCCCCAAAGCTGCCTCTCTGGACAGAGTTGGCACGTGTCACAGGAGCACAGGGGGCACTGGAGATGGTGCAGGTGGGGGTTCTGGGAAGCAAGAGAGCGGGAAGCGTGGACAGGGAACACTGCCTGCCTTTCCAGTCTTACAAGGATCAAGCCCTCAGCCACTGCAGCCACTAACCCCACCATGGTACGCCCTGAGGGAGAACTCAGGATGGAGGAAAATGGGACATATTTTGTCCTTTGGATACTGGCCCTAGATAGTTAAGATATATACCTAAGAAATAATTTCAAAAGCCCAGACTCTTATTGACACATTTTCCCATACATGCATGCATGCATGCTCAGTCGCTTCAGTCATGTCTGACTCTTTGTGACCCTATGGACCATAGCCCACAAGCCACCTCTGTCTGTGGGATTTCCCAGGCAAGAATACTGGAGTGGATTGCCATGACCCCCTCTAGGGGATCTTCTTGACCCAGGAATCAAACCCGCATCTCTTGTATCTCCAGCATTGCAGGCGGATTCTTTACTCACTGATCTCATACATAGAAAAGCACTAAAATCATTCACTTGAGATGTCTGTTTTTATTTCCTTGTTGGTTTTTTTGCTTGTTTGTTTGTTTTTTGCTATTAACAGTAATCTTTTTATGTTTGACTACATGGTTTGGGGTTTTGTTTTCCAGCAAAAAATTTTTCTACATCCTGGCTTCTCCTTTACCTCTTGGGAGCAGTTTGCTGAAGCTGAAGCTCCAATACTTTGGCCACCTTATGCGAAGAATTGACTCATTGGAAAAGACCCTGATGCTGGGCAAGATTGAAGGCAGGAGGAGAAGGGGACGACAGAGGATGAGATGGTTGGATGGCATCACCGACTTGATGGACATGAGTTTGAGCAAGCTCCGGGAGTTGGTGATGGACAGGGAGGCCTGACATGCTGCAGCCCATGGGGTCACAAAAAGTTGGACACAACTGAGCGACTGAACAACTGAACTGAACTGAACTGAACTGAACTGAGCGGTTTCTTAGAGCTATCTGAGAGGCTGTCTCCTAGGCTAAAGTCCTCACTCAGTAAGTCCTCACTGAATAAAACTAAACCCACAACTTTTAGATTGTGCATTTTTCTTCAGTTGATAAAAGGAAAATTCTGCATTAGGACCAAGGTCACTGCACTATAGAAGAAAGACCATCGTCATCTCTCTCTCCCTCCTTCAGCATTTTCTCTCTAAAGAGGCAACACCTCCTAGAGGGCCATCAGCAGCTTCAAATTTTTTCTCTTTCTTTTAAAAAAATTAACATTAATACTTTTATCACTTTATCAAGGATTTCTTTCTCCCAATTTTATTGAGATATAATTGACATACATTGTGTAGTATTGATCTGATACACTTATGTGTTGCAAAGTGATTATCACTATAGCCTTAGCTGACACCTCCTTCATGTCACATAATTATCATTTTTTTGTGTGTGGTAAAAAACATTTAAGATCTACTCTCTCAGCAACTTTCAAGTATATAACATAGCATTGTTAGCTATAATTACCGAGCTGTATATTAGATCCTCAGAACTTATCCATCTTAAAACTGCAAGTCTGTACCCTTTAACCAACACAATCATATACACACCACCGCCTCTTCCCAGCCAACCCCTGGCAAGCCCCGTTCTACTCTTTTTGTGAGTTTGACTTTTTATAGATTATACATGTGAGTGCTGTTTGTCTTTCTCTGCCTCACTTGTTTTACTTAAAATCATGCTCTCAAGTTCCATCCACGTTGCCACAAATGGCAGGATTTTCTTTTTTCTAACGCTTGAATAATATTCCATTGTATATGTACATCATGCCTTGATCCACTCATCCACTGACAAACACATAGATTTTCTTCCATATCTTAGGTCTTATGAATAATGCTACAATGAAACTTTTCTCTTTCAATTTCTCTCCCTTTCAAACTGTGATTTTACTCATATCTGAGACAAGGGAAACCCAAGCCTAGTCCTTTGTGAGCCTCAGATGCTGAAAAATGCTGACCACAGGAGCTCAGATGCCTTCCTAGGTTTAGAAATTACACACCACAGAGGCCCTTGCCTAATTCTGAGGAACCGGAAAGTTTCAGATGGAGCAGAGGGGAGAACTTTTTAAGCTGAAAAATTAAATGTATTTATCTGCTACATGTTCTCCAGCCTGCTAAATGTCTAGATGTTTAGAGGATCTGTCAGGATTTAGCCCATCCTCTCCCACTTGTAGCTGGGTTGTTAAATCTAAAAACACAAACTAGACACTCCAAGTTGCCATATAAAAAGCCCTCATACAAACTATCCCTTGTGGGATTGTCCTAAACCCTAATGTTACTGCAGATGTGGTGAGTTGCTTCCAGCCTCACATGATGGGGATGAAAGCTCTGTAACTCCAGCCACTGTTGTACAGAGGCAGCCTGGACCCAAGAACTCTTCATGCTTGTGAGGAAGGCCTCTAGAGTCTGTCTGCTGGTTGAGAAGCGGGTGTGACATACAGCAGTTTGCATTTCATGTATCTGCCGGGGGTGAGGGGCCTGACTCAGACGCCTGCACTGAGGGCCAGGTCACTAAGCTTTGTGCAGACTTGAGCCCCTGGAAGGTGAAAGCAGGAGGCACAGTGAGGTCTCAAGTATGGCTAAGAGGCAGCTGGCCCTTCCCTGGAAGACTGGGTGAGATGGCAAGAGGCGCTCTGCTCAGCAAGGGGAAACCACTTCTGAAGCAAGGGTCTGGGCAGACATGTCACAAAGGCCAACTGTGGGTTTACAGAGCCAGGTCATAACCCCAGCTCCACTACTCACCTGAGCCCAACCAAGCAGCGGCCCCACTTAGAGCCTGTCTATGTACCAGTGGGAGCTGTACTACAGGACCCAACCCTCTTCAGGGAGAGGCCGTGGATCTTTCCCTTACTGGTCTTAAGTCTAAACTGCATCCCGACCAAAACCCAAGGATTCCATCATGTGAGTGTTCTGACCCAGAGGAGCATCTGGCTTCCAGCTCTAAAGGACAGCGTGTCTGCATAGATCTCAGCACGACGGAGCTCAGGCTTGATTTCCCCAGTGCCTCAGCAGCTCACTGGATTGGCCTAGCCTCCAGGCTGGGATGGACAGGGTTTAAAAGAAAATAATGGAAGCCCCTTTATTGATGACTGACTATGAACCAGAGACTGCTCTAAGTGCTTCTCACACTGTTAGCTTCAGAACCTGAGTATCTGCAGATTATGAGGAAGCCAAGTACAGAGGGTAGAGAACCCACCTGAGGGCAGGCAGCCAGCATGAGTGGAACCCTGGCAGCCCCTTTGAGCCCTGTGGTTCAGGATTTGAGAAGAGTTCTATGAGGCAGCAGTCTTCATGCCCATTTCACAGGTGAGGAAGCTGAGCCTGGAAAGGGAATGTTACTTGCCTGAGGTGGCACATGGCCCAGAGCCAGAGCCAAAGGCAGAAGAGGGTTTACCCACCAGTAGCACTGCCCCGGGGTCTTTCTGACCAAGACCAACCCTTTGGTCTTGGGTGGAAATTCTCCTGCTTCTGACAGATACCACTTTGACCATCACTCTTGGCTCCTCTAGCAGAGAATTCATTATGAGAATACACAGCAGAGGCAGCCCAGCAGGGCCCGCCAGCTTCCCCAGCCAGAATCCAGCTTCCATCCCTGACCTTGGGGCAGAGTTGGGGCAACTCAATAACACACTAGCTAATATGCATTGGGTGCCTGCCAAGGGGCTGGCACTGTGCCCAGCTTTACGGCATGTCACCTCCTGCTATCTGTGCCAACCCTGGAAAGAAGGCATGATTGCTTTCGGCTTATGAATAGAGAAACTGAAGAATAGAGATGTTCAATCATTCGCTACAGGTGCTTCAAAGGAAGGGGCAAACCTGGGAGAAACCAGAATCAAGAGGCTGCAACCACACACAGCAAGCTTTGAGTCACCAGGGGTACCTGGAACACTGGCTCCGCTTCAGTCAGGTGCAGATGGGGGGTGGACAATTGAAAGAGCTCCCATCTCCAAGGAGCCGACAGCTTAGGGTAGGAGACAATATATACAGAAACCCATAGTGCAAGGCAGGCTGTTTCAAGCATCTTCAATGGAGAGCAGCTGATGGGAGCCCTTGATTTCTCCCACAGACAATCCAAAGAGGTCCCTGCTGCAGCTGCCACGGTGCCCATCCCTTCAGTTCAGACTGACATCTATACCAGGAACTGTAGCTCCAGTAGGAGGAAGAGCTAGGTGCCCACCCGACACCAGTCTTAGTCACAAAGGGAAGCTGCAGGGCCTATTTCTAGACAATACACCATCCATGACACTCTACACATGGTCTGAACTTGCTTCAGCACATGAAGAACAAGATTCCGATTTCAGTCAATGCAGACCTGTCTCTCTCTGATGCATTTCAAAGTTTTGTCTACAAAACACTGCTTGTTTGGGGATGGGGGTGGGGGGTGGGCGTGCCACCCTCATGAGACCAGGCAGCTCTCATGTGAACTTGCTCTCCAGGCTGGCACCACAGTGCTTTGATCCTGGCTCCTCGTGTGCATGCACAATGAGACAAAGTGGAAAGCTGAATGCAGGGCCTAGCCCGTGCCGGGCACAGCCAGCATCCATACCTTCTACTGTAGACTGAACGTCTTCATATGCAGACTTCATATGTTGCAGTGCTACTCCCCAAGGTGATACATTAAGAGTTGGGACTTTTGACAGGCTCTGCTTTCGTGAATGGGATTAGTGATCCCATAAAGGAGACCCCAGAGAGATCCCATACCCCTTCCAACATGCGAGGATGCATGAACTGTCTACGAGGCAGGAAGCAGGTCCTCACCAGAATCTCATGTTGGCACCCTGATCTCCAACTTCCAGCCTCTAGAACTGTGAGGAATAAATTTTTGTTGTTTATAAGCAACTCAGAATATGGTACCTGGTTATAGTAACCTGAGTGGACTAAAACACCTTCTGATGGAAATTTCCAAATAATGAAAACCAAAGGCTTACAGTGATGTCTTCCCATTTGAATCAAAATTCAATTATTCTCTCTTTCCTCCTTGCCCAATTTACATGTCTTTTTGGATTCCAAGAACTGGGCATTGCATCACAGACCCCGAATCATGAGCGATTCACCTCCACAAGAGTTATTATTTTGCCTGAGATGGTTGCATTTGAAAATCAAGCAGCGGGGATTGGAAAGCAACCACATCCATGTCTCAAAGCTGTGAGAAACCAAAAGGTAGGAAATGGTGAAAATGTCTGTGATGTTTTTGGCACCACCAATATGTCCCTCACACATGCACAACCACAGACTCGTTCCTCTCTTTTTACTGTAAAGGTGATTTCCCTGAAGTATTTTTAAGCTGAATAGATTCACTACAAGCTAGTAAAAAATTGCTCACTACAAGAGATCCAGCTTATTGGCAGAAATCCAGCAACCCAACGTATTGGTGACTAGCTTGGTAATAAGTCTCTTCCATGTAGATTGGCTCATTATTATCCATTTTTGTCAGCTCTCTCGTGAGTCTTGATCTGCTCCCCCACTTTGGCTCCTGTGCAGGAGAAGGGGAGCAGCAAGCTCCACGCCCACACCAGGTACCGGAGACCTGTGCCTGGAGGGAGGGAGAGAGAGGGGCAACAGTCTCCTTGTTGTAACAGCCTTGAATTTAACGTTCCGAACAGAGAGATGTTAAGGAGACTTGCAATGAAGTGTTATAAAAACAGAGTTTGATTGAAAGAGCTGGCACATAATGCAAATGAACATTTTGTCCCATGATTCATTGCTATCAGGAGAACTAAATTTGTACAGCCCAGAGGAAAGATGACTAATGGGAGGCATAATAATTGTCAATTTATACCTGCAAAGAATTAATCAAGAGGCCTGGAGGAGACAGCACTCTGTAGCCACTTTAGGTGTATGTGCTGGGAGCAGGCAGTGCGGGAGGAGCTGGGGAAATTAAGCTACATAGTAGGAATGACTGCAACAACACCAGGGTCCATTAGCCATAGACATCACCTCCACGGCAGGGTGACAGTTATCACCCCAGAAATCTGCACGAATAGATCTTGGGGAACGGATGGCAATTTTTGTGAAGATTTATGGATTTGATGGTGCACATGGAAGGCTCTGGGGCTCAATTTCCTCCTCTTGGGGCTCCCTCTCAGAAATCCCTAAGACACCTCCTTTGCTTTATTCAAACAAAAACTTCTCCACTAATTTTATTCATCTTAGAGCACTGACTTCAAAATACTCCATGTCCAGTGTGCTGATGTGGAGCCAGAGAGAGTATTTCATCCTTAAATTCAGCAACTATTTATTGAGCACCTATTCAGTGCCAGGTGGTAAACAGGGAAACGTCTTTGCCATCACGGGCTCACGTGCTGAGTGAGGGGAGAGGAGAGGACCCCAGAGGCAGGCACGCCTGCCTGAAAGATACTGGCATAGCCAGGTCTTACCTGATGCCCAAGGAGAACAAAATCCAGGGAGCAGCTCTGGCCCAGGTTTGCAGAGTAGGCCCCGAGCAAATCAGTCCCCTTTCCTGCAAGAATCTGGCAATTGCCCAAAAGTCACTTGAGGATTCGGACTCTGAGAGTGAAGGCCTGAGACCCTGTTACCTCCTTGGGGTGCCTCTTCATTCTGAGCTCAGTCCCTGCACTCTGGTGGAGCACAAGCCAGTGAGATGAATCACTCAGTAATATTTTCAATTAGTTACTAATGTCTACAAACTGGAAGGTGTCACACACATTCAGAGTTCCAGTGCTACATTTTTTTTAATGTAATCTAACTGCACAGCACCTGCACCCCCACAGGACAGCTGAGGCTGCCGGGGCTGACACTTCAAGCTCCAGTTTGCCACAATTCTCACTGCTCCCTTTTCAGTCTCTCATTCCATCCTGTTTCAGTCTCTCATTTTGCCAACACAGCTCCTGTGGGAATTTAATATTTCTGCTCCTAGGCTAAAGTGACCAGAAATACAAGGTGGCTGGCCTGTATCAGCTTAGGGTCTGCAGAAATGTCTCTAGCCAACAGTAATTCAGTGTTTTAATTTGATTAATATCATCACAATAATTAGAATAGACTTCTCTCTTTTGCAAACCAATGGTCAAGTATACAATTACCCTTCCTTTAGGCCCCAGGCTCTGACTCACTGGCAGCCCAAAGTCAGTAATGCTAGATGAGCTTGTTTGTAACTCTAGCTGAGCTTGTTTACAACTCTAGATGAGCTTCTTGGCTCTCTTCTCTTTCCAGGAGATGTACACCACGCAACCCATGTGTCCTTCACCATGACTATTAGTAGGCTGGGACCTCGTGTGGAACTACAAGACAGCAGGTCAAAATTCAGCTCAAGGATTTGTCATGTGTATCCCTCTCCCCTCTACCCTGATTGATTTTTTGACCTATATTTCTGCCGAGTGGGTTTTCCATGTCTCTTAAAAAATATATCCACACTTCACCCAGTCCTTTTTGAAAGAAGCAAAACAAGACCTGTAGCAGCAATGCAGTGCAGGAGATAAGAGATACTGGTGCTGGTCCCTGCTTGAGAGCAAGGGGGCAATTAAAAGGAGACACCAGGTACAATGTAGGCAGCTGGAAAATGCGCTGCCAGGCAGCTCAGAGGAGCAAAGCCCGTTAGACAGAGCAGACGGAAGTGCCTTTGATGTTATCCTTCCAATGTGTCAACATTGTGATACCCACTGGGGGGTGGGGGGCAGTTACTGCAGGTACTGGAAGATACAGGGAGGAATCAGAGCAGGTTTTCTTCTCCAGGAGTTCAGTAGAAGAAACATCCTTCACAAGGAAAGCCTATCACCACCGCCAGGAGACACTGTGCATCCCCTTGGCCAATGGGGACAGCACAGTTGCAGTGGCTGACACTCTGCACTTGACAGAGTCCCAGGTCAAGTGTGGGGGCTTCCCCATCACTAGGGAAGCCCCCAGTCACTGGGGAACAGACCCTCACCCTTCTGCTGTCCCAGCGAGATGGTTTTGAGGCACATTACGCATGGTTTCTCATTGGCCCGAAAGGTTAAGCCGAGGTGCCTACAGAGACAAAGTGCCCTCAACCCCCACTCCACTGACTTTTCTCCCTTCCCCATTTTATTTCCCCACTTTCTGGGATCAGCTCTGAACAAACTACCTGCACTCAAGTCCTTACTCCAGGATCTACTTTTCAGAGACTTCCAACTCAGTGCCAGAGGAGTATAACAGATTGAATTGTGAGCGAACAGGTCAGGAAAGGCTTTAGGGACCTTCTGAACTAGGCTAGACCTTGGTACACAAATAGAGAGGGCAATGGAGGAGAGATTCATTCCAAGTGGTGGGCACAGCATGAGCTATAGAGAGAAGGAACACAGATGTGAGAGTGAACAGTATGCCATTAATTTACAGGCTATGTGATGAACCAAGGAAAATGGAGTTGGAAAAACAGAGTGTGCCTGGATCACCAGTAGATCTGAATGTCCCCTTGTGGAGTATGATTTTGTTTTGTAAATGTTGATGTGATGTGATGTGTTGGTGAAATGGTGTGATTTGTGTAAGGCAGTTGTGGAGGCAAGAAGGAGCTGGATGAGGATGAGGACACAGGTTGTCTTCTGGGCTGCCCCGGTGAAACGAGCATGCTTGCCCTATGGTCAGATGGCCCTCATGGAGGCCTTGGTCCTATGTGTGGTGGTCTCTGGCTAGGCACCCAGGGAGTGCCCCACAGATGGCAGGCATGGCCCAGCTCTGTCAGAGTTCACAGCTGAAGAATCGTAACTGGTGGCAGACAAATAGCTCTGCTCCACAGGCTGGCAAGGGGAACTGACTTAGGGTCTCCAGGTGAACAGAACCTGAAGTAGTAGGCAGTAGTGTGAACAGGCCCCAGATGGCACGTCCCACCACCTGTCAGCCAGACGGGCACCCTGATGCTCCTGAGTGGGATCCCACATGCTATTGATGGAGCAGAGCTGTTCTCCTGTGTGAGGGTAGAGGATGCCAGAATAACCAATGGAAAAAAATGTTTAAGAGTTAAAAAACATAATAACAAAACTGTAGAAATAAATTAAGCATTCACATTTTATTTGCCCACAAGATGCCAAATGACCATTTTGACTCTCTTCTCTACATTTACAGTGGCCACAGTTCACCGGAGCCTAACTGTGTGGCAGTGACAAAGAGCAATGATGGAAATGTAGCTGTGGGTCTGATTTCTAGGTCAGCTTTTCTGACTGCCTAGCTCCCCCAGCCCCATTCCCATGGGAGCCCTGGTTCCCATGGGATCAGCGTTCCTGGAAGAACTTGAGGTCAACTTTAGAAAATTACGTCTCCCTGTATTCACAAATGCCCATCCACACAGAGCCACTTTCTATGCAAGAGCCTATTTCTTGCTTTAAAGTGAACTTTTATGAAGTGTCTTCAATGAATTCCCATTTTCCTCTTACCTCTGGGCTCCGATACTCAAACATTGTAAACAGGAGCCCCGTGGGACAACCATACACGGAAAGGGAAGGCCCTCTTGCACTGCTAGCCCCCTCCTCTGCTGGTTTCTGTACCGGGGGACTTTTTTGTTTGTTTGGTAAAGCAGAGCCCACCAGTTATTTCTGCTTATTACTTATTTTGTTCCATCTTTTCACATGAGGCCCAACACCCCTGAATTACCAAAATAAATTTCTGGCAATAATAGCAGGCAATTTACAGTGATAGATGAATATAACAAAAATAGTATACCACGGCCAGAGATAGTGCATAATTTTGTACTTAGAATGCAAGCATTATTCAAGTGCTGTCAGCCCATTTGTTTATTCTGCTTCCCTGGGCGGCACCATGACAGTACCTGGGGCCTGGCTTCTATGAGCTCCTCTCTGGGGTTATTTGTGGCTGGGGATGGTGTGGGGTGGGAGGAGGGAAGCCCATCCTCAGCTTTGTGAGCCACAGTGGGCAGAGAAGCGAAGGCGGTGACTGCCCGTTAACGCTCACTCCCTCCAGGCCCCGCAGCCTCTGCTGCTCTGACTCACTGCCCTTCTGGGGCTCCCGCTCCTCCAGTCTTCCAGGCCTCAGAGTTCATCTGCTCAACACACCTGTGCACACCTTCCTCCCCCACTCCTTCGTTAGGGTGTCCTGGCTGAAGGCAGCTCCCCGCCTCCTGCAGGCCCAGCCCTGAGGGGGCTGGCCGCTAGCTCTCCACTGGCCAGCTGCCTGTATCTGGAGCTCACACAGCCTTTATTCCTGGACACACCCTGTCACCTACTGAAGGCATGTAGTTCTGCTTTTACTGAGGGGCACCCGCATGCCAGGGTTGGGTGGACAATGTTCACATGAGGCTCACAGCTCAAATCCTCGGGAAGCTCCTCTCCTGGCTGGGAGAGATGGGCTGGTTCCCATCGAGTCAGACAACAAAGAACTGACATGCAAATCTGCCCACATCACACCTCTACTTAACGCCCTTCAGTGCGTCTGCTGCTCATGTCCTCAACACTCAGAGGGTCCTTTCCAGGCCCTTCAGGTTCTATCCCGCTCTGTGGCCTTGTCAGTCATTTTCTTTCTCTCAGCCTCACCCATTCCACACCACCCTGCCCACACTCAGTAGCTCCTCCACATTCCCAGGCTCTCGCTCAAGCCCGCCCCCTCCACAGTAATGCTCTTCTCCTCACTGCCCACCTAAGAGGATACCCTCTCCTCACTCAAGGCTCACTTCAAGCGTCAACTCCTCTAGGGAGCTTTTCACAGCCCCTACTTCCTAGCCACTTACTCCCACCTTTGTACCACTACTGGGTCCCGCAGAGATTTCCAACACAAACCAGCCGACATCTCCTTGTCAGAAGTCTACGTCTCTTACCAGACCATGAGAAAGCTGAGGGCAGAGTCTGCTACATGGTATCGACTCAGTAAATAACCATTCCATGAATCTCTGAATTAATAGTACAGACCCAAGCACCTGAAGAGCGCCAAGCCCCCGTCCCAAGCAGCAGGTTCCCCAAGCTGGACCCCAGGATGACGAATGGTGACTATGACCTCCTTTCTCCTCACTCTCATGCCCGCTCAGCACTTTCATTTCTTTCCTCTCCCTTCCCTGTTTTGTTCTCATGATGGGAATCTCAGTCAACAGCCGTGTGTGAGAAGGCAGAGAAGAGAAAAAGAAAATCACAGTCTTAAGGGTGACAGCCCTGAAATGTTGAGCTTGAACTGCCTGGGGATTCAATTTCACATTCTTGGTAAAGTAGATGCAAATATATATTCAAATTCAATGCAAATTCACTGACAGATCTCCTGGTTCATTACTGGTTCCTGGTGAGACTCACAGTCCTTGGAGACAGGATTTGCCTTCTCCTCTCAGCTGCCGCCATGGTGCCCAGCCCAGAGCTGAGCTCCACACAGGAAGAGACCCATAGAGACAGCTCCCAGGGGAGGAGATGTCCTCAGGGAAATCCTCTGGAGACGCCGCCTAAGCTGGAGCTTTCTGGGGATGATCCCCAAGAGAGCAGGGCTTCCTGCAGGAAGGAGATGGGCCCAGAGTGAACTCCATGCGGGGAGCGAGGGAGCCAGGCGAGCAGAGATCTTGTCACACTGCAGCCACTGCAGCAAGGAGACACTGCAGGCGCATTTCAGAGGCAAAAACCACAAAGGAGGCGCAAGCCAGGCTGGCTGTGGGTGGTAGGGAAAGTCCAGGTGCACTTAGAGCTCCTCCTGTCTAAGGGGCCCAAACACCTGTGAGGCTCAGAGAAAATCTGCCTCCGCCCCAAGCAGAGGATATTACCTCAAGTTTCCTTTCCTGGAGGCCGTGTCCCAGAGCCCTAGACCTTGTGTTACTGCAGCTAGGCTCGGTGGCTCTGGTTTTAGGGGGCCATTGAGAAGACTCCTTAAAGGACAATATTCCGGCACGGAGCGATAAAAGGCCTGGCCATTTTCACGTTCATGAAGAGAATAAAAGGGAAGAATGACACCTAATGAATTTAATGCCTTAACAAAATAGCTTATTGACAGCTCCAGCTACCTGCCAAGCTCACAGTCCACCCCTCTCTTCCATGAATCCACCTTCTCTTCATACCCCCTTCCTTCAGCTTAAGAGGAGCTCTTCATGGTCTGCAGCGGCTCAACAAATCCAGCCCTTCCCTGGCACTGGATTCTCCGGTGAAGAATCATGCTCCTCCCATATGGCTCTGGGAGTCTGACCCACTGTGGACTCCACAATAGGCACATGTCAGGCTGGTCAATTCAGTCACCATGTTTCCCTGCCAAGATCACTGGTTCAAGCTGGACAGATGGCCCAAATGGGCCGTCAGAGCTAATGAACGTCAGCCCTCGAATTCTGGAATCATGAGGGAGGAAAGCACATTTCCCCTGAGTGGTCCTGAGGGGTGCCACAGGGATAGAGCATTTTGGGGTGAAGATGGTTTGAAGGAAAGCAGAACAGGAAGGAGTCCTGGTGACACTCTCTGGGTACCTGGATCCAGCTGCTCCAAAGCCACACACTCTGGACTTCTGGTTAATGTGAACCAATACAATCTCCTTGCTCTCCAGCTCAGGCTGTCAAGTCAAGGTCCTGGCAAGTGCAGGCAAAGTATTTTTGACCAATTCACTCTTCAGGCTTTTGGTCCTGCTGTACACTCTGAATTCAACTTTCTAGGCTGCATAGGCCATGCTGCTTCCACAGCACGCTTCCTGACCTCTCTCTTCTCTTTTCTGCTGTAGCTCAGCACCGCAAGTCTGAGTCTCGTCTGTGAACCTGCTCCCCAGCCGGAGACCCAGAGCCTGCCTTTTCTACGCTGACCAGCACCCAACCCAGCGGCAGCCACACCAGGTGCACAAAACTGGTTTCGGGGTGTGCTCCCAGCTTCTCGAAATCACCTCTCCCTCTCCTTCTCTCTCAGTTAAACAACCAGCATATGAGTCTGAAGGTCAGGAAATATGGACCACTTTCAGGACATGAGACTCCCTCCAGACCCACTTGATCTTGCCTTCACACTACACGTGTCTTGAGAAGAAATGCTGGTGGTCAGACTTTTTCATAAGAGCAACTATTTTACTCTCTTTGCTAACAGAATGAAAGCACATCCTCTGAAGACCCATAGAGGAATCCTTCAAAACACGTATGCTAAAAATATGTACTAAAAAAACCTATCTTCATCTGTAATGAACCACAATTCTCCTGGGGTTTTGCCAGCTACTGGTCTTG
The DNA here is from genome assembly GCA_024291935.2 of Okapia johnstoni. NCBI lineage: Eukaryota > Metazoa > Chordata > Mammalia > Artiodactyla > Giraffidae > Okapia > Okapia johnstoni. Next base: position 65,382,300 of record CM044310.1, read on the forward strand.
CCATTCTTTCTTTTTACTGGGGGGAGGGATAGAGGAGAAAACGGAGAATGAGACAAAATTAGAGAATGTGTATACGTGAAGCTCCATCCATATTACACTCAAGGTTTCCAATCCTTGGCAAATTATACCAGTTTCCACTACAGTAGAATGTAATTATATTCCATTATAATATAAATGTATTCCTGTTTGCATAAATTCAATTTAAAGAAAGATATTAGTTAAATACAGCACAGGTCATAAGGGCTTTCCACGTGACACTAGCAGTAAAGAACTTGTCTGCCAGTGCAGGGAGCATAAGAGACATTGGTTCCATCCCTGGGTCAGGAAGATCCCCTGGAGGAGGAAACGGCAACCCACTCCAGTATTCTTGCCTGGAGAATCCCATGGACAGAGGAGCCAGGCAGGCTACAGTCCATGGGGTCACAAAGATGGACACAAATGAAGTGACTTAGCAAGTATGTACGAACAAACAGGTGGCCGTGATAAACAGAGAAATCTAGACACTGAGATCCACAAACGATTGCTATTACCTTGCTGAGTTACCTGGGGTAAGTAATTTAATATCTCTAATCCTAAGTTGCTTCATCTGTAAAACAAGGATAATGCATCTGCCCCACTTACCCCTGAACTAACCTAAGCTATGAGCAGCTACAGATGCTATGAGATGTTTCCTGAGCCTTGGCCCTGGGCCACTACTAGAAAATCAAGCCTCTCACTGAAGTGGGACTTTTATAAGCAAGGCTTGGTGGCCTACTTTGAGGTCTGTCCCAAAGGGCTAAAATTAGTGAACTTCATGCAGCTCCTGTTGCTTCTAAAACACCTTTAATCTGAACCACTGCTTATGACAGAAGACAAAGGATCAAATGCCCACAGGACTAGTTCAGTTCAGTTCAGCCACTCAGTCAGTCATGTTATGTCTGACTCTTTGCGACCTCATGGACTGCAACACACCAGGCCTCCCTGTCCATCACCAGCTCTCGGAGCTTACTCAAGCTCATGTCCATTGAGTCACTGATGCCATCCAACCAACTTATCCTCTGTCATCCCCTTCTCCTCCCACCTTCAATCATTCCCAGCATCAAGGTCTTTTCAAATGAGTCAGTTCTTTGCATCAGGTGGCCAAAGTATTGGAGTTTCAGCTTCAGCATCAGTCCTTCCAATGAATATTCAGGACTGATTTCCTTTAGGATTGACTGGTTGGATCTCCTTGCAGTCCAAGAGACTCTCAAGAGTCTTTTCCAACACCACAATTCAAAAGCATCAATTATTCGGTGCTCAGCTTTTTTTACAATCCAACTCTCACATCCATACATAACTACTGGAAAAACTAAAGCTTTGACTAGATGGATCTTTGTTGGTGAAGTAATGTCTCTGCTTTTCAATATGCTGTCTAGGTTGGTCATAACTTTTCTTCCAAGGAGCAAGCAAGTAAAGATGGCAGGGTATAAACAATAGATGTGGTGAAGACTGGCAAATTGCAGAGTGCATGTCTATGTCCCATTTGAGGGAGAGGCAACCACAGAGTCATAACAGGATGCCATGGGGGACTAACACTCAAAATGATGGAAATACAATTTTTTCAGTAGAAGGCAGGAATGTTGATTTTTTTTTAATTGAAGTATAGTTGATTTACATTACATTTCCCATTATTATTATGGTAACTATTACAAGATTTATAATATTACAACATAATAATCAGTATTTTTACAGATTACATTCCATTAAAAGTTATCACAAGATGATGGCTATAATCACTGCACCATACAATATATTCTTGTTGGTTATCTATTTTATACATTATAGTTTGTGTCTCTTACTTCTGTACCCTGAATTTGCTCTCCTTCCCCTCTTCCCTTTGGTAACCCCTAGTTTGCTTCCTACATCTGTGCATCTGTTTCGGTTTTGCATTATACGTTCATTTGTATTACTTTTTAGATTCTACATATAAGTGGTACAATACAGCATTCGTGTTTCTCTGACTTATTTCACTTAGGATAATACTCTCCAGATCCATCCATGTTGCTGCAAATGAAGGATTCCATTCATTTTTACAGCTCAGTAGGATCTCAGTAGGATTCCATTGCATGTATACACCCATCTTCTCTATCCATTCATCTATTGATGGGCACTTGCATTACTTCCGTATCTTGACAATTGTCACTAATAGTGCTTTGAACATTGGGGTACAAGTATTTTTTTTGAATTAGAGTTTTTATTTTTTTATGAATATATACCAAGGAGTGGAATTCTGGATCATCTGGTAGGTCTATTTTTAGTTTTTTTGAGGATCCTCCATATCATTTTCTACAGTGGTTGCAGTGATTTACACTCCCACCAACAATATTCAAGGGTTTCCTTTTCTTCACATCCTCCCCAACATTTATTTTTTTGCAATTAGTTTATTTATCTATTTTTTAACTTTACAATATTGTATTGGTTTTGCCATACATTGACATGAATCCACCATGGGTGTACATGTGTTCCCCTTCCAGAACCCCCCTTCCACTTCCCTCCCCATCCCATCCTTCTGGGTCATCCCAGTGCACCAGTCCCAAGCACCCTGTATCATGCATCGAACCTGGACTGGAGGTTCGTTTCACATATGATAGTTTACATGCTTCAATGCCATTCTCCCATATCATCCCACCCTCGTCCTCTTCCACTGAGTCCATAATACTGTTCTATTTATCTGTGTCTCTTTTGATGTCTCGCATACAGGGTTATCTTTGCCAATTAACTAAATACCATATATATGTGCTAGTATACTGTATTGGTGTTTTTCTTTCTGTCTTACTTCACTCTGTATAATAGGCTCCAGTTTCATCCACCTCATTAGAACTGATTTGAATGTATTCTTTTTAATGGCTGAGTAATAGTCCATTGTGTATATGTACCACAGCTTCCTTATCCATTCATCTGCTGATGGGCATCTAGGCTGCTTCCATGTCCTGGCTATTATAAACAGTGCTGCGAAGAACATTGGGGTACACAAAAAACTGGAAATAGAACTGCCATATGACCCAGCAATCCCACTGCTGGGCATACACACTGAGGAAACCAGAATGGAAAGAGACACGTGTACCCCAATGTTCATCCCAACATTTATTTACAGATTTTTTTGATAATAGCCATCCTGGCCAGTGTGAAGCGATGTCTCATTTTTGGTTTTGATTTGCATTTCCCTGATGATTAGCAATGCTGAGCATCCTTTCACGTGCCTGTTATCCATCTGAGCGTTTTTCCGGAAAAATATCTGTTCATGTCTTCTGCCCATTTTTGATTGTGTTGTTTGCAGTTTTTTGATTTTGAGTTGTCTGAACCATTTATATATTTTGGATAGTAAACTCTTGTCATATCATTCGCATGTATTTTCTCCCAAAGAATGTTGATTTTTGTAATCTCCTGTAGCTTTTTTAAGTTGACAACTAATTTTAAAACTTGTGAAACTCAAAATTTTGTATTTTTGTGAGATTCAAAATAGTGTATTTCCAAACCGGAGCTGCCCCACAGCCCACCAAACTCTGTCAAGTAATATTTCATTCTCCTCACTTTTATTTTTTAAAGTTTTTAGGTTGTGCTCATTTTATGCCACAAATAAAAACAAATAAGCCAACAAGTACCCCTAATGTGAGCAGGACAGGGTGCTTCTCCAGTCACCATGAACCACCTAGGAAAGGCAGCAGCTCGCTGACTCCCAGTCCAGTGACCACAGTCAGTGGGGAGGCCCCACCGCCTTTCCATCCTCAGCCAGCTGCCCAGTCACCCAGGCCTTTCAGCAAATCTCTTCGGAGATGATGAGGAACACTGGAATATAATTTCCATGTTGTCCTGAGGTAAAATTGGACATTTCTGTCAAGTCTTGTTTCCTGAATCTTACAAGCTCCGCAAATTAAATGCAGCTTATGCCATTGCCTCCTGCCTTGTTCTGTACAAGGAAGCCAGAACTGATGCACTCAATATGCCACTGGGAAAAAAAATACTCACTGAGGCCACATGCATTACTCATCTCCAAGCCCCCACATGCACACACATAACCAATGTCTCCTGCCCTCACTGTATCAGCATCATCAAAAAATCCCTTTATGCATGCATTGTATACTTAAAATTCTGCTGAGAGGATAGATCTTATCACAAAATAATAATAAATAAGAAGGTGAGAGGAAACTTTTAGAGGTGATAGATATGTTTATATCATAGATGGTTTCACAGATGTATCAGTTCAGTTCAGTTACTCAGTCATGTCCAACTCTGCAACCCCATGCACTGCAGCACACCAGGCCTCCCTGTCCATCACCAACACTCGGAGCTTACTCAAACTCATGTCCACTGAGTCGATGATGCCATCCAATCATCTTATCCTCTGTCGTCCCCTTCTCCTCCTGTCTTCGATCTTTCCCAGCATAAGGTCTCTTCCAATGAGTCAGTTCTTGTCATCAGGTGGCCAAAGTATTGGAGTTTCAAATTCAGCATCAGTCCTTCCAATGAACACCCAGGACTGATCTCCTTTAGGATGGACTGGTTGGATCTCCTTGCAGTCCAAGGGACTCTCAAGAGTCTTCTCCAACACCACAGTTCAAAAGCATCAGTTCTTCTGTGCTCAGCTTTCTTTATAGTCCAATTCTCACATCCATACAGGACTACTGGAAAAATCACAGCTTTGACTAGACGGACACTTGTTGGCAAAGTAATGTCTCTGATTTTTAATATGCTGTCTAGGTTGGTCATAGCTTTTCTTCCAAGGAGCAAGCGTCTTTTAGTTTCATGGCTGCAGTCACCATCTGCAGTGATTTTGGAGCCCAAAAAAATAAAGTCTGTCACTGTTTCCATTATTTTCCCATCTATTTGCCATGAAGTGATGGGACCAGATGCCATGATCTTAGTTTTCTGAATGTTGAGCTTTAAGCCAACTTTTTCACTCTCTTCGTTCACTTTCAGCAAGAGGCTCTTTAGGTCTTCTTCCTTTCTACCATAAGGGTGGTGTTATCTGCATATCTGAGGTTATTGATATTTCTTCCAGAAATCTTGATTCCAGCTTGTGCTTCATCCAGCCTGGCATTTCTCATGATGTATTCTGCATATAAGTTAAATAAGCAGGGTGACAATATACAGCCTTGACATACTCTTTTCCTGATTTAGAACCAGTCTGTTGTTCCATGTTCAGTTCTAACTCTTCCTTCTTGACCTGCATACAGCTTTCTCAGGAGGCAGGTAAGGTTACCTGGTATTCCCATTTCTTGAAGAATTTTCCAGTTTGTTGTGGTCCGCACAGTCAAAGGCTTTGGCATAGTCAATAAAGCAGAAGTCGATATTTTCCTGGAACTCTCTTGCTTTTTTGATAATCCAGCGGATATTGGCAATTTGATCTTTGGTTCAGCTGGCTTTTCTAAATCCAGCTCCAACATCTGGACATTCACGGTTCACATACTGTTGAAGCCCGGCTTGGAGAATTTTGAGCATTACTTTGCTAGTGTGTGAGATGAGTACAATTATGCAATAGTTTGAACATTCTTTGGCATTACTTTTCTTTGGGATTGGGATGAAAACTAACCTTTTCCAGTCCTGTGGCCACTGCTGAGTTTTCCAGATTTGCTGACATGTTGAGTGCAGCACTTTAAAAGCATCATCTTTTAGTATTTGAAATAGCTCAACTGGAATTCTATCACCTTCACTAGTTTAGTTCATAGTGATGCTTCCTAAGGCCTACTTGACTTCACATTCCAGGATATCTGGCTCTCAGTGAGTGATCACACCTTTGTGGCTATCTGAGTCATAAAGATCCTTTTTGTACAGTTCTTCTGTGTATTCTTGCCATCTCTTCTTAATATCTTCTGCTTCTGTTAGGTCCATACCATTTCTGTCCTTTATTGAGCCCATCTTTGCATGCAATGTTCCCTTGGTATCTCTAATTTTTTTGAAGAGATCTCTAGTCTTTCCTATTCTATTGTTTTCCTCTATTTCTTTGCATTGATCTCTGAGGAAGGCTTTCTTATCTCTCCTTGATATTCTTTGGAACTCTGTGTTCAGATGGGTATATCATTCCTTTTCTCCTTTTCCTTTCACATCTCTTCTTTTCTCAGCTATTTGTAAGGCCTCCTTAGACAACCATTTTGCCTTTTTGCATTTCTTTTTCTTGGGGATGGTCTTGATCACTGCCTCCTGTACAGTGTCACAAACCTCTGTCCATAGTTCTTCAGGCACTCTGTCTATCAGATCTAGTCCCTTGAATCTATTTGTCATTTCTACTGTATAATTGTAAGAGATTTGATTTAAGTCATACCTGGATGCAAAGAAGGTGATGGCACCCCACTCCAGTACTCTTGCCTGCAAAATCCCATGAATGGAGGAGCCTGGTAGGCTGCAGTCCACGGGGTCATTAAGAGTCGGACACAACTGAGCAACTTCACTTTCACTTTTCACTTTCATGCATTGGAGAAGGAACTAGCAACCCACTCCAGTATTCTTGCCTGGAGAATCCCAGGGACGAGGGAGCCTAGTGGGCTGCCGTCTATGGGGTCGCACAGAGTCGGACACGACTGAAGCAACTTAGCAGCAGCAGCAGTAGCAGCATACCTGGATGGGCTAATGGTTTTCCCTACTTTCTTCAATATAAGTCTGAATTTGGCAATAAGGAGTTCATGATCTGAGCCACAGTCTGCTCCCAGTCTTGTTTTTGCTGACTGTATAGAGCTTCTCCATCTTTGGCTGCGATGAATATAATCAATCTAATTTCATTATTGACCATCTGGTGATGTCCATGTGTAGAGTTTTCTCTTGTATTGTTGGAAGAGAGTGTTTGCTATGACCAGTGCGTTCTCTTGGCAAAACTCTATTAGCCTTTTCCCTGCTTCATTCTGTACTCCAAGGCCAAATTTGTTTGTTACTCCAGGCATCTCTTGACTTCCTACTTTTGCATTTCAGTCCCCTATGATGAAAAGAACATCTCTTTTTGGTGTTAGTTCTAGCAGGTCATAGAACCATTCAATTTCAGCTTCTTCAGCATTAGTGGTTGGGGCACAGACTTGGATTACTGTGATATTCAGTGGTTTGCCTTGGAAACAAACCAAGATCATTCTGTCATTTTGTGAGATTGCATCCAAGAACTGCGTTTTGGACTCTTTTGTTGACCGTAAGGGCTACTCCATTTCTTCCAAAGGATTCTTGCCCACAGTAGTAGGTGTAATGGTCATCTGAGTTAAATTCACCCATTCCAGTCCATCTTAGTTCACTGATTCCTAAAATGTCGATGTTCACTCTTACCATCTTCTGTTTGACCACTTCCAATTTGCCTTGATTCATGGACCTAACATCCCAGGTTCCTATGCAATATTGCTCTTTCCAGCATCGGACCTTGCTTCTATCACCAGTCACATCCACAGCTGGGTGTTGTTTTTGCTTTGGCTCCATCCCTTCATTCTTTCTGGAGTTATTTCTCCACTGATCTCTAGTAGCATATTGGGCTCCTACTGACCTGGGAGTTCATCTTTCAGTGTCCTATCTTTTTGCCTTTTCATACAGTTCATGGGATTTTCAAAGCAAGAATACTGAAGTGGTTTGCCATTCCCTTCTCCAGTGGACCACATTTTGTCCGAACTCTTCCATGATCCGTCCGTCTTGGGTAGCCCTACATAGCAGGGCATTTGCATTCTCGCCTACAGCCATCTGCTGCTCCCCATTGGACAAACCTAGAAGAATTTCTTTTCTATAGCTTGGGCATTTCCCTGGACTAGATCCAAGGTACTGGCAGGTCTGTTCTTTTCTGGTGACTCTTGGGGGGAAGACTTTTTAAGATTGGTGGAGCTTAAAGCCATCAAGTTGTATGTGTTAAATATGTACAGCTTTTTGTATGTCGATCCTACCTCAAAGTGATTTTTAAAAAAATATCCCTTCATGGGGATGAGCTTCTTTAGTTTCAAACATGTTGGTCTTTTCCCTCATTTTCCCGCACCCGTGATTGACTTGTGTCCACAAACACTGCTTCTTCAGCAACTCTGGACAGGAGGCAATGCCCCTTATAATGTGCCTGCCTTTAACGTTCAGGAGTCTGTTTGTCTGCCTGGTAATAGGAGGATTATATGTTAGATTTCTGGAGTTTTGCTCCTTCTCTAAGTGTCAGCAAGAACACCAAAAATCACCTTGAGGAAAAGAGGAAATAGACCCTTACAGAAATACAGACCCCTGGGTGCAGAGCTGATGAAGCTGATGACTTTGGGCACAGTAGATGCCAGTGGGTGGCAGCCTCTACATTGCCTGTGTCCTTGGTACCCAGCACAGTGTCTCTCATGGCAAGGACTCAACCAACATTGGAGAAATGACTGAGTCATGGAATAATAGAATTTCTGAGAGCACCATGTCCAGCTTATCTACCTTTTTAGAGATTTATGATTTCATGGTTGTGTTTGAACAAAAGAATACATTAAATGATTTCTATGAAATTAAATTTCACAAGATAAGATTTTCCACCTGTCAGACAGGACAAAACTAGGACATTTTGCTGAGACACTGTGTTGCTGAGGGTGTGTCTGCACTCACTGTCAGGACTGAGTAACTTCAGGTGGTCTCTGAAGAGGGTAGAGCTTCCCAGGTGGCTCAAGTGATAAAAGAATCTGCCTGTCAATGCAGGAGATGCAGGCAGGAGACATGGGTTCAATTCCTGGATCAGGAAGTTCCCCTGGAGGAGGAAATGGCAATCTACTCTTAATATTCTTGCCTGGGAAATCCCATGGACAGAGGAGCCTGGCAGGTCTGTGGGTTCACAAAGAGTCGGCCACAACGGAGTGCGCGTGCGCACACACACACACACACACACACACACACACACTGAAAGGGGTAGTGGTCTTTGGGGCTGCTCACTCTTCCTCCAGGCAGCTGGTGAGTTTGCACTGATCTGCCCCATGTGACTTGTTTTGACCAATAAAATATGAAGGTGTCACTTCTGAACAGAAACTTTAAGACTAGTGTGTGATTCAGCACTTTCCCTGTTATGGTCCCCCTGCTGTGGAGACCACAGTTGCTCAGTTGTGACTGTGCTGTCAACCTGGGTCTCAGCAAGAGAGTAATACAGAACAGAGTCCTCAGAATCCATGATTGGCATGAAGTATTAACAAGGAATGAACTTTTGCTATTTCAAACAGGGAAGACATGAGGTTGTTGATTACCACAGCATGACCAAGCTTGTCCTGAGTGATAAGAAGACCTATTTGGCAATATCTATCAAAATTTAAAATATTAATACCTTTGACTCTTCAATTTCAGTTTAATAACTTTTATTATTTTTTCCTACAACTTCACACATGTACAAAATGATAAATGTGCAAGGATATTCATGGCTGCAATACTTATATAGCAAATATTGGAAACAACCTAAGAATATGTTGATTATTACTATGCTTTATGCAACATTTAATAAATCATGGAAATACAGATTGAGGAAGAGTATACAGCCCAAAAAATGAATGTCAGGATTTTTATAAACTGATGGGAAACACTTCCCAAGATGTATTGTGAAGCAAAAAAAAAAAAAAAGAGCAAAATGTGGAACAGTGTGTGTAGTATGCTACAAATCGGGTAAAGAAAATGCAAATGTGTTCGTAAGGGTATCTGTATCTTTGTACTTTTTGCACATAGAATAATCTCTGGACACAGACACGAGAGAAAGGGTCAGGGGATGGGGCCCCTCTCGGAAGTGGTAGTAAAGCCGCAGGGAGGGGAGGAAACTTCTGCCCAGAGCACACTATCCTCTTGTGCCTGAAACTTTCGCTACACATAGGTATTATGTCTTCTTTAAATATATAGGACACTGGGCACATTTCCAAGAAATGAATACAGCAGGGGCAGAGGCTTTAGAGGGGTTGGCTAGAGACAGGAATAAGATCAAAACTTCTTCATGCTTACCTTTCACAGAGCTTTCATTTTTGAACCACAAGAATATAGTATTTCTTTACTTTTTTTCAACTAAAAAGTTGTTTTTAAGAAATCCACTCTTGTAGAAACCTTTGAGGGCCAAGGGCCACTCACAGGGTCAGCAGGCAGCTATTCAGGAAATTTCCTGAAACATCTCCCCATCTGTTAGACAGTTTCAAGGTATGCCTCTTCCACGAAGCCTGTCTCATTTTATCCAAATAGTTATGAGCTTCCCTGATAGCTCAGTTGGTACAGAATCCACCTGCAATGCAGGAGACCTGGATTCTATCCCTGGGTTAGGAAGATTCCCTGGAGATGGGAAAGGCTACCCCCTCCAGTATTCTGGCCTGGAGAATCCCATGGACTGTATAGTCCATAGGGTCACAAAGACACAACTGAGCGACTTTCACTTTCACGGTTTCCGTGTGCGAGGCCTTCTGGGTTCTGGACCCTGTGCTGTGTGCTCTTTTCATATAACCTCTAATCCTCATACTTAGTCCGTCAGGGTGGCTGAGCTGCTGCAAAGAGCACATTAGCAGAGAAAGCAATGAACAGCTGGTGGACTGTTGAGAGGAAACGGGTCAGGGGGAAAAACCTTCACTCCCCAGGGAGAGTAGTGCCAGCAGGAAGGACCTGAGCATGTCAGGCACATCAAGGCCTCCTTCACAAGACCAGAGGGAATGGCGGTGAAGGCAGCAGGAACGACCGAGAGAGAGGAGGGAGAGGGCTCTTAGTGCCAGAAGGGGTAAGTGTACCCACAGTCCCAGGGGAAAGGAGGAAAGGGAACTTTTATAGAAGCTGAGTGGAAATGTAATTGGCTCCCTCGAAACCTTTTGGAAAGACAGGGCGAAAAGTTTCAGTTTCTGTTTGAACTGTGATTCTTCAAAACGAGACCTTGCATCTGTTCTGGGGAATGTGGGTTCTTACATTACCAGAATTTTGAGTCCCTTTTACAGATGAGGAATTAGAGAATTGAGGGGTTAAGAAACTTGCTCAAGGTCCCAAGCTGCTTTGTAAAAGAAACATGACTGCATCTCAGCTTTATCTGATTCCAAGCACATACACTCCTACTTGCTACACTAGCTCTCAGTCTCTAGGTGAAATCCCTGAGCCAACCCTCACAGCCAACCCACACAGAATGGAGCTCACTTCTTTCCTGTCGATCTATCCAACTTTTATCTTACCACGTTTGACGGATGAATGGAGAGATAAAGATGTGGCTGAATGGCAGGTTGGATGGATGGATGGACAGATTCATGAGTAGATGAATTGACTTGGCTTTCATTGTGATTTGAGCAAGAAAGTTTCATGTTACATTCTTTGTCAGAGGAAAACACAAAATATATATTGAGCACTGACCGTAAGCAGAGGGTAGAGAGATGAACAAAGTGTAATCGGTCTCAGAGAGTCTGGCTTAGCAGGTGGGAAGAGCAAGAATTGGAGCAATCATAATCCAAGGTGAAACAATTTCCAGACCCTTCCATATAGAGGTTCAGAGAAACTAGACCTTCCACTTTGTGGCAGAGAAGGAAGGGAGGTGGGGACAGAGGAGAGGGTCAGGGAAGGTTCTGGAAGGAGGCAGAAAGTTTGACTTGAATCTTAAAGTGTAGGTAGGATTTTGATCTAGGAGATGATCAGAGGGTTGGAGGAAGGGGTGAGAATTCCACACAGAGAGAACAGCATGAACAAACACATGGAGGTAGGAATATTTGGAAGAGATTTACAACCCACTCCAGTATTGCTGCCTAGAAAGTCTCAAGGACGAAGCAGCCTTGCAGGCTACAGTCCATAGGGTCACAAATAGTCAGACACGACTGAGTAAATAACACTTTCACTGTCACTTTAGCCTTTCTGAGGTGAAGAATGCTTTGAAAAATATTAGTAGGTAAGACTGGAAAGGGGCCAAATAATGAGGGGCCTGGAAACTGAGACTCAGGATTTGAGACCTTGGTTAATGAGAATTTACTGAGTATTTCAGACGACAGTAATCAATCTGGTGTACATATACATTTGAAAGTGAGGCAGTACGGTGCAATGGTGAACACCTCAGTTCTGGAATCAGACACTTGGGCTGGAACACCAGGACCTGCCCATTCAAGATATATGACCATTAGCAAGTCCTTTGGTCTTTCTGACCCTCCATCTCCCTATCTCTAGCATGGAAGTAATAATAATGATAATTGCTGTCTCATAGCACCACAGGGATTAACTAATATGACATATATAAAGTGGTTAGCTCAGGGATTTCCCTGGTAGTCCAGTGGTTAAGAATCCACCTGCCAACGCAGGTGACACAGGTTCAATCCCTGGTCTGGGAAGATTCCACATGCCATGAGGCAATAAAGCCCATGCGCCACAACTGCTGAGCTTGTGCTCCAGAGCCCAAGCTCTGCAACAAGAGAAGCCACCACAATGAGCCTGCACACAGAACTAGAGGGTAGCCTCTGCTCTCTGCAACTGGAGAATGCCTGCACTCAGCAACCAAGACTCAGTGCAGCCAAAAATAACTAAATCAACAGTGTCTAGCTCAGTCTCTGGCATATGCTAAGTGTTCAGTATATGTTAGCCATTTGTTATCATCATCACCACCAGCTGCAGCAGCAGCTTCAATAACGTCACTGTCATCATCAGCATCACCACCACCATCATTGTCGCCATTGTCATCATCTTCAACACTCACCTCTAAGCATAAAGACTTGCATGATCCAATGACCTGCCCAGAAACAGTCATTTATTGCAAACACGTTTACTGAGCACTACTGTCTGGAAGGCTTCCCTTAGCCCTTCAAACTCACTGTGCACCCTTTCCGTCTTGCTCTGTGCCTAGCGAGGCCAACCTCTTCTAGCCAGTGAATCGTCCCTGCAGGAAACTGAAAGGAGGAAAGCCAAGCGTTACTCTTTGGCTCTCTCACTGCTCATCACCATAGCTGGCTGTGTCCCTGAATAGTTCTCAGCCTCTTCCAAATGCCCTCTCCATGCCCTTCTCCCTGTCCCAGCTCCAGATATGGACACCATGGAGCCATGCTCCCCCAGATGAAGTCTCCTGCACTATTTCTTGTGGCTTCTCTAAACTATGACTCTACCTTTGCAAATGGTTCCTATCATAATATCTTCTGATTGCCCTGCTTTGAGTTTTCCATCTGGGCTCCATTGAGCTTTGATTGATCCCAGTCATGGGAATTCAGGCTACAAAAGTAGGAAGGAAACAGATTGCCACCTCATCCTCACCTTCAAAGCTGCCCTGTCTCATGGGGAAGCAGAAATGCCACAGAAAACTACAAGCTTCCAAGTGCCACAATAGAAATACGTACTCAGAGTTATGATAACATAAGACAAGCCCCTTTGTCAGGGTTAGTGTGGGTGAAAGCACCCAAGGAAGGAATCTTCGAGGAAGCCTCTGAGTCCTGAAGCATGAATACAAGCCCCCTGCACAGGCATGGTAAAGTGGCTCAAATGCCCGGGAGCCACACTGCAGACAAGGGGCAGGAGAGAGGACTGGAGTGGTCTAGGGGCTAGTTGCTCACTTCTTCCATTTTGCTGATCAAAGGCATTTTTTTACATTGCCATCTATTATCACTCACCATCAAAATATAATCCTGGAACAAAGGAAAGTCCTTTACAGCAAATAAATTTAGTTTATATACACAAGTACTCCCTGTCCTTGTGTTTTTCACTTTGCAGCAGTCAAGGAACCAGGCCATGGGTTAATATTTGGAAACCACTAAACTTATCTGACCTTTTTATTCTACCCTTGAGGAAGCTGTGTATTTAAAAAATAAATAAAATTTTAAACTATCAATTCTTTTAAGCTTTTATTGCCAATCATGTGACTGTACCCCACAACCAGACCCCTGATCAGCCCTAGGTCCCATTGGGTACTTGAACTCTGCTAACACTTGGTCCTAACACCATGGAGAAAGCTTAAATTCTCAGCTTATTTTCTCTGTAAGTCATCTGATTATATTTTCTGCTCCTAATAACTGTTATGATAAACAGCAAATTGATAATTTCAGCCATCTAAGAGTAGACATATCTGCAGGGTTAACGACTCAAAAAAGTGTTAGATTTAAGTTCAAGAAAATTAGAAATACCAAGGGAACATTTTATGCAAAGATACTCAAAATAAAGGACAGAAGCGGTATGGACCTAAGAGAAGCAGAAGATATTAAGAAAAGGTTGTAAAAACACACAGAAGAACTATACAAAAGAGATCTTAACCACACCCAGATAACCACGATGGTATGATCACTCAGCTAGAACCAGACATCCTGGAGTGCGAAGTCAAGTGAGCCTAGGAAGCATCACTAGGAACAAAGTTAGTGGAGGTGATGGAATTCCAGCTGAACTATTTCAAATCTTTAAAATGATGCTGTTAAAGTGCCGCACTCAATATGCCAGCAAATTTGGAAAACTCAGCAGTGGCCACAGGACTGGAAATGGTCAGTTTTCATTCCAATCCCAAAGAAAGGCAATGCCAAAGAATGCTCAAACTACCGCACAATTGCACTCATCTCACACGCCAGTAAAGTAATGCTCAAAATTCTCCAAGTGAGGCTTCAACAGTACGTGAACCGAGAACTCCTAGATGTTCAAACTGGATTTAGAAAAGACAGAGGAACCAGAGATCAAATTGCCAACATCCATTGGATCATAGAAAAAGCAAGATAATTCCAGAAAAACATTTACTTCTGCTTCATTGGCTGCACTAAAGGCTTTGACTGTGTGGATCACAACAAAATGTGGAAAATTCTTCAAGAGATAGGAATACCAGACCACTTTACCTGCCTCCTGCAAAACCTGTATGCAGATCAAGAAGCAACACTTAGAACCAGATGTGGAACAATGGGCTGGTTCCAAATTGGGAAAGGAGTACGTCATGGTTGTATACTGTCACCCTGCTTATGGAACTTATATGCAGAGTACATCATGCGAAATGCCAGGCTGGATGAAGCACAAGCTGGTATCAAAATTACTGGGAGAAATACCAATAACCTCAGATATGAAGATGACACCACCATTATGGCAGAAAGTGAAGAGGAACTGAAGAGCCTCTTGATGAAGGTGAAAGAGGAGAGTGAAAAAGCTGGCTTAAAACTCAACATCCAAAAAATGAAAATCATGGCATCTGGTCCCATCACTTCATGGCCAATAGTTGGGGAAACAATGGAAACAGTGAGAGACTATTTTGGGGGGCTCCAAAATTACTGCAGATGGTGAGTGCAACCATAAAATTAAAAGACTCTTGCTCCTTGGAAGCAAAGCTATGAGAAACCTAGATAGGGCATTAAAAAGTAGAGACATTACTTTGCCAACAAAGGTCCATATAGTCAAAGCTATGGTTTTTCCAGTAGTCACGTACAGATGTGAGAGTTGGACCATAAAGAAGGCTGAGCCCTGAAGAATTGATACTTTCGAACTGTGGTGTTGGAGAAGACTCTCAAGAGTCCTTGGGACAGCCAGGAGATCAAACCAGTCAATCCTAAAGGAAATCAGCCCTGAATATTCATTGGAAGGACTGATGCTGAAATTGAAGCTCCAATACTTTGGCCACCTGATGCGAAAAGTCAACTCATTAGAAAAGACCCTGATGCTGAAAAAGACTGAAGGCAGGAGGAGAAGGGGACGACAGAGGATGAAATGGTTGGATGGTCTCACAAACTCAATGGACATGAGTTTGAGCAAGCTCCGGGGGATGGTGAAGGACAAGGAAGCCTGGTGTGCTGCAGTCCATGAGTTCGCAACAAGTCAGACACGACTGAGCGACTGAACAACAACAACAAAAACACAGAGATGAAACTGGTCGCTGCCAGGGGCGGGTGTAAGAAGGTGAAAAGAAGGCAAAAGGTAGTTACCATACCATACACAGTAATGAATACTAGTTAGCTTGACTGTGGTGATCATTTCACAGTGTGTGTTTATATGAAGCCATCACATTGTATGGGCTTCCCAGATAGCACAGTGGTAAAGAACCACCTGCCAATGCAGGAGATGTAGGAGAAGCAGGTTTGATCCCTGGACTGGAAAGATCCCCTGGAGTAGGAAATGGCAACCCACTCCAGTATTCTTGTACAATATTGCATTGTATACCATATATATAATTGACAAAATTGTAACATATATGTAATTGTATATTCTATGCAATTTTGTCAATTAATCCTCAAAAAAGCTGAAAAACACTGAGTGGAACATTTTTAAATGGTAAGTTTTATGGTATGTAATTTGTCTCTCAAAAACATACTAAAAAGTCTCATCTGACATATAAATATTGTGCTTATTTATCTTGTTTCCTGTGGTTTCCCCCTCTAGAATTTGTTTGACAAAAGTAGAGATTTTTACCTATTTTGTTCACTATTATTTCCCTAGCAGCTTTCACAGTGCTTGGCACATAATGAACACTAATTAGATAATGAATATAGTAAGTCCCCAACATATTAACAAGCTCTGTTCCGAGCTTACATTCTTAAGTCCGATTTGTTCGTAAGTCCAACAAAGTTAGCCTAGGTAGCCAACTAACAAAATAGGTTATATAGTATTGTACTGTAATATGATTATAACACTTTTCACACAATACATAAAAACAAACAATAACCATTTTTAATCTTAAAGTCCAGTGCCTTGAAAAATACAGTAGTACAGTACAGCAGCTGGCATACAGAGGCTGGCAGCCAGTGAACAGACTGGAAGAGTTACTGCCAGGAGGAGGGAGAGGAGCTGGAGATGGCAGAGCTGAAGGATCATCACCAACAGATGGAGGGCAAGCTGAAATTTCACTCACGCTAATGGCACAGGTTCTGGTTCCTTGAGGGATTCAATTTTATCTACCCTCTTGAAAAAATGATCCAGTGATGTCTGGGTAGTAGCTCTTTTTCTCTCATCATAGATGACAGAATAGCACTGGCTTGCCCTCTGAACAGCTGCTTGAAAACTTCGTGTACCATTCAGGGCCTGTGCCTCCCCAAATAAAGAAAATCCCCTTGCCGTTTCCTGAGCTCTGAATCTCTTTGGTTCCTCAGTTACTTCCTCTTCCTCGTGTCTCTCTCCATCCTTCCTCCAGGCCTCCAGTTCCATCAGCTCTTCATTAGTAAGCTCCTCGTGTTGCCCAGCAAGGATCTCAGTGTTGTAAGAGCAAGCGACGTCTGCCATCTTTTCGTCTCGCTCCACTCTCTCAACTATTTTCACTTGAGTTTATATCGTTATTGCTTGGTACTTTTTAGTAGTGCCCACTACAGCACCACTTCCTTTAAGCTTGTTTCTAGACATCCTGGGCTTGAAACAAAGATGCTGTACTGTACGCAGCACTGCACAGAGAGGTACATGAACGCACCACTTTAGAGGACATGTGCACGTGACAACTCACACTGGACACGTGAACTAACATGTGATTGGACATGCAAACGCCTGCTCACACCTTTGAAATTTCACAAACTGAATGTTAGTGTGTAGGAGACACTGTATATGAATGTAGGGGAGAGGGGAGCGAGGAGGAGGCTGGGCTCAGCTCCGAGTCGCCGGTTGTCACCTCTGCCCAGGACTTGTAGCAGCTTCCTGACTGCTGTCCTTGCCTCCAGTTCAGTCCCGCTGCCCTCTGCTGACATGCGCTCTGGCATGAATGGGGCCAGCCAGGCAGTTCCAGCTGGAAACACTGAGGCAATTTTTCCAAAACAAAGCTCTGAACATGTGCGTCACTCCTCAGTCTTGGCCAGGACGGAGACTGCCCTTTGGCTTCAGGATGGAGTGCAAGTCCCTCAGCCCAACACACAAGCTCCCTCAAGACCTGGCCCCACTGCCTTCCACACCCTCTTGCTCACACCCCTCACACCCCTCCCCTCTTGGGCCTCTGAGCATCCCGTCCCTCCATCATTCCGCTCACTCCATGTGGTGTTCCTCCCACCATGGGCCATTCTCCTCTGCCTGACGGTGAGCTCCTTCTGCCGAGATCTGTTCCATCTTCATCAGAGTCTCTGTTCTCAGGGCTTGGAACCCAGTAAGTATGTGATAAATGTCTGATCACCAAATTCGCTCCAGCTGTTCTTCTGCCTAAAACACCCTTTCTAGCCTGTGTGGGGACTAACTTTGGAATCCCCTTCTATTTCCAGCTTCAAAATGAAGAATTAAAAAAAAAAAAAGTACAAATCTTTCTGAGCCATGCTTCTAAATGTCAGATTTCAAAAGATGTTATGAGCTAAATAGTCCAAGTCACAAACTTCAAAGCTAGGACTTTAATGGGAATTCTGACTGACAGCGCCTTAATTACAGCCTTTAAATATACACAACCACTTACAGGAGTCCAGCTTTTAGAGAAGGACTCCTGCTTAACTGGTTGAGAATGAGAACAATGGGGTATAATTCCCTAAGCTGCAAGGAGCCGCAGATCGTAGAAAATGTGCAAGAAACTCTAGAGATCCCTCTGGTATGAATGTTATCCTTCACAGATGCTATCAAAGAGGGAGGGAGGTTCAAGAGGGAGGAGACATATGTATACAAATGGCTGATTCATGTTTTGACAGAAAACAACAAAATTCTGTAAAGAACTTATCTTTCAATTAAAAATAAATAATTTTTTAAATGTTTATTTATAAAACACAAAAATAAAAATTTCTTCCAAGTTAAAAAAAAAAACTGAAAGAGGTTGGACAGCTTGGACAAGGAGAAACAAATACTGTTTATGTTCCGAACTGATGCACAACTTATTTCCTGGTGTTTGGAGATGTTTGAAAGGAAGATAACAGAGAAATAAAAGGTTTATGCACTTGGACAGAACACACAGGCTAGTGAGTAGGTGACTCAGAGCAGGGCGACCAGAAGCAGGGATCCCAGGCTCCAGTTACCCCAACACTGAGGACCACAGGGGCCACTGCTGCCCTGCGTGCCTGGAGCCCACATCAAGGCCACATTTTCAGCTGCAGGACAAACTATGTTAGTTGGATAAATGAGGCTCACTTGGCTTCCACCAACACCCGCTCCCAGATGGCAGTACCACATTTGGTTTGGCAGCTGGTCACCATGCTGAGGTCTAAGACCTTGTCTATATCCCCACCATGTGCTCAGCCCACAAGCATGTCAAGTTGGCACTTTTGATATCACAGCCTCAGTAGAGAGGGAAAGAGTCACCCTGGGGTGTAGTTTGGTGACAAATCAGCCAGGAAATTTAGGACAAAATCACCAGAACAACCATACCAAAGTAGATTTAAGTCCTGACATTGCTAATTAATAGCTGTGTGGCTTTGACACTGGGCTGGAATTACCAGGTAAGACAGAAATTTCAGATAAACAGAGTTTTACTTATAAGACATGTATACACTGTCCTACATGTAATGTAATGTACACACATTTACACTGCTATTTAGATATCTGTCATTTGCCTAAAATTCAGATTTAGCTGGGTGTCCTTTATTTTACTTCCTCCTTCTGGCAAACGCCCCTCCCAACTTTGTCTCCATGTGGGTAGCAATGTCTGTTTCAAGGGATGATTGCAGGTCAGCGGGGTGCTGTCAGACCGGTTCAGTCCAGTTCAGTTCAGTCGCTCAGTCGTGTCCGACTCTTTGCAACCCCATGAATTGCAGCACGCCAGGCCTCTCTGTCCATCACCAACTCCCAGAGTCTACCCAAACCCATGTCCATCGAGTCGGTGATGCCATCCAACCATCTCATCCTCTGTCATCCCCTTCTCCTCCCGCCCCCAATCCTACCCAGCATTAGGGTCTTTTCCAATGAGTCAACCCTTCGCATGAGGTGGCCAAAGTATTGGAGTTTCAGCTTCAACATCAGTCCTTCCAATGAACACCCAGGATTGATCTCTTTTAGGATGGATTGATTGGATCTCCTTGCAGTCCAAGGGACTCTCAAGAGTCTTCTCCAACACCACAGTTCAAAAGCATCAATTCTTCGGCGCTCAGCTTTCTTCACCGTCCAACTCTCACATCCATACATGACCACTGGAAAAACCGTAGCCTTGACTACACAGACTTTTGTTGGCAAAGTAATGTCTCTGCTTTTGGTACAGAGTTCTTATTCTGTTGACTGTTCGGGATTATAATCATGACAAATTGATCTCTTAATTACTATCCTCTTTCCTCCACTAACATGTCTGCCTTTTAGCTATTTCTAAATGTTAAACTTTTGATAAAGGCCAATGGATGTTTTCCTCAAGGTGAAACGTTTCTTTTCTCACCACAGTAATCGTAGGACACTCGGGTCAGGTGTAGAAAAGAAAGGAGGGACGTCGTGGGGCCACCGGGCCCCCCGCCTGTGAAGGTTTGTCTGGAGACGCCGGTCTCCACACCGCCGCTTCGGTGGCTGTCAAACGGCGCCCTTCAGTTCTCTTTCGGAGCCGGGGTGGCTGTGGCAGGCCTGGGGTGAGTCTAAGCAGCCTCCCTGCCTGTGCCCGGGCTGGAGAGGGAGAGGCTGCCGGGTAAGAGGGCGTCTCAGAAGCAGACATGCGCACTGTTTCCCTTCCATCCACCCACCCGCACGCTTGCATCAGAGACTGCCATTAGCCGCGTTGGCAAATACACGCTTAAAAACAGCTCCAGCCGCGCTCATATGCCTTTCCACTGCCTCCAGCCTAAAGCCGAGCTGCATATGTGCATCGATAACCTTTTATTAGGTCATAATGCATTTTAGTGCGTAGAGGGCTATTATCTTTTAGAGGCCCCCATTTAGATTTATGGCCCAAAAGAGAAAAGTGTTTTTTTTAATGTAATCTAATTAATCTGAGTGCATTTGTGTGCCTATTAAAAATCACCTGTCTGGGATTTTCCATTTATCATGATTACGAGGGAACAGCCATCCTGAGAAAGGGGCTGCCTCTTCATTTAATACAAAATGATGATTTATTATACTGAGTGCTTTTAGTAATCTAGGGGACAGTTTTGTGTGACGAATTCTCCACACATACTATAGAATTAGACACTACATAGTCCTTCCATGTAGATCACATCCCAGCAATGCCTGGGGGACATGACCAGTGGACATGATGGCCTTGTGGGGGTCCCAAAAGGGGAAGGAGCCCATTCCTTAGAGAGCTGACAGGTGGGCAGTTTCCTCTCTGACTCCAGAGGCCTTGGGCGAGGGGGAGGCGTTCTATGGGGGCCGTCAGTGCCTTCTGGTGGATGCCCCCTGCTCTGGGACACAAGCAGCAGGGACTGGCCCTGGGCCCGCCCCCTCCATACAGAGAGAGCCTAGGGAGCAATGTTCCTCTCCAACAGACCTAAGGACAGCAGCGCCCTCTGGGATCCACGTCCCCCAGCCTGCAGACTTTACAACCGGGAAATGGGCCCTGATACCGGATTGAGCAAACCAACTGAGCAACCCTGGAGTGAGTGGAGACCCTGAGACATCCCAGAGATGAGGAAGCTGACTATAGAAATGCAGCATGCTCTATCCAGACCACCTGCAAAGCACCCTGGAGTGCTGAACCCCTCTCCTCCTGCCAGCAAACAGAGCAGGGTCACAGGGTCCTGCGGAACTGGCCTAAAGCTTTTTCACCTGCCCAGCAACTCGGGCAAGGGTCAAGAGGCCCTTCTTGGATGCAGCAGCCCTCCCCCGCCGCTCCCCCCACCACCGCCAGTCCCTTCTGCTGTGGGTGGCTGCACGGCTCCATCCCCCATAGTCACCCTCCGCTCAGATTCCCTGAGGAATCTGAACATTGTTCCACACTCCACCCTCTTGAGCTCATTTCGGTCAGGTTTCTACGAAGTCAGAGCCTTCTTCCCAATCCAGATGAGATCGCTAGGAGATCAGAAGAGGAGAAACATCCTAGCTTCAGTTGTGACCCCCAAAACCATCTTCCAAATCAAGCTGAGTTCATCTGAACTCCTATCCCTGGTCCTGACCACTCTGCTGACAGGCAAGCTTCCTAAGAGGGCAGGGGTGCTGGGGGGTGGGGTGAAAATCCCCACGGATGCCTGAGATAAATTAAGGTTTGAATGGAGATGATTTTAGGCAATGAAAGAACTTTAAATTCATGGACCGTCAGAGGGAGAAGGAGAAAGTTGCTCAGTCCTGTATCTGCATCAAGAAGAAAGTCTCGGTTAGGTTCTAACGTATCTTAGCAGCTCTCGAGCACTTGGGGAGAAGTGGGGAGAGAAAGCTTGGTGGAAAAGAGTAAGAATACTCTGTCCACTTAAAGAAGAATATGAAGTAGGTAATTGTGCCAGTAGTACACAACAACATGACAAATCCTGAAGGTGGAACATAGTGATTGAAGTTTCTGAAACCTCAGTCTAGGGGGAAATTATTTGTTCTGACCATAAACTCGTCCTTGGGAAGTCTGACCAGGGCTGGGAACACTGGTGAGGGTGGGGAGACGAAAGTGGGGGAGAGGAGCATGAATAGGATCTAGTGAGCTGTTTGAGCTGTTTGAGCTGTTTGCAAGGAGGGCGAAATTGGGAGGAATCTCTATTTTTTTTAATCCATTCTCAAAAAAATCCAAGTTACCAATACAGACATTACATCTGGCACGTGGTGATTTTTTGTACCACACTAGCTTGTCAGTGCTTGGGACAGATAGGACTCCTCCTTTCCAATAAGATGATGAGAGAGGCTGAAGAGTCATTCACGTGTCCCAGGGACAGCCCACAGGCTCCCACAGGCCCGGGTGCAGGATCCACCGGAATCAAGCTGGCCCAGAAATAGGTTGCGGTAGCACTGGTGCTGAGTCAGTCCCAGGCTTTCTCTCCACACCCCAGCTCCCTCCCTGCCGACGCTTTCCCTCTGTTCAAGTCACAAACAAGCGCACACAGCAGACTGTCTCTGTGCAGAGACTGGGCTGCCTCTGGGGCGACTCGGCTGTGATGAGAAAGACAGAACCTCTGCCCTCCAGTGGTATGAAATGTGGCTTCATTCCATTAAGCAAGCAGCCTAGAGATGACCTAGACTTAACAGTTTCTCCTTTTTTCCAATGAAAACCCAGGTGGGCTTACCCTCAGGCTCATCCTAGGTCCTGCCCTTCCCTACACTGAACTCTTGGCCCCCTGGATTCAGGATTGTTATCGGACAGGACCCACCAGCCTTCTTGGATGATCTCTGGGCCTAAACTGCAGACAGGTCACAGGCCCGGGGACAGGTGCAGGGGTCAGTGCTGAGTCACATATAACTAACTCCAGCCCAGAGCAGGACAGAGAGCCCCTGCCCTGGGGACACACGCTGCATGCCAGGAGAGGGCAGAGGGAGAGGCCGGCAGGACCGGCACTCATCGGAAATGAGCCCTGACGAATGCCCTAGCGCCTGCACACAGGCAGTAACCACACTGTGCATTCCTAGCACAGAGTGCCCTCACCTGAACGAGGATCCTTGACAGAATCTGTGTGCAGTGAGTTCGTGGGACAAGAGGCTTAGGCTGGAATCCTGGAGCTGAAGCCTGAAACAGATTCCTGAGTGACATCTTCCTTAGGTGGCAGTCCCAGGGAGCTGGGAGAGTGGAGCTGGAGTGACAGGGAGAGAAGGAGGTCAGTGGAGGGTGGAGGGGTGGGCAGGTGCCTGCTGCGGGCAATGTCCTGGGGGACCTCCGGGAGACTGTGCTGGACACCCCTCAAGGGCAAAGAAGCTGGACACTGGCTAAAGTTGGCTCCTGAAGGAGCTGAGGCCCAAACACCTCCAGCCTGGCCTGCATGCAGGCAGCAAATCAGGACACCGCAGCCAGAGAAAGGCCACCGGCAGAGTCTCGGTGCTTGCAGAGCGAACCGTGACATGCGTGTGTGTGGATGCTGCATGTCAACGGGGACAGAGCAAGGGAGGGGACAGCATCTGCTCCCACTGGGGGAGAATGGATAGGCTGGGACACTCAGGGAAGCCCTTCTAGATGAGGAAGGGCAATGCAGGGAGAACAGCCCTGGTGAGAAGCCCATTGTGTCCATCCACGGGAGGAGTTCGGCATCCCTCCAGAGCCTCCACAGGCAAAGGGATGGCAACATAATGGTGCAGTGTCAATCCCTGTGATCCTGGCAGGGAAGTGTGTATAGACGTGGGAGTGCGTCTTGCCATCTAACAGCATTGATTGGCTTATATCTATTCTTGTCTGGCCTCTCAAAATCCTAGGATTCTGGAGCCAGAAGGGAAGGTGGTTGGGAAGGCAGAGAATGAACAGGAAAAATATTTCAGAGTCTCGTGTAAACATGAGCAGATCAGAAGCATTGCAGACAAAAAGAAGAAGCAAAGTATGGGAGGTATTCATGGCGATGATTCCCCACCCATCCACCAGGGTGAATTTGGTTAAGGTCTGATTCACTTTAGAATTCACTAAGTCACTAAAACACTTAACATGGTACCTAACACATAGTAGGCACTTAATAGATACTTATAAAAACTAATAATTTTTTAAAAAAATACTTAACACTGAGTCAAACTATCTCTTTGACCCTTGGAGAGCAAATAAAATAATGATTTGACAAAATTCAACCATTTAATTCTTTTGAGCTTCATTTTTCAAAGTCAAGGTTTTGGCAAAGGATAGACATGAAGTTGAGAGGAAAGATTTCGTAAACTTAGCAACTGGGTTCTTTATACACGTGACAATGGATGCTCATCACTCATCAACCAGAGCTAGACTCTGCCTTTGCATCTTTGAGAGTTCACTGATCCTGGCTCCCTGACATTAAGTCCAAATATACTTGTGGGAATTTAGCACATTTGCAGTTGCTAATATAAAGCCTTGGTCAAGACAATGCAAATGTAATCTTCAAAAATTGCATCTGATAAATGAGCTTTAAGCAGTAATTCTTCCTGCTCTTCAGCATAGAAGCTTGGACCCAACAGTAAATATCTGTGGCCCTAAAGTGAGCAGATACAACCCTCCAAATGCTTTGCCAACCCTCACCACAGAGTTAAGAATTCATCAGTCCTTTGTGCACCACTCTGCCTCTAGGCGCTGGGCTCACAGTGAGCCACCTCCTCACAGACTGTGGACCTGAGCTGGCAAGAGAGCCTTTACCTTCCCCACCCTACCTTTAACCTCAGAAAGATGCCAATAGGATGGATGTAAACTTTGCTGAGAAAAGGTTTTGGGAAAGTCAAATGCCATCATTATTAATTTCCTGCTGCTCACCTGGGATGGAAGCCACTGGTGCCCAATGGAGGGTGCTTGACTCCAAATAAATAAACACACGTCCTGCAGGCAGACGTCAGGCCAGTTCTGGCTGTTAACTGATGTCCCCTTGCTGGGGCAGCAGGCACAACACAGGGAGGCAAGGCGACACTGGTAGGTCAGAGTCTTCTACCTCCTCGCAATAAGCAGTCTGGAACCTCAGCCACATTTTGAAATCCATCCCTTTGAACCAACGCAGACAGCTTAATGAAGCAGTATTTATGGAACCGATGCCACTAGGGAGATGGTTGCTCCTTTTCTCCATCTTCTATTTTTAATATTTGATCTGGCAAACGTATTATTAAAGGAATATTTCAAATCTGATTACTCTTCTGTTTGACTGAGTGTTATTCATGTAAGCTGGGTGCCAGGGGAAATTATCCCGACCAGGTTGGGAGCTTCATTATGTCATTCTTTCAAACAGCCCCTTGCCCCGAGTCTAATTACCATTCTTGTGCGGGGCTGCGGGGTCTCCAGCTCGCCTTAATTACAGAGCCTCCTCTCCCCACAGTCTCACACTTGGCCCATCTATACTCCTTTCCTGGAGATTTGAAACTTTGGTCTCTCTGCATATCTGCAAAGCAGTTTTGCTGTTATTGTTCTGTGTAATCACCAAATTGTTCACAGAGTTTCAGTGTCCCTTGCACAGCATAGGCAGGAAAGTGAACAGCTCGGAGTGCTGAGCTCAGAGTCCTGAGGGAGCCTCTCCTTAGACGTGAGCCCATGCTCCAGCCATGGGCACAGTGCCCACTTGCCCTGAGCCCACAGTCTCTTGCCTCCCTCCTCTTCCCTTTGCAAGGACCTAACTCTGCCTTGAATGTCTTGAACCACCTGATAAATCCATCCCTCCCCAGGTTGAGCAACTGGCTCTATTTCCGGCTCCTCTAATAGGGGGCCTCTGAGCCCTAAACAGGTGGAAAGCGTCCATAGGGTGGCGCAGCGGCCAGCCCTGCCAGGGCCCTGGGATCAGAGGCAAGAGGCTTAGTCTCCAAAGGCCAGTGGACAGAGTTGAGGCTGCAGGCTTGGCTCTCGCTGATCCCTGATGATATGGCCTGGCTCTTCCCCACTCTGGGACCCAAAAACCTCAATAATCTTTAAAAATTATTTACTTCTCCTGGAAGGGTCAGGTAGTGAATATTTTAGTCTTTGCAGATCCTGTGGTTGCTGTCACAACTACTCGATGCTGCCATTGTAACATCAAAGTAGCTACAGACAGCGTGTAAACTAATGAGCATATAGCTGTGTTCCAACAAAACTTCATGTAAAAGACAGGCAGGGGCTGGATTTGGTCAGAGGGTCACAGGATCCAGACTCCTGCTTTAGACTATTCCTTGAATTGGGCTTAAAAAAAAAAAACTCAAATATGTTAGCTTCATCTTAAGTAGTTTGCATAAAATTAGAAGCCTAATTCCTGAGTTATATATATTTCCCCTAATACATTAAAAAAAAATACTGAACTGTCAAAAATATTTAAGTTCTTTCACATCCCACTTGAAATCCTCCTGGGAAATGCCAGGTGAGGATGACTCCTCCGTGAGGGTGGAAACCGGGTGGCCTGAGCTCATCACCCTGCCAGGCTTCGTCAGGCCCACGGGCGTCAGGCCCACAACCTCTCAGTCCCATCTGTCCAGCTGCAGCCTCGGTCCCCGCCCAGCCCTGACCTGGGGGCTCCTTTCTCCGGACCACAGGGCCCTAAGTGCTTCGCAGGCAGTGCCAGCCGTGTCTGCTCACCCTCGCCGGATGGAAGCCACTTGGAGGCAGGCCCAGCCGCCTGCACGGAGCCCACATTTAACAAGGCGGCGTCTGGTAAACAAGCCGGCCTGAGTTAGCACGTCGTGTCACATGACACTACAGGCAGTAGAAAGAAAGGACGCGGGAGAAAGACAGAGATGCGTGGGGCTCTCTGAGACAAGGGGGCTGCCAGGGCCTCCCTGAGGAGGCGACACTGAGTCACGTGGGGGAGAAGGAGAGAGGGGCTTGCAGAGGGCACGGTGGAGGGAGCAGCAGGTGTGAAGAAGCGGGGGGAGCGACCCGAGAAGCAGCCGAGAAGGCGGGGAGTGAGGAGGAGAGACCGGGAGCCCCTCGAGGCCCTGCAGGTCCCTCAGGTGGGCTGGGAGGTCTGGCCCACAGGTCAGAGTCCTCCCTCAGCCTCCCACTCAGCCGCCGGCAGGACAGCCCCCTGCACCCTGCAGGTTCCACACCTCTCCTCCTTATCCATCTGCTCAGAAGCTGCTGTCCAGTTCTTGGAGTGAAGGGAAAGTGGCATGCAAATTCAGAAGCTCTAACCTAAGGGCGCATGTGAATGGCTAGATAAACTCCCTGGCTGACAGCCAAGGACGGGGCCCACCTGATAAGATTCAGCGGGGAACAGGACATCTCTTCTCAGAAAGTCTGACTGCACATCAACTTTCCACCCGAGTGCAATTTCCACAGACTTGCCACACCACAGATATCTTTATTTGCCAACCACTGCCATCTTACCAAAATTAAATGCAAAATGGACAAAACGCCAAAACAGATGTTCTTGGAAATACAATCAATCCCAAAGAGTGTGGGAAGGCTTGGAGGCTGGCTCCTTCACCACCTTTGCAAGCTGAGCTGTTTTTGGTTCTCTCGGTGTGTGTGGATGCAGCTCTATCCCATTTCACATTGTTCGCTCAGCTCCAACCACAGACCAAACCCTGCAGAAATGGACACCAACACATTCCAGCCTTAAAAGTGCCACAGCGACGTCAATCAGGCCAAGGTGTCTACAAACAGTCCCAATTATTTTCTCTAGAGTGGCACCAGACAATTACACAAAAAGCCGTTCACCCAGACCCAAGCTCCTTGGTTAGAGTTTGTGAAAGGCCCATTGTGGAGAGGGAAAATGAGATGGAGAGAGGAGAGGGCTCGCATCTTTCTAGGCAGGTGGGTTTGATCCTCCCAAAGACACCTTCTGCCCTGTGTGTTCCCCTACTGCCAACTGGGGTGCCAGCAGGGCCACCTGAGGCTCCATTGTGGTGATACAGGTCGCATCACCCATAGAGAGTATCCAGGCAAAGATGTATGCTGTCATCATGGTCTTTGCAGGGCCCCATCCCATTTCCATCAGCTCCTCACCACACCCTGGCCCTCACCAACTTCCCAGAAGCTCAGCCTCTGAGGACACATTTATTAAGCTTTGTCCACAATGGAAAGCAAGAAAGAGACCCAAATAATTACACCACTTCCCCACGGGGGAATTCAGGGTCCCAGGAGGCCATGGTGTTCAGAGGGAAAAAATAAAGGAAACTCCACCTAAAGGCTGATGGGGTTCCTGAGCCCACCCACAGCACAGGGGCCAGTTCTCAGGTGGGACGGTCTGTCCATTGGCCTTTCCACTCTGGCCTGGATTTGGGCCAGTAGATGCTGCCACGGCTCCTAAGCCTGCTGGTCTGTGTTGTCCATGGTCCTGGGGTCCCTCGTCCTCTCCCCGTCCCTGTCCTCTCTGCTGCCTCCCTCCTTCTCAGCACTGCTTGCTTCCTGGCTGCCACAGGCTCTGTCCCTCTGAAGGCGGTGCCTGAGGGGGACAGCATCTCCTGGGCCTCCATCTCCACACCCGCCCCCCACGCTGAGCACCCACTTCCTCCTGATAGAAGCAGACAGATCAGAAGAGGTGGCCTCGGAGCACCCACCCAGACCCTCAGCCCAGGTCGGCAGGGTTGGGGAATGCTCTCTAGACAGGGGAAACCTCCGTGGATTTATTTTCACATTCCCACATGTTTCTCAACATGGCTAGTGATGTTTATGGTGGAGAATTAAGGAGATTTTCACCCAAGTGGCCCATGTGTCCTCTTGACGCATTCAGTGTCTGTGGGGACAGCTATGCCAGAAAGAGGGTTCCAGCAGGCTGCGTGGACATTGGGTTCCGGACACTGAGAGGATCAGCCAGGCAGAGTCAGGTAGCCTCTGGGGCTTCAGAACTCAGTCCCTTTTGTGCTTTCACTTGCCCTCCCCTCCCAGCTCCAGCTCCCCAGGAGGAAAGGCCTGACGCTTAGGAGCACCAACACTCCATACCCAGGCGCGGGGCTTTGGGACTCACCTGCTCCGCTTCCTGCAGAAACGCCTTCTGGGGCTTCCCCAGCCCACTTCCCCCGCATCCACTCCTGGCAGGTGTTGGAAGCACCTCTCACAATGTGTCACTCCTTCCACCACTCACAACTCTGGGCCTGTACCAGTGGGCAAGGCAGGAAGGCCCAGAGGGAAGGCTAGGAGCTTCAGAGCCCTGCGGCCTGTTCGGTGTCGCCACTCCCTGGGTGTGTGCTGCTACTGAAGCATCTCCCAGGTGATGGAGGTGATGCCACTGTCCACAGCTGCCCCAAGGAGGGACCAGACAAGGCACATACGGCTTTTGGCAGGTCAACCAGGATCATGACACGTGGCGTGAAGTCTTCGTCCTCTTTTCATAGCAATGAACACTGTCTCCCTAGCACCAGTACAAGGGCTGGCACATAGTGGGTGTTCACCTCGCATCTCTCACAGTGTATCGATTATTGATGCAAAACCTTCTGCAGACCAATGTTTACCCCAACCTTCTTTCTCCCTACTATGCGTTTCCCAGTGGCAGGATTCTTCTCACCCTGGAAGTCCCAGCTCCTCAGAAAGGCCTTCCTTGGCCTTCTGCATCCCCTGTCTCTATCCCGTTGTCTAGTTTAATGGTAATAATAAAGCTGTTTGCACTAACAGCCACTTTCTTGTCTTCCACTGGCATGAAGCTCCAGGGAGGCAGTTGGCCCCTGACACCCGGATTGGCAGGAAGTCACCTCTCTGGGTCCTACTCAAGTCTGTAGTCACCCAAACCACCGCAGATGGGCCACGGGACAACTCCAGGGAGGTACCGTCAACACACGAACCCCACCGAGAAGGCTACGCTTGGGCCAGGCCCTCAGCTCTTCCACACGGACCACGGCGGCGCCTGTGAAACTTGACAGCCTCTCAAGCAAGCGGGAGCTTCTCAGGACTGAGGAGAGTGAGGAGGCCCATCTCAGCAGCCCTGACTTTCCCTGTGCACACATCTCAGCCCAGGTCCCCATGGAATCTCTTCACCCCTGACTTTACCTGCCCCAGCAGGGTAGCCTGGAACAAGTGGAAGCAAAAACATCCCCCAGCATCTTCAGAGTTATTCCTCTTTTATTGTGGGTCTCACCTGGGCCAGCCAGGAGAACTCTGGTCCTCACCACACTTGGGGCTCAGGCTGAGGGAGGCCCCGCCCGCCCCACAGTCAGTGGCAGAGGCAGGGTGTGCAGAGTTGCAGGACTTGTGACACTCCCCTAGAGGTGACACACACCCTGCGTCCACACCCACTGGCCAGGGCAGTTACACGGCCCCACACCCACCATGCACATGGCCTGTGGGCGCAGCCACCCAGTGCCCAGGGGTGGGCAGCCAGGCATACTGGGTGCCAGCCAGTGACCCTCACTCTTCCCCAGTCGCTACCAGCATGGGGGCACTGAGGAAGGAGGGCAGCAGCCAGAGCTTACCCCATGCAGAACTGTGCTGCCCGAGACTCCAAGGGCTCTGCACACGACACCAACTGTCACCAGTGCCCTATGTGCCAGAGGATGTAACCAGCCCAAGGACAAAGACCCTCACCACAGCCACGAGTTAGGGGGAGACGCAGAGCCTCAAGGCAGGTGGTGCCGGGATCTTGCCCCCGACCTCAGTGCCACCTCTGGGCTCTCATCCTGTCTCAGGCCTCAGGCACCAGGGGGCTCTGGGCTTGCAACTCACTTTCTCAGGGTTCCTTCCCTCATCTGTGAGACAATGTCTGCCTGATTCACTACTTCGGAATCCCCTTGGGTGTGGTGAGCCTGTGCAAGGACAAAAAGGCCCACTCTGTTAAGAAGTCCCAGGAAAGCTTCTTTCCCCACAAACCCCTGCCTTTGGGGACTGGAGGACGGCTGGGCAGGAGATCTCCAGGGGCCCACCAGCTGTGCTGTGCAAGCGTCAGGACTTCAGAGGGTGGGGAGACATACCGCTGAAAGCTTTTCACTTTGCCAACAACCCTCTATAAGCACCATCATTTCACCACAGAAAGGGCAATGTAAAGTCAAAAGAGTGGAAAATGTGTGATCTCAGAATTAAAGGAAATCCTTTGAATTGAGCAACTCTGAAAAATCTCTTGAGTCTGCTTTCCTCATTTCACTGCAGGTTAGGGCAAACACTGACCAGCATGACCAATGAGAACCATGAGCAGACTCAGCCTTGTGGACTTTTAATGATCTGGACCGAGGCTTTCCTCTTTGGCAAGGAGGCACAGGAGTGAGGTGGGATGCCAGCTCTGCATGCGTGCTCCTTGCTGTCACGTCTGCCCTGAGCTGGGTCAGCTGTGAAATGAAGACCTCCAGTTCTCTCACTCCTCTCCCTCCACACACTCCTTTTCTGCACCCCCCACCCCCGCCACTGGCCTCATGTAGCTCCTTTTCTGACCCCAGAAGAGCCCAGCGTGGCCCCCTGCTATCTGGGGCTCCTAGCCTCTGAAGTCTTTGAACTACTAATCCTCTGCCTCCTGGATGAAAGGTGCTTGGAGTTTTCTTTGAAGAGTTTCCATGAGCTCCTTTCCCTGTTTAACTGCTCTTGATTAAAAGGCCATAAATAATTGATTTGCCAAAGACTTAATAACCAGGCGCAGTGGACACGCGCGTAATTTAATGACGATTCCAGACCCATCTTTCATGGCAACAGTGGTCCCAGGGCTGCTGCGTCGATGACAGAGTGGAGACAAACGAGCCCTTTAGCACTTCGCTGATTGCTTCCAAGTCCAGCCTCACGCTGTCTTCTCTGGCCAGGCTTGGGCTAGTTCTGCAGGAGAAATGGCCTTGACTCTGTAGCCAGAGAGGGGAACCAGAAAAGTTCAGAGAAGGCCCAGAAACTGAATGAGAGGCATTCCAGAATTCAGGGTTTGGAAGAGTGTCCATTTAATTAAAGTCCATACTAAAGTTCTCTGAATTAAAATATTTTGCTTGCAAATGTCAGAAACTCAAGTCACCTAGCTCAAAACGGGGACATATTGGCTTATGAAAATAAAAAAGGCTCATCTCAGCTTCAGGCAGCCAGGCCCATGTGCCCAGTGACATCTTTGGGAACCTGTCTTTTCCCACCCTTAGCTGACTCCATTCTCAAGAAAAACATGCAACTGCATGGTTGCAGAACAGCCACCCAGCCCAAGTCTTCTGCCTCCAGGCAAGAACCTATGGCTGTTAAGAAATCTTCTCCTTTCTACTGCTGGCTCCAGAAAAAGTTGGTTTGGCTTGGGTCTGTTCCCATTCTTGGTGTAATTAACACTTACTAAGTTCTGAGGACAGAAATATGAATAAAGACATGTCCCCTTCTCTCAAGGGCCTCCCAGCCTTGTAGGAAATACTTAGTAGTTAACAGAGACTGTGTGCGGTATCATCCCCTGTGAGAAGCTGGGGGATTAAGTATGGGCCAAAACCTCTACAATAAAATTAAAACTTTCCTTCAAGTACATTCCCCAAGGTTCTATCCCAAATCTCTTAATCTAGCAGAGTGGTTAAGAGCTCAGTGTACTGCAGCCTGACAGATCTGCATTTGAATCCAGGCTCTGCCATTTAGGAGCTCCGAGAAAGTAAACTCACATTTCTGTGTCCCACAGAGATAATAACATTACCGAATAAGGTTATTCTGAGGATTCAATGAAATGATGCATATGAGGCAGTAAATTCAGTGCCAACACATAATAAGAGCTGAATAAATGGCCTTTGTTACTGTTGGACTGGAGTTATGGGGGTTTGAATCCCCTCTCCTCAGAGGGAGGGCTCTGGAGTGGACCAATCCAGTACAGACAAAGGGTCACGCAACTGGCATCTGGGAAGAAGTTGTTATAAAACAAAAGGGGGTCTGATGCTTCTTAGTAATCTAATCCAGGGGTCCCAGCGCTAGGGAAGCGGTCTAGATGAACACAGAAACTGGAAAGGCCTAAGTAAGTAAGTAAGTGAAGTCACTCAGTCGTGCCCGACTCTTTGTGACCCCATGGACAGCAGCCCACCAGGCTCCTGTGTCCATGAGATCTTCCAGGCAAGGATACTGGAGTGGGTTGCCATTTCCTTCTTCAGGGGATCTTCCCAACCCAGGGATCGAACCCGGGTCTCCTGTACTGCAGGCAGATTCTTTACTGACTGAGCTACCTAAAACATACCTCAAAGCGCAGAGTCCTGAACCAAGGAAATGAGGCAGAGTGGTGATGGGGGTGGGATGTGGTGGGGTTAGTTGGAGGGGAAGCATGCACAGATGGGGTACAGCTACTTTAAAGGGTGCACAGACCACCGCCATCATGCCGAGAGAAGCTTTCTCATGATGCCTTCCTCAATCCTAACTCCACGGGAGAGGGAAAGGGGCTCTGGAGAGCAGCAATTGCCTGGAGGACTCCCCAGGGGCCCAATTTGCATACCCCTGAGAACCCCCACACAGTGTCTCAAAAATTAAATCAGAGTCTTGAGAAAACATGCTGAAACTCTATCTCTGTGTGGGTTATTCACGCTCCTAAAATACTGTTTTCAGCATAAGCCCTGCCAACTGGATATAAAAACCCAGCTTTCTGAGTCTGGCCTTCAAGGCGCTCTGCTGCCTCTGGCCGCACCCTGCGAGCAGAAGGCATCTTGACGCCCCTCCCTCAGCCTGCCCACTCCACATAAACTTGCACACCCTTCAGCGATGGGAAGAGGAGGTAGCCCCCAGATCCAACCTCCTCTAAGATCAGCAGAGGCACTTATGTGAATACTAGGCCTATCTTTGGGAATATTTCTTTTAAGGTTTTGACTGGAAAATCATTACAGCTGTGTGATCCTTTACTCTAAATTAGAGCTTTCATGCACAGTGTACTGTGTGATTTTACAAAAGCCCTGTGAGGTGGAGAGGGACCTGTCTAACCAGCAAAGGAGGGGGGACCAGGGCTGTGGACTCAGCTCAGCCTGTGTCCTCTCTCCCAGGGTCTGCTGGCTGGACAGCTCTGTGCCATCTCACAGGCCAGCCCCATCTCTTCTCTGAGCCCATTTCACAGCAGATACTGAATATATGTCCTTTAAATAGACTTAAATTGAGGGAGGAGCAAACCCAGGGAAAGACAGAGGCATAAAGCCCTGCTCTCAGCTGGCATGCCTCAGAGTTCACAGCCATCACTGCCGCTGGGTTTCGGGAGGGTCTCCTATCCATCTAGCAGGCGGACT
The DNA here is from genome assembly GCA_024291935.2 of Okapia johnstoni. Taxonomy (NCBI): domain Eukaryota; kingdom Metazoa; phylum Chordata; class Mammalia; order Artiodactyla; family Giraffidae; genus Okapia; species Okapia johnstoni. The sequence goes on from CM044310.1 coordinate 65,416,488, forward strand.
CTCCTCCAGCAACCCACCCCTCAGTGGGCCCACTCAGTGCTCAAGGCATGAAGAACCCAGAGCAGGGAACTGCCTCGGTTCACTCATCAGCCACAGGGACTGGTCCTCTCAAGCTCACGAGGCCCCGTGAGGCCAGCTCGTCATTGGTGCTGGCCGGGCCCTCCCACAGGCGTCTGGAGCAGGGACTGGACTCCCCAGCCCACCTAGTCCTTGTGCGCGACCTGGGTCAACACAGCCACGTACCGCCTTGGAGAGGCACAGCAGAGACCAGACAGCCGGAAGCAAGAGAGGAAAAGAGGAGGCAGAAGCCGCTCCCCCGAGCCCCCTCGTGAGGGTGGCTGCACGCCGGCCAGCAGGGCCCAGGCCACCCCGCGGGGTCCCCATCAACAATCTCTCCTTTTAAACTAGCTTGGGCAGCCTCTGTCCGCTGCCCTCAGTGATCCCGAAGATGAATCCCAGCCACTTCCGCTGCCTTAGCAGATTTTCTGAGAACGCGTGGATGAGGCAGGAACTGACATTTAGGTAATTCTGCAATCCTTTCCGTCTTCCCAGAGCTCCCAAGTTTGGCAGCACCTGGGCTGGGAGAAATGCAAGGTCTGGGTGCAAGACCCAGCCCCCAGCAACAGAGAAGAGGAGCGCTCACAGGAGCTGCCTCCTCGACTAACGCTGGACTCAGACACTAGCACATTTCAACACCGTTTGTACAGAACATTCCTGTGTATTTTAGGCCAATAAATAGGCATAGTTTCTTTTTAGAGCTAGTATTTCCTCTGTATTTACTGCTGGGGGGTTCTTTCTTGTTTAAAAAAACAGTTTATGAGTTTGTCTTATTCGATTGATATTGACTATTGATTTCCATTGCACCTTCCCTGCCTCTCCTCCTTCATGAATGTTTATTATGCATCCTCTTCCTGGAAGAAGAAAGCCGTCCTGACTGATCCAGGCCCGCTGTGACTTCCCTTCCCTGACTCAGTCTGGAGCGCCCCTGCTGCATTGAGAACAGCTGTTCCTTTTTCTTCGTCTTCGCCAGGAGTGGCTCCTGGCAGGCACCTCAGTGGAAGGGCAGCATGGTGGCTGAAAGCACTGGGAACCCCACCCCTGTAGCACATCATGTGGCCTGGGCTGTGTCCCTTCTGACCCCGGCCCTTCCCCTAGTTTGCTGAGTGAAGGCACTGGCCCACAGCACCTTCAGTTTCCTGAAGGCCTGGCCGACCATGTAGCTGCCCTGCTGCCCAAGGCTCCACACAGGTGGGCTCAACCAGGGAGGGGCTTTTCCTGCCAACCCCCTTCCAGCTCACCTGCAGACACACCTTCACCCAGCCCAGGCATAGCCTTTCCACATGCATGGCCTTTTTGCATCACTCGGCCCACGTGGGGGTCTCTGTCACTCTCCTGCCCTAGTTGGTCCATATAGATGGGTGTCTTTTGCCACCCGAGGCTCCCGCTGGGTCTCGGGGCCTCTGCATTATGGACTGGAGGCAGAAAAGAAGGTTTAATAGGTTGGGATGGATATGCATAGGGCACTAAAGGCTATTTTTCCCTTTTCCATCATTATGGTGGTTCTAATATATATCTACTAATGCTTTGACTTCCTCCCTTCAAAGAATGAAGTCTAACTCCAAATGCGGTCCGTATTTAATGACTCACTTCTTACAAATAGAGTGTTTGTACAAGTACTGCTATATGATTTCCAAAGCCTAGTCATAATAAGGATGACTTCTGCCTAGATCTCTCTCTCAGATCACTTGCTCTGACGGAGGACAGCCACCAGATGAGGAGGACAGTCAAGCAGACTGTGGAGCTGGAACCATGTAGGGAAACTGAGGCCCCTAGCAACTCCCAACAGCAGCTGTTCCTCAGAAGTCTCCAGGTGACAGCAACTTCATGACAGACCCTGAGCCAGGGCTGCCTCACCAAGCCATGCTGAATTCCTGACCCACAGAAACGCTGAGGATATTAAATGCTTACAGTTCCTTTAAGCCATGAACTTTGGAGTACTTTGTCTGCAGTGACAGATAAATGGCAGATAACTAATAAACCCTGAATCTCCCACTGCAGCTAAGTGTGTGGCACTCATCCCTTTTTTTGCACAGAGAAAACAGGGGAGCCCTTCCATTGTTAGAGCTGACTTTAGCAGGATTCGGAGCAGAGGTTAACTGCTATTGCTACCCTGTGACCTCGTGTTTTCACCCAGCTTCGATCCACATGGCACAGAAACCTTCATGAATCTACAGCCTTTAGCTTAGCAAGGCCTGTGGGGTCTGGGTGGCTTCCACAGTACAGGCCTGTCCAAGATTCAGGGTCACCGTTCTCTGTGGTAGGAGCCCCACCGAGCCCAGCGCTGTCTCTGTACCAGGTCCGCAGATACCAACACTGAAGCATCCCCAAGCATCTTGGTGCAAACCAATTTCCCTGCAATGCAGGGCAGCCTCTGCTCTGAGAACCACAGCAGGACTGCTGTGGCCACCAGGAGCCACTGATAAGGCAGCCCGCTGGCTTCCCCAAGACGGGTGTGGACCCATGTGTGTAGCACTGCCTAGTTCCCTCATGACACAGGCTCTGGGTGCCGAGATCCTGAGGACAGTGGGAGGGATCACATTTTCGCCAAGCCCAGGCCCCTGGCCAAGAGCCCAGGGAGGCCGCCCAGCCCCTCAACCTCACAGACAATGACAGATCCATCCTCAAAGCACTGAGCACAGGCTGGGCCCTGCCAGCGATTCCTGCCAGCACAGTGTGCCCCGTGGGCCTCCCATTACAAGGACGAACACGCAGGTCAATCCAGTGTAGCAAACACTGTCTGACCGTCTACCACGTGTGGGGCCTGAGCGTGGCAGCAAGAGGAAAGGGGAGGTCATGTGGCTCCTGCTCCATGAGCCCCACTCTCCAGTGAGGGGAGGAACACTGGAAGAATCTGTGAACAAGAATCAAACTGAGGAAATAGCAGCCTCTGCATCTTTTGAATACCCAAGAAGCAGGAATGTTAAGGGAAGTTCTCTGAGAGGGTCTGGCCTTGGCCTGGGCTCTAAGAGATCATGAAGACAGAATTTCAACAAATGCCGACAGCAGACGGCATCTCAGAGGCCTGGGAGAGCCAGGTCTGTGCGCATCACTCTGTCTGGCAGTAGTTTATGCAGGCCAGCGGGTGCTGCCACACACTGTGAAACACAAACTCCAACAGCAGCAAGCACGTATTTCTTGCTCACAGGTTTGCAAGTCAGCTGAAGCGTCTCTGCTCTCCACGGGGGTCTGCTCACATACTCTCATTCCAGGGCTCAGGCTGAAGGAGCAATCGCCACCTGGGCCTATCCCTCTCAAGGTGCAAGGCAGGGGGGCAAAATGCTGGCCAAACCACACAATGTTGGAAGCCCTCAGTTGGAGGTGAAACATCTTATGTCTGCCCTCATTCCACTGGTTACAACAGGTCATGAGGCAAGTCTTTGGGACAAAGAAGTGCACTCTGTCTAGAACGCACCTTGACAAGGATGGAGAGGGAAGGAAAACTGTGAGAAATTAATACTATCTGCTTAACAGACAGTGGCCAGGACATCGTAGCTGTTGAAACTGGAAACACAGACTGGACCTTGTATAGGAGAGGCTAGGTGGTTCACTAAACTATTTCTCTTTCCCTCCTGGGCACAAAACCAGACTATATTTCCCAGCTTCCTTTGTAGCTAGTGTCCGAATCTGGCCAGTGGAAGGTGGGAGAAATGATGACCTCTATTCCCAGGCCCAGACAGCACCCTCTGTTCTTTCCTCATCTGCTGGGTAGATACACGGAATCTAGCTGAGGACTCTGAAGCCCGAGATGATAGCAGAGACACATGGGCCCCTCAGTCACTGCTCAGAGGACAGTCACCAGGAGACACCCAGGTTAGTCTGCTTAGGGAACTGTGGGCACACTTTTATTGTGTCAAGTCACAGAGATTTGGGGATTGTTTGGTATAGCAGTTGATCTCCCTACTGTTACCTCATGTCACGGAGGCCCTTGGGGTGTGGCTAAGAGGAGCTAAGTCAGGAAGGCCTGGGCTGAAATATCCACCCTAGCACTTTTCAGTGGGATCACCTTGAGCAAACTGCTATACCTCTCTAGACTTAAATTTTTCATCTTTAAATGGGGATTCATAACCTCAAAATATATATTAATGACAAACTCCATCACTAAACCAGGTGAGGTGTCTTACCGAGTCACAGCACATGGCCCCGTTGGCCCAGAAGTTTACAAGAGGCTTTTAGGAGGTGGGAATTCACCACATGGCATGTTGAGGGGTAAGTCTTCCTGGGGGCTTGCTCTGCTCAGGGCAGGGATCGGGGAGCAGGATGCTCTTCATGGGGCAGGGCTGGGAAAAGCCACACCGCAGGAAGGGCAGGTCTTCTGCTTTGCTGGAGGTTTCTGCACACATTTACTAGAAAGCTGGCAGGAATGGGCAGTGACTCTCTTGTCTCAGCCCATCCCTGCCCCCCACCCCTGGCCCCCTGCTGTTCCCCCAAACCTACAAAGGCCACTTTAAACCTCAGGTGATCGCAGTACTCTCCTCACTGGGCTTTTGTGAGGTTGACACGAGCTGCTATTTGTAGAGTTCATGGAGCTATGCTGTGTGAGGGGTTGTTATATACATAAAATAAAGAAAAATATGAGGCTGAAGGAGAAGGCAGGAAATGAGGGGGAAGTGACAGATGGGGACAGCAGTCAGGTGGACACCGGCGGGTAGGCCTCCAGGTGGACAAGCAGACAAGAAGGTAGGAACAGACAAGAGGACAGAAACAAGCTCCTGAAGGAAAATTCGAGAAAGGGATCCAGTGAGAGACCAAATCCCCAAAAATAAATTAGGATGGAGCATGGACATGGCATTCGTGGTCTAATTACAAAGCATGTTGTTTTCTAAAAGACCTCTCAGGTCAAAAACAAGTGCTTCCTTGGGGGAGACACCACGTGCCCACATCCCCTGTGCAGAGTGGACAGCGGTCTGCTCCAGAAAACGGCTCCGGCTGCAAATGCACAGGTGCCTACGGCAGCCTGAGTGGCCTGAGTGCACAGAAAAGCAAGCAGGTCCCAACAAGTTCCCCTTTACCCCCAGGGCACCCTGGTTCCATCCACAGCTGGTGGCACAATTAAGCCTAAATTCCAGGATTTCTGACTGCCAGTTCTGGGCTTTCTCACCATATCACACTTGCTCTTGATTTTATCTAAATGATGCAAGCAATTATAAACACACAGAGAGATACGTCCATTTACTCTTTTTTGGGGGGTGGGGGCCTCACCACACGGCTAGCAAGATCTTTGTTCCCTGGGCTCGGGCAGGGAAAGCAGTGAGTCCTAACCACCGGACCACCAGGAATTCCCCATTTGCTCATTTATAAAATGGGGTTGTTGCAAGGATGACAGGAAATAGTAGATCATGGTGACACACATTGTTTAGTGACTGACACAGTATAGACACTCCAGAAATGTTAGCTGTGGTTGTAGCTGTTCAAAGTCGTAATTGCTACTGTTATGTACTATTAGTAACAGTAATAATAATAAGGGGCTGTGTGACACACTCCTCCGTGCGGACTTAATTCCTCAGAACCTGGATCTGTTCCTACTTTTGTCTCTGACTTTAGATGCAACTAGAAAATGCCCTCAGGATTTATTCCTACCCAGTACTCCTAACAGAACAAACTCAAGACATTCAGAGTGCTGTCTTCCAGAGAACCTGCTATGGGCCTGACATGGGGCTGGGGTCTGACAATTGTTCTTTTGAATCAACTGTGTAGTCATCAGAATACCCATTCCACAGATGAGGAAGCAAAAGGTCAGAAGGGTTATGCACCAGAAGAGTTGGGAGGCTGACCTGGGTCTGGAAGTCCGGGAACCAGTGGATCTCATATCCACTCCTGCCATTCAGACGCTTCCAACAGTCAACAGGATGTGCCTCAACTGGCAATGTCAGGCCTCCAGGGTCACAGGGGAACCCCCACGGGACACACAGTCCTGTCCAGGTTAGGGCTAGAGTTGGTTAGTGCGGGAAAGAGAAATAGCAAGGCTAAGGAGAGAAGGACAGCCTTCTGGAGGGAGGCCAGAATGGCTGTGCAGGGTTTTGTGCATGGCCTCATGCAGAAACATACACAGGCATGAGCACACACAAGGACACACAGTGGTGTGAACTCAGACACATTGACACGCGTGCGTGAGAACACACAGACATGGGCATGCACAGGCATACACACAAAAATCTGCCTGCCGTGCAGGAGACGCGCGTTTGATCCTTGGGTTGGGAAGATCCCTTGGAGAAGGAAATACAACCCACTCCAGTGTTCTTGCCTGGAGAATCCCATGGAGAGAGGAGCCTGGCGGGCTACAGTCCACGGGGTCACAAAGTCAGACATGACTGAGTGGCTGACACCCACACAAAACAGAGACAGACACACACAGGAGTCACCCCAAACCCCAGGGTAAAAGCGTCAGGCCCTTGGAGATTCCCTCCTTGGAGGGGCAGCTATGGAACTGCCCTGAGCTGACCCCCCATCACTTGCCTCACACCCAGCATTGGGCCCCAGCCTCAGACGAGGGTGGGTGCTCCCTGAACGTGCCCAGGACCCAGGTGCTCCCAAGACGCTACCTGAGGAGGAGCACCTGGTGGGTGGGTGCTCCCTTCAGCCCACGGGATTCTGTCTCCTCAGCCTCTGTGCCTGCCTCGCTCTTGGAATTTCCGCAGTCTCACAGACAAATTCACTTCTCTCTGGCCACTAAGATACAAGAAATAGGTGATTCCCAGTGGAGAACCATGCTCCAGAGCCTGCACAGGTGGACAGCAATCTGTTTCGCCCTGAAGCAGGTGAGGGGGAGAAGGAGCCCTCCGGGAGGAGTGTCTTCCCCTCCTGAGAGGCCCAGGGGGTCTCGGCAGGCAGAGGTGGGCCAGGACAGCCAGGTCTGTGGGCCTGGACTCCCTCTTCTCTCCTCTTCAGGGCCTGGGGGAGGTGAGGGCCAGTCTGGGGGCCCCTTGGTTGGCATATGAGGAAGTGAGGCCTGAGAAAATGCCCCTTTCACTATCTGACCCCTGTCTTCCTGCACCCCGAGGTTTGACTGCTGAGACAGCAATCTCGAGTTTCACACAGTAAAGCCTCTCCTGACGATCAGCACGCCAGCCTATTGCCCTCAGCCTGCTGTGTTTCTGCTCCTCATCCTCCTGTCATTATCAATGTGCATCCTACCTGGGAGGGACCTGGCATTTCTTTGGGCCAGAAGGTTTCCCAGGAATAAAAAAGGGATGGAAATGACCACTGGGAAGTTGAAGAGTGCGCTGGATGCAGAGGCATCTGTCTTTTTGACACATCAGCTCTCCCCTCCGGAGGGGCCAGGACTGAAACCTGGCTGGTTTCAGCCCCAGGGGACTTTGTGAAGACAATGAGCTTGATATCAGCTCCTCCTCGCTCCTCGGCCCTGTGAACCCAGAAACTTAGCTGCCCTGAACATGCCAATCACTCATTCATTCAGCAAACACCCCAGAGCAGCCCGGCCCTGGGCACGCACGTGCTGAGACGAAGGGCCAGCATCTGGCCTGGGAGGCGTGCACTGTGCAGGGAGCAATAAGACAGCCCCGCGGAACGTGGCCACCCTGGGATACGGGCATCGCAACAGAAACCTGACCACGAACGCGACTATTCTAACACGAGCCCAAGGACTGAGTCTCAGACAGTGACTTTAGAAGCATTCATGAGTTCAGACAGGAGTTGAAGCCCATCTTCCTCTCAAGAGGATCAGGGAGTTCCCCGTGCCAGTCCTCAGCCACCACTGGCCCCGCACCGCGGCCTGGGGGCAGGACAGCGGGGCGCCCGCTGGCAGCCTCAGGGGTGGCCTGGGCAGCCGCATGCTTTCTGCAAACCTGGAGGCTGGCGGGCTCCAGGCCCAGCACATCCACCGTGGCCACGGCCACTCTCCTTCCCTATCCCCATCTGGAGGCCACGAACAGCCCCGAAAGACCGTGTGGGCTTGGGAGTCAGCTAGGCCTCAGCTCAAAGCCTGCCTCAGCCACCCCTCCCCTGGAGCAGAGATCTCCCCAACAGTGAGGAAGCTGACAACCAGCTCTGCAGGGCTCCCGGGGCCAGGGGGCAAAGCATGCATGAGGGCAGCAGCCTCCCCTGGGGACCGTCTGGCGCCCTCTCCACCCACAGCATCCAGGGGCTGGTGTGAAGCTCGCGGTGGGGGTGGCAGGCCCAGAGCACCAGGAGGGCTGGGCCGGGAGAGGCCCATGGCAGCCCCTTCCAGACGCGAGCCTCTCCACGGGGACTGCCACCTCTGGCCAAGCCTCAGCAATCACTCAAGCTAAACAGACGCCAGTGGGGATGAAGCTGGACACACCCGACTCCATTTGCGATTTTTAACTCTGCACCGCCTTCCCTGACCAGCTCAGGGAGATCTCCACCCAGCTGCTGGTCCCTGACAGGGTCTCATGCAGACCCTAGGGTGGTCTGTTGATGTCTGCACTTTTTCCCGGGGAAAAATGACCCTCCTAGGAAAGAGGGAGATGGAGGTCCTACAGGAACCACGTGCAGGCGTCATCCAGGGAAGCCTAGCAAGGGTCATTGGCCCACTCTCCTTATTGACAAGAGTTGCTTCAGGCCAGACGTTGTGCCAGGCTCTGGGAATAAAGCCCCAGATGAGGCAGGTGTCCTCTGAAACTTCCATCCATGAGGTTCCCAGTGCTGTCTGAGGAGAAGGGAGGGATTTGGGGTGAAGGAGCAGAGGAAGCCTCCAGAGGCCTGAGCACCTCAACAAAACCTCTGTAGGGGGTCCCGGGGCCGCGCCTGCCACACTGGGCTCCTCTCCAAGGTGGCTTGTCCCCAGGAACTGCTAGAGGTACACGCTGCCCCGAGACTGCCACAGCACAGGGGTCCGTGCAAGATCAGGCAAGTAGTGTGGTGAGAGAAAGTTCTGCAAAGCCCACAGGACCCCACTCCCTAGGCCTCAACAGAACCCCAGCATGCAGCACCTGTGTGCAGACCCTCTCAAGACGTGCTGTGGTGGTCCTTTCTAGTCCTTGTTCTTTAAAAGAAAGGAAAGAAGGAAGGTGGGAAGGAAAGAGGGAAGGGAGGGAAAAGAGGGGAAAGGGGGAAAAGGAGGGGCAGAGAACAGACGGAAGGAACCATGAGGGGCGCGCGGACCAGCCTGGGTGGGCTTTGAGGGTGATTCATCTGTACTTATTTCGACAGTTCTCCAGGGCTTGTGGCTGTTGTCCAAGCCCATTGGAAAGGAGTACAAAGGCCAGGGTGTATATTCCATAGAAGAGCTCTAGCTGGAACATACCGGGACACACACCGCCTGTCTCCATCAGCAGAGGTAGTGACATCTGCTTAGTCAATCTAACAGGAAATGCACCTGCAATTACTGTTTTGTTTTCAAGAATCGCTTTTCCTCCTCTGTTGATCTCCAGGCCCGAAGTGCTGCTGCTTTAATTGTATCAGAACCCATCGGTTCAAGCAACAAAATGCCTGGCGTGTTGTCTGCCAAGAGTGCAATGACTTACCCCTTGGAATTTTCTCTGGTCCAGGCAGTACAAGACCTTCTGTAATGAATGATGCCTTAGAGAGGATGGTTTTTAGAAACAAGGTGCTTCCATTCTCCCCAGAAGACACCAGATTTCTAGACCCTTAAAAACTGGGAACAGAACAGAGAAGCGGGTTGAAACAAATGCCGCAGTTGCCGGGAATGGCCGAGAAGACCCCTGTGGTTTGTTCTGGCCCCTCAGCGAATGTCCAGCAAAGGGAGGCCTCCCAGGGCCTAAGGTACCACGCTGCTGGGAGCAGGTGCTCATTTGCTGCCCTGAGAGCAGGGGCGACTTGATGATGCCCATGCACTGAGCTGTGCCTTCATCCCCAGCTCTCAGCGAGTCTCCCCAGGCCTGAGATTAAGGACTGGGCCACAAGCAGGTTATGGAGACGGTGATCCTGGATGCACTCACGCAGGGGTGGGGAAGCAGACAGGCGGGAGCTGGCAGCTGTGACAAGGCGTGACCACGAACGAGCCGCTGCCACTGAGGGCCATTAGAAACGGTTGGAACAGGCCCGGGGGTGGGGGTGAGCCCCATGGGTGAGGGTGAGAGTCCCATGGCCTCACCGCAGCGGCAGCGCTACCTGCACAAGCCGCCCTCGGGGGTCCAGGCCCGGGACGCAGGGGCGGCGAGCACTGCGGTCACTAGCAAAACCACAGCACAGCCTGAGCCCCGCGTGGGTCCCTCCCACACAGAGCTCTCTCTCTGGAGACGGCGGAGATGGGGAGGAGGAGACACAAGCAGGAGGCAGGGCGCTGCTCTTTCGAGGCTCGTAGTGGCTCACAGTCCTCACACGCAGGGAGAGGAAGGCGCAGCTTCACATCCCTTAGAGCTGGAATCTCTCTTGGCCCGGCCAGGCCTGGCCTCTCTGGGTTCCAGACTCCCCACAGGCAAGCCCCAGGCCCTTTGGGCTCCATCAGGCTCGCGGGCCCCGCCCTGTGCTCATCCTGAGAACCTTCCAGCCACAACACGTGTGCACACAGCAAGGAGCTCAGAGGAGGAGGCTTCCAAGCCCACCACCTGGCCCGGTGCTAATAGACTGTCCTTCCATGATCCCTCCCATCCTGCAAGATAAATTAAATCAGAATGCCAAAATAGAGAGTCGAACGGCTGTGTGGCCTGAATATAGATCCTATTGGCCGAGGTCTGCTTTCACAGACTGACTCAGCTCCCCTAGATTTCTGAAGACACTTTCCTCTCACCATCCAGTTTGTCAACCCTGCTTTCCTCCTTCTTTGCCTGAAAACGACCTCTGAAAGCTTAATCCCCACCCAGGTGCCTGGGTCAGGGGCATGCCTGGGCCAAATAGGAGCCTGCCTGCTTCCAGGGTCCTTGTGCCCCAGGAGCAAGAGGAGACTCTGGGAGCTGCCTGCTCAGAACACGGGCCTGTCTCATCCCTGATCACAAGCCTGTCTCACCCCCGATCAGGGATGACCTACAGTTGTGTGCCTAGAATTGTGAGGGTACCCTGGTCCACTCAACCTTCCTCCCACTACAGCCACTCCTGCCTTCAGCGAGCTCCAGATGGTACCTTCTCAGAGCAGCCAGCGCCCCGCTTTAGGAGTCTCTTACACATCTAACCTGTGCCTGCTGAGCTCTCTCCCGTGAGCAGTGGGGCTGGACCAAAACCAGTCATCATCCTTCAAGTGAGAACTGCTATTGACCCATCACAGCCCCGTCAGTGCCCAACAAGACCCCCCACTCTGTGGGAATGTTAAAACAGGAGCAGCAGTTGGGTAGTGAGGATTCCCATATGCTAGGGGAGGATTTTATTTATAATAGGATTATCATCACTGTCAGATCATAGGTCAAGAGGAGGCTGGGGCGGTTAAACAGCTGGGTGAACCCCTGGCCTTGGGTGAGCACAGAACCAGGACACAGAGTGGACCCCTGCCTGCCTCCCCAGGCCCCTAGCCATCATGCTGCTTGCCCTGCCCCACCCTGGCCAGACACCAGCCCCCTCCATGGGGCCCTCAGCACTGGGAATCAGGAAGGACCAACTGAATGATCCCCAAAGCCCATTAGACCCCTCTCCCTTGCCCCTCCCACCCACACGCAGGCCCCTCCCACAGATCCCGTAGAGGCCCGGTGACAGCCGAGGGGGGACTGACCCTCAGCAACAGCCTGGGCAGCCACAACGCTGTGCTCCCCACCATCCCACGGCCGACTCCGGGAGAAGGGCACGCACTCCAGTGCGGGGCTCTCTCTGCGTGGATCTCACAACCCCAACCATCGAATCCAGCTCTCTCAGGGTGCCAGCTTGCCCACTGCAGGCTCAGCCCCCTACTGCATGCAGGAGGCCAGTAGCCTCATCCCAGCCTGGTGGATAAAGGGCAAGTTCACCTTCCTGTCCAGACAAACAGTCTCCACAGGCAGGTGGGAGCTTTGTTGCTGCTTAATCCTTAAGTTTTGTCCAACTCTTTGTGACCCAATGAATTGTAACATGCCAGGCTCCTCTGCCCTCCACTATCTGCCAGAGTTTGCTCAGATTTATGTCCAGTGAGTTGGTGATGCCATCCAACCGTCTCCTCAGCTGTCCCCTTCTCCTTTTGCCATCAATCTTTCCCAATATCAGTCTTTTTCAGTGAGTCAGCTCTTCGCATGAGGTGGCCAAAGTATTGGAGTTTCAGCTTCAACATCAGTCCTTCCAATGAACACCCAGGACTGATCTCCTTTAGAATGGACTGGTTGGATCTCCTTGCAGTCCAGCGACTCTCAAGAGTCTTCTCCAACACCACAGTTCAAAAGCATCAATTCTTTGGTGCTCAGCCTTCTTTATGGTCCAACTTTCATATCCATACATGACTACTTGAAGAACCATAACTTTGACTAGACGGACCTTTGTTGGCAAAGTAATGTCTCTGCTTTTTAATATGCTGCCTAGGTCGATCATAGATATTCTTTCAAGGAGCAAATGTCTTTTAATTTCATGGCTGCAGTCACCATCTGCAGTGATTTTGGAGCCCAAGAAAATAAAATCTGTCACTGCTTCCACTTTTCCCCTTCTATTTGCCATGAAGTAATGGGACTGGATGCCAGGATCTTAGTTTTTTAATGTTAGTTTCAAGCCAGCTTTCTCTCCTCTTTCACCCTCATCAAGAAGCTCTTTGGTAGCTGATATGGTAAAGAATCTGTTAGTTTCAAGCCAGCTTTCTCTCCTCTTTCACCCTCATCAAGAAGCTCTTTGGTAGCTGAGATGGTAAAGAATCTATCTGCAATGCAGGAGACCCAGGTTTCATCCCTGGGTCAGGAGTATCCTCGGGAGAAGGAAATGGCAGCTGACTCCAGTATTCTTGCCTGGAGAATTCCATGGACAGAGGAGCCTGGTGGGCTACAGTCAATAAGTCACCAAGAGGGACTAACCCTTTCACTTCTTCACTTTTTGTCTGTAAAGTGGTATCATCTGGACATCTGAGGTTGTTGATATTTCAAATTGCTTCCAGCTTGCGATTCACCCATCTTGACATTTTGCAAAATATGCTCTGCATGTAAATTAAATAAGCAAGGTGACAATATACAGCCCTGACGTACTCCTTTTCCAATTCTGAACCAGTCAGTTGTTCCATGTCCAGTTCTAACCGTTGCTTCTTAACTTGCATCCATGCTTCTTAGGAGACAGGTAAAGTGGTCTGGTACTCCTCTCTCTTTAAGAATTTTCCAGTTTGTTGTGATCCACACAGTCAAAGGCTTTAGCATAGTCAATAAAGCAGAGTAGATATTTTTATGGAATTCCCTTGCTTTTCTGGAATTCCCTCTATAAACCAATGGATGTTGGCAATTTGATCTCTGGTTCCTCTGCCTTTTCTAAACCCAGCTTGAATATCTAGAAGTTTTCCATTCACATACTGCTGAAGCCTAGCTGGAAGACTTTTCCAAATTTGCTGACATATTGAGTGCAGCACTTTAACACCATCACCTTTTTGGATTTTAAATAGCTCAGCTGGAATTTCATCACCTTCACTAGCTTGTTCATAGTAATGCTTCCTAAGAACCACTGACTTCACACTCCAGGATGTCTGGCTCTAGGTGAGTGATCACACCATCGTGGTTGTCTGGGTCACTAAGACTTTTCTTGTATAGTTCTGTGTATTCTTGCCACCTCTTCTTAATCTCTTCTGCTTCTCTTAGGTTCTTACTGTTTCTGTCCTTTATCATGCTATCATGCCCATCCTTACATGAAATGTTCCCTTGATATCTCCAATTCCATTGAAGATTTGCAATCAAGAAATTTGACAAAATTCGGTTTCTTGAATTTTCTAGTCTTTTCCATTCTATTGTTTTCTTCTATTTCTTTGAATTGTTCATATAAGAAGGTCTTCTTATCTCTCCTTGCTATTCTCTGGGACTCTGGATTCAGTTGGGTATATCTCCGTTTCTCCCTTGCCTTTCTCTTCTTTCCTCAGCTATTTGCAAAGCCTCCTCAAAAAACCACTGTGACTCTTTGCATTTCTTTTTCTTTGGGATGATTTTGGTCACTGCCTCCTATACAATGTTATGAACTTCTGTCCATATTTCTTCAGGCACTCTATCTACTAGATGTAATCCCTTGAATCTTAGTTTAAGCCTGAATTTTTCTATAAGGAGCTGATGATCTGGGCCAGAGTCAGCTCCAGGTGTTTTTTTGCTGACTATGTAGAGCTTCTCCATCTTCAGACCCCCTTCATGGATCACAGCCTTGTTGTGGCAAAGGGGTTCGCATAACTAATGAAGCCATGAGCCGTGCCGTGCAGGGTCATCCAAGACAGATGGGTCAGAGCAAAGCATTCTGACAAAATATGGTCCATTGGAGGAGGGAATGGCAATTCCCTCCAGTTTTCTTGCCTGGAGAACCTCATGAACAGTATGAGAAGGCAGAAAGATATGACACTGGAAGATGAATCTCTCAGGTCAGAAGGTGCCCATTGTGCTACTGGGGAAGAGCCGAGGGTAATTACTAAAAGCTTTAAGAATGAAGTGGCCAAAGTGGAAACAACAGTTAGCCGTGGATGTGTCTGGTGGTGAAAATTAAGTCTGATGTGGTAAAGAACAATATTGCATAGGAACCTGGAATGTTAGGTCCATGAATCAAGGTAAATGGGATGCGGTCAAGCAGGAGATGACAAGATTGATCATTGACATCTTAGGAATCAGTAAACCAAAATGTACAGGAATGAGCGAATTTACTTCAGATGACCATTATGTCGGGCCTCCCTGGTGGCTCAGCAGTAAAGAATCTGCCTGCAATGCAGGAGACACAGGTTTGATCCCTGCGTCAGGAAGGTGCCCTGCAAGAGGGCATGGCAACCCACTCCAGTATTCAGGTCTGGTGAATCCCATGGACAGAGGAACCTGGAGGACTACAGTTCACGGGTTGCAAAGAGATGCCACTGAAGAGACTGAGTACACATGTCAACATTTATATCTATTACTATGGACTAAATTACTACTCTGGGCAAGAATGCCATAGAAGAAATGGAGCAGCCCTCATAGTCAACAATAGAGTCTTAAATGCAGTACTTGGATGCAACCTCAAAAACAACAGGTTGATTTCAGTTAGTTTCCAAGGCAAACCATTCAACATCACAGTAATCCAAGTCTATGCCCCAACCACTGATGCCGAAGAAGCTGAGGTTGACCAGTTCTATGAAGATCTACAACATCTTCTAGAACTAACACCAAAGAAAGATTTCCTTTTCATCATAGGGGATTAGAATGCAAAAGTAGGAAGTCAAGAGATACCCAGAGTAACAGGCAAGTGTGGCCTTGGAATACAAAATGAAGCAGGACAAAGGCTAACAGAGTTTTGTCAAGAGAACATGCTGGTTGTAGCAAATGCCTTTTCCAACAACCCAAGAGATAACTTGAGTACATCATGCAAAATGCTAGGCTGGATGAAGCACAAGCTGGAATCAAGATTGCCGGGAGAAATATCAATAACCTCAGATACCCAGATGACACCACCCTTATGGCAGAAAGGGAAGAAGAACTAAAGAGCCTCTTGATGAAAGTGAAAGAAGAGAGTGAAAAAGTTGCCTTAAAACTCAACATTCAAAAAACTAAGATCATGGCATCCAGTCCCATCACTTCATGGCAAATAGATGGGGAAACAATGGAAACAGTGACAGACTTCATTTCTTGGACTCCAAAATCATTGCAGACAGTGACTGCAGCCATGAAATTAAAAGACGGTTGCTCCTTGGAAGAAAAACTATGACCCTAGACAGCATATTAAAAAGCAGAGACATTACTTTGCCAACAGAAGTCCATCTAGTCAAAGCTATGGTTTTTCCAGTAATCATGTATGGATGTGAGAGTTGGACTATAAAGAAAGCTGAGTGCAGAACTGATGCTTTTGAACTGTGGTGTTGGAGAAGACTCTTGAGAGTCCCTTGGACTGCAAGGAGATCCAACCAGTCCATCCTAAAGGAAATCAGTCCTGAATATTCAATGGAAGGACTGATGCCGAAGCTGAAACTCCAATATTTTGGCCACCTGATGCGAAGAACTGACTCGTTGGAAAAGACCCTGATGCTGAGAAAGATTGAAGGCAGGAGGAGAAGGGGACAACAGAGGATGAGATGGTTGGATGGCGTCATCGATGGACATGAGTTTGAGCAAGCTCCAGGAGTTGGTAATGGGCAGGGAAGCCTGGCATGCTGCAGTCCATGGGGTCACAAAGAGTTGGACATGATTGAGCAACTGAACTGAACTGAAGAGATGACTCTACACATGAACATCACTGGATGGTCAATAATGAAGTCAGATTATGTTCTTTGCAACTGAAGGTAGGTACTAAACATCCCCATTTACATACACCACAGGCTGTGGGACACCAGGCAGGGGGAGGCACCCACGGCCCCTGGAGGACTTGAGTTGCCCCATGAGGGGAAGCTCAGGCCTGGAGCGTTTGGGCTGCCCCTCTGACCCACACCCCAGGCAGTGATGGGGGCAGAGGAGAGAGACCAAGAAGAGAGATCAGGACAGGCGGAGAAGGCAATGGGTATGGGTCAGACCCAGGACCCACGGGAATCCTCCAGACCCAAAGCCATAACTCCTGCCCTCCCCTGAGCTCAGGATCACGATGCTCAGCTGTGAGCCTTACCTGTCTGAGAATAGCAAGCTGGACACTCTTTTTCCTGGTTCTGGAAAGTTGATGGGGCTATAGGCCTGGTGGGGCTCCTGCTGGTGGGGGGTGGGTGGCAGGCTGCTGTCTCAAGTGGTGCAGAGGTCACTCTACTGCATGACCTTGGGCCTCAGATGCCCCATCGTTCAGTGGCTCTGGCCCTTCCAGCTGACCTTCTGGGAGGCCCCAAGTCTCCCAGCTATGGGTCCAGGCTGACTGCGAAGGGCCCAGGTGACTGCACAGTGAGGCACCCATGTGAGTGGCACCAGGGTCCAGTCTTGCCATGCTTAACCACGAGATGGGAAAGAAAGGTCAGCTTTAACAGTGGGACCATCTGCTTTATTACTTTACAACTATCTGGATACTCCTCTGCAGATGATCTTCAATAACATTCCTGGATTGCATGCCAAAATGAGAGAAAACTTTGGACTCACAACCACAGGCATAAATACCTAATTAAGCTCATTCTTTGAATAAAACCATATTTGCATGCATCTGTCAGCCCTCTGTAATCTCAGCCACTGCAGGGTGGTGGGACGGCATTTACTGAGGGTGGGAGAGAGACGGCCCAGCCTGGCACTCAGCCCTGCCCCTTCCTGGGTATTTCCTGTCTCTGAGTTCCCTTGGCTCAGCTGTTTCACCACTTGTTTCTGAGGTCTTATGATCACTAAATTAATCCTTAGTCCTCTCTCCTAGGCTTGTGGCCTGCCCACGCTATCCACCCACCCCCCACCCCCACCCCTCCAAGAGGCCTAGAAGGCCCCAGTCTCTAGTCTCTGCCTCCTCCAGCACAGCACCTGCAAACATCAGGCCCTACCTTGCCTGGGAAATTTCCTGCAAATGAGGCCTGTGTCCATCTCCTTTATACAGAAACACAGAGAGAGACCCTCCCCTTTCTCAGCACCCTCCATCAAAGCCACTGGCAGCAGCCACATCACACCAGTCCTCTGAGCAGAGGCGCCACAGTGAACTGGGAGACCACGTGCGTGGGGTTCTAACCCCATCTCTTTTGCCACCTCGCCAGGGAATGACAACAATTCTCCACGCCCCCATCTCCCTAAGCCTCAGTTTCCTCATCCATAGCACTGGGTTCGAGATTCTCTATGGTCCCTAAAGCTCCGTCTTCAGGGGCCAGGTCATTCTCAGGAGCACCTGCTAGCCTCTTCAACAGTCTGGCCTCCAGTTATGAAACACAAGAAGTTAGGGTATGACTCAGCCTAAGGGGGCCAGCTGGTGGCCCTCCCAGTGAGGTACACATGTTCAGCTGATCTGGCAGCTCCCCAAGGGAGAGCGTACAGCCCTACATGCAGAGGGGACTCCACCCCCTCCAGGGCCTGCACTCACCCGGGTCACTCACTGGACCCCACCCACCAGCCTCTCCAGCCCCAGCCTGCCACTCCTGAGTTCCTAGCTCCTGACACAACCGCCTGACAATCTGCTTACAGCCCCTGTGGGCCAGGCTGCTCCTGACCTGGCCTTCGCACAAGCCACTTCTCTTCTGGAAAGGCCGGTCCCCCCTACTTGGGCCTCTGCTCCAGCGTCAGCCTCCCCAACCCTCCACACCCCATCACACAGAGCTGCAGTCCCCTTGAGTCCCTCCAAGCTCAAGCCAGCCCAGGGCTCTGCAGGACAGGAAGCACATCCGTCCTCCTCACCAGCAGGGTTGAGTGCTCCACTCACGTCTCCAGAGGGAATGAATGAGTGAGTATGAATGAATGGACATGGGAACACTGGTGCCCACACACTTCAGCCTTGCATACAGTTAGGCCACAGGGAAAGCACACCCTCCCCAGTCTGGGGCTCCTGATGCCCAAGGCAGCACCCAGAGCCCCCCAAGGCCCCCAGGGGGCCCACCCTGGGGAGGAATCAGCCCTAATTCCCCACAGCTTCCTCCACTTTGCTTCCCTCTTGCAAACATATTCAAATATTTAAATTCCGTTTGGGGAACAATTAGCCTAGCATATGGTCTAATCACATTTTGTCTTCTGATAAAAAAAAAAAAATACATAGAAAACTTGGGAAATGAAGACTGACTAGGCTTTATCATGTTTCTTTCAACTGTGTTTCTTTTTTTATGAACACGAGCATATCACAGATGAAAAGACGCTCAGCACCCATCTAGCCCAGCACTCTCATTGTACTCGGGGAAACTGAAGCCCCGGGAAGGGAGAAGGACTGCCCAAGTTCTTGGGCCCTGAGAGTCAGATCTATTGGTGTTTGCCTCTTCCTTTTCAATAACCAGAGAAGGCTGGACCCAGTTCTCCTGGGGCCCTTTAGGACTAATGTCTTAGGGTTCTGGTGTCTGGAGAATCTGTGGCTACAAGGTTTTACACCCTGGGGGCAGGAGGAGACGGCAGAGCGAAGAGCAGGCATGGATTCCCAGCCAGATACTCCCTCTCCTGTAACCCCATCAGGCAATGGCGTGGAGGCCAGTGATGCTGAAACTCATTACCACCCACCTAGTCCCTAAGGGATCCAGATGGCCTCCACCAGCTAGATGCTGCAGAGCTGTTTGAAAGCAGGAGGACCGGCCACCGTGATGCTGTGGGACAGCCTGCTCCCTGCTGCCCCCTTCCCAGCAGCCTTGCTTCCCTAGGCTGCGTTTTGAAGGCCCAAGCAACGCTGGCCCACTCGGGCACAGCCGGACGTGACTGTATCTGGGGTCGTCTGTTCAGTGCTGGTCCCTCTCCTGCTGCAATATCAGATCTCAAGAGCAGGAACGGTGCGTGGGGCTCCCCTCACAGCCTCGCTCCATGTGGCAGCCCTCGGTGCCCTGGGCTAGCTGTGCCAGCTGACCGCTCACAGCAGTATGCTGCTGTAAGCTTATAAGGCTTTCCCCACTTTGCACTATGTTATTATCTTGCTCCCAATAGCCCAGATCGGCGGTATTCTCGTTGTCCTCACTTTGCAAATGGGAGCCCCAGGGAGACGCAGGAGGGAGGCAGCACATCCGAGACTGCTCAGCCAGACCTCACCCACTGTGCTCTGCTCTCTGTAACGTCAGCTCTCGGAGACTGGGACTTGTCCACTCAGAGGGGCAGGGTCCCGCAGACACATGCAGGCGTCCCAAGTCTTAGCTGAACGAAGGTCAACCTGACCCTGCTGATGAGAGTTCCTGCAAGCTATGCTCACTGCTGTGGTTCAGCAGGGCGGGTGTGGGGCGCAAAGGTGACCCCTGAGCACCATCACCCTGAGGGGTGGCCTCAGTGAGACCCCTGAGCCCACACTATGAAGCTCTGGTACGTGAAAGCAACACGGGGGATCCAGGCCGGGATAAGCCCAAGGCACGGGGAGATGACCAGAGGGAGAAGCACGAGCCTGTCCCACCCTGGGCCCAGCCTGGCTCTTTCTCAGGCTGCAGGGGCCCCGCCGAGTGGCTCAGGTGTGGGTCTGCAGATGGGTCCACGGGCCCTGCATCAGGTGTGGGTCTGCAGACGGGCCTTCCACGGGCCCTGCAGGCTTGGTGGACCCTCAGCAGCACTCTCCACAGGCCCCCACCCACTTCCAGAAGCCCCGCCACACACACAGCCACAGGCCAAACCTCCGCTGGTAAGACATGGCCCCAACAGCACTGACCAGCTGGGGAAACACGGCTCATTAGTTTTTAATTACGAGAAAATATATTAATATATCTTGATCATCCTCCCTGAGCCGACTCTCCCACCCCCTGCAGGGCCTGGCAAGTGGCCAGTCAGAATACCCAGATACTCACAAGCCCGCTGCCACACGAGAGGGCCACTATCCAGGGGCAGTTGTGTCTGTGCCAACAGAAGGGGCGCTGGACCTTGCGGGGGTACACTGCTGTGTTAAGTTCCTCCTGCTACACGTGATGATGAGTCCATCTGGCCAACACTTGATGCTGATGACCCGCTGGGCCCCCAGAAAGCCTAGGTACAGCCTCTCGCTGTAGGAGCATTTGAGGAAGAGACGTGCAGTCCAGGCATGGGGCTCGTGGAGCATGCAAGACAGAACGCCTGGGGAAATCTGGAAGGCATCCCTGACATCTGGGTCCTGAAGGATGAGTAGGAGTTTGCCTCTCTAGGGAAGGATGGGAGAAAATATTCCAGCAGAAAGAACAGTCCTGTCCAGAGTCACAGAGCAAGGAACCGTTGAAACCCAGGTCTCTGATTTCAGTCACTGCCCTTAAACTCTGTGCGCCGCTGCTACATATGTGACAAGTCTTGAATGTCATGCCAAGGCTCAGAGAAAGACCAGGGGAAGGGGTGGGCTCTGATGTTTGAGAAAGTTCTGCCGAGAGTTTGTCGGATGGAAGGGGAGATTTGGGAGACACTTCTGAGATACGGTCCACAGGTTTTATAACCAGTGGGATATTGGGCGAGTCCCCTCACCTATCTAGACCTGAGTGTTTTAGTGTAAAATGGGCCACAGGGATGTCTTCCAGTCCCTGCCCTGCCCACCTGCGGGTTGTAAGGAGGAGCAGGGGGAACCCTGGGGCTGACCGCCTGGCCTTGGATTCTGAGCTCCTTGAAGCAGCTGTGTACCCTTGGGCCTATCACCTGACCCCTGAAGCCTCAGATCTGTCATCCAGAAGAGCTGCTGTGACCACAGGAATTGCTGGGCCACGTGGATCTCTGAGTACCGGATCCAGCAGAGTGTTCACACAAGGGCCCCAGCCTGTAAAGCAGCGTGTGTACCACATAGAGTCACAGCAGCTCCAAGAGGTGGGGAGGAGCGGACCAAAGGCAGAGCCCTTGTGTTAGGAAAGAGGGTTTAGGGTGAGAAGTAACACAACTTTCTGTATTACTGAGATATTTAACGATGTTTATAATATTTAACAATTTTAAAATAAGTTTTCAGGAAGACCCAACAACATAAGTAATTACTATCATAGAAAAGCCCTGATGTTGAATAGCTAGGTTTGGGGGCTTGCTGACACCAGGAACCACCTGGGGACATCAAAGTGTCCCCTCTCCCCTTCAATTTCAGTGCTCTCTGGGGCTGACACCTTGAGAAGGTCAGAATGCTGAAAAGCCTGTCCCTGGACCCTGCAGGACCCTGGGCCAAGCTCTCTGTGTGGACTGTGGCCTTTGATCATCTCAGACCCTCCGAGGAAAGGGTCTCATGACCTCAATCACCACCCAGGTCTGAACGCTGTGGCACCTCCCCTGTGTAACTCCCCCTCCTGCCAGGGAGCACAAGCTCCCCAAGCCATGTGCATGCTGGACTCTGTCCCCAGGGCCCTCACACAGCCAGGAAGCATAGGCCCCCCAGGCTGTGGTGCCCAAGAGGAGACGGGTGTGGGGAAGTCACCCCCAAGAAGCCTGGGAGAAGCTCTCAGGGCAGGATAGAGGCGGCAGGCAGCCTTCTGGACGAGGGTGGGCAGGTCTGGGGGACGGGGTACCCTGGAGAGGCCGCAGCAGGCAGAGGTGCTGTCCAGGCACAGGGAATGCAGGGACCAGCCCTGAAAACTGTGCTGACCAAACAGGATGCCACATGAAAGGAGCTGCAAGTACCAGGGTGGGCAACTGGCCATGGTACAGTCAGAGAACCACCAGGCAGCCCAAGAAAGGACTGAGGGGAGAAAGGGCTCCTACACTGACTGCTTGGATGCCAGGATACAACTGAGCTAGGGGAGGACAGAGCCCTAGTCCTGGGCTCTCAGAGCTCTAGGGACCCAGGAAGCCACGGACCCCACAGAGCCCCCACTCCCTCCACTCTTCAAGCCAGATCATCCCTCCCCAAACCTCAGGTTATGTGACTGTGACCACAGTGGCCCTCCAGGTGGAGCTGATGAGAAGAGCTTTCAAAGATGTGGAAGGCAGGTGTGCACTGACTCACACAGGTGCACACAGGCACACACACACACACACACTCGTGCATCATCTGCTATCGACCACGACAACAAAGAGATGGCGTGAAATGCAGCCAACAGATGGGAGCCCGCTGAAATGTCAGCCGGAAAAAACAGCCCACATCAGAAAAACAAAATTCCAGTTTAACAAAATCCTTTCCTCCTTCCTCCCTCCTAAGAGAAAAATTCCCGTGGAGGTTCCTGGGACGTTGGCAATCCAAGATGAGTTATTTATTCAGGACCACCACCCCATCATGCATGGTAAGTACAAAAGGGAAAAATGCTTCTGGATTTGGAAATGGGGTTGCAGTCACAGATGGTGCTTGAACATGCATAAATTCTGTTGCTGTGTGAACAGATGGAAACTTGAAGGAAAAAATTAAAAAAAAAAAAACTTTAGCATTCATCTGCCAGATCATTGTTGGGTTAAAGAAGAGGGAGTTTGTTCCTTGACAGGAAGAGTCTTGGTCTTTTGATCTGTGGGGTGGGGCAGAGAAATTGTGCCATGTTCAATGGTCAGTCCTACCCAGGTTTAATTTCTGGTTCTGCCATTTACCAGCTGGGGGAACTTAACCTCTCTAACCCCAAGTCCTCCTTCGAACAAGAGGGAAACAAGGTGGCTTCCCAGGATTGCTGTAAGAATCGAGCTGACTAGTGTATGCAGAGCACACGTTCAGGCCTGGCACGGAGGAGGACCCGACAAACGGCAGCACCCCAGGCCGCTGTGGAGGAGCCTCACTCACCAGATAAAGGCCGAGGTCGCCTGGATGGGAAACTGAGACGCCAAGAAGGCTCAGGATGAGCCTACAGGAGAGCTGGGGATGGGAGAGGAAACAGCAGCTATCTCCAGACAACATCTCCTTTCCAGAAGATGCCTGGGGTCTGGGCAAGAGAGCAGCAGCCAGGGTCCGTGGGAGGCTCAGTAAGACCTTGGGAATGGGGAGGACAGTTCAAAGCGAAGGTTCTGTCCACCCTGCCTCCCTCTCACTCGGGAAGTGAGTCAGTCCTGTGTCTCTGCTCCATGACGGGAGTCCACCTGTGGTAGGTTGCTGGCAAAAATAACCATAAATCATTACCCCTGCCTGTCTCCGGGCCCCTTCTCAGGTTACCTGTCAGGAGTTGGAGTTTCCCTGTGACTTGCTTGACTGATAGAATGCAGTGGACGTGACAGCATGCCTATTAAGGCCAGACTTCCACTCTTTTTGGCCCCCCACCTCCTCCAGAGAAGAAGCCTGGCTAGTAGACATGGGGTGCAGAGCCAAATTGGCCCCACGGTCCCAGCTGAGGACCCAGACATGGAAGATGAAGGTGAAGATCAACAGAGCCACCTAACCAACCCTCAAGTGACCACATGTGACTGAGTGAGCCTGCCAAGCCCAGCCTGGGTCAGCAGAACCCTGAACCAACGCGCCGATGCATAGGAAAAATCCACGCTTATAGTTGTATGGCATGGAGGTTCGGGGGTTGTTATGTGGCAATAGACTCTGACCCTCCCTGTCCCCCAACCTCACACTCCAAACCAACCACCTTGCTCTGCGGGAAGTGTGAGGGGAGGAAGATCTCATTACAGACCCAGAATGGTGTTTCAGAGTCCAGAAACTGTCGACTCAAAGGCAGTGAACTCTCTGCCCTACACGCCAGGTGCCCGCCCAGCAGCAGAGGGCCAGGTCACTGCAGTCCAAAAGCCTCATTGCCAGAACAGCAGGTCCTCCCTGATGGAGATGCTGACCACCCTCAGCATGGGCTGGTGGGGGCTCCTGGCCCTCAGCTGCTAGACTCGCTCCACTGAGAGGGCAGCCCCACCCCCAGGCCCCTCAGTGAAGGGGAGCCTGAGCTGGAGATCCCAGAGCGGGGCAGGAAGGTGGGTCCCAGCAGAGTTCTCCCAGCCAAGCCTGCCGTCCTCTCACAGGAAACCCTCTCACCAACACCTCTGTGTGCCCTCTGTGCTGGGGACACACCAGATGATTTTAGCTCCCGGGGCCCAACAGAACCCTGGCTGATGTTAAGGAAAAAAAACTATGACACGTTAAAGACGGTAAAGCAGGCTTTATTCAGGACTGTTGCAATAGGTTCAGAGATCCCGCAGTGGGGCTTTGCAGGGGGAGGAAGAGACGGGGCTCCACTCGGAACACAGCCTGGCCGTGTGGGAGTGAACAGCCAAGGACACAGAAGGACACATCAGGGGTGGCGGGGGTTCTGTCTACAGCAATCTAGCAGGGTCTTGCCGAAGACAGGCCAGGGTGATCAGACATCACCTGGGAGGGGGGTGGGGTGAAGAACCTGGTTAGGTATCACAGGTGGGAAGTTCTTGTTAACCTTCTCAGGGTTCTTGCTAAAACTGGATTCTAAAAGGAAGTACACAGATGGACCTAGGAGAAGGTTAAGAAGCCTGATTCGAGTTTGGTTAAGCAAAGAATCTTTGTCACAGACACCACCCTGAGTGGCGGTGGCCCGTGGAGGTGGCGGGGCAAGCTGCCCAGCAGGGTGGCTGAGGCAGATGGCACGGTGAGCTCTGTGAAGCAGAGTCAAGTTCTGAGGGCTCTGCCCACCCCTAGCCCTGGGAAGACCCTCTAAACCAGCCCTTCATGTCCACTGAGGCTTGATGCTCCAGGGAGGGGGTCCCAGGAGCGATTCCCAGCACTGAAAGAAGGGTTTGTCTTCCCTTCCCACCCACTCTCCTTTTAAAACTGCCCGTGGGTTGTCTTATCGGAAAATATTTCCCAGAGAATATTGCAGACCTCCACAATTTATGGAGAGTCTCACTCTTCAGAACCACATGCACACAGGATGCTTTGTCTGAAATGCCTTTCTTCTACTTTTCCATCCAGCAAGCTCCCACACATCCTTCAAGACCTCACTCATATGACACCTCTTCTGAGAAACCTTCTGTGATTTCCCTGGGCAGAGGAAATAGTACTATCTTCTGGGCTTTTTTCAGCTTGGGTTGTACTTCTCCTTGGATGCTGACCACAAGTCAGCACACTATGGTTCATGGGTCAGATACAGCCTATCCATTATTTTGGTGAGATATTATTAGAATTAGCAGAACATTTATTTATACACTGTCTGCGGCTGCCTTCCTACTACAACAGCAATGAGACCATATGGCCCACAAAGCCAAATATCTATTAATACTGTCTCATCCTTTCCAAAATGTTTGCTTACCCTCTCCCTCGACTATGAGCTTCTCAAGATCTAGGACAAGGACCAGGGCTGCTTGCCTCTATCCTGCAGCCCTGGCCAGGGGGAGTCACAGACGGCCCTTGATAAAAGTCTGCTGAATAAATGAACAGATAAGTGAAAGGCGATGTTACGGGTTCACCACAAGGCTCATGTCTGCAATCTCATGCATGGGGCTAGTCCGCAGAGGGCCCAGAGGAGCGTTCAGGGTTTCAGCATGCACTAGCAAGGAGGAGGAACTCTGGGCTTCAAGAAGTGTGGGCGACTCTGATGCACCGGACCCTGCCCTGTCCCATCCTCAGCTCCCACTTTCCCTCCAGCAACTGCAGGAGCAACCGGCTGCCCGCGGGGGCGGCGGGCAGCACCTGCTCCCACAGCCATCGTGTCACTTGCTCTCTGTTCCGGGCCCTCTGCTTCTGCCCCCTGAGGTGCCCGTGAAAGTACTGGGCCATTCTGGTCCACACCCACCCCTGGAAGTGCCAGGTAGTCAACGCCCCCCGCAACTCCTGGCCAGTGGGGGAGGCACACCCACGGATGAATGCTTTCTCCCTCGGACGCCTCAGGTGGGTAACTGACGCATGTCCTACCCAGCACCCAGAGGGTCCCCAGGTAAAAAGAGCCCCGGTGGCCCACAGCGATTTTCTTCCACTCCCACTTCACCTTCCCAGTGAGCCGCTCCTGTTCCCTGGAATCACAGCCCCCAAATAAATCCCCTGCACAGAAGCCCTCGGTCTTGGCCACATAGGTGAAGCAGCCCCACCCCAGCTGCAGCAGGACAGGAAATCAGGACCTTCAATCGTTTAATGCTTCCAAAATCTCCACAGAGAGCAAGCAGTGCACTAGCTTCTGGAGAGTGCAGCCGCAGGGCACCACGGGCTGGGGGGCTGCAAACAGCAGGAATGCACGCTCTCCCGGTTCTGGAGGAGTCTTCAGGGCTGCATGCGTGCAGAATGCCATAAGAGCACACTGCCCTGCTTCCTCCAGCCTCAAGGGCCGGCTCGGGCAGCCCTAAACTGCTTGTCTTTCCACAGATTTCTCCTTTCTCTGACAACCCCAGTCACTGGATTTAGGGTGTGTCAACACCGTCCCAAAAGGCTCCAGTGAGAGGGAGGTTCTGACTCTCCAACCAACCCACCTGGAGCTTTCAGGACCATCCTCCACAGGCCAGACACTGATGTCCCCTGGCCCTTGGTTTGCGTTTCTCTTGAGAAATTTAATTTGTCAGCAGGTGATGAAATTGCCTCATGTAGGGCGGTGAGACCCCTGGTCACAGCCACTACGCTTTTCAGAGCTCTGAACTTCCATGTCAGTGGCTGAGATCTCTCAGCAAATCACTGCTAAAGGAGTAAGTGGACTTTGGCACAAAGGCTGGCACAGATTCCCTCCCCCTCGCCAGACCTCCCCGACCCTGGGCTTCCCTTGCAGCCATTCCTCATTTCTGACCTCCAAAGAGAGGGCCTGCACCACAGGGAACCCAGATGGAGAAGGGAAGCCGGACCCTGAGCCCCAGGGGGTGAGCACTCCCTGCAGGGCTTCCCTGCGTGTCAGTGACGGTCGCTGGTCAACTGGGAGGTGTCTGGCCCTCCCCTGATCCCCTCCAACCTCTGAGACAAGCACAATGTCTCATATGCAGCAGGAGCTTAGCATGGACTTACTGAATCATCCGAATGTGGCCTGCTGAATTGTCTAGGCTCTGCCTCAGGGAGCAGCCAGGGGCTGGAGCTGGTGGCCAGCTCATGGGGCAGACTCTGAGTCAGAGGCCTTTCTGTCTGGTTGGATTTTTCCTCCTGACTCAGTCTGTAAACAGTAAACATTTAATTTGTCTCACAGTTACATTGAAAGGCAGATAAACCCTGATAAGCCTTCATCTGGCATTCTGGTTTCTAATCCCCCTTTATCCTCTCTCTCTTGCACACCTGTGTGCACACACATTGAGTCTCTGGGGCAGGCAAGGGAAGGTTGAGTGGGGATCCCACCTCGCCTGCCATCTCCAGCACAGCACCCAGCTCCGGCCATGGAGCAACCACAAGATGAGGCAGAGCGTGGGGCCAGTCATCTTGCCTCCTAGGCTCAAGCTCCGGCTGGACCCTGAGTTGTGGGACTTCTCAGGACCTTTGGTACATTTAATGCTCTATAGCTCTCCATGTGGGGAGCAGCTGTCCCTAGGTGCATTTAATTACAAAAGGCCCAGCCCATATCAGCCAGTAAAGGAAGAGACAGGAAGCAAGGCTTGGTCCACCTCTGCAAAGGCCAGTGACATCCTACTGTGACATCTTTGTCCTGCCCTGTCAGCAGCAGTGGGGGATGCTGCGCATAGTCAGGGGTCCTCTTACCAAAGTTGGGGTCCTCCCAAGGACAGCCAGACCTGAAGGACGCTCAGACCACCACCACCGAGGGGAGAGACACCAGCTGCAGAGTCAGGACATCTGATTTCCAAAGCCCACTCGGGCGCTCACCAGCTGTGTGATCTCAGCTCAGCCCTCACGCTCCCTGAGCCTCGCCCCCTGGCCCCAGGACTCAAGCACAGCACTGTCAGGTCTGTGGCTGCAGCGAGTCACTTCCTATACCACCAGTTGGGAAACAGCCCCAGAGTCTTTGGCGCACACTCCCTGCCCTTCTGGGGTGGGCTGCACCATTGTGGAGCCGCTGCAGCTGCAGATGGAAGCACACCGGCCCAGTGCAGGGCCGCCTGTGACAGCTCAGAGCCTCCTTCTCCAAATGCAGTTGTTTCACTTTCCATAAAGAAATGTCCAGTCCTCACTCCCAACCAAGGATCCCCTCTCCCCAGGACCTCCCACAGGCAGCCCGGCACCTCCTCTTTTTGTGCTTATGGCCTTTCCCGGACTGCTGGCCCAGAGCCAGGGAGACTCCAGGCTCTGCCTGCCAGGGTGTGGCAGGTAGAGGTGTGCAACTTCAGGCATCCGTGCCCAGGGCTGTGCACGCAAACCTCTGTGCAAGAAGAGGCCGAGGGACACGCGCATGTGGGGAGCCGGGGCGGTCACCCCCCCGACTCCTGCCTCGCTCGGGAAGCTCCCTGCCGCTCCAACAGGGTCCTTCTTCCCGTCATTCTTCCAGCATTCCTGGAGGCTCAGGGGCCTAAGCCAGACCAATGAGCCGTCCTTCCATCCCTTTCATCCTGCAGCTGGGAGTGCGAGTGGCGCGCGTGGGGCCAGCCACCCTGGGGAAAGGAGGAGGAGGAGGGGCACCCGGCGCCACCCCTCTGTGAGGCTCAGCTCCCCTCAGACTTGCGCCCAAGCTTGTCCACCTCGGGTTCTGCTGCCGCCAGGGACCTCGGGCATTTCCTGGGCACCTTCCCTCTCCTGCTTCTGCCCAACTGGGAAGGGCCCGTGGGCCAGGGCTTGCGGGCCCGTCTCAGCGGGAAGCCTCAAGGTTCTCCCTCTCAGGCACCGTTTGCCCGTGGTAAGGTGCCCATATTGCTCCAGACGGTCCCTGGGTGCCTTCCTAACCCAGAGGGCAGCAGAGAAGGGTGCCCGGCCAGCACTGCCCACACGTGCCTGCTTCCTGCTGTGGGGCTGTGCGTAAGTGGCTTGACCTCTCTGAACCTCCGTTTGCTCCATTATGACCCTCCGGTAACAATGGCTATGTCCTCACAGCATCAGGAAACTGGAGTGAGCTTGGCTTCCCACACGCGCAGCACGGGGCCCGCCGGCCGTGAGGGCTTAGCACGGGAAGCTGTAATTGTCCCAGCTGCTCCGAACTCAGTCTAAACCCCCAGCAGGAGCTGGCAGCTCCGATCGTCTGGGGCCTCCTCTTTCCCAGATAAAGGGCTGAGATGCTGAACTAATAATGCCTTTTCCTTTCAACAGAAATGGCCATAGGAATATTAAAAACCTATCCCCACCCCGATAACCCCACCAACATGCATGTGCACTTGTGTGCATAAAGTTGCTCACACACTCACAGGCTGCTCTCATGTACACACTCTCACACATGTGCCCCTGTGTTTACACACATATCTACACCCACACATGTGCTCCCATACTCATGTGTACACACATCCTCACACACACAGGTATGCACACAAATGATCACACATGTGCACAACCATAGGCATGCACTCACATGCACACACAACATACATGTGTGCACACACACTCAAAGGCACACACCTGCCCCCTCCTCTCCGTTCAGAACGTACTAGCTGTCTTTTCAGCTCAGTAAATCCCCTTTTTAAGTTCTCAGGTGGAGGGGGGTGCCCACAATCACATTGAGACCTTATATGTCAAGTCTCAGCCCTGGAGCCAGATTTTATGACTGAGTCGTAAAGCTCTGTTGATGGGAGTCTGTGGTGCTGGTGCAGACACGGGTTCAGCAGAAGAGGGGCCAGTGCAGCCCTGTCAGAGCAGCCCAGGAAGAGGAGAGCCAGCCCACAACTCACAAGACGCCTGTGTGGGGCAATTATGAATGTCAGCCCTGATGGTTTTCTACCTCTCATATAAAAACAATCATACATTCTTCTAATATCTGGTCAATTTTCTCTCAAATTAATGGAATTTCCCTCCTATAATAACGGATTCGTCTTCTGCTTGTGCTCTCCAAAGGCACACAAGACTGCAGACCCTGGCTCTCCCCCCCACAGGGGCTACCGCCAGCCCTCTTACCACACACACTCCTATTTTCTTAATCGCTCCTTTATAAATCATGACGTTTCTGGTTGTTCCGGTTACCTGTAGAGGTGATGGATTTGCTCAGAAGACTGGAGCAGAAAGCCTCAGCCCTCACTTCTCAAAGGAGGTGGGGGCTCCCTGTTCCCCGGAAACTCTGATTGCTGAGGCCAGTAACCGCTGTCAGAACAAGGAGAGGGAGAGCCATGCAGAGGAGGAGGGCGCGGCCGAGTCGTGTCCCGCAGATCCGCACGGACACGGCGGACTGTCGAGGCAGAGGGCGGGGCGGCGTCTGAGCAGCAGCTGAAACCCGGATGGGTGGGCAGGCCGCTGGGCCTGTAAGGGCAGGGCAGCGGGAACTGTGGCGCCCCCTCGGCAGTGGCGCTGCCACCCGTGGAGATGTCCTCTGCTGGCCAGCTCGGCGCCTGGGCCCTGCATAGGCCGTGGGGCTGGCCGAGCTACTGCGCAGGAGTGGTCCCACCGCCCGGCCCGCCGAGCCGCCAGCCTCCAAGGCACACACACCCGTCCCCGAGCTGCAGGCCGGCAAAGGCACTGCCTGCCGGAAGCTTCTCAGACCAACGACAGGCCCCGCCGCCACCCTGACCACAGCTGGCCCCGCGTGCTCCTAGACCGAGGGTCACAGACAGGCAGCAGTGAGCCTTTTCTGACCCATGGATAGGTGCTATTTGTCTTGTGTGTTTTATTCTTAGTCATTAGAATTAGTTGAGGACATTTTAGCATGAGATTTTCAACATAGATCTTTACCTTCTTTAGGGGAAGAGGCTCACACTCCTCCAAGGCAGCATCTGGCTGGAGTGACATTCCCCACCCACACCTGCTGTCCCCCCCCACACACTCACACACACACTCGCACACGCACACACACACACACGCGCGCACACTCATACACACACTTGCACACTCACACACACACACACTCACTCAGTGCCCTGGGATATGACTTTTATGGTGTGGACAAGCCCATCAT
Source organism: Okapia johnstoni (assembly GCA_024291935.2). NCBI lineage: Eukaryota > Metazoa > Chordata > Mammalia > Artiodactyla > Giraffidae > Okapia > Okapia johnstoni. The sequence continues at coordinate 65,447,722 of CM044310.1, forward strand.
GCCCTCAGGCACTGCATCCACACTGCTCTACCAGTCCTGGTACAGGCTCCCCCAGTGCACACAGGAGCCTCAGCCTCATGACCCTGTGTCTCAAGAAGGACACAGCAGACCAGGGCTGGCACCACTGCCAGTCTGTTTTAGAAGTGACAGTGCCCAGCTTCTCACTACTATCCTGGGGACCACCTGCAGTTTCCCCAGAGCCCTGCTCTCCTGCTGAAATCGGGAGCCCAAAAGGAGGGACAGGCCCCCAGGCCACAGGCCAGTCTCTGCCCCACCTCCTTCCCTCCCTCCCTCTCCTCAAACAGAGCACTCACCAGTGTTCTGAGGACGCCCAGCATCATCCCACCTCACCTAGACAGCAGCTGTGGGGAGCGGGTGTGACCCAGACAGTCTGATGAGCAGGCACCCCTGGGAGGCCCCCAGCCCCAAACATCCCACTGAGCTGCACCTGCTCTCTCTTTAGTGATAAGTGTGGCCCTTTCTCTCCTTCATTCATGGTGTTGGGTCTTGGGGACAGGCATGCCCCTGCTGTATGCACCTGGGGTGTAGACACCAACATTCAAGCAGGACACACTTCTTAGGTTTTGGACAAACATGCCCTATGGCCTCCCTCTGACACTCTGCAGGACTGAACACAGTCACAGAATGCCAATCTAACTGCAAGGGGCCAGGTTTTACATTTCACTGTGTGCCTAACAGGAGAATCAGACTGCAGAGAGACAGCCACAGAGGGTCACTCAACAAATTAGAAACATTTCTGTGCCTGGGACTCCAGTCCTCTCCATCCAGGTCCAGACCCATGCTCTCTGCAGAGACTTCCTGCCATGTGAAGAATGCCTTTTAGACGAGTGATGCCATATATATATATATGTATATGTATACATATATATATATATGGCATTTTACTTGATATATGTGTGTGTGTATATGTGTATATACAACTATGTATTTTTTAAGAAGAGGAATGATTTGTTATAAAGTGTATATTCAAAATAAGGCTCAAAATATATTACCCCTGCTGAGTTTTCCAAATTTGGTGGCATATCGAGTGTAGCACTTTCACAGCATCATCGTTCAGGATCTGAAATAGCTCAACTGGAATTCCATCACCTCCACTAGCTTTGTTCGTAGTGATACTTTCTAAGGCCCACTTGACTTCACATTCCAGGATGTCTGGCTCTAGGTGAGCGATCACACCATCGTGATTATCTGGGTCGTGAAGATCTTTTTTGTACAGTTCTTCTGTGTATTCTTGCCACCTCTTCTTAATATCTTCTGCTTCTGTTAGGTCCATACCATTTCTGTCCTTTACCAAGCCCATCTTTGCATGAAATGTTCCCTTGGTATCTCTAATTTTCTTGAAGAGATCTCTAGTCTTTCCCATTCTGTTGTTTTCCTCTATTTCTTTGCATTGATTGCTGAGGAAGGCTTTCTTATCTCTCCTTGCTATTCTTTGGAACTCTGCATTCAGATGGAAATATCTTTCCCTTTCTCCTTTGCTTTTCGCTTCTCTTCTCTTCCCAGCTATCTGTAAGGCCTCCTCAGACAGCCATTTTGCTTTTTTGCATTTCTTTTCCATGGGGTTGGTCTTGATCCCTGTCTCCTGTACAATGTCATGAACCTCTGTCCATAGTTCATCAGGCACTCTGTCTATCAGATCTAGTCCCTTAAATCTATTTGTCACTTCTACTGTATACTCATAAGGGATTTGATTTAGGTCATACCTGAATGGACTAGTGATTTTCCCTACTTTCTTCAATTTAAGTCTGAATTTGGTGATAAGGAGTTCATGATCTGAGGCACAGTCTGCTCCCAGTCTTGTTTTTGCTGACTGTATAGAGCTTCTCCATCTTTGGCTGCAAAGAATATAATCAATCTGATTTCGGTGTTGACCATCTGGTGATGTCATGTAGAGTCTTCTCTTGTGTTGTTGGAAGAGGGTGTTTGCTATGACCAGTGAGTTCTCTTGGCAAAACTCTATTAGCCTTTGCCCTGCTTCATTCTGTACTCCAAGGCCAAATTTGCCTGTTATGCCAGGTGTTTCCTGACTTCCTGCTTTTGCATTCCAGTCCCCTATAATGAAAAAGACATCTTTTTTGGGTGTTAGTTCTAAAAGGTCGTGTAGGTATTCATAGAACCGTTCAACTTCAGCTTCTTCGGCGTTACTGGTCGGGGCATAGACTTGGATTACTGTGATATTGAATGGTTTGCCTTGGAAACAAATAGAGATCATTCTGTCATTTTTGAGATTGCATCCAAGTACTGCATTTCGGACTCTTTTGTTGACCATGATGGCTACTCCATTTCTCCTAAGGGATTCTTGCCCACAGTAGTAGATATAATGGTCATCTGAGTTAAATTCACCCATTCCAGTCCATCTTAGCTCGCTGATTCCTAGAATGTCAACATTTACTCTTGCCATCACCTGTTTGACCACTTCCAATTTGCCCTGACTCATGGACCTAACGTTCCAGGTTCCTATGCAATATTGCTCTTTACAGCATCGGACTTTGCTTCTATCACCAGTCACATCCACAGCTGGGTACTGTTTTTGCTTTGGCTCCATCCCATCATTCTTTCTGGAGTTATTTCTCCTCTGATCGTCAGTAGCATATTGGGCACCTACTGACCTGGGGAGTTCATCTTTCAGTGTCCTATCTTTTTGCCTTTTCATACTGTTCATGGAAAACTCAGCAGTGGCCACAGGACTGGAGAAGGTCATTTTTCATCCCAATCCCAAAGAAAGGCAATGCCAAAGAATGCTCAAACTACCGCACAATTGCACTCATCTCACACGCTAGTAAAGTAATGCTCAAAATTCCCCAAGCCAGGCTTCAGCAATACGTGAACCATGAACTTCCAGATGTTCAAGCTGGTTTTAGAAAAGACAGAGGAACCAGAGATCAAATTGCCAATATCCGCTGGATCATCGAAAAAGCAAGAGAGTTCCAGAAAAACATCTATTTCTGCTTTATTGACTATGCCAAAGCCTTTGACTGTGTGGATCACAATAAACTGTGGAAAATTCTGAAAGAGATGGGAATACCAGACCACCTGACCTGCCTCTTGAGAAACCTGTATGCAGGTCAGGAAGCAACAGTTAGAACTGGACATGGAACAACAGACTGGTTCCAAATAGGAAAAGGAGTACGTCAAGGCTGTATATTGTCACCCTGCTTATTTAACTTATATGCAGAGTACATCATGAGAAACACTGGGCTGGAAGAAGCACAAGCTGGCATCAAAATTGCCGGGAGAAATATCAATAACCTCAGATATGCAGATGACACCACCCTTATGGCAGAAAGTGAAGAACTAAAGAGCCTCTTGATGAAAGTGAACCAGGAGAGTGAAAAAGTTGGCTTAAAGCTCAGCATTCAGAAAACTAAGATCATGGCATCTGGTCCCATCACTTCACGGCAAATAGATGGGGAAACAGTGGAAACAGTGTCAGACTTTATTTTGGGGGGCTCCAAAATCACTGCAGATGGTGATTGCAGCCATGAAATTAAAAGACACTTACCCCTTGGAAGGAAGGTTATGGCCAACCTAGGCAGCATATTTAAAAGCAGAGACATTACTTTGCCAACAAAGGTCCATCTAGTTAAGTCTATGGTTTTTCCAGTGGTCATGTATGGATGTGAGAGTTGGATGGTGAAGAAAGCTGAGCGCTGCAGAACTGATGCTTTTGAACTGTGGTGTTGGAGAAGACTCTTGAGAGTCCCTTGGACTGCAAGGAGATCCAATCAATCCATCCTAAAGGAGATCAGTCCTGGGTGTTCATTGGAAGGACTGATGTTGAAGCTGAAACTCCAATACTTTGGCCACCTCATGTGAAGAGTTGACTCATTGGAAAAGACCCTAATGTTGAGAAGGATTGGGGGCAGGAGGAGAAGGGGACGACAGAGGATGAGATGGTTGGATGGCATCACTGACTCGATGGACATGGGTTTGGGTCAAGTCCGGGAGTTGGTAATGGACAGGGAAGCCTGGCGTGCCGCAATTCATGGGGTCGCAGAGTCGGACACGACTGAGCGACTGAACTGAACTGAACTATATTACCCCAATGAATAATCCTGGGAAGAAATGTTCAGTTCAGTTCAGTTTCAGTTGTGTCTGACTCTTTGGGATCCCATGGACTGAAGCACACCAGGCCTCCCTGTCCATCACCAACTCTGGAGCTTGCTCAAACTCATGTCCATTGAGTCAGTGATGCCATCCAACCATCTCATCCTCTGTCATCCCCTTCTCCTCCCACCTTCAATCTTTCCCAGCATCAGGGTCTTTTCAAATGAGTCAGTTCTTTGCATCAGGAGGCCAAAGTATTGGAGTTTCAGCTTCAGCATCAGTCCTTCCAATGAATATTCAGGACTGATTTCCTTTAGGATTGACTGGTTGGATCTCCTTGCAGTCCAAGGGACTCTCAAGAGTCTTCCCCAACAACACAGTTCAAAAGCATCAGTTCTTTGGCGCTCAGCTTTCTTTATAGTCCAACTCTCAGATCCATACATGACCACTGGAAAAACCATAGCTTTGACTAGATAGACTTTTGTTGGCAAAGTAATGTCTCTGCTTTTTAATATGCTGTATAGGTTGGTCATAGTTTTTTTTCCAAGGAGCAAGCATCTTTTAATTTTATGGCTGCAGTCACCATCTGCAATGATTTGGGAGACCAAGAAAATAAAGTCTGTCACTGTTTCCGTTGTTTCCCCATCTATTTGCCATGAAGTGATGGGACCAGATTCCATGATCTTAGTTTTTTGAATGTTGAGTTTTAAGCCAGCTTTTTCATTCTCCTCTTTCACTTTCATCAAGATGGTCTTTAGTTCCTCTTCTCTTTCTGCCATAAGGGTGGTATCATCTGCATGTCTGAGGTTATTGATATTTCTCCCAGCAATCTTGATTGCAGCTTGTGCTTCATCCAGCCCGGCATTTCGTATGATGTACTCTGCATATAAGTTATGTTACCCTTTCCTTTATATGGAACATTTAGATTTAGAAAAGGTCTCAAACTCCAGTGCCTTCACAGAGGGCAGTCAAGTTCTATAAGTGATTGCAGCAGGGTGGTATAGGACAATAGGGAGGAGTGAGGTCTGTGTACTCAAGAAGACAAAAGGCCACAATGACACAATCAATGTCAGCAGTGTCCTAGGGCAAGGGCCACAAGCCATTTCTGGTGATATCACTGGAGAATAGGCATATATCACCAGCACTTAATTTTTGATAAATGTACCCACTATGGAGGATGCTCCTGGAAGAAAGGTTACATGAAGATGATGTCCTATCAGAGATGAGGTGAGTCATTAAACACCTGTGCTGCACACACTGTGGGAACCATCTAACTACAGAGGGCCCGTGCAGCCCATCTGTGGCCCCTGAGGCAGGCCTGATGGCTCTTCTGACCTGCCCCAGGGACTTTGGCTAAACTCTCAAGTCACAAGACCCTGGTGACTGACCGTGCCCCCAGCCCCCGGCCTAGGCAAGGCAGTGGATCCTGGGGGGAGGCACAGCAGGCCAGGTCCATGTGGGCGAGGGGTGGCGCTGGCTGTCTCAGTGTCCCAGAGGGCTCCTGATTGGCTCTACCTGATGTTTCCTGGGAAGTAACCTCGTTTGTCAGGAAGCTGACAGATGGCAGAGACTTAACCATGGTTCAGAGCCAGGCGCTAGAGCAAGGGCAGGCTAGGGAGAGACCTCCACCCCCACTTCTGTTTCAGGTGCCCACATCTGGGAAGCCCGGACCAGGAGGAGCACACACCCTGCGCAGGCCCACCCTTTCTCCCGGCCATGCCTCTGCATGGTTACCCTGTCTCCCAACCACCTCCATGTGGCCCGTGACCATCTACAAGGGGAAGACAACTAGCTGCTGCTCTGCCTAGAGCCCTCCATGTGCCTTTCAGCCTTGGTGGCCACAGCCCTCTGGTGCCCAAGACAGCTTGGTTCTCCAAGGGAACACCCAGCCCCTCTGCCCATCCTGTGCAGCATCTGAATAGCAGGTCCCCCTCCCACCCCCTCACCTAATCACCCCCAGCCCTGCCTCTGGAGGGAACACTTTGGAGCTTATGGGGAACTCTCCTCTCTGCATTAAGAAGCTCCATGGGGCCAGCATTGGGGTTGGAGGCTGCTGGTTTGCCACAGGGGCATGGGGCCTAACCACAGACACAGACCCCTCACCCACCTTGCCCCTCACCAGGCCCCCTTCACTCTCTGAGCTCCAGCCTCAGGACCTCCTTGGAGCTTCTCTAAAGGGCCAGCACCTCTCCTGCCACAGAGCCTGGGCACCTCTGCCCGTCATCTCTGCACGCACCCCACCCCCAGGCTTCTTGCTCCCCTCACACACATCCCGCCCCAACCTTTCTGCCCCTCCCCCTCCTCTGCAGACCCTATGCATGACCCACAGTCTTCCTCTGCTCCCCAGTCTCTTTGTGGTTCTTAGCCTCCCAGGGGCTGTCTAGAGACACTCTTGGTGGTCAGAACTGAGGGAGTCTTACTGACCCCTAGTAGGCAGAGGCTAGGAGGACTGCTAACCATCCTGCCACACACAGGACAGGCCTAGCAAAGAAGTATCCAGCCCAGAATGCCCAGAGTGCTCAGGTCTGGCAACCCTGCCCTAGGCACCTTTCTCCAGCACCTCCCTTCAGACCCCGCAGCCTGCCTGTCTGTACCCCTCCCCCAACCGGGGCCTCTCCCTCCTGCACAGCCCCTGGCATAGCGGGTGGGTGTCCCTGAGGACTGAAGTCACACAGGAGGCTTCAGAGGGCGAGTGCGTGATCTGCCTGGGAAGAATGATGAGTGTGATACAGGAGGCAGTGGGTTAGGCCTGGGAGCCCAGGAGCCCAGCCCAAAGGCAAGACCAAGACACAGAGGTGTTCATGCACGCTGAGAGTGCAAGGCTTGCAGGAGCCTGTCAAAGGCTCAGCCGCCTGTGCCTCCTATGGTGGAAGAACCCAGCTAGGGGCAGGAGGGGGCCTGGGAGGATAGCCCCAGCCATTTCAGCCACTCAGGACTGTAATTCCATTCAGAAAGGCACACTGAGCAGCTGGCAAGGAGCGTGCCTCCAGGAAGCACACTCTCTCTGGACCCCCAGTTCAGGCTAGGCTTACCTCCTCATCATTCCTGTGGAGCCCCAAGCCCATCCTCTGGAGATGCTGCCTCAGTGACAAGTCCAGGCATGCGAGGAAGACCCCTCTTAGAGGCCTGTCTCCCTAGGGATCAAGGCACCTCAGAACCTGTGACGATGAGGGAAAGAAGCCGGCAGCCAGGGGTATGACACCTCTCCTACACCCCACCTGGTCCCTGCATGACCCAGCCCCAGCCCGCCGGCCTTGGCACAGGCCTGACCCTGATCTCCCATGCTTTCAGGTACTAAGTGGGGGGTGGAGGATGCTGTTTTAGGTGGCCATGTGAAAAGGGCAGATCCTGAGGTCTGGGCAACTCTGGGTGCGCACTGGGCCAGCTACCCCAGCATCATAGCTCTCAAGTCCCACGAACATGACAAAGCTTCTGGGCCACTCAGGGCTCACCAGCTCAACCAGCAGGTCCAAAGGGTCTTCAACCTGCTTTTGTTAATTAATTGATAAATTCAACAACTCACTAGACATCTACCATGTTCTAGGACCAGACAAAGAACAAGTTTCCAAAACCACTTCTTGTTTCAGAGAAGTAAAGAGATAACAAGTGGGTAGTGAATATACAAGGGTCAGTGAATGGGGTCGGGAAGGGATTCTACTTTGGCTACGGTGGTCAAGAAAAGCCTCTTGGAGACCATGACACATGAGCAAAGTTGTAAAAGTTGAGAAGGAGGCAATCTCAGGAAGATCTGGAGATGGACCATTCCAGGCACAGGAAAAAAAGCAGGTGCAAAGGCCCTGAGACATAAGTAAGCATGGAGCACAAAGGGGAGAAAGCAGGTGCAAAGGCCCTGAGACATAAGTAAGCATGGAGCACAAAGGGGAGGCTTTGGTGGGTTCTGGGTGCCCTTGCCCTGGTCAGCACACATATGCTGCACATTCATTGCTCAGGGATCATGTGTCTTCCCTGATGTCTCACAGTGGTCTTTGTTCCCTAGTAGAGAGGGAGAATGCAGCAAAGGTCAGGTGGCCTCAGGACCTCAGAAAGAGACACTCTGCCAATCAGTAATGACTGCTAGGGCAGAAGAGCTACCCAGACGGGAAGCTGGACCCTAGCTCAGGCTCCTCCCAGCCCTGGCGCCAGGCGGCTGCCCACTTGCCATCTGTGTCTGCACCCTCCATCCCTTACATGCCAAGGCTCAGGTCCCCAGCAGAGCCTTCCTGGCAGAAAGGACTATGTGCTGGAAGCAAGAGAGGGAGTTGTCATCACTAACCCATTGTTCTCCTTTAACAAGCTCTCATTCTTCAGCTTAATTCAGTGAGAACTGAGCACCTACTATGGGCAAGGCTGTTTGCTATGTCTTCTGGATGGAGGGTGGATATAGTGACAACCACACCAGAAGAGGAGAGATTAAGTCAGTTTCATGAGTCAGGAACATTTCCTAGAATAGATGCCATTTATTGCTGTTGTTATATAGAGCTTCTCTCCATCAGAGACTGTCCTAAGTGCATTACATATGTTAACTCATTTAGCCCTTACAACAACCCTCTGACTATTAGCCTCATTTTATGAATAAGAAAACAGAAGCACAGAGAAGCTAAGTGACTCGTCTGAGGTCAAGCTGGTAAGTGGTAGAACCTGAATTTGTACCCAAGCGTTCTGGTTTCAGAGCCCCGGCTCCTACATGCCCCAATGCCTCTTAGAATGTGGCATTTGAGTTTGGCCTTGAAGGATGGGTAGGATTTGACAGGTGCAGACAGTTAGCAGAGAGAACATGCCAGAGGGAGGAGTCAGCGCAAGAAAGGCTCCCAGAAGGGAGAGTCAATCCCTAGGGGCCCCCAAGGTAGAGGCAGAAGCCGGGCTCTCTGAGACAGTGCCGAGGCCTCGTCCTGCGTGGTCAGCAGCAAGGAGGCTCTCTGGGCTGGGAGCGCGGTCACATCCCTGGCACAGGCCCCCGACTCCCCTCCCTGGTTTGCCAGCAGCTCCTAGCCTGCACTCTGCTGACTTCCTCACCTGCCCCTGCCCCTGAGCCCTCAGACAAGGCAGCCAGGTAGGGGCTGTTCTGGTGCCTACTTTACAGATGAGAAGACTGAGGCTCAGGCCGGCTGAGAAAGTTGCTCTCACAACAGCTGTATGGGGCCAGGCCAGGGCCCTCGTCCTGGGATGCAGAGCCCGAAGCTCACAGGGCCCTCCGGAGCAGCCCCCTGAGGCCGCCTCTGTCCCGTCTCCTGCTCCCACTCCTTGAACAGAGCCTCCCTGCCAGCAACACGGAGACACTCAGAGCCTTGACTGCTCCGGCCTGCAGAAGTAGAGCAAACTGCTGGCCATGTGCATCACTTTAATGACACTTATAAGAGAGCCATCATTAATTTCCCAAATGCACATAGGACCCGAGGGATAGACTGGGTGCTATCCACAGATGGCACAATTGCGGACAATCTTAGGCAAATGAACAGCCAGTATTTGCTTTTCTAACTACTGCCTGGTGCATTTTGGTCTTTATGATGGCATTTCCGAAGCCATTTCAGAAACAGACTAGAGAAGTAACATTTTTAATCTTTAGCAAAAAGGCAAGTTGTGAGGGAGGTTTTATGTCTGGGTTTTTATTGGGGGTGGTGGGCGGACAGTTAGCACTATGTTTTCTAGAGTCAGGGCAAAATGTAGCACCAAATAAAACAATAGTATCGCTCACTGTGTGGATGACTACATTATCTCTAATTACTGTTACTTAAGGAATCCACCTGTGGGTGGAGACAGAATCATCAGGACAGCTGTGCTGAAACCACCACTCCCCAGGAGAATTGGGGACCCTACGAAAAGTCCTTACCCACCCCCACAGTCTGGGATCCACTGTTGAGGGACACACTTTGCAAGTGATGTAAATACCCTAAAGGAGAGTGGTCACTTTAGTGGAAAACAGACTGGACCTTAACCTGGCGAAGAAGGAGTGTGTGATACCAAAAAGAAATAGATCTTTGGTCTTTGTTCCTAGTTGCTGACACACAGTTCCTAGAACTCTTGGAAACTCAGGATCTGACCACTTTCTGGATACCAATGGAGATCTGGTCCCCCCACCTTCTGAGAAGCGAGAGGGGCTGGAGATTGAGTTAGCAGTGGCCAATGATTTACTCAATTGAGCCTACATAATGAAACCTCTATAAGAACTCCCAAAGGAAGGGGTTCAGAGAACGTCTGGGTTGTTGAATGTGTCCTGCGTGCTGGGAGGCGGTGTGCTCAGAAAGCAGGGACACTCGGGGCTCCTCACACACCTGGCCCTGTGCAACTCTTCCATTGGCTCTTCCTGAGTTGCATCATTCATAACAAACCAAAGGTAGTAAGTAAAGCACTGTCCTGAGTTCTGTGAGCAAGTCTAGCACATTTTCTAACCAAAGGAGAGGGTCTTGGGAGCTCCCAGTTTACAGCCAGTTGGTCAGAAGTACGGGTGGCTTGGGCCTTGTGACTGACACCTGAAGTGATGGGCAGTCTTGTGGGACTGAGCCCTGACCCCTTGGGATCTGCCCTGACTGGGCAGTTAGTCACTTGAATGGAATTGTAGGACACCAGTTGGTATCCAGAGAGTTGGAGAACTGGATGGCATGGGGTGGGGGGGAAATTCCAACACATTTGATGTTAGAAGTGCTGGTTGTTTAAAAAATAAATAATGGTTCATAGAGGGAGAAAGAAATTCAGAACACACCCTGTAAAGACAAGCAGGGGCCAAGTGGCAGCATTGTAGGATGAAAGGACAAGCAAAGTGACACGTTTGATTGGTGCTAAGTGGACGGGCACTATGCCGAGGGAAGGAGGAGCAGAAGGGGATGTGGGAGTCATTGGACACCCCCGACCCCCCTTCACTTGGCATCACCGGCCAGCCCATGCCAGTCCCCGCGTCTTGGCCCAAGGGCAACCTCTGGTCCCAGGGAAGGGCAAGCCCAGCACTCCCCACAGAACAGAGCAGAGGCACCCTGCATCCAATGTCCCCAGGAGCAGCCCTCCCCCAGGAGTGGGTGGATAGACACCCGGCTTCCCTGCCCTTCAGACAGGACCACTTTGAGGCCTGTTCCACAGCATCTCCCAGGGCCGTTCAGGACTGAGCCCCAGTCACCCACAGCAACAACCTGCTTCCTGGCCTCTCTGCCTCCACAGGCTCCCTCCCCCCAATCCCTCCCAGCCCTTCCCACAGCTCCAACACCAACTTTCCCACCTCTGGGTCTGCTTTCGGGGAAACCTGGCAAGACACACGGTCTCCAAATGACCTGCCTCAGGTCACAAGCCCATCTCGCTGGTTGGCCGGACCTGGGCCACAGGGGGCCCATGAGTCCCCGCTGGACAGCACAGCAAAGAACAGCTGGGAGCTTTCAGAGAGGGAGGAATGGGCACCCCACCGGAGGAGTCAGCGCCATCAGGTGTGAACGTGAGGGACGGCACAGGTGCTGGCAGAGGACGCGTTTACGGCACAGGAGGCTGGGCTGGTGGGCACAGGTTGTGAAGGACCCCGTGTGCAGGTGAGCGCAGCCTGCAGAAGGGACTAGACCGACGTTGGCTGAGATCTCCCTTAGCGCTGAAGTGTATGGGGCTGGAGTGGTGTCAGGAACAGATTAGAGGGAGGGGACTGAGAGTTTGGTGCGAATCAGGGAAAGGTCAAAAAACACATCCTTTAAGGATCCCCAGGGTCAGTCCCTTGGACATAGCTTAGAGGGCAAATGTGGGTGACAGTGTGGCTGAATCAACACACCTCTCCTGGATGACACTAGCCAGCACCGAGCACAGTTTGGGAGGGGATGGGGTCAGGGCCCAGGCCCCAGGCTGAACCTTGGGCAAAAGCAGGGTCACCTTCAGGGCACTGGTACTTCCTGGTGAAGAGGATGTTCAAGGGAGGCAGGAAAGAAAACTGGCCCTTATGAGCCCATCCTATGGGCTTGGCACTTGCCACAGTTACCTGACTTTCTAGCCACATGGTCAGGAAGCAGATACGATACCCATTTTACATGTGAGGAAACTGAAGCTAGAATTAAGGAGCCTACTGAGGTCATATGGGAGAAGAGGAACATTCACACTCAGGTTTGCCCAACTTCAAAGCCAATCGCAACCCTTGATGTGGAGCAGAGCGACTAGGGAGCCCTTTAGGTGAAGATGTCAGGGAGGGCTTCTTGGAGGAGGTAGCATTTAAGCTGAAGCTAAATGGAGACATGGAACTGATGAAGTAAAAAGCTGAACAGAAGGAGCAGCAAACATCAGTGCCTGGCAGGGGTAGGGTGAGAAGTGGAAATATTCAGATGTATTTGGGAGTCAGAGCTGACTGAATGGAAATAAGAGTAAGTCCCTTGCCCTCTGGCAGGGGTCTCATTTCTCAAAAGGAGTGGCCCTCCAGGGATGCTGGGTGATAGTTTCTGTTACCGGAAATCAGGGGACTGGGCCCCTGTCCTCCGGTGTCCACTTACTTGTCACGACTTTGCACAGACCTTTCTCTCCTGAGTTTCATCTCTGAAATGAAATGAGAACCCCCGTAGTGCTGCCCCACAGGGAGTCATTCAAAGTAAGTAAAGTAATGGCCCTGGATGCTGCACCAACTCTGATCACAGATGGGGCTCCCTCCAGGGCCTGGTCATGAGCACTGGATTAAAATGCAGATTGTGGACAGGAGTGTGAAAAGCGCACACACCAGGGAAGAAGACAAAGAATCTGGATGGGAGAACTATGGGGGGGTGAGGGCATCTTGGAAGAGGCTGCTTTTAATCCTGGCCTGAAGGCCAGGCCCACCATCAAGCAGAAACGGAGGAAGATGACTAGCAGAGGGGGCACGGCACATGCAGGAGCACGGAGGTGGGTAACGACAAACGTGTCTGTGAAGCGGAGCACAGGGCAGACTGGCCTCAGTGAAACCCCAAGGAGGGAAAAGCTATTCACCCAACTGCCGGGACAGCCAGGAACCACCAGTGCCTCTCGGGAAGACCTTCTTCCATCACCCAGGATGGCCCAGACTGGCCCCCAGCACCCCCCAAGACAGCGCCAACAGCTTGTCGGTATCAGCAGACAGCACCAAACTTAGACAAGAAATGTATAATGAATAAACATTATTTAAAGGGACTGAGTAATGCCATGAATTTTTCAGTGGCAAAAACAGCCGAGAACTTATTTAAAAATGCATGAATTTCATATTTGATTATAAGTCAAGAGCAGCCAAAAAGAGAGCGGGAGGGTGCAGAGGGGTGGCAAAAAGACACCAGCAGCCTTGCAGACTGGAATTAATAAGGTTGTTCCTAACGGGAAAGGAGTGACATGGTGATTAGTTAATTGCTATTCAGCCGCATGTAATTAATGCACAACTGAAATTGGTGTACAATGAATTAAACTACCACATAAAGCTGCTACCCAAATTGAGCCCAGGACCTTGATTACTGATTGAGGAGGTTATTACCGCAGCTCCACCATTGTGATTTCAATAGCGTCTCCCTCCAACAACATGCTACACAGCTAGCGGGGGCTGAGCTGCAGCAATCCACTGTTTGGTAAGGGTGTGATGCTAGTGTCACACTGGGGCGGGCTCCCTGTGGCTGGTTCTCAATGACTGTATGGGGAAGGGGTGTGGAGGACAGGCAGAAGTGGTGCTGGGAGGGAAGAAAGATAAGAGGGGAAGGAAAGCTGCTAAAAAGGAGATAAGGATCTGTCCTCTTTCCTCCAAGAGCACCACTGTCACCCCGGGCTCCCCGTCACCCTTGTCTCTTTCTGAGACCACAGCAACCATGACGGAGGCTACTGCAAGAGCCCCCTCCAGCGCACTCTCACACAGTAGCCAGGGTGATGTTTTATAGAGACAAGTCAAACCGTACCTCTCCACCGCTTAAAACCCTCCGGTGGATTTCTACCATAATGAGAATAAAATTTACTCTCTGCATCATGACTTAACAAAAGGCCCAGTGTAACCTGATTCCTACTATATTTCTGCTTCAGTTTCCCCCTGCCTCCCTCAGTCACGTGGCCCAGCCATATTGGTCTTTTTGTGCCACAAAATCTCCAAGCTCAGGTGCACCCCAGGACCTTTGCATGTGCTAGTCTATCTTCTTGGAGCTCTTTCCATCAAGCAGGTCTCAGCTGAAATGTCACCTTCTCAGAAAGGCCTGTCCCAATTTCCTCATCTAAACTAGCCCCACCACCATCATCACCACCACAACCACCATTATTGTCTGTCACATGAATCTTGATTATTTCTTTCAAGGTATACCCCAGGATCTGAATTACCTTTCTTAGGTATGTTATTCCTTATTCATGCCCTGTTCCCTCATTAAAACATAGCCTCTATGAGGGCAGAAAGTGTCTGTTCTCTCCCATGTGTGCCCAAGGCCACAAGACTAGTGTCCAGTGAGGAAGAGCAAGTAGGGGGACCCCAAAGGAGGAATGGACAGAAATGACAAATGCCCATTGCCTGATAGCAAGTGGCCCAGAGGCAAAATGGCAAAGCTCGTGAGTGACAGGCCCACCTCCAGCTCATGGAGGAGAGACACAGCTGCTTTTGTGTCTTGGTTTCTTCACCTACCAGTGATAACTTTGGTCAAGTCACTTAACCTTTCTGAGCCTTGTTTTCTCCATCTGCAAAATGGGGAAAATAACCAACTCTTAAGGAGCAGAGATTAAAACTGACGATCAGGATAAACACAAGGCACTCATTGAGTGTTCAACGAATCCTCATGCCTTCTTCTCTCCATGAATATTTCTAAGCACACACTACACATATGCATCTGAGACAGGGGGACCTGGATGCATAAGACAGTTCCCACCCAGGGCAGCCTCTAACAGGCCCCCAGCGAGGCCCTGTGGGTCTGCAGCAGATTAAGTCTTTGGGAGTTAGAGGGGCCCAGGCAAAGAATCCAGGTACTGCTGAGGGAGCCCTGGGGAGGGAAGGTGCTTTAGGGACTTCTCACAGGGCAGGGGCTGTGGGCTCAGGCCAAATTCAAGGTCACCTTGGACCCCCTCAGGCCTACTGTCCCAGGGCTGCCTTTTTCCTTTTGGGTCCCACATCAGGAGGCAGAGTCACTTACCCAAGCTTCAGCCCCACCCTCATCCACACAGGAAGAGAAGAACACACTCCACTCCCCAACCTAATGCCACATGTGGCGAGCTGAGGACTTTAGCTGGGCTCCCCAGCTCAGTGCCCAGGGAGGTGAGGGGGACCCCAGGGCACAAGGGATGAAGCAGGACTGCTGGGCTGCCTCTACCCGAGCGCCGGCAGGAGGGAGAAAAGGCCTCTGCCTCCTTTCCAACAGCCTTAGAGGGGAGCAATGGTGAACCCTAAGCAGAAACCCCATGGGGGGCCTTGCAGGGGTCCCCAAGTCTCTGCAGGCCTCAGTTCTCCCACCTGTAAACTTGGGGCAAGAACCACCTTCTGCAGTCTCCTGAAATCACATGGATGTATGGGAAAGCTTTTCCCCCAGCAGGTGCTCCAGGGAGGAAGGAACCGCAGGGCTGGCCCTCGGGGGCTGAGCAGGCCCCTAGGAGGAAAAGTGCCCCGACCAGCTCCTCCAGGTCCTTCTGTCCTCCTCCTGTGGGCTCTACAGCTTCTTTAAGCTCTGGCCCCCTGGGTGAGAGCCAGAGCTAGAACTGCAAGATTTCTCAAAGAGGAGAAAATCACATCTGTTCTGGGTCTGACCTGCCCTCCTGCTCCTTCTGAAGGTTCTCTCTTTGATTCTGAGGCTCCACTGAGAGGCTAGTTCTGTCTCTGCTGGCCCCTCCATTTAGCAACAGGGATGATCAGGTGGGTAGACCATGGGGGAACCTTCCTTCCTGACTCTGGAGAGACCTACAGGCTGTGCTCCTGCAGGAGACAGGATGCCCCAGCCTGCAGAATGGGGAGGGAGGGGGTCGGAAGGGTGCCCCCCGGGATTAGAGACCATGCCCTGGTCCCGTCTCTGCCACTAAACAGCTATACGACATTGGACCATCCCCCCTCTGGGCCTCAGTATCCTGTGTAAAGATGGATGCACTATTCCTATCCTGACTGCCCCTCACAGGAGCTCAGTAAGCTGAAATCAAGAAAGTACACACTGGGTGCTACATCAGGATGAGTCCTGGTTCTGAAGGGCCCAGATGGTTTGCAGACCCCTGCTGCCTGGATGAGAGTGGCCCATGGCCCTGGAAGGCTCGGGAACCTGGCCAAGTGCTCTCCCTGCTACTTGTGACCCACTGGAAGTACTGCAATGACTCCAGAGGGCCGTACACTGGTCCAAGGGTCTGGACTCACCTGGTCTGAAGAAGAAGAGAAATAAACACCAGGCCAGGGACTTTCCCTCTGAATATTGTGATGAGGAGCCCAGAGCCTGGCAGACTGCGCCCAGCATCACCCCAGGCAGAGGGGCCTCCATGCAGGAAGCTCCAGGTTTTGGGAGTCCCCTGGACTGTGGTTCGGGCCAGAGTTCCCTCCTACTACCAGGCTGATGCCACAGGCCACACTGTCAGACCAATAGCTGAAACCAAGGACCTGAGGGGTTCTGGCTGGGGAATGCGGAGAGGGCTGCTGGCATGCACTGGGGATGGGAGAGGAGAGCTCCAGAGGCTCGAGTGGGACTGGGGACATCCACGGGGTGGGGTGACTCCTGTTCATTATGGAAAGGCCACAAGAAGACCCAATCCTTCTCCCACTAGGTTTTGTTTCTTAATTTTTTTGAGGTATAATATACACAAAATTAGAGATACCAAGGGAACATTTCATGCAAAGATGGGCTGGTTAAAGGACAGAAATGGTACGGACCTAACAGAAGCAGAAGATATTAAGAAGAGGTGGCAAGAATACACAGAAGAACTGTACAAAAAAGATCTTCACGACCCAGATAATCACGATGGTGTGCTCACCTAGAGCCAGACATCCTGGAATGTGAAGTCAAGTGGGCCTTCCAGTTGAGCTATTTCAAATCCTGAAAGATGATGCTGTGAAAGTGCTGAACTCAATAAGCCAGCAAATTTGGAAAACTCAGCAGTGGCCACAGGACTGGAAAAGGTCAGTTTTCATTCCAATCCCAAAGAAAGGTAATGCCAAAGAATGCTCAAAGTACCGCACAATTGCACTCATCTCACATGCTAGTCTGGAGAAGGCAATGGCACCCCACTTCAATACTCTTGCCTGGAAAATCCCATGGACGGAGGAGCCTGGTAGGCTGCAGTCCATGGGGTCGCGAAGAGTCGGACATGACTGAGCGACTTCACTTTCACTTTTCAGTTTCATGGATTGGAGAAGAAAATGGCAACCCACTCCAGTGTTCTAGCCTGGAGAATCCCAGGGGTGGCGGAGCCTGGTGGGCTGCTGTCTAGGGTCGCACCGAGTCGGACATGGCTAAAGCGACTTAGCAGCAGCAGCAGCAGCAGCACATGCTAGTAAAGTAATGCTCAAAATTCTCCAAGCCAGGCTTCAGCAATACATGAACCATGAACTTCCAGATGTTCAAGCTGGTTTTAGAAAAGGCAGAGGAACCAGAGATCAAATTGCCAACATCCGCTGGATCATCGAAAAAGCAAGAGAGTTCCAGAAAAACATCTATTTCTGCTTTATTGACTATGCCAAAGCCTTTGACTGTGTGGATCACAATAAACTGTGGAAAATTCTGAAAGAGATGGGAATACCAGACCATCTGACCTGTCTCTTGAGAAACCTGTATGCAGGTCAGGAAGCAACAGTTAGAACTGGACATGGAACAACAGACTGGTTCCAAATAGGAAAAGGAGTACGTCAAGGCTGTATATTGTCACCCTGCTTATTTAACTTATATGCAGCATACGTCATGAGAAATGCTGGGCTGGAAGAAGCACAAGCTGGAATCAAGATTGCTGGGAGAAATATCAATAACCTCAGATATGCAGATCACACCACCCTTATGGCAGAAAGTGAAGAAGAACTAAAGAGCCTCTTGATGAAAGTGAAACAGGAGAGTGAAAATGTTGGCTTAAAGCTCAACATTCAGAAAACTAAGATCATGGCATCTGGTCCCATCACTTCATGGCAAATAGATGGGGAAACAGTGCAAACAATGTCAGACTTTATTTTTTGGGGTTCTGAAATCACTGCAGATGGTGATTGCAGCCATGAAATTAGAAGACGCTTACTCCTTGGAAGGAAAGTTATGACCAACCTATACAGCAGAGACATTACTTTGTCAACAAAGGTCCATCTAGTCAAGGCTATGGTTTTTCCAGTGGTCATGTATGGATGTGAGAGTTGGACGATGAAGAAAGCTGAGCGCCGCAGAATTGATGCTTTTGAACTGTGGTGTTGGAGAAGACTCTTGAGAGTCCCTTGGACTGCAAGGAGATCCAACCAGTCCATCCTAAAGGAGATCAGTCCTGGGTGTTCATTGGAAGGACTGATGTTGAAGCTGAAACTCCAATACTTTGGCCACCTCATACGAAGAGTTGACTCATTTGAAAAAACCCTAATGCTGGGAAGGATTGGGGGGCAGGAGGAGAAGGGGACGGCAGAGGATGAGATGACTAAATGGCATCACCGACTCAATGGACATGGGTTTGGGTAAAGTCCAGGAGTTGGTGATGGACAGGGAGGCATGGCGTGCTGCGATTCATGGGGTCCCAAAGGGTCAGACACGACTGAGCGACTGAACTGAACTGAACTGAACTGATACATACAGTAAAGTATTTCAAGTGTCCAACTCAATTTTAACCCATGCCTACACTGTGTAGCCACAATCCAGATTAAGATATAGAATATTTGTAGTGCCCTGAAGTTCCATCCAGCTCCCTGCCAAAGTAACCATTATTCTTTTATCACTGTCAATTAGTTTTTAAATTGCATTTGTGTTTGTGCTTAGTCGCTCAGTCATGTCTGACTCTTTGTGACCCTATGGACTGTAGCCTGCCAGACTCCTCTGTCCATGGGGATTCTCCAGGCAAGAATACTGGAGTGGGCTGCCATTTCCTCCTCCAGGTAATTGCATTTAAATGGCTCTTTTTTTTGCACAGGGTAATGTTTGTGAGATCTGTCTGTGCTGATGCACACATCACCAGTTTTCTATGTTACTGCTGAGCCGTACTTCATTGTGTGGCTGGACTCAATTTGTTTATCTGTGCACCTGTTGATAAGCACCTGGGCGATTTTCCAGTTTGGTTTATCATGAATAAAACTTCAACAAACATCCATATTTCTGTCTTTTCAGTGCACATAAGCCATCCATATTTCTTGATATATAGCCAGAGTGTGAATGATAGCTGAGAAGGTGGGAAGATATTCAGTTTTATGAGAAAAGGCCTATTAGTTTTGAACAATGGCTGCATGTTTCCACACACACTGTATGAGTCCAGTGGCTCTGCCTCTTCACTGGCATTTGCTATCATCAGTCTTTTTAGTTTTAGCCATTCTGGTGGTATGAAGCTATATATCATTGTAATCTAATTTTGCATTTCTCTGATAGCTGATGATGCTGAACATCTGTTTTTCTACTTATTGGCCATTTGTACATCTTCTTTTGTGAAGTACCTGTTCAACTCTTTTGCCCATTTTCTTACTGAATTGTCTTTCTCTCCTTGACTTATAGGCATTCTTCATAAATCCTTGATAGCAAGGACTTTGTCAAATAAGTACATTGTGACTCACTTCTCCCACTGAGGAGCTTGTAAGATGGCTGATTCCTTGGCTGCACCACTGGAGATTCTGGCTGGGGGGCTCCCCAGGGACCTGCTGCCCTGCTCACATCCTGCTTTGAGAAACCCACTGAGGTCCAGGGTGGGAAGGCAAGGCATAAAAAGAATCCCCACTCTGAACAAGACTGCAAACTTGCAGAAGGTTGGGCAGAGGGACCTGACACTCCCTGTCTACACGTGGTTTGAACATTCCAGTATTCTGGAGTTCCATGTTGATTCTGCCATATCTCTGCCCTCTTCCACTAATGCATGGAGGGGAGGGGAAGGAAAGCAGGCTCCTCAAGAGCAGAATGTCCAGCTTCTGCATACAATTTTGGGGTCCACAGGTGTGGATTGAAGGTCTCTGGCTCTGCCACTCCTGAACCTTGCTATGCCTGTTCCCTCATCTATAAAAATTGACCTAGTGTCTATGTCATACGGTCACTGAAGGAATTATACGAGACAAAGCATGCTAAGTTCTCAGCCTACCTTACAAGCAGTGCTCAGTAAATGGTAAACAGTTTCATTTATTAGATGAAAAGTGGAATTAGACCCCACATGGCCTCCTAGCTTTAAATGCTCACCAACTATCTCTAGAAGGCTCCGTTTTATCTTCCAAGAGGTCTCCAACCAACCCTGCAGTTCCATGCAGAAGTTTAGGAAGGCCGGGCCAGTACGAAGCAGCAAGCCCTGTCCTGAAGCCTGACCCTGCACCCTCGGGTTTATAGTTCAAGTTTCCTAAGGACAGGTGATGGCCCTCCCTGGAGCTCCCACCTTAGCCAGGCCATCCCTCTCCAGACAGACACTTCAGTCCCGTAACTTCCCAGGCAGTGACTCTGTCCTTATTTGTGCTGGTTCTATTTCGGTGATGGCTCCAACTACCTGCTGGCAGCAATTTCAGCCAGGGAGTTTACCCAAGGTAATAAAACAGCCATCACCCCCAAGAAAGTAGCAATAGAGTAAATGCATGTGTGCCCCTTTAGATTGCAGAGAGCTCCTCAGTTACTCTGCCAATTCCAGAAAGGCAGCTGCAGGCAGACGGAAGAGCATGTGGGAGAATCACGCCCTGGCCTCCTCATAGCTCAGGGGTCTGGATTCCTCTGGCATAGGGACTTGGATGCTACCTGTAACATTCAGTCTGTTTTTGTGGAATAAAATGGATTATATAATCTCAGATTCATTCATTCACTCATGCATTCATTTAATTTCCATTAAACAGGCGTTACAGAGCAACTTCTATTTTCAGTGAACTCTGTGACCATGACCGAAGAGCTCTTTTGCAAAACACAGACTCACCCCTATACTTGATGGTGGGGATGGGACGGGGGTGTGACTTGCCAGATCTGTCCCCCTGCCTTAGAGACAACTCTCCTCTCCTCCAGGTCCCCACGGACTTAGAATCTGCAGACAGGATGAGAAGTTTGTCTGTGTGTCTGAGCTCTACTCAGCCTTCTTTGACTTAACACGTTTTCTGAATGCATACTCTGAAAACAACACCCTGGCACAGCCTTCAATGCGAGGGTTCATCTCCATTGATAGCACTTTCTCCCTCAGACTCCGAGAAGTGGTTCTGTCTCCAGAGCAGCTAACCCTGGAAAGAAGGAGCCTTGAGGACCCAGGCTTGACCCCAGAGGGATGATGGACATAGGGCCCCTTGACAGGATCAAACATGGGCATGTGGACCTTCCCAGAAGCCCGCTCCGCTATTCCATGAACTTCAGCTCTCCCTCTCCCCTCCCACCCCAGGCTGGCTGACTGTCCTATCAATACACTGGGCAGCTGGGTCTGATGCCCTCAGCCTCCATGCTCTGGGTCGCTGATTTCCATCCCTAAAGCGGTGTTTCAAAATTCCCCAGGGTCAGGAGATCAAATACAGAATGTGGCCAAGTCAAAAGGTTCAGTCAAGGACAGAGCCTGTGTTAGCTACCTCCTGAGATGCTGCACAGATGCTTTCAGTGGAATACCCAACTAAAGATAGTCCGGTACCAACCTCTGTGTATCAGTCCTGATGCCTCTGGAAACTGGGCTTCCCCTGTGGACACTGGGCTGCTGCTGGACTCGAATCTCCAAGGTTCTGATCCTCCCTGGGCATCTAAAGATGCATTCCACAAAACTCCCGGGAGGTTTGGGGAGTATCTTCATTACACACAGCTGGCATCTTCCTCTCCAACCCTCTCAACAGCCAGCCTCTCCAAACCGGAGCCTGCTAATGTGGCCATGGTCAGACAGGACAACACGGAGATAACCCATCACCATCCAGAGGTACAATGTCTTATGGCAGAAGACCCGCAACCCCCACCTACCCCCCACCCCTAGTTTCTTAAAAATCTCTGACATGGCAAACCATAGCTGTGGTGCATAAGTGTATTATGATCCAGTCCTGGACACGTAGTCATTACCAAGACCCAAGTCAGCTTTTTCAGGGAGTCTTATATAGGAAACCAGATCTGACCCTGTATCTTCCACATGGTCAAGGGATGGAGCATTATTGGACTTAGCACCAGGAATCCATGCTGAACTGTGTCATCTCTTGGTGTCAGAGTCAAGTCCCGGGGGAGCTGGCTTCTCAGACGTGGTCAGGGCTCCCTGCCACAGAATGGTGACCGATGGCTGGTGATCTCCTCTGCTGCCCTGCCTCCAACTCCAGAAGCCTTTTGTTTGTCATGCTCACCCATGGATATGGGTGAAAGTCGCTCAGTCGTGTCTGACTCTTGGCAATCCCACGTACTATACAGTCCATGGAATTCTCCAGGCCAGAATACTGGAGTGGGTAGCCTTTCCCTTCTCCAGGGGATCTTCCCAACCCAGGGATCAAACCCAGGTCTCCCGCATTGCAGGCGGATTCTTTACCAGCTGAGCCACAAGGGAAGCCCTTGTGGATGACCACTGGGTAAATTAGTTTGACCTAAGAACCCAGTAACCCCCATCATGTCTGTTCCCTCTGTGATCTCTGAAATGCCTGGATCGTGGCTACACAGTCATAGGCATAACGCGTCACAGGGTATGAGAAGACAGTCATTGATAATGATTTGCAAAACTTTCCAATACATGCCCCCTTTAAGCATCTTATAATGTCAGCTAATAAGAAAAAAATGGCATCCACAAACAATAAAGCAGGTAGCATGCCTGAGGGGTAAGTGCTTATTCAGAGAGGCTTGCTCCATGACAGTGAAAGGGAAGTTGGCCAAACCAATGGAGACTCTCCCAGGTACTATCTTAAGAGCCCTTCTCTCCTGAGGTGTCCCCAGCAAAGAGATGATGGAATCCACAAAGAGAGAGTGCCTCCTCTTGGACAAGCAAGAGGGAAGATGTGATAGTCATGCCATGATATTCAAACCTTAGGGAAGCCCATGAGTGAAAGTAGTGATACAAGCTTCTTCTGTGTTGGACTAAAGGGTTAGAATTTCACATTTATTTTTTCATTTTGTCTTTGCAGTTATGAAACCAACATTATTATTTGCTCCTTCTATAATTAAAGAGATGGAGACTCAGAGAAGTTAAGGAACTTGCCCAAACTCACAGAGCTAGTGAGTGGCAGAGTAAGTTTATGCCCAGGCCTGCCTGGTTTTAAAATTCTTTCAGCCTGCCACCTGTCCATTGCCATGTTTCTGCAGCATGCTCGCTTTATACTAGGACCAGACTTGAAGTGGTCAAAGCTTAGCCTGGGCCTTGTCACAAAGTGCCATGCCAGGACACTCATCAGCAAAGCCATCTCTGGACCAGCCCCAGGAGGATCTCACCTGGGCCATCAGTGAAGCTAGGGTCTTTGGGTTCAGGGTTATCCTGATTTATGAGGAATGGATACCTAGACATGAGCAAAAGAGATACCGACCAGGGTTCTTGATCTTCCCTAACCAAAAGGAATTGATAAGAAGCCAGTCAAAAAATTCAGGCAAGGCTTCCCTGGGTCTCATGGGCCACAGGAAGAAGAAAAGTTTTCCTTGCTCACTCTCTGAGGAGGTATGAGCTGCTTCCTTATACGGGGTGAGGGTGGGTATAGTCAAGGGTCAGACCAGGGGGGTGGCTTAGGTGGTTTGCCTTTGGTGGTGTTGTGTGCAGAGGTCATGGGCTGACACCCTGGCTTTGCTCGCAGCTCTTCAGAAGTGGCAGTTTGGGGGTGGGGGCACAGGATTGGTCTTCTTATAAATTGTTTTGTCCAGAATTTGCCCCAACTGTGCATGCACACAGTTATTTTTAGCCCCTTAGAGTTTCTTTGTATTTTGTTGCTTGAGGAGACATTTGTAAAGATGCAAGCACTGCCTCAAAGGGTCCCAGGTTCCAACCTGTCTCAAAGGCACCTCTTCCACCTGCCCAAAAGGAAAGTCTCCATCTAGCTGAGGAAACTGATCCCTCTCTTTACTTGATTATAAAGACCACACGTCAATTAACCTCAAAACCTGTTTTGACCCCACAGTCTACTTTAGAAACTGGAGATGGAATTGCATTTTCAGTCCTTCCCCAAAGCCAACCAGCCAACACACTGAGCCCTGACAGCCCTCCTCTCATCCTCATTCCTGAAACAAGCCAAAGGGTTCCAGTGGCAGCCCAACACTGCCCCGGCCTACCCCAGAGCCCCACCCTCCTCCCTGAGGACAGGCTGGCCCCAGGCTAGGAATCCTCTTATATTCAAGCTTATATTCTCAGGACAGTCAGAAGAGTCACTGACCAAGAGACCAGTGACATGGAGGCAAGCACTCTCTCTAGGGCTTTGGGTAAAGGATGAATTACCTTTGGGCTTTGGTTTCCTCCTGTGTAAAACAATGGCCCTTCCAGCCTGCTCCACCACCTCCTGGTCACAAGGCGAGGTGCTTGGCAAGCACCCCTTTGCCAAGATGTTGCAGAGAAAAATTTCCTCTCCAAGGAGTGAGAAGACCCACCACCGTGTCGGTACTCTACCAGCAAAAGCTCCAGGTAAACGTTCGTGAGTCTCACTTGAGAATTTATGTATACAAATCCTATTATTAGGAGGTAGTCCCCTCTAATTTCTCTCTGAGAGCTCTCTGTGGGACCTCAGTCAATATTTGCCGAAAATCAAATACATGCCTTGTTATGACTCAATGCAAACACTGACTGAACTCCACCAAAGCATGCCCCAGGCTTGAGAGAGGGAACATTAAATCAATTTGCACAAGTGTCTGGGATGAAAGGTATCTCCTGACTCCTCAGCCGACCTACAGAAATTCTCACAAATTCCAGGGTTCCACCATCCTGGCAGTGAATCACCAATACAGTTGAAAATATCAGGCACTGAGCTGATCACTGGGTATTGGAATGAATGGGTGACTGAATGAAGGGGAGACAGTGGACAGTGTCCACTGTCCTGGGGGTCACAGGATCCAGGTTAACCTTGTCTCCACTCACTGTCTGCTATTTTCTTGATTATCTTCTGAATCTCCACTTTCTCATCTGGAAAATAAAGTGAAGATTATATGGGGAAAGATTAAATGAGACAATCTTTGTAAAGTACATGGCACCATGTCTGACACACTGTAGATTTTCAAAAAATGTAATAAATCAACCATTGTATATCAACAAAGCCACATAAATCAAAAAAAGCATGATTAAAACTTATGTACTTAGAGACAGCAACTATTTTAAAATGTAGACTGGCTGGGTCTTCGCTCAGGATTGAGTTGTAAATTCCTATTTGGAATCTGACCTGCTTCAAACATATGCCATTGTGATAGGCAAAATATAATTCAAAAAGTTAGAAAATATACAGCTGTCTTCAAAAACATTGCAAGGACAAGAGAGGAATAGTGAACATAAAGTGGCAGTCGATTGTCACACACAAACACTTAGTGGCAGGCTTCCAGTGGCCCAAGCCATGAAGGGTTGGTGATGACTGAGAGGACCCCAGAGGAAGCAGGGTGGGCCTGAGCATCACTGTGGGAGCCCACAGGCTGGAGCTGTGCCCTAATCCAGGAAGGAGGTCTAGGAAAATGCACACCTAACTGCTATTAGTGGAAAGGGACTCATTAGGTTATTGATAGGTCTAGAATCTGAGATGCATAGTGTGTGTGGGCTAGGTCGCTTCACTTGTGTCCAGCTCTTTGCAACTCTGTGGACTGTAGCCCACCAGGCTCCTCTCTCCGTGGGACTCTCCAGTCCAGAACACTGGAGTTGGTGGCCATGCCCTCCTCCAGGCAGGGGATCTTCTCAGCACAGGGATAGAACCCACAGCTCTTATGTCTCCTGCATTGGTAGGTGGGTTCTTTACCACTAGCGTCACCTGGGAAGCCCCATGTCTGTGTGTGTGTGTGCGCGCACGCACTATAGAATGTAGCAATTGTAAGATCTGTACAATTGGTTGGATGCTGCTAAATGCTATTGGTGCACTGAATAGCGAAATGACAGACTCAGATCAGTTGATTAGTTACCCAATTTGAGGTACGGTATGGCAATCAGAAGGCCTCTGTGGCAATGTCCAAACAGATCATCCTTCCTCGTTGAAAAGCAGACCATGCTTAAGGTGTGACCCAGGATCTGACTGTAAGAGCAGCAAGTCTCCAGGGAGGATTGAGGTCTCCCAAGCCAAAATCAAGGCCTAGATAGAAAATAACTGGGACCCAAGACTTGGGATAGAGACATCTGAGTGGATGCTTCGAAACAGTGAACTCTTGGATGCCCCTGAACCCTCTGCCTACAATAGTCTACTTTCTTTCAGGAAGATGGGAGATCCTCTTGCCTGAACTCTATTCAGAGACCCCATGGTCACAAACTTTGCAAAACAACATCTTCCCTCCCCAAGATCTCATCCCCTTCTAGGCGCTAGAACAATAACCCAAGCTTGAATCTCAGCAGACCCCACTAAGGGAAGGGAATTATTCACCAACAGAGCAGAAGGACCTGACCTACTAGAGCCCACAGGAACTAGAAAGGCTTACCTGAAAGGGGATCCCAATGGTACTGAACCAAGGGTAGGTGGGGAAGGGACCCAGAATATGAAGCCGGATGAGGTTTCGATACTTCGTCAGGTTCTGAGAGCCAGTCTTAGTAACTTCTGGAATGGCTTCTAGAATCTTGAGAAAAAATTCTCATCTTAAATGTAATATGAAAATATAAGAGCAGCCTTGTTAAACAAGGGCTTCAGATCTTTGATCTCAGAGAAGTGGGCAAGTTGGAATGGATCTGTTGATAAGATCTGGGTTCTCACCATATGACTACATCCGTTGAGAAAATCCATAGGAAACTGCCTTCACTAAGGAGCAGGGAAAGAGGGCTTGGGGTGGGTGGGAGGTACGGGCTTCATTAAGAAGTTCAGTGGTGGCTATCTTCTGAAAGCAAGGCTGATAATGGACCTTTTAATGGAGTTGGCATCACAGAGTCACTGAGGACAGAAGGATTTGAGAACAGCAGAGATCGTACAGTAACATTCAATCATCAGAGGAAAGGTCGAAAGCGAGGTTAGGATGGCAACCAGGTGACTCTGACCCAAAGGACTTGTGGTGATGCCTAATAGACCATCATAGGAAAAAGATGGTTGACAAAGGTATTGGGCAAAAATGGATGAAAATGAGCAGAAAATAGAGAGAAATCACACCAACGGGCAGCCCCAATGCTGTAGCAGTTCTCAAACCCAGAACCCATCAACTGAGGAATGACCCTGCAATGAAATGCCACAGGAAGTATAAACAATGACTATTACTCCAGTTCTGGGTAACAGTGCACTGGGGAAGGGGAAAACCTGTCTCTTTAGTATGCTGTTGGACATAGCATCTGAGGTGACTTTTGTACTAGAGTACCATCATTCCCCAGCCCTCATTAGAGTAAAGTGTTGTTGTTGTTCAGTCGCTAAGTCATGCCCAACTCTGCAACCTCATGGACTGTAGCACACCAGGCTCCTCTGTCTTCCACTATCTCCTGGAGTTTGCTCATATTCATGTCCATTGAGTCAGTGATGCTAACTAGCCATCTCATCCTCTGCCGCCCCCCCCCCATTGCCTTCAATCTTCCCCAGCATCAGGGTCTTTTCCAATGAGCCAGCACTTCATATCAGGTGGCCAAAGCATTGGAGCTTCAATAAATGGGATCCACCAATGGGTCATTTCCTCAGCCTTCTGAATGAGTAATCAGATGGACATGTTTAACAGCTAGCAAGGTCGGAAAGGCCAAATGCCAGGCCCTGAAATTGTCCCTGATCCCCTGACTCAACCAACCAAAAACAATACCACATCCTGGGGGCAATGGCAGAAATGAATGTTATTCTCAAAAACTTAGAGAATGCAACAATCGGGGGCCCGCTGAGTCCCCCAGAACTGCACAATCCACAGGGAATCATGGTGATGAATCACTTCAGACTTACTTGAGTTTCACCCCAATTACAGTTTCTGTGCCAAATCTTTGTCTTTATCTAGAACAGAGCAACAGAGCCTCTGCTCTGTAGAATGCAGATATTGAGCTACTAAATTTGTTGAATTTTTTCATTTTAATTGGAGGCTAATTATTTTACAATACTGTGGTGGGTTTTTTTAATCCCCATCAGGAAGAAGAGCCAGAATCCCATTCATTCACCTGGGGTGGGTTGCAAAGAGTCGGACTCGACTGAGTGACTGAAGTGGGTAGACAACAACGCACATCCACAGTCTTTCCCAAGGGCTGTGTCAATTCTGTTCTCTGTCACAGTACAGTCCAAGGTAACCTTGAACATTTGGACATTTCACAGAACATCACGTTAGTCCACTACTGTCCTGAAGAAGATGGAAGATAAACTACAAAGATCCCAGGGTCTGTCACATTGGCCCCGAGGTCTCAGGTACATTTGCACACCTTACATCTTCAACCACTAACATAAGTACTGTGCTTGGAAAGCCTTTTCAGGTTCTGAAGCAGCATGCGCTGCACTCAGAATGCTGCTCTGATCCACTTGACAAGTGATTTTAAGTAGGATCTGGAGTAGGAGAATGCTCTGCCAGAGGCCCAAGAGGTAGAGCAGTCGTCTCTGCCAGTTGGTTCAGCAGATTCCATGATGCCAGCCGTATCCATGGTATTTAACAGCAGGCAGTCCCACCAGGAGAGTTACAGCCCAGACTCCTAAGGTGTGGGAACAAGCCATGCTATCTGCTGCAAACAAACACACCTTATTCAAAAATCAGCTCCTGGAATGTGAGCCACACAGAAACTCAGCCTCTGATCATGGAGCATCAAGTGACTGCCACAAAAGCTGCCCACACCACGCCGGGTGCTCTCTGAGGCAGCAAGTCAAGCAAGTTGGGTACTAGCCACACACCATCCTGTGGGCATCCAGGGTCAGGCACAAAGGGGTATTAAACACAGGCAAGTATACAAAATGGCGAGCCAAACACGGTTGTCACAGTCTTACGTTGAGTCAGCGCATCTCCCTCGACTCATACCTATGGACTCACTGGGCATGGGGTGTGATCTCTACAACCAGCTGGCAGGGGAGGGGAAAATCTGGATCTGGTTCATGGGAAGGTTCCACTCAGCATGGTGATTCCAGATGAAAGTGGAGACCTACTGCAACTGACCCAGGGGTGGCCCTCAAAGGTCAGGCCGTGCACCTGGCCACCCAGTTTGCTCAGAGAAACGGCCCAAGGGGAGGATGTACAGGATTCCTGGGCAGCATGAAATATTTCACTGATTGGACAGGTGCAGTAAACCCCAGACTGTTCCATAACACTACAGAAGAGGGGCCAGAGCCCAGCTACTCTGACAAAGCCTGAATATCACCCAGAGATGCCCTCACCTGCCACGTCATCACCTCTGACAGTGGGTAGAAAGGAAAGATGCAGACACCGTTTGCAGCTAAAGGGGAAAACCCATGAGTCTCGGGTACAGTAATCAGAGCAGTGAAGATGCTATGCATGAGCAAGATGAAATGCCTCAGTGCAGAGGCCGTGAAAGCACAAAAGAGAAAGCAAGGACTTGAGAACACAGCACAAGACATGAAAGAAGTCTAAACTAGACAAGTGCATCACTACAGGATCAGAAGAGAAACCCCACTATTGCTTGAAACCAGAGAAAATTTAATAGAAACATGAAGTAAGTAAAGTTAAAATTAAAAGATGAGATGAGAAAAATATAGAATGAGATGGAAATAGATATTAGAAAACAAAATTAGAACCCAAAAGTATTATTACAAAGGAAGAGAATAGATACCATTGGTAATATAATTACAGACCTAGAAGATAGATTTAGCGTGTTAAAAATGAATATGTATTTAAAAAAACAAAGAACTCAAAGTTATTAGGGAGACAGATTGACTATAAAAAAGAGACAATTTGTCAGATATAATCAGAATTCCTAAAGAAGAAAAAACAGCAAATGATACAAAACACAGCGTATGGAACAAAACATGTATTCAAAGATATAATACATGAAATTTTCCCTGTATTAAAAATAATCGAACCTGAGAAAAATTTTTAAAAGAGCATGTGTGTCAGAAAATTTTGATATAAAAACCTCAACACAAAGACATATCACATCCTAATTAAATTATAGAACTTCAAAGTTAAGAGAGAAATCCTCACACATCTCAGCAGAAAGAGCAAAACAACACACAATGGGAAAATCTGCCCAGACTCTGGCTTCTCTGCAGCAACATTCAGAGCCAGAATAAAAGGTATTCACATCTCAGAGTTCCAAAAGAAATAAAAAGTGAACCTAGAATCTGACACTCAGCCAGCTTATTTCTGTAAAGGCAAGAAGCAGCCATTCTGAAACATTAAGTACTTCAGAAAACACAGAACTACGGACTTTTTAGGGGGGAAAAGTAACTATTCATAATTAAATCCTTTCAATTTACAGAAAATAATAATAACAGCAGTAATAATTATAAACTCAGGAACTTAGAAATTGGAGTAAAAGAACTAGGACTGAGCAGAGAATTCATCTAAACCTAGAACAAAGGGCAATCAATCAGGGAATTATGATATCAGAACAAATTATGACTTCAATTCAAATTGGATGAGGTAAAAGGCTTCCCTCATAGCTCAGCTGGTAAAGAATTGCCTGCAATGCAGGAGACCCCAGTTTGATTCCTGGGTTGGGAAGATCTCCTGGAGAAGGGAAAGGCTACCCACTCCAGCATTCTGGCCTGGAGAATTACATGGACTATACAGTCCATGGGGTGGCAAAGAGTCGGACACGACTGAGCCACTTTCACTTTATTTTCAAGGTAAAAATCATACTATAACTGGCAACTCTAAGCAGACAAGAGGGAAATTCATCAATGTCTCATCTTTCAAAGAAGAGAGTCACCAAACTGAACTCAAAACTTTGAAACAAACTCAAAACTTTAAACATACTTTAAAAAAAAATGATTATCAACTCTGAAAATTTTCAAAATCTTTCTTTTCTATTTGTGAAGGATCTTCTAGGAAACAATTTTGTTTATTTTTTTAATGTCTGAAGTTCACAATTCCTTCAGTTTTGCTTCAGTTATGTTTTCTTTTAAGTTCTAGTAACATTAAATATTGGTTTGGCCAGAAAGTTCATTCAGAGTTTTCCATAACGTCTTATGGAAAACAGCCAATGAACTTTTTGGCCAACTCAATATAAACTCTATATTTTAAAAGAACATCTGGAGATGGTCATGTTTTTATAAAGGTAAATCTCTATCACTAGAGGTCACCAAGACGGCAGAATAGGAAGATACTGAACTCACCCCTTCCCACAAACAAACCAAAATTATGATTACTTACAGAGAAACTGTCTGTGAGAATGAACTAAACACTAGCAGGAAAGATTTTCCACAACTGAAAACCTAAAGAAGGAACCATAATGAGACAGGGATGGGGTGGAGATATAGTCAAGGCCCACACCCCTGGATTGGCTACCTACAAACAGGAAGACTATCACAGCCATAGAGAACCTCCCCAAAGAGTAAGAGGTCTGAGTCCCACATTAGGTTCCACAGCGAGCTGGTGGTGGCGGGGGGAGGGTCCTGCACCAAGATGAGTCCCCAGAACATCTGGCTTTGAAGGCAAGAAGGGCTTGTGTTCAAGGCTGTATATTTATTTAAACTATATGCAGAGGACATCATCCAAAACACCGAGCACGGGAGAAATATCAATAACCTCAGACATGCAGATGATACCACCCTTATGGCAGAAAGGGAAGAAGAACTAAAGAGCCTCTTGATGAAGGTGAAAGAGGAGAGTGAAAAAGCTGGCTTAAAACCCAACATTCAAAAAAACTAAGAGCCTGGCATCCAGTCCCATCACTTCATGGCAAATAGGTGGGGAAACAATGGAAATAGTGACAGACTTTATATTTCAGGGGCTCCAAAATCACTGCAGATGGTGACTGCAGCCATGAAATTAAAAGACGCTTCCTCCTTGGAAGAATACCTATGACAATCCTAGACAGCATGTTAAAAAGCAGAGACACTACTTTGCCAACAAAGGTCCCTCTAGTCAAAGCTATGGTTTTTCCAGTAGTCATGTGTGGATGTGAGAGTTGGACCATAGAGAAGGCTGAGTGATGAAGAATTGATGCTTTTGAGCTGTGGTGTTGGAGAAGACTCTTGAGAGTCCCTTGGACTGCAAGGAGATCCAACCAGTCCATCCTAAAGGAGATCAGTCCTGGGTGTGCATTGGAAGGACTGATGTTGAAGCTGAAACTCCAATACTTTGGCCACCTGATGCGAAGAGTGGACTCATCAGAAAAGACCCTGATGCTGGGAAGGATTGGGGGCAGGAGGAGAAGGGGACAACAGAGGATGAGATGGCTGGATGGCATCACTGACTCAATGGACATGAGTTTGAGCAAGCTCCAGGAGTTGGTGATGGACAGGGAGGCCTGGTGTGCTACAGTCTATGGTGTCACAAAGAGTCAGACACAACTGAGCGACTGAACAACACAATACAATACAGGGCTTGTGTACCAGAGAGCCGGGTGACTGTAGCAAACAGGGATCCACTCTCAAGGAATGCATGCAAAATCTTACACACTCTGAGACCCAGTACAGAGGCAGTAGTTTGAAAGCACTCTGGGTCAGACCCACTTGCTGATATTGGAGAGCATCCAAGAGGCAGAAGGCAACTGGGACTGCTCCTGGGGACAGAAACACTCGCAGCAGCCATTTGGGGAGATTATTCTACCACAATAACACCAGTACTGGCAAGCATTTTGGAATCCTATCTCTAGCCTATTAGCTCCCGGAAAACAGCCCTGCCCACCAGTGGGCCAGCACCAACCCTACATCCCCCTGGGTCATGCAACCAGCTGTGCAGGTAGACACAGTGGGCCCACAGTCACCACACGAGGCATAGCCTCACAGTTAACCAAGCCACGGCCCATCCTTGCACAGCAGCCTGCCCACAGTACTCAGCCCTGCTGCACAGAAGGAGCCTTGCAGCCCACACAGCAGGAAATCCTAGAGCCCATAGTGCTGGCGACAAGAGGGGAGCGCACTCCCGGCTCCGCAGGATGCGTCCTACATCAGGCCACGTCTCCTGTGTCAGAAAGCAGAATAAGGCATAATTTCAGAAGACCTAAACAAAGTGAAGATAAGGAATCGATACATTGAAAAGTTCAAGGCAGTGATCATAAAGATACTCACCAAACTCAGAATGAACAGAGTAAGAATTTCAACAAAGATGAAATACGAAGGAGAACCAAACAAAGCATAAGAATATAATATTTAAAATTAAAAATAGGAAGGAATCAATTGTAGGTTGTAGATTAGATAACAGAGAGGAATGGATTGGTGATCTAGAAGAAAAAGTAATGGGAATGCTCCAAGCTGAACAGGAAAAAGAATTTTTTAAGATGTTGTTGTTGTTGTTCAATCGTTAAGTCATATCTGACTCTTTGCGACCCCATGAACTGCTGTACACCAGGTTTCCCTGTCCTTGACTATCTCCCTGAGTTTGCTCAAATTCATGTCCATTGAGTCAGTGATGCTATACAACCATCTCATCCTCTGTTGCCCCCTTCTCCTCTTGCCCTCAATCTTTCCCAGCATCAGGGTCTTTTCTAATGAGTTGGCTGTTCACATCAGGTGGCCAAAGTATTGGAGTTTCAGCTTCAACATCAGTCCTTCCAATGAACACCCAGGACTGATTTCCTTTAGGATTGACTGGTTGGATCTCCTTGCAGTCCAAGGGACTCTCAAGAGTCTTCTCCAACACCACAGTTCAAAAGCATCAATTCTTCAGCACTCAGCCTTCTTTATGGTCCAACTCTCACATCCACACATGACTACTGGAAAAACCATAGCTTTGACTAGAGGGACCTTTGCCAACAAAGTGATGTCTCTGCTTTTCAATACACTGTTTAGGTCTGTCATACATAGTCTTCCAAGGAGCAAGAGTTTTTTAATTTCATGGCTGCAGTCACCATCCACAGTGATTTTGGAGCCCAAGAAGATGAAAACTGACATTGTTTCCACTTTTTGCCCATCTATTTGCCTTGAAGTGATAGGACCAGATGCCATGATTTTTGTTTTTTGAATGTTGAGTTCTAAGCCAACTTTTTCACTCTCTTCCTTCACCTTCGTCAAGAGGCTCTTTAGTTCCTCTTCACCTTCTGCCATTAAAGTGGTGTCATCTGCCTATCTGAGGTTATTGATATATCTCCCAGAAATCTTGATTCCAGCTTATGCTTCATCCAGCCCAGCATTTCGAATGATGTATTCTGCATATAAGTTAAATAAGCAGGGTGACAATATACAGCCTTGACATACTCCTTTCCCATTGTTGAACCGTTCCAGATGAGAATAGTTTAAAAGACCTCTGGAATAACATAAAGTGTATTAGCATTTACATTATAGGGGTTCCAGAAGGAAAAGAAAAATAAGGGAAGAGAATTTATTTGAAGAAATAATAGCTGAAAACTTCTCTAGGCTGGGAAAGGAAATAGACAACCAGGTTCAGGAAGCACAAAGAATCACAGAGATGGCCCCAAAGAGATCACACCAAGACACAGTACAATATAAATGGCAATTACAATTTAAATTACAATTAAAATTAAAGATAGAGGGAGTCTTAAAAACAGCAAGAGAAAAACTAGTTAAATACAAGGGAACTTCCAGAAGACTATCACAGACTTTTCAGCAAAAACTTTGCAGGCCAGAAGGAAGTGCTTAATATATATATTCAAAGCAATGAAAGTGGGGGGGTGGGGGATGAACTCTATAACCAAGAATACTCTATTTGGAAACATTATAATTCAGATTTAAAAGAGAAATAGCAAAAGCTAAAAGAATTCAACACCATTTAACCAGCTTTACAAGAAATGCTAAAGGGACTTCTCTAAGTGGAAAAGAAAAGGCCACAACTATGTATGTATGAAAAATATAAAAAGAAAACTCTCACTGGTAAAAGCAATCATATAGTAAAGATAGCAGATCAGCCACTTATAAAGACAGTAGGATGATTAAAGGGCAAAAATAATACAAGCATTGATATGCACAATAAGTAGTCAAGGGATATGCAAAATAAAAAAGGTATAAAATATGACATCAAAAACATTAAACATTGGAGGGGGGAGTAAAACAATAGAATGATTAGAATGTGTTTGAAATAAGAGATCACCAACTTCAATTAATCACATACACATAATTTTATGTGAACCTCATGGTAGCCACAAACCAAAATATAACAGATACACACACACAAAGAGAATGGAATCCAAATATAACACTAAAAATACTCATCAAATTACAAGGGGAGAGAGCAAAAGAAGAAGAAATGAACACAAAAGAAATACAAAAACAACTAGACAACAATTAACAAAATGGTAATAAGTACAGTGCTGTTTTTGTTTAGTCACTAAGTTGTGTCTGAGTCTTTTGCAACCCCATGGACTGTAGTCCACCAGGCTCTTCTGTCCATGGGATTTCCCAGGCAAGAATACTGGAGTAGGTTGCCATTTCCTTCTCCAGGGGATCTTCCAAACCCAGGAATCAAACCCACATCTCCTGCATTGGCAGGAGGACTCTTTATAGCTGAGCCACTGGGGAAGTGTGGCAATAAGTATATATCTATCAATAATTACTTTAAATATAAATGGACTAAATTCTCCAATCAAAAGGCACAGAGTGGCTGAATGGATACAAAAGCAAGACCCATGTACATACTACCTACAAGAGATTCACTTCAGATCTAAAGACACACAGACTGAAAGTGAAGGTATATAACAAGGTATTCCAAACAAATGAAGATGAAAAGAAAGCCAGGTAACAATATTTATAGCTCACAAAATAGATTTTAAAACAAAGACTGCAACAAGAGACACATAAGGACACTTCATAATGATAAAAGGATGACTCCAACAAGAAAATACAACAATTACAAGCATATAGGCACCCAAAGTACGAGGACTTGCATACAGTAGATATTAACAAACATAGAGGGAGAAGTTGACAGTAATGCAATGATAATATGGTATTTTAACATCCCACTTTCATCAATGGACAGATCATCCAGA
This sequence comes from Okapia johnstoni, assembly GCA_024291935.2. Taxonomy (NCBI): domain Eukaryota; kingdom Metazoa; phylum Chordata; class Mammalia; order Artiodactyla; family Giraffidae; genus Okapia; species Okapia johnstoni. The sequence goes on from CM044310.1 coordinate 65,483,800, forward strand.
CAGAAAATCAATAAGGAAACACTGGTCATAAATCACATATTACATCAAATGAGATAACATATGTAGATCATTCCACCCAAAATCAGCAGAACACATAATCTTTTCAAGTGTACATTGAACATTCTCCATGACAGAGCACATTAGGCCACAAAACAAGTCTCAATAATTTTTAAAAATTGAAATCATAGCAAGCACCTTTTTTGGCCACGTTGTATGAGACTAGAAATCTCTGCAAAAAACCACAAACATGTGGAGGCTAAACAACATGCTACTAAACAACAAATGGGTCACTGAGTAAATTAAAAAATACCTGGAAACAAATCAAAATGTAAACACAATGATTCAGAAATCAATGGGATGCAGAAGCATTCCTAAAAGGGAAGTTTATAGTAATACAAGCCTACCACAGGAAACAAAAAAATCTCAAATAAACAGTCTAAACTTTCAGCTAAAGGAATTAAAATGGAAAAAAGAACAAGTGAAACTCAAAGTTAGTATAAAGAAAGAAACAATAAATATGGGAACAAAAATAAGTGAAAAAGATATTTAAAAATAGAAAAGATCAATGAAACTAAGAGCTGGTTCTTTAAAAAGAATAGAAAAAAAGCGATAAAACTTTAACCAGAGTCATCAAGAAAAAATAGAGAGAAGAACCAAATAAATAAAATCAGAAATGAAGGAGAAATATAAAGGATCATAAGAGATGACCACAAACAACTATGAAATAGACAACCTGAAAGAAATGAATAATCTCTGAGAATGTACAACCTTCAAGACTGAATCAGGAAGAAAAAGAGAATATGAACTGACTACCAATAACAAAATTGAATCAGTAATTTTTTTTAAAACTCCTAATATGCAGAAGCTCAGGACCAGATGGCTTCATAAATGACCTCTACAAAGCATTTAAGGAAGATTTAACAACTACCCTTCTCAAATTAGCCCAGAATTTAAAGAGAAAGGAATGTTTCTGAACTTATTCTATGAAGTCAGCATCATCCTGATACCAAAACTAGACAAAGACACAACAAAATAATAAAATTACAGGTCACTATCACTGATGAGCATAGATGTAAAAATTCTCAATAAAATATTAGCAAATTCAACTCAACAATATATTAAAAGGATCAAACACCATGATCAAGTAGGATTTAACACAGGGATACAAATCAATATGATACACCACACTGGTTAATGGAAGAACAAAAGTCGTATATATAGTCATCTCAGTAGATGCAGAAAATACTTGCAACAAAATTCAATATCCATTTATGATTTTTAAAAAACTCAACAAAGTTGGTATATAGGCGACAAACTTCAACATAATAAAGGTCACATATTGCAAACCCATAGTCAACATAAAACTCAGCAGGAAAATCTGAAAGCATATTCTCTGAGATCAGGGACAGAACAAGAATGTCTCTTCTCTTTCTATCTGCTTTTATTCAACACAGTATTGGAAGTCCTACCCACAGCAATCAGACAAGAAAAAGAAAAGAAATTCAAACTGAAAAGGAAAAAGTGAAACTGCCCTTGTTTGCAGATGACATGAAATTATATATAGGAAATTCTAAAGATGTTATCTAAAATCTATTAGAACTAATAAATGAATTCAGTAAAGTTTCAGGATATAAAATAATGAACTATCAGAAACAGAATTACAAACAACCTCATTTATAATTGAATAAAATACCCAGAAATAAATCTAACTAAAGAGGTAAAAGATTTGTACTCTGAAAACTATAAGCTATTGAAGATATCACAAACAAATGGAAAGATATACTGTGATTATGAATTGGAAGAATCAATATTGTTAAAATGACCACATTATTCAAGGCAATCTACAGATTCAATACAACCTTTCTCAAATTATCAAATGCATATTTCACAAAACTAAGACAAATAATTCCAAAATCTGTATGAAACTACAAAGACTCCAAATAACCAAAATCTTGAGAAAGAAGAACAAATCTGGAGGTATCATGATCCCTGATTTCAAATTATGCTGCAAAGCTATAGTAATCAAAAGAGTACAGTATTGGCACAAAAACAGACACATAGGTCAGTGGAACAGAATTGAGTGCCCATAAACCGTCTAGTCAAAGCTATGGTTTTTCCAGTAGTCATGTGTGGATGTGAGAGCTGGACCATAAAGAAAGCTGAGCACCGAAGAATTGATGCTTTTGAACTGTGGTGTTGGAGAAGATTCTTGAGAGTCCCTTGGACTGCAAGGAGATCCAACCAGTCCATCCTAAAGGAGATCAGTCCTGAATACTCATTGGAAGGACTGATGTTGAAGCTGAAACTCCAATACTTTGGCCACCTGATGTGAAGAACTGACTCATTGGAAAAGATCCTGATGCTGGGAAAGATTGAGGGCAGGAGAAGAAGGGGATGACAGAGGATGAGCTGGCTGGATGGCATCACCAACTCGATGGACATGGGTTTGAGTAGACTCCTGGAGTTGGTGATGGACAGGGAAGCCTGGCACCCTGCAGTCCATGGGGTCACAAAGAGTCGGACATGACTGAGCGACTGAACTGAACTGAACTGAAACTCATACTGATATGGTCACCTAATATATGACAAAGGAGACAAGAATACACAGTGGGAGAAAGATCGTCTCTTCAATAAACAATGTTGGGAAAACTGGACAGATGCATGCCAAAAAAAATCCACTGGACTACTTTCCCATACCATACACTAAAGTAAACTCAAAATAGATTAAAGACTTAAATGTAAGTCCTGAAACCATAAATTTCCTAGAAGAAAACACAGGCATACTCTTTGACAGCAGTCTTGGCAATGTGTTTTTAGATCTGCCTTCTCAGGCAACAGAAACAGAAATGAAAATAGACAAATGGGACCATGTCAAACTAGAAAGCCTTTGCACAGAGAAGGAAACTACCAACAAAGTGTATTTGCAAATGATATATCTAAGGAGTTAATGCTTAAAATATACAAAAAAAACTCATACAACTCAACATTAAAAAGAAACCTGGTCAGAGGACCTAAACAGACAATTTTCCAAAGAAGATACAGATAGCCAACAGATAATGAACAAATGCTCAACATCACTAATCATCAGGCAATGCAAATTAAACCACAATGAGACATCATCTCACACCTGTCAGATGGCTATCATCAAAAAACTAACAATTAACAAGGGTGGCAAGGATGTGGAGAAAACGGAACACTCACGCACTGTTTGTGAGGCTGTAAACTGGTGCAACCAGTATGGAGGTTTCTTAAAAAACAAAAAATAGAACAACCACATAATTCAGCCGTTTCACTACTAGATATTTACTCAAAGAAACAAAGAATTCAAAAAGATATATGCACACTAATTTTTATTGCAGAATTATTAACAATATCCAAGATATGGAAGCATTTTAAGTGACCATCAATGATGAATGGATAAAAAAGAGATAGCATAATAATATATACAGTGGAATACTGCTCAGAATTTAAAAACTAAAATCTTGCCATTTGCAACAATATGGAAGGATCTAGAGAGTATTGTGCTAAGTGAAGTTAGACAGAAAATGAAAAATGCCACATGATCTCACTCATATGTGGAATATAAAAAACAAAACACACAAGCAACAAAACAAAACAAGTTACACACTCATAGATACAGAGAACAAATGGGTGTTTGCCAGAGAGGAAGAGTCAAGGGACAAAATCAGTGGAGGGGAATAAGTGGTACAAACCTTCAGTTATAAAATAAATGAGCCATGAGGATGTCATATGCAGCATAAGAAATATAGTCAATAATAGCATAATAACTTTATATGGGGAGAGATAGTTACTAGGCTTTTTGTGAAGATCTTTTCATAATTTATGTAGATGTCAAATCACTATATAGTATAGCTGAAACTAACATAATACTGTATGTCAAGCATATTTCAATTTTTTTTAAATCTGTCACTATATCTATGTTACTGTTGATAAGTATTCTTAGATAAGTGTCTGGAATTATATTTGCCCAAGGACTAGGACTTAGATTTTTTTACTTTCTTCATGGTACATTTCTATCTTAAGTCTTTATAATATATTTGCTTCATTTTTATATAAGTTAAAATTATTTCCCAGATGCAAATATACCAAGATGTTAACTGATTAACTTATGGTGGTAAAAATACTGATGATTGTTTTATTTTGCATTTTGGAATTTTAGGCAATTCAAAAATCAAAAATGTGCTTAAGAAAAAATAAGGATAATCATTTTAGAAATACAAATAAAATCTAATACAGATATAGATATAGATATAAAATTTTCAAATCAACAGAGAAAAATAATGAAAGCTTTAGTAATCAAATGTAAATCAGAAAGGGGATTAGAAAAGCAAAGAAAAATATGACAAAGAAAACATAACAAATTAGATAGCAAAAATAAGTCCAAATATATCATATCAATATTCAAGCATAAATATAAAGAGATTTAAGTTACCAATTATAAGACAGAGTCTAACAGATTGTAATCTTCTTAATCTAGTGATAAGGCTCTTACTACAAGAGACACACTGATATAAACAACTCAGAAAAGCCAAAAGTAGAGAAAAGGAACAAAAACAAAACAAGAATAATAATTTTTGAGGCAGATAAAATGTAACAGAACAAAAAGCATTGGTAGAAATAAAAAATACTATGTAATTATATAAAAGGATATAACAGTCATAAATTGTATGTACCTGATAGCACCAAAACCTCAAAAGTAGATAAAGCAAAACTGAGAGCATAACAAAAAGAAACTGAGAAATTCACAATCAGAGCAGAACATTCTAACTCACTGTATCAGAACCTGATTCTGCAGACAAAAATAACTTAGGATATAGAAAAATTTTACAATGCTGTAAAAGCATGATCTAATAGATTTATCTTTATAGATATATGCAGTCAACAAAAGAAAATATACATTATTTTCCAGAAAATGAGGAATATATATAAGTAGTCAACCTTATTGTAGAATGAAACGCAAGTCTCAACCAATTACAGAGATTCAAATATCAACAATGCAGAATCCAGTGAAATTAAATTAGAAATTGACAATTAAAAGACCTTTAGGACAAAAACATCAAACACTTTAAAATGTCATTCCTAAATTAACTCATGTGTTAGTGCAAATCCCAAAACAATTAAGATATTTATGGCTAAATGAAACAAAATTCTACATCCATAAGTTGTAAGATAAATTCAATACAATTCTTGATAAACTTATTTACACAAAAAATAAGATGAGATGAAAACAACTTGAGGAGCAAACTCAAAAAAGTGAAAGGAAGAAAATTACTCTATTAAGAAAGTATCCCAGAAGAATCCAGTAAGGAAGTGGGGAAGCATGGTAAGGAAGGAGAAGAGTTGTTCTGTCTTGGGGCAAAAGAGTTGAGACTTTGTACTCCTGTACAAGCCGGGCCCTGGCCAAAAGCAGCCTGAGGCTGGAAGGGCTGCAAACTTCAGGCATGTCTAGCTCTCTGTGCCAGCAGGTGGCTCCAGAGCCCAACAGCAGTCTTTCGAAGGTTTCAAGTGAATCTAGTATCAGAGCACACAGAAGCTGGGAGGTGGGCACGCTCAGGTGGCAAGTAGGAAATAAAGGCATTTTTTAGGGGCACCAATGAAGCCTCCTGCAGAATTTTATTACTTAGGAGAAAAACACCAACACTACTAAAAGAGACACTCAGTGCAACAAAAACTAGCTGTTTTAAAAGAACAATAAAGGAGATAGATGTCTAGAAAAACATATGAAAAATAGCAAAATTACACTTTTTAAAAGGCAGTATTTGGGCAGTCAAGATTAAATAAGCCCAGGATAGCCTGTCTCTTTCACCAACTACAACAGAAATTCTGGACTAAATGCAACAACCTAAGAACTTTGAAAAATTAAAAATTCTAGAGCCACACTAAAAAATGAGTCAACACACTGATCTAAATGAAATATACTCCCCAAAATCCAAATAATCCAAAAGTGGGCAGGATACTAAGAAGAGAGGAACAAAAAGTAGAGAAAATACACAGAAAACAAACAATAAAATGCTGACCCTAAATCCAAACATATCAACAATCATATTAAATGTAAATTATCTGAATATACCAAGTACAAAGGTAGAGATCATCAGTTTGGATTTAAAGGAGGAAATGCCCAACTACACACTGTGCAAACGCTTAAAGGAGAAACAATAACAACTCAACCCAATGTATTTCAGAACATAGAAAAGGAATTTTGTGAGGCCCACAATACCTCGATTCCAAAACTGACAAAGACATTACATGACTCACTGATAAATAAAAAACTACAGACCAATATCTCTCAAGAACATAGATACAAAATTCTCATGAAATATTAGCAGATCAATTGCAATAATATTTTGAAACAATAATACATCAGGATTATGTGAGGCTTTATCCTAGGAACTCAAAGTTAGTTCAACTTTGCGATCAATGTAAATAGATCACCATATTAACAGACAAAAGAAGCAAAAGCATGATATCATCTTAACAGGTACAGAAGAAGCACTTGACAAAATTCAGTCTGTAATTTTTTAATAACTTTAAAAAATTGGTTGAATCTCACCAAACTAGAAATTTAAGGGAACTTCCTTAATCTGATGAAGGACATCTACAAAAAAACCTACAGGTAACATCAAATTTAATGATGGAAGATGGAATGATTTCGCCCTAACATAAGAAATAAGGCAAGACTACCTGTACTTGTCAGTTTTAATCAACCAGTCAGGAAGATCCCCTGGAGGAGGAAATGGAAAACCCACTCCAGTATTCTTGCCTGGGAAATCCCATGGACAGAGGAACCTGGCTGCAGTCCATGGGGACGCAGGGTTGGACACAGCTGAGCACAACACTTATTATCCCAGAAACTGGAAGTCCCAACTAGTACCATAAGGCCAAAAAAGAAAATAAAAGGCATAAGTATTGCAAAGGAAGAAATAAATATCCCCTTATCCACAGGCAGCATGAGGCCTATGCTGAAAACCCCAAGGAATCTATAAAAATAACTCTTACAACTAATAAATGACTTTAGCAAGATCACAGAATAAAGATCAATATAAAAAATCAATTTTATTTCTATATACTAGCAATGAAAAGACTCTACACATGGACATCACCAGATGGTCAACACCGAAATCAGATTGATTATATTCTTTGCAGCCAAAGATGGAGAAGCTCTATACAGTCCGCAAAACAAGACCGGGAGCAGGCTGTGGCTCAGATCATGAACTCCTTATTGCCAAATTCAGACTTAAATTGAAGAAAGTAGGGGAAACCACTAGTCCATTCAGGTATGACCTAAATCAAATCCCTTATGATTATACAGTGGAAGTGACAAATAGATTTAAGGGACTAGATCTGATAGACAGAGTGCCTGATGAACTATGAACAGAGGTTCGTGACATTGTACAGGAGACAGGGATCAAGACCATCCCCATGGAAAAGAAATGCAACAGAGCAAAATGGCTGTCTGAGGAGGCCTTACAAATAGCTGGGAAGAGAAGAGAAGCGAAAAGCAAAGGAGAAAAGGAAAGATATTCCCATCTGAATGCAGAGTTCCAAGGAAGAGCAAGGAGAGATAAGAAAGCCTTCCTCAGCGATCAATGCAAAGAAATAGAGGAAAACAACAGATTGGGAAAGACTAGAGATCTCTTCAAGAAAATTAGAGATACCAAGGGAACATTTCATGCAAAGATGGGCTCGATAAAGGGCAGAAATGGTATGGGCCTAACAGAAGCAGAAGATATTAAGAAGAGGTGGCAAGAATACATAGAAGAACTGTACAAAAAAGATCTTCACGACCCAGATAATCATGATGGTGTGATCGCTCACCTAGAGCCAGACATCCTGGAATGTGAAGTCAAGTGGGCCTTAGAAAGCATCACTATGAACAAAGCTAGTGCAGGTGATGGAATTCCAGTTGAGCTATTTTAAATACTGAAAGATGATGCTGTGAAAGTGTTGTACTCAATATGCCAGCAAATCTGGAAAACTCAGCAGTGGCCACAGGACTGGAAAAGGTCAATTTTCATTCCAATCCCAAAGAAAGGCAATGCCAAAGAATGCTCAAACTACTGCACAATTACACTCATCTCACACGCTAGTAAAGTAATGCTCAAAATTCTCCAAGCCAGGCTTCAGCAATACATGAACCATGAACTTCCAGATGTTCAAGCTGGTTTTAGAAAAGGCAGAGGAACCAGAGATCAAATTGCCAATATCCAATGGATCATTGAGAAAGCAAGAGAGTTCCAAAAAACATCTATTTCTGCTTTATTGACTATGCCAAAGCCTTTGACTGTGTGGATCACAATAAACTGTGGAAAATTCTGAAAGAGATAGAAATACCAGACCATCTGACCTGTCTCTTGAGAAACCTGTATGAAGGTCCGGAAGCAACAGTTAGAACTAGACATGGAACAACAGACTGGTTCCAAATAGGAAAAGGAGTACATCAAGGCTGTATATTGTCACCCTGCTTATTTAACTTATATGCAGAGTACATCATGAGAAACGCTGGGCTGGAAGAAGCACAAGCTGGCATCAAGATTGCTGGGAGAAATATCAATAACCTCAGATATGCAGATGACACCACCCTTATGTCAGAAAGTGAAGAAGAACTAAAGAGCCTCTTGACGAAAGTGAAAGAGGAGAGTGAAAAAGTTGGCTTAAAGCTCAACGTTCAGAAAACTAAGATCATGGCATCTGGTCCCATCACTTCATGGCAAATAGATGGGGAAGCAGTGGAAACAGTGTCAGACTTTATTTTTGGGGGAGCTCCAAAATCACTGCTGATGGTGATTGCAGCCATGAAATTAAAAGACGCTTACTCCTTGGAAGGAAGGTTATGACCAACCTAGATAGCATATTTAAAAGCAGAGACATTACTTTGCCAACAAAGGTCCATCTAGTCAAGGCAATGGTTTTTCCAGTAGTCATGTATGGATGTGAAAATTGGATGGTGAAGAAGGCTGAGCACCGAAGAATTGATGCTTTTGAACGGTGGTGTTGGAGAAGACTCTTGAGAGTCCCTTGGACTGCAAGGAGATCCAACCAGTCCATCCTAAAGGAGATCAGTCCTGGGTGTTCATTGGAAGGACTGATGTTGAAGCTGAAACTCCACTACTTTGGCCACCTGATGCGAAGAGTTGACTCATTGGAAAAGACCCTAATGCTGGGAAGGATTGGGGGCAGGAGGAGAAGGGGATGACAGAGGATGAGATGGTTGGATGGCATCACCGACTCGATGGACATGGGTTTGGGTAAAGTCCAGGACTTGGTGATGAACAGGGAGGCCTGGCGTGCTGCGATTCATGGGGTCGCAAAGAGTCGGATGTGACTAAGCGACTGAACTGAACTGAACTGAACATTAGAAATTCAAGTTTTTTAAACAGTACCATCCACAATGTACTTAGACAACTTACTGAAAAATGAAATTAATGAAGTTAATAAGAAAAATATAGAATAAAGAAACAAATAAAGTTAGTAAAACATGTGTCAGGCCTCTATGGTGAAAACTGCGAAACACTGCTAAAAGGAAAGAAATGAAGACTGAAATAAATGGAGTAATAAATCTGTGTTCCATGATTGGTGCCTCCGTGTTGGAATGATTTATGGATTCAATGTAGTCCCAATCAAAATCCCAACAGAAATTGTTGGGATTGACATTGACAAACATTGACAAACTCTCTAAAATTTATTTGGAAAGGCAATGGAAATAGCCAAGAAAATTTGAAAAATAGCAGCAAAGTCAGAGGACTTCCATTACCTTATTTTAATAGAGTTGACTCTTGAACAATATGGGGGTTAGGGGTGTCCACCACACCTGCCGTTGAAAATACACATGTGACTTGACAGTCAGCACACTGTATCCACGGTTTCTCATTCACGGTTTCAACCAACTATAGATTATGCAGTACTGTAGTACATATTTAGTGAAAAAAATCTACATATAAGTGAACCCACGCAGTTCGAACCTATGTTGTTCAAGGGTCAACTGCACTTGTCATAAAGCCACAGTAACCAAGACAATGTGATGGCGTAAAGATAGTGTGACAGTACACAAATTAACATACAAATCTGTGGAATGGATAAGAGTCCAGAAACAGACCCAGACAAATGTAGTCAACCGTTTTTTTTTTATAAAAGTGCAATTCCAGTTTTGGGTATTTAACCAAGAGTGATGAAACTTATGGGTTTCCCTTACGGCTCAGCGGTAAAGAATCCACCTGCCAATGCAGGAGACACAGGTTCAATCCCTGGGTCAGGAAGATCCCCTGGAGAAAGAAATGGCAACCCACTCTAGTATTCTTGCCTGGGAAATCCCACAGACAGAGGAGTTCATGGAGTCTCAAAAGAGTTGGACTTGACTTAGCAACTAAACAACAATTAAACTTAGGCACACATAAAATCCTGTACATAAGTGCTTATAGTGACTGTGTTCATAATCACCAAAACACTGGAAACAATGAAACAACTTGGAAATGTATAAACAAACTGTGGCATAGGTATAAAATGGAGTATTGTTCAACAATACAAAGAAAAAAACTATAGAGACATATAACAATGTGGATAAATTTCAGATACATTATAGTCAGTTAAAAAAAAAAGTCAGACTCAAAAAACTACATATTGTGTGATACAGGCATTTTAGAAAAGGCAAAACTGTAAGGATGGTTGCCAGAGGTTTGAGACATGGAAAGTAATTGACTACAAAGCGACAGTATGAGGAAATTTTGGAAGGTGATAGAACTGTTCTCTATCTTGATTTTGAGGATGGTTACATTTGTCGAAACTTATACATCACAAAGGTTGCATTTCTCTGTACTTAAATTGAAAACAAATAAGAACAATTTTGAAAACAATATTGGGAATGAAGGAGAGAGAAAATTAGAAATGAAGTAAAGATGTTTTTCAATCATAAGAAAACAATATTAACAGCTTTGTGATAGTAAATTTGAAAATATAATAACAGAGGCAACTGGTGAAAACAATTACTAGTATTTACTCAAAATGGAAAACTTGAATGAACAAAAAACCATTACATAAGTTGAATGTATTTCCAGGCAAAAATCTTCTTACTAAATGAACAGCACGCTCAAATATTTTACAGGCAAATCTTCCCTAGATTCTAAACATACCACTCCATCTTATTAAAAACAAAAACCTATTTCAGTGAACAGAAAAACTAAAACTATTCAATTGATGCTATAGGACTACATTAACTTCAATACCAAAACCACACAAAGATAAGGCAAGACCAATTTTATCTATGCATAGAGTTTTTTAAATTTAAGTTAAATATAGAGATCAAATCCATCATTCTATAATGATCAAATATGTGTTATCCCAGGAATGTAAGATTTTCTAACATCAGGAAATTTTTCAATGAAAGTCACCATAATATTCAAGACTGGAGGGTAGGAATAGTATTTAATTATCTTTAAAGAAATATAGAGGAAAAAAAAAAAAAAGAAATATAGAAAAAAGTATTTGTTGAAATAAAACATGACTTTATAATTTACAAAAATATTAGCACACGAAGGCAATTTCCTTAACTAGTAAAGTTTAACCACCAAAATTTTTTGGCAAACATCATACCCCTTAATAAAAATTAAGAATTACTTATATTGAAGATAGTAAGAGGATAAGAATGACTATTTTGACTGCTGCTATTCAATATTTTTGTGGCAGTCCCAGTTAATGAAAGAATAAAAGATAAATACATCAGTGGAATAAAGATTGGAAAATAATAGATAACTATGATTATTATTAGAAAATAAAAATTCCTACATAGAAATTTCTTCATAATACACACACATATTAGGAATTCTGGATTCAGGAAAAGCATACAAGGGACTTCCCCTGGTGGTCCAGTGGCTATGAATCTGCCTTGCAATGCAGGGGATGTGGATTCGATCCCTGGCTGAGGAACTAAGATCCTGCACACCACAGAGCAACTAAGCCTGCTCGCCAAACTAGAAAGTCTATGAAAGTGAGAATGAGTCGCTCAGTCGTGTCAGACTCTTTGTGACCCCATGGACTATACAGTCCATGGGATTCTCCAGGCCAGAAAACTAGAGTAGGTAACCTTGCCCTTCTCCAGGGGATCTTCCCAACCCAGGGATCAAACCCAAGTCTCCGGCATTGCAGGCAGATTCTTCACCAGCTGAGCCACCAGGGAAGCCCATGAGCCACAACAAAAGATCCTGTGTGCCTCAACTAAGACCTGATGTAGCCAAATCTATAAATAAGTACATACATACATTTAAAAAAAGGAAAAGCATGCAAAAAATAATAGTTCTAGAATCCAGCAAATAAATCATTAGGGAATGTCATTTGTAAAAGTATCATTCATGGTAGCTGCAAAATCTAGCTAGAAATATTATGCAGCTGTTTAACATACTTATGTAAAATATTACAAAGAATATACAAATACCAAAATAATGAAAATAAATTTATGCATAGTTCATGGATGAGAAGATTCGTTATCACAAAGATGTCAAGTTTTCCCATATTAAACTATAAAATCAAAGCTATCTCAATTAAAATCCAAATGCTTTTTTTATAGAACTTGGCAATCTGATACAAAAATTCAAACTGAAAGGTTAAAAAAAGGATCAGTGACATAATTTTTAAAAGAAACTGTAAAGAGAGAGAATGTGCCAGGCAACAGATTTGTTAAAAAGTTAACCTCATTGAAACAATGTGATGTTATTCAGAAAGAGACAAATAGACCAGTGGAACAGGGGAGAAAGAACTGAAACAGACCCAGGCTAATATAGAAACTTGATTTTTAGCAGAAGTGGAGTTTACAAACTAGTGGGGAAAGGTGAACAGTTCAACAAAGGATGCTGAGACAGTGGTGTATCTGTCGATATATATATACAAACATATGTAAGTCTGTATGTATGTCTATATGATACACAGAAAGATATAGAGATTTTGATACATATATCTGTGTATACATAAGAATATTTATATAGATATTCTGCATATATTTATATATACATATTCAGAAAATGCAATCCAGGAATTGTAAAATTATAAAGGTAAAAATATAAAAAGGTTTAGAGATCAATATCTTAAATATAATACCAAAAGCATATATCATCAAAAGAGGATGATAAATGCGATTACATTAAAACTTTAGATGGTGTCTGTGTGTCAAAGACACCACTAACAAATTTTTTAAATAAGTCATAATGTAAGAGTATATATTCCAACATATTAGTATCAAGAATAAACAAAATACCCCCCAACATGCAAAATGCTAGGCTGGATGAATCACAAGCTGGAATCAAAATTCCAGCTGGGAGAAATATTGCTGGGAGAAATATCAACAACCTCAGATATGCAGATGACACCTCTCTAATGGCAGAAAACAGAAAGGAACTAAAGAGCCTCTTGATGAGGGTGAAAAGGAGAGTGAAAAACTGGCTTAAAACTCAACATTCAAAAAACGAAGATCATGGCATCTGGTCCCATCCCTTAATGGCAAATAGATAGAGAAAAAGAGGAAACAGTGGCAGATTATTATTTTCTTGGGCTCCAAAGTCACTGCAGACAGTGACTGCAGCCACAAAATTAAAAGACACTTGCTCCTTGGAAGAAAAGCTATGACAAACCTAGACAGTGTATTCGAAAGCAGAAATATCACTTTGACTACAAAGTCAAAGCTATGGTTTTTCCAGTAGTCATGTACAGATGTGAGAGTTGCACCATGAACAAGGCTGAGCACTGAAGAATTGGTGCTTTCGAATTGTAGTGCTGGAGAAGACTCTTGAGAGTCCCTTGGACAGCAAGGAAATCAAGCCAGTCAATTCTAAAAGAAATCACCCCTGAATATTCATTGAAAGGACTGATGCTGAAACTGAAGCTCCAATACTTTGGCCACCTGATGTGAAGAACTGACTCAGTGGAAAAGACCCTGATGCTGGGAAAGATTGAAGGCAGCAGGAGAAGGGGATGACAGAGGATGAGATGGTTGGATGGCATCACTGACACAATGGACGTGAGTTTGAGCAAACTCCAGGAGATAGAGAAGGACAGGGAAGCCTGGCGTGCTGCAGTTCATGGGGTTGAAGAGTCCGACATGACTTAGCGACTAAACAGCCACAACGACAATTCCCGCTATACAATTAGAACAAATAGTTTAATAGTCAGATTCATAAGAGATGAAACCCTAATGTCCCATACATATACAAAACGCTGCTTAATTTCACTAATATTCAAAAATAATTGAAATTGAAACAATGAGATGCAATTATTCCACATCAGAGCATATCACCATATTAGCTGAAATTTTAGGTGCTTGAGGTTGAGAGGAAATAGAAACATTCATTAATTGATATAACCACTTTTAGAAAAAAAAGGCAAAAATCTGATGAAGTTCAAAGCTCACATACCAGTGGCTCAGGAACCCCATTTCTGGGCCTGTACTTCAGTGAAAGTGATCATGTGTGCCCAAGAATATGTGCTCACGAATGCTTGTGGCTGCAATGCGAAGTCCATTGATAGAATGGACAAACCATTGTGGTGAAGTCACACAGCAGGATGCAATCGCATCATTAAAATCAATAAGTGAACTCTACATATACACTTTCACAGGGATAAATCTAAAAAACAACGTTGAATAAGAAGAAAACAAAGTGTCAGGTATGTGTTGTGTGACCCTGTTTCTGTTAAATGTGGATCACACACAACAATCCTTCATGGATACATACACAGGAGGAAAAAGTATAAAACCTGATAAGGAAGCACACACCTCACTTCAGGGAGTGGCGCGGGGGAGATGTATAAAAAGGGTCTTCAATTCGATCTGTAACCATTTTCCTTAAGAAAGGAAAGAGGGAAGGAGGGGAGGGAGGTGGGTAACGAAAACCATGGTATTTCTCTATTTTCCCATGTGTTTTATCTCTTTCTGTTTCAGTTCTTTTGTAACAAAAATAAGAAAAAGAAAGAAGAGATGAGGGAGAGAGGAAGGAAAAGACTGACCGGAAATTCGCTAAAATGTTTAGAGCAACTATATCTTTAGACCATTGTGGGAGGAGGGCGGTTAATTTTTTTCTTAACTTTTTCATATTTTCTAAATTATCCCCAGGAAGCATGTATGACTTTTATAATCTGAACAAAACAATACATGATCTTTTAAAAGCACCTTGCTAAGCCGTTGTGATTTAAAAACCTGGATTGTGGAAGAGACACTGGTATTTTGGACATCCAGGCCGGCTCCCATAGCGCCTTGTCCAAGACAGGTTTCTGGGGCAGCTGATAAGGGCACAAATGAATTAAATTCCACTATCAGTACCCCCCTCTGGGCCTCAGGGGTTGAGGGTTCCAGAAGTCCCGATCCCTCTGCCAGCCTCCCGGGGGCCAGGGACTGCAAGAAGAGATAAAAGCCAGCTTTGTTGTTCTCTCTGAAAATCACTCTTGAAAATTGAGGTCGCCATCCCCACAGCCAGCTTATCACAGGGCAAGTCCCCTTGATGCCCTTGCCAATGCAGTTGTGACCCCTGGCTCCCTACGTGGTCCTACGTGCCCTGTGTGGGCACCGTGCTCAGCAATTTAGTTTGCCCCCAGTGGCTTTCACATTTATTTCTCAGAACAACTCTGGGAAGTCTTGTCTCCACTTCACAGTAGAAAAATTGGGACTCAGAGAAGGTAATTAACTTGGACAGGGCCACCCAGCTAATAAATGGGACAGAGTCAATATTCCAGGAGGCCACATAGAACTCTAGTGGTAGAATATTAGGCATCAGTAACGAGCAAGGAAAAGAAACAATTCTTGGATCAGGACGGAACATTCCCACACCCAGAAAGCGGCCCCAGTGTAGCCGCTGGAGGACTATCAGAGGTTAGACTCAGGGCACGCCCGTCACCAGCTCTCTGGTTCTCAGATGGGGTGGGAGCGGCGGGCGTCCTTGTGAGTAAGAGCCCACCCAGTGCTCTCACCACCTGAGGTTAACTGCCAGGAGCTTAACGTTAATATATGAGACCTTGCAAAGGGCCAAATGAGTGGGAATGAGAAAAATCCAGCGTGTTCTCCATCAGTCTTTCTGATTGCTCTTAACTGTATTTTCTGGAGAGGACCTGTGTAGCCAAGCTCCAAACTAGTTTCATTTTTTTACCACAATCAGGAAAAACACATGGTACTTAGAGGCCTACAGGGGCCCTTGTGAGATCCAGGCAGAAGGCAACCATGAGGCGGCTGCTCCTCGAAATGGGCAGTGGCTCTGGGAAGCCCTGTGGGTTTCTGTACACGAGCCTACCCACCAAGCTCCCAGGAGGGCAGGGCGGGGGCTGAAGCCTCCGGCCCCTCCTGACTCCCTCCCCAGGACCCCTGGCCCCGACAACCCCAGGACTCAGCCTAGCATCCAAACCGGGTAACTTGATCTCCTCTCCCTGGGGGGCAAGTGTCCTCTGTGTACCAGGCTGTCCTGCAGCTGAGCTGTACCCTGAAGCAGGTTTCACCCACCACACAGGAGATTATCTCAAAGCAGCTGGAGCACTCACTCACCCGAATGGGCCTGGGAGCCTCTGGGGACAGCACACAGACCTGAAGTTGCTTAGATGCTCTGGGCTCCACTGTTCTCAGAGAGCCTGCTAGGCTAGCCTGCTAGCCTGCTAGGCCTAGACACCTCCTAGGCCTGAGGTGTCATCTTGACCCAGATCCAGGCTGCTTCCCCCTCCCCTCCTCACACAGTCCTACAGGGATTGGCAGGGACAGACTGGGAGATTCCAAGTGGGGGTCCCCAGGGTAAAGGGGCAGCAGCCTACACAGCACCTGCTCCTCTAAAACGATGACCTCACTCAGGGTGCAAGAGGAGTAGAAGCAACACCGCAGACCCTAGTGGTGGAATTCAGGCACTAGCATCGGGCTAAGGAGAGAAACTGTTGGAGGTACGGTGACTGAGTTGTAACACATGAGAATGAACGCCCCACCATGCCAGAACTTCCAATTTTTCAAGAAAAACTGGAACTCTCAATTTTTATATGATAGTACTCAAATTTCCAATCCCAAAGAAAGGCAATGCCAAAGAATGCTCAAACTACCACACAATTGCACTCATCTCACACACTAGTAAAGCTTAAAATTCTCCAAGCCAGGCTTCAGCAATACGTGAACCATGAACTTCCAGATGTTCAAGCTGGTTTTAGAAAAGGCAGAGGAACCAGAGATCAAATTGCCAACATCCAATGGATCATCGAAAAAGCAAGGGAGTTTCCAGAAAAACATCTATTTCTGCTTTATTGACTATGCCAAAGCCTTTGACTGTGTGGATCATAATAACCTGTGGAAAATTCTGAAAGAGAAGGGAATACCAGACCACCTGACATGCCTCTTCAGGAACCTGTATGCAGGTCAGGAAGCAACAGTTAGAACTGGACATGGAACAACAGACTGGTTCCAAATAGGAAAAGGAGTACGTCAAGGCTGTATATTGGCACCCTGCTTATTTAACTTATATGCAGAGTACATCATGAGAAACACTGGGCTGGAAGAAGCACAAGCTGGAATCAAGATTGCTGGGAGAAACATCAATAACCTCAGATATGCAGATGACACCACCCTTATGGCAGAAAGTGAAGAAGAACTAAAGAGCCTCTTGACGAAAGTGAAAGAGGAGAGTGAAAAAGTTGGCTTAAAGCTCAGCATTCAGAAAACTAAGATCATGGCATGCAGTCCCATCACTTCACAGCAAATAGACGGGGAAACAGTGGAAACAGTGGAAACAGTGTCAGACTTTATTTTTCTGGGCTCCAAAATCACTGCAGATGGTGACTGCAGCCATGAAATTAGAAAATGCTTACTCCTTGGAAGGAAAGTTATGACCAACCTAGGCAGCATATTAAAAAGTAGAGACATTACTTTGTCAACAAAGGTCTGTCTAGTCAAGGCTGTTTTTTCCAGTAGTCATGTATGGGTGTGAGAGTTGGACTATAAAGAAAGCTGAGCACTGAAGAATTGATGCTTTTGAACTGTGGTGTTGGAGAAAACTCTTGAGAGTCCCTTGGACTGCAAGGAGATCCAACCAGTCCATCCTAAAGGAAATCAGTCCTGGGTGTTCATTGGAAGGACCAATGCTGAAGCTGAAACTCCAATACTTTGGCCCCCTGGTGCAAAGAGCTGACTCATTTGAAAAGACCCTGATGCTGGGAAGGATTGAATAGGAGAAGGGGATGACAGAGGATGAGATGGTTGGATGGCATCACCAATGCAATGGACATGGGTTTGGGTGGACTCCAGGAGTTGGTGATGGACAGGGAGGCCTAGCGTGCTGCGTTTCATGGGGTCGCAGAGTTGGACACAACTGAGTGACTGAACTGAACTGAACTGAGGGGCGGGTCTGAGTAATATACAGCCATCACCCCAATAATGATGACAGAAGGCAAATCTCACTTACTATCCGTCAGCTTATGCTGAGTCAGTCCCATTAGGCAGGGTCACTGGAATTTGGCGCCTTGCACCCAGCCCGTCACAGGTGTCAGCGGTGCTGGGGTGGGCAGGTCCACACATGCAGACACCCAACCCACCCAGCCCTCTTGCCAGAAGGCTGTCTTCTAGGGATGGAAGGAGGAAGCTTTCCAATGCAAAAGCTGAGTCAAGGGGGCCAACCATCCAGAAGTGGGGTCCCCTGGAGACAAACCCCAGCCAAAGGGGTACAGGAGTCAGTGGATCAATGCCTCAGCCTGTCACCTTTGGAGTGACAATTCTGAGGGCATCCTGCATGCTAACTTGCAAGGTCCCCAGCAGGAGCGGACCCCACCGCCCGCAGCAGCAGGCAGCTCAGCAGCACACAGCTCACTCCCCTCTCCTCTCCCTTCATTTCACCCCCTCCCCACACCCTCATCCTGCTTGGCATCACCTCCCAAATACACTGCCTGTACCCAAGTTCTTCAGTCAGTCTCTGCTTTCAGAGGAATTCAAATTAAGGCAGACTGCTTGCAGATAAGAACACTGAAGCTCAGAGAGGTTAAGTAACTTGCCCAGGGCCACTCAGCTAAGAAAGGACAGAACTGAGACTGAATAAGGCTGGGCTGGTCTCAAGTCCTGCCCTTAACCACCGCGCACTGTCTCCTTAGGGAAAGCCAGCCGGTCCCTTTGACCTCTCTCCCTCTGTGTCCGTGGACAGCTCTCACCTTGTGAATCTGAACCCTTGGTACACCCAGGGGAAAGTGCCAAGAATGGCGCACACCCACCAGAAAGCAAAAAGGTCTACCCTGCAACCAGGCAGAATGGGTCCTCTGCATACCCCAGAGGGTCCAGTTAGAATCCAGTTGGAGACCCCACCCCTGCGGCCTCAGATACCCTGGGACTTACCTGCCTGCTCCCCCTTAGGAAGGACCCACAGCACCCTCCAGGGACCAGCAAGACCATTCAAGCCTGAAGTGTCAGAGCTGAAAGAGGTCTGGAGGGCTTAGAAGCCCCTTTACTCTACAGACAGGAAAGCTAAAGCCCAGAGGGGGTTCTCCCTCTTCCCAAGACCCGGATCCGGGTCCCTGATGAACAGAAGGCTCGCAGAGAAGAATTAGTTCCAAAGCTCTGACTCAGCACACACACGCTTTCTCCACTCTGGGGAGGGGCCGGCCTCCTATCTCCAGGGCTTCCTGCTCTCCCAAGTGGAAAGGAGGTGGCCAGGCCAGCCACACTGACCTCCTCGGGTGCACGCCAGGGAAGCCAAAGTTGGGGAGACAGAGTCCTGAGCACAAGGAAGACAGGGAGGGCAGGAGGCTTACCTCCTTGCAGAAGGACCCTGGCGAGGAGCCCAGTGCTGGCTGCAGGATTGGCTCTGGCACCTTCTCTGGAGTCCTGGCCCACAGGATCCTCTCCTGCATCTGTCTCCCATGTACCCAGCAACAGCTACACCACCGATTAACCCCTGCATGCGGGCTTTTCCTGCACCGTTAACAGCCCGATGATTCAGCTGCTGACGTCCCTATTTTAGAGCCGAGGAAACGCAGGTACAGAGAGGTTAAGAAACACACCCCAGGTCACACAGCTCAATGGGCTCTCTGATTCCAAAGGCCATGTGGGCTCCCTTTATTTTTAGAAAAGATGGTCATAAAATAAGCCACAAGTTCAGCACTTCCAGGATCCTAAATGTGTGGATGTGGAAGACGAAAAACCCTAAAAGGTTTGAGGGTCTACGCCCACAAAACCGCCAACCCTGAGCGAAAGGGCAGAGCACAGGCCGCGGTGTGAGGGTCAGAGAGGGAGGAGTGGCCGGCAACCTCCCAGGGGCCCGTGGCCGACAGGTCACTGGGGCGGGAGTTGTGGGGGGCGGGGTTCGAAGCTGGAACCCCCGGGCCTGAACCCTGGATTTGCCTGCAGCCCCGGGGCCAAGCCACACCCTGAGACCTGACAGGGAACACCCACGAAAGGGCCTGAGCCCAAGCTCTGAGGACTTGGGGCTGCGTGGGGGCAGAGATGGGGCTGGGGGCTGCAAAGCCCAGGGCCGCCCCCCAGCGCAGGACCCCCCCAGCACCAGGGCAGGGTCTGCTTTCCTGCACCCCCAAGTCAGGTCCTGGGAGAGGACAGAGACCCCCGGCTCTGCACCCCTGTGAGTAGCCGAAGGTCCTCTCCAGGGGGCCCTGCTCGGCCACACGGAGCAGAAGTCCTGTCGGCCTGTCAGCCACCTCGGGGCCGGGAGTGACCTGCGCAGACGTTTCCTGTTACAGACACTCCTCCGGCCTCCCATCTGAGGCCCAGCCCTTCAGCCGCCCCAGCCAGGGGCCCCACCCCTGGGGGCACAGCCTCTGCACAAACCTTACTGGGCCCCTCCCCACACCCGGAGACTTTCAACCCCTCCTCAAGAGCCCCCACCTCCTCCCAGGTCCAACCCCTGGAGACGGCCATCCTGCCCACAGGGTGGGTGCAGACCCTAAGTGGGAGGAGAGGGTCTCCCACAGAGGCCCCCCCAGAGGGACCGCCATCTCTCATTCCCTGCTTCAGGGCCTGGGGCTCTGGTAGCCACGGTCCCCTAGGCCAGCCCGCATGATGACTTGCTGTCTTAGCCTCAGCAGGGAAAAGACTGCAGAGTCCAGAAGAAGGGGGCGGGCAGAGGAGAAAACCACCAGCCCACACGAATGACTCACATCCATCCTGGTGAGACCCTGTGAGTTGCCAGGGCAGCTGTGTTTTCCCAGGGTTCCTGGTGAAAAACCTGTTGTCCACCAGGGCCACCCCATAAAGCGGGACCTGGAACCCAGGCTCCTGACACCCAGACGCTTCATCCCTCCCTCCTGTGTGCCCTGTCATCATTTGATTATCCATTCCACAAATGCTTGCAGAGCACCCAGGCCAGAGCCCATCCGGGGCTAGCTAGTTCTAGCAGGGGCTCTGGACCACTTGCTCTTTGGGGTCTCAGTGCCCAGAAACGTACGATGGTGCCTCTGGTCTGGTTCTCTCTCATCAGACAGGTCTCCCACGTGGCTCCAGCTCAGAACCAGCCCAGAAAGTCCCCTCATCCACCTCCGGTTTGCAGAGACAAAGCCAAGGAGACCATCAGCTCCTCCAAGTGCACAGGAGAAAAGCTGATTTATTTCCCAAGTGGGGAGCATCGTGGAGGTGCCGCAGGGGCTCTCAGGAGGGAACGATTTCACGTCAGGGTGTTTCATTGGCTGGGCTGCAGCGCACAGATTTACTGTTCCAGGAAGAACGGGAACAAGGACTGAGATAAACTATGGGCCGGAGGTGACCGGAAGAGGTAGAGAGAGCTTGGCATCCAGAGAGATTTGTGGAAATCTCTAGAAAACAGAAAAAAAAGTGCCCTAGTTTAAAATATACCAAATAATTCCCACCAGCCTATTCCCTTCCCATCAACTCACAGGAATACTAGTCCACGTCCTCCCAGAATCCAGAGAAAGACGAGCCCAGAGAGCCGGCCCTCCCATTGGCCCCTCAGTGGTCCCGGCTGCTCCACGGCCTGGGGAAGCAACACTGATGATTATTTCACCAGAGAGCCTTTCTGTGTACCTAGCACATGCCTCCCAAACACTATTATTTATTGCCCACACGGATGCTCTGAAGAAGGCATCTCTATCACCCTCATTCCCAGGTGAGGAAACTGAGGTTGTGAGAAGTTAAGGAATTTCCTTGAGGTCACAGAACCAGATTCATCTGACTGCAAACTGATCCTTTGAAGTGCCGGACCAGGCTGCACCATCAGTGATCCGAGTGGCCCAAGATGAGGGCCTTTCCCTGTGAGACTACTTGGGAGTCTCCCTGGGTCAGGATGGATGCCCAAGCAAGGGGTACAGACTGCCGGCAGGCCCCTCCTCTGCCCTCAGAGCCCTCAGTGTCATGCCTAACCCTTCCCAGAGTGCAGGCTGCTGCTACTGCTGCGGCTAAATCACTTCAGTCGTGTCCGACTCTGTGCGACCCCATAGACGGCAGCCCACCAGGTTCCTCTGTCCACAGGATTCTCCAGGCAAGAATACTGGGGTGGGAGACTGCATGCTAAGCCACCACTACATTTAATCCTGAGGAAGAAGGGTCTGCCCATCCCCGTTTTTCCATTGATTCGGGGGAGACCCAGGGCCTCCCACAGAGGGGACACCGCGCCAGGCCTCTGGGTGCAGGCAGTGGAGCGGAGGTGTGGGGGACCCACATGAGGTCTGGCCTGCTGGGAAGCAGGTGGGTGCCCAGGACACAGGCAGAGGCGGGGCTCCCCAGGGGGGACTGGCAGGCGGGGGCCCAGGTGCCCCCAGCCCCTCCTCTGGCCTCAACGTCCCACGCCGTAGCCTGACCAGCAAGTCAGCTGAGGTCCATACCTTCCCGGGGCCCATCGACCAACTCTGATCAACCTGGTGCTGCCAGCTCCAGCCTAGACGCCCCAGAGGAGGTGGGGCAGTGGGGATACCCCTTCTGGACCCAGCATCCACGAAGCAGTTCTCCCGTGCCCATCCTGTGACCTGGGTACTCAGGGAGGGCAGTGGGGCTCGGAGAAGCAGGGTGAACAGCCCGAGCCTGTGGGCCTGAGCCTGGGAACCTGGGCTCCCAGCCAGCGGCACCCCTGTCCACTGCCACATTCTCCCCTCAGGGCAGGCGCTGCCAGATAGGAGGTCCTGCCTGGCTCCCGTCTGCATGGTGGGATTCCCAGGCACAGCCCAGAAAACCTGGCCCAACCAGGCTGGCCTGAGCAGGACCCTCTAAATCAGAGGCCAATGGAAAGCATCCTGTCTGGTGGAATTTGAGAGATCTCCCAAAAACAGCCCCCACAAGCATTTACATATGCCTGAAATGCACCATCTATGCATCATTTCTTTGAGTTATTCATGAGCCACTGAGCCCCCTCAAGCCGGAGGCTTCCGGTGGTCCTCTCATCCACAAGATGGGAGAAGCAGCCCCCAGAGAGGGGTGAGGGGAGAAGAAAGACGGCCTCCCCTCGCCCTCCTCTCTGATCCTCCTGCAGCCCTGCCAAGTCTGTGCTCGTATTTTCACTCCACAAACGGCCACAATGGAGAGGCAGCTGGAGCCAGGACGCAAATCTGGGTCATCTGACTCCTGAGCTCTTTTCCCACAAAGAATTGCAAGGAAGAAAGGATGAACAATACAGTAAAACTGGAAATGAGTAATAAACATTTAATTATTAAAACCTAATCCTTTGGAGCTTTTTAATTTTTTTTTAATTTAAGCTCTGGGATTAAATAATTTCTGCACGCTACTTGGAAAAGGACAACAAAGAGCTGTTCACACCACCATATCCCAAGCAATGGGATCCATCCAAAAGTAGACTCAGAGGAAAATCAATAACCTTGGTTAGTTTCATTACTGAACAAGAATAAAAGTAAATGAACTGAGCGTTCAATTCTATACACTGCAAAAAGAAAAAAATAGATAAAATGTAGCATAAGAAAGTCAAAGAAAGCAAGAAGCTTCAATAAGCAGGCTTCTGTCCTAATCTGCGAAGAGGAACATTCAGGTTCCCACTTCATGTAAATGTGGACTATTTGCATAAAATACAATATGGGTGCTCAAGAGTATTTTGTAGACAATTTTACTGATAGAACCTGTTGAAATACACATTTTCCAATACTTACTTCAATTAAAACATTAAATGGATGCTGCCCTTCAATGTGAGGAGCAGAGCAGACCTTGTGAGTGAAGGTTACCGACCCACATTCAGAGCAGCACAGGTGCAGCACTTTCTCTTGCTTACACTCTCTTTCCCCACATTTTAACTCCAGCTATCAGATTCAAAAACGAAAACGCCCTACATATATGGTTCTTTAACAGATTGATTGAAAGGGGGATTGATGATGATTAAAATGTTAAGGTGAATTCGTGCTAGCAATTAATAATGACTAATTATTAAAGTTTTTTTTATTTTTTACCAAAAATGTCTATGGGAAGAAAAGGCTATACTGAAAGCAGAAATTCTGAATCAGGATCTCTAGGATGTCCAAGAGAACTTTCAGAGAACACAGCTTGCTGCGTGCATGAGTTTGAGGAAGGATCTCACCAAGTTAACGCCGCCTCCCCCAAGGACATCCCCACCCCCAGCACGAGCCATGTCCCCAAGAAAGCAGAGCAAGCTACTGTCCCCTCACATGATTGAAGTCTCCTCTTGGGCTTCAGTGTTTGTGACACTGACTCTTCTTCTTGCAGCTTATAAACTGCCAAGGGGAGAGGCCAGAAATTGGGGTTCATAGGACCCTCCAGAAAGCCTACTATTATGCTAAGCCTAAAGTAAGTACACATCAGAGATTAAATTCTATAAAACTTTACCACAACTGGAAAGATTCCACCCATAGCATAAGCAAGACCAAAAAAAACTAGGAGGTGATGAGGAAGAAGGGAGGAAGAGGAAGAGGAGGTAAGGGACAGAGGGAGGAGAAAGGAAAGAAGGGAGGGAAGGAGGGGGAAAACTTAGGTCTTTATAGACAAAGGGCCACCAGCGTTTACCTTGGGCACCTCTGCCAATTAAATCTTAGGATCACTCAGTTCCCTCTAGACCTTCCCGGGTCATTCTCATCTTATGAGATCTGGCCTGGGTCCATAGCAATGATTCTCTCTGATAAATACATTTCTGTATTTGATTATAATTAATTTAATAACTATTAATATTAAACTATGAATAGCTATTTTATTTTTAGCAGCTTTATTGAGGTGTAATTTACGTACCATGAAATTCACAGAGACTACTTGTAAAGAATGCATGATGTGTAATTAGGAGCTGAGCAAAGCTATTGTGCATAACAGAACTCGATTAAGTTGTTTGGGGACCTGCAATTCAGACACGCGTGGAATGGGGCCTCCCTGAGGGGTGCTTCTGTACACCGGAGACTTTGGGGAGAAAGAGTGAGGGCGTGCGGATTCCAGGAGGCAGATGCATGTGTCCAGGAATTCCAGACATTCTAGCAGGCTGAATAGCCCCATTTCACTGCTCAAATTATTTCAGTGAAAGCTGTTGAAAGGGATTGTGGGCTATAATTAGAATAATACCCTGCAGGATTACATTCACAAATGTAATTGCACAGTCATTTAGAGGTAAATGGCACCATGAGAGGGCAGAGTTTCATTGGCGTGCAGGGAGAGGAGGTGCAAGCGCCTCTCGTGAGGCAGCCCCTTTCTGATGCCAACTGAGCCAAGAGACAGTGCAAGACGAATCTGAAGATCTTTCACTCCTCAACCAGCTTGTTTTGGGCCTCAGGCCACCACAGACTCCTCAGTGATGGTGCTTCCA
Source organism: Okapia johnstoni (assembly GCA_024291935.2). Lineage (NCBI taxonomy): Eukaryota > Metazoa > Chordata > Mammalia > Artiodactyla > Giraffidae > Okapia > Okapia johnstoni. The sequence continues at coordinate 65,509,494 of CM044310.1, forward strand.
AAAGCAAGTTCATGCGCCAGATGCCCAGTGAGGCCAAGCAAACCAAAACAATGGAGTTTGGAGCAGAGAAAGGTTTCATTGCAGGGTCGAGAGAGAACAGGTGGCTCATGCTCAAAAAATCCTGAACCCCCCGAAGGGTGTTAGCAGAGCATTTTTAAAGGCCCAGTGAAAGGGAGGTGTTCTACAATATGAGATCAAGTAGTGCACAATTCTCTGATTGGTTGATGGTGAGGTAATAGAGTGAGGAACATGATCAATCCCTAGCCGCCCATAGGTCTAGAGGCTATGTGTCATGATCATCAAGCAGTTAATTTCTTCCATTTGACAGTAGTTTTTAGAAATATACATGAGATACAGTTATCTGGGTACTTCAGAGAGGAGCTACGACAGAAAATATGAGGAAAGGGTCTGACTCAGGAAGAACCCACAGGCTCCTGCTCAGTTACAATGAGGAAACATTTAAATACGACCCAGGCTAGACTTTTCAACCAGTTTCCATTAAACATCCCTTGAAAGAGATAATGGGTTTAGGATTCATCACCTGCTTCTCATTCGGCTCACAAAACCCCATCTGTGGCATAGACGTGGTTGCAAGCACAGTGCACCTGGCCACACTGAAAAGGTGTATAGAATCTTCTGTCTCACTCTCCTGAAGCCTGGGGAATGTGGAGCCCTTTGGAGATTCTCAAACATCATCTAGCTGAAGATTCTGAATTGTTCCTATTTCATAACCGAGACCTACAGGGCGACCGCACACCTGGGCTTCCAGAGAAGTCTTGACCTCATAGAGCTTCATTCTATCTGCCATGCTTTATTCATATCCATTCAGTGTGCTGTGATTTCCATAACTTGGTAAGGTATTCCACACGTTTAAATGCACAACTAGGAAAAGTATCTTTTTTAGTCCAAGTGTCCTAAATTTTGTCCAGAAAAAAAAATGTAGCTATATAAGTAGACCACAAATTTGAAAGCCATGACAATAAATCGCATTAATTTGGACCCATTAATCTGGAGTACGTGCTAATCCCGTAGGCCTAGGAGGAAGCTTAGCTTTGAAGAAAGAGTTTGCTTTCTAAGCAAAGAAGGATGCAAACAAGCCACAGGAAGCATAGCCTACTTAGAAGCAGATGTTGTTCTTAAAGAAACAGGTGCACATTAAGCTGTGCCTGGTTGTGGGTCCTAATCTCCCAGCTCACTCTTCACCATAGCAGAGTTTGAAATTCCAGGTCCCTCACCCATTCCAGCAAGCAAGTGCTTCCTCCAATACAGAGTTAAGAAAAGGATGCGCCCCTGGAGATCCACTGAGGTCCAGAGAGAAGGAACCAGCCCAAGGTCACACATCCAGCAGTTCCAACCAGCTGTTAGTGCCTCAAGTTTGCCTCACGCAGATCGGGGTTCTAATCTCAACCCAGTCTCTTACTGGGTCCCTTATTGGTCTCCGTGTGCTTTTGTATGGGATGCAGGCGAGGGCTGGAGCCTCCCCATGCTCTGAGGCCCAGGTAAGACTGGCCCAAACTGCAGCTCCAGACTCTGGGAAGGGCCCTCCCCAAGATCTCTGCAAATCCTGCACCAATTACACAGCTTCCGCTCCTACTGCATCAGCTCTGTCAACTTTAATAATATAATAGTCAGATTTTTTACCACCAAAAGCAAGTTTATTTGGGAATAGCTAGAAGAATTACAATTCAGGATATGCAAACTATTGCAAACCATAGGCAAATCCAGAAACAAAGAAGGGAGTTGGGAGGGGCTGTAATCCCCAGAGTCCCCTGAAGGAAGCTGGAGGCTTCTCACTGGTTGAGCTGCTGCAGGCTCAGATAGGCAGGGCAATCAGGGTGAAGAGAAGTTTCCTTCTTCCTGCTGGATAGTAAGGTGCTTTGCACCTTCCTGTCAGGATGTAGGCGCCTGCCTCCTTCTGTTTGGCAATGCCTGGCTGGGAAGGAGAACTACCCATACAGGACTTCTTCACTCCAATTTCAGCTGAGGTTTCTTTCATTCACTCCACAGCTCCAAAGGAAAGCCCGGCCCATCTTTAACTCATGCGCACACACTTGCGAATGTGCTAGACTTTGCTGAAGGGCATTCTCTTGGGTTAGTTTCCCTAGTAGCACTAGGCGGGCAGCCTTCTGCACTCCCTTTGTCACTTGGTCAACTGCTGAGGGGAGCAGGGAGGTGGAATCACCTTGGGGCAATTCCCCAGAGAGGGGCAGCAGCTAACACTAACAGCTGTGGGGCTGTGTGAAGTTGTGGGGGTGTGGGGTGTGAAGCAGCAAGCAGCCCATTAACTCTGCAACCGTATCTGGCAGGGCACAACCAGCATCCACAACACAGAGCGGGTATTAATATAAAGGTGCTCTGAGGCTTCTGTCACAAAAACACAGCCCCACGCTCAGCATCAGGCACCTAGCCTTTACAGTGACCCGGGCTCACAGCTCAGGTGCCCCTCGTCCACACAACTCCTCTTCACACATTCTTGCTTCTTCACTCCCGTTTTCTGCCCCTCTTACTGCTGTTTCCCCTCCTTCTCTGGAACAAACAAACAAAAAAGCTTCATTTTCTTCTTTAGAACGGCCTAATCATTCTTTGCCTCAGCTGCTGCCAATGCCCTCTATATATGGTGACCACCAGTTTTAGCACTAAACATCCCAGAAACTCCTCTGTCCTGGGCAAACTGGAAATTGCTCTTTCAGCGACTGTGACTTTTCAAGGCTCCCTCCCAAATGGGCAGTAAGTCCGGTATTTGCTAACATGGCTAATCATCTTTTCTCTTGGATCAGGAATGTGTGGTGAATTACACCAAATGCTGCTTCAGCCTCTATTAAGAGACTCACATGATTTAACCTGCCAGTGGAGTAATTAGATTAGTATATTTTCCAATGTTGAATGGTCCCCTGTTGCTGGAATAAGCTGTAGTTGAACACACTATGTTTTTTATCATCTCATGCTTGATTTGATGATATCCTAATATTTTGTAGGTAACTAGTTTTTAAATGAGGTTCACCTATGGTTTTCTTTTGCTGCCTATGTCTGATGCTGGTGGCTGGAACCGACTCGCCTTGCAAGCTGAGCTTGGGAACATTTCCACTTTTCTCATACCCACTTCCTTCCTGCTCATCCTGAGCACATGAGTGAAAAATAAAAGAGAGATATTCAAGTATATATAATATAAGAAATTTTCCTAAAGATGATGAACTTAATTTTTGCCTCTAAAAGACATAACATGCTCAGGAAAAATTGTGTTAAAAGTGATACAATCGAGAAACAAGAAAACAATCTTTGTGTGTTCACAGAGGGGAAAAAAAGGCATTTTCAGAAGGAAAGAGGTTCAGGAAATCACACTGGGCTCAGACTTTTCCTCAGCAATTTTCAATTCACTGGATAAGAGAGAATGTTCACAAACTGTAGTGAAAATGTGAACCTAAAATGCTATGATCATTCAATTTGCTATTTGAACAAAACAGCAACAAACATTGTGAAAGAACACTAAGGAACTCAGTAAATATAGTACCCAGGAACTTCTCCTTAAAAATCTAATTTACAGCTATATCCAGGCAAAGCATATCTAAAGAAAAAGGAAACTGGAGAAATCATAATATTAGAGGAAAAATATAGAGAGGTGGAGCGGGTAACCTAGGAGTCTCCAGAGCAAAGCTGAGGAAAGCAGTTTTAAAGGCAAACTGTGTATGTCTCAAGTTGTCCTTTAAATATAAAAATCAAGAGAAGCATTTTTTTAGCACAGAGAACTCAGGCAACATAGTATCCATGACTCTTGGACAAAAAATCTATTTCACAATAAAACAGAGCATCAAAATGAAAAAAAAAAAGGAAAAATCATGAATAAATGACAAGCACTGACTATAATCAAATATAGGAAAAAAGAAACCCTGCAGAAGAGAATCTTAAAGTTGCAAAATTGGACAAAGTAAAAGAATAACTTTGTGAATAGAAATTGGCAGAGAATCTTCAGAAGAAAATAAACCTGCTAATTTCCTCATCTTTTAGACCCAAAGCCAGCTCAAATTGTCTAGAATTGAGATATTCTTAAAAGAAAATCACTCCCAGCTCATATTGTTTTTCATAACTTTCTTTTCTTAATCTGACATACTCTTTTAAGAATGATGGACTATGAGGTGAAGAAATATTGTTTCCATCTCACTTCAGGTTTTTCACTGTTGCTATTAAATTCAACCAAAATTTGACAATTTTATTTTTACATAGCATGTTGAAATGATCTCATTTTACCAAGCTCTATCTATGAATCTGTACATGTTCCTAGAGAGATATCTACAATGACCACCAGCTAATTTTGACAATTATGCTTCCCTCTTTCGCTTGATTAGTTGTGATCATGCATCTTTATGAAATCAATAAAGGGAAGAAATCTAGAGGGAAAGGGAGGGAGGAAGGAGAGAAGGGGGTGGTAGGAAGGGTTCAGGAACAGAAGTGGGCTGAGTTGGTTGACGGCATTCACTCCTACAAGCACCGCTAGAACCCCGGGGAACGGGGAGGCGTCCCCTCCTGTCTGAGCAACTAACCTGGCCAGACAGCAGCGCATAAAGGGGGCATCCGCATGGGGGGCCAGCAAGGGGATTGAGCTCAGAGGAAGGCAGAGAAACACATAAAAACAACAGTCTGTATATTTTTGAGATTAATTCTTTATCCGTTGCTTCGTTTGCTATTATTTTCTCCCATTCTGAAGCCTGTCTTTTCACCTTGCTTATAGTTTCTTTCGTTGTACAAAAGCTTTTAAGTTTAATTAGGTCCCATTTGTTTATTTTTGCTTTTATTTCCAATATTCTGGGAGGTGGGCCATAGAGGATCCTGCTGTGGTTTATGTCGGAGAGTGTTTTGCCTATGTTTTCCTCTAGGAGTTTTATAGTTTCTGGTCTTACGTTTAGATCTTTAATCCATTTTGAGTTTATTTTTGTGTATGGTGTTAGAAAGTGTTCTAGTTTCATTCTTTTACAAGTGGTTGACCAGTTTTCCCAGCACCACTTGTTAAAGAGATTGTCTTCTCTCCATTGTATATTCTTGCCTCCTTTGTCGAAGATAAGGTGTCCATAGGTGTGTGGATTTATCTCTGGGCTTTCTATTTTGTTCCATTGATCTATATTTCTGTCTTTGTGCCAGTACCATACTCTCTTGACGACTGTGGCTTTGTAGTAGGGCCTGAAGTCAGGCAGGTTGATTCCTCCAGTTCCATTCTTCTTTCTCAAGATTGCTTTGGCTATTCGAGGTTTTTTGTATTTCCATACAAATTGTGAAATTATTTGTTCTAGTTCTCTGAAAAATATTGTTGGTAGCTTGATATAGAATGCATTGAATCTATAGATTGCTTTGGGTAGTATACTCATTTTCACTATATTGATTCTTCTGATCCATGAACATGGTATATTTCTCCATCTATTTGTGTCCTCTTTGATTTCTTTCACCAGTGTTTTATAGTTTTCTATATATAGGTCTTTTGTTTCTTTAGGTAGATATATTCCTAAGTATTTTATTCTTTTTGTTGCAATGGTGAATGGTATTGTTTCCTTAATTTGTCTGTTTTCTCATTGTTAGTGTATAGGAATGCAAGGGATTTCTGTGTATTAATTTTATATCCTGCAACTTTACTATATTCAATGATTAGCTCTAGTAATTTTCTGGTAGAGTCTTTAGGGTTTTCTATGTAGAGGATCATGTCATCTGCAAACAGTGAGAGTTTTACTTCTTCTTTTCCAATCTGGATTCCTTTTATTTCTTTTTCTCCTCTGACTGCTGTGGCCAAAACTTCCAAAACTATGTTGAATAGCAGTGGTGAAAGTGGGCACCCTTGGCTTGTTCCTGACTTTAGGGGAAATGCTTTCAATTTTTCACCATTGAGGATAATGTTTGCTGTGGGTTTATTCTTTATAGCTTTTATTATGCTGAATTCCTGCAGCTCAATTCCAGAAAAATAAATGACCCAATCAAAAAAATGGGCCAAAGAACTAAACAGACATTTCTCCAAAGAAGACATACAGATGGCTAACAAACACATGAAAAGATGCTCAACATCACTCATTACCAGAGAAATGCAAATCAAAACCACAATGAGGTACCATCTCACGCCAGTCAGAATGGCTGCTATCCAAAAGTCTACAAGCAATAAATGCTGGAGAGGGTGTGGAGAAAAGGGAATCCTCTGACACTGTTGGTGGGAATGCAAACTAGTACAGCCACTATGGAGAACAGTGTGGAGATTCCTCAAAAAACTGGAAATAGAACTGCCATATGACCCAGCAATCCCACTGCTGGGCATACACACCGAGGAAACCAGAATTGAAAGAGACGCGTGTACCCCAATGTTCATCGTAGCACTGTTTACAATAGCCAGGACATGGAAGCAACCTAGATGTCCACCAGCAGACGAATGGATAAGGAAGCTGTGGTACATATACACAATGGAATATTACTCAGCCATTAAAAAGAATATGTTTGAATCAGTTCTAATGAGGCGGATGAAACTGGAGCCTATTATACAGAGTGAAGTAAGCCAGAAAGAAAAACACCAATACAGTATACTAATGCATATATATATGGAATTTAGAAAGATGGTAACGATAACCCTATATGTGAGACAGAAAAAGAGACACAGATGCATAGAACAGTCTTATGGACTCTGTGGGAGAAGGTGAGGGTGGGACGATCTGAGAGAATGGCATTGAAACATGTGTATAATCATATGTGAAACAGAATGCTAGTCCAGGTTCGATGCATGAGACAGGGTGCTCAGGGCTGGTGCACTGGGATGACCCAGAGGGATGGGATGGGGAGGGAGGTAGGAGGGGGGTTCAGGATGGGGAACACATGTAAACCCATGGCTGATTCATGTCAATGTATGGCAAAAACCACTACAATATTGTAAAGTAATTAGCCTCCAATTAAAATAAATAAATTAAAAAAAAAAAACAGAACAATTGAACCCCTGGATCAAGCCATGACTGAGACCTAATCCTTCTGGTTACTGAGTCAATAAATTGCCCTCTTTGCTTAATCCAGGAATGTAATGATTTTCTACTCTATACAACTGCAAGCATTCTAAAAATGCAGCCTCCAAAAGCCCTCCAAGTTGAGATTTGGGAATCTGATTATCCTACAAACGCTTCCCTGCAAAGCTCCTGACAGTACTCCTGATTACGTGTCAGTTGCCCATCCTGTTCCCAAGGCTAATTGTCAAGTAAGACAGTAGCAAGTGGCAGAGGCCACTGAGCTGACACAGTGGATCAGGATGCTATCTGCTCCCACATGACCAAGACACAGCTCACCAGCCTCACCCAGACTCTGCCATGGCAGGCCTTCCTCTGCTTCAGAAGAACTTCAAGACAGGACTTCAGCTGTCCCACCCACTTCCAGGAAGGAAATTCTGGGGTGGGAAGCAGGAAGAATTTAGGCCAAGCATCAGTTTAAAGGTGACCTTGACACAGATCTAGGCTGACTTCCCCAAGAAAAAAGGTCCTGTGGGACTGTTGTGTGCTATCAGTCACAAAGGGCACTCTCGGTGAGAACAGTGAGTCAGGAGCCTGAGGCTCCCAAGGGTCCCAGAAAATGGAGCAGGGCTGCAGGTGAGAGGAACCAGCCTGAACTTGCTCCTGTGGTCTGCTGAGCCCGCACTGCAACTCCTGACGTCCCCTCTGCTTTCCCTGACTTGTCACTGAGTCGTGTCTCTTTGCAGCCCCCCATGAACTATAGGCTCCTCTGTTCATGGGATTCTCCAGGCAAGAATACTGGAGTGGGTTGCCATTTCCTCCTCCAGGGGATCTTCCCAACCCAGGAATCGAACCCGCGTCTCTTGCATCTCCTGCATTGGCAGGCAGATTTTTTACCACTGAGACATCAGGGAAGCCCCCATCACAGGGGCCTACCTAGGAGTAAGGAGCTGAAATGTGGCCCATCCCTGAACACCTTCAGCCCAGACTCTGGCCTAGCCAGTGTTCAGAACTGAATGAGCAAATGAGTGAAATGAATGAATGAATGAAGCAGGTTCTGTGTACCTGGCACCATCCTTGGCTCTGGAGGTCCCAGAAGCTTAAGGCAGGTGGGGTCCCTGCTCCATGATACGTACATTCTTTCAGATCACACATCTGAACAAGAGAAAGAAGAGGCCATCTGGACAGGGGCCTGGCGTGGGGGACATCAGATTGCCTTGGGCAATCTCTGCCAGTTAGAATTGCCAAATCTTCTAACTAGTGTTAAATGTCTCCTGTCCGAGCCAATTTCTTCAAGTGTCTGCACCACGCCTGGCATTTGCAGGTTTCCCTGAGCAGCAGAGCTGACTCAAGAAAACACCAAGAAAAGAGCTGGGGACAGGAGCCCAGGAGAGAGTAGCCCTCTCCTCTCCTGCGTTCCTACAGTGACAGTTCAATCTGGTCTCCAACTGTTTGTTTCTGCAATGAGCCTTCCCACAGAGTCCTCATGTGGAAATGAGGGTCACCATCCATTTCACTGGAATCTAGAACACATTACTGTGGCCAGACTTGGGTGTGATACTTCAGGGGGTTAGGACTGGGGGAGGTATCTATCCAAAGAAGCCCCCCTTCCCCAGCAACCCGCTGAGAGGCTGAGTCCAGAAGAGCAGATCCTGAGGGACCCCTTCTGCAGGGTCGTGGGATCCCCCCTCATTCTCTGTTTTTCATGAGAGGGTCACTCAGGTGCTCAAGATCAAATAAGCTTGAGGAATTTCTGTGTCCATCCAGAGACAGTGAGATAGCTGGCCGACTCTCTCCTTTAAAAAGTGAGTTGTTCATCACAGACATCTGAGATGTAGTGGGGGAAGGGATCCATCTCCCCAACTCACCAGTGGGGAAATGACTTCCCCAAGGTCATGGAGAGCCTCCCCTGGGGACTCCTGGCCCAGTGCTCCTCCCTGTGTGCAACGTGGAACATGGCGGATCTTTTCCTCTTCTGTTGAAGTCACGAAAACAACTCAGCTATCAAAAATATCAGATGCAAGAAGAGGCAAGAAGATTACATGCAAAAAAGAGCAAAATTTGGTGATTGTCCAAAATTCTCTAGTTATTTGAAAAATAGTCCCTTCTGTAAAACCTCCCCATGCCTAACATGTTACCAAACATTTTTTTAAAATCACAGATCAAATCGTTTCTGATATCTTCAGGAGCTTCATGTCAAGGCTGATGTTAGTATTTCGTGCGAGACAGGCACAATGGAACAAATGCAAAATCAATGCCATCTGTCTGCAGGAAACTACTCGAGATTCAGGACATCAGAGAAGTCTGATGCAAGCAGATTCAGGAGCAATGGCCCCATAGAGGCAGGGAAAGATGGAAAGGGAAAAAATCCATTTCTGGTCAAGAGAAATCCACCTTTGATGGTTAAAAACAAAATTAGTGAGATTAGGCCATTTCTGAATGATTCTTTCTTCTTTAAAATCCTCAGCCCAAACACAAGTTTATAACACAATCAGTACACTTTGCAGCAGAGTGGCATGTGGTCAGACAGCAGGAGAGACTTCCTCAGTAAAGAGATGCAGAGTTCAGGAATAAGTCAACCGGTGAAGCTGATCAATGTGAATGCTCATTAGCCCAGGGACAGGGAACGGCACACAATGGCCTCTCAGGGCGCTTCTTAGAAGCTTGGCCCAGCAGGTATAAAATCAGAAGCCAGCTCTGGGAAATGGGGCAGAGGGGTTGATTAGAAAGGGCCTGAGATCTCACAGACTCACCAGAGAGCCACCTGGGCTTGGGGAGTGGGCCAAGGGGCTCCAAAAGTCCAGGCTGCACGACGCACTGCGACCACCAGGTCAGCCATCAGCAGGCTCCCTGGGGAGCACATGGCACTCCTAGGGTGGTCCTTCCAGGCAAGCGTTCGTGACTCCGCATGGATGTGACCACTCTGACTCTGGAGCCCCTGAAGACACTAAAGCCTCTTGAATGACCTCCCTTCCAACCTGGCATTGTGGCTACTCGGGTACATCTTGTTATCTATGGTGACCCCACGCCCCAGACCTTCATGGGGACCTAACGCATGATGACAGCAGCAAGATGTGTGTGAATGGAAGAGCAAGGGGAGGATGGGAAGTCAAGGGGGTTCTGGCTCATGGGTGTCCTCATCACAGCCGTGGACCGTCTAGCAGCCACACCCTGTGCGGCTCCAAGGCCCCAGCATCCCTGCGTGTCAGCGACATTTGCTGACCGGGTGCACAGAGCATCCCCACGCCTACTGACCCCTCCTCCCTCTGCCCAGATCAGGGTCTCCTCTCCCGGGCAGGGCTGAGTGGGTGCCAGGGAAGGTCAGCCAACAGCTCCCCATGACACCGTTTCCTCCAACCACACGTCCTTCAGTGGCTGGAGGGGCTACACCTCTTGTCCCTTTGGCCCTTTTTCCACCTGACTTCCCTGAGGACCGCCTCGATCCTTGATCGGATTGATGTTCTCAGGCAGAGAGCTTCGGTGATAAAGGATATTCCCTGAATGGCTGACCTGGAGCGATCTGCAAAGGACAGGCCGCACTGCTGCTGCGGCCATCAGGGCTCGATCGGCAGGGGCACTGGGCGCCGCACAAATGTCTCGCTGGGGGTTGACAGGACCCGGCGTGACGAGTGACAGGATCCCAGCCCAAGCCAGGTGCAGCAGAGCAAGGATGTGTGGGCCCCACGGCAAACCCCAGGAGGGGTTGGGGTCTGGGGGTCTCGGGGATGAGCTGGGTCCTCAAGACCCTGCTCCAGCTGTCAGTCTGGCTCTTCCCAGGTGAGCGCATTCCGTCAGAGGTGCAGCTCCACGTGGCTGGCCACACAGCCACAGCCTCAGGCCTCCCAAACCCCCAGCTTTTCGCCGGGGTGAGGGGGGAGAGTGGGGCTCTTCCCTTGGCTCCAGTTTGAAAACTCCCCCTGACTTGCTCTCTTGGAGCCACATGATGGAGTGGTGGGGGAGGTCCCCCAGAGAGGAAGGTGCCATCCAAGCCAAGTGAAGGATGCCCAAGGGGACCAGACCCCAGGGCACCCGAGGAACCACCCTGGTAAGAGCAGGCCCTGTGGGGCAGTCAGACAACCCCTGCGATCTGACTTGGCTTCATCCCGGTCTGCGGAGTGACTGGCAGCGGTGGAGGGTGGGTAGCAGGGCTCCCCTCCCCAGATGTCGTCTGAATGAGGCCCTCAAAGTTTCGGGGTCTGTGAAACACAAACAGCCCACTGAGCGTGTGTATATAGCAGCGAGGGCCACCTTGACAAAACATCACAGACTGGGGGGCAACAGACATCATTTTTTCACAACTTGGGAGGCCAAATACCCATGATCAAGCTGCAAGCAAAGTAGGTTTCATGCTGAGGCCTCTCCTGGCTTGCAGCAGCCACATTCTACATGTGTGCTCAGATGGCCTTATCCTGGGCTGAGGGTGGGGAGAGAGATCGCTTTTCCTCTTCTTAAAGGGACACCAGCCCTGTAGAATTCGAACTCCACCCTTGTGACCTCATTTAACACCATTACCCCCGAAAGACCCTATCTCCAGATACAGTCATATTGGGTATTGGGAATTAGAGCTTCAACACATGAATTTGGGGGACCCACTTGGGTCCACAGCAGTATACCAGGCACCGTGATGAGTGGGGAGAGTGGAAGACACCCGCAGGCAATGTGTCCCTTACGCCCTTCAAGGCCGGGCACTGCCCCGCCCTGGCAGTGGGCTGAGGGCAGGCATGCCTCCAGGCACACAGGCACACCCACCCTCTCCAACACTCTGACTACCAGGAAGCAGTGCAGAGCCAGGGTTTACGCTCCAGTAATCCTGTTGGGGACTGGCAATATGAGACGTGAGCAGGCTGCTGCTGTGGTTAGCCTGCTAGGAGACTGTAGACCATGTCAGAGCTGTCCTACCCAGAGGGTGTCCGCCATCAATGCCCACTGGTCACTGCAGAAGGCTGCCCCTGGGGGCACCAGCTCCCATGTATCTCCAGGCACGTGCTCGAGGCTCGAGGGACAAGCAGGCCACGTACCCACAGCAAGAAGCTGCTGGTGAACAGGGCTACTGAGAGTGACAAGGGCATATGGACTGGTCACTACACTCTCTAAGCAGATACCTCTATGGGGAGAGGGCAGGCACCCCACAGGTCTTAGTCTCTGTGGACAAGCCCAGACCACATTCAAAAATGACCAAAGGCCCCAGGCAGACCTGGGCACCTCTTGGGGACTCCCATCTGCCCATTGTGAGTGCAGGAAGTCGCATCCCCAAGTTGGCTGTCAGAAGTGACTCTTCTTTGCACATAGCTTGACTGGAACTCAATCTACTAAGGTAAATCAAGTCAGATAATTCTCTTGTCTGTATCATAATTACTTTCTCCAGAGGGACACATTATAGCAAAATGTTTTTTTTTTTTTAAAGAAAAGCCATTTTCCTCACTAGTTTTATTTTGAATGAGCTGAGTGGTGCTAGTTTTTAAATCGCAAGAGAAAAAACTCACACACAGAGTAGGTGACAATGTTCATTTTCAACAGTCGTGACTGTGAATAATGCTATTGATGGCTTCCACAGTGGTTCATGCTCATTTACCTAAAAGCCAAACCCCAAACTCCTATATTGAAGAATAAAAAAAAAATAAAATGACTTGGGCCATTTAATGACTGTCTCATGCATTCCACCAACCCTTCTCTGGAAAATAATTCTGTACTGTATCCATTTTTCAGAATCATGAGGTGTTCTGGGGCTCTTTAGAGGGACATCGAGTAGTTTGGGGGAATAGTTTAAATTTAGACCCTCTGGCTCATGACCTGAATCAAGCATAAAGAGGGGCTTGGCTATTCCCTGCAAATGACCCTCCACCGACAAGAATATGAAATGCTCCAACACAAAATAATCAAATGGACAGCAAGCAGCAACCAGCATGCTGTGGGCTCCTTTAAAAATAAGGCTCATTGTTCTCCAACGGTCTATTAATAGCTTCAAAAGACATCTGCTCCTAATTTAGTCTTCTCAAATCAAGAATCTTCCCTTCACTTCCCTCCAAGGCCTGGATGAAATCAATCAAGCAATGAAATTTATCAAGCACCAGGCACATTCCAGCCCAGAGCTCAGAACCAAGCCTGCAACCTAACCTGAGCCACCCAAAAGCCAGGTCTGCAGGGAACATGCCTCCTTTCCCCAGCCAGACATCCTTCACCCTGCACACTCAAGCAGAACAGAGATAACTAAGGGAGACCCCAGTGTTGGTGAGCCCCACCCCGCCAGTACCCAAGAACCCTCCACTCCATCACCAGGGTCAGCTGCTGCACGAGATCCTGACTCTAAGCATAGCTGGATTCCATCAGTAAAAGGCAGCTCTCTGCTTCTCAGGGCAACTCTTCTCATTCCTGAATATCTACGACTATTGAACACACCTAAAACCTTTCCCCACCCCATAGGTATAATTCTGCTCTCAGGGGCCACAAATAGCAGGTCAGTTCATCTTCCTATGATAGCCCTTCAGCTACTTGAGTGACGTCTGCCGGGAACCTGAGTAGCAGGGGATTGTTATGGACCCAATGCCAGACAGGACAACTGAGTCTAGTGACACAAAGCCACAGGGTGGTTCTGCCTCATTTCTGGGCAGCACCCCAAGTGTTCATGTGTCCCCCTTGCACACCCACTCCTGCAGTTCTAGACCCGCAGCTCACCTCCCCTGCACGCCATGCTCACGTCCACCCAGGGACGCTGCCAGCCCTTCTCTTCACACAGCGTGATTCCTCCAGTTCCCACATAGCTCCTTCCCATCTTTCAGGTCCCAGGTCCATAAGCAGCCTTCTCCAAGCTCCCTGCTAAAATGCACCCCACATCATGCCCAGATACACCCTTCTTTTTTAATTCTCTACGTAGCAGTGAACACTATCTGCTCTATATTTCTTTCTTTTTATTCACATGTTTATTATCTATCTCCCCCTCTTAACTGTAAGACCATGAATAAGCACAGGGTAAGAACTCAATAAACAGTTGTCATCTGAATAAAGAAAACAGCTTTCTAGGCAGAAGCAGCAGCAGCTTGAGCCAAGGTGCCCAGAGAAGCTGTAGAGTCTACTGATCCTGTGCACGGGCTTTGGAAGAGGAAAGACTCACTTTAGCGAGCTGGGTGGCCTTGGGCAAGTCACTTGGTCATCCTGAGCCTCAGCTTCTGCATCTGCAAAATGAGGACAAGAAAGGCGCACACCTCCCAATGCTGTGAGTGAGGCAGTGTTTGGGGAGCGTTTGGCAGAAGGATGGGTTCGGAACAGACCGTCCGCCTGTGGGACTATAGTGCGTGCTGGGGGCCAGGTGCCCAAGGAGCCATGCCCCACGCAGGGGGACGAGGCGGGGTTGGTGGGCAGACAGGCAGCACAGTGCAGGAGCTGCCAGCCCAAGGGGCTGAGGGCAGAAGAGCCAGAAACCAGGGCCACCACTGAAGCCCCGACTGGGAGCCAGCCCCGACCCGTCAGCTGTTCCCCCTCTTCTCCTCCCACCCCTCGGAAGAGCCTCGAGCCCGCTGAGGGCATCAGGCTCAGAGAAAGTGGCTGGAGGGACCGAGTCCCCAGCCATCGCATCTCTGCACATGGCCCCTGGTCCTGTGGGGCCAGGGAGGAAGGAGCCAGGCCAGAGCGTTAGCATCCCTTTCAGAAAGCTCAGGCCCTCCTCCTTGGCCAGCGTCGGCTCCCACAGGCAAGGCTGCAGGGAAAGCAGAGGCCCTGGAGAAGAGGGCTCCCCACGGGCCCCACCTCCAAGCTCCCAGCCCGAAGCCCCCCACAGGGCCTGGGCCGGGGCCAGGGCGCTTCCGCGGGCCGCCGGCCCCCGGGACACAGCCAGGATTGTCCAGCCCGCTGCAGGCGTCGGCCACAGCTGAGGGGACAAGGCCCAGCTGTTCCTGCAGACAAGCGGGCAGCTCTCTTCCCACATGAAAAGGGAACCTGTGTCCCCCGGGGAAGAAGACAAGCAGAGGGAACGGGCCAGGGCAGACCCAGGCAGGGCCGCAAACACCCCTCCCTGGGGACCCCCGTGCCCGGAGCGGAGCCAGGGAGGGGAGGGCAGCACGGGTCCTGAGAAGCCCCCCAGCCTGCCACAAAAGGGGGACAGACGGCCTGCCAACAGGGCCGAAAGAAGGGGCTGTGAGTGCACACGCATGCGAGGGCTTCTAGAGGGGCTCGTTGATGCTGAGCCTCATTCAAGACAGCAGCAGCTTCTATGTAAGGAGTAGGTTTTAATCAAGGATAAAGACCTGGACAGATCCTGCTGGGACTCTTTCAGCAGGAACTGACAGAACACTGTGCACCAACTAGAGTGTAAAAATGAAGGTAACGGCCATGGAATTGAGGAGATGGGGGGTGCACCTCCTTCCAGATGTGGCCACACTAGAGACTCCCGTGACGCCGTAGGATCAGCTATGTGTCAGCTCTGGCTTCCCCCCGAGGGAGGTGACTCTGGCCATCTTCACAGCCCGCCATTCTGGAGACCCTGACCAGACCACCTCCCCCCATGACACAGACATTTCATTCAGCCAGGATCCTGTGCATCCCTGGACCTGTTCCCGTGCTCAGGAGGCAGACTTCTGATTGGCAAGGCCTGAGTCACATTTCTACTTCTGAAGATGGAGAAAGAGGTCAGCTCCACTCAGCCAGTAAGGATGGGGTGTGCAGGAAGAGAAAGCTGCAGACTTTTCCCTTTAAACATCAGCCATCGGCTATAAATGTGAACAGCATGCCGTATCACCCTCCCCACATGGAGAGGGAAGGGTTGGGAGTACAACCTGCAAGAATTGAGAATAAGGCTAAAATGCAGAGGAAAAGCTCAGAGAAAACAGACCAGAGTCCTAACAAAGTCATTTGAGCCCCTGGATCAAGCTCTACCTGAAAGCCATTCCAGTTACATGAGCAAATAGATTTCTTGTTTGTTTGTTTTAGGTAGTGTGAATTGTTTTTCTGTCACTTGCACCCAAAATGAAAGCATGTGTAAATTCCTGTCCCTCCCACCTATTCGGTGAGCTCCAAGAGATCAGAAACTGTATCTTCTCTATCTCTGTATACCTACCACCTGGCACAGGGTGTGACATGGAGTAGGTACTTAAAGAGTACTTGTTGAATGAACGAGCAAATGTTACTAATGATGATGAAATTTCTCGCTGTCCTCTGCAAACTCTCAGAATTTGTGGAACATGTTCATCGGCCTCATTGCACCTGAACATACAGCACCTTCCCCAGTCCCCACAGCACCTCTCAGAGTCTGGTAAAGCAGCTGGCCTGGCCCCATTCTACAGGAAGAATGCAGGCTGAGGATATCGCCCAGCCTTCCTCAGGGACGGTCGTTTGTCAGGTGCTGATTCAGCCGTCTTGGAGAGGCCCGCTCACATCACTAGAGAGCCACCTTTTGGAGAGGCGGTGTCTCTGCCTCCTCAGAGGGTCTCCTCTCTCCAGGGTCTCCCTGCAGAGGCGCTGAGCACGTGGGGCTCCTGAGAAGCCAGGCAGGCAAAGCCTCGGACATATTTAAGAGTGAGTTGGAAGTCGTTAGCTCCCATTTTAATTTAACAAGCCCAATTTTATAAATAAGAGTGAATTTTCCCAGGCTATTATTTCTAATTATGCATTTACATCAATTCACATTATGCGGTTGATGAAATGTTAATACCAAAGGCAATTTTCTGCTGACGGGCGGCACGGAGAAGAGCTTTCTTCACATTACGAGTCAATATTTTTGGAAATAATTACCGAGTTGCTCACCAAAGTTTGCACTGACTAACACAGTTGCTGCACATACGTATCCCCCAACTGGAGAGACTAAGAGGGAAATCCCCTGACAGGGAACAGGGGGAGGAGACTAAGGACTCATGGAGCTAAGCCAGGGACCCGGGGCGGCTCCAAGGGCTGGCCGCTGCTGGTGACCAGGCTTCCCTCAGCTCCACTTGGAGAAGGAAACGGCAGCCCACTCCAGGACTCTTGCTTGGAAGATTCCATGGATGGAGGAGCCTGGTAGGCCACAGTCCACAGGGTCGCAAAGAGTCGGACACACTCCACTGGTTCACTGGTTCAGCTCCACCATGTACTAGACTAAATGGCTCCAGGACGCAGACTTTTCATCTGCATCATGGGAATGATCATAGTAACTCTCCCACAGGGTGTTAATGCTTCTATGCCTTCATTCATTTATTTGTCCAGGAGGAATCTACTGTAGATCTACTCGCTATTAGCACTCAATAAATGGTAAGAATGTTTATGAGGAGAAGAAAGAAACACTCTGGAGTCCCTAACAGCGCAGGCTGGAGGGGCCTCTCACCCTAAGTGACAATACAGGACTGGTGGAGCCCTGCAAGAAAGCAGAGGACCAACACTCAGGAGCGGGCCACTTCACAGAGCCTCCTGCATAACAGAGGCAAGCGCTGGCTTCCAGGGTGCAGGGGGCCTCAGCATGGCCCAGGGGCGGCGGGCCAGCTACCAAGACAGAGACAACCACCAGGTCCACCCCAGACCAAGCTTTCGGAGGGAACGCACAGCCTCAGGCGGACATCCACAGAGTCCTCTGTGGCATCTGTACGGAAGCCCGTGCAGACAAAGGACCACCTCCAGCTGAGCCAGAGGAGAGGGCCTGGGACTGAGCTGTGAGGACTGCAATGCAGCAGAGTGAGAAAGACGACCAGCCAACTAGGAGACCGGGGGGGTGTGGCCAGGAACCGAAAAGAGAAGAAGAGAGCCAGGTTCCAGGATAACATTCTCACCTCGACTTAAAATAGACAGAAAACGCAGAAGAGTCTGAAAAAGCCAGGAGAGCCACACCTCACAGAGACCTGCAGTCTCACAGGTGTCCCCGCCGCTGGTCCAAGGGTGAGGCCCGGTCCTGGGGCAGCATCTCCACAGTTGCAGAAAGAGCCCGAGGACCACCCCAGAATGTCCCACCTCTGGGGCCACGGCTGAGGCTGCTGACGCCGCACACTGGGCCCCTGGAGCCAGCTTTAGCCGGCAGACCCTGCAGCATTTATTTCTGTAGTGAAATCAACATTTAAAAATTAGATTTCTCGTAAAAAGCTGGATTTCCAGCTTCATCTGAGACTGAAATACCAGGCCTCTCAGGGTCTGCACCGAGCCCCCTAGGCGGGGTGTGACGGGGCTGCTCTGCTCCTGGCACCTCGGAGACCAGCCCCACTCCTGCACACACTGGCCTGGCCCAGAGGCCTGTGAGGTCACAGGCTGGACCTTGGGCCTCTGAGAGAGACCTGGGACTCAGCACAAGGGGAGAGGGGGTGCCTGTGCTGTGGGGGCAGCGGGGCCTCTTCCGGCAGCTCCAAGCCAGTCCAAAGACCCCTCCACTCCCCACCCAGAGCAGCCAGGCAGAAGATGGGACAGCCCAGAGGAAGGAAGAGACGGTGACGCTGGCTCAGACCCACAGTCCCAGGAGAGCGCAGGGCCGCTGAAGAGAGGGCGCAGCTGAAGAGAGGGCGAGGGAAGAACCAGGGAACTGGAGTGGAGGGAGGGAGCCAGAGGAGCAGGAGGAGAGGAGAGATCGGGGAAGAGGGGCGGGAGGACAAGGAAAACAGAGTCTCCAGCTTCCTGCTCACCAGCCCCCGTCCACGACGTGCCTTCCTGCCTGTGTGTGTATACATACACTCCATATGCACACACTCGGTGCACACACCATTTCCACACACCTACGCTGTCTGCTCACACCAGCTGTCACTCATCCAAAGCCTGCCTGTGCACACACACACGGAGGTCATGCTGTCTATGCACAAGCACCCCAAACACACACACACACAAGCACACTCAGCACGTGCCCACCACCCATGTCCTGCGGGTGCAGCCTGGGGCTCCAGTCCCTGGAGGCAGGGCCCAGCAGAGACTTGTGAGTGGAGAGGCTCCAGGACGGGAGAGGACGTGCACAAGCGATAGGGCTGGCCCGCCGCCCAACCTGGAGGCCGGGGACTGCAGGCAGGTGTGGGGAGAGGCACGGCCCTTTGTCACCCCCGGGGTACCCTAGGCGCGCCCTGCCACTGTCTCTCTCACTACGGGGCACCTACAGCTGTCACCGTTCACAGCTGCGCCAGCCCCTTGACCTGGCCACTCTGCTCTCCCTCCCCGCTCAGCTGGGAGGCTCTGGAAGCCACGGCTGCTGCAGGAGCCCTCCACCTCAGAGAAGGCCCACCGGGGCCAAGGCCGCGCTCCTGCAGGGCCGGACCTCCACAGGCCCGCAAGGCAGCTTCACACTTGCCCAGAAGCCCCGGGCTGGCGTTCACTCAAGGCTTGTCAAGCCACCACTCTTTAAGCACCACGGGACAAGATCGAACCCTGACAAAAGACCTTGTCCCTGCACTCCACCCCAGAATGAGCAGGACTGGGGAGGATGGGGCCAAGGTGAGGGGCACAGGCCCGGGCGGCTCAGCATCTGGGATCTCCCCAACTCAGGCCTCTTCCCAGAGAATCTCATTTTCTCGGGTTTTTTCTTTTTTGGAAAGAAAAAAACGACATTTTGAAACATTATTGTGAAAAATTAATTTAGGCCTGAAGCACCAAAGACATTTTGCAGACAAAACGACTGCATCTGTGCGTGGCCACTGCCTGAGCTGAAAAGCCCTGGGTGCCTTGGCCAGCCATCGGTCCCCACGGGGAGAAGCGGCCGCACCGACCCGAAACTGCTCTCCTGGGAAAAGCATGGCCTGATTCCAGAGCCCAGGGGACAGGAGAGTAATCACATGCGTGCAAGGGCATGGCAACCACTTGCTTCCAAGGCAGGGTGACCTTTTGTCAACTTCGGACAGGAACACAAATCTCCCTACCATCACGCTGGATCGGCCTTGATTGGATCAAAATCCCATCGGAAAACGGGGGGGAGGAAAGGCAATAAAACCTCCAGAATTGATATTAAACCACTGACATTTCACAAACCGAGCGGCACTGGCAGCTGCCAGTCTAACAGCAGGAGGAACTCTAAAGGGGCAAGTCGGGCATGAAGGGCATGGCAGCGCACGGAGCCTCTCCCAGGCCCAGGCAGCAGCTCCGAGGGGGCCAGGGCCCGGACGGCTGGGGTGGGAGCGAGCCCCTGCCTGGCAGAGCTGCCCCTCTGAACCCTGCCCATGTGCCTGCCCGGTGCACCCAAGCAGGAGACAGCAGGGGACCTCCAGAGCTTCCTGGACCAGACGCTCTGAGGCTCTGAAGCCAAAGGTGACACTGAACTCAGAAGCTGTGCCTGGCCGCTACTGGACCTACTGTAGCCTCACATGAGGATGGCCTCCCTCCAGTGTTAAACTGGGAGAGACAAGAGGTCCTTCGAAAACAGCCTGGGACTAAAACTCTCCAGGAGCCTCCCACTGTGCCCAAGGCCCTCATACATATGCTCTGGGCAGAAACTTGGTGGTGGCCAAGAAAGATGTGGAAGGACCCCACAACCTTAGGGGCCTGGAAACAGAGCCCAGTTGGCACTTCCTGAGCAGCTCCTGAAACCCAGAACTGCAGAGGACGTGGGGCCATAATCATCATGAATCCCCAAACGTGACAGTTCACAAAGCTTGCCAGACGTCAGCTCGTCTAACCCCACAGCAGTCCGGGAGGTGGGGACCCCAGTGCCCTCTGACGGGGGAGCTGAGGCTTAGTTCAGCACGGCAGAGACACAGCCAGATTTCCTGCCTTTGACCGTCCCATCGCTGCCTCCAGAGCACTGTGCCCACCTTAACTCCCTGACCACGCAATGCTGACTCTTCAGAAGGCTGGCTGGTCAAAGACACTGGAAGGGCGCCAGAGACACCACTGGTCCCCAACAGCATCTCCAGGGGAACCATCACACAACATCTTGCCACGGGGGAGACTCCCATGGGTCTGGAGCCAGCATTGGAGCCACAGCCCTGACTCTCTGGCCAGCCCCTGGTCATTATTAGCCAGCTCCATGTTCTCTAATCGCCATCCTCACCATTAAGGTGAAGAACACTCATGGGTAAATAACAGAGTTTTATCTCAAGCAGATTGATCCACTCAGATCCATCTGCCCAAGCCTCTTAATTCTCCATAAAGTCAAAGCAATTTTTGGTTAAGTATACAGTCTGTCCTCTACTAAATTAAACTAATAAGATCCAGTGGGAAATAAAACCCCAAGTGTATTGAGAATATTAAAAAACACACAACTCTCCATGGATCTGTAAGATTTACTCTGGCAAATAATTGTGAACATAACACACACAGAGTCTATAATGAAATCATTTAGGGGACACAAAACACCACTTAACACTTCTCCCTAAAAACCCCATCCTTCCCAAGTGCCCAGGCTCAAGGAGAGCCAGTTCACACTCTGAAATCTCTCATCCCACATTGTCACGTTACCAAAGTCAGCTGGGCATGCACTTTAAAATATGAACTGCTGCTGTTAGTACTACGCCCAGGTGCTGGGTGATCTGCTGTAAACACTTTGTCTTAGAATCAATCCTCCCATTCACCCTCTGCAGTCAGCAAAGCTGATATACCCTTTAACAGTTGGGAAAGCTGAGTTCCAAGAGGTCAAGGCAAGACCAGGACCTGAACCAAAGCCCTCCTAACTCCATAGCCCTGGATACCACCTTGTTCTGCTTTGCTTAGTTTTGCATCTGACTTACTTTCCCATCGAACAATGGGCCGCCCAGGTCACTGGGCAGGATCTTGCTCTCGTGCTGCTCATCAGAGATGGTGTCAAGAGCCCCCTACCCTGCCACCAACTCTGGCCGAGGATCATATGCATCGATCTCAGTGGAAGGTGGAAGAGACAGAGCAGAGAGGGCAGGAATGAGAACCCACATTGCAGTTGGGGAACCTGAGGCTCACGGTCCCTCTTAACCAAGCCCAGGGGTCCAGGGGTCTCAGCAGGTCAAGGACCCAGGAAGACAAGGTGAGGCACTTAGCTGGGGACTCAGGCGCCATGAGGTTCGCCTGAAACCTGCACACTTTGGTGGGGCCAGGTGCGGTGCTGTTTGTCAGAGCCAGCCACCAAGTGCAGAGGGACAGGAGAGGACAGGGACAGGTGAGCTCTGGTCAAAAGGCCTCTCCTTGGAGCCGCGTCCAAACCAGGCGCCGCCTGCGGCCGCCTTGCACTTGCTCCCAGGCTCCAGGCCCAGTTGTCTCTGAGAACTCGCTTCCCTGCCCCCACCGCACCCCATAATGCCTTCAGGGTCGGGCCTCCTCCTTGTTCCCCCCAAGCCCGGAGCTTTAGCCCGTCCTGCCCCTCACCTCTCCCTGCTGACTCTCACCCTGGACTCCTCTCTGTCCCCAGACGCTCGCCTTCTTCCAGGTGCTGAGGCCCCCCGTCAGTCAAATTCCCACTCCGCGCTCAGGGCTGAGCGCTCGGGAACCTTCTGAGGTGGGGTCCACCTGCCACCTCTCTGCCAGGGCTGGGCTCACTCTGGGCTGGATCTGCACCCCATGGGCTCTGAGCCCCACTCTTCTGGGCACGGAAATCCTTACTGTGGCTCCAAGGCCTCCTGTGTCCCCACCTGCCGCCCCCTACACCACCTGAGCCCCTCACTCGCACCCCCCTGCCCTCTACCCTCCAGGCCCCCGACCTTGACCTTGGCCTTGGCCCGGGCTGTGCCTTCTTCCCCCAGCACTCTTCCCCTCCCGGTCTTTGCCTGGCTGATGCTTCACGTCTTCCCCAACCACCAGGACCACCGCAGTGTGTGTCTGCGTGTGTGGGGTGCATGTTACACATTGGTGACTGAGAGGATCCGTCTTAGCTTGTGTTTCCTCTTTGTGGGTGCGTCTCTGCTCCCTTCTGGACTGAACTGCAGCTTCTCTGTAGGCAGGTGCTGTGAGCACCCCAGCATGGTGCCCGCAGATACGTGCCGGTGAAATGCATGAGGAGGTCCTCAAAACGTGCTAGCTGAATGAATGTTTGAGGTGACACCAGCTCTGTCTGGAGTCTCTCCCCTTAGTCCATCTCTCCAGGCAGTCCCCAGCCTCAGCAGTCCTGTCTCTGACCAGCAAACTAACGGCCCCAGGCTCTGGGGACCCAGCGTGGTGACACTGATCCAACACGGATGGAGCAGACCCGGAGGCCTCACAGCTCGGGCCCAGCGCAGGCGGACTGCAAGCCAGGCCCACTCTGCAGCATGCACACGAGCAAGGGCCAGCTCGGCTCCCTGGTGGCCAGGAGGCCTGCGAGAGCACAGTGCCCTCCCTTGTGTCTGTGCCATTCAGGGGCTGAAGCCCCAGCATCTTCCTCCTGGGGTGCAGGGCAGAGGAGGACAACACGAGCCGCCACGTGAGCTTCTCCATGCGCCACCCCCACATCCCAGGCACTCGATCCCTGGTCACCCCATCACCCGGGACAGAGACCCCCAGGCGCAGGGAGGGCCCGCCTCTACTGCCCACATGGCCCTCCATCAGTCGCAGCTGGCCGGAGGTGTGCCCTCAGGGGAAGTCCCCTGGGGCCAGACTTCTGGCTTTTATCCCCAGACACTAGTGGCAAGTCAATGACTAAACTGGCCAAAAATGAAAGTCCCCGTAAACCTGATCGTTTCCTTTAAGCTGTTGGGTACACAGAGTGTGGCCAGAATTATTGATAGAAAAGTTTATGGATGGGCTGCATCTTAAAATGAAAACACATTACCCAAAATCAATGTTGCTGGATGTGGTTCGGGGAGGACAGGAAAGGTCAGCGGAGACAAGAATACCGAAACCAAAACTCCAAGAGGACGTGAACATTAAAGCAAATTTTGAAGGTGAGGTCCAAGAAAAACATTTACGTAAGGCTATAATGTAAGGGTGCTTTCATGAGAGGCTGGGCAGTCTTTCTAAATAGCATTTTTGAAGCATCTTTGAGAGGCTGGTGAATTCATCCACAAAATGGTATTGACAAGTGCTGCATACCTCCAACTTGCAGCACAATCAGATCAGCACGTGCTGGTGGTGGGCATGAGTTAAAGACCTGCGATGGGCACAAGGAAGCCCCCAGGCAGAGCTGGACCGGCAGGTCAGGCGGGTTGAACACCTATTGGTCACGTTATAGGAGCGCTCATCTCCAGACCCCTGTACACAGTGATCCTGCAGGCATTTCAGAGCCTGTGAATACAGAAAGGAAGGAAAAAACCTGGAAGCCAAAAGGGTGGCTGTCACTGCCTATTGATGA
Organism: Okapia johnstoni; assembly: GCA_024291935.2. Taxonomy (NCBI): domain Eukaryota; kingdom Metazoa; phylum Chordata; class Mammalia; order Artiodactyla; family Giraffidae; genus Okapia; species Okapia johnstoni. The sequence continues at coordinate 65,533,527 of CM044310.1, forward strand.
GCACTCAGGACTGGCCATGCAATAGTTCTGAAATGCTCTGACACATCCATCCATGGGAAACCAGTTTCATCTCATGTGGCCAATGCCCTCCCTAAACAGGGCATCTTTGTGGAAGCCCTGGGGACACTGGCAGCTGGGAGCGCTGAGGAGCTCTCGTCCCCTGAGAGTAGTTTTCCTTTGGGGAAGGGACATATACGCTTTGTCACAGATGCCTTCTTTAGAGCTTCCAACGGAGACCGTGGCCCACCACGACTCAGTGAGAAGGAACTGGCTTCCCTGCAGGAGGGGCGCCGGCTGGGACAGTGGGAGCTGCTGTCTGGCAAAGGCTAGATCAAGGAGACTGAAGTACACAACCTGCCCACCAGGGAAGCCCCAGGAAAGGAGGAGCAAAGCACATCCTCTGGACACTCCTGACAGGGCTCCTGGTTCCTGCAGCCACAGAGCCCTAAGCACAGATCAGACCCAGCCCGGAGGTAAAGACACAGAGAAGAAAGACGCAGCTGCGGCCTCAGTCTAGGAGACAGGACAGAAAAGAAAACAGACCCGCTCAGCACAGAGTTGCCACACACCACTGCAAAGCAGGGGAGAGCCTGCTCGAGTTCAGGCCTTGTCAGGCGCCATCAGTCAAGGGCAGAGGAGTCTTGCTGTCTACACCAACTCCAGGAATGGGACCACAGGCTCATCTGGGTGGGGCTGCTGCTGCTGCTGCTGCTAAGTCGCTTCAGTCGTGTCCGACTCTGTGCGACCCCATAGACGGCAGCCCACCAGGCTCCACCGTCCTCGGGATTCTCCAGGCAAGAAGACTGGAGTGGGTTGCCATTTCCTTCTGCAGTGCGTGAAAGGGAAAAGTGAAAGTGAAGTCACTCAGTCGTGTCCGACTCTTAGTGACCCCATGGACTGTAGCCTACCAGGCTCCTCCATCCATGGGATTTTCCAGGCAAGAGTACTGGAGTGGGGTGCCATTGCCTTCTCCGTGGGTGGGGCTGTTTGAGTGAAAATTAGGACCTCAGAGGAAGACAGACCTGGTTTAAGGCTTACTTGTCTGTGTGACTTTGGGCTAGTTCCTCAAACTCTCTGAGCTCCAGTACCACACCTCTAAGATGGGTAAAATCACAGTCTACCACACAGGAGTTCAGTTCAGTTCAGCCGTTCAGTCCTGTCCGACTCCTTGCGACCCCATGAATCGCAGCATGCCAGGCTTCCCTGTCCATCACCAACTCCTGGAGTGCACCCAAACCCATGTCCATTGAGTTGGTGAGGCCATCCAACCATCTCATCCTCTATTGTCCCCTTCTCCTCCTGCCTTCAATCTTTCCCAGCATCAGGGTCTTTTCAAATGAGTCAGCTCTTTGCATCAGGTGGCCAAAGTATTGGAGTTTTAGCTTCAACATCAGTCCTTCCGATGAACACCCAGGACTGATTTCCTTTAGGATGGACTGGTTGGATCTCCTTGCAGTCCAAGGGACTCTCGAGAGTCTTCTCCAACACCACAGTTCAAAAGCATCAATTCTTCGGTGCTCAGCTTTCTTCACAGTCCAACTCTCACATCCATACATGACCACTGGAAAAACCATAGCCTTGACTAGACGGACTTTTGTTGACAAAGTAATGTCTCTGCTTTTTAATATGCTATCTAGGTTGGTCATAACTTTCCTTCCAAGGAGTAAGTGTCTTCTAATTTCATGGCTGCAGTCACCATCTGCAGTGATTTTGGAGCCCAGAAAAATAAAGTCAGCCACTGTTTCCCCATCTATTTCCCATGAAGTAATGGGACCGGATGCCATGATCTTAGTTTTCTGAATGTTGAACTTTAAGCCAACTTTTTCACTCTCCTCTTTCACTTTCATCAAGGGGCTCTTTAGTTCTTCACTTTCTGCCATAAGGGTGGTGTCATCTGCATATCTGAGGTTATTGATATTTCTCCCGGCAATCTTGATTCCAGCTTATGCTTCCTCCAGCCCAGCGTTTCTCATGATGTACTCTGCATATAAGTTAAATAAGCAGGGTGACAATATACAGCCTTGACGTACTCTTTTTCCTATTTGGAACCAGTCTGTTGTTCCATGTCCAGTTCTAACTGTTGCTTCCTGACCTGCATTCAGGTTTCTCAAGAGGCAGGTCAGGTGGTCTGATAGTCCCATCTCTTTCAGAATTTTCTACAGTTTATTGTGATCCACACAGTCAAAGGCTTTGGCATAGTCAATAAAGCAGAAATACATGTTTTTCTGGAACTCTCTTGCTTTTTCGATGATCCAGCAGATGTTGGCAATTTGATCTCTGGTTCCTCTGCCTTTTCTAAAACCAGCTGGAACATCTGCAAGTTCACGGTTCACGTATTGCTGAAGCCTGGCTTGGAGAATTTTGAGCATTACTTTACTAGCGTGTGAGATGAGTGCAATTGTGTGGTAATTTGAGCATTCTTTGGCATTGCCTTTCTTTGGGATTGGAATGAAAACTGACCTTTTCCAGCCCTGTGGCCACTGCTGAGTTTTCCAAATTTGCTGGCATATTGAGTGCAGCACTTTCACAGCATCATCTTTCAGGAGTTGAAATAGCTCAACTGGAATTCCATCACCTCCACTAGCTTTGTTTGTAGTGATGCTTTCTAAGGCCCACTTGACTTCACATTCCAGGATGTCTAGCTCTAGGTGAGTACACAGGAGTAGGTACCCACCATTATAGCGGTTAAATGAGCCCATTCATTCACTCCACAAATATTTATTGAGCATCGACTGTATGTCGGACCCTGTTCTAGGTGCTGGAGATACATCAATGAGTGTAGACTCTACAGGTCTCTGTGCCATTATAAATAAGGATATTGGATCATGTGTTGAAAGGAAGTTGGTGCTAAAGAAAGGAGAAAAAGAAGAGCAAAGTGAGGGACTGGGAGTGCTGGAGGTAGGGACGGAGGAGTGCAGATTGCGTATTAAAACTGTGACCCCAGTGGGCCTCACCGAGATGTGACTGCTTAACAAAAATCAGAAGAACACAGCAGGGTTAGTGAACCAGGTAACTGAGGAAGGAGTATTCCAGCCAGACAGAACACCTGGGGCAAAGGCCCTGGGTGGGAGCACAGCCTGTGGGTAGCATTGTAGGAAGGAGGCCAGTGTGGCTAGAGGATTCTGAGCAAGAAAAAGACAGGAAGCATGAAATGAGGACCCAGGCGGCGGAGGTGGGAGCCAGATGCTCTGACCCTGCCAGTCACTGCAAGGTCACTGATGTTTGCCCTGAATGAAAAGGGAGCCGCTGCAGGGTTTTGAGCAGAGGAAGAGTAATCTGATTTCTGTTTGAGAAGGACTGCTCGGTTGTCATGTTGACAACTAATGCATGGAAAGTGCCTAGTACATGAAGAGTATTAAAACGTATAGCTATTATTCTTATTAATAGTAACACAGATTTATGCTGTGGGAAAGAAATACCTTACCCCCACAAGGTGGTACAGGTTTGGAAGATTCACCAACCTTAAATGTAAGCGAGGCGTAACTTCCTCTGGCTGCAGGAACCCTCCCCGTGTGCATCCCTGATCACTGGCCCTCCACCTCGATGTGGTATCAGGACAGGAGACTGCTCCATCCCCGGGCAGGCCACTGCACAGCAGGCTAGCTCCTGCTATCATAACCCTGCCTGGAATCAGCCCCCAGATGAATCCCTTTTCCTAGAATCCCACCAGTATCCTAAGCCTGTGCAGTACAGTGCAAGTCTGCCCCCTCCCTTCAGAAGCTGAGGACAGCAATGGGCCCGGCACGGTTTTATATTCAGTGATCCAAGGGTGGTTTCCAAAGGAAGGTAGAATTATTAAGGGAAAGCTCCCAGGGAGTGGGGGCTTGAAAGGACAGAAAGCAGCTGGCAACTGCCTCTTTAGGGCCCCCAGAGAGAAACTGTAGGAAGAAGAGGAAGGCCCTGAGACATCCCTCCCTTCCTGGCCAGAGACCTTGGCTAACAAGGGCTCAATAGATGAGCAATAGTGGCCTGAGGACGCAGAAATAACTCCTCGGCCACAGATGAGATGCTGAAACTCAGGCCTAGGAGGGGGTAGATGGACCTGCCCAGGGTACCCAGGTGGCAAAGACCTAGCTTAGAAAGGGCCTGCAGCTTCCTGGATCAAAGTCAGCTGCTGGGAAGTGTTTGCCCAGTCGTATTCCGTCTCCTTAGCTCTTGGGGAACCCTCTGGTGGAGTCTCCAGAGAGGCTAGGGAATAGGGACAGCAGTCACATGAATCCACAGGGCTCCTCTCATCTGGACCTCAGGTCAAAGCTAAGAGGTTAGAGATCGGGGTGGAGACAGAGACGCTGAAGTCCGCTGACTGGGGCTTCCCTTGGTGAAGGCAAGAGTCGCCAAGCCGAGGCGTGGAACTTGCCCCTACAACTGTGTGTCCCTCCAAACCACAAGCGCGCCCCACGTTTCCCCTCGGGGACCAGACTGCTCCCCCGCAAAGGGCTGAGGACGGAGGAGACTCTGGGCGAAAGCTTTGAGAGGTCCAGGGTTTCGGGGGTGCGAAGCCCGGGATGGGCTCCGAAACCGGGCTGCGTGCCCGCCCTTTGCCTCCTTCCTCTTGGGGATCCCCCCGGGCACCGGGTAAAGCGAGGGCTGCGACCCATGAAGAACAAGGGGGGACGCAGGGGCCACGATCGAGGCGCAGGAACCCCAGCCGGCTCGGAACCCTCCTGGGCCGCGAGTCGTGCCGGGCGCTCCGCACCCACCCCGCCCCACCCCGCCTCCGCCGTCACTCACTGCCTCCGCTCCGGCTCGCTCTCGCGCTCTCGGCGCCTCGGGCACCTGCTCGCCCCGCGCCGAGCGCTCACTTCTCGCTCGCACACTGCAGACTCCGGCGCGCCGGCCGCCCCGCACCGGCCCCGGCCCCGGCCCCGCGCGGCGCTTCGCCCTGCTCCCGGGCCCGCGGCGCCCACCCTTCCGCCCCCCCAGCCCGCCATGGCCTGGGCCGGGGACAAAGAGCGGGGCAGCTTTTTGTCCAAAACCGGGGTAAGAAGTTGAGGGCGGGGGTCTGCGGAGAGGGCCTCGGGCCCCGCGGGGCACAGGGATGCTCCGTCTCGGGCGACGGAGATGGAAAAGAAACAAGGGGGAGTTGGGGTGGGAAGACCCCTAGTCGAAGCGGGGGCGAGGCGGGGCTGCGCTGCAGCCAGAGACTGGTGGTCCCTCCAGGCGACCGGGCGGGGCGGGGGGAGCGCTCCTGGGCGGGGGCGGTGCCGGCTGTGGAAGAGAAAAGAAGGGGAGAGGAGGGGGGGAGGGAGGGTAGAGGGAGGGGGGCGGGAGGGCGCGGGTGATGCGGCGCTGGAGGCGGCCCGGCGCCCAGCCGCTGACCGCCCCCTCCCCTCCCCTTCCCCCTTCTCTCCTGCCCCTCCGGCTCCGGGGCCGCCACGCCGGACCCGCTCTCCCCTCGCTGCGCTGGTTCGGACGCCAGGTCTGCGCGCCGCGGCTGAGAGCCAACTCGCCCTGCGGAAAGAGCCGAGCAGGGACCGGCGGAGGCGGCAGCGGGAGCGGGGCGGCCGCCGGAGGAGGCGGCGGTCGGGAACCGCAGCAGCAGGAGACCGGCAGGCAGAAACTCGAGGCTCCGAGGCGCACGCTCTGCTGGCCAGGGATGGGTCCCGGCGCGGCCCGGCCCCCGACCGGCCCGCCGGGCAGAGACTGAATTGTGGGTCTCCAGAGTCCGGCGGACGACCGGACAAAAGGCTCCTGCCCGGAGCCTCCCGGCGGGACCTCGCGTTCCGCGCACCCGGAGCAGCGCCCCCCGCCGGAGCCGCGCCTGGCGAGCCGGCGAGGGAGCTGGACTGATTGGCGGCCGCCGGCGGCCGGGGGAGGGGGCGCCGCGCGGGGCCATGGCAGGCTCGAAGGCGTCCTAGCCCGAGCCCGACCGGATCCGAGCCCGCGCCACTGCCGCAGCCGCCTCTCCGAGTCCGGGTCCCCGTCGCCGCCGCGCCCCCTGCGGGAGATGGAACAGAGGAACCGGCTCGGCGCTCCCGGATACCTGCCGCCGCTGGTGCTGCGCGCCCTGCTGCTCTTCGTGGCCGAGGGTGAGAGCGGGAACTTTGCTGCCGCCGGGGTCTCGGGGGTCCTCGCCGGGGCCGCCAAAGCCAGCCTGTCCCGGCTGCCGCGGAGAAAGAGGAGGAGGAAGCGAAGGGAAAGGTTTCATGGTCTCCAGCGATCCCAAGGTGCAACCACGGCCCGGAGGGGTAGGGGGTGAAGAGCAGCAAAGGGTCGCGGCATCAGTGGCGCCCGCGCCCAGGTCCTTCGGAGCCGGACCCGGGCTCCAGCTGCGGCCAGGCGGCTAGTGGGGCGCCGGGAGTTGGCGCGCCCCAGCCCGGCGCGGGGAAGAAGCGTGAGCCGCCCCCTGCCGCCCCGCTGGGACTGGAGGGAAGCGGCCTGCAGTGGCAGCCGGTCTCTGTTGCGGCCCGGCAGCTGCTCGACCGGACTTGGCCAGGGCCTGGGCCGCGCGAGCAGCTAGGGGGTGGGAAGCGCACGGCCCGGCGAGCCGGGGTGGCCCCGGGCCTCCGCCCCACAGCTGGTCACGCCTCTGTCTCCCCCCCGCCCCCAGCAACATTTACAGAAGTCCCCAAAGATGTGACGGTACGTGAGGGAGACGACATCGAAATGCCCTGCGCCTTCCGGGCCAGCGGAGCCACCTCGTACTCGCTGGAGATTCAGTGGTGGTACCTCAAGGAACCGCCCCGAGAGCTGCTGCACGAGCTGGCGCTCAGCGTGCCCAGCGCCCGGAGCAAGGTAACTGGCCGCCCGCGCTGCGCCTGGGGTGACCGGGGTGAGGCAGGCAGGGCGCCGCCCCGTGGTGCAACCCATCTCCTACCGTCCCCGTCTTCACAGCACCTTCAACAACAGCGGTTGTTACCCCCTAGGCATTCGCATTCCCTTCACGGAAACCTCCCCTGAACTCCATGCGTAGCCCTAGGAAGCTACACCTCATCCAGTTTGCCCGCTTTTGCCAGTTGTGGGCCCAGAGGGTGATGGATGCTGGGTATTGAAAGAAAACCACTTGCTGGGGCCGGGCTTTCCCTGTCCTCTGCCACTATGAGGTCCCCAGGGCACACGGCCAAGCAGCTAAGCTCCTCCGGGCTGGGTTCCAGAGGCTGGCAGAGCACGCTGTACAGGTTACCTCCAGCCGCTGGAGGGTCAGAGGGACTTCCCCCACTGCCCATCTGCCTCTTAAACAGTCTCTAGCGCTGTCTCTCTCTCTCTCACACACACACACCTACCTTCGCGCACGCACACATACACAGACGCCACACACACCGCCTACCTTCACACACACACACACACACACACACACACACACACACACACACACACACACACACGCCGCCTGTCTTCGCCCTACCCAGAGTCCCACCCTTTGCTCACATCTCCCATCGGGTCCTGTCCATCCAGCTTTCCAAGGGGTCTAGGGGAACACCACAGGGAATGGGGATGCTCCTCCGGAGGGAAATGGGTCTTCCTTCCCACCCGGGAGGCGATCCAGCCTCCCTTCCTTGGCTGGCAGGTGTGCTCCGGCAGCCCCTCCTTGGCCGGGCGCCATGCTAGCTCCAAGCCCGGCTTCCTTCCGGGTAAAACTCCTGAAAATCCCGATGTTCTTCGTGCCCTCCGCCGTGGCTAAATCCCAAGCGGTTTCGAGTCTCAGCCCGCCTGCGGAGGATCCTCTTGCAGGAGGTGCGTCTGAGTTCCCTGAGCCTGAAGGCCAACAGCCTATAATGTCTCTCTCTCCCTCTTTGCATTTTAGGTAACAAATAAGGATGCGACTAAAATCAGCGTAAGTGTGGAGCCCAGCGCGGGCCGCGGGAGACCCCTTCCGGCCGCTTTGCGCCCCGCAGCCTCCTCCCTCTTAGAAAGGCTCGTTGGCGGTGCGGTGTAGGGCCCAGCTCACAGCCTGGCATTGTCAGCCGCTTGGCGTGTCCGGGCGCCATCTGTCGCCAGTCGTGGATCGGGTTCTGTTTTGCGTAAATCCAGGGTCCCAGGCCTGAATCCCCTTCCTCCTCTGTACGCTTGCCTGTAAAGCTCTCCTGCAGGCTCCTTGCCCTAGCTCCTGGCTCAGGGCTGTGGGCCCCACTCCCGCCCCGCACGCAGCCCTGGGCGGCGCCCTCCGCGGCAGCCCTCTCCTCCGCCTGGGTTGCGGGTCGCGGTGCCGGGCGCTGTGGGCTAGCTTGGAGTTGCGGTGGAGGGGAGGAGTCTTGCCAGGATTGGGGAGGACATGCGCCAAGCCTTCCCCTCTGGAGCATGCAGGGATCACGGCCTGGGGATGACCAGGGCCTCCTGTGCTTGGTTCGGAGGTGAGGATTCCCTGGGAGCTTGGTGAGGGCCGCAGAGCGGTTGCTCCCCGGCGTCTCCACCAGCTCGCAGGGAGCTGAGCTTTGTCGGCTGCTCCAGGCTGCCGCCGAGAGGCAAGTTCCTAGGCAGCAGGGACCCAGTGGGTGTGGCAGCAGCCTCTGCATCCACTGCCTCCCAGCGAGGGCAGAGCGCTCGCTGAGAAGGGCTGGAGCTGGGAGCAGGTATCTGTGCACTGAGGACAGAGCGACGCTCCCTCGGACACCACCTCGGCCCTCCGGGTTCTAGAATGAAGGAGCGTTAGTGGGAGCGGATGTGAAGGCCCCCGGGCCCTGACCGAAGCCTCGCTCTCTTGCAGACCGTGCGCGTGCAGGGCAACGACATCTCGCACCGGCTGCGGCTGTCGGCCGTGCGGCGGCAGGACGAGGGCGTGTACGAGTGCCGTGTGTCCGACTACAGCGACGACGACACGCAGGAGCACACGGCCCAGGCGCTGCTGCGCGTGCTCGCGCGCTTCGCGCCGCCCGACGTGCAGGCCGCGGAGGCCGTGTCCCACATTCAGAGCGGCGGCCCTCGCCGCCACGGCCCCGCCAGCGCCGCCCGGGCCGACGGCGCCCAGGAGCCCGGCCGCGGCGACAAGAGCCCGCCTCCCGGAGGCCCTCCCGCCGCCCCCGCCCCGGGCGTCCCCGAGGCCGCCGCCGCCTCCGCGGCACACAGAGCCGCGACCACCGTGGCGGCCGCCGCCTCGTCCGCGCCGCCGCCGCCCCGCGAGGCAGCCCTTCTGCGCCAGAGGCACTCAGGTAAGGGCCCCGCGCGCGCGGGCTCTCGCCGGACGGGCCGCCTCGCTGCGGTCGGTCGCGGGCGCCGAGCCGTCGGCGGGTCATCTGCGGGGAGTGTTCCCGGAACCCCGCCTCTGCTCTCTTCCCGCCGTTTTCCCGTCCTTACTGTCGGCTGCTGGGGCTGTTAACGACCCGCTTTTATGACGGTGGGCGCCGCCCGGCAGGGAATGCTGGTACACGCGGCTGGAGGTGGGGAGCTCGCTCTCGAGTTTGGGGAACCGGACCTCGGGGGCTGCACCCCAACAGCGTCGGGCCTGCTTGTCTCCTGGAGCCCTTAACACCCAGGGTGGACACTAGCACCCAGTCTAGAGTGAGAGGAGGCGGTTCCAGGTCTTGTAGTCTGGATGCCACCTTGACTGGACTGAACAGACACACTGTTGAAGCCAGCGTGGGTGGACCTGGCTGTGTGCGCTCTGCCCTCCTTGGCAAGCTGCAGGCGGTCCTAGACACAAGATCGGCTATAATCACCACTCCAGGCTCCTTTGGGCCCTCCTGGGAGGGCGTGGGGGACGGGGTTTGGATGGCACCCTACCATTGTTAGGAGGGCCCCCAGAGGTTCAGGGCTGCTCTCCCAGGGAGCTGAGAGGATCAGGGAGGGGGAAGCGGAAAGGAGAGAAGGGGAGAAGGGAGGCAGAGAGCAGAGGGCAAGGATGAGGGACTGACTGCAGGCCGGGAGCAGGAGGGTCGGCTTAGCAGTGGCAGGCTTTTACCCAGGGCAGGAGGGCCTACGGTGGCCCTCCCCCCAAGCCATCCCTCGCTCCCAGCACCTACTCAAAGGTGGAACCTCACAAATAGCTCAGCTCCGGGGCTCACTCCCTGTGTCTGCCTTTAAGCTTGCCACTCCCTCTCAGTCTTGTCTAAGGCACAGTCTCATAGAGAGCATCTTGATCAGCCTTGCAGCACTGAAAGGCTGGGCTCCGAGACAGTCATATAAACCAGCGTAAGGTGGGGGAGATGAAGCACCCTGCCCTACTCTCATGGTTCTTTTTTTTCTTTTTGGAAAGCCACGTCCCACTCTTTACGACCCCATGGACTATACAGTCCATGGAATTCTCGGGCCAGAATACTGGAGTGGGTAGCCTTTCTCTTCTCCAGGGGATCTTCCCGACCCAGGGATCAAACCCAGGTCTCCTGCATTGCAGGCAGATTCTTTACCAGCTGAGCCACCAGGGAAGCCCTCTCAAGGTTCTTAAAGTGCAGACTACCTGCCACCAGCATCAGCCCTTTGTAAGAATGCAGACTCTTGGGCTCCCCTCTGGATCCAGGGACACCAGCATCCTGGCCTCCCTCCCTGGCCAATTGTCTTAAGCCTTCAATCAGTTCAGACCCTGCCAGTTTGTCTTCCACATTAATTCAGTTATTTCTCACTAAGTCACCCTCCCTGTGGAAGCTTCTCCAGGTGGCTGAGGCTTTTGGCTATATCTGGGGGCTTCATCCCTCTTAGGTCCCACACAGGTACCCACATGACCTTCCCCCAGGCTATGAGGGAAGAGGGGGGGTCAGCTGGGAACTTGTGAAGGTCCTCTCCCCAAACTCGTCCACCTGTCTTGGAGCTTACCCCATATCGGTTTAAGATAACACGAGTTGCTGTGCAGAACTCCAAAATGCCAGAGGCTTAACACAATTCAAATGTATCATTTCTGGTTTACATCACTGGCAGGAGGGGCTGAGGAGGAATGGCTCTGCTCTGTGCAGTCATTCAGAGATTCAGGCTGACAGAAACTCTACCATCTGTAAGAGGTGGCTTACACACTCACTCATCAACATACAGGCCACGAAAAAGGGGAGAGAGAATGGAAGCAGCCTTTCTGAACCAAGATCTCTGAGCACACCAAACCCCGGGGCTCTAAGGCTCTTCTTCCTTATGCATTTAGAATGGGTCTTGGTATCTGTCATTTTTGGAAGACTGAGAAAATAGCCACTCAGATAATTTTGGTAGAGGTCGGTTCTCTCAGAGAAAAGCTGCTATGGAGAATGGCAATGGAAGGTTTTAAAGGCCATGCCTAGAAGTGGTCAATATCACTACCACCCTCATCCGTCAGCCCGAACTCAGTCTGATTGTTCAACAGATGCAAGCAGGGTAGAAAATGTAGTCCTTGGCTTGACAACTGTTCTCCAGTCTCATCTCTTCAGGGTGGAAGAGGAGCCTAAATCACGGGGACATAGCCATTTCTGCCTAGCATGCTGGAAAAGGGTTATAGGTATACTGGAAAAGGGTTACCGGCTTAGTTACTGCTGGTTGGTGAAGAAAACACCCTTCTGCCCCATCCCTGTGGGCTCTAGCAACTAAACATGTGTCTTGGGCTGGAACATTCCTCTGGGATGTCCCATACGCTATAAGCAGAGCAGCAGAGCAGAGGATTTGGCGCACTAGGAGCCCAGATGTGAGTTGTGTTTCCTTCTTTACTGGCTGTGTGACTTTAGGCAAGTGACTTACCCTCTCTGAAAGCATTTCTTTTAGAAATACTTCAGTAATCCCTGACCTCAGAGGGAACTCAGCATGGACACTGCTCTATAAAGTTCACTATTATCACCAAGGCCATTATATTCTCTGAGCAAGGAGGAGAGGATGAGGAAGATGAAGTGAGTGGCTGGTGGTTGGAGGCCAGGCTGAGGAAGGTCTTGAATGCCGAGTGGAGCAACAGGAGCCATTAACGGTCTCGGTAAAGGAAGCCCGGTATGATAAGAGATCATTCCTGCTCGATCTCCCTCTTCCCTGGCCAGAGCTTGACCCCTCGAGCCTTATCACGGCTGACCTGACTCTGCCCGGCACGGCTGGTCAGACCTCCAGTCTCTGGGCCTGACCACAGGGAAGCTCCAGATAACTCATCACTCCAGCAGGAGCCCAGCCGTGGAAGTTGGCATGGCCAGTGCCTCCTTTCTGGAAGTCCTCAGGCCAGCCCAGGCGGGGGATCCTCTGCCCTCCCTGGAGTAAGAAGCAGTACTCACTTCCCCCCAGAAAGCAAAGCCAGCGGGGCTGCCACCAGGGCTCACAGGGCGGCACGACCAGGATGGGGTGTGCTGGCGCCACTGCTGGCTCCTGCACAGGTTAGAAACCACACAGACACATCGCAGAAAGAACCCAAAGTTCCTCTCCAGCTCCTGTTTGGAAGCCCAGGAAGGTGGGCCCTCAGCTGGAAGACCAAAAGGCTTGTGTCCTCTGCTCTTCAGATGAAGCTCCGGGAGAATCACTGTGCTGCAGGCCCCTCTGCGTGCCACTCTGGGTGTAAACAAGTGGGTCAGCGGACTTCTAATCCACATACACACCCAATAGCTTGATGCCGAGGGGGCCCCAATACTGTCTTCAGTGTCCCATCCTGCTTCACCTCTCAAGGCTGCTGCGCCTGGGGGCTGTGGGTGGGATGAAGGCTGCGGGCTGGGTTCTGCGCCCCACGCGCGAGTAGCCTTTCTGCAGGGCTGTGTTGTTGAGCAGCTCTTTGTCCTGCCGAGCCTCTCTGGGATGCAGCAGGCAGCTGGTCAGTCAGAGCCAGCAGCAGTGTGAGTCAGAGAGGGAGCTCATGGCGATGACCTCAGGCTTGCTCCCCGCCTCCACCACTCTCCTCACCCCACTCTTGGTTCTCGGCCGCTTAGAGGGAAAAGGATGAGAAAGGACTGTGGCCACTTGGTTACCAGGCAGGCGTGTCTGCAGAGCATAACAGAGAGGGTGCTGGTGAAGCAGATGGCACATTCAAGCAGGGTCTTGGGGGAGAGGCAATGAGATTATTTTTTAAAGGTGTGAACAAGGTTAGGACAGCCAAGGATGAGAACTGACCCCCAGGGCTCATAGCAGTGGGAATTATTAGCACCTTTGGCCTGAAAGGGCCAAGGGGCGGGGGCAACTAGCAGAATCCAGAGAGGTTAGGTGGACAGAGAGACTGAAAGAGCTGAGGCCTTGGGAGAGGGACATGGCTGACCCCCGGTGGCCTGGCAAAACCTCCCTCTTCTGCTGACCTCTAGTCCCCTGTCAGGGTCTCCCAGTGACCAAACCCTCCTGGGAGCTGAGGACAAGGGTACCCAGGTGATGCAGCCTATACAGGCCAGCTTCTCGGGGCTCAGAGCAGAGTGGGGAAAGGTGAAGGGTGGATCTGGAAGGACAGAGGCAGCAAGCCAGCTCTCAAGGGAGGAAGATGCATTCTGCCCCAACCCAACACCAGGACCAACCCGGAGCTGAGCTCTGATTAAAGAGGTCATCTAACGCCTGAGCTGAATAGATACACTGGCTATTTCAGACTGGCAACCTCAGAGGTGGTCCCGGCCCAGCTCCCCAGTCACCTGTTAAGCAGTTGCTCCTGGGAGAAAATCAGACGCCCCAGACAACACTGTGTCGCTGTTTTTAAAGCAAGCCTCTTTGCTAACGCCAGGAAAGGGGTGGAGGGGCTTACTCAAAGCTTTCTGTTTCAGCTTTCTCACAGCCAGGCCAGAAAAGCCTTCCTGTGCCCTGTACATGCCCAACATAGCCAAATACATATTTGCACTAAAGTTTATGTTCAAAAACTCATTCATTTCACGTCTCATTTGTCAAGAGACATTTTGATATTTGTGCCTAAAAATAACATGGGCTGGATTAGCACAGCAGAGCCAGCACAGGAGATTGGGGTCCTTCTTAGCCATGTTCATAAATATGACTCCTAATTAATTTGAACACTGACCTATTTTTCATGATTACTTTGCTTCTGGTTGCCATGTCTAGAAAAACAAAAAAAAGAAAGAGAAAACAAAATAGCATCTTCCATACAAATCCTTCTAACTGGAAAGTTGCCACAGTGAAGCCAAGTGTGGCCTCAACAGAATTCAGCTTGCAACTGACTGGCTTGTATGTTGGCAAGAGGTTCCCCTTTGCAGGGACCTGGGGATCAGCTCTGTGGTGTGTGAACCTCTAATTAGCCTCCAGGCTCCAGTTCAGAGAAGAGCCACCCTGGCCCCTACAGAGAGCCAGCTGGATGTGGCAAATTGCTGCCTGGTACCCACCCAGAGAACTGACTCTCAATATTTCAATTAGTAATGAGAGAAAGACAACCAAGGTCATAGGTGTGATGGCTTTAGAGAGAGTGCTACTGCTGGGAGCCATCAAGGGGAGCATCCTTGGAAGTCACCATGGCAACTGTAGACCATGACCAAAGAGGGCTGTAGACAAGGTGAAGGGACTTACTCTCAGCCGTGCCCCCCGGTGGACAACAAAGCCAGCAGAAATGCCAGTGTGACCAGAGAGAATCTCCGCGCAGTGCAGAGGGTTTCCAGCTAGGCCGGCAGAGCCAGGCAGCAGTCACCTGGTCTCCCCTTCTCCCCAGACCCACGAGGACCTAATGACCACCACCTGAAATAGACTGCCTGCTCGTCTCTCCAGCTCTGATGTGACACAAGGGCCATAATTAGAGAAAGTAAATCTGGCAGAGGTTGTCCCAGAGAGGAGAGGGTGAAACTCTGAGCATCCTGAAAGAGAAAATGGAGGGACTTCACAAAGTAAATGGCTGAGCCTCACCGCTGGCAGGAGGCACCCGCCTCCTGCAAACACGTGTGATTATCAGCGTCACAGCCTCCCGTCCCTCACCGGCCAGTCCCATGGTTGCCTTGAGCAGGAACCAGTAATGACAGCCAGACTCGGCTCAGGGCATCAAGGGTGCCCACGGGACTCTGGGACAAAGCTGTCTGCGTCAGCGGGAGTCCCAGGGAGGACAGCCCCGACCCAGATGAGGCTAACAGAGGAGGCCTGCTTTAGGCAGTGTGAGACTTCAGGCTGGAAAGAGGTGCCTGGGCTTCGTCCTCCTGCTTAGACCAGTCCTGGAGAAGTTGCCGGGGGCCTCTCTTTTCCTCCCAACTCTGTGCCCCATGGATTGAGAAAGTCACACCAGGTGGAAGGGCCTTTTTTGTCTATCATCCAGCCATGAGTCGGCTCACAATGCAGCCGTTCTCGCAGCACGGGGAGACCCCAAATTAAGGAGGAAAAACCATAGTACAGATCGTCATAATGATAAAGAATAACTTGCCTTTCACTGAGCACTCGGTGTGTGTCACGCTCACATCTCACTGGTGTCCCCCTTTTTACATGACCCCTTCTGCCCCACTCCATCAAACAGCCCCCGCCCCAGAGCCCAGATTCTTTCCCTAGCCGGGGTGGCAGCCCCATGGGAAGAGTGGAGAGCCAGGCTTTCTAAATGTCACCGGGAGCCAAACCCACCAAGGAGCTTCTCATTAAATACGCCAGGCGCACATTTTAAAAGCTCTGAATATTAAGGATTCCCCAAGCATCCGTGTGAATAAATGAGGTCAAGTGCTTTTGTAATACGATATTGATTACTGCTGCCCCATGTGGACAGAGGCAGGGGCTTGGCTATGGTCTAAACCTCTAAGCTTTACGGGAGATGCTGACTTGGTTTTAAGATACCTTTGCAGCACAGGAAAAAAAAAAGAAAGTCTCATCTTTTCTATTCCCCCATGCTTTGCAGACATCTCTTAGAAACTCCAAAGCAGTGAGAAGCTTCCCTTTGTCTTACATTAGGGCTTCAGAAAAGTTTAAGATTATGAGCAAACAGGCCCAGCATTTGCAACTGCTGATCCCTACCTTTTCCTTATGAAGGATGACGTAAGGATGGGGCGTCTAGGGGAAACAGTCCGCTTGTTGGTGGCTCTGGTGTTCTCAGGGAAGTGAAGTGAAGTCGCTCAGTCGTGTCTGACTCTTTGGGACCCCATGGACTGCAGCCTGCAAGGCTCCTCCGTCCATGGGATTTTCCAGGCAAGAGTACTGGAGTGAGCTGCCATTGCCTTCTCCAGGGTTCTCAGGGAAGTGCTCTAAGTGCAGGATGGATTACCTAGTTCAGTCTTCTCTGGGCTGAGGTGGAGCTGCCGTTGAGCAGAAAGCCATGGAAGGGGCTGCAGGGTGCTCAGCAGCAGCGGGGCCCTCGCTCAGGTCTTCTCTGCCACCACACCTCCACCAGGTGGCCCTTGAGAGCCAGGCCTTGTGAGTCTCGTCCCGGCGTCAGCATCCTGGGTGAGGCCATTTCTGGAAAGTACTGGTGGTTCCATTCCGTCATTACCTCTCCCCGAGCTGAAATATCAGCACTACATTGGGCTGGCTTCTGGTCTTTGTGGTTCAAGGAGAGTGTTTTGGGGGCCCCAACATTCACCGGCTCACCCACGCCCATGGGTTCTGCTCCCTCCAGCTCAGAAGTGACTACCCCACCAGAGGGCTCCTCAGGTGTGAAGACCAACTGTGAACAGGGCACCTCTGGAGTGTGCCCAGCTGGACACCCAGTGCTGATAAGGGTGGAGGCCACGGTCACTCAGGCTTCCCTGGTGGCTCAGCTGGTAGAGAATCTGCCTGCAGTGCAGATCCCGGTTCCATCCCTGAGTTGGGAAGATCCCTTGGAGAAGGGATAGGCTACCCTTCCAGTATTGTTGGGCTTTCCTGGTGGCTCAGCTGGTAAAGAATCTGCCCCACAATGCAGGAGACCAGGGTTCGATCCCTGAGTTGGGAAGATCCCCTGGAGCAGAGCGTGGCAACCCACTCCAGTTTTCTTGCCTGGAGAATCCCCATGGACAGAGGAGTCTGGCGGGCTGCAGTTCATGGTGTTGCAAAGAGTCAGACTAAGCACACACACACGCATGGTCACTCAGGACCTAAACAAGATCTCTTAAAGGAGCTGCCCATTATGGTGGAAAAGACAAAACAAACCTGAGAAAGGCTGACAACAGCTCAGAGAGTGTTACTCACCACTTTTCCAACCACTTAATTCTTCCTCTGACATTTCAAACATTCCTTACTGTTCAGCTAAGCTGGTTCACAGGCAAGCCAGGGTTTGAATGCCAACCAATCTTCCTATTTCTGGGCCTCACAGAGCTCCAGCCACCCAGAAGTCACAGTCCATGCCTCATTCTCTCGCTCTTCATAAGGACTGTGCTTCTCATTTTCCACATGAGTCCAACTGCTTGTATTCCAATCCTGACCCAACACCTCCCACCCCCCACAGGCAAGTTCTCGTGTCTGTCATCATCTGGGTGACCCCAGTGCCCACACAGGACCAGAGGAGAAAATCCACAGAAAGAGTGGAGCTTCGCACAGGCCGGGCACCTAGAAAACACCCATTGATGTTGGCTCTTACTATCAGCATTGTTCGTGGGAATGGCATTGACTGTCCTGGGTCATTTCTTGAACATTTCTGGGGGCTGGATAGGGTGCTCTGATTTGAGACTTTGCTCTGAGACATGTTTCCATCTGTGTACTGAGTGCATCATGGGGCTAAAGGTGAGGAGACAATCTGATGGCACTTCAGAACAGAAAATGCCCTCAGACTGCAAATGGCTCAGCGAGGTGCTATTTTTGTCCTTTCTCCTTGCCATTTAGAGGAGGGAGGAAAGGAAATGGGGATAATGCCATGTCCTCATTCTTTCCTGGCTGCAGCTATTTTGCATGAGTCAGGAGCAAGGTGAGCAAGGTCAGGTTCAGTATGGTTCCTCACATCCCACCAGCACACCGCAGCACCACATCTGTGCACCTGGCCCCTAGTGATGGTCAGGCAGCCAAAAAGTCTCCAGGGCCGACCTGCATTGGAAAGGAGGTGCCCAGTGTCCTCTTCACTGGGACTCTTAACCATGAGATAGAGCCGCTTGTGCAGGGATGGGTGTGTCAAATGATGGGTTCAGGCCTCTGCTGCAGGCTTGGGCCTGCACTGTCTCCCATGCACTCTGGCACTTTGCCTTTTGTGTTGGTACCTGCTTGGATGCATTCTCTGATGACTGCCAATAAAGGAGCTGCTTGGCACCCAGGGACCCATGGGGAGAGGGTAGGATGAAGAGCAGGCTATATGCAGAACCAGGAGGCCAGGACCCCTTCAGGCCCACATGAGCCTCCCTCCCACCCAGCACTGCAGGCTTACCCTGAAGGAGGTCTGCCCGCCTTTACCAGATGAATACAGGCAAAGATCCAGAGCCCCTCCCTCTCTGCCCCCTGGCCCCTGCCCATCGGCTCTCCCTGAAGAAGTCTTGGTTTTCTCTAAGCCAGGAAAGCCCAGCTGCAGTGTCAGATCCTTACAGCAACTCATTACAGTTGATTCTCACATGAATGCCGCTTAGCCCAGAGGAAGGATCTTTAATAAACCCCCAGGGAGACGGAGCTGACATGGTTCCCTGGCTTATTCTGAGCTGGAGCTGTGGTGGGGGTTCCCAGCTAACTGTATCTGGTCTGACTGAGGGTGGCCGCTGCTCAGGGCATCTGGTAGACCCAGCCCCTGCTTTAGGGAGAAGCTGATGGCTCAACAGTGGTGGCCAGAGAAGCAGGTGCTCTGAGAATAAACTCAGGGCTCGGAAAAGGTACGACCAGGGTGGGCTGGTAGTGGGGGATCACTCCACAGAGGGAAGGACGCTTCTCTGACCCTGCGTCTCAAGGGGTCTTATCCCTCCTGAGCACCCAGGAGGGCCCCGCTGCTATCTTAGGCCCCCACATTTCCCTCCTGTCCTGGGACTGACGCACTGGGCAGGCAGGCAGAGTTCATTCTCATGTCTTTGTCCCCATCACCCCACACTCACATTCCCTGGGCCTGGCACTGATTTGCTCATTCATTCATTTACTTGTACATTCAGAAAATGTCCATTGAGCATCTTATGTGCAAGATCTGTGCTAGGCACTGAGAGCACAATGTGAATGAGACCAACAAGGTCCTAGGAGTCTAGAGAGAGAGAGACATAGCATGACTGTTGATCAAACAGTCACACAGCAAGTAGAAATTTGCAGCCATTGCTGGCACTCTAAATGAAGAACCCATGGGCTCTGGGAACTAAGAATAGGGGAACCTGACCCAATCAGGAAAGGGCCCCTGAGGGAACAACAGTTAAGCCATAATCTGGGTGATAATTAAGAGTTGGCTTGAGAACGAGAGACAGTAGGGCCTTCCAAGAAGACGGGCAGCATGTGCAAAGATCCTCTGGCAAGCGGGAGCAAGGGAGTACAGAGGTCTGATAGAGTTACTGTGTCTAGGGCAGAGAAAGCAAAAAGAGGCTCAGGGGAATGAAGTGAAGAGGCATTCAGGCCATACCCCAGGGAGGCGTTGGCTCTTGGCAGTGGATGGGAACACGTGGCTGGCAGGGTGTGGTGCTTTCTGAAATAATGTCCTGGCTGCAGCTGTGGAGACTGGAGAGGCAGGAGCAGAGTGGACATGGGGAGAGCACTTCAGAGCCAGTAGTCCAGCCATGAGGTGACAGGGCTGGGACTCAAGGTTTGGGTGGGTGGAGGGGTGAATCGGAAAACAAGCATCTGATGAATGAGTGAGGGGAAAGATGTGCGACTGGGTGACAGAGGTTGGGGGGTGAAAGGAAGGACGAACAGACATATGGATGGATGGAAGGAATGTGTGGGAAAAGGCTATGACTGAGTGGCTGGATGGGAGAATGGGGGAGAGAAAGAAGGATGAGTAGATACGTGGATGAAACACAAATGCAAGATGGGCTTTGCAGGAGGAGCGGGGCTGGCGGAGGAGACATGCCTGGGGTCAGGCTTCTCCACACCTGACCTCTGCACACCCAGTCCCCATCCTCCAGGAAGGGGAGGCCAAAGGGAGAAAGGTCCCAGGTGGTGGCATGGACCAGATGGCTAGGCCCAGAGTTATATGCCAGGTCATGCCTCTGCCTGCTGGCCCTGGGCCACAGAGAGGACAGGCAGAGCAAGGGGACACAGCCGGTCCCCAGCCTGCCCCAGCTCCCTTAACCCCTCAGCCTTCAGAAGGCACCTCTGTGCCTTGCTGTGAGGGGCAGGAAGGACACTGGGCATTCTGGTGGGTGCAGCCTGGCAAAGACTTGATGATGACTGTCCATGTAAAAGTTAAATATATTTTTTCAAGCATTTAAAAAATCAAATCTCCAGGTAGGCAGATGAGTAACTGTATTTGCATTAAAAACTAATGTAACAAAGATACACAAGGCAATAATTCATAATGCATTCTATTCTACAGAGTCATCTTTTAATGCGTGACATATCCTGGGCAGCTCCTCTGTGCTAATTTTATTTAATGAGCACATGTTATAGAATTTTCAGAGCACTGTCCCTGGGCAATTAAAATGTGTGAACCTTTTCAGTTGAATTGTTTCTGAAGACAAGTCCTTTGTGAAAAAGAAAGAAATGTCCAGGTGTTCCCAAGGTGGACTCTAGAGAAAGGAGCTGCTGTTGTGTTCTGCTGGGCTGGCCTTGGGGACCTACAGCCCTTTTCCCCCAGCCCTGGGCCTCCAGTCTGTCACTCCTGCTTATTCTTGGCCATGCCCAGCTCTCAGGCCTGGACCCACACAGTGAGAAGCCCTCCCTGAGCAGGCACTGATTGAGTGCCCACTGTCTGCCTGACCTGAGGAATCTGGGCACACTCTGCACCGAGAGACATAAAGGCTATTCAGGGGACAAGTGGGAGCTAAAGGAGGCGGAAATGCCCCAAAGAGAAGCAGGGACCACTCACTCGAAGCACTGACAGGTCTCGGTTTCTTCATCTGTGTAATGGGCACGCCAGCATTCCAGCATCTACAAGTCTGTAAGTTTTAGGTATGGAAGGGGCCATAAAGAGTCTCTAATGAGTGCTTCCCAAACTTTGTTCCTTGGAGCCCCAGGCTCCCCAGCCCCGCCTCCAGCCACAAACAAAGCAGTTCTTCTTCTAATGTTTTTTTCTTTTTTGGGAGGTGGGGATTGTTGGGGGTGTGGGGAGAGGAGTGACTTTTTTTTTTGGCCACACTGCTGGGCATGTGGAATCTTAGTTCTCCAGCCAGAGATCAAACCCATGTGCTCTGCATTAGAAGCGCAGAGTCTTAACCACTGGACCACCAAGGAAATTCTCCCTCTAGTGGCTTTAAATATTGAGGTTCCATGCAGCAATTAGCTTGAAAAAGGAGGTCTACTGCTTTAAGTTTTTAAAACTGATTTAGCGCATATATATATATATATATATATATATATAGTTATTTAGTCACTAAGTAGTGTCCAGCTCTTGCAACCGCATGAACTGGGGTCCACCAGGCTCCTCTGTCCATGGGATCGCCCAGGCAAGAATACCGGAGTGGGTTGCTATTTTCTTCTCCATTTCTCCAGGGGATCTTCCCAGCCCAATGATCAAACACACATCTCCTGCATCTCCTGCATAAGCAGGTAGATTCTTTACCACAGAGCCACCAGGGAAGCTCATATACGTGTGTGTATATGTATATATAAATTATACAAAATCCTGTTGTTGTTCAGTCACTAAGTCATGTCCAACTCTTTGCAACCCTATGGACTGAAGCACGCCAGGTTTCCCTGTCCTCCACTATGTCCTGGAGTTCGCTCAAGTTCATGTCTATTGAGTCAGTGATGCTATCTAACCATCTCATCCAAAATATACAAATTATACAAATACACTTTTATATATATACATATAAAATTTTTCCCTAAGGGAAAAGTTTGAAGTGGTTTACAAAGCTGCACGTGGCATAACAGAATGAAAATTATTTAATGACAAAACTGGAATAAAGGGAAAATGAAGGTGAAGTTAATTTGGAAAAAGGTAGACAAAGAGATGTGTGCACACAGTCTTGGGCAGGTGAAAGGTCAGGTAGCGATATGTAGTTGAAGACACAGCTTGTGTTTAAGTTGACAGACATGAAGCAGCTGGCCACTGCCTGGTGCATCACGCCTGCTTAGACTGCTGGGGGCCTCTAAGAACGACTTCCACTCATTCAACAAACACTTTGTGAGCCCTGCAGGTGTGGGCAGGGTGCGAAGCGACTATGAGTTTACCCACTGTCGGAGGAGACAGCAGTCAAAAAGTAAGCCACTGTGGCCGCTCAAACACAGCCAGCGTAAATGTGACTTGCTCTGGAGCCCATGGGGCAATGGGCACCTCCAGCCAGGCCAAAGAGGATGTGGTGTCTGAGGGACCCTCCATGGAGGGAGGGGCAGCTGGTGGGTGGGAGGACATGGGGTGAGCTGTGTGAACGGATGCTGGACCCAGAAGGGAGGTGGGGGGGGGGGGAGGTGTTGAGGAGGGGCCCAGGGAGGAATTAGCCCAGCCTGCACGAAGCCCCTGAGGGTGGGGGTGGGGTGGGGGAAGATATGTACTTTGCATGTGCACAGAGCACTCTGGCCTCTGCTAGGTGGTTGCCTGGCTGTTGGGTTAGTGGACGTGGACAGGCCCGTCAGGAACACTGCGCTGCCCACATGAGCACTGATGTGGCGAGAGGCAGGGTTCAAGGACCAGTGCAGGGCTGGGCCTGGGGCAGTGGGGTCCAGGGCAAGAAGCAGGCAGATGGAAAGTTGTCTTGGAGGTCATGCTGTGGGCGTCTCTGGGCTGAGCCCCAGAGGGTGGTCGGGCTCTGGCAGAAGGGAACAGGAAGGGCTGTCTAATAGCAGGAGAGGGAGGGCCCCCATTGCTGCTGTGCTGCAACTGGTGTGCCTGGAGCTTGGGGCACCTGAGGCAGCATGGACGCAGGTGAGACAAAACTTTCCCGAGGGTGGGGTCAGGAAGGCATCCTGGACTTAATTCAAAAATACTGGGGAGTGAACTAGAGATAACTCCTCTACCACCTAGCAGCTGTTCAAACTTAGGCATGTTACTTAACCTCTGTGGCTCACCTGTGTAACAGCACAGCGGTTCCCCCTCCCAAAGTCTCCTGAGAGGATTAAAGGAAAGATTCTCTTGGCACCACAAACCAAGAAGAGGCCTATTAGCACCCTGCAGCCTCAAAGTTTAAAGAATTTGCATGGGCGGGTGGAAAATCCTCCCCTGAAGACTAGGCCCAGTACTGAGGAGCTGGGAAGCTCCATCCGGCCTGGAAAGCACCCTGATACTGTGGTCAGAGCTGCCCTTGGCCCTGCAGACAGCAGCCACCCGACCAGAGGGACAAGCCTGTTTACTATTTTTATTAAGTGGCACCATTAAAGGATCCTTTGGGGCAAGATTTCATTTCAAAAGAATTAAGGAGCTGGAAAGGAGCTAGCAACAAAGTTGGCCACATTAAAAACCCATTATAAATGTTAAAATACACACACACAAAAAAATCTCATTCCCATGCTCTCTCCTTTGGAAGCAGCCTGGGGCTGGGATCAAGCTGAGGCACCAGGGGAGGGGAGCTCCTGACCTTTGACCCTAAGAGTTGGTGTGTGCGGTGGTTAGGTGTGTGGACAGAAGCCAAATAGTCTGGGTTCATGGCCCAAAGTTGCCGACACAGTCAGCAGTGTGGTCTTGGTAGGGCTGCTAGATTTTAGCAACTTATCCGGTTAAATTTGAATTTCAGATAAACAATCAATAGAATTTTCGTGTAAGTATGTCCCATGCAGTATTAGAGATTAACATATATTATACTTTAAATTATGTTGTTTATCTGAAATTCAAATTTAACTGGGCATCCTGTATTTTATCTGGCAACTCTAGGCTTTGGGCAAGTTACTTTACCTCTCTGGATCTCAGTTTCTCCATCTGTAAAACTGGGATAAAATAGTAACTCCTACAGTTAAGAGGATGGGATTTATTTATTTATTTATTTATTTATTTATTTATTTATTTATTTATTTATTTTTTAAGAGGATGGGATTTAAAACAATGCACTTACCCTGGTACCTGGTCCCAGCAGGGCTCTGTCTTCTTGGGCCCAGGATGTGGGTGGGGCCACTTGCTGGGGTTGGGAGGCCGGGCCCGACCTCCTGGCACATGGGGTCCCACCGTGGCTGGAGAGGCAGGACTCATGAGGAAGCCGTTTGCGGGGCTGGGGGAGAAAGGGGCACAGGCAAGGGCCGCGTGAACAGACTGATTTGTGCGAAGCCCTCTGTGCCTGGGTGCTCAGAGAGGGCTTCCTGGAGGAGGCAGCACTTGCTCCAGGCTTGAGGTTTAGGTCAGACCTAGACAAAGGAATAGAGGTCAGTGGTTCTGCAGGGTGAGCCTGGGATCCACTCGAGAGGCTGGCAGAGAACCGTGGATCGGAGTACAGGGCTGAGAGCAAAAAAGCAGTGGGGGTAAGGTTGCTGGGGGAGATTACGGAGCACCCCAACTGTGGCGCTGACATGGTGGCGCTTTCCCATCAAAGTTTTTGCCCCTCAAGGAGAGTGAACCAGATGCGTTAGAAGGAGGGAGGCAGGCACAGGGTGGCAGTGGAGAAGGAAGACGCTTTAAGAGGTCACTGCCGCACTGGGGCCCAGGCAGGGGACAGGGCCCGTGAGGCGTGGCTACAACAGGCAGGGACACTCGCGTCTGCCCCGACCCTGTGGGCTTCCCTGGGGGCTCAGCTGGTAAAGAACTCGCCTGCAATGCGGGAGACCCGGGTTTGATCCCTGGGTTGGGACGATCCCCTGGAGAAGGGAACGGCTACCCACTCCAGGATTCTGGCTTGGAGAATTCCATTACTGTATAGTCCATGGGGTCGCAAAGAGTCGGAGACGACTGAGCGACTTTCACTTCACTACCCCACTGAGCCCGGAGCACTCACAGTCCTCCCAGCCTAGACACGGAGGCTGCCCTATGGACATCACCTCCAGTGGACATGTGACGCCCACCAGGACGACAGCCTGCTCTCAAACCGAAGAGCCAGCCGCCTAAGGCTGGGGCAAGGTCAACACAGGACCGAGGGGCCCACGTCACGTCCCCTCTCTTGCACCTCCTCGTCCCACACTTTCAGTTTCCTTTAAAAAACCAAGGCCGTCGGTTGCTCCTAGTTTTTGCCCTAGTTACCGGCACACATTAATTTTATGGCAGAAATTAATTCTATCCAGTCGTGTTAGTGCTCGATTATTCCTTGCTGATTCCCTTTGAATAAATATCCATGAAGAGGATTTAATTAAAACATCAACAAGGGGAGCAGCTTCTTGAAAGGTGGTATCTTCCCACCCAGGTGCCGCCTGGCCGCCGGGCCTAACCAGCGCAGCGTTCAGGGGAGGCCACAGGGCCAGGGTAGGATGGGTGCGGGGGGCCATCAGGCATGTCAGGGCGAGGGGAGCTAGCCACACACGGTCACCCCGGGGTGTAGGAATGAAGGCGAGCTGACAGCCAGGCCTCCTGGATCCCGTACCAGATTTTGCCAACTCAGACACCTACAGGCCAAGCGTGGGGGGTGCAGGTGAGCGAAGCAGGTTGAGGAGAGAGGCCTGACTCCAGGGCGTCAGGGAGGAAACAGGCAGCCACCCGCACCGGCCTGGGCTGAGGAGGAGCAGTGAGCAGATCCCTACTGAGAAGACAGCGGCCAGTTATGCAGCTAGGTGACTAGCAGGCCCAGAGCTGCTGGGTCTTGGGCCTTTCCAGTTGACATACCGATCTGTGCTTTTAAGTAAAAGTCTCCCACATTTTACATGTTGGATTATAATTTACGATTTTTTAGAGCTCTGCATGCACCAAGCCAGACCCTTCTGCGTTCTAGACTGAATCCTCAAGTGGCAACTCAGTGCCTTTCGATTGCCCCAGACTCTGTGACTGTACACATCTCCCCTACAGATAACGGCACAGTGCCTGACCATGGCCAAGGTGACCAAGTGTTCTATTCCACAAGCCCCTGCAAATCTCCTTGCACCCTGCCCCCAGGAAGCTCCCAGAGGGAGCCTTCCTCTTTGTCTGGGCTCGGGCACCACCACACTCACGGTCAGGGCCAGGGACGGGAACAGGGGCAAGATCCAGTCTGTTCTCGGCTGCCCCAGGCAGACAGGCCTCCGTCTCCATGGGAGGTGGATGTCCAAGTCCAGCCCACAATGTCCAGCCGTGCCCAGACTCTCACTGCTTGGGGGCTGGCCCCTTCTCTCATTCTCAGATGGCAGCAAAGGGGAAAGGAATAGAATCCAACAGCCACGCTGAAAGAAACTCATCCGGGGCACTCCACTTGCTTTTCTAACATTTTCAGCCAAACAGCCCCTATTCAAAAAACATGGTATGACAGCACAAAATGCCAAGTGGATGTAAGTGGCCTTGCTCTGCTCGACACAGAGGAGGGGCCTGTCCTCCAGACCTCCGTCACAGCCCTGATGCTAGGACACGCACGCTTACTGGTGGAGTGGATCTGTCCATGAGGCTGGACTAGTTCTTTTCAGGCTGCCTGTGCTCAGCATGGGAATATTCTAATGCAGCACTTGAGGGGGCAAAGGCCAGGCACTGAGGGGTCACCCACAGACTGAACCTCCAACTTTGCTTAGGTCACAAGAGCCAGAATCAGCCTGTTAGCCATTTTTGTGTGTAGAACCAGACCTCAAAGGTATCTGAATTTTACTGACTCAAACCTGAAATAAATTTTTAGTTTTTAAGCTATAGACAAAACAAACAAAACAAAATACAGCCTCTGAGCGGCACCGGCCTCTGAGGGCACCGTTTGCACACTCCTGACCCAGGCCAGCCCCTCCGCAGCAGCCCCCAGGCCCGGAGAAGACTGCGGTGGGTAGGGGCGGGGCTGCAGACACAGCAAAGACCGAGAGAGGCAGCCGTGATCCCAGACGTGTGGGCGGGGCGAGTGGTGGAGGGCGTGGCCGTCCTGGCCAGCCACGCCCACAGATCAGCTGAGGAGCAGCCCACCGTGTCCGGATAACCTGCAGAGGGGGGTGGGCCCCTCAGCGCCCCATGCCTGTAGGAGTCCAGGCCAGAGTAGGGGTGTCCTCTGCATCCCCCTCCCAGGAACCGACTGTCAGGAACCTCTAGTGGGGGCAAAGTGAGGATCCCAGAGGGTAACTGTAGCCCAGCCTCCTTCACTTCCATCATGAGGTGGTAAATGGCCCCAGAGATTCCCTGTTGTTTTCTGATGTGGCCTTTGGAATTCTGCCATTGCTGGGTAAATAGAGAAGCAGGATTTTCCAGTGGAAGCTGCTTGAACTGGCACCTTCGCCGAGCCCATGGGTCTAGGTGCACCCACAGTGTTCTTTGGAAAATGGCTCTGGTGTGAGTCTTACCCTACTCGCCACCAAACAATAAAAGTTAATATTCACAAGGCAGCTTTGATTTCTGTAAGAATGATTAGCAAAACAGTGCTATTTGTTTAATATAAAGAGTGAATCAGCTACTACTCCATCCGATGCTTCCCTCACCTCTCAAGCAGCCTGATTTTACAGCTTAACCACAACATAAACTTCTGCGTGTTGCAGAGCTCTTCCTGGCCCTCCTTAGGAAAGGAGGAAACAGACTGTTAGCAACCAGTCATCACAGCAGCCTCCATGTCCTTGGGAACATCGACCTCTCCACAGCGCATGATACAGGAGGCCAGGATAGGAGGTCCTGCCTCAGCTGAGCCAGAGGCACTCTCCTGGTCCTTGCTCTGGAGGGTCAGGTGAGCCCTGGACAGCAGCAGACAGTCCTACCTTCGCTCCAGGAAACAGTGAGGACGTGGACTAGGGCAGCAGATGCTGGAGCAGGGGCGGGTGGGGGGAGCCAGGGCGCTAGACGATTGCCCACGCCCCTCCACTGGACAGCAGTGGGGAGGGGACGGGGCTGCCAGACCCCCGAACTCTAACCCATCCTGGTGTGAAGACCCCTCTGCCTCCAAGAGCAGCCCAGAAGCCCGTCTTCCCTGGTCAACCCTGGCTCATCTGAGTATATTGTGAGGGATGCAGCAAGAGGTTCCAAAATCCGAGTCCTCCATCCCTCAGAGATCCAGGGGTGTCTGTCTGTCTGTCTTGAACAGAAATGCTTGGGAAGATAGTTATTCTATCTATGTGTTTATTCCATCTTGGAAAATGTTTCTCTCAGGAGGACAGCCCTCAAAATTGGTGCTTCTCCAACACTTTTCAGAAAGTAAAGATATTGCCCTTTTCATTAACATTTTATTCACATGGCTCTTACTCTGAGGCACTTTTTTTTTACATGATTGTACCTATCAGTGAGCTTCTGACTCTAAACCGTGGTGACTTGGATGTGACGCAGCCATCTATTCAAGTCATGGTTCTGTGGGTCAGTGGGTGTTTCTCTTGCTGGTGTCTGTCAGCTCCTTCATGCACTTGTGGTCACCTGCCCTTTCATTGGGGGCCGGCTGGTCCAGAGGGACCTCAGCTAGGACATTTCCTGGCTCTTAACCTGCAGCAGGCCAGCCCAGTCTTCTCACATGGCAGTGGGTTCCAAGAGCCATAGAGAAAGGGCAAGCCCCAGTGCACCTTTCAATCTGTTTCTTGCTTCACACTTGATAGTGTTCACTGGCCAAAGCAGGTCCTGTGACCAGCCTCATCATCAGTGTGTGAGGGCGCCGTCACAGAAGGTGAGGGAGGAGGGGCATTTGTAGCCATCTCTGCAATCTACCACTGTGATTGTGCTTAATCTGGACCCAACCTGGGGAGCCATGCCCTGCACATACTCATTTCATGGCGCCATGCATGTGCACACCCGCATTTTATGGAGTGTGCCCCAGGACCCAGAGAGGTGAAGGGTGTTGCACGGGTCCCACAGCAACCTGGCTCGGAAGCTGTCCTGGTTCCAGCCCACCACCCCATCCCACCTCCTCGGGTCCCGTCCGTGGCAGTGCAGGGTCAGGGAGACGATGATGTGCCACCCAGGAGCCAAACCCGGCTCCCCCGACCCAGACATCCTCAAGCAGAGACACAGACAACCCCGCTGTCTGCCCTACCCGGGTACCGGCCTCCAGGAGCCACCGGCTCCCCACTTGGTCCAGCTCAGGAGCAGGCTGGCCGTTTCGGTTCAGGGTTGTCTGAAAGTCTTCTGCAGTTTTAAAGCTTTCAAACATGAGTAGGTGAGACTGTAATAGTGGAAAAGACAAGTCGACAGTATTCAGAGGCAAATTAACATTTCTTCTCCAATCTCCTGTGCCCACAGTTCTACAATGTTCACCCTGCCTGGCTTGCAGCCCATTTGCTGCGCCTTCTGGCCCAGTGTGCCTTGAGGATCTGGATGTGTCCTACTGCACACACACATCTACTTTTAAGTGCCTTGCGCACTTGTTTCTGTCTTGCCTGCACGGGCCTCAGTGTCAGGGTTTGCAGGAGCAGAAAGATCAGCACCAGGAGATGGGGAGGCCAGTGGGGCTGGTCTGGTCACATGAGCCCCGTGGGCCCAGGAGCCAGTGCCCTGCTAGTCACACCTGTTTCCATACCTCTGAGCCTTGGTGAATCCACCCAGGCATCTGGGCTTCCATCAGCTGGTCTGTGACCACATCCACCCTTGTCCTTCCCAGCGACACACGGCCGTAAGGAGCAGCAAAGGAAGACCCAAGCCTTTGGAGTGACCACACTGTGGTCCTCCTGCTGACGGGGGGCAAGAGGCAATTTGTCAACTTGAGTCAAGCTGCAGAGGAGGCCAGGTGTGGTGACGGTGTGAGAAATTAGTACCGCGAGGGAAGGTTACCCGTTTGGGCCCTCCCGTCCCTGTGCTTCTCAGAGGGGGCTCAAGACTAGGTTCAGAAACGTCAACCTTGGATAGGACGGGCACAGCAGATGGCCTCTGCCTTCTTTCCTTTCAGATCTTCCAACACAGCCCTTTTTTCCCAAAACGAACACATGGAATCCTGGCATCTCAAGCCCGAATGGCCCTGGATCATTTGTCCAAGCCCCTCCTTGTACAGAGGGGAGACTGGGGCCCAGGTCACAAGAATGAGGGAAACACCTTGGACAGGAAAGACAAACAGCTGTTCCCCCTGGAGAGGGGAAGAAGTCGCGGGCTGAAGCCCAGGCTTGTCAGGGAAGCCACAAACCTGGCCAGGCTGGCGGCAGCTCCAGCAGGCAGCCGGGTGGAGGGGCTGCAGCCTCTGTGCATCCTCACGGTGCCAGGAAGGGCCTTCTGCACCTCCCCTCCAGGTACAGGGCTCCAGCCCAGCTGGCTAGGCAGGGTGAAGGGGGGAGAGGTTTCCATACAGTGCAGGTAGGCAGCATGTGGCTGGAAACTGCTTCTGTGGACGCAGCCCAATTCTTCGCAAGTTGGTAGTGACGTCCACGTGGTTTGGACAGGACCAGGGGCGTGCATGGTGCCTCTTCATTGGCTCCTCTTAAGCCTGGAGGGAGCATCCTGTCCCCAGGTGAGAAGCCTGGGGTTTGTGGGTGGGCTTTTACCGAGTTGCACAGGAGGCCTCCCAAACAGATGAAGACCTGATAACTGACAGATGGGGAGCCAGGCAGGCAGCCCAGGTGAGGAGGATGAAGGCAGTATGTCACTGTCCCAGTAATGGGCCAGAGGCTTGGGTTAGAGCTCACATGGAAGACACAGATGGGGTGACCTCCCGTCAGGATAGCGCAAGGGTCACTCCGGGGGGGCCCTAGCCCACTGACTTCCAGTGAACAGTGACTGCTGAGTGCCCCACTTTGACCCCAGGGGCTGGACTGATGGTATGGAAAGAAGCCTCACACATTCAGGATGCTCAGGCAGGGTGTTTGTGAATGCAGAATGTGCAGTTCGGGCGGGAGCTGGAGGGCATGGAGTTGTGTGCAACCAGGGAGTCTCTGGAGGAGCGGGCAGCTGGGCCTTAAACACCAATGGCACTTTGCAGTGTAGTCTTGGGGCAGGAGTGGAGAGCAAGCACACTGTCTACTTACTCAACTAAAACAATGCCTGGACTTGGGGTCTGCTGTCCAGCACACGCCCTTCAGGCAGGGGCGCCTGGGTCTGGACCACAAATGGGCTCCTGTGCGGTTGGTAAAGAGGAAGCCACCGCAGAGCAGCCGCATCTGGCTGGGTACCGGCCGTGCACTCACAGAGACAGCCCACCTGGGGGGTCTCATCCGCGCCCCCCACCCCACCTGCTCCCAGGAGATAACCCTGCCCCTTCTCTCGTCCCCTGCAGGCACCGGCCCGAACTACGCCACAGACCCGCTCCTGTCCCTGTTCCTGTTGGCCCTACATGAGTTCCTGCACCTGCTCGTGGGGCCCTGACAAACTCACCGTCCTGTGCTCCTGAGCAGCCCACACGGCTGCCCAGTCCCTGGGTGAGGACCGCGTCGCCGGACGGACACAGACAGACTCAGAGACGCATGACCAAGTCCATGTGGAAAGCAAATAAACCATATTTTTGGGGAAGTTACACAAATGTAGACCACCTAAAATAATGCATCTAGTTTCCAAATACGATGGAGTTTGGACCATGCAATATGCATGGGATCAATGATTGCTCTATTTTAATGTATTTTTCTTTTCAAACTTTTCTTCCAAGTCTTCATTTTGCACGAACTGTTGAGCAGTTATCTTTAGGATACTATGTAAAAATGTTGGGTCAAAGCCTTTTTGACAAAGCAAAATATTTTTAGTAGATTATTGTGTTTAGGAAATTTTTTAATTTACTTTTTTCTTTGGGGGGTTTTCTTTTTTATTAAAGTAAATTATTTCTTTTGAGACATTTTGATTAAAAAAGATACATCTTATCATAATTAAAATTCACTGTCAATAATATTTATTTTTAAATAAAGATTGGAAACAAGGTCAGACACTCGTTTATAAACTGTATTGTATATTGCTGAATAACAGTTGAATAAAAAACAACTTTGAAATAACCTTTCTACAGACATGTATGAATTTAAGCCTTGGTGCCCCAAGCAGCCCACATGCTGAGTGCGGTGCCCTCCTGGTTGTTGCTGCCAGCTGCACTGTTGCTGGCTGCAGCCCAGGGCTTCCAGCCAAGGCCACAATGGGCAGAGCAGAGTGCCTGCCCAGCCTCCGCTAGGGACAGGGAACCTCGCAGAATGCGCCCCCAGTCCTGGTCCTCAGGAAAGGAATTATTGGAAAGAGGTGTGATATAAATCAAGAACCATTCTTTTCCCTTCCGGCTTAACTACCTGTACAATGCATTTGCCCAGTTAGAGATTATGCATCCAGGTGTGATTACTATGGCTGGATTCACTACTAGTTTGAGGAGAGAATTTGGGGAGAAAGTGGGGCATTCCACACTCTCTTCATGCATCCAGAGACTGTGTTGAGCCTCTGAAATGTGTGTGTTCAGGGCAGGTTGAACATGAACGTTGCTCAGTCACGTCCGGCTCTTTGCGACTCCATGGACTATACAGTCCATGGTATTCTCCAGGCCAGAATCCTGGAGTGGGTAGCCTTTCCCTTCTCCAGGAGATCTTCCCAACCCAGGGATCAGACCCAGGTCTCCCATATTGCAAGCGGATTCTTTACCAGCTGAGCCACAAGGGAAGCAGGTTTACACATGTCTTAAAGAAATAGACAAGCCCTGAGGGGTGTTATTCTTCATTCTATGACAAGATCGCACTAAATGGCCAGATCCCATGGATTCGTTTAAAACCTAGCCAGTTTTTAAACAAATGTGCTTGTCACTGATGTTGCTCACCAGACATTATTACTTCTTCACTGGCTGGCACCCTGTGGTAGTTGGGACCCTGTTACCTGCTCTGGCTACTGAGTTGAGAACAGAGGGACATATATGATTTCCAGTTCCAGACACTGGATCACTAATGTAAGAAGCATTCCTTTCCCCCATAGGACAACTGGCGCCTTTCAAGTTAATAAACACTCTGCCAGCCTAGGTCCTGACTTTCTACGATGGGCAGAGCTCCCTCTGCAGGCCACCTCTGGAAATGCAGCACGATCAGGGATTGGCCTTTGCCATTTCAGGCCACTGAGCTTTGAGGTTGTTTGTTATTGCAGCATAATCCAGTCTATCCCTACTAATTTAGCAAGGTACTGCCATATTTATTTGAGAGGAAAGAGAAAGTAAAAGTTGTTTTGGACAGTCCCACGTGTGCAGAGAGCCCCAGTGTGGAGCTGACATACTGGGATACCTGCGAGAAGATGACCTTGAGCCAGCTGTTTTTAGTGGCTGCATTAAGCTGTTTCACATTTCATTTATGTTGATCAGCACCAATCAAGTTGTAAATTTAATCATTTTGTCTGGTGGATAGTGATTCTGTCCAGAAGGATCATCGCTGTTTATAGTTAACTCAATACTGCACTGGGCTGTCATGTTAAATACAGGCCGTCTGTGCTTGAAAAGAAAAAGGGACTTCCTGGATGCCAGGCTGAATGGAAACAATGTGTCAGTGATGGGCTGATGTTGTGCCAGATCACTCTAGGGGCCAGGAGCCAGGGAGCCATCTCCCATCACCAAAACCAGAGCCCTCTGCACACGTGCAGTCAGCCAGGTCCCTGCCCGGAAGCGACTGGCCCTGCGTGTGGGGTGCGTGTGGGGAAAAGGAGGCAGGCGTGCTTGGGGACCTGCTCCCACGGGCTGCCCCTTTTCAGCACTGAGGCAGCGCCTTGCACCCAGAGGAACAAGCCCTTAAGTCTCTCCCTGGAGATCATGGTCTCCTAGGAAGGAAGTCACGGTTGAAGCTTAGCAATTTCCCTAAAGTGGGAGCTTCACTGCCTCCCCACCAATAGATGAAAATGGAAGGAAGAATCAGGGTCCATAGGTGGCAATAGCAAATCCTTCTGACCCTGGGATTCCCATGGGCCAGCCTCCCTGCTGGTCAGTGCTCTGGACTCAGAAGAAAGGGAAGTCAGCCCCTGAAGACCCACTAAGCAGACTGATGGGATCTCGGTGCATGCTCTCTGGGGTCGTTTATGCCACCCTTCTAGACAAGGACCAAGAATGAGTCGTTTGCATTAAATATTATGGGATGCATACAAACCAGGAGGGCTAAGCACCCACCAAAAAGAGAAAATGTGGGACTGGACTCAACCCAAACCACCTTTTCCTTTGGATTTTGGTCCCAGCCCTGGGCAGACAGGGGTCCAAGGACAAGATAATTTATTTCAATCTGGGAAGAACACACTGTGGGTGATTCAGGAGCTCTGGCCCCAGCCTATGACAACTACCCGCTCTGCTTGGAGGGACTGGGGAGGGGATGGTCAGCATGGGAACCAACACCAAAATGAGGGCGCGGAGGCAGGAGGGAAGAGGAGGGAGATGATGGTGGGCAAACTGCACCCCAGCCAGAGGTGGAGCGAGAGGGAGAGAGCGCAGGGCAGGGGAGGGGGGCCAGGTATGTGGGGAGCAGCCCCTGCACCCCAGCTGTGATAAGAGTTGGCACCTCACACTGTTGGTCCACCTGGGCCCTCAGGCAGCATCTTGGGGCACAGCCCTGGGGGAAGGACAGGAATCCCCTGAGTCTGACGGGAGGTGATGTGACCACGGCCAGTGGCATTCCCAGTTTTGTTTCTATCTCAACCCCAAAGTCTTACTTACAGCTCTGAGTCAGAAAAACATGCTCTGTCTGATTGATTCAAGACTGGCCTTGGTTGGACTATACCAGATGGAGCCATTTGTGAGCTACACTTGCGGCTAAGGGGCTTCTCACACAGGGCAGGGGCACCCGTTCTTACTCATTTTTGCCTCGCTTTCCCATAGAGGCCTCTCTCTCCATCAGACAACATCAGCATCCATTTTGTCAGGGTTCAGAGGGTGCAACCCCTTCCTTTCCTGGATAATGAGTGGCAGGAGGCTTGGTGCCTCTGCTCCGTGTGCTTGTCTGCTTAGCAGTCTGCCGCTGTAACACTCTCCTTCCAGATGGGGGAGGGAAAGGTGCAGAGGGATTGGGCGCCAATTCAACCAACCTGCACAGTGATGCTACTGGCCCAAAGAGCTCCTGCCTTCCTCAGCCCGGAGGAGACCTTATCTCCTCCTTGGGACTCCAGGAACCCTAGAATGCATGGAGAACCCATGTCCTTTAGGAAGGACATGCCCTATTTTGTGGCTGCAGACATCACATGAGCTAAAGTCTGGAAACAACATTGGCAGTGACCCCTTTTAAATGACAAAGACCCATGGAGCACTAAAAATACATTTCAAGTCAGAAAACATGTCTTCACATCAAGTCTAATCTGCCAGCAACTAACAAAAATACAACAAAAATCAGACTTGCTCCCTGCATCTGATTTTTTTAAGGGGGAAGTGATAAGTAATAATTTTTACTATATAATAAGTGATTATAGTAAGTGATAATAATAAGTGATAAGTAAATACTCTTAGAAAATATAGATATCTTTTAGATTTTGAAATCAGGGAGGACTTCTTAAATAAGACACCAAAAGTGGTCACTATAAAAGAAAAAATGGATAATTTTGACTGCATTATAATTAAGAGCATTTATCAAAAGCCACCATAAAGAAAGTGGAAAGAATTCATAAAATACAACTAACAAAGGATTAGAATCAAGTATGTATAAACAACTCCTGGAAATCAGCAGGAAAACCACAAATAATACAACAGGAAATTAGACAAGAGACATGAACCACCATATCATGGAAGAGAAAATATGTCCAGAAAATACATAAAAGGTATTCAGCCTCAAAGTGACAGGAGTAATATAAATCAGAGCCACAATGATTACACCCACTCAATTGCATGTGTGCATGCTCTGTTGTGTCAGTCGTGTCCAAGTCTTAGCAACCCCACAGACTGTAGCCCGCCAGGCTCTTCTGTCCATGGGATTTCTCAGGCAAGAATACTGGAGCGGATGGTCATTTATTCCTCCAGGGGATCTTCCCGACCTAGGGATCGAACCCATATCTCCTGCATTGTAGGTGGATTCTTGTACCACTGAGCCACCTAATTGCAGGAGGGTAAATTGGTCTAATGTCACTGGAAAACACTTTGGCACTAATTCTTAAAATTGAACATTCACATACATACCTTTTGACCCAGGAGTTCCACTTCTAAGTGGCAAAAACTCGAGCTCATGTTCATATCCCCAGGGACGATATAAACAAAAGTACACGGCAGCGCCATTCACAGAGCCTGAAAACAGGCAAGTCCCCACAGACAGGACAATGGCTGAATCTGCTGCGGAACATGCTGATGGCATATTACCCAAGAGCCAGAGTGAATGAACTACATTTCAGCATCTGTTAGTTGAAAAAACTAAGTCCCCCAAAACTACATGTAGTATTGCTATACTACTCTTTTTATAAAGTTAAAATCCAAGTAAAATCAATAAATAGATGGATGGACAGATTCTTTTAAAAACACACAAGATGAGATAAAATTGTCTAAGAAGGAAAGTAAGGCAGTGATGAATATAGATTCCTTGGTGCAGGGAGGCAAGAAAGGGGGGTAGGGGAGAGAGGAGCCCACAGGTGGATATAGGTAATCACCACAATCAGTTTTCGAATTGAGTGGTGGGGTTGGTATTATTTTGAGTGGATGAATGAATGATGCCATACACAAATCAATGATGAGAGCCTATCATAAATAAGGACAATGATTAATCAATTCTGTGCAGATGAAATTAAAAACAAAAGAAGCAAAAAAGACTGCGAACTATCAGGGATTTATATTAAAACCAAAAGCAAAATAACTTTCTCTTTCCACAGCCCCAAGACAACGCATGTCTCATTCAGTCTCCCACCCAGAGGCTGCAAATTGGCAGTTTGCGGGCCACACAAGGATGTTTGTTTGGCCTGAACAAGGATTTTTATTATTACTTCACAACATCGGGAACTCTCATGTAAAACTCACATTTCTGGCTTCCCCTGAAAAAAACCGTAGTATGTGACCCACATTCCCCCACGGTGAATGTGGGTGCCAAGCAGTGGCTGTCTCCTACAAAAGAACAGTCTCCCCACTTCCCTCCAAGCTCTACCACTCCCTGTTGCCTCACCCAGCCTGCGGCATGCAGATACACAAGGCTGCGAGCGCCTGCAGGCAAATGAGCGTGTACCCAGGAGGTCCTCGGTCTCCAACCCTCCTCTCCCTTCAGCAGCCTAAAACAGAATGTCAGTTTTACAACGGACGGCTCTCCTTTATCAGAAAAAACTGATTCCATTTGACTGATTAATTGTCCGTAGAACCGTCAAGGCTTCCAGACTAGAGGTGATGTCTGGGGAGGAGGCAGCCACACAGTGTTGTGATGTGTGGGGCACTCCTGGACTGGGGAAGCCAGGAGATTACAAATGTACAAATTATTAATTCAAATCAATACAGCAAGGGGTTCAGGCTGAGAGACATTCAATTACATTGTTCAAAGAGAAGATGCTCATCTTCAGCTAGTCTGCTCCATGCTGCAAATAATAGAACATTTTTAATTTGTGCGGCAGGGATGTTAATCTTTTGCCATCTAATCCAGTCCTTGGGGCACGCCATAAATATGTGACACTGAGTGCGAGAGGCTCCCTGTGGAGGGCACTCAATCAAGTCAGCCCTGGCTTCTCTGACTGTCTCTTTAGGTTAATCTCTCAACACTCAGTTAGAAAATATAAGCAAATGGATGATTGATGGATGGATGGATGGATGGATGGATGGATGGATATGGAGGCAGAAATAAAGATAGAAATTTTCAAAAACTGCCAAGACACCCAGACCCCCAACCATAAACAGTTTATGACTTCCAAATTTTGCCTGATCCAGTAGCACAAATAAATCTCAGAGGAATTATTCACATCCCAAAAGGAATCACTTTAGAATTCCTTTAAGTAGCAGGCTCCTGTAGCACGTTTAAAATAGGATTTGAATTCCAACTTCATTATACATAGAAAGTGAAGCACACATGTAGAAATAAAGTTTTAGAAGGTTATGCATCAAGGTGTTAAAAGCTTATGTCTCCCATGGTGGGTGGGATGGTGTTTATGCCTGGCTGTGAGGTTCAATTTTTCTGTGACGAATATTTACTAAAATATTTTTAATTAAAGAAAAGACAATTTCACTCATACAAACACACATATACAAAGGAAGATTCAATTATAAAGGTGGAATTCCCAGTGGGGCTTCCTTGCTGGCTCAGTGGTAAAAACATCACCTGCCAATGCAGGAGACTTGAGTTCGATCCCTGGGTTGGGAAGATCCCCTGGAGAAGGAAATGGCAACCCATTCCCATATTCTTGCCTGGGAAATCCCATGGACAGAGGAGCCTGGCGGGCGACAGTCTGTGGGGTCACAAAGAGTCGGACACGACTAAGAGACTAACACTTTCACTTTTCAGTGCTTTTTCACGAACCGTTGTCACAGAAGTACAGGCCTTATTACGTCTCTTTTCAAGGTGTGCTCAGATATGGAAACAAGAACCAGTGAGTCTCAGGCTGTCTGAGCAAAAGGCAGCCCTGTGGGAGTCTCAGAGCCCACTCGGGAACACGGAGCCAGCTCTTGACGGGCTACGACAGGCAGCATGTACAGAGTTGAGTCAGCCACACGGAGGGGCCCACTCTGAGCGGTGCCTGGGAGAGACAGAGCTGCGCCACATGAAGCAGAGGCACCTGTCATGCCAGAGACGGGTGTGGGGGAAGTCAACCACATCACAAATCAAAAATAACAAGGAAAACTCCAGACAAATAAGACTGAAGACACTTCAGCTCTTCTGCTCTCAGCCCTGCCTGAGCGGGCCACAGAGACTCACCTGGGACAGCAGAAACATGAGGCAAGTGGAGATTCTGCAAATGAACAGGCAGATCCAAGTCCAAAGGATGCATCTGTTGACTGTGTAGAAAACTAAAATCAGTCAAATAAATGAGAAATTTGCCATTTCCCTCCTAAATTTCATGAGAGAGGGACTAAGAAAATAATCTATCAGGCAGGAAATGTTTCAGTAATTGGTTCTTATTTATTAAAGAGCTGCATGGTATTTGGCATGCTACTGTGTGCATTTTCTACAAAATAGAAATCACAGAAGTCCATAAAACCAAGGAGAAAGTTCAGAGATTTCTGTCCTTGTTTATCACTATAAATAAGTTCTCAATTTCCCCATTTATACTGTTGGTAAAGATTAAAAGGGAAGTTTCACTGGAAGATTATTTGTAAATGCCACTTAAAGTGATAATATCAGCCATGCCAATTTGGGGCATCTACTACGTTCCATTCGGTTAGAACTGGACATGGAACAATGGACTGGTTCAAAATTGGGAAAGTAGTACGACAAGGCTGTATATTGTCACCCTGCTTATTTCACTTATATGCAGAGTACATCATGTGAAATGCCAGGCTGGATGAAGCACAAGTTGGAATCAAGATTTCCAGGAGAAATATCAACAACCTCAGATATGCAGATGATACCACTCTAAAGGTAGAAAGTGAAGAAGAACTAAAGAGCCTCTTGATGAGGGTGAAAGAGGAGAGTGAAAAAGCTGGCTTAAAACTCAACATTCAAAAAACTAAGATCATGGCATCTGGTCCCATCACTTCATGGCAAATAGATGGGGAAAAGTGGAAACAGTGACAGATTTTATTTTCTTGGGCTCCAAAATCACTGTGGATGATGACTGCAGCCATGAAATTAAAAGATGCTTGCTCCTTGGAAGAAAAACTATGACAAACCAACACAGCATATTACAAAGCAGAGGCATCACTTCGCTGACAAAGGTCTATATAGTTAAAGCTATGGTTTTTTCCAAGTAGTCGTGTATGGATGTAAGAGTTGGACCATAAAGAAGATGAGCACCGAAGAAGTGATGCTTTTGAACTGTGGTGTTGGAGAAGACTCTTGTGAGTCCTTTGGACAGCAAGGAGATCAAACCAGTCAACCCTAAAAGAAATCAACCTCCAATATTCATTGGAAGAACTGATGCTGTGATGCTGAAGCTCCAATACTTTGGGCACCTGATGCGAAGAGCCGAGTCAATGGAAAAGACCCTGATGCTGGGAAGGATTGAGGGCAGGAGGAGAAGGGGTGACAGGATGAGATGGTCGGATGGCATAATCCCGACTCAATGGACAAGCTTGAGCAAACTCCAGGAGATGGTGAGGGACAGGGAGGCCTGGCGTGCTGCAGTCCATGGGGTCGCAGAGTCGGACGCGACTCTGAGTTATTTAAGCACAGGGGTTGTGAGGGGTGGAGGTGTGACTGTTGGTGTGTCCTGACCATGGAGGTACTTTCTGGGCCACCCAGGCCTTTCAGACAAGGACTGGGGGCCCCCCTCAAGGTGTAGCTTGTATTCTCTGCTTTTCTACCAGGGGTTTCCTCTAAGCTGTGGAGTCTGTTCCATCAAGAGCAGACACAACAGAAGCACACTGAGGATGGGCAGTGCCTTGGAGGATCCCATGGGCGAATGCCCTTGCTTCACAGTCCTCAGGCAGATCATTCTGGAAGGCATTCTGCTTGCTTTGCAGTGTACAGGCAAGTGACGCACTGTCAAACACATCTACTTCTGTCTTCTGTCTACCAACTAGCTCCCTTTACTCAGGACCCTGCAGCTGGTGAACAGTGATCCACTCCCAAGTAGACCTGTTATATATCAGTTGCCCAAGGAGAAGGTATACACCCACCCCAGTGCACGCACGCGTGCACACACACACACACACACACACACACACACACACACACACACGAGTCCTATTCCAAACTCCCAAGAGAAGGGCTCTGATTGGCCAGTCTTAGGTCAGATAACCAGCCTTAACCCAAACAAACATGATATGGAGCTGGGGTCAAGGCATCCAATAGGGCTTCAAGCCCCACTCCATTCTGCCGGCGAGGGAACAGGGTGTCACTGTGATCTGGTAAGATATTACAATGAATCCATCATATCTGT
This sequence comes from Okapia johnstoni, assembly GCA_024291935.2. NCBI lineage: Eukaryota > Metazoa > Chordata > Mammalia > Artiodactyla > Giraffidae > Okapia > Okapia johnstoni. The sequence goes on from CM044310.1 coordinate 65,573,947, forward strand.
GCCATGAGCCACTGGAGAATCTTACTAAAATGCAGGTCTGGGGTACAGGTGGTGCTAATGTGAGTGTACAGTCCATACTTTTCATAGCCAAGGAGGACATACTCATCCCTCTTCAGTCTCACTGAGTAAGGGCCCACCCTCCCCACACCCAAAAAGAGAAACCTCTTTACTAAGCAGAAAAGTAAAGGAAAGTGAAGGACTGAAAGGAAGATGACTTCTTGCTACTGAGATATGATAGAAGTGAGCTGTCAATGACGTTTTGATGGGCCTTTTTTTTTTACACAGGGACATTTAACTCAGCCTACAAAGCAAACCATTAAACTTACAGCCAAGTAATTACTTTTACCAAGTAGTGATCAAAGCAGATCAACTCAGACTCTGACCTCAGCCTAGAGCTTACACCATCATCTGTCAAGGATCATGATGGGAGTATCACTGATTAATTAAAAGCAGCGATTTTACATTTTGGTGACACAGCGCTTGTGGTGCAGTCACATCAGCTGGTCAAAGCCTGCATCAGCGGTCCTGTCTACCAGTCCCTGGGGTGGCCCTCGGCCCCCTTGTCTCCATCCACGTCAGTCCCACCCTGCCCTGTCTGTGGCCTCAGTGACAACCAGTCCCAGGTGCTGCCATTTCAACTGCTCTTCTCAGCTGTGTTCACATGCCCCTCACGGCTCTTCCCCTCTTATCAGCCAGTTGGGAGATGGCCAAACCACCATGGGCTGTGGAGGGTGCCCATTCAGGGCGGCAACACAGTTTCAGTGGAGAGGCCGCCACCTGAACGTGATGGAGCCTGTCCGTGAGGCTCTCCGGGGCATGGGGAGGCCCACAGATGGGGCTGCAGGAACAGTGCGGCCTCGACACTTACTACTCCACACTTCAGTGTCTCTGTGCCCGACCCTTTCATCCAAACACTACATACCTCTCTTCTAGGAAAAGCCACCAATGGCAAGTTTCCCAACACATCCAAAACACCCAGCATTAGGATCCAGAACAAGCCTGAAGTCTTCCCCGACTTTAATGTAGGTCTGGCACCAGAGCCAGAAGTTTTCTTCTTAGTAACCACACCCAAGAGTCTCCTAGACCTCCATTAAGGAAGCGATTTCTGAGAAGGGAACCCTGTACTCCCCCAGAGAAACCTTCTTGGTCAGATCTGGTTCAATCCCAAGTGACAGAAAAACAACTCTGGGAGAGTACTTGTGTGATGAGAAGCGCAGACAAGACCACTACCAGGCCCTATTCTCCTCCAGCTCCCAGTGCTGTCTCCTTGGGGCTTGCAGGTGTCCGAGGCAGGCCCCTCTCCAGCCTGCGCCCCACTAGTTAAACAACCTGTGGAAAGAGACCACCTCTCTCCTTCAAACTTCACGAAAAGACCTGAGGTTGCCTCTCACTGGTCTGGGTTGGGTTATGCACCAAACAGAGAGCCAATCACAGTAGCCACGGAGATGTGGCACTTTCATTGGCCAACATGAGTCACAAGCCTCTTACGGAGACCTGAGGCGGAGGATGGGAGAACGCTCCTGAAAGCAAAGTTGAGGGACTGCTCCAGAAGAAGGCAAGCACATTACAATTTGGCTACAGCAACTAGATCTCTGGGGACAATGCATACGTTCTTATAATTGCAATTATTATACACAGTGTTATATAAGCCGCTATCCAACATGCCCAAGGAATAGCCTGTCATGGATAATCCTATATTTCTGGCTAATATGGTGGGCCCACACAGACACCATCCCCATATTACTGAACATCTTAGTTTGAGTAACCCCAGATGCAGCTACTGGGATGAAGATGTTTGAAAGATCATGAAATATCTCTAGTGGACAGGGAAAGTGAAACAGGGAAGGCTGCCAATAAAGGCTGTGTGTCAGGCTAGTTACCATGATGCGGATGTGGAACTCTGGGAGACAGAGAATCACACTGGAGAGTTATCCCACCAACGAATGAGGGAGCTGTGGTTTTTAGACAGGAAGTCCTGTAACTCTTGAGAACTGCACCTAGAACTGCTGATTCCCTGGCTCTTCCAGCTTATGGTGCGTAGGTGAGTGCATGTTCAGTCACTCAGTCATGTCTGACTGTTTGCAACCCAATGGACTATAGCCCATCCAACTCCTCTGTTCTAGGGATTCTCCAGGCAAGAAAACTAGAGTGGGTTGCCATTTCCTTCTCCAGGGGAATCTTTCTGATCCAGGGATCAAACCCACGTCTTCTGCATTGGCAGGCAGATTCTTTACCACTGAGCCACCTGGGAAGCCCTTGGCTTATGGTGTCCGGTGACAAAGGAGTCCTCTGAGAAAGAGATGTGGGTGTTGTCTACTGGAAGCAGGGCTCACAAGCACAAAAGTGAGACAGGTAACAGAATATGGGCAGGGAACCAACAACGTCCACAATTTCCAAAGGCTGACTAGACTGAAGTGCATTGTCTTGGAGGTCTTAAAGTCACTTGAGAATGTTTAAATTCCTCCAGGTCTGTAAGAGGAATATCACTTACCATTGTATCAGGCCCTTTACAAGAACACAGTTAGTAGAGACTTTTTCATAGATAGAATGTTGAGTAAAGTCACTTTATGAGGTTTAAAAGTTAGAAATTCTCAAGAATGATACTTTTTTCCTCTTTAATATTATTCTAAAAATTTCAAAACATTTTATAAATAACATGGTCTCTAAGCCACCCTGAGAAGGGAAATTGAATTGATTGAGGTTTTTATTTTTTGAATCAATTTCTTTTTTAAAAAAGATCCAAACTGGTTGCATAACCTTCTGGAGACAATGCAACTGATTGATTTTTGCACTTTTAACCCAACTGTTCTGACTTTTGAATGAGATGCCACCATAACAGATACAGGATTTAGCCTCTAGAAGACAACTGTGGCCAGTGCCCAGAGCTGGGCCCCAGCTGTCTTCATCCCAAAGAGATAAAAACTGGAGTTTAAAGAAGGCACACTTGGCTCCCAGAAAGTCCAAGCCAAGAGTTTGATCATGACGCATGAGAATCTTCCCAGCTGCAGGTCATTAACACACATGCACAGAGCACTTTACCATTCAAAAGGCATGTGACCTGTGAGATGGAAAGGACATGAATTGTGCATCCAGACAAGGGAGTTATCAGGGTTGGTGGAAGAAGTAAAAACCAAATTCAACTCTGAGAGTGAATGTGAAAGTCGTTCCATCGATTCTGACTCTTTGTGACCCTATGGACTATACAGTTCTTGGAATTCTCCAGGCCAGAATACTGGAGTGGGTAGCCTTTCCCTTCTCCAGGGGATCTTCCCAACCCAGGGATCAAATCCAGGTCTCCTGCATTGCAGGCGGATTCCTTACCAACTGAGCTATCAGAGAAGCCCAAATTCAACTCTAAACCCACCCAATCTTGGCATGAAATTCTTTCCAACTATACCACAGGGCCTCAGATGTTTAGTTTCCCAAGTATTAGTAAAACTATTAGATTGAATCATCCATAGTTTCCGTTCTTATTGATCAAATGATGAAATAACAGCGAATTTGCCATTTTTACAGGTCAAAACAGTCAAATATTAGCAATTTCACATGATTCAACTGAATACAAAACAATTTGGGTAACTAACTTTAGTAAGCAATAACATCGGGGGAAAAAATTCCATTTCAAATAGGAAAGAATATCATAACCAAAAATATAGGCAGGTTATTGTCTCACAATGTGGGACATGATGCTTATGAAGCACTTGCTGTGCTGCCTGTACTGTGCTCATCAGACCAGCTTGGGGAGCCAGGGAGCCACATCACTCTGGAGTCTCCAGGGCTGACTTTCTCCATCTTGACTAAGAAATGCCAGGGAATCCCATCCTGGGGCCACTGCTATGGAAACCTTGTGCTGCAGGGATGAAACTCTGCTTTGACGGCCCCTCTATCACACTGACTCAGCACCCCCTCACTGGTCCCAGGAGAGGGAAGGTGGCAAGTACAAGGTAACTGCCACGGGGTCTCCAGGCACTGCATAGCAAACCACTGAAGGGACTGCACAGGGGGTGAGGCATGCTCTGCCTGCGCAAGCAGACCCACTGCAGAGTGGAGACAGCAAAGTGGATGCCACAAGGGAGTGACCGCGATACATCTCACAGCAGAGCGCTGCGGGCTGAACAGCAGTGATGACTCATAAAACCCACAACTGTTTTGAGACAAATTCCTTTTTATGTAAAAAGAAAAAAAAAAGGAGAAAGAGAAATATGTCTGTTTATTCTTTCCAAGCACTGAGCTCAACATTTAGATGAAACACTTTTATGAACAGGCCCACAGATCATCATCTCTGCTGCATTAGTTCTAATTGCATTATTGCTTAATTGCAAAGCAACAGAGTGTGTAACTTGGGAGCTGCAATGCCTGGGGACATGGGCATGATTTAACTGTTCATGCGGAGCCCAGACGTGGGGACACTGTCCTGAGGACAGCAGCGAGAGTCCAGCATCTCTCTCCAGCTGTCTTACTGGACAGCTCAGCTCCCTCCACGTCAGAAAGATGGCAGAGAACAAGGATCCCTGGGGCCATGCCTCGTGCTACCCTTGCAAGAGAACCTCATGAAGGGATGCTAAGTTTAGGAACAGTGTGTCCACTGTGTACCTGCTGCTGCTGGGCTGTGTGAGCATCAGCGATGCACAGATGAGTGTGGCTTAATTCTTGTATGCAGGAGAGCCAGTCCAGTGAGGGCAGACAGACATGTCAACGGAGCCATTCAGGGATGGAGACAAGCTGAAGGTTTCTTCACAAAGAGAAGCCTCCGCCTGAGTGTCCAAAAGAAAAAGCTGGATAAGTCAGGTGCTGTGAGATTGAGTAAGTGTTCACTAGTTCTTGCTTCTCTTGGGTGCAATTGATTTGTTAAAGATATGCTGAAGATGCTAGCAACGGGGTGGGGGGAAGCAGGGTTGAGAGGGGGAGAAGGCAAACAGAATGTGACTGATGCGGTTGCAGGTGAAAGTCCCAAGCCTGATCCATGTGAAGTATAAATTACATCTTGGAGTTCGACCTGCCTCAAGGCAAAGATCCTGGTCCTTTCCTCTCCCACAGCAGTCAGTCATGTTACATAACGTTCTCTACATTCGCGGAAGAGGTTCTGGTACCCGAGTGCAGCCCACAGAAGGCTGCGCGTTCTGTCTGTAAGCCGAGAGCAGACAGATGCTCAGAGATAGGTGCATGTAGTTGATGAAAATGACCCTCGAGGATTAAGGTGCCAACACTGGTTTTATAACATGAAGTGACTCAACCCTGTCAGTGAGATGTGGATGGAAGATTTGCCAAATCCAGCCTGGTCATAAAACCCTGGGCACAATTAGCCATTTATCTGCTCCCTTTCCAGTCTGTGCAAGTCCTCCAAATATGTTCATTCTTTTAAAAACTATTTTAGCTATTTTAAGACTTTTGTAATTCCATACAAATTCTAAAACTAGCATGTCAGTTTCTTCAAAAAAGTTTCTGGAATCTTGACTGAATTTTTGACTATGCTGAATCTATAGGATCAAGTTGGAGAGAATTAACATCTTAACGAGGGCTTCCCTGGTGGTCCAGTACTTAAGAATCTGTCTGCCAAGGCAGGGGACATGGGTTTGATCACTGTTCCAGGTGGATCCCACATGCAACTAGTGGGCCACAACTACTGGGCCAGCCCTCTAGAGCCCTTGAGCCCCAACTCCTGAGCCCACGCACAGCAACGGCTGAAGCTGCATGCATAGAGCCCATGCTCTGCAGAAAGAAGCCAGCACAAGAAGCCCACGCTCTACTAGAGAGCAGCCCCTACTCACTGCAACTGGAGAGAGCCCGCTGCTGCTGCTGCTAAGTCACTTCAGTCATGTCCGACTCTGTGCGACCCCACAGACGGCAGCCCAACAGGCTCCCCCATCCCTGGGATTATCCAGGCAAGAACACTGGAGTGGGTTGCCATTTCCTTCTCCAAAGCATGAAACTGAAAAGTGAAAGTGAAGTTGCTCAGTTGTGTCCAACCCCTAGCGACCCCATGGACTGCAGCCTACCAGGCTCCTCTGTCCATGGGGTTCTCCAGGCAAGAGTACTGGAGTGGGTTGCCATTGCCTTCTCCAGGAGAGAGCCCGCAGGCAGCAACAAGACTCAGCACAGCCAAAAGCAGATAAATCTTGAAGAAACCTTAACAATACTGAGTCTTCTGACCCATGAACATGATATCTCTCTTCTCATTTATGTGGGTCTCTTAATTTCTCTCAGCAGTGTTTTGCAGGTTTCGGTTTACAGGATTTGTGCTTTTTTCCCCTCAAACTTATCTCCATATGTTTCAAAATTTTAATGCTAACACCATACTATTTTAAATTTAAATTATGATTATTGCTAGTATATATAAATACATGTACTTGTTAGGAGTGAATAGAAATGAGTAGAAGTGGGTAGAAATAATAATAGACATCCTTGTCTTGTTAATGATCTTACAGGGAAAGCACTTTGTCTTTCCCAATGAAGTATGTTAGCAGAAGGATTTTCATAGAAACCCGTTATCAGGTTGAGAAAATGACGTCTATGCCTGAAGATTTTTTTTTTATCATGTTTGGATGTTTCATTTTATCAAATTATTTTTTACATCTATCGAGATGATCATGTGACTTTCATTTTTAGTCTGTTAAAGGTCAGTCACATTGATCTGTTTTCAAATGTTAAATTGCTTTCATTCCTTAGGTAAGCTCAATTTGGTCATGATGTATTCTTTATATTTTGCTAAATATAAAGAATCCAATTTGCTAAAATTTTGTTGAGAATTTTTGAATTTACGTTCATGAGAGATTATCATTTGCAGTCCCCTTTACTTGTATTGTCTTTTTCTGGGTCTGAAATTAAAGAATAGGACAAATTGGGAAGTGTCTCCTCATCTTAATTTTCTAGAAGAGTTTGGATAGAATATTATTTCTTCCTTAAATGATTGGTATTAATAGACTACCCCACTAAAGCCATCAGGGCCTGAGGTTTATTTTGTGAGGAGGTTTTTAACTGTAAACTTAATTTCTTTGATAGATACAAGGCTCCTCAGGTTATCTCCTTTTTTTTCTTGAGTAAGCTTTGGTAATTTGTATCTTTCAAGAAATGTGTCCATTCCACCTATGTTGTGGGATACAGTCTTTTTCCACTCTGGCCACTGGGCACACAGGCCTGTATCAATTCCAAGATTGTTCTCCCTGATTCTTCTGGTGGTTCTTCCAGCGGCCTCAAGTACCTTCCTCACATTGACACACTGCTCGAGACTTGACTAGAATCTGCAGACTTCCAGGGCCCTCCATCGTGCTCTCTCCATTCTTCTCTGGTATTCTGCCTGTAAACTTTAGCTCCTTTACCCCGCTGAATCTTCCACTCAGTCTTTCAATTCAGGGAAACCAGTGTGCTCTGTGTGGGCCCCTCTCCCTGGACTTGCTCCTGGCAGGAAGCTCAGGCATTCCAGCCTCAACTCACTGGTCTTCCTTCTCTCCTAGAGCACTGCCCTGTGCTGCTTTTCAATGGCTGACAGCAGTTACTACATGTATTTTGTCTGTTTTTTTTTTTAAGTTGTTCGTGATAAATCCAGTCCTTTTTCTCTGTCATGGGCAGAGGCAGAAGTCCATTTTGGCCACTTTGAAATTGGGGTCTCCTGTAGAATATCCAACTGCAGATATCTACCCAACAGTTGTAACTGACAGGAGAGACTGTGACCAAAAGTAAATATTTAGGAGCAAGTATACAGACGTAGTAACTAAAACCAAGAGTGCCATGGGAGAGAGTCTATAGTGGAGGAAGAACAGTATCTTAAAGGCAGAACCCACAGAGACAGGAACAAAAAGGAGACCATGAAGCAGAGAAGTGAAAGCAGGAGAGAAGTAGAAGAAAACTCATCAGAGAATGAGGTCGTGGAACTCAGGGCTTGGAGAGTTTCACTAATGGAGGAGCTTGCAGTGTCCACTGCTCCCAGAGACCCATACGCAGGCACATACACAAAGCCACTCGTGCCTTGAATACATGCTGTGCTGTGCTTTTGTGTACGCTGGTTCCACCAGTTCCAATATGGCAAACTGGTTCCCTTTATCAGAGAAGACTGAGATGGGCATGAGCGAATGAGATGGGAGGAAGTGGTAGAGCTGACAAGGGAAAGAGATTAGTAGCTAGAGGATGGCACAACCAAGGCTGGGGAGAGGCCTTCGTCGTGCCATCTGTGCATAGGAGGAAAAGGGAGTCAACAGGTAGAACTGGAGCAATGGAAGAAGAGATAACTGGTGGATGAAGATCCCAGAAGATGGGAAGGAGAGAGGAGGGAAGAACAGGTACCAAAGCAATGAAGGCTGAAGATTAGAGAGAGAGCAAATCTGCCAAGGACCACTCTCCCTATTTACCAAGAGAGACTGTGAGACACAGACAGGTCACATGCTAGACTATGACAGCCTGACTACAAACCTCGGGTTTGTTTCTACTGGCCTAAGCCTGCAATTCGGAGACCTCTCCCCATAGCTGGTGGCAGGAAGTCCCGTAAATGCGTGGCAGCAGTAGGCCCAGTTTAAGACTCCCTTGGACCACTCAAATGGTGTGACATACACAAGACACTAAGAAATCCATCCTCCACAGCACCTGGACCTGAAGCATCAGGTTCCAGGTAGGAGAAGTGGACCCAACTGATTTTTAAAAAGCAGAAGTGTGTCACATTGACCAAACACCGCAATCCAAACTGGTTCAAGCCAAGACAGAATACAGAGGGCTGGATTTGGCCGCAGCTGGCTCCAGAGTACAGAAGGAACAAGGCCTGGCCTCTTCCTGCTGCCTCTCAGGTGTGCCTGATGCACAGGTGGCCACAAGTGATCATGAGCTGATGGCAGCAGGTCCATCAGCTCAACAAAAGGGCCAGAGCTGAGTCCCTGGTTTGACTGGCCTGGCCTGGGTCATTGGAACCAATCACCAGGGCCAGAGGGACTGGTTGGGTGAGCCCAGGGTGGACTCATCTTCACTGAATGCACATGGGCTAAGAGCAAAAAGCAGGTAAGTGATTCCTAGGAGGGAGGCACAGGCTAGGAGATGTTAAACAACTAGTGTCTCCGACAACTAGAAATCTGATGCCACTCCAAGGTGTCAGCTCGGGGCGGGGACTGCTCCAGGAATGGAAAGCACAGACACAAGAAGCCATGGCCTACCCCTGCATCTGTGATGGAACGTCGTCCTCGCAGTATATGTGTGAGAAGCCACAACACTGGAAAACGACAATGTCATTCTGGAAACACTGCATTTTTCAGAGTGTGCATCATGGATGCTTAGAAAACAGCTTCTCCTCGACCTTCGAGCCTGCTGCCCCTTTTACTCCCCTTCAAATGAATCCATAATTCCATCTTGAGAATTCAATTGGAACTAATTTCTTTATTAAATAAGCTTCATTTGGGAACTGACTGCCACAGACCTCAGGAGAAAATGCATCTTGCTTTTGCAGAGATCAACATAGTTCAGCAATGCCAAAGCTCCTCTTTCAGAGAGGTGAACCTCAGCTTAGAGGAAGGGCCAAGGAGGCTTCCACACTGAAGGTGACACAGGGAAGAGGTAGTAATCACATGGGTCACTAAGAGTCGGGAACGACTGAGCGACTTCACTTTCACTTTTCACTTTCATGCATCGGAGACGGCAATGGCAACCCACTCCAGTGTTCTTGCCTGGAGAATCCCAGGGACGGCGGAGCCTGGTGGGCTGCCATCTATGGGGTTGCACAGAGTCGGACATGACTGAAGCAACTTAGTAGCAGCAGCAGCAGCAGCAGCAGCAGCAGCAGCAGCAGCAGCAGCAGCAGCAGCAGAAGCTACAAGTCTGAGCAGGAATAAAAGCAGACAAGCAGGGCGGTGGGCGGGGTGGGGGCGGGGCTTGGTGTGTGTGTGTTCAATTCTGTCTGACTCTCTGCAACCCCTGAACTGTAGCCCACCAGGCGCCTCTGTCCATGGAATTTTCCAGGCAAAAATACTGGAGCGGGTTGCCATTTCCTTCTCCAGGGATCTTCCTTGACCCAGGAATCGAAATCAGGTCTCTTGAGTCTCCTGCATTGGCAAGTGGATTCTTTACCACTAGCACCACCTGGGAATCCCCAGACAGGGATGAACCAAACACTTAAAAATGGTTCAAATGGTAAAATGTATGTTATGCATTATTGTTGTTCAGTCGCCAAGTCATGTCCAACTCTTTGCAACACCATGGACTGCAGCACATCAGGCTTCCCTGTCCTTCACTAACTTTCTGAGTTTGCTCAAACTCATGTCCACTGAGTTAGTGATGGTATCCAACCATCTCATTCTCTGTCACCCCTTTCTTCTCTTGCCCTCAATCCTTCCCAGCATCAGGGTCTTTCTCAATGAGTTGGCTCCTCCCATCAGGTGGCCAAAGTACTGTAGCTTCAGCTTCAGCATCAGTCCTTCCAATGAATATTCAGGGTTGATCTCCTTTAGGATGGACTGGTTGGATCTCCTTGCAGTCCAAGAGACTCTCAAGAGTCTTCTCCAGCATCACAGTTCAAAAGCATCAACCGGCGTTCAGCCTTCTTTATGGTCCAACTCTCACATCCATACATGACTACTGGAAAAACCACAGCTTTGACTGTATGGATCTTTGTCAGGAAAGTGATGTTTCTCCTTTTTAATACACTGTCTAGATTTGTCAGTTTTTCTTCCAAGGAGCAAGCGTGTTTTAATTTTGTGGCTGCAGTCACCATCTGCAGTGATTTTAGAGCCCAAGAAAATGCAATCTGACACTGTTTCCACTTTTTCCCCATTTATTTGCCATGAAGTGATGGGACTGGTATACCATAATCTTCTCTTTTGAATGCTGAGTTTAAAGCTGCCTTTTTCACTCTCCTTTTTCATCCTTATCAAGAGGCTCTTTAGTTCCTCTTCAGTTTCTGCCATTAAAGAGGTGTCATCTGGAAAGAAAAAAAAAGTGGTGTCATCTGCTTATCTAAGGTTATTGATATTTCTCCTAGCAATCTTGATTCCAGCTTGTGAGTCATCCCGCCGAATGTTTCGTATGATGTACTCTGCATTTAAGTAAGCAGGATGACAATACACAGCCTTGACGTACTCCTTTTTCAATTTTGAACCTGTCTGTCATTCCACGTCCTGTTCTAACTGTTGCTTCTTGTACTGCACATGGGTTTCCCAGGAGGCAGATAAGGTGATCTGGTATTCCCATCTCTTTAAGAATATTCTTCAGTTTGTTGTGATCCACACAGTCAAAGGGTTTAGTGCAGTTCAAGAAGCAAAAGTAGATGTTTTTTGGAATTTCCTTGCTTTTTCTATGATTCAGCAGATCTCTGGGTCCTCTGCCTTTTCTAAATCCAGCTTAAACATTTGGAAGTTCTTGGTTCACGTACTGCTGAAATCTAGCTTGAAGGATTTTGAGCATAATCTTACTAACATTTGAAATTAGTGCAACTGTATGGTAATTTGAACTTTCTTTGGGATTGGAATGAAAACTCAGCAGGCCTACAGCCACTGCTGAGTTTTCCAAATTTGCTGGCATATTGAGTGCAGCACTTTAACAGCATCACCTTTTAGGATTTGAAACAGCTTAGCTGGAATTCCACCACCTCCACTAGCTTTGTTCGTAGTAATGCTTCCTAAGACCCACTTGATTTCACACTCCAGGATGTCTGGCTCTAGGTGAGAGACCACACCATTGTGGTTATCTGGGTCATTAAGAGCTTTTCTGTACAGTTCTGTGTATTCTTGCCACCTCTTCTTAATCTCTTCTGCTTCTGCTAGTCCTTGCCATTTTTGTCCTTTATTGTGCCTATCTTTGCATGAAATGCTCCCTAGTATCTCCAATTTTCTTAAAGAAATATGTTATGCATATTTTATCATTAAAATTAAAAGAAAGAAAAGAGAAAAAGTAGACAGGGAAATTGAGGGCTCTGTTCTCCAGTCCCAGTCCCTTTGCTAGCAGTCCCTCTGCTGGCCCTGTGGTAGCCAGCCTCCCAAATTGTCCCCAAGGATCCGTTTCCTGGTGTTGAGTAGTACTGGCTTGCGCGATCAGAACACTGCAGAAATTATGTCTTTGGAGGGTAGGTGATAAAGGATATTTCAGCCTCTGACTTGCAGCTCTCTTGGATCATTCACTCTGGGAGAAGTCAGCTGCCATTTTGTGAAAAGACACAAACAGTGAGTGGAAAGGCACAACTGGCAAGGAACCAGGACCCCCCCACCCCACATCCATGTGAGCAGATCCTCCTGGGATCCGTTCCCCTGGGAGCAGATCCTCCAACCCGAGCCAAGCCTTCAGATGACCAAAGCCCTGGCTGACATCTGGACTAGAAGATGAAAAACCATGAGCTAGAACTCCTCAGCTAAGCCACCGCCAAAGTCCTGACCCACAGAAACTAAGATCATAAATATTCTTTTAAGCCACTAATCTTAGGGTACTCTGTTATCCAGTATTAAGTAATATAACTCCAGTTGCAGGCACACAAATCTTGTCTCCTAGCTACCCATCTCACGTTTGCAGGACTTGCTCTCCCTCAGTGCCACGACCCCTCCCCTGCTAGATGAATGCTTCCAGAGGGTGTGGACCCAGGGTGTCATTAATGCCCTCAGCCCCTCTATGTTCCCAATTTCCCTGTGTGCTGTAAATACCCAATAAACATGTACTAGATTAACTTAAATTTCTTTCTTTCTGTAGGGGAGAAACCTCGTGAGCAGGTTTTTCCCTCTCCTAGCAATCCCCTTCCATAACGCAAAATGAGAAATGAATCCACAAGCCAATGCAATCAACTTCAAGAAACTGTGTCCAGCAGGCAATCTCGATACCCCAAGAAGTACACCCAACGCAGCACAGATCAGCAGCACGTGTCTACCCAAATACCCCTGCCAAGTCACAGGCTTCAAATGGTCCATCAACAAGGACTTAACACATGCCCACCACTGTCTGCCACCCCGCCGAGGGGTTAACACAGAGCCCTGGGGAAAGACGTTAGGAGTTCCCCACGGGTCTCTTACATTTCTGCAAATATGGTGAGCAGAGGCACTGTTGGCCTTTGTTCTGGACCTTTTTTCAATGACATTCATATAGTGAACAGCCTTGGAAGACAGAGACAGACTTGCTCTCTGACTGCCCATTGTAAAATTCAGGCACCCTGATGGCTCCTCTCCTGTAACACAACCGGCTACAAGCACAGGTGTCCCCTGGCCCTGTGCACCGAACCTGCACAAGAAAACGTTCATTCTCTGGCCACGCGGCTGCTATGAGAACAAAGTCCTCCACTGAGCCACGCTCGCGTCTCCTCAGCATCCATAATGCTGCAGGCAGGCTCACCAGTTAGCTCACAAGCAGAGTACAATCTCAGACTTGTTACAATTCCTGAAAAGAGACCTGGAATTCCAGGTTTTACTCGGCTGGTTCTTGAGCAGAAAAATTACATATGTCTTCAGTCATAGAAGAGTGTCACTAAGAGCACAGGAAGGTACTTTGATAAAGGGTCATTGATTGATATACAGAAATCTCAAGAAAAGAGTTGACTTCCTTGGATCTTTTTTCTTAGCAGGGTATAGTAAGAGTCTACAGGGCAGAGCAGGGAGGAAATCTGGTATGCCCACGCAGAACTAAGAAAAGTACCTGTGAGCCCACGGAAGTCCCCAGGACACCTACCTAGAGAGGTTAATCAAACTTTCCCAGCCCCCAAAATAAACAGCCTACTGACCAAATCACCATGTTCCTCTGCACACACGGTAGTTTGAACCTCCTTGGGCTGCCATACAGAATACCTTAGACTGGGGAGCTTAACAGAAATCTTCTCACAGTTCTGGAGGCTAGAAGTCTGGTGAGGACTTTCTTCCTGGTGTGGAGATAGCAGCCTGTGTGTCCTCACAGGGTGGCAAGAGAGGAAGCCAGCTCTCTGGGTCTTTCCTCATAAGGGCACTAACCCCAGGGGATTTGGGTTTTGACATAAGAATGGGGGCGAGGGGCGGGGAATTCAGTCCACAGCAGGCAACCTGAGGTCCTGGCCCCCAAGAGGTCCAAGGACACACTCACAATACTGATTCAACCTATAGCACTTATGGACCCCTCAAGCCCAGGGAACCTTGACCACCACCTGTCAGTGGGTGGGGAACAGAAACATTATCAACAGTAGGTGATTCCAAGGTGAATTTATAAATCTCAAGGGAGCAGGAACCTTCCTCACCCCTTCTCTCAACACTTCAGTGTACGCTGATGGTCAGATTAGTCAAATCATCTGAAGACATTAAAAAAAAAAAACACCACTCATTATTCTAACAATTATTTCTGCTTAAAACCCCTCTAAATGGTTTTAAAGTCAGATAAGCAGTTGCAAGAAGGACATGTGAAGACACCAATGCCCAAGGGTCATAAGACAGTGCACCATTATAACTCAATATCCGGCAAAAGCAGGAAAGAGGTGCGACGTCACAGAAAAGGAGCCAACTCAGTTAAGTGTCTGAGAAACCTCAATAAAAACCGGGGCCTAGAAAAGCTACCAGAGCAAAGGCCAGGTTGGACTAGACTCTTCCGTCAACTGGGCTGCGGTCTACGGCAGTGTCCCCGGGTCTCAGGGCAGCTCGGTCACTCCACAGCAGGGGCTCTGACCCGGGATTCCCAGATTGCAGAGCCAGGGCCCCCTCACGCACTTCCCAGCCAGCTGCCCACAAACGCTGGACCTTCCCCCACACCACAACAAGCATCTTACCACGGTGAAAGTAACTCAGGCCCACCTCCAAGACCAAAACGCACACAAAGAATGACATTAATAAGGGGAATACATCCGACACTCAAACTAAAACCCTAGAAGCCTCAACACAGTTATCTTTCAAGGAAAATTTTCTCACAATAGTGACAAAATCTGGGTTGAGAAAGGAAATGTGTGCTGGAGGGGAAGAAGAGGCTGGACACCATTCAAGGGTGCGGTTGTCCTGATTCCACTCGGTGACACACTGAACAGGTTTATCCCGTCCAATTAGCACCTGTTGCAGGTACTGATGCACAGAAAATTAACACCCTTGATCTTCAACCAAGAATATGGTCAACAAGGCATATTTTTTCTGATCAATGTTGCTGATCAATTACCTAATAAAAGAGGGGAAAGAGGAAGGGGAAAGAGGAATTCACTCTTGGCATCAGAGTGAATTTATGTGCCTCTCATGCAGCATTTACAAGCCTCAGGACTGTTTTCTGCTCTGGATTCTGCCTTAATAACAGATGATCTTTCAAGCCCAGTGAGAAATGTGTGCTCTGTGTTTCAAGGAAATCATGTGTGTCTCTAGGAGGGAGAGGAAGCCAGCACCTCCTGGAGCAACCAGCCTCAGGGCAAACAGAACTCACACCTGACACTGCTGGGTAAAGCCGAGCGGCCCTCTGTACAGGCAGGCACTGCCAGTCCACACCTGCCCTAACCAGAGCCTCTGAGGAGAGGAGGCCTGGGAATCAAAAAGAAAAACAACTCCTCCCCAGTTACATTCAACTGATGGAAGTCAAGCTCTCAGAACTCTCCACATCAGATGATATTGCAGGTCCAGATTTTCACTGTGAAAACAAATTGGGAAATCAACCAAGTGTGGGGTCAGTTCCAAGTCTTCCCACTTTTTAACTCCTCTCTTTGCCGTCACCTCCCACCCCATCCTGACTCCTCAATCAAGGCTCAGCGGGCCGCGGCCCAGAGGAGCTCATTTTATCACACGGCAGGGCTAGCCTCAATAGGGATGTTTGCATTTCAAAATAAAACTTCAGAGGAAGCAAAGCTTTGCCTAAACAATGAATCTCCATTGTTGGAACTCCAAGCATCCTGGTTCCCTAGGGGTCCAGAGCTTGCTTGTTATCACACTACTGGGGGTGGAAGGGTGGTATTTTATGGCCCCTGGACTCACACTGCTTAGGAAGCCATGTCTTCTGCCTAAGAATGAGGTGGCCCCTCTCTGTGCCTCTCAAGTGATTTCAGACTTTCAGTCACTCATGCCTCCTTTCACAAACACTCTCTGCTCCACTGCATCCAGGCACTGTGGACGCACAGATCCTGACACACCTGTCGGCCTCTCCTCCACGAGCACGGGCTGTCCAGTGATGAGGAGGAGGGAAAACTGCAGTCACGTGGTTCCTAACCCAGATGTCTTGAATAGTCAGTCTCTAACGTAAAAAATAAAGCTTAATTGGTAGTAATTTTGCTAAGCAATTTCAGTTCCCTTTGTCTCAACTGCTACCTCTATAAATACAGAGAAAGACACTTTTCACATGAAATTTATGAGCTCATATCTATATGTCACTGTCCAACATCATATACCCTCCACAGGTATGACTCTTTCCATGGTAATAAGAAGATCACTGGCAGAAAATCATTTCACAGTAAAAGGAAGGTGGGACACCTCCCAAAACAAACCCAAGAGGAGTGGCATGCCATCCCTCACCTCCCTTTAAGCAGCCCAGTCTGTTTCAGGCCACAGTCTACCACAAACCCTGCCAGCAGAACCACTCCTCAGTTCCTCGGCTTCCACCTCATCGATGCGCCATCCCTTTCTGAGTATCATCGACAAGCGCACCACGTTGCAGAGTCTCGTAACTTCTCTCTCCTTAAACTCTGTGTAAACCACTTGACAGTAACTGTCCATTCTGGCAGAGAAGGTCTTGATCAAAATCGTTTGTTTACAGAGAATTAATCCTGGCTCCTGGATGTCAGTGCTGCGATTCTTTGAAGAGGCCAGTAAGCTGGAGTTTTAACAGCCTTGGAGGAAAACAACTTCCAAGACTCAGGGAAGAAGCGGCAAGGCACTGATTCAATCCTTGCGTTAGGCTGCCATCTAGTGACAGACAGGGATATCTGCTGTGGACAGTAGGTAGTTTTCACCTCCAACATTCTAAGTTGAGGGAGAGGGGGAGAAAACCTCTAAATAATAAATGCCAATATAACCTGTCATAGTTCAAATGGCCAAATTAATATTCAATATATTCTTCTTCAGGCATCAAGATACATCATTATTTAGGAAAACATATTTCATAGCAGACTCAACCTTCGTCAAAAATCTGGTGGCTTCCCTGTTGGCTCAGGTGGTAAAGAATCCACCTGCAATGCGGGAGACGTGGGTTCAATCCCTGGGTTGCGAAGATCCCCTGGGGAAGGGAAAGGCTACCCACTCTAGTATTCCAGCCTGGAGAATTCCATGCACTATAGAGTCCATGGGGTTGCAAAGAGTCGGACACGACTGAGCAACTAAGTGCACATGCGCACACATACACACACCCAGTATCTGTACTTACAGGGTTTCCCAGGTGGCCCAGTGATTAAAAAAAAAAAAGAATCCTCCTGCCAATGCAGGAGACACAGGTTCGATACTTGGAGTGGGAAGATCCCCTGGAGAAGAAAATGGCAACCCACTCCGGTATTCTTGCCTCAGAAATCCCATGGACAGAGAAGCCTGGTGGGCTACAGTCCATGGGATCACAAATAGTTGAACACGACTTAGCATTCATCACAAAGACACAGGTACAAGATATTTGCTATAACATTTTAAAAGAAGATTGCAAAACCCTAGTTTTCATCAGTAGAATCAAATAAAGTAAAATTGATTCAAATAACAAGCTGCAGATCTCTTTACCACTGGTGCAGAACTTAACAGCTTTTTTCTCATGTATTTTGGCATAAGAAAAACCTTATTTCTTTCACCTTTCAGGTTCTACAGCATTTTTCAACAACCTTTAGTTATAACACATCAAAGGACAATTTTTATGTAAAATGAAGTCATGATTCTTGAGTTCGGAGACTGCTTCTGGTTTTGTTGCTGTTCAGTCGCTCAGTCGTGTCCGACTCTTTTGGACCGCGTGGACTGCAGCATGTCAGGCTTCCCTGTCCTTCACTATCTCCCGGAGATAGTTTCCTGATATAAACTGGCTCAAAGTAGCTAATTATTAGATCTTTGACTATCAACCATTAATTACGTTATTTATTTTTTTCTCTGATTTTCTCATTTGTGTACATCATTGTTGTTGTTGATCAGTTGCTCAGTCGTGTCTGACTCTTTGCAACCACATGGACTATAGCCTACCAGGTTCCTCTGTCCCTGGGATTTCCCAGGCAAGAACACTGAAGTGGGTTGTCATTTCCTCCTCCAGAGGATTTTCCTGACCCAGGGATTGAACCTGTGTATCTTACATCTCCTGCACTGGCACACAGGTTCTTTACCACTACCGCCACCTGGGATGCAAAAGTGAGTCTAAACAAACTTCCAGACAGAGATGAGACCTCCCTTGGTAAAAAAACACCTGAAGAAAATTTTATCCCCTGGGCAAGGACAGCCACAATAGATCTTCGGCTACCACCACAAAACTTGATGGAGGAAGAAAAGCCAGCTGGTCTCTGAGAGCTGTACCAGGGCTGAGGCTGTGACTGCATATAACTGATCTGCCTGTTCCCAGCAGCAGTGAGCTTGAGGGGCCGGAGGATCTGTCCCGCACCCAGCTAACTCAAACAGCTACCAGGTCCCAACCCCGCCCACCTGAGCTGCCGGAGCACCCTGGCAGAGGAAAGGACCGTGAATATTCATTGGGAGGACTGAGGCTGAAGCTGAAGCTCTAATACTTTGACCACCTGATGCAAAGAGCGAATTCACTGGAAAAGACTTTGATGTTGGGAAAGATTGAGGACAGGAGAAGAAGGGGGCGGCAGAGGATGAGACGGTTAGATGGCATCATCGACTCAATGGACATGAATCTAGCAAACTCTGGGAGATGGTGAAGGACAAGGAAGCCTGGTATTCTGCAGTCCATGGCGTTGTAAAGAGTCAGACATGACTGAGTCACTGAACAACAACAAACTGATTTCTCTGGCCATATCTTACAGTTCTATGGCACAGTGTTAGGCTTGGAATCTACGCTAGCTTGAGCACTTTTTTTGGCTGGGTCTTATCATTTGGCTGGCTACTTTACTAAGAGCAGGATGGAAGACACTTGGGTAGAACCACAAAATCACAGAACAGGACAAGACCCACATCCGGTTTATCACTGGTCTTCTGATGGCTTCCAGGTCTGAAGACCAGCTCTCTTAGTTTATCAAAACCATCGGGCTTCCTAAAAACTGCCCCCAACCCTACCCACTAACTCACAGTCCCACCTGGTGTTGATCTTCTCACAGAGAGCTCTACGATGGAGCTTTTCAAAGATGCCAACATCATGTTCCAGACGTGCTGTGCCTTTTAAGAGGTCGTCAACAGGTTGACCAGGTCTTCTTTGGTTGTCGTTAGATGGAAACTTGGGATCTCTGGCAGTCCGATCTCCACATGTTTTTGTCCAAGGTGGATCTTCCATCTCATAAATTCCTTTTTATTAAGCTTTTCTAGATACCACAGCAGGTGGTTTGATTCTGCCATCTTGCCTGTCCAGCAGGATCAGACTTAGAAAGAGTCTCCAGGACCAAGGAATTGTGGAATCTAGAAAATAAAGATGGAATCGGAGCACTGCAGCATTATTTACAACAGCCAGGATACGGAAGCAACTTAGATGTCCATTGACAGATGAATGGATAAATAAATTGTGGTACATATATACGATGGAATATCACTCAGCCATAAAAAGGAATACATTTGAGTCAGTTCTGGTGAGATGGATGAACCTAGAGCCTGTTATACAGAGCAAAGTAAGTCAGAAAGAGAAAAACAAATATCATATATTAACACATATATATGGGATCTAGGAAAAATGGTACTGATGGACCTCTTTGCAGGGCAGGAAGAGCGACACAGACACAGAGAACAAACTTGTGCAGGGTGGGAGAAGGAGAGGGTGGGACGGATTGAGAGAGTAGCACTGAAACACATACACCACTACATGTAAAATGGGTAGCTGGCAGGAAGGTGCTGTGTGACACAGGGAACTCAACTCAGTGCTCTGTCCTACAGGGGTGGGATGAGCGGGGTGGGATGAGCAGGGCGGGTGGGAGGGAGGTTCAAGAGGGAGGGGACATGTGTGTACGTATGGCTCATTCATGTTGACATATGGCAGAAACCAACACAACATTGTAAAGCAATTATCTTCCAATTTAAAAAAAATTCAATTGATTTTTAAAAAGGCAAAAAGAAGGCAATAAAATCAAGGCCAAAAAAAAAAAAGATGGAATCAGAGAATCCAACTACATAGCAGCATCAATTCATTTGAAGTTGACATAGTAGAAAACTTCTGTGGTCTGAGATGAGCTTCTTGGATAGTTCATCAATAAGAGGTCTGAAATCCCCTAGGACAATAACCTTGACAACGGACCTTGGTAAACTTCTGGGTTGAGATAACTGCGGAATATTAGTTGCGTTAAAGGGCAATGTTCTTGACTACCATGTGACCCAGCAATCCCACCTCTGAGCATATATCCAGAGAAAGCCGTAATTCCAAAATATGCTTGCAGCCCCATGTTCCTAGCAGCACTACTTACAACAGCCAGGACACGGAAGCAACCTAACTCTCCATCAAGAAATGAATAAAGAATACGTGTGTGTGTATACACATGCATGCATGCAGGCACACACACACACACAGGAATACTACTCGGCCATGAAAAAGAATGAAATAATGCCATCTGCAGCAACTTGGATGGACCTAGAGATTATCATACTAAGTGAAGTAAGTCAGACCAAGAAAGACAAATATATGATATCAGTTATAGGTGGAATCTAATTTTAAAAAACAATACAAATGAACTTATTTATAAAATAGAAACAGACTCACAGAAAACAAACTTATGGTTACCAAATGGGAAATGTGAAGGAAGGATAAAACAGGAATTTGGGAGAAATAGATACACACTAATATATACAGAAAAGTGAAAGCAAAGTTGCTCAGTTGTGTCCGACTCTTTGCAACCCCATGGACTGTAGCCTACCATGCTCCTCTGTCCATGCGATTTTCCAAGCAAGAGTACTGGAGTGGGTTGCCATTTCCTTCTCCAGAGGATCCTCCCAACCCAGGGATCGAACATGGGTCTCCCACATTGTAGCCAGACACTTTACCATCTGAGCCACCAGGGAAGTCAAGCCATATATAGAACAGATAATCAACAAAGACCTACTGCATAGCACAGGGAACTCTACTCAATATTCTGTAATAACTTATACAAGAAAAAAATCTGAAAAAGAATGAATATATGTATATGCACAACTGAATTACTACGCTGTAAACCTGAAACTAACACAACATTGTAAGTCAACCACATGCAAAACAAATAAACAAAATAAATGTGTTCAGCTGAAGGAAAAAAGGCAACATTCTTGTTGTAAAAATCATCCCTGGTTACTAAAGTTTTCAGATTTTGAGAATTTAGTGTCATACAAACCTTTCTGAGGAAGGCATACATCAGTTCGTTGGTATGGAGTGTTAGACAAACACTATACTTAAGAGTCATGAAAAAAAGCACCTCTGTGCGTCTGGTGTTCTCACGCCTCCACGTGCAGCCAGGATCAGGCACACGATCAAAGCAGTGACATGAGTGCACAGGCAAAATGATGCTGAGGAAATTGTCTACTCAGACATGAGGAAAACACAAGCCTCATACCATTCCACACACTACCTTTAAAAATAAGATTAGATATTTTTAAAGGAAATATGATTGGAGCTTAATAAAAACATAGGAATATATCATAGGTAGGATTTTGAGGGGAAAAAATTATACCTAAAAGCACTAATTGAATACAAAAGAACCTAGGTTTTTGGTTTTTTTTTTTAATTGACTTCGTGGGCTTCCCTGGTGGTGCAGTGGATAAGAATCTGCTTGCCAATGCAGGGGACATGAGTTCAATCCCTGATTCAGGAATCTCTGATCCAGGATCCCTGCTCCACATGCTCATGCACCACAACTATTAACCCTGTGCTCCAGAGCCCAGGAGCCACAAGTACTGAAGCCCATGCGCCCCAGAACCTGTGCTCCCCAAAAAGGGAAGCCACTGCAGTGAGAAGCTCGAGCAACACAACGAGAGGAGAGCCCCTGCTCACTGCAACTAGAGAAAGCCCGCCCAGCAACGAAGACCCAGCACAGCCAAAAATAAACAAAGTTACAAAATATTAAAAGCATTTAATATATTTAAACACCAACTCAGCATTTCCTCTTTTAAGAACCTATGAAGAAGAACCACTAGGTGTCAAGCTTGTGGTGTTCTTTGAACTGTCCTATATACTGGTGTGTAGTCTGAAACCGATGACTGACAAAGCGTGATTAGACATCTCGACCACATCCGGGTTGTGTTATAAACCCAACTAATGCCATGCTTTCAAAGAACACGCAAAGAGACAGAGCTCACACTACTATGTTCAGGAAATGTAAGTCATGTAGAAGTACTTACAAGGTCTCTCCAGTTTTTTAACAAACATCCCAGTAGAAGGAAGTACATCTCTTCAACACTGGCTGTATTTGTGTAGCAGTGGTTTTCTTCTTTTTAAACCTTGATTCTCAGCGTTTTTTCAGTAAACATAAGATTATGCAATGATAAAAGTTAAGCCTTACAGAAAAGGGAACCCTCTTACACTGTTGGTGGGAATGCAAGGGGTGACGCCACTGTAGAAAACAGAATGTGTTTCAAAAATCTAATAACAGAACTACCATGTGACCCAGCAATTTCACTCCTGCATACAGATCTGAAAAACTAAAAGAAAAAGAGAAACACTAATTCAGAAGAATACATGCAGCCAGATGTTCACAGCAGCACTATTTACAACAGCCTTCCAAAGGATACATGCTCCCCAATGTTCACAGCAGCACTATTTACAACAGCCTTCCAAAGGATACATGCTCCTCTACGGTCACCGCAGCACTATTTACAGTAGCCAGGACACAGAAACAACCTAAGTGTCCATCAACAGAGGAAAGGATAAAGATATGGTACATGTATACAATGGAATACTACGCAACCATAAAAAGAATGAAATGTTGCCATTTGCTGCAATACAGGTGGACTCAGAGGGCATTAGGCTAAGTGAATAAGTCAGACAGAGGAAGACAAATACATATATCACTTATATGTGGAACCAAAAAAGACAACAAACTCTAATGAATATCACAAAAAAGAAGCAGACTCACAGATACAGAGAACAAACTAGTGGTTACCAGTGGAGAAAGCCGGGAGGGGCACAACAGGGGTGGGGGGAGGGGGAGGCACTCACTATTGGATGTGGACTAGGCCAGGAGTCCCCAACCTCTGGGATCTAATGTCTGACGATCAGAGGTGGAGCTGATGTAATAATAGTAATAAAAATAAAATGCACAGTCAGTGTGCTTGAATCATCCCAAAACCATCCTCCAACCCCATCCATGAAACAAAATCAGTCCCTGGTGCCAAAGAGGTTGGGAACCCCTAGAACAGGCTATGAGGGGACTTCCCTGGGGTCCAGTAGCTAAGACTCCGAGCTCCCAATGCTTGAGGGC
This sequence comes from Okapia johnstoni, assembly GCA_024291935.2. Classification (NCBI taxonomy): domain Eukaryota; kingdom Metazoa; phylum Chordata; class Mammalia; order Artiodactyla; family Giraffidae; genus Okapia; species Okapia johnstoni. The sequence continues at coordinate 65,597,303 of CM044310.1, forward strand.
CAGTTTAGACCCCCAGTCAGGGAACTAGATCCCACATATCACGCACACACACACACACACACACAAAATCCCAAGTGCCACATCTAAAAGAGCCTTCACAGCCAAATAAACAAATAAATAAATATTTGTTTTAAAAATAAGTTATAAGAATGTATTGGGCTTCCCTGGTGGCTCAGTGGTAAAGAATCTACCTGCCAATGCAGGAGACGTGGGTTCGATCCCTGGGTCAGGAAGATCCCCTGGAGGAGGAAATGGCAATCCACTCCAACATTGTTGCCTGGAGAATCCCATGGACAGATGTAGCCTGTCGGGCTACAGTCCATGGGGTTGCAAAGAGCTGGACAAGACTTAGTGACTAAACAACAAAAAACAATGTATTGTACAACACTGGGAATATAGCCATATTTGGTATTAATAATCACCATAAATGGAGTGTAACCTTTAAAAATCGCATAAAAAATAAAACTTTTTAAAAAGTCAAGCTTCACCAAAGCCATCCCTCCCACTAAGTCTGTTCCACATCGTCTTCCTCTGAGCCTCCTCCCTGGGACTCAGACTCATTGCAAGAACTGAGATAGAGTCCAGCAGGCCCTGGAGACTTCACACGGAGAAGCACTGTGGTATCCTGACAACCACCCACGGACACTCTGAGCACCTCTGATCAGAACTTCGGGAGTATGCGCGCCTTCCTCTTTCATTTGGGCAGCCCTGGATATCCACAGCAGCAGGATTTTGGTTTCCTTCTTTTTTTCTTAAGTGTAAGCAAAATTTGCTGTTTGAAATTGGCTCCTGAAGGTCGGCCTCCATTTGAATTCTGTTTCTGTTACCTCCTGCGTGTCACTTCTCCAGCAAAGGGATCATTTTGCAGGGCTTCCCTAGTAGCTCAGCTGGTAAAGAATCAGCCTGCAGTGCGGGAGATCTGGGTTTGATCCCTGGGTTGGAAAGATCCCCTAGAGAAGGGAAAGGCTACCAACTCCGGTATTCTGGCCTGGAGAATTCCATGGGCTGTACAGTCCATGGGGTTGCAAAGAGTCAGACACGACTGAGCGACTTTCTCTTTCAGAGAAAGAGAATACGGAAGTCCCCATAGGTGCTGCATTTAAGAGTCGTTGTTGCCCCCAATGGCCACAAGGCACAGCATTTCTTCCTGCCCTGCTCTGCGTATTGGGGAAACCTGAGCCTTCCCAAGGGCTTCTCTGATAGCTCAGTTGGTAAAGAATCTGCCTGCAATGCAGGAGACCCTGGTTCTATTCCTTCCCAAATATTGTGTTCCAGTGATTGGAAAGTATGCTGGAAAGTGCAGAACGGACACACAGGGCCCAAGTGTCATTCCTTCTGCCCCTTACCCTTCACCATGCCAATCCCTGAGAAAGTGTTTTGCCAAGGTAGCTGTCCTAGGCAGGTGAAATTTCTCTAAGGAGAGAGGCTTGGAAGTAAGAATCCCCTGATGGAAAGAGTTGGAGATAGTGTGAGTTTTCAAGTCTCTTTCAACTCAGAGAGTCTACCATTTTCTCAGTGTAAGAGGCTTGCTTTAGGTGTAGGAGGACCGTTTGAATTTTAAGGTGGCGGTCCCATGTATGGGGTACAGGAGGTCAGGATATTACTGTGGCTCACGGGCTGGCACCACCTTTCCAGCTCCCTCAGAGAGACCACAGTTTGATCTGGAAGTCAAGACCGCTAAACCCAGGCATGAGACAGCAGCACAGGGGTCAGAGGCCTGAGGAGAATGCAGTAGACACTGGTTTTGGGGGTTTTCTCCTGCAGTAATTTTTATTTTCTGTTGGAGTATAGTTGGGTTACACAGTTGTTTGTTTTTGGTGCAGAGCAAGGTCATTCAGTTATACATACACATGTGCCTGTTCTTTATCTGTTTGTATTCACATAGAGCTTGTGAGAGGGTGTGGAGTCCACGTCCTTATTCTATGGAGCATGTACCTGTTCATTTTTCATCTGTGTATTTATCTATCTAGAATTTTATATGGTAATACCAGTCTCCTCAGTTACCTCCTCTCCACTGCCCTATGTTCTTTCCCTTTGATAAAGTGTAAGTTTTCTAGGCTTCTGAGTCTGCTTGGTCTATTAATTTTTTCTCCCTATGTTCAGATTTCACCCATACGTGACCTCCCTTCTCTCGGTCTCTGTATTACGACCTCGGTGTGCCACTGCCAGGCCCACTCCTGCGTCGCTGCAGTTGGCCCCACCTCATTCTCCTGTGTGTGTGTCACAGCCCATGAATGTGTGCCGGACATCTTCAGCCTCCATCTGTCTATGGATCGAGGTTCTGGTTGCTTGCGTGCCTTGGCTGTTGTAAATAGCACCGCAAAGAATGTTGGATGCACGTGTGTCCTGGAGGGACGCTTTTCCTAGGGTCGAGGCCCCGGAGGCAGACTGCCGCACCCTAGGCTGCTTTTTGTGGGGTTTTTTTGGTTTGTTTTTTGGGTTTTTTTGCTTTTTGTTTTTAAAGGAGACTGCACGCACTTGTCTACAGTGGCTGTTGTCAACTGCATTCCCTCTGCAGCCTAGGAGGGTTCCCTGTTCTCCTGGCCTTCTGCAGTATTTATTGTTCGTACATTTTCTGCTACCTGCAGCTAATGAGAGCTCCTTGTAGTTCTGCTGTGCCTTCCTCTTTGATTTGGGTGGCCAGGATTTCCCCAGGAGCGGGATTTTGGTTTCCTTTTTGTTTCACTGTAAGAAAAGTTTGCTGTTTAAATTGGCTCCTGAACTCCAGCCTTCTCTGAATTCTTCTTCTGTTACCTCCTGCATGTCATTTCTCCAGGGAGAGGATCCTTTAGAGCCCCGCAGATCTGGTGAATATGATGAGCCCAAAGACTCAGGTTTAGAGTGGCTGCTGCCTGAGAGGGCCACAGGCGGCAGCACGTCTTCCTGCCCCACACGGTACTGAAGGAACCAGAGCAGAGACTGTGTTCCTGGGCTGGAAGGTGCGGTGCAAGTGCCGAACAGTCACACAGGGCCAGGGTCATCCCCTCCACCCCTCACCCTTCACCTCCCAAGGCCTGTCCCAACCCCTGCCAAGGTGTTATGCTGAGGCCGCTGGCCTAGGCAGGTGGAGCTTCTCTAAGGAGTGAGGCTTGAAGTAAGAACCCTGTGACCAGGAGAGGTGGAACCAGGTTGTCTTTCAAAGCTCTTCCAATCCAGCCTGTCCATTTTTTTAGGTGCAAAAGGCTCGGAATGTGAATACTGTGGTCCCATCTAGAGAGGACCAGGCAGTGTGGATTCAATGGGGTATTAGAGAACTGCTGCATAGAGATCTGGTATGGATCTTTTGAGTTGCCAGTGGAAAAAAACCTGCAGGCCAAAGTCCACACTGATTGTTTTACAGCCAACAGGCATCCAGCTGGTGGGAGCTATGATGTTTGAAGAGGGAAAACTGTAACATGCTAGTTACACCTCATGCCAGACAAACCTGGGTTTGATTTTTTCAGCTACCATCCATAAGTTGTATGACTTTGGGTGTTTCATAACCTCTCTGAGCCTCAGTTCCCCCATCTGTAAAATGGATATTATACCACCTAGCTCCAAGGCTTATTTTAAGGTTTAAATGAGATAATGCCTATAAACTGTCCATCACATTACCTAGCATGTAGTAAGTGCTCAGCAGATGATTAACACTTCCTGCCTTAATGGTAGAAAAGTAACCCTAGATTTTCAACAGCAAGTACGTATCACATCTGTACACACCATGTGTGGTGGAAGAATGCTTCAGAGAGGGGAAAACGCAGAGAAAGTGCATTTCTGTTGGGGCCGGAGTTCTGCATGAGGGAAGCACCCTCCATAACTGGGTGAGCACACTTTGTAGCTGATGAGGTTTAACAAGGTAGGTGGGAGCAACTGGTGTACAGTGGAGAGGGTCTGGGCTTTGTATGTGCTAAGTTTCAGATCCTCTGTGACGTGAAGAAAGGGCCTTGGTTTCCCTGAGCGTCTGTCTCAAATCTAAATGATGAGACGATAACTACAGAAGGAGGTTGTTCAGGAATAACCGACACCAGAGAAATAAAGTGTGTTCTTGGAAGTGGTCAGGGCCGCAATCCGTGTGTGTCCTTCGGTTGTCCCTGAGTTGCTTTTCAGAGGCTGAGGTGTCCGGTGTGGGACTGTGGTTGTGTTGCAGCAATGAAAGTGGGTCACGTCCCAGTTCTCAGGTCCCTGGGGCAGCGGCTGAGTGTGAGTCCTTGGCTTGGCAAGGAAAGCTCTAATACTTTGGCCTCTTGATGTAAAGAGTTGACTCATTGGAAAAGACCCTGATGCTGGGAAAGATTGAAGGCAAAAGAAGAAGGGGGCCGCGGAACCGACTTAATGGACATGAATTTGAGCAAACTCCGGGAGACAGTGAAGGACAGGGAAGCCTGGCATGCTGCAGTCCATGCGGTCTCAAGAGTCAGACACGACTTCAAGACTGAACAACAACAACAAAGAAGACAAAAGACCTGTACTCTGAAAACTATGACACTGATGAAAGAAATCGAAGATGACACAAGCAGAGGCATGTTGTAGACTGGAAGAATCAATACTGCCAACATGACTGTGTGACTATACTACGCAAGGCAATCTACAGATTCAACGCAACCTCTATCAAATTACCAACGGCATTTTTCACAGAACCAGAACAAAAAAATCTTAAAATTTGTGCAGAGACACAAAAGACCCCAAATAGCCAAAAGCAATCTTTAGAAAGAAAACAGAATTGGAGGAATCAGGCTCCCTGACTTGAGACCATATTACAAAGCTATAGTCATGAAAACATGGTATTGGCATAAAAATATAAATCAATAGAACAGGACAGAAAACTCAGAAATAAACCCATACACCTATGGTCAACTAATCTACAGCAAAGGAGGCAAGACTACACAATGGAGGAAAGACAATCTCTTCAATAAATGGTGCTGAAAATACATGTAAAAAAATGAGATTAGAAATTCTTTAACACCATACCGTAAGTCCCTTACATATGAACCTTCAAGCTGCAAACTTTCAAAGATGCAAACGTGTGTTCACATGTCCAAACACTTAAGCTAGCTCATGTGTGTGGCATACAATGTCACATGCATGCATCCTCTACAAGTGGTTGTGCATTTGTGTGCTTTACTGTGCAGTGCTGTATAGAGTACAGCAGTACATCATCTTCACTTCAAGTTAGATCTGCAAGAGGATGACTTCACTGAAGCAAGCTCATCCTTGCTGTGCAACATGAGGAGCTTACTAATGAAGACCTGATGGAACTGGACACCCAGAGAAAGGATGAAGAGAGACACGAGGAAGAAGAAGTAACTACAGAACTGAAGAGACGGACGACATAGGAAATGGGAAGGGGATTTTATTCGAGGAAGCACTCTTAGTTCATGAGGCACAGGACCTGAACGTAGAATGGTACACGAAGGTTGCAGCAGCCATTTAGAATGCAACCCAGTGCTACCATGTCATCTATGGCAAGAAAAAAAGAGCCACTACCCAGACAACGTTGGATCATTTTTTCAAGAGGGTAGACAGAATTGAATCCAGCAAGGAAGCAGAGCCTGTGCCGTCATCAGCACGCGTGAGTGAACTTGCGGCTTGCCCTCAACCTCCCATCGCTGAGGGCCCTTCAGCTCTGCCACCTCCCACCTTCCCTCCCTCCTCCTCCAGTCAGTTACTCTTCGTGCATATTCACTCGACACCAGCCCCTGTGTGCCAGCTGTTACGCTCTACTTTTCAAAGTTCTGTACTGTAAGATTTAAAATGCTTTATTTTCTGTGTTTTTTTATGTATTATTTGTGTTTAAAGTATTATAAACCTATTACAGAACAGTACTATATAGCCAATTGTGTCAGTTGAGTACCTAGCCTAACAACTGGACTTACAAACACACTCTTGGAATGGAACTTGTTTGTATGTAGGTGTGCTGCCGTCCACAGGGTCACAAAGAGTCAAACACAACTGAGAAACTGAACAAGGGAACTTACTGCAAACAAAAATAAAACCAAAATGGATGAAAGATCTAAATGTGAGACCAGACACTATAAAATTTTTAGAGGAAAAAATTGGCAGAAAACTGATATAAATGATCAGTTCAGTTCGGTCGCTCAGTCATGTCTGACTCTTTGCGACCCCATGGACTGCAGCACGCCAGGCCTCCCTGTCCATCACCAACTTCCAGAGTTTACTCAAACTCATGTCCATTGCATTGGTGATGCCATCCAACCATCTTATCCTCTGTTGTCCCCTTCTCCTCCCGCCTTCAATCTTTCTCAGCATCAGGGTCTTTTCCAATGAGTCAGTTTTTCACATCAGGTGGCCAAAGTATTGGAGTTTCAGCTTCAGCATCAGTCCTTCCAATGAATAGTCAGGACTGATCTCCTTTAGGATGGATTGATTGGATCTCCTTGCAGTCCAAGGGACTCTCAAGAGTCTTCTCCAACACCACAGTTCAAAAGCATCAAGTCCTCAGCGCTCAGCTTTCTTCACCGTCCAACTCTCACATCCATACACGACCACTGGAAAAACCATAGCCTTGACTAGATGGACCTTTGTTGGCAAAGTAATGTCTCTGCTTTTAAATATGCTATCTAGGTTGGTCATAACCTTCCTTCCAAGGAGTGAGCGTCTTTTAATTTCACGGCTGCAATCACCATCTGCAGTGATTTTGGAGCACCAAAAAATAAAGTCTGACACTGTTTCCCCGTCTATTTCCTATGAAGTGATGGGACCAGATGCCATGATCTTAGTTTTCTGAATGTTGAGCTTTAAGCCAACATTTTCACTCTCCTGTTTCACTTTCATCAAGAGGCTCTTTAGTTCTTCTTCACTTTCTGCCATAAGGGTGGTGTCATCTGCATATCTGAGGTTATTGATATTTCTCCCGGCAATCTTGATTCCAGCTTGTGCTTCCTCCAGCCCAGCGTTTCTCATAATGTACTCTGCATATAAGTTAACTAAGCAGGGTGACAATATACAGCCTTGATGTACTCCTTTTCCTATTTGGAACCAGTCTGTTGTTCCATGTCCAGTTCTAATTGTTGCTTCCTGACCTGCATACAGGTTTCTCAAGAGACAGGTCAGGTGGTCTGGTATTCCCATCTCTTTCAGAATTTTCCACAGTTTGTTGTGATCCACACAGTCAAAGGCTTTGGCATAGTCAATAAAGCAGAAATAGATGTTTTTTAGGAACTCTCTTGCTTTTTCGAAGATCCAGCAGATGTTGGCAATTTGATCTCTGGTTCCTCTGCCTTTTCTAAAACCAGCTTGAACATCTGCAAGTTCACGGTTCACGTATTGCTGAAGCCTGGCTTGGAGAATTTTGAGCATTACTTTACTAGCATGTGAGATGAGTGCAATTGTGTGGTAATTTGAGCATTCTTTGGCATTGCCTTTCTTTGGGATTGGAATGAAAACTGACCTTTTCCAGCCCTGTGGCCACTGCTGAGTTTTCCAGATTTGCTGGCATATCGAGTGCAGCACTTTCACAGCATCATCTTTGAGGATCTGAAATAGCTCAACTGGAATTCCATCACCTCCACTAGCTTTGTTCGTAGTGATGCTTTCTAAGGCCCACTTGACTTCACATTCCAGGATGTCTGGCTCTAGGTGAGTGATCACACTATCGTGATTATATGGGTCGTGAAGATCTTTTTTGTACAGTTCTTCTGTGTCTTCTTGCCACCTCTTCTTAATATCTTCTGCTTCTGTTAGGTCCATACCATTTCTGTCCTTTATCGAGCTCATCTTTGCATGAAATGTTCCCTTGGTATCTCTCATTTTCTTGAGGAGATCTCTAGTCTTTCCCATTCTGTTGTTTTCCTTTATTTCTCAGATTGATTATATTCTTTGCAGTCAAAGATAGAGAAGCTCTATACAGTCAGCAAAAACAAGACCGGAAGCAGACTGTGGCTCAGATCATGAACTCCTTATTGCCAAATTCAGACTTAAATTGAAGAAAGTAGGGAAAACCACTAGACCATTCAGGTATGACCTAAATCAAATCCATTACAATTATACAGTGGAAGTGACAAATAGATTTAAGGGACTAGATCTGATAGACCGAGTGCCTGATGAACTATGGACAGAGGTTTGTGACACTGTACAGGAGACAGGAATCAAGACCATCCCCAACCTAGAAAAGAAATGAAAAAAAGCAAAATGGCTGTCTGAGGAGGCCTTACAGATAGCTGGGAAAAGAAGAGAAGTGAAAAGCAAAGGAGAAAAGGAAAGATAATCCCATCTGAATGCAGAGTTCCAAAGAATAGCAAGGAGAGATAAGAAAGCCTTCCTCAGCGATCAATGCAAAGAAATAGAGGAAAACAACAGAATGGGAAATGTAACCCAACTAAATTCAAAAGCTTTTGCACATCAAAGGAAACAATAAACAAAATGAAAAGAAAACCCACAGATTGAGAGAAAATATTTGCAAATGATGTGACCAACAAGGGATTAGTCTCCAAAATTCACAAACAGTTCATGTGGCTTAGTATCATCAACACAAAGAACCCAATCAAAAAATAGGCAGAAGACTTAAACAGACACTTCTCTAAGACATACAGATGGCCAAGAGGCACATGAAAAGATGTTCAGCATCACTAGTAGAGAAATGCAAATGAGATATTAATTCATACCAGTCATAATGGTTATCATCAAAAAATCCACAAAAAGGACTTCCCTGGTGCTCCAGTGATTAAGAATTTGCCTGCCAATGCAAGGAACACAGGTTTGATCCCTAGTCCGGGAAGACCCAACAGGCATGTGGCAACTAAGCCCCTGTACCACAATTACTGAAGCCAAGAGCCTGATGCTGGAAAAGATTGAGGGCAGGAGGAGAAGGGGACGACAGAGGATGAGATGGCTGGATGGCATCACCGACTCGATGGACATGAGTTTGGGTAGACTTCGGCAGTTGGTGATGGACAGGGAGGCCTGGCGTGCTGCGATTCATGGGGTCGCAAAGAGTCGGACACAACTGAGAGACTGAACTGAACTGATGTGTCCTTGAGCCCAAGAGCTGCAACTACTGAGGCTGGCACACCTAGAGCCCATGCTCTGAAAAAAAAAAATCTACAGCAATGAGAAGTGCACACACAACAATGAAGAGTAGACCCCACTCACTGCAACCAGAGAAAGTCCACATGCACCAATGAAGACCCAGCATAACCAGAGCTAAAAATTATTTTAAATATATATTTTTTAAAAATCCACAAACAATAAATGCTGCATAGTATGGAGAAATGGGAACCGTTCTACACTGTTAATAGGTATGTAAACTGGTGCAGCCACTATGGAGAAGAGTATGGAGGTTCCTTAAGAAACTGAAAACAGAGTTACTGTACTTCCTGCAAACCCACTCCTGAGCATGTACCCAGAGAAAAAAATGGTTCAAAACCATATATGCACTGCAAGGTTCACTGAAGTGCTGTTTACAAAAGCCAAGACATGCATGCAACCTAAGTGTTCATCAAGAGAAGACAGGATAAAGAAGATGTGTACATAAATACAATGGAATATTACTCAGCCACTAAAAAGAATGAAATAACGCCATTTGCAGCAACATGGAATGACCTAGAGATTGGCATACTAAACGAAGTAAGTCAGACAAAAGAAGAAATACTGTATTTCTCACGTGTGGAATCTAAAAAAAAAAAAGATAGAAATGAGCTTATTTAGAAAACAGACTCACTGATTCAGAGAAGGAACTTATGGTTGGGGGAGGGGGATTGGGAGTCTGGGACGGCATGTACACACTGCTATATTTAAAATGGGTAACCGACAAGGACCTACTGTACAGCACAGGGATCTCTGCTCAACATTATGTAACAACATAAATGGGAAAACAATTTGAAAAAGCATAGATACATGTATTACTGAATTACTTTGCTGTATAACTGAATCACTTCATTGTACACCTGAAACTAACACAACAATATAAAACCTTCCAGTAATAATGATACAAAGAAGGACTCGCCTGGTGACCCACTGGTTCAAAATATGCCTGCCAACGCAGGGCAAACAAACTCCATCCTTGACCCAGGAAAATCCCACATGCCGCTGGGCAGCTAAGCCCTCGTCGACAGCCTGTGCTCCACAACAAAAGAAGCCACTGCAGTGAGAAACCCCCACTCACCACAACCAGAGAGAACCTGTGCACAGCAACCATACCACAGCCAAGACTGAATAAACATAATTTTTAAAGAGATTCCACTCTCCTTTAAAAAAAAAATACAAAGGAAAACACAAAAAGTGGGTCCAGTGAGGAACATACTACATACTGAAAGAGGAAACATCATACACATGATAAAAATATATATATAATATTTTGTCAGAACAGAGGCCACACAGTCATATAGATAAGTGCACACTGACAACTTCCCAATTTCTTAAAAGACACACTTTCAAATTAATTTATAGAGCAAAACTCAACTCTACAACATAATAAAGAAACTTATCTAGAATACAGTGATTCAAAAAGTAAAAATGTAAGGAACAAATGTATTTAAGGAAAATGGAAACAATAAGAAAGCAGGTGTTGTAATTCTGGTATCAGACATGATGGAACTGAAATCAAAAGCAGTATATACTAAAAAACAACATTTCATGATCAAAAGACCAATTCAACATAAACGTTATCTTAGGAATATCTATGTACCACAGCAAGTACTATGATAAAGCAGAATAAAGGAGAAATAAAGATTCAAAAAGAAAACAAATAGAAGACATCAACATATCCAACACACACTCAATACCAGTGTGCAAAAAACACAAAAGGACAGGGAATACAGAAACTAAACAAACCATATCAACATCTTTAAACTCCCACAACAAATAATTTCCTTTTTAAGTGCACATGAAACACTCACAAAAATTGATCATGTGACCAACTCAATGGACATGAATTTGAGCAAACTCCAGGAGATGGTGAGGGACAGGGAAGCCTGGTGTGCTGCGGTCCATGGGGTCCCAAAGAGTCGACACGACTGAGAGACTGAACAACAACAAAATTAAGTCTTAAAAAACATTTCAATATGTTCCATAAAGTAGAAACAATATAAACAATATTCTTTGGTCACACAATTAAGAGTAGAAATTAAAAACAAAATAAAAAGGTTCTTTCGCTTGGTAATTTCAAAGCTTTCTAACAAAGTCTTTGGTGAAAGGGAAATACAAACTAACACAGTAAACAAAAGAGTCAAACCTAAAGACAATACCAGGGCTTCTCTGGTGGTCCCATGGTTAAGAATCCATCTTGCAATGCAAGGGACCCAGTCTGACCCCTGGTCTGGGAAGATCACACACGCCACAGGGCAACTAAGCCCATGCGCCACAACGACTGAGCCCGCACTCCAGAGCCCGCGAGCCACAGCTACTGAGTCCACGCGCCACAACTCCTGAAGCCTGAATGACCTGGAGCCTGCGCTCTGCAACAAGAGAATCCACCCCAATTGCCTCAACCAGAGAGTAGCCCCCACTCGCCACAACTAGAGAACACCCAGGCAAAGCAACAAAGACCCAGTACAGCCAGACATATAAATAAATAAATAAATTTAGAAAATAAATACAATACCAAGTGTTGGAAAAAATATGGAGCAATTGAAACACTTACACAATAAGGTGGGGCTGTAAATTGGTTCAACCACTTTAGAATAGTATTTGGCCATTTATACGAAAACTAAACACATTCCTCCTTATGACCCAGCAATTTTTCTGACAGACACATACATAGATAAACACACATATACATACATGCGAAAGGCATGAGTATATATGTCTATAAGATGACATGTAGGGGCTTTCCTGGTAGCTCAGTGGTAAAGAATCTGCCTGCCAATGCAAGGGACACTGGTTTGATGCCTGGTCTGGGAAGATTACACATGCCATGGAGCAACTAAGCCCGTGCTTTATAACTGCTAAGCCACCACTCTAGTGCCGTGGGCTGCAACTGCTGAAGCCCGCTGCCCCAGAGCACGTGCCCTGCAAAAAGAGAAGCCCCTGCGATAAGAAGGCTGCACACTGCAACCAGAGCATAGCCCCTGCTCACTGTAACCAGAGAAAGCCTGCGCACAGCAACAAAGACCCAGCACAGCCAAAAACAAAAAAGTAATTTTAAAAAGACATGTACTAAACATTCACAGCTGCTTCAAAATTGATAGCCAAACACTGGAAACAACCTCAAAGTGTAGGAACAAAAGAAAAGATAAAATGCAGTATGAATTTATACACTGAAATATTGTACAGCAATGACAGAGAAGATGGATGGACACGACAAAATGACATCACATAGTATTTTCAGTAAAATAAGCTAGCCACACAGTAGCACATACTTTTACATACAGTTCAAATTCAAGCAAAACTGGTGTTTTAAGTAAGAGAAAAGACATCCAAACTGGAAAGTAAATAAAACTATCTCTACTCACAGATGATGTGATCTTTTATGTAGAAAACTCTAAACAGTCCACAAAAATATTTTTAGAATTAATAGATGAATTCAACAAAGTAGCAGAATACAAAGTCAACACTCAAAAATCAGCTGCATTTCTATACACTAACAATCAGAAAAGGAAATAATGAAAGCAATTTCATTTACAACAGCATCAAAAAACAAAATACTTAGGAATTAACCAAGAAGATGAAAGACTTCTACAATGAAAGCAATACAGAGCAAAAAATTTTACTGTGCACTTAAGATGAGTGCGCCTGATACACATTATTGCATGTTCAACAACCAAAACTATAAGAAAAACAGTCATGAACTGACACTTTATTAAAAGAAAAAAAAAAAGAAATCCAGATGGTCAGAAAAACATAATATGTTCAGCCTCATTAGATATCAAGGAAATGCCAATTAAATCACTACTACAATCCCCACAAGATTAGGTAATACACTATCAGGTTGACTGATCAGTAAATCAGACTGACTAATATACAATCTGTTGGGAATACAAATTGGTGCAACCATTTTGAAAAAATGTGATGTAGCTTTGTGCGGGCATGCTCAGTCATGTCTGACTTTTTGCAACCCCATGGACTGTAGCCAGGACAAAGGCTAACAGAGCTTTCCCCAAGAGAACGCACTGGTCATAGCAAACATCCTCTTCCAAAAACACAAGAGACAACTCTACACATGGACATCATCCGATGGTCAATATTGAAATCAGATTAATTATATTCTTTGCAGCTGAAGATGGAAAAGCTCTACACAGTCAGCAAAACAAGACCAGGAGCTGACTGGGGCTCAGATCATGAACTCCTAATTGCAAAATTCAGACTTAAATTGAAGAAAGTACGGAAAACCACTAGACCATTCAAATATGCCCTAAATCAAATCCCTTACGATTATACAGTGGAAGTGAGAAATAGATTCAAGGGATTAGATTTGACAGAGTGCCTGAAGAATTATGGACAGAGGTCTGTGACATTATACAGGAGGCAGTGATCAAGACCATCCCAAGAAAAACAAATGCAAAAAGGCAAAATGGTTGTCTGAGACGGCCTTACAAATAGCTGAGAAAAGAAGAGACGTGAAAGGCAAAGGAGAAAAGGAAAGATATACCCATCTGAACACAGAGTTCCAAAGAACAGCAAGGAGAGATAAGAAAGCTTTCCTCAGTGGTCAATGCAAAGAAATAGAAGAAACAACAGAATGGGAAAGACTAGAGATCTCTTCAAGAAAATTAGAGACACCAAGGGAACATTTCACGCAAAGATGGGCTCAATAAAGGACAGAAACGGTATGGACCTAACAGAAGCAGAAGATATTAAGAAGAGGTGGCAAGAAGACACAGAAGAACTGTACAAAAAAGATCTTTTTGACTCAGATAACCACGATGGAGTGATCACTCACCCAGAGCCAGATATCCTGGAGTCCAAAGTCAAGTGGACTTTAGGAAGCATCACTATGAACAAAGCTGGTGGAGGTGATGGAACTCCAGTTGAGCTATTTCAAATCCTCAAAGATGATACTGTGAAAGTGCTGCACTCGATATGCCAGCAAATTTAGAAAACTCAGGGGTGGCCACAGGACTGGAAAAGGCCAGCTTTCATTTCAATCCCAAAGAAAGGCAATGTCAAAGAATACTCAAACTACCGCACAATTGCACTCATCTCACATGCTAGCAAAGTAATGCTCAAAATTCTCCAAGCCAGGCTTCAACAGTACGTGAACCGTGAACTTCCAGATGTTCAAGCTGGATTTAGAAAAGGCAGAAGAACCAGAGATCAAATTGCCAACATCTATTGGATCACAGAAAAAGCAATAGAGTTCCAGAAAAACATCTATTTCTGCTTTATTAACTATGCCAAAGCCTTTGACTGTGTGGATCACAACAAACTGTGGAAAACTCTGAAAGAGATGGGAATACCACACCACCTGACCTGCCTCTTGAGAAACCTGTATGCAGGTCAGGAAGCAACAGTTAGAACTGGACATGGAACAACAGACTGGTTACAAATTGGGAAAGGAGTATGTCAAGGCTGTATATTGTCACCCTGCTTATTTAACTTATATGCAGAGTACATCATGGATGAAGCACAAGCTGGAATCAAGATTGCTGGGAGATGTATCAATAACCTCAAATACACAAATGATACCACCCTACAGCAGAAACCAAAGAGGAAATAAAGAGCCTCTTGATGCAAAGTGAAAGAGGAGCATGAAAAAGTTGGCTTAAGATTCAACATTCAAAAAACTAAGATCATGGCATCCAGTCCCATCACTTCATGGCAAATAGATGGGGAAACAATGGAAACAGTGACAGACTGTTTTGGGGGGCTCCAAAATCACTGCAGATGGTGACTGCAGCCTTGAAATTAGAAGACACCTCTTGCTCCTTGGAAGAAAAGCTATGACCAAATTAGACAGCATATTAAAAAGCAGAGACATTACTTTGCCAACAAAGGGCCGTCTAGTCAAAGCTATGGTTTTTCCAGTAGTCATGGATGGATGTAAGAGTTGGACCATAAAGAAAGCTGAGCACCAAAGACGTGATGCTTTTGAACTGTGGTGTTGGAGAAGACTCTTTGAGAGTCCCTTGGACTGCAAGGAGACCAAACCAGTCAATCCTAAAGGAAATCAGTCCTGAATATTCACTGGAAGGACTGATACTGAAGCTGAAGCTCCAATACTTTGGCCACCTGATAGGAAGAACTGACTCCTTGGAAAAGACCCTGATGCTGGGAAAGATTGAAGGCAGGAGGAGAAGGGGACAATGGAGGATGAGATAGTTGGATGGCATCACCAACTCAATGGACAAGAGTTTGAGCAAGTTCCCGGAGTAGGTGGTGGACAGGGAGGCCTGGTGTGCTGTGGTTCATGGGGTCGCAAAGGGTCAGACACGACTGAGTGACTGAATTTAACTGAACTGTAGCCTGCCAGGCTCCTATCTATGGAATTTTCCAGGCAAGAATACTGGAGTGAGTTGGCATTTCCTACTCTAGGGGATCTTCCAGACCTAAGGATTGAACCCATGTCTCTCATGTCCCCTGCCTTGGCAGGCAAATTTTTTACCACTGCACCACCTACTAAACTAAAATATATAGTTCTCTCAAAGAACAATTCTGCTTCTTACCTATTTTGTAATCAGGTCCTCAGTCCAACGGCCACACCCACAGTTCTTTTCTAAACATTCTTAGGTTTGCTATCGCTTTTTTCCTGACCTTTGACTTCCATATCTCTTCCTAATTATGGTAATAATAAGTCAATCATGGATCAGAGGCAGCAACTTTTTCATACAACATTCTGTTTAATTGAAAGAAACTGAATAAATACCATACCAAAAGTCAAACTTCACTCTGAGACATCTGATAAACTTTGAGGTTTCATGAATGGTTGTGAAGGTCATGTTTTTTACTTGATCCTTGCTAAAAGACTGAGTTTTAACTGGGCTTTACCTCTCAAAGCCTTTACAAATTTTATTTGCTGGAAGTTAAGATTAAAAACAATTACACCTCCCAACACTATTGTCCCTTTAAATTTCCTTTCATGCCTTTTCTTTGAAAAATGACAGTCTTATCTGAGCTCTTCTTTCTTCTTACACCTTCTAAGTGAAGTCACCAGCAACCAACACACACAATATTGAAATTGTGTTTTCCTGCCACTTGTCCTAGAGCTACAAATTTACTAAGTACTTGATCTGCATCAAACATGCATGATTTTTTTAAAAAGTATGTCCTATATAGTAGTTTATCATTTGAAAAAGTTGATCGGTCTCCATTTTATTAAGTCCCACTTACTAAAATACTGGCTAGTAGTATAACAAGAATAACATCAGATGAAAGAAAACTATTCAAATATCAATACACCTCCTATTTCCCAATACAGATACTATAAGATTAGGAAATTTAACTACAACTATGAAATATTTTAGACCTCACAATATATACTCAAACAAAAGCAGATTATCTTACTTTTAGATCTCAAATATAACTCAATCAGATACAGCAGGGCAAAACAAATCTAGAATTTTAAATGACTAGCTACACTATAATTTTGTGTAAAATTCAGAGATAGTAGAAAGCCTTCTCAATATTTTCAGTGAGGGAACTTATGAAACTCCCATCACATTGAATGAAACACCACGAAACCAACTACATGACATTTTTC
Organism: Okapia johnstoni; assembly: GCA_024291935.2. NCBI lineage: Eukaryota > Metazoa > Chordata > Mammalia > Artiodactyla > Giraffidae > Okapia > Okapia johnstoni. The sequence continues at coordinate 65,613,873 of CM044310.1, forward strand.
ATTTGCCCTGCATGTATAATTAAACTCAATAAAATATAAAATAAAGAAATCTTTCCAGAGCAATAGTAGCTCACCCTCAAACAACTTGACCTACACATGACTTGTCTGGCAAAGTCAACCTATCGTTCACAAATCAATCCTCCATTCTTCTCTCCCCATAATATTCCGTATATACCAACAACTAGAGAGAAAAATATTGAGTAAATAAACAATCAGAAGTTCCTGCTACACATTCAGAAAATTCAAATGAAAAGCTGATAGTAATCTTAAATATGACATTATTTATAAAATATTCAGGGATAAAAATAAACAAGAACTTATCTTTTCTACAAGAGACATTCGAGATGACAAATGGTTTCAGGTGGAAGAGGATATTAGACTATCATTTAAATAGTAATTCCTCATTTCATTTTAAAGGACATAAACCATAACATGTTATATGGCAATGAAATCTAACCACATATTACTTACAGAGTAAAATCTGGCTCATCTAGATCCAGCACCTATAAAACATAAACTGACATGATATGCATATAGTATATTACCTTCCCTGGTCATTTAACCGAGCTCTTGTTGTCCTGTTCTATAGGAAAGAAATTTATTCCAGGTCTCACAGCACTAACTTACAAAGTTTATGTTACTGTTCACAAAAGGACAGTGAACATCACTGAAAATGTCAGAGGAAAGAGCTCTGAAGAGCTTCCCTCCATCAAAGCAATGAGAACACTAGCCAAAAAAAGTCAAAATCAACTTTTTTTTCCTCAAAATGCTAGAAATTAACCAAAGACTTGCAGCAATCCTGGAAATGATTATTCAAGAAAAAAAGCCTCATCTCAGTAAGAACAATGAGTTTTGTTACCTTTTAACTTGCTCTATGCCCATCTGCCTGGGCAGATGCCGACAGTGGCTGAGGCTGCACACATGTGGGCACACGGGGCACATGGGAAACGTGCGTGTTCTATTCAGGTAATGTTACCAAACAATTAAGGAAGAAATAGCACTAACTCTTCACAGGCTTATTTTTAAATAAAGAGAAAGAAACATTTTCCGCTTCACTGTATGACACCAACACCACCAAAATCATACAAAGCCACTATAGGGGAAAAGAAAATTAGACGTTAACATTCTTATCAAAACATTAGGACATCTGATTAGGATATCAGCAACATAAAAATAAGTATTGTAATAATAACACATCATGATGAGAAGTTTATTCCAGCTATCCAAAGTAGGTTCCACAGGTAAAAATTAATGTAATTCTCCACCCACCAGATGGGCCACCCACAACCTGGAGCACAATTACATCACAATTCTCCCAGTGTAGTGAAGGTTCTGAGCCCCGCATCAGGCTTCCCAGCCTGGGGTCTGGCAAAGGGACTAGGAATCCCCAGGGAACCCGACTTTGAAGGGCAGCAGGACTTGATTGCAGGACTTTCACAGGACTTGGGGAAAGAAGCTCCACTCCTGGAGGCCACACACAAAATCCTGTCCCAGGGGAAAGGAGCAGGGACCCCACAAGGGACTGAACCAGACCTACCTGCCAGTGCCGGAGGGTCTCCCGCGGAGGCTGGGTTGGCAGTGGCTCGCTGTGGGGATGGGGGCACTGGCAGCAACAGTCCCAGAAGCGTCTTGGCGTGAACCCTCCTCGAGGTCATGAGACAGGACACTACAAAACTCCTAGAGGAAAACACAGGAAGAGCTCTGACGTCAATTGCAGCAATGCCTTTTTCAATCCCTCTCCCAGAATAATGGAAATAAAAACAAAAATACACAAATGTAACCTTACTAAACTCAAAAGCTTTTGCACAGCAAAGGAAACAATAAACAAAACAAAAAGACAACCCTCAGATTGGGAGAAAATATTTGCAAATGATGTGACCAACAAGAGGTTAGTCTCTAAAATCCACGAACAGTTCATGAACCTTAACATCATCAAAACAAACAACCCTATCAAAAAATGAGCAGAACACTGGGGTACATGTGTCTTTTTCAATTTTGGTTTCCTCAGGGTAAATGCCTAGTAGTGGGATTTCTAGGTCATATGGTAGTTTTATTCCTAGTTTTTTAAGGATATATATATTGTCTTCCATAGTGACTGTATCAATCTACATTCCCAGCAACAGTGTAAGAGGGTTCTCTTTACTCCACACCCTCTCCAGCATTTGTTTGTAGATTTTTTGATGATGGCCATTCTGACCAGCGTGAGGTAATATGCTGAACATCTTTTCCTGTGTTTATTAGCCATCTGTATGTCTTCTTTGGAAAAATGTATGTTTAGGTCTTCCACCCACTTTTTGATGGTTGTTTGTTTTTCTGGTACTGAGTTGAATGAGCTGCCTGCATACTTTAGAAATTAATCCTTTGTCAGTTGTCTCATTTGCTATGTACCCAATGTTCATTGCAGCACTATTTAAAATAGTTAGGACATGGAAGCAACCTAGATGTCCATCTACAGATGAATGGATAAAGAAGCTGTGGTACATATATACAGTGGAATATTACTCAGTCATAAAAAGGAACGTTTGTGAGTCAGTTCTAATGAGGTGGATGAACATAGAGCCTATTACATGGAGTGAAGTAAGTCAGAAAGAGAAAAACAAATATTGTATATTGACACATATATATGGAATCTACAAAGACAATACTGATGAACCTATTTGCAGCAATGGAGATGCAGACATAGAAAATAGAAACTGATGGTGCGGGAAGAAAGAGGGGGTAGGATGTATGGAGAGAGCAACATGGAAACATACACTACCATATGTAAAAGAGACAGCCAATGGGAATTTGTTGTATGACTCAGAGAACTCAAATTGGAGCTCTGTAGCAACCTGGAGGGGTGGGATGGGAAGGGAGGTAGGAGGGAGGTTCAAAAGGGAGGGGATGTGTGTACACCTATGGCTGATTCATGTTGATGTTTGGCAGAAACCAATACAGTATTGTAAAGCAACTATCCTTAGACCAAAAATAAATAATTTTTTTAAAAATTGGCAGAAGACCTAAACAGACATTTCTCCAAAGACGACATACAGATGGCCAAAAGGCACATGAAAAGATGTCCAATATCACTAATTATTAGAGAAATGCAACTCAAAACTGCAATGAGGTACCACCTCACACCAGTCAAAATAGCCATCGTTTAAAAAAAAAAAATCCACAAACAATAAATGCTGGAGAGGGTGTGGAGAGAAGGGAATCCTCCTGCACTGTTGGCAGGAATGTAAACTGGTACAACCACTACGGAGAACAGTATGGAGGTTCCTTAAAAACTAAAAATAGAGCTACCATATGACCCTGCAATCTCACTCCTGGGCATATATCCAGAGAAAAACATGACCCAAAAGGATACATGCACCCCAATGTTCATTGCAGCACTGTTTACAACAGCCAAGACATGGAAGCAACCTGAATGTCCACTGACAGAAGAAAGGATAAAGATATAGCATATATATACAATGGAGCAGTACTCAGCCATTAAAAAGAATGAATTAAGGCCATCTGCAGCAACATGGATGGGCCTAGAGATTGTCATACTGAGTGAAGTATGTCAGACAGAGAAGGAGAAGTATCATATGACATTCCTTACATGTGGAATCTAAAAAGAAATGAAAACAAATGAACTTACTTATAAAACAGACTCACAAAGAACGACCTTATGGCTGCAGGGGTGGGGGGTGGGGGGAAGGATGGCGGGAAGCGATAGTTAGGGAGTTTGGGATGGACATGTACACATTGCTATCTTTAAAACGGATAATCAACAAGGACCTACTGTATAGCACATGGAACTCTACTCAATGTTATGTGGCAGGCTGGATGGGAGGGGAGTTCAGGGGAGAACAGATACTTATACATGTATGGCTGAGTCCCTCTCCATTCACCTGAAACAATCACAACATTGTTAACTGGCTATACTCCAATACAAAATTTAAAAATTTTAATTAAAAAAAATCAATGTAATTCTCCATATTAACGGGATAAAGTAGAAACTCATAGGACCATTTCAACTGATACAGAAAAAACACTGGGCATAATTCAACACCTGTTAGTGACGAAAACTCTGAGCAAAATAAGGACTAAAAGGGAATTTCCTCAACCTGAAGGCCAATTATGAAAAGCTGTAGCTTTCATAATACTTAATGGAGACATTAAGAATTGATGCTTTTGAACTGTGGTGTTGGAGAAGACTCTTGAGAGTCCCTTGGACTGCAAGGAGATCCAACCAGTCCATCCTAAAGGAGATCGGTCCTGGGTGTTCATTCGAAGGACTGATGTTGAAGCTGAAACTACAATACTTTGGCCACCTGATGTGAAGAGCTGACTCAATGGAAAAGACCCTGATGCTGGGGAAGATTGAGGGCAGGAGGAGAAGGGGAGGACAGAGGATGAGATGGCTGGATGGCATCACCGACTCGATGGACATGGGTTTGGGTGGACTTAGGGAGTTAGTGATGGACACAGAGGCCTGGTGTGCTGCGGCTCATGGGGATGCAAAGAGATGGACACAACCGAGCGACTGAACTGAATGGAAACAGACTAAACATTTTATCCCCAAGATCAGGAATAAGGCCAAAATGTACTTTTACTTCTATTAAAAATCATACTGGAGGTCCTAGATGATGCAAAAAAAGATGATAGGTAGATAGACAAAAGGTATATATATTAGAAAGAAGTAAAATATCACTAATAAATTTTTGTAAATGTAAACAGTCAATTTTAGCAATTTAGTCTTAATTTTAAGTTAATATATAAAAATCACTGGCACTAAATACTAGTAACTAGTAAAAATTAAAGGAAAACAAAATTTGCAGTATTATCAAGAAATATGAACTACTCTGGGACAAATTTAACAAAATTTGTGCAATATTTATACAAGGAAAACTACAAAAACACGACTGAATTTAAAGACAATGCAAAAGGAAAGAAAAGAGATATCACATGATTGAAAAGAAAATCATATTTCTTATGAGATAATTGCCAGCTTATTGGTCTAACATAGATTCAGTGTGATCCCAAACAGGTTTTCAGCAAACTTCTTGTAGAAACTGACAAGTTGATTAAAAATTTATATAGGAAAGGGCCAATAATCACAAAGTTGTCTTAGAGGAATATAAAAGCTGGAAAAGTGACACTACTAGAACCAAGTATTACATACAGACTTAAAGAATTATTATGCCTAATTTCAAAGCAGTGTATGTTAACAGCATAATGGATAGACGTATAAATCAGCGTTAAGAGTGCGTGCCAAAACAGAACAAGCCAATCTGCTTTTAAGACCATCCATTGATTGGAGGGGGTTGGGGGGTGAGTACTGTTTTTTTCAACTCTAGAATTACCCACCACCAGTACTTTTTAAAAACAGTTCTACCTGTACTTTTTTGGTGAGATCCTATCTCTTAATTGATTACAATAAATGTCCCCGTGTATTACCAGGCATATTTATGATGTTGCTTTAAAATTCTTGTGTTCCAATTCAACATCTCCATCACGTTGAAGTCAGATTCCACTGACTGCTTTTGCTCTTGGACAAAGATCACATTTTCCTGTTTCTTTGTATATCTCGATTTTTTTTGTTTTTACTATACTTTGGACATTCCGAATGACTTATAAGAGATTCTGAATTATTCTGTGGTTCTCTGATGAATCCTGATATTTTTATTGCAACAAAGGCAATTAACTTGGCTGAAGTAAAAACACCAAAGTGCTTTTCCTGTGTGGACAACTGCTGAAATCTCTGGCCAGACCTTTTAGACTTATCTGGACTGCTTGAAAACTGTCTCATGCAAGCCCAGTTTGGGGTCAAGCGAAGATATGGTGAGTTTATAAACAAACTTTAGAGCCCCCTTTGTGAGCCTGTCATTTCCCTACTCACTTCCCACTGCTGGGCGGCGTGTGTGCCAAGTGGCTTCAGTCGTGTCCGACTCTCTGTGACCACATGGACTGTAACCCGCCAGGCTCCTCTGTCCATGCAAATCTCCAGGCAAGAATACTGGAGTGGGTTGCCATGCCCTCCTCCAGGGGATCTTCCCAACCCAGGGATCAAACTCGTGTCCCTTATGTCTCTCGCACTGGCAGGCAGGTTCTTCACCACTAGCGCCACCTAGGAAACCCTCCCAGCTGCTGAGGTTACCCCAAATCCTGCCCTCTGGCTGCTCAGTCTGAAAGTCTGTCAACATCCTTCTCAAGTTTTATCTTGGCCTGCACATTGGGGTAAAAAATGTGATAAACCTGGGACATTCATGCAGTGCCATTCTCCTTTTCCAAACAGATACTCGTCCAGGTTCTGCCTGCTTTCGCTCATACCCCTTGTATCCAAGCAGTTAAGCTTTCATCTTTGACAGATTGTAATTGTTACTACAGAAGGATTGTTCAAAAGGTGGTACTCCTTCCTGATCAGAAGCAATGGTAATTCAGTGGGGAAAGGTAAAAATGGTACTAGAAGAACTGGATATCCATACAGAAAAAAATGAATCTTAACCCTCCCCTCACACAAGAGTGAACACAAAATAGATCAGAGATTTAAATGTAAAAGCTGAAGCTATATATTCCGGAAGGAAAATCCTCTGTGACTCAGAGGTAGATAAAGAATGCTATTTAGATAGGACAAAAACTCATGAGTCAAAATTAAAAATGAATAAACTGAACATCAGTATTAATTTTATGACTCACACATTTTGTGTTGGCAAAAGATTTAGATAGACACATCATGAAAGATATCCGAATACTTAATGAACACATGAAAACATGGTCAATGTCACTGTACATCAGTAAAGCACAAATTAAAACCACAAAGTGATACAAATACCCAGTAGAATAGCTAAAATTTAAATGATTAACATTTCCAAGTGTTGGCAAGGATATGGAGAACTGCAACTCTTATACATTCCTGAAGGGAACCTAAAATCATACAAATACTCTGGAAAACAGTTTGACAGTTTCTTATAAAATTGAACAACTACTGTGTGATCCAGTAATTCTACTTCCCAGGTACTTAACCCAAAGATTACACACAGATGTTCACAGCAGCTTTATTCATAATGGCTTCAAATTAGAAACAACCCAAATGTCAATCAACATATGAATGGATAAACAAATTATATATATATAAATACACACAAAGAATACCATAATATTGACATACACTAAAATAGGAGTTAATGTCAAAAACATAACAGAGAAAGAAACTAGATACAAAACAGTACATTCTGTATAATTTCATTTATTTATATGACATTAGAGAAAGTCGAAACCAATCTATAAAGCAAAAGCACATTAGTGGTTGCCGAGGGTTGGCAGAGAGGAGATAGAAAATGTCTATAAACAGGACAAGCGAACTTACTGGGGTAAAAGGCAAGAATGGGGAAAGAAGCTGTATCTGAGAAGATACTGACCAAGAATTTTACAAAACTGACGGGATATATCAAGCCATGATTCAACCCAACAAAAGGATAAACAGTATGCATTAGAAAAAATATAGAAGCCTAGGCATATCATTTTAAAACTACTTAAAATCAAAAATGGATAATCTTAACGGCAATCAAAGAGGTAAGTTCCTTTTTAAGTCTGATAGCTAACTTCCAAGGAAAAACCATAGAGACCAGAGTGAAAGTCGCTTAGTCGTGTCCAACTCTTTGCGACTCCATGGACTATGCAGTCCATGGAATTCTCCAGGCCAGAATACTGGATTAGGTAGCCTTTCCCTTCTCCAGGGGATCTTCCCAACCCAGGGATCGAACCCAGGTCTCCCACAGTGCAGGCAGATTCTTTATCAGCTGAGCCACAAGAGAAGCCCATAGAGAGACCAGAAGGTAATGGAATTACATCCTCAAAGGAATGGGAAAATTGAACTGACCATCCATAACTGACAAAACTACCCTTCATCAATGAAGGTGAAATAGACTTTTTCAGATATTTGAAAAATTGTGAGGATCTGCCCTCAACAAATTCATATTCAAATAAATACTGAAGGGCATTCTTCAGGCAGAAGGACAATGATTCCACCAATGGAAACTAGGAGACCCAGGAAGGAATGAAAAGTTACCCAAAAAAGGTAGATCTACAATAGCAACATCTTAGAGGATTTTAAATACCTAGAAAGCTGAAATACAAACAGCAAAATATGAAAACATGAGATAAAATGTAAGTTAATAATAGATTTGATAAGTCAAGAGCATAGAACAGAGGAGGGAAATGAAATTATTTAAAAAAATCAATCTAACAAAGGGCAATAAAGGAAAAAAATAATGAGAAATAATATGATGGTAAGTATCAAGTCAATATATTTTTACTTGCTAATATATTAGTAATTATACTAAATAAAAAAGGGTCAACTACAGGGGTCTGATTTCTAACCATTTGACTCTTAAGGACTCCAAGACCCCATATCTTGAGGCTGTATGCCTCTAAAACTCAGCCTCTTGATTACTGAGACCTGTATCTCCTTACTCTCAGTATAGGATATATATTATCAGTATATAATTGATAATATATAATTGATCAGCCTACAGGTTTACTGCTCCATTTTTTTTTCCAGTACCTTAATTGCTTCTGGACCCTGGAGGCTTTTATATGCTTGTGGGAGAGAGGATTTTATCAGTGGAGGCTATCTTTTCCTCCACTGTAAAAAAACAAGAAGCATTACCTACCTACTGTTTTTCTTTTAATTCATGTCCCACAAAGCAAGCCTAGTTTTCATTTTCATTTTATAGCATTTTATTTCTAACTGCAGTAGGGAACTAGGTAGTGCCCAGGAAAAGTAATGAAGATGCAGAACGTATTAGGACAGCAGTGACAAGTTATCATACAGACCCAGAGGTTTAAAACAGAAATTTATCCTCTCATAATTCTGGACACTAGAAGTCTGAAATCAAGGTAGCAGCATGGCCATGCTCCCTCTAAAGAGTTGAGAGAAGGCTCCCTCTTTCCCTCTTCTTAGTTTCTAGTGGTTGCCCACAATCCTTTGTGTTCTTTGGTTGCAGCTGCATAATTTCTATCTCTGCTTCCAGAATCTTCCCTCAGTGTGTATGTGCTCCCAGTGTCTTTGTATTCAAACCTCCTCTTTCTCTTATAAAGACACCAGACACTGGGTTAGGACCCACCCTAATCCAGTATGACCTCATCTTACCTTGGATAAACTCTGCAGAAACCTTCAGCTCAGTTCAGTCACTCAGTCATGTCCGACTCTTTGCGACCCCATGGACTGCAGCACGCCAGGCTTCCCTGTCCATCACCACCTCCCGGAGCTTGCTCAAACTCATGTCCATCGAGTCGGTGATGCCATCCAACCATCTCGTCCTCTGTCGTCCCCTTCTCCTCCTGCCTTCAATCTTTCCCAGCATCAGGGTCTTTTCCAGTCAGTCAGTTCTTCGCATTAGGTGGCCAAAGAATTGGAGTTTCAGCTTCAGCATCAGTCCTTCCAATGAATATTCAGGACTGATTTCCTTTAGGACGGACTGGTTGGATCTCCTTGCAGTCCAAGGGACTCTCAAGAGTCTTCTACAACACCACAGTTTAAAAGCATGAATTCTTCAGCACTCAGCTTTCTTTATAGAAACCTTATTTCCAAATTAAAATCACATTCACAAACAACAAGGGTTCAGACTTAAAACATATGTTTTGGGGCAGGAGATGGGGGTACACTATTCATCCCACACCAGAAACTGTCTCTAAATTGAAGAAGCTGTACAAAGTTCTAATAATTCCCACCCATGTTCTTCAGGTCTGAATTTCTGGAATTCCCTGGGGCCTCCTGTTAGCTTTGTTTATCTCTGTGGGTAGTGCTTTTTAAATCACCCTAGCCCTCTGAACTTACAACTCCTATAAAGCCCTCTTTACAAAAATTTCTCTTTCCAGGTGACAGGCTTGATGGTGGAGTTAAAATAAATTTCTATCCTCCTTGAAACAGGGATCAAATCTTTATAATCCAATAAAAAGCAGAACAGGGTGTGCTATTCAATAAATTAGATTCATCTGTGCAATGTTTCTCATGGGACCTCGTGATTACCTTTTAACTGAGCTTTGCCATGTAAGAAAGACCTCCTTATGGTTTTCCCTCACACTCCACATCCTTGCTTTCCTCCCTCTGAGACTATTTGATAGTTCTAAAAAGCTTCTAGAAGGCACTTATTTAACTTCTGAGAGTAGAACCACTTCACAAAATATGTGTTAGTGAAATTGCTTTCAGGTCACCATGCTTTACAGTTTTGCTTGGTGTAGTATTGTCAAAGGCAATCACAACTTCTTTAAAATAAGGTGCATGATTACAAGTTCATGAATTCAAGTCAGTCCTCCCCCAATATCCTTTTCTCAATTGGTTCTTATCTGTGATACATTTGATATTGTGTTCTGTAAGCAGAAAAATTTTAGCTTATTTATTCTTTCCAGATTCTACCTCCATTTTGTTGTGTCCTTTGTATTTTCCTATAAAAATTATTTGAAATATTCCAAAAGTAAAAATGAAGTAAAACTAACCCCTATGTACCTATTACACAGCTTTTAAAATAACACATTACCAAACATAGCTTAAATACTCTGTAAATTCTTCCTTATGACATTCTCCCTCTCTTCCCCTCTTCTCTGTAAGTACATACCACAAGCTATCTCCACAACTAATTACTATCTGGAAACTGATGCTTATGGTCCCCGTGCTCCATTTTAGACTTTTACTATATTATATGGTGGTCCATATATTTTTAAACTTCAATTTGGTAATTATACCTGTTAGAGATTCCTTTGAAATCTTTTCTCCCCCACACTGTGATTGTGAGGTTCATCATATTGATACATATTTCTCTGCTTCATTACTGTAACACCTTCCTCGCTTTTTCATTCTGAGAATATACAACCATTTCTATAATCATTTATAGATTATAAATGATAGGACATTAACTTAGTTTCCATGTTTTTGCTATTATAAACAATGTTGTTTGAACAACCCACAAATGGATCACAACTACTAGTTTTTTAGTTTTTGAGATAAATTTACACACCATAAAATTTGCCTTTTAAACTGTACAATTCAGTAGTTGTTTAGAATATTCACAACCTATGCAGCCATCACAAGTATCAAAACATTTTCATCATCCCCCCAAAAACCTCATACTACTCTCCCAAAAAAACCCATACTCACTCCCTGTTCTCCCATCGCAGGCAACCACTAAGCTACATTCTGTCTCCATGGATTGCCTTTTCTGTGCATTTTACACAGACTCATACAATATGTGGCCTTTTGTGACTGGCTTCTTTCACTAAGCACGTTTTCAAGGCCGATTCATGTAGAAGCATGTACATTAATTTGACTGTATTGATGACTTTAATAGGTGTATCTATATGCCAAAACATATCAAACTATGATTTAATTATATGCAACTTGCTATATGTTAATTATAACACAATAAAGTTGTCCAAAAACTTGGCAAAAGATTTCAATAATGCTTCACCAAAAAAGATATATATATGGCAAACAAATATAGACAAGCTGCTCTACATCATTGGTCCTCAGAGAAATGCAATTAAAACTACAATGAAACCTCAAATACACACTGAATGGGATAAATTTTAAACTACTAACATCATCAAGAGCTGATGTAAATGTAGAATAATTAAAACCATCATGTGCTGCTGATAGGAAAACAAATGGGATAGCCACTTTGGGAAAAAGCTTGGCAGTATTTTAGGACATTAAACATATACTTATCATATGACTTAGTAGTTTCATTACTAGGTAGTCACTTAGCAAAAATAAAGATCTATGACCACACACAGACCTGTAGGCAAATGGTGACAGCACCTTTACTGCTAACAGCCAAAGCGTGGAAACAACCCAAAGGTCCATTTAACTGGCAAAAGGATAAACAGATTATGGTACATGTATATAACGGAATACTACTCACACACAAAAAGGAATAAACTACTGATACATGCAACATGAATGAATCCTAAATACATTATACTAAGTTAAAGAAGCCAGACATAAAAAGCTGCATACTACAGAATTCCATAACATGATTTTCTCAAAATGCAAACCTATAGCGGCAGATACCAGATCAGCAGTTGCTAGGGGATAGGTACGGGATTTGAGAATTGAAGGTAAAGAAGCCTGAAAAAACTTTATAAACCTATAGAAATACACTGTATCTTGATTATGGTAGTAATTTACAACTGTTCACATTTGTAAAAACTCAGAACTGTATTCCTTTAAAAAGTGACTTTTTACTATATGTAAATTAAACCTCAGTAATACTAACTTTTTTAAAAAAGCAGGAGCTAGGAAAAAAATAAAAGACACATTACATACATGAGAACAAAGATAAGAATGACGTTGGGGACTTCCCTGGTGGCCCAATGGCTAGGACTCCATCCTCTCAATGCAGGGGGCCCAGGTTCCATCCTTGGTCGGGGAAATAAACCCCACACAGCACAACTAAAAGAACCCACATGCCAAAGCAAAGATTGAAGAGCCTGGCACAACCAAATAAGTATTTTTACAAAATGACTCCAAATACCTAATTAAAAACAACACAAAATCAGAAGACACTAGAATACTAAAGTGCTAAAGAAAAAACAAAATTATATACCCAGTTTAAAAATAAATATTTCAAAAATTAAAGTTGTTACTCTGCTACCTCGAAGGTCCCCAAGGTGACTGGCCAGGCCGTGTTCACCTAGGGTGGGACTGAGGGGTAAGGAGCTGCAGGCCAGAGGCGACGAGCAGGTAAACCCCTGACTCAAGCTCAGCATGACAAGGGATAAGGCCTGACCTCCTCTCTCCCTGGATCTGTAGATTTTCATTTGCTGAGAGCTAGAAGGGGAGGCATGGGTTGGTTTGGGCGGTCTCAAAGTCGTGCAGTTTCCTAGCTGGAAAAGTCTCAGAGATCCACATCTTCAGACTCTTTGAGTCACTGACCCCGCTGACAGTTTTGGACCCCTTCCCAGAATAACGCACAAGTTTTGTACTCAGGTTCCTCTCTTCACCACTTCTCTACCCTCCTGTTCATCCCTGAGGTCACATAGGGAATTAGTATTTTTTTTGGCACATGACTCAGTTCCTTTAAGATTAATTTCACAGGTACATTCTCACACACTTTCTTTTGGGTGCACACAAATGCCCTCATGTGCTTCTCCCACGTGTTCTGTTTCTTTGCCTCTTCTCCCTACTCATTTCCTAGGTTTCTCTGTCCACAAATGATTGTCATTTTGAGTCCAGTTTTCAGGCTCCTCCCTTCATGGTCACATGCCGCTACTCCCACTATTCTCAAAAAACTTAACCTTAGGCCCAAAGTGAGGCTGACTCTAAAGAGTGGGTAAGTAAGGACTGATGCTTTGTAAGATGTGGCAGGAGAGGCAAGCTTCCCAACATCTAGGTATGGAACTGGATGTCACAGAGCTAAGGGAAGAAAAGGCCAAGTCAGTCATGACACAAGATGTGAATCACACTTTAAAAAACAAGTTAACTAAAAAACATTTTCAAGGGAATTCCCTGGCAGTCCAGTGGTTAGGGCTCTGAGCTGCCACTGCAGGGGCACAGGTTCGATCGCTGATCTCCCTGATGGGGAACTAGGATCTCACAAGCTGCGTGATGCGGCCAGAAAAAGTTGTTCTTTTCAAGTTAAAAAAAACACTAACAATTCATTACCAACAAGCCATACCATAAGCAATGCGAAAGGAAGTGTTTCATACTACAGAAAACTGATGAAAACTTGGACCTACGATAATAAAGTGCCAGAAATGGTAAGATGTAAGCAAATAGAATTTACTCTCACTTTTTAAAGTTTTTTAAATAATTTTATTTATGGCTGTGCTGGCTCTTCACTGCCATGTGGGCTTTCTTCTAGTTGCAGAGCATGGGGGCTTCTCATCGCGGTGACTTCTCTTGCTGCAGAGCAAGGGCTCTAGGGCACGTGGGCTCAGTAGTTTTGGTTCCCCGGCTCTCGAGCACAGGCTCAGCAGTGCCGGCACATGGGCTTAGCTGTTCTGAGGCATGTGGGATCTTCCCGGACCAGGGATCAAAACTGCATCTCCTGCACTGGCAGGTGGATTCTTTACCACTTAGCTACCAGTGAAGCCCTACTCTCATTTTCTAAATTTCATTGAAACCCCACAAAAAAAGTGCCAGGCCTGGATGGATGCATTGGTGTTTTCTATCAAATATTCAACAAAAAATTAAAAAATAAAAACAATCCTATACAAAATCTTTCAAGAAACAAAAGAATAAACACATCTCAGATCATTTAAAGATAGCAGTGTCCTAATTCTAAAACCAGACAATCACAAGAAAGCAAAACCAAGACCATTCTCCCTTATGTGTGTGTGTTAAGTTGTTTTAGTTGTGTCCGACTCTTTGCACCTCTATGTACTGCAGCTTGCCAGGTTCCTCTGTCCATGGGACTCTCCAGGCAAGAATATTTGAGCAGGTTGCCATGCCCTCCTCCAGGGTATCTTCCTGACCCAGGGATCAAACCCACATCTCTTCTGACTCCTGCATTGACTTGTGGGTTCTTTACCACTAGCGCCACCTGGGAAGCCCATCTCCCCGATGTTTCTCTAAAGGAAACAATCTTAAGATCACATTAAAAGATATGAAAACAATCAGGATACACTCCATTCATGCACAGAAAGACTGAATATAGTAAAGATGACAACTCTTCCCAAATTAATATGTATATTCAAATAAATTCCTATTGAAACCTCAAAAAGATTTCTTATGGGATTTAATAAACTAATCACAAAAATTAGTATGAAGGATCTAAGGGCCAAGAATAAATAAGGTAGAGAACAACTTGGTACAGGGAGTAAGGAAAGCAATTAACCTACTGGATATTGTCTTATTTTAGAGTGAAAGTAATTAAAACACTGTATTTTTTTTTCTTTTTTTTTTTTTTAGCAAATTTATTTATTTTAGTTGGGGGCTAATTACTTTACAATATTGTAGTGGATTTTGCCATACATTGACATGAATCAGCCATGGGTTTACATGTGTTCCCCATCCTGAACCCCCCTCCCACCTCCCTCCCCATCCCATCCCTCTGGGTCATCCCATTGCCCCAGCCCTGAGCATTTGTCTCATGCTTCGAACATGGAATGGTGTTCTGTTTCACAGATGATAATATACATGTTTCAATGCTATTGTCCCAGAACGTCCCACCCTCACCTTCTCCCTCAGAGTCCATAAGACTGTTCTATGCATCTGTGTCTCTTATTCTGTCTCGCATATAGGGTTATCGTTACCATCTTTCAAATTCCATATATATGCATTAGTATACTGTATTGGTGTTTTTCTTTCTGGCTTACTTCACTCGGTATAATGGGCTCCAGTTTCATCCATCTCAATAGAACCGATTCAAATGTATTTTTTTAATGGCTGAGTAGTATTCCATTGTGTATATGTACCACAGCTTCCTTATCCATTCGTCTGCTGATGGACGTCTAGGTTGCTTCCATGTCCTGGCTATTGTAAATAGTGCTGCGATGAACATTGGGGTACACGTCTCTCTTTCAATTATGGTTTCCTCAGCGTGTTTGCCCAGCAGTGGGATTGCTGGGTCATGTGGCAGTTCTATTCCCAGTTTTTTAAGGAATCTCCACACTGTTCTCCATAGTGGCTGTACTAGTTTGCATTCCCACCAACAGTGTAAGAGGGTTCCCTTTTCTCCACACCCTCTCCAGCATGTATTGCTTGTAGACTTTTGGATAACAGCCATTCTGACTGGCGTGAAATGGTACCTCATTGTGGTTTTGATTTGCATTTCTCTAATAATAAAACACTGTATTATATATGCAGAGCTAGACAAAACAGAATAGAAAAGCTCAAAAACAAACATGTATATATCAGAGCTATTTGGGAATATGACATTATCCAATTAGTGAGGAAAGGATGTCCTATTTCAGGGGTTGGCAAACTTTTTATGTTAATAGCCAGATAGGAATATATTAAGCTTTGAAACCCATATAGTCTCTGTCACAACTACTGAACTCTGATGTTGTAGCACAAGAGAAGCCAGACAATAAATTTAAAAAATGGATGTGCCTATGTTCCAACAGAATTTTATTTACAAATACAGATAGTGAGAGGACTTCCCCAGTGGTCCAGTGGCTAAGAATCCACCTTTCAATGCAGGGAACACGGGTTTGATCCTTGGTTGGGAAATTAAAATACCAAATGCCTCAGGGGCAACTCGGCCTGCACCAAAACTAGGGAAGCCTGCTCGCCACAACAAAAGATCCCGCACACTGCAACGAAGACCTGAAGGAGCCAAATGAATAAATAAAATTTTTTAAAAACAACAAACAGATGGTGAGCCAGATTTGGCTCATGGGCCATGGTTTTCCAAATAGTAACAGAACAATGACAAAACTTTACTAACAGCCACTTATCACATCATGCACAAAACAAAGTTTCAGGTGAACTAAAGTTCTAATGTGAAAAAAGAATACAACATAAATTATATTCAGGGCATATTATTTTTCACAATAAAAGTTATTTTAATATAAAACATCTAAAAAATAAGGCATATAAATTGTTTAACTCACTGTTGATCAAGAATCTTCCTAGTTTGTATGTTAACTCAAAAAGACACGATACAAAATCTTATATTTTTACTTCTTGTACACATGTGCCCATCCCCTCATATGTGAATGACCTTCCTATAACTTTAGAAAGCATTTCAGTGTCTTCTCTTAAATTCTTAACCCAGTGCTCATTTTAAAGCTGTGCTAATTTATCTGAGTAGGATCCTATGAGACCTTCTCAGCACAGATTCCCCCGCGCCCATGTCCTCCACCTGCCTCTTATTGATAGCAAAGCTTTAGCCTCCAAAGACTTCCCTGAAACCCACAGAATAAAATTTAATCCGCGTTGAGAAAATACAGAAATAAAAGAAAACCATCAAGCAAGACAAAATAATAATAGTTCAGCCATAAAGAAAAGTCAAAAACCTTCAGTTTCTCCTTAAGGGTTATAGATAATATTCTGAATCATTATCCTTTGAGCTCTTCTGCAGATATTAAAACCCACAGCAGGTGTAAGAAGTTAACTGCATGCTGAGAAGTTGCAGCCAGAACTCCAGAGCAGTTGGAGCCAGAAGATCAAGGATACTGACTCCCAATTACCTCACCACCAACCAATTAGAAAAACGTCCATGTGCTGATCATATACCCCACAACCCTCCCTAACAAGGCAGTCTGAGCCTTTTGAGCATTAGCTACCTTGCCTTCTTGTTTGGTGCCTTCAACAAATGCTAAATTTTCCTTCACCACAACCCGGTGTCAGGATACTAGCTTTGCTGCGCACGGGGAAGGAATCCAAGTTTGGATCGGTTAACACTAATGCTTCAGCCTTCTCAATCCCACTACTTCAGAACAGTCTGATCACAGCAAAGACACACAAGGTTAATGAAGAGAAGTCTTTTCTATCAGTGGTTGTTTCAATGTTTTGGATCGAGCCTCAATGTTTGACAGCCCTATTGGCTTTGTTCTGTTTCAAGGTCTGAACCGTACACCTAATGCCAATATGAAATGCATGTGTCAACAAGATACGACCAAGAACAAAACAGTCATGTATTCAATATGAATCTATCCTCATTAAGAGTCAGCAACTGGGACAGAGCTTACATTTTTGTAGCGGTTTGTATAGCGCTTCAGGTCGGAGAGGAGTCTTTCCCACCCTATCGAAGGTAGACAGAAAGTTTCTGGCAGCGATGGTGATGGAGAGCGGGATATAATTAGGAAAACGGTCGGGACTGAGGGGGACATCAAGTACGCAGAGGAGGGAGGGAAGCTGAGAGGCACCGTTAGTGAAAGAAAAGGAAGGGGAACCTCAGAAGGAGTTACCCACCGGGGCCGACAGAAACGGGGCGCACGCATCGTCTCTGAGACGCGGGGAAAACCTAGACGCCGCGAGGAGGCCAACTGACAGCACCCGCCTCGGCTGCGCTGAAGCTGCCCGGCTGAAGCCCCCACCTCAGGGCGACCTGCTTGGCGTCCTGCACCTCGGCCACTGTTTTCGTCAGTTCTCCTCAGGGTCACTTACCATCCAGGCTGCCGGCGCCAGCAAGCCGCTCGGCTCCACTCCGTTTCTCACACACGCTCAGCTACACAGACTCAAGCATGAGCTCCAAGACCTTGCAGCCCCGAACATCTCCCGGAGTGACGGACAAACGGGCCAATCGAAGCCCGGATGGCCGCAGACGTACACGGCGGTGGGCGGGGCGATGGGCGGGTGGGACCAAACCGCGGGGTCTAGACGACGTCGCTGAGGCTGGTGGGCTGCGGTGACTTACCGCCGGAAGGCGCGGCTCCGCGGGAAAAGCTGTCTTGTTAGGTGATCGCTGTGGTTTGGGGCTGAGACCATCTACTCAGGAGTAACCGCGGGCCTGTACCACGCCACCAGCCTACGATTCCTTTGGCCTTCTCCTTCACCAAACGATTTTCCTATCCAGTTATTAACTGCAAGCTGCTTTCCAATGTAAGCTTGTATTACCTTTACCCCCTTGTATAAAGGGTAACGGAAACTTGGGTCCACTGTGTCACCCAAGGAACGGATACTAAAAGAAGAAAAATATGAAAATTTTTATTTCTAAACCTTCAATTTCTTACTTCTGAATTTTTTCTATATTGTACACATTTTGTTAGTGTTTAAATATTGGGTGCAATTTGAGTTACGATTAAATTCCATCTGGCTGGTTAACAAAAAAAAGACCTGAATTTTTTAATTTTTTGTAACAGTCTCAAAGATTCTCTAACTGCAGTTCTTAATCTCCCGTAAATCTGAAGACGGATGATAAGATAAGGTGCTTTGAGTCCAAACTTACAGGAATCAAACTAATTTAGCTGAGGCTCCTTCTTTCTTAGAGCATCATTTGAATCTAAAATAATTAAAACCAGATGCTAAACATGGTTCAGTGTGTGCCTCATTCAGTGATGATGGTCTCACATAAGTTTCATTTATGAAAGAAAGTAAACATTGTTGAAATGATGGAGGAGAAATAAGGCTTTCTATAGACAAGTAGTTCTTAGGCAAAACAAACAACAAATCTTACAGCTTTGAAACACATCTTGTAACAAACCGCAAAAATCATTGTTAAATTCTTGCTACCAAAATCTAAAAGAAACCTTTGGCAGAAATTACCGGCTTATCGAGAAGAATTTCTTCTTCTACACATAAGGTAGAGAAGCATTTATGAAAGCATAGATCTACATGGGTTTCTATGAAAATACTGGAGTGGGTTGCGATGCCCTTCTCCAGGGGATCTTCCCGACTCAGGGATCGAACCAAGGTCTCCAGCATTGCAGGCAGACTGTACCATCTGAGCCACCTGGACAGCCCAGATCTATAAGTGTTTAGATACCTGGCAACCCTTTTCTTAAAATTCCATCCTCAAAACCCATGCTAATGAACGAGCATCTGCAGAGTCAAATGGGGAGAGATTCCCTTCCAAACTCCCTCAGCGTGTTGACAAAATTCATTTCCTTGCAGCCACTTGAAGTCCCATTTTCTTGGCAACTGACAACAGGGAACCACTTTTAGGAACTGGAGACCACTCTTGAGTCTCAAGAAAAGCAGTTCAGCTATAAAGCAGAGTCCTAGTTCCTCCTCAAGGGAGGGACATAACAATTTGGTACAGTCTTTGAGTTCTGGAAGAAGTAAAGCCCCCACCTAAGAGGAGGACGGAATGATGATGTTGATCCTCGTGACGTGAATCAACTAAAGCTTGGACGTTGTTGATCATGGCCTGAGTTCTGTGCTGAATTCTCCACTGCTCAAACCCCTTCATGAAAATCCATGTACCTTTAGGTTAAAACTTTCCCCAATTTGCTTTTAAGGGAGAGGGAGACACTGCTTTGGCAGAGATCATGTGTGTTACTTGTCACAGAAACAATAAATGCTTCCTTCTCCCCATCTTTGGCTTGGTTTTGCCTCTTGGCTCAACACCCGCCAACACCTGAATCTATTTTTTGAATAACAATAGACAGACTGCTTGGTTTTTAATTGTTATCTATTTATGTGTTTTAGAAATATATATATCACTATTCAAACCCAACATTATGGGGCATAACCAAGGCTTAAGTAGGAATTTTTAAATTTTTTAAGTGAGTTGATCAGAGAAAATATTTTTTAAAAACTAGTACAAGTGACTAGGATATAGCGAAAATCAAGAGGGCGTTACTCTAATTTGTAACATTGGCATATGAGAAATTGACTGATGGCTAAAGTAGTGAATGAACTAGTGGATTCAGTAGGTGTGGAATAAATTATGCCAAGCGATTCAAAAGCCCCTTCGTTTTCAGGAACGTCTGCAGAAGCCCACCAGGTGCCAAGCCTATTATGTGCAGGCAGTGGAGTACAAGGTACACGCGCCGCTCTAAGCAGCCCTCAAACACGGCCCACACTGTGTGGGCCTGCAGGCCAGAGTGGGGGCGGGGAGTGCAGCCTTGCGGGGGCGTGGCCGACCCACCGGCGGTGTGGCCGGCGAGGGGCGGGCCCAGCGACGGAAGGCGGAAGCTGGCTGAGGTCACCTGACCCGGGAAACATGGCCGCCGCCGCAGGCCCCCGGCAGGCACTTCTCCCGTGAACTGCTGGCTGCCCCGAGGTAGGGGGACGGAGACGAGGTCCACGCTCGGGCTCCGAGGCGGCGCGCGGCCCCGCGAGACTCGAGCTGGGGAGGCGTGGCCCATGAGCCGCTGCCGGAGGCAGCGCGGAGCCGCAGACGCCCCTGGCCCCGGCGGCCGCGGGCTGAGGAGCCGCGGGGCTCCGGGAGGCGCGCCCGCGCTGCTACCATGAACCCGGAGAAGGATTTCGCGCCGCTCACGCCCAACATCGTGCGCGCCCTCAACGACAAGCTGTACGAAAAGCGGAAGGTGGCTGCCCTGGAGATCGAGAAGTAAGAGCTGCGGGCCCGGGCTGGGGCGCGGGGAGTAGGGCCGGGGCTGCGTCCTGGCTGTTGCGGGTCCCGCTCCTCCGGGCAGCTCCTCATGCCTTTGCAGCCAGTGTTGCTGCCCCAAGCTTTAGGCCTTCAGTGCCGCGCTTAACAGCAGGAGATGGGCAGTACTGTGTGATCTGGGTCATATTATTTAACTTCTTAGTACCTCAAAGGGACTGCGGTGAGAGTCAAGCGATATTGTGTATGTAGGGTGCTTAGCCCAGTGCCTGGCGTATGATGCGTCTTCAGTGTGGTCTCTACCAAATCGAGCAAATCCGAGAGTGATCTCCGATGGGAAGGAGGTGGGAAACGTGAGAATTTGCTGTGGATATTGACCTGCCTCATTTCTTACCCACTTTTTGAGAAGTGAAGACAATAAGTTGACCAAATGAAGAAGTCAGGTCCAAGATCTCAAGGCTCAGAGGGCTGATTGTTTCATCTCTGTCATATCACCCTTCTCCAAAAGTGGAAGTAGGAATAATCTGTTGTTTCTGCAGTCTTAATTACATGTGCAGTAGCACCCTCTTGTCTGTGGGGGATATGTCCCCAGACTCCCAGTGGATGCCTGAAACCCCTTGGATGGCACCAAACTGTACATGTGCTATATTTTCTCCTATACATACAGATGTATGATAAAGTTTAATTTATGCTTTATAACTAGGAACAGTAAGAGAATATCCTGTCAGCATCACTACTGTTGCACGTTAGAGCTGTTATTAAGTAAATAAGGGTTACTTGATTGTAAGCACTACCATACCAGGGAGTCAGTCTGATAACACAGACAGTTACTAAGTGGGTGCGTATCATATACAGCATGAATGTACTGGAGGAAGGGATGATTCATGTCCCTGATTCATGTCCTGGTGGGACAGCGCGAGATTTCATCTCAACACTCAGAACAGCGTATAGTTTAAAGCTTATAGATTGTTTATTTTTGAATTTTCCATTGACTATTTTCTGAACTGCTGTTGACCGTTGATAATCTGAAGTGGATAATAGGATTCCACTCTGTGTATAACCATGACCTGACATTTTGCTTAGTTATTTTTATTATAAAGCAAGGTGTTTAACTGGGAACATTGAGATTTTTCTGCTGTTATTTTACACGTGTATTTTTTTTTTCCAGCCAAATCTTTGTGACAAAGTCAGGTGGGTAGGTAATTTCAGAACAGTGGAAAGAGGCAGGCTGTGAAACAGAAAGAATGCCAGTATAAGCATCAGGAAACAGAGGTTGTAGTTCTGCCCTGTCCAGTAAGGTAGCCACTGGCCATGGGTGACTATTTACATTTAAATTATTAAAGATAAAATCAAAACTTTAAATATAGTTCTTTAGTCATTCTGCCTGAATCTCACGTAGCCATGTGTGGCTGTCGGCTGCCATAATGGACAGCACAGATTTTCGAACAATTCCATCAGTGCAGAATGCTTGGTACAGGCCTAGTATAGTCTGTTGTGTGACGCTCATTCTGTGACCTTCGGCAAATTCCTAACTCAGGGTTTCTTAACCTCAGTGCTATTGATATTTTTGGACAGGTAACTCTTGGTTGTGGTGGACTGTCTTGTGCATTATAGGATTTTTAGCAGCATCTCTGATCTTTACCCACTAGACACCAGTAGCTTTCCATCACTAGTACAACCAAAAATGTCTCCAGACAGTTGCCAAATGTCCCCTGGGGATGCAGAATCACCCCATTTGAGAACCACTGCCTTAACTGCTTTGGTTTCAGTTTCCTCCTCCACTAAAGGGTTTGGATTTTGCCAAGAGAACCCTCCCATTCAGCTCTAACATTCAGCATGTCCAGAACCACACTTCTCTCATCAAGCACCCCTTTCTTGAGTGCCGTCTCTTCCCACCGCTGCTTGTCGTTGCCCTGGCTCTCACCATTGCCAGCAAATTGTACTGATGAGTATTGCTCTGATGAGTAGGAGACTCAGAACTGATGTACAGACATGGCTCCATGTCTGTGGTTTTATTGGCTGAAGGTACAGTGACACCGGTTTTGTCCATCACCTGTTCCGCTTCTCAGAAATGTTTGCTATTTTCATAGCTTGAGTCATTGGTTGAGTCCTTGAATAGAGGTGTTCATCTCAGCCTTATTGTTGCTTCCAGAACATCCTGTGTAAGTGCTGTCACTCTGTAGGCTGTGCTGGAAGGATTTTGTCTTTAATAGGGTTTGTTTAGTGTTTGACATTGCCTTTGGCTTGTGGAGCTGGGAACATGATACATGTGAGAAAGAATTCATGACATTTGACGATGCGGTGGCGAGCACAGAATGTAGCGTCCAGAGGAGGAGTGGTCCTTCCTGAGATGGTCAGCAGGAGCAGGGGTGGGTTGGAGCTGGCATTTGAAAGGCCTGGCTAGGCTGTGGAATGAGACAGGAGCTTGCCTGTGGGGTGGCCTGGACAGGAAATGTCCACGGAGTAGAATAGCAGGCCCAGTAGGAAGCTGGGTCTGACTTGAGGGAGGTTGCGCGTATCGCTAGGCCACAGACTGGAGAGGCAGCCAGCCCTCTGTTGACCCCCTGAGTGTCAGGTAGAGAGTGTGGAACTGATCTGTGGGACAGGTCTTCCTGCTGTGGCCCTGGGGTGACCCCGAGGGCCCGACCCAGTGCTCTACAGGCGGATGGATTTGCTGACCCCCTGTTCTCAGGGTTTGCCTTCCAGAAGAAACCACTGTTTGTCTTGTTCTCTTGGCTGTGAACAGTATTCTTCCCTCAAGTGCAGGAGTGCAGACAGCAGAGACTGGGGGTTCCAGAGCCTTGGGACTTGAAGGGGCCATCCATTCTGTAGTGACCTGGGGTGCCCTGAGCTATGTCCTGGTCAGGTTCGGGGTGAGGGGCCTTCCAGCTGATGTGGAGCAAACAGCAAGGTCAGGGGATATTACCTATCTCCTCCTGCTTCCGGAGGCCCCGTTGCCCTTTCCAGCCTGCCCTGACGTCGGTGTCTGTTCCTCATGCTCTCCCACCCTCCGGTCTCTGCAGCCTTTCTGGCTTTCAGTGTTCCCTCAGTGCAGGTCAGACCACACCACCCGCCACTGCAGACCATCCCTACCGTCTGTGGCTGCTCACGGCCCCAGAGCAAAGGCCACCTCCTCGGCCAAGCCCGTGAGTGCGCGCAGCCTCTCCCCCACCTCTGTCCTTTCAAGCTGCCGAACCGAGTGCCCCTGTCGTTCCTCTGAGCCTTCACTCATGAGCTTCCCTCTGTCTGAGCTTCCTCCTCCCGCACGAACACCTACTCATCCCTCAGAACCCCTCTCAAAAGCTGCCCCTCGTGAAACCACATCAGATCCCCTCCCCACCAGAGGTGCTGGTCATGCTCTTTCTCTCTTGCTCCATCCTCACCTTGCACGGTCCTCACCAGATTTTTTTTCCTCTTTTGCATGAACGTCCTCATGGCCTCCTGTTTCCCATCAGCCTGAAGCCCCTCAGGGGCAGGAAATGTGCCCTGTTTGCCGGCTCTCCAGTGGGACGGGGGACCCTTTGCAGTGGCTCAGAGACCATTTGTGACCTGAAACTAGGAGACGGGCGAGGAGGTGGTTCCAGATGGGGCTGTGCTGCCGGCCGGGCTGGGTCTTCTGTGGCTGCCCTGCTGGAGCCTCGTGAAGGACGTTACTCTGTGTCCTGGGGCTGCACTTGCGTGGGCTGAGCAAAAGCTCGGCCTGGTTCCCCAGGAGCCTCGCAGGCAGAGGCCGCGAGCAGCCCGTCTGGGTGGGAGTGGGAGGACAGCTGCTTGCAGTGGCTTTGGTGACGCCTACCTCCTGGACTCCTCAGGAACAAGGAGACAACAAGCTAGATCTTTGTGGAACTTAAGAAACAGGTGTGGAAAATCAAGCTAGAAAAAAGTCATTTGCAGATTTTCAGACTGTATCACCAATGCTATAAGGGTGTGAAATCTTAAATCCAGTCTCTTGGATATTTTTTTTTTAATGATTTTTTTAAAAAAATGTTTGCTGCTGCATTGGCCGGGAATTGAACCCGGGCCTCCTGCATGGCAGGCGAGAATTCTACCACTGAACCACCAATGCTCCAGCTGTCAGCAGCTGTGTGAGCACCTCCCTTTAACCCCGGGACCAGCCTCCTTGTCCACATGCTGATTCACAGACTCCGAGGCCACGCTCTGAGGCTGCCACATCAGCCCCTCTGCAGAAACAGCAGCTTAGGCTGCAGAGTAGGAGGGGGCTGGGGGAGAGGGTGTCTCTGTGTGTGTCTTTGATTTGCCTTCATCCATCAGGACAGAAACTCCACCTCAGACCCTTCCTTCTCAGTAACAGAAAGCCCACTGAGACTCCAGGGGGCTTCCTCCTCTCTGAAATGTGGTCCCCCCTCCCCTCTCCACGTGGTGTGTGGAGCTCTTTCACAGCTCATAGGCTTCACCACAGCTTCCTGCTGGAGACTGGCCAGGGCTGAGGGGTGCCCAGGAGTCCCCTGACAGCTGCAGGGCACGCAGGCCTTGGCCCTGCAGCCAGGAAGTGGCGCGTGTGTGGAGAATCCAGCTGCTGTTCACGCTCACCGGGCAGGGAGGTGCGCCCGGCTTCACAGCAGTCTTGGCTGCGGCAGGCCGGGTGTGGTTGAGGAGCTGGCTCCTGCAGCAGGATCTCTGAGGGAGTTTGCCAGAAAGACGCCAAAAAAGCAGCCCTGCATTGGCCGGGAATCAAACCCGGGCCTCCCGCGTGGCAGGCGAGAATTCTACCACTGAACCACCAATGCTCCACTGCTCTCTGGCTCACCTGCAGGGCCTTTCTCAAGGGGCTGTTGTCTGTGGACACTCAGAGAGCTCTGACATCACTGAGACTCGTCTGGTTAGGGTCCTGTTTGGAATCCAGCAGGTTTATTGCACTGCTTAGGAAGTGTGAGCACCTATGGAACTGCCTTCCTCCCGAGGCCCTTGGTTCATCCACAGCCCTCAGGCCCGGGGCGGGGTGGGGGGGGGTGCTTGGTGGAATCACACGCTATAACGGGCAAAGCAGGAGGCCCCCACAGGCCGGGCATGCAGCCTTTTCCTGGCACCCCGTCTCCGCTAGTCCCGCTCACCTGATGATGGAACAGTCTCCTCCCCTCCCATCCATCTCACAGCGTCTTAAAACAACAAGTGTCTCTACCTTCTTGTCCTCTCCCCTATTACAGGGGATCCTAACGCTTTTCTGCTTAATTTAAAACTGTCCCTCCCTGCTCCTTCCCACTGCCTCAGCCATGTTTAAGCCCCCTCTTTCTGACCCTGAGAGCTGGGGTGCTCTCCTTTGGGGATATTGTATCTCCTTCTGTCAAACCAGCCCCCTCCCATCCAGTGCAGCCTTTCCAGGTCCATACAGAGCCCTGCAGGCACCACCCCATCACTGTAAACCTTTCACCAGCTTGTCTGTCTTTTAATCTGTCTTCAGCCACTCCTCCCACACCCTGGACTGCTCACCCTCCTCTAAGTACACCGTGTGTTTTCAGGGCCCCTGCCATTAGCCAGGCTCTTCCTTGTGCCTGAGGTGCCTGGCCTTCCTTTCTTCACCTGGAAAATGCCAGCTCCTGACTCTTAAGGTCGGACTCAGATGGCGCTGCCCAGGGAGACTTAGCTGCGGCATCTGGCTTCTGTGGTGACGCTTATGTGCTGTGGCTGCGCCTGCTTGCTGTGTGTGGATCCTGCCTGTTGGATGTGGGCCCAGTTAGCACCGTCCCTGGAAATGATGCAAAGAGAACCGCTTGAGTGCCTGAGTGAAGGGCTGAATGAAGGCGGTGGATCATTGCAGGTTTTGGTCCCCAGCACAACATTCGTTGCCTTCTTAGAAATGAGATTGGTCACTGTTCTTTGTTCCATTCTCAATAAGGGAAATGGAGACCAGAAAAGCGAAAGGGAAAGCCAGCGCCTCCCAGTCGGCAGCGGAACTAGGGAAGGACCCATGACTCCGATTCCTCTTTCTGAGCAGGTCCTCGGCACCCCTCATCCCGGCGCCAGGCCCTGGGGGCAGTAGCATCAGCAGGAGCAGCCTGATCCCACTGCTCGAAGACCCTCTCTTCTTTCTCTCCAGGCTGGTCCGGGAGTTCGTGGCCCAGAACAACACGGTGCAGATCAAGCATGTGATCCAGACCTTGTCTCAGGAGTTTGCCCTGTCTCAGCACCCCCACAGCCGGAAAGGGGGGCTCATCGGCCTGGCTGCCTGCTCCATCGCACTGGGCAAGGTATGCCTTTCTCCTGGAGGGATGCACACACCAGCCATGGGTTTGACTCTGGCCCCTGACCCCAACAGAGGGTTGCAGACCCGTGTTTTCTATTGCCATTCTCTGCACACCCCAGGCCAGCAAGGCTGGCTCTGCGGCCTTGCACCCTGGTTCCTGAGCGTGGCCCCTAACCCAAGAGGCCGACTTGCAAACAGCCTTTGAGCCCAGCCCTCAATCAAAGGTCTGAGCATCTCCAAGGGAGCCGGGAACTGGGATCCCGGGATCTCTTTCTGAGTAACGCTTGTGCTCCTGCCTCGTCACAGGACTCGGGGCTCTACCTGAAGGAGCTGATCGAGCCGGTGCTCACCTGCTTCAATGACGCCGACAGCAGGCTGCGCTACTACGCCTGTGAGGCACTCTACAACATCGTCAAGGTGGCCCGAGGCGCCGTGCTGCCCCACTTCAACGTGCTCTTCGACGGGCTGAGCAAGGTGAGCCCTCCGTGCCCCGGCTACTCTGAGCTCGCCCCCTGCCTCCCCGACCTGACCCTCGGGGCCTTGAGTGCCGGCTGCCTTTCCCCA
This sequence comes from Okapia johnstoni, assembly GCA_024291935.2. NCBI lineage: Eukaryota > Metazoa > Chordata > Mammalia > Artiodactyla > Giraffidae > Okapia > Okapia johnstoni. The sequence goes on from CM044310.1 coordinate 65,641,509, forward strand.
GAGGCAGGGGGTGCACCAGGGACACTCCTTGTATGTTGAATCTGATGATACATTTTTAAAATGGGCTTGTATTTTTGTTTGGTTTTCCCCTCATACCTCTATTAATTTAATTTTACTGCATTTTACAAAAGCATCAGTCCACCACAAGTTGGGGGAAGAAACAATCATTTGAGAGCACTGACCTCCCTTACAGAAGGCGAAGGTGGCAATTCTGTACTGTTAGTTGCTCAGTCATGTGTGGCTCTTTTGCGACCCCATGGACTACAGCCTGCCAGGCTCCTCTGTCAGTGGTGCAGATTGCATCTCCCCTGTGAGGAGAGCATAGCCCGTGAGCTCTGGAAAAAGCTCCGCTTAGAAGGGCTCTGGGGTCCCTCTTAGCTCATCAGTGCCTCTCAGCATCACAGAGTTTCCCTCCATGAAGTCATTTCTAGAGAATCAGCCTCGAAACTGCTCTGGCCCCTCCTCCAGGAATGGGGAGAGACCCGGCGTTGTAAGGTTGGAAAGCCCTGGGGAACGCCAGCAGGAAGCAGCCACGTGGCCAGTGGCAGCAGGCCCTGGAGGCTCCTGAGCAGAGCAGGGCCCCCGAGCGCGTCTCAGGGCCCTCCCCATGTTCCGCGCTGCCTCCCTGCCTCCCCTACCTTCCTTCCATCTGTGAACAGGCTCCCCCAAGGCCTTGCTATAGGATTTCAGTGGATTCTTTGCCTTAATAAATTAACTGTGATCCTTTTTCCACCACTGTGTCTCTCGTAGTTGGCTGCTGACCCAGACCCCAATGTGAAAAGCGGATCTGAGCTCCTAGACCGCCTCTTAAAGGTATGAGTACTTGGTTCCCACTTTTACTTTTAGCATTTCTTTCTTCTATCTGTCTGTGGAGCTTTGAAGCTCTTATCATTGGGATGTTCTTCCTGGTTAAAAAAAATATTTACATACAGTAAGTGGAATAATATACAATTCTGAGTACATAGAGTTACATCACCAGCAGGATCAAAATACAGAACCGTCCGTCGCCCCTAGTGTTCCCATGTGCTGGCCCACCCCGCCCCCAGTGTCAGGCAGTTTATGCTCAGCTCACTGGGCATTCAGTCCAGACCACAGAGATGTAGGAAGGGTTTTGCCTTTTCACTGCTTCTGTTCCCTTATTTCCCACTTTCAGTCCATCCTTGCTTGTCCCTCAGCCTGCCTGACACAGGCTCTGTCCTCCTCTGTGGCCGCCTGACCCCTGAAGTCAGGCACTCAGCCAGGTTAGGCCGCCCGAGCCCCCAGCAGCTCATACGCCTTTGACCCCCAGGACATCGTGACGGAGAGCAACAAGTTTGACCTGGTGGGCTTCATCCCCTTGTTGCGGGAGAGGATTTACTCCAACAACCAGTACGCCCGGCAGTTCATCATCTCCTGGGTAAGATCTGGCCCTGACACTGTTTCTCGCTGCCCGTGAGCCTGCTCTCTGGCCCACCCGGACGCGTCCTGTGGCTGTGGAGACGCCTCACTGTTGTCCCTCCAGGAGCCATGATGGCACATGATCCTAAAACACATTTTCTCAGCTCTGCCTCCAGAGCCCATCACGTTCACCTCTGAAGTGGGTGGGGTTCCTTCCTTGTCTCCAGAAACACCTAGATTTTTCTTTGAAGTCAACCACTCCTGCTAGTTGCCTGCCTTTCCCGTGGGTTCCCTTCTCCTCAGGGCGTCTGAGCTGCCCGGAGGGGAGAGCGCCATTTTCCTGCCCACTGAATGAAAGCAACAGCAGGTGGCACGCCCTCCCCCGTGGGACACCCCAGGGCTCCTTCTCGGAGGCCAGACCTGAGGAGGCAGGTTCTTGGGCCGTGACCTTCACTGACGGTCTCCTTCCTGGGTCAGATCCTGGTGCTGGAGTCCGTGCCCGACATTAACCTGCTGGACTACCTGCCAGAGATCCTGGATGGGCTTTTCCAGATCCTGGGCGACAATGGCAAAGAGATCCGGAAAATGTAAGTGAGGAGGGGAGCATGGAGCTGCTTACGTGCCCCACACATACCCACAGGCGCCAGGAGAATGCCACTCTCCTCTTGGCGCGTGTGCTTCCCGCTTTGAGACACCGAGAGCGCCTCCACCCCTAGCCTCTGAAGTCGTCCCTTTGAGCCGGGCGCCCGCACCAAGCGGAGCAGAAACAGCGCTGGGGAGGCTCCCCGGCCCCGCTGGCAGGGGCTATTTCCCTTCTCCTTTGCTCACTGCAGGTGTGAGGTGGTCCTTGGAGAGTTCCTAAAGGAAACAAAGAAGAACCCCTCGAGTGTTAAGTTTGCCGAGATGGCCAACATCCTGGTGATCCACTGCCAGACCACGGGTGAGCACGTGGAGGCCCCGCGGATCCCCCTCCTCAGAAGCCCTCTCTCCCTGTCCTGGGCAGAGTCCAGGTGGGAGTGGGAGGCAGTGTGACAGTGGGTCCTGGAGCCATGGGGCCTTGCAGGAGAGATTCTGGTTCTGTCAGCATGGAGGCTTTTCACTCGGTCTGGCCCTAGACGGGGAAGATCTGGAGGCCTCCTTGCTGGCGGGCTCGGCATCAGCACCGTGAATTGAAGTGCTTGGAGGCTGGGGTCATGTAACTCTTTGTTTCTCCCGAGTATCAAACCACCACCAAATGTAATTCCTGCCCATCGCAATCCCTTGTTATTGACCTCAGGCTTCAGGTCAGCTGGGCGGCCCTGCTCCCCTGTGCCAGGCTAGGGCTGGGGTGAATCACGTGTCTCCAGTCAGCTGGGGCTGGGCTGAGGCCGGATGGTCTGTCGTGTCACTCATGTCTGGCTGTTGCCAGCTGTCACCCATGGCCAGCAGTAACAGTTGTTCCAAGTGTCTCATCACCCGGTGGGCTAGCCCAGGTGCGTTCAGGTGGATTCAGCAGATTCCAAGAGACAGGAGAGATGTCAGCGAGGCCTAGGCTTGAACCGTCCTTTCTCCCACCTTCTCTTGGCCAGTGTTGCAAGGCCAGCCCCAGACCAGGAGTGGGGAAATAAACTCCCGCTCTTGATGAGAGGAGCTGCAGAGCCCCACTGGGGGGAGTGGGCACAGGAAGGTGGAGAACCATGGCTGCTCTTACCATCAGCCGCAGGATTGTCATCCGTGTTCCCCTGGAAGGAAAGGGCGAGAGCGCGGGAGTCCCGGGGAGGCTGAGAGCTGCGCCAGCCCTCAGCCCCGCTCCAGTGCCCGTGGGCGTGTCGGGGGGCACCAGCTGCCTGCTCACCCCGGGACCCCGTCCTCCCACAGATGACCTGATCCAGCTGACGGCCATGTGCTGGCTGCGGGAGTTCATCCAGCTGGCCGGCCGCGTGATGCTGCCCTACTCCTCAGGGATCCTGACTGCCGTCCTGCCTTGCCTGGCCTACGATGACCGCAAGAGGAGTATCCTTCACCCCGGAGAGTGGAGACAAGGGCAGCTCCGAAGGGGTGTGAGGCCACCCTGGGTGGGGAGGGGGCCCCAGGACCCGCCACGCCTTCAGACAGCCCTGGAGCAAGAGGCAGAGCGGAGCGTGGCCTGGGAGGGCCCAGGTGGCCCGGGAGGGGCTGACGCCGCATGCCCGAACCTCGGCTGTGTCCTCAGAGGTCTAAGTGGCTCTCCCAAGCCCAGGGTGCCGAATCTCTGCCCCTCCTCGGGGGTGAGGGTTCCCTTGGGAAGGGAGGAGACAGGGCAGCCCCTTGGGGGCAGCAGAGCAGGCTCTCGGTCCAGCCTGGCTGGGGCCGCTCCTTACATCGGCGCACTCAGACATCAAGGAAGTGGCCAACGTCTGCAACCAGAGCCTGATGAAGCTGGTCACCCCCGAGGACGATGAGCCCGACGAGCTCAGGCCAGTGGTGCAGAGGCAGGCAGGCCCCAACCCCGAGGACTGCGCAGCAAAGCAGGAAGGGGCAGCCGGCGGTGAGTGGGCTCTGCCTCCCGCCCCCACCTCCCAGCGAGGGCCCCAGGGGCCCAGAGGTTGGAGAACTTGATGTGGGGTCTCCCTCAACCAACTAGGGCTGTTCCCGTGTCTCAGCCCCTAACTCTGGGAACAGCCAGGCAGGTGGAAACTGCTGCCTGCCTTCTGCAGATGGGCACAGAGGGGAGAAGTCCCACCACCAGCTTCCGGCAGCTCCCGGGGGCAGAGGTGGCGTTTAAGCCCAGCAGAACCTGTACCTCTTAACCCTTTCTGCCCCACAGGGCATTCATGCTTTCCTTAGTCTTGTTCCGGGTTCAGCTCCAGTCGAGGTAGAGCGGTATGGAGCCTGGCAGGAGTGCCGTCTGCAGGCTCCACTGAGTCTCGGGGGTGGACATCCAGTGACTCAGGAACTGCTTGCCTTTCCTCTGCCAGTCATTCTCAGGGAGGGGTCGTTCAGACCAACCCAGCTGTTGTTTATTCGGTCCTTGGAAATTCTGCTCCACTCTTTTAATGCTAATGCTTTGTTTATCCTGAAGAAAACCACTTTTATGCCTATTGGAGTCTAGAGTTGGACTCTCTAAATGTAGAACTCTGAGACTTGTTTTCATCTCTCGGACTCTGTCCTCACCTAGAGGTCTCCGATCAGCTCTGGGATGATGTTCTCCTTTACAAAATCAGCCAAAGACTAAACTGATGCAGAACCTACTGAAATCTTTAAGGCTAATGGACCGAGGTCTGGAGCTTGCCCCTCAGAAGCCAAAAGAATTCCCAAAGCATTTTGTCCCATTGGCTTCCCTTGACCGTCAGAGAGAACCGCAGGCACGCGTGTCCTGTGGGCGTCCTTGGGGCACTGGCCTTCTAGAATGGAGCAGCACTGAGTGCTGGACCGTCCCAGGTGTCAGGTTACAGCCGTGCCGGCGTCACTGCCAGCAAGCACAGCAGAACAGCTGGGGACAGCGGAGTGCTCAGCTGGAGCATTGGTGGTTCAGTGGTAGAATTCTCGCCTGCCACGCGGGAGGCCCGGGTTCGATTCCCGGCCAATGCAGCTCACTTAACCTTTTCGACAGCTTTCCTAAGCCTTCCTCAAACGGCTCCTTGCTCATTAGAATCTTGGTCCTAAATCAGGACACATTCTGGCAGCTTGGCTCCAGATTTTACTGCCTCGTAGACAGCACTTCAGCAGACGCAGAGCTCACTTTACAGTAGTTCCCAGAAATGGCACCGGCAAATTCTGGGGCTCCACAGCTGCTCCAGACCCACTCAGCTGGTCACTAACCACCAGTTTCCCAGCGTGCCAGCAGAAGGTGCCAGCAATCCGAGAGAGTCAGCATTTCTTTACTCAGTCCCCAGCTTCAACCAGTGCTGGCGCCGACGCTCACTGCCCATCTCTCCCCACCCAGCAGAGGCAGCGGCTTCCTGCCTGGTCTCTGATTTGGTGCCCCCATCCCAACCCAGCTTGCGCCATGCGCCCCATGGCACACCCCGGGCGAGCCCCCCGTGAGGCCTGGCAGCCAGGCCCTCTGCGCGTGAGTGCGTGCACTCACAGGCATGCGCTTCTTCCTCACCCCTCACCACAGGGCTCCGTTCAGCGTGGCTCTCATTCAGTTGGCTGCCCCCAGGCCCCTCTGCTTGCCCTGGCTCCCTCCCCCGACCCTTCTGCTTGAGGAGTCCACAGCACAGGGCCCTTTCTCTGATTCTGAGCTCCCAGGCACTTGATGCATCCTCCTTGTCCCCCCGTGACGTTTCCTGATTGTCTCGAGCATCACAGATGACATTCTGCGGTCAGACCTGCCTGCCTGTGCGTCCTGCCTTGCTAACTTCATGTCTGTTGCCCTTGGACAAGCCGCTTGGCCTTCGCTTCAGATTTCTTGTTCATTGACTGGGGCAACAGTGATAGTACGGAATCTATGGTGTGGTTGAGTTTCGGAGGAGATTTTTTTTGCATGTAAAGTTCTTAGCGTATGGCATGGGTTACACACTCCCGATAACAGGTGCTTCAGTGTCAAGTTGTTTTAATGTCTGTTTATAATGAGACCCACCACTTACCAAGAGTGTCAGGGGCAGGCCTTTTGCTCCCTTGCCTTTTAGCATTAGCTTTGCCCAGGTGGTAGTGGGCCTCTGATGGGTCCTAAATGAGGGATCGTAGTGGTGTAGGGATGGAAGTTCAAGCGGTGAGGGAAGAGCACAGCTATAAAATACAATTTCCAATGGAGAACCGGTGACCTCCATGGGTGAGCATGAAATGGAATCCACCCATTTGCAAAGCTTTGATGGGATTGGGTATTATAAGCACTGCAGATCTAAGTGACTCAGATCCAGGACCTGCCTGCAGAGAGCTCAGGGTTGGATCCTTAGATGAGTGATCACGGGACATTGGACATGGTCACAGAGGACTGGGGGCACCCGGCCAGGCTTCGTGGAGGGTATCTGAACTGAATCTTTTCTTTCTCATTCCCTTCCACTCTCCTTTACCACCCTCATTTTTCACTCTGGTCATAAGAGAAATGTACATTCCCTGGAGAGATTTTGGAACAACCAGACACTCCTACTGGGAGAAGGTGAAGAGTAAACACCTTAAATACATTGTTTGGTAGATGTTGATACATTTGGCAGCATGTATCAGAACATTTAAGAATTTATCCTTAGGAAACAGAGACGTGGGTCAGATTTTTCGTGTTAACCCCTGAACACACATTGGCTCCTTTATTGTTTTCACAAGACTCCAGGGAGGCTCTGGCATCAGCACATTACACAGGTGAGGCAGTGGGGTGAACGCAGGTTACCTACCCAAAAGTCACACAGTGAGGAAGTAGGGGAGTCAGACTGAGACCCAGGCCTAGGGGCTCCTGAGTCTGGACATGGAAACAAAAGGGCAACTGAAGATGCTCAGCTTGACTGGGAACCCCGGAATCACACAGTAAAACTATCTCATTTTCACTCATAAGCTTGGCAAACACTGTAAAGATCACTAGTATCCCAAGGCTTCCAAGGTAGAGGGTGGGCTGAACAACTGCTGGCAGGCATGTGGAACCTTCCTAAAGGCCAGCCTGGCGAGGTCTGTTCAAGCCACCCTTTTCTGGCCCTCCTGCTTAGCAGCCCCCTCTAGCAGGGTCCTGGGGAAGTGCCCACACTTGTGCAAAAGGAAGCAGAGGCGAGGTCTCAGAGTGAAAATAGAGAACAGTGGAAACTCATCTGAAGCCGGTTTTGACATTGTATCGTTTCATCTGTAAACACGTGTACTCCCACCAGTGGCAGCGGCTGTTCCTGGCAGGGCCACCCAGGCTGCCCCAGGCCTTACCTTCCCCCAGGCCTGTTCAGGTAATTGGACTCTTTCCTGAGGCAGCTGCACCATTTCCCGTTTCTACCAGCTGTGTATAAGGGTTCCAGTTTCTCCACTTCCTCACTATCACTTGCTCTCAATATCTGTCTTTTATTTAATGGGTGTGAAGTGGCATCTCGTCACAGTTTTGATTTACGTCTCCCTGGTGGCTTGTGATGTTGAGTGTTCAGGAAGTCACTTTTAGCATCTGTTGCCCTTGAACCAGCAGCCCCTTCTGAGATTCCCCAGATGGATTCAGCACTGACATTCTCCTGCCTATGAGATCACTGTGCCTAAGAACCTACAAGCATGCATACCATCCAGAAGCTTCAAGGAACCACTAGGCATTGGGTCTTCAGGGCCCCAAAGCCACATTCCTCTCCAAGAGCCAGAATCAAGGTGTGGGAGACTAGAGGGTCTGTGTGTCCTTGTGAACAGGGGTCTCGTTCTTCTAAAGACCCCAGTGACCTTTATCATGATGCCTCATACCTCTTTCTCTCCCCAGGAGGGCCTGATGGTTCTTGCGACTCTAGCTTCAGTAGCGGCGTCAGTGTCTTCACTCCAGCCAGGTAAGTGGTTTGTTCTGGCCAGAGCTGTTTGTGGAGAGCTAGCAACCTACATCTTTTCTGGGCACGGGAGACCACAGCAAGCCCTGACGCAGGCTTTGCTCAAGGCCAGCATGTGCAGGACACAAACAGTGTGATGAGGGAGTCCAGAGGACACTAAACCCATCCCACCTGGTTCTGGGGGACACATAGCCTCTTGGGAAGGACTGGAGGCTGTGAGAGATCAGTAAATACAAGGTATAAGAGTGTAGCTCTAGGTGACTCAAGGTAAAGAATCCACCTGCCAGTGCAGGAGACCCAGCTTCAAGCCCTGGGTCAGGAAGATCCCCTGGGGAAAGAAATGGCAACCCACTCCATTATTCTTGCCTGGGAAATCCCATGGACAGAGGAGCCTGGTGGCCTACGGTCCATGGGGTCACAAAGAGTCAGACAGGACTTAAGAGACTAGACAACAATAAGAGTGTAGGTATTGCATGGTGCAGAGAAGGCAGTGGCACCCCACTCAGTGTTCTTGCCTGGAAAATCCCATGGACGGAGGAGCCTAGTAGGCTGCAGTCCATGGGGTCGCAAAGAGTCAGACACGACTGAGTGACTTCACTTTCACTTTTCACTTTCATGCATTGGAGAAGGAAATGGCAACCCACTCCAGGGTTCTTGCCTGGAGAATCCCAAGGACGGCGGAGCTTGGTGGGCTGCCGTCTTTGGGGTCGCACAGAGTCAGACACGAATAAAGCAACTTAGCAGCAGTAGCAATGCATGGTGACTACAGGGGACCCTTGCAGACCTGGGGCCTTTGCCCAGCCCCGTGTGCTTGTCCAGGATAATGTGAGGCCGATGCAGATCTCTGGGGAAGGCCATTCAAGGAGCTCAGGGCACACACAGTAATTGAGCCGGAGCAAGCACAGGCCGGGGTGCAGGAGTGGTCCTCCCAGGCTGGCTGCAGTGGCGCCACCTTCCACGTGGGGGCAGTGCAGACCAGGCAGGGAGGTGGCCGCCCCGGGCAGCCGCTCCGCACTCTGCTGGCGGATGACGGCCCTGGGGAGGGACTGTCACCATTCTGTCCCGGCCTGAGCCCCCTGGACTTGCCCCTCAGCCCCACTTTGTTGGGCACAGCTGGCTGCGGGGCTGGAGCGGATGCAGGTCCTCCGTAAGGGGTTCTTCCCTCTGAATCCAACCCTGAATGCGGGCCCAGGGGCACAGTTCAGTCACTGAGAGAAGACGCATACTCAACCCCAGGAGACTCTTCTCCTCAGACCCTGAGGCTCTTCTGTCCTTTTACATCATTTTCTCAATTGTTCTTCTCTCTCAGGACCTTGTGGATGTTTTCAGAGTACTGATTGTAAATATGGACTCTTCCTAGGATCTCTCCCACACTGTTGGAGCAAGCCGATGAGCGCCATCCATTTGTTTGTTTTTAGTTTGTTGTCACACACATCCAGAGCCTGTGTTCCACTCTGCAGTTTCCAAGAAAAAGATGTGGTCCCTGAGCCTGAGGTTTTCCAGTGTGGGGGCAGAGACGGAAGCAGGAAGTTACCGGAAAGGGTGGTGATAGTTGTGCGGGGGCACAGGGCATTAGGGCCAGCCTTGGTGCCCCGCCGAGGCTCACTGGAGCACTGGCTGCCAACCTCAAACGCTCGGGGAGGCCTTCCTGGGTCCAGCTGTGCCCCGTGCTCTGTGTCGCATCATCGGGTTTTGCTGATGTTTACATTTAAACCCCACAAGCTCAGTAGTAATGTTATCGCCACTTCAGGGATGAGGAGGGTCAGGAGGCCGGGGCTGCTGCAGAGAACGGATTTAGGAAGGTCTGAGGTGGGCGCAGACCAGTCGGGGTCACTGCCACGTCCCCGTTAGACAGGGTAGAGCCTCAAACTGAAGAGGCGGCAGAATACGGAGAAAGTTGATAGACTGGAGATGTTTTGAAGGTAGAATTGACAGAGTTGGCCCACAGATGGGATGGAGCGAGGAGGGGAAATGAGGGGAGGGAGACTTCTAGATTCGGGGTTGAGCCAGCTGAGGGCATCCTGGTTTCGCTTCCCAAGCTGAGCAGAAGGAGGAACAGGAGTGTGAGTGGG